>JAWNOV010000056.1:0-2662423 GCA_035045575.1 Drosophila falleni | reverse complement strand
AGAGAATCATCTGCTTGAACAAATGGTCTCAATTGAACTTAGCGTTGTTTAAAATACACTTCCCACCCACTTTACAAACACAACCGACTCCCTATTGGACGTCATCTTTGTGAGTGATAATTCTAAGATACTTCTATATGATCAACTTTCTGTACCTGTTTTCTCTAGACATTATTTAATCTTTATGACTTATGATAGTAACATAAATTATGGTGACTTTATTCTTAAATACAGGGACTTCAAACATATTGACTACAATGAATTGGTCTCTGAATTAACCTTGTGCGATTGGAATCCACTATATAATTCACCTGACGCTGACTTTCAACTTGACATAAACAACATAAATCTCTTATATGAAAAAACTGTTAAACTGAAATCCAAAATAATTAAGCCGTCTCAGCCGAGCTGGCTTACTGATGACATAAGGAGTCACATTCGTCTGCGAAACCGTGCTTATGTTCGCTGGAAGTGCTACAAAACCAGTCAATTAAAAGAAAGCTTTAAACAACTTATAATAACTGTCAGAAACCTCATAACCTCTGCAAAGTGTAATTTCTACAGTGCTAGATTTAATAGTGCAATACCTTGTCGACCAACTTGGAGTGAGCTAAGGGACCTAGGGATTGGGAAAGACAAGCCCCAACTAAAGGTTGACATCGACGTGCAGAAGCTTAATTATCAGTTTGCTCACACTCAAGTACCTGAAGCTACTCGTAACACGTACCTGAATACTGAATCCAATTGTGATAATAGTTTTAGTTTTTCTTGTGTTCGTCCTTGTGATGTTTTAATCAGTGTCCTGAATATTAAATCTAACGCTGAACGCATTGACCAATCACTAATTCCACACATTACACACATATTCAATACAATATTTACGACTTCCGTATTCCCTTATAACTGGAAAAGATCCAAGATTATTACGATTCCTAAGGCAAACGATGAATTTAGGCTAATATCAATTCTGTCTTTTCTGTCAAAAATCTTTGAAGACCGGATGAATTACTTTTTTAATTCGAATACGCTTCTAAGTTCAAAGCGGTCGGGCTTCAGAAAAAATAGAAGCTGTACTACATCCATAATTAAGATAAGTGAGGACATTCGCACTCACCTAGATCACAGTAATGTGACGCTCTTAATACTACTTGACCACACAAAGGTATTTGATTCTGTTAATCACAAAATACTCTGTACAAAACTTGAAAAACTTTTTAATTTTGAATATCCCGCCACTAAGCTTATTGAGACCTAACTTACAGAAAAAGTACAAGCAATAGTCTCCGAAGCTTGTGTGTCAAGCTTCCTCCAAACAAATCGTGGTGTTCCTCAAGAATCCGTCCTAGGTCCCTTATTGTTTTTTGTCTATGATAATGATCTCCCTAATGTCCTGTCTAACTGTGAAGTCCACATGTATGCCGATGACGTCCAAATTTATGTTAGTCGTCCGTTAGCTCAAATAGATGAATATATTAATGTCAGCAATAGGGATCTCGAAAATGTAGCATAATGGGCAAAGAATAATGGCTTGGCCTGGAAATGCCTAATAACACTAGGCAACAAAATCGAACTTTTTGGCAGCTACAAGAACCAAAACCACTTTTTTTTTATAGAAATGGGGCCAAAACCGACGAAAAACATTTATTTTTTTTGGTGAGATTTTTAGACCCCGTACTTAAAAAAAGTACAGGGGTCTATTGGGTTTGATTTACCGAATATGTGCGTTACAGGCTGAAGGAGGCGTGGCAGACCCCATAAAGTATATATATTCTTGATCAGCATCAATAGCCGAGTCGATATAGCAATGTCCGTCTGTCTGTCTGTCCGTCTGTATGAACTCCTAGATCTCAGAGACTATAAGAGCTAGAGACACCAAACTTGGTATGTAGGTTCCTCTATACTGCAGGCTGATCAAGTTTGTTTCAAAATTCGGCCACGCCCCTTTTAACGCCCACAAATCGCGAAAAATAAATTTCATATCCAAATTATAAGAGCAATATAAAAGCTAGTGACAACAAATTTGGAATGAAGATTCCTCTATATTGCAGGCAGGTTAAGTTTGTTTCTATTTTGAATCGGACCACTATATCATATAGCGCCCATAGGAACAATCGGTCGAAAATCAAGTTTCAGTATGAAAAACTTTTTTGTTTTATGAGATATCGTAACCAAACTTATAGAATACGCATTTAAGTTAGTCTTATACATCCTTATCAAAGTTGGTTAAAATCGGTCCACTATATCATATAGCTGTCCTAGGACCGATCGGGCGAAAATGAAGCCTTAGTATGAAAAACTCTTTTGTTTTATAAGATATCGTAACCAAACGTATATAATATACATAAAACTTGGTTCTATATATTCTGTCGAAAGTTGGTTCAAATCGGACCACTATAACATATAGCTGTCATAGGACCGATCGGGCGAAAATCAAGTCTTAGTATGAAAAACTTTTTTGTTTTATGAGATATCGTAAACTTATAGAATATGCATTTAAGTTAGGCTTATACATCCTTACCAAAGTTGCTTTAAATCGGTCCATTATATTATGTAGCTGTCATAGGACCGATCGGGCGAAAATCAAGCCATAGTATGAAAAACTTTTTGTTTTATATATCCTGTCCAAAGTTGGTTCAAATCGAACCACTATATCATATAGCTCTCATAGAACCGATTGGGCATTTAGGTTAACTTAATTTTTTTCCATTATAAGTTTTTTCCATAGTAAGTACGGGGTCTCCGACTGTCAAATATTGCTCCTCCCCATATATTTTTAATATCCAATTTTGTGACGAACAAAATTAAGTTTAATAGAAAAATTGGTAATAAAAATATAAAATAATAAAAAAAAGCGAAAATTGACATTGTGCACTGTGTGCAAAAAGGGTGAGCATCTTTGTACATAAAAATGATTTTTGCGCAGTTCCGAATGCCAACTTTTGTTTTTTTTATAAGAAGCCTATATACAAAGTTTTAAGTCTCTAGCTCTTCTGGTCTCTGAAATCGATGCGATCAAACAGATGTACTTACAGACAGACAAACGGCCATGGCCCAATCAATTGGCTGTTGATACTGATCAAGAATATATATACTTTGGGAGGTCTGCCACGCCCCCTTCTGCCTGTTACGTACATTACCCTTATAGCTAGGTAATCTTACAGGTAATCACACAGCTAACTACAGAAGCTGTACAGTGTACAACAAGCTTAAAAACTTTATCCGACAAGTACCATTAACACGTGTCAGGTGCAGTTATAGCATCCCAAAGCAGCCAGGTCCTCTTTTGCTCCCGCAAACACTATCAACGGTATATCTTTCACTAATGTTTTAAAATCTGGCCTTCAAAAATCAACTTCCTCAGCAGCGCCCCCAAGTGTAATTAAAGAAAATTCGAGTACTTATTACGCTCAGCAACCCTTGCAGTAATCACAAAGCTCTATTAAAGCGAAGATTTTTACCCTACAACAAAGTATTGTGGAGTTCGTGTCATTTATGAGATTAACTATGCAAAATCAAAACACCTTGATACAGATGCTTGCATGTCAACAATCCAAATAATCAATGTCGCCTTTACGAATATCTCTGTAAAACGCCAACGGTGTTTCACGGCATAAACTTGAACTTACTTAATTCCTATACGTCATCACATTGATGTAATGCTGCTTTCTGAAACACACCCTACTAACAAAAATAACTTTTAAGTATGCGGCTACATCCTCAGGATAGAAAAGCACACGGCGGAACCGGTATTCTAATAAGAAACCGCATCAAACATAAATTGTACAAAAGGTTTGCGGTAAACTATCTACAAGCCACATCTATAATTGTACAATCGGATATCAGCAATCATACTATTGCCGCTGTATACTGTCCTTCCCGCATTACCATCTCTGAAGATCAATTCATGCAATTCTACAATTCACTGGGACAGCGATATATAGCAGCAGGAGACTACAACGCGAAACACCCGCACTGGGGCTCACGTCTTGTGACCACAAAAGGAAGGCAGTTACACAACGCAATCATAAAACCAAGCAACAAACTCAACTATGTTTCCCCGGGTAGTCCTACATACTGGTCAGCAGATCCTAAAAAACAACCAGATGTAATAGATTTTGCTGTGACAAAAAACATTCCACGCAATCTGATAAGCGCCAAAGCACTTTCGGATTTTTGATCTGACCACTCCTCTGTGTTATTAAATCAACTCCAATCCCCGGAACATGTGGAATATTCTAATAGACTTACAACACACAGAACCAACTGGCTAAAGTACAAGAAATACGTTAAGCGTCCCCTCGATCTTGCTCTGCTGATTTACTAGAATCTGTTCTGTTGTAGCAACTAAAATCTGTACCCCACAATACGCGCATGTGCAGATCAATCAACGCAAAACTAATCTACAAATAGAACAACTTGCTCTGGAAAAGCGAAGATTGCGACGTGAAACGCGGTCGCCATCTACAAAACAACGATTTAAAAATGCTTCATGCCGACTCTGACTATACAAAGCTCTAAAACAAGAAAAAGAAGAAACGGTAACGCCTATAAGAAACTCCTCAGGCTGCTTGGCCCGTAGCGACAGAGACAGAGCTTAAACATTTCTCGCAACAAATTCATTTGTACTATCATACTGTGCATCTCATAGTCCTGGCGAACCACCTGAATTTCGTCCAAATGAAATTGTAAAAGTCATAAAAGAGCAGATAAAACCAAAGAAAGGTTGCGATGTCTTAAAAAATGCTCGTTGAACATTCAAACTGTGCTATTTCCCTGATCTGAAAACTTTTCAACGCGATTACAACACTCGTAGTTGACGAAGAGTATGCAACCGGGTATCGTAGCCTGGTGGCATCCGTGCAATATCAATATGTTCTGAGATAAGCTGTGAATTTAGGTTATTTTTTCTTGTTGTTTTCAGTTAGTCTATTTATTAATTCATTTATTTATTAATACCGAACTATTCGTTATGTCTCCTTCTGGTTTACGTCGGGAATGTGCTGGCCATAGTTTAGCAGAGCTTTGGTGACAGGTGTCCCAGGGTGATATAGAACCACTTCTGCGTTGCACCTACCTCACAGCGCACCCCGATAGTGGCCAGAAGTGAGACAGAAGCCGAGTAGAATGCAATAAGCGTTTCTGGGATGTCGTTCTTCAATCGCTTGAGGAACCGTGCATCTCACCGATGCTCAAAATGTCTGTCCAAGGTTCAAATTGTGCGTAGAAAAATGTTGGTTAACCTGTGTTAGTTTTGTTTTCTCCCCCTTTACTTGTTATATGATTTTTAGAAAATTAGGAAATTGTTTTTTCAATAATTACAGTTTAGTTATTTATTTATTATTCTTTTTGCGTATTTATTTGGGTATTATTTATTTATTTATTCTCTAGGATTCTTAACAAGTAGGCAGTACATATTTATTTCTTATATTCGAGATTCTCTTAAAAATATTGTTTGAGGGCGCTCAGGTGTCTTCCGCTCATAAGATGGCCGAAGAATCAGGTTGGGAAGTTCGGGGAGCGCCGGCTCAACAATCACCACGTCCGTCAGGGGGTTTGGCAAGGACTCTGATGAATTTCCGCGGATTTGAAGACAGACAGCCTACAACCGCCAAAGAATTGTTGCAGTGGGAGAAGGAGGCGGGGGATCAAGACCAATATCCGAAGGAGCCGCAGAGAGACACGGTGCTCGCATCTGAAGTAAACGTTGCGGTCGCTGCGATGCACCAAACGTATCGGAGTTCGTTGCGAGACGAAATAAGCGGGTCCTTGCGCGAGGAGATCCGAGCTCAGTTCTTAAAAGTGATGAAGCTGATTAACTACCAGCTGAGACCACCGAACGGTGGCTCGGGGAGTGAAGCCTCCGCAGTGACGCATCCGGACCAACGGGCACCAAATTCGAGTACCGAGCCCTCGGCAGTTTCGTATTCAGGAGCACAAGCGCCAGCACCGAGCAAAGGTCACCATCCAAACAATATTCCACCGCCAGCTACGTCAAGGCAATCTCTACAGGTTCGGCAGCCGGAGTTTTGCAGTCCACCATTCGTGCCGCATCCACAGGCGACGAACTGGAGAAATCCAACACGCAGGAATCCTAGGCTGAACGAGAAGAGAGGTGATGAATATCGGGAGGACAATATGCAGTACAACGCTCGTGACCGCGCCCACCTGAAGCTGGAGCGATGGAATTTGAAGTTCGATGGCGAGGATCCCATGCACTCCGTCGTGGATTTCGTTTTCAACGTGGAGTTCCTGCAAAGGCAATATCAGTCCCCGAGGAAAGATGCTCTGCGTGGGTTCCACATCCTACTGTCTGGTCGAGCGTGCGAGTGGTATTAGGTGCATGTAAATCACTCTACAGCCGACAATTGGTCGCAACTACGCCCAGCTCTGATGGGGCGTTTCAGGGGCTACCAGACGGAGCATGACATCATGCAGGAGCTAGTGCAGCGGGAGCAACAATCCAGCGAGTCAGCCGATGACTATATTCATCATATGCGTGAACTTGCCTCGCGGCTCCAGAGGCCGATGAAGGATCGCGAACTCGTAAGGATTATAAAGCGAAGGTTGAAGGAGAGCCTGGCGAAATATATCTACGCGATGGATATAATTACCGTGGACGAACTGCGTCAAGAGTGCTTTGAGGTAGAGAGAAATTTAGGTCGTAGGACGAGATCTGGATACACTCAACAGCTGCGCTATTCACTTGGCACCAGGCAGTCAGTCCATGAGGTGGAGATTCCACCGCGTCCAGCAGAGCCGCCACTAGAGAATGTTGAAGAGGCTTCCGTGCGATCTAAGATTGAATGTTGGAACTGCCGCCAACTTGGACACAGTTTCCGAGACTGTCTGTCCAAAGAACGGAAAATCTTCTGTTACAGGTGCGGAAATCCGGACCGCTCTGCTTGGAATGCGTAAATTTTCCGGGAAACTACCGAGAGACCGCGGTGAGAGCGGGACAAACGCGTTCAGGAACGTCGACCGCAGAAAAGTAGGAGTGGAGTTCCGGCCAAATGATGTAGAGAAGGAAACAGCAACAGGAGCTGAAAATTAAATAAAAAAGTTACTGGAATATAATAATTATAAGGATACGGATAAGGATACATTTAAGACATCCAATAAGGATAATAACCTCACAAGAGAAAAAACATTACGAGGCTTGCCATACGAAGAACGTGTCCGGGCATACATGTCGGCCCGGAATAGAATTTTTGGCGAGCGGCAGCTGGAGGGGGTGACACTGGCCAATCGACGCATCTTGAAGGCTAGAGCGCGGTTTCGGCAACGACGATTGACGAGGCGACAGATCATCAAGACTGTACGGCGAGACGACAACACGGATCCACGAGTGTTTGCAGATGTGGAGATCCAGGGACGTAGGATGAAAGGTCTTCTAGACACGGGAGCTTCGGTTAGTCTTCTGGGAAGAGGATGTCGGGAATTGGTTGATGAGCTGGGATGGACTGTGCAGCCATACACTTGGATGGTGAGGACAGCGGCAGGAGCCACTCGTCCAATTTTGGTGCTGCCTGTAAAATACAAAGTGAGAACGAAGGAAATCGTATTTTACATGTGCCCTGACCTGCAGCAAGATTTGTATCTGGGAATCGATTTCTGGAGGGCTTTTGAAATCGCTCCTGGAGTGCTCGGAGCACCACCCGATATCGATGTGCGTCCAGAGGCTTCCGAGATCACAGTGAGCAACCCTGACGTCGCCTACTATCGGGACGAGGATGATGTCGTGTCTGATCCAGAGATGTGGAACCTGGAAGAGGGGCAGGAAAGTCAGTTGGAGGCTGTTAAACGCGAATTTCTCCAGTTTAAGAAGAATGGTTTAGGGAAGACTCACCTGCTACAGCATCGGATATAGCTGATTGAAGGAACCCAGCCCGTGAAGGACCGACATTATCCTCTGTCGCCGGCCAAACAGGTGATCGTGTGGGCCCAATTCGATAAGATGCTACAATTGAACTTTATCGAAGAAAGCGACAGTCCCTGGAGCAACCGTACTACAGTAGTGATGCGACCTGGAAAAAACAGATTTTGTTTCGACGCCCGAAAGCTAAATAGCTTAACAGTAAAGGATGCTTACCCACTACCATGTATAGAAGGAATCTTATCCCGCAACGACGAGACGCACTACATCTCGAGCGTCAACTTGAAGTTTTCGTTCTGGCAGATCGAGCTAGAGGTGAAGAGCAGATCGTATACGGAAATCACGGTAACCGGGAGACCATTGTACCGGTTCAGGCACATGTCATTCGGTTACTGCAACGCAGCACAACAATTATACAGGCTCACAGACAAGGTGATCCCAGCGACATTGAGATCCAACGTCTTCGTATACTTGGACAATCTCCTCATCATTTCAGCCGATTTTCAGACGCACATCAAGTATCTCCGATTGGTCGCAGTGTTTGAAAAAGACCAACCTCACGAGGAAAAAAGCTAATAAAAAAGATTTAAAAAAATCATCATTTTCTTAATTCAAAAATTGATATCTCTTAAACTACTGGTTTAGATCTAAGACTGTGCAAATATGAAATGTAGAAACATTCATTAGCTTTCAGATAAAGTAAAGCTTTGATAAATCGGTTTTGACATTCTCGAGTAATGATGACAAATGTAGGTGCACCTCTGAAAAAAATAAAAATAAACAACAAGATTTTTTAAAAATTCTAAAAAAAAATCTCACCATAAAAAAAAATGGTTTTTCGTCGTTTTGGGCCCCAAATCTATCCAAAAAAGGTGGTTTGGTTCTTGTAACTTTTGGGCTGTTGCCTAGTGTAATTTGAAAGAACAAAACAGGAACGAGTAACATATAAAAAGTTAGGATTGACAACACGTGCATTGAATATCTAGATAAGGCAGCAAACCTGGGCATAGTAATCAATAACACCCTATCATGGTAAAATCATGTTTTTACTCAACAACAGCCATAACTTATGGTTGTTCCTATGGCAGCTATATGATATACAGGACCGATTTGATCCAAATATGGTCAGGATGTATAATACCAGCCCAGATGCATATGGTATTAGTTTGAAACAAACTTGATATGCCTGCAATATAGAGCAATCTACATACCAAGTTTGGTATCACTTTTAAATTGTTCTTACAATTTGGCCAAATCCTGAAACAAACTTTATTTGCTTGAAAAATAAAACAAAACTTAACGGTCTGGCAACACTGACTATTTCTGCAACACAAAACAAAATTTCCTGGCAACACTGGCTATTTTTGCCGAGCAGAAGCTGTCTGCTACATAGGTTTGCTGATATGACACTTTATTGCTGCTGTTATCTTTGAACTCTTAGCAATATGTTTATATACACTTAATTGGTAAAATCTTGCCGAAACGAAATAAAGACGCTGATGATTAAGGAGCTATTAAGGCGTAAAATTTCAGCTTAAGCCTTATAAAGAAATAGTTTTATTCTAGTTATACTATTCTGCAAGCAAACTGTTAATAAATACCCTTAGAAAAACAGATTTCACACTTTCATTTGTCAAGTTGTGCCTTCCTGCAATTTTTTTTATGATTTGCTTAAACCAAATCGAAATCAAATCAAAATCTGTTTCAGGAATCCCACTATTATTGGTATTTGCAAAAATCTCCACGAGTTTGGGCAAGACTATAATTTTTTCACCAAAAGTCAGCGCAATCGTAACAATCCTTTCGAAATGACAAAAGATTTTAATCACCCTGTTTATATCCTGTGCTCAGGCACTCTGAAGTAGAACTGGGAATTTTCGATTATTTTTCGAATCGATTCAAAACGATTTTTAATCACATTAAATCGATTAAGAATTGATTTTTTAATAAAAATTTTATTAATTAAATTCTTTGAATTCTTCTAATGTTATGCTCATGTTTACTAGTTTGGGTCAGCTCGATATTTTGTTGTTGTATTTGCTTAATTACATTAGGCAACTGCCAAATTCTGAATTTAACCAAACCGACGACGAAAAACATTTTTTTTTCTATGGCAGATTTTTTTTTTTTAGAACTTTTTTAAATTTGGCTTTTATTTCGACCCGGTTTTTGGAGGTCACTTTTTTCAGCATTACTCGAGAATGTCAAAGCCGAAAAGCTTTACTTTTTCTGAAAGCTAATGAATATATCTGTAATTTATCCATACACAGTCTAAGATTTAAGCCAGTAGTTAAGGAGCTATTACTTTTTGAACTAAGAAAATGTTATTTTTTTTAGCATTTTTTTTTAACTTTTTTTACTTTAAAATTCAAGGAAAGCACGGTTTTAATTTAACCAAGCCGACTTTTTTGGATAGATATGGGGCACAAACGATGAAAAACATTTTATTTCTCTATGGCAGAGTTTTTGTTTTAGAACTTTTTATACTTGGTTTATTTTGAGCCGTTTTTTTAAAGGTGCGCCCACTTTTGTCAGCATTACATTAATGCCAAAAACCGTTTTTTTAAAACTTTACTTTTCCTGCAAGCTAATGAATATATCTGTTATCATCCATACACAGTCATGCATGCACAGTCTAAGACTTAAGCTAGTAGTTTAGGAGCAAATAATTTTGGAATTAAGAAAATGTCTTTTTGAATTTTTTTTGTTAGGTTTTTTCTTTAAAATTCAAGGAAAACTTGAAAAAAATTTTGCACTTCGGTTTTAATTTTTTTTCCAAAGCTGCATTAATTGAGCGTCGTTTAAGAATGATTTATTAAAATCTATGGAAAAACGACGATATAATAAAATTGTATATCTATGTATGTTTTTCTTTATTTTTTTGACTTTCTTGTAGAGCGGCATGACCTTTAGTTTGAAAATTTTTTTTATTTTTTGAGATATCCCCACCAAACTCACAGAATTTGAGTGTGTTATTGTCATTCACATTATGACTAAAGCTGTCATAGTTTTGGTACGAAAAACTTTTTTGATTTTTGTGATATTTTATTTAAACTGATAGAATAGTTATTTGAACTTTTGGTAATTGTCTATTATATGGGCCTAATCTCAAAAAAAAAAAAAAAAAAAGACAGAAATAGGGGGTGATTTATGATGAATTTAGCAAAATTAATTTGATCGGGGACTCAATTGGTTTGTCTTTGAAATTTCCATACAAAATGAACTCTTTTATTGTTGTTTTGTGTGCAACTTGTCATTATTTTGGTCCGTTAACCAACACTGACTTGGTCACACAGTCACAAGTGGCTTCATTAACATCTACATAATCTATATCATAGTGGTTTTGGGAATGTTAATAGCGGGCCGTAGACGAAAATGTTTGCCTGCGGCGCTTACTTTACAAGCTCCCACAAACACCTCATGTACAATAGTTTTCTGCCAATGGTCCTCGAGCTTGTTGACCCGATGTATTCATATTTTTTCATGAAATTATTATTCTATTGAGATTTTTAAAAATAAAATTTACATTCGATGTAAAAGTTAAAAAGATCATAAAATCAACAAGTCGAAGAAAAACAGTGTTGGTAAACGGTCCACAATAATGACAAGTTGCACAAAACATTTTGTATGGAAACTTTAAAGATTTTTTAAAAATAAACCAATTGAGTCCCCAATCAAATTTTTTTTTGCTAAATTCATCATAAATCACCCCCTATTTGTGGTTTTTTTTTTTTTGTTTTGAGATAAGGCCCATATTATAGACATTTACCAAAATTACCACAAAATGAAAGCAAACACCAAGTGTGGCCAAATAATGTCATCGAAATGCACGGTCTCAAATATTATCAAAATGAAATCAAAACGAAATCAGCCTTAAAGCTGATATCTTGAAATCACTTAGGATAACTACACTTTCCGTATAATTTTTTGAATTTGCCTGGAAGCCCTACACATTTTGTATGGGGCAGCTGCGAACAGCTAATAGGCGAAATCAAATCTGTAGCGAAACCAAATCCGAATCTGTTTCACGAATCCCACCAATATACATAATAACAAAATAAAAATGCACGTTAGACATTTAAAAAAATGCGTTGTAAGAAAAAACGATTTTAGGTAGGTAATCACTAAAGTTTGTGAGGAACGAAAAAAAAGTAATATATTTGGACGCCTAGCGTCGCAAACTAGTGTGACCAACGCAGAACCAAAAAGTAACCAAATGTTGATTGGTCACATTGGGGCGTCAGCTGTGGGTTTTTACATTTTAAAATGTGTCAATCTTAAAAAATAAACAACAAAAATTGTTGGTAATTACATCGAAATGCTATTTTCATCCAAGTCATATAGGATGGTGTACTTCTCCACTTCTTTTATCAACTTTATCTTATCGTCTGATTTAAAGAAGTCCAAGGGTCTTCTTTCCACATTAAATGTAGCCATTTTTAATTCAATGTATTATCTCTTGTGTGCAGAACAAACAGCTGACATTTTTCTAATGTCTGTCCATATATTGAACACCACATATAAATGGTCAGTCGACGGAGAAATATCAGCTATTGCCTATAGTGTCGAAAAACGTCGCATCCTATCTGGCAACTCTTTTTCCATACCTTTTGTGAGTACCGCATTAGCGGAACTGAAGCGAAATAATTTATCTTGCGTTCCGCCACTGTTTTTTCCTATATGGAGTTTAACTAAGCGAACCCAATTTTTTTTGATGTGAGTACCTACCATTAAGTTAAAATCAGGTTTAGCTGCTCTACAAACATGGTAATAGTCAATTCACACTGAGCAACATCTACCACCTATAATCAATTTTCGTATGGTCCCAGTTTTACCCCTTCCGATACTTTGCCATTCGTTCCAACATCTATTGTACTAGGCAACAAATTTGAACTTTTTAATTCTAAATTTAACCAAACAAACTTTTTTGGATAGATATGGGACCCCAAACGACGAAAAACATTTTTTTTTTATGGCAGAGTTTTTTTTTAGAGTTATTAATATCACTAGGCAACAGCCCAAAAGTTACAAGAACCAAAACCACTTTTTTGGATAGATTTGGGGCCAAAACCGACGAAAAACATTTTTTTTTTTTTTATGGAGAGATTTTTTTTTTAGAATTTTTCAAAAATCTGGCTTTTGTTTATTCCCTTTTTTTAGAGGTGCGCCCACATTTGTAATCATTACTCAAGAATGCCACAACCGATTTATCAAAGTTTTACTTTATTTAAAAGCTAATGAATATATCTATATTTCATTTATGCACAGTCTTAAATTTAAACCAGTAGTTTAAGAGATATCAATTTTTGAATTAAGAAAATGATGATTTTTTCTTGGCTTTTTTCTTAGCTTTTTTCACTAAAAAATTCGAGGAAAATTCGAAACAATTTTTTTTACATTTTATTAACTATTTTATTTGCGTAGCTGTTGTAATTACGCGTTGTTTAAGATATGATTCATTAAAATCTATGGTGAGACGGCGATATGATATTATGTTGAATCGAGGCATGTTTTTGTCGACTTTTTTGACTTCGTTGTGGTGTGGCATGACCTTTAGTATGAACATTTTTTGTGTTTTTTGAGATATCCCAACCAAACTCACAGAATTTGAATTTGTTATTATTTTACACATTGTGACCAAAGTTGGTTCAAATCGGTCTACTATATCATATAGCTGCCATAGGAACAATCGGTCAAAAATCAAGTTTTAGTATGAAAACTTATTTGTATTTTGAGATATTTCAACTAAACTGACAGAATAGAGGGTAATTTGAACTACATAATTTGTTACTATATATTTATCTATATTAATTAGCCATCGTTAAGTATGTTTGCCATTAAAATCTAGGGAAAGATGACGGAGTTATTAGCATATAAGCAATGAAACAAGTTTTTCGCAACGGTTGATTTTCGACTGATCGGTCCCATGGCAGCTATATGTTTTAGTGGTCCGATTCCAACCAAACTTGGACAGGTTGTAAAAGACAATACGAGATTCTTAATTTGTAAGTTTGGTACAGATAACTTTAAAAATAAAAAAAGTTTTTCATACTAAAGCTTGCTAATCGACCGTTCGTATCGATCGTTCCTATGGCAGCTATATGATATAGTGCTCCGATTTCAACGAAATTTGGTAAGGATGTGAAAAACAATTAAAAATATCCAATTCATGAGTTTGATTGAGGTATCTCAAAAAAACAAAAAGTTTTTCATACTAAAACTTGATTTTCGACCGATCGTTCCTATGGAAGCTATATGATATAGTAGACCGATTTGAGCCAACTTTGGTGAGGATGTATAAGGCTTACTTAAATGCATATTCTATAAGTTTGGTTCCGATATCTCATAAAACAAAAAAGTTTTTCATACTTAAACTTGATTTTAGACCGATCGGTCCTATGGCAGCTATATGATATAGTGGACACATTTAAACTAAAATTGGTAAAGATATAAAGGACAACATAGAATACACAATGTGTGAGTTTGGTTAAAATATCTTAGAAAATAAAAAAGTTTTTCATACTAAAGGTGGATTTTTGACCGATCGTTACTATAGCAGCTATATTGAATAGTGATCCGATTTGAACCAAATTTGGTAGGGATATATAACACATTTCCAGATATACAACCTGTGCGATTGGTTGATATATCTCAAGAAATAACACAACCTTTCATACTAAGCATGGATTTTCGACCGATCGTTCCTATGGCAGCTATTTGATATAGTAGACCGATTTGAACCAACTTTGGTCACAATGTGTAAAACAATACCAAATTCAAATTCTGTGAGTTTGGTTGGGATATCTCAAAAAAACACAAAAAATTTTCATACTAAAGGTCATGCCACACCACAACGAAGTCAAAAAAGTCGACAAAAACATGCCTCGATTCAACAAAATATCATATCGCCGTCTCACCATAGATTTTAATGAATTATATCTTAAACAACGCGTAATAACAACAGCTACGCAAGTAAAATAGTCAATAAAATGTAAAAAAATTGTTTCGAATTTTCCTCGAATTTTTTAGTGAAAAAAGCTAAGAAAAAAGCTAAGAAAAAATCATCATTTTCTTAATTCAAAAATTGATATCTCTTAAACTACTGGTTTAAATCTAAGACTGTGTATAAATAAAATATAGATATATTCATTAGCTTTTAGATAAAGTAAAGGTTTGATAAATCGGTTTTGGCATTTTCGTGTAATGATGACAAATGTGGGCGCACCTCTGAAAAAAAGTATTTAAAAAAAAGCCAAATTTTGAAAAATTCTAAAAAAAAAATCTCACCATAAAAAAAAAAAAAATGTTTTTCGTCGGTTTTGGCCCCAAATCTATCCAAAAAAGTGGGTTTGGTTTCTGTAACTCGCAAAAAGTGCGATTTTGTTGCCTAGTGTATTTGGCATTTTTTTCTTGACGTTTTTTTAAGGTGCGCCCACTTTTGTCATCATTACTCGAGAATGCCAAAATCGATTTTCAAAACCTTTACTTTTCCTGAAAGCTAATGAATATATCTGTAATGTATCCATACGCAGTCCAAGCCAGTAACTTAAAAGCTATTAATTTTTGTATTAAGAAACTTTTTTTTTTTTTTAGCTTTTTTTACTTTAAATTTCAAGGAACACTCGAACAAATTTCTAAACTTCGGTTTTAATTTTATTTTTGCAAAGCTGCATTAATTGAGCGTCGTTTTAGATCATTAAAATCTATGGAGAAACTGCGGTATAATAAAATATTATATCTGTGCATGTTTTTCTTTATTTTTATGACTTTCTTGAAGAGAGGCATTACTTCTTCACCAATTTTAGTTCGAATCTGTCCATTATATCATATAGCTGTCATAGGACCGATCGGTAGAAAATCAAGTTTTAGTATGAAAAACTTTTTTATTTTTTGAGATATCTTAATCTAACTCATGAAATTAGTAATTTTAGATGCCCTTTACATCCTTACAGAATTTGCCTGATATCAGAGCACTATATCATATAGCTGCCCTAGGAACGATCGATACAAACGGTCAATAAGCAGCCTTTAATATGAACATTTTTTTTATCTTTTTAAATTTTTTTTAAGTTATCTACCAAACTTTCCAATCGCATTCTCGCATCGTCTAATACAACCTGTCCGAATTTAGCTAAAATCGGACCACTATAACATATAACTTGTTTCATTGTTTATATGCTGATAACTGCCGTTTTAACACAGATTTTAGCGGTTAACATACTTTACGATGGGTAATTAATATAGATATATATAGCAACAAATTTAAAAGTTAAAATAACTATTCTATCAGTTTAGTTAAAATATCCCAAAAACCAAAAAAGTTTTTCGTACTAAAACTTGATTTTAGACCGATCGTTCCTATGACAGCTTTAGTCATAATGTGAATGACAATAACACACTCAAATTCTGTGAGTTTGGTGGGGATATCTCAAAAAATAAAAAAAATTTTCAAACTAAAGGTCATGCCGCTCTACAAGAAAGTCAAAAAAATAAAGAAAAACATACATAGATATACAATTTTATTATATCGCCGTTTCTCCATAGATTTTAATAAATCATATCTTAAACGACGCTCAATTAATGCAGCTTTGGAAAAAAAAAATTAAAACCGAAGTGCAAAATTTTTTTCAAGTTTTCCTTGAATTTTAAAGAAAAAACCTAACAAAAAAAATTTAAAAAAACATTTTCTTAATTCCAAAATTAATTGCTCCTAAACTACTAGCTTAAGTCTTAGACTGTGCATGCATGATTGTGTATGGATGATAACATATATATTCATTAGCTTGCAGGAAAAGTAAAGTTTTTAAAAAACGGTTTTAGCATTCTCGAGTAATGCTGACAAAAGTGGGCGCACCTTATAAAAACGTCAAGAAAAAAATGTCAAATATTAATAACTCTAAAAAAAACCCCTGCCATAAAAAAAAAATGTTTTTCGTCGTTTGGGGCCCCATATCTATCCAAAAAAGTTGGTTTGGTTAAATTTAGAATTAAAAAGTTCAAATTTGTTGCCTAGTACAATAGATGTTGGAACGAATGGCAAAGTATCGGAAGGGGTAAAACTGGGACCATACGAAAATTTAATATAGGTGGCAGATGTTGCTCAGTGTGAATTGACTATTACCATGTTTGTAGAGCAGCTAAACCTGATTTTAACTTAATGGTAGGTACTCACATCAAAAAAAATTGGGTTCGCTTAGTTAAACTCCATATAGGAAAAAACAGTGGCGGAACGCAAGATAAATTATTTCGCTTCAGTTCCGCTAATGCGGCACTCACAAAAGGTATGGAAAAAGAGTTGCCAAATAGGATGCGACGTTTTTCGACACTATAGGCAATAGCTGATATATCTCCGTCGACTGACCATTTATATGTGGTGTTCAATATATGGACAGACATTAGAAAAATGTCAGCTGTTTGTTCTGCACACAAGAGATAATACATTGAATTAAAAATGGCTACATTTAATGTGGAAAGAAGACCCTTGGACTTCTTTAAATCAGACGATAAGATAAAGTTGATAGAAGAAGTGGAGAAGTACACCATCCTATATGACTTGGATGAAAATAGCATTTCGATGTAATTACCAACAATTTTTGTTGTTTATTTTTTAAGATTGACACATTTTAAAATGTAAAAACCCACAGCTGACGCCCCAATGTGACCAATCAACATTTGGTTACTTTTTGGTTCTGCGTTGGTCACACTAATTTGCGACGCTAGACGTCCAAATATATTACTTTTTTTTCGTTCCTCACAAACTTTAGTGATTACCTACTTAAAATCGTTTTTTCTTACAACGCATTTTTTTAAATGTCTAACGTGCATTTTTATTTTGTTATTATGTATATTGGTGGGATTCGTGAAACAGATTCGGATTTGGTTTCGCTACAGATTTGATTTCGCCTATTAGCTGTTCGCAGCTGCCCCATACAAAATGTGTAGGGCTTCCAGGCAAATTCAAAAAATTATACGGAAAGTGTAGTTATCCTAAGTGATTTCAAGATATCAGCTTTAAGGCTGATTTCGTTTTGATTTCATTTTGATAATATTTGAGACCGTGCATTTCGATGACATTATTTGGCCACACTTGGTGTTTGCTTTCATTTTGTGGTAATTTTGGTAAATGTCTATAATATGGGCCTCATCTCAAAACAAAAAAAAAAACACAAATAGGGGGTGATTTATGATGAATTTAGCAAAAAAAAAATTTGATTGGGGACTCAATTGGTTTATTTTTAAAAAATCTTTAAAGTTTCCATACAAAATGAACTCTTTTATTGTTGTTTTGTGCAACTTGTCATTATTGTGGACCGTTTACCAACACTGTTTTTCTTCGACTTGTCGATTTTATGATCTTTTTACCTTTTACATCGAATGTAAATTTTATTTTTAAAAATCTCAATAGAATAATAATTTCATGAAAAAATATGAATACATCGGGTCAACAAGCTCGAGGACCATTGGCAGAAAACTATTGTACATGAGGTGTTTGTGGGAGCTTGTAAAGTAAGCGCCGCAGGAAAACATTTTCGTCTACGGCCCGCTATTTACATTCCCAAAACCACTATGATATAGATTATGTAGATGTTAATGAAGCCACTTGTGACTGCACACAAAACAACAATAAAAGAGTTCATTTTGTATGGAAATTTCAAAGATAAACCAATTGAGTCCCCAATCAAATTATTTTTGCTAAATTCATCATAAATCACCCCCTTTTTCTGTCTTTTTTTTTTTTTTTTTTTTTTTTGTTGAGATGAGGCCCATATAATTGACAATTACCGTAATTTTAATTTGGAGAATATTTAAAGTTTCTTGCATTTCAAGACTAGTGAATTTAATAACTACATATTAAATGCAGAAAAATTTCCAAAGATGTCGCAGATGGATATGACACCAAAGAAAGGGCTGTGAGAATAAAGGGGGTCTTCTCATTGAGCAATTTTTCTTATCGACTTTTCTTTTTTTGCATTTATTTATAGCTTGGGTAGTTGTGAATATGCCCCTAAAAGGATTTTTTGAAATTCGAGATACTTTAGAAGATACAGCCTTTTTTGTGAAGCAAGGTCTTCGTCAAAATGAGCTATTTACAAATTACTTCAAACTTTAAACGCGTTTATCTCGAAACCACGTTTTTCGAACTGGCGGCCATGATATCTCCAGTTCAACTGAACCGATTTTCATGAAACAAAGTGGAATCGACGCAGAATTGTCACCATTCTCGGGTGAAGCAAGACCATAATTTTAAAAAATTTTACTATTTTTTTTTACACTAAACTACAAAAAAAAAGCCCGACATTGAAATTTTTTTTGAATGGCCGCCATTTTGTCAAAAAAAATCACAAAATTATGGTCTTCATTCACCCGAGAATTACATCTATACTGATTATAACCCCTTTTTTTTTTTTTTTATTTCAGACGCTCCGGAGACTCGGAATCGTGGCCGCCGTGACGACACCTATTTTTTCAACCCCCAACTTTGAAGTCTCATTTCTTTTTGAACACCCCTCGTATCGAGGCAAAAAAAAATTTTTTATTTACTTTGAACCTTTTGTTATACAATAAATAAAAAAAGTTTTCAATTATTCTTTGCGTTTTCAAATAAAAATTTGTTTAAAAAGGGTCCAAAAAACGGGTTTTGAATGAGAAGACCCCCTTAAAGCTAATGCACGAAAATAGCTTAAAAAGACGCAGATGAAAAAACTGCAGCTAAAGCATTATAAGCAATGAGTATTATTCTAATTATACTATTCTGCAACCAAACTATTAATAAAAAGTCTAAGTTAAACAGATTTCACATTTTCATATGTCAATTTGTGCCTGCCGCCATTTTTTTAGTTCTCGAAATCAAAACCACAGTTTGCAAAAAGGGTCGTTCCTGAAACTGATTCAGATTTGCTTAAACCAAATCGAAATCAAATCCGAATCTGTTTTAGGAATCCCACTATTAATTAAATATTTAGCATATCGTTGCATGTTCAATGGCACTGATTAATTTTATATTAGAAACATTTGGTTTTTTAGTATATTTTCAAAGCGATAAGTGTTTATACGTTCAGCTAAAGCGGCGTAAAAACAGCGACGGCCTTAAAAAGCGAGCTTCGCTAAATCATTGTTAAAGGTAAAGCGCATTAAAGAGGTGTTTATAAATGTTGATAAAGGCAATTCGCTTTCAATTAAAGCAACTTAAGGCACTGTATAAACATGGTATATAACTCTCTACTCCTTTGCAGACCACACGATATATCGATGATTATTATATCGATATATTTATTAGTAAAGTACATACAAACATACATATTTACATTTAAAAACATTCAATTTCCTTGGCAAGGAAAGTCCAAGATCATAAAATAAATGTTCTGGAAATCAACTTAAAGTTGAAACTTAAAGCTGAAAACTAATACAATTAATATTTGTTACGTGTCGCAGCAACTGCTACTAATGCACACCGTTTTCGTGTGCGCATGCGAAAGAATAGTATGCATTCGTACTTGCAAGTTTCTCTAAATATATATATGTATTAACATAGCTTATACATCCAAATAAAATCGACCAAAATCCAAATAGTTTCGACAAAGTGATTAGGAATGTAAATACATATATGCTTGCCCATGGCCATATCGAAATGTCACACTCGTTGCTACAACTGTAACAATTTATTAATAAAGTAAAGTATTGGTATTAACTGGTCAAGTACAAAATTGAGATTCAGGCAGGCACAATCCGCAGTGAAACAATGTAAGAATATAAGTGTATAACAAATAACAAATTAATAAATTGTGCCGAAGACATTTGATTTTTCTCCAAAAAAACGAAAAACGTAATGATCTCCACATCAACATCGTCCAATGAACTGCCTGTTACAGAAGTGAAGTCTAAGCAGGACTATCATGATAAAATACTCATTTCCACTACTGCTGCAATAGCACCCAGCAGAAACTTTATAGGCCAAAAACACCGACATCCATTACCACGTAATAAACAAAACAAATTATTTAGCACCCTGTCAGATTCGTTAACCATTGGTGTCTCCGACATGAGCACATCAACAACAACACACTCACGCTCGTTGTTCACTCATCCTTCATCCTTGTCTACATGCAATAAAAGTCCACCCATTTTATCGGCCGTCCATCATCAACAACAACAGCATCTAAATGATCTGGAAAATCTATCATCTGGAGACAGTCTTAAACGCGAAGTTGAAGACTTAAGACAGCATACTTCACTTTTGGTTAATCTTCCGCTGAAGTCCCCAACATCGCTTTGCTGTACTGCCAGTAAAGCCAATCCGTTGATTTTACAGAAGATGACGCGAACTATTCCGTCGGATAAAGTAAGTTTTGTCCTTTTAAATTCTTTGAATTTATGTACCACAATTTCATATGTATGTATGAATCAGTGTTGCCAGTTTAGCAGTTCACAGTTTAATGTGATGTATAAGGATATAAATCGATCGAAAAACTGAAATTGTCTATGAAGGCTTTTGCAAACAAAACGTTATACAATGAATATCTACACTTTAAGAAGACATTGAAAACCCGGTCATAAGAAAACATTGAAAACCCTGCACATGAATTTTGTTACACATGATAACTATCTCAGTCTCGACGTGTTTTAAGAATTTCGATACAAAAAAGTAACGGAACCAAACTTTGGATGCAATTTAAAATGTCTTTACTTTGTTACTATTAATAAAAATCTGGTTCCAAAGCGGTATTTGCAATTATTTGGCTAGGAAAAGGGCGATGAGTGCATTGCCGTATGCTGGCTTAAAGCATTCCTTCTTTAAGGCCGGGGATTATTGCTTAGAACTACAGAAATTTTGATTAATTATTATTAATACTAAGGAATAGTCCCCGGACTTAAAGAAGGAACGCTTAAAGCCAGCAAACGGCAAAGCACTCACAAAAACACATGAATAGAAACAAAAATACATTGAAGCCATCAGTTTAAAATGTTAAATTACATTTTCAATTGGGTTAACAAAGGTAAAACTAAAACAAGATTTTTTTCAGTGCACGCTCGTCGACAAGGCAACAACCAAATATATTCGGATTAGAGTTGCGTCGCCTGCGCAACAAAAAGTCTTTGAGAATAAATGCGAAAGGCAAAGACAATATCATTGAAATTTTTGCTGGTCAGTTTGCTTGCAAGAGCAAATAGAAGGAAGAGAGAAGGTTCTACACAGTGCACACACACGTAATTGTTTGCATTTAGTGATTCTTTGTATGGTTGGTGCTGCACATGTATACGATCGTTGATATCTTATGTTCGGTGCAATTAAAGCATCCCTGCTTTATATAAAATGTCGGAACCAAACTGATTGTATATGCATAAAACTTGGTTTTATATACCCTGTCCAAAATTGGTTCAAATCGGACAACTATATCATATGCCACTATTAATTGTGCAAAGGTGAACAAGCTATCGACTTGCTGTGTAAGTTGTGATCATTTGTGCATTGCGTCCCTAAAATACAGCATTTTATTTTTGCTAAAATTAGTTTTGCAGTTTCCCTTGAATAATTAAATTCTTGAACGTGTGTTTCTTTGGGTATTTCGGCTTTTGCTTTACACCTCGCTCACATAAGTTTGTTGTTATTGTAAGCACAACGATTGTTTTTGTTTGTGTTTACATCTCCTTATCTCAGTTTCGGCGCATCGCACATCTTAATACATTTGTTTCGATTGTTGTGGTCACTGTTGCATTTCGTGTTTGTTTAGCAGCTCTCACAAGCAAATTCTTGCTCTCTTGCTTAGAGCCTGGTTTTAGAAATCCTGTCCAAAGTTGGTTCAAATCGGACCACTATATCATATAGCTGTCATAGGACCGATCGTGCGAAAATCAAGTCTTGGTATGAAAATAATGTATGTTTTACGAGACATCGTAACCAATCTGATAGAATATGCATTTAAGTTAACTTAATATTTATTAATTTTTTCCATTATTAGTTTTTGCCATAGTAAGTACGTAGTCTCCGACAGTCGAGTATACTCGACTGTAGCACCGGCCGACTAGTTTTATTTTCGAAAGCGTTATATCATCAATAGAATTTCTAAATATAAACAAGTAAGCGGTTACAGTCAAGCACGCTCGACAGTAGGACACCCTGAGCCCAGGTTCTCTCAATAAAAGTTTATTTTCGACCAATTGTTCCTATGGCAGCTATATGATATATAAAGCCGATTTGAACCAAATCTGGTCAGAATGTACAAAACCAACATTAATGCATATTCTATCAGTTTGGTTAAGAAATCTTAAAAAACAAAAAACTTTCATACTAAAACTTCATTTTCGATGCATCGTTCCTATGGCAGCTATGTGATATAGTAAACCGATTTCCCAAATTTGGTCAGGATGTATAATACCAGCTCCGAAACATAATCTATCAGTTTGGTTCTGATATCTCAACAAACAAAAAACTTTTTCAAACAAAAACTTCATGTTCGATGTATCGTTCCTATGGTAGCTATATGATATAGTAACCGATCCAAAAATAAAAACAAACTTGATCTGCGCCCGCTATCCAGGAACCTACATACCATGCTTGAAGTCTCTAGCTCTTATGGTTTCTGAGATCGACGCGTTCAAACAGACGGACAGACCGACGGACATGGCTCAATCGACTCAGCTGTTGATCCTGATCAAGAATATATATACTTTTTTGGGTCTTCCATGCCCCTTTCTGCCTGTTACATACATTCTGTCAAACACATTATACCCTTTTTTTTTTCCCATTTTCAATGTGCTCAGGATATAAAAATTATGCATTTCAGTGTTCTTAAGACTAGCTTTACCTAATGTGGTTAAATCGCTCTCAGAGCGATAAACAAAATCTCTATTGTGCTCTCGCTTCTCTCGTAACTAACTTACAATAGACTTCATGTTTTGACTCATACTGCAATCTAATTAAAATTCAAATGGAATAATAAACTAGTGGGCCGGTGCTACAGTCGAGCATACTCGACAGTCGGAGACCCCGTACTTACTATAGAAAAAACTTATAATGGAAAAAATTAAAAAAAAAAAAAGTTAACCTAAATGCATATTCTATCAGGTTGATTACGATGTCTCATGAAACATAAAATATTTTCATACTAAGACTTGATTTTCGCCCGATCGGTTCTATGAGCGCTATATGATATAGTGGTCCGATTTGAACCAACTTTGGACAGGATATATAAAGCCAAGTTTTATGTTTATTCCATAAGTTTGGTTACGATATCTCATAAAAAAGTTTTTCATACTAAGACTTAATTTTTCGCCCGATCGGTCCTATGACAGCTATATGTTATCATGGTCAGATTTGAGCCCACCTTGGACAGAATATATAAAACCAAGTTTTATGTAGATTCTATACGTTTGGTTACGATATCTCATAAAACAAAAAAGTTTTTCATACTCAGCCTTGATTTTCGTCCGATCGGTCCTATGACAGCTATATGATATAGTGGACCGATTTGAACCAATTTTGGTAAGGATGTATAAGACTAACTTAAATGCATATTCTATACGTTTGGGTACGATATCTCATAAAACAAAAAAGTTTTTCAAACTAAAACTTGATTTTCGACCGATTGTTCCTATGGACGCTATATGATATAGTGGTTCGATTCAAAAAAGAAACAAACTTAGCCTGCTTGCAATATTGAGGAATCTACATACCAAATTTGGTGTCATTAGCTTTTAAATTGCTCTTATAATTTGGATATGACATTTTTTTTTCCAATTTGTGGGCGATATAGGGGGCGTGGCCGAATTTTGAAACAAACTTGATCTGCCTGCAGTATAGAGGAACCTACATACCAAGTTGGGTGTCTCTAGCTCTTATAGTCTCTGAGATCTAGGTGTTCATACAGACAGACAGACAGACGGACAGACGGACATTGCTATATCGACTCGGCTATTGATGCTGATCAAGAATATATATACTTTATGGGGTCTGAAACGCCTCCTTCTGCCTGTTACGTACATATTCGGTAGAACAAACCCAATAGACCCCTGTACTTTTTTTTAAGCGAAAGCACTGAACTGCGCCAACATTGAACGAACACCAGCTCTCCAACGATCGGGTCTGGCAGGCGATGATGCCATTTGGAGTCCCAGGACATACTTCTTGGACCATCGCCTCCCAAACTGTTGCTTGAGCAACAAGACAGCTCCCCATCGACTTAGGCAGTTCAAGCCCTGCTGGTCCGGGGCCCGCTTTGCCGCATTGCTCCTCCCACTTGCAGGTGGACCGGAGTTGGCGCCTCGCTGTTACTGAAGTCGTCGCTCAGCGCTCGGATTGGCCTTAAATTAGGGACGTCCCTCACCGCGATTAGCGTTGTCTAGAGCTCTTCCGCCGTAAACACCAAGCTTCCTACTGTCCGTAAGAGTAGTTGCTTTGCAGACTTTACACCTGCCTCCCACAGACCCCCGAAGTGCGGAGCTCTAGGCGGTATGAAAACAAATTCGCCGCCTCCTCGATTTGAGTCCGCAATTCCCGAAACTGGCGACTTGCTCCGACAAAGTTCGTCGCGTTGTTGCAATGGACTGATTGTGGGACTCCTCGACGGCCGACGAGCCTTTGCAAAGCCGTTAAAAGTGTGTTGGTATCTTAGTCGGAAACTAGTTCTAAGTGCACAGCTATGGAGGCGAAGCAAACAAAAAGTGCGATATACGACTTATAAGTAGGCTTTCGAATGGTTGTGCAACGTGCACCAATATTCATTATAAATATTTATAAATGGGTTGAGACGCTGCAGGCTATGGCCCACATAGCGATATTTTCAAATTTCTGTCGTTTATTTCTACATATTTTTATAAAACGGAAGACATAAGCGAACACTCTAAGCTGTAGCCTGCAATGAATAACTATCGATAGTGTTCGAGAGATCCGGTCAGTTTTCCTTAGCTCTCAGTCCGACACCTGTTTTACGTACTTCCAAAGTACGCATCCCGTCTGTAATCAGATGCTGGATAACCGGCTAGGAGTCTCTTGGTTCCTTCAAAAATGATGGCCCATTGAACCAAATAGACGATAGCAATTTGTAAACATCGTAACCTCTCGAAACTATATCTGCTTGGTTCTTCTTTTTCGGTACATGGCGCCGTTTTGCGTTCTCTGTCCACTCTTGAATTTCAGCCACACGATTCTACACAAAAGACTTGATCCAATGAAGTGTAACTTAAGAAAACAAAAAATTAGTACACTTTCCACTAGTTGAACTGCTTCTATACCAACGGCAAAGCTGGTGGTTGACAGTGCGGCGGGGGTGGATCTTCGCTTTTCTTATCAAATTCCTCGAATTCCATACCACTTTCAAAGATTGTTTAAATTTTTTGCCCTTATCGCAGGCTCTATCTGTTCCGATTTGTCGTGAGATTTGAATCAAAAATTGCGAGTGGGGTAAATTTTTTTCACCTAAACCACTAAGACCGTCTACAGACGGTCATGACAAATATACATATCTTACCAAAAAAAATTTCCGACTCAATTGAACTGCTGTAAAGTACATTTTTCTTATTACAAAAATTCCAAAATATTTTTGCATCCACCTTAAATACCTAACTGATCGCATTCAAACTTGCATCTATCAATTAGTGACAAAATTTTCGAAAATCATATTTGACGGTTAGAGTGCAAAACCATTTAGATTCAGATATTATTCAATATTACTGGGCTGATCAAGTCTATTTTTATACCCTGAGCCCATTAAAAATGGGCAAAAAGGGGTATAATGTGTTTGGCAGGATGTATGTAACAGGAAGAAGGAGGCGTGGCAGACCCCAAAAAGTATATATATTCTTGATCAGGATCAACAGCCGAGTCGATTGAGCCATGTCCGTCTGTCTGTCCGTCCGTCCGTGTGTTTAAACGCGTCGATCTCAGAAACCATAAGAGCTAGAGACTTCAAACTTGGTATGTAGGTTCCTGTATACCATACGCAGATCAAGTTTGTTTTTATTTTTGGATCGGATCACTATATCATATAGCTGCCACAGGAACGATACATCGAAAATTAAGATTTAGTATGAAAAAGTTTTGTGTTTGTTGAGATATCAAAACCAAACTCATAGATTATGTATCGAAGCTGGTATTATACATTCTGACCAAATTTGGTTAAAATCGGTTAACTGTATCATATAGCTGCCATAGGAACGGTGCATCGAAAATAAAGGTTTAGTATGAAAAACTTTTGCGTTTGTTGAGATATCAGAACCAAACGGATAGATTATGTATCGGAGCTGGAATTATACATCCTGACCAAATTTGGTTAAAAGCGGTTAACTATATAACATTGCTACCATAGGAACGATACATCGAAAATGAAGTTTTAGTATGAAATTTTTTTTTGTTTTTTGAGATATCTTAACCAAACTGATAGAAGGTGGATTAATGTTAGTTTTGTACATTCCGACCAGATTTGGTTCAAGTCGGCTTCATGTATCATATAGCTGCCATAGGAACAATTGGTCGAAATAAACTTTTATTGAAGAGTACCTGGGCTCAGGGTATCCTACTGACGAGCGTGCTCGACTGTAACTGCCCACTTGTTACTAATGTTACTGCGAGGATTAAATTTTAAAGGTCTGTAATTATTATTCTATTCTTGGCTAAAATTGTCTCAAACAAGTGTCTCATGTCAGTTTCGTCATTTCCACGAATTGAAATTAGTGTTCTAGTTAGTTTGTTAAGTCTTGTTTTAACTTTCGTATTTATTTATATTTATTTAGTTTCGGCGTCGATAAGTTGTGTCTGTCTAAATTTTATCTGTTCCCAACTGTCAAAGTCAATAGTCCCCGCTACTACCTTAAGGGAATGCCTGTGATTTACCTTAAGGGTCTCTACCAACATTTCGATATGATCAAGATCAGTCGCTGATTCGTGATCTTTGTCAAATAGGTCCAGAGTCCTTCTAGTCTCGTCCACGTATGTTCCGTGCGACGTCATGCTTCTGGTATGTCCTGAGTATCCGTACTCGCTCCAAATAATCACTTCTCCGTCCGATACAGGTATGTAGTCCGAAGAATAATAGTTCGTCAGTTTTATATAGTAGCGATGTTAGTCTAAGGAAGCGGTATATAAAAATTACAAAAATATATAAAAATGATTTGAAAAATATAAAACATTTCCTCATTTTCTAAGATTGTCCTTATGGACTACCCTCCCTTTAATAAGAACTGTCGTTCCGAGGTCTGCTTCTACTATACCTTCTGTGCATAGTGGGGTCAACTTGTTTCTAAGACGTCTGTTAGATTTAACCCAAACCTTATCTCCAACCTGCTATTCTTTATCTTCCCTCTCTTTGTTTTCCCTCTCTTTGTTTTCGTGTTCCATTTTTTTTGTTTTGTGCTTTTATAATTCTATCTCTGAGCTGATGTCCCATTTCTATTGAATTTGAATGAATAATTGGCAATTGGCTTTTTATTTATGACTGAATGAATGGTTTTATTATATTCAATACTTGCAAGCAGAATAAGGTCGACAGTGGCGCAATTTCCGCTAATGTGCTATTAAATCTTTCTACTTGCCAATTGGAAACGCTGTGTGAGGAGGGTGCGTTCGAGATTTGAATGTTAAAGTTTGAGAGTGTTGTTTTGATTGTCTCCGAATTAAAGGATCTTTTATTGTCACAGTAAATGATTTTGATATTTGGGAAAATAGTTACAAGATGGATCTTTGAAGCCAACAATTGCTCGTGAACAAATTGGTTGCACCATTGTAAACTTGTAAAGTTTATCGACACATGTGAGAAAGTATTTTTGATCAGTGGAAAATACGTGTACGTGTAAAAGTTCTAAA
Source organism: Drosophila falleni (assembly GCA_035045575.1). NCBI lineage: Eukaryota > Metazoa > Arthropoda > Insecta > Diptera > Drosophilidae > Drosophila > Drosophila falleni. The sequence goes on along the minus strand of JAWNOV010000056.1, from coordinate 2,633,756 downwards.
TACGAAGGGGTTGGTGTTTCGCACAGCATTTGTTTTTTTGGATGCCGGTTGTATTTAGCCAGTGAACAGACTCTACAATTAGCAACGATTTCTGTCGCTAGTTTATTCATGTTGGGAAAGAAATAGTCGCGCATTATTTGTTTAACGTTTTCTTGCGCTGCTCGGTGAGCTATGTTATGCTCAACTGTCACTTTTTCTCTTTGTTCTGCCTTGTCCGTTATGTCCGCAACTAGGTGTTTCCAATATCTAAACGTAGTTTTCGGGAAAAGTTCGATAAGTCTGTGTTGAGTAAAATCAAGGATTGGCAGCTCTCAATGTATTGCGTTAACGACTCCTACATTCACTGTATCTTGAAGTGTCAGTAAAAGTGTGCTGCGATCTGCGACTCGTATAATATGTCTTTCTTTACTTTGAAAAAGCAAAAATGCTCTGATGGACGAGGAATCAGATTCATTTTCAAGAAGTTGCTTAACTTCTGAATTTACGAAGTCAGCTACGCCCATTTTGTGTGGGTATAATTTAGAGTACACCGGCTCATCATCTGTGCGGATGGTTAACGGTTTTAATGTTAAGTGGTAGGACCCATTTGGATCAGCGAAAGCGCTTGATCTTAGCTTAATCATTTTATTGAAAGATTCCTTCATGCGTAATCAACTTCTGTAAAATGTACGTTAATAGATATCCTGAACTTAAGTGGTTCGACACCACCATTAAATTTAATTCGAGGTTGATAAAATAAAAAATCTGATTTAACTTAAATATGCTTGTTGAGCATTTCATTTCAATTTGGGTGCCCCGTGTATAGATTTAACTTGGAATGGTCTTTAGACATTTATTACATTTTTATACCCTGGGTCCATTAAAAATGGGCAAAAAAGGGTATAATGTGCTTTGACGAATGTATGAAACAGGCAGAAGGAGGCGTGGCAGACCCAAAAAAGTATATATATTCTTGATCAGGATCAACAGCCGAGTCGATTGAGCCATGTCCGTCTGTCTGTCCGCCTGTTTGAACGCGTCGATCTCAGAAACTATAAATGCTAGAGACATCAAACTAGGTATGTAGGTTCCTGGATTCTATACGCAGATCAAGTTTGTTTTTAATTTTGGATCGGACCACTAAATCATATAGCTGCCATAGGAACTATACATCGAAAATGAAGTTTTCGTATGAAGTTTTGTGTTTGAGAAAAAAGGAAAGCGTGCCTGAAGGCACGCTTGGGGCTTTAAGTGAAAAAAAAAAAAAAAAACACTTGCAAGTAATGAAGATTTATTTTATTTTTTCTTATGGTATTCTAAAAAACAGTTTTTATTCGCTGTGCAGCATAAATGCAGATTGCATTTCGTGCATATGCATTGCGTTTGTGAAGATTTACAGTGCTTGCAACATCTTTTTCCACTGTTTCGATCCAACCAATGTGGGAAATGGTTAAGCTGGTCAAACCGCAAGTCCGATATTGGATGTTTTGATTTTTGACCATGTTTGAGTTTATGCTGAAAAGGTCGATGAGAGAGTGGAGACTGCTTTGCCCGCTCTGTCTGCGAGGATGGTGAATTTATTGTTCGTCCTGACTGAGAGGATGGAGACTGGTTTGCCCATCGCGGTGAAGATGCATTTTTGGTATTGATTGGACGACCCGGTAAGTTTTTGTTTTTATGTGTCATCAGCCCTGCGGCTAGTGTTTCGCGAAAGTCTGGGAGGGCGAGTAATTTTTCTTTGCTTGCGTTCTCTGCTTGGATACGTCTGTGTAAAATATAGGCGTTGGTGGCTGTCATATCAATTAGGTGATAAAAAATTCGTGTTGCGGCATCCCGAGTTTTTGCTCTGATATGATAGCGGCCCATTAGGCCGTCCATTAGATCTACGCCGCCCATGTGAGCGTTATACTCATGCAAAATTTGGGGACAGTCAATTGAAATGTATCGCTTAGCTTTTCTGTCAAAACGAGCAGCCTTTGCAGTTTCTTCACGAGGGTTTGTCCTTTCAAATTGCTTAACACCCACATAGGTGGACAAAAAGCGAACAGGCTTGCTGTCTTCCCAACGTACTCAGTCGAAAAACACCTTGGCAATTTGCTGATGGCAATATCGTTTGGTATATTGCAATTGGGGATACGGTTTACACGCACCGTGCCAAGGCTATAAATACCTTTCGCTTTTAGATAAACCATCAAAGGCAGAGATGTATAAAAATTATCGAAGTAAATGATGTGATTCTTAAATCTTTCTACGGTTTGTGTTAAGCGCACTACAATGTTGGCCGAAGCACCAAGATCTGGTTGACCAGGTAAGACCACATTATTACCGGCACCGCTGTAGATTTCAAAGCGGTATGCGTATCCAAATGAATCGCACAATACAAATAGTTTGATGCCCCACTTGTGCGGCTTATTTGGCATGTACTGACGCAAGTGGTGCTTCATTTTTGTGCTGCACACTTGCTCGTCAACTCAAAGGCGGGCATACTTTGGCACCGAGTCAAACCGTTTGTTGAGACAGTCTACAAATTTTCGCGTACGGAACAAAGGATCGTAGCCTGGTTCACCCTTTTTGATACGTTCGCGCTCATCGCGTAGCGAGAAGTACTTCTTGATTGCCTCGAATCTGCTTCGGGTCATGCAGGTTTGTATAGGTCCGAACGCATTTTGTCCCCAGTAGCTCTTCAGATTCGGGTAGCGATAAATGGACATGAACATCAAAATACCTATGTAATGGTGCACCTCATCAGTGTTGATTTTGAACTTATTGTTAATATCATCCGTTAAAGCTGCGCACATGGTTTCGCCGACGATCATATTCATTATTTCCGCATTATAGAAATAGCAAAAGAGCTCTAGTGGAGTTTTGAGCTCTTTTATTTCTGCTGGCAGCGAAAAATTGCCTCGAAATGCTTCATTGTTAACATGCAACTGCATACATTTCTCTCGCCACAGAATCTTGCTCGAATCTTTTGTTATTGATTCAATACTTGTATAAATAAAACTAATTATTAACTATTATAACACATAGCAACTAAATTTGGCTTGCCAGCTCCATTGAACCCACCAGAAGTTGGCGGAGATGCGCACGCCAAATCTTCACTGATTGGTAATGGTGATCACGGACTTTTTGCAGTTTTTTGGGAAGTCTCAGCTTTCTGTGCATTGTTTTGGACATTTTCAACATTACTCTCAATAAATGACACAGTCTCAGCATCCTCTAATGCAGTATTAAGAGCCTCCACTATATCAATGTCGTCGTCCTCGTCGTCACTTGAGCTTAACATTTCTTCATCCGACGGAACTGAGTCAAATATCTTGAGCAACTGCTCATCTGTAAAGTCGGACAGCTTATACCGAACCCGCTTTGCCATTTCTAGTAATATTTAAAATTCTATTAAGTAAAATCACTCCATCAACAGAAACAAACACATAAATTGCAATCAATTGTGAAATATCAGCTGGCAACAAAAGTTGTCTTGGAGCCCCAAACGTGCCTCAAGGCACGTATCGCTATTTCGCTGTTCCAACGCATGTCTTTTATGTATTTGCAAATCTGCAACTTAATTTTAATAGTAAATGAACTTACCTTTCAAGAAAAAAATTATGAGCTGGATAGGTTTTCTATATTTACTATCATTTGCACAGCAAAACACAACATACAGCAGCCAAAATTTTTCGCGCGAAAAAACATATGGCTTGGGCATAGCGAAATATAAGTCCCGTTGAAAGCTTCGGAGAGCTTTTAAAGCTGAGACTCATAGTTTTGTGTGTTTGTTATCAACCGCCAAAAATTATTTAAACGATTGAAAAGCTGTTAGTTAATTTGTTAAGGCCAAAAACATAATACGTGCCTTCAAGCAGGCTTACGTGTTAGAGGGTTAAGATCCGTTTGAACCAAATTTGGTAGGGATGTATAACACATTCCCAGATTTACCACCTGTGCGATTGGTTGATATATCTCAAGAAATAACACAGCTTTTCATACTAAAGATTGATTTTTGACCGATTGTTCCTATGGCAGCTATTTCTTTTCTTTAGGGTTTTCTGTTGGAGTCTGTAATTTTTGAATTCGTTCCTCAAAAGACCTTGTAACTACCTGCACTTTTTCATCGAAACGTTGTTTCACTGTCGCAGCCTGGTGGTGGAGGTCTACCTCCATCCAACTATCTCATTACTCATATTGTCTTTAGTTTTTTGTTGTGTTTTTTTGTAAGAGTCATATAGTTTCTCTTCTTCACCTTCGTCTATGTTTTCTAGTCCGTTTCTCTACATAAAATTTAGTTAAATGGGTTTAATCTCGCGAAAAAGAAAAGAATGCACTTGATTAATTTATTATTTTTTTAAAATATAATTTTGACTTTATTTGTACTTATCAGCAATGCTATGTATCAATGTTTAAGGCAAAAAAAATTTATTTTCTTTATTTTATTTGGAAAATAATTCAGTACTTCACTTACATGAAATGCATTATAATTTAACGACGTCTACGGGTGTGATGTCTCGATGGTGTTCCTTCTTGTCACTGTTCCTGATTTAATGTTTGTTGGGGTCTTATTTTTTTGTAGTTCCTTTTTTTCTTAAAACGGTTTCACAGTTTGTTTTTGATCAGTTTATCACAATTGTCTTATAGCGTAGGCTAGGGTTTTAATTTGTTATAATTTTTTTGGGTTGTTGATCACTGTGATGCGATAACTTTATTACGAAAAAAATTCATAACTCACGGCGTTAGCTAGCGTAGTACTTATTTTTTGCGGAGTTTAATTCCGTTTGGCGCAAATTAGAAAAATTATTATTCAAATTATAAAATGGAGTATTTATTTGTTTCCAACCGGATAGTGCAAGGGTCCTTATCAAACTAATTTACAGAACAATTTTTAAGTTATCATAAAGCATTGGCCGCATCGCAGCGACGTCAACAGATTGCTGACTTTGCGCTTCGTGCCGTGCTTCATCGACCACTTGGCGCGCATTCTGATGGTATCGTATTGCTCCGCTGGCCCGGCTGTTAACCGGCCGGCAATGCATGGTCAGCGTTTCTGCGGAAAAGTGTCGCAACAAAGTCGCGACGGCATCTGGTTGCCCAATTAAATCTAGCTGTGGTTAACTTATCTATACATATTACGTAGAGTTGAAATATGAATGCTGCAATAACTTGAAATAGCTGCAAATCTTTGTAGCATACATTTTTGGGCGGCAAAAATAATCAGTGTTGCCAGACATTTTTTTGTAGAATAACTTTTGCGTTGCGGTAATAACCAAAGTTGCTATAATTTTGATATTAAATTTTTTATGGTTCGTCTCAAAATTGGATATCAGAAATATAGAGGTATCAAAAACCGCGGAATTTTATTGACTCTAATATATTAAAATTTAAGAAAGACGTTGTAAAATCGCCAAAATGTGATTGAAAAAACCTTTTTTCACCTGTAAAATTTTACCTGAGCACTTCAAGGGTACGCCCTTGATCTAGCTTTCCAACGATATGTAGGACACATCTGTAGGTTCTATGATTTTTAATCTGTTAAGGATTTAATTTTAGCGGAATATTGCGTTTTATCGATAAACTAGAGGTTTTTCCAAAAGTCGTAGAATAAACAATTCTAGAATTTCGAAGAGGAATAAATCCTCATCATAAAATCTAATCTTTTTTAGCACTTTGAAACAAACAAACAAACAAGCACACAAACAAACTGACTTTTGATTGCATTTTGAGAAGTCCACTAAAAATTTCAAATTTAATTATCATTTGAGCTAGTTTTCGGATTTGTTTATTTATTTATTTATTTTATTTTATTTATTTATTTATTTATGCGCGACTAAAAAGAGTCGGCAAGAAACAAAAAAATCCATGTATAAAAATTAAATTAAAGATTAAAAATAAAGATAAAATTAAATATAAATTTGAACTGTAAAGAAAAGATTTAAAAAAGAATTAGAATTAAAAGTGGGGTATGCAAAAATTATAAATGATCTAACATTTTTTACAAGGATTGGAGAAAACCCAGAAAAGCCCAATCAGATCAATAAGGATGTGTTGTTATTAGTAATTGTAAGAATGTTAAACTAGTATAATTTAATAAAACAAGTTATTAGTGTTACTAAGGTCAGGAATTAAAGTAAAGATAATGAAAAAGTGCGGATTTTAGGGAAGGGAGAGAGAGCTCTGAGGAGAAATCGTGAAAGAGGCTATTACAGGTAGTGCATAAGACACGAAACGAATCGTGTGAAGCGTAATCAGTTGTGCATGTAGATAAAAATAAAGGCTTGTAATTCCTAGTAGACCTGCGGGGGACAGAAAAGGTGAGGCGGGCTAGAAGGAAACTAGAATCGATCTCGCCAATAATCAATTTGTGAAGAAAAACAACACCAAGAGTTTTCCTACGATTCATTAAAGACGGAAGATTGACAAGACGAAGCCTATGGGAGTACGGTGGTAAACGAAGGTTAGGATCCCAGTTAAAGCAACGTAGGGCGAAAAGCAAGAATTGCTTTTGAACTGATTCAATTCGATTCTGGTTTATTTGATACTGCGGGTTCCAAATGCATGAACAGTATTTCATGTTGATGTTGACCTATATTAAGTTTATTTTAAAGTTTGGTCACGTCCACTTTAACAGACGTAAATAATATAAAATCGTATAAAAAGAGTAATTTTAAAGATACAGCCTTGAGGATGGGGAACGAGTCCTGAGGCGTGCTGAAAATTTCATAGAGATCGGCTAATAAACAGAGAAGATATTTGAGGAAATATGATATATGAAGGTCATATAATCACCTGGATTCCATAGACTATAAGAGCTAGAGCTACTGAATTCGGTGACAATACTGCTATGTTGCACACGCAGATCAAGTTTGCTTTAGAATTTGCCACGCCTCCAAATTTTCATGTAAAGCTAGGCAACCAAATCAAACTTTTTGGCAGTTAAAAGAATCAAACCCACATTTTTTTTTATAGATATGGGGCCAAAAACATTTATTTACTTTTAATGGTGCGATTTTTTTAGAAAATAAAAAAGTTTTTCATACTATAGGTAGATTTTCGACCAATCGTTCTCATAGCAGCTATTTTAAATAGTGATCCGATTCGACCCAAGTTTAGTGGGGATAAATAACACATTTCCAGATACACAACCTATGCGATTGGTTGATATATCTCAAGAAATAACACAACTTTTCATATTAAATATGGATTTTCGACCGATTGTTCCTATGGTAGCTATATGATATAGTTAACCGATTTGAACCAACTTTAGTCATAATGTGTAAAAAACCAAAAAATTGATATGGTGTAAGTTTGGTTAGGATATCTCAAAAATAACAAATAATTTTCTTACTAAATGTCATAACGCCTCACAAGGTAGTCATCAAAGTCGACAAAAACATGCCTGGACACAAAATAATATTATATCGCCGTCTCTCAATAGATTTACATGAATATATCTTATATCTTTATATATCTTAAACAACGCGTAATTAATGCAGCTTTGCGAATAAAGTAGATAATAAAATGTATTCAATTTTATTCGACTCTTCCTCGAAATTTAAAGTGAAAAAAGCTAATAAAAAAGCTAAAAAAAATCATAATTTTCTTAATTCAAAAATTGATATCTCTTAAACTTCTGGGTTAAATCTAAGGCTGTGTACAAATGAAATATAGAAATTATCATTAGCTTTCAGAAAAAGTAAAGCTTTGATAAATCGGCTTTGGCATTCTCGAGTAATGATGACAAATGTGGGTGTAATTAATAAAATGTGGGTAAGTAATTAAAAGTTGCCAAATTTTTGAAAAATTGTAAAAAAAAAAAATCTCACCATAAAAAAATAATTGTTTTTCGTCGGTTTTGGCCCCAAATCTATCCAAAAAAGTTGGTTTGGTTCTTGTAACTTTTGGGCGGTTGCCTAGTGTAATCAATAACTAGTCGGACGGAGCCACAGTCGAGTATTCTCGACTGTCGGAGACCCCGTGCTCACTATGTCAAAAGCTAAGACTGCTAAAAACTCATACTTGACTTGGACCCGATCGGTCCTATTACAGCTATATGATTGGGTCCGATTTGACCCAACTTTGGTCAGGATATATAAAACCAAGTTAGATACATATTCTATCAGTTTGGTTACGATACCTCCAAATACAAAAAAGTTTTTCATACTAAGACTTGATTTTCGCCCGATCGGTCCTATGACAGCTACATGATATAGTGGTTCAATTTGAACCAACTTTGGATAGGATATATAAAACCAAGTTTAATGCATATTTGGTTTGGTTACGATATCTTATAAAACAAAAAAATTTTTCATACTACGACTTGATTTTCACCCGATCTATCCCATTACAGCTATATGATATAGTAGACCGATTTGAACCAACTTTGGACAGGATGTATAAGATCAAGTAATATGCTTACTGTATCAGTTTGGTTACGATATATCATAAAACAAAAAAGTTTTTTATACTGAGACTTGATTTTCACCCGATCGGTCCTATGACAGCTATATGATATAGTGGACCGATTTGAAAAAACTTTGGTAAGGATGTATAACACTAACTTAAATGCGTATTCTATAGTTTGGTTACGATATCTCATAAAACAAAAAAGTTTTTCATACTGAAACTTGATTTTCGACCGATTGTTCCTATGGGCGCTATATGATATAGTGGTCCGATTCAAAAAAGAAACAAATTTAACAGGCCTGCAATATAGAGGTATCTACATACCAAATTTGGCGTCACTAGCTTTTAAATTGCTCTTATAATTTGGATATGAAATTTTTTTTCCGATTTGTGGGCGATGTAGGGGGCGTGGCCGAATTTTGAAACAAACTTGATCTGCCTGCAGTATAGAGGAACCTACATACCAAGTTTGGTGTCTCTAGCTCTTATAGTCTCTGAGATATAGGTGTTCATACAGACGGACAGACAGACGGACAGACAGACAGAAAGACAGTCGGACATTGCTATATCGACTCGACTATTGATGCTGATCAAGAATATATATACTTTATGGGGTCTGCCACGCCTCCTTTTGCCTGTTACGCACATATTCGGTAAAACAAACCCAATAGACCCCTGTACTTTTTTTAAGTACGGGGTCTAAAAAACTAAAATATTCAAACTCAAGGCCAATTAAATAGGTAGAGTTATCAAATTGGGCACACGTAAAGTTGCCATTTTTATGATGTAGGGTGAAAATTTGCGAGCGTATAATCAACAACGAATATATTAAAAAAAAAATTTAATAAGTGGTATGCACTGACTAGAGGGGTGGAAATAACAGCAGGTACACATATTATGTTAATGGTATAGATAGTAGTAGTGAGTTTCATTTAAAAGATGTTCAGCATGACAATATGTCGTCAGCTATATTATAGTAAATAATTCTAAATTATATTTATTAAATGCATTTGTAACATATTATTCTTTTTCTTTGAAAATTTTCTCCGTTCCTTCGCGAAAAATCAGACATATTGCTCTAGAAGAAAACTTCTCGCAGGAATATTTGTTGTTTTCTAAGCTATATTCAAGTCACTTATAGAGTAGTCTTGATTCACTATTCCGGGCTTGTTTTTCACATCCTTGCCGGTGTTTTGCATCCATCACCTTTAAAACTGTATCATGTGCGTATTTCCACTCCTCAGAATTCTATAAATCACATTTTATTACGTGAGCATGAAATAGAGCCTCCCATTCGACTAGATACTGGCTTCTGTCAGTCCGAATTTCTTCCGCCACCGCCCTGGGCAATCTTTGTTACGGTAGACTCTTTATTTTTCTTACATACGCAAAGAGCAAATGCAACGTTTTGGGCAGCGCACTTTGCCCATTTTGACGCCTCCGGGCAATTGATGTTGCATATCGTCAATTAACAGCACAAAGAGCAAAGGGCTCATAATGTTGGTGTTGACCCACTCCGAACAATGCCTTCACTCCAAACAGTTGTTTCATTCTTCTCATATGCGTTTTGCACTATATTTACAAATTCGACGATACTCCCAAGTTGCTCAATTGTATATTAGTGCCCTTCTATTAATGGTGTCAAAAGCTGCTAAAATCGACAAAGAACATATACAATTTCCTTTTCTGTGCAAGATAGAATTTCGTAATGCTTGTCAGCATGAAGATACTATCAGTTATGGAGTAACCTCTCTGAGTAGCGCGTTGTCATTGACCCATATAATGAGCCATTCTAGAAGCACTGTTGCGAACACCTTGGCAATTACAAAAGATATTCCTCGATAATTTCCTGCTTTTGTTGGGTATCCTGCTTTGTGTATAGGAAATATGATATTTTTCCTAAAGGTTTCTGGCGCTTCTGCACAATCAAATTCTCAATTTGTCCTTGCATCTTTGAATTGCCTTTCTGACCTCTTCCTCCGTTATTTGGGCAATAAGTTCGGTTTGTGTGTGTAACGGTAAGGCGTAAGAAAAAGGTTTGGGGACTTGGTTTTCATGTGCCGACGATTAAAAGTGGATTGCAAAGTCTTACGGTTGCACCTGAACGAGTTTCCGTGCACGGTTTCCATTTAAACTTCTCGCAAGGCACCAGAATTATTCACTATCTGTTACGCTACTAATTGTATTTTGCATTTCTCCATAATACATTGCTTCTCTCGGCAAAGGTTTTATAGGCTTTGTTTGCTTGTTGATATGATGCTTTGGCTGTGCTGGTATTGTTTTTCTTCTCTTTAAGTCTTTAAGCAGTTCCAATGATTTTACAATTGCCTTTTCACAGAGCCTATCGTATCATGGTTGCGTATATGCAACTGGGCTTCTTCGTCCTCTCATGCAATTTGCAGCTTTCGTGATGCGGTTTTCTAGCTCAATTATCGTTCTGGGCTCTTCTGCAGCTTCACACCGGATTGCCAGGAGTTCTGCATCGAGACGTTCTCTATATTGATTCGCTCTTCAGCTTTTCCATTTTAATTGTGGTAACATCTGTGTTTTGACGGCATTATTTCGAAACTGTGGGACGAATACTTTGCACATTACTACGATCGGTAGATGATTTGAGAAATTATGGGCTTCAACTTTCATGTCTGTTATCAATTCATGCCAGATGCCTCTTATAAACGTAAAATATCAATTTTCATCGCTTTGTGTTCTACCATTAAATATCGTGAGACTTATACATTCGCACATTTCCATAATTTTTCGTCTATTTGCATACATCTTGTTGTCTCTTGCCTTTCTACTTAGCGTTGCGTATCGGCCCGCGGTTTCAGATTCTTCAGTGAAAACTTGTTGGTCGCCAATTCTTCTGTTAAGATCACCTACTATCGTGACATTCTCCTCCGCATTCTCTAGCAACAGGCTATGTAGTTCCTCAAACTCCCTTCTCCATGTGTTACAGTTAACATATGCCGGTATGATTATCGATTTGTGGCCACTATGAGAAATTCGTATTGCCGCTCTGCTCTGGTATTCTATAAATCCACACCATTGCGCATCCTCTCGCAAATCTCCGTTCCGCTGCTTTCCAATGCACATGATGATCTGGAAAATATGCTTTTAACTACTTAAAGTTGCCTTCAACAAATGTTTCAAAGAGAAAACAAATTTCATGACTATTTATGAAGTTTAAAAAATTCTTAAAAATTAGTTTGCCTTTAAGGCATGCTATATTATACGTTAGGTATTTACAACAAAAATGTCTCCGTATAAGTCTTTCAGTGTTTTATTTACTGCTTGATTGTCGCCCACAAGTTCACCATGCCTGTAACAATAGAAGCATTTATCTGTCGTCCCTCACTTGAACTCCCTTGCTGGAGTTGATCGCTAATATCTCTTTTCGTAGAGCTTACATTGGACGTGTGTGATGCTGTCTCATTGTCGCGAGGTCTCTTTCCACATAAACTGTTGTTCCTTTTAACGGCTCGGATATTTTGAGGATGGTTTGGGTAGTCTTTACCGTTTTTGTAGGTTATTTTGACGACATGATCAATTCCTACTGGATCTGCAATTCGTATTTTTGTCGCAAACAGATTTTTTACCGCATCATAGGGGTTTTTGCTGGAATCCAATCCCCAGAAAACCAGGATTCTACGTTTCGAGCTTTCTTTTACACTTAGAAGCCGACGTGACTCTTCTTCTTTTTGTGTTCGCATTTCTTGAAGTTCCCTTTTAAGCATCTCATTTCTCGATGACAATCTTTCGACATTAGCTTTAATTCCTGCGATACCCACCTTAATACCGTCTATGTCATCTTTAGTAGTCACATTCTTAAACTTCTCATCCAAAAACGTCGACATAACCGACATAAGGTCCGCCAACTTCATGTCTCCGACTGTGTTGTTTGTAAGTTTACCACAAGCTTCTGCAGAGATTTCCTTGAATTGTCCCTTAGTCAAAGACGCTGATGCGATACTCCGAGCAGAGGGCGTTTTTATTGCGAGCTCGCTTGCATCGGTTGTTACCTTTGGAGGAGTGCGTTGCATTGCAATGTTCTTAAAAAAGATTTTAAAGGATTTTAAATAATCCGCCACTTATGCGCAGCTTGTATCAACAGCACTGGTGTGGTCGTTTGTTACAGTGTGGCAACTCTTGCCTTTTTTATACTCCGAAACAAGGCTTCTCTTTTGAGTGAAACTATCGCAACAAAAATTGCCCGGTAACCGATCCGTGATCCCAGTGCACCAATTTTAGTTGCAGCCATCCACCAATATCACTGTATATTTGTCTTCATTTCAGAGCGCTTTAAGTGCACGTTCGTCTGCTCACTCATTACAATTAATTACAATATATTTTAATGTTATAATATAATTCTAGCTATACATGTGAAATCAATGTTATATTAACATAGTATAATTTATGTTATACATGTTATATGAATGTTATGCTAATTAATGTTAATGTTAATATACATTTCTTCTGTTAATTCAATTGTTCATAAAATTATGTTAATCTATAAATGTAATTAAATTAAGCCTCTGTACGAATTAAAGTTTTTTAAGAGCTTTTTGCTTATTTAGTCCTTTCATACATCACCACGAGCAAAGCGAGCAGAGGAGGAGCCCCCTTGAACAGACACATACACAGACACACACACACACACACAGTTAGCGAAAGTGCAAGTTGTAGTCCTTTGAGATCCTTAATAGCTTGGAGTTTTCCTTAACTTTCTGTCTGAAAAAATTTTAAAAGTTGGTGTTTCGTGGTGACAGGGCAGTGCTCAATGTACCGGGTGTTCAGGAGCCTTGCAGATACGTTGATCTTGGCCGATTTTGTGAAAAATTGCTTGGGATCTGGACGGCTGTAGGTGGGTGTCTTTTTATTCCAGTTTTTCTCGCCTTCTCCCAGTTTTCGTCGGCTTGTTTTGCTTTTACTTGCTCGCGGCTTACATTTCTCACGCTGTCACTATCGCAGTGTTGAAAAACGGCGTCCGAGCCATCCAGCTGTCTTAAAGGTTGCTAGGACGTTACATTTCCCAAAGCTTGAGTTTCATAGCAACCAGCTTATTTTGTGGACAACGCTGAATGTTACTTTTGGTTTTGAATTCAAATTCAAACTTAATTTGCGAATATCGTTGGACGCACTGCGGAAACCGAATTTCAGCGATATACATTCGAGTTTAGAGCTGATTGGAAATTTATTTTAGTTTATTTCTTGAAATTTGAACATTCGATCTAGATGGATCGGCTTGGACCATACGGGCACTAATATTTAAAAATAACCAACCCCACCACGAGTGGTGTCTATTAACGGGGCTCTGGTATTCCTAGCCGAGGCGGTGTAACCTCCACTGGAGAAGCTAAAGGCAAACTTTTGGGCACCGTAGGAGTCTTAAGTCACCGATTCTGATAACTTTAAAAATTTTACTCGGTCTCATCCTACCAAAGAAAAATTCTAAAATCTGGCAAGTTGAGTTAGAGATGCTTTGGGGACGTCCTGCTAGGTTCCCCCGGCAGTTGATTTCACGGGCGAGAAGCATGGAGGCGAAAATGAGCAACTTCAGGCGTTTGCAAAATCAAGCAAAATGATTTTGTCGCCAGACCTATTAGTGCACGAGTTTGATCGACGCCTCCACAGATTGCCGCAGCTTCGTTTTTGAGGCAACAAACCATTCGGAGACTTCTAAGAGACACAGAAAACTGGATAGCCCTGCAAGCCCGCAGCGTATAGAGGCCTAAGCACACAACCGAAGAGCTTTTGAATGAACGTGGTCGTCTCGTAAGATAAATAATATTTAAAATTCAGGAGAAAAAGCCAGTTGTTCGTCACGTGATACAGCCTTCACGTAGAACTCGTCCGAATGCGGTCATGATACGTTGTAAGGAAAAGCGTGCTTACGCTCAAGTGCTCAAAGCACAACGAATCCCTGTAACCATATAAGGAGACGCAGCTTGTCTTAGACGAACAGCTGCAGAAGTTCTGTTGAATATGAATAAGGTTGCGGACGAGAGCACACCGAATCTGCAAAAGGCGATCCAAGGCGTATTGGGAGACACAGCCGAGGTAAAAGGCCTAGGTGAAAAAGTCTCTGTCGAGATTCGGAACATATTCGTAGGTACGACAGTGAGGAGGTTTTTGAGGCAGTTTCCGAGTTGTAGATTCCGATCTGACGAGCGATGCATCTCCCAAAGTGCGTCAAAGATACAGCTACACCTTGACAGCCACGATGGTCTTGCAAAATGATATAGCGGAACAACTCCATAATGTGACAATAGCAAACTAAAATTGTAAATATAGTTCAGATCAATTTAAATCACTGCAGAGCGGCAAACGATCTGCTAGAGTAAACGGTGATTCAAAATAATATAGATATAGCCATTTTAAGCGAACAGTGTAAGCATAATCAAACTCTTGCTACAGCGAAGTTCCAAGAGGAGTTCAACGACATGAGCATTAGCGGAAATGCAGAGAACATGGCGGAGATGAATATGGGGGCGGCTAAGCAGGCGTGCGAGGTCAGTATGTCGCGTGGAAAAAGCTCTCGATGGCATTAACCAGTCTACTGGTGGAACAGAACAGAATGCAATAGAGCGCTTAGAAGGTACACCCACGCGGCGAGCAGCTCCAGACCATGGGAGACTCTACATGTCGAATTTAATATGAAGCGTCAAGCATTCTGTAAGGTAATGCGGACCAGTAAGATCAGGTGCTTCGGCGAACTTTACGAAGAAGCGGATCGCGATCCGTGGGCCAGGCGAACTAGATAGTAATGAAGAATATGAAAGGTTTTCCACCCACGGATCGGAGAAAGTTAGTAGGCATAATAAGGTCATTATTTCCCACCCATTCGGCGAGGATACAGCGCCACTTGCAGTCGCTCTACAGCCGGAAGTTTTCGCTCAGTTATTTTCAACTTGTCTACTTGAAGGTACATTTCCAGGGGCTGGAAACTCCAAAAACTCCTACTGCTGACATAGCCAGATAAATCGCCGGACGATCCATCCGCATTCAGGCCTATATGCCTTCTAGACTTAGTGGGAAAACTAATTGAAAGGATCATTTGTGGCGGATAAATGGCAGCTATTCATAGCGGTGGAGATCTTTCAGAGAGGCAATTTGGCTTTCGCAAGGCACGATCCACAGTAGATGCTTTACGCTTGTGACCAGGATGGCCAAAGACGCAAGCGAGGGAGCCAGACGGAAAGGTGGAGCAAAGAACTACTGCCTAGTAGTGACGCTAGATATAAAACACGCTTTTAATTAAGCCAAATGGAGCAGCATCATTAGAGCACTCAGCCAATTCAACGTACCACAGTATCTCCTACGGATAATCAAAAATCACCAAAACGATCGCACGCTTGTGCTTCACACAGATACAGGCATTGGCTCGTACAAGATCACTGCAGGAATTCCTCAAGGCTCCATTTTAAGTCCGGCCCTGTGAAACATAATTTATGATGGCATTCTACGTCTGGATTTCGATAACAACGTGCAGATTATTGGCTTTGCTGATGACATTACAATCGTTGTCGTCGCAAAACAACTGCAGAAAGTCGAAATCCTAGGAGTGCTAGAGAACTGGCTGGCTGAGGTCGGCCTGGAACTAGCCGAACAGAAGACCGAGGCGGAGCTTATAAGCAGCAGGAAAAAGGTTGAACACGCCATTTTCAATCTAGATGGAGCTGTAATCATCTCAAAACGGGATATACGTTATCTGGGCGCCCACATAGGCACACTTCTGAGATTATAGAGCACTTGCTGCACTTGCACAATAAGGCGGCGCTTGTCAGCCAGAGATTATTATCCAGAATGATGTCAAGCCACGGAGGTCCTAGGCACAGCAGCAAGTGGCTTCTCTGCAGTGTACTATGGTCGACGATACTGTACCCGGCTCCTGTTTGGGCTAGGCAGCTTACCGACCAACGTACATGAGAAGAGTCAAAGCGTCGTATAGGCTGACCGCAATCAAAGTCTGCAGCGCATTTAGCACAGTATCAGCTGGGACAGCAATGCTTATAGCTGGTATGATACCGATAAAATTTCTGGTGGTAGAAGCTAGCAAAATCTACAAGACCAAGAACGATGAGGCAGACTCAAGGACAACATCCCAAATTAAAGCCGACGCACACCATGCCTGTTTCGCTAAATGGCAACACAGCTGGAAGAGAGCAACCAATGGGCGCTGGACAGCACGTCTGATCTCAAAGGTGGATAAATGGCCCAGCAGGAAATATGACGAAGTAACCTTCTATCCGACACAGATCTTAAGTGGACACGGGTTCTACCTGCATAGATATGGCTACGACGGAAGCCACTATGTCCGTCGTGCCGGTTAATCATAGACGCGAAGCACGTGCTGACGTCGGTGGTACCGTGAAGGTGAACACAGTGGTCTCACACATGCTTTACAGCCAGACAGTCTGGTGAGAAGTCTACAGCTACGCAGACACGGTCATGGTTAGGCTTAGGGCTTTGGAATGATGTAGAAGGCGCCAGCCATAGGGTGAGTCAGCCATTAGTCGGAACTGTGAAGCACGACAGTCCCGGAGTTCCAAATATAGTCATGGTAAAATCTTTCCTGCACTCCTTATCCTGTACTCCTACATTGTATATATTGTATTACATATATTATTTACCTTTATATTTAAATAAATAAATAAAATAAATTTTAAAAAACACACATATACACACATAAATCACTGAGCAGCGCAAAATTTAAATGATTACAGCTAATAGGGTCGTTAGGACCTTGTGGTAAATTTGTTTTTTTTTTTTTAATTTTTTATCATAAATACGCGTTGATTGATACCTCGATCATTCGAATCCGACACTTAATTCAAAAGATAATTAAATTTGACATTTTTAGAGAACTTTTCAAAAAGAAATGAAAAGTCAGCTTGTTTGTTTGTTTGTATCAAATGATGATATGGATCCTATATATCGTTGGAATGGTAAGTTTGGAGGCTTTGAGGCATACCCTTAATATCTTTCTTCTAAAGTGATCAGGTGAAATTAGGTTTACATTTTTGCGATTTTTGAAAATTGACAATTGACAAATTTATCAATAAAATTCCCCACTTTTTTGTTTATCACACATACCTTTAACAATTCGTTTCGGCAAGATTTTACCAATTAAGTGTATATAAACATATTGCTAAGAGTTCAAAGATGACAGCAGCAATAAAGTGTCATATCAGCAAACCTATGTAGCAGACAGCTTCTGCTCGGCAAAAATAGCCAGTGTTGCCAGGAAATTTTGTTTTGTGTTGCAGAAATAGTCAGTGTTGCCAGACCGTTAAGTTTTGATTTATTTTTCAAGCAAATAAAGTTTGTTTCAGGATTTAGCCACGCCCCCTTAACCACCTAAATATCGACAAAGAAAATATCCAAATTGTAAGAACAATTTAAAAGTGATACCAAACTTGGTATGTAGATTGCTCTATATTGCAGGCATATCAAGTTTGTTTTTTTTTTTGGATTGGACTGCTATATCATATAGCGCCCATAAGAACACTCGGTCAAAAATCAAGTTTTGGTATAAAAAACATTTTTGGTTTATGAGATCTCAACCAAACTAATACCATATGCATCTGGGCTGGTATTATACATCCTGACCATATTTTTATCAAATCGGTCCTGTATATCATATAGCTGCCATAGGAACAACCATAAGTTATGGCTGTTGTTGAGTAAAAACATGATTTTACCATGATAGGGTGTTATTGATTGCTATGCCAAGGTTTGCTGCCTTATCTAGATATTCAATGCACGTGTTGTCAATCCTAACTTTTTATATGCTACTCGTTCCTGTTTTGTTCTTTCAAATTACTATAGGCAACAGCCCAAAAGTTACAAGAACCAAACCAACTTTTTTTTGGATAGATTTGGGGTCAAAAACGACGAAAAAAAATTTTTTTTTATGGTGAGATTTTTTTGTAGAATTTTTCAAAAATCTTGTTTCTATTATTTTTTTCAGAGGTGCGCCTACATTTGTCATCATTACTCGAGAATGCCAAAACTGATTTATCAAAGCTAATTTAGGATATTTTTTTTAGGATACCAAGTAAAGAATGGTTCTGTGAGTTGGGTTGAGATAGCCTTAAAACTAACAAAGTTTTCCATACTAAACATTGTTCTCAAAGTGTAAACTTTGACTCTAAATTTGACCCCCTGCAATTTTTATTTTGCAAAACGCCGTCTTATTGCTCGGTTGTGTGAGCAATATTGTGTGAAAATTCCAGCCTTCTAGGTCTTATGGTTTGGGCTGTGCAATGATTAGTGAGTCAGTCAGTCAGGACAAAGAATTTTATTTAAATAGATAAAATGTTTCGCGTACTGTGCGGTGTACCTTTCTGTGAAATTCCATATTAGAATTTGAGACACGGAAAGACATTCGCCACTAGACTTTTACCCCGTAAAGAGGTCTAGGATGTGTTCAACTTGAATTAAGGCGATAGATGGTGTTTTGGCATAATTTAAAAAAAAGATATGTAAAATATTTTATAAATATTAATTTGACCACGGAAAAACTTTAGGTTTTTATCAGAAATAAGTAGATTTACTATCGTCGACAAAAAAGTTTAGTTTTTTACTTACCTTTCAGCCAATTATCATAAACTGATTATGCAATGAAACCAGTATTTACCGCAAGTTCATCTGAAAAGAAATGAAATTTCTTTTTAATTTAGTTATGCAGGACTTAAAGCAGAAGACAAAAACAAATTATTAAGTATTAGAGATATATTAAGATTTAAAAGTTAAAACTATTGGAAAACTTAATATTAATACAATTTAAGAAGGCTATGCTCGAGATCCCGACCCGTTACTTATTTCAACATATATAAAAGTGTTTTAAAGAAATTACTTTTATAACTTTGAAAATAATAAATCGCCATAAATGTTGTTCTACTTGTCCGATCTTGATGCGATTCAGTGGGATAATAAATAGTACTAATAGAGAAAGTTAATTACCACAAAAAACGAATAATCAAAAAAACTGTCGGTGTGGTGGTTTTTCGTGTTTTGCGGGGACGGAGGGGCGTGTCAAAAATGTAATACTAACTTGAAAATGTAAAACAAACTTGACCTGGGTGGGGTCTATAGAAATCTGTGTGCCAAATTTGGCTGCTTCATCTTTCATGGTCTCTGAGATCTAGACGCTCACACAGACGGACGGACGGACAGATAACATGGGTTTATCGACTCGACTGTTGATGCTGATCAAGAATATATATACTTTATGGCGTCGGAGGTGCCTCCCAATATACCCTTTTACTAATTTTTTAAGCAACGATACAAAATTTAAAATTGCATCTAGGGTATGCGAAAATTATAAATGATCCAACATTTGTTGCAAGGATTGACCCAATCAGATCAATAAGTGTTAGTGTTGGTATTAGTAATTGTAAGGTAATTTAAAAAGTAATTAGTAATAGTAAAGTCAGGGATTTAACGGGAGAGTCGAACGAGTGGGCTCGACTGTAGCCCTTTCACACATCACCAAATAAAACCTCTTTACAAGGTAAAAGTCTAGTGACGACGTAAAAAAATAACTTTTAAACCAAAATATATAAATTTAAAAAAAATTACATTCTGCACCATGCGCAAAAAGGTTGAGCTTCTAATTACCTAAAATTTTGTTTTCACGCAGTGCCGAATGGATAATATTTTGGGGTATGGAAAGACTTTTGTCACCAGACTCTTACCTCGTAAAAATTTTTTTTGAAAATAACACAAGTTTTTGAGTTTCATATGCTCTTCACATTGATACTTTGAAAATTTAAAAATCAATTCACAATTTCATCAAAGAAGGATACCCTATGCTCAGGCAGTTTGCACACGCTCGGCACCTCGAAGATTTGATGCGTTAAATTTTTGACTGATTGTATCAATGACATCTATATAATATCGTAGTACAAAGGACCAGCTTTAATGCATATTTTGTCAAAATGATATATCCCAAAAAATAAAAAAGTTTTCGACCGACTGATCCTATGGCAGCTATATGATATAGTGGCCCGATTTCAACCATTATTGGTCAGGATGAATGAGACAGACTTAAACCACCCTTTATCTCGGTACCCAAAAATATGGGTACTTGAGTCTATTTGACTCGTGACAATTATGGTACACTATGTAACTTTGAACACCTTTATCTCCGAGGCTATAAGAGTTAGAGCAACTAAAATTGGTAACAATACTCCCACGTAAATTATATAAAATCGAATAAAAGAGCACTCTTAAAGCTACAACCCTAATACACAGAAGGGGGCGACGAGTCTTGACGTGTGGTGAAAATTTGATCGACATCGGTTAATAAACAGAGAAGATATTTGAGGATATATTATATATGGAGGATATTTAATAACCTGGATCTTAGAGACTAAAAGAGCTAGAGCTACCAAATTTGGTGACTGCTATGTTGCGCACGCAGAACAAGTTTGCTTTAGAATTTTGCCACGCCCCCCAATTTTCCTGTAATCAACAAAAATATCCACTTAAAAATTTAGTACACGTATATATAACCATCTATATGATGTATGCTAAAAATTACATTGCGATCAGATAATAAACAATAAAGAAAATAAGTTTCGGCTTGCACGCCGTGGTACGCAAACAATGTCTGAAGGGGTGGGGGTAACAGCAGGTACACATTTTTCATCAAAAGCTGCTAAACTTGACCCAACTGACATATTTTAATGGTAGCATCCATAAGAAAATCACATTTTCTTCGGGAATGTTGTCTCGAATATTTATTATAACGTGGTCCGATGCAAAATAGCTGTACAAAAACTCATCGCATTTAAATGATCCTTTGTAAAGCTCGAAGTTCGCGTTCACTTATTTCGTTAGACTATAATTGTCAACAACACTTGCGTTTGCAACAAGTTGCGCCGATGCTTATTGAAGTTTAACTGAGAGTCTTGGTTACTTTGAGATGAAAACAAAATAAATATTTAATATGCATTAAAGAGGTTATTCTAAAAATTCAGTTACTAATTACTTACTTTAGTACGGCATCATCGAATATTTCTCTTACTTCTGATACTTGCATTGTAGTTTGTGAACCTGATGGGCTCGCAGTTCAGAAATATCTTTTTCTTTGCTTCCATGCAAGTGCCCATAAAATGGGTGGGAAAAGAAACACACATTGTCTTTCACAAAAAGGCGCACCTTGCTATATTTGTCTTTGCATGTATATGCAATTATATCGTCAACTAATATTTTGTTGCGTACGTACAATTGGTGTTTCGTTATAGAATGCAAAATTGTTTTGTTTCGACTCATTTCTTGAATCATTTCAAATTCACATCGAGTAAGATCATTTTTCTCTGATCTTTCTAACTCTTATACTGAAATCGGCTGTCCAGACATTATTTGATCTGCCTTCAGCTCCTCAAAGTTAATTCACAAAAAATTATGCACAGCTACACAAGTGTAGTCAAAACTTTCAGCAGAATTATTGCAATTTCATCTTACTCAAAGGAATTTAACGAATAGATGGTTGCTTTTGGGCTTAAATAATAGATTGATACAACCATGTATTTCTTAGAAGGAATTAGCCGTTGTTATTTAATCTTGTATGCCTACATGAGATTTGAATTAACGGCCAGCAGACATGTATTTATTTATTTAACGTTTTCGCATCTGTTGTAACTAGTAAAATTATTTATTTGTACTGCTATGATTAAGAAATAACATAATAAACAAGTAAGCGGTTACAGTCGAGCACGCTCGACAGTGGGATACCCTGAGCCCAGGTACTTTTCAATAAAAGTTTATTTTCGACCAATTGTTCCTATGGCATCTATAGATATATAAAGCAGATTTGAAACAAATCTAGTCAGAATGTACAAAACTAACATTAATGCATATTCTATCAGTTTGGTTAAGATATCTCAAAAAACAAAAAACTTTTTCATACTAAAACTTCATTTTCGATGCATCGTTCCTATGGCAGCTATGTGATATAGTTATCCGATTTTAACCAAATTTGGTCAGGATGTATAATACCAGCTCTGATACATAGTCTATTAGTTTGGTTCTGATATCTCAACAAACACAAAACTTTTTCATACTAAAACTTCATTTTCGATGTATCGTTCCTATGGCAGCTATATGATATAGTGGTCCGATCCAAAAATAAAAACAAACTTGATCTGCGCCCGGTATCCAGGAACATACGTACCAAGTTTGAAGTCTCTAGCTCTTGTGGTTTCTGAGATCGACGCGTTCAAACAGACGGACAGACGGACAGACAGACGGACAGACAGACGGACATGACTCAATCGACTCGACTGTTGATCCTGATCAAGAATATATATACTTTTTGGGGTCTGCCACGCCTCCTTCTGTCTGTTACATACATCCTGCCAAACGCATTATACCCTTTTTTGCAAATTTTTAATGGGCTCAGGGTATAAAAATTAATAAATATCCGTTAGGAGATATTTTAAAATTTAAAATATGAGTGGCGGCCTTATATCATTTTAAAAAATGAATTTAGATCGCGCGGTCTAAATTCATTTTTAAGCGGCGCACAGTTGGACAATCTCTGATTTTGCTGTACAAAAATCATATCTTTCGAACCAATATATTTATTTTTAAAATTTAAAAAGCATTTGATAAAAAACTTCTTAAGTTTTAAAATGAATGCTTGCACTGCTTGATAGACCCACTGTTTGCTTTAGGGTTTGCGGTCAAAGCTGAAAAATATTTTCAGTGCATATTTTACATGTAAAATTAACAAAAATAATTCTTTATTTGTTGTCCGAAATACAAATTTTAATATTTTTCATCCTTTAAACAGCATTGTTAATATATATAAAAGTTGTAATACGCTTATAAAAAAAAAGAAAATAATTTTTTTTTTAAGTGAAACTTCTATTGGCGCCTTGTGGGTGAATCGAAAATACACTTGACTGCGTGCGTTACGAAAAACCGACACCATAGGGAGGGGGAAATGCCGTATGTATTTATACATACATATGTATGTGTATGCAAAGCTCTAAGCTGCTCTTTCTACTCTGAGTCAAAAGCTCTAAGATTGGCTTGTTTCTCGTTACGTTATCGCACGTTCCTCACGTGTTTGTTTTGCGCATCATCTTAACATGTATGTATGTACATATGTATAAGAATGGATTAGTTGAGTGCTTAATTTGTGCAAGTGAAACTTCGCACGCTCTGTGTTTAAGCATATGTATGTATGCATGTACATATGTCGTATGTATGTATGTAAGTATGTATATGTACATATTCTATATGTTTATTTGTATAGTATGTACATATAGTGTGCTTTGTTTTCTATGTCTTGTAAGATCTATCCCACAAAAAAAACCTCTAAACGAGGTAAAAGTCTAGTGACGAAAGCAATTTCCAGCCCCAAAATTTCTGATATCCAATTTTGTGACAAACAAAATTGAGTTTAATATAAAAATTTTAAATAAAAATATAAATTAATAAAAAAAAACAATTGGCCTTGTGCACTGTGCGCAAAAAGGGTGAGCTTCTTTGTACATAAAAATTACTTTTTGCGCAGTGCCGAATTCCAATTGTTTTTTTTTATTAATTTATATTTTTATTTAAAATTTTTATATTAAACTCAATTTTGTTCGTCACAAAATTGGATATCAGAAATTTTGGGGCTGGAAATTGCTTTCGTCGCTAGACTTTTACCTCGTTTAGAGGTTTTTTTTGTGGGATATCAGAAATTTTTGCAATTGCTTTTGCTGTTGACATTGTAAATTTATCATTGTTGAATATTTTTTCATATTTAAAAAAATTTTTTTTTTTAATTATATAGAAAAGTAGGGGGCTCCGCCCCCTGCTCGCATCGCTTAAGTTGCTACTCTACTGTCGGAAGCCCCGTACCTACTGTGAGAAAAAAAAGTTTCTCATACTTAGACTTAGACTTCGCCCGATCGGTCCTATGACAGTTATATGATATAGTGGTTCGATTAGAACCAACTTTCTTCAGGATCTATAAGTCTAACTTAAATGCATTTTCTATTAGTTTTGTTACGATATCTCTTGAAAAAAAAAGTTTTTTATGCTAAGACTTGTTTTCGCCCGATCGGTCCTATGACAGCTATATGATATAGTGGTCCGATTTGAACCAACTTTGGCCAGGATATATAAAACGAAGTTAAATGCATATTTTATCAGTTTGGTTGAGATATCTCATAAAACAAAAAAGTTTTTCGTACTAAGACTCCATTTTCCCCCGATCGGTCCTATGACAGCTATATGTTATAGTGGTCCGATTTGAACCAACTTTGCACAGAATATATAAAACCAAGTTAAATGCAAATTTTATCAGTTTGGTTGAAATATCTCATAAAACAAAAAAGTTTTTCGTACTAAGACTCCATTTTCGCCCGATCGGTCCTATGACAGCTATATGATATAGTGGTCCGATTTGAACCAACTTTGGCCAGGATATATAAAACGAAGTTAAATGCATATTTTATCAGTTTGGTTGAGATATCTCATAAAACAAAAAAGTTTTTCGTACTAAGACTCCATTCTCCCCCGATCGGTCCTATGACAGCTATATGTTATAGTGGTCCGATTTGAACCAACTTTGCACAGAATATATAAAACCAAGTTAAATGCATATTTTATCAGTTTGGTTGAGATATCTCATAAAACAAAAAAGTTTTTCGTACTAAGACTCCATTTTCGCTCGATCGGTCCTATGACAGCTATATGATATAGTGGTCCGATTTAAACCAACTTTGGCCAGGATATATAAAACGAAGTTAAATGCATATTTTATCAGTTTGGTTGAGATATCTCATAAAACAAAAAAGTTTTTCGTACTAAGACTCCATTTTCCCCCGATCGGTCCTATGACAGCTATATGTTATAGTGGTCCGATTTGAACCAACTGTGCACAGAATATATAAAACCAAGTTAAGTGCGTATTGTGTCAGTTTGTTTGAGATATCTCATACAACCAAAAAGTTTTTCTTACTAAAACCTGATTTTCGACCGATAGAAAAATGTATACATTCAGTTAACAAGCAATATCTTCCAAACCCCTTGGTCAAAGTTTATGTTTCATATACTAAAAAACGCAAAATTCTACGTACTACAACATACTAAAATTTAATTAAAATCGTTAGAGCCGTTTTGTCAGAAATCGCCAAAATGTAAGCTAAAAAACTTTATTTCACCTGTAAAATGTTACCTGAGTACTTTAGAAAAAAAGTTTAAAGGTACGCCTAAAAGCCCTCAAGCACACCTTTCCAATGATACCCAGAACATATCTATAGCTTCTATGGTATGGAAACTGGTGAGGTTTCAAATTTAGCGGGATTTAGCGATTTCCCGCTAAACTAGCGGGAAATTGAAAAAGTCGTAAAACAAACATTTCTAGATTTTCAAAAATGAACAAATCCCCATCATAACATCTACGCTTTTTTAGCGCTTTGATACAAACAGACAAACAGACAAACAGACAAACAAAGAAACTAATTTTTCACTTCATTTTTAGTATTCTACTAAAATTTTCAAATTTATTTATCTTTTGAACCAGTTATCGGATTTAGGTCATCAAGGTATCAAACGACGCGTATTTTTAATAAGAATTTTTAAAAAATAAAAAATTTTACGTAAAAGCCCCAACGGCTCCATAAGCTGCGATCATATAAATTTTTCCCCTCCCACTTACACCCCCGTATCTCATGACCCAGGTGAAATAGCAAAAGTTTTAGTATGCCATTTTGTAAGTTAGGACTAAACCTTTCGATCGGTGTATAACTCGATCTGATCGGACAGTCGTAGCAAATTTTCCAACTTAGCTGTATATAGTTGTTAGTCGCCTTTCGCACCCTTCGTGCTGCTTTCGTCACTAACGCGAACTGCCGTCCGCAGTGATTTGCTCTTCACACGACAACAGTTTTCAATTACACAGCGAAAATTCTAGTGACAAGCAAACTTGTATAAAGAAGTGTGCAAAAGAAAAATGGAAAAAATTGTCATCTTGAAGTAAAAAAAAGGCCACTACCGTATGCACTCCTAGGAAGTTTCACTTCAAACGCGTAACTTTTTACGCACGCATATTTTTTTTTTAATCTGGTATGATGCTTGTCATAGCGAAATAGTACGTAATTGCACTGCGCTCTTCCTCTTCTATCACCATTTTATTGTGAGGTTTCAGTTTTTGGACTAAAAGTGTGCTTAGGCGCACCCATATGCATGAAACACCGGTGTAAATTCATTAGAGAATTGATTGGCAAAGACTCCTGTGGTAGTTCGAATAAGGGC
Organism: Drosophila falleni; assembly: GCA_035045575.1. Taxonomy (NCBI): domain Eukaryota; kingdom Metazoa; phylum Arthropoda; class Insecta; order Diptera; family Drosophilidae; genus Drosophila; species Drosophila falleni. The sequence continues at coordinate 2,607,119 of JAWNOV010000056.1, read as the reverse complement.
TTTCAGACGTGCCTTCTAAGCTTTTTTTCTAAAGTACTCAGGTAAAACTTTACAGGTAAAATAAGGGTTCTTAGCTTACATTCGGGCGATTTGTGACAAAATGGCTTTAACCCTCTAACAGGCAAAATCGAAATAGTCATTCAATCAAGCTGATATTTATTTTACAAGTAGATATAGGTAGGATAATCAAATATATATTCGGACGTGTTTCTTTAAAGCGCTCCAAATTAATCAAACTTAAATAGTACTCAAGTGCAGTAAAAATCTAAAATTAGGCCAAGAGCCCCATAGTGCGATGTGTCAACAGTCGTCGTACCATTTTTTGCTGACCAATCGCAAGCTCTTTCAACTACTGCTTCGATTGCAAGCGCAGCGTCAAAAGCAACGGGTCCGGCTAGGCAGACCAGAATAGATCGCTACATTCAAATAAAGCAAAAACTTAGCCCACAAAAAACACGGGAAAATAAATCAAAAATTAACCGCGGTAACTCAAACCAAACTACTGGGGACCCAGTAAACACCATCAATAGATTTGCACCGCTGGCTGATACTGTCATCGACCAGCCTACCGAAGCTGAAAATGGACCAAAAAAACTAAAGCACCCACCTATGTTCATTCGAGAAAAGATATCCAACGCATTGGTGAACAAGATCGTTGACCTAGTTGGAAACAACAATTTTCATGTCGTTCCTTTAATTAAAGGGAACATTCACGAAATCAAGCTTCGATCAAAAGACGAGGAGCATTTCCGTATCCTCCAAGTATCTAAATGAAGCTAAGAAAAACTTCTACACTTATCAACTTAAAAGCAGCAAGGCCTGCAGGTTGTACTTAAAGGTATTGAACCGGATGTAACCCCTTCCGAGGTCGCAAGTGCGTTAAAAGAGAAGGGCTTTCTCGCTAAGAGAGTTACAAATATTTCAAACAAAAACAAAATACCGCAACCTCTCTTCAAAGTTGAGCTGGAGCCAGATAGAAAAGCTCCAAAGAAAAATGAAGTGCACCCGATCTACAAACTACAGCTCCTGCTGTATCGCCGGATCACTGTTGAGGAACCACACAAACGGAATGGTCCAGTTCAATGCTCAAACTGCCGGGAATATGGGCATACCAGGACGTACTGCACGCTACGTTCGGTATGTGTAGCTTGTGGAGACTCCCATGCCCTGATTCCTGCCAAGTCAACAAGAATGACCCTAGTACAAAAAAGTGCGGAAACTGCGGTGGAAATCACACAGCTAATTACAGAGGTTGTCCAGTGTACAAGGAACTAAAAAGCCGCACCCGACGTGTACCAACAGCACGCCATCCGCACCTGCCAGGTGCAACTATAGCTTCCCAAACTACACCCGACGTCTTCTTCGCCAAAGCAGCCAGGTCCTCATTTGGTCCCGCAAACACTGTCAACGGCATATCTTTCGCCAATGTTTTAAAATCTGGCCTTCAAAAATCAGCTCCCTCAGCAGCGCCCCCAAAGGTAATACAAGAAGATTCGAGTATGGATAACGCGCAGCAGCCCATGCAGCAGTCACAAAGCCCTATTGAAACGATGATTTTCACCCTACAACAAAGTATGATGGAGTTTATGTTGTTTATGAGATCAACTATGCAAAATCTTATGCAAAATCAAAACACCTTGATACAGATACTTGCATCTCAACAATCCAAATAATCAATGGCGCCTCTACGAATATCTCTGTGGAACGCCAACGGTGTTTCACGGCATAAACTTGAACTTACCCAATTCCTATACGACAATCACATTGATGTAATGCTGCTGTCTGAGACGCACCTTACGAACAAATATAACTTTCAAATACGTGGATACATATTCTACGGCTCAGATCATCCGGATGGAAAAGCACATGGCGGAACCGATATTCTAATAAGAAACCGCATCAAACACGAATTCAACAAAAGGTTTGCGGCAAACTATCTACAAGCCACATCTATAATTGTACAATCGGACATCAGCAATCTTACTATCGCCGCTGTATATTGTCCTCCCCGCTTTACAATCTCTGAAGATCAATTCATGCAATTCTACAATTCATTGGGACAGCGATTTATAGCAGCAGGAGACTATAATGCGAAAGACCCGCACTGGGGCTCCCGCCTTGTGACCGCAAAAGGAAGGCAGCTATACAACGCAATCATAAAGCCAAGCAACAAGTCATAAAAGAACAGATGAAACCAAAGAAAGCTCCAGGCTGCGATCTAATAACTCAAAAAATGATCATTGAACTTCCAAACTGTGCTATTTTCCTCATCTGTAAACTTTTCAACGCGATTACTACCATCGGCTACTTCCCAAAAAAATGGAAGAAATCGGTCATTATACTGATTCCCAGGAAAAGACCATACAATACCATCATCGTACAGACCAATTAGCCTACTACCGTGCTTGTCTAAGCTTTTTGAAAAATGCCTCTTGACGCGCATAATTCCTCATCTGAGAACACACAACACAAACCAAACACATCAATTTGGCTTCCGCGAAAAGCATGGAACCATCGAGCAAGTTAACCGAATAACATCAGAAATACGTACAGCATACGAACATCGGGAATACTGCAGCGCAATATTCCTCGACGTCTCCCAGGCCTTCGATCGAGTGTGGCTTGAAGGTCTCATGCATAAAATCAAATCGACGCTCCCAGTGTACACTCATAGGCTTCTCGAGTCGTACCTCTACAATAGAGTCTTCGCAGTGAGATGCAACTCCACTACATCTGATGATCATATTATAGAAGCTGGAGTTCCCCAGGGAAGTGTATTGGAACCAACACTATACGTAATTTACACAGCGGACACCGCATAAACGAGCGGCTAACAACATCTACGTTTGCCGACGACACCGCAATTCTAAGTCGTTCCAGATGCCCCATTGAAGCAACAGTACGTCTATCTGAACATTTGGCGGTAGTAGAGAAATGGCTAGCCGACTGGCGTATTAAAATAAATAACCAAAAGTGTAAGCATATCACGTTTACTCTCAACATGCAAACATGTCCTCCGTTAGCACTGTCTAATACGCAACTCCCACAAGCCAAAGAAGTAACGTACCTTGGCGTTCATCTTGATAGGCGGCTCACCTGGCGTCGCCACCTTGAAGCAAAAAAAACGCAGATTAAATTGAAAGCCAACAACCTCTATTGGCTTTTGAATCCCCGATCTCCTCTCAGCTTAGACTACAAGGTTCTACTCTACAATTTCACCATAAAACCAGTGTGGACCTACGGCTCGCAGCTTTGGGGAAACGCGTGCAGTAGCAATATTGATGTCATCCAACGAGCACAATCAAAAATCCTGAGGACTATCACTGGGGCACCATGGTATGTTTGAAACGAGAACATTCACAGAGATTTGAACGTTATATACGGCAAAGATGAGATAGCAAGACAAAAGGCGAGCTACAACATTAAACTATCTTCACACCCAAATCCTCTTGCTCAACGGTTAACTCGGGTTTGCAGTCGAACCCGCCTTAAACGAAACGACCTTCCAGCCCAGCAATAAACCTTTGGGGCACCGTAGATCATATTAAGTCAACATAACTGTTAGTTAAGCTTTAAATATAAGATTTGATAAACTTATTGTAAGTTTCCTTTGGAGAAGATTCAATAAATTAAAGCAAAGTAAAAAAAAAAAGAAAAAAAAAAAGATATAGGTTAAATAAGCTTAAGTTTGAAATTTCATAATTTTCCGTTAGTTGGAACGACCGTCTGTCGACGGTCTTGTCGGTTTGAGTGGAAAAAATGTGGCCGTTCGCTTGCATCACAAGGGAATATCGCTTGCGACTTTTGGCGATAACTTTTGCTATTTATTGCTTCTTAAGTTTTTTTGTTGAGTTAGTAATCAGAAATATTATATAATTGATATAATATGCAATTTACTTAAATTTTAATAACTATTATAAAATATATTATTTTTTAACCAATTTTCAATAAACAATTGCCTAAATTGACCGTTACTATGTAAGATGGGAAAAATCCCTATTTAAAGGTATTTATTTAAATTAGATGTTTTAAAATATATTTAGTTTTCTAATGGTTATCTCAAAAAAAATTTAAGGAGACTGATTTGTATAAATTGAGCATTCACTTCATCCAAAATACAAAACATATGCATATTTTTTCTTTTTATCCAGCCAAATTGAAATTTAATTTGCGTTATCATATCTTTATCTGATATCAGATGAACAGCTCGTTTCCAGTAATTGCTAAGCCAAGTCATTTCATTCCATTCCCTGAAGGAAACAAGTGCTGCTGTTGTTTTTGTAAGGAACTCTGCATGCTTTAGCTGTTCTCCGATCCCATTTTTTGAATCGGAAACTTTTTATACAAGAACCCACTTGTATATTATGTTTGCATTATTGGTATTCATGTTAACGAAATGAACGGGAAGTAGACTGTATTTGTGGACTAGTTGGTTCAAGTATGGGCAATGAAGATCGACTGCTTTATAATGGTTTAAAGCACGCAGTTGTTGATAAGGATAGTTCTTCTATATCGATGGGTATACGACCAACACTTCAGGTAAAACTGTTGCCTGAGTGTCTTGGGAAGCATTGAATGTGAGGCTGAAACCTTGAAGAAATGCGTCGGAGTTATCATTTTCAATAATTTTCCAATTTTCTAATAGTTTTGGAATGGTATGGAATTCTAGATCAAATGATGTCGACAACATAATCGGAGTCCCATCACTTTTAACACTGCTCAACTTATCATAGCTTCTATCGAATCCATCAACTAAAGCAAATGTTCATTTAAAATCGCTTTAAAATTATACATTTTATAAATAATAGAAACTTAAATTTAAGAAAATTGCATATTTATAGTTATATGAGTGATTACCACCTCAAAAAGTACATTAGAAGCGAGAAATTACAATACTTATCGTCAAAAGTCGCGTACGTTATTCCCTTGTTATGCAAGCGAACGGCCATATTTTTTTCCGCTCAAACCGACAAGACCGTCTACAGACGGTCTTCAGTTTTTAGCTTTTCAAGAATACTTCTCGATGTATTTTTGTATTTATTTTTCTACAAATCATAAGAGAAGAGTATTACCTACTAACAGTCTAATTCACAAATCAATAGACTTAGTCATATATATATTTTTTTGGCGATTAAAATTGCAATTTATTTGGTCATAATTAAATTTGTAATTTTCTAAATTTCAATGTTTAACAAAATTCTGTAAAATAACGGTTCATCGGAAAGTAATCACATATTTTTTTAAACGTCAGTAAATCAATTCATAATATACAATAAATATATTCCAAAAGAAATATTTATTTGTTTTCCATTTATATTTTAAAAACGGATGACCGTCTACAGACGGTCTTACCCGCTAGAGGATTAACGATTTGTTTTAATACGAAGAATTTCTCGTTTTTAGCTCGGTACCCAAAAAAATGGGTACCAGAGCCTATTAGATTCGTAACAATTGTGGTTCACAACTTTGAACACCTTTATTTCCGAGACTATAAGAGTTAGAGCAGTTATTCATACCTTTGGGCACAATGTGAAATGCCAATTTTTTTGTGGCTTTTTTTGTTTATTCTTTTTGTTAAAATTTTTTATATATTTTATCTTAAATATTATATTAAACACAGAATTGTTCTTCACAAAATTGGATATCAGAAATTTTGGGTCTAGATTTAAATCAGACTTCCATTAAAAAATTAATATATTTTAAGACACCTAACATAAAAAATTACCTGTGAAAAGAATTTTCCACGTATTGCATAGTAATGGTCAATTTAAGCAATTGTTCATTTAAAACTGCTTATAAATTGATATATTTTATAGTTGTCACTTAAATTTAAGTCAATTGCATATTATTATAGTAATACAGGTAATTACCAACTCAAAAAAAAAAAAAAAAAAACACTTTAGAAGCAAAAAAAAAACAAAAGTTACTGCCAAAAGTCGCGTGCGACATTCCCTTGTGATTAAGCGCTCGGCCATATTTTTCTTTCTTCTCAAACCGACAAGACCGTCTTCAGTATTTTGCACCTGACGATCGTTCTAATCAACGAAAAATTATTAAATTTAAAACTTTAGCATCGTTAATCTATATATATAATATAAGTATAAAATATATAATATATTAATATTTTTTAATATATATATAAAATAAATATCAGCTTGATTGAATGTCTATTTCGATTTTGCCTGTTAGAGGGTTAAAATTTTAATATTAAACTGAAATTTGTTCATCACAAAATGGGATAACAGAAATTATGGGGCTAGAAATTACTTTCGTCACTAGACTTTTACCTCGTGTAGAGGTTTCTTTTTGTGGGATTTAAAATATTTCAACCAATCTGACACATAATGCATTTAAGTCAGTCTCATTCATCCTGACCAAAATTGGTTTAAATCGGTCCAATATTTATATTATATAGCTGCCATAGGATCAATCGGTCGAAAATTTTTTTATTTTTTGGGATATATTATTCTGACAGAATATGCATTAAAGCTGGTCCTGTGCACTCCGACCAAAATTTTATTCAAATCGGCTGACTATATTATATAGATGTCATTGATACAATCAGTCAAAAATGTAACGCCTCAAATCTTCGGCGTGCCGAACGGCTTCAAACTGCCTGAGCATATGGTATCTTGCTTTGATGTAATTGTGAATTGATTTTTAAATTTGGAGCAAGCATATGAATAACACTAGGCAACAAAATCGCACTTTTTGCGAGTTACAGAAATCAAACCCACTTTTTTTGGATAGATTTGGGGCCAAAACCGACGAAAAACATTTTTTTTTTTTATGGTGAGATTTTTTTTTTTGAATTTTTTAAAAATCTGGCTTTTTTCAATTCCTTTTTTTTAGAGGTGCGCCCACGTTTGTAATCATTACTCAAGAATGCCACAACCGATTTATCAAAGTTTTACTTTATCTAAAAGCTAATGAATATATCTATATTTCATTTATACACAGTCTTAGATTTAAACCAGTAGTTTAAAAGATATCAATTTTTGAATTAAGAAAATTATGATTTTTCTTGGCTTTTTTTTTTATTATCTTTGCGTAGCTGCTGTAATTACGCGTTGTTTAAGGGGGTCTTCTCATTCAAAACCCGTTTTTTGGACCCTTTTTAAAAAAATTCTTATTTGAAAACGCAAAGAATAATTGAAAACTTTTTTTATTTATTGTATTACAAAAGGTTCAAAGTAAATAAAAAATTTTTTTTTGCCCCGATACGAGGGGTGTTCAAAAAGTAATGAGACTTCAAAGTTGGGGGTTGAAAAAAAAGGTGTCGTCACGGCAGCCACGATTCCGGGTCTTCGGAGCGTCGGAAATGAAAAAAAAACGGGGTTATAATCAGTATTTTTTATTTATTTTTATTTTATTTTTTATTTTATTTTATTTTATTTATGCACGACTAAAAAGCAGTCGGCAAGGAACAAAAAAATCATATAAAAAATTAAATTAAAGATTAAAAAATAAAGATAAAATTAATATTAAAATTAAATATAAATATAAACTGTAAATAAAGATTTAAATTAGAATTAGATCTGGGGTATGCAAAAAATTATAAATGATCCAACATTTGTTGCAAGGATTGGGGAAAACCCAGAAAAACCCAATCAGATCAATAAGGATTAGTAATGTTGTTAGTAATTGTAAAGAATGTTAAATTGGTAGAATGTAATAAAACAAGTTATTAGTGTTACTTAGGTCAGGAATTAAGGGAAAGATATTGGAAAAGTGCGGATTTTAGGGAAGAGAGAGAGAGCTCTGAGGAGAAAACGTGAAAGAGGCTATTATAGGTTGTGCATAAGACCCGAAACGAATCGTGTGAAGCGTAATCAGTTGTGCATGTAGGTAAAAATAAAGGCTTGTAATTCCTAGTAGACCTGCGGGGGACAGAAAAGGTGAGGCGGGTAAGAAGGGAACTAGAATCGATCTCGCCAATAATCAATTTGTGAAGAAAAACAACACCAAGAGTTTTCCTACGATTAATTAAAGACGGAAGATTAAGAAGACGAAGCCTATGGGAGTACGGTGGTAAACGAAGGTTGAGATCCCAGTTAAAGCCACGTAAGGCGAAAAGCAAGAATTGCTTTTGAACTGATTCAATTCGATTCTGGTTTATTTGATACTGCGGGCTCCAAATGCATGAACAGTATTCCAGGATGGGACGAACTAAAGAGACGTAAGGGAGTTTCGTGGTAAAAGGATCATTAAATTCTTTCGACCAACGTTTAATGAAACCAAGTACTCCTTTGGCGTCATTAACTATAGTGGAGATATGTAAATTGAAGCATAATTTGCAATCAAATAAAACTCCAAGATCCTTTACAGATTTTATACGTTTCAAAGAGGTATTGTCAATCGTATAAGAAGCTAAATAGGGCTTAGAACGACTAAATGTCATGAACATACACTTTGAACAATTTAGATGCAACTTATTGGCCGAACACCATAGTTGCATAGCGTTCAAATCGTCTTGCAGACGATTATGAAGAAGGGGATCAGTGTATGAAAAAATAAGCTTTACATCATCCGCATACATTAAAATATATGAATGGGCCAGGATGGTGGGTAGATCGTTAATGAACAGAGTAAAAAATAAAGGTCCTAAGTGACTACCTTGAGGTACACCAGAAGTAACGTAAACCGAACTCGAAATGGTTGATCTAAGGAGCACTTTTTGGGTCCTACCATTTAGGTAGGTGGAAACCCAACGTAAAAAGGCAGAGGGGAAACCTATGCACCTAAGTTTGTAGAGTAAGAGGTCATGGTTCACAGAGTCAAAGGCTTTACTGAAGTCAGTGTATATGACATCCGTTTGCTTTTTCTCTGAAAATGCATCATTTACCAGGGAGGTAAACTCAAGCAAGTTGGTCGTAGTTGACCGACCCTTAATAAAGCCGTGTTGAGTAGGAGAAATTATCGATTTACAGAGATGCTGCAAAGACGAAACAAGGATTTTTTCAAATAATTTAGGAATGGCTGATAGCTTTGCAATGCCTCTGTAGTTCGAAATATCAGACTTACCACCTTTTTTGTGGAGAGGAATGATATAAGATTCTTTCCAAAGATATGGAAAGGTTGAAGATTCAAGGGATAGATTAAAAAGCTTATGCAACGGAGCAGCTAAAGAAGAGCAGCATTCCTTAAGAAGACAACTAGGAATGTTGTCTGGCCCAGGGATGAAAGAAGATTTTAAAGAAATAAGAGAAGAGATTATAGTGTTATAAGAAATAGAGGGAGCAAACATAGTGTTTGATTGAAAAATAGAATAAGGATAAGATGAATTAGAAGTGGAGATTGGAGAGTAGGTGGATTGAAAAAAGTTAGCAAAAAGTTCAGCGGCTGCAGAATCGTTGCTGGCATTATCTATCCCATAAAAAAAAGAGGAAGGTAAACCGTGAGACTTACGCTTCAAGTTAACAAATTTGTAAAATTGTTTAGGGTCACGGGAAAACTGTCTTTTGCATCGAGTTAGATATAGTTAGTTAGTATAGATGTAATTCTCGGGTGAAGCAAGATCATAATTTTGTGATTTTTTTTTGACAAAATGGCGGCCATTCAAAAAAAAATTTCAATTTCGGGCTTTTTTTTTGTAGTTTAGTGTAAAAAAAAAATAGTAAAATTTTTTTTAAAATTATGATCTTGCTTCACCCGAAAATGGTGACAATTCTGCGTCGATTCCATTTTGTTTCATGAAAATCGGTTCAGTTGAACTGGAGATATCATGGCCGCCAGTTCGAAAAACGTGGTTTCGAGATAAACGCGTTTAAAGTTTGAAGTTTGAAGAAAACAGCTCATTTTGACGAAGACCTTGCTTCACAAAAAAGGCTGTATCTTCTAAAGTATTTCGAATCTCAAAAAATCCTTTTAGGGGCATATTCACAACTACCCAAGCTATAAATAAATGCAAAAAAAAAAGTCGAAAAAAAAAATTGCTCAATGAGAAGACCCCCTAAAAATATGATTCATTAAAATCTATGGTATGACGGTGATATGATATTATTTTGTGTCGAGGCATGTTTTTGTCGACTTTTTTTACTTCGTTGTGGTGCGGCATGATCTTTAGTATGAAAATTTTTTGTGTTTTTTGAGATATCCCAACCAAACTCACAGAAATTGAATTTGTTATTGTTTTACACATTATGACCAAAGTTGGTTCGAATCGGTGAAAAAAACAAACAGCTAAAAAATATATAATAAAATGTAAAAAAATTGTTTCGACTTTTCCTCGAATTTTTAAGTGAAAAAAGCTAAGAAAAAAGCTAAAAAAAATCATCATTTTTTTAATTCAAAAATTGATATCTCTTAAACTACTGGTTTAAATCTAAGACTGTGTATAAATGAAATATAGATATATATTAAAGCTTTGATAAATCGGTTTTGGCATTCTCGAGTAATGATTACAAACGTGGGCGCACCTCTAAAAAAAAGGAATTTAAAAAAGCCAGATTTTTAAAAAATTCTATAAAAAAAAAAAGTTTTTCGTCGGTTTTGGCCCCAAATCTATCCAAAAAAGTGGTTTTGGTTATTGTAACTTTTGGGCTGTTGCCTAGTGTAACCTTCTTTCAAAGCAACAATGTGAAGAGCATATGAAACTCAAAAACTTGTAATATCTTCACTCTTTCCATACCCCAAAATATTAAAGCAAAAAAAATCCATTCGGCACTGCGTAAAAACAAAATTTTTGGTAATAAGAAGCTCAACATTTTTGCGCATGGTGCAAAATGTAATTTTTTTTAAATTTATATATTTTTGTTTAAAATTTATTTTTTACCTAGTCACTAGACTTTTACCTTGTAAAGAGGTTTTATTTGGTTGTATAAAACAAGGGGGCTACGCCCACTGATCGCTTCGCTCGCGGTGAGGTTTGAAAGGGCTACAGTCGAGCCCACTCGTTCGACTCTCCCGTTAAATCCCTGACTTTACTATTACTAATTACTTTTTAAATTACCTTACAATTACTAATACCAACACTAACACTTATTGATCTGATTGGGTCAATCCTTGCAACAAATGTTGGACCATTTATAATTTTCGCATACCCTAGATGCAATTTTAAATTTTGTATCGTTGCTTAAAAAATTAGTAAAAGGGTATATTGGGAGGCACCTCCGACGCCATAAAGTATATATATTCTTGATCAGCATCAACAGTCGAGTCGATAAACCCATGTTATCTGTCCGTCCGTCCGTCTGTGTGAGCGTCTAGATCTCAGAGACCATGAAAGATGAAGCAGCCAAATTTGGCACACAGATTTCTATAGACCCCACCCAGGTCAAGTTTGTTTTACATTTTCAAGTTAGTATTACATTTTTGACACGCCCCTCCGTCCCCGCAAAACACGAAAAACCACCACACCGACAGCTTTTTTGATTATTCGTTTTTTGTGGTAATTAACTTTCTCTATTAGTACTATTTATTATCCCACTGAATCGCATCAAGATCGGACAAGTAGAACAACATTAATGGCGATTTATTATTTTCAAAGTTATAAAAGTAATTTCTTTAAAACACTTTTATATATGTTGAAATAAGTAACGGGTCGGGATCTCGAGTATAGCCTTCCCACTTGTTTTAATTTTGTTTTTTCAGTTCTTAAATTTAACTTTTAAACTTTTAAATCTTAATACATCTTTAATTCTTAATAATTTTTTCTTTGTCTACTGCTTTTAGTCGTGCATAACTAAATAAAAAAGATATTTTATTTCTTTTTAGATCAACTTGCGGTTAATACTGGTTTGCGGAAAAACAGAAGAATTTGTATTTAATCCATCGGATTCTGCTGGTGACATTGCACAATCAGTTTATGATAATTGGCCGACAGGTTAGTAAAAAAATAAACTTTTTTGTCTACGATAGTAAATCTACTTATTTCAGATAAAAACCTACAACTTTTTTGTAGTCAAAAAAATATTTATGAAATATTTTACATTTCTTTTTTTTTAAATTATGCCAAAACATTGTCTATCGCCTATTATTCAAGTTGAACACATCCTAGATCTCTTAACGGGGTATAAGGCTAGTGGCGAATGTCTTTTCGTGTCTCAAAATTCTAATATGGCATTTTCACAGAAAGGTACACCGCACAGTTCGCGAAAAATTTTATCTATTTATATAAAATTCTTTGTCCTGACTGACTGACTCACTAATCATTGCACAGCCCTAACCATAAGACCTAGAAGGCTGGAATTTTCACACAATATTGCTAACACAATCGAGCAATAAGACGGCGTTTTGCAAAATAAAAATTGCAGGGGGTCAAATTTAGAGTTAAAGTCTATACTTTGAGAACATTGTTAAATATGAAAAACTTTGTTAGTCTTAGAGCTATCTCAACCAAACTCACAGAACCATTCTTTACTCGGTATCCGAAAAAATGGGTACTTGAGTCTATTGGATTCGTGACAATTATGGTACACTAATTTAAACACCTTAATCTCCGAGACTATAAAAGTAAGAGCCACCAAATTTGGTGACAATACTCCGAGGGTGATGACCTATATCAAGTTTATTTTAAAATTTGGCAACGCCCACTCCCGCCCACGTAAATTATATAAAATCTAATAACAAGATAAATTATAAAGCTACAGTCTTGAGACTTGACACACACGATGGGGGGACGACTCCTAAGGTATGCTGACAATTTGATCGAGATCGGTTAATAAACAGAGAAGATATTTGAGGAAATATGATACATGGTGAACATATAATCACCTGGATTTTATAGACTATAAGAGCTAGAGCTACAGAATTTGGTGACAATACTGCTATGTTGCGCTCCGAGTGCAAGTTTGCTTTAGAAATGTGCCACGCCCCCCCATTTTCCAGTAATCGACAAAAAAAATAAAAATATCCAATTACAAGTCCAATTTAATAAGTTAAGATTTGAAATTCAGCACACGCATAGGTTACCATTTTTATGATGTATGTTAAAAATCTCATTTCGGTCGGATGATAAGCAGTTAATTAATTAATCAAATATGTTTCGATATTAATCAAATAAGTTTTCGCCGTGGTACGCAGAGTCTGGAGGGGTGGGGGTAGCAGCAGATACACATGGTATGCTAATGGTATGCTAATTATAACATAATATTATTAAAGTTATACGTGTTACATCAATGTTATATTACCATAGTATAATTTATGTTAGACATCTTATATGAATGTTATTTTAATTAATTTTTTGTAAATATACATTTCTTCTCTTAATTCAATTGTTAATTAAATGATGTTAGTCTATAAATGTTAAATTTGCATGTATTTATGTATGTTTGATGATTAGTATGTTAAATTTTCTTTATTTTAACATTTTTAAAGTTTAAAGTGTCAATTATTTAATCAATAACATTCGGTAACTTTAGCTCTTGTAGTCTCTGAAATCCAGGTGATTATATGTCCACCATGTATCATGTTTCCTCAAATATCTTCTCTGTTTATTTACCGATCTCGACTCGTCCTCTCAACCTGTGTGCCAAGTCTCAAGAATTTAGCTTTAAAATTGCGGGGCGGGAGTGGTCAAATTTTAAAAAAAGCTTGATATTCCTTATCATCCTCGGAGTATTTTCAACAAATTTGGTTGTTCTAACTTTTATAGTCTCGGAGATACAGGTGATCGAATTAGTGTAACATAATTGCCACGAATCTAATAGGCTCTAGTACCTATTTTCTTGGTACCCAGCTAAAAAGCTTAAAGCTGCGCCTTAAATTCCTTAACATTACCTTTCCTGCAATATATAGGACATATGCTTCTATGGTTTGGAAACGGGGGGTTTCAATTTTAGCGGGAAATAGCGTTTTCCCGATAAACAAGCGGTTCTTTTCAAAAAGTCGTAAAACAAACATTTCTAGATTTTCGAAAAGGAATAAATCCCTGTCATTTAACTTACGATTTTTATGAGTTTTAATACAAACTTACAAACAAACAATCTGACTTTTCATTTCATTCCACTAAAAAATTCATATTTAATTATCATTTGAACAAGTTGTCGGATTTTGGTGATCGAGGGATCAATGAAAAAATGAAAAAATCTTACCAAAAGACCCCAACGGCGCCATTAGCTGAAATAATTTAAGTTTTGCCCCTTTCACTTAAAACCCATTATCTAATGACCCAGGTGAGTTGGCAAAAATTTTAGTTTGCCATTTTGTTAGTTAGGACATACTCTTTAGATCGGCATATAACTCGATCTGATCGGACAGTTGTAGCAAATATTCAATAATAGGTGTATATATTGCTAGTCGCCTTTAGCGCGAACTGCCGTCCGTAGTGATATTTGTATTGATATTTACATTACACAGTAATAATTCAATATATTTTTTAATTAAAATATATAGTTAAGTGTCGGCTGTTTATGGCTTGAAAATAATTAAATAAATTAATATAAAAGCTGGAGACACTAAGCTTGGTATGTATGTTCCTTTATATTGTTAGCAGATAACTAAAATATAAAAAAATATAAAAAAAATTGGCATTCGGCACTGCGCAAAAAGTAATTTTTATGTACAAAGAAGCTCACCCTTTTTGCGCACAGTGCACAAGCCAAATTTTTTTTTTTTTATTAATTTATATTTTTATTTAAAATTTTTATATTAAACTCAATTTTGTTCGTCACAAAATTGGATATCAGAAATTTTGGGGCTGGAAATTGCTTTCGTCACTAGACTTTTACCTCGTGTAGAGGTTTTTCTGTTGAATATCAGAAATTTTTGCAATTGCTTTTGCTTTTGACATTGTAAATTTATCATTGTTGAAATTTTTTTTTCATATTTAAAATAAATATAAATATAGTTTCGCTTGAGTTGCTACTCTACTATCGGGGCCCCGTACTTACAATGAAAAAAAAGTTTCTCATACTAAAACTTGATTTCCGCCCGATCGGACCTATGACAGCTATATGATATAGTGGTCCGATTTGAACCAACTTTGGCCGGGATATATAAAATCAAGTTCAATGCATATTTTATTAGTTTGGTTGAGATATCTCATAAAACAAAAAAGTTTTTCATACTAGGACTCGATTTTCGCCCGATCGGTCCTATGACAGCTATATGTTATAGTGGTCCGATTTGAACCAACTTTGCACAGAATATATAAAACTAAGTTAAATGCATATTGTGTCAGTTTGGTTGAGAAATCTCATAAAACCAAAAAGTTTTTCGTACTCAAACCTGATTTCCGACCGATAGAAAAATGTATACATTCAGTTAACAGGCAATATCTTCCAAACCCCTTAAATCAAAGTTTATGTTTCATATACCAAAAAACGCAAACTTTTACGTACTACATCATACTAATTTAATAAAAATCGTTAGAGCCGTTTTGTCAGAAATCGCCAAAATGTAACCTAAAAATCTTTATTTTACCTGTAAAATGTTACCTAAGTATTTTAGAAAAAAAGTTTTAAGGTACGCCTCATAAAGCCCTCAAGCACACCTTCCCAATGATTTACAGAGCATATCTATAGCTTCTATGGTTTGGAATCTGTTGAGGTTTTAATTTTTCCGCGATTAAGCGTTTTCCCGCTAAACTAGCGGTTTTTTTAAAAAAGTCGTAGAACAAACATTTCTAGAGTTTCGAACAGGAATAAATCCCCATCATTACATTTAAGCTTCTTTAGCGCTTTGATGCAAACAAACAAACAGACAAACAGACAAACAAACTGACTTTTCACTTCATTTTTAGGAGTCTACTAAAATTTTCAAATTTATTTATCTTTTGAACCAGTTGTCGGATTTGGGTGATTGAGGTATCAATCAACGCGTATTTTTAAGTAAAATTTATTTAAATTCAAAAAATTTTACCAAAAGGCCCCAACAGCCCCATTAGCTGCAATCATTTAAATTTTTCCCCTCTCACTTACACCCCCATATCTCATAACCCAGGTTGGTTAGAAAAAGCTTTAGTATGCCATTATGTAAGTTAGGACTAAACCTTTCGATCGGTATATAACTCGATCTGATCGGACAGTCGTAGCAAATTTTCCAACTTAGCTGTATATATAGTTAGTCGCCTTTCGCACCCTTCGTGCTGCTTTCGTCACTAACGCGAACTGCCGTCCGCAGTGATTAAATTTGACCAGGTTGCTTATGTACTCATATTGTTGTTGTTGTGTTGTGACTTTGACATGCAGGTTGTTAACTCTTCCCCCTTTAAGTGCGAGCGTCCTCGGTCGTCACATAAACCCCTACTGGAGTTCTATTGTCTGGTGCGTTTTTTTCACCTGTTCTCTTCTCTGAGGCTGCATCTCTCATTCTTTTGATGAGCTCGATGGCTAATCCTACTATTACTAGTAATAGGATGCTGAGCGAGATGTAGCTGGGAGTTGCCTGTATAGTTTCTTTGGCTCCGAGTTTTTCCAGTGTCTTGGTGTTGTTTATGTTTAGCTCGTTGATCATTTGCAGCGAGAGTACTTCGTCCAGTCTAGTTCTTTCTACTGCTAGCTGGAACAGGGGTGGTTCTGGCTCCACAGGTTGGATCTCTTCTGTTTTGTAGCTCCTGTCGCCGATTTTCACTGTGGAGATTCGGTATTGGATGATGTATGTTCCCCGGAGTTCCAATGTTTTTTCGTCTAATGTGACGAAACCGTCGAATCCGTTCAGCATTATGGTACCTGGAATTATCTCCTTAAAGTTCGGAATGTGTTGACTGTTGATTATGGTGCATTCTGGTTTTTGTAAGTTAAGTAGTGCGTGTAGGCAAGTGTCATTACTTAAGTCTATTAAAATTTTCTCTATTACATATTGTCCTGTAATTAAATAAATAAATAAATAAATAATAAATTTTCACAATTTTCTTTTATGGCATATAGTTCGTTCTTACATTCTAGTAAATTTTCGTATTTTATATCGTTAATAATTTGGGCTTTCCTTACGGCTTTAACTTTAAGTGTTCTGCATTTATCTAAGCTAATGGTTGGGAGGCTAATTATGTAAATTAAGTCTTTACCGTTTGTGGCAAGTTTTACTTCTGAGAATTCTAAAAGTTCTTCTATGTTAAAAAATAAATTGTTTTCTTTCTGAAAAATTTGTTCTACAATGTCGGTTTCAATTGCTGAGAAAATAAATTAATTTACAGTATTTGACTTGGCCCATGTAATTGCATGTAAAATATTGGTTAATTCTTCTTTTACTAATTGTATTTTGTATTTAAGAATATTTGCTTTTTGGTTAACAATTTCTTCTGAACTTAAAGTTACTTTTAGTATTGCGTTAGTTACGTTTGTCAATTGATTAATTTTTTCATTTATTATGCGGTTTATGACAACTTGTTTATAATTATTCTCTAGTTGATAATTTATTTTATTAATTATAACTTCATGATCGTGTTGGTCCGGAGTTCCTGCCAACCATTTCCACGACGTACCTAAGGCTTCAATTGCTCTTTTGTTTTTACTTGGGGGTTTGAGTCTTTTTAAGTCATTTTTGACTTGCGACAGCTCAAAGGAGAGGTATGGGTATAATGGGTGAGATGGGTTGAGTGATTGAAGTGAATTTTCCAATGATGAATAGATAAATCAAAAATGTGGATTATTTTAAAGGTGCCGTCCTGTTTAGCTGCTAGTCCAGTGTCGATTGAAATGACTTGTGAGCTTGAGTAGTCGAGGACTGTCGTTATCCCCAAGCATGTTGGTAAAATAATCCTGTAAATTAAGTTCTAATGTTAATTTTGTGTACTATTTTCCCGGACTGTGTTTTAATGGTTGAGTTTCTATTTTCTGCTACTATTTCCTTTCTGTACTTGGGTGTCAGCTTTGAACCCAATCTTTTGACGATTTTACCTCGTTCTTGTCTTTGTTGTGGTATTCTAAGTCAGCTTTTTGTTTTTCTGTGAGTTTGTCCACTATTTTTTTCCTATTCTCTTCTGCTTTATCCGGGTCGTTACAGGCTGCCATACCGAAGAATATGTCTCTTGGTTTTTTTCCGATTACGGTGTGAAAGGACGTGTTATATTCTTGAACTGCTTTGAAAAGGACATCGGTAAAATTCATGTTACTATTGTCTTTTCTGAAGTGAAACTTTTCTATTTGGCCATTACTAGTTGAACTGTAAGGGGGTGTGGTGAAGACTTAAATGCCTAGTTGGTCTTGGAGAAGGAATTTAATCGATTCTGAGTTCAAAGCTCTTTCATTATCAGTAACTATTATTTTTGGAATACCGAATGCTATTAATGTTTCTCTCAGTGGAATTTTTATATCTTCTGCGGCTCTTGACTTTAAATTTTTTATTTGGGCATATTTTGAAAATTTATCGATGCTTGTTATTAATATAGTGTGATTCTCAGTAATATAGATGTCGACATGGATGATTTCACCTGGGGATTGGGGAATCGGGGTTGGCTGAATTTCAGAATTTCGAGGGTGTCTGTCATATTTAGATTCCTTGCATGTTAAGCACGACTTCGCAATTTCTTTAACTTTTTTATGTAGCTGTGGGAAAAAGTATGTTTCTAAGATTTGAGCTTTATTTTCTGAAGCATTCCTATGTGCTCGTCTGTGCTCGTGGGCTATTATTTCACTTTGTTTGTTAATGTCGTTAATGTCCTCTACTTGTCTTTGTGTGTACCTTATTTTATAAGATGAAAAATGGACTGGGTAAAATTCTTGAATTCGTCCCATGATGTGTTCTGAAGTGCACAGACCGTTTACTATTCTTGGATCGAGCCTTTTTTTAAAAATTTGAATTAATTCGGTTTCTGTGTAGCTTGGTCGAGTTACTCTGTGTCTATGGTATGTTAGAAATGGTATTTCAAATCGGTAATCGGGTTTTTCGCCGGTTAGTATAAAGAGTTGATTTTTGAAAACATTAATGGGTACTTCCATTGAAGGGATTAAATTGTGTGACGAACTTTCGTCACTCATTACTGTGGCCTCGGTACTGTTTAACTCGATAATTGGGTTTCTGGATAAAGCGTCCGCCACTACGTTGGAGGTACCTGGTTTGTATTTTAGTTCGTAGTTAAATTCTTTTATAAATGTTTTCCAACGTTTTAATTTAGCGTTATGGTTTTTGTTGCTTAAGGCGAATGTAAGAGGTTGGTGGTCTGTAAGGATTACGACCTTGGCTCTACCGTATAGGTATGTTCAAAGGCACTGCAAAGCCCAAACGATTGCAAGCATCTCTTTCTCGTTTGTCGCGTAGTTTTCTTCTGTTTTTGACAGAGTGCGAGATATGAAGGTAATGGGTTTGCCCTCTTGTTCGAGAACAGCTCCGATTGCAAAGTTTGAAGCGTCGGTTGTTAAGTGAAATTCTTTACTAAAGTTGGGGTATTTTAGAATAACGTCTGTTAAACTGAGTGTCTGTTTGATTTTGTCGAAAGCCTCTATAGCCTGCTTCTTCATGCTTATTGGGACTTTGTCTGATATTCTGGTTGAGATTCGGCCGCCTTCGCCTCTCAATAGAGTGTTGAGCGGTTTCGAAAATTTTGCGTAATCTCTTATGAATCTACGATAGTAACCTGAGAGGCCTAAAAATGATCTCAGCTCTTTGAGAGATTGGCGAATAGGGAACTTAGAAATCGCCTGAACTTTTTGTGTATTGGTTTTTACGCCTTGATCTGAGATAGTAAATCCTAAAAAGTTGACTTCTTTTTTTAAAAAAATTTTCACTTGTCCATCTGTACTTTCATGTTTGCGTTTTGTAACGTCGTGAAGACTTGTTCCAAGTGATGAGCATGTTCGTTTTCTGTTTTGCTAAAAACGATAGCCATCAATGTAGACATAGCAAATTTTTTCAACATGTTCCCTTAGAATGTCATCCTAGGCTCTTTGGAAAATTGAGGGGGAGTTCTTGAGAATGGTAGTCTGGTGAATTCATATTTCCCGCCATTGACTGCGAAAGCCGTTTTTTCCATGTCTTGTCTTTTTAACGGGATCTGATGGAAACCGATTTTTAGGTCGAGGACCGTGAAAAATTTATTGTTTCCTAGTTGGGCTATGAGTTCCCCTATTTCGGGCATGGGGTAACGGTCAGGTATAGTTACTAAATTGAGCTTTCTGTAGTCAATAACTAATCTATATTTCTTTTTTCCTGAAGTATCGGTTTTTTTTGGTACTACCCATATGGCGACCTAGAAGGTCGTATTATTCCGTAGTCTAACATTTCTGCGATTTGTTTCTCTACTTCTTGCTAGAGTGCGATAGGATACGGATAGTGTTTGGTGTAAACAGGAGTGTCTGAGGATGTTCGGATCTCGCCTACTACGTTTGTAGCGTAGGTCAATTTTTGTTCTGGGTCTGCGAAAAGATTTCTAAAGGTATTCGTTAGGGTGTCTATTGTTTTCATTTGACTATCGGACATGTGTTCAGTTCTTACTTTTATATTGTTAATTGCCTGTGCAGGCAATTGTTTGATTCGGAATCATTTGTTTCCATTTACTACGAGAATGTCATTTCTGCCATCGATTATTACGTTAAGTTGTTTCATAGTATCATTACCCAAGATGCCATGGAACGTTTTGAGAGTGGAAAGTATGAAAAATCTGATGCGTGTATCGTAGAGACTGAACAGATTTAGAAAAACGTGATGGGTAATTGCTATTTTTCCGCCAATCGAATTAGCGTAGAGATCTTCTTTGTTTACCTTCGGGTTTTCTACTAATAAAGGCTGTATGTAGTTTTGTATCCGGTATCAATGAGGAAGTTTAATACCTTGCCGTCCCTCGTTCTACATTGAAAATAAGGCAACGAGGAACGATTTAGACTAAAATATTGAGTTCAGCCATGTCTGTTGTCTCGGTTGGAATGTCGTTGTTCTGGAAGTTTTCGATTTCATATGGCATCTCTGGAATGCATTGTTCTTCCATTTCTGTAAAGTAGTTTGTTCGTCCATGTAGTGAGCATAGGCGTCGGTGTAAGCGTTAGCATATGCCTCGCCATAAGCACTAGCTTCGCCTTCAGCTTGATCGTCCGTGACCGGTCCTAATGTTTCTCACGTATTAATGTGGAATTGTCTCTGGAATTTGCTTGGAATTTGATCTGCCCTTGAAGATAAGGGTCTTTTTCCCGCGAACTGGTTATTGTCCGGTCTGTTCATATAGTTAATATTTCTTGTTCGGATAGATGAATCCACTTCCATTGGTTGTGGAGGCGGTTGTGGCTTAGGAGCCGATGGTCTTGGTGGTGCGTTAAAAAATTGCTGCGGTTGTAGATACGTTTGTCTTGGAGCGAAATTGGGTGGTAGCGAAGAGACAGCGGGTTTTGGAGTGTAATATAAATTTGGGTTAAAATTGTTCCTATTGACGGCTTGAGAAGTGTTAGATCGGAATGGGTATTGGTTAATGAATCTTTGAGCCTGTTGGTTGTTTCTTGGTGGTAGCAAAGGAGGCTTGATGGGATTAACGGCGTTCCTAATAGATTGGTTTTCGATTAGTCGGCACAAGTGAAGGGCATGTTTTAGATCAGTTGGTTCTTTGATAGCTAACAATCTAGGCAAATCTCCATTAAGGCCTCTTATGAAAGTATCCAGGGCTTTGTCCTTGTAGATCTTTGTAAGGGCTCTCAACGTCTCTGGCGATGAATCGTGATTGTTAATCTGATTCCCCTACTATCTTACTGCGTACTACCAGTAAAATCCCATAATGTTTTGGGGTACCTTGGTGGACGGAGTAAACTTCAAATACTCTGCCCACACTTTTGCGCCATGAGGTAAATTCAGCTTTGTTACCGGAAAAATCTTTTAGAATTCTTACTACATCTGGCAGTCTATCTAACTCGCTAATTTTTCCTACATGCTCTCGTGCTATAGTCTGGTCGGTCATCGTGAAGGCGTTTGCGTTCGAATGTAGTAATTCGTCGCCCTTTTCCTGTAGTATTTTGCTAAGATACCTTTCAACGGTGTTTTCAATAGATGTCGATAAAAGAGGATTACCCGACGTACTTGGTTGTTCGTGGGTTTTAGTATTAGTGTCCGGCATGTTTAATTTTGAGAATGCTTCGCCTAGCTCGGTAGAAGCTTGCGAAAAATCTGGGGATGAATTCTCGGAGGAGGAAATGTTGCTGATGTTTTTTTTTTAACAAAAACAAAAGAAAATTATGTAATTTATCAATGAAGTGGGTTTGCTATAGTTTTTTTTTTCTATTTGAAACCAATTTTTTTCGGTCCCTTATTTATATTTTAATTGTTTCTTAAACTTAATTTCTTGTGTGTTTTCTTGTTTGTTGTTTTTTTAAAAAGTTTTTTTTCAATTCTGCTTAAAAGATTCGCTTACAATAGTAGTTTCAGCATTGGTGATTCCCGCGACGGTGGCTCGGACTTATCCCTTTCGTCTTTCCCACGGTGAAGTCTAGTTACTCAAGATCCTGCAGCACACACACAACTTAGCAATCAAGTTTTTTTTTCAGAACCGTGAAAAAAGCAGTTCACTATATTGACATGATCCTTCTCGTTCGCGCTGTAGCTGTTTTGCAGGCACTTTTGACGAATCGCTAGATTGTTCAATAATTGTCGCGTGCACGTTTGTGGCTGGTCGTGCAGGCACTTTTCGCGAACAGTAGCTACTTTGTAGGCACTCTATTTTTCGACGCGTCAACTTTTTAAGTTGCTTTTATAACACGGTCCCTGCTCGGCCGCCAATTAAGAAATTGTGTTATTTCTGTTTAAAAAAAAATACATCAGTATTTATTGGTGGTTTGATAAGAACTGAAACAATTACACTAGGCAACAAAATCGCACTTTTTGCGAGTTACAGAAACCAAAACCACTTTTTTGGATAGATTTGGGGCCAAAACCGACGAAAAACATTTTTTTTTTTTTTTTTATGGAGAGATTTTTTTTTTAGAATTTTTCAAAAATCTGGCTTTTTTTTATTCCTTTTTTTTAGAGGTGCGCCCACATTTGTAATCATTACTCTAGAATGCCTAAACCGATTTATCAAAGCTTTACTTTATCTAAAAGCTAATGAATATATCTATATTTCATTTATACACAGTTTTAGATTTAAACCAGTAGTTTAAGAGATATCAATTTTTGAATTAAGAAAATGATGATTTTTTCTTAGCTTTTTTCTTAGCTTTTTTCACTAAAAAATTCGAGGAAAATTCGAAACAATTTTTTTACATTTTATTAACTATTTTATTTGCGTAGCTGTTGTTATTACGCGTTGTTTAAGATATAATACATTAAAATCTATGGTGAGACGGCGATATGATATTTTGTTGAATCGAGGCATGTTTTTGTCGAATTTTTTGACTTTGTTGTGGTGTGGCATGACCTTTAGTATGAAAATTTTTTGTGTTTTTTGAGATATCCCAACCAAACTTACAGAATTTGAATTTGTTACTGTTTTACACATTGTGACCAAAGTTGGTTCAAATCGGTCTACTATATCATATAGCTGCCATAGGAACGATCGGTCGACAATCAAGTTTTAGTATGAAAAACTTTTTGTTTTTTTGAGATACCTCAATCAAACTCATGAATTGGGTATTTTTAATTGTTTTTCACATCCTTACCAAATTTCGTTGAAATCGGAGCACTATATCATATAGCTGCCATAGGAACGATCGATACGAACGGTCGATTAGCAAGCTTTAGTATGAAAAACTTTTTTATTTTTTAAGTTATCTGTACCAAACTTACAAATTAAGAATCTCGTATTGTCTTATACAACCTGTCCAAGTTTGATTGGAATCCGACCACTAAAACATATAGCTGCCATGGAACCGATCAGTCGAAAATCAACCGTTGCGAAAAGCTTGTTTCATTGCTTATATGCTAATAACTCCGTCGTCTTTCCATAGATTTTAATGGCAAACATACTTAACGATGGCTAATTAATATAGCTAAATATATAGCAACAAATTATGTAGTTCAAATGACCCTCTATTCTGTCAGTTTAGTTGAAATATCTCAAAATACAAATAAGTTTTCATACTAAAACTTGATTTTTGACCGATCGTTCCTATGGCAGCTATATGATATAGTAGACCGATTTGAACCAACTTTGGTCAAAATGTGTAAAACAATAACAAATTCAAATTCTGTAAGTTTGGTTGGGATATCTCAAAAAACACAAAAAATTTTCATACTAAAGGTCATGCCACACCACAACAAAGTCAAAAAATTCGACAAAAACATGCCTCGATTCAACAAAATATCATATCGCCGTCTCACCATAGATTTTAATGTATTATATCTTAAACAACGCGTAATAACAACAGCTACGCAAATAAAATAGTTAATAAAATGTAAAAAAATTGTTTCGAATTTTCCTCGAATTTTTTAGTGAAAAAAGCTAAGAAAAAAGCTAAGAAAAAATCATAATTTTCTTAATTCAAAAATTGATATCTCTTAAACTACTGGTTTAAATCTAAAACTGTGTATAAATGAAATATAGATATATTCATTAGCTTTTAGATAAAGTAAAACTTTGATAAATCGGTTGTGGCATTCTTGAGTAATGATTACAAATGTGGGCGCACCTCTACAAAACAGGAATAAAAAAAGCCAGATTTTTGAAAAATTCTAAAAAAAAAATCTCTCCATAAAAAAAAAAAAAAAAATGTTTTTCGTCGGTTTTGGCCCCAAATCTATCCAAAAAAGTGGTTTTGGTTCTTGTAACTTTTGGGCTGTTGCCTAGTGTTATATTTTAAATTATCCACTTAACCTACGCTCTGCCGGCGTCGCTGTTTATGCTGCTGCTGCTGTTCATACCGCTGCTGTCGTCTTAGGCTGCCATTGGTCGTTGTTACCGCTGCTGTTGTTGGGGCTGCGTACCTTAACACTTGGGTTTGGTTGGGTGTCGTCTTGCATCCGCTGGTCCCACGGTCACTGGCCTTAAGGGTGCGTACTCAGCGCACGTGTCTTCGTCTCTGTACCCTCTGCCGTTCGCACCTGCGGAACGTTGCTGATCGAGGGTGTCCAATTGCATCCGCCAGTCCCACGGTGAGCTGCTGATATCGTTTGGTCAGCGCTCGTGGCTTTTTGCGCAACCTGTGTCTGCGTGATTTGGTAGTTGCTTAAGTTGTTGTTTTGGTTTAGCCGCTAATGTTTGTTGTTGTAGTCTCATCAGCTAAATTGTTGTTGTTGTCTGGCTGCTTATATTATATTATATTTGACCAGGTTGCCTATGTACTCATATTGTTGTTGTTGTGTTGGGACTTTGACATGCAGGGTGTTAACTTATGTAATGTAAGAAGTTAGTTAGATATTAAATAAAAGCTAGTTTTCTTAACATTTAAAAATATATATATATATATATATAAAATATAAAAAAAACAACTTATTAAAGTTCGGATTCTTCTAACTTAAGCTTACCTATAAGTTAAAAGTACCGCCAAGGCCGGATAAAGCCGGATAAAAGTTTATTACCAAACGTTAATACACATATTCAACTTTAAGTTAACATACATTACATATTGCGCAACCCTGCGCCAAATTAGTTATGGTCTACAAAAGACGAACACTTTGGTTAAGTTATTTCTGTTATTGGACACATTAATAACATTAAAACAATGATTAATAAGAAAACAAGTTTGGTTTTGCTATTCTACCCTGGCCTTAAATTTCCGTTTTAAATATTTACTTTTAGCATATGGGTTAAAAAGTTAGACGCACACAAAGTGAACAAAAATTTCCCGCCAATTTCATAAAAACAGACCGATCACTGAACATCTGACTTTGAAAGTCGATAAAAATTTTAGGTCTTTAAAAAAATCGATATTTTTTATCGATTCTTTATATGTAGACTATCCACTACAATTCTGTAACATTTGAACTAAAGCGGTTTTTCAAAAAAAGTCGTAGAACAAACATTTCTAGATTTTCGAACAGGAATAAAACCCCATCATTACATTTAAGCTTCTTTAGCGCTTTATTGCAAACAAACAAACAGACAAACAGACAAACAAACTGACTTTTCACTTCATTTTTAGGAGTCTACTAAAATTTTCAAATTTATTTATCTTTTGAACCAGTTGTCGGATTTGGGTGATTAAGGTATCAATCAACGCGTATTTTTAAGTTAAATTTATTTAAATTCAAAAAATTTTACCAAAAGGCCCCAACAGCCCCATTAGCTGCAATCATTTAAATTTTTCCCCTCTCACTTACACCCCCATATCTCATAACCCAAGGTTGGTTAGAAAAAGCTTTAGTATGCCATTTTGTAAGTTAGGACTAAACCTTTCGATCGGTATATAACTCGATCTGATCGGACAGTCGTAGCAAATTTTCCAACTTAGCTGTATATATAGTTAGTCGCCTTTCGCACCCTTCGTGCTGCTTTCGTCACTAACGCGAACTGCCGTCCGCAGTGATTAAATTTGACCAGGTTGCTTATGTACTCATATTGTTGTTGTTGTGTTGTGACTTTGACATGCAGGTTGTTAACTCTTCCCCCTTTAAGTGCGAGCGTCCTCGGTCGTCACATAAACCCCTACTGGAGTTCTATTGTCTGGTGCGTTTTTTTTACCTGTTCTCTTCTCTGAGGCTGCATCTCTCATTCTTCTGATGAGCTCGATGGCTAATCCTACTATTACTAGTAATAGGATGCTGAGCGAGATGTAGCTGGGAGTTGCCTGTATAGTTTTTTTGGCTCCGAGTTTCTCCAGTGTCTTGGTGTTGTTTATGTTTAGCTCGTTGATCAATTGCAGCGAGAGTACTTCGTCCAGTTTAGTTCTTTCTACTGCTAGCTGGAACAGGGGTGGTTCTGGCTCCACGGGTTGGATCTCTTCTGTTTTGTAGCTCCTGTCGCCGATTTTCACTGTGGAGTTTCGGTATTGGATGATGTATGTTCCCCGGAGTTCCAATGTTTTTTCGTCTAATGTGACGAAACCGTCGAATCCGTTCAGCATTATGGTACCTGGAATTATCTCCTTAAAGTTTGGAATGTGTTGATTGTTGATTATGGTGCATTCTGGTTTTTGTAAGTTAAGTAGTGCGTGTAGGCAAGTGTCATTACTTAAGTCTATTAAAAATTTCTCTATTACATATTGTCCTGTCATTATGATTTTCACAATTTTCTTTTATGGCATATAGTTCGTTCTTACATTCTAGTAAATTTTCGTATGTTTTATCGTTAATATTTTGGGCTTTCTTTACGGCTTTAACTTTAAGTGTTCTGCATTTATCTAAGCTAATGGTTGGGAGGCTAATTATGTAAATTAAGTCTTTACCGTTTGTGGCAAGTTTTACTTCTGAGAATTCTAAAAGTTCTTCTATGTTAAAAAATAAATTGTTTTCTTTCTGAAAAATTTGTTCTACAATGTCGGTTTCAATTGCTGAGAAAATAAATTAATTTACAGTATTTGACTTGGCCCATGTAATTGCATGTAAATTATTGGTTAATTCTTTTTTTACTAATTGTATTTTGTATTTAAGAATATTTGCTTTTTGGTTAACAATTTCTTCTGAACTTAAAGTTACTTTTAGTATTGCGTTAGTTACGTTTGTCAATTGATTAATTTTTTCATTTATTATGCGGTTTATGACAACTTTTTTATTATTATTCTCTAGTTGATCATTTATTTTATTAATTATAACTTCATGATCGTGTTGGTCCGGAGTTCCTGCCAACCATTTCCACGACGTGCCTAAGGCTTCAATTGCTCTTTTGTTTTTATTTGGGGGTTTGAGTCTTTTTAAGTCATTTTTGACTTGCGACAGCTCAAAGGAGAGGTATGGGTATAATGGGTGAGATGGGTTGAGTGATTGAAGTGAATTTTCCAATGATGAATAGATAAATCAAAAATGTGGATTATTTTAAAGGTGCCGTCCTGTTTAGCTGCTAGTCCAGTGTCGATTGAAATGACTTGTGAGCTTGAGTAGTCGAGGACTGTCGTTATCCCCAAGCATGTTGGTAAAATAATCCTGTAAATTAAGTTCTAATGTTAATTTTGTGTACTATTTTCCCGGACTGTGTTTTAATGGTTGAGTTTCTATTTTCTGCTACTATTTCCTTTTTGTACTTGGGTGTCAGTTTTGAACCCAATCTTTTGACGATTTTACCTCGTTCTTGTCTTTGTTGTGGTATTCTAAGTCAGCTTTTTGTTTTTCTGTGAGTTTGTCCACTATTTTTTTCCTATTCTCTTCTGCTTTATCCGGGTCGTTACAGGCTGCCATACCGAAGAATATGTCTCTTGGTTTTTTTCCGATTACGGTGTGAAAGGACGTGTTATATTCTTCAACTGCTTTGAAAAGGACATCGGTAAAATTCATGTTACTATTGTCTTTTCTGAAGTGAAACTTTTCTATTTGGCCATTACTAGTTGAACTGTAAGGGGGTGTGGTGAAGACTTGAATGCCTAGTTGGTCTTGGAGAAGGAATTTAATCGATTCTGAGTTCAAAGCTCTTTCATTATCAGTAACTATTATTTTTGGAATACCGAATGCTATTAATGTTTCTCTCAGTGGAATTTTTATATCTTCTGCGGCTCTTGACTTTAAATTTTTTATTTGGGCATATTTTGAAAATTTATCGATGCTTGTTATTAATATAGTGTGATTCTCAGTAATATAGATGTCGACATGGATGATTTCACCTGGGGATTGGGGAATCGGGGTTGGCTGAATTTCAGAATTTCGAGGGTGTCTGTCATATTTAGATTCCTTGCATGTTAAGCACGACTTCGCAATTTCTTTAACTTTTTTATGTAGCTGTGGGAAAAAGTATGTTTCTAAGATTTGAGCTTTATTTTCTGAAGCATTCCTATGTGCTCGTCTGTGCTCGTGGGCTATTATTTCACTTTGTTTGTTAATGTCGTTAATGTCCTCTACTTGTCTTTGTGTGTACCTTATTTTATAAGATGAAAAATGGACTGGGTAAAATTCTTGAATTCGTCCCATGATGTGTTCTGAAGTGCACAGACCGTTTACTATTCTTGGATCGAGCCTTTTTTTTAAAAATTTGAATTAATTCGGTTTCTGTGTAGCTTGGTCGAGTTACTCTGTGTCTATGGTATGTTAGAAATGGTATTTCAAATCGGTAATCGGGTTTTTCGCCGGTTAGTATAAAGAGTTGATTTTTGAAAACATTAATGGGTACTTCCATTGAAGGGATTAAATTGTGTGACGAACTTTCGTCACTCATTACTGTGGCCTCGGTACTGTTTAACTCGATAATTGGGTTTCTGGATAAAGCGTCCGCCACTACGTTGGAGGTACCTGGTTTGTATTTTAGTTCGTAGTTAAATTCTTTTATAAATGTTTTCCAACGTTTTAATTTAGCGTTATGGTTTTTGTTGCTTAAGGCGAATGTAAGAGGTTGGTGGTCTGTAAGGATTACGACCTTGGCTCTACCGTATAGGTATGTTCAAAGGCACTGCAAAGCCCAAACGATTGCAAGCATCTCTTTCTCGTTTGTCGCGTAGTTTTCTTCTGTTTTTGACAGAGTGCGAGATATGAAGGTAATGGGTTTGCCCTCTTGTTCGAGAACAGCTCCGATTGCAAAGTTTGAAGCGTCGGTTGTTAAGTGAAATTCTTTACTAAAGTTGGGGTATTTTAGAATAACGTCTGTTAAACTGAGTGTCTGTTTGATTTTGTCGAAAGCCTCTATAGCCTGCTTCTTCATGCTTATTGGGACTTTGTCTGATATTCTGGTTGAGATTCGGCCGCCTTCGCCTCTCAATAGAGTGTTGAGCGGTTTCGAAAATTTTGCGTAATCTCTTATGAATCTACGATAGTAACCTGAGAGGCCTAAAAATGATCTCAGCTCATTGAGAGATTGGCGAATAGGGAACTTAGAAATCGCCTGAACTTTTTGTGTATTGGTTTTTACGCCTTGATCTGAGATAGTAAATCCTAAAAAGTTGACTTCTTTTTTTAAAAAAATTTGCACTTGTCCATCTGTACTTTCATGTTTGCGTTTTGTAACGTCGTGAAGACTTGTTCCAAGTGATGAGCATGTTCGTTTTCTGTTTTGCTATCAACGATAGCCATCAATGTAGACATAGCAAATTTTTTCAACATGTTCCCTTAGAATGTCATCCTGGGCTCTTTGGAAAATTGAGGGGGAGTTCTTGAGAATGGTAGTCTGGTGAATTCATATTTCCCGCCATTGACTGCGAAAGTCGTTTTTTCTATGTCTTGTCTTTTTAACGGGATCTGATGGAAACCGATTTTTAGGTCGAGGACCGTGAAAAATTTATTGTTTCCTAGTTGGGCTATGAGTTCCCCTATTTCGGGCATGGGGTAACGGTCAGGTATAGTTACTAAATTGAGCTTTCTGTAGTCAATAACTAATCTATATTTCTTTTTTCCTGAAGTATCGGTTTTTTTTTGGTACTACCCATACTGGTGCATTGTATGGCGACCTAGAAGGTCGTATTATTCCGTAGTCTAACATTTCTGCGATTTGTTTCTCTACTTCTTGCTAGAGTGCGATAGGATACGGATAGTGTTTGGTGTAAACAGGAGTGTCTGAGGATGTTCGGATCTCGCCTACTACGTTTGTAGCGTAGGTCAATTTTTGTTCTGGGTCTGCGAAAAGATTTCTAAAGGTATTCGTTAGGGTGTCTATTGTTTTCATTTGACTCAGTTCTTACTTTTATATTGTTAATTGCCTGTGCAGGCAATTGTTTGATTCGGAATCATTTGTTTCCATTTACTACGAGAATGTCATTTCTGCCATCGATTATTACGTTAAGTTGTTTCATAGTATCATTACCCAAGATGCCATGGAACGTTTTGAGAGTGGAAAGTATGAAAAATCTGATGCGTGTATCGTAGAGACTGAACAGATTTAGAAAAACGTGATGGGTAATTGCTATTTTTCCGCCAATCGAATTAGCGTAGAGATCTTCTTTGTTTACCTTCGGGTTTTCTACTAATAAAGGCTGTATGTAGTTTTGTATCCGGTATCAATGAGGAAGTTTAATACCTTGCCGTCCCTCGTTCTACATTGAAAATAAGGCAACGAGGAACGATTTAGACTAAAATATTGAGTTCAGCCATGTCTGTTGTCTCGGTTGGAATGTCGTTGTTCTGGAAGTTTTCGATTTCATATGGCATCTCTGGAATGCATTGTTCTTCCATTTCTGTAAAGTAGTTTTGTTCGTCCATGTAGTGAGCATAGGCGTCGGTGTAAGCGTTAGCATATGCCTCGCCATAAGCACTAGCTTCGCCTTCAGCTTGATCGTCCGTGACCGGTCCTAATGTTTCTCACGTATTAATGTGGAATTGTCTCTGGAATTTGCTTGGAATTTGATCTGCCCTTGAAGATAAGGGTCTTTTTCCCGCGAACTGGTTATTGTCCGGTCTGTTCATATAGTTAATATTTCTTGTTCGGATAGATGAATCCACTTCCATTGGTTGTGGAGGCGGTTGTGGCTTAGGAGCCGATGGTCTTGGTGGTGCGTTAAAAAATTGCTGCGGTTGTAGATACGTTTGTCTTGGAGCGAAATTGGGTGGTAGCGAAGAGACAGCGGGTTTTGGAGTGTAATATAAATTTGGGTTAAAATTGTTCCTATTGACGGCTTGAGAAGTGTTAGATCGGAATGGGTATTGGTTAATGAATCTTTGAGCCTGTTGGTTGTTCCTTGGTGGTAGCAAAGGAGGCTTGATGGGATTAACGGCGTTCCTAATAGATTGGTTTTCGATTAGTCGGCACAAGTGAAGGGCATGTTTTAGATCAGTTGGTTCTTTGATAGCTAACAATCTAGGCAAATCTCCATTAAGGCCTCTTATGAAAGTATCCAGGGCTTTGTCCTTGTAGATCTTTGTAAGGGCTCTCAACGTCTCTGGCGATGAATCGTGATTGTTAATCTGATTCCCCTACTATCTTACTGCGTACTACCAGTAAAATCCCATAATGTTTTGGGGTACCTTGGTGGACGGAGTAAACTTCAAATACTCTGCCCACACTTTTGCGCCATGAGGTAAATTCAGCTTTGTTACCGGAAAAATCTTTTAGAATTCTTACTACATCTGGCAGTCTATCTAACTCGCTAATTTTTCCTACATGCTCTCGTGCTATAGTCTGGTCGGTCATCGTGAAGGCGTTTGCGTTCGAATGTAGTAATTCGTCGCCCTTTTCCTGTAGTATTTTGCTAAGATACCTTTCAACGGTGTTTTCAATAGATGTCGATAAAAGAGGATTACCCGACGTACTTGGTTGTTCGTGGGTTTTAGTATTAGTGTCCGGCATGTTTAATTTTGAGAATGCTTCGCCTAGCTCGGTAGAAGCTTGCGAAAAATCTGGGGATGAATTCTCGGAGGAGGAAATGTTGCTGATGATTTTTTCAACAAAAACAAAAGAAAATTATGTAATTTATCAATGAAGTGGGTTTGCTATAGTTTTTTTTTTCTATTTGAAACCAATTTTTTTCGGTCCCTTATTTATATTTTAATTGTTTCTTAAACTTAATTTCTTGTGTGTTTTCTTGTTTGTTGTTTTTTTAAAAAGTTTTTTTTTCAATTCTGCTTAAAAGATTCGCTTACAATAGTAGTTTCAGCATTGGTGATTCCCGCGACGGTGGCTCGGACTTATCCCTTTCGTCTTTCCCACGGTGAAGTCTAGTTACTCAAGATCCTGCAGCACACACACAACTTAGCAATCAAGTTTTTTTTTCAGAACCGTGAAAAAAGCAGTTCACTATATTGACATGATCCTTCTCGTTCGCGCTGTAGCTGTTTTGCAGGCACTTTTGACGAATCGCTAGATTGTTCAATAATTGTCGCGTGCACGTTTGTGGCTGGTCGTGCAGGCACTTTTCGCGAACAGTAGCTACTTTGTAGGCACTCTATTTTTCGACGCGTCAACTTTTTAAGTTGCTTTTATAACACGGTCCCTGCTCGGCCGCCAATTAAGAAATTGTGTTATTTCTGTTTAAAAAAAAATACATCAGTATTTATTGGTGGTTTGATAAGAACTGAAACAATTATATTTTAAATTATCCACTTAACCTACGCTCTGCCGGCGTCGCTGTTTATGCTGCTGCTGCTGTTCATACCGCTGCTGTCGTCTTAGGCTGCCATTGGTCGTTGTTACCGCTGCTGTTGTTGGGGCTGCGTACCTTAACACTTGGGTTTGGTTGGGTGTCGTCTTGCATCCGCTGGTCCCACGGTCACTGGCCTTAAGGGTGCGTACTCAGCGCACGTGTCTTCGTCTCTGTACCCTCTGCCGTTCGCACCTGCGGAACGTTGCTGATCGAGGGTGTCCAATTGCATCCGCCAGTCCCACGGTGAGCTGCTGATATCGTTTGGTCAGCGCTCGTGGCTTTTTGCGCAACCTGTGTCTGCGTGATTTGGTAGTTGCTTAAGTTGTTGTTTTGGTTTAGCCGCTAATGTTTGTTGTTGTAGTCTCATCAGCTAAATTGTTGTTGTTGTCTGGCTGCTTATATTATATTATATTTGACCAGGTTGCCTATGTACTCATATTGTTGTTGTTGTGTTGGGACTTTGACATGCAGGGTGTTAACTTATGTAATGTAAGAAGTTAGTTAGATATTAAATAAAAGCTAGTTTTCTTAACATTTAAATATATATATATATATATATATAAAATATAAAAAAAAACAACTTATTAAAGTTCGGATTCTTCTAACTTAAGCTTACCTATAAGTTAAAAGTACCGCCAAGGCCGGATAAAGCCGGATAAAAGTTTATTACCAAACGTTAATACACATATTCAACTTTAAGTTAACATACATTACATATTGCGCAACCCTGCGCCAAATTAGTTATGGTCTACAAAAGACGAACACTTTGGTTAAGTTATTTCTGTTATTGGACACATTAATAACATTAAAACAATGATTAATAAGAAAACAAGTTTGGTTTTGCTATTCTACCCTGGCCTTAAATTTCCGTTTTAAATATTTACTTTTAGCATATGGGTTAAAAAGTTAGACGCACACAAAGTGAACAAAAATTTCCCGCCAATTTCATAAAAACAGACCGATCACTGAACATCTGACTTTGAAAGTCGATAAAAATTTTAGGTCTTTAAAAAAATCGATATTTTTTATCGATTCTTTATATGTAGACTATCCACTACAATTCTGTAACATTTGAACTAAAGCGGTTTTTCAAAAAAAGTCGTAGAACAAACATTTCTAGATTTTCGAACAGGAATAAAACCCCATCATTACATTTAAGCTTCTTTAGCGCTTTATTGCAAACAAACAAACAGACAAACAGACAAACAAACTGACTTTTCACTTCATTTTTAGGAGTCTACTAAAATTTTCAAATTTATTTATCTTTTGAACCAGTTGTCGGATTTGGGTGATTAAGGTATCAATCAACGCGTATTTTTAAGTTAAATTTATTTAAATTCAAAAAATTTTACCAAAAGGCCCCAACAGCCCCATTAGCTGCAATCATTTAAATTTTTCCCCTCTCACTTACACCCCCATATCTCATAACCCAAGGTTGGTTAGAAAAAGCTTTAGTATGCCATTTTGTAAGTTAGGACTAAACCTTTCGATCGGTATATAACTCGATCTGATCGGACAGTCGTAGCAAATTTTCCAACTTAGCTGTATATATAGTTAGTCGCCTTTCGCACCCTTCGTGCTGCTTTCGTCACTAACGCGAACTGCCGTCCGCAGTGATTAAATTTGACCAGGTTGCTTATGTACTCATATTGTTGTTGTTGTGTTGTGACTTTGACATGCAGGTTGTTAACTCTTCCCCCTTTAAGTGCGAGCGTCCTCGGTCGTCACATAAACCCCTACTGGAGTTCTATTGTCTGGTGCGTTTTTTTCACCTGTTCTCTTCTCTGAGGCTGCATCTCTCATTCTTCTGATGAGCTCGATGGCTAATCCTACTATTACTAGTAATAGGATGCTGAGCGAGATGTAACTGGGAGTTGCCTGTATAGTTTTTTTTGGCTCCGAGTTTCTCCAGTGTCTTGGTGTTGTTTATGTTTAGCTCGTTGATCAATTGCAGCGAGAGTACTTCGTCCAGTTTAGTTCTTTCTACTGCTAGCTGGAACAGGGGTGGTTCTGGCTCCACGGGTTGGATCTCTTCTGTTTTGTAGCTCCTGTCGCCGATTTTCACTGTGGAGTTTCGGTATTGGATGATGTATGTTCCCCGGAGTTCCAATGTTTTTTCGTCTAATGTGACGAAACCGTCGAATCCGTTCAGCATTATGGTACCTGGAATTATCTCCTTAAAGTTCGGAATGTGTTGATTGTTGATTATGGTGCATTCTGGTTTTTGTAAGTTAAGTAGTGCGTGTAGGCAAGTGTCATTACTTAAGTCTATTAAAAATTTCTCTATTACATATTGTCCTGTCATTATGATTTTCACAATTTTCTTTTATGGCATATAGTTCGTTCTTACATTCTAGTAAATTTTCGTATGTTTTATCGTTAATATTTTGGGCTTTCTTTACGGCTTTAACTTTAAGTGTTCTGCATTTATCTAAGCTAATGGTTGGGAGGCTAATTATGTAAATTAAGTCTTTACCGTTTGTGGCAAGTTTTACTTCTGAGAATTCTAAAAGTTCTTCTATGCTAAAAAATAAATTGTTTTCTTTCTGAAAAATTTGTTCTACAATGTCGGTTTCAATTGCTGACAAAATTAATTAATTTACAGTATTTGACTTGGCCCATGTAATTGCATGTAAAATATTGGTTAATTCTTCTTTTACTAATTGTATTTTGTATTTAAGAATATTTGCTTTTTGGTTAACAATTTCTTCTGAACTTAAAGTTACTTTTAGTATTGCGTTAGTTACGTTTGTCAATTGATTAATTTTTTCATTTATTATGCGGTTTATGACAACTTGTTTATTATTATTCTCTAGTTGATCATTTATTTTATTAATTATAACTTCATGATCGTGTTGGTCCGGAGTTCCTGCCAACCATTTCCACGACGTGCCTAAGGCTTCAATTGCTCTTTTGTTTTTATTTGGGGGTTTGAGTCTTTTTAAGTCATTTTTGACTTGCGACAGCTCAAAGGAGAGGTATGGGTATAATGGGTGAGATGGGTTGAGTGATTGAAGTGAATTTTCCAATGATGAATAGATAAATCAAAAATGTGGATTATTTTAAAGGTGCCGTCCTGTTTAGCTGCTAGTCCAGTGTCGATTGAAATGACTTGTGAGCTTGAGTAGTCGAGGACTGTCGTTATCCCCAAGCATGTTGGTAAAATAATCCTGTAAATTAAGTTCTAATGTTAATTTTGTGTACTATTTTCCCGGACTGTGTTTTAATGGTTGAGTTTCTACTTTCTGCTACTATTTCCTTTTTGTACTTGGGTGTCAGTTTTGAACCCAATCTTTTGACGATTTTACCTCGTTCTTGTCTTTGTTGTGGTATTCTAAGTCAGCTTTTTGTTTTTCTGTGAGTTTGTCCACTATTTTTTTCCTATTCTCTTCTGCTTTATCCGGGTCGTTACAGGCTGCCATACCGAAGAATATGTCTCTTGGTTTTTTTCCGATTACGGTGTGAAAGGACGTGTTATATTCTTCAACTGCTTTGAAAAGGACATCGGTAAAATTCATGTTACTATTGTCTTTTCTGAAGTGAAACTTTTCTATTTGGCCATTACTAGTTGAACTGTAAGGGGGTGTGGTGAAGACTTGAATGCCTAGTTGGTCTTGGAGAAGGAATTTAATCGATTCTGAGTTCAAAGCTCTTTCATTATCAGTAACTATTATTTTTGGAATACCGAATGCTATTAATGTTTCTCTCAGTGGAATTTTTATATCTTCTGCGGCTCTTGACTTTAAATTTTTTATTTGGGCATATTTTGAAAATTTATCGATGCTTGTTATTAATATAGTGTGATTCTCAGTAATATAGATGTCGACATGGATGATTTCACCTGGGGATTGGGGAATCGGGGTTGGCTGAATTTTAGAATTTCGAGGGTGTCTGTCATATTTAGATTCCTTGCATGTTAAGCACGACTTCGCAATTTCTTTAACTTTTTTATGTAGCTGTGGGAAAAAGTATGTTTCTAAGATTTGAGCTTTATTTTCTGAAGCATTCCTATGTGCTCGTCTGTGCTCGTGGGCTATTATTTCACTTTGTTTGTTAATGTCGTTAATGTCCTCTACTTGTCTTTGTGTGTACCTTATTTTATAAGATGAAAAATGGACTGGGTAAAATTCTTGAATTCGTCCCATGATGTGTTCTGAAGTGCACAGACCGTTTACTATTCTTGGATCGAGCCTTTTTTTTAAAAATTTGAATTAATTCGGTTTCTGTGTAGCTTGGTCGAGTTACTCTGTGTCTATGGTATGTTAGAAATGGTATTTCAAATCGGTAATCGGGTTTTTCGCCGGTTAGTATAAAGAGTTGATTTTTGAAAACATTAATGGGTACTTCCATTGAAGGGATTAAATTGTGTGACGAACTTTCGTCACTCATTACTGTGGCCTCGGTACTGTTTAACTCGATAATTGGGTTTCTGGATAAAGCGTCCGCCACTACGTTGGAGATACCTGGTTTGTATTTTAGTTCGTAGTTAAATTCTTTTATAAATGTTTTCCAACGTTTTAATTTAGCGTTATGGTTTTTGTTGCTTAAGGCGAATGTAAGAGGTTGGTGGTCTGTAAGGATTACGACCTTGGCTCTACCGTATAGGTATGTTCAAAGGCACTGCAAAGCCCAAACGATTGCAAGCATCTCTTTCTCGTTTGTCGCGTAGTTTTCTTCTGTTTTTGACAGAGTGCGAGATATGAAGGTAATGGGTTTGCCCTCTTGTTCGAGAACAGCTCCGATTGCAAAGTTTGAAGCGTCGGTTGTTAAGTGAAATTCTTTACTAAAGTTGGGGTATTTTAGAATAACGTCTGTTAAACTGAGTGTCTGTTTGATTTTGTCGAAAGCCTCTATAGCCTGCTTCTTCATGCTTATTGGGACTTTGTCTGATATTCTGGTTGAGATTCGGCCGCCTTCGCCTCTCAATAGAGTGTTGAGCGGTTTCGAAAATTTTGCGTAATCTCTTATCTACGATAGTAACCTGAGAGGCCTAAAAATGATCTCAGCTCTTTGAGAGATTGGCGAATAGGGAACTTAGAAATCGCCTGAACTTTTTGTGTATTGGTTTTTACGCCTTGATCTGAGATAGTAAATCCTAAAAAGTTGACTTCTTTTTTTAAAAAAATTTTCACTTGTCCATCTGTACTTTCATGTTTGCGTTTTGTAACGTCGTGAAGACTTGTTCCAAGTGATGAGCATGTTCGTTTTCTGTTTTGCTAAAAACGATAGCCATCAATGTAGACATAGCAAATTTTTTCAACATGTTCCCTTAGAATGTCATCCTAGGCTCTTTGGAAAATTGAGGGGGAGTTCTTGAGAATGGTAGTCTGGTGAATTCATATTTCCCGCCATTGACTGCGAAAGCCGTTTTTTCTATGTCTTGTCTTTTTAACGGGATCTGATGGAAACCGATTTTTAGGTCGAGGACCGTGAAAAATTTATTGTTTCCTAGTTGAGTAGGATACGGATAGTGTTTGGTGTAAACAGGAGTGTCTGAGGATGTTCGGATCTCGCCTACTACGTTTGTAGCGTAGGTCAATTTTTGTTCTGGGTCTGCGAAAAGATTTCTAAAGGTATTCGTTAGGGTGTCTATTGTTTTCATTTGACTATCGGACATGTGTTCAGTTCTTACTTTTATATTGTTAATTGCCTGTGCAGGCAATTGTTTGATTCGGAATCATTTGTTTCCATTTACTACGAGAATGTCATTTCTGCCATCGATTATTACGTTAAGTTGTTTCATAGTATCATTACCCAAGATGCCATGGAACGTTTTGAGAGTGGAAAGTATGAAAAATCTGATGCGTGTATCGTAGAGACTGAACAGATTTAGAAAAACGTGATGGGTAATTGCTATTTTTCCGCCAATCGAATTAGCGTAGAGATCTTCTTTGTTTACCTTCGGGTTTTCTACTAATAAAGGCTGTATGTAGTTTTGTATCCGGTATCAATGAGGAAGTTTAATACCTTGCCGTCCCTCGTTCTACATTGAAAATAAGGCAACGAGGAACGATTTAGACTAAAATATTGAGTTCAGCCATGTCTGTTGTCTCGGTTGGAATGTCGTTGTTCTGGAAGTTTTCGATTTCATATGGCATCTCTGGAATGCATTGTTCTTCCATTTCTGTAAAGTAGTTTTGTTCGTCCATGTAGTGAGCATAGGCGTCGGTGTAAGCGTTAGCATATGCCTCGCCATAAGCACTAGCTTCGCCTTCAGCTTGATCGTCCGTGACCGGTCCTAATGTTTCTCACGTATTAATGTGGAATTGTCTCTGAA
Organism: Drosophila falleni; assembly: GCA_035045575.1. Lineage (NCBI taxonomy): Eukaryota > Metazoa > Arthropoda > Insecta > Diptera > Drosophilidae > Drosophila > Drosophila falleni. The sequence goes on along the minus strand of JAWNOV010000056.1, from coordinate 2,567,972 downwards.
ATTTGCTTGGAATTTGATCTGCCCTTGAAGATAAGGGTCTTTTTCCCGCGAACTGGTTATTGTCCGGTCTGTTCATATAGTTAATATTTCTTGTTCGGATAGATGAATCCACTTCCATTGGTTGTGGAGGCGGTTGTGGCTTAGGAGCCGATGGTCTTGGTGGTGCGTTAAAAAATTGCTGCGGTTGTAGATACGTTTGTCTTGGAGCGAAATTGGGTGGTAGCGAAGAGACAGCGGGTTTTGGAGTGTAATATAAATTTGGGTTAAAATTGTTCCTATTGACGGCTTGAGAAGTGTTAGATCGGAATGGGTATTGGTTAATGAATCTTTGAGCCTGTTGGTTGTTCCTTGGTGGTAGCAAAGGAGGCTTGATGGGATTAACGGCGTTCCTAATAGATTGGTTTTCGATTAGTCGGCACAAGTGAAGGGCATGTTTTAGATCAGTTGGTTCTTTGATAGCTAACAATCTAGGCAAATCTCCATTAAGGCCTCTTATGAAAGTATCCAGGGCTTTGTCCTTGTAGATCTTTGTAAGGGCTCTCAACGTCTCTGGCGATGAATCGTGATTGTTAATCTGATTCCCCTACTATCTTACTGCGTACTACCAGTAAAATCCCATAATGTTTTGGGGTACCTTGGTGGACGGAGTAAACTTCAAATACTCTGCCCACACTTTTGCGCCATGAGGTAAATTCAGCTTTGTTACTGGAAAAATCTTTTAGAATTCTTACTACATCTGGCAGTCTATCTAACTCGCTAATTTTTCCTACATGCTCTCGTGCTATAGTCTGGTCGGTCATCGTGAAGGCGTTTGCGTTCGAATGTAGTAATTCGTCGCCCTTTTCCTGTAGTATTTTGCTAAGATACCTTTCAACGGTGTTTTCAATAGATGTCGATAAAAGAGGATTACCCGACGTACTTGGTTGTTCGTGGGTTTTAGTATTAGTGTCCGGCATGTTTAATTTTGAGAATGCTTCGCCTAGCTCGGTAGAAGCTTGCGAAAAATCTGGGGATGAATTCTCGGAGGAGGAAATGTTGCTGATGATTTTTTCAACAAAAACAAAAGAAAATTATGTAATTTATCAATGAAGTGGGTTTGCTATAGTTTTTTTTTTCTATTTGAAACCAATTTTTTTCGGTCCCTTATTTATATTTTAATTGTTTCTTAAACTTAATTTCTTGTGTGTTTTCTTGTTTGTTGTTTTTTTAAAAAGTTTTTTTTTCAATTCTGCTTAAAAGATTCGCTTACAATAGTAAGCATTGGTGATTCCCGCGACGGTGGCTCGGATTTATCCCTTTCGTCTTTCCCACGGTGAAGTCTAGTTACTCAAGATCCTGCAGCACACACACAACTTAGCAATCAAGTTTTTTTTTCAGAACCGTGAAAAAAGCAGTTCACTATATTGACATGATCCTTCTCGTTCGCGCTGTAGCTGTTTTGCAGGCACTTTTGACGAATCGCTAGATTGTTCAATAATTGTCGCGTGCACGTTTGTGGCTGGTCGTGCAGGCACTTTTCGCGAACAGTAGCTACTTTGTAGGCACTCTATTTTTCGACGCGTCAACTTTTTAAGTTGCTTTTATAACACGGTCCCTGCTCGGGCGCCAATTAAGAAATTGTGTTATTTCTGTTTAAAAAAAAATACATCAGTATTTATTGGTGGTTTGATAAGAACTGAAACAATTATATTTTAAATTATCCACTTAACCTACGCTCTGCCGGCGTCGCTGTTTATGCTGCTGCTGCTGTTCATACCGCTGCTGTCGTCTTAGGCTGCCATTGGTCATTGTTACCGCTGCTGTTGTTGGGGCTGCGTACCTTAACACTTGGGTTTGGTTGGGTGTCGTCTTGCATCCGCTGGTCCCACGGTCACTGGCCTTAAGGGTGCGTACTCAGCGCACGTGTCTTCGTCTCTGTACCCTCTGCCGTTCGCACCTGCGGAACGTTGCTGATCGAGGGTGTCCAATTGCATCCGCCAGTCCCACGGTGAGCTGCTGATATCGTTTGGTCAGCGCTCGTGGCTTTTTGCGCAACCTGTGTCTGCGTGATTTGGTAGTTGCTTAAGTTGTTGTTTTGGTTTAGCCGCTAATGTTTGTTGTTGTAGTCTCATCAGCTAAATTGTTGTTGTTGTCTGGCTGCTTATATTATATTATATTTGACCAGGTTGCCTATGTACTCATATTGTTGTTGTTGTGTTGGGACTTTGACATGCAGGGTGTTAACTTATGTAATGTAAAAAGTTAGTTAGATATTAAATAAAAGCTAGTTTTCTTAACATTTAAATATATATATATATATATATATATATATATATATATATATATATATATATATATATAAAATATAAAAAAAAAAAACTTATTTAAGTTCGGATTCTTCTAACTTAAGCTTACCTATAAGTTAAAAGTACCGCCAAGGCCGGATAAAGCCGGATAAACGTTTATTACCAAACGTTAATACACATATTCAACTTTAATTTAACATACATTACATATTGCGCAACCCTGCGCCAAATTAGTTATGGTCTACAAAAGACGAACACTTTGGTTAAGTTATTTCTGTTATTGGACATACAAATAACACACATTAATAACATTAAAACAATGATTAATAAGAAAACAAGTTTGGTTTTGCTATTCTACATACCCTGGCCTTAAATTTCCATTTTAAATATTTACTTTTAGTATATGGGTTAAAAAGTTAGACGCACACAAAGTGAACAAAAATTTCCCGCCAATTTCATAAAAACAGACCGATCACTGAACATCTGACTTTGAAAGTCGATAAAAATTTTAGGTCTTTAAAAAAATCGATATTTTTTTATCGATTCTTTATATGTAGACTACCCACTACAATTCTGTAACATTTGAAGTGATTTTCTTCTCAATGGAATTTTCGACTTTATGCCAAAAAGACGGCAATTGGGCCCAACGTGCAGTGCCCGATTCTGTTAGTCCGATTCTGTTAGTGTTGTCTCTTCATGTCCTCCTTTACTATTTCTTTTTTGAATCTATTCGATAGCTTTGAACCTAATCTTGCATTTATTTTCACAAATATCTCTTCTCCTGCCTCATAGGTTCGAATTGGTTTCCTTCTGCTATTGTGGTCTAGTAGGTCTCCGGCCTGTTCAGTCTTGCCTGTTCGTAGCGCGTGGGTCAGTGGTAACTCTTCTACCAAGGAAAAGTTCTAGTGGCCTTTTCTTCGTTACCGAATGAATTAAGTAGTTATACTCAAACGGATCGATCCATAAGCTCTTCGAAGTTTCTATGAATTTGATGTCTTTTCAAGCATCTCATTGTTTCACAGAGTGTTGAATGAAACCGTTCAATCTGTCCGTTAACTGTACTTTTATTGGAGGGTGTTTTATAAATATGCATTCCTAGTTGGTCAACTAACATTAATCGTATTGATTTAGAATTTAGAGATTTTTCATTGTCCACCACTATAAATTTTGGTACTCGAAAATAGAAAACTATGTCGCGAAGTGGTGTCCTAATATCTTCTATTGCTTTTTATTTTATGATTTGTGCTTTCACTATAAATTTTGGTACTCGAAAATAGAAAACTATGTCGCGAAGTGGTGTCCTAAAATCTTCTATTGCTTTTGATTTTATGATTTGTGCTTTTGCTAACTTTGTAACGAACACGTGGTGTGTGCAGCAATCTGGAGGCGTATTCTGCCTACGGGTGCCGACTTGAGCTCAGGGAAAATGGGGGGGTTCTTTTGCCACCTAGAAAGCCACCGTGTCACATAACTAAAACTTGTAGGACAGAGTTATACTAGGAATGGATAACAACCGAATAAGCAAGAAAAGAGAAAACAAAAATGATATATATCTACATGTGAAGAACTCAGATGTTACAGCTCTTCTTCTTTACCCACCCAACCATGTAAAGACTCTTAATTCTTTGCCTTTTCCCTAAATCAATGCAACAAAACTTATTTCAGGTGCCCATTCAACAATTTAGTTTAATTCATGTTTTTGTTCGATATTAATACATTTCATATTTTTACCCCCATTTGAGGATTTTATTAAAATACCGGAATTATATAAGTATCTTCACAAACAATACTGAGATACGTTAATGCTCCTAATTTGATTCTGATTGGTAGGTATATGTTACGATAATACTCAAAAATTCGCTGTTATATAGACTTACTTATTATTATTATTCGGCCATGCCGTACTCACATACTTTAATTCAGCATCTCAATATTCCCACGATATCGACAGGCCTGAAGACGAAGGGTTTGCTGTTTGAACTTCAAATTGGATTAGAATATATAACAACTAATGTTTCTGCACTATATACATACCATACCAGAATAAATTTATCTTACTTGGCTACAAATTGTTTGAAAACGTTTGTTTTCTGTTGTGACAATTTATGTCATCCGTATTTAAATATTTCAAGTAAAAAGATTTAAAGTCATTTAAATTGAATAATATATCATTTACGTTACGTTAAGTGCCATTGGGTGAAATTCAATAGACACGCAAAATCAAAAGCAAAATCAAAATCAGCATACTCGCTTCCAAAGCGATATTATATCATCAGGGTCAGCTTTTCAGGTTAGGTCTTCCAAGAGGTTAGTTCCACATCCCGGTTGTCAGAACAACAAGAAACACGAGGCGTGTTTGAGCACGCTACAGCGGCAGCGACTCAAATATGGGTGCGCGCGCAGCGTCTCTGCCACGAGAGTGTGCACACCGTGTTGACAACAAAAACAGCGCGACGTCCCAACAGCAGTGAGTTCTCGCAATACCAACTAATCCAAATGGAAGCGCGTCTGCGCGCAAGCAACAGCTTCGCAATACCACAAAAGAATGTGTGTGTGTGTGTGTGTGTGTCTGTCCAATTGGTGGCGTATTGGCAACGAGTAACTGATCGCAGCGTCTCTGCGCTGGCGTCTCAATAGCGTCGTTGCAACTGTGTTGCAACTAAGGATTGCTGCAGAACGATGTTAAATATTTTCCCGCCAAAAGTAGCACAGACTCCAAGGCCTATACGAAAACTTATTAGACACAAGACAACCACTTTATGTACAACGTACCTTTATTAAACAAAAATCACACACTATGTGCACGTCTGCACGATACACAAATAGAATGCACTTTTAGTGCCGAAGAAAATTTGATCACTCAGGTGGATGCTTCAAGATTTAAATCACTCTGATGCCAACTGCACTTGTCCACTTGTTCATCAGGAAAGAGACAGATCGACGGAAATGCTAGGCGTCATTGCCGATAGAAAATGCATGCACTTGAACGATTTGTCGAATTTATCGATATATCGCACATTGTGAATGGCAATTGCAAGTCCTGCCAACGCATTGCAAATGTTATGTTAACATACTGAAGATTAACATTTTTTGTTTCTTACAGCTGATAGTTATCTTAGCAGTAGCGTCCAAAATAGCGTACTAACAACAAACAAATGTGAAAATATTAAAAATTGAGTTGCGCGACATGCTCATCCCTACACCCATCAGATTTAAACTAAGCCTCTACGGCGAGGTTTAGAGCTGAAAAAAGGCGGTGAGCATGGATTTACCATATATCCTTCGCATGAAAGGTTCCCAATTCTTTACCATTGAGATCTTTTAAAAGATACAACGTATTACCACACCTTTTCTTAATTCGGGCTTTTATTCCGACTGGCGCAAGCTTTGAATTAAAGTTTGCAGCTGCATTGCTTAATACAAAGTTTCGCTTAACAACTTCTTGGCCAACCTCAAATGAACGAGGCCTAGTACGCAAATTGTACGTCTGCTGATTTTTCTCATATGCTTTCGTGAGGTGTTTTTCAATATTCGAGCGAAGCTTATGAAATTCATCGATCCTGGATAACCCTTCAGTACCATCGCTGAGCAGGTTAAGATTTCGCAACAGTTTGTAATCATGAGCGTGCGTAATCATGTGTTGACCAAATACAATAAAGTATGGTAAGTATGACATTCCTACGGATTGATGAATACAATTTCGTATTGCAGAATTTATACTTGGCAAATAGATGTCCCAAAGACGCTGATCGCTACGAACATATGCTCTTAAAGCTGCGTTAATAGATCAATTAACTCTTTCGGCTGCGTTGGACTGAGGAGCATACGCACCTGTGCACATATGATTAATACCATATTTGGAAATGAAATTAGCGAACTCATGGCTTTTAAACTGAGTGCCATTGTCACTAACAACAATTTCGGGTACTCCAAAGCATGCAAAGATCTCATCCCTCAAGAACTTAATGACAATCTGTGACGTGAATTTCTTCACAGCTTTAAGAAATGTAAACTTTGAAAAATGATCCAATACAATAAAAATTCCAACGTTGCCTTGCTTCGTACGAGAAAAGGGACCAATAAAATCTATATACAACCTCTGGAAAATTCTATCACTCGACACCTTGCTTCCCATGGGTGGTTTTAATGCGCATGTAGGATATTTCGTTGTCTTACAAGTATCACAATCCCTTATATAGTTACGCACGTCGATTACCATTTTAGGCCAGAAGAATCGTCGTCTTAATCTTTCTAAGCATTTAGCGATGCCGCAATGGCTGGAAATCGGCTGATCATGAGCGGCTTTGATGACTGGTATGCGTAACGCCTCTGGAATAAACAATTTCCAACAATCATCAGAGTCCTCACTAAAATTACAACGACGATAAATATATTTGTCAAGAACTTTAAAGTCTGGTAAATCTGCGGCTTGATAGTTGTCTCTTAGCTTACAATATTCTTTTGATTGAAATGCTTCTGAATCTAGATCAACTTTTGGGAACAGTTCTACTTCTATTGCTGCAACTTCATCAGCTTCTTCAAATGACCTCAAAAGAGCATCAGCTACCACATTTTCGCTTCCTTTTCTATGTTCTATGTGAAAAGAAAAGCCCTGCAACTTAATTGCCCATCGAGCTAACCTGCCACTTAAATCTGCCTGATTCATTAACCAGCGAAGACTTGCGTGATCAGTCACGACTTTAAAAGAATGTCCTTCGATATACATCCTAAACTTTTTAATCGCTAGAACGACTGCTAAGCATTCAAGCTCTGTTACGGTGTAATTCCTTTGCGCTTTATTTAGCTTTTTAGACATATATGCAATAGGTCTCTCGCATCCAGAATCATCAACTTGAGCTAGCACTGCACCAACACCATATGAAGAAGCATTGCATTGCACCACGAAAGGCTTTTCATAGTTCGGATGGACAAGAAATGGAGCTGTACATAGCCTACGTTTAATTTCTTCAAAAGCAACTTGCGCTGAATCGTTCCACTCGAACGACTTGCCTCGCAATAGTTCTGTGAGCGGGAATATGACTGTGGAGTACTGAGAAAGGAACCTCTGGTACCATCCAGTCATGCCTAAAAATCTTCTTAGTTGCTTGCGCGACTTTGGCGTTGGAAACTCATCCACAGCTTGAATTTTGCTGGGGTTGATTTGCAGAGTACCTTCTCCTACAACATAACCGAGATAATCGACTTTGCTTAAGCCAAACTGACTCTTGCTGACATTTATTGTAAGTCCAGCTTTTCGCAATTGGGTAGCAACAGTGCCAAGATGCTCTAGATGCTCCTCAAAGCTAGAAGACATAACTAACAAATCATCAAGATATACAAATACATGAGATTTTAGCTGATACGGAATGACCTGATCCATCAACCTACACATGGTCTGAGGTGCGTTAGTCAAGCCGAATGGCATTCGTTTAAACTGGTATAAGGGTCGATTCGGAATTGTAAAAGCGGTTTTAGGACGAGAATCGGGATCTAATCGAATTTGCCAGAAGGCATCTTTTAAATCGATTTTCGAAATGCAATGCACTGTAGGAAGACGACTTAAAAGACCATCTAAGATCGGCATAGGATATGCATCCTTGACTGTGACAGCATTGAGTTTGCGTGCATCGAGACAGAACCTAACCTTTCCTGGCTTGACCACTAACGTCACTGGTGACGACCATGGCGATGTTGGAGCTTCTTCAATCACGCCTAGTTTAATCATTCGATCCACCTCTTCGCATAGCAGCTTTTCTCTGGCTGGGGACAAAGGATAGAATCTTTGCTTTATTGGCTTGGAATCGGCCGTATCAATATTATGCTCTACGAGAGATGTTTCTCCTAGACCGTTACGTTCTGAGGATGGAAAATAGTCAATTACAGAATTCAATTTCGCTTTCTGAGCTCCAGATAGCTGTAGCTCCGAAGAGTCACTAACGGTGTCAGCTTTTACTTCATTGATCGAGAAAGAGGATGATAAAATAGAAATACCAAAAGCTTTCCAAAAATCCATTCCACAAATCACATCTTGTTTAATTGATGGTACTAAAAGAAATTCGAAGTCTATACATTGAGAATTGTACTTTATTGGTAAGCACACAGTACCTGCCACAGTTTGTTTGAAACCATCTGCAGTATAAACAACGCCGTTTACTTTGCTTAGATTTATCTGTTCTGATATTTTACGTTTAGCAAGGGCTGATCCAATTACACTTTTATTGGCTCCACTATCCAAGAGTGCCAAATAGGACTCATTGAGGATCTCAATTTGTGTAAATGGACGAATATCATTGCCTTTCTGCACTATAGCAGATATAGTAAAGCAATTCAAGCGACGTTTTTCTTTCCAAAATTTTTGCATACGCAAAGATGAACGACTTTTTTGGATTTTCAAAGAGTCGGCATTGAAAATTGCAGCTCTGCGCAATCTATACTCTCGCAATCGTTCATGATAGGGTTTGAAAGATCGGGGATTTGTCAAATCTGGGGAGTGAATTGATACGTCAGGTAAATGATATGGTAAGTCTGGTAATGGAGAAGTAGCTGAATTAAGATCCAAGGCTATCGTCGGACGTCCCCTCTCTGACCTCTGAGGACATCCTGCGCTGAGTTTTCCGCAGTTGGTTTGCATTTAACACAATTTGGTTTATATATATCCGGCAAACCGCAGCCATAGCAGAAAATTCGGCGAGGTTTCAAGCAATCATGATACCTATGACCTTGTTCGTCGCAGTTCCAGCACTTTAATTTATCATTTAGGCGCACTGCACAAACTTCGTCAATTACTTCGGACTCTGATTCAGATTTTTCATCAGATTCCTCTTCGTGACGGATTGCATTAATTATTCGTTTAGAAACATTTTCACGGAGTTTCGTTCGCGAATTACGAAAGAATTCTTCGTGTCTATGACACTCTTTACGCAATATTGCCAGACTTGGAATATCTACGTAAAGTAGTTCATGTCTTAATTCAGATTTCAGGTTATGTCTAACTTCTGTGATAATGTCAGCTTCTGACATGGGATCTCTGAGAGAATCGGCGATCGCTACCATTGCGTCTAAGGATTCATCGGAAGATTCATTGCTTCCTTGCTTACGATGTCTCATGACCTGTTTGATATCTCGATCTGTTCGTTGATCTTGATATCGCTCACGCAGCTTGTTGCACAATTCAAACCAATTCATATGACCGGTGGTTCTATGAACTCGCCAATAAAATGTAAGAGCGGAACCAGAGAAGAGTAAATTCGCAAACTGATACAATAAGTCGAAATTGCTGTTAAAATATTGAGAAGTAAGACAATTAACACGATATATAAAATCTTCTATTGGAAGGTCACTAGCAGAACCAGAGAATTTAACCTTCCAGTTAGAAATAACGTCTATCAGGACGATCAGTAGAATAATCGATCGTGTTAGCCCTAGCACCAGAGGGTCTACGTCTCTGATTGGAGTCATGCTCAACGTTCGCTCGCGGCACATTTAAATGAATTTCATTATCCCATTCGAGTTGTGACTCGTCTCGGGACTCTCGTCGCAAAGCGGACAAACTTAAATTTCGTAAGGCAGTACTTTTCTGATCAGATACTGTCGCGGCGATACTTGCTCTATAGCTTTCCAAAGAACTTGTTATTATTTGCTGAATGCGATCATCAGAATTGACGATATAATTATCGGAAGCACTTCTTCCTGAGTCACGTCTGGTGGCAACACTGGCTGGCGGACGCATGTTTTGGATATTATTTCGATTATTAGACCTAGTTGCTTGTCGAGTTCTTGGGATAGTTCCTGTGGAATTATTTCCAGTGGCACCCCGAGGTCTACCTATTGTATTTCTAGTATTGGTCGTGGCTGCACTTGCCAAGTTCTCAGAACTCTGTGCAAGACTGCACGGTTGTCGACAATTTGGACATGTGGTATTTTTGTTTAACCACTCAGATAAACAGGCCCTGTAGAACTTATGCCTACACCCTGTTTCAGTGAAGACGGTTTCTGAAGTGGAATCATTGCAAATTGTACAGGACACTGAGTTATCTGCAACATTTGCTAACGCAGATAGATCTTCTGTACTGCGCACTACTGCCATCGCTACTGGTTTTGAGTATACTTAACGAAAATGCTTTTAAGGATTTAAAAAAAATTTTAATCCGAGCAGATTATTTATTCCAAAAGTTAAACGATATATATTTGCGATAAACGATAGATTTTCATAAGTTAATTTGGGACTTATCCATTCATAAGATTGTTGCATAGTATAAAGATATATCATTTGAGCTTCTCGCACTGTTTAAAATGAATCTAATAAAAATAAGGTGATGAATTGTTTTCGGAAAAGAGGAACTTGACGAAGACGTCCACCAAGAGCAATCTCATTTTCATAAAAACAAAATAGGGATATGCAGATATTAGAAGTCTATCATCTGGTTTAGATCAACGTAAAGTCAATACTAAATTCCAAAATGAATTGAAATCAAAATAATGTTTAGCTAACGGTTGTTAGCTAAAATTCTTACGATATGTTTGTTTATAGGTCAGGCTCCGCGTAAATCTAACAGAAAACCTGCAGTTCCTTATAATCAAACATACGCTCTGATCTAATACAAAATTTGAATGGTGGTTGTGGAAGGAAGTGGGAATTAGAGAAAGGTAACCGGAGGCGCGGGGTAACTCAACATAAGTGTTATTTGTTTTAATTTCAACGATCTCGGGCCCCACACGATTGGGCGCCACTTACTTATGTAACGAACACGTGGTGTGTGCAGCAATCTGAATCAGCAATCTACTCTGCCTACGGGTGCCGACTTGAGCTCAGGGAAAATGGGGGGGTTCTTTTGCCACCTAGAAAGCCACCGTGTCACATAACTAAAACTTGTAGGACAGAGTTATACTAGGAATGGATAACAACCGAATAAGCAAGAAAAGAGAAAACAAAAATGATATATATCTACATGTGAAGAACTCAGATGTTACAGCTCTTCTTCTTTACCCACCCAACCATGTAAAGACTCTTAATTCTTTGCCTTTACCCTAAATCAATGCCACAAAACTTATTTCAGGTGCCCATTCAACAATTTAGTTTAATTCATGTTTTTGTTCGATATTAATACATTTCATATTTTTACCCCCATTTGAGGATTTTATTAAAATACCGGAATTATATAAGTATCTTTACAAACAATACTGAGATACGTTAATGCTCCTAATTTGATTCTGATTGGTAGGTATATGTTACGATAATACTCAAAAATTCGCTGTTATAAAGACTTACTTATTATTATTATTCGGCCATGCCGTACTCACATACTTTAATTCAGCATCTCAATATTCCCACGATGTCGACAGGCCTGAAGACGAAGGGTTTGCTGTTTGAACTTCAAATTGGATTAGAATATATAACAACTAATGTTTCTGCACTATATACATACCATACCAGAATAAATTTATCTTACTTGGCTACAAATTGTTTGAAAACGTTTGTTTTCTGTTGTGACAATTTATGTCATCCGTATTTAAATATTTCAAGTAAAAAGGTTTAAAGTCATTTAAATTGAATAATATATATCATTTACGTTACGTTAAGTGCCATTGGGTGAAATTCAATAGACACGCAAAATCAAAAGCAAAATCAAAATCAGCATACTCGCTTCCAAAGCGATATTATATCATCAGGGTCAGCTTTTCAGGTTAGGTCTTCCAAGAGGTTAGTTCCACATCCCGGTTGTCAGAACAACAAGAAACACGAGGCCACAGGTACAACAACGGCGGGTATAGCAGGTTGTATGCCATGTCGTCGTTGACTGTGTGTGTCGGCTGCAGCGTGTTTGAGCACGCTACAGCGGCAGCGACTCAAATATGGGTGCGCGCGCAGCGTCTCTGCCACGAGAGTGTGCACACCGTGTTGACAACAAAAACAGCGCGACGTCCCAACAGCAGTGAGTTCTCGCAATACCAACTAATCCAAATGGAAGCGCGTCTGCGCGCAAGCAACAGCTTCGCAATACCACAAAAGAATGTGTGTGTGTGTGTGTGTGTGTGTGTGTCTGTTCAATTGGTGGCGTATTGGCAACGAGTAACTGATCGCAGCGTCTCTGCGCTGGCGTCTCAATAGCGTCGTTGCAACTGTGTTGCAACTAAGGATTGCTGCAGAACGATGTTAAATATTTTCCCGCCAAAAGTAGCACAGACTCCAAGGCCTATACGAAAACTTATTAGACACAAGACAACCACTTTATGTACAACGTACCTTTATTAAACAAAAATCACACACTATGTGCACGTCTGCACGATACACAAATAGAATGCACTTTTAGTGCCGAAGAAAATTTGATCACTCAGGTGGATGCTTCAAGATTTAAATCACTCTGATGCCAACTGCACTTGTCCACTTGTTCATCAGGAAAGAGACAGATCGACGGAAATGCTAGGCGTCATTGCCGATAGAAAATGCATGCACTTGAACGATTTGTCGAATTTATCGATATATCGCACATTGTGAATGGCAATTGCAAGTCCTGCCAACGCATTGCAAATGTTATGTTAACATACTGAAGATAAACATTTTTTGTTTCTTACAGCTGATAATTATCTTAACAATAGCGTCCAAAATAACGTACTAACAACAAACAAATGTGAAAATATTAAAAATTGAGTTGCGCGACATGCTCATCCCTACAACTTGGAAAATTTGTCTATTGCTGTGAGTACGAGGTATCGTTATGTCGAGTAGATGTCGATATGAATTATATGTCCGGGGTATTCTGGTATAAGCGTTTCTCTAATCTCTGGGTTAGGTGGATGACGATCGTATTTCGTCTCTTTAGAAATCTTGCAATGTTTTACTATGTTTGCTATTTTCTGTTTCATTTTCGGAAAGTAGAAGTCTTCTGATATCTGGATTTTATTTTCTAGCGCATTTCGGTGAGCCCTATTATGCGTCTTGAGAATTTGTTCCTCTTGGTCTGTTGTGTTGGTCAGGTGTTTTACTAATGTCTGTGTGAAACGTACTTTACAATTTTTGAAGTGACTTCGATATAATTGTTGGATTTTTCACATTATATCTTCTGTCGTGTAGATACCATTTATTACCGAGGGATTTAGATAATTTTTCAGGTCGGATAGTATTTCGTCTGGATTGTACTGCTGTCTGTATATGTCTTCTCTGTGAAAAGTTGGGAATGGTATGCTGAACTTGTAGTCGGTTATTTCTGTTTTATAAAGGAAAATCTGGTTCCTAAAGGCTTTAATAGGGACTACCATACTTGGCATTAATTCTTCGCCTGAGCTCTCGTCGCTGTGTTGCGTCGAGGCTATTGAATTTATTTGCCCTATAGGTGGGATTCTGGATAGCGCATCAGCTACCACATTCTCTTTTCCCGGCTTATAAAATATCTCGTAATCGTATTCCTGTAGGTAAGATTTCCACCATTTGATTCTCGCATTACCGTATTTCTGCCTTCACATTGGTTGTGTAGATCTGTTTTTGAAATTTATTTAAATGCTCAATTCTTGGTACTATGGTGTTTACCGCCTCAAATTTCTTTTCTTTGATGGGTACGTGAATAATGTTCTTAATTTTCATGATTTTCTTGCTTACTTCAATTTCAGCATTTAGCTCTTTCAGGCTGTCATTGCCCTGAATGGCATCAAATGACTTTAAAGTCGGCAACAAAAAGAACTTGACGTTTATGTCGGGGTGGTTGAAGAAATTAGCTATTTTAGTGTGCTTGCGCGTATTCTGCCATAGTGGCATACGTCTCAGCAGATTGCATTTAATTTTGGTCGCTGTCGACAGTTTGAATGTTAAAGTTTCGTTGTCGTTATTGTCAGGCATTGGGCCTTTTCCCTGTCCCAAATTGTGGCCTATTCATATAGTTCACTGTTTTTGACCTGATGTTTGGGTCCACGTCCATGGGTTCTGGTCTTGGTAAGGGTTTCGTCGCTATTGGCCTGGGTTGTGCGAACTGTTGCTGTCGGTATTGGTTTCTGTCGTATTGTCGTGGCATCGCGAATTGTCGCTGCTGTCCAAAGTTTTCGTAGTTTTGAGGCTGTACGACTTGTTGGTAAGAACCTGTGGTGGCTGTCGGAAACCAGGAGCTGGTAATGGTTTGGTGGTGGCGCTTTTGTTACTGGCCTGTTCTAGAGTCACTGCATGCATGGTGCGATATTTCAGATTTTTCCGTTTTCAGGCATATGTTCAATGCGCGTGTGCACCGAAGATACGTGGTAAAGCTCCGCGCAGGCCACATACAAATGTATCTGTATCTTTGTCGCGGTACATTTTCTTTAACAATCGATGGGCCTCTTCGCCCAACACCATGCAATTCACATTGTTTTAAAGGAAAGACAGGTGTTGATAAACCACCTGATAAAATTCTTTGACCGTTTGGTTACCCTGAGACAACATTGTCATCTGATACTCTAAGGTACCAAGTTCGCGTTTGGCTCCGTAATGCATCGTCAGACACTTAACCATTGCTGTCCAATTTAATGGAACGCTATAGGCTTCTAGTGTAGTGTCCGCATCATCAGTGATTTTGCTTCTTATCGAGTGAGAATACCAATATATCTTGAGGTACCAACTTCCCCTGCGTAGGCTTCCATTGGGCGGTCAACGCTCTTTTTCGAAGAATTGAACTCCGCTGGACTCCCAGAAAATTCTCTTAGGCATTTTACTAAATCTGGGACTTTGTCGAGACCCCCTAAGTGATTTTGGTTATTTAAAGCTTCAACTATTCTCGGGACTTGTTGAGATATTATTTGTCCCACTAACTCAGTAATTTGCCGCCACTAACTCAGTAATTCGTCTTTGTTGCGGTCGTTCGTCTGGGTTCAAAAAGGGGGGTCGTATCAAATTGTTAGGATTGGCCATACATTTTCGATATATATAAAATGTTTTATATTGTTAAAATAATTTTAAAATGTTTGTTTCAAATGTTTGTAAAGAATGAATGTTTAAAATGTTTGTTTCCTATGTTTGTAAAGAATCATTGTTTAAAATGTTTGTTTGAAATTTTTGTTTTAAATATTACAGATATTACTAAATATTAAATAAGAAATTTATAAAAGCAATTAAAATTAATATATTGTGAAAACCAGTAACTGGTTTCTTCCTTCTATCTTGGAGGCTCCCTTATTTTGGGAATCGCAAGATTGGATATTTTTATACTACTCTTGGAGTAGTTATATTTACTTCGTTATCGTTTTACAGTGTTTGATTTAATATTTGTTCTTGACAAAAATGTTTTTCTCTTGGCAAGTTTTAAATTTGGTATTTTCTTCTTTTTTTTTTTTTTGATTTGTTTGTTATTTAAAAGGTTTTGATTTTGATTCGATATTGATATTTGATCTTGGTATTTGATCTTGGTATTTAATCTTGGTATTTGATCTTTGTATTCGATCTTGGTATTTGATCTTGGTATTTGATCTTTTCTTCAATAACTTAAACACTAGCTTACATTATGTTGATTGCTGCGGTTACTTCTCCCGACTGTCCGGATGTCATCCTTTTTGATTCCTCTACTGGGGATCCTGCGACCAGAAGACGATGGGATGTTCTGCGAACAGATACAACAGAACTGTAGTCCACTGTTGAGCGAGTAATTACTTTAGATTCACTGCTTTACTGATTGAACAATTAAGTTCCTCTCAGTTAGTGAAATATTGACTACGCGAATTAACGCCAACGAGTCTATTCAATAAAATTTTACTTGGCCAGCGGCGGTTGGCAACTGTCGGACTTAACCCGTCAAGAACCGAAAACTTAGATACGGTTTTGCACTATTGTTTTATTTCCGCTGGTCCCTGCTCGGGCGCCAGTTAAATTCTTATAAGTTTTTAGTTTATAAACAAGTAAGCGGCTACACTTCAAGGTACTCTTCAATAAATGTTTATTTTCGACCAATTGTTCCTATTACAGCTGATATATATGATATATGTAAAGCCGATTGAACCAAATCTAGTCAGAATGTACAAAACTAACATTAATGCATATTCTATCAGTTTGGTTAAGATATCTCAAAAAACAAACAACTTTTTCATACTAAAACTTCATTTTCGATGCATCGTTCCTATGGCAGCTATGGGATATAGTTATCCGATTTTAACCAAATTTGGTCAGGATGTATAATACCAGCTCCGAAACATAATCTATTAGTTCGGTTCTGATATCTCAACAAACGCAAGACTTTTTCATACTAAATCTTTATTTTCGATGTATCGTTCCTATGGCAGCTATATGATATAGTGAACCGATTTTAACCAAATTTGATCAGGATAAATAATACCAGCTCCGATACATAATCTATTAGTTTGGTTCTGATATCTCAACAAACACAAAACTCTTTCATACTAAATCTTTATTTTCGATGTATCGTTCCTATGGCAGCTATATGATAAATAAAAACAAACTTGATCTGCGCCCGGTATCCAGGAACCTACATACCAAGTTTGAAGTCTCTAGCTCTTGTGGTTTCTGAGATCGACGCGTTCAAACAGACGGACAGAGGGACAGACAGACAGACAGACAGACGGACATGGCTCAATCGACAATTAAACTAAGCTAATAAGAACCCTAAAAGAGCTTGGTGAATTGGCAGCGACGTTGGCAGAGGCAGCAGCGGCGTAGCGACATTTCTAAAGCACCTGACTTGTTGCCAAATGTTCCACGAATTTTGGCAATTGGGTTACGCGTGCGGGAAGTTGGTTGCTCGTGCGGGAATTGTCAAGACGCTGAGCTCAGCAATATTGGAGCTACTGCACCTGACGACCGGATGTTGTTGCAGTTGCAGTTTTGGAGCTTTTGAATATTTTCGTTCTTAATTTGTATAAATGCTTATATATATATAAATTAAGAAATCTTATTAATTTTTATTAAAAAAAATACATTTGCATTAATTGATGGTTTGAATAGAACAAAAGACATTATGTTAAGTTATGTTATATTATGATGAACCGCTTAACCTACGCTCTGCCGGCGTCGCTGTATATGCTGCCGCTGCTACCGCTGAAGTCCGAGACGTGTTGGTTATTTTCTATGGTGCATTCTGGTTTTTTTAGGTTAAGCAGTGCGTATCGGCAAGGGTCGTTACTTAAACCTAGTAGTTTATCTCCATTACATATTGTCCTATCGTTATGGCTTTCGCAATTTTCTTTTTTGGCATATAGCTCATTCTTACATTCTAGCAAATTTTCATATTTTATGTTATTTATAAATTGGTCTTTCTTTACGGCTTTAACTTAAAGTGTTCTACAATTATCGGGATTAATTGTTGGTAGGCTAATTATGTAGATTAAATCTTTACCATTTGTGGCTAGATTTAGTTCGGCAAATTCTTAAAGTTCTTCTATGTTAAAAAATAGTTAAAAAATTTTCTTCGACAATATAGGTTTCTATTGCTGAGAATATAAATAAATTTATGGTATTTGACTTTGCCCATGTGATTGCATTAGTTATCTCTTCTTTTAATAATTGTATCTTGTATTTTAGAATATTTGCTTTTTGATTGACAATTTCTTCTGAACTTAATGTTACTTTTGATTAAATTGGTTAGTTGATTGATTTTCTCGCTAATATATCGGTTTATAACTACTTGTTTGTTGCTGTTTTCTAGTTGCTCATTTATCTTATTTATTACAACGTGGTCGTGGTGGTCTGGGGTTCCTTCTAGTTGTGGGCTTGAGTTTTTTCAAATCGTTTTTAATTTGTAGGAGTTCGAAGAAAAGGTATGGATATAGAGGGTGGGATAGGTTGAGGGTTAGTAATGAGTTTTCCAATGATGAGTATATAGGGGCATATTTTTTCAAATCTGATATTATTCTTGTGTACTATTTTTCCAGACCTTGTTTTAATGGTTGAATTCCTATTTTCTGCCACTATTTCTTTTTTCTACAGGGGTGTAAGCTTTGAGCCCAGTCTTTTGTCGATTATGACAGACTGTTTCCCCTTGCTCATAGTTTTTTATTTCGTTTTCGACTTCTATGTCCGGGCGCCCCGTAGGCACCCGACTACGTTACCTCAACATCGTTTATTTCCGGGTTCGTCGATCCAGCAAGTGCCTGATCCCAAATGTAGAAGACGTTTTATTTTAATTATACAAAGGTTTATTGACAAGTTCTAGTTTAATAAAGACATGCAGACCCGATGCCGATCCGCCAAGTTCTAATCTCGCCGGCCCGTTCTGGCTCCCACGAAGTCTTGGCTGACGGCGGCGTCGCTGCCGCGGTGTCCGCTTACAGCCCAACGTTCCGCTGTGCGCCGTGTCAGCGTTCCCGCTGAAGCAGCGGTAACCATATCCGCTGTTGCTTAATGTCAGCAAGTTCGGGGCGACGACCCAAACTCGCGATCAGCCATGGAGTGCATGGCAATCGCAACGCCGCCAAACAACAGCCGCGTGTGGCGGTCAAATTGCACCGTCTGCAATATGAACGTCAACGGCGGCTGGAATGTGCAGCTTGTTCGTCGCAGGGGCGACCAGAGTCAAGGGGGAATATCTGCACTGTTAACTCTTCCCCCTTCAAAGATCTGCGTCCCGCAGATCAAGGGCCCTTCGGAGGGGTTGAGCTGGAGGGCTGTGCTTCCAGTTCGTCTACGCCTTGATATGCCGAAATCCCTTTAGTAGAAGTCATTTTCCTCCACACGACATACAGTAGAGCGACCACAATCAGGTCCATCGCTGCTTCCGTTATGATTGAAAATAGAAGTTATTGGACATGGTTGATAATTTTTTTTCTGGAGGCTGAAATCATGCACATAATTAAGTGAAAGCTTGTATCCCGCGGCGGTCACCTTGGTTAAAACAGCAGGCATAGCCATCACATGAGTGGACGAGTAACTGTTGTAAGATGTGTTTCCAATATTAACGGTTTCGTTGTCGAATTGGACTATAAACGACCCCGTTAGGTGATGATTCCCTGAATCCGCCATGATCGTACCGTTAAAGTTTGTGAGAAGTAAGGTGCCGTCGTCTACCAATTCAACCACGCCTTGGTCGTTCCAAAGGTAGTCACAGAAGGCGTGTCCTCCTTTCAGTAGCCGGGGAATGCAACTGCTTTCGTCCAATTTCTTTAAGTTCTTCTTCTGGCATACGGTGGTGTTTCCAATCGAGAGGCAGCTTCTCAGTACTGCGTACGTTTCCTGAGGGTCCATCGCCAATTTGTTATACTCCAGTACAACTTGCCTTCCAGCAGTGATTGTAGGGTACAGGAGTATCAGTCGGTATTTTCTGTCCACGACTTTGGGCAGCGTTAGGACGTATAACAGAGAAGTTCCATTGGTCAGTATTGATGGCTCGGAGAACTCCACTGCCTCCACCACATTTTGGTATGGAAGGCTCTGCATTTCCGTTAGCAATGTTTCCACTTCCTTATGATCCAGAAGGTTCGTGTTAACGACTCCCGTCTTTGCCAGTTGGCAAGCCCTCGTGATTTCGTTGACTTGGTTTACTAGGATCATCGCCTTGTGTAGTAGAACAGTGGCCACATGCACGTCCCCGTCGATAGCATTTACTCTTGTGACGACGTCTTCCAGTTTTCGCAACGAGTCGTGCGGGACATCGAACAGTCTCGTATTAATCCTGATTTGTTGGTTACTATTTTTTATAACGTTGTCTTGGGATACTGTTCCAGTCCGCGGCATCCGGCGATCCGGCGACCCATTTCCACGCAGATCCTAGCCAATTGATAGAGCGAGGCTTACGGTGCATTGTTGCGGTCATTTTTGCAATACCGTTCGTAGCCTCTTGTAGGTAATGGCATACCAGGGCTCCGATTCTGTCGTCGGTGATCAGTGAAGCCTCACTGGTGGTTTTGTCGATGACGTGCTGGAGTTGACGTAGGTCGATGACATGTGCGAGTTTGAATACCCCGTTCACACGCCATACGATGCCTTGCTGAAGGGGGATGACCGGCGCGTCGTATTTGAAAACGTGGAGAGCGGCTACTATTTGCAGTATGGCCGTGCTTACAATATAAGAAAAAAAGGAAGGTGTACAAAAATTATATAGAACTTAAAGATAATTATACAAATTTGTTTCTATAAGACTTAAACGATATTCTGTGTACCTTGTTGTGTTAATTATTTGTCAACTTTCCTATTTATTTATTTATTTGCATTTTTTTGTTCTTTTTATACCCTGAGCCCATTAAAAATGGGCAAAAAAGGGTATAATGCGTTTGGCAGGATGTATGTAACAGGCAGAAGGAGGCGTGGCAGACCCCACAAAGTGTATATATTCTTGATCAGGATCAACAGTCGTGTCGATTGAGCCATGTCCGTCTGTCTGTCCGTCTGTCTGTCCCTCTGTCCGTCTGTTTGAACGCGTCGATCTCAGAAACCACAAGAGCTAGAGACTTCAAACTTGGTATGTAGGTTCCTGGATACCGGGCGCAGATCAAGTTTGTTTTTATTTTTGGATCGGACCACTATATCATATAGCTGCCATAGGAACGATACATCGAAAATGAAGTTTAAGTATGAAAAAATTTTGTGTTTGTTGAGATATCACAACCAAACTAATAGATTTTGTATCGGAGCTGGTATTATACATCTTGACCAAATTTGGTTAAAATCGGTTCACTATATCATATAGCTGCAATAGGAACGATACATCGAAAATGAAGATTTAGTATGAAAAAGTCTTGCGTTTGTTGAGATATCAGAACTAAACTAATATATTATGTTTCAAAGCTCGTATTATACAATAGGACTGTTCTTGTTAGTTACAAATTTTAGGCCAATTAAACTAAGCTAATAAGAACCCTAAGAGAGCTTGGTGAATTGGCAGCGACGTTGGCAGAGGCAGCAGCGGCGTAGCGACATTTCTGGAGCACCTGACTTGTTGCCAAATGTTCCACGAATTTTAGCAATTGGGTTACGCGTGCGGAAAGTTGGTTGCTCGTGCGGGAATTGTCAAGACGCTGAGCTCAGCAATATTGGGGCTACTGCACCTGACGACCGGATGTTGTTGCAGTTGCAGTTTTGGAGCTTTTGAATATTTTCGTTCTTAATTTGTATAAATGTTTATATATATATAAATTAAGAAATCTTATTGTTTTTTATTAAAAAAAATACTTTTGCATTAATTGATGGTTTGAATAGAACAAAAGACATTATGTTAAGTTATGTTATATTATGATGAACCGCTTAACCTACGCTCTGCCGGCGTCGCTGTATATGCTGCCGCTGCTACCGCTGAAGTCCGAGACGTGTTGGTTATTTTCTATGGTGCATTCTGGTTTTTTTAGGTTAAGCAGTGCGTATCGGCAAGGGTCGTTACTTAAACCTAGTAGTTTATCTCCATTACATATTGTCCTATCGTTATGGCTTTCGCAATTTTCTTTTTTGGCATATAGCTCATTCTTACATTCTAGCAAATTTTCATATTTTATGTTATTTATAAATTGGTCTTTCTTTACGGCTTTAACTTAAAGTGTTCTACAATTATCGGGATTAATTGTTGGTAGGCTAATTATGTAGATTAAATCTTTACCATTTGTGGCTAGTTTTAGTTCGGCAAATTCTTAAAGTTCTTCTATGTTAAAAAATAGTTAAAAAATTTTCTTCGACAATATAGGTTTCTATTGCTGAGAATATAAATAAATTTATGGTATTTGACTTTGCCCATGTGATTGCATTAGTTATCTCTTCTTTTAATAATTGTATCTTGTATTTTAGAATATTTGCTTTTTGATTGACAATTTCTTCTGAACTTAATGTTACTTTTGATTAAATTGGTTAGTTGATTGATTTTCTCGCTAATATATCGGTTTATAACTACTTGTTTGTTGCTGTTTTCTAGTTGCTCATTTATCTTATTTATTACAACGTGGTCGTGGTGGTCTGGGGTTCCTGCTAACCATTTCCACGCTGTACCTACGACTTCGATTGCTCTTTTGCTTCTAGTTGTGGGCTTGAGTTTTTTCAAATCGTTTTTAATTTGTAGGAGTTCGAAGAAAAGGTATGGATATAGAGGGTGGGATAGGTTGAGGTTTAGTAATGAGTTTTCCAATGATGAGTATATAGCGGCATATTTTTTTAAATCTGATATTATTCTTGTGTACTATTTTTCCAGACCTTGTTTTAATGGTTGAATTCCTATTTTCTGCCACTATTTCTTTTTTCTACAGGGGTGTAAGCTTTGAGCCCAGTCTTTTGTCGATTATGACAGAGTGTTTCCCCTTGCTCATAGTTTCTTATTTCGTTTTCGACTTCTATGTCCGGGCGCCCCGTGGGCACCCGACTACGTTACCTCAACATCGTTTATTTCCGGGTTCGTCGATCCAGCAAGTGCCTGATCCCAAATGTAGAAGACGTTTTATTTTAATTATACAAAGGTTTATTGACAAGTTCTAGTTTAATAAAGACATGCAGACCCGATGCCGATACGCCAAGCTCTAATCTCGCCGGCCCGTTCTGGCTCCCACGAAGTCTTGGCTGACGGCGGCGTCGCTGCCGCGGTGTCCGCTTACAGCCCAACGTTCCGCTGTGCGCCGTGTCAGCGTTCCCGCTGAAGCAGCGGTCACCATATCCGCTGTTGCTTAATGTCAGCAAGTTCGGGGCGACGACCCAAACTCGCGATCAGCCATGGAGTGCATGGCAATCGCAACGCCGCCAAACAACAGCCGCGTGTGGCGGTCAAATTGCACCGTCTGCAATATGAACGTCAACGGCGGCTGGAATGTGCAGCTTGTTCGTCGCAGGGGCGACCAGAGTCAAGGGGGAATATCTGCACTATTAACTCTTCCCCCTTCAAAGATCTGCGTCCCGCAGATCAAGGGCCCTTCGGAGGGGTTGAGCTGGAGGGCTGTGCTTCCAGTTCGTCTACGCCTTGATATGCCGAAATCCCTTTAGTAGAAGTGATTTTCCTCCACACGACATACAGTAGAGCGACCACAATCAGGCCCATCGCTGCTTCCGTTATGATTGAAAATAGAAGTTATTGGACATGGTTGATAATTTTTTTTCTGGAGGCTGAAATCATGCACATAATTAAGTGAAAGCTTGTATCCCGCGGCGGTCACCTTGGTTAAAACAGCAGGCATAGCCATCACATGAGTGGACGAGTAACTGTTGTAAGATGTGTTTCCAATATCCCACAAAAAAAACCTCTAAACGAGGTAAAAGTCTAGTGACGAAAGCAATTTCCAGCCCCAAAATTTCTGATATCCAATTTTGTGACGAACAAAATTGTGTTTAATATAAAAATTTTAAATAAATATATAAATTAATAAAAAAAAACAATTGGCCTTGTGCACTGTGCGCAAAAAGGGTGAGCTTCTTTGTACATAAAAATTACTTTTTGCACAGTGCCGAATGCCAATTGTTTTTTTTTATTAATTTATATATTTATTTAAAATTTTTATATTAAACACAATTTTGTTCGTCACAAAATTGGATATCAGAAATTTTGGGGCTGGAAATTGCTTTCGTCACTAGACTTTTACCTCGTTTAGAGGTTTTTTTTGTGGGATATCAGAAATTTTTGCAATTGCTTTTGCTGTTGACATTGTAAATTTATCATTGTTGAATATTTTTTCATATTTAAAAAAAATTTTTTTTTTAATTATAAAGAAAAGTAGGGGGCTCCACCCCCTGCTCGCATCGCTTAAGTTGCTACTCTACTGTCGGAAGCCCCGTACCTACTGTGAGAGTAAAAAGTTTCTCATACTAAGACTTAGACTTCGCCCGATCGGTCCTATGACAGCTATATGATATAGTGGTCCGATTTGAACCAACTTTGGCCAGGATATATAAAACGAAGTTAAATGCATATTTTATCAGTTTGGTTGAGATATCTCATAAAACAAATACGTTTTTCGTACTAAGACTCCATTTTCGCCCGATCGGTCCTATGACAGCTATATGATATAGTGGTCCGATTTGAACCAACTTTGGCCAGGATATATAAAACGAAGTTAAATGCATATTTTATCAGTTTGGTTGAGATATCTCATAAAACAAAAAAGTTTTTCGTACTAAGTCTCCATTTCGCCTGATCGGTCCTATGACAGCTATATGATATAGTGGTCCGATTTGAACCAACTTTGGCCAGGGAATATAAAACGAAGTTAAATGCATATTTTTATCAGTTTGGTTGAGATATCTCATAAAACAAAAAAGTTTTTCGTACTAAGACTCCATTTTCGCCCGATCGGTCCTATGACAGCTATATGATATAGTGGTCCGATTTGAACCAACTTTGGCCAGGATATATAAAACGAAGTTAAATGCATATTTTATCAGTTTGGTTGAGATATCTCATAAAACAAAAAAGTTTTTCGTACTAAGACTCCATTTTCGCCCGATCGGTCCTATGACAGCTATATGATATAGTGGTCCGATTTAAACCAACTTTGGCCAGGATATATAAAACGAAGTTAAATGCATATTTTATCAGTTTGGTTGAGATATCTCATAAAACAAAAAAGTTTTTCGTACTAAGACTCCATTTTCCCCCGATCGGTCCTATGACAGCTATATGTTATAGTGGTCCGATTTGAACCAACTTTGCACAGAATATATAAAACCATGTTAAATGCGTATTGTGTCCGTTTGTTTGAGATATCTCATACAACCAAAAATTTTTTCTTACTAAAACCTGATTTTCGACCGATAGAAAAATGTATACATTCAGTTAACAAGCAATATCTTCCAAACCCCTTGGTCAAAGTTTATGTTTTATATACTAAAAAACGCAAAATTCTACGTACTACAACATACTAAAATTTAATAAAAATCGTTAGAGCCGTTTTGTCATTTATCTTATTTTTTTTTTGCTCATTTATCTTATTTATTACAACGTGGTCGTGGTGGTCTGGGGTTCCTGCTAACCATTTCCACGCTGTACCTACGACTTCGATTGCTCTTTTGCTTCTAGTTGTGGGCTTGAGTTTTTTCAAATCGTTTTTAATTTGTAGGAGTTCGAAGAAAAGGTATGGATATAGAGGGTGGGATAGGTTGAGGGTTAGTAATGAGTTTTCCAATGATGAGTATATAGCGGCATATTTTTTTAAATCTGATATTATTCTTGTGTACTATTTTTCCAGACCTTGTTTTAATGGTTGAATTCCTATTTTCTGCCACTATTTCTTTTTTCTACAGGGGTGTAAGCTTTGAGCCCAGTCTTTTGTCGATTATGACAGAGTGTTTCCCCTTGCTCATAGTTTCTTATTTCGTTTTCGACTTCTATGTCCGGGCGCCCCGTGGGCACCCGACTACGTTACCTCAACATCGTTTATTTCCGGGTTCGTCGATCCAGCAAGTGCCTGATCCCAAATGTAGAAGACGTTTTATTTTAATTATACAAAGGTTTATTGACAAGTTCTAGTTTAATAAAGACATGCAGACCCGATGCCGATACGCCAAGCTCTAATCTCGCCGGCCCGTTCTGGCTCCCACGAAGTCTTGGCTGACGGCGGCGTCGCTGCCGCGGTGTCCGCTTACAGCCCAACGTTCCGCTGTGCGCCGTGTCAGCGTTCCCGCTGAAGCAGCGGTCACCATATCCGCTGTTGCTTAATGTCAGCAAGTTCGGGGCGACGACCCAAACTCGCGATCAGCCATGGAGTGCATGGCAATCGCAACGCCGCCAAACAACAGCCGCGTGTGGCGGTCAAATTGCACCGTCTGCAATATGAACGTCAACGGCGGCTGGAATGTGCAGCTTGTTCGTCGCAGGGGCGACCAGAGTCAAGGGGGAATATCTGCACTATTAACTCTTCCCCCTTCAAAGATCTGCGTCCCGCAGATCAAGGGCCCTTCGGAGGGGTTGAGCTGGAGGGCTGTGCTTCCAGTTCGTCTACGCCTTGATATGCCGAAATCCCTTTAGTAGAAGTGATTTTCCTCCACACGACATACAGTAGAGCGACCACAATCAGGCCCATCGCTGCTTCCGTTATGATTGAAAATAGAAGTTATTGGACATGGTTGATAATTTTTTTTCTGGAGGCTGAAATCATGCACATAATTAAGTGAAAGCTTGTATCCCGCGGCGGTCACCTTGGTTAAAACAGCAGGCATAGCCATCACATGAGTGGACGAGTAACTGTTGTAAGATGTGTTTCCAATATCCCACAAAAAAAACCTCTAAACGAGGTAAAAGTCTAGTGACGAAAGCAATTTCCAGCCCCAAAATTTCTGATATCCAATTTTGTGACGAACAAAATTGTGTTTAATATAAAAATTTTAAATAAATATATAAATTAATAAAAAAAAACAATTGGCCTTGTGCACTGTGCGCAAAAAGGGTGAGCTTCTTTGTACATAAAAATTACTTTTTGCACAGTGCCGAATGCCAATTGTTTTTTTTTATTAATTTATATATTTATTTAAAATTTTTATATTAAACACAATTTTGTTCGTCACAAAATTGGATATCAGAAATTTTGGGGCTGGAAATTGCTTTCGTCACTAGACTTTTACCTCGTTTAGAGGTTTTTTTTGTGGGATATCAGAAATTTTTGCAATTGCTTTTGCTGTTGACATTGTAAATTTATCATTGTTGAATATTTTTTCATATTTAAAAAAAATTTTTTTTTTAATTATAAAGAAAAGTAGGGGGCTCCACCCCCTGCTCGCATCGCTTAAGTTGCTACTCTACTGTCGGAAGCCCCGTACCTACTGTGAGAGTAAAAAGTTTCTCATACTAAGACTTAGACTTCGCCCGATCGGTCCTATGACAGCTATATGATATAGTGGTCCGATTTGAACCAACTTTGGCCAGGATATATAAAACGAAGTTAAATGCATATTTTATCAGTTTGGTTGAGATATCTCATAAAACAAATACGTTTTTCGTACTAAGACTCCATTTTCGCCCGATCGGTCCTATGACAGCTATATGATATAGTGGTCCGATTTGAACCAACTTTGGCCAGGATATATAAAACGAAGTTAAATGCATATTTTATCAGTTTGGTTGAGATATCTCATAAAACAAAAAAGTTTTTCGTACTAAGTCTCCATTTCGCCTGATCGGTCCTATGACAGCTATATGATATAGTGGTCCGATTTGAACCAACTTTGGCCAGGGAATATAAAACGAAGTTAAATGCATATTTTTATCAGTTTGGTTGAGATATCTCATAAAACAAAAAAGTTTTTCGTACTAAGACTCCATTTTCGCCCGATCGGTCCTATGACAGCTATATGATATAGTGGTCCGATTTGAACCAACTTTGGCCAGGATATATAAAACGAAGTTAAATGCATATTTTATCAGTTTGGTTGAGATATCTCATAAAACAAAAAAGTTTTTCGTACTAAGACTCCATTTTCGCCCGATCGGTCCTATGACAGCTATATGATATAGTGGTCCGATTTAAACCAACTTTGGCCAGGATATATAAAACGAAGTTAAATGCATATTTTATCAGTTTGGTTGAGATATCTCATAAAACAAAAAAGTTTTTCGTACTAAGACTCCATTTTCCCCCGATCGGTCCTATGACAGCTATATGTTATAGTGGTCCGATTTGAACCAACTTTGCACAGAATATATAAAACCATGTTAAATGCGTATTGTGTCCGTTTGTTTGAGATATCTCATACAACCAAAAATTTTTTCTTACTAAAACCTGATTTTCGACCGATAGAAAAATGTATACATTCAGTTAACAAGCAATATCTTCCAAACCCCTTGGTCAAAGTTTATGTTTTATATACTAAAAAACGCAAAATTCTACGTACTACAACATACTAAAATTTAATAAAAATCGTTAGAGCCGTTTTGTCAGAAATCGCCAAAATGTAAGCTAAAAAACTTTATTTCACCTGTAAAATGTTACTTGAGTACTTTAGAAAAAAAGTTTAAAGGTACGCCTAAAAGCCCTCAAGCACACCTTTCCAATGATACCCAGAACATATCTATAGCTTCTATGGTATGGAAACTGGTGAGGTTTCAAATTTAGCGGGATTTAGCGATTTCCCGCTAAACTAGCGGGAAATTGAAAAAGTCGTAAAACAAACATTTCTAGATTTTCAAAAATGAACAAATCCCCATCATAACATCTACGCTTTTTTAGCGCTTTGATACAAACAGACAAACAGACAAACAGACAAACAAAGAAACTAATTTTTCACTTCATTTTTAGTATTCTACTAAAATTTTCAAATTTATTTATCTTTTGAACCAGTTATCGGATTTGGGTCATCAAGGTATCAAACGACGCGCATTTTTGATAAGAATTTTTAAAAAATAAAAAATTTTACGTAAAAGCCCCAACGGCTCCATAAGCTGCGATCATATAAATTTTTCCCCTCCCACTTACACCCCCGTATCTCATGACCCAGGTGAATTAGCAAAAGTTTTAGTATGCCATTTTGTAAGTTAGGACTAAACCTTTCGATCGGTATATAACTCGATCTGATCGGACAGTCGTAGCAAATTTTCCAACTTAGCTGTATATAGTTGTTAGTCGCCTTTCGCACCCTTCGTGCTGCTTTCGTCACTAACGCGAACTGCCGTCCGCAGTGATTAACGGTTTCGTTGTCGAATTGGACTATAAACGACACCGTTAGGTGATGATTCCCTGAATCCGCCATGATCGTACCGTTAAAGTTTGTGAGAAGTAAGGTGCCGTCGTCTACCAATTCAACCACGCCTTGGTCGTTCCAAAGGTAGTCACAGAAGGCGTGTCCTCCTTTCAGTAGCCGGGGAATGCAACTGCTTTCGTCCAATTTCTTTAAGTTCTTCTTCTGGCATACGGTGGTGTTTCCAATCGAGAGGCAGCTTCTCAGTACTGCGTACGTTTCCTGAGGGTCCATCGCCAATTTGTTATACTCCAGTACAACTTGCCTTCCAGCAGTGATTGTAGGGTACAGGAGTATCAGTCGGTATTTTCTGTCCACGACTTTGGGCAGCGTTAGGACGTATAACAGAGAAGTTCCATTGGTCAGTATTGATGGCTCGGAGAACTCCACTGCCTCCACCACATTTTGGTATGGAAGGCTCTGCATTTCCGTTAGCAATGTTTCCACTTCCTTATGATCCAGAAGGTTCGTGTTAACGACTCCCGTCTTTGCCAGTTGGCAAGCCCTCGTGATTTCGTTGACTTGGTTTACTAGGATCATCGCCTTGTGTAGTAGAACAGTGGCCACATGCACGTCCCCGTCGATAGCATTTACTCTTGTGACGACGTCTTCCAGTTTTCGCAACGAGTCGTGCGGGACATCGAACAGTCTCGTATTAATCCTGATTTGTTGGTTACTATTTTTTATAACGTTGTCTTGGGATACTGTTCCAGTCCGCGGCATCCGGCGATCCGGCGACCCATTTCCACGCAGATCCTAGCCAATTGATAGAGCGAGGCTTACGGTGCATTGTTGCGGTCATTTTTGCAATACCGTTCGTAGCCTCTTGTAGGTAATGGCATACCAGGGCTCCGATTCTGTCGTCGGTGATCAGTGAAGCCTCACTGGTGGTTTTGTCGATGACGTGCTGGAGTTGACGTAGGTCGATGACATGTGCGAGTTTGAATACCCCGTTCACACGCCATACGATGCCTTGCTGAAGGGGGATGACCGGCGCGTCGTATTTGAAAACGTGGAGAGCGGCTACTATTTGCAGTATGGCCGTGCTTACAATATAAGAAAAAAAGAAAGGTGTACAAAAATTATATAGAACTTAAAGATAATTATACAAATTTGTTTCTATAAGACTTAAACGATATTCTGTGTACCTTGTTGTGTTAATTATTTGTCAACTTTCCTATTTATTTATTTATTTGCATTTTTTTGTTCTTTTTATACCCTGAGCCCATTAAAAATGGGCAAAAAAGGGTATAATGCGTTTGGCAGGATGTATGTAACAGGCAGAAGGAGGCGTGGCAGACCCCACAAAGTGTATATATTCTTGATCAGGATCAACAGTCGTGTCGATTGAGCCATGTACGTCTGTCTGTCCGTCTGTCTGTCCCTCTGTCCGTCTGTTTGAACGCGTCGATCTCAGAAACCACAAGAGCTAGAGACTTCAAACTTGGTATGTAGGTTCCTGGATACCGGGCGCAGATCAAGTTTGTTTTTATTTTTGGATCGGACCACTATATAATATAGCTGCCATAGGAACGATACATCGAAAATGAAGTTTAAGTATGAAAAAATTTTGTGTTTGTTGAGATATCACAACCAAACTAATAGATTTTGTATCGGAGCTGGTATTATACATCTTGACCAAATTTGGTTAAAATCGGTTCACTATATCATATAGCTGCCATAGGAACGATACATCGAAAATGAAGATTTAGTATGAAAAAGTCTTGCGTTTGTTGAGATATCAGAGCTAAACTAATATATTATGTTTCAAAGCTCGTATTATACATCCTGACCAAGTTTGGTTAAAATCGGATAACTATATCACATAGCTGCCATAGGAACGATGCATCGAAAATGATGTTTTAGTATGAAAAAGTTTTTTGTTTTTTGAGATATCAGAACCAAACTGATAGAATATGCATTAATGTTAGTTTTGTACATTCTGACCAGATTTGGTTCAAATCGGCTTTATATATCTATAGCTGCCATAGGAACAATTGGTCGAAAATAAACTTTTATTGAAAAGTACCTGGGCTCAGGGTATCCTACTGTCGAGCGTGCTCGACTGTAACCGCTTACTTGTTATTATACCCTGAGCCCATTAAAAATGGGCAAAAAAGGGTATTATGTGTTTGGCAGAATGTATGTAACAGGCAGAAGGGGGCGTAGCAGACCCCCAAAAGTATATATATTCTTGATCAGGATCAACAGCCGAGTCGATTGAGCCATGTCCGTCTGTCTGTCCGTCCGTCCGTCCGTCCGTCCGTCCGTCCGTCTGTTTGAACGCGTCGATCTCAGAAACCATAAAAGCTAGAGACTTCGAACTTGGTATGTAGGTTCCTGGATACCATAGGCAGATCAAGTTTGTTTTAATTTTTGGATCGGTGCACTATATCATATAGCTGCCATAGGAACGGTACATCGAAAATGAAGTTTTAGTATGGAAAAGTTTCTTGTTTGTTCAGAAATCAGAACCAAACTGATAGAATATGCATCTGGGCTGGTATTATACATCCTGACCAAAATTGGTTAGAATCGGTTAACTATATCATATAGCTGCCATAGGAACGGTACATCGAAAATGAAGCTTTGGTATGGAAAAGTTTCTTGTTTGTTGAGATATCAGAACCAAACTGATATATGGTGCATCTGGGCTGTTATTTTACATCTTGACCAAATTTGGTTAGAATCGGTTAACTATATCATATAGCTGCCATAGGAACGGTACATCGAAAATGAAGTTTAAGTATAGAAACATTTTTTGTTTGTTGAGATATCAGAACCAAACTGATAGAATATGCATCTGGGCTGGTATTATACATCCTTACCAAAATTGGTTAGAATCGGTTAACTATATCATATAGCTGCCATAGGAACGGTACATCGTAAATGAAGCTTTAGCATGGAAAAATTTCTTGTTTGTTGAGATATCAGAACCAAACTGATATATGGTGCATCTGGGCTGTTATTTTACATTTTGACCAAATTTGGTTAAAATCGGTCTACTACATCATATAGCTGCCATAGGAACAATTGGTCGAAATTCAACCTAAGTGTAGAGGACCTGGGCTCAGGGTATCCTACTGTCGAGCGTGCTCGACTGTAACCGCCTACTTGTTTTTAATTTTTATTTATTATTTTTTTTAATTTTCTGTTGGTTTTTGTTTTTGCTTGTGTTGCTTAATGTCTTACCCTCTTTTATTTATTTCTTTGTTTTTTTTTGTTTTGTTTTTGCTTGTGTTGCTTAATGTCTAACCCCTTTTTTTTATTTATTTCTTTGTTTTTTTTTGTTTTGTTTTTGTTTGTGTTGCTTAGTGTCTAAAATTTTGTGTTATTTTTTTTGTATATAAAAAATATGTCTTATTTTATGTTTAGGTTAGTGAAACGTTTTCCATTGCTTTGTTATTAGCTTTTAATATGAGACTTGTGGATGAGCTTGCCCGTCTTTGTCTTTACGGTGACCTTTCCATCCTCTTTTACCTCTTCTTTCTTAAACCGGTGTTTGTCTTTGCTCTTTATTTGTCTGTTGGAGACAAAAATTGTTTCTCCTGGCCTGTAGGTGTTGGGTCTTGTCCTAGTCTTATTAAACCTATCATTGGACATCTTTTGTCTATATTCCAGTAGGCCTCGTATGTCTTCCTGCGTCTGTTCCTTAAAATTTGTGAGGCCTTGGTAATTTATTCTCGAAGTTCTATCAAAAAAATGTCGACCGGTATGCGGTTCGTGAATGAATGTACAGAGTTCTTGTATCTATCTACGGCTATGAAAACTAGCTCCATTACCTTAAGGTTGAGGTTGTCATTTTTTTAATCATCTGTAAATTTCAAGGAAAGTCGAGTGGAATCTTTCCACTTGCCCATTGACTTCGCTTTTCTGGGATGGCGTGTAATACACCTCAATCCCTAAGGACTGTAAGTAGTTTAGTACTTTTGGGCAAATTAGGCCTCTTTCGTTGTCTGACACCAATGTTTTCGGTGCGGTGAAGTAATGGAGAACTTCTATTAGTTTTTCGCGCAAATGTATTGACGACTTGGAATCTATTGGAAAAAGCTTGGCAAATTTAGAAAATTTGTCAATGCAGCTCAAGAAGTCGTGATTGCAAATAAGTCTCAGGTATTTTGATGCCATTTATTACTAACGGCTTCAAGTAATTTTTTAGAGAAGTTTGTAGGGTCAGCATTGAAGCGCCGCCTATTGGGACCAAGTGGCGTACGTAACCCACATGTGGGGTTTCGCAAGCATACTCCTGCCTATTGGGGTCGAATACGAGCTGGTTCCTGAACACATTTATAGGGGCTTCTACGTGCGGAATCAAATCCGAGGCATCTTGAAGGGCACTGTGAACTGTGGCCATGGATTCTATTGCTGAGACGGTGGCTGTGTCTGAACCAAGATAGTTGACATTTGATGTGATGCGGGAAAGAGCGTCCGCCACTACGTTTGATTTCCCTGGATTTTAGATCAACTTGCAGTTGTACTCCTCTATGCGAGACTTCCATCGTTTCAATTTTGCATTATAGTTTACGTTGCCTAACGCAAAGGTTAACGGTTGGTGGTCGGTATAGACCTTAATGGATCCGGCCCCATAAAGGTAGGATCGAATGTTGTCTAGCGCCCATACTACGGCAAGTATTTTCTTTTCATTCGTGGGGTAATTTTCTTCGGTTTGGTTTAATGATCGAGAGATATAGGCTATGGGTCGGTCCTTTCCGGTGTTGTTCTGCGAAAGAACTGCCCCGATGGCATAGTTCGAGGCATCTGTGGTCAAATGAAAAGGTTTGTTAAACTCCGGGAAAGCTAGTACTTCTGAAGAAGCAAGAATAGTTTTCAAATTATTGAAGGCTTGTAGGCCTTCCTCTTCGAGAAAGATTGGAATTTTCTTAGATTGTGTCGCTTTAACTTTGGCGTGTTCGCCCCTTGTGAGATTTGTCAGGGGCTTGACAATTTTTGCGTAGTCATGCCAAGGAAGCTTTTAAGTTCTTTCACATTCGTGGGTGGCTGCATCTCTTTTATGGCCTTTACCTTTTTCTTATCCGCCCGGATTCCTTCTGAAGTCACGACATACCCCAGGAATTCGACTTGGGTGCTCAGGAAGTGAGATTTTCCGACGTATTCTCTTGGTACGTCGTCGATCATTCTTTGAAAGGCAGCTGGGCGTTTTTCAAACCGAATGGTAGACGGAGAAATTCGTATTTGCCATTTAACGTAGAGAAAGCGGTTTTTGGGATATCAGATTCTTTCATGTGAATCTGCTGAAATACCGAGGTTAGGTCAAGAGTCGTAAAAAATTTAGCTTGCCCAAGACTGGACAAGGTGGACGTAATGTCAGGGATCGAATAAGTATCAGAAATGGTGACAGCATTAAGAAACCATTCTGTATTGTCTCTCCCCGTTGGGCTTTAGTTTTTTCGGCACCACCCAAATCGGAGAGTTATAAGGACTTTTTGAAGGTCTAATTATACCCTCGCGCAAAAGTTCCTCAATTTGCTTCTCTACTTCGGCTCTCATGTTAGCGGGGTAAGGGTAGTTTTTCGAATATATCGGCTCTTGAGTACTTGTACGGATTTCCGCCCTTACACTAGTTTCTATAGCTCCGCCGGGCGAGAGTGGCTCGAAAATTACGGAGTATTCGTTAATCAATAAGTTGAGAGACTTCTTTACCTCTTCGGGGTGCTCGTCACCGATTAGTGAGTGAATATTATGGGATGATCTGGCCAATATTGGTATTTGCACTCCAAGTGTTATAGTCAAAGAGTCGTGTTCCCTGTCAATTAGTGCTTTGAGGGATTTTAAGGTGTCGTCTTCAATTATGCCATGGAAAGCGTTAAATCCTGGGAGAACAAAGAATGTAATGGGGGAGTCGTTCCCTGGTCTGAAGAATGGACCCGTAAGTTTATGGGTAATTTTAACAATACCTGCTGCGGACTGAACCTGAAATGGTTTAGCCAAGGGGGTGCAACCCTTAGCTATTTGGGGGCTAATAAAGTTCTTGTTTGCACCGGTGTCTATAAGGAATTGCAACTTAGCCCCATCTTTGGCGCCATACTCTATGTATACGCTAGAGAGGCGTCGGTCATAAAATTTACTTCGTCCGTATTACCAAAGGCCTTCTCAGAGATGAGTTGGTCGTTTGGTTGAGACGGACAATCTCCTGAGGTTGTTTCGTCCCTAGGACAAGCTTCCTCATAGTAGAGTTCATCGTTCGATTTTCCATCGAATTGAACTGTACCAGGGTCGCTTAAAGACGGGACGGCATTCAAATGGTATAACCTATGAGCCCATACTGCCCTGCGAGTTCTGATTGGAGCGATACGATTGGCCCGACTGATTTAATTCCATTATTATGGCTGGCCGAGGACTTGATTACCGGTGTTGGTGCTAAGGGGTTCTGTTGGAGTTTATGTTCCCCTGGCGAGGGTAACCTACCGCAAGTTGGGCGTTAGGTGTAGGCTGATTCGCGTGGAACGGCCATGGGTATCTGGGACCGCCTACAGGAAGCCGATACATCTGGAGGGGTGGCGAAAACCTTTAGGGTACATGAGTCCTTGAAGTCACGTTTTGTAGCTCCAGGCAAATGGCATAAGCCTCCGGTAGGGTCTTTGGCTTACGGATCACCAGGAACTTGGAAGTGTCGCCGTTCAGGCCTCTGATAAAGACGTCTAGTGCCCTATCCCTGTAGGATTCCACTAGAGCACTAATGACCTCTGGGCTTTGTTCTCCGTTTTTTAGGTTGCCCATTATGAGAGAGAAATGTTTGTTAACTGCTGCATAAAAGGCATCTAAGGTCTTTGCGCCCTGAGTTAGTTGCCCCATCTGATATTCAAGAGTTCTCAAGTCGCGATTGTCCGCATAGTGAAGTGTCAAAATACGTTTTATTTCTGGCCAGTCGTCGTCAGACACGTTATATGTGGCAAGCGCCGTTTCTGCGCCTCCCCTTATTTCCTGTCTAATGTGCAACAATATTGATCGATAGAGCGGTCTCTCCCTGATTATCTGATAATCCTTCAGGATAGCTTCGGCCCTACCGATCCACGAAACAAAATTGTCAACTTCGCCTTCGAAAACCTGCAATTCCTTTACGCAGTCCGGCAAGGTCGCTATATCTTTTAACTCAAATTCATTGCGTGTCGGTGTCAGAGGTTTGAGTTGCGCGACAGCCGGGGTGTTTTTCATGCGCTCGTTTTCTAACACTGTGACCCTGTCGCTAACCTTTTTTATGTCTTCCTTAATATTGGCCATTTGGTCAAGTAGCTCGGATAAGGTTGTGTCGAACTTGGTGAACTTGGTTCGTTTTCTAACACTGTGACCTTGTCGCTAACCTTTTTTATGTCTTCCTTAATATTGGCCATTTGGCCAAGTAGCGCGGACAAGGTTGTGTCGAACTTGGTGAGGGTTTCTTTAATTTCCTCCATTTCGAACTCTACAAGACAATGACTTCTCGGTGGTAACAAGGTAAAAGGAAGAGGAAAAAGCTTGGACAGAATTTAATCGCAGCTCCTTTTAGAAATTATAAGATGCAAAAAAAAAATTGTTTTCAATTTATTTATCAATTTTTATCTCTTGTTTGGTAATTGAAAATTGTAAGTCTAATATTTTTTTTATGGAAATCGTTTCACTCACCCTTGTTTGAGTTTTCTGTTGTGTGTGGCTTATTCCGCCTCTAAGTGTAGGTTGTGGTAGTGTGTGTTCGTTGGTTGCGTTGCCTCACTCACAATTTGACGATTCTATATGAAAATTAGAAACGACTTTAGTGAATTTATTTTCTTTCTCTTTTTTAGATTTTATAAAATTTCCCTTTTTTTTCCTATAACTTTTCGCGTATATGTGGCGTACGAGACACAAGGCTTCGTGTGGTGAAATGTGAGCCCTACATTTTTGTAGTATATACAAAAAAAATTTTTTTCCTTTTTTTTTTGTTGCACCTTGTGGGAGGTCCTTATGATCCTTTTTAGCTTTTTACAGCCTACTGGGGTGAGGATGACTCCACGAACCGTTAGGCAGCCGTACGTGATTTTGAGAGATATATTTTTTTATCACTAAGCCTTTCTAACGAAACATGGTGTATAGCTACACATTTCACTGCACATGTACCACACTTGCACTCGCACTTACACGCATTTTGAGATTCTTGTTTTTTTGTGTTGTTTTTTTTTTTTTTTTGCCACTTGCAAGTCGAAGCTTCCACAGTGGTTATCTTTTTTAAACTAAAGAATGCCAAATGCAGGTCGAAGCTGCCACATTGGTTATCTCTTTAAACTATGTTGGGACCACCTTAGACCGTAGATCGCACGCAAGTTATCAGATTTAATGGTTATAGGCGGGGAGTCGAACCCCTGACATAAAATGTCCACCAATATTTTTTAGCCACCGTCATTGCCGCACGACAGGGAGTCAAACCCTGGCAACACATGATTTAATGATTTAATTGCCCACTAGAATTTGCCGTCGGCATTTTCGCAAATAACAATTTCGTTTCTTTAATTTTTGAGTTGGGACGGGGAGTCGAACCCCCGTCTCTCTTGAAAATCGAGAGAACGTACACATTTTTATTCACACAACACTTTTTATTTAAACTATCGCACAAATTCTCGTCAGTGTTTTTTATATAACATTCTGTTATTAAGCGGAGAACTTTTCACTTATTCTTTATACTTTTGTTGGTTTATTTAGAATCTTGAGCACAATTTTTTTTTTTATTATTTCTTTCTGTCGCACGATCATGATCATCGGCGGTCCCTGCTCGGGCGCCAGTTAAGTTAGGCGCCCTGTGGGCGCCCGACTTCTATGTCCGGGCGCCTCGTGGGCACCCGACTACGTTACCTCAACATCGTTTATTTCCGGGTTCGTCGATCCAGCAAGTGCCTGATCCGAAATGTAGAAGACGTTTTATTTTAATTGTACAAAGGTTTATTGACAAGTTCTCCCAAATGTAGAAGACGTTTATTTTAATTATACAAATGTTTATTGACAATTTCTAGTTTAATAAAGACACGCAGTCCCGATGCCGATCCGCCAAGTTCTAATCTCGCCGGCCCGTTCTGGTTCCCACGAAGTCTTGGCTGACGGCGGCGTTGCTGCCGCGGTGTCCGCATACAGCCCAACGTTCCGCTGTGCGCCGTGTCAGCGTTCCCGCTGAAGCAGCGGTCACCAAATCCGTTGTTGCTTAATGTCAGCAAGTTCGGGGTGACGACCCAAACTCGCGATCAGCCATGAAGTGCATGGCAATCGCAACGCGGCCAAACAACAGCCGCGTGTGGCGGTCAAATTGCACCGTCTGCAATATGAACGTCAACGGCGGCTGGAATGTGCAGCTTGTTCGTCGCAGGGTCGACGAGAGTCAAGGGGGAATATCTGCACTGTTAACTTATATGTTGTTGTACAAGTATGTACAAGCAGATAACATATACATTGAAATTCGCTTGGGACCGAACGGTCAAAACGTCATATTGCTTATGCTGCAGATCTCACGCTGCAGGCCAGTCCACATATAAGTGGCTGATCATATTACGGCACTTGGCGGTAGTTGTATAATGCGCTTGATACTCTAACTTTGAGATTGAGCATATTACCACTTTACAGTGAACATTCGATATGTGAATATACTACATCTCCCTCCTTTGGAAAAATAACGTAATTATATGAAGTTATTTTCTTAGTATAGTTACTTGTATAATCAATTTTTTTTTGTGTTTGTTTAATGATATATATAATATTTAAGAATAAAAAATTTGTTTGTATATATATTATTATTTTTAGTTTTTTTTTTCGAATCAGAAAAAAAATTGATATAATTAAATGTTTTTTTTTCGGTTTTTTTTTTTTGTATACATACTTACTTGGCACTTGTTTTCGCTAAGTACCAAATTTTAAATTAGAACAAAAAACACGAACACATTTAAGTGCAGATAAGTTTTTATTCAGAGTGTTCTTGGTGAGCTTAAGAATAAATGAAGGCTAACTCGATCTTCGATCGTAATGAATAAAGAAACCTCAAAAGTTATGTTTACAATTGATTTTCGGCTGGGGCCTACGTGACCATTGTCGCGTGGCGCATATGTTGGGGAAATTATGCTGTCGATGCAAATTATGTGTTTATAAGTTGGATCGGCGGCTGCGGCTCTTTTCAAGATATTTTATGTTTACATTTGGCTTATATGATCTGCTTTTGAACCGTCCCTTCTTTTAATTGTTGTTTTTTGAATTTGAGCTTTCTGAGAAGTCTTTATGTTATGAATTGTATCTGGCTGTGGTTCTGTCTGTTGAGTTATATTTGTATTGGTACGTGCGTCTAGCTCTATAACTGAGTTACTATATGTTTATTGTTTATTTCAATTATGGTTCTTATTCTATGTATGGCCATACTTGAAATATTTATAAGACTAGTAAAGTAATTATGAAATAACAATTTTTAACCTATCTTTATGTACTGTTTGCTTTTTATTTTTATTATTTGAAATTATTATATTGTCATTTTCTTTTATACTTTCTACCTAATATGGTCCAGTATATTTAAAATCTAGCTTATGTCCTGTTTCATTTTTCAATAAAACCCGATCTCCTCTTTTAAAATCAAAGTTTAAAGTATTTGTATCATAGTCCATTTTTTGTTTTTTCTTATTTTCTTTTAACATTAATCTAGCTCTCTTATATGCTTGATCTAGCCTAAATTTAGATTTCTTAGCATAGTCTCATAAATTATATAATAGTTAAATCTTATCTATACTATTAAATTGTTTTGGCAAATTTGAAGTTTTACCAAATACCAG
Organism: Drosophila falleni; assembly: GCA_035045575.1. Taxonomy (NCBI): domain Eukaryota; kingdom Metazoa; phylum Arthropoda; class Insecta; order Diptera; family Drosophilidae; genus Drosophila; species Drosophila falleni. Next base: position 2,528,400 of record JAWNOV010000056.1, on the reverse strand, counting down.
CTCATATGGACAATAGTCATGTGCCATAGAGGGTGTTGTTATGTTTGTTTTGTCGACTGAAATGTATGAACTTATGAACTCGTTAAGTGTTCTGTGGCTTCGCTCCACGGTACCCACAGTCTGGTGATGATGTGCGGTAGAAGTTATATTTTTGATATTCAGATTTTGCATAAATCTTCAATTATTGAATTTTTATATTCTGTTCCCATGTCCGTAATGAACGTCTTCATTGGACCATACTTCAGAATAAAATCTTTAAATATAGCTTTTGCTACTGTTTTTGAACTTTTATTTTTAATTGGTATAGCTATAAAGTATTTTGTTAAGTCGCAGATTAAGGTTACTGCATATTCATTTCCTTGTTTAGATTTGAGTAGTGGACCGATCGTATCCACAATAACCCTGTCGAAAGCCATTTGTGGCGTTTCAGTAATATTCAATGGAGTCTTATTGTGTTTCGTCGTTTTCAACTTTTGACACTTGGGGCCTTTTTTATATATTAGGTTGGGGAAAAAGTAATGCATTATTTTTTTGGGCATTTTAGAGAGGTGAGCTTCCTCTTTAAAACGCAGTGTAGTAAATTTTTTGATGGGTCGATTCTATTGTGAGAGAAATTTTGTTAAGCATGGAGATCAACAAAGAAAAAATTCGCTATATTTTGCAATTTCCTTTTGATAAAGGCGAAAAGGCAAGCAAGGCAACTGAAATTGTGATCGATGTTTATGGCCCCGATACTGTATTGACTAGTCATGCACAATTTTGGTTTCGAAAATTCCGATCCGGGAATTTTGACGTTAAAGATGCACCTAGAGTTGGTAGACCCTTCGTCAAAAATTCTGATAAGATCGTGGAGCTAACTAAAGCAGACCGGCATGTCAGCAGCCGCAGCATCGCCCAAGAGCTTAACATTGACCACAAAATAGTTTTAAGCCATTTACAAAAAGCTGGATTCAGTAAGAAGCTAGACGTATGAGTGCTTCACGAGTTATCAAAAAAAAATATACTGGACCGAATTTCCATTTGCAAATCCTTGTCCAAACTTAATGAAATCGACCCATTTTTTAAGCGGATGGTGACTGGTGATGAAAAAAGGGTCACGTACGACAATGTTGTTGGAAAACGATCCTGGTCAAGACGCGGTGAATCAGCTCAAACGGTATCCAAACCAGGACTAACTGCCAGGAAGGCTTTGCTGTGCGTTTGGTGGGATTGGAAGGGAATCATCTACCATGAGCAGTTTCCATATGGACAAACTCTCAACTCAGACCTCTATTGTCAACAATTAGACCTTTTGAAGAAGGCAATTAACAAAAAGCGACCAGAATTGGCCAATGGAAAAGGAATTGTCTTTCACCAGGGCAACGCTGGACCACACACATCTATAATGACGCGCAACAAACTTAGGGAGCTCGGATGAGAAGTTTTAATGCATCCACCGTATAGTCCTGATCTAGCAACAAGCGACTTTTGCTAGTATCACCTTTTTTTGTCCTTACAAAATTTTCTTTAAGGTTACAAAAATTAATTTAATAGAGGACTGCGAAACTAGGTTGGTCGAGTTTTTTAACAGCAAGGACCAGAGCTTTTTTGAGCGGGGAATTTTAAAGTTGTCCTCAAAATGGCACCAAGTCATTAAACAAAACGGCACATATTTAAAATAAATCGGACAGCCCAAACCGTAATAAAAGAGTTTTGAAAATAATATATAAATAATGGATTTCTTTTTCCCTAACCTAACCTACCTATATATATATATATATAAATATATATATGTCGTAGATTACAGAAATCGTTTGTATTAATTTTGAATGTTAACTGTTAAGTCTCAATAATAAAGATGGTCATGTAATATAGTCGTCCCGTTCTGTTATACTAGGGTTACTACTGAAAGCAAGGTGTAAGGTAAGGATTGCCTCTGCCGAGCATGGCCCGGGAGTGTTGTTCAGTAGTCAGTGTTGAAAGTATTCACTGACAGATGTGACAGACAGTGTCAAATATGTCAGGAGACATTGACGAGTAAGAGGACAAGTGGAAAGTCATCCCCTTCCCTGTTTTGCGGTCGTGGTGTGCAGACGTGTTGCCTCACCGTTTTCTTGAAACTGAACAATAACCTTATCGGGACTTGCTGTGCGGTCAGTGTATTATAAAGCAAATACAATGAGCAGGAGTCCCTCTCCGACATCAGAAGTGGGATCGCCACGTCCACTGGAGTATCGTGATAACGCGTTAGAGGCGCTTTTTGAATCGCAAAACCAAAAATTCATCCAATTGCTGAAACCAATGCAGATTCCGGCAGCAACAAAAACAACACGCGAAATCTCTGTGTCGCTCCTATATACAATCCGGAAGCCGCTGGTGCCGACGCCGCTGCATGGTGTAAGACTGCGGACATGATTTTGACTGAGCATCCACTCGAAGGAAGTGCACTTGTAATGGCACTGAGCAAATCACTATCTGGCACCGCATCCCAGTGGTTATCGCAAATTTGCTTTTCCGGTATGTCTTGGCCGCAACTTCAAGAATTGTTCATGCACAGATATGAGGCAGTAGAGACGCCGGCCGCCATCTTGTTCAACATACTAAATGAACGGCCAAATAATAATGAGTGCCTGTCTGTGTATGGCAGCCGTCTAGTGACCTCCCTGATGACGAAATGACAATCGATGACTATGGAAGAAATAGCAGTTTCATTTGTAATGGCACACGCATCGCAAATCGACACACGGCTGCAGCGTCTCCTATATACCACATCAATAAAGACGCGCAGCGAAATTCAGCAATAATTAAAGGCGTTCGCATTTGCTAAGCGGACCGAACATTCTGGACCAGACCTCGGCCCAGAAAAATAGAAACTCGGGCACAAAATCGTGGAATGCCGTAAGCGACAAGCAGACGACAGACGTGAGCCAAAGGCAATCTCATCTTATGGCAAACCTACAGCTGGTCGAGCGGAAGTGAAGTGCTACAGGTGCGGCAATCTTGGGCACATTGCGTCTTCTTGCACGAGGGGTGCTGGTTCTGCGAATAAAAACGAGAAGCGAGTGGATTTGTGTGCAGTACTGGAGCCCACAGGAACAATGTATCAAAAAGGTGAGCCGTATCGATTCTTTTTTGACTCTGGTGCCGAATGCTCACTGATTAAGGAGAAATTATGCAATAAGATAGCTGGTAAAAGATTTAAAAATATTGTAGTGTTAAGAGGAATAGAAGAAAATGTCGTAAAAAGTAATTTGCAAATATTGTCTAAAATTCAAATATCACAATTTAATTTAGAAGTACATTTTCATGTTGTAACGGATAATCATTTACAGCATGATATCTTGATTGGCCGCGAAGTACTTAGACTTGGTTTTGGCAAATCAATAGATTCCGTTAATTTAGATATGTTTAAAACCAAAAATGTGAATGTGGTACATGATGAGTCCACAACAAATATTATGATGAAATCTGTTGATGATAATAAAGACCTCCAAGAATCAGAAAAGTATATGCTAAAAGACGTATTAAATGAATATTCAGGTAGTTTCATAGATGGCATGCCAAAAAAACGTATCACAACTGGTGCCTTAAAGATTCGTTTATTGGACAATAATAAAACTGTACAACGGCGTCCATACAAATTAAGTGAAGGCGAAAAGAAAGTAGTAAGAACCAAAATACAATAGATGTTAGAAGCACAAGTAATTCGTCCGAGCTGCTCTCCATTCGCTAGTCCAATGCTGCTGGTAAAGAATAAAGATGGCAGTGACAGGCTATGCATAGATTATAGGGAATTGAATGCAAATACAGTGTCATTCAAATATCAGTTGCCACTAATTACTGACCAAATAGCTAGACTCTATCAGGTCCCAATTGAAGTTGAATCGATCGAAAGAACTGCATTTGTAACGCCAAATTCCTACGAATTCCTTGCCATGCCTTTCGGACTGAAAAACGCATCTTCAGTTTTCCAGCGTGCAATTGTACGAGCTTTAGGAGAACTGGCATACTCATATGCAATAGTCTACATTGACGACGTGTTGATTGTAGCCAAATCAAAAGAGGAAGCTTATGATAGGCTGGCAATCGTGCTGAGGACTTTATCAAGTGCAGGGTTCTCTTTTTATATCAAAAAATTCTACTTTCTTCAAACTGAAATTGAATATCTCGGGTTTCTCATCAAAAATGGTGAAATCAACCCTAACCATAGAAAGATAGAGGCATTGTCTGCTCTAAATCAACCAGTTTCCGTTACACAATTAAGACAATTCTTAGGACTAGCATTTTACTTTAGACAGTTTGTGCCGCGATTTTCTGAACAAATGAAGCCTCTATATAAATTAACCTCCAAAAACAGTGGTTTCATTTGGAATGAGCAGCATGAACTAGTACGTCAAAAGATTATACGAGCACTGACTAGTGATCCGATATTAATCATCTTTGATCCACAATGCCCTATCGAACTGCACACAGACGCAAGTGCAGATGGATATGGTGCAATGTTATTGCATAGAGTTGACGGGAAATGCAGGGTGGTAGAGTATTACAGCAAATGTACGACAGCTGCAGAATTCAAGTACCATTCTTATGAGTTGGAAACTCTGGCTGTGTACAATGCTATAAAACATTTCCGCCATTAGCTGCATGACCGAAAATTTATGGTCTACACAGACTGCAATTCGTTGAAGGCGAGTCGAACAAAAATCGAGTTGACTGCAAGGGTGCATCGCTGGTGGGCTTACCTACAATCGTTCGATTTCGATGTGGAGTATCAAAAAGGAAGTCAGATGGCACATGTAGATTTTCTGTCAAGAAACCCAATCCCAACGAAACCTAATTATACAAATAGAACGGTTCAGGCGCGCATTGATTTGGCAGAGATAACGGATAATTGGTTAATAGCAGAACAACAACGTAATCAGGACATAGTCAAGATTGTAGCACAGCTGAAATGCAGCGAGATGCAGGAAAACATAGCGAATACGTATGAGACGAGACGCGGATTATTATATCGTAAAATTCAAAGAAATGGGAAAACTTGCTGTTTGCCTGTCATTCCGCGAGCATTTAGATGGTCCGTTATTAATCATGTCCATGAGTCGATAATGCATCTCGGCTGGTAAAAGACATTAGGCAAAGTTTACGAGCAATATTGGTTTGAAAACATGTCAAAATATACGCGCAAATTTGTAGAGAATTGTATGACCTGTAAGATATCCAAACCTTCGTCGGGTAAAGTTCAAATGGAAATGCACTCAATTCCCAAAATCAAAATACCATGGCATACAATTCACATAGATATTAGCGGCAAATTAAGTGGCAAGAATGATATGAAGGAATATGTCATAGTGCAGATTGATGGGTTTACAAAGTATGTTTATCTATACCATACTTTAAGTCTAGATTCCGAAAATTGCATTAAGGCGGTTAAATCAGGCATATCACTCTTCGGAGTACCAAATCGAATCATTGCAGATCAGGACAGAAGCTTTGCCAGTAGTTCATTCCGTGAGTTTTGTCAGAACAATAAAATTGAATTGCATTTGATAGCTACGGGTGCAAGCCGTGCCAATGGACAGGTAGAGCGCGTGATGAGCACAATGAAAAACATGTTCACAGCAGTAGAGACAAGCAAGCGATCTTGGCAGGAGGCATTAGGAGATGTGCAATTAGCTATGAATTGTACTAGTAATAGGGTGACCAAGTTTAGCCCGCTGGAGCTACTGATAGGTAAAGAGGCCAGACCATTAGGCATGCTACCTTTAAACGAAAATGAAGAAGAAATTGATATAGATAAAATAAGAATATAGGCAAAAGAAAATATAGATAAAAATGCCATGTACGAAAAATGTCATAAAGATAAAAATAAGGCAAAAGTTGTAAAACATAAAGTTGGCGATCATGTCTTGCTTAAGTGCAAAGAACGACATCAGACAAAGTTGGATCCAAAGTTTAAAGGACCATTTGTTGTCATTGAATTGTTGGAAGGTGACCGATACCTCTTAAGATCATTAACAAGTAAAAGAACGTACAAGTATGCCCAGAAGTCGTAAACCTTCGGACCGTGCAGACGTGTTTCTTTAAAACGATCCGTATTATTCAAAATGATATAGTACTCAAGTGCAGTAAAAATCTAAAATTAAGCCAAGAGCCCCATAGTGCAATGCGCACGATCATCCATTTAGTTTTGAAAGTGTAATTAAACAAATATATAAACTATTAGCAAATTAAATAGAATTTGAATTAAGCAAGTGTTAACTTCGATGAGTCACTACGATACCCGTGCCCAACGTCAGCGCGAGCAAGACGAGCGGCGACTCTCTTTGGCCAAAAACAACGCTTACTTTAGCTTTGTCTCAGAAGCAAAACCACAAACGCAACACACAACAGCCGAAAAATCAAAGCAGAACCTCTTAGCCGTAGATGTGAGAGCGCGTTCTTGCTCTCCGACCTTACCAACTACAACTCCAAAAACCTGGAGCGAAGAGTGTGCCTCTCCTTTACCGACCCCCTCACCTCGGAATCCACTATCACCACCAAACTTGCCCGTACAAGTCGCTGCTGCTAACGCTACGGCAACAACAACGTTAACTGTGTCAACAGTCGTCATACCACCTTTTGCTGACCAAGCGCAAGCTCTTTCAACTACTGCTTCGATTGCAAGCGCAGCGTCAAAAGCAGCGGGTCCGGCTAGGCAGACCGGAATGGATTGATACGTTCAAATAAAGCGAAAACTTAGCCCACAAAAAACACGGGAAAATAAATCAAAAATCAACCGCGGTAACTCAACCCAAACTGCTGGGGAATCAATAAACACCATCAATAGGTTTGCACTGGTGGCTGATACTGTCAACGACCAACCTACCGAAGCTGGAAATGGGCCAAAAAAACTAAAGCCCCCACCTATATACATTCGGAAAAAGATATCCAACGCATTGGTGAACAAGATCGTTGACCTAGTTGGAAACAACAATTTTTATGTCGCTCCTTTAATTAAAGGGAATATTCATGAAATCAAGCTTCAATCAAAAGACGAGGAGCATTTCCGAAGAATCTCCAAGTATCTAAATGAAGCTAAGAAAAACTTCTACACTTATCAACTTAAAAGCAGCAAGGGCCTGCGGGTTGTACTTAAAGGTATTGAACCGGATGTAACCCCTTCCGAGGTCGCAAGTGCGTTAAAAGAGAAGGGCTTTCTCGCTAAGAGAGTTACAAATATTTCAAACAAAAACAAAATACCGCAACCTCTCTTCAAAGTTGAGCTGGAGCCAGATAGAAAAGCTCCAAAGAAAAATGAAGTGCACCCGATCTACAAACTACAGCTCCTGCTGTATCGCCGGATCACTGTTGAGGAACCACACAAACGGAATGGTCCAGTTGAATGCTCAAACTGCCAGGAATATGGGCATACCAGGACGTACTGCACGCTACGTTCGGTATGTGTAGCTTGTGGAGACTCCCATGGCCCTGATTCCTGCCAAGTCAACAAGAATGACCCTAGTACAAAAAAGTGCGGAAACTGCGGTGGAAATCACACAGCTAATTACAGAGACTGTCCAGTGTACAAGGAACTAAAAAGCCGCATCCGACGTGTACCAACAGCACGCCATCCGCACCTGCCAGGTGCAACTATAGCTTCCCAAACTACACCCGACGTCTTCTTCGCCAAAGCAGCCAGGTCCTCATTTGGTCCCGCAAACACTGTCAACGGCATATCTTTCGCCAATGTTTTAAAATCTGGCCTTCAAAAATCAGCTCCCTCAGCAGCGCCCCCAAGGGTAATACAAGAAGATTCGAGTATGGATAACGCGCAGCAGCCCATGCAGCAGTCACAAAGCCCTATTGAAACGATGATTTTTACCCTACAACAAAGTATGATGGAGTTTGTGTCGTTTATGAGATCAACTATGCAAAATCTTATGCAAAATCAAAACACCTTGATACAGATACTTGCATCTCAACAATCCAAATAATCCATGGCGCCACTACGAATATCTCTGTGGAACGCCAACGGTGTTTCACGGTATAAACTTGAACTTACCCAATTCCTATACGACAATCACATTGATGTAATGCTGCTTTCTGAGACGCACCTTACTAACAAATACAACTTTCAAATACGTGGATACGTATTCTACGGCACATATCATCCGGATGGAAAAGCACATGGTGGAACCGTTATTCTAATAAGAAACCGCATCAAACACGAATTCCACAAAAAGTTTGCGGCAAACTATCTACAAGCCACATCTATAATTGTACAATCGAACATCAGCAATCTTACTATCGCCGCTGTTTATTGTCCTCCCCGCTTTACAATCTCTGAAGATCAATTCATGCAATTCTACAATTCCCTGGGACAGCGATTTATAGCAGCAGGAGACTAAAATGCGAAACACCCGCACTGGGGTTCTCGCCTTGTGACCGCAAAAGGAAGGCAGCTATACAACGCAATCATAAAGCCAAGCAACAAACTCAACTATGTTTTTCCGGGTAGTCCTACATACTGGCCAGCAGACCCCAACAAACAACCAGACTTAATAGATTTTGCTGTGACAAAAAACATCCCACGCAATCTGATAAGCGCCGTAGCACTTTCGGATCTTTCATCCGACCACTCCCCCGTGTTATTAAATCTACTCCAATCCCCGGAATATGTGGAAAATTCTAATAGACTCACAACACACAGAACCAATTGGCTCAAGTACAAGAAATACGTTAGCTCTCACCTCGATCTTGCTCCGCAGTTCAACATCGAAGCGGACATCGACTGCTCTGCTGACTTATTAGAATCAGTACTTGTTGCAGCAGCTAAGATCTCTACTCCACAACGCGCGCATGTGCAAACGAATAAACGTAAAACTAATCTTCAAATAGAACAACTTGTTCTGGAAAAGCGACGAATGCGACTTGAATGGCAGTCTCACCGGTCGCCATCTACAAAACAACGCTTTAAAGATGCTTCACGCAGGCTCAGCAAAGCTCTTAAGCATGAAGAAGCAGATGCCCAACGCCGCTACATAGAGCAATTATCACCAACCAGTACCAAGCATCCTTTGTGGTGGGCTCACCCTACACTAAGTGCGCCGATCGAAACGGTAACGCCTATAAGAAATATCCTCAGGCTGTTGGGCCCGTAGCGACAAGGACCGAGCTAACAAATTTGCTGCTCACCTACGTCAGGTATTCCAACCAAACCCCGCAACAAATTCGTTTTTACTATCATCCTGTGCATCTGATAGTCCTGGCGAGCCTGAACCACCTGAATTTCATCCAAATTAAATTGTAAAAGTCATAAAAGAACAGATGAAACCAAAGAAAGCTCCAGGCTGCGATCTAATAACTCAAGAAATGATCATTGAACTTCCAAACTGTGCTATTTCCCTCATCTGTAAACTTTTCAACGCGATTACAACCATCGGCTACTTCCCAAAAAAATGGAAGAAATCGGTCATTATAATGATTCCCAAACCAGGAAAAAATCATACAATACCATCATCGTACAGACCAATTAGCCTACTACCGTGCTTGTCTAAGCTTTTTGAAAAATGCCTCTTGACGCGCATAATTCCTCATCTGAGAACACACAACACAAACCCCCCCCCAATCAAGCTTCCGAGAAAAGCATGGAACCATCGAGCAAGTTAACCGAATAACATCAGAAATACGTACAGCATACGAACATCGGGAATACTGCAGCGCAATATTCCTCGACATCTCCCAGGCCTTCGATCGAGTGTGGCTTGAAGGTCTCATGCATAAAATCAAATCGACGCTCCCAGTGTACACTCATAGGCTTCTCGAGTCGTACCTCTACAATAGAGTCTTCGCAGTGAGATGCAACTCCACTACATCTGATGATCATATTATAGAAGCTGGAGTTCCCCAGGGAAGTGTATTGGGACCAACACTATACGTAGTTTACACAGCGGACATCCCCATAAACGAGCGGCTAACAACATCTACATTTGCCGACGACACCGCAATTCTTAGTCGTTCCAGATGCCCCATTAAAGCAACAGCACGTCTATCTGAACATTTGGCGGTAGTAGAGAAATGACTAGCCGACTAGCGTATTAAAATACATAAACAAAAGTGTAAACATATCACGTTTACTCTCAACATGCAAACATGTCCTCCGTTGGCACTGTCTAATACACAACTCCCACAAGCCAAAGAAGTAACGTACCTTGGCGTTCATCTTGATAGGCGGCTCACCTGGCGTCGCCACCTTGAAGCAAAAAAAACGCAGATTAAGCTGAAAGCCAATAACCTCTATTGGCTTTTGAATCCCCGATCTCCTCTCAGCTTAGACTACAAGGTCCTACTCTACAATTCCACCATTAAACCAGTGTGGACCTACGGCTCGCAGCTGTGGGGAAACGCGTGCAGTAGCAATATTGATGTCATCCAGCGAGCACAATCAAAAATCCTGAGGACTATCACTGGGGCACCATGGTATGTTCGAAACGAGAACATTCATAGAGATTTGAACGTTATGTATGTCAAAGATCAGATAGCAAGACATAAGGCGAGCTACAACATTAAACTATCTTCACATCCAAATCGTCTTGCTCAACGGTTAACTCGGGTTTGCAGTCGAACCCGCCTTAAACGAAACGACCTTCCAGCCCAGCAAAAAACCCTTGGGGCACCGTAGATCATATTAAGTCAACATGACTGTCAGTTAAGCTTTAAATATAAGATTTGATAAACTTATTATAAGTCTCCCTTGGAAAAGATTCAATAAATAAAGGCAAAGTAATAAAAAAAAAAAAAAGTATGTCCATGAAAGTTTGCGAGGAATGCCCGATAAAGACATTGCCTCAGAAATTATTGAAAAAGATGGTCACGGTGAAAAAGACGTTGATCATCAGACGATCTCTGCCACCTAGGGTGCAGGGAACATCACACATGGGGGCTAGATCCAAACAGCAATAGTCATGCCAGCTATGGGTGATATTGTCTGTCGCGGATGGTTGATCTGGTGAAGGATCAAGGCACTGCAGGTGCATAGCGTCGCAGAGAGGCGGCAAGAGCCCGAGAACCATGTGGTGATAAAACCGAAAGCCAAGTGGTCAAGTTTCTTTAAGAACTAACATTTGAAGAAATACGAGATATGATGTACACTAAATTCAAGTTTAACTAACTAAGCAAGATATGATGCCAGACCTAATGTTATAATTGGAAACACACATTACACGTGAGGACGCGTGCTAGACAGGAAGGCCGTGTCGTAGATCACAGAAATCGTTTGTATTAATTTTGAATGTTAACTTTTAAGTCTTAATAATAAAGAAGGTCATGTAATATAGTCGTCCCGTTCTGTTATACTAGGGTTACCACTGAAAGCAAGGTGTGAGGTAAGGATTGCCTCTGCCGAGCATGGCCCAGGGGTGTTGTTCAGTAGTCAGTGTTGAAAGTATTCACTGACAGATGTGACAGACAGTGTCAAATATGACAGGAGACATTGACGAGTAAGAGGACAAGTGGAAAGTCATCCTCTTCTCGGTTTTGCGGTCGTGGTGTGCAGACGTGTTGCCTCACCGTTTTCTTGAAACTGAACAATAACCTTATCGGGACTTGCTGTGCGGTCAGTTTATTACAAAGCAAATACAATGAGCAGGAGTCCCTCTCCGACATATACATATATATAATAACGAGTTCCCGCATATGTTTAGCTAAAAAAAAATGTTACTTTATTTTCATAAACAGAATGAGGCATTTGCGTTTCCGCGGCTCATTTGCGTTTCTTCACATATTGGCGAAGTTGCGTTTTCAATTCGTCGATACGCTCTTGGCAGCGTTGTCGGTCATCTGCAACCGTGTAAGTCCTCAGGAGGTCTTGTTCCAGATGCTTCTTCTGTAGCAGCCGTTTCACTTGGCCGCCGCGTTTTGTCTTTTTCTTCTGTGTCTTCTGTCTTAATATTTGTCAACATGTTTTGACACAATTTATTTGCACGTTTATAGGCACCTGGTCACGGTCGCCATGTAAAAGATAGGTTTTTACTATACGATGAAAAACACGTCAGAATAATTTTGGGTGCCTTTTTTCAATAATCTTTTATTATTCACTTAGCCTAATGCTGCAACGTCGGTGAAGCCGGCGGCAGCGCAGCGGCGTACATAAAGTATATATGTATTAGAGCTTAACATAAGGGTTTTTGGATATAGGTCTCTGTCGCTGAGTACAGCGGGAGCATGCAGCGATCGTAAACATGTATGCCTGCACTTAAAGCATATACATTGTACATATGCATAGCACAAGACAAAGGAATGGCATGCGGTGGAATATGCAGACGTTGCATATCCCACGCTATAGTCAGGCCACTTATGAGTGAACGATCATATTTCAATTGTACTTTGGGTTGTGTTATGTTTAGCAACAAAGTGTCGCTAAATGGGTTGTTGTATATTTGAATTGAAATAACCTTACGATTGTTGGGTATGCTAGTATGTTTCTCAACCGGTTAAAGGCGTCGCGCTGAGATTCGTCGAATTTGACTGCTACTTTCCTAGACATGTGTTTGCTTACAGTGCCATTTTCGACTTTTAGTATATTAGTCAAAAGTCTTGCTATGGCTGCAAAGTCTTTGATAAACCCCCTTTAGTAGCTGGCTAGGCCTAGAAAAGATCTCAGAGAATACAAATTTTTTGGCTCAATGTACTCTTAGATCGCTTTGACTTTTCCTGGCTCTGTTGTTGCTTCCCCGCTAGTAACAAGAAAGCCTAAGTATTCGATACTTTCTTTGAAAAATTTCGTCTTTTCTTTACGAACTCTCATGTTAGCATAACAAAGTTGCTGAAGTATTATATCAATATGGCGGACGTGATCTGCGGCGTTTTCAGAGAAGATGGTTACGTCATCAACATAGTCGTAACATATCTTGCCAATTTGTCCTCGCCGTTTATTCTTTTTACCGTTGGAATCTATCCCTTTCTTATCAACAATCCAGGCTGGGCTGTTATTCGCGGATCTTGATGGCCTTATGATGCCATCTTTCAACACCTGCGCGACTTCTGACACGCCTACTGGGTATGGATAGAGCTTTGAGTATACCTCCTTATTATCTACAGTCCGGATTCTGGCGACGACTGAAGTATTATAAGGCACTAAATCTCTTCAGTAACATTTTCTTGAATTCGCCTTTTACAGAATTTGGGACTACGATATCATCGACACGTGTAAAGTTCACATTATCGCACGGATGGTGATTGAGTATTTCCAAAGTTTTACCGTAATTTATGCTGTTTCCCATTAGGTCTATAGTTACCCCCGCTTGCGTAAGCAGATCGAAGCCATGAATGGAGTTCACAGTAAAAGGGGTGCCGACTGGTGTTACGTTTTTTAGCTCCTTTACGGGTTTAATGTAACTTTTTGCCGCACCGGTGTCTATAAGAATTTTTAATGTTTTTCCAGCCAACTGACGCTCGACGAACGGCCTCTAAAAAATTCAATAAATCGTTGTCCTCGGGTTCGTCACTTTTTACATTTATTTCAGCACACTCAGCTTCGGCCATTTCTTCGTACTCTTTTTCGTCTTGGCTAGGCACTTGTTGAGTGATATTGTTAATCTTTTGGCACCTGTTGCCTGACATGCGCTCCGAAGTATTATGTCTCTTTTGAGCCCCGTCTTGTGTAGAATAGCCCTGTGGCTTTCCCCAATTGGTCTGTTGTCTTACAATAATTTGGACATCGAAGGATCAACGTCCATGGGTTGAGCTTGATTCTTTGATTGTGACTCTTAGTCATTCGATGACGTTTTAGGGTCAGCCTGTTGTGCCCTGTTTTGGCCTTGATTTCCAACAAAATGTGGATTTCTCTCCTGGCCCCTATTTGTCTAGCTTGGTTACGATTGCCAAATCTAGTATTGTCGCTGCTATGGTTTCTTTCTTCCATTACTTTGGCAAAGGATGCAGCGCTTCTTTCGATGCTATTTTCAGCCTCACGGGCCACTGCTAATCCAGATGGCAAATCCTTGGGCTTCGCTAGGATCACTAAAGACTTAAGGCCCTATTCTCATTTAAAATCCGTTTTTTGGCCCCTTTTTAAAAAAATTCTTATTTGAAAACGCAAAGAATATTTGAAAACTTTTTTTATTTATTGTATTACAAAAGGTTCAAAGTAAATAAAAAAAATTTTTTTCCCCCGATACGAGGGGTGTTCAAAAAGTAATGAGACTTTAAAGTTGGGGGTTGAAAAAAAGGTGTCGTGACGGCGGCCACGATTCCGGGTCTCCGGAGCGTCGGAAATGAAAAAAAAAAAACGGGGTTATAATCAGCATAGATGTAATTCTGGCCCGTAGTAAAATAAAAATTTTGCGATTTTATTTGACAAAATGGCGGCCATTCAAAAAAAAAATTTCAATTTCGGGCTTTTTTTTGTAGTTTAGTGTAAAAAAAAAAATAGTAAAAAAAATCGCAAAATTTTTATTTTACTACGGGCCAGAATGGTGACAATTCTACGTCGATTAAACTTTGTTTCATCCAAATCGGTTCAGTAGAACTGGCGGAATCGTGGCCGCCAGCTCGAAAAACGTGGTTCCGAGATAAACGCGTTTAAAGTTTGAAGTTTGAAGAAAATAGCTCATTTTGACGAAGACCTTGCTTCACAAAAATGGCCATATCTTCTAAAGTATTTCGAATTTCAAAAAACCCTTTTAGGGTTATATTCTTAAATGTCCAAGCTATAAAAAAATGCAAAAAAAAGTCGAAAAAAATTTTTTGCTGAAAGAGAATAGGGCCTTAAGGGACCTCTTAAGTCCTGCCATTAAGGCATGTAGTACATCGTTTCTAATTTCTGCACAAAGAACAGACGCAGCTTGTTCGTCATTATGTGACATTACTATTTTATTTGTCACAAGAGTGAGTTTCTTTTCTACTTCATCATAGTAATCCATTAGGTTTAGGTCACCCTACCTAACCAGTTCTAGTTGCTGTCTTAGTACGCGCAAGGATGTCTTGTCTGCGTACGTGCAGTTAAGTCTAGCGACAATGGCGTCAAAATAAAGCACTGTATTGTGCGACGTAAGGATGGCACGTCTTTTATTCTCCTCTCTTGTTCGAAAAGTGCACTGTTAACGGCACTTTCTACTAACGCTTTTAGTAATGTCGGCTCCATTTCTAATTGACCGTTTCTCTCTGGCCTATTTCCTACTTCTTGATCTTCGTCACTGTCGTATTCTACCTTTATATTTCTATAAGCCTATGTCATAAGCAGTCAATGAAGCAGAAATATTAATTTGTCTCTCTTGTTTTTTTTTTTTTTTAAAAACTACACTTGTACGTCAATAATTTCACAATAATAAGACTGTACCGCAATGCTCACTTTGCGTTGCCAATTTATTAACAAATTCTTTTCAATATGTTTTCATTAATGCTTTTTCTAATTTTTACCGAACATCCACTAACTTATTCTTGTTTAGGGCCATGGTATTCCTGTCTTCATAGATATCGTAAGATTATCTTATTTCCGTTGGGCGCCAGTAAGTGTTTTCCACTCTTCCTTAAACAGCAGAGATGATGTCTCCGGTCCAGCGGCGAATAGTGTTGTTGTTATATCAGCTATTAGCTTTATGCAGATTGGGTGGAGGACTTGACTTCGTATCTTAATTGTTGTGTTGGCCTTGTGGCTCAACAATGTGTGATAAATAAATCAAATATTAACGGCAGCGTGCCGGAGTAAAATGCAAATTGAACTTAATTGTCAAACGTCTCACATAGAACTGATTATAAGAATGGAATGAATAAAAGACTAAGGCTAAGTACATAAATGGAAATGTGAATTTAAACCTAAATCATAATAAGTACATAAAAGATCATGAAATGGGTTCGTGGTCAGTAAAACCGACTCAGCATATTTCCGCTAAGAATTCAACGCTTGCGACACAACGGAAACGCCTGGCCGTTGCTCCGACCCACACTATTTTGGCTACGTTGCATATGTGGTTGGATACAGTAACGTTGTTAGCGCGCGGGTTGCTCGATAAATTCATTACGATGGTCGTTCGTTGAGTTGGCTGTTAACTTGTACCTCGGACGTGACTACCATAACTGGGAAACGGCTTAAACTGACTGCATGTTTAATTCTAGTTCCAGCACTGTACTCTATAGCATATGAGAAGTCCTGTTGTTGTTGTCATCTTTAAAGCTGCGCAGTCGGTAACCAGATTAAATTCGATGCGCATCAAATAGTGTCTCAGCTTATGGTCGCTAAATGTGCTGCTTTGACCTCTATAAAATAAAAGTGAAGTTTTTCTTCTTTTGAAGTCGTCTTCTTGCTGAAATACAAAACAGAGTGCCACTTGTTGTCGTGCTGTTGAAGAAGTGTTGCACCAAAGCCATTTGTTTTTGACGGGTTGAATTTTTTCTTGGCCTGGCTACACACGTTTTTTTGCAATTTCATGAGCTAAGAAACTGATCTTCTGCTTTAAAAATTGACATTTTGACCATTTTATCTGGAGTTTGAATTTTTCCGCTTGTTTTAATACCTCGTTTATGCTTTTCAAACATTGATCTGCTGAATTCCCAAAAATAACAATGTAATTTTCTTGTGTCTCCATAAGGAATGGTGCTCGGTTGAATTCAAATAATCAATCTTTTGTTACAAATGCTGCGTATTTTCGGCTTTTTTCGTCGACTTTAACATTAAAATAGCCGCCTCTGAGGTCCATGACAAATAAGTATATGTCAATTTGCATTTTAGCGAGAACCTCTTCTACAACTGGGACTGGAAACCTATCTTTCAATACCTGAGAGTTCAATTTGCGAAAATCTACGCACAGTCTGTGGGATCAATCTTTCTTTTTGGCCAAAACTACTTCTCTTGCTACACTAGAAGTAGATTCTCTAATAATGTCACTATGTAACCATTCTTCCACTTGTTTTTGTACGAATTCACGTTCAGGTATTGACAATCGGCTTGGACTCTCACGAAATGCAACCTTACTAGCATTAGGGATAATGCTTAGCTTTTTTGGACATTCGGCAACATTAATGATCGGCTTGTAGTTGTTGATCAGCTGCTTGATTGATTCTACGTATTTTGGCACCACATCAATTTCAGTATTATCGCATAAATTCACCACATTGATAACATTCATATCAGTATTTTATTCATCAGCATTTTCCTAAGCTTGCCCAAATGTGAAACTATTGGCATCTAACTTGATTTTTGAAAAAAATCGAGTCCACGTATTACGTCAAAATTTTTATTCGCATCAGAACAACAAGAAATGTGTGATTTTTAACGATCCTATCCACCTCAACTTTTTCCGAAAATTCACCCAATCCTGAAAAAGAAATATTACCCAAATTGAAAAGCTATAAGTAATTCTTTTGCAAATTTTGATCACCGAATGTCTTTTCATATATTGTAGTGTGCAGGTACCGAAAGGTAATCTCCAAGATGTAGTGTGTGACAGTGGGCTCGATGTTGTGCATTCTTGCTAAGCTGACACATCCAAAATATAATGCACGTACGGAATATCAAAACAAAACAGAACGAAATGTGATAAGAAATTGTTATAATAATTGAACTAATTCATTGAGCCGGTACTCATTAAACAAGGAGACTGAAATCTATATCATGCCTAAAGGAGGAACTCAGGTTGTAAGGTCTCTCTTCTTTACCCTCCCGACCATGGCATGCGTGATTTTGTTGACTTTGTCCGTATTCTATAAGCGGATTGCATTTAGGGATATTTGACGACGTCCAGCATGACTACTTGACGGAATAGATAAAAAATGCATAGGGTATTCATTTCAAAATATGTATTCATTCGTAGAGGCGTAGGCTCATAAAGATTAATAATAACTCAGCACGTTTTTGCACAATGACATGATATCAACTTAAATTACTATAAATGTATTAAGAAAATATATAGGAAATAAAATATAAGCGACAGGTAGTCATGGTTCAATCCAATGACTCTTTCTTCTTTTCTTTGGTTTTCTTTAACTCTACTATTGTCACTACTTTACCATTTCACTTACTCAGAGATTATATTACCGCATCGTTGTTTCCTTAGGCCCAAGTCGACTCGAAGTGTTATTGATCTGATAAGCTTCTAAATGGAATAGATTTAAGAATATAATTCAGTTTAGTAATTATTCAATTGAATTGATCACCGCGTTTGTACTTATAACATTTTCTGTTTTTAGAAAATTTAAGAAGTCTTTAAGTTATTTAATATATAATTGAAAATAATTAAATTTAATTATTTCTAAAAATATACAAGAACCAAAAAAAAATGTAATTAGTAAGATCTTAGTGGAATTCGTTACGAAAGTTAAAAATCGTTTATCAGACACTGACTGTTGCCAAACTCATGTACAGAGACGAATCAAACGAGGCGAGAAACACGAAAAAGAAGTTAAGCCTGACCTCTACTTGTACTTGTTAAAATTGCCGACACTTACTCCTCTGCCTTTACTCTCTATGCACCTCACATGTGGTATATTATTATAGGGTATAAGCGGGTAGGCTACGCTTGCGGGTACTAAGCTATATTCCTCAGTTAAGCGACGTGTGATGGAATATGCACGTGGTATGCAAGGCGAGATCGATATTTTTAATGTAGGGATTTTTGACGATTGATAGTGGCCACAACTTAGCCGGTAACATCTGCACAAAACTCTCTGAAAGCCTGATCCAAAATCCCACAAAATTTCTTAACAGGAGTCGAGTTACTGGAGAAAATAAAATTATTAAGATTAGTTCATTTGTTAACGCTTGCACATCTAATTACCTTTGTTAAATTAAACTAAATACACTAAGTAAGACTTGCAGCACTCCCGAGCAGTTAAACGTCGTATGTATGTATAAGTTAAATTCCTTAAATTCCGTTACGCTCGCCTACTCCTGGCTCGCTTCGCTCGCGGTGATGTATGAAAAGACTACAGGCGAGCCTACTCGACAGTTATATGCTTGCTACACACATCTTCGCAGCAGTTAGACTAAATGACCATTATAATAAATAAATTAATAAATAACTAAAAAAAACTTCAATTCGTTTAATTTAATTAACACTTTAAACTTGTAAAATGTTAAATTAAAAGAAAATTTAACATACTTACCATAAACCATGCATAAATATATGCAAATTTAACATTTATAGATTAACATAAATTAATGAACAATTGAATTAACAGAAGAAATGTATATTAACACTAGGGGGCTCCGCCCCCTGTTCGCTTCGCTAGCGAAATTGAAAAAATTGTGAAAAAGAAGAGCCCTTCTAATATTTTTCATGAACGAAAAAATTAATTATTGTTCTATTTCAATAATTCGGACACCCTCTAAGTCTACTTTCCAAAATAATAGAAAAAGAGAATTCAAATAATTTTTAGACCCCGTACTTAAAAAAAGTACAGGGGTCAATTGGGTTTGTTTTACCGAATATGTGTGTAACAGGCAGAAGGAGGCGTGGCAGACCCTACAAAGTATATACATTCTTGATCAGCATCAATAGCCGAGTCGATATAGCAATGTCCGTCTGTCTGTCTGTCTGTATGAACACCTAGATCTCAGAGACTATAAGAGCTAGAGACACCAAACTTGGTATGTTGGTTCTTCTATGTTGCAAGCAGATCAAGTTTGTTCAAAAATTCGGCCACGCCTCTTTTAACGCCTACAAATCGAAAACAAAATTTCATATCTACATTATAAGCATAATTTAAAAGCTAGTGACACCAAATTTGGTATGTAGATTTCCCAATATTGAAGGCAGATAAGGATTGATTCTTTTTTAGAGGGGACCACTATAAGTATCATATAGCACCCATTGGACCGATCGGGCGAAAATCAAGTCTTAGAATGAAAAACTTTTTTGTTTTATGAGAAATCGTCAACAATCTTATAGAATATGCATAAAACTTGGTCTTATATATCCTGACCAACGCTGGACCAAATCGGACCACTATATCATATAGCTGTCATTGGACCGATCGGGTCCAAATCAAGTATTAATTTTTAGCAGTCTTTGCTTTTGACATAGTAAGAATGCTCGAATGTAGCTCCGTCCGACTAGTTTTTAAAGTGAATAAATGCTTCTAAGCTATAATATGTACTTAGAAATAACGTAGAATCTTCGGTTTACCTGTATGGTGAGAAAAAAGGAAAGCGTGTCTGAAGGCACGCTTGGGGCTTTGAGTGAAAAAAAAAAAACATTTTCAAGCAATGAAGATTTATTTTATTTTTTCTGATGGTATTTTAAAAAACAGTTTTTATTCGCTGTGCAGCATAAGTGCAGATTGCATTTCGTGCATATGCATTGCATTTGTGAAGATTTACAGTGCTTTCAACATCTTTTTCCACTGTTTCGATCCAACCAATGTGGGAAATGGTTAAGCTGGTCAAACCGCAAGTCCGATTTTGGATGTTTTGATTTTTGACCATGTTTGAGCTCATGCTGAAAAGGTCGATGAGAGAGTGGAGACTGCTTTGCCCGCTCTGCCTGCGAGGATGGTGAATTTATTGTTCGTCATGACTGAGAGGATGGAGACTGGTTTGCCTATCGCGGTGAAGATGCATTTTTGGTATTGATTGGACGACCCGGTAAGTTTTTGTTTTTTTATGTCACCGGCACCGCTGTAGATCTCAAAGCGGTATGCGTATCCAAATTAATTGCATAATACAAATAGTTTTATGCCCCACTTGTGCGGCTTATTTGGCGTGTACTGACGCAAGTGGTGCTTCATTTTTGTGCTGCACATTTGCTCGTCAACACAAAGGCGGGCATACTTTGGCACCGAGTCAAACCGTTTGTTGAGATAGTCTACAAATTTTCGCGTACAGAACAAAGGATCGTAGCCTGGTTCACCCTTTTTGATACGTTCGCGTTCATCACGTAGCGAGAAGAACTTCTTGATTGCCTCGAATCGCCTTTGGTTCATGCAGGTTTGTATAGGTCCAAACGCATTTTGTCCCCAGTAGCTCTTCAGATTCGGGTAGCGATAAATGAACATGAGCCTCAAAATACCTTTGTAATGGTGCATCTCATCAGTGTTAATTTTGAACTTATTGTTATTATCATCCGTTAAAGCTGCGCACATAGTTTCGTCGACGATCATATTCATTATTTCCGCATTAAAGAAATAGCAAAAGAGCTCTAGTGGAGTTTTGAGCTCTTTTATTTCTGCTGGCAGCGAAAAATCGCCTCGAAATGCTATATTGTTAGCATGCAACTGCATTTATTTCTCTCGCAACAGAATCTTACTCGAATCTTTTGTAATTGATTCAATACCTGCATAAATAAAACTAATTATTCAATAAAATAACACATGGCAACTAAATTTGGCTTACCAGCTCCATTGAACCCACCAGAAGTTGGCAGAGATGCGCACGCCGAATCTTCATTGATTGGTAATCGTGATTGAGGCCTTTGACAGTTTTCTGGGAAGTCTCAGCTATCTGTACATTGTTTTGGACATTTTCAACATTACTCTCAATAAATGACACAGTCTCAGCATCCTCTAATGCACTATTAAGAGCAACAAATATCTTCAGCAACTGCTCATCTGTCAAGTCGGACAGCTTATACCGAACCCGCTTTGCCGTTTCTAGTAATATTTATAATTCTATTCAGTAAAATCACTCTATCAACAGAATCAAACACATAAATTGCAATCAATTGTGAAATATCAGCTGGCAACAAACGTTGTCTTGGAGCCCCAAACGTGCCTCAAGGCACGTATCGCTATTTCGCTGTTACAACGCATGTTTTTTTATGTATTTGCAAACCTGCAACTTAATTTTAATAGTAAATGAACTTAACTTTCAAGAAAAAAATTATGAGCTGGATAGCTTTTCTATATTTACTATCATTTGCACAGCAAAACACAACATACAGCAGCCAAAATTTTACGCGCGAAAAAACATATGGCTTGTGCATAGCGAAATATAAGTCCCGTTAAAAGCTTCGGAGAGCTTTTAAAGCTGAGACTCATAGTTTTGTGTGTTTATTATTAACCTCCAAAAATTATTTAAACGATTGAAAAGCTGTTAGTTTATTTGTTAAGGCCAAAAACGTAATACGTGCCTTCAGGCAGGCTTACGTGTCAGAGAGGTAACACTAGGCAACAGCCCAAAAGTTACAAGAACCAAAACCACTTTTTTGGATAGATTTGGGGCCAAAACCGACGAAAAACATTTTTTTTTTTTTTTTATGGAGAGATTTTTTTTTTAGAATTTTTCAAAAATCTGGCTTTTTTTTATTCCTTTTTTTTAGAGGTGCGCCCACATTTGTAATCATTACTCAAGAATGCCACAACCGATTTATCAAAGTTTTACTTTATCTAAAAGCTAATGAATATATCTATATTTCATTTATACACAGTCTTAGATTTAAACCAGTAGTTTAAGAGATATCAATTTTTGAATTAAGAAAATGATGATTTTTTCTTAGCTTTTTTCTTAGCTTTTTTCACTAAAAAATTCGAGGAAAATTCGAAACAATTTTTTTACATTTTATAAACTATTTTATTTGCGTAGCTGTTGTTATTACGCGTTGTTTAAGATATAATTCATTAAAATCTATGGTGAGACGGCGATATGATATTATGTTGAATCGAGGCACGTTTTTGTCGACTTTTTTGACTTCGTTGTGGTGTGGCATGACCTTTAGTATGAAAATTTTTTGTGTTTTTTGAGATATCCCAACCAAACTCACAGAATTTGAATTTGTTATTGTTTTACACATTGTGACCAAAGTTGGTTCAAATCGGTCAACTATATCATATAGCTGCCATAGGAACGATCGGTCGAAAATCAAGTTTTAGTATGAAAAACTTATTTGTATTTTGAGATATTTCAACTAAACTGACAGAATATGTATTTAAGAGGGTCATTAATTTGTTATTATATATTTAGCTATATTAATTATCCATCGTTTAGAATGTTTACCAATAATATCTATGGAAAGACGACGGAGTTATTAGCATATAAGCAATGAAACAAGTTTTTCGTAAAGGTTGATTTTCGACTGATAGGTCCCATGGCAGCTAAATGTTATAGTGGTCCGATTCCAGCCAAATTTGGACAGGTTGTATAAGACGGTACGAGATTCTTAATTTGTAAGTTTGGTACAGATAACTTAAAAAACAAAAAAGTTTTTCATACTAGAGCTTGCTTATCGACCGTTCGTATCGATTGTTCCTATGGCAGCTATATGATATAGTTGACCGATTTGAACCAACTTTGGTCACAATGTGTAAAACAATAACAAATTCAAATTCTGTGAGTTTGGTTGGGATATCTCAAAAAACACAAAAAATTTTCATACTAAAGGTCATGCCGCACCACAACGAAGTCAAAAAAGTCGACAAAAACATGCCTCGACACAAAATAATATCATATCGCCGTCTCACCATAGATTTTAATGAATCATATCTTAAACATCGCGTAATTACAGCAGCTACGCAAATAAAATAGATAATAAAATGTAAAAAATTTTCGACTTTTTCTCGAATTTTTAAGTGAAACAAGCTAAGAAAACAGCTAAGAAAAAATCATAATTTTCTTAATTCAAAAATTGATATTTCTTAAACTACTGGTTAAAATCTAAGATTGTGTATAAATGAAATATAGATATATTCATTAGCTTTTAGATAAAGTAAAGCTTTGATAAATCGGTTTTGGCATTCGCGAGTAATGATGTCAAATGTGGGCGCACCTCTGAAAAAAAATATTAAAAAAATGCCACATTTTGAAAAATTCTAAAAAAAAAAATCTCACCATAAAAAAAAAAATGTTTTTTCGTCAGTTTTGGCCCCAAATCTATCCAAAAAAGTGGGTTTGGTTCTTGTAACTCGCAAAAAGTTCGATTTTGTTGCCTAGTGTTATTATAAAATATATCAATTTATAAGCAGCTTTAAATGAGCAATTGCTTTAGTTGACCGTTACTATGTAATATGTGGAAATTCCCTATTTACAGGTTTTTTTTAAAGTTAGATGTCTTAAATTTACTTATTTTTGTAATGGTTGTTTTAAAACAAAATTTTGGGAGACTGATTTGTATAAAATGAGCATTCACCTCTACAAAAATACAAAATATATTTATATTTTGCCTTTTTATCCAACCAAATTGGGAAATGATTTGCATTTTGTATCTTTATCTGATGTCAGATTAACAGCTCTTTTCCAGTGATTGCTAAGCTAACTAATCATGAAATGCCATTTTCTTGAAGAAAACAAGTCCTTTTGCTATTTTTGTAAGGAAGTCTGCATGCTTTAGCAGCTCTCCGATCCCATATTCTGAATCGGAAACTTTCTATACAAGAACCAACCGGTAAAATATGTTGGCATTAGTGGTAATCATGTTTACGAAATGAAAATCCACTCGTCATATAGTAGAATAGCTTTCTTTATGTTTCCTATCTTCGTCCATGGATTGTATCAAAGGGACTCCTTCGAATGTGATTATTGTATTCCTCATTTATTTGCAGGCAACTGATTTATATAAATTAAGATAAATTAGAATCTTGTAATTGTTTTACTTTGTAAAATACAATCTTTATTTCTATTCAACTGTATAATTCAAGGGTTCTTATTAAACTGATTTACAAAATATTCTTAAGTTCTCATAAAACCTAGACTGCGCTGCAGTGACGTCGACAGATCGCTGACTATGCGCCTCGTGCCGTTCTTCAGCGGCCACTTGGCGTGCATGCCAAAGGGATCATATTACTCCACTCAGCTGGCTGTTGACAGGCCGGCAATGCGGAGTTGGCAATGCAAGATCAGCGTTTCTGCGGCAGAGTGTCGCAACAATGTCTTGACGGCATCCGGTCGCCGAATTGAACCTAGCTGGCGTTAACTCCTCCCTCAGCTAAGTTAAGCGCGTCCCCGGGCTTACTCATGCTGGCCTGCAGGTCTGCTAGCCTGGCAGATAGTTTTTGACGTTTTCTTCGTTGGCGGATCTTGTGGGCAGCGACCAGACAAATGACGATGAGGGTTAAGGTGATGCTGCTGCTCATAGCCGGACTTGACAGGAGTCTGGATCGTAGCTGGCTGATGTGTTGAAGGTTTCCCAGACTCAGTTCGTGTAGATAGGGCAGGCTGAGGTGTTCTCGGTGCTCAGTTATGTTGATTTGGGCAACAGCCTGTACCACTGGTTTCCTTTTGAAGACACCATAGTTGTTGACGAATAGCGTCCCATTTATCCAGACCTTGTCATCGAACGTGAGGAGATACGTTCCGACAACCAATTGTTGAAAGCCAGCATTGTCGGTTATATTTGCAGCTGCGTTGTTGATGATTACAGCACCGTCGTCTACCAGAGTCAATTCGTCGAGGTGACCGGGTCTCGTGCTGCATTGCGCAAGGGTTCCTGCAACCAGCTGTTGTGCGCAGTTTGATGTCACCAGTTGTTTGCAGAATGTTGAACTGACAGCCACACCACACCCGTCGATGGCCAAGATGTTTGTTCCGCAATCGGCAACAGTACTAATGTTTTCAAAATTTAAGATTATATTTCCGTGACTCACGGGAAAAATATTAATTTTCTTACAGACTAATTTAGGTATGGGATATTTAATCAAAAAGTATAAAATTTCATTATTTTGAAATGCCTTAATCTTAGCTACTTCTAATAAATCCGCTACACTAATATTGGTGAAATGCTGAAGTATTAATTCCTTAATGTCATCATTATCCAATATTACCGGGCTGATCAAGTCAATTTTTGCTAACGTTAGTGCAAGGATTAAATTTTGAAGATCTGTAATTATTATTCTGTTTTTTGCTAAAATGGTCTCGTACATATGTCCCATGTCATTTCCGTCAGTGTCACGTATTGAGTTTAGTGTCATGGTCAGTTCGTTGAGTCTCGTTTGGATTCTAGTGTTTATTTCTATTTGCTTAGTTTCT
This sequence comes from Drosophila falleni, assembly GCA_035045575.1. Lineage (NCBI taxonomy): Eukaryota > Metazoa > Arthropoda > Insecta > Diptera > Drosophilidae > Drosophila > Drosophila falleni. Next base: position 2,502,554 of record JAWNOV010000056.1, on the reverse strand, counting down.
GCTTCTATTAGTTGTGTCTGCTTAAATTTTATCTGCTTCCAATCTTCAAAATCGGGAGTCCCCGCCACTACCTTGAGGGCTGTTCCTAACAGATTTATGCTACGTGAATGCCTGTGGTTGATCCTAAGGGTTTCCACTAACGTTTCAATATGACTAAGATCAGTTGCTATTACTCTCCTTTCATGATCCTTGTTAAATAAGTCCAAAGTCCTTCTGGTTTCGTCCACGTAGGTCTCGTACGATGTCAAGTTCGTAGTGTGTCCTAAGTATCCGAGCTCTTTCCAAATGATCACGTCTCCGTCCGATACTGGTATGTAGTCCGAGGTAGTGTAATTTGTCAGCTTCACAGTCGCAGTCGTGTAAGTCGTCATGAGAGTTGTAAGTAGCGATGTTAATCTAAGGTAGCGGAAAATAAATTTTTAAACTAAAAAGAATAAAAAAAGTTTCCTTATTTTCTAAGATTGTCCTTGTGGACCACCCTCCCTTTAATAAGAACTGTCGTTCCAAGATCTGCTTCCACTATGCCTTCTGTGCATAGTGGGGTCAACTTATTTCCTAGGCGTATATTTGATTTGACCCATACCCTTTCACCCACCTGGTATTCCTTATCTTCCCTTTTTTTATTTTCCTGTTCTATTTTCCTGTTTTGGGCTTTTTCAATTCTATCTCTGACCTGTAATCCGACATCTATGGAATTTGAATGGATGATTTCGATTGGCTTCATATTGGTAACTGAATGAATAGTCCTATTATATTCTATGGTTGAAAGCAGGATTAGGTCGACAGTTTCACTTATTTGTTTACTGATTTTCATGCACCGTGCGATTTCCGCCAACGTGCTATGAAATCTCTCGACCTGGCCATTTGAAATGCTGTGTGAAGGGGGTGCGTTTGAAATATGAATGTTGAATTTTAAAAGAATTGTTTTAATTGTTTCAGAATTAAGGGATCTTTCGTTGTCACAGTAAATAGTTTTTATGTTAGGGAAAATATTTATGAGCTGTAGTATTGGGTCTTTGATGTCTACAATTGCTCTTGAACAAATCGGTTGAACCACAGCGAACTTGGAAAATTTATCGACGCATGTAAGAAAGTATTTTTGATCGGTGGAAAATACATCTACGTGTAAAAGTTCTCCTGCATAAGAAGGGATTGGCGTTTCGCCCAGCATCTGTTTTTTCGGGTGCCGGTCGTATTTAGCCAGTGAACAGACTCTGCAATTGGCAACGATTTCTGTCGCCAGTCTATTCATGTTGGGAAAGAAATAGTCACGCAATATTTGTTTCACGTTTTCTTGCGCTGCTCGGTGAGCTCTGTTATGCTCAGCCGTCACTATTTCTCTTTGTTCTGTCTTGTCCGTGATGTCCGCAACCAGGTTCTTGGAGTACCTGAATGTAGTTGACGGAAAAAGCTCGATGAGCCTATGTTGAATAAAAGCAAGTGTTGGCAGCTCGCAATGTATTGCGTTGACAACCCCTACATTCACTACGTCTTGTAGTGTCTGTAGCAGTGTGCTGCGGTCTGAGACTCGAACGACGTGCCTTGCTTTATTTTGGAAAAGCAGGAAAGTTCGGACGGATGAGGAATCAGATTCTTCAATTATTATCTGATTCCTGAAACAGTTGACTGGCTTATCCGTGGTCTCAATGGTGTAAGTCAAGGATTCCTCACTATGTATTGTGGCGAGGTCTGAACATTGAGAATCAGAATCTAGGGCGTTCACGTTTTGACGCGACAATGCGTCAGCCACATAATTCTCTTTGCCAGGTTTGTAGATCAAGTTTGCGTTATGCTCATCAATAAAAGCTTTCCAGCGTTTTATCTTTGCATTTGGGTTACGGTCCGATACGGCGAAGGTCAAGGGCTGGTGGTCAGTAAAAATATTGAGGTCTTTAACTCCGTACAGGTAATTCCGGAGACTTTTAAGAGCCCAAACGATTGCCAACAGCTCTCGCTCGTTCGTCGCGAAATTTGCTTCTTTATCCCGCAATGTTCTTGAGATCATTGTAATCGGGCGACCTTCTTGTGACAATACAGCTCCAAGGCCATGTGCTGAGGCGTCAGTAGTCAGATCGAAGCATTTTTTAAAATCAGGGTACCTTAACATCACATCTTCGGATATAAGGATTTTCTTTAATCTGTCAAAGGTTTCTAGCTGTTTAGCCGTTAGTTCAATTGGAACTTTCCTTGACTGATTAGCACCTACCTTACCATTGTCACCATTCAGCAGCTCAGTAAGAGGTTTTGCCAAGGTGGCATAGTTTTTTATAAAACACCTGTAATAGCTGGATAACCCTAGGAATGACCTAAGGTCAAAGAGGTTAGAGGGTGGCTTGAAGTTTAAGATAGCCTGTACTTTGTCGGGGGATGTTTTTATTCCGCCCCTGGTGACTACAAATCCCAAATATTCTACACTTTTCTTAAAAAATGTGGACTTTTCTTGAGATACCCTCATGCCCGCATCGTAAAGACTTTTTAAGACCCAGTCAATGTGTTTGACGTGGTCCTCTTTACTTTCGGAAAATATGATAACGTCATCAACATAGACGTAACATGTTTTCCCAATTTGTTCCCTAAGAACATCGTCTATCGCCCTTTGAAATATGCTTGGTGCATTTTTCAGACCAAAAGGAAGTCGACAGAATTCGTACTTCCCGTTGTTCACCGAAAAGGCGGTTTTTTCCCTGTCCCTTTCCGCTAATTCAATTTGATGGAAACCTGATTTCAGGTCCAACGTTGTGTAATATTGGGCTTTACCCATGTTTGACAGTATTGTCGAAATAGAGGGTATTGGGTATTTGTCGCTGATGGTTTTTTGATTCAGTTTCCTGAAGTCAATTACCATTCTTTTTTTCTTATGGCCGAGCTCGTCGACACCTTTTTTGTCAACAACCCAAATGGGGTTATTGTATGGAGACCTGGACGGTCTAATAATGCCGTTCTCTAGAAGTTGTTGAACTTCTGAGTTTACAAAGTCGGCAACACCCATTGGATATGGGTATAATTTGGAATACACTGGCTCATCATCCGTTCTGATGGTGGCTACAGTGTTAATATTATAAGGCAGGGATTCGTTCGGATCCGCGAATGCTTTTGATCGTAGTTTGATCATTTTACAAAAAGATTCTTTCATTGCAGGGGGCACATCTGAATCATCAACTTTTATAAAATTGACGTTGAAGCATTTTCTGTATTGGAGTGGTTCAGTGCCACCATTGAATTTAATTTCGTTATTTGTCAAACTAATATTTGCGTCAATTTCCATAAGTAGGTCCAGACCTATTATGGCATCGAAGTCGTCCAAAGTTGAAAGAATAAAAAAAGGTGATTCTACGTTAAATATGTTTATTATACATTTTTTATCAATTTTTGTGCCCCCATGGATGGATTTGACTTGGAAAGGCTTTTCAACGTCGATGATATTTTTTAATTCAGGCAAAGGTTTAATATAATTTTTAGACGCTCCTGGATCGATTAATAGTTTAATAGGCCGTCCCGCTACATGTCGTGTGATGTAAGGGAGGTAGGACCTAGTCCTAAAAAATTCAAGGAGTCTTCAACGGAGACATCGTCTTCGAATAATTTGACACCCTCTTCTGCAACGGACTGATAATCACTATCATCAGTACTCTGTTCCTGCATTGTATGATTTATTTTCTGTCGGCTCTGAGCCGAGCCAGGTTTTTTGAAATTTGTTGGTTGTCGAAATCGTGAAATGGACGGATCGACGTCCATGGGTTCGACCTGAGCCTGCTGCTCACGTTGAAAACGTTGTTTCGAACTACTGGGTTGTGGATTTGGTTGTGGCTGGGTCCCGGACGGACCCGCCTTGTCCCTATTATTCCCAAAGTTGCTTATCAACTGTGGAAGTTTTGTTTGGCTTGTGCCTTCGCTACGTTGGTAGCGCGGACGCTGTTCTGCAAATTTCTGACCCTGCCTTTCCTCAGTAGTCTTTGCAAAACTTGCTGCGAACTGAGCGTAGTCATTGCTGACTTCTGCCTCCAGTGCAATCGCCAAGGCTGTAGGTAAATCTTCAGGTTTGGCTGGGAATACTGCCAGTTTAAGAGATTTCTTGAGACCTGATACAAATGAGTGTAAGGCGTCTTCCCTAAACTGTTCATTCAGAATCTCAGCTTCTTCAGGGCTATGTGTCATTACTGTTTTGTTGGTGAGAAGGGTCAATGTCTTCTCCACCAAGTCGTAGTACTCAAGCAAAGGCAAATCACCCTGTCGTAGTGTGCCAAGCTTTTGTAATAGGACGCGCGTTGGTGTTCTGTCAGCGTAGACAAAATCTAATCTGTCTATGATGGCCTCAAAGTTGAGTGTTGTGTTATAGGACGTCAACGTAGCACTCGCTGCGCCCTTAACCTTGTTTCGAATAATTCCCACAGCGAGGTAATGCCTGTAACTGCCAACGAAATTTTTAAAGACATCGTAGGCAGCAGTAGCTGCCTCACGAAAGGCGGCATATTCGCCTTGTTTGCCATCGAACTCTGGTAAACATTTAACCATGTCTAATGGCAGGTCACAACCTACTCCTTCAACAATACTGACTCTATCATATCGTTTCTTTTCTTTAATTTTTTCTGTTGGGGCCTGTAATTTTTCAATTTTTTCCTCGAAAGACTTTGTAATTTTTAGCAATTTTTCCTCGAAAGACCTCTACATCATTGTGGCCTGATGCAGGAGGGCTGCCTCCATTAATTTCACTAATTCGTCACTCATTTTATTGTCTGAACGGGTTTCTTTGTAAGAGTCAATAAGGTCCTCTTCTTCTTCTTCTTCGTTAACCTTTTCTAGTCCGGCCCTCCACATAAAAATTTGTCAAATTCGTCTAATGTCTGATTCAGTAGAGTTTAAAAACAGAAAAATAAAAACTTGATTTATTTTAAGATTTACTTTATTTATACCAATCAGCCTGGTATTTATATTTTTTATATTTTTTTATTCAAATTAAGGAATAATTGATTCAACACTCCACTTACATGAGTTTCATTATTTCAAGATTTTGAACGGTGTGGTGTGAAAGTCGTTGACTCCTTTTAGTCGCAGCTTCCGTTGCTATAGTTGTAGTGTTGGTTTTTACTCGCTCAACCTCTGGGGGTTGGGGTTTTTTTTTTTTTTTTTTATTTTTTTTTCTTACTCACTCAACCTTCGGTTGGGGTTTTATTTTTTTGTTTTATTAATATAATTTTTTAAAGGTTTTGTTAATTTTTAGATTCCTTTTTTTTAAATAAATTTACTGTTCACAGTTAAAGTTTCAATTCAATGTTAATTTTATTCACTTTTTTTTTAATATTTGCACTCCGTGTGGATTTTTTTTGCTTATTTAATTTTAACTTTAGTTGGTCACTCTTAGCGTGAGCTAAGTAGCACTTGTTTTAGTTAATTTTAATTTCGGTTGATCACAATAATGACAACTTTTTTTTTTTTTTTTTTAACGCGAACAAACTTTTACTCGCGGCGTGAGCTAGCGTAGCAATTTAATTATTCGCGGAGTTTAATGCCGTTGGGCGCCAATTAAGATAAATTAAAATCTTGTAATTGTTTTACTTTGTAAAATACAATCTTTATTTCTATTCAACTGTATAATTCAAGGGTTCTTATTAAACTGATTTACAAAATATTCTTAAGTTCTCATAAAACCTAGACTGCGCTGCAGTGACGTCGACAGATCGCTGACTATGCGCCTCGTGCCGTTCTTCAGCGGCCACTTGGCGTGCATGCCAAAGGGATCATATTACTCCACTCAGCTGGCTGTTGACAGGCCGGCAATGCGGAGTTGGCAATGCAAGATCAGCGTTTCTGCGGCAGAGTGTCGCAACAATGTCTTGACGGCATCCGGTCGCCGAATTGAACCTAGCTGGCGTTAACTTATATATAGCTTCAGCATCCTGCCATAATGCAATGCTTTAGCTCCTTCCTCATTGAAATTGGCTCTGAGTGGTGCTATTCAAAAATATATAGATTCCAATGGACAATGAAGATCGAATTCTTTGGAAAGGCTTGAAGCATGCAGTTGTTTATGAGGATAGTTCTTCTAGATCGATGGGTATAGGACCAACACTTTAGGTGAAAGTAGTGCCTGAGTGTCTTGGGAAGCATTGAATGAGAGGCTTAAATCTTAAAGAAATGCGTCGGAATTATCATTTTCAATAATTTTCCAATTTTCTAATGGTTTTGGAATCGAAAAGAATAGTTGAATAGAATAGTTGTCGACAACATATTCGGAGTCCCATCATTTTTATACCCCATTGAAAATGGGCAAAAAAGGGTATAATGTGTTTGGCAGAATGTATGTAACAGGCAGAAAGGGGCTTGGCAGACCCCCAAAAGTATATATATTCTTGATCAGGATCAACAGCCGAGTCGATTGAGCCATGTCCGTCTGTCTGTCCGTCTGTTTGAACGCGTCGATCTCAGAAACTTTAAAAGCTAGAGACATCAAACTTGGTATGTAGGTTCCTGGATACCATACGCAGATCAAGTTTGTTTTTATTTTTGGATCGTATCACTATATCATAAAGCTGCCATTAAAACGGTACATCGAAAATTAAGTTTTAGTATGAAAGCGTTTTTTGTTTGTTGAGATATCACAACTAAACTGATAGAATATGCAACTGGGTTGTTATTATACATCCTGACCAAATTTTGTTAAAATCGGTTAACTATATCATATAGCTGCCATAGGAACGGTATATCGAAAATTAAGTTTTAGTATGAAAAAGTTTTTTGTTTGTTGAGATTTCACAATCAAACTGAAAGAATATGCATCTGGGTTGTTAATATACAAGTTAACATAAGTTAACGCGACGCGGTTTGACTTCAGCATAGATGCTGACTCAGCTCTGGGCCGGATGTCTTCACATAGCAGGCAATGCACGAGGCGCAAGCTAAGCGTTTCTGCAGCCGCTATGATTTTTGCATTGTGTAATTTGATACATTTTTTATTGTACTTTGTAGCTTCACAAGTCTCTTTTTGTCAATCTAGTTTTAGTTCTTATTCTGCATGCCTTGAGACATCAAGTCCAAACCAAATTAACTCCCTCACTAACGTGTTGTAAGAAATATTAATTATGTTAATAAACTTAACATTTAATAAATAAACACTTAATAAATAAATAAAATCAATAATCATTTAATTGGCGCCCAACGGTAACGAATCTCGCGCTCCGTCCCAAGTCGCGTAGCCGTGGATTTAAACAAAAAGTCTTCAAATCAGATAAAAAATCTGAACTTGTGTTTGTGTTGTGAACAGTGCAATCATAAAACGAAGCAACTTAACAAGTGACATTTAAAACAGATAAAAATAAGATCTGAACTTTTGTTGTGTGTTGTGACACTAACGGCGCTCGCATTTAAATCTGCGCTAAATACTTCAACAAATTCGACATAACGTCATGTAAGTGAGTTTTTCATCCACACATATTTTAAGTACTGCGTGAGGTAGATAAATTTTTTTTTCTTTCCTTAAAAAAAAATAAAAATAAAAATAAAAAATTCAATAATTTACTAAACTGTGTTTTTGCACATCGATTATTTTGTTCTGCAAATCCAATTGGCCATTGACTGTCCTATTGTTTCGACAAATGCTTTGTTTTGATTACCTTTCATAAATGATGCTAATCTGATTCTGTGGCTAGTTGTCATATTCTTTAACTAATGAAAAAGGCGCTTGAAAAATATAGAGACCCTAATTTTAGAAAGTCCGACTCAGAAGACTCAGATAGTAGCGATATTAGAGTAGAATCATACGAAGAAGTACATTCAAACAAAACAGATATGGATCCCCAGCAACTCAAGGCTTTGGTTGAGTCAGCAGTTTCGGGTGCGCTCAGAGCACAGGCAGAGGCATTCAGGGAAAGGGATGCGGCTCTTAAAGAGAGCTTCAACCGGCAAATTGCCGAGTTAACAGAAAAAGTCACAGATTTAAAAGTCACAGCGCCCCCCAATTGAGACCTTTGAGGAAATACAAATAGTGGACAACGTCCGCTGTGACGAACCTCTAAACGCGGTCAAGTGTCTAGCAGAGTTTACGGGCTCACAAGAAACTTATGATTCTTGGCGACTGGCTGCAATGGCAGCGTATAAAATATTCAGACGATATAATGGCAGCTCTCGCCATTACCAAGCGGTGATAATCATCAGAAGCAAGATAAGGGGTTCGGCCGACGCAGTTCTGTCTTCGTTTGCCACGATCCTAAATTTTGATGCTATCATAAACCGCTTAGATTTCACTTACAGTGACAAAAGGCCAGTTCACGTCATAGAACAAGAAATGGGCACTCTTAGGCAGGGACAGCTTACCTTGCCACAGTACTATGATGAGGTCGAGAAAAAGCTCACCTTACTCATAAACAAGGTAAACGTGACATACGTCGCGACGCAGCACTAGCTAAGGGTATGTGCGAGAAGTTTAGAGGGGATGCCTTGCGCATATTCATTTCTGGCCTCAAGCGCAGCCTCTCTGATGTTTTGTTTGCGGCACACCTGCTCGATCTCCCCACTGCTTTGGCACTCGCACAAGAAATCGAGGCCAATCATGAGAGATACACCTTCGCGGCAAACTATGCCAGAAGTATCGAGGACAAGGCTCGAAGACCCGAGCAAAAGCCTCAGTTTCAGCAGCGGCAAAAGGGCGCAGAAGCAGCCGAGGCACTGCCTGCCCCTACAAAAAGCCCTCATTACACGCGGCAACAAAAGCCGCAGCAACAACAGCAGCCCAAACAGTTCGATCAGCGTAGTGGTAGGCAAAGCAGCGGCAATAATGATCCGCAGCCAATGGACGTTGACCCTTCAATGTCTAGGGTACTGATGCCGTCGCAGGCACCAGCCTACGCCAACTCGGCCAACCCACAGGCGTTCAAAAGAACGAACACCTCTGACCGAGCAACGGGTCAGAGGCGTCAAAGAGTAAATCATACCACTCAGAGCCAAGAATGTGGAGCTGAGGGGTATGCAGCGGCAGCTAGGAATGCTGAGGCGCAGATAGCCGATGATTCAGACGGCGACTCTGACGCTCTTAATTTTTTAGGGGTAAGTCCCTGCTACCCTTCATCAGGCGGAAAGTAGCGGGGACTCAAATGAGATTTCTCATCGACACCGGTGCGGCGAAAAACTACATCCGTCCGCACCATGGGCTGAAAGGAGTTCGCCCAGTCGACAACCCATTTACAACCCACTCCATACATGGCACTACCAAAATTTCTGAGAAGTGCTATGTATCAATGTTTGGAAAGAAGGCGACTTTTTTCCTTCTCTCAGAATTGTCAACATTTGATGGAATCATAGGCCTCGATCTGCTGACAGAGGTCGGGGCTGAGCTCTGTCTAAACTCGAGCCAACTCAGATTTGGCAACACTTCCGAACCGATCTTATACTACAAATGTGTGGATGTCAATTTCACTAATGTAGATGCGCAGACGTACTTCCCCTGATTAGAGAAAATGTTTTAAAAATGTTAATAAATAGGAAGAAGACGTTCGCAGACGCTAACGAGGCGCTACCATACAACACATCGGTGGTAGCCACCATTAGAACGGTTGACGGTCTACGCTAAGCTGTACCCTTATCCTATGGGCGCAGCCGAATTTGTCAATAAAGAGATTCAACATCTCTTGAAGAATGGCATAATTCAAAAATCCGTTTCTCCCCATAACAACCCCATTTGGGTGGTTGACAAGAAGGGCACGGATGAAATGGGTAACCGAAACATGCGTCTCGTCATGGACTTTCGGAAACTCGATGAAAGAACGATTACAGACAGGTATCCCATGCCCAATATTACCATGATTTTGGGAAATCTGGGTAAAGCCAAGTACTTTTCGACACTGGATCTTAAGTCTGGCTACCACCAAATCATGCTCGCAGAACGCGACCGGGAGAAGACTTCCTTTTCCGTAAATGGAGGAAAGTACGAATTCTGACGACTTCCTTTCGGCTTGAAAAACGCCGCCAGCATTTTCCAAAGGGCGATCGATGACATACTGCGAGAGCAGATCGTCAAGTCGTGTTACGTGTGTCGATGACGTCATCGTGAATTTTCTTGGATTTGTGGTCACTAGCGATGGTTCCACAACCGATCCAGAGAAAGTCAAAGCGATACAGGAATTCCCGGAACCCAAGACGGTTTTTGAGGTGAGATCATTCCTAGGACTCGCTAGCTATTATAGGTGCTTCATTAAAGATTTTGCATCAATAGCAAAGCCCATTTCAGATATTCTTAAGGGTGAAAATGGGTCAGTCAGCAAGCATAGATCAAGAAAGATTTCTGTCGAATTCTCTGATCTCCAACGCAGTGCGTTTCAAAAACTGCGAAACATATTGGCATCTGAGGATGTCATGCTTCGATACCCTGACTTCAAAAAGCCGTTTGATCTAACGACAGACGCTTTGGGGTATGGGATAGGGGCAGACCTCTCTCAGAAGGGCGTCCCATCACTATGATCTCCAGGACACTAAAGAATCCAGAGGTCAATTATGTCACAAACGAAAGAGAGCTACTAGCTATCGTGTGGGCCCTTGGCAAATTGCGCCACTATTTGTATGGGGTGAAAGATCTCAACATCTTCACAGGCCATCAACCCCTGGCCTTTGCCGTTTCTGAGTCCAACCCCAACGCTAAAATAAAGCGATGGAAGGCGCGCATTGACGAATCCAACGCGCGCATATTCTACAAGCCAGGTAAAGAAAATACGGTCGCTGACGCCCCTATCCAGGCAACAGCTTAACGCTCTAAGCAACCAAGATAATGAATCATGCATTGCCACGATTCACAGTGAGCTTTCCTTGACTTACACAATTGAGTCAGCCCTTGAAGTCAGCCCGATAAGCCCTTGAACTGTTTCCAGAAAAGCGCAGTTTTATTCTATTCGGGAACAAGAGGCGACACTCCCTGAGTTTTACCTGCAAAGAATCACTTCTCGAGGAACTTATGGAGGTAGTAAAACCTGATGTGGTGAATGCGCTACACTGCGATTTACACACTTTGGCGCTGGTGCAGGACGACTTAGTGCGGAAATTTCCAACCACCAAATTCTGGCACTGCAAAAATAGGTTAGTGGACATTTTCAGTGTTAGTGAGAGAAGAGAAATTCTCGTCACAGAACACAACAGAGCCCACAGGGCAGCCCAGGAGAACATTAAGCAGGTCCTCTCAAAATACTATTTCCCAAAAATGGCCAAAATAGCCAACGAAATCGTACAAAACTGTAAGACTTGTGCCCGGGCTAAATACGACAGGCACCCTAAAAAACAAGAGATTGGTGAGACGCCGATTCCTTTATACCCAGGGGAGATGCTACATGTGGACATCTTCTCAACTGACAAAAATTTTTTTTTAACTTGCATTGACAAGTTTTCAAAATTCGCTGTAGTTCAGCCGATCATGTCCAGAACGATAGAGGACTTAAAAGTGCCCTTGTTACAGCTCATGAATTTCCTCCCAGGAGTCAAAGCCATTTACTTCGACAATGAGCCAGCTTTGAAATCCCAAACTATCTGTTCACTCTTGATGAATAACTATGGAGTCAGCATTTCGAATGCTCCACCATTGCACAGCGTTTCCAATGGACAAGTTGAGCGTTTCCATAGCACCCTACTGGAACTAGCTAGATGCTTAAAAATAGACAAAAGCATTAGCGACACCGTAGAGGTAATTATTTTTTTTTCACAGTAGAGTACAACAAGACAATTCATTCGGTCACTAATAAGCGGCCGATCGATGTCGTCCGTTCACTCTCAGGTGAATCACAGACGCAAATTCAAAACAAGCTTAAGGGGACCGTACACCACTTTTTTTCAAAATTTTTGATTTTTCAAAAACATCGTTTTCGTGCACTACATGTATGTAGAATTAGTGTAGAAACTCTGATTTGCCGATTTTCAACCGAGAATATGTCGAAAAATCGATTCTCAGGAAGTGTCTCTGATAGCGCAGACTTAGCGTACAAAAACTTTAAACGAGTTTTTCTCAAATCAACGTTTTTTGAGCTGGTTGACACGATTTTGGAAAAACTATCTGTCCGATTGGGCTAAAATTTTCAGGGGTTATTCAGCACACATGTGTTTATCGCCTGAACCACAACCAACATTCTACATACATTTTTAACCCCATTTTTTACCGTTTTAGTGGTAAAAAAATTCAAACCGCCGCCATTTACTCATTTTTTTTTCAAATTCATTTTTTGTGGTTCATGCCATAGCCACTGACATATATTTTAAGAAATTCTTTGGATTTTTTGTTTCAGAATTTTTGAAGTAGAGATATCGTGTCAACCAGTTTTTTCGGACAATCACTTCAACCGCCATTTTGTCGCCATGAAGGGCAGAATAAATAAAAAAATATTTTTTTCTTAATCCTCAATATGTGTGTTAGCATGTGTGAAATAAGCCTAGTGTTTCGATATATTTTACTATGAAAAAATAAATGTTGAAAAATCATGCAAAAGTGGTGTACGGTCCCCTTAAGAGAGCACAGGACAACCTTAGAGCTAGGGAAAATGACTCCCGCCAAAATAGGGTCTTTGAAATAGGAGAGAAAGTTTTGGTAAAGTCTAATCGCAGGCTCGGAAATAAACTTACACCTTTATATGAAGAAAGAGCCGTGGAAGCCGACCTGGGAACTACGGTTCTCATTAAGGGGAGGGTAGTCCACAAAGACAACCTAAAATAGTTTTTCTTTTCTAGCTTTATTTTTTAGTGTGCCATTTGGCAGTTTTTCTTTTACATTAGGTTGCTAGAGATATAAGTTTTAAGCCACTTGGCACCCCGCTTTGGATAAGTCTTAGTATTAGATTGCTTTATGATAATTATAAGTTAAATAAGTTCGGTGATGGGTTGTTCAAAATTTTTCCTCAAAATAAACAGAGAGTAATTTTCATTCCATAGGTTTGGATTTCTGATTCTTATTATCCTCGCGACGACTTCGGCATGGGTCAACGACTATTCCCACGCTAAGTACATACCGTTCGTCGACGGCCAAGTGTTGGTATGGGAGGAGCTCGCTTTCGTCCGACATTCAGCGAACATACCTGAATATGAGCGCATGGTGGATGAGACAGCGAAACTAACTGATTTGTTTCCGCAGTCGCACATGAAGAAGCTTCTGAATGTGGACTCTGAACATCTCAGGGACATGCTGGAGGCCCTGGGCGCACACCACAAAATTGCCAGGAGTATAGACTTTCTAGGTTCAATTCTGAAGGTAGTTGCAGGCACTCCAGACTCCGGGGACTTGGAGAAAATAAATATTAATGAAGCCCAGTTAATAAGTTCAAACAATAGGCAGGTACAGATAAACACTAGAGTACAGGATCAGATTAATCAATTAACGCTCACAGTCAACCAAATTTTGAAGGCCTCAAAGGACAGGCAAATTGATACAGGCCATTTATACGAAACACTTTTAGCTGGGAACAGAATGTTGTCGATGGAATTGCAGAACTTAATGCTCGCCATAACTCTGGCCAAAGCCAACATTGTAAGCCCAAACATCTTAGATCACGCAGACTTAAAATCTGTTTGGTTTGAAGAGCCCACAGATACTCCCATAGCCGACCTAATGTCCGTTTCGTTCGTCAAAGTTCTACAATCCGCAATTTTGTTATATTTTATAATATCTTTCCCAAAAATTGAACACATCTGCAAGAAGATCACAGTCTACCCAGTCGCCCATAAAAATCATATGCTGCGAATCGAAAACAACATCATCGCCGAATGCCAGGATCAAATCTACGCGCTGGAAAACTGCACAGCCACCCTAAAAACGACGTTTTGTCAACGATCAACAGCCAGCTCATGCGCCAAGGAACTTCATACTGGCGGAGTAGCCCATTGCGAGCTTCAGCCGAGTAACCTGGAGGCAGTCACTTGGGTCGACGATGGAATTGTCATCATCAATGATGCGGCGGCGGAAGTCTGCATAGATAACGGCACCGTGTCCTGGGTGCATGGCACACAACTAATCATCTTCAACAAGTTGGTTACCGTTAACGGAACGAAATACATTAATCGCAACAGTGTGCAGAACCGGTTCCCAGGCATCGCAGCTTCCCCTCTACTAAACGTCACAGGCCACCAGGACGTGCTCAGCCTCCCTTACCTTCATCGACTTAATAAACGTAATCTGGAGACGATACAAGAGGTCAGGGACGAAGTTGGCAACATCAACTCAATCATACTGTTGCTTCTCCTTGGCATAACTTGTGGCATAATCTGTGGCATCAGTTTAACCTACCGACAGATTATGAGGAAGAGGGCCACGGCTCTAAGGGTGAACGAGGTGATCGCTGAGATAGGGTCGGCCGAGGGCGGCCTCAACTTGAGGGGGGAGTAGTTAACATAAGTTAACGCGACGCGGTTTGACTCCAGCACAGATGCTGACTCAGCTCTGGGCCGGATGTCTTCACATAGCAAGCAATGCACGAGGCGCAAGCTAAGCGTTTCTGCAGCCGCTATGATTTTTGCATTGTGTAACTTGATACATTTTTTATTGTACTTTGTAGCTTCACAAGTCTCTTTTTGTCAATCTAGTTTTAGTTCTTATTCTGCATGCCTTGAGACATCAAGTCCAAGCCAAACCAACTCCCTCACTAACGTGTTGTAAGAAATATTAATTATGTTAATAAACTTAACATTTAATAAATAAACATTTAATAAATAAATAAAATCAATAATCATTTAATTTACATCCTGACCAAATTTGGTTAAAATCGGCCGACTATATCAAATAGCTGTCATAGGACCGATCGGGTGAAAATCAAGTCTTAGTATGAAAAAGTTTTTTGTTTCTTAAGATATCTGAATTAAACTGATAGAATGTGCATTTAACTTGGTTTTGTACATTCTGACCAAATTTTGTTTAATTCGGTTGCATATATTATATATCTTCCATAGGAACAATTGGTCGAAATTCAACCTCAGTGTAGAGGACCTGGGCTCAGGGTATCCTACTGTCGAGCGAGCTCGATTGTAACCGCCTACTTGTTATCACTGCTAAACTTATCATCGCTTCTACCGAATCTATCAACTCAAACAATTGATCATTTAAAATTGCTTGCAATTTAAAATATTTTATAAATAATAGACACCTAAATTTAAGTAAATTGCATATTTATAGTAATATTAGTGATTACCAACTCAAAAAGATCTTTAGAACCAAGAAATGACAAAATCTATCGTTTAAAGTCGAGTACGATATTCCCTTGTGATGTAAGCCAACGGCCATATTTTTTTTTCGCTCAAACCGACAAGACCGTCTACAGATGGTTCTCAGTTTTTAGCTTTTTATACCCTGATCCTATTAAAAATGGGCAAAAAGGGTATAATGTGTTTGGCCGAATGTATGTAACAGGCAGAAGGAGGCGTGGCAGACCCCAAAAAGTATATACATTCTTGATCAGGATCAACAGCCGAGTCGATTGAGCCTTGTCCGTCTGTCTGTCCGTCTGTTTGAACGTGTCGATCTCAGAAACTATAAAAGCTAGAGACATCAAACTTGGTATGTAGGCTCCTGGATACCATACGCAGATCAAGTTTGTTTTTATTTTTGAATCGGACCACTATGTCATAAAGTTTTGTGTTTGTTGAGATATCAGAACCAAACTGATAGAATATGCATTAATGTTGGTTTTGTACATTTTGACCAGATTTGGTTCAAATCGGCTTCATATATCATATAGCTGCCATACAAACAATTGGTCGAAAATAAACTTTTATTGAAGAGTACCTGGGCTCAGGGTATCTTACTGTCGAGCGTGCTCGACTGTAACCGCCCACTTGTTAAGAATACTTCTAGTTGTATTTTTTTATTTATTATTCTACAAATCATAAGAGAATAATATTACCTGCTAGCAGTCTAATTGACAAATTGATAGACTTAGTCAATATATATTTTTTTGGCGATTGAAATTGCAACTTATTTGATCATAATTAAATTTGGTATTTTTCACAATTTCAATGCTTAACAAAATTCTGTAAAATAACGGTTCATCGGAAAATAATTATTTATTTTTTTAAACGTCAGAAAATCAATTCTTAACATATAATAAATATATTCGAAAAGAAATATTTATTAGTTTTCCATTTATATTTTAAAAACGGATGACCGTCTACAGCTCTTACCCGTTAGAGGGATAAGGATTGGTCATGCCAATCAAATTACAGAAAGATTTTGATTCCTTTTAGTTGTGGTTCCGTGTGAATATTTTAAATTTAAACTGTTCAAAATGTAACGTTATGACTTTTCATCGAACAACCAGGAATTTTACGTCATATTCACTGTATGGTGATCCACTTGAAGGGATTACTGCTGTTAATGGTCTGAATATTCTTTTAGAGCACACACTTATGTTTTCCGACCATATTTCAAAGATGGTAAATAAAGCCATGTCAGTCCTTCGTTTTATAAAGAGGTGGCCAAAGGACTTCAATGACCCCTATGTAACTAAAATTCTATATATCTCCTAAGTCCGTCCGATCTTGGAATACGGTTCATGTGTGTGGTGTCCACAGTATACTGTTTACCAAGAACACATTGAATCGGTGCAAAAAAATTTTCCTCTATTTGCACTGCGGGGCTGTAGATGTAAGACTACCTCCTGACAGACTTAAATTAATTAAACTGCCCTGTCTACTAAATCGTAGAATAATGCTTGGTATAGTTTTCATGTACAAGTTGATTGATGGTCACATATGCTCTATGGAATTAATGTCACAACTAATCTTTTCCGTACCTCGTAGAGTAGTATCTCGAAATTTTATCCCAATAGTGCTTCGAACTTCTTTCAAAATTTTGTGTTCTGATTATAACAGACTCTTTGATATAACTGCTACTGCTAACTCAATTCCCCACTTAAAAACTCTGTTACTAACTCATTAAGCCAACAATTAGTTTAGATTAATTTATTTTTATTTTTTGGTGTATTCTTTATCATTATTTTTAACCTGTAATCTTTCGCTTTATATTTTTGTCCGCAACTATTTTATATCATTTTTCTATCGCGTTCTATCATATTTGCATGCCCGTTGATTTATTTATTTATTTATTTATTTGTTCTTCTCTCATCTCATTTCTGTCCGGCGCGAACGTGTCGTCCATTATGTGACTGCGCCCCTCGGTTGGGGGGTGGGCCTCTTCGTAGCCTGGGATTCGCACGTAACAAGCTTCGGCTTGGTGACGTTTGGACCATTTGAATGTACATACTATGTACGTCAACGCCCAAATAATAAAATAAAATTAAAACTAATATTTTGTAACATTCTGTATTTTTTTGTTGTATGTTGTGCTTTGTAATCTTTTCTTTATCTCTAAACCTCACACAAAAACAAAATCAAAGGCTGCAGCATA
Organism: Drosophila falleni; assembly: GCA_035045575.1. NCBI lineage: Eukaryota > Metazoa > Arthropoda > Insecta > Diptera > Drosophilidae > Drosophila > Drosophila falleni. The sequence continues at coordinate 2,485,207 of JAWNOV010000056.1, read as the reverse complement.
CGAATTGTTCAACAGATGGTATAGGTGCAGTTAACAGGCAGTAATAAAATTTTATAAGATCCATTGGGTTTAGCTATTTCTAAATATGGATAAAAGAAATTTAAACTTTTTTCTTGGATTAAAAGTTTTGTAAAACACCAATCACTATATATTTCCGTACGCTGTGAATGGCAACTGTTAGCATTTGAATCGTACTTGTATGTGTGAGTGCTAAAGTAAAGTTCTGTTGGCGCAATGGCACATCTTTATTGAAATTGGCTTATTTTTGTTTTTTGAAATATTCTAAGAATGTAATTAAGATCTAGATATTTTCGCTACCAACTAAAAAAATTTATTGTAAATACACGGATTTTTCAACATATGTTCAACTTTAATATCGAAAATGAGAGTTCTTAAACTTTGGCGATTTTGATTTACACATAGCAGCGTTTGGTTAGCCAGCAGGCTTAGTATCGCGGACTTACGCGCACGGTGTCCCGAGTTCGAACCGAGAACGAGAAAGAATTTACTTTTATTTTTAATTTAATTTTATTTACATTTTTATAAATTTTACAATATTTAACAATTTGGTCAAAATCGGGTAACTATATGCAATAGCTGTCGTAAGAATGCTTTAGCTTTAGCATTAAAAACTTTTCTATTTTTAAGTTATCTCAACTAAACTCACAGATTCCCTTTTACACACCAAGTCTCAAATTTTTTTCCCAATTCTGGAATTTTCCCGCCAAATCTGGCGATTTTCCCAAAGTTCCATTGCATGGGCAGCTGGTAGGGTGAATACAAATATTCTTTTCTCTTTCAAAAAATGTTAAATTTATATATAAAGTTGTTTGTCCAACTGACTGATTTAGCATTGTACAGCCAAAACGGTTTGACGTACCAACTTAAAACTTTACCACAATATTCTTAAGATAACTTCATCAGGAGATAACGCTGCGTTTTTTCAAAATCCAAGTGTAAGTGCTTTAAATTAAAGTTCAAAGTTCCCATGGATATTTTCTTTACTTGTGTTGGTATTCAGTGGTAAAGTATGCTAGATTCAGAAGCAGAAGGTCCGAGTTCGAATCTCGCTTGATAATTGCCTTTTTTAAAATCAATTTGACAAAATAAAGACATACATTTATTAAATTAAAATATAGCAGTGTTTGGTCAGCTGGCGAGTTCAGTACCCAAGTTAGTAGTGTAGAGGATGGTGTCTTAGACCCAGGTGCAGGGAGGCGCGGGTTCATTTCCTACAACAGGCAGGATTTTTATTTTATTTTTTAATTTATTTTTATTAACAAATTTTTTAATTTTTAGGATATTTTTAAATTTGGTCAAAATCGGGTTACTATATCATATAGGTTGCAATAGGAATAATCGGGTCCAGATTCAACTTTAACATGGAGACCTTTTTTTCAATTTATTTCAACCAGATTGTATTTTTTTTTACCATATCTTACACACTGACCAACTTTTTTCAAATTTGGATGACTATATCATAAGCTGTCATAGGTACAATCAAGCTCAAATTAATCTTTAGTATGAAAAACTTTTTTGTTTCTTAAGACGTGTCAACCAAACTCACAGATTGTGAATTTGAGACTGTCTGTTACAACCTGACCAAATTTGGTTAACATCGGGTAACTATATTATATCGTCGCATTCCCGCGAAATGATCGTATGTAGGAAAATGTGATTTTACAGGAGAAGCTTTTTTTTAATTTTCTCAAAGTAGAGTGGTTTTTTAGCAGCCATTTTTTCATAAGATCTTATTTTATAGTTGTAATAACGAATGCTTGTTAAATTTTTTTTAAATATGGCCAATTGTGTTTACAGCAGCAATTTATTTAAACATACGATCATTTCGCGCGTCATGTTTTTGGTGCAAAACAATGCAATTTCAACATACGATATGAGAAAATCCTTATTTATTTATATAAAAAAAGTTAAAATAAAATTTTGTTTTTGTTTTTATTAAACTTATGTAAGAAATTCATATAAATCATATTTTTCTGTATGAAATTAAAATATATATGAAAATAAAAAAAAATAAAATATTGCATAAGGCAAACATCTTCAGTTTTCATCTTCTTCATCGGTTTCAGCTAAACAATCTACGATTGTTTTACAATTTTTAAGATTTACATATTCACTATGATATTTAGTAGGTATACTGTTAACATTGCATAGATTTTTTAAATCTAAAAACTTCTTTTCTGAAATGCTTAACTTGTTCTTGTATAAACTTTTAATATTTTGATTCAAGTTTGATATTTGAATAATTTTTTTTTTGTTTGTGTTTTCGAAATATTCTTAATTCAATTCCATTTCTCCGTTGTGCAAAATAGTTGTACGTAATTTGCTTAAATTTAATGTTAAACGCCAAGGAATAACGGCACAAAAGAAAACGACCAAAAAATACGCAAAACAAAGAGCTCAAAATTCGTTTATCTCGCCTTATTTTTGTACGTTTAAAGTAGTTAACAACACTTAAAAACAAAAATTTATATGGACATACGATAATTTCGCGCGCACAGAAAAATGTTAGTAAACATACGATTAAATTGAAATTGATTTTTTTTCCGAAACTAAAGCGAATTCATTTGTAATTTTTTGCAAGTATGTGAGACAGACGTTTTCTAACCGTTCTGCATTAAAATCTCAATTTCGCAAAAAATCAACATACGATCATTTCGCGGGAATGCGACGATATAGCTGCCATCGGAACTATTGGATGGAAATTAACTCCTAGTATGAAAATTTTTTTTGTTTTTTGAGCTATCTCAATCTTACTAAGTGCTACACTCTGCTCAAATTTGCAAATGCAAGAAACTTGCAGCATTCTCCAAATTAAAATTACCACGAAGTGAAAACAAACACCAAGTGTGACCAAATAATGTTATTGAAATGCACGGTCTCACATATTATCGAAATGAAATCAAATCGAAATCAGCCTCAAACCTGATTTTGTGAATTTACTTAGTGTTACCACACTTTCCACACAAATTTTTAAATTTGCCAGGCAACTTTACATATTTTGTATGTATGTTCTATCTCATAAAACAAAAAACTAAAATCGATTTTAACCAAATTTGGTCAGGATGTATAATACCAGCTCCGATATATAATCTATCAGTTTGGTTCTGATATCTCAACAAACACAAAGCTTTTTCATACTAAAGCTTCATTTTCCATGTATTGTTCCTATGGCACCTATATGATATAGTGGTCCGATCCAAAAATAAAAACAAACTTGATCTGCGTATGGTATCCAGGAACCTACATATCAAGTTTGATGTCTCTGGCTTTTATAGTTTCTGAGATCGACGCGTTCAAACAGACGGACAGACAGACGGACATGGCTCAATCGACTCGGCTGTTGATCCTGATCAAGAATATATATACTTTTTGGGGTCTGCCACGCCTCCTTCTGCCTGTTACATACATTCGGCCAAACACATTATACCCATTTTTGCCCATTTTTAATAGGCTCAGGGTATAAAAAAAAAACACAAAATAATGTTTTTTACATTGCAAATGAAAATATTAAGTTGAGTAAAGACCATTTAAGCACCTAAACCGGTAGAAAAAAATTCAAATCGGTGGACATTTGACGAATCTATGGGCGTATTAGTGAGCGCAAGTATGAAAAACCGGTTTTTTTTTACCGTAATTGAAAAATTCCGGTGTGATCCAAAAAATTCTAATGTGCAAAAATTTTTTATTTACTATTACCTACAACATACGCTATGTCCCATCCGAGAAGATTCGTTTTGATACTAGTATACGTGATACGTTATTAGTACCGTTCACCAGTAGTTTCAGAAGTCAACTTTGGCCTGCGCAGAAAAATGAAAAATGGCAATTTGTCATAGCTGACGTCACAAAAACAATCATTGGATCTGATTTCCTTCACCACTATAGGCTAGTCGACGTACCCAAAAAACTTCTCAGGGACAGCTTAACAAAGCTACATATAAGAGGATCTACTTGCAGCGTAGAATTCGAAAAGCTACACACCCGTTTCGAATCACTTCTACGTGAATATACAGACGGCAGCACAGCACCACATCTTTACAAATGATCAGCCTGTGGTTTCAAAAGCCCGTCGATTAAACCCAAAAAAGTTGGCAATCGCTAAACAGGAATTCGATTCCATGCTTCAGCAAGGCATTTTCAAGCACTAGCCAGTGGGCAAGTCCACTACACCTGACAGCCAAGAAGAATAAAAACGAATGGCGTCCATGCGGTGATTACAGACGATTAAAATATATCACAATGCCAGATAAATATCCATTGCCGCACATTCACGACTTTTCCTACATATTCAATGGCATGTCAATCTTTACAACAATCGACTTGGAAAGGGCTTATCATCAGATACCAATTGCTCCAGAGCATCGCGGCAAAACAGCAATTATCACCCCATTCGGCTTATACGAATTCAATGCGATGACATTTGGGTTATGCAATGCAAGCCAAACATTTTAGCGTTTTAAGGATCAAATCTTTAGGGATATGGACAACATTAAGGTTTACATAGACGACATCTGTATCGCTTCCCAAAACGCAGACGAAAACTATCAACACGTTAAAGATGTTTTTAACGCCTCAAAATGCATTTTTGGACGAACGGAGGTAGACTTCCTCGGCTACCACATCACGCAAGCCGGCATCACACCAACAAATGATCGGATTCAAGCAATCATTGATTTTAAGAAACTCGCACTGGCAAAAACTCAAAAGTTTTTTAGCAATGCTTAATCTCTACAGACGATGTCTACCCAATGAAGCTATTAAGCAAGAACAACTGCAAAAGCTAGTCACAGACAGCAAAAAGAAGGACAAGACACCATTAGAATGGAACGCTGAAGCAGAGCAAATGTTTGACCAATGCAAAGCTGACTTAGCACGCGTGACCACACTTACTGATGCTGTATGTTGACGCACGCAACTTTTGTGTTGGCCGGGCCTTAAATGAATCGCGAAACGGATCACGTAAACCACTTGCTCCAAGCCATATCGGAATCACAGCAGAAACAAAGCACCTATGGCCGTGAACTGCTGGCAATTTTTCTGTCTGGTAGATACTTTGCGCACTTGAGGGACGCAGCTGCACGATTCTGACCGACTACAAACAGCTCATTTTTGTTTTCAACAAAAGTCAGACAAAACCACTCCGAAGCAAACTCGACAGCTGAACTTAATAAGCGAATATACAACAGACATTCAGCACATCTTCAGCAAAGACAACATAGTTGCAGACACACTATCGAGAGTTGAGGCAATTTTAAAGAGATTTTGAATAGATAGATTTTAAAAAGCTTGCTATCAGCCAACAATCGGACATAGAATTGAAAGAACTAATTAAAAATTCCTCCTTACAGCTAAAAAAAATTCAGGTGGGCGATTCAGAGACGTTGTCACACTGCGACACATCCTCAACGCGCATACGTCCATAAGTCACACCCAGTTATTGCAGACACATTTTCAATTTAATCTACAGCTTATCGCACCCAGAAAAGCACGCTACAGTGAATCTTATAACTTAACGCTTCAACTGGAAGGACATGAAAAAAGGCATCGCTCGGATGGTAAAGAACTGCATCAGCTGCCAGCAAGCCAAAATCAACAGTCACAATAAAGCAGCGCTTCAAAAGTTTGATCTTCCCGACAAACAATTCGAGCATATAAACATTGATCTCATCGGACCTCTGCCACTGTCTAACAACTACAGGTACTGTCTCACCTGCATCGATCGATAATCTCGATGGCCAGCTGCAATTCCAACAGCGGACATTACCGCAGAGACAGTATGGCTGGATCGCGCACTACGGCATGCCGCATGCTATAACTACTGATCAAGGTAGACAATTCGTGTCTAAATTGTTTAAGGAACTCAAGCACTTAACAGGCTCTAAGCATCTGCGAACAACGGCAAATCATCCGCAAGCCAATGGCATAGTCGAAAGAATGCACAGAACGCTGAAGAGCGCTATCAAATGTCACACAGATTCCAGCTGGATTGACAGCCTCCCTATCGTACTACTTGATTTGCGCCTGTCATCAAGACGCACAGCGGACGCGAAAAAACTTGTACAGCTTGCATTTTAGCTGCAGCATCGGAGGGGGAGTGGATGTGGCAGTCTCATCAACTCGATAAACAGATCGAGCATCGATAGCATTAGGTTAAGCAATAATCGTTCAAGTGAACTAGTTCCGTTCAGCGACTCACGAAGAGCTCTCATCAAGAATTAATATGAATTTAATTTGTAAGAGAAATAATAATAAATAAGATACATTATTAAACAGAGTCTTACAGTACAAATAGTGTGATAAATGATCCTGATTACTAATATTTAACGACAAACAACAGTTTTTATGTTACTACTCTGTGTTTGTTTACAATTCTTGGCTTAAACAAATATTATTTGCCAAATGAATCCAAACGTGCTTTATAAATAACGAAAATTAAATAAATGCATTTTTATTAAAGCATGGAGTAGACACGTTTTTATAAAAAACAATATCATGGCATTCAGCAGGTACTGAATACTGATTGATCACAAGTAAAGGAACGATTACTGATTAAATTACCTGCTGAATGCCCCAAATGTTAGAGATAATGTCGAAACTCAGTCAATCACATCTGTGAAGTCAGTTGTACGGTTTGGTCGATAGAGACAGCCGCGCAACATGCTTGTTGCGCTCCCTTTAACAGCTACTTTTAAAAACGATCTCTATTATAATTTCAGAGGGCTGCTTGCGTATATCTTTAGTATTAAGTTTTATATTGATAAATCTTGCAACCCCTTCAGCCTTCTCGGTCGGACCGATAAAGGTCATAACCATCACATGCAACAAGGACATAATTTAGTTGAGGAACAAGCCAGGGTTCTTACACACATAATTCTTCACAAATATCAAGCTTAACTCTTTAATTTCGTTTGCATTGAAATTTTGAAAAATTAAAACTTTACTAATAGGCTCCAACATTAGCTGCAATCAATAAAATTTTGCACCTGCCACTTACAGTCATTAATCTCATAAGCTAGGTGAGTTAGCAAAATTCTTAGTATGCAAATTTGTAAGTGAAGACTATACCTTCAGACAGTAGTAGAAAGCTGTTTATATTGCTAATCGCCTTTTGCACCCTTCGTGCAGCTTTCGTCAGTAGCACGAACTGACGGCCGCAGTGAGGTGTTTAGAAATGGGGCTTATTCAAGAAAAATACAAGCGTTTCTCCTTTTCTCATTTTACTTCGCTGCAAGTTATCAGAATACTAAAATTTAGCCTGTTATTATGCTTTCAGATTGGTCACAAGAAGCAGTATCCAAAGCGGATATCTTGCGTTTAATATATCAAGGTCGTTTCCTACACTGCAACGTAACATTGGGAGCATTAGGACTTCCACTAGGAAAAACTACGGTTATGCATTTAGTGCCGCGTGATAATTTACCGGAACCTAACTCACAAGGTAAGTAAAAAGTTGGAGTAAAATATGTTCCAATAAAGCTAGGGAACCAATTTGAACTTCTTAAAAAAAAAAGTAAAATGGTATATTGTGTTCGATTGAATGTATGTAACAGGGAGAAGGAGGCCTCTCCGACCCTATCGATATATATAAAACTCTTTGTCCAGCACATTCATTCATACATTTATTATGAAAATTATATAAATATTATTTCTTCGTAATAGGTATTTCAAATTAAGCTTTCTAAATATATCGAAGAGTGTAGATAAAAGAGATGCGTGAATAATATTATCAGTGAATTATTAATGAAAATGTTTTCCAACCTATGCAAAAAGTAATCGTGTAATCGTGCCTCTTGCGTCTTTTTTGGCGTACCAGGCATCGGGCTATTTGCGGAGGACTGTGACCGCACGATTTTTACTAAATCGTCTGGGTAAGTTTTTGAAGTGAAACTTCTATAGGCGCGTTGGGAGTGAATCGAAAATGTGACGAAAAACCGACAGATTAGGGAGGGGGAAATGCCGTATGTATACATACATACATATGTATGTGTATGCAAAGCTCTTAGCTGCTCTTTCTACTCTGAGTCAAAAGCTCTAAGCTCGGCTTGTTTCCCGTTACGTTATCGCATGTTCCTCACGTGTTTGTTTTGCGCGTCATTTTAACATGTATGTATGTATGTATGTATGAACGTATGTATGTACATATGTATAAGAATGGATTAGTTGAGTGCTTAATTTGTGCAAGAGAAACTTCGCACGCTCTGTGTTTAAGCATATGTATGTATGCATGTACTTAAGTCGTATGTATGAATGAAAGTATGTATATGTACATATTCTATATGTTTATTTGTAAAGTAAGTACATACATATAGTGTGTTTTGTTTTCTATGTCTTGTAAGATCTATTTGATCTTCACACGACGACGAGAATTCTAGTGACAAGCAAACTTGTATAAAGAAGTGAGCTAAAGAAAAATGGAAAAAATTGTCATATTGAAGTAAAATCACTGCGGACGGCAGTTCGCGTTAGTGACGAAAGCAGCACGAAGGGTGCGAAGGCGACTAACAACTATATACAGCTAAGTTGGAAAATTTGCTACGACTGTCCGATCAGATCGAGTTATATACCGATCGAAAGGTTTAGTCCTAACTTACAAAATGGCATACTAAAACTTTTGCTAATTCACCTGGGTCATGAGATACGGGGGTGTAAGTGGGAGGGGAAAAATTTATATGATCGCAGCTTATGGAGCCGTTGGGGCTTTTACGTAAAATATTTTATTTTTTAAAAATTCTTATCAAAAATACGCGTCGTTTGATACCTTGATGACCCAAATCCGATAACTGGTTCAAAAGATAAATAAATTTGAAAATTTTAGTAGAATACTAAAAATGAAGTGAAAAAGTTTCTTTGTTTGTCTGTTTGTCTGTTTGTCTGTTTGTATCAAAGCGCTAAAAAAGCGTAGATGTTATGATGGGGATTTGTTCATTTTTGAAAATCTAGAAATGTTTGTTTTACGACTTTTTCAATTTCCCGCTAGTTTAGCGGGAAATCGCTAAATCCCGCTAAATTTGAAACCTCACCAGTTTCCATACCATAGAAGCTATAGATATGTTCTGGGTATCATTGGAAAGGTGTGCTTGAGGGCTTTTAGGCGTACCTTTAAACTTTTTTTCTAAAGTACTCAGGTAACATTTTACAGGTGAAATAAAGTTTTTTAGCTTACATTTTGGCGATTTCTGACAAAACGGCTCTAACGATTTTAATTAAATTTTAGTATGTTGTAGTACGTAGAATTTTGCGTTTTTTAGTATATGAAACATAAACTTTGACCAAGGGGTTTGGAAGATATTGCTTGTTAACTGAATGTATACATTTTTCTATCGGTCGAAAATCAGGTTTTAGTAAGAAAAACTTTTTGGTTGTATGAGATATCTCAAACAAACTGACACAATACGCATTTAACTTGGTTTTATATATTCTGTGCAAAGTTGGTTCAAATCGGACCACTATAACATATAGCTGGCATAGGACCGATCGGGGGAAAATGGAGTCTTAGTACGAAAAACTTTTTTGTTTTATGAGATATCTCAACCAAACTGATAAAATATGCATTTAACTTCGTTTTATATATCCTGGCCAAAGTTGGTTCAAATCGCACCACTATATCATATAGCTGTCATAGGACCGATCGGGCGAAAATGGAGTCTTAGTACGAAAAACTTTTTTGTTTTATGAGATATCTCAACCAAACTGATAAAATATGCATTTAACTTGGTTTTATATATTCTGTGCAAAGTTGGTTCAAATCGGACCACTATAACATATAGCTGTCATAGGACCGATCGGGGGAAAATGGAGTCTTAGTACGAAAAACTTTTTTGTTTTATGAGATATCTCAACCAAACTGATAAAATATGCATTTAACTTCGTTTTATATATCCTGGCCAAAGTTGGTTCAAATCGGACCACTATATCATATAGCTGTCATAGGACCGATCGGGCGAAAACAAGTCTTAGCATAAAAAACTTTTTTTTACAAGAGATATCGTAACAAAACTAATAGAATATGCATTTAAGTTAGACTTATAGATCCTGAAGAAAGTTGGTTCTAATCGAACCACTATATCATATTACTGTCATTGGACCGATCGGGCGAAGTCTAAGTCTTAGTATGAGAAACTTTTTTTTCTCACAGTAGGTACGGGGCTTCCGACAGTAGAGTAGCAACTTAAGCGATGCGAGCAGGGGGCGGAGCCCCCTACTTTTCTTTATAATTAAAAAAAAATTTTTTTTTAAATATGAAAAAATATTCAACAATGATAAATTTACAATGTCAACAGCAAAAGCAATTGCAAAAATTTCTGATATCCCACAAAAAAAACCTCTAAACGAGGTAAAAGACTAGTGACGAAAGCAATTTCCAGCCCCAAAATTTCTGATATCCAATTTTGTGACGAACAAAATTGAGTTTAATATAAAAATATTAAATAAAAATATAAATTAATAAAAAAAAACAATTGGCATTCGGCACTGTGCAAAAAGTAATTTTTATGTACAAAGAAGCTCACCCTTTTTGCGCACAGTGCACAAGGCCAATTGTTTTTTTTTATTAATTTATATTTTTATTTAAAATTTTTATATTAAACTCAATTTTGTTCGTCACAAAATTGGATATCAGAAATTTTGGGGCTGGAAATTGCTTTCGTCACTAGTCTTTTACCTCGTTTAGAGGTTTTTTTTGTGGGATAAAAAATACAGGCCACTACCGTATGCACTCCTAGGAAGTTTCACTTCAATCGCGTAACTTTTTACGCACATCTTTTTTATTTTAAACGCTCGGCCCCCGCAGCTTTAGCAGTGTTTCTGTCCGTAGATGCTGCCATTTTATTCGTTATCATGAAAATCGGCATAAACAGCTTTGATAGCAGAAATTGTATTGAAGGTGGCATGACATTACGCTCAAGGACTTAACGCGCAAAAAAGTTTTTAGCGTTCTGTCCATTTTTTATTTTGAATATAACGCTCAAATTAAGGTTTTGTTCCGAAATAAAAATGTATAACAAAATCTTTGTGCCCCATAATAATCGGGGCCGCCCTAAAATAAGGTCCAACTCGAATTCAATCGAATTTCATTTTAAAAATTTTAGCGAATTATTATTCAGTTATTATTAAGTTAAAAAAAATAAAAACAAACAAAAACATTTTATTTCCACTTTTCCCGTTTATAAGAAAGTCCATTGGGGGCCTTAAATTTGGTTACGATATCTCAAAAAACCAAAAGAGTTTTTTATACTAAGACTTGATTTTTGTCCGATCGGTCCTACGACAGCTATATGATATAGTTGTCCGATTTGAACCAACTTTGGTCAGGATATATATAGCCTTTCGTCACTAGACTTTTACCTCGTGAAAAGGTATTATTTGGAAGATATCAAAATTTTTTTTTTTTGTTTTATATGTTTCTGCTTGTGATTTCACTAATAATAAAAAACAGTTGTAGAAACACCCCAACAATGCTACAAAAAAAAAAAAAAAACTTTCAGGCAACACTGGTTACTACTGCACTGGGGACAAATGCAAAGCTGTCTGCTACATAGGTTTGCTGCTATGTCAAGTTACTGCTTCTGTCATATTTTAACTCTATGTATTTTTTTATATAATAGTATGTTAATATACAGTAACGTAGTTATAGAGCTAAACGCACGTACCAATACAAACAAAGCTCAACAGAGAGAACAACAGCCAGATACAATTTATAACATAAAACTTCTCAGGAAGCTCAAATTCAAAACATAACAATTAAGAAACAGAACGGTTCACAGGCAGATCATATAAGACAAATGTAAACATAAAATATCTTGATAAGAACCGCAGCCGCCGAATCAACTTATAAATAAATAATTTGCATCGACAGCATAATTTCTCCAACATATGCGTCCGCGACAATCGTCACGTAGGTCAAAAATCATCATCATTCATTAGTTATTCTTAAGTTGCACTTAAATATGCTTGTGTTTTTGGTCTAAATTAATTTATTTACGTAGCGAAAACAAGTGCCAAGTAAGTATAAACACTTAGTTTTTAATATCAGAGAGAAAGATAATTTTTACAGACATGTGTGATATGTTAAAAAAAATTTTTGTCTGTAACCTACCTTACCTTTCCAACGATATATAGGATATATCTGTAGCTTCTATGGAAACTGCAGGCATTTTTATGCCATACATGCCATGAACCAGTTGTCGATTTTGAGTGATCGACACGTATTTTTGATATGAAATTAAAAATAAAAAACATTTTACTAAAAGGCCCCAACGGCCACATTAGCTGCAATAATTTAAATTTTGCACCTTCCACTTACATTCATTAAACTCATAATCTAGGTGAGATACGAAGATCTCAGTATGCAAATTTGTAAGTGAAGACTATACCATTGGACAGTCGTAGCAAATTTGAATTTTAGCTGTATATAATGCTAGTCGCCTTTCGTACTCTTTGTGCTGCATTCGTCACTAGCACGTACTGTCGTCCGCAGTTACAGGCCAAACCGCTCAAGATACAAATTTGAAGTTTTGGGACAATAAACTTAAGACAATTTCATCGTGGGATAAGACAACACTTTGCAATATTCGACCTGCTAGGGCGTCAAAATGTAAACCTGTATTTTCAGTTTACATGTAGTAGAGTTTGGGCAAGTGCGGCATTAAGTGGCAAAGTTGTGCGGAGAATTGTTTGTTAGACTCACGCGCAAGGCTTCACGGGTTGAAGGCCTACCGGCTTAGCCCAGGCAAATATTACTTTTTTTTTAAATTTTATTAATTGTTATTCGTATTTATTTTATAAAAAGTATGAAAGGCTATAGTCGAGATCCCGACAGTAGGATACCCGTTACTTAATTTAAATATATTTAAAAGTATTGTAAAAAATTTTTTTTTTTTAAAAATAAGTTGTTTGAGAATTAACTATTATTAAAAAAATTTATTATTATAGGCCCTGCATCCCCATTGGGGCATGTATTGTTGCTCAATTTGCCTCGTCCTCCTAATTATGAGACTCGAAAAGGAAGGTTTTTTTTTCAAATTTGATAATAAGCAGCTTCGTCAGGTTAAAAACTGCTTTTGGTTATCAACTGCTTCATGTTCACAATTTTTTCCACATCCTCAGGTTATCAACTGCTTTATATTAGCAACTGCTTCAACATCCTCAGGTTATCAACTGCTTTATATTAGCAACTGCTTCAGGTGTAATTCAAGTAGAAATTGCTTCAGGTCTCAGAAAAAAATTCTGCATAGTTTAAAATCAATTCAAACTTTCATCGTTTACAAAATATTGTATGAGATTAATTAGGCAATAACAAAAATTGTGTCTTTTGTTGGTTTACTATCGATATGACATATTCAGCAAGCAACACAACACTTGCATAAATGCAAGGAGCATGATTTCAAGAGATGTTAATTTTCCATCCTCAGTACCGCTTCTGCCAGTTGACCAACAATTTAAACTTAATGCCGTCTTTGCGTGACTAGAACTAGTTGAGAATTTGAAGGCGCAAAAATGATTAAAATTATTAAAAATGATTTGAATGCCATATTGTGTTGCTGTTGTGACTTAGTTTAAACATAATACAAAAGATTTTAGGCCAACTTTTAAATCTTTTTGGTTACCGACCCCTCTGCTGAGTAACAGGCAACATTATACAACGAACAACAAACAACACTTGGATAAAAGCGTGGAGCATGGCATGGTACAGCTGATTCAAGAGATGCCAGTCCCAATCATCAGTACCATTTGGGTTGCCTCGTTTAGCAATTCAAGCCTAATGTCATGTTTGCGTCGTCAGAACCAGTTGAGAATTATTTGATGCATTTTTGTTAAGTCTAATAATATAAAAACTATTGCATACTCTAAGAAGCTTATTTTACTTCAAGAACTTTGGCACGTTAATACTGCTGTTCTACTTGTCCGATCTTACTGCGACTTTACAGGATAATAAATAATAGCAACTTGCAACTCTAATACCCACAAAAAACGTATTATCTTAAAAACTGGGTGTAGTGGTTTCTCGCAATTTGCGTGGGTGGAAGGGGACGTGACAAAAATTGAAAACAAACTTGACCTGCGTGAGGTACATAGAAATCTGCGTGCCAAATTTGGTTACTCTATCTCTTATAGTCTCTGAGATCGTTTTGTTTATAGAAATTACTTGTATTACTTTGAAAACATTAAATCGCCATAACTGCTGTTCTTCTTGTCCGATCCTACTGCGACTTGCAACTCTAATACCCACAAAATCGTATTATCTTAAGAACTGTGGGTGTGGTGGTTTTTCGCGATTTGCGGGGGCGGAGGGGGGCGTGGCTTACATTTGAAACAAACTTGATCTGCGTGAGGTATATAGAAATCCGTGTCAAATTTGGTTTTGCTATCTCTTATAGTCTCTGAGATCCCTTTGTTCAAACAGACGGGCGAACGGCTTTGCGCTATTTGCGGGGCGGAGGGGGGCGTGACATTAATTTAAAACAAACTTGATCTTCGTGGGGTATATAGAAGTCTGTGAGTGAAAGTTTGGTATCTCTATCTCTCATAGTCTTTGAGATCCTTTTGTTCATACGGACGGACAGACTGACGGACGGACAGACACACATGGCTTTATCGACTCTGCTGTTGATGTTGATCAAGAATATATATACTTTATAGGGTCGGAGATGCCTCCTTCTCCCTGTTACATACATTCCAACGAACACAATATACCCTTTTAATTATTTTTTAAGTAACGGGTATAATAAATAGAACCGGTGGCGCATAATCCAAACAAGCGGAATTGGCGAAAGGAAAGAAAAGTCTTAGCCTGGAACATTCGTTCCGACAAGGCCAGGCCGTCTGTCAGGGCAATCTGTCGCAGGAGCTCGGGTAAATATTGCTATAAAGCAACTAAAAGTGGTAGCAGGTACTAACTCTCATGTGCGTGCTTTATTACGAGCATTCTTTCCATGGTTTGACTCTGCATTTAAGCATTCAATGCATCATTTTACTACATTTACTGTTTTTGATTGTATTGCTTGAATAAAATAGTCTTGTTTAACAATTTCTTTTGCTTTCATCCAACCAAAATTTACTTGCTCGTGTAATAACTTTATTACTTCGTATTCCTTTACACTTGGTATAACTAAGAGTTCTTTGCTTAGAATTTTAAATAGTACACCATTCTTTGGGAAGAAACCTTCATTCTCATGTTCTTTTAACACCGTCTTTACTGCTCTAATCCAATTATTTGCATCTTGCGCTTCTATCAATCGGTATTTTAGTGAATCTTCTACTAACAGACAATCGACTTTACTGCGAGCATCTGCATGTTTCATTTGCTCATCTTTTCTGTATTAAACTGAACAATTGTCCTCTAGTAAATAAGTTATCCAACGGTAAATACTTGGTGGTATATCGTCCATTTTTACTGACAAAGTGAACGCCTTGTAATCTGTAATTATTTTGAATGAAATTCCAAGGAAATATACTCATTGGATTTACTATTGCTAAAGCCTTTAATTTACACGACAAATATTTTTCTTCAACTATAAAAGTTTTTTTGCTCATATACTCTATATGATGAAACAACTGATCTTCCGAGTCTTTTTGCATTAGTACTGCTCCATCACCGTACTTCGAAGCGTCTGTGTGTACTTCCGTTAGGGCATTGGGATAAAACACTTTAAGAACTGGTGGCTTGGCTAAAATTTGTTTCAACTGCAATTATGTGTTCGTCCTTTAGGTTAATTTTAATATTTTTGTCAAATTTCATTGACGCATGATGTCACTGAGTGGTTTGGCTATTAATGCGTATCCCTTATAAAACGCCTCAAGTAGGGAGTTAAATCCAAAAATGTTTTGTATTGGCAAATTTTGTACAGCGTCTATCTACACCTCAGTCAGGGTTATACTTTCACATTCAATTTAATATTTGAAGAATTTTATCTTGCTCATTAGTATCTGGCATTTTTCCCATTTAATCTGTAAGCCTGCCGAACTTGCTACCTTCGAAAGTGTTTAAGTTGTTAATACCTTCTTGTTTGTCCTTAGCTAAAATAACTATGCTGTCCATATACGTTTTAATTTTTTATTTTTTATCAAGTCCCTTAAAACTACATTTATATAGCAACAAAAAACAGCTGGAAAATTCGTGGTACTTAAAAAACCTAAGTGAACTCGAGCTGTTCATTGTGGGTCACCAACGAGGTGAAGTTTCTTGACTCAACCTCAATTGGAACATGGAAAAATCCACTTTTTATGTCTAATGTTGTGAATATTTTATTTCCATGTAGTCTGTCCAAAATATCATAAGTCAGAGTCATGGGGAATTTATCCCTAATAATTTTTTCTTTTAGACGCCTGTAATCGCAACACCATCTTGTACTACCGTCTTTCTTCGAAACTAGTACTACAGGGGCTGCAATTTCTGATTTACTTTCAACAACTATACCTGACTCTAACCACTCCGTTACTTGCTTATCAATAATACATTTTTCAGCATGAGAGCTTCTTTGCGGATGCTGCCAAAAAGGTGTATCGTTGCTCAGTGTCATTTTCATCTCAACTGGGGATAATATGGTCTTCTTTGGGTCGTAATTATTGATCCTCTACTGTCTTTTTATCCACCTCAGACTGGTGTGCTTGGTCTCGTTTTTCAGACGTCTGTGTGGGCTGAATCTACCTCACTAATGCACATAGCTTTAAATTTGACACACGCATAAACTTCCTTTGCATCCTTCCTAATAAACTTGGCACCCTTTTGATTTAACAGCATATTAACTGATTTTAATATTTCACGACCTAAAATTTGTTACTACGTGAAAACCAACTGTCAAAGATATATTAACAGCTATTATTTCCAGCTCAAAACTCATTTTTTTTTTTTTTTTTTTTTTTTTTACAAAGTTAGCTATAATTCACAAGAATATTAAAGCTAAGTAGATAATAAGAGCGCTAGCGACCAGGCCTTCGGCTCTATGAAGGATTATATCTTATTTGTTAAATTACAATCTTGTATATATCTGTATATTTTATTTATATTTATTGTTGTGACGTAGGGTAAGATGGATGAGGGTAGTATATTTGGAAAATGGGCTTTTCTAAAGGTAACTAATTTTTTGCAGGTGTCCAGCAGGTGTGCGGTAGAGAGCTCTAGACCACATAAGTGGCAGTTCGGTTTTGGGTTTACTGACAATACATGGCTGTGGGTGCCACTGCTGTGTCCTATCCGGAGGCGGGTGAAAATAGTGTTTTTCGCTCGGGATGTGTTGATAGGGAACTTGACTTTCTCCAAGTTTGGGTTGCAGTTCCTGTATCTGTGATGAAAGTTAGCCCAGATTTCGATTTTTTGCGAGTGGAGTTGTTTGAGAATAACTTTTCGCAGATCTTTTTCCGCTGAGGGGACTATCATGATTGTGGGGTACTTTGACATTGCTTTTGCTGCATTGTCAGCCAACTCATTGCCCCTAATGCCTCTGTGGCTGGGAACCCAAAATATGTTAAGTATTAGTGGGGTTTTTATTAAACTCTCCCGTATCTGCACGATTGTTGGGTTTGTGTTAGACATATATATTTTTGACAGATTCTACAGTCGATAGGCTATCGGTACATATAGTAAACTTTCCAGTTCTGCCTTGTGCGTAAACGATGGCTTTCAGAATAGCTTCTGCTTCGGCTGAAAATACAGAGTAGTATTCTGGTAGTGATCCTGCTGATAGAATTTTACCATTGATGTCAACGCATGCGAATGCAGTGAGTTCAGCTGATTTTGTTGCATCAGTGAATATCCACGTTCGATTATCATAAAATTTCTTGGCTGATTTATTATAAAATAGTTGGCGGAAAGTTTCCCCGTTTGTGTGATTTTTTGGAAATTCCTGTAGCGCGCAGTTAATAGAGGATTGTCTAAGAAGCCATGGAGGGGCGCTGGAGATTTTCGGTGTTGTTGGAGTTGCGATATTCCATTCTTTGGAGAGAGCGGCGCATCGGCGTATTGTGGAGAGGTATCGGTAAGTTCTCCGTTGTTTTATAGCCTTCCGTACCACAGTTTGAAGGAGCTGGTTGGGTGAGCAAAACATTTTCGGGATAAGCAGGGCTGTTGTTTCTGCAACTCTGTCCTCTATTGTTGACAAACCCGCTTCTGCTAGGACGCATTTTATTGGAAAGTTGGAAAGGCGTTGATACTGCGACGAACCGCTGTGTGGTAGGCTGGTTTAAACAGGCGGACATGTGACTTTGCGCACCAGCCGAATATTGGCAACGCGTAATCTATTTTTGCCAGTATAAGAGCCCTGGCGACATTTATAAGACTATTTGTATTTATTAAGGAATGTTTGGAGCTTAGATATTTTATAATGTTTCGTTTTTTTTCAAGGTTATCTCTGAGATACAGACTGTGATTTTTAAATGTCATTCTCTTGTCGAAATATAGGCCTAATATCTTAAGAGCCTGGACGCATTCTATAGTAAAGTTATTAAAGCTTAAACTAGAGTATGTACATCTTTTTTTTTACAAATGTGCAAAATTTTACATTTACTGGGAGATAGGGTTGCACCAGAGCCCAGACCCCAGTTGTATATTTCCTTAAGTATATCTTTTAAAATATTGTTAAGTTTTGTTAAGTCCTTGATTTTACTAAAGATTATGGCATCATCTGCGTACATGATTAATTGAATTTTTTTATGATTAGATACAATTTTGTTGATTTCTTCAAATGCTATAATGAATAGAATAACCGATAATGGCGATCCTTGGGGAATGCCAGTATATAAACTGTGATAGTTTGAAAGTACGTTGTTGATCCTGACTCGAAATGAGCGGTGGGAAATTAAAATTTTCACTATATTGAAAATTTTTGTACCCACCCCCCATTGTTCGAGTTGCTGAAGAACAGTATGGGCTCTCACGCGATCAAATGCCTTTTCGAAATCAGTCGCCAAAAACGTGACATGATTTCTTGAGGAAAGGGCATCTGTGTTTGGGCTTGAAGCCTCCTTGGTTCGTGCTGATCAGTTTATTTTTGGTAGCGTACCATAAGAGTCTACGGGCAATCATTTCTTCGAATGTTTTGGCGATACATGGAAGTAATGAGATGGGTCGGTAGCTTGCAACTTCGTCAGATGGCTTGTTTGGTTTTGGGATAGGTACAATGATGGCAGATTTCCACACGTGGGGGTACTGACCAACAGAAAATATATTGTTGTATAGGTTTAAAAGCTCTGCTTTGCCTGTGGCGGACAGTTGTTTAAGCATCGGATACGAAATTCTGTCGTGACCTGGTGTTTTGCCTTTAGCCTTTGTTAGGGCAGTTTCTAGTTCTAATTCTGTGAAATCGTATTCGAGTTGTTTAACAGATAGACTAAGTCTACCAGGAGCATGAACATACTCGAGGGATACTGCCTTTTGTTGCCTGTATTGAATGTTGAAGTTGCAGTCCTCGGAATACTTTGACCAAGTTGTGGCAAATATGTTCGATATTTCAAAGGGTGCCGTTATTAATGTATTATTAGCTCTGATACACTTAAGCTGGGGAGGGGGGACTCCCACCAGGGATTTAATGTCGCGCCAGATTTTTTTGAGGAGGATTGAGGAGAAATATTGGATGTGAAGGCACCGAGGCTCTCACGTTTGGCTTCTTTAACTGCACGCTTAAAGAACGCATTTGCTCTTTTGTAAGCTATGAGGTTAGCATCTGTCATTTTGTATTTATAGGTTTGCCATAATTTTTGCTTTTTATCCCGAAGATCTCCCAGATTCTTATTCCACCAAATTATCTTTCTTTTAAATTTGTGAGGTTTGGTCTGTGGAATTGCCTTATTTGCCGCCACCCGAATTGATTTGGTAATTTGGGAGACTTGCAGTTGAATGTCTGCATTTTGTGTGAATGAGGTGTGGGTATTATAGTTTAAACGAAACATGTCCCAATTGGCTAAATCAATTTTGAATTTTGGGGAGAATTTAGATTTTTCAAAATGAAACTGATTTAGTATTTCAGTTATGACTGGAAAATGATCGCTGCTGTATAAGTCGGGTAAAACTTCCCAATTGCAATTAGAGGAGATAAACGTGACGTCTATGTGTGTGTAAGTTTTATGTGTGGAAAAATGTGTCGGACTGCCATTATTCAAAAGAGATAGGTTTGTTTTTGAGACGGCTTCGATAATATTTTTTCTTCTGAAGGTGGTGCGTGAAGAGCCCCAAGCAAAACCCCAGGCATTGAGATCTCCAGTAAACAATAGTGGAGCGGAGAAGCTGTTTATTATTGTAAGTATTTTGTTCCCCGAAAAATATTGATCAGGGGGGATATAGTTGTTAAGAATAGTAAATTTTTCGTTAAGTTTTAATTGAATGGCCAAGTAAAGTATACTTGAGCTGGTCAGAGAAGGGAGCAGAGAGTGCGGTAGGTGCCTTTTAACAAGAATTCCTATTCCTTGTTTGGCATTAAGGTTGTGTGGTAGGTTAGTGAAGTAACCTATGTATTGTTTGTTGCAGATTATGTTTTTTGAGTTAAAAGGTAAGTTAGTTTCTTGAAGACATATTATATCTGGATTTATTTTATTTATTAGAATCGTTAATTCATCAAAATTATTTATACATACAAAATTATATACATAAATGAAGTAATAACACTAGGCAACAGCCCAAAAGTTACAAGAACCAAAACCACTTTTTTGGATAGATTTGGGACCAAAACCGACGAAAAACATTTTTTTTTTTTTTTATGGAGAGAGATTTTTTTTTTTAGAGTTTTTCAAAAATCTGGCTTTTTTTTATTCCTTTTTTTTAGAGGTGCGCCCACATTTGTAATCATTACTCCAGAATGCCAAAGCCGATTTATCAAACCTTTACTTTGTTTTTTTTTTTTGAGAATTTTTCAAAATTGGCTTTTTTTTTAATACTTTTTTTCAGAGGTGCACCCACATTTGTCATCATTACACGAAAATGCCAAAACCGATTTATTAAACCTTTACTTTATCTAAAAGCTAATGAATATATCTATATTTCATTTATACACAGTCTTAGATTTAAACCAGTAGTTTAAGAGATATCAATTTTTGAATTAAGAAAATGATGATTTTTCCTTAGCTTTTTTCTTAGCTTTTTTCACTAAAAAATTCGAGGAAAATTCGAAACAATTTTTTTAAATTTTATTAACTATCTTATTTGCGTAGCTGTTGTTATTACGCGTTGTTTAAGATATAATTCATTAAAATCTATGGTGAGACGGCGATATGATATTTTGTTGAATTGAGGCATGTTTTTGTCGACTTTTTTACTTCGTTGTGGTGTGGCATGACCTTTAGTATGAAAATTTTTTGTGTTTTTTGAGATATCCCAACCAAACTCACAGAATTTGAATTTGTTATTGTTTTACACATTGTGACCAAAGTTGGTTCAAATCGGTGAACTATATCATATAGCTGCCATAGGAACAATCGGTCAAAAATCAAGTTTTAGTATGAAAACTTATTTGTATATTGAGATATTTCAACTAAACTGACAGAATAGAGGGTCATTTGAACTACATAATTTGTTACTATATATTTAGCTATATTAATTAGCCATCGTTAAGTATGTTTGCCATTAAAATCTATGGAAAGACGACGGAGTTATTAGCATATAAGCAATGAAACAAGTTTTTCGCAACGGTTGATTTTCGACTGATCGGTCCCATGGCAGCTATATGTTTTAGTGGTCCGATTCCAACCAAACTTGGACAGGTTGTATAAGACAATACGAGATTCTTAATTTGTAAGTTTGGTACAGATAACTTAAAAAATAAAAATGTTTTTCATACTAAAGCTTGCTAATCGACCGTTCGTATCGATCGTTCCTATGGCAGCTATATGATATAGTGCTCCGATTTCAACGAAATTTGGTAAGGATGTGAAAAACAATAAAAAATACCCAATTCATGAGTTTGATTGAGGTATCTCAAAAAAACAAAAAGTTTTTCATACTTAAACTTGATTTTAGACCGATCGGTCCTATGACAGCTATATGATATAGTGGACACATTTAAACTAAAATTGGTAAAGATATAAAGGACAACATAGAATATACAATGTGTGAGTTTGGTTAAAATATCTTAGAAAATAAAAAAGTTTTTCATACTAAAGGTGGATTTTTGACCGATCGTTCCTATAGCAGCTATATTGAATAGTGATCCGATTTGAACCAAATTTGGTAGGGTCATATAAAACACATTCCCAGATATACAATCTGTGCGATTGGTTGATATATCTCAAGAAATAACATAACTTTTCATACTAAAGATTGATTTTCGACCGATTGTTCCTATGGCAGCTATATGATATAGTGGTTCGATTTGAACCAACTTTTGTCACAATGTGTAAAATAATAACAAATTAAAATTCTGTGAGTTTGGTTGGGATATCTCAAAAAACACAAAAAATTTTCATACTAAAGGTCATGCCACACCACAACGAAGTCAAAAAAGTCGACAAAAACATGCCTCAATTCAACAAAATATCATATCGCCGTCTCACCATAGATTTTAATGAATTATATCTTAAACAACGCGTAATAAAAACAGCTACGCAAATAAAATAGTTAATAAAATGTAAAAAAATTGTTTCGAATTTTCCTCGAATTTTTTAGTGAAAAAAGCTAAGAAAAAAAGCTAAGGAAAAATCATAATTTTCTTAATTCAAAAATTGATATCTCTTAAACTACTGGTTTAAATCTAAGACTGTGTATAAATGAAATATAGATATATTCATTAGCTTTTAGATAAAGTAAAGGTTTGATTAATCGGTTTTGGCATTTTCGTGTAATGATGACAAATGTGGGCGCACCTCTGAAAAAAAGTATTTAAGAAAAAGCCAAATTTTGAAAAATTCTAAAAAAAAAATCTCACCATAAAAAAAAAAAATGTTTTTCGTCGGTATTGGCCCCAAATCTATCCAAAAAAGTGGGTTTGGTTTCTGTAACTCGCAAAAAGTGCGATTTTGTTGCCTAGTGTAATTGATATATGTATGTCTTCAGGGAACATAGTATTTTTTTTATTTTTTATTTATTTATTATTATTATTGTATCAGTCGGACATTGACTCAGTTGGGTCAAGATCCATGGTGTTATTTGGTGTTGAATCAGATAATGACTCAATTGAGCCACGATCGATGGTGTTGTTTTGTGTTAAGTGTGAGTGAGTAGGTGATTTTGGTTTTGTTCGGTTATTGAGTGTTTTTGCTAAGAATTGATATAGAGAGAGTAGAAGGAGATTGAGTGTTATTTTGTGGAAGCGAGTCGGACGACGAGAGGCGATCGTCAGAGCCACCAATATTGCTCTTATCAGTGTGACGGTTTTTGTTGTACTTTGCTTTTTGCGCTGTGCTTTTTTCGTTTTCTATGTTTGCTGTGACTGCGGCGTAGCTGTCGGGCTTGGATTGTTTAGGCAAGGCAACTTTGTAATAAAGCTTTGCCTCTCTCATTGTACACTTCTTCGTGGTTTTTATTTTCAGTATTTCTTTTTGCTGTATGAATGCACTACATTTTTTGTCTGAGGCAGCATGGTTCTGAGAGCAATTCACGCATTTTGGAGAGCAGGTACCAGAGTGCGGAGTGAGTCCACAGTTACTACACGTTGGTTCGTTCTTGCAGTATTTTTGGGTATGACCGAGTTTTTGGCAAGATTTGCACCGCATGGGATTCGGAACAAATTCGGTTACCTTTACAGTGTGCCGCATATGTCGATTTTCGATGGAAGGTTATAGAGTTCGAAAGTAAGAAGCATAACACCCGACGGTTTTGCTTCACCCTCAACTTGCTTGGTGAACTTGTAGATTGCGATAACTTTTTGGGAGGCGAGCTCTTCAAGAATTTCGTTTTCGGGCACGTTAATAAGGTAGGGTGCATAAATAGTCCCTTTAACCGAATTAAGTGATTGGTGGAGTTGGCATTCTATTTTGCATATACCTGGATGTTCTTTTGCGTTGATGAATTTGTTGGCGTCGTCGATTGATCGAACCAGCATTAATAGATTTCCGTCTTTTAAATTTGTTATTGAGTTAATATTCTTATTGATGTGCTTAAGCGCCTTGTGTACAGCGAAGCAAGAATATTCTGAGATTGTTTTATCACTGTCTTTGGCGGAGATTATTATAAATTTTGGGTTAGCAATGTTGGTTGATGGCAGTTCGGGAAAGTCATTTAAAGTTTTTGAAGGTGGTCTACGTTTTTTGGTTGGGGGACTGTCGGCCAGAGTGCTGAACCGATTATGTCCCAGGTTTGGGGACTCCGGGCCACCCATGGTTTTTTATTTTATCTGCGATCAAGCGCTTGAAACTAATATTTTGTACAAGTAACGGTTAATAGAAAAAGTGTGAGGAGAGAAGAGAACTCATAACAATACGATTGGTTAGCAACTGACGTCTGCTCGCGATGAGTGTTAGTCGGCGACTGACATGACTTTATAAATTGTCATCTCTGAGTAAAGAGAACTTACATCCAGTATCTACTAGTACGATCAGTTCATGTTGTTTGAAGCTTACTTTTTAAGCATGCATGAATGATATTTTCCTTGTTGACAACCTACATTTCCATTTCCTTAATTTTCGTCTATATTGTCTGGTTTTGTGAACTTACATCCACTCGGAATGTTGCCTTCCTTTTGACATTTATAACAAGTCACACCCTTCTTGGAATCTGCTGCCGAATGATCTTCGCTACCACACTTAAAGCATTTTTTCACGTCTTAATTATTTTTTAATCCTGAATTCCATTTATGAAGTACGTGATGATGTTTCTATCTATTAAATCTATTTATTATTTATTTATTAAAAAAATAAAAGCCAAAGTAATCAGCAAGCAAACCGCTGGGTGTGCAATTGAATATTTGTTTCTACAGATAACGGGTATGAGAAGTATGGCAAGCATGTAATTAGGGTGCATATATCAACCAAATCGTCCAGGAAATTACTCAGACATTATTGAACATGTTTAAAATTTATCAACAGAGTATATTGACGTTATAATTACACTAAGCAACAAAATCGCAATTGCGAGTTACAGAAACCAAACCCACTTTTTTGGATAGATTTGGGGCCAAAACCGACGAAAAACATTTTTTTTTTTTTATGGTGAGATTTTTTTTTTTAGAATTTTTCAAAATTTGGCTTTTTTTTAAAACTTTTTTTTCAGAGGTGCGGTACTGGTTTAAATCTAAGACTGTGAATAAATGAAATATAGATATATTCATTAGCATTTAGATAAAGTAAAGCTTTGATAAATCGGTTTTGGCATTCTCGAGTAATGATTACAAATGTGGGCGCATCTAAAAAAAAAGTAATAAAAAAAAGCCAGATTTTTTAAAAATTCTAAAAAAAAAACTCACCATAAAAAAAAAATGTTTTTCGTCGGTTTTGGCCCCAAAATTTATCCAAAAAAGTGGTTTTGGTTCTTGTAACTTTTGGGCTGTTGCCTAGTGTTATTGGTGATGTTTATAGCAACATGCAGGTTGAATGCCATTTATGAGAGAAAATGATTGCTCTTGGCCTTTGTCTAGTCAACTCGTCTAAGCCTTCTTATTTCACAAGTACGACAAAGACATTGCTTGACGTGATTTTTGTCAATGGCCCGTATAAGGTTGTGCTTTATGATCAGATCGCGGTACCAGCCTTCTCAAACAAAACTTAATTTTTCTAAAACATAGCTTTAATCCTATTCATGATTATATATCCTTTTACTATAGAGACTTTTAAAATATTTACGCTATTGCTTTATATAATGAAATAGATTTATGCGATTGAACTCCCATATACTTGACTCTAAATATTAATGGCAATTTCAATCATTTTTGCCAAAATATGGATAACTTACACTAGGCAACAGTCCAAAAGTAACAAGAACCAAACCCACTTTTTTGGATAGATTTGGGGCCAAGACCGACGAAAAACTTTTTTTTTTTTATGGTGGGTTTTTTTTAGAATTTTTAAAAAATCTTGCTTTTTTTTATTACTTTTTTTTGGGATGCGCTCACATTTGTTATCATTACTCGAGAATGCCAAAACCGATTTATCAAAGCTTTACTTTATCAAAAAGTTAATGAATAAACATATTCTATCAGTTTAGTTGAAATATCTCAAAATACAAATAAGTTTTTCATACTAAAACTTGATTTTTGACCGATCGTTCCTATGGCAGCTATATGATATAGTTAACCGATTTGAACCAACTTTGGTCATAATGTGTAAAACAATAACAAACTTTCATACTAAAGGTCATGCCACACCACAACGAAGTCAAAAACATGCCTCGACACAAAATAATATCATATCGCAGTCTCACCATAGATTTTAATGAATCATATCTTAAACAACGCGTAATTACAACAGCTACGGAAATAAAATAGATAATAAAATGTAACAAAATTGTTTCGACAAAGTGAAAAAAGCTTTAAAAAAATGTAATGATAAAAAATGTGGGCGCACCTCTGAAAAAAAAAATCTCACCATAAAAAAAAATGTTTTTCGTCGGTTTTGGCCCCAAATCTATCCAAAAAAGTGGGTTTGGTTCTTGTAACTCGCAAAAAGTTCGATTTTGTACCATTGAGTCGATAGGTAATAAAAGAAAATCATAAACCGTGGTTTAACCAAAATATCGCCAATAACACTAGGCAACAGCCCAAAAGTTACAAGAACCAAAACCACTTTTTTGGATAGATTTGGGGCCAAAACCGACGAAAAACATTTTTTTTTAGACCCCGTACTTAAAAAAAGTACAGGGGTCTATTGGGTTTGTTTTACCGAATATGTGCGTAACAGGCAGAAGGAGGCGTGGCAGACCCCATAAAGTATATATATTCTTGATCAGCATCAATAGCCGAGTCGATATAGCAATGTCCGTCTGTCTGTCTGTCTGTCTGTCTGTCCGTCTGTCTGTCTGTCTGTCTGTCTGTATGAACACCTAGATCTCAGAGACTATAAGAGCTAGAGACACCAAACTTGGTATATAGGTTCCTCTATACTGCAGGCAGATCAAGTTTGTTTCAAAATTCGGCCACGCCCCTTTTAACGCCCACAAATCGAAAAAAAAAATTTCATATCCCAATTATAAGAGCAATTTAAAAGTTAGTGACACCAAATTTGGTATGTAGATTCCTCTATATTGCAGGCAGGTTAAGTGTGTTTCTTTTTTGAATCGGACCACTATATCATATAGCGCCCATAGGAACAATCGGTCTAAAATCAAGTTTTTGTATGAAAAACTTTTTTGTTTTATGAGATATCGTAACAAAACTTATAGAATATGCATTTGAGTTAGTCTTATACATCCTTGCCAAAGTTGGTTCAAATCGGTCTACTATAACATATAGCTGTCATAGGACCGATCGGGCGAAAATCAAGTCTTAGTATGAAAAACCTTTTTGTTTTATAAGATATCGTAACCAAACTTACAGAATATACATAAAACTTGGCTTTATGTATCCTGTCCAAAGTTAGTTCAAATATGAGCACTTTAACATATAGCTGTCATAGGACCGATCGGACGAAAATTAAGCCTTAGTATGAAAAACTTTTTTGTTTTATGAGATATCGTAACCAAACTTATAGAATATAAATTAAACTTGGTTTTATATATTCTGTCCAAAGTTGGTTTAAATCGGACCACTATAACATATAGCTGTCATAGGATCGATCGGGCGAAAATCGAGTCTTAGTATGAAAAACTTTTTAGTTTTATTAGATATCGTAACCAAACTTATAGAATATGCATAAAACTTGGTTTTATATATTCTGTCCAAAGTTGGTTCTAATCGGACCACTATATCATATAGCTCTCATAGAACCGATCGGGCGAAAATTAAGTCTTAGTATTTTTCATGAGACATCGTAATCAACCTGATAGAATATGCATTTAAGTTAACTAAATTATTTTTAATTTTTTTCATTATAAGTTTTTTCCTTAGTAAGTACGGGGTCTCTGACTGTCGAGTATGCTCGACTGTAGCACCGGCCCACTAGTTTTTTTTATGGAGAGATTTTTTTTTTAGAATTTTTCAAAAATCTGGCTTTTTTTTATTCCTTTTTTTTAGAGGTGCGCCCACATTTGTGATCATTACTCAAGAATTCCACAACCGATTTATCAAAGTTTTACTTTATCTAAAAGCTAATGAATATATCTATATTTCATTTATACACAGTCTTAGATTTAAACCAGTAGTTTAAGAGATATCAATTTTTGAATTAAGAAAATGATGATTTTTTTTTTAGCTTTTTTCATAGCTTTTTTCACTAAAAAATTCGAGGAAAATTCGAAACAATTTTTTTACATTTTATTAACTATTTTATTTGCGTAGCTGTTGTTATTACGCGTTGTTTAAGATATAATTCATTAAAATCTATGGTGAGACGGCGATATGATATTTTGTTGAATCGAGGCATGTTTTTGTCGACTTTTTTGTCTTCGTTGTGGTGTGGCATGACCTTTAGTATGAAAATTTTTTGTGTTTTTTTAAATATCCCAACCAAACTTACAGAATTTGAATTTGTTATTGTTTTACACATTGTGACCAAAGTTGGTTCAAATCGATCTACTATATCATATAGCTGCCATAGGAACAATCAACAACCCCAAAAACCCCCGGTTAACAAGTTTCAAGCGAACCCGATAAATTTTGTGATCAGCGACCCCAAAAAACCCCCGGGTATCGATTTTTTTAAGGAACCCGATGAATATTTTTAAAACCAGACCTCCAGATCGGAGCATCACTCTTATTTTGTGTGCCAGCGGAACAGAGTTAATAAAATGATCAACGATGAAAAACGTTGCCACTACTCGCTAAAATTTAATAGTGCAATATCCAGCAAACAAAAGTGGAATGAGCTAAGACAGTTGGGCATACGATAGGTAAAAAGTTCTCCTAAGATTACAACTGACGTTAATGAAATGAATATTAAATTTGTGCAATTGAACGTACCTGAAATTTTCACTTATATCTATCTTGACACTATGGAAACAAATCTCTGTGATAATACCTTTAGTCTTACATGTGTAACTTGTTGTGATGTTCTTGATTCAGTTTGTAAAATTAAGTCTAATGCAGTAGGATTGGATAATATGAACCCAAAATTTGTAAAAGCAATTCTTACCCAAATAGTAGGCCATATAACACACATTTGTAACACAGCATTTACGACATCACCTTATTCGGTCGTTTGGAAATTAGCAACAATTATTCCCTTGGCTAAATAAAATAATGAATTCAGGCCGATATAAATTTTACCCTATTTATCCAAGATGTTTGTGCACTATATGGCCATACAGATGAACAAATATCTCAGCACAAACTCTTTGTTGATCAATGAACAATCAGGTTTTCGACAAAAAATAAGTTGTACGACCACAATTCTAACAAGTAGGCGGCTACAGTCGAGCAAGCTCGAAAGTAGGATACCCTGAGCCCAGGTACTCTGCACTGAGGTTGATTTTCAACCAATTGTTCCTATGGCTTTTATTAAGTTTAAGTTTGATTAAGATGTCTCAAAAACAAAAACCTTTTTTATGCTAAGACTTAATTTTCGATGTATCGTTCCTATGGCAGCTATATGATATAGTGATGCGATCCAAAAACAAACTTGATCTGCACCCGGTATCCAGGAACCTACATACCAAGTTTGAAGTCTCTAGCTCTTATGGTTTCTGAGATCGACGCGTTCAAGCAGACGGACAGACAGAAGGACATGGCCCAATCGACTCGGGTGTTGATCCTGATCAAGAATATATATACTTTTGGGGGTCAGCCACGCCACCTTCTGCCTGTTACATACATTCTGCCAAACACATTTTACCCTTTTTTGCCCATTTTCAATAGACTCAGGTTGTGAAAATTACTGAAGATATTCGAAGAGAAGTTGACGAAAGCAATGTGACGTTCTTGACGCTGTTAGATTTCAGTAAAGCTTGTAACACGGTAAACCACGAATTTCTAGGCACTAAGCTAAAAAAGTTTTTTAAGTTTTCGAATACCGCCATTAACCTGGTATTTTAATATTTAAGAGGTCGAAGCCAAGCTGTTTTTAATAATAATGAAGCATTCTCTCTATTGCCTTTGAGTCGTGGAGTACCGCAAGGGTCATTGCTTGGTCCGCTTCTGTTTTTGTTGTATGTTTATGACCTCCCTGTTGTTTTATCGTATTCCAATGTTCATTTGTGTGCCGATGATGTACAAATGTATGTTATTTGCGTTCGTGATAAAGTATTAGAGTGTGTTGATATATCTAACAGTAAATTGTCAAATGTTAGTAAATGGGCTCGTTGCAATGGTTTTTCTCTTAATCCGTCTAAATATAAATGTGTAGTTATATATAAACAAGTAGGCGGTTACAGTCGAGCACGCTCGACAGTAGGATACCCTGAGCCCAGGTCCTCTACACTTAGGTTGAATTTCGACCAATTGTTCCTATGGCATCTATATGATGTAGTAGACCGATTTTAACCAAATTTGGTCAGGATGTAAAATAACAGCCCAGATGCACATTATATCAGTTTGGTTCTGATATCTCAACAAACAAGAAACTTTTCCATGCTAAAGCTTCATTTTCGATGTACCGTTCCTATGGCAGCTATTTGATATAGTTAACCGATTCTAACCAAATTTTGGTCAGCATGTATAATACCAGCCCAGATGCATATTCTATTAGTTTGGTTCTGATATCTCAACAAACAAAAAACTTTTCCATACTAAAACTTCATTTTCGATCTAACGTTCCTATGGCAGCTATATGATATAGATAACCGATTGTAACCAAATTTGGTCAAGATGTATAATACCAGCCCAGATGCACATTCTATCAGTTTGGTTCTGATATCTCAACAAACAAAAAACTTTTCCATACTAAAACTTCATTTTCGATTTATCGTTCCTATGGCAGCTATATGATATAGATAACCGATTGTAACCAAATTTGGTCAAGATGTATAATACCAGCCCAGATGCACATTCTATCAGTTTGGTTCTGATATCTCAACAAACAAAAAAGTTTTCCATACTAAAACTTCATTTTTTATGTACCGTTCCTATGGCAGCTATATGATATAGTTAACCGATTCTAACCAATTTTGGTCAGGATGTATAATACCAGCCCAGATGCATATTCTATCAGTTTGGTTCTGATATCTCAACAAACAAGAAACTTTTCCATACTAAAGCTTCATTTTCGATGTACCGTTCTTATGGCAGCTATATGATATAGTTAACCGATTCTAACCAATTTTGGTCAGGATGTATAATACCAGCCCAGATGCATATTCTATCAGTTTGGTTCTGATATCTCAACAAACAAGAAACTTTTCCATACTAAAACTTCTTTTTCGATGTACCGTTCCTATGGCAGCTATATGATATAGTGCACCGATCCAAAAATTAAAACAAACTTGATCTGCCTATGGTGTCCAGGAACCTACATACCAAGTTCGAAGTCTTTAGCTTTAATGGTTTCTGAGATCGACGCGTTCAAACAGACGGACGGACGGACGGACGGACGGACGGACGGACAGACAGACGGACATGGCTCAATCGACTCGGCTGTTGATCCTGATCAAGAATATATATACTTTTGGGGGTCTGCCACGCCCCCTTCTGCCTGTTACATACATTCTGCCAAACACATAATACCCTTTTTTGCCCATTTTTAATGGGCTCAGGGTATAAAAATCACTTTGCACTGACCATATGCCAAGCCTTAGAATAGACGACTCTCATATAGACTATGTTGAAAAAGCCAAAAATCTTGGCATAATATTAAATAAAACCTTGACTTGGGGCGATCATGTTGCTTGGGCAACTGGAAAAACTGAGACAGCTTTCTATGAATCAGAAATTTCTTACCACTATCATTCGAATTTAAATCGCAATAACTTAATGCACGTTCTTTGTTATGAAATGTAAATCTTTAGAAACTGTAACACTGCATCCTAGCGAAAACTAAATGTAACGCATAATAGCATTGCGAGGTACTTTTTTAATGTCAGCAGATGAGACCACATTTCAAATTTTGCCCGGCGTTTAACTGACTTGAGCTTTAAGACTTGGACAAACTATAGGGCTCTTATTCTGTTACAGACAATTGTGCACACGAAGAAGCCGTCTTATTTATATAATAATTTGAATTTTAGCAAGTCTACAAGAACCCGCAATATTAACAATATTCAACACAAACTAGCAAGTTCGGAACGACACTTTTTGGTTATGCACCAATGTGCAAGTGGAACCAATTGCCTCTCAAAAACAATAAGTACCTCAGCCAAATTTAGGTACAAATTAAAATATTTTTGAGAGAAACTTAAAAGACAATATATTTACAACAAAAATCCAAAAAAAAAAAAAAAAAAAAAAATTTATAAAATTTATAATACAAAAATACAAAATAAAATTCAATTCATAAAAAACTTTAGTAATAGTAATAGATAACACCACCTTATATTCAAATATCAAAGTAAAATAAAATAGATTTAATAATTAAATAAATATAAACATGTTTAGAATAAGAATGGAAATGTAAAAAGTAGTTGTGACTAGTGCATTAATTTATAAGCGCTGTAGCGCTGGGATGTAAAATAATAATAAAATAATAAAAGTTAAATAAAAAATAAATTTGCTTCGCTTGTTGCACTGCTTAACTTCGCTGTTGTCATCAGCATTCGTGCCGCTTTAAATGTTTGCTGCGTCTATATGGCGCCTTCCGAATTTCGCAACTCTTGAAATTCTTTTTTACAGAAAGAGAAGTAAATTAAAAGTCTTATACATTTTGAAAAAAAAGGAATTTGACTTGGATTCTGGAGACCGGGCGCTTAACAAATTAGCTCTAATAAAAAATTAATTAAGAACAATGATGATCGAAGTCAGGCTACATTATCACTGCGGACGGCAGTTCGCGTTAGTGACGAAAGCAGCACGAAGGGTGCGAAAGGCGACTAACAATATATACAGCTAAGTTGATAAATTTGCTACGACTGTCCGATCAGATCGAGTTTTATACCGATCGAAAGGTTTAGTCCTAACTTACAAAATGGCATACTGAAACTTTCATGAGATAATGGGGTGTAAGTGGGAGGGGAAAAATTTATATGATCGCAGCTTATGGAGCCGTTGGGGCTTTTTCTTATCAAAAATTTGCGTCGATTAATACATCAATCACCCAAATCCGATAAATGGTTCAAAAGATAAATAAATTTGAAAATTTTAGTAGACTTCTATAAATGAAGTGAAAAGTTTCTTTGTTTGTCTGTTTGTCTGTTTGTATCAAAGCGCTAAAAAAAGCTTAGATGTTATGATGGGGATTTATCTCCTTTGCAAATCTAGAAATGCTTGTTCTACGACTTTTTCAATTTCCCGCTAGCTTAGCGGAAAAACGCTAAATCCCGCTAAATTTACCAGTTTCCATACCATAGAAGCTATAGATATGTTCTGTATATCATTGGAAAGGTGTGCTTATGGGCTTTTAGGCGTACCTTTAAACTTTTTTCTAAAGTACTCAGGTAACATTTTACAGGTGAAATAAAGTTTTTAAGCTTACATTTTGGTAATTTCTGACAAAACGGCTCTAACGATTTTTATAAAATTTTAAATTTTGTAGTACGTAAAATTTTGCGTTTTTTGGTATTTGAAACATAAACTTAACTGAATGTATACATTTTTCCATCGGTCGAAAATCAGGTTTAAGTATGAAAAACTTTTTGGTTTTATGAGATATCTCAACCAAACTGACACAATATGCATTTAACTTGGTTTTATATATTCTGTGCAAAGTTGGTTCAAATCGGACCACTATAACATATATCTGTCAGAGGACCGATCGGGCGAAAATCAAGTCTTAGTATAAAAAACTTTATTTTACGAGATATCGTCACAAAACTAATAGAATATGCATTTAAGTTAGACTTATAGTTCCTGAACAAAGTTGGTTCTAATCGAACCACTATATCATATAACTGTCATAGGACCGATCGGTCGAAGTCTAAGTCTTAGTATAAGAAACTTTCTTTTTCATAGTAAGTACGGGGCCTCCGATAGCAGAGCAGCAACTCAAGCGAAGCAAGCATTAAACAAATTTGTTTTTTTTTTAACTATGAAAAAAAATTCAACAATGATAAATTTACAATGTCAAAAGCAAAAGCAATTGCAAAAATTTCTGATATCCCACAAAAAAAAACCTCTACACGAGGTAAAAGTCTAGTGCCGAAAGCAATTTCCAGCCCCAAAATTTCTGATATCCAATTTTGTGACGAAAAAAAAAAAATCCCCATCACTCAATCTAGGCTTTATTTTATCATTTTGATAAAAACGAACAAACAAACTGCCTTTTCTTTTCATTTTGACAAAATTTTCCAATTTAATTATCTTTTGAATCAGTTATTGAATTCAGGTGACAGAAGTTTCAATCGACGCGGTTTTTTGAAAAAAATGTACCAAAAGTCCCCAATGACCCCATTAGCTTAAATTTTGCCACTCCCACTTTCAACACCTGATCGCAAAAACCAGGTGAACTTATAAAAAAATTTTAGGATGCCTATTTGAAAGTTAGGACTAAACGTTTCGATCGGTATATAACATGATCGGATCGAACAGTCGTAGCTGTTACTAATTATTACATTCAGCAGAAAATTTACTCCAAAAAATTGTACATTTTTCTCAAATAACTAATAATTGATAATAACACTAGACAAAAGCCCAAAAGTTACAAGAACCAAAACCACTTTTTTCTAAAGTACTCAGGTAACATTTTACAGGTGAAATAAAGTTTTTAAGCTTACATTTTGGTAATTTCTGACAAAACGGCTCTAACGATTTTTATTAAATTTTAAATTTTGTATTTGAAACATAAACTTTGACTAAGGGGTTTGGAAGATATTGTCTGTTAACTGAATGTATACATTTTTCCATCGGTCGAAAATCAGGTTTGAGTACGAAAAACTTTTTGGTTTTATGAGATATCTCAACCAAACTGACACAATATGCATTTAACTTGGTTTTATATATTCTGTGCAAAGTTGGTTCAAATCGGACCACTATAACATATATCTGTCAGAGGACCGATCGGGCGAAAATCAAGTCTTAGTATAAAAAACTTTATTTTACGAGATATCGTCACAAAACTAATAGAATATGCATTTAAGTTAGACTTATAGTTCCTGAACAAAGTTGGTTCTAATCGAACCACTATATCATATAACTGTCATAGGACCGATCGGTCGAAGTCTAAGTCTTAGTATAAGAAACTTTCTTTTTCATAGTAAGTACGGGGCCTCCGATAGCAGAGTAGCAACTCAAGCGAAGCAAGCATTAAACAAATTTGTTTTTTTTTTAACTATGAAAAAAAATTCAACAATGATAAATTTACAATGTCAAAAGCAAAAGCAATTGCAAAAATTTCTGATATCCCACAAAAAAAAACCTCTACAGGAGGTAAAAGTCTAGTGCCGAAAGCAATTTCCAGCCCCAAAATTTCTGATATCCAATTTTGTGACGAACAAAATTGAGTTTAGTATAAAAATTTTTGAATAAAAATATAAATTAATAAAAAAAAGGCATTCGTCACTGCGCAAAAAGTAATTTTTATGTACAAAGAAGCTCACCCTTTTTGCGCACAGGGCACAATGCCAATTTTTTTTTTATTAATTTATATTTTTATTTAAAATTTTTATATGAAACTCAATTTTTTTCGTCACAAAATTGGATATTAGAAATTTTGGGGCTAGGAATTGCTTTCGTCACTAGACTTTTACCTCGTGTAGAGGTTTTTTTTTGTGCGATATCAGAAATTTTTCAATTGCTTTTGCTTTTGACATTGTAAATTTATCATTGTTGAATTTTTTTTCATATTTAAACAAAAACAAATTTTTTGTGGGATTTAATGACTATCTCCAATGAGCACGTGAAAGCCAGCACAATCAGCTACGAGAAGATTTTTAAAGAATTCAATGCCATTAATGTCAGAAGTCCATTATTTAAAGATTTTGTAAGTAATTTAACCCTTTGTTGAGTCTAAAAGTTTTAGCGGTCTAACCGTCAGATATGTTTTTTGACAATTTCTTCTGTAATTGATAGATGCAAGTTTTAATGCGCTCAGTTAAGTACTTTGAGAGCCACAGCGATTTGCGTCTCAATTTTTTTAAAAGCAGGTGCAAAAAATACTTGGAATTTTTGAGTCTGTTTACTAAATAAAAAGTACTAGGCAGCAGTTTAATTAAGTAGGGTAATTTTTTTGGTAAGATGTTTATAGTTGTTTTTTAAAAATTAATTAAAAATTTGGTTTAAAAACTTAAATTTTTCTTCATTTTAAGTTATTTGTGATAACCGTCTGTGGACGGACTTAGTGTTTAACGTGAAAAAAATTTTCCCCACTTGCAATATTTTGATTCAAATATATCATGTTGACGTGGGTTTTTTGACATTTTTATTGTTATTTGACAATGTCACGATAAATTGGAGCAAGTAAAGCCTGCGATAAGGGCAAAAAAATTCGAACTTTCTTTAAAAGTGATATGGAATCCGAGGAATTTGATAAGAAAATCAAAGATCCACCCCCATCGCACTGCCAACTTCCAGCTTTGCTGTTGGTGAGAAATCAGTTCAGCCAGTAGAAAGTGTGAGATTCGATGAAATAAACAATTTTTTGAATGGTGATCAAAAAACTGTGAAAAAGTCCGACCCAAATAAATTTTTTTTCCTAAAACTGTGAACAAATCCGACGCAAATAAACTTTTTTCTCAAAACCAAAATTTCGGAATTTCGTTGACTATAACGTATGTAGATGTTAAATGCCAATTTTTCTTAAATCGCCTAAATGTGAGACAAAAAAATTTTTTAACTGTAAAATTTTACCTGAGTACTTTAGAAAAAAGTACGCCTAAAAGCCCTCAAGCACACCTTTCCAATGATATACAGAACATATCTATAGCTTCTATGTTGTGGAAAATGTTAAGGTTTCAAGTTTAGCGGGACTTAGCGTTTTTCCGTTATACTAACGGGAATTTGAAAAAGTCGTAGAGCAAACATTTCTAGATTTTCAAAGAGGAATAAATCCCCATCACTCAATCTAGGCTTTATTTTATCATTTTGATAAAAACGAACAAACAAACTGCCTTTTCTTTTCATTTTGACAAAATTTTCCAATTTAATTATCTTTTGAATCAGTTATTGAATTCAGGTGACAGAAGTTTCAATCGACGCGGTTTTTTGAAAAAAATGTACCAAAAGTCCCCAATGACCCCATTAGCTTAAATTTTGCCACTCCCACTTTCAACACCTGATCGCAAAAACCAGGTGAACTTATAAAAAAATTTTAGGATGCCTATTTGAAAGTTAGGACTAAACGTTTCGATCGGTATATAACATGATCGGATCGAACAGTCGTAGCTGTTACTAATTATTACATTCAGCAGAAAATTTCCTCCAAAAAATTGTACATTTTTCTCAAATAACTAATAATTGATAATAACACTAGACAAAAGCCCAAAAGTTACAAGAACCAAAACCACTTTTTTCTAAAGTACTCAGGTAACATTTTACAGGTGAAATAAAGTTTTTAAGCTTACATTTTGGTAATTTCTGACAAAACGGCTCTAACGATTTTTATTAAATTTTAAATTTTGTATTTGAAACATAAACTTTGACTAAGGGGTTTGGAAGATATTGTCTGTTAACTGAATGTATACATTTTTCCATCGGTCGAAAATCAGGTTTGAGTACGAAAAACTTTTTGGTTTTATGAGATATCTCAACCAAACTGACACAATATGCATTTAACTTGGTTTTATATATTCTGTGCAAAGTTGGTTCAAATCGGACCACTATAACATATATCTGTCAGAGGACCGATCGGGCGAAAATCAAGTCTTAGTATAAAAAACTTTATTTTACGAGATATCGTCACAAAACTAATAGAATATGCATTTAAGTTAGACTTATAGTTCCTGAACAAAATTGGTTCTAATCGAACCACTATATCATATAACTGTCATAGGACCGATCGGTCGAAGTCTAAGTCTTAGTATAAGAAACTTTCTTTTTCATAGTAAGTACGGGGCCTCCGATAGCAGAGTAGCAACTCAAGCGAAGCAAGCATTAAACAAATTTGTTTTTTTTTTAACTATGAAAAAATTCAACAATGATAAATTTACAATGTCAGCAAAAGCAATTGCAAAATTTCTGATATCCCACAAAAAAAACTTCTACACGAGGTAAAAGTCTAGTGCCGAAAGCAATTTCCAGCCCCAAAATTTCTGATATCCAATTTTGTGACGAACAAAATTGAGTTTAGTATAAAAATTTTTGAATAAAAATATAAATTAATAAAAAAAGGCATTCGTCACTGCGCAAAAAGTAATTTTTATGTACAAAGAAGCTCACCCTTTTTGCGCACAGGGCACAATGCCAATTTTTTTTTTATTAATTTATATTTTTATTTAAAATTTTTATATGAAACTCAATTTTTTTCGTCACAAAATTGGATATTAGAAATTTTGGGGCTAGGAATTGCTTTCGTCACTAGACTTTTACCTCGTGTAGAGGTTTTTTTTTGTGCGATATCAGAAATTTTTCAATTGCTTTTGCTTTTGACATTGTAAATTTATCATTGTTGAATTTTTTTTCATATTTAAACAAAAACAAATTTTTTGTGGGATTTAATGACTATCTCCAATGAGCACGTGAAAGCCAGCACAATCAGCTACGAGAAGATTTTTAAAGAATTCAATGCCATTAATGTCAGAAGTCCATTATTTAAAGATTTTGTAAGTAATTTAACCCTTTGTTGAGTCTAAAAGTTTTAGCGGTCTAACCGTCAGATATGTTTTTTGACAATTTCATCTGTAATTGATAGATGCAAGTTTTAATGCGCTCAGTTAAGTACTTTGAGAGCCACAGCGATTTGCGTCTCAATTTTTTTAAAAGCAGGTGCAAAAAATACTTGGAATTTTTGAGTCTGTTTACTAAATAAAAAGTACTAGGCAGCAGTTTAATTAAGTAGGGTAATTTTTTTGGTAAGATGTTTATAGTTGTTTTTTAAAAATTAATTAAAAATTTGGTTTAAAAACTTAAATTTTTCTTTATTTTAAGTTATTTGTGATAACCGTCTGTGGACGGACTTAGTGTTTAACGTGAAAAAAATTTTCCCCACTTGCAATATTTTGATTCAAATATATCATGTGACGTGGGTTTTTTGACATTTTTATTGTTATTTGACAATGTCACGATAAATTGGAGCAAGTAAAGCCTGCGATAAGGGCAAAAAAATTCGAACTTTCTTTAAAAGTGATATGGAATCCGAGGAATTTGATAAGAAAATCAAAGATCCACCCCCGTCGCACTGCCAACTTCCAGCTTTGCTGTTGGTAAGAAATCAGTTCAGCCAGTAGAAAGTGTGAGATTCGATGAAATAAACAATTTTTTGAATGGTGATCAAAAAACTGTGAAAAAGTCCGACCCAAATAAATTTTTTTTCCTAAAACTGTGAACAAATCCGACGCAAATAAACTTTTTTCTCAAAACCAAAATTTCGGAATTTTGTTGACTATAACGTATGTAGATGTTAAATGCCAATTTTTCTTAAATCGCCTAAATGTGAGACAAAAAAATTTTTACCTGTAAAATTTTACCTGAGTACTTTAGAAAAAAGTACGCCTAAAAGCCCTCAAGCACACCTTTCCAATGATATACAGAACATATCTATAGCTTCTATGTTGTGGAAAACGTTGAGGTTTCAAGTTTAACGGGACTTAGCGTTTTCCCGCTATACTAGCGGGAAATTGAAAAAGTCGTAGAGAAAACATTTCTAGATTTTCAAAGAGGCAAAAATTTATTATTTTGATAAAAACGAACAAACAAACTGCCTTTTCTTTTCATTTTGACAAAATTTTCCAATTTAATTATCTTTTGAATCAGTTATTGAATTCAGGTGATAGAAGTTTCAATCGACGCGGTTTTTTGAAAAAAAATGTACCAAAAGTCCCCAATGACCCCATTAGCTTAAATTTTGCCACTCCCACTTTCAACCCCTGATCGCAAAAACCAGGTGAACTTGAAAAAGTTTTAGCATGCCTATTTGAAAGTTAGGACTAAATGTTTCGATCGGTATATAACATGATCGGATCGAACAGTCGTAGCTGTTACTAATTATTACATTCAGCAGAAAATTTCCTCCAAAAAATTGTACATTTTTCTCAAATAACTAATAACACTAGGCAACAAAATCGCACTTTTTGCGAGTTACAGAAACCAAACCCACTTTGTTGGATAGATTTGGGGCCAAAACCGACGAAACACATTTTTTTTTTTTTTTTTATGGGGAGATTTTTTTTTTAGAATTTTTCAAAATTTGGCTTTTTTTTAAATACTTTTTTTCAGAGGTGCGCCCACATTTGTCATCATTACACGAAAATGCCAAAACCGATTTATCAAACCTTTACTTTATCTAAAAGCTAATGAATATATCTATATTTTATTTATGCAAAGTCTTAGATTTAAACCAGTAGTTTAAGAGATATCAATTTTTGAATTAAGAAAATGATGATTTTTTCTTAGCTTTTTTCTTAGCTTTTTTCACTAAAAAATTCGAGGAAAATTCGAAACAATTTTTTACATTTTATTAACTATTTTATTTGCGTAGCTGTTGTTACTACGCGTTGTTTAAGATATAATTTATTAAAATCTATGGTGAGACGGCGATATGATATTTTGTTGAGTCGAGGCATGTTTTTGTCGACTTTTTTGACTTCGTTGTGTTGTGGCATGACCTTTAGTATGAAAATTTTTTGTGTTTTTTGAGATATCCCAACCAAACTTACAGAATTAAAATTTGTTATTGTTTTACACATTATGACCAAAGTTGGTTCAAATCGGTTAACTATATCATATAGCTGCCATAGGAACGATCGGTCAAAAATCAAGTTTTTGTATGAAAAACTTATTTGTATTTTGAGATATTTCAACTAAACTGATAGAATATGTTTACTCATTAACTTTTAGATAAAGTAAAGCTTTGATAAATCGGTTTTGGCATTCTCGAGTAATGATTACAAATGTGGGCGCATCTCAAAAAAAAGTAATAAAAAAAAGCCAGATTTTTAAAAATTCTAAAAAAAAAACTCACCATAAAAAAAAAAAATGTTTTTCGTCGGTTTTGGCCCCAAAATTTATCCAAAAAAGTGGTTTTGGTTCTTGTAACTTTTGGGCTGTTGCCTAGTGTTATTGGTGATGTTTATAGCAACATGCAGGTTGAATGCCATTTATGCGAGGAAATGATTGCTCTTGGCCTTTGTCTAGTCAACTCGTCTAAGCCTTCTTATTTCACAAGTACGACAAAGACATTGCTTGACGTGATTTTTGTCAATGGCCCGTATAAGGTTGTGCTTTATGATCAGATCGCGGTACCAGCCTTCTCAAACAAAACTTAATTTTTCTAAAACATAGCTTTAATCCTATTCATGACGATATATCCTTTTACTATAGAGACTTTTAAAATATTGACGCTATTGCTTTATATAATGAAATAGATTTATGCGATTGAACTCCCATATACTTGACTCTAAATATTAATGGCAATTTCAATCATTTTTGCCAAAATATGGATAACTTACACTAGCCAACAGTCCAAAAGTTACAAGAACCAAAACCACTTTTTTGGATAAATTTTGTGGCCAAAACCGACGAAAAACATTTTTTTTTTATGGTGAGTTTTTTTTTAGAATTTTAAAAAATTTTGTTTTTTTATTACTTTTTTTTGAGATGCGCCCACATTTGTAATCATTACTCGAGAATGCCAAAACCGATTTATCAAAGCTTTACTTTATCTAAAAGTTAATGAATAAACATATTCTATCAGTTTAGTTGAAATATCTCAAAATACAAATAAGTTTTTCATACTAAAACTTGATTTTTGACCGATCGTTCCTATGGCAGCTATATGATATAGTTAACTGATTTGAACCAACTTTGGTCATAATGTGTAAAACAATAACAAACTTTCATACTAAAGGTCATGCCGCACCACAACGAAGTCAAAAACATGCCTAAACACAAAATAATATCATATCGCCGTCTCACCATAGATTTTAATGAATCATATTTTAAACAACGCGTAATTACAACAGCTACGCAAATAAAATAGTTAATAAAATGTTAAAAAAATTGTTTCGAATTTTCCTCGAATTTTTTAGTGAAAAAAGCTAAGAAAAAATCATCATTTTCTTAATTCAAAAATTGATATCTCTTAAACTACTGGTTTAAATCTAAGACTGTGTATAAATAAAATATAGATATATTCATTAGCTTTTAGATAAAGTAAAACTTTGATAAATCGGTTTTGGCATTCTTGAGTAATGATTACAAATGTGGGCGCACCTCTACAAAACAGGAATAAGAAAAGCCAGAATTTTGAAAAATTCTAAAAAAAAAATCTCTCCATAAAAAAAAAAAAAAATGTTTTTCGTCGGTTTTGGCCCCAAATCTATCCAAAAAAGTGGTTTTGGTTCTTGTAACTTTTGGGCTGTTGCCTAGTGTTAAG
The DNA here is from genome assembly GCA_035045575.1 of Drosophila falleni. Taxonomy (NCBI): domain Eukaryota; kingdom Metazoa; phylum Arthropoda; class Insecta; order Diptera; family Drosophilidae; genus Drosophila; species Drosophila falleni. Next base: position 2,442,697 of record JAWNOV010000056.1, on the reverse strand, counting down.
TATCGGGTTATTGAAATATAACTAATTCCGAAATATCTTATCTATTTATGGGTCATTCGCTTTGAAATTTTTAGTGTCGTTTAATAGACTTAATTTATACCTGATTGTTCATTTAGGGAGTGTTACCTTAAAAATTGTTCCTGTAAGTATTTTTGTGCCATTTGTGGGTGAGGGGGGCGTAGCATACAAATTTGAAAACAAACTTAACCTGCGTGTGGTATCCAGGAACCTACGAACCAAATTCAAAGTCTCTAGCTTTTATGATGTCTGAAATCGACGCGTTCAAGCAGACGTATAGTCGGACAGGGCTAGATCGACTCAGCTGTTGATCCTGATCAAGAATATTTATACTTTATGTGGTCTGCCACGCATCCTTCAGCCTTTTACACACATTCTGCCAAACACAACAAGTATAAAACCCGAATAAAAGAATATTTATCATGAATTTAGATGATTTTTTTGGTTTGGCGACTCATCTAAATATTTTTTAAAACATATTTGAAATTTTTATTCAAAATGAACTTTTAATTGCTGTTCTGTCGAACTTTTCACTATTATAGTCCGTATAACAACACTAATTTCTTCTTTATTATTATTGTATTTTTAGATCAAACACAGAAAAGTAAAGGCGGATCTGGACGTTGCTGTTATAATAATTGCTGTATTTTGTAACTAAATTATCTTATATGTGAATATCTAAAATGTTAATGTTATTGCAGTCCGTAATCTTTGTTTTGAATTAATTGTACTGATTTTTGCTTATTATTATATAAGTATGCTTGACTGCAATAAATTATGTAAATTATTCTCTTAATTGTAATCCAATATGTTTAAGGGGTCTAAATGCAAAAATAAATATATTTGTTTAGACATAAGAATTAAACTTATGACACTATGTACACATGAAATTGTCTAACGTAAATATATATTGTGATTTTATGTAGAATACAAAATATGTCAAATTGTGTACTTACCATGTCTATCGACTGGTGGTTTTTAGAAAAGCGATTGTCATCAATAATGGCCTTATTTCTTGTTATGAGACCCTAAATGCACTCTTAGATGTGTGCATTCCATATTATGTTCCATCGTCTGGTTCCTTTAAGCCTCCTTGGATTACACCTAGACTTTCTTATTTAAATGAGTTTATTTAATTTGTTAATATTTCAAAACCGAAAAGATTTTGTGGCGTTTAGTCAGCAAAAACGAAAAACCGAGAGCGCTCCGTGCAGTATATGCTTAATGATATTCGACAACTTAAACTGGTGGCCGCTCTCGGAGCGGCCACCAGCTCTCCGACGATTAGGTCTGGCAGGCGATGATGCCACTTGGCCCGTGCTTAGAGCCCAGGACATACTCCTTGGACTATCGCCGCCAGAACTGTTGCTTGAGCAACGAGACAGCTCGCCATTGATTTAAGCAGGTCAGGCCCTGTTGGTCCGGGGTCCGCTCTGCTGGCATTGCTGTTAGTAGTCCTCCCACTAGCAGGTGGCCCGGAGTTAGCGCCTCGCCGTCGCTCAGGTCGTCGCTGAATGCTGCGATTGGCGTTGAATTGAGCACGGCCTCCACTGCGACCAGTGTCGTATGCACCTCTTCTGCCATCAACAGCAGGCTGCCTACCGTCCGTAGGAGTAGGTGTATTGCAGACTTCACACCTGCCTCCCACAGAAGTGCGGAGCTCTTGGCGGTATGAACGCAAATTCGAGTTAACCAGCCAAATTCGCTCACAAAGAATTCTCATGAGCGAGATTCGAACCCGGTGCTTCTGCTTCTGAATCTAACACACCATCCTCTGCACCACTTTGCCACCAAATGCCACGCAAGACCAGACTCTACTACATTTAAACTAAAAATACATGTGATCTTTGAACTTTAATTTAAGGCCCTGTACTTCGAATTTAAAAAAACGAAACCTTATCTCCCGATGAAATTATCTTAAGTTTATTGTTCCAAAATTTTAAATTTGTATCTTGAGCGGTTTGCCCTGTACAATGATATATGGATGAGTGAATGAATGAATGTACTGGACAAAGAATTTTATATATATAGATGTAGAAATAAACGACAGATATTTGAAAATATCCCTACGGCATTAGAAAGAAAAGAAGCCTTTGCGGAAATAGTTGAAGTCAACCAACAATTTGGGGTTAAAGATGACATAGATAGGGTTCGAAAGGGCACGCGTGGGGGTCATAGTCTGCAGCGTCTCAATCCATTTGATCTTGGTGCTCCTTTACGTTGAGCCGTGTGGGGGACGACTTGCAAATGCTCCTCTTTCATATGATGCTAAGTTTCCGATGCTGCTCCCTTAAAGCCCGCAATTTGCTAGAAGCTACATTCGATACTTGCATTAAACGAACTCTCATGCTGGCCCGAGAGAGCTCAAGAGTATTCTTAGCCCCCTAATAGACAAAATCGAAATAGTCATTCAATCAAGTTGATGTTTTTTATAAGTAGATATAGGTTAAATAAGCTTAAGTTTTAAATTTCATAATTTTCCGTTGAGTAAAACGACCGTCAGGTGCAAAATACTGAAGACCGTCTGTAAATGGTCTTGTCGGTTTGAGTGGAAAAAGATATAGCCGTTCGCTTGCATCACAAGGGAATAGCGCACGCGACTTTTGGCGATATCTTTTGCTATTTATTGCTTCTAATGTTTTTTTTTTAAGTTAGTAATCTCTAATATAATTATAATAATATGCAATTTACTTAAATTTAAATAATTATTATAAGATATATCAATTTATAAGCAGTTTTAAATGAACAATTGCTTTAGTTGACCGTTACTATGTAATATGTGGAAAATCCCTATTTACAGGTATTTTTAAATTTAGATGTCTTAAAATATATTTATTTTTTTAATGGTTGTCTCAAAAAAAATCTTAGGAGACTGATTTGTATAAAATAAGCATTCACCTCTACAAAAATACAAAATATATTCATATTTTTTCTTTTTATCCTACCAAATTGGGAAATGATTTGCATTTTCATATCTTTATCTGCTGTCAGATGAACAGCTCTTTTCCAGTGATTGCTAAGCTAACTAATCATGAAATGCCATTTTCTTGAAGGAAACAAGTCCTTTTGCTATATTTGTAAGGAAGTCTGCATGCTTTAGCAGCTCTCCGATCCCATACTCTGAATCGGAAACTTTCTATACAAGAACCAACCTTATAATATGTTGGCATTAGTGGTAATCATGTTCACAAAATGATTGAAAAGCCACTTATTATATAGTAGAATAGCTTTCCTTACTTTTTCTATCTTTGTCCTCGGATTGTAACTTCGCAAAAGGCCGTCCATCAAAGGGACTCCTTTAAATGTGATTATTGTATTCCTCATTTATTTGCAGGCAACTGATTTATATTAATACCTTCAGCATCCTGCCATAATGCTATGCTTTAGCTCTTTCCTCATTGGAATTGGCTCTGAGGAGTGGTGCTATTGAAAAATATACAGATGCCAATAGACAATGAAGATCGAATGCTTTGGAAAGGCTTGAGCATGCAGTTTTTCATGAGGATAGTTCGCTTAGATCGATGGGTATAGGACCAACACTTTAGGTAAAATTGTTGCCTGAGTGTCTTGGGAAGCATTGAATGTGAGGCTTAAACCTTGAAGAAATGCGTCGGAGTTATCATTTTCAATAATTTTCCAATTTACTAATGGTTTTGGAATAGTGTGGGTTTCTAGATCAAATGTTGTCGACAACATATTCGGAGTCCCATCATTTTTTATCACTGCTAAACTTATCATCGTCTCTACCGAATCTATCAACTCAAGCAATTGATCATTTAAAATTGCTTACAAACTAAATATTTTATAAAAAATAGACACCTAAATTTAAGTAAATTGCATATTTATAGTAATATTAGTGATCACCAACTTAAAAAGATCTTTAGAAACAAAAAATGACAAATTTTATCGTTAAAAGTCGGGTACGATGCCACAAAAAAACTTCTACACGAGGTAAAAGTCTAGTGACGAAAGCAATTTATAGCGCCAAAATTTCTGATATTCAGTTTTGTGACGAGCAAAATTGAGTTTATTATAAAAATTTTTAATAAAAATATAAATTAATAAAAAAAAAAAAAAAATTGGCATTGTGCACTGTGTGCAAAAGGGTGAGCATCTTTGTACATAAAATTACTTTTTGCGCAGTGCCGAATGCTAATTTTCTTTCTTTTTTTTTTAAATCATATCTTTAGTTAAAACTTGTATATTAAACTCAGGGTACCAATCGACGCGTATTTTTAAGTAAAATTTTTAAAAAATAAAAATTTTTACCAAAAGGCCCCAACAGCCCCATTTAAATTTTTCCCCTCCCACTTACACCGCCATATCTCATGACCCAGGTTGGATAGAAAAAGTTTTAGTATGCCATTTTGTAAGTTAGGACTAAACCTTTCGATCGGTATATAACTCGGTCAGACAGTCGTAGCAAATTTTCCAACTTAGCTGTATATATAGTTAGTTGCCTTTTGCACCCTTTGTGCTGCTTTCGTCACTAACGCGAACTGCCGTCCGCAGTGATATTCCCTTGTGATGCATGCGAACGGCCATTTTTTTTTCCGCTCAAGCCGACAAGACCGTCTACAGACGGTCCTCAGTTTTTAGCTTTTTAAGAATACTTCTAGTTGTAGTTTTGTATTTATATTTCTACAAATCATAAGAGAATAATATTACCTACTAGCACTTCAATTCACAAATCGATAGACTTAGTCAATATATATTCTTTTGGCGATTGAAATTACAACTTATTTGGTCATAATTAAATTTTGTATTTTCCACAATTTCAATGTTTAACAAAATTCCGTAAAATAACGGTTCATCGAAAAATAATTATATAATTTTTTTAAACGTCAGAAAATCAATTCTTATTATATAATAAATACATTCGAAAAGAAATGTTTATAAGTCTTCCATTTATATTTTAAAAACGGATGACCGTCTAATGACGGTCTCACCCATTAGAGAGTTAACTCGAATTTGCGTTCATACCGCCAAGAGCTCCGCACTTCGGGGGTCTGTGAAGTCGGCAGGTAGGCAGCCTGCTGATGACGGCAGATGAGGTGCAGACGACACTGGTCGCAGTGGAGGCCGTGCTCAATTCAAGGCCAATCGGAGCTCTCAGCGACGACCCGAGCGACGGCGAGGCGCTAACTCCGGGCCACCTGCTAGTGGGAGGACCACTAACAGCAATGCCAGCAGAGCGGACCCCGGACCAACAGGGCCTGACCTGCTTAAATCAATGGCGAGCTGTCTCGTTGCTCAAGCAACAGTTCTGGCGGCGATAGTCCAAGGAGTATGTCCTGGGACTCTAAGATAGGGCCAAGTGGCATCGTTGCCTGCCATACCTAATCGTCGGAGAGCTGGTGGTCGTCGCCGAGGACAATCTGCCGCCTCAGAACTGTCTGGTCGGCAGAGTAACGGCGGTGCACAAAGGAGGACAGCGTCGTTCGCGTCGCCGAATTAAGAACGATCACTGGAAGGCTGCTAGCTTTATGAAGCTACGAAGCTTAATGGACGCCGATGTTGGCGCAGTTCAGCCCACTTGTTGTTGTTGTTTTATACTACTTTGGGCTACTTTGGACTTGGGTGTCAACAAGGAGACACGATAACCTTCTGCAGTATGAACGCGTATAGATACACATGCTCAAAACTCTCGTATTGATGCGTGAGAAAAGCCATGTATCTTAATCGGAAATGTTGGCTCTGAAAAACATATCGTGGTATTTTGATTATTTGCAACTGGATCAAAGTTGATTTCAATTGCTTTTATCCCAATCTAGCCTTTGTGTCAGACTCTAAGATCGTTATCGGCTTAGCTGCATTTGTTGCGGAGAACCCAGGACCATCGAAAACCATATGGTTAACACGAAACCTGCGCCTAGAAGGATTTGCGCTACTTCAGATTTAATCTACGCACGCAGCACCAGATAATAGTTTATCAACGTAAAAGTCGTGTCTGATAACGTCAGCAGCTTGTGGGTGTGACAACTCAATCATGTCACTAAGCTTTGTTAAACACCGTATTGCCAGAAAATGGGGCTGACGCAGTGCCATACGTCACAGTGTTTAACCTGAAGGACCTGAAAGAGTCTGATGGCTTCTATCGCCACACTATAAGCTGAAAATTTCGATCTGCTTCATGCATCATGAATTGCCTATTAATCTTTTTGATGTCAGGTGTCAGAGCATACTTGTGTAGTCGATATCGATGCAAGTCGAATACAGCTCCTCTTGAATGGTCAGTCCAACCATCAGAAGATCATTCAACGCAACTTGAGACGAAGTACGACAAGATGCGTCAAAAACAACGCGTCTGGTTCGGAATAAAATAGAGTGGACTACTTGGAATTTGAGTGACTATTTCAGACATATGGCCAAGGGAAACATATTCCTGGTGGCATGTGGAAATATGGATCAGCCAATTGCAGGTTCGCAGGGATTTTCCAACCATTGACACTAAGCATGTGTTCAGTCTGATGGTAGCGTTCAAGTGCTAGAAACAGCTGAGTATCTATGCAACAGCGTATTGTGCATTGCATTTTGCAACAGTGTGTCCCTTCTGAAGGCAGTTAACACATAATGGAGCCGCCATGGCGAACTCAAAACGCTGCTGGACTGATTTCGCGGCATATGCGGAACAACTCAAAATTTTTTATGATCTTCGGAATTACAGAAAAGGCATTTGAGGGACACCTGATTGTTTTTAGCACTGGTCGCAGAACTGAAAAGCGAACTTCAATTATTGTTTTGAGAAAAAGCCTTTGACTCTGTCTTAGAGTTATCGGACGATAATTTGGCGGATGCTTCAGCGGACAGATTCTGGAATCTAAGATTCAAGACTGTTTCGCAATCACTCCACATTGGAATGGTTGCATAATCGAGTTGATCCTTCCAGTTCTAGTCACTGGATCAACTTAATTTATAATTAGATGAATTATAATTTCATTACAAATCTTTTTATCGTCACCTATCGAGAGAAGTAAGCCATTTATGGCAGTAACAGTGTCATCGAACGTAAAGCTGCAGTAGAAAGGTGCTCTATCTTTGGCAAGTCAAAGAGAGCTGAAATATTTTCATACATAATATTTTCAGTCAAAAACTTTTACTAGAATAAGAAACATTGTTTAGCATTAGGATAAAAAAGGACAACTATAGTATTGTAAATGTTGTCACAAAATATTACGATGTCAGTCAATAAATAAACTATTCTTAACTGAACCCGACCCACGGTAATTCTTTCATTACTCATTGCTAGGGGTTAAACGCGACCACCGGTAACTCTGGCCTAGCTCTTAGGAAACAATAGGAGCGGTCTCGATTGAGTATTTCTCAATACTTGTTCATTTGGTCCATCGAGCGGGAGACTGTATCAACCTCGACAAATAACTTTTGGCGTTGGTCAACATCAAAATTCACAGCAACAGCAACCAGATATTCACAATATCGATATTAAATAAATTTTCATATTAAGAAATTAAGATAAAAAACAATACAATTTGAATAATACATTAAAAACAAACAAAAAACAACCTGTAAAAAAACTTTATTTTAGTAGTTTCTATAATAATCAAACTCAACACAATATTTTTACTGAAAATTATTTGAACAATATGTTGTTTTTAAGAAAAACTCAAACTTAAAAAAAAAAAACAAAAAAATATAATAAGCACTAAAAAATATATATATACAGTTTGAATTTTAAGCATTTATAACAGAATCAATATGGCTCTAACAAGAGAGCAGATAAAGGCTATCGCCAAAAACCAATTGGCAATCTACAACAATATTATAGAGCTAGAACAGAAATGGATTGCAAAAAACATAAACGAAATGAACGCCGAAGCCGAAATTATCAGGCTTTGGGCGTCCTTTGAAGCACATCATAGGGTAATGGAGGAAAATCAGGAAATAATTCCAGAACGTAATTATTTTGAGCACGAAACGTATAAAAAAGCATTTGACATTAATGAAACAAGTGGGCGGTTACAGTCGAGCACGCTCGACAGTAGGATACCCTGAGCCCAGGTACTCTTCAATAAAAGTTTATTTTCGACCAATTGTTCCAATGGCAGCTTTATGATATATGAAGTCGATTTAAACCAAATTCGGTCAGAATGTACAAAACCAACATTAATGCATATTCTATCAGTTTGGTTAAGATATCTCAAAAATCAAAAAACTTTTTTACACTAAAGCTTCATTTTCGATGCATCGTTCCTATGGCAGCTATATGACATAGTGGTCCGATCCAAAAATTAAAACAAACTTGATCTGCGTATGGTATCCAGGAACCTACATACCAAGTTTGAAGTCTCTAGCTTTTATGGTTCCTGAGATCGACGCGTTCAAACATACGGACAGACGGACATACAATCGACTCTTCTGTTGATCCTGATGAAGAATATATATACTTTTTGGGGTCTGTCACGCCTCCTTCTGCCTGTTACATACATCCTGCCAAACACATTATACCCTTTTTTGCCCATTTGTAATGGGCTCAGGGTATAAAAATACTAATAAATATTGCTGGTGAGACAGTTGGCACAGTTGAAGTTTCAAAATGGGAAAGGCAGATTCAAAAATTTTTACGAGGTATATTCGATTTTCGAAGATCAATTAATATTGGCAAGACCACCGAGGATGCAGATCTAGAGAAGAAATTACTCGAAGATGAGTTCGATCTGATTCGAGATGACTTCAAAGAGTTAAGGAAGTTGAAGCTAAAAATTGACGAAGAAAAGGCAATTGAACGTGAGTTTCAGGAGGTAATGGGCCTTTACCAATACCAATTGAAATCAATTTCAAGAAATTATGTTTCCTAAAAACATCTAAAATTGACGCAAATCGAGATTCCTCCCTTCAATGGAGATCTTGCGACTTGGGTTGCATTTTATGATTTGATTAGCAATTTAGAAGACAATAACCAAAATATAAGCAGAAAAGAAAAGCTTATCCGCTTAAAAGAATAGGTTAAAGGAGAAGCTGAGTATCTAATCAGACACTTAGTGGTCTCCGAAGAAAATTATAAAAGGGCGATTGAAATCTTGAAAGAAAGATTTGAAAACAGGAGACAACTATTCACAAATCATCTTGATACTTTATTGGATCAGCCTTTAATGAATAGCGAATCTGAGAAAAGCGTGAGACAGACGTTGGACACAACTCGTCAATGCTTACATGCAATGAAAGACATGAAAATTGATGTGGGAGACGCAGATCCGTTTCTAGCAAGAATAATTTTAAGAAATTTTGATAGAAACGGACAATTTCAATCCAGTATGCAACATATGCAAAGAAAAGCATAATACATTGCTTCATAATGAAAAATTCAAGCTTCCCTCACAACTCGTTCAGCACCAATTGTAGAAGTGAAAGCCAAATCGGGATAACTTTACGTGCTCTAATTGATCAAGGCTCACAGTCAATAGTAATTTCAGAAAAAGCAGCCCAACTGTTAAAGCTCCCAAGACAAATGGAAAGAACTTAACTTCATGGCTTGGGAGACAATTTAGTCGGAATATCAAAGTCCATGCTGCAATTAGAAATAAGACCAAGATTCCCAAGCGAAATTCACATTCAAAGTAACGCTATTGTTTTACCAAAAATAATAGGCCCACAATCCTTTAATTCATTTCCTTATAACAAACAACCCAAATATTTTCTCTAAAAAATTTGCACTAGAATAAGAAACATTGTTTAGAATTAAGATAAAAAAAACAATTATAGTATTTTAAATGTTGTCACAAATTTTTACGGTTCTCATATCGGCTATACGGGCTGAGTATTTTCCACTAAACTTGGGAAGTGCCAGATGCGGAAGACGTGTGCGTGTAGTCGCAACAGGAATGACTGCCTGCATACCAGGACTGAGCCTCCTTATAACGGACCGTAAACCAGCATTAGTCGTTATGCAGAGCTCTTCCAGCTCTCTGCTATATTCATCGTTCGGATTAAAAGATTCTACTCGAGTTTAATATTTTAACGCGTTGTCTATATGTGAGGCCAACATTTCAAGTCTACATTCTAATTCTGTTAAGTCAAGTTTTACTTTACCTTGATCAATTTGGTCATGTTAACGAAGTATTCTTCTAACGCACACATTTCGTTTTTTTTTTTTTTTTACATCTTCGTAAGTCTTCTTGGTGTTTGCCATTTCGATAATTAAATTCGATTACTCTTGTAAAATAAAATAAGTCGAATTTATTATTCGATTAAATAATTAATACTTTCAATTAATATCGAATAAAAAATTTAAAATAAATTTAGTTTTTAGGTTATTTATTTATTTATTTTTTATTTATTTATTTATTTATGCGCGACTAAAAGCAGTCGGCAAGGAACAAAAAAATCATATATAAGAATTAAATTAAAGATTAAAAAATATAGATAAAATTAAAATTAAATAAAAATATAAACTGTAAAGAAAGATTTAAATTAGAATTACAATTAGATCTTGGGTATGCAAAAAATTATAAATGATCCAACATTTGTTGCAAGGATTGGGGAAAGCCCAGAAAAAACCGAATCAGATCAATAAGAATTAGTAATGTTGTTAGTAATTGTAAAAATAGTAAACTAGTATAATTTAATAAAACAAGTTATTAGTGTTACTAAGGTCAGGAATTAAAGGAAAGATAATGAAAAAGTGCGGATTTTAGGGAAGGGAGAGAGAGCTCTGAGGAGAAATCGTGAAAGAGGCTATTACAGGTAGCGCATAAGACACGAAACGAATCGTGTGAAGCGTAATCAGTTGTGCATGTAGATAAAAATAAAGGCTTGTAATTCCTAGTAGACCTGCGGGGGACAGAAAAGGTGAGGCGGGCTAGAAGGAAACTAGAATCGAACTAGAGAGACGTAAAGGAGTTTCGTGGTAAAAGGATCATTAACTTCTTTCGACCAACGTTTAATGAAACCAAGTACTCCTTTGGCGTCAATAACTATAGTGGAGATGTGTAAATTGATGCATAATTTGCAATCAAATAAAACTCCAAGATCCTTTACACATTTTATACGTTTCAAAGGGGTATTGTCAATCGTATAAGAAGCTAAATAGGGCCTAGAACGACTAAATGTCATGAACATACACTTTGAACAACTTAGATGCAACTTATTGGCCGAGCACCATAGTTGAATAGCGTTCAAATCGTCTTGCAGACGATTATGAAGAAGGGGATCAGTGTATGAAAAGATAAGCTTTAAATCATCCGCATACATTAAAAAAACGGAATGGGATAGATTAGTGGGTAGATCGAACAGAGTCAAAAATAAAGGGCCCAAGTGACTTCCTTGAGGTATACCAGAAGTAACGTAAACTGAACTTGAAATGGTTGACCTAAGGAGCAGTTTTTGGGTCCTACCTTTTACCCAACGTAAAAAGGCGGAGGGGAATCCTATGCAACTAAGTTTGTAAAGTAAGAGGTCATGGTTCACAGAGTCAAAGGCTTTACTGAAGTCAGTGTATATGATATCCGTTTGCTTTTTCTCTAAAAATGCATCATTTACCAGGGAGGTAAACTCATGCAAGTTGGTCGTAGTGGACCGACCCTTAATAAAGCCGTGTTGAGTAGGGGAAATTATCGATTTACAGAGATGCTGCAAAGACGAAACAAGGATTTTTTCAAATAATTTAGGAATGGCTGATAGCTTTGCAATGTCCCTGTAGCTTGAAATATCAGACTTACCACCTTTTTTGTGGAGAGGAATGATATCAGATTCTTTCCAAAGATATGGAAAGGTTGAAGATTCAAGGGATAGATTAAAAAGCTTATACAACAAAGCAGCTAAAGAAGAGCAGCATTCCTTAAGAAGACAATTAGGAATGTTGTCTGGCCCAGGGATGAAAGAAGATTTTAAAGAAATAAGAGAAGAGAATATAGTGTTATAAGAAATGGAGGGAGCAAACATAGTGTTTGATTGAAAAATAGAATAAGGATAAGATGAATTAGAAGTGGAGATTGGAGAGTAGGTGGATTGAAAAAAGTTAGCAAATAGTTCAGCGGCTGCAGAATCGTTGCTGGCATTATCTATCCCATACAAAAAAAGAGGAAGGTAAACCGTGAGACTTACGCTTCAAGTTAACAAATTTATAAAATTGTTTAGGGTCACGGGAAAACTGTCTTCTGCATCGAGTTAGATGGTTCTCGTAGCATAGCGAGTTTAAATTGGCGAAGACCAACTTGGCTACTGTGTACTTAGACCAGTCAAGACTTGAACCAGACTTCTTATATTTCTTAAAATATTTAGAATTGATATTTTTTAAATAAGAAAGTCTAGGTGTAAACCAAGGAGGCTTTATAGAATCAGGCGGTGGAACATAATTTGGAATGCACATATCAAAGAGTGCATTTAGGGTCTCATAGAAAGAACTATTGGCAATATCGATGTCAGTCGCTTTTTCTAAAAAGCACCAGTCGGTAGCAAGGATATGTTCATTAAGCAATGAATAATTTCCCTTGCTGAAATAATAGAGGTGAACAAAGGGTTTGGAGATTGAGATCGAAATTTCAATAGTGGATGCTGTAAATCTTCTGGGATACTTAATGCCCTAGAGACGGCAGTATTTGCGAAGTCATTAATAAAAACCAGATAAAGAACTTGATCATCTCTGCGGACGGCAGTTCGCGTTAGTGACGAAAGCATCACGAAGGGTGCGAAAGGCGACTAACTATATATACAGCTAAGTTGGAAAATTTGCTACGACTGTCCGATCAGATCGAGTTATACACCAATCGAAAGTTTTAGTCCTAACTTACAAAATGGCATACTAAAACTTTTTCTAACCAACCTGGTTTATGAGATATGGGGGTGTAAGTGGGAGGGGAAAAATTTAAAAGATTGCCGCTAATGGGGCTGTTGGGGTCTTTTGGTAAATTTTTTTATTTTTTAAAACTTTTACTTAAAAATACGCGTCGATTGATACCTCAATTACCCAAATCCGATTAATGGTTCAAAATATAAATAAATTTGAAAATTTTAGTAGACTCCTAAAAATGAAGTGAAAAGTCCGTTTGTTTGTCTGTTTGTCTGTTTGCATCAAAGCGCTAAAGAAGCTTAGATGTTATGATGGGAATTTATTCCTCTTTGCAAATCTGGAAATGTTTGTTCTACGACTTTTTGAAAAACCGCTAGTTTAGCGGGAAAACGCAAAATCCCAGATTCCAAACCATAGAAGCTATAGATATGTTCTGTATATCATTGGAAAGGTGTGCTTGAGGACTTTTTTTCTAAAGTACTCAGGTAACATTTTACAGGTAAAATAACGTTTATTACCTTAAATCTGACGATTTAGACAAAACGGCTCTAACGATTTTTATTAAATTTTAGTATATTGTAGTACGTAAAATTGCGTGATATAAAAATTTCTGATATCCAATTCTGTGACGAATAAAATTGAGTTTAATATAAAAATTTTAAATAAAAATAGAATAGAAATAGAATAGAAATTAATAGAAAAAAAAAATTTGCATTCGGCACTGCGCAAAAAGTAATTTTTATGTACAAAAAAGTTCACCCTTTTTGCGCACAGTGCGCAATGCCAATTTTTTTTTTTTTTCTATTAATTTATATTTTATTTTAAAGTTTTTATATTAAACTCAATTTTGTTCGTCACAAAATTGGATATCAGAAATTTTGGGACTGGAAATTGCTTTCGTCACTAGACTTTTACTTCGTGTAGAGGTTTTTCTGTGGGATTATGATTTCTTATTGAATTTATTTGAAACAATGAGAGATCAAGTGAGTTATCTAAAAAATTATCTTGGTTTAAGGGAACAAGGTAATTGGCGCTACTAAAAAATGACCAAGAAATTTTAGGCAAATTTTAATCACCCAGCACAATAAATAAGTCATTATCTTTGACTTGAAGACTAATTTCATCAATACAGGCAAAATGCTGCAAGTAAATTGCCGGAGACGCTTTTGGAGGGATATAAGAGCAGGTGATAAAAATTGATCGAGTTGAAACAGTTACTTTGACGGCAACAATTTCAACATCAGAAGACACATTAAAAGTAATGCGTTCTGACTGAAGTGTCGATTTAGTGGCAATAAGTACGCCACCACTTCGAGTCGGTCGATCATTTCTATTAAAAGATAATTATTTGACATAACTTCAGAATCAGATACTGTGGGATTTAACCAAGTTTCTGACAAAGCAATTATATCAGAATCAAAGGACATACTACTCAAATATAGATTTTTGAGCTTAGTAAGGAGGCCTCTAACATTTTGATAATGAATACAGGCAAAATCTGGCCGCAGGTCTAGTTTTTTGAAGCCATACTAGCGGGCTCCTGTACATTGGAACTGCCGGCTGTAAGAGAAACAGGAGAGCATTCACTTCGTTTTTTGGGCTTAAACTCATGAACAATCATATGTGGTGGCCAAAATATTGGGTCACAAATGACAGTAAATACGTCGTGAGAGACACTTATTTTAAAAGATGATATTTCCCGGGCAATAGCAAAATTAAATTTACTGACTGAGACGTCAGCAGAGACTTTGCTAGAAATGTATGCCGCTACAGATTCACAAGTAGTGTCCGAGGATAACCTAGACACAAATACTTGCTTACGAGGAGCAACAACATTTAAAATGGGGAGCTCAGGTGTAGGGGCAGCTAAGTTGTCAGTCCTATTGTTAGGCGCTACAGTGCGAGAAGGTCTACCCTTCCGACCAGATCCAGCCCGCATCGAAGACACGATGACTTGGGCTGATTCAGTTGTCTGAGTGGTAGAATCGCCTGCAGAAGGTAAAGGAGAATTGAAAAGGTTGTCAATACCCGGAGAGGCCGATAAAGACAAAGTTGGCGAAGTGTCTTTATAGAGATGATGCCAATGGAGTCACGGGAGGCTGAGTAACTGGGATATTAGGAGAAACTGCTAAAAATTGAGAATCGGGAGGTGAGTTAAAATTATATTGGCTAAGCAACTCGAGACTAGAGTCAAAATCACTCGAAAGAAGCTTAGCCATTTTATTAAGTTTAGAGAATTTATTTATCACAGAATTGTACATTTTTGAGAAATCAATTTGCTTGTCGATGCATACTGGACAAGACCATTTCACTGCACCACATTCCTTTTTAGAAACGGCAATGATCTTATCACATTCTCGACCTGTAAGACCTGCACACTTAGCATGCATGATATTCTCACACAACTTACAATAAATAAATCTCGGTTGCTCAGAATCATCCGCACACTTAATAGTGCAGTTTTTCTTGCAGCACGACATAATTCCAACAGGGGTTAATAAATAGTTAATAGGCCGAATAGGCAGAAATTGCGCACGTAAAGAAAGCGGAAGGCACACAAATGAAGCTCTAAACAAGAGAGCAAAAACACAAAAACAATTTGCCGGTGAGAGCGCGCTGCTAAACAAAAACGAAATGCACGAGCGAACACACACACAAACAACTGTATTGGGATGTGCAAATCGCAAAAACTGAGATAAGGAGATGTAAACACAAACAAAATCGAACGCTGTGTTTACAATAACAACAAACTTATGTGAGCGAGGTGTAAAGTAAAAGCCGAAATACACAAACAAGAATGTAATTATTTAAGGGAAACTGCAAAACTAAGTTTAGCAAAACTAAAATGCTTTATTTTAGGGACACAATGCACAAATGATCACAATTTACACAGCAAGTCGATAGCCTGTTCACTTATGCACAATTTTAGATAAAGATATATAATTTCGGTTGCAATAAATCACAAAAATAAATGAAAATGTACGAGCCAAAATAAAACTCGTCTGATTCACTCAAACAAAGAACTCTCTCTTGAGTTCTGAAATTGCAATTTTTGGCAAGAGAGGGGGAACGAACGACTGAGCGAAGAGTAATTGAAATAGCATTTAAAATACAAAAAAACACACGAAAATTGGCATTATGCACTGTGCGCAAAAAGGGTGAGCTACCACGAACATAATATTTGCTTTTTGCGCAGTACCGAATGTGAATTTTCGTGTTTTTTTTTTATCAATTTATATTATTATTTTAAATTTTTATATTATACTTTATTTTTTTCGTCACAAAATTGGATTTCAGAAATTTTGGGGCTGGAATATGCTTTCGTCACTAGACTTTTACCTCGTGAAGAGACTTTTTTGTGGGATATCAGAAATTTTTGCAATAGCTTTTTTGACATTATATTAGAATTATAATTAATGAAGACAGATAATAAAATATATAAATTAATTTGTTAAATTTCTTTCATTTTATAAACAATTTTTTTCTTTAATGACAAAGAAAACAAGTGGGATCCGCTTAATGATTTCTTCGCTCGCGGTGAGGTGCAGCTACAGTCCAGAACGCTCGACAGTAGGATACCCTGTGCCCAGGTACTCTGTACCAAGGTTGATTTTCGACCAATTGTTCCTATGTTGACTATATGATATATGAAACCGAATAAAACCAAATTTGGTCAGACTGTACAAAACCAACATAAATGCATATTCTAACCGTTTGTTTAAGATATGTCAAAAAACTTAAAAACATTTTCATACTAAGAGTTTTTCTTTGACCGATCGGTCCCATGACAGCTATATGATATAGTGGCACGATTTCAACGAACTTCGGTTAGGATGGACAAAGCCAAGTTATATGCATATTCTATCTGTTTGGTTAATATATCTCAAAAAACAAAAAACTTGCAGCTATATTGTCATATATGCATACATACACATTATTATATGTTAAACATACATACATACGTTAACATAATAACAGCTATGTATACAGCTATGAACTTTGAGCTTTTGATGCATACAAGCTTGAGCTGCATAAAAGCTCATTACTTTAGTTAGTCTTAAGATCACGACCGAAGCGAACAGTTGAATTACTTCTTTAATAAAACGTACTTTAAATTAACAAAAAAAGTCTTTACAACATAAGTCTACATATTTTTCGGCGATTTGAACCGTGCCAAGAGAGCCCCAAATTGTTATACATAACTGGCGACGAGGATTAAGGAAAGGAGAAAAGAAGCAATATTAACCAATGTTGCTAGAATCGGACATCAAGTCAACTCAATGTGGAAGCTTGCTTTAAAAGCAATTAATAATCAAAGTGCACGCGGATATTTCTTTTTATGTCGCACGTGTTGAGCTGAGAAAAACAAATAAGCCACTAAAAGGGAATAAGACAACATACAAAAAAGCTCGTCTTATCTCTACGAACAGCCGCAGCTACAAATAGACGAAGACTGGACGACCGGCTTGGAGTCAAAAGCTTTAACACAAGAACTTGTCAACCGTGGAACAAAACAAAGAAAAACAGTTTTTCTAAAAGAAATCAAAGTATCCAGGTATTTGTTCAACAATTCTTTTAGGGTACACATAATCACAAAAATGGATGCAAACGGTATGAACGCTTTCAATTTAACTTTGAACTGCTTGAAAAATGTGCAAAATTTTGATGGTACTGATTCGAACCAACTACCAGATTTTATTTCACAAATCGAAGCTATTATACCAATGCTCAATAATTTCGACGAAGATACACGCAAAATTTTATATGGCTTCATAAGAAATAAATGTGTAGGAATTTCTAGACCAGTTATCCATAGATATGGTACAGTTGCGTCATGGAATAAACTCAAAGAAATCTTGCTTAAACATTTCGGAGAAAAAGAGAATAGCGACACGTTAATGGATATGTTAAAGCTATGTAGGGTCGATTCTACGATAGAACAATACTATGATTAAATTAATGATATAGCAAACCGTTTACATAACCGAATATTAACGCATAATGACCAGACATTTAGCACAAGCGAGGTTAATAGGATTTCCTTGCGCGTTTTCAGAGACAATTTGCCCAAACCGACTAAAACAATGATTTTCGCTAGAAATCCAGAAACGCTCGATGACGCTTATAAAATAATCGAGGACGCTCGACAGCAAAATTACACGTTTCTTGGATCCACTCGCAAGTCCAAGAATAACAAACCGAACTATAGGACCAATTTTAGTGACGATAACCAAAATTCGAATGAACAACTAACCATTGCACCCCAAACGGAGGAGTCTAACAAGGGTCAGCAAAATAATTCATTCAGATCTGGCAGAAATTATGAAAGGAATAATTACTCTAAAATCCAAGAATCTCAAAGACAGACGAATGATATTTCAGCCAGCACTAGTACAAGACTTTCAACCAATAGCAGAAACAGCCAAAGTTCTGTACAAAACAAGCCAACCGTTGAGCCAATGGACATGAATCAATCAAGTGTAAATTTTCAATTAGAGGGGTCAAAGGTCTACCATATATAATAATTAAAACCAAATTGGGGACACTTAGGTTCGTAATTGATACTGGAGCCGAGTTCAGCATCATAAACGAAAATGTGTGTAATCCAAAATGGAAATCTGATATTGATATAGAAATAAGAGCGTTAGGAAACATAATTAAAATCAATAAAATGTTCAGATTCCCATGTTTTAAAGAATTTAATTCAGATAATTATTGGTGTGAATTTTTCGAATACAATTTTCACCAAAATTTCGATGGCTTAATTGGAGGAAACCTGCTTAATGACCTTAATGCAATTATTGATTATCCTAACAGACAGTTGAGAATCAATGACGTTTCCTTAAAACTATATATTCAGGAAAGCCAAAATAATATCGATAAACATGTTGCTATAAACAGCCTAAATCAAACGAATGCATTAAACC
The DNA here is from genome assembly GCA_035045575.1 of Drosophila falleni. Classification (NCBI taxonomy): domain Eukaryota; kingdom Metazoa; phylum Arthropoda; class Insecta; order Diptera; family Drosophilidae; genus Drosophila; species Drosophila falleni. The sequence continues at coordinate 2,424,007 of JAWNOV010000056.1, read as the reverse complement.
AACAAACTAGATTTTTTCTGGAGCAGCTATTAAACAAATTCGATTGTCTTTTTTATAAAGAAGGCCAACAATTAACTTTTACTAGCGAAATCAAACACAATATTATAACGAAGAATGATATCCCTTGTTACTCAAAAGCCTATAAGTATCCTGAGATACATAAGGAAGAGGTTAACAGACAAATTGATGAAATGCTTAAACAGGGAATTATCAGACATTCCAAAAGTCCGTATAACAGTCCGCTATGGGTAGTACAGAAAAAAACAGATGCCTCAAATCTGAATAAATGGCGGTTAGTCATCGATTACCGAAAGTTAAATAAAGAAACTATTGAAGATCGGTTCCCTATACCTAATATAGACGAAATATTCGACAAATTAAGTGGATGCCAATTTTTAACTACCTTAGATCTTGCGAAAGGGTTCTATCAGATCGAAATGAGTCCTGCTGATGTGCACAAGACTGCATTCTCTACAACCAACGGCCATTACGAGTTTTTACGTATGCCATTCGGTCTAAGAAATGCACCATTCACCTTTCAGCGTCTTATGAATAATCTTCTCAGCCCTTTCATAGGCCGAATATGTTTAGTATATATGGACGATGTTCTCATTTTTTCTAAAAGCATAGAAGAACATGTTGAGCACATTACTACAATATTTCAGCGCTTACTGAATTCCAACCTAAAGCTCCAAATCGACAAATGTCATTTTGCCAAAACGGAGATCGAATTTTTAGGTCACATTGTCAATTCGGAAGGGCTCAAACCTAGTCAAACAAAAATTGACGCAATTAATAGAATAAAACTGCCATCAAATCAGAAACAGATTAAGAGCTTTTTGGGCATGACGGGCTACCTAAGACGGTATATAAAGGATTACGCTAAAGTCGCACAGCCCCTTATCAAATATTTAAAAAAAACACACAAGAGTAAATATATGCGATGAGGAGTATAAGGAAGCATTCGATAAACTCAAATTACTAATTACAAGCGATCCTATAGTTGTATATCCTGACTTTAAAAAGCAATTTACATTGGTCACAGACGCTAGTAATTACGCTCTAGGTGCCGTTCTAATGCAAGATGACAAAGTAATTTGTTATGCTAGCCGTACACTAAAGACCCACGAACTTAACTATAGTACGATAGAAAAAGAGCTCCTGGCCATTTATTGGGCTACAAAACATATCAAATATTATATATATGGAAGGAAATTCGTAATAAAAACGGACCACAGGCCATTGGTATGGCTGAATAATTTGAAAGAGCCAAATTTAAAACTGCAACGTTGGAAAATTCAATTAAACGAGTTTGATTTTGACTTATCCTTTATAAAAGGAAAGGAAAATGCGTTAGCAGACGGACTCAGTAGAATAGTTGACACATACAACGCAAAAAACGAAGACAGTCTAGACAGCAAAATCGACATTGACTCCGAAGATATTTTTTTCTTTGAAAAGAATTTCCAAAACAAAGCTACGAAAACCGGAACTGAAGATCATGATTTCTCCGAGTGTATGATTCGAATGTTTACAAGCGAGTTGGACGACTTAGAAACAGCTCATAGCGCAGAATCGGACGATCGCAACTTCATTCCAATTACTGAAAAGAGCCTTAATATTTTTAAAATACAAATTATACTCAAAGTTGGGGAAAACGAATCACGAACCACAAAAATTTTGTACAAAAGAAAAGTAAGACACATTGTTAAAACGAATGGCAGCCCTAACAATTTATTAAAAGCAATGCAAGAAATTATACCCGAAAAAGGACTTGTTGTCATTTACTGCGAAAATACTAACTTATACTTAATGTTTCAAGAAACGTTTAGACAATACTTCTCCAGTAATACAAACTTGAGAATACTAAAATCATGTATATTGCTAGAAGATATTACTGATAAAGAAAAGATGTTGAACATAATCGAAAAAGAACACTTAAAAAATAATCATAGGGGGATCAATGAAATCTTTTTAGAAATTAAGCAATTATACTATTATCCGAATTTGATAAAAGAAATACAAAAGTATATAAATAACTGTAGTATATGTAATGCTGCTAAATATGATCGCCATCCGATAAAATATAATCTTTGTCTAACCGAAACGCCTGAAAAACAAAATGATATAATTCATATGGACATTTGGTTTCCGCAAAGAAATATTATGTATCTTACTACAATCGATAAACTAACTAAATATGCAACATGTAACTATCTCAAAGACAGAACTTGGATTTCTCTACTTAATGTAATTAAATTAAGAATACAGTACTTAGGAAAACCGAATAAAATTGTAACTGATAATGAATTTAATATAATAATCATTAAGCAATATCTCCAAGATAACGATGTACAGATACATTTTACAACTCCATATAAGAAAACAGGGAACTCAGATATTGAAAGACTGCACTTAACTTTAAACGAACATATACGATTATTTAATGCAGATCCCAATAACAACGATACTGTCCAAGAGAAAGTTCTAAAAGCTATAATCCTATACAATAACACGATCCATAGCACTACCAGCGTCAGACCCATTGACTTCTTGAATAATTTACTTTCTCTCGAGGATATTTCTAATCTATCTAAAAAAATGGAAGACAATAAGAGATCACAATTCTTAAAACAAACTAATGAAGATAATCGGAATTTCGAAAATGAATTTGTAAACAACAATAAAATAGGAAAATCTCAACCCAAATATAAGCAAATAGAAGGTTATAAACAGGATGGAAATTATTTAATATCAAGTGATAATCCACAAATTAAAATATATAAGGATCAAATAAAAAGAAAATACAATTGTCAAGAAATAAATATGTAAGAAATATCCAAGGAAACTATAAATGTATGTACCAGGAAATTATTGTTATCTTAATACTATAATTTGTTAACCTTCAACAATATGTATTGCCGAAACTTATGCGGGGGATGTCATATATGCATACATACACATTATTATATGTTAAACATACATACATACGTTAACATAATAACAGCTATGTATACAGCTATGAACTTTGAGCTTTTGATGCATACAAGCTTGAGCTGCATAAAAGCTCATTACTTTAGTTAGTCTTAAGATCACGACCGAAGCGAACAGTTGAATTACTTCTTTAATAAAACGTACTTTAAATTAACAAAAAAAAGTCTTTACAACATAAGTCTACATATTTTTCGGCGATTTGAACCGTGCCAAGAGAGCCCCAAATTGTTATACATAACTATATGATATAGTGGACCGATTTGAACCAGGATATATACCAGCTCAGAAGCATATTCTTTCATTTTGGTTAAGATATCTCAACAAACAAAAAACTTTTTCATACTAAAACTTAATTTTTGATGTTTCGTTCCTATGGCTGCTATATGACATAGTGGTCCGATTCCAAAATAAAAACAAACTTTATCTGCCTATGGTATTCAGGAACCTTCATACCAAATTTAAAGTCTCTAGTTTTAATGGTTTCTGAGATCGACGCGTTCAAACAGACGGACGGAGAGACATCAGACATTTTTTAACCCATTTTCTATAGGCTCAGGGTATAAAAACGTTATAATACTACATACTTTCTATTTAAGAAGTCAACTTTTAAGAAATCTGGCAAAAAAAAAAAACTTAAATTTATAATACACAGAGTGGCTCATTAAGCGGTTGTTTTTGGAACTACCTATTATTTTGACATAGACAGCTAGAATAACATTGCCAGTGTGTCAAATATTTAGTAAAAGGTTTGTGGTTTACGAAATGGTTAAGTTTTCAGTTCGCGCAATGGGCCGAAATGCGCTTGGTGGAAGATGAGCATTTTTATCGAAAATCATCTTTTCCGGTGACGCTCATTTCAACCTGGTTGGCTACGTCAATTAGCAGAATTGTCGCATTTGGGGCTCTGAAAACCCGTGCGTCGTGTGGCAAGGGGGGCAACCGCCCCGGGCGCTAAGATATTAGGGGCGCCAAAAATATGAAATTTTGAAATATTTCAAATAGAGTTTGAACTTGAAAATAATTTGAGGGGTTGAGGCTGAAGTTAAATTAATCAGACAACGAAAAGTGCGAAAACAATTTTAATATGTGGCTGCAGATGATAGCAAAAACATACCAGAAACTGGAACATTTCTAATTCCACTTTTAGAATTTATCGACCCCAACATTTGCCAACCAAATTTAAGATTTGAGGCACTTGTTAATGTTTCTGAGGATTGAATTATTAAACAGGCTTTTTGTCACATCAGTATTAGCAGATCGTTACTTACGATCATCGATTGTACAAGAGAGACTAAGAAATCTCCGTTTGCTATCAATCGAACATCTCCAAATATTGGTAAAATAATTTATGATTTTCCTTCCATAAAAGCTAACAAAATAGGTATTAATTTTGGGGACCTTAAATCAATTTTCAATTTTCGAAATGACAAATCACTATAAAATTAAAGTTAAAAATTTTTAATTTTAGCATGTATTTGTAATGTATGTATCAGGATGTTATTGTTAAATTCAGGTTATTTTAATAACATTTTTGACACTGAAACTGTAAATTTTAATATGTTTTTAAAAGGCATTATCTTCGATTCGTTTCTTGTTAAAAAAAATATGTTGCTGAATAAAATTTGTGGGGGGGGGTCAAAATCTTTGCCCCGGGCGCAATTTTTTGTCGTAACGGCGCTGATGGGGTGCCTTCAAGGATAAGTTCTATGCCAACCATCCAGAGATGATTGACGACGTAAAACACGAGATTGAAGTTGCTATTGAGACCATTGAAAATGTACTGAAAAATTGTGTCGATCGGGTAGCCTACTGCAAGGCCTCCCGGGGCAGCCATATGAATTAAGTGGTTTCCCACATATAAGCCGCAATATTCGGGCTATTAATAAATATAACTGGATAGACGAAGCTACAGTCGAGCTACAGTTCTCGACTGTCGGAGACCCCGTACTAACTTTTGAAAAAGCTAAGACTGCTAAAAATTAAAAAATATTCTGCTTACTTGACGCCCTTGCAGAGCGCAGTATTACATTTTCGACTACTTGATTCAATGGCAGCTATCTCATTTGGTAAACTGACTTGAACTGGTAAGGATGTACTTAAAAGCATATTCTGTCAGCTTGCTCACCATATCTCATAATACAAAAATTTTTCATACTAAGATTTTGATTTTCGATCGATCGGTCCTATGACAGCTATATGATATAGGAGTTCGATTTGAACAAACTTCGGTAAGGTTGTATAAGACTAACTTTAATGCATGGTCTAAAAGTTTGGTTATTATATTTTATAGAACAAAAAAGTTTTTCATAATAAAACTTGATTTTCGACCGATGTTCCTAAAGGCGCCGAAAAATTAAATGAGTTTATTTAATTTGTTAATTTTTTTAAAATCGAAAAGATTTGGTTGCGCTTAGTCAACTGAAACTTCAAATGTTACTAAGCCTAGCTCTAAATATGGTGGCGAAGCGAGGCAAATTCGCTCTGAGAGCGACCAACGAATGCTTTATTGTGCTCTCGCGTCGTCCTTAACTTAAATAACCGACCACCAGCTCTCCGACGATTGGGTCTGGCAGGCGATGATGCCACTTGGCCCTCGCTTAGAGTCCCAGGACATACTCCTTGGACCATCGCCGCCAGAGCTGTTGCTTGAGCAATGAGACAGCTCGTCATCGATTTAAGCAGGTCCGGCCCTGTTGGACCGGGACCGCTCTGCTGGCATTGCTGTTAGTGGTCCTCCCACTAGCAGGTGACCCGGAGTTAGCGCCTCGCCGTCGCTCGGGTCGTCGCTGAGAGCTCCGATTGGCCTTACATTGGGCACGGCCTCCACTGCGATCAGTGTCGTCTGCACCTCATCTGCCGTCATCAGCAGGCTGCCCACCGTCCGTAGGAGTACGTGCATTGCAGACTAAACACCTGCCTCCCACAGACCCCCGAAGTGCGCAGCTCTTGGCGGTATGAACGCAAATTCGAGTTAACGAACCAAATTCTCTCACCAAGAATACTCTCGAGCGCTCTCGGGCCAGTATGACAATTCGTTAAATGCAGGTATCGATTGTAGCTTCTAGCAAATTGCGGGCTTTAAGGGAGTAGCATTGGAAACTTAGCATCATATGAAAGAGGAGCATTTGCAAGTCGTCCCCCCACACGGCTAAACGTAAAGGAGCACCAAGATCAAATGGATTGAGACGCTGCAGGCTATGACCCACACGCGTGCCCTTTCGAACCCTATCCATGTCATCTTTAAACTCAAATTGTTGGATGACTTCGACTATTTTCGCAAGGGCGTCTTTTCTCTCTAATTCTGTAGGGATATTTTCAAATATCTGTCGCTTATTTCTACATCTATATATATAAAATCCTTTGTCCTGTACATTCATTCATTCACTCATCCATATATCATTGTAAAGGCCAAACCGCTCAAGATACAAATTTGAAATTTTGGGAAAAAAACTTAAGATAATTTCATCGGGTGATAAGGCTGCGTTTTTTCAAATTCGAAGTGCATGGGCCTTAAATTAAAGTTCAAAGTTCACATGTATTTTCAGTTCAAATGTAGTAGAGTCTGGTCTTGCGCGCATTTGGTGGCAAAGTGGTGCAGAGGATGGTGTGTTAGATTCAGAAGCACCGGATTCGAATCTCGCTTGATCATGGCTTTCTTTAATATCTATTTCACAAAACAAAGACATACATTTATTTAACTCACATATAACAGTGTTTGGTCATCTGGCGAGTTCAGTACCTAAGTATTGCAGAGGATGGTGCGGCAAATAACCTATAGAGAAGTCATCCAATACAACAGAAAGTGTCTCAGCTAAAAGTATGACTGGGCGTCCACTGGGTAATTTTTTGCTGAGCGCGTCGTTTGAGGGAAATTATTTTTGGTTTCGATTCAGATGGCTGGCCGAGCTCGTTGCTGGCACAGCAAGCGAAACACAAAACATGCGTGCTATGAAATACCCTTTAGCTATACAAAATTATTGTCTTTAATATTTTATAAAGAAAAACATCGTAAATCTAATAAGTTTATAAATGTAGATAATAAAGAATATGCGATGTTTTAATAATTTAAAATATTTATTTGCGCTTGAAATTTCTTCATTAAACAATTTTTTTGTACAGGGTATTAGAGTTTACATACAAAATTTAAAGGGAAGCAACTTATAAAGAAAACGATGTTGTCAATTCTCTCAGCAGCCCATACATATGCGCACACTTATTTTAAGATGCACGCATACATACAGAGGAGCCTGCGCGCCCGAATACATCTCTCTCTGTCTGGCTACATAAGGACATGTATGTGCAAAGAGGGCGAGAGATGAATATTCTCGTTTTGTATGACTTTTCGACGCGCGAGTTATGTAGTCGAAGTTCTTGTTCTCTCTCCCTTCGCCTACATTTAACAGTGAGAGATTACAAGCTCAATCTAGGCATAAAAGCTCTGAAGCTCTCTCGACTATTCGAAAGCTTTCGAGCTCACTACTAAGACGTAAGACGTGAATAAGACAAGAACATTAAATGAAATAAATACTTTTATATAAATTAAAATTACAGAGAACATTATTTATATTTAATTAAATGTTAACATATCAATGTTAACAAAATTGGCGCAGCCGACGGAGTAACCAAAAACATCAAAATACTCACTTAAGTGCAGTATTGAGCGAATTTGTGCTTGTATGTAATTCCATACATACCTTGTGCAAAAGACACATAACCTGAAAAGGTTACCGGCTTTGACAAAGAGATTCTCAAAAGTGTGTACAGATGAATAAAAACCATTTAAGTGTTTTTGTGCATCGGATATTTGCTGCATCCCGTACAACTTCGTGTTTAACCTAGTAACATCTTGTGAATTTTCTATGCAGCGTGCCGGCATTTGAAACTGTACTCATCTCTGTATGTATGTGTGATTGTGTGTTTAAATCAGCAATTGCACACACATACACCAGCATCTCGGAGCGAACTTATTCTGTTCACAATTGGTTCGATAACTAGTTCAGAAGAACGTTTGGCATCGATTAGCGACGAGATAACGATGGCAAACGATTTAACCTTATCGCTTGGGGACATTCTTAAGTATGCCCACCACATTCACGAGTACAGAGGAGAAAACTCAAGGGCTCTATCATCATTTATTCGTGAAGTGGTGATGATATTTTCATTATTACCTCCCTCATCTACTGCAGGAGTCTAGGTCCTTTGCCGTGTCATCCTCAACAAAATCCAAGGCGCAGCTCTACATGTTGTGAGAACCATCGAGAATTCCGAGCCGTCGTGGGATGACATCAAAACGATTCTTATTCGGAATTTTGGCGTAAAGGAGTCTTATAATCAACTTTACCAAGAAGCGTTAATACTAGATTTGCAATTTTGTCTCCATCTCTACGCCATAAGGAGGTAAAAAAACTGGCTCTATGTTTCAACTGCCTAAAGAAAGGGCATCAAACTCGTTCATGTAGCAGCAGTCATTGTCGCACCTGTGGAGGAAAGCATCACAGCCTGTTGCATTTTGCTACCTCTTCTGATTCTCAGGCAGTAGGACCAGCAAGCACATCGTCTGCCGCCAGTATTCCCCCGTCGACTACAGCTCACTCTGCTACCTCTCTTGCTGCCCAAGGTCTTCAGTCTGGTGTCGTGCTTTTGGCCACCGCGGTGGTCATGGTGAGAAATAGCATTGGCTCTTTGGTTCCGTGCAGAGCGTTACTGGACTCTGGTTCTCAGCTGCACATGGTAACTTCTCGTTTCGCACAGAGGCTGCATTTAAAGAAAACCAGATCTTCGGCCGTCGTCACGGGTCTCGGAGACACGAGCGTTTCTACTGACGGATCAGTTGTAAAAATTCAGATGAAGTCGTCAACGTCAGAGTATTCGGCCACATTTGACGCCCTTGTGGCCCCAACTATTACCGACAGTCAGCCTAGCTTCGCAATCGACACGTCGGATTGGAAGATTCCCTCCAACATTACACTGGCTGATCCAGCGTTCAACAAGCCACAGCGAGTGGATCTTTTAATTGGAGCGAGCCTTTTCTATGAGCTGCTATCTGTTAGGCAAATCATTCTGTTGCCAGGATTGCCGCTGCTTCAAAAGACGCGCCTTGGCTGGGTCGTGACTGGAGGTTTTGAGAAGCATCGTAGCACTTCGTTGTTGTCTACTGGCAGCGCTCATATCAGCGAGGCTGCTCAGCTGGACTTCAGGTTGGATGACTTGGTTCGACGTTTTTGGGAAATTGAGAGTTTGGAAGAGCCCATGGTAAAGGCCAGCAAGGAAGAATTGGAATGCGAGTAGCACTTTGTAAAAAACTTTTCTCGTTTGTCGTCTGGCGAATATATGGTTCGGTTGCCTTTGAAGCCCAGTGCAGAGCTTTTAGGTGACTCCTATGACCAGGCATATCGTCGTTTCCTCAGCATTGAACGTAAATTGGGCCGTCATGCGCATCTAAAGGAGCAGTATTCAGCTTTCATCAAAGAGTTTCTGGATCTGAACCACATGTCGCAAGTTGCTCCTGAGGCCATAGATTGCTGCAAGTATTTTCTTTCTCACCATTGCGTCTTGAAGGAGGACAGCACCACAACAAAGTTGCGTGTGGTGTTTGATGGCTCTGCGTCGACCGATTCAGGATACTCTCTTAACGACGTGTTGATGGCCAGCCCAATCATACAGCCAAAGCTGCTTCATATTTTGATTCGTTTTCGCACATATCCTGTAGCGCCAACAGCTGACATTTGTAAGATGTACCGCTGTGTTCGAGTTGCCATGCCTGATAGCTTGTATCAATGCATTCTGTGGAGAGATTCGCCTGAGGAGGGCATAAAGGTATTCAAATTGGATACTGTGACTTATGAAACCAAATCTGCATCATTTCAATCAGTACGCGCAATGCACCAATTGGCCATTGATGAGCGTGATGCTTATCCAATTGGTTCAAAGGCCCTACAACAGGAGTTCTATGTTGACGATTTTATCTCCGGAGCAAGCTCAGTGGCAGAAGCCAGGCAAAAGATGGATTAGACTTGCGCTTTATTGGCCCGTGGCCAGTTCAAGCTTCGCAAATGGTGTTCGAGTCACGAGAAGGTCCTAGATGGAGTAGCTGCTGAAAACAGAGAACAGTTTTTGAAGTTCGATGATGGAAGCGATGTCACCAAAGCCCTTGGCCTTGTATGGGACCCTGCAGTTGATACGCTTTTGTTTTCTTTGTCTGTTTTAGACTCTAGAGTGAAGCCGTCGAGACGCTCAGTTCTGTCTATTGTTGCTTGTTTCTTCAGCAGCTCTGCAAGGATCAACTGACTTGGGATGAAAGTTTGCCTGTAGCACGTGACACTGCATGGAAGGAGTTATGCAGTAGTTTCCAGAATATTCCACACGTCTCGTTTCCCAGAGTCGTGCTCATCGCAGATGCTGAGGTGGAGATTCATGGATTTTGGGATGCCAGTTTGGAGGCTTATGGTGCTTGCGTCTATGTGGTCCGTTCCGAAGTTGGAACTTTGTGGAGCGAAGCTATTGGCAAGTCTGATGTATGAAATCAGTCGTACCGGAATTTTCTTCAGCCAGTTTTATTGCTGGTGCGATTCTTCAGTAGTTCTATCCTGGATTAGAGATGAGCCTTTCAAATTTAATGTTTTCGTTGCGAACAGAGTGTCTGCAATACAGGAGTTGACCCTCGGCATGCAATGGCATCATGTTCCAACCGATAGGAATCCAGCTGACATCCTTTCTAGGGGCGCACTTCCAGATGTGTTGGCACAATCCGATCTCTGGTTCCATGGCCCGCCATATCTTGTGGATGGTCGTCCAAGCTGGCCTGCGTCTTGCATTCCCGAAAAGCCTACAATTGAGTTGAGGAAGAGCGCACTCATCGTGACATCTTCAGATGCAGACCTCACTCTTGGATGTAATCACTCAAATTCATTTGGATCCATGCAGCGCACATTTGGCTATGTCTACAAATTTATCAAGCGAATAAGGAATCCTGTATTAACTGTCTTAGATGTTTATCATGGCAGTCGCATTCTTCTGCGTCTTGTGCAAATGACGAACCTTTGGGACGACATGAAAGAGATCCGGTCTCACGGAAATGTGAGAAAGTCAAGCTCCATTGCTGGTTTGGCTCCCTTTTTGGATGAGTGTGGACTGCTTCGTGTTGGTGGACGGCTTTGCAATTCGTCTTTGGATTATGATGGCCAGCATTCCATTATTCTGCCTCAGCGTCATGCAATCACACAAGCACTCATCGTGCAGTTTCATCAAAGGAATCTTCAAATCGGACCCCGTGCACTTCTGGCCAAGATTCGACTTCAGTATTGGTCAATTGGCGGATTAAGAACGGTAACCAAGGCGATAAGAGGATGTGTGACGTGCTTCCGAGCGAGGCCAAGCTTTGTTGAACCAATGATGGCAAGTCTTCCAAAGGAGCGTCTGGAAGCGGTTCGAGCGCTTACGGTCACTGCAGTCGACTATTGTGGGCCATTTTTCTATAAGTCGGGGGCTCGAACGCGAGCGCCCCTGAAATGCTATGTCAGCGTGTTTATCTGCTTCACAAGCAAGGCAGTGCACCTGGAGCTGGTTAAGGATCTATCGACGGCGGCGTTTCTGAGCGCGTTAAAACGTTTTATTGCTACTCGCGGGAAGCCCAGTCAGATGTGGTCCGACAATGCAACGAATTTTGTTGGGGCCAAGAACGAGTTACTTGAGCTAAAAACGTTGATGCTAAGCGATTCCCACCTGAAGGCAGTGCAGCAGTTTTGCCTCGCCGATGACATCGATTGGAAGTTCATTCCTCCTCGCTCTCCGCACTTTGGTGGATTATGGGAGGCGGCTGTGAAGTTGGCCAAGTACCATTTTTATCGCTCTGTTTCCCGCTCGGTGTTGCACTTTGATGAACTGCGCACCCTTGTCTGCCAAATCTGTGCAGTTGTTTATTCTCGCCCATTACTTGCACTTTCAGAGAACCCAGCAGATCTAGATGTCCTGACTCCTGCGCATTTACTGTTCGGTGGTCCCCCAAGTTGTATCATCGAGCCTGATCTGACCAAGCTGAACTACGACCGACTAGATGGATGGCAGCGTGTGTCGCAGCTGCAACAGGTGTTCTGGGCACGGTGGCGTGAAGAATACTTGACTCTTCTGCAGCAGCGAACTAAGTGGCGTTCTCAAACGCAATCTTTGTGCGTTAATGACATGGTACTCGTAAAGGACGAAAACTTGCCTCCCATGCGCTGGCCGCTTGGCAGGGTGTTGCATCTGGTCCCCGGCAAGGATGGAGTCGCCCGTGTGGCTGATCTGAACACAGCATCTGGTGTCATCAGAAGAGCAGTGAACAAGCTGTGTCTGTTGCCGCTAAAGGACTCTGTTGAAAGACAGGCTTCCAACGGGGGGAGTTGGTCGGATTCAGCAGCAGCCTAATCCGTTTATCGATATAACTATCGTCACAGCATGAACTAGATGAGCAGGCTTGTCGTGTACTGAACTAGATGAGCAGGCTTGTCGTGAACTGGTTCCAGCTGTGATTGCATACACATACACATACATATACACTAGCATATTTTTCCCGCGTTTTTGCATTGTACATAACTTTAGTTGTTGATCTGGCGAAGCTTATTGTTAAAAGCCACAGCCGCATATTGTGAAGCCAATCTAGCCAAAATAAACGTTGTTGTTGAAAGCCAAGTTGTATTCGTTCTTGGTAAATAGTACCCCCGTACAATTGTCAAAAAATATTGGCAATTCAACACTTTTCAATGATTTCAGTCAAGAGGAAAAAAATGCTCTAACTAAAATTTTAAGTAGATTTAAAACATTAATATTTTTTGAAGGTCAGTGTCTTGCAATACAAATATTACTGAGCATCAGATAAAAACAGTAGTGGATAAACCTGTATATTGTAAGATTTATAGATATCTTCAAATACATGAGCAAGAAATATTTAAGCAAATTGAAGAAATGCTACAACAGGGAATAATACGTAAAAGCAATTCTCCATATAATGCCCCTTTATGGATTGTACCCAAAAAAGCTAATAACAGTGGAATTAAAAAATGGCGAATAGTTATTAATTACCGCAAATTGAGTGAAAACACAATAGATGATAAGTTTCCTATCCCAAATATAGAAGGTATATTGGATAAGTTAGGAAGAGCGCAATATTTTTCTACTATAGATCTCGCGAAAGGCTTTCACCAAATTCTCGTTCAGGAACAAGATAGGGAAAAGACAGCGTTTTCTACCCCTCACAAGCATTACGAGTTTAATCGGATGCCATTTGGGCTTAAAAACGCTCCTGCCACATTTCAACGTCTTATAAACACAGTCTTAAAGGAAGAAATAAATAGAATTCGTGTCGTCTATCTTGATGACGTTCTTATTTTTTCCACTAGTTGTTCAGAATATGTTGGCCATATTCATAAAATTTTTAAAAAACTGTCTGAAGTATATCTTAAGATTCAAATCAACAAATGCAATTTCTTTTCAAAAGAAACTCAGTTTTTGGGTCATGTTTTAACCCCTGAAGGAGTTAAGCCTAACCCAACAAAAGTTAACAGCATTCTTCAGATTAAAACTCCGTGAAATGTTAAACAAATTAGAGATTTTCTAGGTAACACTGGGTATTATAGAAAGTTCATAAAGGATTTCTTTCAAGTAGTTTATCCATTGATTAAATGCCTTAATAAGGATGCTAAGATCGATGTTAATGAACCCAACTTCATGATTGCATTTGACAAATTAAAAAGAATCATAACTGAGGCACCGGTACTCAAGTATCCGGATTTCAAAAAGAAATTTCAGCTTATTACTGATGCTAGTAATATAGCTTTAGGTGCTGTTTTGCAACAAGATGGCCATCCTATTTGCTATTCAAGTCGTACATTGAATGACCATGAGAAAAACTATTATTCTATACAAAAGGAATTACTAGCTATAGTGTGGGCAATAGCTTATTTCCGCCCATATCTCTAAGGAGTTAAATTCGACATTGTGTCTGATCACCACCCACTTAAGTGGCTGCTAATTAAATATAACGGAAAAGAACTTAATGAAATGCTTTATAGATGGCTTGTTAAGCTTAGCGAATTTAATATAAACGTATCATACATTAAAGGAAAAGATAACCAGGTAGCTGACTTTTTTAGTCGAATAAGTAACGACGAAATTTGTGCCTTAAACACAGCTGAATCTTGTAGCTCTTTAGAAAACAATGTTGATGACATTAGTACACAACATACACAGGCTGAAGACTTTGTGGACACAACTATTTTAGGTAATTCGGAAACAGTTGTTATTAGATTTAAAATACAAATCATTCTAATAGATAAAACAAACTATGGAGTTTAAATATAAGAATAGAAATAAGAAAATTTATTTAAATTTAAATGATCTCGAAAATAGAATGGAAGAAATTTTGAAGAATCATATCATAAAAGGCAAAGTAGGAATATTCAGTGAATATAACGATCATCAATACAATAAATTTCAAAACAAAATCAATTAAATTTTCGATGGCAATAAAAATGTAAAATTTGTAAAATGCTCATTTCACGCAAAAGACATTGAAAACGAAGAAGATGTGTATAAAGAAATTAAACGATTCCATAAATATAATACTGGTCCTTTAGGTATAAATGAAAAAGAATATTTAAGAAATGAGAATATAGAAGTTCATTTTGTGAAACTGAACTGTCACACTGGCAATGCAGACGTTGAAAGATTCCATAACACTCTAACAGAAAAGATAAGAATTATATACCTTGAAAACAAAGATCTATCAATCAAAGATAAAGTTAGTAAAGCTATAAAATATTATAATAACAGCTATCACTCAGCAATACAAAATACGCCAATGAATATTGAATATGGAAATTGTGACAAGAAAATTATACATAATAACATTCTATAATATAAGGAACATTACATTACATCTTTAAATCCAACAAGAGAAAATTTTGAAGAAACTAGAAATGAAGGATATATAAAAAAAAATTGAGTCTCTAGAACACAAAAATGAACCGAAATATAGAAAATTTAATTTAAATAATGTACATAGCTCCAACATAAAAAGAAAGAAGAAATATCAGACTTCAAAAGAAACATAATCTATCATAATTGAATTCCTAACACCTATATGTATATAAACGAATTGTAAAACTCAGGAGAGTCTTAATTTAAGCGATGGGGAAGTTATGTAGTCGAAGTTCTTGTTCTCTCTTTCTTCGCCTACATTTAACAGTGAGAGATTACAAGCTCAATCTAGGCATAAAAGCTCTAAAGCTCTCTCGACTATTCGAAAGCTTTTGAGCTCACTACTAAGTAAGACGTGAATGAGACAAGAACATTAAGTGAAATAAATACTTTTATATAAATTAAAATTACAGAGAACATTATTTATATTTAATTAAATGTTATCATATCAATGTTAACAAAGCTGCTTGCGCGCTAACAGAGCACTATGGGGATTTTGAGCAGTTTTAGAAATTTAATTTATAACTTGTAAACTGCGCAAGATATTCTGATTTTGTTAGACCCCGTACTTAAAAAAAGTACAGGGGTCTATTGGGTTTGTTTTACCGAATATGTGCGTAACAGGTAGAAGGAGGCGTGGCAGACCCTATAAAGTATATATATTCTTGATCAGCATCAATAGTCGAGTCGATATAGCAATGTCCGTCTGTCTGTCTGTCTGTCTGTCTGTCTGTCTGTCCGTCTGTCTGTATGAACACCTAGATCTCGGAGACTATAAGAGCTAGAGACACCAAACTTGGTATGTAGGTTCCTCTATACTGCAGGCAGATCAAGTTTGTTTCAAAAATCAGCCACGCCCCCTTAACCGCCTGCAAATCCACATTGAAAATTTCATATCCAAATTATAAGAGCATTTTGAAAGCCAGATTTTGCACAGATGAAGATATAATTGTCCTAAATTTTTGCTGAAAATTTCATTCTGATCGCACAGTAAATAGCGAAGATATTCAAATAATAAATTTTGCTGTTAAATTCGTTGATGGCGCGTTGGCAGTAATTAAAACTTGAATATCTTGATAAAACAAAAAATTTATACTAACATATTATATAACAAATTGGCGTCCATTCAGGCGTGAGCTTCGGTGGCGCAGTGTACTGAGTCGCGAAGTCGGACAGTGCTCGTGGGTTCGAGTCCTGTCGTGGGCGAAAGATTTTTAATTTATTTATGTTCGAATTCAATTTCATTTTATATTAAAACAAACTCAGTGCTTATTTAAAATGTAATATTAACATTAAATGTTAAAATATAAATTATTTCTTTTACTTTTTAATTGAGCACTAAAAGAAGCAATATGGCCATTTAGAAGGATAAAGACATAAGTGCGAGAGTGGCTCAACACGTTAAGCCTTTGTCTTTTGAAAATTTTTGCAATTTTGTCGCGGGTTCGATTCCCGGCGGGAACAACTTTTTTTCCAGCTGATTTTAAGCTATTTTTTTTAATTTTTACAATTTAATGAAATTGTTCGTTATGAATGTTATACTGACATTTAATTTTGAATACATGTTTAATCATTTCATTTAAATAATTTTATATTGGTATTTATATAAACGTTAAGTTAAAATTCTATGTTAAATTCATGTTTATTATAAATTTACTGTGTAAATTTGAGCGGCGAAAAATTTAATATATAAGAGTTTATGGTAATCTTAAATATTATTTAGTTTTTAGAAGTGACTGATTTTGGATAGTAAGTACGGGGTCTCCGACAGTCGAGTATGCTCGACTGTAGCACCGGCCGACTAGTTTTTTTTTAGTATTGTGTTTTTTTTTTACATATTTTACACCCCGAACCAACTTTATTAAAAATCGGATGACTATATTATATATCTGTCATAGGTACAATCAAGCTCAAATAAACCTTAAGTATGAAAAACTTTTTTGTTTCTTAAGACATGTCAACCAAACTTACAGATTGTGTCTTTGAGACTGCCTGTTACATTCTGACCAAATTTGGTGAACTTTGGGTAACTATATCATACAGCTGCCATTGGAACAATTGGATGGAAATTAACTCTTAGTATGAAAATTATTTTTATTTTTTGAGCTATCTCAACCAAACTCACAAAATATGTCTTTTTTTAGTAAATGTTAACACTGTTCAAATTTGTTTTAAATCGGATGACTATATAATATAGCTGCCATATGAACGTCGGTTTTAAATTTACCTTTAATATGAAAACTTTTTTAATTTTTAGGTTGTCCAAATTAACAAGTGTCTGAATTTTTTAAAACAGTACAGTAATTTAGTTTTGCGTTAAAAAAGTTTGTTCAAGACAAAATAAAGGTAGCGCTGCTCTTTTTCACGCTTTAATTCCGCAAGCAAAGCGAGCCGGGGGTTGATGAGCGAAGCAATATGTAATATTTTTATAAAACGGAAGACATAAGCGAACACTCTAAGCAGTCTTGCATGCGATGAATAAATATCGATATTTTCCATGAGATCCGGTCGGTCTACCATAGCTGTCAGTCCGACAGCTATTTTACGTACTTCTAAAGTACGCATCATGTCTGTAATCACAAGGACTAAGGATGTGACTTGATTCAATGAAGTGTAACTTCAGAATCAGATTAAATAACAGTCCGTTTAATTGGTAACCGTATGAGATTTCTGATTCGGTGAAAAAGATCTGCGAGAAGGTGAGCCGCGCACAATTCAAGTCTAGAAAAAGTCTTAGTCTTGAGGGGGCTACTTTGGACTTGGGTGTCAACAATGAGACACGATAACCTTCTGCAGTATGAACGCGTATATATACACATGCGCAAAACTCTCGTATCGATGCGTGAGCAAAGCCATGTATCTCGATCGGTGAAGTTGGCTCTGTAAAGACATATCGTGGTATTTTGATTATTTGCAACTGGATCAAAGTTGATTCCAATTGCTTCCACGAACTATCCAAGCTCATTGGAATTGATTCATCCCAATCTAGCCTTTGTAGCCAGAGCTCTTGGAGCACCATTTTTGTCTTGATAATCAGAGGACTTAACAGGTCAAGCGGATCAAATAACCGCGATGACATCGAGAGGATATTCAGTTTTGTCGCTCAAAGTCCAATGAATGAATCGTCTATATTAAATTGAAAAACATCGTCATTTGGCAACCACAGCACGCCTAGTGTTTTGGTTGTGTCAGACTCTAAGATCGTTATCGGCTACTTGGAATTTGAGTGACTATTTCAGACATATGGCCGAGTGAAACATATTCCTCGTGGCTTGTGGAAATATGGATCAGCCAATTGCAGGTTCGCAGGGATTTTCCAACCATTGACACTAAGCGTGTGTTCAGTCTGAAAACCAGAAATGGTTTTCAAAACCCACAGGTGTAATGAGACTCACTGCAGTTGACTCGAGACTTCACCACTGTGTGTATCTTGCTCTTTACTTGTGTATTGCATTGAGCAATTCCAAGTATATTGATACTAGCCTCGTCTTGACGCAGTTGCAATCGTTGAGCTAGCTTGTCTGTTACGCAATTCATTTGCGATCTAGATTCAAGCAGAGCCCTTGCTAAAACGAAATTGCCACTTTTCGTTTTAACACTAGCGCCTGCAGTAGCTAGGATCACATTATCGAGTGCTAGAAACAGCAGAGTATTTATGCAACAGCGTATTGTGCATTGCATTTGGCAACAGTGTGTCCCTTCTGAAGGCAGTTAATACATAATGGAGCCGCCATGGCGAACTCAAAACGCTGCTGGACTGATTGCGCGGCATATGCGGAACAACTCAAAATCTTTTATGATCTTCGGAATTACAGAAAAGGCATTTGAGGGACACCTGATTGCTTTTAGCACTGGTCGCAGAACTGAAAAGCGAACTTCAATTATTGTTTTGAGAAACAGCCTTTGACTCTGTCTTAGAGTTATCGGACGATAATTTAGCGGATGCTTCAGCGGACAGATTCTGGAATCTAAGATTCAAGACTGTTTCGCAATCACTCCACATTGGAATGGTTGCATAATCGAGTTGATCCTTCCATTTTCTAGTCATTGGATCAACTTTATTCATAACCAGGTGAATTAGAATTGCATTACAAATCTTTTTATCGTCACCTATCGAGAGAAATAGTCCATATATGGAAGACACAGTGTCATCCAAAGTAAAGTAAAGCTGCAACTGAAAGATGCTTTAGAATTAGTCTACATTCTAATTCTGTAAAGTCAAGGTTTACTTTACCTTGATCAATTTGGTCATGTAAACGAAGTATGCTTTTAACGCGCACATTTCGTTTCTTTTTTTCATTTAAAATAAATTTAGTATTCGATAAATGATTTTTGAATAGAAGACTAACCGAATATCCTATTCGATTAATTAATTGAATAAAAATCTAATTTATTATTCGATTTATAAATTACCAATAATGAAAATAACTCAATATTGGTGGGGTTCCTGAAACAGATTCGGATTTGGTTTCGTTACAGATTTGATTTCGCCGATCAGCTGTTCACAGCTGCTCCACACAAAATGTGTAGGGCTGTCAGGCAAATTTAAAAAAGTATACGGATAGTGTGGTAACCCTAAGTGATTTCACGCAATCAGGTTTCAGGCTGATTTCGTTTTGATTTCATTTCGATAATATGTGGGACCATGCGTTTCGATAACATTATTTGGTCACACTTGGTGTTTGTCTTCATTTTGTGGTGATTTTAATTTGGAGAATGTTGAAAGTTTCTTGCATTTCAAGACAGGTTAATTTAATAACTATATATTTAATGCAGAAAATTTTTTAAAGATGTCCCAGATAGATATGACAGCTAAAAAAGGGCTGTGAGAATTTAAGCTAATGCACGAAAATAGCTTAAAAAGACGCAGATAAAAAGGTGCTGTTAATGAATACAACAGCAGCTTAAACATTATAAGCAATAAGTGTTATTCTAATTATACTATTCTGCAACCAAACTATTATTAAAAAGTCTAAGAAAAATTTTCGAAAACCAAATCAAATCAGTGTGCAAAAACGGACGTTCCTGAAACTGACTCAGATTTGCTTAAACTAAATCGCAATCAAATCCGAATCTGTTTCAGGAATCCCACTATGAATAACACTAGGCAACAGCCCAAAAGTGACAAGAACCAAAACCACTTTTTTGGATAGATTTGGGGCCAAAACCGACGAAAAACATTTTTTTTTTTTTATGGTAAGATTTTTTTTTTTTAGAATTTTTCAAAAATCGGGCTTTTTGTATCCTTTTTTTAGAGGTGCGCCCACATTTGTAATCATTACTCGAGAATGGCAAAACCGATTTATCAAAGCTTTAATTTATCTAAAAGCTTATGAATATATGAATATTTCATTTACACAGTCTTAGATTTAAACCAGTAGTTTAAGAGATATCAATTTTTGAATTAAGAAAATGATGATTTTTTCTAAGCTTTTTTTTACTTAAAAATTCGAGGAAAACTCGAAACAATTTTTTCACATTTTATTTACTATTTTATTTGCTTAGCTGTTGTAATTACGCGTTGTTTAAGATATGATTCATTTAAATCTATGGTGAGACGGCGATATGATATTATGTTGAATCGAGGCATGTTTTTGTCGACTTTTTTGACTTCGTTGTGGTGTGGCATGACCTTTAGTATGAAAATTTTTTGTGTTTTTTGAGATATCCCAACCAAACTTACAGAATTTGAGTTTGTTATTGTTTTACACATTGTGACCAAAGTTGGTTCAAATCGAACCACTATATCATATAGCTGCTATAGAAACGATCGGTCAAAAATCCATGCTTAGTATGAAAAACTTATTTGCATTTTGAGATATTTTAACTAAACTGACAGAATATGTATTTAAGAGGGTCATTTGAACTACATAATTTGTAACTATATATTTAGCTATATTAATTACCCATCGTTAAGTATGTTTGCCATTAAAATCTATGGAAAGACGACGGAGTTATTAGCATATAAGCAATAAAACAAGTTTTTCGCAAAGGTTGATTTACGACTGATCGGACCCATGGCAGCTATATGTTATAGTGGTCCGATTCCAGCCAAATTTGGACAGGTTGTATAAGACGATAGGAGTCAAGTAAATGCTATCAATAAATTTTGATTATAATTGAATAAATTACACTAGGCAACAAAATCGCACTTTTTGCGAGTTACAGAAACCAAACCCACTTTTTTGAATAGATTTAAGGCGAAAACCGACGAAAAACATATTTTTTTTTATGGTGTGATTTTTTTTTTAGAATTTTTCAAAAATCTGGCTTTCTTTTTATTACTTTTTTTCAGAGGTGCACCTACATTTGTCATCATTACTCGAGAATGCCAAAACCGATTTATCAAAACTTTACGTTATCTAAAAGCTAATGAATATTTCTATATTTCACTTATATACAGTCTTAGATTTAAACCAGTAGTTTAAGAATTATAATTTTTTGAATTAAGAAAATGATGTTTTTTCTTAGGAAAAGTCAAAAACTTTTTTTACATTTTATTATCTATTTTTTTTTGCGTAGCTGCTGTAATTGCGCGGTGTTTAAGATATGATTCATTAAAATCTATGGTGAGACAGCGATATGATATTATTTTGTGTCGAGGCATGTTTTTGTTGTCTTTTTTGACTTTGTTGTGGTGCGGCATGACCTTTAGTATGAAAATTTTTTGTGTTGAGATATCCCAACCAAACTCTCAGAATTTGAATTTGTTATTGCTTTACACATTATGACCAAAGTTGGATCAAATCGGTGAACTTTATCATATAGCTGCCATAGGAACAATCGGTCATAAATCAAGTTTTAGTATGAAAAACTTATTTGTATTTTGAGATAAATGTTTAAGTTTGAGATTTCACGCACTTGCGATCATCAACGAGGATTTAAAGAGATTAGAAGCTTTTTCCAAGACGTGACGTTACATAAAAATCAAAAATCAAATCAAATAATATGATATAGTGGTTCTATTTTAACCAAATTTGGTCAGGATGTATAATACCAGCCCATAAGATTATTCTATCACTTTGGTTCTAATATCTCAACAAACAAAAAACTTTTTCATACTAAGACTTCATTTTCGATGTATCGTTCCTGTGGCAGCTATATGATATAGTTAACCGATTTGAACCAAATACCAACCCATATGCTTATTCCATTAGTTTGGTTCTGATATCTCAACAAACAAAACTGTATCATACTATAACTTCATTTTCGATCTATCGTTCCTATGGCAGCTATATGATATAGTGGTCCGACCCAAAAGTTAAAACAAACTTGATCTGCCTATGGTATCCAGGAACCTACTTAACAATTTTGAAGTCTCTAGCTCTTATAGTTTCAGAGATCGACGTGTTCAAACAGACGGACATGGCTCAATCGACTCGACTGTTGATCCTGATCAAGAATATATATATACTTTTGGGGGACTGTCACGCCCCCTTCTGTCTGTTACATACATTCTGCCAAACACATTATATTCTTTTTTGTCCATTTTCAAAGGGCTCAGGGCATAAAAAGAAATTGCTTTAAGAAATGAACAACGCTGAACAAAACCCGACCGTCAACTTTAGAGCTGGAATTTTCGTTAATGTATCTAGGAAACGACGTGTGCTCCTTATTAAAATAAAATTTAAATTCTTCTATATAATACAAAAAATCTTAAAGCATTTTTAGATGTCTTTTAATTTTTTGGTCCTGGTAAACCTTTCTGTGAAAATGCCCATATCTTAACCAATTTTACAGAGTATCACTTTGTTTGTTGTCTTACACATTTTCACCATGTTTGGTCAAGTTCGGATTTCTATATTATATAGCTGCCATAGGAGAAATCGGCTTTAATTTTAAATAAAAATAGTTCGACATTCGGCACATTGCGCAAAAAAGTCGACATTTCTTTTACACAAGAATATCTTTTTGTATAGTGTCGATTGGCGAACTATTTTTATTTAAAATTATAATTATAATTTTTATTTAAGATATTAAATTGTATATTGTTTGTCATAAAATTGGATTTCAGAAATTTTGGGACATCTAAACTTTCGTCACTAGACTTTTAACTCGTGAAGATGTTTTTTTGGAATATAACATTTACATAACATCGATATAACATGTACCTATAACTTAAATTATATCATGTTATTATTACATTAACATAACATATGAACCTTCCTGTTACCTCACCTCACCAGGCAGTGTGCAAAATAAAATTAATTTACATAATATCTTCTTTGTTGATTATCCGATTGCAATAAAATTTTCATCATGCATCATAAAAATGGTAATCTATACGTTATATACGTACGCTGAATTTGAAATTTGTACATATAGAATTGGCCTCGTAATTAGATATATTAGCTTTCATTCGATTAGAGGGAAGGTGGGGGCGTGGCCGAATTGATCTGCATGCTCAGCACAGCAGTATTGTCACCAAATTTGGTAGCTCTAGCTCTAATAGTTCTGAGATCAAGGTGATTGTATGAATCAACAAATATGGTCCTCAAATATCTTCCCTGTATATTAACTGATCTCGATGAAATTTTCAGCACATGACTTGTCCCGCCAACATGTTTGCCAAGTCTTAAGGCCTTAAAATTGCTATAGTTATAAGATTTTATACCATTTACGTAGGCGTGGCCAAATTTTTAAATAAACTTAAAGTAGTTCAACATATTAGGGGCTTTGTCATCAAATTTGGTTGCTCTAACTTTCAAGTCTCGGAGATAAAGGTTTTTAAAGTATTGTACCATAATTTGCCCTAGTTTTAATTTTTTTTGGCTACCGAGCTAAAAAGCTTAAATAGATAAAAAAATTTCTGAATTTAAAAAATTAAATCGTTTTTTTAAATTACAAAATTATTAAAATTAAAAAAACAGCTCTCCATAAAAAAATATATATATTAAAACTAGTGGGCGGCTACAGTCGAGCACGCTCGACAGTTGAATACCCTGTGCCCAGGTACTCTGTAATGAAAGTTGATTTTTGATCGATTGTTCCTATTGCAGCTGTATGATATTTTAGACCGATTCTAACCAAATTTGGTAAGGAAGTTTAATACCAGCCCAGATGCATATTCTATTAGTTTGGCTCTGATATCTTAACAAACAAAAATCTTTTTCATACTAAAACTTCATTTTCGATGTACCGTTCCTATGGCAGCTATATGATATAGTTAACCGATTCTAACCAAATTTGGTCAGGATAGATAATACCAGCCCAGATGCATATTCTATTAGATTGGTTCTGATATCTCAACCAACAAAAATCTTTTCCATACTAAAACTTTATTTTCGATGTACTGTTCCTATGGCAGCTATATGATTTAGTTAACCGATTCTAACCAAATTTGGTCAGGATGTATATTATCAGCCCAGATGCACATTCTATCAGTTTGATTCTGATACCTTAACAAACAAAAATCTTCGCCCTACCAAAACATCATTTTCGATGTACCATTCCTATGGCAGCTATATGATATAGTTAACCGACTCTATCCAAATTTGGTCCGGATGTATAATACCAGCCTAGATGCATATTCTATAAGTTTGGTTCTGATATCTTTACAAACAAAAGTCTTTTCCATACTAAAACTTTATTTTCGATGTACCGTTCCTATGGCAGCTATATGATATAGTGGACCGACCCAAAAATTAAAACAAATCTGATCTGCCTATGGTATTCAGGAACCTTCATACCAAGTTTGAAGTCTCTAGTTTTAATGGTTTCTGAGATCGACGCGTTCAAAAAGACGGACGGACGGACAGACAGACGGACATGGCTCAATCGACTCGACTGTTGATTCTGATCAAGAATATATATATACTTTTGGGGGACTGTCACGCCCCCTTCTGTCTGTTACATACATTCTGCCAAACACAATTTACCCTTTTTTGCCCATTTTTAATGGGCTCAGGGTATAAAAAATGGGTTTAGATCTGAGCTAAGTTGCTTAATTCGGAGTAACCCTGATAAAAGTCATAAGCGGCATTTCGAAAAATTTTGATTAAGTGATTAGTTATGCACCAAAGATGATTAGTTATGCACCAAAGATGCACTGAATCTAAATCATCTTGCAAAAGCTTATACTTTAGAGCAGAGGTGCTCAGTGCCTATACACACGACGCACATTTGTTTTTGTTGTGCACATACCATATGGAAGTGTGTGAGCTTACACATTAGTAGGCTCCTAGTGCACATTGACAAATTACACAAACAATTTTTGACTTTTCGTTTTCAATTTTTAATTATTTTACTTGAAGAAACATGTTCCTGTTTTTCCAGTGTACTCATTGAAACAAAGAAATGTAAGTTACATGTGTGCGTGCGATCTATTTTATTTGTGTTGGTGCGGGCACATCCATAAGGCTGCTTTGAGCACCCTTGCTTTTAAGCTTCCTTAAATGATAATTAAAGTTTCACGTCATCTGTACAGAATGCACAAGGACGGATTTTTAGTTGGTAGATCTGAGTAGTACTCTTTCGGTCGTAACAGTAAGATAGGAAGAGATCCATAAAAGCTATAAAGGGGAGAAACCTATTCGGTAAAGCTTAAGGAGAAAGAGTATAAGTCATAAGGTTAACAGAGTCAATTGCTTTACTGGTGTCCGCATAAATAACGCCATTTTGCATTAAAGAAAGAGTCGAAAATCAGATGTGACAGGCTTGATACAGGTCTTAGTAAAACAGATTTAAAAAAAAACAGCTTACGAGGTAAAAGTCTAGTGACGACAGTTTTTCCATGCCCCAAAATTTCTGCCATCCAATTTTGTGACGATCAATATTCAATTTTATATATAAAATTAAAACAAAATATATAATTTAAAAAAATAGATTACATTCTGCACCATGCGCAAAAAAGGTTGAGCTTCTTATTACACAAATATTAGTTTTTACGCATTGCCTAATGTTATTTATTTTTATACCCTGAGCCCATTAAAAATGGGCCAAAAAGGGTATAATGTGTTTGGCAGAATGTATGTAACAGGCAGAAGGGGCGTGGCAGACCCTCAAAACTATATATATTCTAGATCAGGATTAACAGCCGAGTCGATTGAGCCATGTCCGTCTGTCTGTCCGTCCGTCCGTCTGTTTGAACGCGTCGATCTTAGAAACCATAAGAGCTAGAGACATCAAACTTGGTATGTAGGTTCCTGGATACCATAGGCAAATCAAGTTTGTTTTTATTTTTGGATCGGTCCACTATATCATATAGCTGCAATAGGAACGGTACATCGAAAATGAAGTTTTAGTATGGCAAAGTATTGTGTTTGTTGAGATATCATAACCAATATGATAGAATATGTATCTGGGGTGGTATTATACATACTGACCAAATTTGGTTAGAATCAGTCTAAAATATCATATAGCTGCCATAGGAACGGTACATCGAATGAATGAAGTTTTAGTATGGAAAAGTTTTTTATTTGTTGAGATATCAAAACCAAGCTGATATAATATGCATATGGGCTGGTATTAAACATCCTGACCAAATTTTGTTAGAATCGGTCTAAAATATCATATAGCTGCCATAGGAACAATCGATCGAAAATCAACTTTCAGTACAGAGTACCTGGGTTCAGGGTATCCTACTGTCGAGCGTTCTCGACTGTAACTTATACCAGATTAAGATTGCCGCATCATTGTCGAAGGTGCGAAAAAATAATGCAGAGCGCTTACACTGAAGTTCCATCTTTGAAATTAGCTGTTCGACGTGTCAATGTAAGCAAACTTGGGAATAAAAAAGAAGAAAACAAAATTTTTAGACCCCATACTTAAAAAAAGTACAGGGGTCTTTTGGGCTCGTGGCAGACCCTATAAAGTATATGTATATATATATTCTTGATCAGCATCAATAGCCGAGTCGATATATATGTCCGTCTCTCTGTCTGTATGAACACCTGAATCTCAAAGAATATAAGAGCTAGAGACACCAAACTTGGTATGTAGGTTCTTCTATGCTCAAGCAGATCAAGTTTGTTTCAAAATTCGGCCACGCCCCCATTAACGCCCACAAATCGAAAAAAAAATTTCGTATCCAAATTATAAGAATAATTTAAAAGCTAGTGACACCAAATTTGGTATGTAGATGTCGTTACCAACTAACTAATTGTAATACAGCGCTCTGCAAGGACGTCAAGTGAGCAGAATATTTTTGGATCTGTATAAACTAAGCTATTTTCATAGTAAGTTTTTTACTATAATTAAAAAAATAATGAGTGAAAATATGTTAAAGTGGTAAACGGTGCATTACCAAAATGATTTTTGAGCTCGTGTTTGTGTTTATTCATTTTTTTAATTTTTCTTTTCGCGGTATAATTTGAATTGTTTACTATTATCGATGACAAAATCAGGTGTTTGCATTCTGATAAAATACTAGATTAAAAGATTTCACACTTTCAGAAGATGTGGCGCATGTTGAAAGATGCGGCCGCATCATTGTCTTCTTCTATCCACAGGTCTCTTATTGAAAACAATTCCGCACCTTCTATTTAACGGTTAAAAGTCAATCATGCGGCTTGTGTAAAGACATTATTATATATTTTGTTTTAAATTGAAAGAAGGATATTAAGGTGCCCACGCACGACAAACATGTGCGCTGAGCATGGATCGGAAAAGTAATAAAGGAAAAAATAAACGCCCAAGTGAGCGTCCGAATCGTGCTAAAAAACGTGGGTTTTGTGGAAATCAGCATCTTAGACCAGAGGATACTGAATATACCAGTACATCGGCCAAGAAATTCATGAATAACGAAGACGACGAAGTATCAATCGAAAACAATTTGAAGTATTGCATTCTCGAGTTCTATTCTGTGTTTGCCACGTTGTCAGCGTTGATAATTTGTGCCTCATGCAAGGAAAAAATTAAGTTCTCAGAAGCCTCACCAAATGGAGTTGGATTTAAAATCGCTTTGAACTGCGCCTGCCCACGCAAAGCATATATTCCTTCGTCACCTATGATCGGAAAATCATATGAAATTAATCGACGCTTGGTTGTTGCCATGCGGCTTTTAGGGATTGGGTCAAAAGGTATAACCATGTTTTGTGGCCTCATGAACCTCGCACTTAGTTTCTCCAACAATCTGTACTATACTACCCTACAAAATTTGTACATTGCTGGAAAAGCCATGTACGAACATGTCATTTCAAAAGCTATTGGAGAAGAAAAAGAGGTTATGATCGAAGCGAATCCAGAGTGCGATCCCACTTTATTTGCTGTGTCGGGGGATGGGACTTGGAAGAAGCGTGGCTTTGCTTCCCTTTTTGGTGTCACAGCTTTGATTGCCAAGCATACCAAAAAAATTGTTGACACTGTCGTAAAATCTAGTTTGTGTAGCAGCTGCAAATATTGGGAAGTCAAGAAGGAAGAAGAGCCAGAGGCTTACCAAATTTGGCTTGATACTCATGACGAAGAATACACCATAAACCATGAAGAAAGCTCTGGAAAAATGGAGGTGGACGCTGTAATAGAGATGTTCTCCAGGTCGGTTGAAACACACGGCATAAAATATGTAAAGTATATCGGCGATGATGATTTGAAGACCTTCAAAGGTGTATTAGATGTCTACCCCTATAACGGTGACCCTATAGAGGAAAAGAAAGAATGCATTGGGCATGTGCAGAAGCGAATGGGCACGCGACTTCGAAAAATAAAAATAGAAAAAGGGCATTGGAGGCAAAGGTGCGGGCAAGCTCACCGACAAATTAATATCCGAGTTGACCACATATTATGGCCTTGCGATCCGCCGTTATCCTGACTCTGTGGAGGATATGAAAAAGGAAATTTGGGCCACTTTTTACCATAAGTGCTCCACCGATGATAAACCGCAACACCGAAATTGCCCCACCGGTGCGTCAAGCTGGTGCGCATGGCAGAAAAAAAAATTTTTGGGTTTTTTTGAAACCCTCGTATTTTGACCTATGAGTTAAGTTTTCTCCGGTTCTACCGGACCGATTTTGATGAAACAAAGTGAATTCGACGGACTGCATTTAAACATTTTTTATTTTTTTTTTCCAAAAAAATTACTTCAAACTTTAAACGCGTTTATCTCGAAACAATCACAAAATTATGGTCTTCATTCACCCGAGAATTACATCTATACTGATTATAACCCCGTTTTTTTTATTCATTTCAGACGCTCCGGAGACCCGGAATCGTGGCCGCCGTGACGACACCTTTTTTTTCAACCCCCAACTTTGAAGTCTCATTACTTTTTTAACACCCCTCGTATCGAGGCAAAAAAAATTTTTTTATTTACTTTGAACCTTTTGTAATACAATAAATAAAAAAAGTTTTCAATTATTCTTTGCGTTCTCAAGAATTTTTTTAAAAAGGGTCCAAAAAACGGGTTTTGAATGAGAGACCCCCTTAATAACAAGCCTACTTGTTACGTTTTCAGTAAATATTTTTTTGTTCAATTTTATCTCATTGACGTTCAAAACAAAGTGACGCTTGGTGTGTTTTGATTTGATGTTTGCACACAATGCCACAGACCATAAACATGCGCGTAAGCCGCTTATAAGAAATTGAAATTTTTCAAATACCAACGAGCCACTCGCCAACTACTCCACACACGATGAAAATTGACGCGCGCCGAGCATGGTCAGCGCGCATGTTTGTCGTGTGTGGTGACCTTTACTATGCTTACTCCAAACTTAAATACCAACTCATAATTACATTAAAGGAAAACCTTTCGGCTGAAGCTTAAACTGACTTGAGATATCTTAAAAAACAAAAATATTTTTTATACTAAAACGTGACTTTCGTAACCGATCGGTCCTATGACAGCTATATGATATAGTGAACCGATTTGAGCCAATTTTGGTCAGGATCTATTAGACTGACTTAAATGCATTATCGGTCAGACTGGTTGAGATATATTAGAAAAACAATACAGCTTTTTATACCAAAACTTGGATTCTGACCGATCGTTCCTATGGCAGCCATATGGTATAGTGAAACGTTTCAAGGAAATTTGGTCAAAAAGTAAACGGGTGACTTAAATGCATTATAATAATAATAAGACAATTATCTGTCAGATTGGTTGAGGTATCTCAAAAAACAAAAAAAAATTCTCGTTTTGTCACAAATCGTCAAAATGTAAGCTAAAAAACCTTATTTCACCTGTCTAAAGTTACCTGAGTACGTTAGAAAGCAGATGGGTGGTTACAGTCCAGCATGCTCGACAGTAGGATACCCTGTGCCCAGGTACTCTGTATGAGGTTAATTTTCGACATATTTTTTCTATGGCAGCTATATAATATATGGGACCGAACTGAACCAAATTTGGTTAAAATGCTTAAAAAAAAAATGAAATGCATATTCCAACAGTTTAGTTAAGATGTCTACAAACCACTATGGTCCGGACCACTATGGTTCCCGCGTTTTTGCATTGGACATAACTTTAGTTGTTGATCTGGCGAAGCTTATTGTTAAAAGCCACAGCCGCATATTGTGAAGCCAATCTAGCCAAAATAAACGTTGTTGTTGAAAGCCAAGTTGTATTCATTCTTGGTAAATAGTTCCCCCGTACAATTGTCAAAAAATATTGGCAATTCAACATTTGGAGGCCCCGGCGAGATTGGCTAAATAATATTTAATTGTGCAGTGAAGTTCTGTGTTCGCTGAAAACAAATCAAGTGCATAATCATACATACATATGTGCGTGTGTGTGTTGCAAAGCAACAGTTTCATAGTGTCATATTGTGTCATATTGGGAAAGGCACCGCAATTAGACTCTCGCTCGTTGTTGTTGTTGTCATTCTCAGCCTTCTTATATACATATGCTTGTACATAAGCGGCTGTGCAGTTACTGACTTTTGTCGTTGCTTTCATTTCTTTCGCCGTTACATTGTTGCCAAGCGCCATCATGGCAAACACAGACGCTGATAATGCGCAAATTGCAGACAGGGTGACCTTTTTCAAACGCAAAGTGTCTGCATTGTTTGAACGCGCTAAAAATCTCGAAAGTGATTTATCAACAAACAAGCTTAATGATCTAGACCCTGTCGAGCTAGAAGTGCATTTATTACGTATTGAGCAAACTAAATCTACCTTTAACGGCGCGCATAATTCGTTAGAAGAACTCGACTTCGACGAAATTGGCAGCAAAGTGCGCGATGACTTTGACGATTTAATGGCTAGGCTCGAGGCTCGTGTGCGCGTAATTATTCAAAAACATCAGTCAAGTGCCCCGCCACATTCGACATTTGGGCGCTATGATGACACTCTTAATCAAACCGTGATAGTGGCCAATAGATCGCATTTGCCCGAGCTCAAGCTGCCTACATTCTCCGATGGCTAAACGAATATGCCAATTTCTACGCAAAGTTTGAGTCTGTCGTTGACAAGGATCCCGAATTGACCAACATTGAGAAACTGCAGCATCTTCGCTCATGTCTGTCTGGCCCTGCGTTGGATGCGGTTAGATCGTTGGATTTTATCGGTGCCAATTATCGTGTGGCTCTCGATATTCTTAATAAACGCTTTAGTAACAAACGTATTGTTTTCCAGGCACACATAAAGGAGATTCTTGGGCTCAAGAGGGTAGACAACGAGTCGGCGTCACAACTTCGGCAATTCTCTGACAAGGTCAACTCGCATATGCGTGCGTTAAAGACATTGGGCAATTCGGAGCAGATTTCAGGATGTTTTATTGTGCAAACACTCCTTCCCTCGTCGACTACAGCTCACTCTGCTACCTCTCTTGCTGCCCAAGGTCTTCAGTCTGGTGTCGTGCTTTTGGCCACCGCGGTGGTCATGGTGAGAAATAGCGTTGGCTCTTTGGTTCCGTGCAGAGCGTTACAGGACTCTGGTTCTCAGCTGCACATGGTAACTTCTCGTTTCGCACAGAGGCTGCATTTAAAGAAAACCAGATCTTCGGCCGTCGTCACGGGTCTCGGAGACACGAGCGTTTCTACTGACGGATCAGTTGTAAAAATTCAGATGAAGTCGTCAACGTCAGAGTATTCGGCCACATTTGACGCCCTTGTGGCCCCAACTATTACCGACAGTCAGCCTAGCTTCGCAATCGACACGTCGGATTGGAAGATTCCCTCCAACATTACACTGGCTGATCCAGCGTTCAACAAGCCACAGCGAGTGGATCTTTTAATTGGAGCGAGCCTTTTCTATGAGCTGCTATCTGTTGGGCAAATCATTCTGTTGCCAGGATTGCCGCTGCTTCAAAAGACGCGCCTTGGCTGGGTCGTGACTGGAGGTTTTGAGAAGCATCGTAGCACTTCGTTGTTGTCTACTGGCAGCGCTCTTATCAGCGAGGTTGCTCAGCTGGACTTCAGGTTGGATGACTTGGTTCGGCGTTTTTGGGAAATTGAGAGTTTGGAAGAGCCCATGGTAAAGGCCAGCAAGGAAGAATTGGAATGCGAGCAGCACTTTGTAAAAAACTTTTCTCGTTTGCCGTCTGGCGAATATATGGTTCGGTTGCCTTTGAAGCCCAGTGCAGAGCTTCTAGGTGACTCCTATGACCAGGCATATCGTCGTTTCCTCAGCATTGAACGTAAATTGGGCCGTCATGCGCATCTAAAGGAGCAGTATTCAGCTTTCATCAAAGAGTTTCTGGATCTGAACCACATGTCGCAAGTTGCTCCTGAGTCCATAGATTGCTGCAAGTATTTTCTTCCTCACCATTGCGTCTTGAAGGAGGACAGCACCACAACAAAGTTGCGTGTGGTGTTTGATGGTTCTGCGTCGACCGATTCAGGATACTCTCTTAACGACGTGTTGATGGCCGGCCCAATCATACAGCCAAAGCTGCTTCATATTTTGTTTCGTTTTCGCACATATCCTGTAGCGCCAACAGGTGACATTTGTAAGATGTACCGCTGTGTTCGAGTTGCCATGCCTGATAGCTTGTATCAATGCATTCTGTGGAGAGATTCGCCTGAGGAGGGCATAAAGGTATTCAAATTGGATACGGTGACTTATGGAACCAAATCTGCATCATTTCAATCAGTACGCGCAATGCACCAATTGGCCATTGATGAGCGTGATGCTTATCCAATTGGTTCAAAGGCCCTACAACAGGAGTTCTATGTTGACGATTTTATCTCCGGAGCAAGCTCAGTGGCAGAAGCCAGGCAAAAGATGGATTAGACTTGCGCTTTATTGGCCCGTGGCCAGTTCAAGCTTCGCAAATGGTGTTCGAGTCACGAGAAGGTCCTAGATGGAGTAGCTGCTGAAAACACAGAACAGTTTTTGAAGTTCGATGATGGAAGCGATGTCACCAAAGCCCTTGGCCTTGTATGGGACCCTGCAGTTGATACGCTTTTGTTTTCTTTGTCTGTTTTAGACTCTAGAGTGAAGCCGTCGAGACGCTCAGTTCTGTCTATTGTTGCCCGATTTTATGACCCGCTTGGACTATTAGGCCCAGTCATAACTAAAGCAAAGATTTTTCTTCAGCAGCTCTGCAAGGATCAACTGACTTGGGATGAAAGTTTGCCTGTAGCACGTGACACGGCATGGAAGGAGTTATGCAGTAGTTTCCAGAACATTCCACACGTCTCGTTTCCCAGAGTCGTGCTCATCGCAGATGCTGAGGTGGAGATTCATGGATTTTGCGATGCCAGTTTGGAGGCTTGTGGTGCTTGCGTTTATGTGGTCACCAGAGGTCAGACTGTCACAAGTAGACTCCTGTGCTCAAAGTCGCGAGTTGCGCCTTTGAAGACGTTGTCCGTTCCGAAGTTGGAACTTTGTGGAGCGAAGCTACTGGCAAGTCTGATGTATGAAATCAATCGTACCGGAATTTTCTTCAGCCAGTTTTATTGCTGGTGCGATTCTTCAGTAGTTCTATCCTGGATTAGAGATGAGCCTTTCAAATTTAATGTTTTCGTTGCGAACAGAGTGTCTGCAATACAGGAGTTGACCCTCGGCATGCAATGGCATCATGTTCCAACCGATAGGAATCCAGCTGACATCCTTTCTAGGGGCGCACTTTCAGAAGTGTTGGCACGATCCGATCTCTGGTTCCATGGCCCGCCATATCTTGTGGATGGTCGTCCAAGCTGGCCTGCGTCTTGCATTCCCGAAAAGCCTACAATTGAGTTGAGGAAGAGCGCACTCATCGTGACATCTTCACATGCAGACCTCACTCTTGGATGTAAGCACTCAAATTCATTTGGATCCATGCAGCGCACATTTGGCTATGTCTACAAATTTATCAAGCGAATAAGGAATCCTGTATTAACTGTCTTAGATGTTCATCATGGCACTCGCATTCTTCTGCGTCTTGTGCAAATGACGAACCTTTGGGATGACATGAAAGAGATCCGGTCTCACGGGAATGTGAGAAAGTCAAGCTCCATTGCTGCTTTGGTTCCCTTTTTGGATGAGTGTGGACTGCTTCGTGTTGGTGGACGGCTTTGCCATTCGTCTTTGGATTATGATGGCCAGCATTCCATTATTCTGCCTCAGCGTCATGCAATCACACAAGCACTCATCGTGCAGTTTCATCAAAGGAATCTTCACATCGGACCCCGTGCACTTCTGGCCAAGATTCGACTTCAGTATTGGCCAATTGGCGGATTAAGAACGGTAACCAAGGCGATAAGAGGATGTGTGACGTGCTTCCGAGCGAGGCCAAGCTTTGTGGAACCAATGATGGCAAGTCTTCCAAAGGAGCGTCTGGAAGCGGTTCGAGCGTATACGGTCACTGGAGTCGACTATTGTGGGCCATTTTTCTATAAGTCGGAGGTTCGAACGCGAGCGCCCCTGAAATGCTATGTCAGCGTGTTTATCTGCTTCACAAGCAAGGCAGTGCACCTGGAGCTGGTTAAGGATCTATCGACGGCGGCGTTTCTGAGCGCGTTGAAACGTTTTATTGCTACTCGCGGGAAGCCCAGTCAGATGTGGTACGACAATGCAACGAATTTTGTTGGGGCCAAGAACGAGTTACTTGAGCTAAAAACGTTGATGCTAAGCGATTCCCACCTGAAGGCAGTGCAGCAGTTTTGCCTCGCCGATGACATCGATTGGAAGTTCATTCCTCCTCGCTCTCCGCACTTTGGTGGATTATGGGAGGCGGCTGTGAAGTTGGCCAAGCACCATTCTTATCGCTCTGTTTGCCGCTTGGTGTTGCACTTTGATGAACTGCGCACCCTCGTCTGCCAAATCTGTGCAGTTGTTAATTCTCGCCCATTACTTGCACTTTCAGAGAACCCAGCAGATTTAGATGTCCTGATTCCTGCGCATTTACTGTTCGGTGGTCCCCCAAGTTGTATCATCGAGCCTGATCTGACCAAGCTGAACTACAACCGACTAGATGGATGCACAGTGGTCGCTCCCATATGACAAAAATAAAAAAAACCGAAGTCAAAATTTCACAATTCGTAGTATGTCGATCATCTCATAAATAAATTAACTTTTTGAATCAAACGTATTTTTAGAGTGTGACCATTCGCACGTTGTGAAAAAATACCATAAAGTTAGACAACGCGCTACGCAATTCTGTGCGTTGTGTATTCTATGAAAGTGACACCAGTATTAAGAGTAAACAAGTTAACAAATTCAAGTTATAACAACATTTTCAAAATATGGATATTATTGTATCAGGTATTAACTATGATTTTTACTTCATAACACTTTGTTTATCGTGGTATATCGTCTAATATAAAAATAATCCCAATTAACCTTTTGTGAGTGTGTTTCGTTTTCGTGTTTGTTCTTTCCTTTAAGCTTTTAGTTGTTACGCCGATCGCATCCGATGATCAAATATTTTATTATTAATAGCTAAATAATAATAGATTAATGTCCAAAAGGAATCAGCTGCCGGGGGCTGCCCAGCGTCAATATATTTTGATCCGAACGCAGCAGGTATTTGTGTTTTTTGTTGTTTGTACTTTGCATGTTAAGGCCCTATTCTCTTTCAGCAAAAAATTTTTTTCGAATTTTTTTTTGCATTTTTTTATAGCTTGGACATTTAAGAATATAATTTTTGAAATTCGAAATACTTTAGAAGATATGGCCATTTTTGTGAAGCAAGGTCTTCGTCAAAATGAGCTATTTTCTTCAAACTTCAAACTTTAAACGCGTTTATATATTTTTATATGAAATGCATATAAAACTTTTCTTTATAATTATTTTTATTTTTTGTTATCATATTTGGAATTTAAAAGTATTGTAAAAAATATATTTTCGTATTTTGTTAAATATATTATGGGTGGTATGGGCGTATGGGCGTATAACCACGCCCATTTTGTTTAAAATAGTTTTATATTATTGTTTTAAGCTTACAGTCTAAATTATAGACCTGTAAGACACGTATAACTATTTTTGTCACTTACTCCCATACAAGTCCGACCACAGTGGGATGGCAGCGTGTGTCGCAGCTGCAACAGGTGTTCTGGGCACGGTGGCGTGAAGAATACTTGACTCTTCTGCAGCAGCGAACTAAGTGGCGTTCTCCAGCGCAATCTTTGTGCGTTAATGACATGGTACTCGTGAAGGACGAAAAGAGCAGTGAACAAGCTGTGTCTGTTGCCGCTAAAGGACTCTGTTACATACACATACATATACACTAGCATATTTTTCCCGCGTTTTTGCATTGGACATAACTTTAGTTGTTGATCTGGCGAAGCTTATTGTTAAAAGCCGCAGCCGCATATTGTAAAGCCAATCTAGCCAAAATAAACGTTGTTGTTGAAAGCCAAGTTGTATTCTTGGTAAATAGTACCCCCGTACAATTGTCAAAAAATATTGGCAATTCAACAATGCCTCTAACGTGTTTTCAAAATTTCATCCAAATCGGATAACTATATCATATTGAAATAATGGGAATAATAGGTTGAAAAGTCACTTTTTGAACAAAAACATGCTTTTTCGAAATATCTGACTAAACTGAACGTACATATGTGAAATTATGCTCCTCATATTCTGGCGATTAGATATCAAGATCAGAATACTATAATTTATAAAATCATAATGTTCCCAACAAATAAAAAACTTTTTTATACTAAGACCTTATATTCGATTGAGCGTCTCTAAGGCAGCTATATGTTGTGACATAGTGGACCGATTTTAACCAAATTTAATCAGAATGTATAATGTTATGAACCGACTTATCAATCGCAGCCAAATATCGATTTGCCGGCGAACTATCGGTATACCCAGGGATAATACGAACATAATTGGCGAGTCTGGTAACAATAATTTATACTTTTACTAATCGGAATAATACTCAGACTTTGGTCTCATCACACCTTCACGGACAACTGCTGGCAAGGATTAGGTGGACAGATGACGTTATCCACCTCAACGATCGCCCTCTCAACCTATAGTCGGCTTTTGATAGTTCGTGCCGACTCCCTATTCCAAACTTTATCCAACCTCACCAAATACCCATCTCACCCGAATAAATAAATTTAATTAATCATTTTTAATAACGTTATAATATTTTAATTAATATTATGAATTATAATTATCCTTAACATTTTACCATTATTATTATTTAAATTGCATTCGATACTTCGTGCTCGATATTTACAAATAACAACTAACAAAATTCACGGAATATCCTTAACACAAAAGATAAACAAACAACTAAGCAGCAGCAGATGGAGCAGGAGAGCAAGGAGGATGATTGCAGGTGTCGGCTTCGCACTTGCCTGATAATTGGCTGCTCCTGACTGTGCCACGTGACAAAGGGACTGTCGTATCACTTGGCGCGCATGTGTACAAGGGACTGCGCCAAGTTACCGCAGGGACGACTCACTGTGTTCCCGGTTGCCTGTGTTTGGACTGTGTGTGCCCGTGTCTTAATGTGTGTGTTGCCTGTTGCGCTTTGTGTTGTGTGTCGCAGCACTGCCTGTGTGTTGTGTTGGTGTTAGGACATAGAGGAGGATAAAGCCCTGGGGTCAGGCGCCAACGTAGGCCACCGCCCACACCCTGAGATTGAGAGTCTCCTGCTCTACCGACTGAGTTAGCCGGGCATAAGCTCACTGCTTTAGGTCCTTGGCAAGGAAGATCGAAGTGCCAGCGAAGTGCCTTGCAACGAATACAGGCTGTTCCCAACTGCCTTCACGATCCGGCACTTGACGTACTTCCGGCCGAATTTGGCGTTAATATTCCGGCGGAAATCGCTCAGCACAAAATTCCGCTTATACACCTCTTGACCAGGCAAGTAGTGAACCTCTCGAGACTTTAGGTTATACCTCCTTTCATTCGCGTTTTCTTTCCTCGATCTCGGATACTTTCCCAGGAAATCCAGGTAGAGCTTCTGCATGGAACGGTCCGTGATCACTTTTTTCCCATTGGAGGTCTGGTTATTTGGGTTGTGTGCTTCGTCTTCTTGCACGTGTCACACCCTAACACATACTCCCGCACCTGTACCGTCATCCTCGGCCAGTAATAAAATTGCCGGAGTCTCGCCAGTGTCTTGGCCACACCTCCGTGCATCCTGGTCTCTCCCTCGTGTGCTTGCTAAATAACAGTGCTAGTGATGGCTTCCGGAATCCACAACTTCCACTGGAACTCCTCCGTGTCCTCACGAGCAAACAGAGCGCATTTAAACAGGAGTCCTTCCTCGGCTGAAAGGTCTGGGAACTGTGCTTGGTTCTCCTTCACCAACTGAAGCCGTTCCAAATATTCCTCGCCCGCCCAAATCCTTCAGTGTCATCAACCATTGCAGACTGGCGTGATCCGTGATAACGGTGAAGGGCATTCACTCCACGTTGGGTCTGAATCTCTCGACGGCCTTAACCAAGCTGCCAAGCATTCCTTCTCCGTGACGCTGTAGTTTAGCTGCGCTCCGCGGAGCTTTTCTGAGAAGAATGCTATTGGTCTGTCGGAATCTTCGTCAACCCTCTGGAACAACACCGCACCGATACCTACATGGCTTGCGTCGCACTGAATAAAATATGGGCGCGTAAAATCCGGGTGAATTAGGACTGGAGCGCAGGTAAGTGCCTTCTTGAGAGCATGGTGTGCCGTGATCGCCTCATCTGCCATCTTGAACTTCGCCTTCTCCTTCAAGCAATCCGTCAGTGCTGCCGATAGACCTGAAATCGCGGATGAATCTGCGGTACCACCCGGCAGTTCCCAAGAAGCTCCTCAGCTGCCGTACGCTCATTGGTACTGGAATTTGGAGAATCGCTTTCACCTTTTCTGGATCTGTTCGCAACATCCCCTCGCCGATGACATATCCCAGGTACCGAAGGTACTTGAAGCAGAAGTTAGATTTCTGCAGCCCGATCGTCAAGTTCGCATCGCTCAGACACTTCGCCACCTTGGATACTAGTTCCATGTGTTCCTCGAACGTTTTGGAGATTATTAGCAGACCATCCAGGTATACAAACACCTTACCTTGAAGTGCCTGGGGTATGACGCGGTCCATTAGTCGACACAACCTTTGTGCAGCGTTGCACAATCCAAACGGCATCATCCAGAATTGACAGAGAGGCCGAACCGGAATTGTGAAAGCCGTGTACTCCCGACTCTTAGGATCGAGAGCTATCTGCCAGAACGCGTGTTGTAAATCAGCGCTGCTGATATACACGGTATCATCCACTCGGCACAGTATCGACTCGATGTTTTGGAGTGGGTAGGCATCCGTCACGGTGACGGCACACAACTTCCTGGCGTCCAAACATAAACGGCTCTTCCCGGGCTTTCTCACCAATGTCATCCGGTTGCTCCACGGACATTCGCTCGACTCTATCACTCCGAGTCGCAGCATCTCATCCACCTCTGCATACAGCAATTGCTGGACTGCCGGAAACACCGGATAAAACCGCTCCTTCACGGACACTGCACCGTCTACCAGCTGTATAGAGTGCTGCTCCAGGTGAGTCTTTCCTAACCCTTCACGCTCGTACGATCTAAACTTGACCTTTACTGCTTCCAGTCTCTGCTGTTGTGACGCATGTGTGGCTCGACTGGTTCGCTCTTCGTCAGAAACTCTGACTCCACCAAGTCCAATGCCTCGACTTCCCAGGTGCAAGTCCGAACTTCCGCCAGAAATCGATACCTCAGTAAAGGGGCCGTCTGTCGCCATTGACCACCATCTTCACCGAATCGCACACCCGTCGGCGTTCCTGTGTAGCATATCTACCCTACCATTTCCATTTTCAAAGGGTATAACAATCCCTCAATACATTGTGAAACTTTGTCATAATACATATGCAAATATACAAAAACCACTTAGAATAACATAAGCATTCCAGCGCACAAGCAATACGATCCATCGCTTATACATAAGCCGATCGCGGCGCGTGGAAATGCTGAGCATGCACTTTGCAGCTCAAGTGGTCAAGATATACACAACATATGTATGCATTCTGCATACATATGTACACACCAATATACTTACACATAAATATAAGACATAGATACGTATAAGAATGGCATGTTTCGGGTTAGCCAAAACCCAACATAAAGATAAAAGATCATTCTGAATAAAGTAACACTGAGGAGCAGACGCTCCAAAAGAAATTATTTGTTTTCAATCATATTACATGGCGACCGTGACAAAAGTCACAGGCTGCAGTTGAACATATTAATGATCAAAGTGCGAAGTGCATAATGGCATAATGCCAAGTACAAAACAACAACAAATATTAAAACATTAACACATTGCAAAAATTAAATTGTAAGGCCCACACACAAAACGAAAAAAAAGCCATTGAATTTGCAAAAAAAAAAAAAAAAACAAAAGTGTGAGTCCCAAACACATAACAAAAATGCAATTAAGCTTGTTGGCGGTAATAAGTGTTCAAAGGCAGCTGAAGAATTTAATAAAAAAAAAAACAAGAACAACAGCAGCAGCAACAACGAAGACAAACATATAATATGGATACGTCGTCTACTAATTGATGGCAGAGGAGCCCAACATTCACTCTGCTCCTATTGGGCAAAGGGAAGCACCTTCCATTCAGGAGTACCTGGAGGTGTTTCCAAACGATGGACCACGTCCACTCACAATAGCTGAGTA
Source organism: Drosophila falleni (assembly GCA_035045575.1). NCBI lineage: Eukaryota > Metazoa > Arthropoda > Insecta > Diptera > Drosophilidae > Drosophila > Drosophila falleni. The sequence goes on along the minus strand of JAWNOV010000056.1, from coordinate 2,383,131 downwards.
CCGGGCACGGCAGGAGAAAAAATCTGCAGAGAAAAAGAAGACAAAACGTGGAGGACAAGTGAGAAAGCTACTTAAACACAAGCGTCTGCAACAAGATTTGCTGGTAGCAGCGACGACATTAGAAGACCGACAGCGCTACATAGAGCGCATCAACGAATTAAAACTTTCAACCGAGCGAAGCCACGCAAGGGGGCCGCAAATATGCGTAAGCCTTAACTTGCCATAGATTTAATTTCTACATGAGAATTGACGCACGTCAGTGCAAGTCGCAAAACACTAAAACCTGTTAGGCTTTCATTACTAACATATGTGGTTGAAGAATTTTTAATTTATATATATGAAATGTAATTTGAATTGTGAGCAAACCACATAAACTAAATAACTAACTTTTATACGTCTCTGGCGCTCAGTATTAATACTCAGTTGCACTTAAAATTTTTGTGTTATTGATAAATTTTGCAACAAGTTCATTGTAATGAAAATATCACTCCAGTTTTTATTTTCGATTTTTAAATGGAGGAATATATTTTTTTTTTCTTGATAAAATCCCATATAAGATTAAAAGAAAAAGGTTAAATGAAAGACTAAATCAAGATTTTGAAAATAAAATTCATTTTTCATGAAATTCATAAAATTAGCAAATCAGAAGAGATATACGAAATATAACCCTCTGAAAACGTCATTAATAAAGTAGAATCAAGTAGTGTAGATTTAGGATTAACAAATACCCTATTAATAATTATCGTTGTTATTCTCAGCGCAAACATAGTTTTTAATCTGTACAAGTTACGCAATAAATGTTTGCCAAAAAAATATATGAGCAAGGCTAATGACTTAGACAAAGTCTAAGAAAAAAATTGTTTTCCAAAAAATTAAAAATTTAAAACTAGAAAACGCCCATAAAACACTTGGTAATAAGTATTTATTTACTTATATCACACAAGATCAATATGTTTAATGGAATGGAACGAAATAGTGACCATTTTTAAACGAGAACGTATTGAGTTTGAGTTTAAGTGCCTAAATAAAAGTGCACAGATTTCAGATTCAACAAAAGCAGAACACATTCAATGCATGATAAAATCGTATAATAACATTCGTGAACTAATCAATGCAAATTTAAATATTATTATTATTATTATTATTATTATTATTATTATTATTATTATTATTATTATTATTATTATTATTATTATTATTATTATTATTATTATTATTATTATTATTATAGGCAACGCTTCAAGAAACCGCTGACGTAGCTAGCGCCAGTCCTATGGCCACAATAGTCATAAGGGACCTCGATGCGCTGACAGTACAGGACGATGTGCTCAACGCAATCAAAGGCTTGGTGCCCGATGCATCAAACGACATTAAGGTGACAGTGTCTGCCCCAAATTCCCGGGAACAGACGCAGGCCTTCGTCACGCTGACCGAAGAAAACGCTGCAAAACTCCTAACTATCGGGAAAATTAAAATCGGCTGGCTGAACGTAAAAATGAAGAGATGGGTCACAATCAAGAAGTGCTTCAGATGCCTAGGCATTGGTCACATGCAGTATGACTGCAAGGGACCAAACCGAAAAGGTGAAGGTCTGTGCTTTCGGTGCGGCGAAACTGGCCACAAAATGGCGCAGTGCCACAAGACTCCCAAATGCTGGGCATGCATCGATGCGAATATAGCTCCCGTGGACCATCTACCGGGATCCAGCAAATGCGGAGCGCGCAAGCAACAGAACGTGTCGAAGAAATAGATGAGAGTTCTCCAGGCAAATATGCACCGGAGCAAAACTGCTGACAATCTCCTGAAACAGCTCTTGCTGGAGAAGGGGACGGACGCAGTCATCATCAGCGAGCAGTACACGAAGGCCAATTGCGGCAACTGGCTACAGGACGACACTGGGACTGCAGCCATCTGGATTATATCCACTGGAAGCTTTCCCATATTAAACAGCGGACGAGGAAATGGATTCGTGTGGGTTAAGGGCAGCAGATACTCGCTTATAAGCTGCTACTTAACACCAAACGATCCCATTGCGGAATTTGAGGCCAAACTTGACAGCATCGAAGACTGCGCACGAGAAATCGGAGAGCCCTTGGTCATGGCAGGCGACTTTAACGCTAAGGCGGTTGAATGGGGATCAAGCGACACAGACCCGAGAGGACGGCGAACTCTTGACATGGCGTCTAGACTGGGCCTTGTTGTAGCAAACTCAGGGACCAGCACAACTTTCCGAAGACCTGGATGCGTGGCCACTACACCGGACATAACGCTTGTATCTGAGCGGCTTGCTGGTGCACTCAAAAACTGGACAGTACTCGAGGATTATACTGGTAGCGACCATCAGTACATCGAATACAGCATCGAGTTGACTAGTCGCCCCCAACCAACCAATGTTCAGAGGGGAACACGTAAGTGGAAGAGCGAGCGTCTAGACATCCCTGCGTTGCTCGCAACCCTGGACAACAGCTCGGTGCAACAGCGGCCAGCTCACGACTCGGAGACGATTGTGCAGCAGACGATGCAGAGCATCATCAGGGCTTGTGATGCTGCTATGCCCAGGGTCAAACGAGCACACCAAAGGAAAGCGGCTTACTGGTGGAATGAGGAGATAGCCGATTTGAGAAGCGCATGCCTCCGCTGTAGACGAAAGCTCACCAGATCCCGAAGACGTGGCCCAGCAGAAGCGGAATTGAGCGCCTACAAAACCGCAAGACAGGCGCTGAACGGTGCTATAAAAACTAGCAAGAAGACCAAGTGGGAGGAGCTTCGAAACGACATAAATAGCAACCCTTGGGGAATGGGCTATAAGATAGTCATGAAGAAGTTGGGTGCAAACCCATCCCTTCCGCTCCTGGACAGCAGCAAGATGGCGGAGATTGTTGGTACACTGTTTCCAACACATCAACCACTGGAAGCACCTTTGGAAGATCAGCCAGACGAGGTGCCCCCCTTGTTCACGCTGCAAGAGCTTACATCCGCTGCTGGCGCTCTAAAGAGTAAGAAATCTCCGGGACCAGACGGGGTTCCAACTGAGGTCCTAAAAGTAATCGCATCCGAACGCCCGCATGTGCTGCTAGACATGTACAACGCCTGCCTAGTAGAAGGAAACTTTCCAGCGGTCTGGAAGCAGCAGAAACTGACCTTAATCAGCAAAGGAAAGGGAAACCCAGAGTCTGCCGAAGCATACCGACCACTATGTATGCTAGACACGTCCGGTAAGCTGCTGGAAAGGCTAATTAAGCCTAGACTTGCTGCTGCGGTCGAGAGCGCTGGTGGACTGTCACCTAGACAGCACGGCTTCAGAACCGGCCACTCCACACTAGGAGCGATCCATGACGTAATTGACACCGTAGCGAACGCGCAGAGGGGAAACCATTTCTCGCGCAAAATAGTGCTGCTGGCGACACTAGATGTTCGCAACGCATTTAACAGCGTCAGGTGGAGAGACATCCTCAACACTCTGGAGACCAGGTACCAAACTCCAAGGTACTTAATGAAGATGACGAGGAGCTATCTTAGCGATCGTGTCCTCTTGTATGACACAAGTGATGGCAGCAGACGACTCACGATCACGTCGGGCGCAGCACAGGGGTCTATCCTTGGACCTGATTTGTGGAACGACACCTATGATAGCATCTTGGACATGAGAATGCCAGAGGACTCTCATTTAGTGGCTTTTGCTGATGACGTTGCCGCAGTGATTGTCGCGCGCGACACCACTAAAGCACAGCGTAAGCTAAACGTGGTGATGACGCAGGTCCAAACGTGGCTACGCAATCACGGCCTCAAGCTGGCTGCAGAAAAAACGGAGCTTCTTCTCCTTACAAGAAGCCACATACCGCTAGAAGTGCCGCTGCAGGTCTGTGGCCACGCAAAAAGCACGCAAAGATCGGCGAAGTACTTGGGGCTACAGCTGGACAGCAGACTCAACTATTGGGCGCAGATACAACACGCAGCAAAGAAAGCCAGCAGAGCTACAGCATCCCTGGCTAGACTGATGGCCAACATAGGAGGTCCCACACAGAGCAAGCGGAGATTGCTACTGACAGTCAGCAATACCATATTGCTTTATGGATGCGAGGTGTGGGCTGAAGCTTTGAAAGCTGATTCCCGACGCAAGGTGTACGCGTCGGTGCAACGTACTGCGGCACTCAGGATCGCATCGGCTTACCGGACAGTATCCGAAGCGGCAGTACTGGTAATTAGCAGCTGCATACCCATTGATCTGCTAGCCTTTGAACGCAGGAAACGCTGGGAAGAAAAGCGAGAGGGAAGAGTGTCGACCTTCGAAGAGGCTAGGCAGCACACCATTCAGCAGTGGCAAGAGCGCTGGCAGTCAGCAACAAACGGCAGATGGACGTTAAGACTCATACCGAACGTGAAGAGCTGGATGGAGAGAGAGTATGGAGAGGTAAATTATTACCTTACGCAACTGCTGTCCGGACATGGGTATTTTCGCAAATACCTATTCCGCATGGGAAAAACGGGAAGCACCTGCTGCATCTATGGTGATGCGGACGTGGACGATGCAGAGCATACCTTTTTCTATTGCCACAAGTGGAACGATCACAGACGCTTGGCAGAAAGCACGATGGGGCACATCGAGCCGGAAAGTTTTGTCGAGAAAATGCTGCAACGGAAGGAGTTCTGGGACGCTGCAACGGCACTCGCGAATAGTGTTCTTCTAGAGAAAAAACGCGACTTGGACGCAGTGATACTGGAGGAGCGACGAATGGCGGAAATAGAGGCACTTTAACATCAGCAAGCGCTTAAGAGAGGGCGAGTCCGGACGCGGACCGACTAGCAGAACGCTATGAAAGCGTAAGTAGTCGGCGCTGTGAGCGAAAGGGCACCACTTCGAAGTTATGCGAAAGCGATCCCGAAGTGGGTAAAGGCCTAAAAAAGGGGGGGTCGTTAGTGGGTGCAAGCCCCACATACCTCTCTGCGACGGCAGATCGAGAGATGCGTGCAGGCATTTTCCCCTCCTTAGCCCAAAAAAAAAAAAAAAAAAAAAAAAAAAAAAAAAAAAAAAAATTATTATTATTATTATTATTATTATTATTATTATTATTATTATTATTATTATTATTATTATTATTATTATTATTATTATTATTATTATTATTATTATTATTATTATTATTATTATTATTATTATTATTATTATTATTATTATTATTATTATTATTATTATTATTATTATTATTATTATTATTATTATTATTATTATTATTATTATTATTATTATTATTATTATTATTATTATTATTATTATTATTATTATTATTATTATTATTATTATTATTATTATTATTATTATTATTATTATTATTATTATTATTATTATTATTATTATTATTATTATTATTATTATTATTATTATTATTATTATTATTATTATTATTATTATTATTATTATTATTATTATTATTATTATTATTATTATTATTATTATTATTATTATTATTATTATTATTATTATTATTATTATTATTATTATTATTATTATTATTATTATTATTATTATTATTATTATTATTATTATTATTATTATTATTATTATTATTATTATTATTATTATTATTATTATTATTATTATTATTATTATTATTATTATTATTATTATTATTATTATTATTATTATTATTATTATTATTATTATTATTATTATTATTATTATTATTATTATTATTATTATTATTATTATTATTATTATTATTATTATTATTATTATTATTATTATTATTATTATTATTATTATTATTATTATTATTATTATTATAAGGTATGTGTAGGTAATTTTATTTACAAGATTTATTATTATTGTATTACTTAGATATGTATATAAATAATTTTGTATTTGTGAAATATTTTGATTTTTTAATATTTATATTATTTACAAGTAGGTATTTATATTTCGTGTATTAGTTTTGTTATTTTTAGGTATTTTTCTATTTTGTGTATGTTTTCAATTGTGGGTTCTGCTAGCATGGTTATGGGATCTTTATTTTGGAAGGTTGCTAATCGCTGATTTGTGAAGGTGGGGCATTCGGTTAATATGTGTCTTATGGATACATTCGAATTGGTAGTGCAGAAAGGGCACGTAGTGGATTTATTTATGTCCATGTAGCTTAAGTGTGTGAGCTTTGTATTTCCAGGGCGTAATCGGGTAATTTTTGTTTGTATGAGTCTTGATGTTATGTTTTGTAATAAAGGTTTTGTGATTTCCTCTGCTTTTTGTTGTTAAGTATTTAAATTTTGGTACCAGGTATATGTTTGAGACAGTCGTTGTTGTCTTTTTTTAGCAAGTTTATTTTTTAGTAATTTTGTAATGTCGGAAAAGTTGGAATTTTGGGTATAGATAAGGGGATAGTTAGGTGCGTTTCTAGCGTGGTGGTCTGCAGTTAAATTGCCTGTTATGTTTTGATGTCCTGGAACCCATAACAGTTTTATGTTTGGGTGTTTAGATTAAACTAAAATTCATAAGGATTCCTCTTTTTATACAGTTTTCTTCATCTGTGATGGCGTAGGAGGTGTGGTATTCGGTTTTTGATCCATCGGTGAAGATATTTTGGAAGTGTTGGTAATATATGGAAGAGTTGGTAGTGTTTTTCTTTAGTTGACTAAGATCTAAGATTATTTTATCGGCGGGTATGTCCCAAAATGGTTTCTTTTGGTTAATTACTGGGAGAAGTGTGAATGGGATGTCATAATTTGAGCAAAGGCTTATGCAGGTACATAATACTGATGGTGTTTGTGATGGTGTTGGTTTTTTGTTTTATTTGTTTTGATTTTGCTGAGTTTGTTGTGGGTCGGGGGTTGTTTTGCTAATGATAAGTTTTGTATTGACTTAGCTATGAGGAACTCGCGACGTTTAAAAATTGTGTTTATATTGGCTTCCAGTAAAAGGATGTTTGTGGGTGTTGTTTAGAAAGCTCCAAGTGTGATTCTGATGGCGGTGTTAATTATCGTTTGGACTTTGCGTAAAATTGAGTTTGGTGCGTTGCCATAGAAAATTAGCCCATAGTCGATTTTAGGGAGGAGTGTTGTTTTTAATATTGTGATCAAAGTGTTGGTGTTACAGTTTACGTTTGTGCTAGAGAGGCATTTAAGGACATTGAGTGTATTGTTAAGTGAGGTTGTTAATTTATTTATGTGGTCGTTCCATTTGTATTTTTTGTTGAGTAGTTGCTTCATTGAGCGTAAAATTGCTGGTATAGATGGAGCATTGGCAGTGATGTTTTTTGCATATGTTTGCATTTATTTGTTGACGGTGATGCTCCCGAGGAGGCGCACCATTCGTTTATTTTGGAGAAGAGTAGGTCGAGACTATGTTGGACGTTTTTTTGGTATTTGTGAAATTTAATGAGTATGTGAAAATCGTCGGCGATGAAGTTGAGGTTTTTATGTAAATGTATTATGTTTGCCAGTTTATTGTAGGAGATTAGAAATAATATAACCGAAATAGGTGAGCCTTGGGGTATACCATTTTGATTAGGGTATTGTTCGGAGTAGCAGTTTGAAACGCGGCATTTAATTTTCCTATTCGACATAAAGCTAATAATATAATTATATATTTTTGGGCCAATTTACCATTCTTTGAGCTGTGTTGCTACAGCATGGATGCCAACCCGATCAAACGCTTTGGAGAAATCTAGGGATAGGATACATAAATGCTTTTTGTGTGCAAGTGTTATCTGTTATCAGGTGATCTAAGTATAGTAGATTATCTGTAACAGATTTTCCCCTTCTAAAGCCGGTTTGATTGGTGTGAATTAATTTGTTTTTGTCAACAAACCACCATAGACGTTAGGCTATTATTTTATCGATAACTTTACTTAGACAGGGGTTAAGGGCTATTGGGCGGTATGAGTTAATGTCTGTTTTGTTTGAGTTTGGTTTAAGGATTGGTATGGTAAGGCTGGTCTTGTAGCTTTGTGGGATAAATGAATCTAGGATCAGGTTAAAATGTTTGAGGATTCTGATGAGGAGTATAGGTGGGGCTTTTTGGATCATTGGATATGAGATTCTGTCGAGTTCAGGGGTGTGTCCTTTTAGGTATTTGAGAGCGGATATGAGTTCTATCATGTTTATTTCTTTTTCTATTCGCTGTGCAGTGTTTGACGGTGGTAAGAGGGTATGGGATAGTGCATTTTTGGATTGGATAAAGTGATTGGAGAAATTATTGTTGTCCGCTTGTTTGGACCAGTGTGTAGCGAAGGTGGTAGCTATCGTTAATTTATAGGCTATAGGTAAGTTGGTTTCTGGGTCAATTATAGAGTGAATATGTTTAATGTTATTTAGTCCGCAAAGACGTCTAATGTTGCTCCAGATTTTGGTAGTTGTTGTGGTGGGTTGGAATTGTGTTTTAAATGTTGAAATGACAGTTATTTTGGCGATTTTAAGCTCTCTTTTGAACAGAACGTTGGCTTTTCTGTATTTGATAATGTTTTCGGTGGTTATGTTTCGTTTAAGAGTTTGCCATGTCTTGTTGAAGTTGATTAATTGATTGGTGTATTTGTCCCAGTCAGCGAGGTGAAGCTTAAATAGTAGTTTGCTGTGATTGGAATGATTTTGTCTTTGTTTATTATTGAAAAGGGTTAATAGGATCGGGAAGTGGTCGCTTCCGTGGAGATCTTCGATGGTGTTCCATTCAGAGTCAATTGCTAACTCTGGTGAGCAGAAGGATAGGTCGATATGGGTGTACGTATTGGGGTTGGAGAAGTGGGTGGGGAATTCGCAATTGAGTAGAATAAGATTTGTGTCGTTTAGAAATGATTGTAGTGTATTCCCTCTACTATTGTCTGATGGGGAGCCCCAATTGGTCCCCCAACTATTAAAGTCTCCTAGTATTAATTTTTTCGTGTGTTGATTTAGAACATTGCACATTGGGCCCAATTGCCGTTTTTTTTGGCATAAAGTCGAAAAATTCATTGAAAAGAAAATCACTTCTAATGTTACAGATTTGTAGTAGATAGTCTATATATAAAGAATCGATAAAAAATATAGATTTTTTTAAAGCCCTAAAATTTTTATCGACTTTCAAAGTCAGCTGTTCAGAGAGCGGTCTGTTTTTTTTTTTGTTCACTTTGTGTGCGTCTAACTTTTTAACCCTTGCACTATCAGCGAAAAGTCGAATATTCTGGCATAAACTACAATTTTAAAGCTAGAGTTTTCAAATTTGGCATGAGTGTTAGTTAGAATAATTTAGAATTTAGAATTATTTTTTATGAATTTGGACCACGGCATCAACTTCCCTTCCCACCCCACTTAAAAAAATCGAAAATATTTATATAAAATCTAAATATAAAGTTAGGCTAAAGTAGATTATATAGTTAATTATTTTTAAATTTGACCTTGTCTTTCCACCGATCCGATATATATATGTATGTATATATTTATCAAGTTTTTAGTGCAAGAACATTATATTTCCTCCTCATCTAAAAAAAATACTTATAAGTCACTGAAAATGCAAATTATTTGATATTGTGCAAGAATGCGCAAAAGATATTTATAACACTATATACGAGCCCCAACCACTCATAATTCGAACAGCATGTTTTTTTTGGAGTGCGCAATGTTCAACAGAATATATTGTCAATACTACTAAAAATAACGCATGCCAATTTATTTTTTCTTAAAGAGAATTTTATTCTCTTTACGATGAAAAAAAAGGTTTGGTTCTATTTCCAACAACAACAACAATATGAGTATTGAAACGGTAAACTTAAGAGATAAGAAAACAATTACCACTATTAATTCGAACGCTGCGTAAGCTTATCTTTATCTCAAAAGAAGAGCAAAACAAGAGTAACCAATGTAAAAGAATCACTATCTAGTTATAATCTGACAATAATACAATCCCACAAAAAAAACCTCTAAACGAGGTAAAAGTCTAGTGACGAAAGCAATTTCCAGCCCCAAAATTTCTGATATCCAATTGTGTGACGAACAAAATTGAGTTTAATATAAAAATTTTAAATAAAAATATAAATTTAAAAAAAAAAATTGGCCTTGTGCACTGTGCGCAAAAAGGGTTAGCATAAAAATTACTTTTTGCGCAGTGCCGAATGCCAATTGTTTTTTTTTATTAATTTATATTTTTATTTAAAATTTTTATATTAAACTCAATTTTGTTCGTCACAAAATTGGATATCAGAAATTTTGGGGTTGGAAATTGCTTTCGTCACTAGACTTTAACTCGTTTAGAGGTTTTTTTTGTGGGATATCAGAAATTTTTGCAATTGCTTTTGCTTTTGACATTGTAAATTTATCATTGTTGAATATTTTTTCATATTAAAAAAAAAATTTTTTTAATTATAAAGAAAAGTAGGGGGCTCCGCCCCCTGCTCGCATCGCTTAAGTTGCTACTCTACTGTCGGAAGCCCCGTACCTACTGTGAGAAAAAAAAGTTTCTCATATTAAGACTTAGACTTCGCCCGATCGGTCCTATGACAGTTATATGATATAGTGATTCGATTAGAACCAACTTTCTTCAGGATCTATAAGTCTAACTTAAATGCATATTCTTTTAGTTTTGTTACGATATCTCTTGTAAAAAAAAGTTTTTTATGCTAAGACTTGATTTTCGCCCGATCGGTCCTATGACAGCTATATGATATAGTGGTCCGATTTGAACCAACTTTGGCCAGGATATATAAAACGAAGTTAAATGCATATTTTATCAGTTTGGTTGAGATATCTCATAAAACAAAAAAGTTTTTCGTACTAAGACTCCATTTTCCCCCGATCGGTCCTATGACAGCTATATGTTATAGTGGTCCGATTTGAACCAACTTGGCACAGAATATATAAAACCAAGTTAAATGCGTATTGTGTCAGTTTATTTGAGATATCTCATAAAACAAAAATGTTTTTCGTACTAAAACCTGATTTTCGACCGATAGAAAAATGTATACATTCAGTTAACAAGCTATATCTTCCAAACCCCTTAGTCAAAGTTTATGTTTCATATACTAAAAAACGCAAAATTCTACGTACTACAACATACTAAAATTTAATAAAAATCGTTAGAGCCGTTTTGTCAGAAATCGCCAAAATGTAAGCTAAAAAACTTTATTTCACCTGTAAAATGTTACCTGAGTACTTTTGAAAAAGTTTAAAGGTACGCCTAAAAGCCCTCAAGCACACCTTTCCAATGATACCCAGAACATATCTATAGCTTCTATGGTATGGAAACTGGAGAGGTTTCAAATTTAGCGGGATTTAGCGATTTTCCGCTAAACTAGCGGGAAATTGAAAAAGTCGTAAAACAAACATTTCTAGATTTTTAAAAATTAACAAATCCCCATCATAACATCTACGCTTTTTTAGCGCTTTGATACAAACAGACAAACAAAGAAACTAACTTTTCACTTCATTTTTAGTATTCTACTAAAATTTTCAAATTTATTTATCTTTTGAACCAGTTATCGGATTTGGGTCATCAAGGTATCAAACGACGCGTATTTTTGATAAGAATTTTTAAAAAATAAAAAATTTTACGAAAAAGCCCCAACGGCTCCATAAGCTGCGATCATATAAATTTTTCCCCTCCCACTTACACCCCCATATCTCATGACCCAGGTGAATTAGCAAAAGTTTTAGTATGCCATTTTGTAAGTTAGGACTAAACCTTTCGATCGGTATATAACTCGATCTGATCGGACAGTCGTAGCAAATTTTCCAACTTAGCTGTATATATTGTTAGTCGCCTTTCGCACCCTTCGTGCTGCTTTCGTCACTAACTCGAACTGCCGTCCGCAGTGATACAGCATGCAAAAAAATGCAAAATTGCTGCAGATCAGTATAAGTTTAGCAACGATGGTACGCGGTAAGCCAATTTGCAACGAAATCAGAGTACTGATTAGAGATTATTTTAAAACTGGGAAGACAGTCACGGAGATCAGCAAGCAATTAAATTTGTCTAAGTCGTCTGTGCATGGGGTGATAAAAGTTTTCAAAACAACTGCAAATATAGAAAATAACATTAAAAAAAGAGGCCGAACTTCAGCAATAACCCCCCGCGACAAAAGAGAACTGGCCAAAATTGTTAAGGCAGATCGTCGCCAATCTTTAAGAAATTTAACTTCTGAGTGGTCACAGAAAATTGGCAAAACTGTCAAGCGAAAATGGATGCGGCTGCAGTTAAAAAATATTGGATATGGTTTTTATAAAGTATGTTTTGTTATAACCAGTGCATCGTACCGAATAACTTATTTTATTCATAGGCCAAGGAAAAATCCTTGCTTACGCTTCGTCAAAAAAAGAAGCGTTTGCAATGGGCTCGGGAAAGGATAACTTGGACTCAAAGGCAATGGGATACCATCATATTTAGCGAAGACGCTAAATTAGCCCATAGTCGATTTTAGGGAGGAGTGTTGTTTTTAATATTGTGATCAAAGTGTTGGTGTTACAGTTTACGTTTGTGCTAAAGAGGCATTTAAGGACATTGAGTGTATTGTTAAGTGAGGTTGTTAATTTATTTATGTGGTCGTTCCATTTGTATTTTTTGTTGAGTAGTTGCTTCATTGAGCGTAAAATTGCTGGTATAGATGGAGCATTGGCAGTGATGTTTTTGCATATGTGTAGGTGTTTGCATTTATTTGTTGACAGTGATGCTCCCGAGGAGGCGCACCATTCGTTTATTTTGGAGAAGAGTAGGTCGAGATTATGTTGGACGTTTTTTTTGGTATTTGTGAAATTTAATGAGTATGTGAAAATCGTCGGCGTCAGCGATGAAGTTGAGGTTTTTGTGTAAATGTATTATGTTTGCCAGTTTATTGTAGTAGATTAGAAATAATATAACCGAAATAGGTGAGCCTTGGGGTATACCATTTTGATTAGGGTATTGTTCGGAGTAGCAGTTTGAAACGCGGCATTTAATTTTCCTATTCGACATAAAGCTAATAATATAATTATATATTTTTGGGCCAATTTACCATTCTTTGAGCTGTGTTGCTACAGCATGGATGCCAACCCGATCAAACGCTTTGGAGAAATCTAGGGATAGGATACATAAATGCTTTTTGTGTGCAAGTGTTATCTGTTATCAGGTGATCTAAGTATAGTAGATTATCTGTAACAGATTTTCCCCTTCTAAAGCCGGTTTGATTGGTGTGAATTAATTTGTTTTTGTCAACAAACCACCATAAACGTTTGGCTATTATTTTATCGATAACTTTACTTAGACAGGGGTTAAGGGCTATTGGGCGGTATGAGTTAATGTCTGTTTTGTTTGAGTTTGGTTAAAGGATTGGTATGGTAAGGCTGGTCTTGTAGCTTTGTGGGATAAATGAATCTAGGATCAGGTTAAAATGTTTGAGGATTCTGATGAAGAGTATAGGTGGGGCTTTTGGATCATTGGATATGAGATTCTGTCGAGTTAAGGGGTGTGTCCTTTAAGGTATCTTTTTCTATTCGCTGTGCAGTGTTTGACGGTGGTAAGAGGGTATGGGATAGTGCATTTTTGGATTGGATAAAGTGATTGGAGAAATTATTGTTGTCCGCTTGTTTGGACCAGTGTGTAGCGAAGGTGGTAGCTATCGTTTATTTATAGGCTATAGGTAAGTTGGTTTCTGGGTCAATTATAGAGTGAATATGTTTAATGTTATTTAGTCCGCAAAGACGTCTAATGTTGCTCCAGATTTTGGTAGTTGTTGTGGTGGGTTGGAATTGTGTTTTAAATGTTGAAATGACAGTTATTTTGGCGATTTTAAGCTCTCTTTTGAACAGAACGTTGGCTTTTCTGTATTTGATAATGTTTTCGGTGGTTATGTTTCGTTTAAGAGTTTGCCATGTCTTGTTGAAGTTGATTAATTGATTGGTGTATTTGTCCCAGTCAGCGAGGTGAAGCTTAAATAGTAGTTTGCTGTGATTGGAATGATTTTGTCTTTGTTTATTATTGAAAAGGGTTAATAGGATCGGGAAGTGGTCGCTTCCGTGGAGATCTTCGATGGTGTTCCATTCAGAGTCAATTGCTAACTCTGGTGAGCAGAAGGATAGGTCGATATTGGTGTACGTATTGGGGTTGGAGAAGTGGGTGGGGAATTCGCAATTGAGTAGAATAAGATTTGTGTCGTTTAGAAATGATTGTAGTGTATTCCCTCTACTATTGTCTGATGGGGAGCCCCAATTGGTCCCCCAACTATTAAAGTCTCCTAGTATTAGTTTTTTCGTGTGTTGATTTAGAACATTGCACATTGGGCCCAATTGCCGTTTTTTTTGGCATAAAGTCGAAAAATTCATTGAAAAGAAAATCACTTCTAATGTTACAGATTTGTAGTAGATAGTCTATATATAAATAATCGATAAAAAATATAGATTTTTTTAAAGCCCTAAAATTTTTATCGACTTTCAAAGTCAGCTGTTCAGAGAGCGGTCTGTTTTTATACCCTGAGCCCATTGAAAATGGGCAACAAAGGGTATAATGCGTTTGGCAGGATGTATGTAACAGGCAGAAGGAGGCGTGGCAGACCCCACAAAGTATATATATTCTTGATCAGGATCAACAGCCGAGTCGATTGAGCCATGTCCGTCTGTCTGTCCGTCTGTCCTTCTGTCCGTCTGTCTGTCCGTCTGTTTGAACGCGTCGATCTCAGAAACCATAAGAGCTAGAGACTTCAAACTTGGTATTTAGGTTCCTGGATACCGGGCGCAGATCAAGTTTGTTTTCATTTTTGGATCGGACCACTATATCATATAGCTGCCATAGGAACGATACATCGAAAATGAAGTTTTAGTATGAAAAAGTTTTGTGTTTGTTGAGATATCAGAACCAAACTAATAGATTATGTATCGGAGCTGGTATTATACATCCTGACCAAATTTGGTTTAAGTCGGATAACTATATCACATAGCTGCCATAGGAACGATGCATCGAAAATGAAGTTTTAGTATGAAAAAGTTTTTTGTTTTTTGAGATATCTTAACCAAACTGCTAGAATATGCATTAATGTTAGTTTTGTACATTCTGACCTGATTTGGTTCTAATCGGCTTTATATATCATATAGCTGCCATAGGAAGAATTGGTCGAAAATAAACTTTTATTGAAGAGTACCTGGGTTCAGGGTATCCTACTGTCGAGCGTGCTCGACTGTAACCGCTTACTTGTTATACCCTGAGCCCATTAAAAATGGGCAAAAAAGGGTATAATGTGTTTGGCAGGATGTATGTAACAGGCAGAAGGGGGCGTGGCCGACCCCTAAAAGTATATATATTCTTGATCAGGATCAACAGCCGAGTCGATTGAGCCATGTCCGTCTGTCTGTCCGTCCGTCCGTCCGTCCGTCCGTCCGTCCGGATGTTTGAACGCGTCGATCTCAGAAACCATAAGAGCTAGAGACATCAAATTTGGTATGTAGGTTCCTGAATACCATAGGCAGATCAAGTTTGTTTTTATTTTTGGATCGGTCCACTATATCATATAGCTGCCATAGGAACGGTACATCGAAAATGAAGTTTTAGTATGGAAAAGTTTTGTGTTTGTTGAGATATCAAACCCAAACTGATAGAATATGCATCTAGGCTGGTAGTATACATTTTGACCAAATTTGGTTAAAATCGGATAACTATATCATATAGCTGCCATAGGAACGGTACACCGAAAATGAAGTTTTAGTATGGAAAAGTTTTTTATTTGTTGAGATATCAAAACCAATCTGATGGAATATGCATATGGGCTGGTATTATACATCCTGAACAAATTTGGTTAGAATTGGTCTAAAATATCATATAGCTGCCATAGGAACAATCGATCGAAAATCAACTCTCAGTACAGAGTACCTGGGTTCAGGGTATCCTACTGTCGAGCGTGCTCGACTGTAACCGCCTACTTGTTTTTTTGTTCACTTTGTGTGCGTCTAACTTTTTAACCCTTGCACTATCAGCGAAAAGTCGAATATTCTGGCATAAACTACAATTTTAAAGCTAGAGTTTTCAAATTTGGCATGAGTGTTAGTTAGAATAATTTAGAATTTAGAATTATTTTTTATGAATTTGGACCACGGCATCAACTTCCCTTCCCACCCCACTTAAAAAAATCGAAAATATTTATATAAAATCTAAATATAAAGTTAGGCTAAAGTAGATTATATAGTTAATTATTTTTAAATTTGACCTTGTCTTTCCACCGATCGATGTGTGCGTCTAACTTTTTAACCCTTGCACTATCAGCGAAAAGTCGAATATTCTGGCATAAACTACAATTTTAAAGCTAGAGTTTTCAAATTTGGCATGAGTGTTAGTTAGAATAATTTAGAATTTAGAATTATTTTTTATGAATTTGGACCACGGCATCAATTTCCCTTCCCACCCCACTTAAAAAAATCGAAAATATTTATATAAAATCTAAATATAAAGTTAGGCTAAAGTAGATTATATAGTTAATTATTTTTAAATTTGACCTTGTCTTTCCACCGATCCGATATATATATGTATGTATATATTTATCAAGTTTTTAGTGCAAGAACATTATATTTCCTCCTCATCTAAAAAAAAAACTTATAAGTCACTGAAAATGCAAATTATTTGATATTGTGCAAGAATGCGCAAAAGATATTAATAACACTATATACGAGCCCCAACCACTAATAATTCGAACAGCATGTTTTTTTTGGAGTGCGCTATGTTCAACACAATATATTGTCAATACTACTAAAAATAACGCATGCCAATTTATTTTTTCTTAAAGAGAATTTTATTCTCTTTACGATGAAAAAAAAAAATTTGGTTCTATTTCCAACAACAACAACAATATGAGTAATCTATTGAAACGGTAAACTTAAGAGATAAGAAAACAATTACCACTATTAATTCGAACGCTGCGTGAGCTTACCTTTATCTCAAAAGAAGAGCAAAACCAGAGTAACCAATGTAAAAGAATCACTATCTAGTTATAATCTGACAATAATACAATACAGCATGCAAAAAAATGCAAAATTGCTGCAGATCAGTATAAGTTTAGCAACGATGGTACGCGGTAAGCCAATTTGCAACGAAATCAGAGCACTGATTAGAGATTATTTTAAAACTGGGAAGACAGTCACGGAGATCAGCAAGCAATTAAATTTGTCTAAGTCGTCTGTGCATGGGGTGATAAAAGTTTTCAAAACAACTGCAAATATAGAAAATAACATTAAAAAAAGAGGCCGAACTTCAGCAATAACCCCCCGCGACAAAAGAGAACTGGCCAAAATTGTTAAGGCAGATCGTCGCCAATCTTTAAGAAATTTAACTTCTGAGTGGTCACAGAAAATTGGCAAAACTTTCAAGCGAAAATGGACGTGGCTGCAGTTAAAAAATATTGGATATGGTTTTTATAAAGTATGTTTTGTTATAACCAGTGCATCGTACCGAATAACTTATTTTATTCATAGGCCAAGGAAAAACCCTTGCTTACGCTTCGTCAAAAAAAGAAGCGTTTGCAATGGGCTCAGGAAAGGATATATTGGACTCAAAGGCAATGGGAAACCATCATATTTAGCGATGAAGCTAAATTTGATGTTTGTGTCGGCGATACGAGGAAACGAGTCATCCGTAAGAAGGCAGAAACATACCATAAAGACTGCATTAAAAGAACAGTAAAGTTTCCTGCAAGCATTATGGTATGGGATTGCATGTCTGCCAAAGGATTAGGAAAACTGCATTTCATTGAAGGGACGGTTAATTCTGAAAAATATATTAATATTTTAGAGGACAGCTTGCTGCCATCAATACCAAAACTGGCAGATTGCGGTGAATTCACTTTTCAGCAGGACGGAGCATCATCGCACACAGCCAAACGAACCAAAAATTGGCTGGAATACAATCGAATGGAGGTTTTAGATTGGCCATCAAATAGTCCAGATCTAAGCCCGATTGAAAATATTTGGTGGCTAATGAAAAGTAAGCTTCGAAATGAACCACAAAGAAACATTTCCGACCTAAAAATTAAGTTGCAGGAGTTTTGGGACTCAATTTCTCAAGAACACTGCAAAAATTTATTAAAATCAATGCCAAAACGGGTTAAATGCGTAATACAGGCCAAAGGCGACGTTACACAATTCTAATGTTAATTAAATTATTGTTTTAAGTATGATAGTAAATCATATTACGCAGCGTTCGAATTAATAGTGGTAATTTTTTTCTTATCTCTTAAGTTTACCGTTTCAATAGATTACTCATATTGTTGTTGTTGTTGGAAATAGAACCAAATTTTTTTTTTCATCGTAAAGAGAATAAAATTCTCTTTAAGAATAAAACAAGTAGGCGGTTACAGTAGAGCATGCTCGACAGTAGGATACCCTGAACCCAGGTACTCTGTACCGAGAGTTGATTTTCGATCGATTGTTCCTATGGCAGCTATATGATATTTTAGACCGATTCTAACCAAATTTGTTCAGGATGTATAATACCAGCCCATATGCATATTCCATCAGATTGGTTTTGATATCTCAACAAATAAAAAACTTTTCCATACTAAAACTTCATTTTCGGTGTACCGTTCCTATGGCAGCTATATGATATAGTTATCCGATTTTAACCAAATTTGGTCAAGATGTATACTACTAGCCTAGATGCATATTCTATCAGTTTGGTTTTGATATCTCAACAAATAAAAAACTTTTCCATACTAAAACTTCATTTTCGGTGTACCGTTCCTATGGCAGCTATATGATATAGTTATCCGATTTTAACCAAATTTGGTCAAGATGTATACTACCAGCCTAGATGCATATTCTATCAGTTTGGGTTTGATATCTCAACAAACACAAAACTTTTCCATACTAAAACTTCATTTTCGATGTACCGTTCCTATGGCAGCTATATAATATAGTGGACCGATCCAAAAATAAAAACAAACTTGATCTGCCTATGGTATTCAGGAACCTACATATCAAATTTGATGTCTCTAGCTCTTATGGTTTCTGAGATCGACGCGTTCAAACATCCGGACGGACGGACGGACGGACGGACGGACGGACAGACAGACGGACATGGCTCAATCGACTCGGCTGTTGATCCTGATCAAGAATATATATACTTTTGGGGGTCGGCCACGCCCCCTTCTGCCTGTTACATACATCCTGCCAAACACATTATACCCTTTTATGCCCATTTTTAATGGGCTCAGGGTATAAAAATTGGCATGCGTTATTTTTAGTAGTATTGACAATATATTGTGTTGAACATTGCGCACTCCAAAAAAAACATGCTGTTCGAATTATTAGTGGTTGGGGCTCGTACTAGAGGCTTTAGTTAATAACTTGTCATATTTGGTTGCTTGCGCCACCATGCACTTTATAAGTAATACTCCACGGAACACAACTACAGTTGATATTTTTCTTGCTAAAAACACATTAAACAAAACAGTAGACAACAACAAATAATCACATATTTTGTTACATATTACAACAAATATTGATTTTACATACCGTGAGCATCATTTTCCATATTTAATGTTTTTTTTTTTATTAATGCGTTGCTTGATAACTTACGCTAGAAAAATTGGATCTTAGCGGGTCAATTTTCAAAAACAAGTGCTTTTACAAAACAGCTGACTTTAGAGAGTTGCAACAAGAGAAAAGTTGCCACCGAGCCCGAAAAAATATATTTTTTAATCTAATCGAAGTGCTTACATTCAATAAATAAAGTTACATTTTGAAAATACTACCATAAATTTTTTGACTTTATGCCAGAAATATCGACAAATCACCCAATGTGCCTTGGACTAAAAGTAAATATTTAAAATGGAAATTAAAGGCCAGGGTATGTAGAATAGCAACACCAAACATGTTTTCTTATTAATAATTGTTTTAATGTTATAAATGTGTGTTATTTGTATGTTCAATAAGAGAAATAACTTAACCAAAGGGTTCATCTTTTGTAGACCATAACTAATTTGGCGCAGGGTTGCGCAACATGTAATGTATGTTAAATTAAAGTTGAATATGTGTATTAACCTTTGGTAATAAACTTTTATCCGGCCTTGGCGGTACTTTTAACTTATAGATAAGCTTAAGTTAGAAGAATCCGAATTTTTATGAGTTGTTTTTTTTTATATTTTATCATTATATATTTTTAAATGTTAAGAAAACTAGCTTTAATTTAATGTCTAACTAACTTCTTACATTACATATAAGGAGAAATTAAAATTTATCTATTTTTATAATTACCATACGTATACGCAATGCGTTCTTGTATGGGCGGTATGGGTGGGCGTGGCCAAATTTTTAAACTTTTTTTCTACGTTCTAAGCTATTTGTATTAGTGATATATACAAAGTTTCAGCTCGTTAACATAATTTTTAGACTTTATGCCAAAAAAACGGCCATTGGGCCCAATGTGCATTGTTAAGTTGGGTAGATGTAAATTTTTTATTGGGGGGGGTTTGTATGCTGAGATTATTTTGAATTTTTTTATGGATTTTATTTCTACGCAGGATGCATCAAATTCTTTGGATAGTGATATTTCGTTAAATTCGATCGATTTGTGAATAAGTAGGGCGGTTCCTCCAAAGGAATTTAAATAGCTGTGTGGAATCAGGGAAAAGTTAATCGGTTTGCGTATGCTATTGGGGTTTTTTATGTGTGTTTCTTGAAGGGCGATTATGTGTGGTTGATATTCATTGATTATTATTTGTGACTCACTGTAATTTGATATGTAACCGCGTATGTTCCGTTAGATTATTTTAAGGGTCATTTAAGTGTTAGTAGTTGATTTTAAGGGGAGGGGGGGGGGGGCCTTAAGATTAATCGGATATCAAATGGAGGTTTTAGATTGGCCATCAAATAGTCCAGATCTAAGCCCGATTGAAAATATTTGGTGGCTAATGAAAAGTAAGCTTCGAAATGAACCACAAAGAAACATTTCCGACCTAAAAATTAAGTTGCAGGAGTTTTGGGACTCAATTTCTCAAGAACACTGCAAAAATTTATTAAAATCAATGCCAAAACGGGTTAAATGCGTAATACAGGCCAAAGGCGACGTTACACAATTCTAATGTTAATTAAATTATTGTTTTAAGTATGATAGTAAATCATATTACGCAGCGTTCGAATTAATAGTGGTAATTTTTTTCTTATCTCTTAAGTTTACCGTTTCAATAGATTACTCATATTGTTGTTGTTGTTGGAAATAGAACCAAATTTTTTTTTTCATCGTAAAGAGAATAAAATTCTCTTTAAGAATAAAAAAATTGGCATGCGTTATTTTTAGTAGTATTGACAATATATTGTGTTGAACATTGCGCACTCCAAAAAAAACATGCTGTTCGAATTATTAGTGGTTGGGGCTCGTACTAGAGGCTTTAGTTAATAACTTGTCATATTTGGTTGCTTGCGCCACCATGCACTTTATAAGTAATACTCCACGGAACACAACTACAGTTGATATTTTTCTTGCTAAAAACACATTAAACAAAACAGTAGACAACAACAAATAATCACATATTTTGTTACATATTACAACAAATATTGATTTTACATACCGTGAGCATCATTTTCCATATTTAATGTTTTTTTTTTTATTAATGCGTTGCTTGATAACTTACGCTAGAAAAATTGGATCTTAGCGGGTCAATTTTCAAAAACAAGTGCTTTTACAAAACAGCTGACTTTAGAGAGTTGCAACAAGAGAAAAGTTGCCACCGAGCCCGAAAAAATATATTTTTTAATCTAATCGAAGTGCTTACATTCAATAAATAAAGTTACATTTTGAAAATACTACCATAAATTTTTTGACTTTATGCCAGAAATATCGACAAATCACCCAATGTGCCTTGGACTAAAAGTAAATATTTAAAATGGAAATTAAAGGCCAGGGTATGTAGAATAGCAACACCAAACATGTTTTCTTATTAATAATTGTTTTAATGTTATAAATGTGTGTTATTTGTATGTTCAATAAGAGAAATAACTTAACCAAAGGGTTCATCTTTTGTAGACCATAACTAATTTGGCGCAGGGTTGCGCAACATGTAATGTATGTTAAATTAAAGTTGAATATGTGTATTAACCTTTGGTAATAAACTTTTATCCGGCCTTGGCGGTACTTTTAACTTATAGATAAGCTTAAGTTAGAAGAATCCGAATTTTTATGAGTTGTTTTTTTTTATATTTTATCATTATATATTTTTAAATGTTAAGAAAACTAGCTTTAATTTAATGTCTAACTAACTTCTTACATTACATATAAGGAGAAATTAAAATTTATCTATTTTTATAATTACCATACGTATACGCAATGCGTTCTTGTATGGGCGGTATGGGTGGGCGTGGCCAAATTTTTAAACTTTTTTTTCTACGTTCTAAGCTATTTGTATTAGTGATATATACAAAGTTTCAGCTCGTTAACATAATTTTTAGACTTTATGCCAAAAAAACGGCCATTGGGCCCAATGTGCATTGTTAAGTTGGGTAGATGTAAATTTTTTATTGGGGGGGGTTTGTATGCTGAGATTATTTTGAATTTTTTTATGGATTTTATTTCTACGCAGGATGCATCAAATTCTTTGGATAGTGATATTTCGTTAAATTCGATCGATTTGTGAATAATTAGGGCGGTTCCTCCAAAGGAATTTAAATAGCTGTGTGGAATCAGGGAAAAGTTAATCGGTTTGCGTATGCTATTGGGGTTTTTTATGTGTGTTTCTTGAAGGGCGATTATGTGTGGTTGATATTCATTGATTATTATTTGTGACTCACTGTAATTTGATATGTAACCGCGTATGTTCCGTTGGATTATTTTAAGGGTCATTTAAGTGTTAGTAGTTAATTTTAAGGGGAGGGGGGGGGGGGCCTTAAGATTAATCGGATATCATTTCTGCATCTGTGTGCTCTGGGCTCAGATGCTGTTGACTTGGGGATTTGTCTGGTTCAATTATGCTTTTTTTGTTGAGATTTGTTTCTCTTTTGGTTTTGTTACTTTTGTATTTGCTCATATTTTTTCTTTACTATTGGGAATAGTATGTGATAGTAGGTGTGTCCTTAGATTTCCAGATATTTTTTCGGATAGTATAGACTGGGCTTTGTCTGTGTCGCAGGTCGGGATCGTTGAGGTTGTTGGTTGACTTTCTGGTCCAGATAGGGCGAGTAGTTGTTTCGATGTTCCTGATGTTGATGCGGTGGGTGTTGGGCTGGAGAGGTCTAGGTCCCCATATGATATAGAATCTCGTTTCGTTTGTTGTTTTGTTTTGCTGATGGTGAAGTAGGATTGGTTTCTATTTTTGTAGCGTTCATTGTAGGTAATGTTTGCTTGTTTCATGTCGGTTTTTTCGATAACTCGAATGGCTTGAATTTCTTTTTGTTTAATGTATGTTGGACATTGTCGGTCCAAAATACTGTGGTGATATTTAAGGTTCTTGTCTTCTTTGCAGTTGATGCAACAATTAAGGTTTTTGCATAGCTCATCCGATTCAGAGTCGATGTGACTTGGGTAAGGCATAGTTTGTTTGCATTGCAGTGGGTAGTCGAGTGACCTAATCTACCGCAATTAAAGCATCGTCTTGGTAGGGGTATGAATGGTCTGATTGCTGTTCTCTGGTATCCAATATTGATATGTGTTGGTAGCCCGAGCGAGGCAAACTTTAATGTAATGAGTCCACTTTCAATTCGGGTGTCTTGGGCTTTCTTTATAATTTTCCTGACTTCGACGACGTTTTGAGACTTCAATTCTGTGAGAATATCGGTTTCTGAGATATCTCTTAAGTCATTGCTGTATATAACGCCTTGGGTGTAGTTGAGACTATTATGTTCTGTCACTTCGACTTCAATTGTGTTGTTGAGTGTTGTTAATTGTATTAGTTGCATTGCTTGGCTAAGGTTTTTGCTTTTGATTAATAATGTTTCGTTGCTTAGTTTATCGCATACATCCACTAATCCTCCACTTGCTGTATCGATGACTTTTTTTATAAGGAATGGGGATACTCCGTGTAGTGAGTTGTTTTAGTTGATTCTTTTCATTAATAGGTATTTTTGACCATGTGTAATGTTGCTCAATGTTTTGGTTTTGTCTATTTTAAATCTTAAAGCTGTTCTATCAGGTGGCTCCCTCATGATGAGGGCAGTTGGTTTTGCGATGATTTGGAGATAACGATCTTTTTTTCTATCACTCTTTATTGTCTTGTTTGTTTACGAGATATTTTAACAGTGTTTTTGTTGTTGTTTAGAGATAAAGCGCGAGTAGCTGATTAACCGTGGACTGAACTTGTCTTGGAAAAGGCTGAATTCGAACTGAAATTTAAATAGATTACTGCAATTGCATTAAACGCAAGGGAAGGATGTGTTAAAAAGACTAAGAGAAAAACTTAGATCTATATCGAAGAGACATAATTTACAACTTTATCTCCCGAATGCACTCAACACGCCAGCTAGTTTTGATGAGTCAGTTTTAATGAATTCTGACCAAGTTGAATTAGAATCTGACGAGAAACCCGCGATCGAGTTAGAAAACGAAGTAATCATGACGGACCCAGTCGAAAAAGATCGACAATATGTGAGACAAGTCTCATCTTCAATCCCAGAGTTTGTCCGTAATAAACTGTCACTTCAACGTTTTCTAACAGCTTTAAGAATAACTGATAGGACTAAAAGAGATCAAGAAGATCTAGCAATTGAAGTTATCAAATCAAAGATAACGGGCTCTATCCTTTACAAAGTTCAGAGTGAGACCACAATAAAAGGAGTAATTCAAAAGCTCAATGATAACGTCAAGGGCGAATCCTCTAACGTTATTAAAGCAAAGCTCCTTGACGTAAAACAAAAAGGAAAGACAGCATCTCAATATGCTACAGATATTGACGGACTGCGCAAGCAGCTCGAAGCATCGTACATTGATGAAGGGCTAGACCCAAAAAATGCTGATAAATTTTCTACCAAAGAATCCATAGCAGCCATGACTCACAATTGTGAACATGAGAAGCTGCGTATAATACTTGAGGCAGGCAATTTCAGTACTTTCAACGATGCAATGGGTAAATACATCCATTGCACAGCAATAACTGGAAATGCCAGCACAGTATTTTACTACAGAGGCAACAGTGGTCGCGGTAATCAAAGAGGTTACAATAATCGTGGCAATAGTCGAGGTAATTACCATAACAGAGGTAATTACCATAATAATAATAATCAAAATAATTTCAGAGGTAACTATAGAGGGCGAAATAGAGGAAACTCTAGAGGCCGTGGTAACTCAAACAGAGGTCAAAATAATGCAAATAACGCCCATGTACGAGCTACCGAAAGTAGTTTGGAAAACTAAAAGATCCCTTAAGACATTCAGAATGTGCGGTAGTATACAACATCAGTCTAAGATCAGAAATATTTATAACATTAAAAAATTTAAAAACAGATAATTCGTTTACTTTATTAATAGATACTGGTGCCGACCTTTCAATACTTAAAGAAAATGTCGATATTTTTAATAATGGTAATGTAAGCTATCAACTAAAATATCAGGAATCGGTGAAGGTTCAGTTTTGTTAAAAGGCATTCGTAGAATTATCTACAGGAAAGTATATAATCCCACACAACTACCACTTAGTTGAACAAAACTTTCCAATCCCTAGCGATGGCATTATAGGTATAGACTTCATAAAAAAATTCAACTGCCAATTAGATTGTAGAAGTTAACAGAGGCCAACGACACCAGCTCCAGGTGCTGATATAGCACTGGGTCGGATGTTCTTGCAAGTTAACAGGGGTCAGCAAAATGCAATATAACACCAGCCACAGATGCTGACATAGCTCTGGGCCGGATGTTCTTGCACAACGGCAGCGCACGAGGCGCACGCTAAGCATTCTAGCGGCCGTTGTGAAAAGCACATGATAGTTTAAGTAATTTTGATCAACCATTGTAAATTAAGTTTTATATCGGTTTTTGAATGAGGCACATCTGCCCATCATTCTATGCGCGAAATTCAACTCACTCACTGAGTCTGAATTGACTAGTGTTTTAATAAGTCTTTCGTGTTACCGAAGTAAATCAAATTAAATAAAGATAAAACTAAACCAGAACCTCTACTGGAGTTTTAACTTAAAAAATACTTTATTTACACACACTAGTGACACTCTAATATTTAAGCCAAATAATTTCAATCTCCCAATAAAAATACCTATCACACATACTTGTGATAATAATGCCACAATACTTCCAGCTCACGCTGAAGTAGTCCGACAAATTAAATGAGAATCGACAGAACAAACTGTCCTAATCCCAAATCAAAAAATTGAGGAAGGAGTATTTATTGCTAATACTATCTCCAATAAAGAAAATATTTTTGTCCGAGTATTGAATACTACAAATTCAACCAAAATCGTAAACATTAATAAGATAAAAACCGAAAGGCTAAGTGATTATGATATAGTCCAAGAAATTAGCAAAAATAGACACGAAGACCTCATGAAAAACTTACAAAAAGCTCTCCGCCACATTTCAAAGCAAAACTCAAAGATAACTCCAGATAACAACCAGTATACAGACATATTCGGACTTGAAGCCGAATTAATAACAACAAATAATTTTTACAAGCAAGAACTAAGATTAAAGGATAATAATCCTGTATACATCAAAAATTATAGAATTCCACACGCACACAAAGAAGAAATTAGTAAACAAGCCGAAAAGCTCATTCTAGATGAAGTAATTGAACCATCCACTTCAGAGTATAATAGTCCAATACTCCTGTTGGCGCCGAAATAATGTCAATTCAAATCAAGCCAGGGACGGGAGTTAAGTTAGATGATAGAGAACAAATAAAATGTTAATTTAGAGCTGTTATGTTAATAGCATAACCGATTTATGTAGCTGTAATGGAATATAAACAGCGCTCATACACATATACTACCAAGTTTTAGCATAAGTCATTATTGAAAATTATAGAGACCGACTCGGTCAGAACCAGCAGCACTTGGCTTTTTATTTCGAGATTGAGGATCCGAACTGGTCTGGAGAGTTGCGGAAACATATGGCGCCCGAGCAGGGACTACTTGGAAAAAGTTCATGTCCCATTGGAGCTCATCGTTGGAGCTAAAATTGATATTGAAGCATAAGCACAACGGAGGCTTGGAACTGGTAGCGAATTCAAAGCTGCAGTGTCGGCTCTGTCATTGGATTGTGAGTAGTGTACTGCCTGGTGCTCACAGAATAGCTTGCACGGCACGTATGTTTTATGGTTCGGTGTGTTTGCAATATTGGTGCTCAATTAAATCAAAAAGTTTAATCAAGAAATTGGCATATGTTCATTGTGGTTTGAGTGTTATGGTACAATTGCGCGAGGTGTTCAGTGGTTAAACATTGTAAATTGCTCAGGTTATTTTTACGTACATATGTACATATGTGTGTACATATGCACGTGTGTTCAAGATTACGAGCATACATATATACATGCTAACACACATACATATGTACATACATATGTAGACTAAGCAGTAGCAGACTGCTTAAAGAGTAACCTTTACTTGATCTTGAAACCAGTGAAAAGCGTATCAGCAGATAAGTGATAAACAGCTAAGCCGAAGTTGCGGTAAATGTAAAGCTGCTGCTGCGCTCTGGCATTGTTGTTGGTACCAATAGAAGAAACTTAAACAGTAAATACATACGAAGATAACTTGCAGTAATTTTTTGCATTACTTTTATTACTTATTAATTCGTCATTCGTCTTATCGTTAGAGACACTTATTGGAGACTTTTTTGAGTCATTTACGAATCTAGCTTGGCACTATTAGTTGAGTGCATCGTTTGAGTCATTTACTTTAGAAAGCTATTATTTGATTGTGTTATTGTGAAACACAAAGGCTCGTATAGCTAGTATTTGACTGCAATAATTTTACGAGCTGGTAAAATTTGGAGATCAAAATGCCATCAAAAAGAGGAAGTAAAGATTCAGAGTTTCACTTAGCGTGTGAAAGTTTAATGTCATCTTTAAATCGAAGCAAAGACTATGTGGCTAAGATTTGTCTGTCAATGGTTGCCGCTGAGTTAGAAACGCGATTGAGCTTGGTCGAATCCAGCTTTTCGCAGTTATGCAGTGTGCAACAGCATATAGAAAAGAGTTGTGAGGATGCAGGGGATTTTAAGACTCGCCATGAGATAGAAGATATTTATTGTGAAGTTAAAGCAAAGATATTAACTCAGTTGATCCAATGGGGACGTCATTCAACACTGTCAGTTCCTGTTGCAACTTCTCGATCTGCTAAATTGCCCAAATTTAAGTTACCAGAGTTTAACGGAAAATTTACAGAGTGGACTAGTTGGTTCAACACATTTAGTACCTTGATCGAATCAGATACCGATGTTGATGAGCTCTAAATTTGTTTATTTAAAATCGTGTTAAGGTTCAATTCCTCTGCGAACTATCGAATGCTTAGAACTGTCCGCGGACAATTATCGAAAGGCTTTTCAGCTGCTTAAGAATCGTTTTGAAAATAAGGCCATAATCGTTCAAGCCCATGTTCACGAACTTTTTAGCATTAGCCGCCTTAAGCAAGCAAATTCGGATTCACTACGAGGATTAGTTGACGCTGTAAACTCTCAATTGGAAGCTCTGCGCTCACTAGGTAGCGAGAGTGAGATTTTAGATGCACTGTTGTTTCACTTGATCCAAAATAAGCTAGACGAAGAAACATTAGAGAAATGGGAGAGCGAATTTGATTGCTTTCAGTTGCCTTCTTGGAAGTTGCTTTCGCAGTTTATAAGCAATAGAGGCATTAATCTAGCGGGTCGAGAAGTAAGAAAGTCTGTCGTGTCTAAGTCAAGTAGCAATGGAAAAAGGGCAAGTTTGGCGGCTGCAGTAGAGTCTAATCCAAATTCATATTTGCTACATAAAGGATCTGGATTGACAAATACAAACAGCCCACAGACCAGCGATCAAACAAGCTCTTTGCAAAGTGCTCTTCTCACAAATAAAGGCACAAGCTTTCTAACAACTGCTATCGTACTTGTGCGAGGTGCCGACAATAGGTTTCACCAATGCCGATGTGTCTTAGGTTCGGGCAGTCAAATTAATTTCGTGACAGCCAAATTAGCATCGCAGTTAAGCCTCTGCATTAGTGAAGTACAATATTCTCTAAACGGTATTGGAAATTCGAAGTCAAGAATTATAGGCGAAGTTGAGACTACCTTCAAGTCCAGAGTAACGAATTTTGTTGCCACGGACAAGTTTAGTATTTTGCCGGAAATAACACAGTACAAATCCAACACTACAGCAGCATCCTTCAGGTCACTGTTGCCAAAGAAAGTAAAACTTGCTGATCCGTTGTTTGATTCTGCACAAGAAATCGAAATGCTACTTGGAGTAAATCTGTTCTTCAAGCTTATAGTAGCAGGCCAAATTAAAATGGGACTAAATAAGACAGTTTTACAAAAATCACTGCTAGGCTGGATAGTTGTTGGCGAGTGTATACCTGATGAAAACGTTGCTTTAGTTGTGAACAGAATAGAGAAAGATAAGCCATGGGACGCAGATCTGCTGCACAATTTGGTACAACGTTTCTGGCAGTGTGAAGAAGTTTCTCAGTCCATAAAGACTTACACAGATGCAGAGAAGCTATGTGAAGACAACTTTGTTGCTAATGTGAAAAGAACAGATGATAATCGTCTTTCAGTTTGTCTGCCGTTCAAGCAACCACAAGAACAATTAGGCGATTCGTACAATATCGCTTTGACTAGATTTTTGAATCTAGAGAGAAAACTTAATAGGCATCCGGATCTCAAGAACGCTTACACCGAATTTATAACAGAGTATAAGGAATTAGATCATTTGGAGGAGGTGCCGGCTAGGGAAGCCCAGAATTTGAAGTATTTTCTACCTCACCACCCAGTAATACGGCCAGAGAGTTTGACGACCAAATTAAGAGTCGTTTTCGATGCATCGTGCAAAACGAGCAACGGGCTTTTATTGAATGATACGATGTTAGTAGGACCAACATTGCAACCGGACTTGTTTGAAACTCTTACTCGCTTTCGGTTCTATAGATATGCGCTTACTGCGGATATATCAAATGTATAGGCAGATTTTAATAAATACGATTGACCGCGATTATCAGTGCATCTTATGGCGGCATAGTAGTACTGAATCGATAAAAGTATTACGCCTCAAAACGGTAACCTATGACACCAATTCTGCGCCATTTTTGGCTGTTCGTTGCCTATACTAATTGGCCGATAAGTTTGGGCAAGCAGTAAGGCGTAATTTCTATATGGATGATATGCTAGCTGGAGCGGACTCTCTCGATCAGCTGGTTCAATTAAACCATGAAGTAACAGAGTTGTTAAAGTTAGGGCGATTTGACCTTCATAAGTGGCGCTCTAATACCCAATGGGAGTGGTGGCAATGTGAAGTCTCTAGAGCCGTTAGAAATCCAGACGACGGAGACTGCAAAAACGCTTGGAATTTGTTGGGCTTCGACAACAGATAACTTTCAGTTTTCGTATACTGCGAAAAGTTCCGGTATCATAACTAAACGGATAGTTCTGTCGGAGTTAGCTCAGCTGTTTGATCCGCTTGGATTCCTAAGCCCGATCTTAATATTGGGAAAGGTATTTATGCAAGAATTGTGGTTGCTTAAAAAGGATTGGGATGAAGAATTGCCGCCCAGTTATTCGCAACAATGGCAAAGATACAGAAGCGAATTAGAGCTCGTTTATGAGTGCTCATTACCACGAGCCGTAGTCCCAGTTGATACTGCTGCTGAGAGGATAGAGCTGTGTGGATTTTCTGATGCGTCTTGCCTAGCTTATGGAGCCGCTGTATACGCTCGAGTCATAGATAAGCAGGGGGTCATATCAGTAAATTTACTAGCGGCAAAATCAAAAGTAACACCTGTTGGAGTCTTATTAATACCTCGACTAGAGCTTGAAGGCGCTAGACTTTTGACACAGCTCATGGCCAAAACCAAGAAGTGTGCACCTAAGCCGTTCTCTAAAGCTATATACTTCACAGATTCAACAATCGTTCTGAGTTGGATCGCTTCTCATGCCAGCCGTTGGAATACATTTGTTGCCAACAGAGTCGCGATTATTCAAGAATTGTCAAAAGTACAGGATTGGTTTAAAATAGAGTCAAAACATAACCCCGCTGACATAGTTTCTCGTGGTCTGCACACAATCGAATTGAAAGTCTCATTATTGTGGTGGCAAGGACCTGAATTTTTAAAATTATCGGAAGAGAAATGACCCTCATTGGAGTGGCATAGTTCAGAAGGTCTCCCAGAACAACGCAACACTAAATTTAGTTTGCTAGTCAGTCCTCAAAATATTGTACATGATATTGTAGGAGGTTGCATATATGCAAAGGATTTTCTTAAACTGACAAGATTATTTAATTATATATTTCGTTGGCGTTTCATTTTGTTGAAGGTGGATTCGACTCGAACTAAGTCGCTAACAGCAATCGAATTGTAAGATGGCTTAAATTATATAGTATTCAATTTGCAGGCTTTAAATTTTAATGTTGAAATCGTAAAATTGCGTGAAGGAAAGCCAATTAGCTCTGTAAAAATTCAGGGACTTAACCCGTTTATAGACACTAGCGATGGCATAGAAATAGGGCGTGTAGGTGGCAGGCTGTCTCGGGCCAATGTACCATTGAACACTAAACACCCAATGTTATTGCCAAATAATCATATTGTTGTAAGCGCATTGTTTGAACACACGCATCGAACTAACATGCTTGTCGGAGCGCATGCATTATGTGCTTTTGTGCGACAACGTTTCTGGGTCATTAATGCAAGACAACTGGCTCGCAAGACAGTACGGAGTTGCATTGCATGCTTTCGCCAGCGTCCAGTATTGGCTAATCAAGATATGGGCTCGCTGCCAGCAAGTCGCGTCCAACAAGGCTTGCATCCCTTCGAGCGAACTGGGCTGGATTACGCTGGACCGTTGTGGATACATTTTAACCAACGAGGACGGCGACCGGTCAAGGTATACCTGTGCGTGTTCGTGTGCTTCCTAACCAAGGCTTGCCATCTGGAGCATGCATCGGACCTCAGTACAAATGCCTTTCTTGCAGCCCTTAAGCGATTTTTTGCTCGCCGTGGGCTCAGCGCAGAAGTGTTTTGCGACAATGCCACAAATTTTGTCGGTGCTTCGCGGGAACTTAAGGCAATGGAGCACTTGATATGGAATGACAGCAACAAGCATCAAATTGTGGATAGGTGCAGCCATCTGGGTGTCAATTTCCATTTCATACCGCCACGATCGCCCCATTTTGGGTATCTGTGGGAAAGCGCTGTGAAGGTAGCGAAGCAATTGTTAGTGCGAAGCTTCAAAGGCACAGCGTTAAATTATGAAGAACTGGCCACAGCTGTTTCCCAAGCGGTGGCAGTCATGAACCCGCGACCACTTTATCCGCTGTCGTCAGACCCAAATGATTTTGAGGCATTGATGCCTGGTCATTTTTTAATCGGTCGACCGCTTGAATCCATCGCCGAGCCATTTGATGAGGCGATTCTCAAGCTGTCGGCGACAAATCGATAGAAAAGAATCGTTGCGGTGCATCATGCATTTTGGAGTCGCTGGTCGCTAGAATATTTGACGTTACTGCAAGAGCGGAGCAAGTGGACGTCTACATGCAGCAACATTCAACTAGGAGCATTGGTGTTAGTGGGAGAGGACAACACACCCCCAGGACAATGGGCTCTGGGTCGTGTGCACGAGATCCATCCTGGTGCTGACGGAGCAGTTTAGGTGGTCACCATCAAAACCAAAACGGGTTATTTTAAAAGAAACATTCACAAGATCTGTCCCTTACCCATTGCAGACAGAAATCAAGAAATTTTGGAAGATGTTTTCAAGGCCGGGAGTATGTTGGCGCCGAAATAATGCCAATTCAAATCAAGCCAGGGCCGGGAGTTAAGTTAGATGATAGAGAACAAATGAAATGTTATTTTGGAGCTGTTATGTTAATAGCATCAATAGCATTATGTAGCTGTAATGGAATGTAAACAGCGCTCATACACATATACTACCTAGTTTTAGCATAAGTCATTATTGAAAATTATAGAGACCGACTCGGTCAGAACCAGCAGCACTTGGCTTTTTATTTCGAGATTGAGGATCCGAACTGGTCTGGAGAGTTGCGGAAACAACTTCTTGTACCCAAAAAGGGTCTACCTGGATCTGTAAATAAAAGATGGCGATAAGTAATAGACTATCGTCAACTTAACAAAAAATTACTGTCCGATAAATTTCCACTTCTAAGAATAGATGATATTCTTGATCAGTTAGGTAGAGCCAAACACTTTTCATGTCTAGATTTAACGTCTGAATTCCATCAAATAGAATTGAAACAAAACTTTAGAGAATTACCGTCTTTTTCAACAAGCAATGGCCTTATGGTCTTTAAATAGCGCCAAATTCTTTTCAAAGAATGATGACAATAGCTTTTTCTGGACTTAATCCTTCACAAGCATTCTTGTATATGGATGACCTAATAGTCATCGGTTGTTCGGAAAACCACATGATTAAAAACTTAACAAACGTTTTTGATTTGAGTAGGAAACACAACCTTAAATTACATCCAGAAAAATGCACTTTCTTCATGCACCAAGTGACTTTTCTAGGCCACAAGTGCACTGATCAAGGCATATTGTCTGATGATAAAAAAAATGACGTCATCGAAAAATATCCAGTCCCTACAGATGCGGAGAGCGCTAGAAGATTCGTTGCATTTTGCAATTACTATAGATGTTTCATCAAAAATTTCGCCGATTATTCACGGCACATAACACGATTATGTAAAAAGAATGTCACTTTTCAATGGTCCGATTAATGCCAAAATGCATTCGATTGTTTAAAAAAGGCTTTAATTAAACCATCATTATTGCAATATCCAGATTTTAATATAAAATTTTGCATGATTACTGATACAAGTAAACACGCCTGTGGAGCTGTTCTAACACATAAATTATGGAAATAAACAACTCCCAGTTGCATATGTGTCACGCCCATTCACCAAAGGTGAAAGCAACACATCAACAACAGAACAAGAGTTATCAGCTATCCAATGGGCAATTAAACATTTCAGACCATTTATTTATGGCAAACATTTTTCAGTAAAGACAGACCACAGACTATTAACTTATTTGTTTTCAATGATAAATCCAAGTTCAAAACTAACTAGAATGAGACTAGATCTAGAAGAATATGATTTCAAAGTAGAGTATCTCAAGGGAAAAGACAATTTCGTAGCAGACGCCTTATCAAGGATTATAATATCCGATTTAAAAGATATGCATAATAAAGTCCTGAGAGGACAACAGTATAGACAGAAAAAATCCTGCGCAGGAAAAGATCAAGAAGATTTGCCGACGCAATCTCTTGACAACGCTTCTAAGCCCAACGTATATGAAGTCATTTGTATCGTGTTCTGTCTCGCTGCACTTGGGAAGTGGTTCCGGCCTGCGTCATTTCCTCCGTGGATTGTTGATCGAAGATCCGTGCTCTGGCCTCCTCATAAGCTAAGCGCCGAGCTTCTACGTGCTACCTCTTAATAATATGATGTTCTTTATAGTATCTATGTTTTCCCTTTTTTTCGAACTTAAGTCTAAAATGTTATGGGAGGAAGTGTCTAGTTTGATGGTGGGACGGCAGAGCACGACTCCTCTACTTTTATCCTGCCCTGTCGACTGTTTCCCGACTGACATCTAGGGCATTTTGGCAACACCACATCTGGCTGACCACACTTGTAACAAAATATGTTACGCACTGGGGACTCGCATTCCCAAAACGAGTGCCCGCCTTACGCGCAGTTCCAGCACGCAAATGATGCAGCACCACTTGTACGCGGCCGATACAGCGCCTCGACAGTTTCTGTAGGCTCATCATTTGGCGTTCCCTCGGGTTCTGGAACAAACGCCTCCTGGACCTGATGTCGCTCCTTGAATGGTCTCTGGGGCGGTGGAACGGTCTGCGGACGACTCCATCTATTGGCCACCCACTTCTCAGCGTCATGACACTCGTCACGTAGCATCTCCCAGTTCGTTATGTACATCGGATATATCACTCGTGATATGCTGTCCTTAATGTTGACTTTGATCACCTTGATCAGGTCACGGTTCGAGAAGGGGGTGTCCAACCTGGATCTGAGAGTCCTCGCATGCATCCAGAACCAATCCTTCGCTCGACCGTCCACTAGCATGTGGAAATATCGGATCACCTCCGACCAGGGCAACTAGTAAGATTTCTGCATGTGCTTCACGCGAAAGATAAACTCCTTTACCGTCATACTTTTAGAGCTTCCATCAAACGTCAGCCCCAGCGACGAACTTGCACGGGATCTGATCTGGATTCCGCGCGGTCGATCGTGTTTGACCCTGGAGACCCGGCCCGGTGTCGCCTTTGCTCGTGGCTTGACCGTCGACTCTCATATCCGGCTTGGGCTCTCTGCTGGCTTTTCAGTTTCCTGCTGTCCATCCAATTTCCTGCACCGTGTTAAGCCGTCTCCTTTGCGGGAGCCCCGAGTGATCCTGCTGGTTCTTGAAGAGGCTTTCCTTGAGGGGGATCCGCTTGCTTTGTGTTCCTGATGGTATCCTGGATATCCATCATAAACCCTAGCATCTCTTTGCGGAACTGGGCCGTGAGATCTGCAAATTCTGCTGACAATTGTGTCGACCTCGCAGCACGGTCAGTCTCCAAAGCCTGGAACAAGGCGACGTTTATTGCCGACCGAATCTCACTCGGGAGTTCGTAAGGCGCTGCATTCCTTTCGGGATTGACCCCCTGGACACCGGCATTCGCCTGATTCGGCAATTCGGAATAGCATTGTTTCGGTACGGTTCCTGTAAGCTGACTTATGCCTCCCACGGCACCCTGTAGTGACATATCCGACTTCATTGGTGCCAATTCTTGCTTTACAGCCTCTAATTCAGCGCTGTGTTTAGCAGACTGCGCCCGTGTCGTAAGACGCAGTTCCTCTACTCCTCTATTCCGGATATAATCAAGGCTGCGTCTTAATTTGCGCTCTGCCGACTGGATGTCTTTGTTGGCCAAGCTCAATTCCTGTTTATCCCTTTACAATAACTGTCCTACCTCTAAATATTTTCTTGCTAATCTGTGAATGTTCTTTTTCCTAGCACTGGTTCCCCTTACCATTTAATTTTGTTATTTATTTCATTTCTTTAATTTAACGTATTTATAAATACATGTGCTTTTGGTTTAACCAAAATAATAAATATATCGATTAATAAATAACAATTAATATATAACAATTAATAGATAGCAATAATAAATAACAATAAAATAAATATCAACGAAAAATGTACCAATTATTTTCCTCCTATATTTATAATATATTTATATAAGATTTTCTATATAAATACCTTGTAGTAAGTTGTATGCCAAATAAGCATATGCCCACAGTATTGTAGAGTATACAATATAACAAGTGGTCATATGCCCAACTTAAAAGTAAAAGTAACAACTCATAACATAACGTCACTTTGTTACTATGTTTATACAACCATAAGTATACATACGTGCAGTAATAGGATCCGTCACTTATGCGGACTGACCGCAGCGTGCGATCGCTAGCGCAAGAACTTCTTGAGTATGTACCATCACTACATATATATGTATATATATATAACTATATAGGCCAACGATGTCCAAAACTTGAAAAGGCAGCCACGCGTGGTTGGCAAACCAAACTCTGCCGGCGTCGGAGCCGACACATGTATAGAGAGAGAGAACATGTGTACTCTATATATAGAACGCTCGGCAACTTGCTCTCGCACGATGTGCGTGTTCGGCTGCATTTTCTCTCACGACTCATGTGTTCGGCTGAAGCTCAAAAGTCAAACTCGCGGTCAGTCGCTGTGCTAAATTCAATGAGGACAGATCATAGAGGGCACGATTTTTTACTACACCGAAAAAAATGTTTGATCTCAATTGGGAAAATAAATTATATTTCATTGAGAATATGGATGGTAATGCTCAATGTTTACTGTGCCATTACGTTGCATGTCGATTTACTTTCTTCTTTTCAGCACGCCAATATCGACGATACAATACATATATGCTGCTCATCGATTTAATTTGTTTTATGTTTGTATCGCACGCACTTTATATTTTCAGTGTAAAGCAGTAAAACGTCACGTTGCCTTCGGGTTTGGCTGCTTCGCACACAAGCGCAAATCTTTCATTGTGTGAGTTTGGACACCACTGATATAGGCACATATGAACTGCAACTCTATCTCTCTGCCGACGCTCTTAGCGGCAGAGTTCACTTATTGTATGTAATAAGCAAAATATAAAATTGAATAAAACGGAGAGAACACTCTCGATCAAGCCTTAAGACCAATAAGACGTCTTTCCATTTATAACTTTAACTTAACTTAACTGAACTTAACAACCTATAAAATGCTCTTTAAATAAATTTTATTAATATTTATCAGCATAAAATTCAACAAAATGTAAATGAAAACAATTATTTGTTCACAATAATTGCTAAATAATTTTAATTGAGAAAGATAAATAGCCGACAAATAAACAAAAAACATAAACACCAATCACGAACTATTGTATGCACAATTCATAGAAAAATTGGGTGAGATGACGCTTGCCAGCAGGCTCCCACTAACACATTGGCTTCCTTTGGTCTATGGAACGGCAGCGATACTAACCAGACTGGACAACAAGAGTAATGACAAAAAAATCCACAACATGGACCACAGTGCTGGTCTTCCCTAGCATATTTCTACGAAATATTTTGAGCTTTAATAGAAAACCATTTGAACTTCATCAGGTCTAGGAACGGCAACGCAGGTTGGACATGAAGGGTTCTATTCTGGGACCAGCTCCTAGGCCTGACTACTCATAATCGCTATCTTCCACCCAGGCACGAAACCTGACATCCCAACCGTGGCTGCGACGGGTGAGTGGACCTCCCCGCGGTCCAATCAAAGCTGGTTGTCCGATGTGCACTGGGCAAAGATCAACGATAGTTTCTATGTAAAAATTTTATTATTCAATTCGGCCGCCTGCTTAGGCAGAATCCTTCGTCCTTGCATCCTTTTCCATTGGGCGCCATTTGTTATGAACCGACTTATCAATCGCAGCCAAATATCGATTTGCCGGCTAACTATCGGTATACCCAGGGATGAGAACGAACATCGATACTTGGCGAGTCGGGTAACAATAATTTATACTTTTACTATTCGGAATAATACTCAGACTTTGGTCTCATCACACCTTCACGGACAACTGATGGCAAGGATTAGGTGGACAGATGACGTTATCCACCTCAACGATCGCCCTCTCAACCTATAGTCGGCTTTTGAAAATTCACGGAATATCCTCAACACGAAAGATAAACAAACAACTAACTTTACCAATCTGGCAACCCCGTATTCGTTGGTGGCGCGAGCAGTATAAATATGTTTAATGTGAAAAAACATACAAAGTGCATAATTGTGGATAAATATACAAGTAAGTGTTAATATCTAAGTGTTATTAATATACATGAGATCGTGTTTTGTATTAAATGTAATAAATATGCATGTGAGTTAAGTGTGTGATATATTATGGCCTTTCTTAACCAAAAGAGCTCTTGTGGGTCAGAGAGGGGGCATCAACAATGGCAAATTCAACGTAAGTACAAATATGCATATTCGGGCGCACATATACATTCACAATATTAACTAAATTTATAACATATCTACAGCAATGGACATCGATTAACGCTCTTCTGGCAGTCTGGGGTCTGGAGTCTGGCAAAAGCAGCAGCAGATGGAGCAGGAGAGCAAGGAGGATGATTGCAGGTGTCGGCTTCGCACTTGCCTGATAATTGGCTGCTCCTGACTGTGCCACGTGACAAAGGGACTGTCGTATCACTTGGCGCGCATGTGTACAAGGGACTGCGCCAAGTTACCGCAGGGACGACTCACTGTGTTCCCGGATGCCTGTGCTTGGACTGTAAGTGCCCGTGTCTCAATGTGTGTGTTGCCTGTTGCGCTTTGTGTTGTGTGTCGCTGGTTGTCGCTGTGCTGCCTGCGTGTTGTGTTGGTGCTTGTGTGATGTGTTGCGGTGTTGTGCGTGCGAATTACGGCTGTGGCTGCTGCGGCTGATGTGTATTGTGTGTCGATGTTTGTCACCAATCGTTTTTACATTTATATTTTTTATTTGTTCAAAATTCCGCACTAACTAACTAACTCTCTTCCTATATCCCTAACCTCATAAAAGTCTGTCAAATCCCCGATTCCTGCTCCTCCTACTTTTATCATAATTCCTCATTATAAAGCATAAAGTTTTTATATTTTGGTCGCGGATAAGCCATTAGCTGTTGATGTTAGCCAATAGGTGGCGCTAGTAACAGCTGATACCTATCGATGGCTTGCTGCCAACCATTACAATAATACCAGCCCAGATGCTTATTCTATCAGTTTTGTTCTGATATCACAACAAACAAAAAAATTTTCCATACTATAAGTTAATTTCATTCGATGTATCGTTCTAGCGGCAGCTGAAAAAAAAAAAAAATTTGATCTGCCTATGGTATCCTGGAACCTACATACCAAGTTTGAAGTCTCTAGCTTTTATGGTTGCTGAGATCGTCGCGTTCAATTACGGACGGACAGACAGACGGAAATGGCTCAATCGATTCGGCTGTTGATCCTAATCAAGAATTTATATACTTTGGAGGTCTGCCCACCCCCTTCTGCCTGTTACATGCATTCTTTCATACATTTATTTCAAATTTCGTTCTACTCAATAATTGCACTATTAAAAATGCACATTCTAAATTATACAAAAAGACTTCATGGAATATGTTGAGATTTTTCAAATAATCTATTTTGAAATGCATTTCAACTACATGGAAAATGTAGGAATGCTGATCAAGACAATAAGGGCCTCTCGACCAAAACGATTTTTCTGTTATTCTAATAACATTGTCCAAGCAATGCATTTCAATGATTTGCATTAGTATAAAGCATAATATTAATGTATAATATACAAATATAAATATAAGGATTTCGACTACTACACTCCAGTCAACGCAGCCCATTGAAGGATAATCAAGCCAAGCAAATTCATTGGAACAATATGGGACGCTGTCAGAGTATCTTTTAAAAATAACTTATACTTTTAAATAACTATTATATTCCTAGTTCCAATCAGAGTGGTGTCGCTCTGTCTCAAGGGATCTCTTTCGATCCTTCTCCGCTCTGAAGGGGGGAGAAATTATATTAGGAGCCCTAAAACCATGCATATACAACAATCTATTACCCTCTGATCTATATCGATGTTATGTTTGGAAGTCATAAGGGGATGGAAGCCAGTCTCGTTCTGTATCTCTGGCGAGCGATAAGGATGACAGATCCGTTGCATTGTACAAGAACCAATTTTAAGAAGCCAAAGCTTCCTTTTATCCGCATCTAGTGCAGTGATGTCAGTGGAAAGAGTCAATTGGATGGAAGTGCGCTATTATGTTTATTGATGTACATAGTTAGGCGGAACTAATGTTTCTTGCATAGAAACGGAGCAGCTGCTTTTGGGAGTTGGAAGTGAGCAACATTCACAATGATATATTCAAACAGCATTTTAAAATGGAGGGCCCTATTTTTAAGGAGATAGTGAAGGAGCTACCACAATTTTACAAAAAAAAAACACGAGCTTTCGCCCCAGCATTCTATTGAAAAAACGTATAACAATAGCTCCCTATGGTCTTGGATCTACTGATGTCCATTGCTGTAACTGAGGCTCCATGGTTTTTTAGAGACAGCGCCATCTGTGAAAATACATGCATATTTTTTTACTGGCCGCGCAGTTCGCCGATTTGATAAGACCATTCGTCTAAACATATGCTCCAGATTCCCGTTCACTTTTTAATACTTGAAAGTTATCTTTTCCATAAAATAAATTTCACTTACTCTTGTCGTTTGTCAACAAATGATAACTTTTTTTATTATCACTTGTCGAAAAATAGATTTTCAAAATTAACGCTTCGATTTTCTAGTGTTGCAAAATATAAAATTGACAATCGTATCATTCTGTAAATAACATTTTAATTATCAGCACTGGCTTCGACAATCGCTACGCAGTCGCAAATGGTGCGTTTTTACTGGCTCACAAAGCTACACAGTGTCTTCAGGAACATCAAAATCCTTATGACAACAATTTTTAGACATAAAATTGTGACTTCCAATGTAAACACCAGTGTCAAATGCTGTCACAAATTTGTGGTGACCAAGGCTGCCACAATTTTAATAAAAATTATTTAAACAGCTGTTTGTCAAAATGTTGGCAGAACACAAATTGACATATGAAAGTGTGAAATCTTTTTTTCTAAGACTTTTTATTAATGGTTTAGTTCCATAATAATATAATTAGAATAATTATATTTGTTTATAATGCTTAAGCTGACATTTTACTAATTAACAGCTCCATTTATATCTGCGTCTTTTTTTATCAATATTCGGGAATTAGCTTTAACTCTCACAGCCCTTTCTTAGCTGTCATATCCATCTGGGACATTTTTAGTAATAATTCAGCATTAAATATATAGTTACTTAATTGTTCATTCTTGAAATGTAATAAAATTTCAACATTCTCCAAGTTGAAATCATCACAATATGTGAACAGACACCAAGTGTGACTAAATATTGTTATCGAAAAGCATGGTCTTACATATTAACGAAAGCAATTCTGCCCCATCTAGCCTTCTTTTCATCCCGATTTTTGTAATTAGCGCCTAGCATTACAACAATAGAAAAACCTAAATTTTCTTCATTAAAACAAATTTTTCTTGATGAAAGGGATACTTTCGAATCCAAAAAATTGCATGACAAATGTTATTCAGACTCTGCTCTGTCAAAAACAACGGTTAGTGACGGTATGATGACGTCAAATGTGGTCGTATAATAACAAATGATGAAGAACTCTCTTATCGTCCAAATTCAACAGTTTTTTTTTTTTTGATCGTAAAATGAAGTTGAGGGAGCTATTTAAGGATTCAAAGAATTCAGATAACAGAATTTACACCATCTTGCATAACAATTTGCCTTTGAAAAAGCTGTTCTCAAAAAGGGTGCCGTTTTTGCTTAAAATCGGTCAATAACAAGTACACTTTCAGCTAGTAAAGAGCTTTTACAAAAATGGCATCGCCTGGTCTGAAGAGCTTGTGGAATGGTTCGGAAGGTACTTAGCTGAATAGCTGCGAATAGCGAGGTCACATCGTAATAAGCCGTGCCGGATGTTGACAATCGTACTGACAAGGTGTTTGTGTTGCCACCTTTCAAAGCATAGCCTCACACTTTCTTAAACTCCCCCACAAGTACCTACCCCCGTCCTCACCCCCCTTATCTCACCACGGACCGGACTAAGTGTGTTATTCGGACCATGCCGAGAGTCAGTCTGACTGGGGGCCCGGGTTATAAGCTAGCTCAGTCTTGAACGGTGGGCTCAGACAAGTGGCGACTGTCTGTTCCACATAGCCAGAACCAAGCGACAAGCAGAGGTGCTCACAGAGCACAGAGGAACCACTCACGCGGTCAACCTTCGTTGCGGCAACAGCCGCGTCATCAAGCAGCCTAAGTGAGTGCGCGAGGAAGCACGGCCGGACCATCCCGTTCTCCGCTAACTACTGACAGGCCCAAGCAGCAGCATCCAAAAAAGAAGGATGCATATTTTTCTTATTTATTTATGCGCGACTAAAAGCAAAAAAAATCCATGCATAAAAATTAAATTAAAGATTAAAAATAATGATCAAATTAAATATAAATTTGAACTGTAAAGAAAAGGTTTAAATAAGAATTAGAATTAGGTCTGGGGTATGCAAAAAATTATAAATGACCCAACATTTGTTGCAAGGATTGGGAAAACCCCAGAAAAACCCAATCAGATCAATAAGGTTTAGTGTTATTAGTAATTGTTGTTATTAGTAATTGTAAGAATGTAAAAATAGTATAATGTAATAAAACAGGTTATTAGTGTTACTAAGGTCAGGAATTTAACGAAAG
Organism: Drosophila falleni; assembly: GCA_035045575.1. Classification (NCBI taxonomy): domain Eukaryota; kingdom Metazoa; phylum Arthropoda; class Insecta; order Diptera; family Drosophilidae; genus Drosophila; species Drosophila falleni. The sequence continues at coordinate 2,340,198 of JAWNOV010000056.1, read as the reverse complement.
GTGATGGGAAAGTGCGAGAAGGGAGAGAGTGCTCTGAGGAGAAAACGTGAAAGAGGCTATTATAGGTAGAGCATAAGACACGAAACTAATCGTGTGAAGCGTAATCAGTTGTGCATGTAGATAAAAATAAAGACTTGTAATTCCTAGTAGACCTGCGGGGGACTGAAAAAGTGAGGCGGGCTAGAAGGGAACTAGAATCGATCTCGCCAATAATCAATTTGTGAAGAAAAACAACACCAAGAGTTTTCCTACGATTAATTAAAGACGATAGATTGAGAAGACGAAGCCTATGGGAGTACGGGGGTAAACGAAGGTTGAAACCAGTTAAAACCAAGTAAGGCGAAAAGCAAGAATTGTTTTTGAACTGATTCAATTTGATTCTGGTTTATTTGATACTGCGGGATCCAAATACATGAACAGTATTCCAGGATGGGACGAACTAGAGAGACGTAAAGGAGTTTCGTGGTAAAAGGATCATTAACTTCTTTCGACCAACGTTTAATGAAACCAAGTACTCCTCTGGCGTCAATAACTATAGTGGAGATGTGTAAATTGATGCATAATTTGCAATCAAATAAAACTCCAAGATCCTTTACACATTTTATACGTTTCAAAGGGGTATTGTCAATCGTATAAGAAGCTAAATAGGGCCTAGAACGACTAAATGTCATGAACATACACTTTGAACAATTGAGATGCAACTTATTGGCCGAGCACAATAGCTGCATAGCGTTCAAATCGTCTTGCAGACGATTATGAAGAAGGCGATCAGTGTATGAAAAGATAAGCTGTACATCATCCGCATACATTAAATGTATAATATACAAATATAAATATAAGGATTTCGACTACTACACTCCAGTCAACGCAGCCCATTGAAGGATAATCAAGCCAAGCAAATTCATTGGAACAATATGGGACGCTGTCAGAGTATCTTTTAAAAATAAATTATACTTTTAAATAACTATTATATTCCTAGTTCCAATCAGAGTGGTGTCGCTCTGTCTCAAGGGATCTCTTTCGATCCTTCTCCGCTCTGAAGGGGGGAGAAATTATATTAGGAGCCCTAAAACCATGCATATACAACAATCTATTACCCTCTGATCTATATCGATGTTATGTTTGGAAGTCATAAGGGGATGGAAGCCAGTCTCGTTCTGTATCTCTGGCGAGCGATAAGGATGACAGATCCGTTGCATTGTACAAGAACCAATTTTAAGAAGCCAAAGCTTCCTTTTATCCGCATCTAGTGCAGTGATGTCAGTGGAAAGAGTCAATTGGATGGAAGTGCGCTATTATGTTTATTGATGTACATAGTTAGGCGGAACTAATGTTTCTTGCATAGAAACGGAGCAGCTGCTTTTGGGAGTTGGAAGTGAGCAACATTCACGATGATATATTCAAACAGCATTTTAAAATGGAGGGCCCTATTTTTAAGGAGATAGTGAAGGAGCTACCACAATTTTACAAAAAAAAAACACGAGCTTTCGCCCCAGCATTCTATTGAAAAAACGTATAACAATAGCTCCCTATGGTCTTGGATCTACTGATGTCCATTGCTGTAACTGAGGCTCCATGGTTTTTTAGAGACAGCGCCATCTGTGAAAATACATGCATATTTTTTTACTGGCCGCGCAGTTCGCCGATTTGATAAGACCATTCGTCTAAACATATGCTCCAGATTCCCGTTCACTTTTTAATACTTGAAAGTTATCTTTTCCATAAAATAAATTTCACTTACTCTTGTCGTTTGTCAACAAATGATAACTTTTTTTATTATCACTTGTCGAAAAATAGATTTTCAAAATTAACGCTTCGATTTTCTAGTGTTGCAAAAAATAAAATTGACAATCGTATCATTCTGTAAATAACATTTTAATTATCAGCACTGGCTTCGACAATCGCTACGCAGTCGCAAATGGTGCGTTTTTACTGGCTCACAAAGCTACACAGTGTCTTCAGGAACATCAGAATCCTTATGACAACAATTTTTAGACATAAAATTGTGACTTCCAATGTAAACACCAGTGTCAAATGCTGTCACAAATTTGTGGTGACCAAGGCTGCCACAATTTTAATAAAAATTATTTAAACAGCTGTTTGTCAAAATGTTGGCAGAACACAAATTGACATATGAAAGTGTGAAATCTTTTTTTCTAAGACTTTTTATTAATGGTTTAGTTCCATAATAATATAATTAGAATAATTATATTTGTTTATAATGCTTAAGCTGACATTTTACTAATTAACAGCTCCATTTATATCTGCGTCTTTTTTTATCAATATTCGGGAATTAGCTTTAACTCTCACAGCCCTTTCTTAGCTGTCATATCCATCTGGGACATTTTTAGTAATAATTCAGCATTAAATATATAGTTACTTAATTGTTCATTCTTGAAATGTAATAAAATTTCAACATTCTCCAAGTTGAAATCATCACAATATGTGAACAGACACCAAGTGTGACTAAATATTGTTATCGAAAAGCATGGTCTTACATATTAACGAAAGCAATTCTGCCCCATCTAGCCTTCTTTTCATCCCGATTTTTGTAATTAGCGCCTAGCATTACAACAATAGAAAAACCTAAATTTTCTTCATTAAAACAAATTTTTCTTGATGAAAGGGATACTTTCGAATCCAAAAAATTGCATGACAAATGTTATTCAGACTCTGCTCTGTCAAAAACAACGGTTAGTGACGGTATGATGACGTCAAATGTGGTCGTATAATAACAAATGATGAAGAACTCTCTTATCGTCCAAATTCAACAGTTTTTTTTTTTTTTGATCGTAAAATGAAGTTGAGGGAGCTATTTAAGGATTCAAAGAATTCAGATAACAGAATTTACACCATCTTGCATAACAATTTGCCTTTGAAAAAGCTGTTCTCAAAAAGGGTGCCGTTTTTGCTTAAAATCGGTCAATAACAAGTACACTTTCAGCTAGTAAAGAGCTTTTACAAAAATGGCATCGCCTGGTCTGAAGAGCTTGTGGAATGGTTCGGAAGGTACTTAGCTGAATAGCTGCGAATAGCGAGGTCACATCGTAATAAGCCGTGCCGGATGTTGACAATCGTACTGACAAGGTGTTTGTGTTGCCACCTTTCAAAGCATAGCCTCACACTTTCTTAAACTCCCCCACAAGTACCTACCCCCGTCCTCACCCCCCTTATCTCACCACGGACCGGACTAAGTGTGTTATTCGGACCATGCCGAGAGTCAGTCTGACTGGGGGCCCGGGTTATAAGCTAGCTCAGTCTTGAACGGTGGGCTCAGACAAGTGGCGACTGTCTGTTCCACATAGCCAGAACCAAGCGACAAGCAGAGGTGCTCACAGAGCACAGAGGAACCACTCACGCGGTCAACCTTCGTTGCGGCAACAGCCGCGTCATCAAGCAGCCTAAGTGAGTGCGCGAGGAAGCACGGCCGGACCATCCCGTTCTCCGCTAACTACTGACAGGCCCAAGCAGCAGCATCCAAAAAAGAAGGATGCATATTTTTCTTATTTATTTATGCGCGACTAAAAGCAAAAAAAATCCATGCATAAAAATTAAATTAAAGATTAAAAATAATGATCAAATTAAATATAAATTTGAACTGTAAAGAAAAGGTTTAAATAAGAATTAGAATTAGGTCTGGGGTATGCAAAAAATTATAAATGACCCAACATTTGTTGCAAGGATTGGGAAAACCCCAGAAAAACCCAATCAGATCAATAAGGTTTAGTGTTATTAGTAATTGTTGTTATTAGTAATTGTAAGAATGTAAAAATAGTATAATGTAATAAAACAGGTTATTAGTGTTACTAAGGTCAGGAATTTAACGAAAGGTGATGGGAAAGTGCGAGAAGGGAGAGAGTGCTCTGAGGAGAAAACGTGAAAGAGGCTATTATAGGTAGAGCATAAGACACGAAACTAATCGTGTGAAGCGTAATCAGTTGTGCATGTAGATAAAAATAAAGACTTGTAATTCCTAGTAGACCTGCGGGGGACTGAAAAAGTGAGGCGGGCTAGAAGGGAACTAGAATCGATCTCGCCAATAATCAATTTGTGAAGAAAAACAACACCAAGAGTTTTCCTACGATTAATTAAAGACGATAGATTGAGAAGACGAAGCCTATGGGAGTACGGGGGTAAACGAAGGTTGAAACCAGTTAAAACCAAGTAAGGCGAAAAGCAAGAATTGTTTTTGAACTGATTCAATTTGATTCTGGTTTATTTGATACTGCGGGATCCAAATACATGAACAGTATTCCAGGATGGGACGAACTAGAGAGACGTAAAGGAGTTTCGTGGTAAAAGGATCATTAACTTCTTTCGACCAACGTTTAATGAAACCAAGTACTCCTCTGGCGTCAATAACTATAGTGGAGATGTGTAAATTGATGCATAATTTGCAATCAAATAAAACTCCAAGATCCTTTACACATTTTATACGTTTCAAAGGGGTATTGTCAATCGTATAAGAAGCTAAATAGGGCCTAGAACGACTAAATGTCATGAACATACACTTTGAACAATTGAGATGCAACTTATTGGCCGAGCACAATAGCTGCATAGCGTTCAAATCGTCTTGCAGACGATTATGAAGAAGGCGATCAGTGTATGAAAAGATAAGCTGTACATCATCCGCATACATTAAAATATATAAGTGGGTAGATCGTTATTGAGCAGAGTAAAAAATAAAGGCCCCAAGTGACTAACTTGAGTTAGTCGGAGCGTGGGCAACCAGGAGGGTTGGATGATCCCAACAGGCGCCAGCTTTGTGGCTCCAGGGTCAGATGGTACCTAAGGTACCTCTCCCTTAGAGAGAAGTCTTCCTTTCTAGTGCCTACCAAGTCTCCTCCTTCCTATGCTCAGGCTGCGAAAACGACAAGGTCTGCCGTGTTGCGTGTGGATTATCCCCAGGTAATTCTCAGCCACGGGGTACTTTCCACTCTAGAAGAGGTCATCCTGGACGAGGTAATCTCTACAGGATGGGACACCGCGGTATCCTTCATTTGCATACACTTCCGGGTTGGACACCTGGTGGTTGACTAGTGATAAGAACACAGCAGAGTGGCTGATGATCTTGGCGTCCAGACATCAGTCCTGTAGGGGTGTGTTAAAAGATGCTAGAATGGGAGACGACATACCGTCGTCTCATAACGTCACGCCTTTTTGCCCAATAAGCGTAGATCGATCGACGGATTTCTTGTTGGCTCTGTTAAGGAACCAAGTCAATCAAGTCTTCTTCCTCTTCGGGAAAATACCCGTTTGCGGACTAAAGAAGAAGCAGAAAGTCGGCGAAAGACAAAATAGGATAAGTATTCAACGACCCTGGAGCAAAATCTACCTGAGACTTTATCTGGTATACATATTTGCCCCTCGGAGCTAGAAAAAGTTGTAGGGTCACTGAACAATGAACACATTAACAATGCATACGAAAGAAGCTGCCCTCTGGGGAAGAAACAAAAAGAAAAAGATACCTCGTTGTGGAACGATAGCCTTGAATGTCTCACACGTCGCCTCCTCAACAGAGCGAAGAGAGACTGATGAATGTTTACCGACAAGCACTGACCTCCTACAACAAATAGATCCGGAAAACGGGCGCCTGAGGCCAACTTAGCCTTGATGCGTAGGGACAACACATTCACTTGTAGCAATATACAGAAGTTAGAGGCCCTGTTCGAAACACATTTACAGGGGAGCATCCCCTTGAAAGAAGGAAACTTCGATCGAGGAAGACGATTTCGGCCAGAGACCGACGATTGGGCTATTGCAAAATCAGTGGTCACATCAGAAAAATTAAGGTGGGCATTTGGAACTTTCCAGTCTTACAAATCACCGGGCCTTGACAGCTTATACCCAATATTCCTGCAAGAACAGGGCAAATTCCTACCGATCCTCAGGAAGATTTTGGTTAGTAGTCTTGCACTCGGACACATACCGAGTGATCTTCATCACCAAGACAGAGAAGAAAGACATCACCAACCCAAAGTTCTTCAGACCCATCACCTTAACATCGTTTTTATTGAAAATGTTGGAAAATCTGGTGGACGACAGAATTAGAAGCACTGTTATAATGCAAAGTCCGCTCCAGCCCACACAGCATGCGTATAAAGCAGATCGTTCCGCCGACACTGCCATGTACCAACTACAGCGCGTCCTTAGCGCTGCAGTTGGTGTACTGAGGTTGGTTGTCATCGCTCCAAAGCGCTTTACGCATGACGTAGGATAGACGGAGAACAACACGAATTCAATGTTGGTTTGTTGAAAAAAGTTTACTTAACAGTGCCTGGTGGAAAAGTTGGATGACCGTAGACGGCCTAAGTGGGTTGGGCCAAAAGATTTAAATTTAATATAAATATAAGTAAACGTTTTTATTTAATGTTAACCCGAATCGTCCTGAGCAACGTTTTTTTGAATTTCTTCATAAAACTTTCAGAACTGAAAAATTTGAGGTCGCTGAATCCGAAAAACGTAACGTTGGAAATAGCAGGGTACAGGTTTTTGAAGTGAAACTTCTATAGGCGCCTTGGGGGTGAATCGAAAATACGCTTGACTGCGTGCGTTACGAAAATCGACACAACAGGGATGTAGAAATGCCGTGTTTATAACCCATGCGCGCTATACTCACGACCATGTAAGTGATACAGTTTTCATTTTTAAATGATTAATAAATGATTAAAGTTAACTAGCAAATGTACAAACAAGATTAACTTATGTACAATCATGTACTAACTATGTAAAATCGACGTCATAGGGCTATTTGTTCAACTAGGGGTGTATTTTTTCATTTTATTTGCATGATGTACGGTAAATCGACGTCATAGGGCTATTTGTTCAACTAGGGGTGTATTTTTTCATTTTATTTGCATGATGTACGGTACAAAGTACCGGACTGAAACGTCGGTAATGACGTGCTCGGTATAATTCTACTTGATGCGTTAGATAGCGTGACTGGCATGGTCTGACATCGTCAGAGATCAGCTGACTGAACCAGTTGCGTCCCAGTGCAGTACACATTCACATGTGCCAAACGATCGGTTTTGTCCACAATATGATGTGCGATATGTGTTGCTGAGTGCCTTATGGAGGATCAGCAGAAAATTCTGATGGTGGCAATATATATATCTTCAAACCACTCCACAGCACATATAATTAAATTTATCCATCGATCTTTAGCGATATATACTGCGGATATTGCACCATTCATTGATCCTGAACTGGCCAGAATACCCATGATTCTCAGTTGGGACTTTAATATCAATTTTGCTTCTGCAGACGCAAAGCCATTAATTGATTTCCTTAATGATAAACTTCAACTAGAAATGGTGTATGACTGTACAGACGCAACAACGAGATCTGGAACCACTATCGATGCAGTTTTCGCCAGATTTTTGAACCGTTTTCAATCCAAAGTTTTCGTTTCTTATTTCAGTTATAACAAACCGATAATTTAATTTGTAGAGCACAGTGACATTGAAATAGAATAAAGAAAATTTTCTATATTGGTATAATTTAATTGTTTCAAATAATTAACCTGAAATTTATTCTTATAACCAACCGATCCTATTCTATCCTATACCGGAGAAAGATGTACTTGAAAATAATCAAAACAGTGCACATTGGGCCCAATGGCCGTTTTTTTGGCATAAAGTCTAAAAATGATGTTAACGAGCTGAAACTTTGTATATATCACTAATACAAAAAGCTTAGAACGTAGAAAAAAAAGTTAAAAATTTTGGCCACGCCTACCCATACCGCCCATACAAGAACACATTACGTATACGTATGGTAATTATAAAAATAGATAAATTTTAATTTCTCTTTATATGTAATGTAAGAAGTTAGTTAGATATTAAATTAAAACTAGTTTTCTTAACATTTAAAAAAATATAAAGATAAAATATTAAAAAAACAACTTATAGAAATTCGGATTCTTCTAACTTAAGCTTATCTACAAGTTCAAAATACCGCCAAAGCGGCAAAATCCCACAAACAAGATTATTACTAACTTTTTATACACACTCTCTACTTTGTTTTCACATACATTACATATCGCAGAAACACGCAGAAGGTTAGTTTTTACTCCACAGAAGACGAACACATATGTTTAGTTTTCTATCTTTTTGGACAATACAAAACAGTACACATATATAAAATATTATAAATTTGAACACCAAATTGTTTTGTTTTATCCATTCTACATACCTTGGCCTCCAAAATTCATTTTTTACAGTATCTTATTTTTCTTTTGTGTAAATTTGCCAAGCGCTCAAAGTGAATAAAAATTTCCCGCCAATTTTGTCGCAGGCATCAGCTGACTAATCACCTGACTTTGAAGCTTGATCAGAATGACAGGGTTGCATGTTTGGTGAAAGCGATCATCGATTTTTCCTATTTAGGGACTCTAGTTTGAATATACATAATTATAATTATTATTTGCTTCCACAAAATTTTCGACTTTATGCCACTTATTTGACAATTCAGCCCAGTGTGCAGTAACATAAAAAACAAGTCACTACTGTATGCACTCCTAGGAAGTTTTACTTCAATCGCGTAACTTTTTACGCACATCTTTTTTTTTCGCTCCTCACAAACTTAAGTGAGTACCTACCCTAAGGTGTAACAAATTTTCTCCACTTGTCATATTTTGAAACAAATATATACAGGGACAGATAGAGTCTGCGATAAGGGCAACAAATTCAAAGTTTCTTTGAAAGTTATATGGAACCCGAGTATTTTGTTAAGAAAAGCGAAGATTATCCTCCGACGCACTGCCAACTATCAGCTTAGCTGCTGGTAAGACAGCAGTTCAACTAGTGGAAAATGTGAGATTCGATAAAAAAAAATAAACAGTTTTTTTAATAGTGATCCAAAAACTGTGAAAAAGTTCGATACCACATACATTTTTTTCTCTAAACCAAAATAACTGCTTAAAAACTAATAAACACATATATGATTCACATATCCACAAAACAGGTGGTAAGTCTGATATTTTGAACTACAGAGGCATTGCAAAGCTATCAGCCATTCCTAAATTATTTGAAAAAATCCTTGTTTCGTCTTTGCAGCATCTCTATAAATCGATAATTTCCCCTATTCAACACGGCTTTATTAAGGGTCGGTCCACTACGACCAACTTGCATGAGTTTACCTCCCTGGTAAATTATGCATTTTTAGAGAAAAAGCAAACGGATGTCATATACACTGACTTCAGTAAAGCCTTTGACTCTGTGAACCATGACCTCTTACTTTACAAACTTAGTTGCATAGGTTTCCCCTCCGCCTTTTTACGTTGGGTAAAAGGTAGGACCCAAAAAGTGCTCCTTAGGTCAACCATTTCGAGTTCGGCTTACGTTACTTCTGGTGTACCTCAAGGTAGTCACTTGGGGCCTTTATTTTTTACTCTGTTCGATCTACCCACTATTCTGTCACATTCAAATATTTTAATGTATGCGGATGATGTAAAGCTTATCTTTTCATACACTGATCCCCTTCTTCATAATCGTCTGCAAGACGATTTGAACGCTCTGCAACTATGGTGCTCAGCCAATAAGTTGCATCTCAATTGTTCAAAGTGTATGTTCATGACATTTAGTCGTTCTAGGCCCTATTTAGCTTCTTATACGATTAACAATATCCCTTTGGAACGTATAAAATATGTAAAGGATCTTGAAGTTTTATTTGATTACGAATTATGCTTATACATCTCCGCTATAGTTAATGACGCCAAAGGAGTACTTGGTTTCATTAAACGTTGGTCGAATAAATTTAATGATTCTTTCACCACTGAACTCCTTTACGCCTCGTTAGTTCGTCCCATCCTGGAATACTGTTCATGTATTTGGATCCCGCAGTATCAAATAAGCCAGAATCGAATTGAATCAGTTCAAAAACAATTCTTGCTTTTCGCCTTACTTGGTTTTAACTGGGATCCCAACCTTCGTTTACCACCGTACTCCCATAGGCTTCGTCTTCTCAATCTATCGTCTTTAATTAATCGTAGGAAAACTCTTGGTGTTATTTTTCTTCACAAACTGATTATTGGCGAGATCGATTCTAGTTCCCTTCTAGCCCGCCTCACCTTTTCAGTCCCCCGCAGGTCTACTTGGAATTACAAGCGTTTATTTTCACACGATTCCTATACACCTATAATATTCTCTTTCACGTTTTCTCATCAGAGCTCTCTCTTCCTTCCTTCACTAAAATCCGCACTTTTTCATTACCTTTCCTTTAATTCCTGACCTTAGTAACACTAATAACTTGTTTTATTACATTATACTAGTTAAACATTCTTACAATTACTAATAACAACACTAATCCTTATTGATCTGATTGGGTTTTTCTGGGTTTTCCCCAATCCATGCAACAAATGTTGAATCATTTATAATTTTTGCATACCCCAGATCTAATTCTAATTCTTTTTTAAGTCTTTTCTTTTCAGTCTAAATTTATATTTAATTTTATCTGTATTTTTTAATCTTTAATTTAATTTTTGTACATGGATTTTTTTTGTATCTTGCCAACTGCTTGCCAACCAGAAATTATAGGCATTCACTAAAACTTAATTTTTGGACAACATATTAACATTAGATTAACTTTAATATGATATTCTAAGAGTAAATTGGTGTCTCTAACCGATAAAAAGTTGATTAAAACAATCTCTCGAAGTTAGCTGATCGAAAAATGCGCTTTAAGTTGCTCACTATATTCTGCAGAGCATAAAAAACGACATTTGGCAATTCGTCGCAAGTTAATTTAAATCGTTTAACTAATTTTAGTACTGAACTATATACAATGCATACATCATTACAAAGGTAAAAGAGTGCTCTTTTTAATTATAAAAAAAAAAACACGTTTTCTTGGTAAATTTACGATTTAAATTTACATGATACCATATTTTTTCCATACGTTTTAGTCACGTTTCGGTACTGTTCCTATGGCAGCTATATGATATAGTAAGCCGATTTGAACCAAATTCGGTCAGGATGTATAAAACTTAAATGCATATTCTGTGAATTTGGTTGCGATATCTCAGAACCCAAAAAAGTTTTCCATACTAAAGGTGAATTTGACCCCGATTGTTCCTATGACTGTAGCTGTTATAGTGAATATAGTGCACCAATTTGAACCAAACGTGGTCATATATATCAAGGAGGAGCCCTCCCCTTGGATAAAGCTGTGTTTTTCAGACTTTTTCGTAAATATTTGTATTTTGTAGTATTAAAACAAAAGATGTGCGTAAAAAGTTACGCGATTGAAGTGAAACTTCCTAGGAGTGCATACAGTAGTGGCTTGTTTTTTATGTCACTGTTTTGATTATTTTTAAGTACATCTTTCTCCGGTATAGGATAGAATAGGATCCAGCGCCGTTGCGACGAAAAATTGCGCCCGGGGCAAAGATTTTGACCCCCCTCCACAAATTTTTTTTTAGCAACATATTTTTTTAGCTTGTAACGAATCGAAGATAATGCCTATTAAAAACATATTAAAATTGACAGCTTCAATGTCAAAAATGGTATTAAAATAACCTAAATGTTACAAAAATAAAAACTTATAATGTGACAATTAGCTCGTTACCCAAAAATGGGTACTATTAGATTCCCGACAGATTATTGTACACCATTTGGAACTCTTTTATCTCCGAGACTATGACAGTTAGAGAAACCAAATTGGGTGACAATACTCTGAGATTTTATTCTAGATTTAAGATCAAATATTTTGTACTTCTTTGACTTTTTAAATGCTGAGTCGCACACTGGGGCAGGCGGCCGAAAAGCGTGGCAAAAATCATTTTTTCGATGAAAGCGATTTCAAAAGTAATAAATGTAATCGATAGAGAAATCTCCAGAGATTACAAATCCAAAAGATTTTTGAAATCAGGCAAAAATTATGGGCGTGACAGCCTCTCAAAGTTGAAAAATTTTTCAGTGCGCGCACAAATGTGCTAATTTTATTAAAAATACTAACTTTAAAACAGTTTTGTTGTCAAGTTATACGGCCGATCTTTATATTTTTGGTTTTATATGAAATGTACATTCATTTCTAATTAAATGCCGTAGAATTTTGTTTCTTCACGTGTTGGCTTTTTATTCCAGCAATGTTTAAAAAAAGCACTAAAATTAGGCTATTTTTTGACTTTAATGAAATAGAATTTCTAATGGACTCCTAAGGACTCCACCCCACTATAACAGGAGTCTTCGGTAATCATTTCTCTATCCAAACAACCCCGGTCTTTCTTGCGTCCAGCTGCGTCTAAGAGAGTTATAGGCCAAAAATTGATGCAACCTCGCAAAAAAATGGTGTTAGAAAAGGAAGAGCGCAGTACAATTGCATACGTTCTCGCCATGTCAAGCATCGTACGAGATTTTTCCAAAAAATACAAATTTTTTTATTAGCGTAGCTCAACTATTTAAAATACCAATTATGGTTGCTTAAAATATGAAAATAGATTAAAATGTATGTTTTGGGCAGCAAAAATTGATTTTTATACCCTGAGCCCATTAAAAATGGGCAAAAAAGGGTATAATGTGTTTGGCAGGATGTATGTAACAGGCAGAAGGGGGCGTGGCCGACCCCCAAAAGTATATATATTCTTGATCAGGATCAACAGCCGAGTCGATTGAGCCATGTCCGTCTGTCTGTCCGTCCGTCCGTCCGTCCGTCCGTCCGTCCGTCCGGATGTTTGAACGCGTCGATCTCAGAAACCATAAGAGCTAGAGACATCAAATTTGGTATGTAGGTTCCTGAATACCATAGGCAGATCAAGTTTGTTTTTATTTTTGGATCGGTCCACTATATCATATAGCTGCCATAGGAACGGTACATCGAAAATGAAGTTTTAGTATGGAAAAGTTTGGTGTTTGGTAAGATATCAAACCCAAACTGATAGAATATGCATTTAGGCTAGTAGTATACATCTTGACCAAATTTGGTTAAAATCGGATAACTATATCATATAGCTGCCATAGGAACGGTACACCGAAAATGAAGTTTAAGTATGGAAAAGTTTTTTATTTGTTGAGATATCAAAACCAAACTGATATAATATGCATCTAGGCTGGTATTATACATCTTGACCAAATTTGGTTAAAATCGGATAACTATATCATATAGCTGCCATAGGAACGGTACACCGAAAATGAAGTTTTAGTATGGAAAAGTTTTTTATTTGTTGAGATATCAAAACCAATCTGATGGAATATGCATATGGGCTGGTATTATACATCCTGAACAAATTTGGTTAGAATCGGTCTAAAATATCATATAGCTGTCATAGGAACAATCGATCGAAAATCAACTCTCAGTACAGAGTACCTGGGTTCAGGGTATCCTACTGTCGAGCGTGCTCGACTGTAACCGCCTACTTGTTTTTTTATAATTTTACATGTAAAATATGCACTGAAAATATATTTCAACTTTGACCGAAAACCCTGAATCAACCAGTGGGTCTATTAAGCAGTGCAAGCACTCATTTTAAAGCTTTTCTATCAAATGCCTTTCAAATTTTAAAAATATCTTTATGGGTTCAGAAGATATGATTTTTGCAACGCAAAATGAGGATCTGCCCCACTGTGAGCCGTTTCCATTTTATCCGCATATTGTCTGAATTTAACAATAACATCCTGATACATACATTACAAATACATGCTAAAATTTAAAATTTGTAACTTTAATTTTATAATAGTTTGTCATTTCTAAAATTGTAAAATTGATTTAAAGTCCCCCAAATTAATACCTATTTTGTTAGCTTTTATGAATGGAAAATCATAAATTATTTTACCCATATTTGGAGATGTTCGATTGATAGCAAACGGAGACTTCTAGGTCTCTCTTGTCCAATCGATGATCGTAAATGGTTCAGATTTATTTGAAGTTTGTTAAATAAACGATCTGCTAATACCGATGTGACAAAAATCGTTGTGAAATTAATTGTATGATTTCAAGTTCACTGTCCAATTTGGATTTAGTATTAAAGCCTGTTTAATAATTCAAATCCTCAGAAACATTAAAAAGTGCCTCAAATCTCAAATTTATTAAGCAAATTATGGGGCCGATAGATTCTAAAAATGCAATTAGAAATGTTCCAGTTTCTTGTATGTTTTTGCTATTATCTGCAGCCACATATTAAAATTGTTCTCGCACTTTTCGTTGTCTGATTAATTTAACTTCAGCCTTAACCCCTCAACTTATTTTCAAGTTCAAACTTTATTTGAAATATTTCAAAATTTCATATTTTTGGCGCCCCTAATATCTTAGCGCCCGGGGCGATTGCCCCCTTGCCCCCCCCCCCCCAAGAAACGGCGCTGATAGGATCGGTTGGTTATAAGAACAAATTTCAGGTTAATTATATAAAAAAACTTTTTTTATTCCATTTCCATATCACTGTGCTCTACAAATGAAATTATCGGTTTGTGATAACTGAAATAAGAAACAAAAACTTTGGATTAAAAACGGTTCAAAAATCTGGCGAAAACTGCATCGATAGTGGTTCCAGATCTCGTTGTTGCTTCTGTACAGTCATTCGCCATTTCTAGTTGCAGTTTATCATTGAGGAAATCAATTAATGGTTTTGCGTCTGCAGAAGCAAAATTGATATTAAAGTCCCAACTGAGAGTCATGGGTATTCTGGCCAGTTCAGGATCAATGAATGGTGCAATCTCCGCAGTAAATATCGCTAAAGATCAGTGGATAAATTTAATTATATCTGCTGTGGAGTGGTTTGGAGATAGCACTCAGCAACACATATGTCCCCAATTGCGGCAGTATTCACCGACAGTATTTTCGGTGGTTGCGAATTCAGGTAATCGCACATCATATTGTGGACAAAACCGATCTTTTGGCACATGTGAATGTGTACTGCACTGGGACGCAACTGGTTCAGTCAGCTGATCTCTGACGATGTCAGACCATGCCAGTCACGCTATCTAACGCATCAAGTAGAATTATACCGAACACGTCATTACCGACGTTTCAGTCCGGTACTTTGTACCGTACATCATGCAAATAAAATGAAAAAATACACCCCTAGTTGAACAAATAGCCCTATGACGTCGATTTTACATAGTTAGTACATGATTGTACATAAGTTAATCTTATTTGTACATTTGCTAGTTAGCTTTAATCATTTATTAATCATTTTTAGGCCTGGTGCTAGCTGACAAAAAATGAAAACTGTATCACTTACATGGTCGTGAGTATAGCGCGCATGGGCTATGCATACGGCATTTCCCCCTCCCTATTGTGTCGATTTTCGTAACGCACGCGGTCAAGCGTATTTTCGATTCACCCCCAAGGCGCCTATAGAAGTTTCACTTCAAAAAGCAGAGTCCTTTTACTTATCAAAAGACGTAACCGATTAGAAAAAATCCTTCCACTGAGTGTTTTAAATTTAGCAAAAACCTAATTAAAATTATTAAGATCAATGTTTAAAGCTAATATTAAAAACCAAATTTTTGGCCTGGTGCTAATTAAACAAACGTCTCAAAGACGAACTTCTCAAACTTCGACCCAATAATCCCTCTAAATTTGCAATAGTGAGAAAACGCTTTTTAGCAAAAGATCGGAGCTCTCTGGATCACATCAAAGTTCCATTCACCGATGTAGACAAAATCAGAAGAGCAGGAATGAATCCAAACCACCTCGAAAAAGATCTTCTTAGAAACAGTTTTGTCATAAGAGAAGAAAACTGAATCACTGAAATATTGGGCGCTCATTTCCAATCAGTTTATTCTGTTAAGCAGTATTTACCAGATAGCCCGACACATAGGGAGGTTGAGCTTTGCTTCAATCAGATTTTAGAACTAAAAACAAGTAAGCGGTTACAGTCGAGTACGCTCGACAGTAGGATACCCTGAGCCCAGGTACTTTTCAATATAAGTTTATTTTCGACCAATTGTTCCTATGGCAGCTATAGATATATAAAGCCGATTAGAACCAAATCAGGTCAGAATGTACAAAACTAACATTAATGCATATTCTATCAGTTTGGTTAAGATATCTCAAAAAACAAAAAACTTTTTCATACTAAAACTTCATTTTCGATGCATCGTTCCTATGGCAGCTATGTGATATAGTTATCCGATTTTAACCAAATTTGGTCAGGATGTATAATACCAGCTCCGAAACATAATCTATTAGTTCGGTTCTGATATCTCAACAAACGCAAGACTAAATCTTCATTTTCGATGTATCGTTCCTATGGCAGCTATATGATATAGTGAACCGATTTTAACCAAATTTGGTCAGGATGTATAATACCAGCTCCGATACATAATCTATTAGTTTGGTTCTGATATCTCAACAAACACAAAACTTTTTCATACTAAAGCTTCATTTTCGATGTATCGTTCCTATGGCAGCTATACGATATAGTGGTCCGATCCAAAAATAAAAACAAATTTGATCTGCGCCCGGTATCCAGGAACCTACATACCAAGTTTTAAGTCTCTAGCTCTTGTGGTTTCTGAGATCGACGCGTTCAAACAGACGGACAGACGGACAGACAGACGGATATGGCTCAATCGACTCGACTGTTGATCCTGATCAAGAATATATATACTTTGTGGGGTCTGCCACGCCTCCTTCTGCCTGTTACATACATCCTGCCAAACGCATTATACCCTTTTTTGCCCATTTTTAATGGGCTCAGGGTATAACTAGATCAAAAAGCTTTAATTAAAATTATATTTAACTCTTTTTAACCTGCAAATGATTTGACTAGCAACCAAACCGAAAACTATTTCATAACCATGGATCAGCTTAAGGACATATTTTTTAAGTTGAGTAGTAAGGTTTCTTCGGAAGTAGATTGAATTCCGAGTATAGTCCTAAAACACTTACCGATAAGTTCTATTTTACAATATTGCACGCTATTTAATAAAATTTTAAGTAATTCATATTTTCCATCTCAATGGAAAATAGCTAAATTATTGGTCATACCTAAAACAGACAAAATAAGAAACAGCATTAACAACCTTCGACCAATTAGTATGCTACCAAACATAAGCAAATTTTTTGAGGTGGTCATAAATAAAAAAAAAAGAATCCCAGAATCTCAACAACCCCAAGCAATTCGGCCTTAAGTATGGCCACTCCACGGTACATGCAATTAATCTATTGATCTCAGAGATATACTGGAATAGGCAAAAAAAATTCGTTACGGGTACCTGTTTTATTGATCTGGAGAAAGCATTTGATCCAAGGCTTGATTGTAAAATTAATTAAATATCACTTTCCCTTTAACTTACTTCTGCTAATTTACAACATGATAAGTTCCAAACAATTTTTCGTAAATTTGAACTCCACCACAAGTAGAGAATTCCCAGTCGAGAATAGTCTCCAGGGCACAGTTAACGCGCCTATTCTTTTCACACTATATATTAACGAACTGGTTTCTTAAAACGACAACAGCATTGCCTTTGCAGATGATATTTTTATATACCATTCAAATGACAATATTGGAGAAATAAACCACAATCTTCAACTAATGTTTGACTCGATTGAAAGTATTCTACAGACTGGCGTCTCAAGATTAATGTAAGCAAATGCGAGAGTATACTTTTTCGTCCTCCGGTTGTCAGGTGAAATAGTAATGTTCGAAAAAATTGGAGACAATTCCAGATAATATCGCGATCTACAAATAACAGTATACCATTACTAGACACCGTTAAATATTTAGGCATACACTTAGATAGATTCTAGTACTTTGATACACACATCACTCAACAAATTGTCAAAGCATATAAGTCTTTTTATGCATATAGAAAAATGTTTAGCAATAAACACATACAAAGTAGAGTTAAAATTATTATATACCAATCTCTTATAAGACCGATTCTCTCATACGGAAGAGCAGTTTGGTTCAATATTTCTCCTTCTTATATGGAACGGTTAAGGATGTGCGAAAGAAAAATTTTACGATCTTGTCTACACATGCTTAGATCTCCTTCAAGAAATTATTTAAAGTACTATTCAAATCTAGAATTATATAACGCTGCAAAGATCATACGCATTGATAATCAAATAATTAACTTGACGAGGCTTCATATTCTAAGGTACCTTAATACTCCAGATAACCCGTTAATAAATACACCTTTCTATGAAATGGATGTCCAATTTTGTTTAATATTTATAGGAGAGCAAATAAAAAGCAAATAGAAACAAACATACTCACTAGCCAGAACAAAAGATTCGATATGTCTATGTCTTAAAATGATAAAGAAAAATTTAACTCTGTTTAAAAAGATTTGCTGGTGGATTACAAGCTGATCCAAACCATTTTCTCTCTGTTTCTACATTTTTTAGTTTATAAGTCTTTTTCTTTTATTATTGAAGCGATTTAAGTAAATCTTGTTTAATATTCTTATAAATTTAAATAAAGAAAAAAAAAGTAACCAAATGTTGAGTGGACACATTTTAGGCGTCAGTTGTGGTTTGCTTACATTTTGACAAGCGGCAAAATTAAAAAAAAAACAGTTTTTAAGATTTTTAGGTGGGATTGTTGGCATATTGCCCTATGCTGAAGAAAAAAGGGAAGGAGGAAAGCAAGCGACGCGCATATTGGGTCAATCTATAAAAATTGCATTGAAAAGCTTTTTTATCAACTTTATCTTATCGTCTGATTTAAAGAAGTCCAAGCGTCTTTTATTTACATTAAATTCAGCCATTTTTAATACTATGTATTATCTCTTCTGTGCACAACAAGCAGCTGATATTTCTTTAATTGCCGTCCAAATTTTGAACACGACATATAATTGGTCAGTCGACAGAGAAATATCAGCTGTTGCCGTTGCTGTGTTAAAAAACGCCACACCTTATCTGGCAACTCTTTTTTGATGCCTTTTGTGAGTAACACACCAGCGGAACTGAAGCGAGATAATTTATCTTTCATTCCGCCATTGTTTTTTTAATATGGAGTTTAGCCCAGCGAACGGAATTTTTTCGATGTGAGTACCTAGCTCAAGGGGTTATATACAGTTAAAATTTTCAAAAAATCTAATTTTTTTTGCATTTTCTTAATAAATATATATCTGAGTATACACACACAAATTTCGATCCGACGAATATTTTCGAAGTTAAAGACAAATTAGTGAAGGCGCTCCGAGAGATCTCGCAGTAGGGGACACTGCATGTAAAGTGCTTTCAAAACTTTAAACGCGTTTTTCTCGAAACGGTGTTTTTAAAGTCGGTGAGCAAGATTTCTCAGAAACGGCTTAACCAATCGGTCTGAAATTTTTACACAAGCTTCTTAACTATCTATATCTTTTAGAAATTAATCGAAGGATTTCCCCATCCGATGAAAATTTCCTAGTTTTATAAACAAGTAAAGAGCCGAATTTTGGTCGAAAATCGAACATTTTGTTTTGAGTAGCCGCCATTTTGTCAAAAAATTTTTTTTGCTAATTCCTTCGATTAATCACTAGATTATTATTTATTTTAATGAAATTTATTTGGTTTTTGCATTTTTGATGATTCTTGTTTTTTTGCGTACCTCTGCAAACTTGGCAATATCAACGTTCCCGATAATTTTTTTGACAGTAAAAAATATGTGAATATAGTTTAAGGTTGTCATAACATACCTGCCAAGTTTCAAATCAATAAACCAAATAGTTTGATAAAAAAAAATTCTTGAAAAATGCCTTTTTTCGACCTCCTAACTGTATATAACCCCTTAAGACATAGTATCCACCAGGCCCGGAATAAAAGTTTCCTGTAAAACTTCTAATAAAAAAAACTTTAACTGTGACAGAAATTTTAAGTTTTCGTTTCGTGTGTATCCAGCAACTTGAAGGAAATCCACCAATTCATATCTATAATTGGCATATCGACAGCATGTGTGGACTGAGAAAACAGATTATGAGTGTATCAGAAAAATCCCACAAAAAAAACCTCTACACGTGGTAAAAGTCTAGTGACGAAAGCAATTTCCAGCCCCAAAATTTCTGATATCCAATTTTGTGACGAACAAAATTGAGTTTAATATAAAAAACGACGCGTATTGTTAATTAAAATGTTTAAAAAATAAAAAATTTTACCAAAAGGCCCCAACAGCTCCATTAGCTGCAATCATTTACATTTTTCCACTCCCACTTACACCCCCATATCTCATGACCGAGGTTGGTTAGAAAAAGTTTCAGTATGCCACTTTGTAAGTTAGGACTAAAACTTTCGACTAAAACTTTTCCAACTTAACTGTATATATTGTTAGTCGCCCTTCGCATTCTTCGTGCTGCTTTCGTCACTAACGCGAATTGCCGTCCGCAGTGATATACTTGGCATTTATTTCTAATGGACTCATATGTCAAACATGGAGACACAAGTTGCTGTGCGGAAAACAAAAAAAATACGCTATTTGTATTTTCAGCATAGGAAAAAGATAACTTTTATAAAAATAGTGGAGGCATGACCATGTCTTTGGCGAATCACAAAATAGTGGGACTCCTGAAACAGATTCGGATTTGATTTCCATTTGGTTTAAGCAAATCTGAATCAGTTTTAGGAACGACCTTTTTTGCACACTGATTTGATTTTTATTTTGAGAATTTAAAAAAATTGGTAAAGCACAAAATGACAAATGAAAGTGTGAAATCTGTTTTTTATAGACATTAGCAACCAAACCGAAAACTATTTCATAACCATGGATGAGCTAAAGGGCATATTTTTTAAGTTGAGTAGTAAGGTTTCTTCGGAAGTAGATCGAATTCCGAATATAGTCCTAAAACACTTACCGATAAGTTCTATTTTACAATATTGCACGCTATTTAATAATATGTTAAATAATTCATATTTTCCTTCTCATAGAAAATAGCTAAATTAGTGGTCATACCTAAAACAGACAAAATAAGAAACAGCATTAACAACCTTCGACCAATTAGTATGCTACCAAACATAAGCATAATCCCAGAATCTCAACAACCCCAAGCAATTCGGCTTTAAGTATGGCCACTCCACGGTACATGCAATTAATCTATTGATCTCAGAGATATGTTTTATTGATCTGGAGAAAGCATTTGATCCAAGGCTTAATTGTAAAATTAATTAAATATCACTTTCCCTTTAACTTACTTCTGCTAATTTACAACATGATAAGTTCCAAACAATTTTTCCCAGTCGAGAATGGTCTCCAGGGCACAGTTAACGCGCCTATTCTTTTCACACTATATATTAACGATCTGCTTTCTCAAAACGACAACACCATTGCCTTTGCAGCTGATATTGCTATATATACCATTCAAATGGCAATATTGGAGAAATAAACCACAATCTTCAACTAATGTTTGACTCGATTGAAAAGTATTCTACAGACTGGCATCTCAAGATTAATGTAAGCAAATGCGAGAGTATTCTTTTTCGTCCTCCGGTTGTCAGGTGCAATAGTAATGTTCGGAAAAATTGGAGACAATTCCAGATAATATCGTGATCTACAAATAACAGTATACCATTACTAGACACCGTTAAGTATTTTGGCATACACTTAGATAGATTCTTGTACTTTGATACACACATCACTCAACAAATTGTCAAAGCATATAAGTCTTTTTATGCATATAGAAAAATGTTTAGCAATAAACACATACAAAGTAGAGTTAAAATTATTATATACCAATCTCTTATAAGACCGATTCTCTCATACGGAAGTGCAGTTTGGTTCAATATTTCTCCTTCTTATATGAAACGGCTAAGGATGTGCGAAAGAAAAATTTTACGATCTTGTCTACACATGCTTGGATCTCCTTCAAGAAATTATTTAAAGTACTATTCAAATCTAGAATTATATAACGCTGCAAAGATCATACGCATTGATAATCAAATAATTACCTTGACGAGGCTTTATATTCTAAGGTGCCTTAATACTCCAGATAACCCGTTAATAAATACACCTTTCTATGAAATGGATGTCCAGTTTTGTTTAATATTTTTAGTTTATAAGTCTTTTTCTTTTGGTTTATAATTATTGAAGCGATGTTTTTAATCCCTTTTTCCCCGCATCCTACCTAAGTCTAATACTCACAAATATAGTTATTTTTAAATATATAATTCTTAAAAGGAACACTTGAATATGAATACAAATAGTTTAATGAGAGCTAGCTTAGAGACAAATTATAAAGAAAAAAAAATTGTCACTTTTTATTATTTAAGTAAATCTTGTTTAATATTCTTATAAATTTAAATAAAGAAAAAAAAAAAGTAACCAAATGTTGAGTGGACACATTTTAGGCGTCAGTTGTGGTTTGCTTACATTTTGACAAGCGGCAAAATTAAAAAAAAAAAACAGTTTTTAAGATTTTTAGGTGGGATTGTTGGCATATTGCCCTATGCTGAAGAAAAAAGGGAAGGAGGAAAGCAAGCGACGCGCATATTGGGTAAATCTATAAAAATTGCATTGAAAAGCTTTTTTATCAACTTTATCTTATCGTCTGATTTAAAGAAGTCCAAGCGTCTTTTATTTACATTAAATTCAGCCATTTTTAATACTATGTATTATCTCTTCTGTGCACAACAAGCATATTTCTTGAATAGCCGTCCAAATTTTGAACACGACATATAATTGGTCAGTCGACAGAGAAATATCAGCTGTTGCCGTTGCTGTGTTAAAAAACGACACACCTTATCTGGCAACTCTTTTTTGATGCGTTTTGTGAGTAACACACCAGCGGAACTGAAGCGAGATAATTTATCTTTCATTCCGCCATTGTTTTTTTAATATGGAGTTTGGCCCAACGAACGGAATTTTTTCGATGTGAGTACCTAGCTCAAGGGGTTATATACAGTTAAAATTTTCAAAAAATCTAATTTTTTTTGCATTTTCTTAATAAATATATATCTGAGTATACACACACAAATTTCGATCCGACGAATATTTTCGAAGTTATAGACACATTAGTGAAGGCGCGCCGAGAGATCTCGCAGTAGGGGGCACTACATGTAAAGTGCTTTCAAAACTTTAAACGCGTTTTTCTCGAAACGGTGTTTTTAAAGTCGGTGAGCAAGATTTCTCAGAAACGGCTTAACCAATCGGTCTGAAATTTTTACACAAGCTTCTTAACTATCTATATCTTTTAGAAATTAATCGAAGGATTTCCCCATCCGATGAAAATTTCCTAGTTTTATAAACAATTAAAGAGCCGAATTTTGGTCGAAAATCGAACATTTTGTTTTGAGTAGCCGCCATTTTGTCAAAAATTTTTTTTGCTAATTCCTTCGATTAATCACTAGATTATTATTTATTTTAATGAAATTTATTTGGTTTTTGCATTTTTGATGATTCTTGGTTTTTTGCGGACCTCTGAAAAATTGGCAATATCAACGTTCCCGATAATTTTTTTTGACCGTAAAAAATATGTGAATATAGTTTAAGGTTGTCATAACATACCTGCCAAGTTTCAAATCAATAAACCAAATAGTTTGCCAAAAAAAAAATTCTTGAAAAATGCCTTTTTTCGACCTCCTAACTGTATATAACCCCTTAAGACATAGTATCCACCAGGCCCGGAATAAAAGTTTCCTGTAAAACTTCTAATAAAATAAACTTTAACTTTGACAGGAACTTTAAGTTTTTGTTTCGTGTGTATCCAGCAACTTGAAGGAAATCCACCGATTCATATCTATAATTGGCATATCGACAGCATGTGTGGACTGAGAGACTATGATACACTATGAGTGTATCAGAAAAATCCCACAAAAAAAAACCTCTACACGTGGTAAAAGTCTAGTGACGAAAGCAATTTCCAGCCCCAAAATTTCTGATATCCAGTTTTGTGACGAACAAAATTGAGTTTAATATAAAAAACGACGCGTATTGTTAATTAAAATGTTTAAAAAATAAAAAATTTTGCCAAAAGGCCCCAACAGCTCCATTAGCTGCAATCATTTACATTTTTCCCCTCCCACTTACACCCCCATATCTCATGACCGAGGTTGGTTAGCAAAAAAGTTTCAGTATGCCACTTTGTAAGTTAGGACTAAAACTTTCGATCGGTATATAACTCGATCTGATCGGACAGTCGTAGCAAATTTTCCAACTTAGCTGTATATATTGTTAGTCGCCCTTCGCACCCTTCGTGCTGCTTTCGTCACTAACGCGAATTGCCGTCCGCAGTAATATACTTGGCATTTATTCCTAATGGACTCATATGTCAAACATTGAGACACAAGTTGCTGTGCGGAAAACAAAAAAAATACGCTATTTGTATTTTCAGCATAGGAAAAAGATAACTTTTATAAAAATAGTGGGGGCATGACCATGTCTTTGGCGAATCACAAAATAGTGGGACTCCTGAAACAGATTCGGATTTGATTTCGATTTGGTTTAAGCAAATCTGAATAAGTTTCAGGAACGACCCTTTTTGCACACTGATTTGATTTTGATTTTGAGAATTTAAAAAAATTGGTAAAGCACAAAATGACAAATGAAAGTGTGAAATCTGTTTTTCATAGACATTAGCAACCAAACCGAAAACTATTTCATAACCATGGATCAGCTAAAGGGCATATTTTTTAAGTTGAGCAGTAAGGTTTCTTCGGAAGTAGATCGAATTCCGAATATAGTCCTAAAACACTTACCGATAAGTTCTATTTTACAATATTGCACGCTATTTAATAATATGTTCAATAATTCATATTTTCCTTCTCATAGAAAATAGCTAAATTAGTGGTCATACCTAAAACAGACAAAATAAGAAACAGCATTAACAACCTTCGACCAATTAGTATGCTACCAAACATAAGCATAATCCCAGAATCTCAACAACCCCAAGCAATTCGGCTTTAAGTATGGCCACTCCACGGTACATGCAATTAATCTATTGATCTCAGAGATATACTGGAATTGGCGAAAAAAAAATTGATCTGGAGAAAGCATTTGATCCAAGGCTTGATTGTAAAATTAATTAAATATCACTTTCCCTTTAACTTACTTCTGCTAATTTACAACATGATAAGTTCCAAACAATTTTTCCCAGTCGAGAATGGTCTCCAGGGCACAGTTAACGCGCCTATTCTTTTCACACTATATATTAACGATCTGCTTTCTCAAAACGACAACACCATTGCCTTTGCAATATTGGAGAAATAAACCACAATCTTCAACTAATGTTTGACTCGATTGAAAAGTATTCTACAGACTGGCATCTCAAGATTAATGTAAGCAAATGCGAGAGTATTCTTTTTCGTCCTCCGGTTGTCAGGTGCAATAGTAATGTTCGGAAAAATTGGAGACAATTCCAGATAATATCGTGATCTACAAATAACAGTATACCATTACTAGACACCGTTAAATATTTAGGCATACACTTAGATAGATTCTAGTACTTTGATACACACATCACTCAAAAAATTGTCAAAGCATATAAGTCTTTTTATGCATATAGAAAAATGTTTAGCAATAAACACATACAAAGTAGAGTTAAAATTATTATATACCAATCTCTTATAAGATCGATTCTCTCATACGGAAGTGCAGTTTGGTTCAATATTTCTCCTTCTTATATGAAACGATCTTGTCTACACATGCTTGGATCTCCTTCAAGAAATTATTTAAAGTACTATTCAAATCTAGAATTATATAACGCTGCAAAGATCATACGCATTGATAATCAATTAATTAACTTGACGAGGCTTTATATTCTAAGGTGCCTTAATACTCCAGATAACCCGTTAATAAATACACCTTTCTATGAAATGGGTGTCCAGTTTTGTTTAATATTTTTAGTTTATAAGTCTTTTTCTTTTAGTTTATAATTATTGAAGCGATGTTTTTAATCCCTTTTTCACCGCATCCTACCTAAGTCTAATACTCACAAATATAGTTATTTTTAAATATATAATTCTTAAAAGGAACACTTTATAAAGATAAAAAAATTGTCACTTTTTATTATTTAAGTAAATCTTGTTTAATATTCTTATAAATTTAAATAAAGAAAAAAAAAAAGTAACCAAATGTTGAGTGGACACATTTTAGGCGTCAGTTGTGGTTTGCTTACATTTTGACAAGCGGCAAAATTAAAAAAAAAAAACAGTTTTTAAGATTTTTAGGTGGGATTGTTGGCATATTGCCCTATGCTGAAGAAAAAAGGGAAGGAGGAAAGCAAGCGACGCGCATATTGGGTAAATCTATAAAAATTGCATTGAAAAGCTTTTTTATCAACTTTATCTTATCGTCTGATTTAAAGAAGTCCAAGCGTCTTTTATTTACATTAAATTCAGCCATTTTTAATACTATGTATTATCTCTTCTGTGCACAACAAGCAGCTGATATTTCTTTAATAGCCGTCCAAATTTTGAACACGACATATAATTGGTCAATCGACAGAGAAATATCAGCTGTTGCCGTTGCTGTGTTAAAAAACGCCACACCTTGTCTGGCAACTCTTTTTGATGCCTTTTGTGAGTAACACACCAGCGAAACTGAAGCGAGATAATTTATCTTTCATTCCGCCATTGTTTTTTTAATATGGAGTTTGGCCCAACGAACGGAATTTTTTCGATGTGAGTACCTAGCCTAAGGGGTTGTATACAGTTAGGACTTTCAAAAAATCTAATTTTTTTTTGCATTTTCTTAATAAATATATATCTGAGTATACACACACAAATTTCGATCCGACGAATATTTTCGAAGTTATAGACACATTAGTGAAGGCGCGCCGAGAGATCTCGCAGTAGGGGGCACTACATGTAAAGTGCTTTCAAAACTTTAAACGCGTTTTTCTCGAAACGGTGTTTTTAAAGTCGGTGAGCAAGATTTCTCAGAAACGGCTTAACCGATCGGTCTGAAATTTTTACGCAAGCTTCTTAACTATATCTTTTAGAAATTAATCGAAGGATTTCCCCATCCAATGAAAATTTCCTAGTTTTATAAACAATTAAAGAGCCGAATTTTGGTCGAAAATCGAACATTTTGTTTTGAGTAGCCGCCATTTTGTCAAAAAATTTTTTTTGCTAATTTCTTCGATTAATCACTAGATTATTATTTATTTTAATGAAATTTATTTGGTTTTTGCATTTTTGATGATTCTTGTTTTTTTGCGTACCTCTGCAAACTTGGCAATTTCAACGTTCCCGATAATTTTTTTGACAGTAAAAAATATGTGAATATAGTTTAAGGTTGTCATAACATACCTGCCAAGTTTCAAATCAATAAACCAAATAGTTTGATAAAAAAAAATTCTTGAAAAATGCCTTTTTTCGACCTCCTAACTGTATATAACCCCTTAAGACATAGTATCCACCAGGCCCGGAATAAAAGTTTCCTGTAAAACTTCTAATAAAAAAAACTTTAACTTTGTCAGGAATTTAAAGTTTTCGTTTCGTGTGTATCCAGCAACTTGAAGGAAATCCACCGATTCATATCTATAATTGGCATATCGACAGCATGTGTGGACTGAGAGAACAGATTACACTAGGCAACAAAATCGCACTTTTTGCGAGTTACAGAAACCAAACCCACTTTTTTGGATAGATTTGGGGCCAAAACCGACGAAAAACATTTTTTTTTTTTTTTTATGGTGAGATTTTTTTTTTAGAATTTTTCAAAATTTGGCTTTTTTTTTAATACTTTTTTTCAGAGGTGCGCCCACATTTGTCATCATTACACAAAAATGCCAAAACCGATTTATCAAAACTTTAGTTTATCTAAAAGCTAATGAATATATCTACATTTCATTTATACACAGTCTTAGATTTAAACCATTAGTTTAAGAGATATCAATTTTTGAATTAAGAAAATGATGATTTTTTCTTGGCTTTTTTCTTAGCTTTTTTCACTAAAAAATTCGAGGAAAATTCGAAACAATTTTTTTAACATTTTATTAACTATTTTATTTGCGTAGCTGTTGTAATTACGCGTTGTTTAAGATATGATTCATTAAAATCTATGGTGAGACGGCGATATGATATTATGTTGAATCGAGGCATGTTTTTGTCGACTTTTTTGACTTCGTTGTTGTGTGGCATGACCTTTAGTATGAAAATTTTTTGTGTTTTTTGAGATATCCCAACCAAACTCACAGAATTTGAATTTGTTATTGTTTAACACATTATGACCAAAGTTGGTTCAAATCGAACCACTATATCATATAGCTGCCATAGGAACGATCGGTCAAAAATCCATGCTTAGTATGAAAGGTGGTGTTATTTCTTGAGATATATCAACCAATCGCACAGGTTGTATATCTGGAAATGTGTTATGTATCCCTACCAAATTTGGTTCAAATCGGATCACTATTCAATATAGCTGCTATAGGAACGATCGGTCAAAAATCCACCTTTAGTATGAAAAACTTTTTTATTTTCTAAGATATTTTAACCAAACTCACACATTGTTTATTCTAAGTTGTCCTTTATATCTTCACCAATTTTGGTTTAAATCTGTCTACTATATCATATAGCTGCCATAGGACCGATCGGTCTAAAATCAAGTTTAAGTATGAAAAACTTTTTTGTTTTATAAGATATCGTAACCAAACTTATAGAATATGCATTTAAGTAAGCCTTATACATCCTTACCAAAGTTGGGTTAAATCGGTCCACTATATCATATAGCTTCCATAGGAACGATCGGTCGAAAATCAAGTTTTAGTATGGAAAACTTTTTGTTTTTTTGAGATAACTCAATTAAACTCATGAATTGAGTATTTTTAATTGCTCATCACATCCTTACCGAATTTGGTTGAAATCGGAGCACTATATCATATAGCTGCCATAGGAACAATCGATACGAACGGTCGATAAGCAAGCTCTAGTATGAAAAACTTTTTTGTTTTTTAATTTATCTGTACTAAACTTACAAATTAAGAATCTCGTATCGTCTTATACAACCTGTCCAAATTTGGCTGGAATCGGACCACTATAACATATAGCTGCCATGGGACCGATCAGTCAAAAGTCAACCTTTGCGAAAAACTTGTTTCATTGCTTATATGCTAATAACTCCGCCGTCTTTCCATAGATTTTAATGGTAAACATTCTAAACGATGGAAAATTAATATAGCTAAATATATAATAACAAATTAATGACCCTCTTAAAAACATATTCTGTCAGTTTAGTTGAAATATCTCAAAATACAAATAAGTTTTTCATACTAAGCATGGATTTTTGACCGATCGTTCCTATGGCAGCTATATGATATAGTGGTTCGATTTGAACCAACTTTGGTCATAATGTGTTAAACAATAACAAATTCAAATTCTGTGAGTTTGGTTGGGATATCTCAAAAAACACAAAAAATTTTCATACTAAAGGTCATGCCACACAACAACGAAGTCAAAAAAGTCGACAAAAACATGCCTCGATTCAACATAATATCATATCGCCGTCTCACCATAGATTTTAATGAATCATATCTTAAACAACGCGTAATTACAACAGCTACGCAAATAAAATAGTTAATAAAATGTTAAAAAAATTGTTTCGAATTTTCCTCGAATTTTTTAGTGAAAAAAGCTAAGAAAAAAGCCAAGAAAAAATCATCATTTTCTTAATTCAAAAATTGATATCTCTTAAACTAATGGTTTAAATCTAAGACTGTGTATAAATGAAATGTAGATATATTCATTAGCTTTTAGATAAACTAAAGTTTTGATAAATCGGTTTTGGCATTTTTGTGTAATGATGACAAATGTGGGCGCACCTCTGAAAAAAAGTATTAAAAAAAAAGCCAAATTTTGAAAAATTCTAAAAAAAAAATCTCACCATAAAAAAAAAAAAAATGTTTTTCGTCGGTTTTGGCCCCAAATCTATCCAAAAAAGTGGGTTTGGTTTCTGTAACTCGCAAAAAGTGCGATTTTGTTGCCTAGTGTAATCTGTTCTCTCAGTCCACACATGCTGTCGATATGCCAATTATAGATATGAATCGGTGGATTTCCTTCAAGTTGCTGGATACACACGAAACGAAAACTTTAAATTCCTGACAAAGTTAAAGTTTTTTTTATTAGAAGTTTTACAGGAAACTTTTATTCCGGGCCTGGTGGATACTATGTCTTAAGGGGTTATATACAGTTAGGAGGTCGAAAAAAGGCATTTTTCAAGAATTTTTTTTTATCAAACTATTTGGTTTATTGATTTGAAACTTGGCAGGTATGTTATGACAACCTTAAACTATATTCACATATTTTTTACTGTCAAAAAAATTATCGGGAACGTTGAAATTGCCAAGTTTGCAGAGGTACGCAAAAAAACAAGAATCATCAAAAATGCAAAAACCAAATAAATTTCATTAAAATAAATAATAATCTAGTGATTAATCGAAGAAATTAGCAAAAAAAAATTTTTGACAAAATGGCGGCTACTCAAAACAAAATGTTCGATTTTCGACCAAAATTCGGCTCTTTAATTGTTTATAAAACTAGGAAATTTTCATTGGATGGGGAAATCCTTCGATTAATTTCTAAAAGATATAGTTAAGAAGCTTGCGTAAAAATTTCAGACCGATCGGTTAAGCCGTTTCTGAGAAATCTTGCTCACCGACTTTAAAAACACCGTTTCGAGAAAAACGCGTTTAAAGTTTTGAAAGCACTTTACATGTAGTGCCCCCTACTGCGAGATCTCTCGGCGCGCCTTCACTAATGTGTCTATAACTTCGAAAATATTCGTCGGATCGAAATTTGTGTGTGTATACTCAGATATATATTTATTAAGAAAATGCAAAAAAAAATTAGATTTTTTGAAAGTCCTAACTGTATACAACCCCTTAGGCTAGGTAACAAATTAATGACCCTCTTAAAAACATATTCTGTCAGTTTAGTTGAAATATCTCAAAATACAAATAAGTTTTTCATACTAAGCATGGATTTTTGACCGATCGTTCCTATGGCAGCTATATGATATAGTGGTTCGATTTGAACCAACTTTGGTCATAATGTGTTAAACAATAACAAATTCAAATTCTGTGAGTTTGGTTGGGATATCTCAAAAAACACAAAAAATTTTCATACTAAAGGTCATGCCACACAACAACGAAGTCAAAAAAGTCGACAAAAACATGCCTCGATTCAACATAATATCATATCGCCGTCTCACCATAGATTTTAATGAATCATATCTTAAACAACGCGTAATTACAACAGCTACGCAAATAAAATAGTTAATAAAATGTAAAAAAATTGTTTCGAATTTTCCTCGAATTTTTTAGTGAAAAAAGCTAAGAAAAAAGCCAAGAAAAAATCATCATTTTCTTAATTCAAAAATTGATATCTCTTAAACTAATGGTTTAAATCTAAGACTGTGTATAAATGAAATGTAGATATATTCATTAGCTTTTAGATAAAGTAAAGTTTTGATAAATCGGTTTTGACATTCTCGAGTAATGATTACAAACGTGGGCGCACCTCTAAAAAAAAGGAATAAAAAAAAGCCAGATTTTTGAAAAATCTCAAAAAAAAAAATCTCACCATAAAAAAAAAAAAAAAAATGTTTTTCGTCGGTTTTGGCCCCAAATCTATCCAAAAAAGTGGTTTTCGTTCTTGTAACTTTTGGGCTGTTGCCTAGTGTTATGAGTGTATCAGAAAAATCCCACAAAAAAAAACCTCTACACGTGGTAAAAGTCTAGTGACGAAAGCAATTTCCAGCCCCAAAATTTCTGATATCCAATTTTGTGACGAACAAAATTGAGTTTAATATAAAAAACGACGCGTATTGTTAATTAAAATGTTTAAAAAATGAAAAATTTTACCAAAAGGCCCCAACAGCTCCATTAGCTGCAATCATTTACATTTTTCCCCTCCCACTTACACCCCCATATCTCATGACCGAGGTTGGTTAGAAAAAGTTTCAGTATGCCACTTTGTAAGTTAGGACTAAAACTTTCGATCGGTATATAACTCGATCTGATCGGACAGTCGTAGCAAATTTTCCAACTTAGCTTAGCACCCTTCGTGCTGCTTTCGTCACTAACGCGAATTGCCGTCCGCAGTAATATACTTGGCATTTATTCCTAATGGACTCATATGTCAAACATTGAGACACAAGTTGCTGTGCGGAAAACAAAAAAAATACGCTATTTGTATTTTCAGCATAGGAAAAAGATAACTTTTATAAAGACAGTGGAGGCATGACCATGTCTTTGGCGAATCACAAAATAGTGGGACTCCTGAAACATATTCGGATTTGATTTCGATTTGGTTTAAGCAAATCTGAATCAGTTTCAGGAACGACCCTTTTTGCACACTGATTTAATTTTGATTTTGAGAATTTAAAAAAATTGGTAAAGCACAAAATGACAAATGAAAGTGTGAAATCTGTTTTTCATAGACATTAGCAACCAAACCGAAAACTATTTCATAACCATGGATCAGCTAAAGGGCATATTTTTTAAGTTGAGCAGTAAGGTTTCTTCGGAAGTAGATCGAATTCCGAATATAGTCCTAAAACACTTACCGATAAGTTATATTTTACAATATTGCACGCTATTTAATAATATGTTCAATAATTCATATTTTCCTTCTCATAGAAAATAGCTAAATTAGTGGTCATACCTAAAACAGACAAAATAAGAAACAGCATTAACAACCTTCGACCAATTAGTATGCTACCAAACATAAGCATAATCCCAGAATCTCAACAACCCCAAGCAATTCGGCTTTAAGTATGGCCACTCCACGGTACATGCAATTAATCTATTGATCTCAGAGATATACTGGAATTGGCAAAAAAAAATTCGTTACGGGTACCTGTTTTATTGATCTGGAGAAAGCATTTGATCCAAGGCTTGATTGTAAAATGAATTAAATATCACTTTCCCTTTAACTTACTTCTGCTAATTTACAACATGATAAGTTCCAAACAATTTTTCCCAGTCGAGAATGGTCTCCAGGGCACAGTTAACGCGCCTATTCTTTTCACACTATATATTAACGATCTGCTTTCTCAAAACGACAACACCATTGCCTTTGCAATATTGGAGAAATAAACCACAATCTTCAACTAATGTTTGACTCGATTGAAAAGTATTCTACAGACTGGCATCTCAAGATTAATGTAAGCAAATGCGAGAGTATTCTTTTTCGTCCTCCGGTTGTCAGGTGCAATAGTAATGTTCGGAAAAATTGGAGACAATTCCAGATAATATCGTGATCTACAAATAACAGTATACCATTACTAGACATTGTTAAATATTTAGGCATACACTTAGATATATTCTAGTACTTTGATACACACATCACTCAACAAATTGTCAAAGCATATAAGTCTTTTTATGCATATAGAAAAATGTTTAGCAATAAACACATACAAAGTAGAGTTAAAATTATTATATACCAATCTCTTATAAGACCGATTCTCTCATACGGAAGTGCAGTTTGGTTCAATATTTCTCCCTCTTATATGAAACGGTTAAGGAGGTGCGAAAGAAAAATTTTACGATCTTGTCTACACATGCTTGGATCTCCTTCAAGAAATTATTTAAAGTACTATTCAAATCTAGAATTATATAACGCTGCAAAGATCATACGCATTGATAATCAATTAATTAACTTGACGAGGCTTTATATTCTAAGGTGCCTTAATACTCCAGATAACCCGTTAATAAATACACCTTTCTATGAAATGGGTGTCCAGTTTTGTTTAATATTTTTAGTTTATAAGTCTTTTTCTTTTAGTTTATAATTATTGAAGCGATGTTTTTAATCCCTTTTTCACCGCATCCTACCTAAGTCTAATACTCACAAATATAGTTATTTTTAAATATATAATTCTTAAAAGGAACACTTGAATATGAATACAAATAGTTTAATGAGAGCTAGCTTAGAGACAAATTATAAAGAAAAAAAAATTGTCACTTTTTATTATTTAAGTAAATCTTGTTTAATATTCTTATAAATTTAAATAAAGAAAAAAAAAAAGTAACCAAATGTTGAGTGGACACATTTTAGGCGTCAGTTGTGGTTTGCTTACATTTTGACAAGCGGCAAAATTAAAAAAAAAAACAGTTTTTAAGATTTTTAGGTGGGATTGTTGGCATATTGCCCTATGCTGAAGAAAAAAGGGAAGGAGGAAAGCAAGCGACGCGCATATTGGGTAAATCTATAAAAATTGCATTGAAAAGCTTTTTTATCAACTTTATCTTATCGTCTGATTTAAAGAAGTCCAAGCGTCTTTTATTTACATTAAATTCAGCCATTTTTAATACTATGTATTATCTCTTCTGTGCACAACAAGCAGCTGATATTTCTTTAATAGCCGTCCAAATTTTGAACACGACATATAATTGGTCAATCGACAGAGAAATATCAGCTGTTGCCGTTGCTGTGTTAAAAAACGCCACACCTTGTCTGGCAACTCTTTTTTGATGCCTTTTGTGAGTAACACACCAGCGAAACTGAAGCGAGATAATTTATCTTTCATTCCGCCATTGTTTTTTTAATATGGAGTTTAGCCCAGCGAACGGAATTTTTTCGATGTGAGTACCTAGCCTAAGGGGTTGTATACAGTTAGGATTTTCAAAAAATCTAATTTTTTTTTGCATTTTCTTAATAAATATATATCTGAGTATACACACACAAATTTCGATCCGACGAATATTTTCGAAGTTATAGACACATTAGTGAAGGCGCGCCGAGAGATCTCGCAGTAGGGGGCACTACATGTAAAGTGCTTTCAAAACTTTAAACGCGTTTTTCTCGAAACGGTGTTTTTAAAGTCGGTGAGCAAGATTTCTCAGAAACGGCTTAACCGATCGGTCTGAAATTTTTACGCAAGCTTCTTAACTATATCTTTTAGAAATTAATCGAAGGATTTCCCCATCCGATGAAAATTTCCTAGTTTTATAAACAATTAAAGAGCCGAATTTTGGTCGAAAATCGAACATTTTGTTTTGAGTAGCCGCCATTTTGTCAAAATTTTTTTTTTGCTAATTTCTTCGATTAATCACTAGATTATTATTTATTTTAATGAAATTTATTTGGTTTTTGCATTTTTGATGATTCTTGTTTTTTTGCGTACCTCTGAAAAATTGGCAATATCAACGTTCCCGATAATTTTTTTGACAGTAAAAAATATGTGAATATAGTTTATGGTTGTCATAACATACCTGCCAAGTTTCAAATCAATAAACCAAATAGTTTGATAAAAAAAAAATTCTTGAAAAATGCCTTTTTTCGACCTCCTAACTGTATATAACCCCTTAAGACATAGTATCCACCTGGCCCGGAATAAAAGTTTCCTGTAAAACTTCTAATAAAAAAAACTTTAACTTTGTCAGGAATTTAAAGTTTTCGTTTCGTGTGTATCCAGCAACTTGAAGGAAATCCACCGATTCATATCTATAATTGGCATACCGACAGCATGTGTGGACTGAGAGAACAGATTATGAGTGTATCAGAAAAATCCCACAAAAAAAAACCTCTACACGTGGTAAAAGTCTAGTGACGAAAGCAATTTCCAGCCCCAAAATTTCTGATATCCAATTTTGTGACGAACAAAATTGAGTTTAATATAAAAAACGACGCGTATTGTTAATTAAAATGTTTAAAAAATAAAAAATTTTACCAAAAGGCCCCAACAGCTCCATTAGCTGCAATCATTTACATTTTTCCCCTCCCACTTACACCCCCATATCTCATGACCGAGGTTGGTTAGAAAAAGTTTCAGTATGCCACTTTGTAAGTTAGGACTAAAACTTTCGATCGGTATATAACTCGATCTGATCGGACAGTCGTATTTGAGACAAATTTTCCAACTTAGCTGTATATATTGTTAGTCGCCCTTCGCACCCTTCGTGCTGCTTTCGTCACTAACGCGAATTGCCGTCCGCAGTAATATACTTGGCATTTATTCCTAATGGACTCATATGTCAAACATTGAGACACAAGTTGCTGTGCGGAAAACAAAAAAAATACGCTATTTGTATTTTCAGCATAGGAAAAAGATAACTTTTATAAAGACAGTGGAGGGATGACCATGTCTTTGGCGAATCACAAAATAGTGGGACTCCTGAAACATATACGGATTTGATTTCGATTTGGTTTAAGCAAATCTGAATCAGTTTCAGGAACGACTCTTTTTGCACACTGATTTAATTTTGATTTTGAGAATTTAAAAAAATTGGTAAAGCACAAAATGACAAATGAAAGTGTGAAATCTGTTTTTCATAGACATTAGCAATCAAACCGAAAACTATTTCATAACCATGGATCAGCTAAAGGGCATATTTTTTAAGTTGAGCAGTAAGGTTTCTTCGGAAGTAGATCGAATTCCGAATATAGTCCTAAAACACTTACCGATAAGTTCTATTTTACAATATTGCACGCTATTTAATAAAATGTTCAATAATTCATATTTTCCTTCTCATAGAAAATAGCTAAATTAGTGATCATACCTAAAACAGACAAAATAAGAAACAGCATTAACAACCTTCGACCAATTAGTATGCTACCAAACATAAGCAAATTTTTTGAGGTGGTCATAAATAAAAACATAATCAAAACAAAAGAATCCCAGAATCTCAACAACCCCAAGCAATTCGGCTTTAAGTATGGCCACTTCACGGTACATGCAATTAATCTATTGATCTCAGAGATATACTGGAATTGGCAAAAAAAAATTCGTTACGGGTACCTGTTTTATTGATCTGGAGAAAGCATTTGATCCAAGGCTTGATTGTAAAATGAATTAAATATCACTTTCCCTTTAACTTACTTCTGCTAATTTACAACATGATAAGTTCCAAACAATTTTTCCCAGTCGAGAATGGTCTCCAGGGCACAGTTAACGCGCCTATTCTTTTCACACTATATATTAACGATCTGCTTTCTCAAAACGACAACACCATTGCCTTTGCAATATTGGAGAAATAAACCACAATCTTCAACTAATGTTTGACTCGATTGAAAAGTATTCTACAGACTGGCATCTCAAGATTAATGTAAGCAAATGCGAGAGTATTCTTTTTCGTCCTCCGGTTGTCAGGTGCAATAGTAATGTTCGGAAAAATTGGAGACAATTCCAGATAATATCGTGATCTACAAATAACAGTATACCATTACTAGACATTGTTAAATATTTAGGCATACACTTAGATAGATTCTAGTACTTTGATACACACATCACTCAACAAATTGTCAAAGCATATAAGTCTTTTTATGCATATAGAAAAATGTTTAGCAATAAACACATACAAAGTAGAGTTAAAATTATTATATACCAATCTCTTATAAGACCGATTCTCTCATACGGAAGTGCAGTTTGGTTCAATATTTCTCCTTCTTATATGAAACGGTTAAGGAGGTGCGAAAGAAAAATTTTACGATCTTGTCTACACATGCTTGGATCTCCTTCAAGAAATTATTTAAAGTACTATTCAAATCTAGAATTATATAACGCTGCAAAGATCTTACGCATTGATAATCAATTAATTAACTTGACGAGG
Organism: Drosophila falleni; assembly: GCA_035045575.1. Lineage (NCBI taxonomy): Eukaryota > Metazoa > Arthropoda > Insecta > Diptera > Drosophilidae > Drosophila > Drosophila falleni. Next base: position 2,302,852 of record JAWNOV010000056.1, on the reverse strand, counting down.
CTTTATATTCTAAGGTGCCTTAATACTCCAGATAACCCGTTAATAAATACACCTTTCTATGAAATGGGTGTCCAGTTTTGTTTAATATTTTTAGTTTATAAGTCTTTTTCTTTTAGTTTATAATTATTGAAGCGATGTTTTTAATCCCTTTTTCACCGCATCCTACCTAAGTCTAATACTCACAAATATAGTTATTTTTAAATATATAATTCTTAAAAGGAACACTTGAATATGAATACAAATAGTTTAATGAGAGCTAGCTTAGAGACAAATTATAAAGAAAAAAAAATTGTCACTTTTTATTATTTAAGTAAATCTTGTTTAATATTCTTATAAATTTAAATAAAGAAAAAAAAAAAGTAACCAAATGTTGAGTGGACACATTTTAGGCGTCAGTTGTGGTTTGCTTACATTTTGACAAGCGGCAAAATTAAAAAAAAAACAGTTTTTAAGATTTTTAGGTGGGATTGTTGGCATATTGCCCTATGCTGAAGAAAAAAGGGAAGGAGGAAAGCAAGCGACGCGCATATTGGGTAAATCTATAAAAATTGCATTGAAAAGCTTTTTTATCAACTTTATCTTATCGTCTGATTTAAAGAAGTCCAAGCGTCTTTTATTTACATTAAATTCAGCCATTTTTAATACTATGTATTATCTCTTCTGTGCACAACAAGCAGCTGATATTTCTTTAATAGCCGTCCAAATTTTGAACACGACATATAATTGGTCAATCGACAGAGAAATATCAGCTGTTGCCGTTGCTGTGTTAAAAAACGCCACACCTTGTCTGGCAACTCTTTTTTGATGCCTTTTGTGAGTAACACACCAGCGAAACTGAAGCGAGATAATTTATCTTTCATTCCGCCATTGTTTTTTTAATATGGAGTTTAGCCCAGCGAACGGAATTTTTTCGATGTGAGTACCTAGCCTAAGGGGTTGTATACAGTTAGGATTTTCAAAAAATCTAATTTTTTTTTGCATTTTCTTAATAAATATATATCTGAGTATACACACACAAATTTCGATCCGACGAATATTTTCGAAGTTATAGACACATTAGTGAAGGCGCGCCGAGAGATCTCGCAGTAGGGGGCACTACATGTAAAGTGCTTTCAAAACTTTAAACGCGTTTTTCTCGAAACGGTGTTTTTAAAGTCGGTGAGCAAGATTTCTCAGAAACGGCTTAACCGATCGGTCTGAAATTTTTACGCAAGCTTCTTAACTATATCTTTTAGAAATTAATCGAAGGATTTCCCCATCCGATGAAAATTTCCTAGTTTTATAAACAATTAAAGAGCCGAATTTTGGTCGAAAATCGAACATTTTGTTTTGAGTAGCCGCCATTTTGTCAAAATTTTTTTTTGCTAATTTCTTCGATTAATCACTAGATTATTATTTATTTTAATGAAATTTATTTGGTTTTTGCATTTTTGATGATTCTTGTTTTTTTGCGTACCTCTGAAAAATTGGCAATATCAACGTTCCCGATAATTTTTTTGACAGTAAAAAATATGTGAATATAGTTTATGGTTGTCATAACATACCTGCCAAGTTTCAAATCAATAAACCAAATAGTTTGATAAAAAAAAAATTCTTGAAAAATGCCTTTTTTCGACCTCCTAACTGTATATAACCCCTTAAGACATAGTATCCACCTGGCCCGGAATAAAAGTTTCCTGTAAAACTTCTAATAAAAAAAACTTTAACTTTGTCAGGAATTTAAAGTTTTCGTTTCGTGTGTATCCAGCAACTTGAAGGAAATCCACCGATTCATATCTATAATTGGCATACCGACAGCATGTGTGGACTGAGAGAACAGATTATGAGTGTATCAGAAAAATCCCACAAAAAAAAACCTCTACACGTGGTAAAAGTCTAGTGACGAAAGCAATTTCCAGCCCCAAAATTTCTGATATCCAATTTTGTGACGAACAAAATTGAGTTTAATATAAAAAACGACGCGTATTGTTAATTAAAATGTTTAAAAAATAAAAAATTTTACCAAAAGGCCCCAACAGCTCCATTAGCTGCAATCATTTACATTTTTCCCCTCCCACTTACACCCCCATATCTCATGACCGAGGTTGGTTAGAAAAAGTTTCAGTATGCCACTTTGTAAGTTAGGACTAAAACTTTCGATCGGTATATAACTCGATCTGATCGGACAGTCGTATTTGAGACAAATTTTCCAACTTAGCTGTATATATTGTTAGTCGCCCTTCGCACCCTTCGTGCTGCTTTCGTCACTAACGCGAATTGCCGTCCGCAGTAATATACTTGGCATTTATTCCTAATGGACTCATATGTCAAACATTGAGACACAAGTTGCTGTGCGGAAAACAAAAAAAATACGCTATTTGTATTTTCAGCATAGGAAAAAGATAACTTTTATAAAGACAGTGGAGGGATGACCATGTCTTTGGCGAATCACAAAATAGTGGGACTCCTGAAACATATACGGATTTGATTTCGATTTGGTTTAAGCAAATCTGAATCAGTTTCAGGAACGACTCTTTTTGCACACTGATTTAATTTTGATTTTGAGAATTTAAAAAAATTGGTAAAGCACAAAATGACAAATGAAAGTGTGAAATCTGTTTTTCATAGACATTAGCAATCAAACCGAAAACTATTTCATAACCATGGATCAGCTAAAGGGCATATTTTTTAAGTTGAGCAGTAAGGTTTCTTCGGAAGTAGATCGAATTCCGAATATAGTCCTAAAACACTTACCGATAAGTTCTATTTTACAATATTGCACGCTATTTAATAAAATGTTCAATAATTCATATTTTCCTTCTCATAGAAAATAGCTAAATTAGTGATCATACCTAAAACAGACAAAATAAGAAACAGCATTAACAACCTTCGACCAATTAGTATGCTACCAAACATAAGCAAATTTTTTGAGGTGGTCATAAATAAAAACATAATCAAAACAAAAGAATCCCAGAATCTCAACAACCCCAAGCAATTCGGCTTTAAGTATGGCCACTTCACGGTACATGCAATTAATCTATTGATCTCAGAGATATACTGGAATTGGCAAAAAAAATTCGTTACGGGTACCTGTTTTATTGATCTGGAGAAAGCATTTGATCCAAGGCTTGATTGTAAAATGAATTAAATATCACTTTCCCTTTAACTTACTTCTGCTAATTTACAACATGATAAGTTCCAAACAATTTTTCCCAGTCGAGAATGGTCTCCAGGGCACAGTTAACGCGCCTATTCTTTTCACACTATATATTAACGATCTGCTTTCTCAAAACGACAACACCATTGCCTTTGCAATATTGGAGAAATAAACCACAATCTTCAACTAATGTTTGACTCGATTGAAAAGTATTCTACAGACTGGCATCTCAAGATTAATGTAAGCAAATGCGAGAGTATTCTTTTTCGTCCTCCGGTTGTCAGGTGCAATAGTAATGTTCGGAAAAATTGGAGACAATTCCAGATAATATCGTGATCTACAAATAACAGTATACCATTACTAGACATTGTTAAATATTTAGGCATACACTTAGATAGATTCTAGTACTTTGATACACACATCACTCAACAAATTGTCAAAGCATATAAGTCTTTTTATGCATATAGAAAAATGTTTAGCAATAAACACATACAAAGTAGAGTTAAAATTATTATATACCAATCTCTTATAAGACCGATTCTCTCATACGGAAGTGCAGTTTGGTTCAATATTTCTCCTTCTTATATGAAACGGTTAAGGAGGTGCGAAAGAAAAATTTTACGATCTTGTCTACACATGCTTGGATCTCCTTCAAGAAATTATTTAAAGTACTATTCAAATCTAGAATTATATAACGCTGCAAAGATCTTACGCATTGATAATCAATTAATTAACTTGACGAGGCTTTATATTCTAAGGTGCCTTAATACTCCAGATAACCCGTTAATAAATACACCTTTCTATGAAATGGGTGTCCAGTTTTGTTTAATATTTTTAGTTTATAAGTCTTTTTCTTTTAGTTTATAATTATTGAAGCGATGTTTTTAATCCCTTTTTCACCGCATCCTACCTAAGTCTAATACTCACAAATATAGTTATTTTTAAATATATAATTCTTAAAAGGAACACTTGAATATGAATACAAATAGTTTAATGAGAGCTAGCTTAGAGACAAATTATAAAGAAAAAAAATTGTCACTTTTTATTATTTAAGTAAATCTTGATTAATATTCTTATAAATTTAAATAAAGAAGAAAAAAAAAGTAACCAAATGTTGAGTGGACACATTTTATGCGTCAGTTGTGGTTTGCTTACATTTTGACAAGCGGCAAAATTAAAAAAAAAAACAGTTTTTAAGATTTTTAGGTGGGATTGTTGGCATATTGCCCTATGCTGAAGAAAAAAGGGAAGGAGGAAAGAAAGCGACGCGCATATTGGGTAAATCTATAAAAATTGCATTGAAAAGCTTTTTTATCAACTTTATCTTATCGTCTGATTTAAAGAAGTCCAAGCGTCTTTTATTTACATTAAATTCAGCCATTTTTAATACTATGTATTATCTCTTCTGTGCACAACAAGCAGCTGATATTTCTTTAATAGCCGTCCAAATTTTGAACACGACATATAATTGGTCAATCGACAGAGAAATATCAGCTGTTGCCGTTGCTGTGTTAAAAAACGCCACACCTTGTCTGGCAACTCTTTTTTGATGCCTTTTGTGAGTAACACACCAGCGGAACTGAAGCGAGATAATTTATCTTTCATTCCGCCATTGTTTTTTTAATATGGAGTTTAGCCCAGCGAACGGAATTTTTTCGATGTGAGTACCTAGCCTAAGGGGTTGTATACAGTTAGGATTTTCAAAAAATCTAATTTTTTTTTGCATTTTCTTAATAAATATATATCTGAGTATACACACACAAATTTCGATCCGACGAATATTTTCGAAGTTATAGACACATTAGTGAAGGCGCGCCGAGAGATCTCGCAGTAGGGGGCACTACATGTAAAGTACTTTCAAAACTTTAAACGCGTTTTTCTCGAAACGGTGTTTTTAAAGTCGGTGAGCAAGATTTCTCAGAAACGGCTTAACCGATCGGTCTGAAATTTTTACACAAGCTTCTTAACTATATATTTTAGAAATTAATCGAAGGATTTCCCCATCCGATGAAAATTTCCTAGTTTTATAAACAATTAATGAGCCGAATTTTGGTCGAAAATCGAACATTTTGTTTTGAGTAGCGGCCATTTTGTCAAAAATTTTTTTTTTGCTAATTCCTTCGATTAATCACTAGATTATTATTTATTTTAATGAAATTTATTTGGTTTTTGCATTTTGGATGATCCTTTTTTTGCGGACCTCTGCAAAATTGGCAATATCAACGTTCCCGATAATTTTTTTTGACAGTAAAAAATATGTGAATATAGTTTAAGGTTGTCATAACATACCTGCCAAGTTTCAAATCAACAAACCAAATAGTTTAATAAAAAAAAATTCTTGAAAAATGCCTTTTTTCGACCTCCTAACTGTATATAACCCCTTAAGACATAGTATCCACCAGGCCCGGAATAAAAGTTTCCTGTAAAACTTCTAATAAAAAAAACTTTAACTTTGACAGGAATTTAAAGTTTTCGTTTCGTGTGTATCCAGCAACTTGAAGGAAATCCACCGATTCATATCTATAATTGGCATATCGACAGCATGTGTGGACTGAGAAAACAGATTATGAGTGTAGGAGAAAAATCCCACAAAAAAAACCTCTACACGTGGTAAAAGTCTAGTGACGAAAGCAATTTCCAGCCCCAAAATTTCTGATATCCAATTTTGTGACGAACAAAATTGAGTTTAATATAAAAAACGACGCGTATTGTTAATTAAAATGTTTAAAAAATAAAAAATTTTACCAAAAGGCCCCAACAGCTCCATTAGCTGCAATCATTTACATTTTTCCCCTCCCACTTACACCCCCATATCTCATGACCGAGGTTGGTTAGAAAAAGTTTCAGTATGCCACTTTGTAAGTTAGGACTAAACCTTTCGATCGGTATATAACTCGATCTGATCGGACAGTCGTAGCAAATTTTCCAACTAAGCTGTATATATTGTTAGTCGCCCTTCGCACCCTTCGTGCTGCTTTCGTCACTAACGCGAATTGCCGTCCGCAGTAATATACTTGGCATTTATTCCTAATGGACTCATATGTCAAACATTGAGACACAAGTTGCTGTGCGGAAAACAAAAAAAATACGCTATTTGTATTTTCAGCATAGGAAAAAGATAACTTTTATAAAGACAGTGGAGGGATGACCATGTCTTTGGCGAATCACAAAATAGTGGGACTCCTGAAACATATTCGGATTTGATTTCGATTTGGTTTAAGCAAATCTGAATCAGCTTCAGGAACGACCCTTTTTGCACACTGATTTAATTTTGATTTTGAGAATTTAAAAAAATTGGTAAAGCACAAAATGACAAATGAAAGTGTGAAATCTGTTTTTTATAGACATTAGCAACCAAACCGAAAACTATTTCATAACCATGGATCAGCTAAAGGGCATATTTTTTAAGTTGAGTAGTAAGGTTTCTTCGGAAGTAGATCGAACTCCGAATATAGTCCTAAAACACTTACCGATAAGTTCTATTTTACAATATTGCACGCTATTTAATAATATGTTCAATAATTCATATTTTCCTTCTCATAGAAAATAGCTAAATTAGTGGTCATACCTAAAACAGACAAAATAAGAAACAGCATTAACAACCTTCGACCAATTAGTATGCTACCAAACATAAGCAAATTTTTTGAGGTGGTCATAAATAAAAACATAATCAAAACAAAAGAATCCCAGAATCTCAACAACCCCAAGCAATTCGGCTTTAAGTATGGCCACTTCACGGTACATGCAATTAATCTATTGATCTCAGAGATATACTGGAATTGGCAAAAAAAATTCGTTACGGGTACCTGTTTTATTGATCTGGAGAAAGCATTTGATCCAAGGCTTGATTGTAAAATGAATTAAATATCACTTTCCCTTTAACTTACTTCTGCTAATTTACAACATGATAAGTTCCAAACAATTTTTTGTAAATTTGAACTCCACCATAAGTAGAGAACTCCCAGTCGGGAATGGTCTCCAGGGCACAGTTAACGCGCCTATTCTTTCTACACTATATATTAACGAACTGGTTTCTTAAAACGACAACGTCATTGCCTTTGCAGTTGATATTGTTATATACCATTCAAATGACAATATTGGAGAAATAAACCACAATCTTCAACTAATGTTTGACTCGATTGAAAAGTATTCTACAGACTGGCATCTCAAGATTAATGTAAGCAAATGCGAGAGTATTCTTTTTCGTCCTCCGGCTGTCAGGTGCAATAGTAATGTTCGAAAAAATTGGAGACAATTCCAGATAATATCGCGATCTACAAATAACAGTATACCATTACTAGACACCGTTAAGTATTTAGGCATACACTTAGATAGATTCTTGTACTTTAATACACACATCACTCAAAAAATTGCCAAAGCATATAAGTCTTTTAATGCATATAGAAAAATGTTCAGCAATAAACACATACAAAGTAGAGTTAAAATTATTGTATTGACTCAGTGGTAACCGCAATTAAAATACTTTATTTATGGTTTCTAAACATATTCTTTTTATTCACATTTGCACGTCCGCTTTGTACGGTTACTAATCGTCAACTAACTCGCTCCGCGTTTTCGCCTCTTCTGCGATGCTCTCACCGACGTCGTCACCGATCTCTTTGTTGACGTCGGTTCTCTTTGCCGGCTCCCACATCCCTCCTTTATTTATGAGTTTCAGCTTCAAGGGTTGTCTAGCCAACGGAAATGGTTTATCCGCCGATTGGTTCAAATGGTGTTCGGTTGCTTCCTGGTTCTGCTGATCACTCCGAGTTGATGGCATCTTAAGTTGGGTGGAACCTGCTATAGAAGTAGATGTCTTGGGGTCGCTTAAACCCGTTGGTATCTTCTTGACGTGAGACACATTCCTCGTAAGGGTCTTACCATCCGCCATAATTTTTGTTATGTTATTTTGCCTCTCAATGACCTCAAACTCGGTTTTGTCAAAGTTAGAAGTAAGTTTGTTTGGAAAGACTACATTTTTCAAAAGTACTTTATCCCCTACCTGTATGTCGATTTCTTTAGCTCCTCTCCTATTATCTGCATCTTCCTTTCCCTTTTCTTTCATTAAACAATCTCTGTCCCTTTTCGCTGAATCCGTAAATGTTTCATTGATGTCACTTCTGCATGGCACTTTATCACGTATAACCCTATTGAACATAAGTTGAGTAGGGGCAACTCCTGTGGTGCCATGTGGAGTTACGTTGTGCATGAGTACAAACTTCTGGATCTCTTCTTTATAATTTTTTGAGTTTGAGTATGCTATTTTTAACCGTTTAACTAAGGATTTGTTCATGTTGTCTACTTCCCCATCAGCCTGGGGCCAATGGGGTGAAGTTTTAACCTGTTCTATCCCACAAGTTTTGCAGTATTCAGCAAATTCTCCGCTGACATATTGACGCCCGTTATCAGTTCGCAAGTGTTTTGGATACCCTAGCCTGCAAAATATTTCTTTCATTACTTCAATGAGACTAGCTGATGTAATGGAGCGCAAAAATTTGAACTCCATATAGCGGGAGTAATAGTCGATAAAAACTAGGATGAACTCGTTGTTCGGTAGTGGACCTAACAGATCTGACGCTACCCAAATCCATGGACCCGTTGGAAATGGGTTCCTGTACATAGGTGCTGGCTTTAGAGCTTGAGATACCAGTAGTTAATCCCTTTAATGTTTCACAAATTTTTCAGCATCGCGGTCAATCAAAGGCCACCATACCTTAGACCTCAGGCGTCTTTTCATGGCAGACTCACCAGGATGCCCTTCGTGAGCCAGCTCCAGTACCTGCAGAAGAATAGGTCCTATTGTCGACAGCTCGTATCGAAATGGGTAAAGTTTCATAGAAGAATTCAATTCCCATTAGTTGTGTTCCAGACAGGCCATCGCATCTATGATTTCTTCGTCTCTTATAGAATATTCTGCAATTTCAGAAAAGGTCATCGATCGAGGAATGGTATTCTCAATTATCCGCAGAATGCTGTGTTCAACTTCTCTGTCACACGAGTCGGATGATGATAACTGGCAAAGTCGAGATAATGCGTCTGAAATGTTTTCTTTTCCTGACTTGTATATAACTTTGAAATCATAAGATTGCAGCCGTAGTAACCATCTCTCTATGCGGGCTGGTGGCTTGGACGTTGGTTTGAAAATGACCTCCAATGGTTTATGGCCAGTAACGAGTTCGAACTTAAGTCCCGCCAGATAATAGTAAAATTTTTCAACTGCCCAGACAAGGGCTAGGCTTTCCTTTTCCGTCTGGGAATACCGCTTCTCAACATCCGATAAAGCTTTGCTCGCAAAAGAGATATTAAGAGGATCATTGTTAGCCGAAAATTGCAATAGTACCGCTCCGAGAGCTACTGGGCTGGCACCTGCTATAGGGCGATTTTTTGGATTAAAATATGCGAGATTTGGTACCTTTGCCAATCGATTTTTTAAGTTTTGAAAACCGATTTTCTCAGTTTCGCCCCAATAGAATTTTAGGTCATTCCTCAGTAGTTTTCTAAGAGGTTCTGTGTACTCTGCTAGGTCGGGAATAAATTTTTCTACGTAAGTCACAAGGCCAAGGAAACTGCGTGTTTTTTCCTTATTGATTGGGTCTCTAAATGATTTGATTGCGTCAATTTTATCGTGATCTACTTCGATACCTTTATCAGAGAGTATGTGACCCAGGAATTTTAGCTTGCTTGTTTTCCAAATACATTTTTGTTCGTTGAGCAAGACGTTGTTGTCGCTAAATATTTTACAAACATCTTTCATGGCCTTGCCATGTTCTTGTTCGGAAGCTCCAAAAATTACCACGTCATCGATATAATTCATGACATTAGGACAAGTTATCAGCAGCTGTTCAAGGTGACGTTGAAATAATTCTGGAGCTGAGTTCACTCCAAACATTAGGCGCTTGTATCGGAATAGTCCTTTCGGTGTTATGAAAGTCGTAATTTCTCTACTGGCTTCATCCAGCTCAAACTGATAATAGGCGTCTTTAAGATCTAAACGCGAAAAGTATTGCGCATCCTTAAGTCTTGTCATGAAAGATTCAAATGTTGGTAGCGGATAGTTTTCTCGTCGAATCGCTCGGTTTGCAACTCGCATATCGACGCAATGCCGAATATCGCCATTTTCCTTGAAACCCAGTACGATGGGTGAAATCCATGAACTAGGACCCTTAACCTCTTCGATGATATCTCGATTTAAGGCATCTTTGAGATTAGCCGCAACCTTATCTTCTAGTGCTACTGGAATTCTTCTTAATGGTTGCTGAACTGGCTTGACTTCTGGATCAATCCATAGTTTTACTTTAATGCCCTTCCATTTGGGAAATGGTGTTGTCTCTTTGACACGATTGACATTCAAGCCGAGGCGGAGAACATTCAGCCTAATGGCTGTGTCTCGCCCTAGTAATGACTGCCGTCCATTTTTTAAGACAAAAAATGTAGCAATCACCTCGAAATCTGGAACAGCCGATATTGGAGCTTCAAAAACGGAAATTACTTCAAGTAGTTGTTCAGAGGCATATCCGCGAAATTGTTTTTGTGAGTGTGATCTGGCGTTAAACACCGTTGCGTTTTTCTTTTTAAGCATCTCCCAATCTGTGTGACTAATAAGGTTGAATTGTGACCCCGTCACTCCATATCTTAAAACAATCGGCATTTTCCTTTTTACGTTTGAGATCGGGGCACCCATCCTCTACGGAACGCACATCAAATTGTCGCCTTTTTATATTTCCACTTTTAGGCTAGAAATATTGTCTTGTTCTACATTTCCGCGCAAAATGTCCTAATTTCAAGCATTTATTACACTTGGCCAATCGCGCTGGGCACGAAATATCGTTATTTGCATGACCTGTTCGACCGCATCTCGAACACTCAAATTCCGGCTTCAGTTTTCGAGCTGTGATTTTACAAGGCGTATCAATGATATGCTTAATCAACATGGCTTCAGATTGTTTATTTATCTGTTCCTCGACTTGACACGCTTCGATTATCTCTAAAGAGTCTAAAGAGTGTTCTTTACCTAAAAGTTTCTTCCTAAGTTCCAGTGGAGCCCAAGAATCAATGATTTTGTCCTTTAGACAAATTTCTTCAATCTCTGCTTTGGATTTGCCAAACGAACACTTGTACATCTTTTGTCGCAAACGTAGGACAAATTTAGAAAAGTTATCATCGTCTCTGGTGTCAAATTTCGAAATAAGTGCCTTTCAAACGTCGAGTTTTGCTTAGGCGAAAAAAAAGCATCTAGTTTCTCGACCAAGATGGCGAAAACATCGTTTTTCTGCTCTTCGTCATGATCTATTAGTGCTCCTGGTAGTGAGAATGCAACGGTCTGTAGTTGTACGCCACCTAAGTGAAGAAGTTTGGTTTTTTTGGTTTTCGGTGACTTGATTTGCTCAGCTTCCAGATATATTGTAAACGCTCTGAACCATTTTTCCCATTTAATTCGGAGTACCGACTTTTCTATGGCTTCACATAAAAATGGTTTCAAATGATTTTCTGCCATTTTGAATTGACTTCAATTTTACTAATAAGAAAAAGGATAAAAGAAAAGTAATTTATTATTGTTTTTTTTTTTTTTGCGGCTTGTAAAACTAAGTTTTCGCAGCCTCTTAGTGTATTTTCTCTTTCGACTTGTATTTTATACACGGTCGTTTAATTGTTTCACTTGCGCAAGTCGAAACTTTTTCGCTCAGTGTTTCTATGTATGCGTCTTTACACGACCACACTTTATATTTGGGCTTGCAAAGAATTCTCTTCCACTCAGCCTCTCTTACATATAATTCTCGTTTACTCTTGTGGCTTGTGTAGCACGCAGCCTCTCTTTATAAATATCATTTAATCTCTCTTTCCGGCTCATGCTTATACATTGTCGCGCTATAGGCTTGTTAAACACAGCCTTTTCTCTCTTCCCCAATTTTAACTGTGTGCCGTTTTTCGTCTTGCGCGAAGTGTTTAACAAATTAGAGTAAAACTTCCTCACGCGCTTGCGCAGGTACCGTTATTTCTCTCAGTTCTTCATTCTACTTTGTGTTTTATTTTCTTTGCTTTTCACTTCTTTTTTTTCATTTCACTCAATGTTATTTTTCATTGGTGTATTTATTACATTTACGCACCTTTCCGCAAGGATAAAGGTTTTACCTCGTCGCCAATGTATTGACCCAGTGGTAACCGCAATTAAAATACTTTATTTATGGTTTTTAAACATATTCTTTTTATTCACATTTGCACGTCCGCTTTGTACGGTTACTAATCGTCAACTAACTCGCTCCGCATTTCCGCCTCCTCTGCGATGCTCTCACCGACGTCGTCACCGATCTCTTTGGTGACGTCGGTTCTCTTTGCCGGCTCCCACAATTATTATGTACCAATCTTTTATAAGACCATTTCTTCTTATATGGAACGGTTAAGGATGTGCGAAAGAAAAATTTTACGATCTTGTCTACACATGTTTAGATCTCCCTTAAGTAATTATTTAAAGTACTATTCAAATCTAGAATTATATAGCGCTGCAAAGATCATACGCATTGATAATTTAATAATTAACTGGACGAGGCTTCATATTCTAAGGTGCCTTAATACTCCAGATAACACGTTAATAAATACACCTTTCTATGAAATGGATGTCCAATTTTGCTTAATACTTATAGGAGAGCAAATAAAAAGCAAATAGAAACAAACATACTCACTAGCCAGAACAAAAGATTCGATATGTCTGTGCCTTAAAAAGATAAAGAAAAATTTAACTTTAAAAAGATTTGCTGGAGGATTACAAGCTTTTAGTTTATTATTATTGAAGCGATGTTTTTAATCCCTTTTTCATCGCATCCTACCTAAGTCTAATACTCACAAATATAGTTATTTTTAGATATATAATTCTTAAAAGGAACACTTGAATATGAATACAAATAGTTTAATAAGAGCTAGCTCAGAGACAACTTATAAAGAAAAAAAATTTTCACTTTTTATTATTTAAATAAATCTTGTTAAATATTCTTATAAATATTAATAAAGAAAAAAAAAAAAAGCAACCAAATGTTGAGTGGACACATTGGGGCGACAGCAGTGGTTCGCTTACATTTTAAAAAGCGGCAAAATTTAAAAAGAAAAGTTTTTAAGATTTTTTGGCATATTGTCCTATACTGAAGAAAAAAGGAAAGGAGGAAAGCAATCTATAAAAATTGCATTGAAAAGCTTTTTTATCAACTTTATCTTATCGTCTGATATAAATAAGTCCAAGCGTCTTTTATTTACATTAAATTCAGCCATTTTTAATACTACGTATTATCTCTTCTGTGCACAACAAGCAGCTGATATTTCTTTAATAGCCGTCCAAATTTTAAACACGACATATAATTGGTCAATCGACAGAGAAATATCAGCTGTTGCCGTTGCTGTGTTAAAAACCACCACACCTTGTCTGGCAACTCTTTTTTGATGCCTTTTGTGAGTAACACACCAGCGAAACTGAAGCGAGATAATTTATCTTTCATTCCGCCATTGTTTTTTTAATATGGAGTTTAGCCCAGCGAACGGAATTTTTTCGATGTGAGTACCTAGCCTAAGGGGTTGTATACAGTTAGGATTTTCAAAAAATCTAATTTTTTTTTGCATTTTCTTAATAAATATATATCTGAGTATACACACACAAATTTCGATCCGACGAATATTTTCGAAGTTATAGACACATTAGTGAAGGCGCGCCGAGAGATCTCGCAGTAGGGGGCACTACATGTAAAGTGCTTTCAAAACTTTAAACGCGTTTTTCTCGAAACGGTGTTTTTAAAGTCGGTGAGCAAGATTTCTCAGAAACGGCTTAACTGATCGGTCTGAAATTTTTACGCAAGCTTCTTAACTATATCTTTTAGAAATTAATCGAAGGATTTCCCCATCCAATGAAAATTTCCTAGTTTTATAAACAATTAAAGAGCCGAATTTTGGTCGAAAATCGAACATTTTGTTTTGAGTAGCGGCCATTTTGACAAAAAATTTTTGTTGCTAATTCCTTCGATTAATCACTAGATTATTATTTATTTTAATGAAATTTATTTGGTTTTTGCATTTTGGATGATCCTTTTTTTTTTGCGGACCTCTGCAAAATTGGCAATAGTAACGTTCCCGATAATTTTTTTTGGCAGTAAAAAATATGTGAATATAGTTAAAGGTTGTCCTAATATACCTGCCAAGTTTCAAATCAATAAGCCAAATAGTTTGCTTAAAAAAAATTCTTGAAAAATGCCTTTTTTCGACCTTCTAACTGTATATAACCCCTTAAGATATAGTATCCACCAGGCCCGGAATAAAAGTTTCCTGTAAAACTTCTAATAAAAAAAACTTTAACTGTGACAGAAATTTTAAGTTTTCGTTTCGTGTGTATCCAGCAACTTGAAGGAAATCCACCGATTCATATCTATAATTGGCATACCGACAGCATGTGTGGACTGAGAGAACAGATTATGAGTGTATCAGAAAAATCCCACAAAAAAACCTCTACACGAGGTAAAAGTCTAGTGACGAAAGCAATTTCCAGCCCCAAAATTTCTGATATCCAATTTTGTGACGAACAAAATTGAGTTTAATATAAAAACGACGCGTATTGTTAATTAAAATGTTTAAAAAATAAAAAATTTTACCAAAAGGCCCCAACCATTAGCTGCAATCATTTACATTTTTCCCCTCCCACTTACACCCCCATATCTCATGACCGAGGTTGGTTAGAAAAAGTTTCAGTATGCCACTTTGTAAGTTAGGACTAAACCTTTCGATCGGTATATAACTCGATCTGATCGGACAGTCGTAGCAAATTTTCCAACTTAGCTGTATATATTGTTAGTCGCCCTTCGCACCCTTCGTGCTGCTTTCGTCACTAACGCGAATTGCCGTCCGCAGTGATATACTTGGCATTTATTCCTAATGGACTCATATGTCAAACATGGAGACACAAGTTGCTGTGCGGAAAACAAAAAAAATACGCTATTTGTATTTTCAGCATAGGAAAAAGATAACTTTTATACAAACAGTGGAGGCATGACCATGTCTTTGGCGAATCACAAAATAGTGAGACTCCTGAAACAGATTCGGATTTGATTTCGATTTGGTTTAAGCAAATCTGAATCAGTTTCAGGAACGACCCTTTTTGCACACTGATTTGATTTTGATTTTGAGAATTTAAAAAAATTGGTAAAGCACAAAATGACAAATGAAAGTGTGAAATCTGTTTTTTATAGACATTAGCAACCAAACCGAAAACTATTTCATAACCATGGATCAGCTAAAGGGCATATTTTTTAAGTTGAGTAGTAAGGTTTCTTCGGAAGTAGATCGAATTCCGAATATAGTCCTAAAACACTTACCGATAAGCTCTATTTTACAATATTGCACGCTATTTAATAATATGTTAAATAATTAATATTTTCCTTCTCATAGAAAATAGCTAAATTAGTGGTCATACCTAAAACAGACAAAATAAGAAACAGCATTAACAACCTTCGACCAATTAGTATGCTACCAAACATAAGCAAATTTTTTGAGGTGGTCATAAATAAAAACATAATCAAAACAAAAGAATCCCAGAATCTCAACAACCCCAAGCAATTCGGCTTTAAGTATGGCCACTTCACGGTACATGCAATTAATCCATTGATCTCAGAGATATACTGGAATTGGCAAAAAAAATTCGTTACGGGTGCCTGTTTTATTGATCTGGAGAAAGCATTTGATCCAAGGCTTGATTGTAAAATGAATTAAATATCACTTTCCCTTTAACTTACTTCTGCTAATTTACAACATGATAAGTTCCAAACAATTTTTCGTAAATTTGAACTCCACTATAAGTAGAGAACTCCCAGTCGGGAATGGTCTCCAGGGCACAGTTAACGCGCCTATTCTTTTCACACTATATATTAAAGAACTGGTTTCTTAAAACGACAACATCATTGCCTTTGCAGCTGATATTGTTATATACCATTCAAATGACAATATTGGAGAAATAAACCACAATCTTTAACTAATGTTTGACTCGATTGAAAAGTATTCTACAGACTGGCATCTCAAGATTGATGTAAGCAAATGCGAGAGTATTCTTTTTCGTCCTCCGGCTGTCAGGTGCAATAGTAATGTTCGAAAAAATTGGAGACAATTCCAGATAATATCGCGATCTACAAATAACAGTATACCATTACTAGACACCGTTAAGTATTTAGGCATACACTTAGATAGATTCTTGTACTTTAATACACACATCACTCAAAAAATTGCCAAAGCATATAAGTCTTTTTATGCATATAGAAAAATGTTCAGCAATAAACACATACAAAGTAGAGTTTAAATTATTGTATTGACCCAGTGGTAACCGCAATTAAAATACTTTATTTATGGTTTCTAAACATATTCTTTTTATTCACATTTGCACGTCCGCTTTGTACGGTTACTAATCGTCAACTAACTTGCTCCGCGTTTCCGCCTCCTCTGCGATGCTCTCACCGACGTCGTTACCGATCTCTTTGTTGACGTCGGTTCTCTTTGCCGGCTCCCACAATTATTATGTACCAATCTCTTATAAGACCATTTCTTCTTATATGGAACGGTTAAGGATGTGCGAAAGAAAAATTTTACGATCTTGTCTACACATGTTTAGATCTCCCTTAAGTAATTATTTAAAGTACTATTCAAATCTAGAATTATATAGCGCTGCAAAGATCATACGCATTGATAATCTAATAATTAACTGGACGAGGCTTCATATTCCAAGGTGCCTTAGTACTCCAGATAACACGTTAATAAATACACCTTTCTATGAAATGGATGTCCAATTTTGCTTAATACTTATAGGAGAGCAAATAAAAAGCAAATAGAAACAAACATACTCACTAGCCAGAACAAAAGATTCGATATGTCTGTGCCTTAAAAAGATAAAGAAAAATTTAACTTTAAAAAGATTTGCTGGAGGATTACAAGCTTTTAGTTTATTATTATTGAAGCGATGTTTTTAATCCCTTTTTCATCGCATCCTACCTAAGTCTAATACTCACAAATATAGTTATTTTTAGATATATAATTCTTAAAAGGAACACTTGAATATGAATACAAATAGTTTAATGAGAGCTAGCTCAGAGACAACTTATAAAGAAAAAAAATTTTCACTTTTTATTATTTAAATAAATCTTGTTAAATATTCTTATAAATATTAATAAAGAAAAAAAAAAAAAAAATTGTCCTATACTGAAGAAAAAAGAAAAGGAGGAAAGCAATCTATAAAAATTGCATTGAAAAGCTTTTTTATCAACTTTATCTTATCGTCTGATATAAAGAAGTCCAAGCGTCTTTTATTTACATTAAATTCAGCCATTTTTAATACTATGTATTATCTCTTCTGTGCACAACAAGCAGCTGATATTTCTTTAATAGCCGTCCAAATTTTGAACACGACATATAATTGGTCAATCGACAGAGAAATATCAGCTGTTGCCGTTGCTGTGTTAAAAAACGCCACACCTTGTCTGGCAACTCTTTTTTGATGCCTTTTGTGAGTAACACACCAGCGAAACTGAAGCGAGATAATTTATCTTTCATTCCGCCATTGTTTTTTTAATATGGAGTTTAGCCCAGCGAACGGAATTTTTTCGATGTGAGTACCTAGCCTAAGGGGTTGTATACAGTTAGGATTTTCAAAAAATCTAATTTTTTTTTGCATTTTCTTAATAAATATATATCTGAGTATACACACACAAATTTCAATCCGACGAATATTATCGAAGTTATAGACACATAAGTGAAGGCGTGCCGAGAGATCTCGCAGTAGGGGACACTACATGTAAAGTGCTTTCAAAACTTTAATCGCGTTTTTCTCGAAACGGTGCAAGATTTCTCAGAAACGGCTTAACCGATCGGTCTGAAATTTTTACACAAGCTTCTTAACTATATCTTTTAGAAATTAATTGAAGGATTTCCCCATCCGATGAAAATTTCCTATTTTTATAAACAATTAAAGAGCCGAATTTTGGTCGAAAATCGAACATTTTGTTTTGAGTAGCGGCCATTTTGACAAAAAATTTTTTTTGCTAATTCCTTCGATTAATCACTAGATTATTATTTATTTTAATGAAATTTATTTGGTTTTTGCATTTTGGATGATCTTTTTTTTTGCGGACCTCTGCAAAATTGGCAATATCAACGTTCCCGATAATCTTTTTTGACAGTAAAAAATATGTGAATATAGTTTAAGGTTGTCATAACATACCTGCCAAGTTTCAAATCAATAAACCAAATAGTTTGAAAAAAAAAATACTTGAAAAATGCCTTTTTTCGACCTCCTAACTGTATATAACCCCTTAAGACATAGTATCCACCAGGCCCGAAATAAAAGTTTCCTGTAAAACTTCTAATAAAAAAAACTTTAACTGTGACAGGAATTTAAAGTTTTCGTTTCGTGTGTATCCAGCAACTTGAAGGAAATCCACCGATTCATATCTATAATTGGCATATCGACAGCATGAATGGACTGAGAGAACAGATTATGAGTGTATCAGAAAAATATACTTGGCATTTATTCCTAATGGAGTCATATGTCAACATTTAGACTCAAGTTGCTGTGCGGAAAACAAAAAAAATATGCTATTTGTATTTTCAGCATAGAAAAAAGATAACTTTTATAAAAACAGTGGAGGCATGACCATGTCTTTGGCGGATCACAAAATAGTGAGACTCCTGAAACAGATTCGGATTTGATTTCGATTTTGCTTAAGCAAATCTGAATCAGTTTTAGGAACGACCCTTTTTGCACACTGATTTGATTTTGATTTCGAGAATTTAAAAAAATTGGTAAAGCACATAATGACAAATGAAAGTGTGAAATCTGTTTTTCTTAGACTTTTTATTAATAGTTTGGTTGCAGAGTAGTATAATTAGAATAATACCATTTGTTTATAATGCTAAAGCTGCAATTTTACACATTAACATCTCCTTTATTATCTGCGTTTCAATAAGCAATTTTCGGGAATAAGCTTAATTTCTCTCAGCCCTTTCTTAGCTGTCATATCCATCTGGGACATTTTAAGGAAATATTTAGAATTAAATATATAATTATTAAATTATTTATTCTTGAAATGGAAGAAACTTTTAACATTCTCCAAATTATAATCACTAGAACATTTTAACAACCACCAAGTGTGACCAAATTGTGTTATCGAAATGCAAGGTCTCACATTTTATCGAAATGAAATCAAGAGGAAATCAGTCTTAAAATTGATTTCGTGAAGACACTTATTATCACTTCCGTATAATTTTTTTAATTTGCCTGGCAACCCTACACATTTTGTATAGAGCAGCTGTGAACAGCTAATCGGCGTTTAAAAAAAAAAAATTTCTCTACGTCCCGCTATTTACATTCCCAAACCCACTATGATATAGATTATGTAGATGTTTATGAAGCTACTTGTGACTGTGTAACAAATCCGTGTTGGTTAACGGACCACAATAATGACAAGTTGCACAAAACAACAATAGAAGAGTTCATTTGTATGGAAATTTCAAAGATTTTTTAAAAATAAACCAATTGAGTCCTCAATCTAATTTTTTTTTGCTAAATTCATAATAAATCACCCCCTATTTGTGTTTTTTTTTTTGTTTTTGAGATGAGGCCCATATAATAGACATTTACCTTGAACCAGTCTTGAAAAGCAAGAAATTTTCAACATTCTCCAAATTTAAACTACCACAAAATGTAAACAAACATCAAGTATGGCCAAATAATGTTATCGTAATGCACGGTCTCACATATTATCACAATGAAATTAAATCGAAATCAACCTCAAACCTGATTTCGTGAAATCACTCAGGGCTACCGCACTTTCCGTATAACTTTTTGAATTTGCCTGGCAACCCTAGACATTTTGTATGGAACAGCTGTGAACAGTTGATCGGCGAAATCAAATCTGTAACGAAACTAAATCCGAATCTGTTTCAGGAATCCGACTAATGATGACAAGAGTGGGCACTACCTCAAAAGAAGTAAGAACAAGTAAGCGGTTACAGTCGAGCACGCTCGACAGTAGGATACCCTGAGCCCAGGTACTCTTCAATAAAAGTTTATTTTCGACTAATTGTTCCTATGGCAGCTATATGATATATAAAGCCGATTTGAACCAAATCTGGTCAGAATGTACCAAACTAACATTAATGCATATTCTATCAGTTTGGTTAAGATATCTCAAAAAACAAAAAACTTTTTCATACTAAAACTTCATTTTTGATGCATCGTTCCTATGGCAGCTATGTGATATAGTTATCCGATTTTAACCAAATTTGGTCAGAATGTATAATACCAGCTCCGAAACATAATGTATCAGCTTAGTTCTGATATCTCAACAAACGCAAAACTTTTTCATACTAAATCTTCATTTTCGATGTATCGATCCTATGGCAGCTATATGATATAGTAAACCGATTTTAACCAAATTTGGTCAGGATGTATAATACCAGCTCCGATACATAATCTATTAGTTTGGTCCTGATATCTCAACAAACACAAAACTTTTTCTTACTAAAACTTTATTTTCGATGTAGCGTTCCTATGGCAGCTATATGATATAGTGGTCCGATCCAAAAATAAAAACAAACTTGATCTGCGTATGGCATCCAGGAACCTACATACCAAGTTTGAAGTCTCTAGCTCTTATGGATTCTGAGATCGACGCGGACAGACGGACATGGCTCAATCGACTCGGCTATTGATCCTGATCAAGAATATATATACTTTTTGGGGTCTGCCACGCCTCCTTCTGCCTGTTAAATACATCCTGCCAAACGCATTATACGCTTTTTTGCCCATTTTTAATGGGCTCAGGGTATAAAAATAAGACAGATTTATAAAAAAAATCAAAAAGAATAACTCAGCCATAAAGAAAATATCATGTTTTTTGTCATTTGTGGACCCAAATCTATTCTAAAAAAAGGTTATCGCTCGTTTAATTTTTGGGCTGTTGCTTAGTGTTATTTGCGCCACCAACACAATTACTTAATCATCAGATTTTATCTGCTTTCTTTTTTAATTTTAGTTAAGCTTTCAAATTTTGCGCTATTTACAAGCAATGCTAATTTGTCAGACTGATTATGCACGTTTTATGTGCATCTTATCTAAAAAATATCCCCGACTCCATTGAGCTACTGTTTAGTTATTTTTAGATTCCTACTTAAAAAAAGTACAGGGATCTATTGGACTTGTCTTACCGAATATGTGCGTAACTGGCACATATATATATTATTGATCAGCATCAATAGCCCAGTCGATAAAGCAATGTCCCTCTGTCCGTCTGTCTGTATGAACACCTAGATCTCAGAGACCTCTTTACTGCAGGCAGATTAAGTTTGTTTAAAAATTCAGCCACGCCCCCTACATCGCCCACAAATCGAAAAAAAATTCATATTCAATTTATAAGAGCAATTTAAAAGCTAGTGATACCAAAATTGGTATGTAGATTCCTCTATATTGCAGGCAGGTTAAGTTTGTTTCTGTTTTGAATCGGACCACTATATCATATAGCGCCCATAGAAACAATCGGACGAAAATCAAGTATGAAAAGCTTAGTATGAAAAACTTTTTAGTTTTATGAGATATCGTAACTTAACTTATAGAATATACATAGAACTTGGTTTTATATATCCTGCCCAAAGTTCGTTCAAATCGGAGCACTATAACATATAGCTGTCATAGGACCGATCGAGTGAAAATTAAGTCTTAGTAAAACATTTAGTCTTATAAGATATCGTAACCAAACTTATAAAATATACATAAGACTTGGCTTTTTGTATCCTGTTTAAAGTTTGTTTAAATCGGACCACTATATCATACAGCTCTCATAGAACCGATCGGGCGAAAACCAAGTCTTAGTATGAAAATGTTTTATGTTTCATGAGACATCAAAATCAACCTGATAGCATTTGCATTTAAGTCAACTAAATTATTTTTTAATTTTTTTCCATTATAAGTTTTTTCCATAGTAAGTACGGGGTCTCCGACTGTCGAGTATGCTCGACTGTAGCACCGGCCAACTAGTTATACCCTGAGCCCATTAAAAATGGGCAAAAAAGGGTATAATGTGTTTGGCAGGATGTATGTAACAGGCAGAAGGGGGCGTGGCCGACCCCCAAAAGTATATATATTCTTGATCAGGATCAACAGCCGAGTCGATTGAGCCATGTCCGTCTGTCTGTCCGTCCGTCCGTCCGTCCGTCCGTCCGTCCGTCCGTCCGGATGTTTGAACGCGTCGATCTCAGAAACCATAAGAGCTAGAGACATCAAATTTGGTATGTAGGTTCCTGAATACCATAGGCAGATCAAGTTTGTTTTTATTTTTGGATCGGTCCACTATATCATATAGCTGCCATAGGAACGGTACATCGAAAATGAAGTTTTAGTATGGAAAAGTTTTGTGTTTGTTGAGATATCAAACCCAAACTGATAGAATATGCATCTAGGCTGGTAGTATACATCTTGACCAAATTTGGTTAAAATCGGATAACTATATCATATAGCTGCCATAGGAACGGTACACCGAAAATGAAGTTTTAGTATGGAAAAGTTTTTTATTTGTTGAGATATCAAAACCAAACTGATAGAATATGCATCTAGGCTGGTAGTATACATCTTGACCAAATTTGGTTAAAATCGGATAACTATATCATATAGCTGCCATAGGAACGGTACACCGAAAATGAAGTTTTAGTATGGAAAAGTTTTTTATTTGTTGAGATATCAAAACCAATCTGATGGAATATGCATATGGGCTGGTATTATACATCCTGAACAAATTTGGTTAGAATTGGTCTAAAATATCATATAGCTGCCATAGGAACAATCGATCGAAAATCAACTCTCAGTACAGAGTACCTGGGTTCAGGGTATCCTACTTTCGAGCGTGCTCGACTGTAACCGCCTACTTGTTTTTATTGTAAACAGACACAAATTCCAAGTCATTTTTGCACCTATTTTTACAAAAATTAAGCCGCAAAACGCTTTGACTCCCAAAATACTGAACTGAGCGCATTTAAACTTGCATTAATCAATTAGTGATGGAATTGTAGAAAATCATATCTGACGGTTAGACCGTTAAGTTACATATAATACGGTATTTCAGTTATGACCGTCTGTAGACGGTCTAAGGAGGTTAAGGGTTAGAGTTCGAAGATGAAAGCAGTAATAAAGTGTCATACCAGCAAACCTGTGTAGCACACAGCTTTTGCGCGGAAAACTATCGGAAAATGGCGTATTCATGGCAGGCAGATGTGGTTTCGATTTGGTTTAAGCAAATCTGAATCAGATTCTGGACCAACCCTTTTTGCACCATGGTCGCGTTCACCAGCCACGTATGTTCCCTGATTATTTTTGTGATACCTGTGGTACTTCTGGTGAAATTGACTGATCCCATATCATACCAAATTTTGTGAATCATGATACCTAAGCAAGTATCATAAAAGAAGGTCGAATTCACCAGGCAAGTTTGACCACTAAGCAAATAACCTATAGAGAAGTCATCCCATACAACTGAAAGTGTCTCAGCTAAAAGCATGACGGGGCGTCCACTGGGTAATTTTTCGGTGGACGCGTCGTTTGAGGGAAATTATTTTTGGTTTCAATTCAGTTGGCTGGCCGAGCTCGTTGCTGGCACAGCAAGCGCAACACAAAACATGCATGCTATGAAATACCCTTTAGCTTTAAAAAATGATTGTCTTTAATATTTTATAAAGAAAAACATCGTAGATCTAATAAATTTATAAATGTAAATAATAAAAAAATGCAATGTGTTGTATTAATAATTTTAAATATTTATTTGCGCTTGAAATTTCTTCTTTAAAAAATTTTTTTGTACAGGGTATTAGTGTTTACATACAACATTTAAAGGGAAGCAACTTATAAACAAAGCGATGTTGTCAATTCTCTCAGTACCCCATACATATGCACACACTTATTGTAAGATGCACGCATACATACAGAGGAGCCTGCGCGCCCGAATACATCTCTCTCCGTCTGACTACATAGGAACATGTATGTGCAAAGAGGGCGAGAGATGAATATTCTCATTTTGTATGACTTTTCGACGCGCGCTGCTTGCGCGCTATCAGAGCACTATGGGGATTTTGAGCAGTTTTAGGAAGTTAATTAATAACTTGTAAACTGCGCAAGATATTCTGATACTGTTTTTTTAGTATTTTTATTATTTGATGTTGGAAACGCCACTGATCCATTTAGCAAAAAAAAAAGTGATTTTAAGCTTTATTTTATTATATATAATATATTTGAATAATAAATAAAAATAGTTAAATAATTTAATATTTTTTTATCTTTAGTTTTCACACAGCTAGGGTGTAAGATAAAAAAAAATTAAACCTATACACTTGGATCAGAATAGAAGAGGAACAATATCACCACATCAGCCACCAACATAAATGCAGAAAAATTTAACATAATTTTATTTTATAAAATGTTATTTTTCATAAGAATATATAATTATATATCATTTTTTTTTTTTTTGCTAAATGGATCTGTGGCGTTTCCAACATCAAATAATAAAAATACTAAAAAAACAGTATCAGAATATCTTGCGCAGTTTACAAGTTATTAATTAACTTCCTAAAACTGCTCAAAATCCCCATAGTGCTATGATAGCGCGCAAGCAGCGCGCGTCGAAAAGTCATACAAAATGAGAATATTCATCTCTCGCCCTCTTTGCACATACATGTCCCTATGTAGTCAGACGGAGAGAGATGTATTCGGGCGCGCAGGCTCCTCTGTATGTATGCGTGCATCTTACAATAAGTGTGTGCATATGTATGGGGTACTGAGAGAATTGACAACATCGCTTTGTTTATAAGTTGCTTCCCTTTAAATTTTGTATGTAAACACTAATACCCTGTACAAAAAAATTTTTTAAAGAAGAAATTTCAAGCGCAAATAAATATTTAAAATTATTAATACAACACATTGCATTTTTTTTATTATTTACATTTATAAATTTATTAGATTTACGATGTTTTTCTTTATAAAATATTAAAGACAATCATTTTTTAAAGCTAAAGGGTATTTCATAGCATGCATGTTTTGTGTTTCGGCCAGCCAACTGAATTGAAACCAAAAAAAATTTCCCTCAAACGACGCGTCCACCGAAAAATTACCCAGTGGACGCCCCGTCATGCTTTTAGCTGAGACACTTTCAGTTGTATGGGATGACTTCTCTATAGGTTATTTGCTTAGTGATAAAATGCTGTCCCACTTTCAAAAGGTGGTGTTGAAAGATGCGGCCACGGCCGTCTTCTACTATCCACAGGTCTCTTATGGAAAACAATTCCGCACCTTTTAATAAACGGTTAAGAGCCAATCATGCACCCATTGTAAAGACAGTATTAGCTGAGACACTTATAAATATATGGAATGACTTCTCCATAGGTTATTTGTGTAGTGGTAACTCCCTTTAGCTTCAATTCTCACAGCCATTTCTTGGCTGTCGTATTCAGCTGGAACATCTCAGTAATAAGTCTGCACTACAGATATAGTTATTTAATGTCAATTCTTGAAATGCAGCTAACTTTCTTTCTCCATTGTAAAATCTCAACAATATGTAAACATACACCAAGTGTGACCTAATAATTTGATTGAAATGCGCGGAATCCCATTTAGTGGGATTCCTGAAACGGATTTGAATGAGATATCGATTTCGTTTAAGAAAGCACACTGATTTGATTTTGATTTCGAGAATTTAAAAAAATAGTGGTAAAGCACAAAATGACAAATGAAAGTGTGAAATCTGTTTTTCTTAGACTTTTATTTAATAGTTTGGTTGCAGAATAGTATAGTTAGAATAAACCTAATTGTTTATAATGTTTAGCTCCTGTTTTATTCAATAAAAGCTCCTTTTTTATCTGCGTCTTTTTAAGCTATTTTCGTGCATTAGCTTAGTTTCTTACAGCCCTTTCTTTGCTGTCATATCAATTTGGGACATCTTTAAAAATTTTTCTGCATTAAATATATAGTTATTAAGCTAACCAGTCTTGAAATGCAAGAAACTTTCAACATTCTCCAAATTAAAATGAAAACAAACACCAATTGTGACCAAATGTTGTTATCGAAATGCATGGTCTCACATATTATCGAAATAATATCAAAACGAAATTAGCCTCCTGCCCGATTTCGTGAAAACACTTAGGGCTACCACACTTTCTGTATAATTTTTTATTCACCTGGCAGCCCTACACATTTTGTATGGAGCAGCTGTGAACAGCTGATCGGCGAAATCAAATCCGTAACGAAACCAAATCCGAATCTGTTTCAGAAATCCCACCATTGAAATTAAATAAAAACGAAAAAAGCCTCACAACAGATTTTGTAAAATCTTTTAGGGCTACCAGACTTTCCTTATAGTTATTAATTTTGTCTGTCAATCCCACACATTTTGTATGGAGCAGCTGTGGCAAACAAATCTTTTTCAGAAATACCCTCATTGTTAAATTTAACGATAAATGTTTTGTCAAACATCGATGCATCAATAAACATCGGTATCAACAAAAACATCGCGAAATATCGGCAAAAATTAGTCGATACTCGATGTTATTTACATCTCTAGTCTGTATCCCAAATTGGTGAAAATTCCACCGTGTTTAATATAAATGAAAATGAATATTAAATAAACAACCGAATGGTGTAAAGTTATACACAACAGGACGTATTTGAAAAACCAACATGTTTATTTTTTAAAATTCTTATGCAGTCTTGTCGCAAGTGATTAATCGATCTGTGGCAACTGTTTAGTTGTAGGTGTATAAGATAACAATATGTTGTGGGCGGCATTAATCCCAGTTTTGCCTGGAAAAAATTCTTATATAGAGAAACGAGTAAGTAAATTTTCTTTGACAAGAGTGATACTGTCTTATTTTATTATTTTAATGTAATTAATATTTGTTTCTAATCGTCTGACTGATTATTTGTAATATTTCATATACATACATTTACACATGTGTATGTACATTGAGCGATATTCATACATATGTATGTACAAGCGTACAGCAAAGGATATTAAATTCGTTCAGAGAATGTGCATGGTATGTACATATGTAAAATATTGTTTTATGGCGAATGCAATAAGCTGGAAAATAATTTATTGTATGTATATTATGAGGCTGTGTCGCGATAATATTAAGAATAAATATGTATGTATGTATAAAATTACTAACCATGCCCTACAGTACGGGTGACCGAGCAAAACCTAGGAATAGCCTAGGGTGTTGGGTTGAGTACTAGGCATCACATGGAACACCAGCAAGGCAATTTTAGCACTGCATGTCAGTGAGTGTACGCGAAGCATTAGTGAACGACTTGCCTAGTACCAAATGGGTTAAGTAATCGTCGGGATGTGGAAGATGGGTCATTCGCTAAAAAAGAATTTATACAATTTTTTCTGGCTTCTATTACTTCCGATAGCAGCCCACGCTAGCAAAATACAGTCCCGGTCAACAGATTAGACGCAGCTTCAACTCTTATAACAATACACGTGCAGTATACGGAAACATAAACATTTTAAAAGCTCCAGTTTGTTCCGTTTATCAAGCTATTTAATAAGCATTATAAAAGCCAAGCATTAAATTTAAGGAAGTTAAAAAAAAAATGGTGAGATATCTCATAAAACCAAAAAGTTTTTCTCACTAAAACCTGATTTTCGACCAATAGAAAAATGTATACATTCAGTTAACAGGCAATATCTTCCAAACCCCTCAGTCAAAGTTTATGTTTCAAATACCAAAAAGCGCAAAATTTAATAAAAATCGTTAAGGCCATTTTGTCAGAAATCGCCAAAATGTAAGCTAAAAAATTTTATTTCACCTGTAAAATGTTACCTGAGTACTTAAGAAAAAAATGTAAGGGTACGCCTAAAAGCCCTTAAGCACACCTCTCCAATGATATACAGAACATATCTATAGCTTCTATGGTTTGGAAATTGTTGAGGTTTCAAGTTTAGTGGGATTTAGCGTTTTCCCGCTTAACTAGCGAGAAATTGAAAAGTCGTAGAACAAACATTTCTAGATTTGCAAAGAGAAATAAATCCCCATCATTACATTTAAGCTTTTTTAGCGCTTTGATACAAACAGACAAACAAAGAAACTAACTTTTCATTTTATTTTCTTTTGAACTAGTTATCGGATTTGGGTGATTGAGGTATTAATCGACGCGTATTTTTGATAAGAATTTTTAAAAAATAAAAAAATTTTTACGTAAAAGCCCCAACGGCTCCATAAGCTGCGATCATATACATTTTTCCCCTCCCACTTACACCCCATTATCTCATGAGCCAGGTGAGTAAGATAAAGTTTCAGTATGCCATTTTGTAAGTTAGGACTAAACCTTTCGATCGGTATATAACTCGATCTGATAGGACAGTCGTAGCAAATTTTCCAACTTAGCTGTATATATTGTTAGTCGCCTTTCGCACCCTTCGTGATGCTTTCGTCACTAACGCGAACTGCCGTCCGCAGTGATATTATTGATAAATTACACAGCCACACAAAAAAAAGTGATGTTCTGATCTGGGGGTCTCACTATGATAACTATATGGATTATGGTTGTTGAATCAATTGAAGTCAATTTTTTGAAATTCAATATGGCGGATCCATTTAATAGGTTCTTTTAAAAATTCGCAATATTGGATCCGCCATTTTGAATTTTTAAAATTTGTCTTCAAATTCGTCATCAGCGACCCCAAATACCCTCGGGTAACAAGGTAACCCCGAAAAACCCCGATAACGAGTTTCAAGCGAGTCCGATCAATTTTGTGATCAGCGACCCCAAAAACCCCCCGGGTAACGAGTTTCAACAGAATATAATGAATTTTTGAAAAACGTGTCCGCTGTTTTGTTTTTTTTTTGGATTATTTCGAAAACCTGACGTGCTAAAATAAAATTGACTAAGCATAGTGAGACCTCCAGAACAGAGCATCACTTTATTTTTTGTGGCTGTATAATTATTGAGTTGTATATATTTATATAAATATAGGAATGAATGGGTATTTAATTTTTATGATAAGTATTCGAATGAAGAAACAACACAAAAACTTAGTAAACCCATATTGATATTATTATTTGATGTTTATCGTTGAATATTCAATTCTAAACTAAGCAAGAAATAAAAGTTATATCTCGGCGAATCACTGCGGACGACAGTCCGCGCTAGTGACGAGAGCAGCTCAAAGGGTGAGAAAGGTGACTAGCAATATATACAATAAATATGGAAAATTTGCTACGACTGTCTGATCTGATCGAGTTATATACCGATCAAAAGGCTTACTCTTAACAAAAAATTTTTTTAATAAAATAAAATAAATAAATTATTTTACCACTCGAAAATAATGTGAAATTGTGTTATATTATTGATAATATTGCAGACCTCTCAAAAACAGGTCGACCGAAATTATCAAAGCAATATTCTCACACAAATGACAGAAAAAAACTTAGTAAAATCTGTCACTCTCCGAGAAAGACCCATTTTTTCGTTTTAGTCATGCTCTCGGTCTTGAATTTTTTACTGAGCAAACGCACAAATGGGTCTTGCCATGACAACTCGATCAGGAACAAATTTTAGGGCTCTCATGAAATAAGGGTCTACAGATGAGCAAAGCGTAAAAAGGGGAATCAAAAACGGTCTTTAATAATTTTCGTTTTTTATTTTTTAATTTAAAATTAAATTTAAGAAATTTGTTTTAATGTAGGGATATGTTTGAATCACCTACGGTATATTAGGCACCATTCATAGCTCAACGGCATCCTTGAGAATCTCCATTCAGCTCACGGGGATCAGTTTATTAACAGGAATTGGGGTCAGGGATCACTTTTGTGCAAGTCTTTCAGCTTTTTTTATATAGTATATGGCGTTTCGACCAAAATTTCAATAAGACTTTCCTGATATACACTAATAACCCTATTATCGTTTGAGCCCAGAAAATCGGTTTATGAAAAACCCGACCGAAATAAAATCGAATCGAGTGGTCATAGCTTGAACATTTCCCTAAATGACAGAAAACACAATTGAGTGTGATTTCTTTCACCCTTTTTGGGATCTGTCCGAATAAAACAGGTTTTTTTCAGACAGAATGAAAGTGTCGACCTTTTTTTGCAAGCTCTGTAATATTGAGAAGAGGTTTCAATCTAGGAAGTACAGATTTAAGATACATTTAAAGATAAATTTGTTTGGATCTGACGAATCTGCTAGTCGCCCAAAAAATACTGTTCTCGGTCCTAAATATACCAAGAAGACCATTTATCACGGGAGGCGGCAATAAAATGCTTTGGGGATATTTCTCCGCTTCAGGTGTTGGTCCGTTACTTTGGATACAGGGCAACATGTGTGCCCTGGACTATGTCAATATACTTAACGAAGCTATGTAAGCATATGATGAAGACATGCCATTAAAGTGGGAGTTTATGCAGAATAACGATCCCAAGCATTCATCGAAACTGGCTAAACAGTGGTTCGTTGACAATAAAGTGGATGTTATGAACTAGCCTGCTCAGTCATCTGACCTTAATCCTATTAAGCACTTGTGAAGGATATTAAAAAAAAGACTGAGTGGATTGTAACCCCAAATCAAAGATGATTTGTGAAAGAAAGTCCAGGAGGAGTGGTACTCAATTGATCCTTCAATTTTCTGAAATCTGGTGGAGGGTATGCCTCGTTGATATGCTGCAGCTTTTAAAAACCGTGGTCACACCTCAAAATATTAAAGTTATAAACATTTCATCGTAAATTTTTTGAAACTAGTCAATTTGGATAAGATTAGTCTATCGTTTCTATTACACAGCCACACAAAAAAATGTGATGTTTTGATCTGGCGGTCTCACTATGCTTATTATATGGATTTTAACATTTTGAAAGTAAACTGTGTCAATTTAATTTAGCCCCTGTACGAATTAAACTTTTTTATTTATTAATTTCCTTAATGGTCATTAAATCAAATAATTTAATTCTTATAGTCTAGGAGATAAAGGTATATCCTCGAATTGTCTGGAATCTCTGCTCTTTTAATTTATATACCCTGTACTCATTAAAAATGGACAAAAAAGAGCATAATGTGTTTGGCAGAATGTATGTATGTCACAGGCAGACCCTTTAATATATATATGGGTAATTCTCTACTGTCGAATGCGACATTCGTACGCATTCAAAGTGAAAAAACATATCAAGCCCTATTTGCAATAACGAACGCGCCAAAAAGCAAATTTTACAGGAGAGAGTTATTTTGAGTAATCGTGTGTCGTGTTTTGTATGCCGTTTGTCGCATACGTTATAGTTAACAGGTCAATAACTTCGTAAATATATACAATACAAATTAAATATTTTGTGTGCAAATGCGGTTAGTTACTATGAACACATTTGCATCAAAAAACAAATTTCGAAAAAAAAAACAAAGTGGCACTTACTTTACTTATGAAAATTACATCGTATAATTGCATTTAATCTTTTTAGGTCACCAAAAAGCTTTATTACTAAAATTGAATTTATTATTACTTTATTACTAAAATGGGCAAAAATTTTGTGTTTGTTGAGATATCAGAACCAAACTGATAGATTATGCATCGGAGCTGGTATACATCCTTACTAAATTTTATTAAAAACGGTTAACTATATCATATAGCTGCCATAGGAACGATACATCAAAATCTAAGTTTTTTGTTGTGATATAAAAACCAAACTAATAGGATATGCACCTGGGCTGGTATTATACATCCTGACCAAATTTGGTTTAAATCAGTTAGCTATATCACATAGCTGCCACAGGAGCGATGCATCGAAAATGAAGTTTAAGTAAGAAAAAGTTTTTTGTTTTTTGTGATATCTTAACCAAACTGATAGAATATGCATTAATGTTGGTTTTGTACATTCTGACCAGATTTGGTTCAAATCGGCTTCATATATCATATAGCTGCCATAGGAACAATTGGTCGAAAATAAACTTTTATTGAAGAGTACCTGGGCTCAGGGTATCCTACTGTCGAGCGTGCTCGACTGTAACCGCCCACTTGTTTTTTTTTTGCATTTTCATTAATTTTTTGTTGCTAAAACAAGATATCATCAAAAATCATTATAATACAAACACTTTATTTTGGAAGTCAACTTTTGCCAAAACAGCAAAAATATGGACAAACTTAAATTATTCAAAAATTTTAATTTCATTTTAAGCAGTCCATTAAAAATTTCAAATTTAATTATCTTTGGAACTAGTTTTTGGATTTCGGTGATCGAAGTATCAATCGACGATAATTTTTAGCTGCAATCATTTTAACTTTGTCCCTCCCAATTGCACCCCCGTTTCTCGTGACCCAAGTGAGCCAGCAAAAATTGTACTTTGCCATTTTGTTAGTTAGGAGTTAAATATATATTGCTAGTCGCCTTTTGCACCCTTCGTGATGCTTTCGTCATTAACGAAACTGTCGTCCGCAGTGATACTTCGGACAAAAAAATAGGATTTTCATTAAATTTTGAATGAAAATATTCACAGAAAATATATTTCAACTATGACCGACAAACGAGAATCACCCAGTGGGCCTATGTGTAAAAAGTCAAATATCTTCCCTAGTTCAAAAGATATGATTTATGTTACGCAAAATGAGAAATCGCTCCACTGTGCATCATCGTTAAAGATATATCTCATTAATATTAATGGGGAATTGGAGTAAAACAACATATAGCTGGGGATGTTTTTGTCGATTTTGATGCCTTCATTGTGCTCGAGCCCCCTTTTTATACCCTGAGCCCATTAAAAATGGGCAAAAAAGGGTATAATGTGTTTGGCAGTATGTATGTAACAGGCAGAAGGAGGCGTGGCAGACCCCAAAAAGTATATATATTCTTGATCAGGATCAACAGCCGAGTCGATTGAGCCATGTCCGTCTGTCTGTCCGTCCGTCCGTCCGTCCGTCCGTCCGTCCGTCTTTCCGGATGTTTGAACGCGTCGATCTCATAAACCATAAAAGCCAGAGACATCAAACTTGGTATGTAGGTTCCTGGATACCATACGCAGATCAAGTTTGTTTTATTTTTGGATCGGACCACTATATCATATAGCTGCCATAGGAACGGTACATCCAAAATGAAGTTTTAGTATGGAAAAGTTTTGTGTTTGTTGAGATATCAGAACCAAACTGATATAATATGCATCTGGGCTAGTAATATACATCTTGACCAAAAATGGTTAAAATCGGTTAACTATATCATATAGCTGCCATAGAAACGATACATCGAAAATGAAGGTTTAGTATGAAAAAGTTTTGTGTTTGTTGAGATATCAGAACGAAACTGATAGATTATGAATCGGAGCTGGTATTATACATCCTGACCAAATTTGGTTAAAATCGGTTAACTATATCATATAGCTGCCATAGAAACGATACATCGAAAATGAAGCTTTAGTATGAAAAAGTTTTTTGTTTTTTGAGATATCTTAACCAAACTGACAGAATATGCATTAATGTTGGTTTTGTACATTCTGACCATTTTTGGTTCAAATCGGCTTTATATATCATATAGCTGTTATAGGAACAATTGGTCGAAAATCAACTTTTATTGAAGAGTACCTGGGCTCAGGGTATCCGACTGTCGAGCTTGCTCGACTGTAACCGCCCACTTGTTTTTAGTTTAAAATTTATGCGTAGCTCTGATTTGCAGTTCACCCGAGAAATTTAAAAAACATCTCCTGAAATTTACTTTTTGTAACATACTAATTATATTCAACTTGGTGAATGCCACCACGTGGTTCCTCCTGAATTATCACTTAACACCCGTTGGGTGACAAACTTATAGCGCGGCGAGTTTCCTTAAACGTTAAATAAAGTTAATTAGTAGGACTTGAAATCCACCCATGCAAATTTCAATGAAAGATGAATGAAAACAAAGAGCCTCGGATCGGATTTGACTACGCATAGTGGTCGATTCTGTTAATCTGGCAAGCAATAATTATTAACTTGCGAACTAAATATGTAATAGTTTTTTTATATTTTTATACAATTGTAAATATTCCAAGGCAATATTGCCACAATTTTTTTATTTAAAAAAAAAAAAAAAGTTTCAAAAAAATTAAATGGATTTCTTTTTTTTAAATACTTTTTATTAAATTTTTTACAGTAAAAAAAAAATAAGGAGAAGAAAGAACTAAAATTACGCAACAGGCTATGCGCCGAATGGGAATTTAGGCCAAATAATAATTATAATAACAAACGTTACTTTTGCAAAAGGGATTAAATTAATTATTAAAACAAAAACATTGTCAGTGAAACTAATCAACGTTCTTCAAAATCCGCAATTACAATGTAATTTCATTTTGGTCAGCAGGAAAGTAAACAGAGGCAGCACCGTGACATTTGAGAAAAGGTGATCTCTTCTTTGTGAGGAAACCGTATAAACATTGAAAATCAAATAAATAACCTTTTTCTGTGTGAACTAACAAACACAAACAAACAAAAACACAATAAAATGGCACTAAAGAAATAAACAACGTAGTATAGAAAATTTCGTACAAAAGGTAAAGAATATATTCTCGTTGGATATGCAGACCAAGCAAAGACATGTATGTAAAATAAAAAATATTATTGTAATCCGACACATATTTTGTTGAGTCAACAACAGATTCGAACGTAGTTGATATACCTTATATTACTTAATTTAATTACAACAAAGAAATTACAGAAGTGCAGCCCAATACAAGCAGCGAAAGAGAGCAAACACCAGCACAGACGACAGAAAAAAAAACAAATAGCGATGGTCACAAACAGTGCGACGAAAGCAATGTACACTACAAGATTCGGCAACATGCCGCAATCGAGATCAGCAGTAAAAGCAACAGACTTGTGAGTATCAGTGGTCAAGGCTGGCCCCACCTAACGACAAGCGTAACTGGCTAAATTTGCTAATCACTGCTAAAATCACAACGCCGACTACTGTGTAAGAAACCCCATCTAGTACACAGACAAGGCACAAGAATTCAGTGCACTGAAGATAAATGGTGCTTTGGAACCTACAGAAATTTCTCCAAATCAAAGCGATTGAATGTTAATGGGTCTATGCATTGAAAAGCTACGATTTTTCCAAGGCAGTCTGCACACTGACAAAAAAAAAATATAGCAAACACTATCTCTCTCTGAGCGAAACTTTTATTTCGTTTTGCTTGCGCTCCTTGGTCCGACTGTTTCGCTGGACCGAACAAACGAATCGGTCTTCGACCCAAACGTTGCCTGCGGGCAACTCGGCTGTTTGACAGATAACTGTCAGCGATCTTTATAATATTGTAAAGTATATACATTGCCGCTCAACTGAATAGGCTCACGACTTTCGGTTAATTAAATTGACCAGATCTTTTGAACCAATCGGTCAATGTTTTTTTTTTATTTAATAGAGCATTTAGTTGCTATTAAGATGTACAGTGGGGAGCAAAACTGAGTAAATGTTCACAAACTCTGTCTTTCGGCATCTACAATAACAAAACTATAATAGCAACGGGCAAAAAATGATTTTTTCCATATTTATTATATTATCTGTAAGAAATATTACTAACTAGCAAACAAAAAATAGTTATTTAAATGAAGTGGAAAATAAAAAACCAAAACAACTCGCATGTACTCACTTTTGCTCTTTTCGTGAAAACTGAAGATATTAAATAATTTATATTATTTCGACAAAGGAAAAAATTTTTTTTCGACTTAATTTATAAACTTTGGTACATTCTCTATCATATTCTAACATTTTTTTTTTGGAATTCGATTCCACTCCACTTGTACACTGCTCTAAAGATCGTCCTTGGCGGATGGGGCTATATCATACTATGCAAGTCGTTGTTCAACACTTGACCAAAGATTTTCAACCGGATCGGGCTCGGAATATTGTGCTGACTATTCTATGAATCTAAAATTTTACATTCCAAGCCATTTTTTAACAGTTTTGGCTTTTCACATTATGTCGCCACCTAGTTGAAAAGTAAGTAATTGTTCGAAATAACCACTTTTCTTGACTAAGAAAGTCCAAAAAATTTTTTTGGATATTCGTCAGCAAAATTACTTTAAACCCTAGTGAAAATGATTAAATTCAGACTCTCAGTCCAGACAATACGTTTACAATCATCGTCGGTATAATTAACGGGCTCTTAGAATATGCAAAAACGCATATAAATTGAACCGACGATGATTGTAAACGTATTGTCTGGACTGAGAGTCTGAATTTAATCATTTTCACTAGGGTTTAAAGTAATTTTGCTGACGAATATCCAAAAAACATTTTTGGACTTTCTTAGTCAAGAAAAGTGGTTATTTCGAACAATTACTTACTTTTCAACTAGGTGGCGACATAATGTGAAAAGCCAAAACTGTTAAAAAATGGCTTGGAATGTAAAATTTTAGATTCATAGAATAGTCAGCACAATATTCCGAGCCCGATCCGATTGAAAATCTTTGGTCAAGTGTTGAACAACGACTTGCATAGTATGATATAGCCCCATCCGCCAAGGACGATCTTTAGAGCAGTGTACAAGTGGAGTGGAATCGAATTCCAAAAAAAAAAAATGTTAGAATATGATAGAGAATGTACCAAAGTTTATAAATTAAGTCAACAAAAATTTTTTCCTTTGTCGAAATAATATAAATTATTTAATATCTTCAGTTTTCACGAAAAGAGCAAAAGTGAGTACATGCGAGTTGTTTTGGTTTTTTATTTTCCACTTCATTAAAATAACTATTTTTTGTTTGCTAGTTAGTAATATTTCTTACAGATAATATAATAAATATGGAAAAAATCATTTTTTGCCCGTTGCTATTATAGTTTTGTTATTGTAGATGCCGAAAGACAGAGTTTGTGAACATGTACTCAGTTTTGCTCCCCACTGTAAGAGTTACCGGTTTCTAACATAAGTAAAAATACTAAAATTATTTCATATTCTAAAAGCCTACCTAAAATGGAATGCTTTCTTTGGCTCAACTGAATAGGTTCATGAGATTAAAATTTTAGCGCAATAATTCAAAGCTTGGGTAAATTTTATATTAAATATTTACTAATTTACTATAATTTAATAATGAATATGACCTCCTGTCTTAAGTATCAGTTCGTAAATAAGACCTTGCATGGATTAAAAATATTTTCCATTATCTGGAAGCGAAATCGTGGGTCAAGATTTTTTAATCGGATTAATTAAGGTCGCGGTATCTTCAAATTGTCTCTCAACCTCGTGTACAAAAGTCCCCACATTTACTACATTATGTTTAGGTCCGGGGAATATGATTATATCCCAGGCAATCTATAATTTCGGTCTTCAGTTAACTGTTTAATCCCCTTGCAGACGGAGTGTGCGTTATCATGCTGAAATGTCCATGAAAGGCGGTCAAATAATTCGAAAAGTTGGAAAAACCTCTTTAATAGTTCAGTTCTGCACACATTTCTGTATATTTCTAAAAAAAAAAAAATGAATTGCAATTTACAACTTCCATAATATGCTATGCCTTCCGAGACAATTATACCACATTTACAAGAGTGGTGAAGACTTAAAACACATTATTCCTATCGTTAATCTTGGAAGTATTATTTAAACTCGTGAGGACCATCCAGATAAAATGTTTTCTGATCGAAAAACCCGACATTGTGCTATACCTCTTTTCATGTCAAACGCTTCCGAGCAAAACAGGTGCGTGGGACTTTAAGCACATCATAGAGGTGTTGTTTTTTTTTTTTTGGTTTTTTAATCTCTCCCAACATTTGGAACTTCGAATAATGCATTTTTTATGATAAGTGCTCTACTGATTTTGTAGCGTATTGAACACTCCTTTTCATATTTTGGCCAAAGTTCGGGGTATTTCAAAGGTAACTCAAAACATTTTGGCTCTGACCTATTTTGTATTAGCGGTTATATGGTGATTTAGATCATAATCGAGACATTGTTTTACTTAAACTCTTAAAAGTAAGTTAATTGCGCTATGCGGTTCACTTTACTTAAATTTCGCTCTTAGAACTCTAAGTTAATAAACAAAAAAGAATTGGCGTCTCTAAGTTATCTAGGTCGATCACAAAGTTAACTTGAAAGTTCGTGAACCTATTCAGTTGAGCCAAATTAAATAATCTGTAATATTTTATTTATTTAATTTAGTTGAGCCATATTAAGCATGCCATTTTAAGTGAACTTTTGGGAAATCAAATAAATTTAATATTTGTAATTGTAGTAGAAACTAGAAACTTTTGCGTTTTATTAACAACTAAATTCTATATCAAATAAAAATGATTTTAGCAGAATCGACCAATTGGTTCAAAAGAACTATCTAATTTAATTTGATGAAAGTAGTGAAATAAACTCACATTTGGAAGCTTTTTAACGAAGTTATTTTTAAATGACTGCATCTGCTTTGAAGAAAATGTTGAAATTTTCGAAGAAGTTTTAAATTAAGTAATTATTTTTGTAAAAATGCAAATGTTTTCATAATAGAATAAACTTATAGGCGTTATAGTTGAAATTGATTATATAAGAATAATTTTCAAGGAATGAATTTTTGAACGCCATCAAATTTCCTGTGGTAGCGCCCAAACCAATGGGCGTGGCGACTCCAAATTTTGGATTAATTCTCCTTAAATTAAAATATATAACGATTCAAAGTAAAAAAAATTTAACACCACAGGTAAGTTGGAGTCGAAAGGGTTTATAACAACCGAGAAATATACACGTTTGTGTGAGTGCTTACTGCAAAACTGTCTATTAAAGAACACTGCGCAATAAGGGTCACCCCAAAGGGTTTTTCTTGCTGTGTGCGAGAAATAGAATAGAAGAGGCCTCAATACATATGAAATGCAACAACTTACGTTTGTTGGTCACGCAGACGCACGCATACGGACAAAAAGACTGTTTTGTCGAAGGAAGTGACCGAGAGATAGGTTTTTTTCGGGCACTTTGAAATGGTTGACGTTTATCAGGGTCAGGCCTGAAGATCAGGTTCAGGCTAGGGGCGACGGGCTGCAGGCAGCGACATAGTGTTAACTACGACGCGACTCTGTCTCCACTCGTGGGATATTCGACAATATGGATGGTATTAACCATAGCTGCTGAAGCTGCATGTGCACCAGCTCGATGTCTCTGCTGGCTATCTTAATACGAACTACGCGAAGAAGTCTTTATGCAACAACTATCAGGGTGTGAAGAAACCGACGTCCGCGTCTTCAATTTAAGAAAATCTTTGTATGAAGTAAGACACTCCGGACGAATTTAAACGATATTTTGACGAAAATTGGTTTCTTGGCTGGTCCAAGTGTCAATGTGAGACATATAGAGGACCAAATACAATCTATGTGAATGACATGAAGATCTGCTAGTTAAACATCGGTGGGGTTGTCGATAAAGAGCCTATACATAAATTTCTCGGCATGGAGTTAATGCTAAAAAAGCACAACAAACACCAGCACGAGCATGTCCTGTAATTGCTTTTAAATTTTGGCATGGGAGCCTATCGTCAGTGCCGCCCGTGGGCGTTGTGACCCTCATTTTTGTGTCAAACGGTCATCGGACGATTTGACTTTTATAAGTCTTATTTTTATGGGCTATATAACACCATAAAAGGTGTATTATCGCCCGAAGCTAATATTATAAATGCTGACTGTGGAAAACATTTATGTTAAGCTTTGACGCCCTTGCAGAGCACTGTATAACATTTTCGACTATTTCTTTCAAAGGCAGCTATACGATAGTAGACCCATTTTAGCTGCTAGGTTAGGTTAGGTTCTCATAATTTGGATATGAAATGTCTATGTCAATCTTTCGGCGGTAAAGGGGGCGTGGCCAAATTCTGAAACAAACTTGATCTGCTTGCAATATAGTAGAAACTACATACCAACTTTGGTGTCTGTGGATCTTATAGTCTGAGCAAAAATGAGTACATGTTCACAAACTCTGTCTTTCGGCATCTACAATAACAAAACTATAATAGCAACGGGCAAAAAATGATTTTTTCCATATTTATTATATTATTTGTAAGGAATAATATTAGCTAGCAAACAAAAAATAGTTATTTTCAAGAAGTGGAAAATAAAAAAACAAAACAACTCGTATGTACTCACTTTTGCTCTTTTCGTGAAAACTGAAGATATTAAATAATTTATATTATTTCGACACAGAAAAAAAGTTTTGTTGACTTAATTTATCAACCTTAATATATTCTCTACCATATTCTCAAATATCTGTTTTGAAATTCGATTTCACTCTACTTGTACACGGCTCTAAAGATCGTTCTTGGCGGATGGGGCTTTATCATAGTATGCAACTTAATAGACCCCTGTACTTTTTTTAAGTACGGGGCTTAATAACTTTGGCAATAAGTCGCATCTGTTGCTTCAGCATATATAATGAAAACTTTTAGAAGCTGGAGAAGTGCGTCTTGAACGGAAATGTTGTGAATATTGAAAATACTGATACACAATTTTGGCATCTTTTTTCCAGTAACATAAAGTTACATAATGAATACAAGATAAACTGCGCAAGCCATGTTATAAAACTCTTTTATATTCTGATATTGCTTTTTCAGACCGAATACCTTTTTCAAGTATGTTACCTAAGCATTTCAGGGTTTCTCACAGTCGAAATTTGCTCGAATGCTAGTTAAGTTTGAAGTACTCACATCTTATTAACTTATCAACAAAATTTAATATTTTATTTGCAGAAACTACTCTGAAATGTTAACAGTTACCAAGATGAAGGAAAAGCAACTTATTTTAAATATAATGTTTATACTCTAAAAACATTACAAGTGAAAA
Source organism: Drosophila falleni (assembly GCA_035045575.1). Taxonomy (NCBI): domain Eukaryota; kingdom Metazoa; phylum Arthropoda; class Insecta; order Diptera; family Drosophilidae; genus Drosophila; species Drosophila falleni. The sequence continues at coordinate 2,261,933 of JAWNOV010000056.1, read as the reverse complement.
AAAATACCGTTTGTTAAAGTGAAGTTTTAGTTGCTCAAAAGCAAATGGGGGCAAACACTTCCAGTGGAGGTTATCCAATAGCCACTTCTGCTGAACCCGCAAGTGCCGGCAGTGAGAATGGCAGCGGGAACATATCGGTACTTCAGGCACTTACAACAGCAAGTATGGGATCTTCGGGCTCTAATGTCAGCGGAGGAGGCCCTGGCTCAAGTGTAGCCTATAGTGGCATTCACTACCATCGAGATCAAAGACGAAAGCGAGTGACCGGGTTTGCTACGCTAAAGAGAAAGTTCATACGTCGGCGACGTTCATCAAAAGCATGTGATCACGCTCGTATTTTACGCGACTTTGTGTGTGACTGGACCCCCCTTGAATTGGCTGCACTGTGTGAGGAGTTTGAAGCATTGGCGGCATTAAGAGATTTATCGGTAAGCAAACCATTCAGCACTTCTCGAACTCTATTTCATAAATTTTAATTTTGTATAGGTGCAAGCAGAATTGGCACGTCCCCCGGCAGCTACATACAAACAAGATCTAGCTGCTCTTTATGACTTACACTTGTGTACAGATTGTGACCTTGTATTTCGTGGATCAATATTTCCAGTACACCGTTCCATATTATCCTCACGTTGTACATATTTTCGGGACTTGCTTTCTGGTTGCCCGGGATTTGGCGCACGCATATGTCTCGAGCTCCCTTCGTCGCCAATCGACGTGCAAATATTCGCTTCATTGTTGCGTTACTTGTATACAGGCGATCTTTGTCCACATGATCCGACAATTAATATCAATTTACTTCGTCAACTTGGGGACGATTTCGGAACCCCTAATCCTCTTGAACATGATCTACGTTATTTGTTGGAAACAGGCGATTACGCTGATGCTGCACTAGTTTTTACAGCTGAAGGTACCAACGATTGTTTGCGTCAGGACACGGGTAATTCAGAGTACGGCTTCAGACCGAAACTTGAGCTTCCATGTCATAAGGCTGTATTAAGTGCGCGTTCGCCTTTCTTTCGAAATCTTATTGCCCGCCGAGCCCGTAATATTGATGAATACATAGAGCGCTCTATACATGTTCCCACGCGTATTGTTCTTGACGAAACAGTTATACCGAAGAGATATGCCCGAGTTCTACTTCAGGCAATATACTTAGATACGGTTGATTTGACACTTATATTACGAGGAGCAGGAACCGGCAGTTCAGCCGGCTCTCTTGGCGAGGTTCACGCATTAACAAACACTGGTCGTGTTAGACCAACTACTCTTGAAGAAGCAATGGAGTTATACCAAATTGGCCGGTTTCTAGAACTTGATATTTTATCACAGGGGTGTGAAGACTTAATACTTGAGTGGTTGTCGCTTGATACGTTGTCAATGGTTTTAAAGTGGGGCTGCCAGCCTCACGGATCTGCTTGGATTTTTCGTCAGGCGTGCCAATACTTGCGTGAAGAATTTGCCGCGGTTAGCGCTTCACCAGTGCTTTGTCAGTTGGATAAGAGACAACTTGTACATATATTACAAAGTAACTTCTTACAAGCATCAGAATTGGAGGTATTACAAGCTGTTCTTAAATGGGGAGAACAAGAGCTTATTCGTCGTATGGAAGATCGGGAACCAAATCTACTATCGCACACTGCTCACTCGGTGGCACGAAAAGGCGTTAAAAGACGTGATCTTAGTGACATTGAGTTGCGCGAAATACTTTCGGAACTGCTGCCTTTGGTAAGAATGGATCACGTTTTACCGCCAAACAGTGAGGTGTTATGTCAAGCTATACGCCGTGGTCTTGTCAGCACACCGCCATCGCACATGATTGGCGACGAGCGTGAAAATTTACGTGTTAACGCTTGGATACGCGGAGGAAAAAATCAAGGTCTCTTTGTTCGACCAAGACTCTTCATGCCGTATTTTGAGGAGGTAAAAGCATTACTAGAAGATCGAATGGCGTCGTCTCACCATCAAGTTGAACTCATGCGTATGCGTAGGTCACGGCATTTTCCTGATATTCCGGACACCCTTTACATGGTATCGCGTATGAACGCCGTTGCAAATAGCGGTTTTGCCGCTGGCGTCACTTGTAGTATTGGTAGCGACAATATCGGCAAAGTTGAGCCGACCGTTATACCACCACCAGATAGTCAAACGATTTTAGCAATGCGTAAGCGTGAGCATAAACTTCGTCAGTCACCAATGTGTCAACGGGCTCTGCTGTTGCCCCTTTCATCAAAGCATGAAATCGACCGACAAATTCGTCTACGTGTGGTAAGAGAATTTAATCTGCCAGATGAAGTATCTGATCTGCTAGAAACTTCTCTGTTAACAAACCAAGAAAGTGGCAATAGTAAGAAAGAAGGCAGCGAAGTTCCAACAACTCAAACACAAGAATGTCTATTAGAAGATGAAAATCAAAGTCCACCACCGTCGCCAGCAGCTACGGACACCGCTCACCGCACAGCTGTTGCCACTTCATTTTTGTCAATCTCGTCCGTGGCTTCGTCAGCTTCTTCAGTGTGCGGTACAGATCCTGTGCAACCATGCTATAGTCGAAATTTGACTTTTCCACGTCATCAGTCAAGTAGCTTACTCGGTGTAGAAACTCTTTTGGCAACCAACTCGAGCTCGGCACTACAGTCAAGTTATGCACGACTATCGGCATCTGTGCACCATCGCAATGAATTACCAGCTTTGATTACAGAGGGCGATTTTCGATTTCCACATTGTAATGCTTTAAGCATAGACAGGATAGTTGAAAGCGGTTCCAGTGGATTAGACACTGCCAATGGACATCTTTCTGATATGATGCCCGATGTGGCCATGGCTACAGCGTCCTTAGGTCAGCTACATCTTTCCACAGCAGGCTCTAGTTGTGTTGGTAATCCCAGTAATCGCATTATTGGAAGCAACAGTGATATGTCCGAAAGCTTGCAATTAGATTTAGGAGATGGCCCGAGTCCTCACATAATCAGTAGTGCTGCTGGTGTGATAACTTTGCGAAATTTACAAGTAAGTATCTATCTTATATTATATTAAATGATTTAAAAATTCATAAAATCGTTCATTGTAGCATCAACTGCCGCAGGGCAACTACCACCACATCATGCACCGTTCGAACTCTCCATTTGATATTCTGCGACAGGAACAGCGCTCACCTGCTCCACAACACCATCCTTCAGGTGCATTGAATTCCGGGCCACCTAGATTTTTATAGAGGTTGCAAGTGGCTCCCGATAATGGACTTCATTTTAGCACTTCGTTCTAAAAAATATATAAATAATATTACAATTTCAGAAAAAATTAGTTAATTAAAAAACAAATTAATGTAATGTAATTTAAAAAAAATGAACCTAAATATGTGCGCTCTTAACTACGATTTGTTAATCTACAATTTAGATGAAATTGCGTTTGTACAAAAGATAAAGGATTAAAATTAACATACCAATATTTGACGCAATTCAATGAATATACAGTTCTTTTTATAACAATAATGAACTAAATCACTGCTATATATGGATATTTAATACGTTTAGCTTGCAAAAACTCTTGCATAATTAGTTAATAATAAGGCTTATTTTTTTTCTTGTTGTCAGATAAAAAATAATCGAACTGTATTTGCATTCCTCTTTAGGCATGTAGCTGTCATTGTACTGTCTTTTGCCAGACTGATAACACACTGCTACAAAAAAAAATCAAAACAAAACTTCTGGGATGGCACATAGCGTATGTTATAGGTATAGTTAAATAAATTTTTTTTCATACTAGGATTTTTTGAGACACATCGAAATTTAAAGTAACGCTGAAAAAAAGCTTTTTTTCAAACTTGCGCTCACAAATACGCCCATAGCTTAGTTAAATGTCCACTAATGATCATTTTCTGACCGATTTTGGAAAAAAGAAACTTTGGTATTTCAATTGTTCATCCTTGACTTAACAGGTTTTATAGATTTTCGTAAACTATATGTTGCGTAAAATCTTAAAGGATTTTTTTTTAGATTGAAAGTGGCTCTAAGAACTGTAATTTAAAAAAAATACATAAAGTAACGTCCTTTTATAACATATATTATTTTTTAACTTTTAGTACACACTTAAAATTGTTTACTCGATCTTTTGTTTTTTTTTTTTTAACTGATTTGAATCGGCTTCTCGATTCGTGCTAAGTGAGCAGCAGTCATTTGCTAATATGTTGATTGTATTTTGCCATCAGAGCGCTTTTCTTTTGAAGTCATTTCTTGGTGAAACCGTTCACCTTGTTTGTCGCTGAACTGGTCCAGATAAACTGGAGAGAATTTTAAATGGGAATGCAAAAAATGAACATGCGTTTCATGTCATTGTAAGCCTTTAAAAAATAGTTTACAACTGTAACATAGTTGGCGATTCTGTTATTGCAAACATAATTATCAAATAGAGGAATCTAACATTTCCAAGCTCGTTTCTCAATAATGTTCAATTCGGACCTTACATGTTCATTTTTCATAGGCTTTCAAATCTGAAGTCCGTTAAAAAAACGTAAACGTAGCGAAAAGAACTAAAAACGAGATCAAATACTCTTATCAATTTGATGACTTTTTTCCTAAATAGTTGCATAGCTCAGTTAAATATTACTCGATTTTAATTAACTAAGTTGCAGAAGACGCAAAAATACATGTTTTTTGAAACTGCATACCAAAACTAATTAGGAATTTTTGTTCAAACTACGATGAAGAGCAGAAATCTAAAAAAATCCATATGTTCTTACACTTAGCCTCCTCAATTTTTATCCGAGTTTGTGTAATAAACCGTTGGAAAAGGTTTGTTTTTCTCTTTAATTTATTAAAGTAGGATACATAGTTTAAAACATATGATTGCTCAACTCTATTAACCTCGAGAAAACGTTTTTCATACCGTAATTTAAAATTTCGATGTGCAACGAAAAAAACCAGTATGCCTCAATGTTACATTTAACTATATCTAAAACCTACGTTTCAGAAGTTTTTTTTTAATGTAGCACCGTGTAATGAATGAAACATTAAATATTTCTAACAATCAATAGCAGCAAACAAATAACACAATTCAGGTTAAAATAACAATTACAGATTTTGATTAAATTAGAAACAAGATGGTTTAAAAAATATAATTATGTACGTATATTATCGGATACATTGGGTAATTTCGAATAAAAATTTCCTGCTCATATTAACCAATCGTTTCCATGAATTTGCAAGTAGATTAAATTTAATGGTAATCCCCTTTACGAAACCTTTACATGGACATAGCTAGGCTCTTTGTCGTCGCTCATCGTCTATATGCGCGCGGGCGTTTGTGTGTTCGGTAGTTACCAGTGGCTCACATATTATTTAATCTACTACATTTGCAACTATGTTTGGTTTTTATTGCTTAATGCAGATATAATTCATGTATCAAATTAACGAAAATATTTTGCTTAAGTTCTGAACTTAGTTAACAAATCTGCTTTTAAATTTAAATTATATGTGTGGCCCAATCATAGATAAATTTATTTAAATCTAGATGGACGGAGCTACAGTCGAGCATTCTCGACTGTCGAAGTCAGTACTTACTATGGAAGTAGCTTAGACTACTTAAATCCAAAAATGTTCTGCTCACTTGACGCCCTTGCAGAGCGCTGAATTACAATTTCGACAAAGTTAGTTGGCTACGACATGTCATAAAACAAAAACAGTTTTTCATACTAAGACTTGATTTTCGCCCGATTGGTCCTATGACAGCTATATGATATAGTGGACCGATTTGAACCAATTTTGGAAGGGATGTATAGAACAAGTTATATGCTTATTGTATCAATTTGGTTACGATATCTTATAAAACAAAAAAGTTTTTCATACTAAAACTTGATTTTCGACCGATTGTTCCTATGGGCGCTATGATATAGAGGTCCGATCCAAAAATGAAATAATCTTGACTTGCCTGCAATATAGGGGAATCTACATACCAAATTTGGTGTAACTAGCTTCTAAATTGTTCTAATAATTTGGATATGCAATTTTTTTTTTCGATTTGTAGGCGTTAAAGGGTGCGTGGCCGAATTTTGAAACAAACTTGATCTGCTTGCAACATAGAGGAACCTACATACCAAGTTTGGTGTCTCTAGCTCTTATAGTCTCTGATATCTAGGTGTTCATACTGATCAGGAATATATATACTTTATAGGGTCTGTCACGCCTCCTTCTGCTTGTTACGCACATATTCTTTAAAACAAACCCAATAGACCCCTGTACTTTTTTTAAGTACGTGTTCTAACTATGGACTGGCACAGTAACACCAGTACAGCTTAAGCAGCATACCAGCAAGGCTACATAGCATATAAAAATCTCTGCCGGGAGAAACATAAAACCTATTACGTTCAAATTTAAAACTCACTCAGGAATGTGAAAGGTAGCAGAACCTTCTGGTGCCTCGCAAGAAGAATAAATGGAAATCATGCTAGGAAACCCGTTAAGGTAGGACCGGAAGAAATGGCAATGTTTTTTAAGTCACTGCTCTATGAGAACCAGGTCCCAACCAGTTTTCATACGCTCTACCTTACCGCGTTCATAGTCAAATCGATGCTCGAATAACTGAAGACGAAATCAGAAACACAATTCTGAAATACAAAGATAAGAAACCACTAGGCATCGACCGCATTCCGGCTAAATCTTAAAAAATGCAACCCCATATTTCGTGGAAAGACTAAGCAACATGGGTGTATCGACCGAAATGGTCAATATACTTAGTTCAAAGTGCATATGAGCAAAGCGAAATAGCAGTCTGGAGTGAATGAAATTGCTCAGAGTGGTTTGACACTAACAGAATAGTATAGCAAGGTTGCATTATGAGCCCATTGTTCTGGGTTATGATTATTTGGTTATGATTATTTGGAATGGATGGAAGGAAGTCCAGCGACGAAAACTGGTTACTCGATGGCGTTGAACTACAGGACGTAAAGGAATATAAGTACCTGGAAATTACTGTGACAGCGTTTTGAGACCCACATAAAACGGAAGCTAAAAGATGCAATGATAGCTCTTTATAGTACGTGGAAAAATTTTGTGAGCAATAAAAGTGTATCAACCGTCGCGAAGTATAAACTTTTCGAACCTACAGCTACAAAAATTCTTACTGATAGAAGTCAGTTCAACATTGAGCCAACGATGTTGAATGTGATGTAGGGAATACTGAGGAGTGAAATTACGAGCACGAAGCGGTTTTAACGATGATGGATGCAAAACACCGGCAAAGTTGTGAAGAGCAAGCACGAAATAGCGAAACAAGAATTCTCTATAAGTGCCTGGAATACAACCTTGGAGACAATTACTACTTCAGTGAGATGTTCTTAACTAGAAGAGATTCTCGCATTAAGATACAGACCGCACGTAACAGACGTTCCCTGTAGCCTATGTAATATGCGTGTAAGATATGACACGCTACAATTAATTGCCAAGTGCCCCATCCTGGCTGAGATGCGAGTCACATACCTGGAAACTATATATATATAAAATCCTTACAGATAATGAACTGATCAGCAACTCAATGGAAGTAATTTGAGAAGGCTAGTGACATTTCTCGAAGCTGCACTTATCTATCGCACAAAAATAATTGAAGAGAATTTTTGAAATAAATATATTTATTATATTTATATATTTATAAATATATATATATATACCTACCTACATTTAAATATATATGTTTATACGTAAGTACTGCAATGAAAAGTGTACGTGAAGTTATTTGTAAATCGCGATATAAAGGAAGAGTATATTTATATGGGGAAAAAGATGCAAAGCGAACAAGGCAAAACTCCAACTTAGTCAAGCTGGAGTGATTATTCCTTGCCCTCTGGGCAACAAGTCGACTCATAGGGGTAAATCTAGTAATGTTACGTACACTCCTTTCCTTTAGGATTGGACCCCCTCGTGGTGTCCCCTGGTAACTTACAGTTGTACGGCTAACTTTGAGCGGCGACAACAATCCCCGTCTTATCCAGAAACACGATATTCTGTCTACAACATATCCTTATCCAAGACCTGGACAAGCTAGCCAAGACGTAGCTAGCCTTGCCATGGTAGGGGGTACTGCCTTGCCAAGGTAGGTGGTACTGCCTTGCCAAGGTAGGGGGTACTGCCTTGCCAAGGTAGGGGGTACTGCCTTGCCAAGGTAGGGGGTACTGCCTTGCCAAGGTAGGGGGTACTGCCTTGGTCGACCACCCGTCTCCACATCACTTTTCGGGCCCGCGGCGCCTGCCTGTCGAGCAATGCGGGCGTTTATAAATCTTACAATGAACCCCCCAACACCCGCCTCGGATAAACCGAGACACCCGGATGATGTCGATACAAGCGAAATCGACGAGGAGGCACTACTCGGCTCAAGCCAGGAGCCGAGTAGTGCAACAACCGGGGGGTGTTGCTTAGACGAGCTCGCCCTAATTCGACAATTGGACCAATTAATCCATAGCTTCTAGTACCGAAAGGGATGGTAAACCAAAATCGGAATACCAGCTGCTCAAGGCAAGGGCCAGTCGTTGCCGTTTCATTCTGCGTAAGATCGCAAAGAACGAGGCAGATGGTACGATCGACCCGTGCAACGCTGAGGACAAAGCACGTTGTCAAGAGACAATAACTAAGTTTGAGGCAAAAGGAGCTAAATTAGCAGCGGTGCAGGCCACAAAGTCTTTGCAAAAGCAAGACGGTGGCTAAAGAAAAGGAAATAAACAAGAAGCTCTCCGCGAATGCAATAGATGGGGAGCTCAACAAGCTTAATATCATATTCAATAAGACCTACGTATCCTCCTGTCCGGTGTCGTATGCAAGGAAGCAGAACCCACAGTGGTGAAAACAGGTACTGACAGAGCTACGGAAGATTTTTAGAAAGACCTTCCACCCAAGCTATGCTAGCAAAGTATAGCAACTATATAAGGACGCCCTGAAGACATATAAAGAGGTGCTTTATAAGGCCAAAAAAAATCGTGGCCCAAATATTGCCAATCCATAGACAACGTCAAGGACACGGTCAGAATCGCCAAGATCCTATCGAAAGAATACAAAAGCCCGAGCCTGTTAAGCAAGGCGGACGGGAATAGTATACGGTCTATCAGATAACCATTAGAGATACTGGTAGACACGCACTTCCCAGGTAACAACAAAACGGAGATTGAAACTTAACCAGATACTAGTATTTACGATGATAGTAATGAGGAAATTATCTCAAAAGAACAACTTCCAGGTCCGGGTGGATGCATCCTGGCAACGAAACAGTACACATTGGCCGTCTTCTTGGACATAAAAGCCTCAAGCCCCTAGATTTCGAGGTATCCATCAGTTCATGAATCGCGTCCACGCTGAAGAGCAGGAAGATAACAGCCAACCTAGGTGGCAATAATCTCACGCGACACGTGAGCAGAGGTGCAGCTCTGGGGGAAGTACTGTTCCTGCTACTTTGGCTTCAGATAAAACAGAACTGATGCTTTTCATCAGGAAAACAAAAGTTCCCGGCTTCAACCTGCCTGTTCCCAGCTATCCCACAAAGCAAAGTACCTAGGAGTGATACTGGATCCCAAGCTATCATGAAAACTAAATATAGAAGAAAGAGGTAGGAAAGCATGCATAGCTTACTACTCATGCAGGAAAACCTTCAGCAAAAACTGGGGGTTGCACTACCGCAGTAGTCAGACCCATACTGACATAAGAAGCACAGGTCTGGTGGCCAGCCCTTGCAAAGAAATATAACATAAATAAACAAACCAGAATACAGCGTATAGCATGTGCTGGAGTAACAGGTGCAATGAGATTATGTCCAACTGCTGCACTTAATGTTATACTATACTTAATGAAAGCACATTGAAAGCATCGCAGCGCAAGCTGCCTTTAGAGTCAGAGGGTCTGATAGCTGGATGGAAAGGAACAATGGTTACAATAACATTCTACAGAAGACACGCATAGGAACGTCCACCAAGACTGACTACGTGGTCGCCAAGACAAATTTTGAACAAAAATTAAAAACCGGAATACCGTCTAGAGATGCTTGGGCTAAAGGAAATCTTGATGACACATTTGAGATATCGCTCTACACCGACGATCCGTCGTGGACTGTGGTGTGGGGACCGGAGTGAACTCTAGAAGTGGAAAATTCATTCCACCTTTCGGGATCCACGAGTGTGTTCCAGGCAGGAACCTTCGCCATAATGGAGGCAATCAAACTTCTTTTGGCGCGCAGTCTCGTGACTGCCAAGCGGCCATCAAAGCTCTCAGCTCAGTCAGACAAATGTACAGGTTAACAATAAACTGCAAAGACACGCTAAATGCAGTAAGCTCACAGAATAACGTTACCCTTATATGGATCCCACGCCATAAGGGCCATGAGGGTTACGATAAAGCGGATGAACTGGCCAGATCAGGGTCAGAACTATCAACAAAACCGAAGGAGGTACAGCCGCTTCTGAACAGCATAAAACGATAGATACACGGTCAGCTTGCAGCCCTAGCCAAAAAGAAATGGAAAACTCAAATAGGGTGTAAAAGAGATAAATACACATGGCCAATCTACAACAAAAGACGTACAGAAGAGCTACTCAGCAAGTCAAGAAAAGACATTGCGGGACAAATGGCCACAATGGAGCATCTGCTCTGTCACTGCCCTGCACTCAGCAGAGGCAGACGTACGATACTCGGAAGGTACACACTTGAGCCACTAAGCGATGTAAACAACATTAAGATTTCTTAGCCACAGCAAGTAGTTATAGTTGTCGCAGTCACAGCCGGTTTTCATTCAGCTTCATACAAAGGGTCACCCACTGTGGATCAAAATGGAGCAAAGCTCCAATTGAATGGCATTTGCCATTCACCCAATGCAAATTAGATGTTCAGTTTCCGTACAAAAGTGTTGAAAGCTGACTATCACAACTTTTTATACCCGTTACTTCAAAAAAAAGTAAAAGGGTATATTGTGTTCGTTGGAATGTATGTAACAGGGAGAAGGAGGCATCTCCGACAATAGCCGAGTCGATATAGCCATGTGTTTCTGTCCGTCTGTCCGTCCGTATGAACAAAAGGATCTCAGAGACTATAAGAGATAGAGATACCAAACTTTCACTCACAAACATCTATATACCCCACTCAGATCAAGTTTGTTTCAAATTGAAGCTACGCCCCCCTCCGCCCCCGTAAATAGCGAAAAACCGTTCGCTCGTCTGTTTGAACAAAGGGATCTCAAAGACTATAAGAGATAGCGTAACCAAATTTGACACAAAGATTTCTATAAACCTTACGCAAATCAAGTTCGTTTCAAATTTAAGCCACGTCAACCTCCGCCTCCGCAAATCGCGAAAAACCACCACACCCACAGTTTTTTGTGAAAATAAACGTTATCTATTAGCATTATCTATCAACCCACTGAATTACATCAAGATCGGACAAGTAGATCGGCAGTTATGGCGATTTAATGTTTTTAAAGTAATATAAGTAATTTCTTTAATCAATTACTTTTATACATATTTAAGGTAAGTAACGGGTATCCTGTAGTCGGGATCTTGACTATAACCTTTCTCACTTGTTAATATTTATTTTAATATTGGCGCAAGTTTAATGCCCACCGTTTTTATTGAAGAAAACAGCTGGTTAAGTTGTTAATTGCTTTATTCCACGAGCTTATCGATAAAAATCGCGTGTTCGATAAAAAAAGTACTGAAATTCGATGGGGCGAATGGCAAAAAATCTTCACATTCATTATGAATGGGACAAAATGATCATTGCGATTTTGTACATGAAGTCCACATTCGGGCCAAATGATAAAAACGGCGTTGAATGTGCCAAATAAGCAGTCGTGGAAATAGCCTATTAAACTGTCAATTTTTCTATCTGCGCTTGTAATTGTACTTATATATCATTATATACTTAAATGTATATAAATATCTGTTAAATATTAATCATGTCGAAATCGTTCCTACTCTTTTTGTCTTGTTTTTAATTTTTAATTTGTATTTTAATAAATTTTATTTTATTTTAGTTAAATTTGATTTTTACTCCACTTTTCATATAATTTATATTTTATCATTAATAATTAACATATTTTATTTCTTTCTTATTCAGATTTATGTATTCTTTCTTTCAGCTTTTATTCAATTATGTTTTATTTAAATTTATTGTCGATTTTAATATTTTGGTTTGCAAGTTTTCTTTCAGATTATTAATTTAAGTTTATTTCTTTGTTCACTTTTCGTTAAATGTTGCGAATTAATCAGAGGCAGCAGTTGTTTTTGCGGATGCTTGCCTTTAGGGTGAACGTTTCTTGCAGGCCCGAAGGAGTGATGTTATGTACGTCGTCCACGATGTCACCGATTGTGGTGCTCCGGTGTCCCCTGTGTAGAGGTTTATTCCCGCAGATAGGGCGCACGCAGCCAATTGGGGTCTTTTGGCCGATAAGCACAACCGTGCGCGAGATGACGTGCAGTTGGTTCTGCACAAAGTCTTCCTACGACACAAAGGTTTCTTGTATGGCAGAGGCTGTCCAGTGCTGCTCGGTTTCAGACGCAGCACAGCTTCTGGCGGAACGCGAGGCACACGTGTGCTCATGCGGCACAAGGCACGAAAACTTCTCAAAAAATCTGGGTCTGCCCCAAAGTCAACCGCTCCTCTTCGCCGTCAAAATCGAACTTCACTAGCGTTTTTTGCCAACCTCATGGTTTACCAAAATTCTTTCTATTCCTCCTCTTTTTTCAAATCCAAAAAAAATCGCTTCCCTCGCGGTGAGGTGCAGCTACAGTGGAGCACGTTCGACAGTAGGTTACCCTAAACCCCGGGTACTCTATTATAAAAGTTTATTTTCGATACTTTAATGAACAAGGGGACTTCGCTCCCTGCTCTCTACGCTCGTCGACTCCCGGCTCGCTTCGCTCGCGGTAATGTATGAAAGGACTACAGTTGAGACCACAGTTATATGCCCGCTTCCCACATCTTCGCGGCAGTTAGATTTAATGAATCCCGAATTGTCCTGAGCAACTTTTTTTCGAGTTTTTTTATGATACTTTCATAACACTGAATCCGAAAAATACAATCTTTTTGTTCGAACTTGTCCGAATAATCGACAGGACCATTTTTTCGGCTTACCATTTTTCGGTTACCATATGGTAACGCTGGGAATAGCAGGGTGCAGGTTTTTTTTTAATACTTAAAAATACGAATATTTGCGAAAAAGTCTAACAAACACAGCTTTATCCAACAGGGGGCTCCTTCTTGATATTTATGACCAAATTTGATTTAAATCGGTGCAGTAAATACACTATAACAGCTTTAGCAATAGGAACAATCGGGTCAAGATCACCTTTAATATGGAAAACTTTTTAGTTTTCTGAGATATCTCAACCAAACTCACAGATGCACTTAAGTTGGTTTTATACATCCTGACCAAATTTGGTTCAATCAACTTATTATATTATATAGCTGCCATAGGGACAATCATATTTTTTGAAAAAAACAGTACCGAAACGCGATTTAAAAGTATGGAAAAAACTTGTACCCTGTACTTCCTGGTGTTACCATATGGTTACTCAAAAATAAAAATCGTAAATTTTCCGAGAAATAGTGTTTTTTCCGATTTTTTATACCCTGCGCCCATTAAAAATGGGCAAAAAAAGGGTATAATGTGTTTGGCAGAATGTATGTAGCAGGTAGAAGGGGCGTGGCAGACCCTAAAAAGGATTTATATTTTTGATCAGGATCAACAGCCGAGTCGATTGAGCCATGTCCGTCTGTCTGTCGGTCTGTTTGAACGCGTCGATCTCAAAAACCACAAGAGCTAGAGACTTCAAACTTGGTATGTAGGTTCCTGGATACCGGGCGCAGATCAAGTTTGTTTTTATTTTTGGATGGGTTCCCCATATGATATATATAGCTGCCATAGGAACGATACATCGAAAATGAAGATTTAGTATAAACTAGTCGGACGGAGCTACAGTCAAGCATTTTCGACTATCGGAGACCCCGTACTTACTATGTCAAAAGCTAAGACTGCTAAAAATTCATACTTGATTTTCACCCGATCGGTCCCCTGACAGCTGTATGATATAGGTGTCCGATTTTAACCAACTTTGGTCAGGATATTTGAAACCAAGTTAGATACATATTCTATCAGTTTGGTTACGATATCTCAGAAAACAAAAAAGTTTTTCATACTAAAATTTGATTTTCGACCGATTGTTCCTATGGGCGCTATGATATAGAGGTCCGATCCAAAAATGAAATAATCTTGACTTGCCTGCAATATAGGGGAATCTACATACCAAATTTGGTGTAACTAGCTTTTAAATTGTTCTGATAATTTGGATATGCAATTTTTTTTTTCGATTTGTAGGCGTTAAAGGGTGCGTGGCCGAATTTTGAAACAAACTTGATCTGCTTGCAACATAGAGGAACCTACATACCAAGTTTGGTGTCTCTAGCTCTTATAGTCTCTGATATCTAGGTGTTCATACTGATCAGGAATATATATACTTTATAGGGTCTGTCACGCCTCCTTCTGCTTGTTACGCACATATTCTTTAAAACAAACCCAATAGACCCCTGTACTTTTTTTAAGTACGTGTTCTAACTATGGACTGGCACAGTAACACCAGTACAGCTTAAGCAGCATACCAGCAAGGCTACATAGCATATAAAAATCTCTGCCGGGAGAAACATAAAACCTATTACGTTCAAATTTAAAACTCACTCAGGAATGTGAAAGGTAGCAGATCCTTCTGGTGCCTCGCAAGAAGAATAAATGGAAATCATGCTAGGAAACCCGTTAAGGTAGGACCGGAAGAAATGGCAATGTTTTTTAAGTCACTGCTCTATGAGAACCAGGTCCCAACCAGTTTTCATTCGCTCTACCTTACCGCGTTCGTAGTCAAATCGATGCTCGAATAACTGAAGACGAAATCAGAAACACAATTCTGAAATACAAAGATAAGAAACCACTAGGCATCGACCGCATTCCGGCTAAATCTTAAAAAATGCAACCCCATATTTCGTGGAAAGACTAAGCAACATGGGTGTATCGACCGAAATGGTCAATATACTTAGTTCAAAGTGCATATGAGCAAAGCGAAATAGCAGTCTGGAGTGAATGAAATTGCTCAGAGTGGTTTGACACTAACAGAAGAGTATAGCAAGGTTGCATTATGAGCCCATTGTTCTGGGTTATGATTATTTGGTTATGATTATTTGGAATGGATGGAAGGAAGTCCAGCGACGAAAACTGGTTACTCGATGGCGTTGAGCTACAGGACGTAAAGGAATATAAGTACCTGGAAATTACTGTGACAGCGTTTTGAGACCCACATAAAACGGAAGCTAAAAGATGCAATGATAGCTCTTTATAGTACGTGGAAAAATTTTGTGAGCAATAAAAGTGTATCAACCGTCGCAAAGTATAAACTTTTCGAACCTACAGCTACAAAAATTCTTACTGATAGAAGTCAGTTCAACATTGAGCCAACGATGTTGAATGTGATGTAGGGAATACTGAGGAGTGAAATTACGAGCACGAAGCGGTTTTAACGATGATGGATGCAAAACACCGGCAAAGTTGTGAAGAGCAAGCACGAAATAGCGAAACAAGAATTCTCTATAAGTGCCTGGAATACAACCTTGGAGACAATTACTACTTCAGTGAGATGTTCTTAACTAGAAGAGATTCTCGCATTAAGATACAGACCGCACGTAACAGACGTTTCCTGTAGCCTATGTAATATGCGTGTAAGATATGACACGCTACAATTAATTGCCAAGTGCCCCATCCTGGCTGAGATGCGAGTCACATACCTGGAAACTATATATATATAAAATCCTTACAGATAATGAACTGATCATCAACTCAATGGAAGTAATTTGAGAAGGCTAGTGACATTTCTCGAAGCTGCACTTATCTATCGCACAAAAATAATTGAAGAGAATTTTTGAAATAAATATATTTATTATATTTATATATTTATAAATATATATATATATACCTACCTACATTTAAATATATATGTTTATACGTAAGTACTGCAATGAAAAGTGTACGTGAAGTTATTTGTAATTCGCGATATAAAGGAAGAGTATATTTATATGGGGGAAAAAGATGCAAAGCGAACAAGGCAAAACTCCAACTTAGTCAAGCTGGAGTGATTATTCCTTGCCCTCTGGGCAACAAGTCGACTCATAGGGGTAAATCTAGTAATGTTACGTACACTCCTTTCCTTTAGGATTGGACCCCCTCGTGGTGTCCCCTGGTAACTTACAGTTGTACGGCTAACTTTGAGCGGCGACAACAATCCCCGTCTTATCCAGAAACACGATATTCTGTCTACAACATATCCTTATCCAAGACCTGGACAAGCTAGCCAAGACGTAGCTAGCCTTGCCATGGTAGGGGGTACTGCCTTGCTAAGGTAGGTGGTACTGCCTTGCCAAGGTAGGGGGTACTGCCTTGCCAAGGTAGGGGGTACTGCCTTGGTCGACCACCCGTCTCCACATCACTTTTCGGCCCGCGGCGCCTGCCTGTCGAGCAATGCGGGCGTTTATAAATCTTACAATGAACCCCCCAACACCCGCCTCGGATAAACCGAGACACCCGGATGATGTCGATACAAGCGAAATCGACGAGGAGGCACTACTCGGCTCAAGCCAGGAGCCGATTAATCCATAGCTTCTAGTACTGAAAGGGATGGTAAACCAAAATCGGAATACCAGCTGCTCAAGGCAAGGGCCAGTCGTTGCCGTTTCATTCTGCGTAAGATCGCAAAGAACGAGGCAGATGGTACGATCGACCCGTGCAACGCTGAGGACAAAGCACGTTGTCAAGAGACAATAACTAAGTTTGAGGCAAAAGGAGCTAAATTAGCAGCGGTGCAGGCCACAAAGTCTTTGCAAAAGCAAGACGGTGGCTAAAGAAAAGGAAATAAACAAGAAGCTCTCCGCGAATGCAATAGATGGGGAGCTCAACAAGCTTAATATCATATTCAATAAGACCTACGTATCCTCCTGTCCGGTGTCGTATGCAAGGAAGATTTTTAGAAAGACCTTCCACCCAAGCTATGCTAGCAAAGTATAGCAACTATATAAGGACGCCCTGAAGACATATAAAGAGGTGCTTTATAAGGCCAAAAAAAAATCGTGGCCCAAATATTGCCAATCCATAGACAACGTCAAGGACACGGCCAGAATCGCCAAGATCCTATCGAAAGAATACAAAAGCCCAAGCCTGTTAAGCAAGGCGGACGGGAATAGTATACGGTCTATCAGAGAACCATTAGAGATACTGGTAGACACGCACTTCCCAGGTAACAACAAAACGGAGATTGAAACTTAACCAGATACTAGTATTTACGATGATAGTAATGAGGAAATTATCTCAAAAGAACAACTTCCAGGTCCGGGTGGATGCATCCTGGCAACGAAACAGTACACATTGTCTTCTTGGACATAAAAGCCTTAAGCCCCTAGATTTCGAGGTATCCATCAGTTCATGAATCGCGTCCACGCTGAAGAGCAGGAAGATAACAGCCAACCTAGGTGGCAATAATCTCACGCGACACGTGAGCAGAGGTGCAACTCTGGGGGAAGTACTGTTCCTGCTACTTTGGCTTCAGATAAAACAGAACTGATGCTTTTCATCAGGAAAACAAAAGTTCCCGGCTTCAACCTGCCTGTTCCCAGCTATCCCACAAAGCAAAGTACCTAGGAGTGATACTGGATCCCAAGCTATCATGAAAACTAAATATAGAAGAAAGAGGTAGGAAAGCATGCATAGCTTACTACTCATGCAGGAAAACCTTCAGCAAAAACTGGGGGTTGCACTACCGCAGTAGTCAGACCCATACTGACATAAGAAGCACAGGTCTGGTGGCCAGCCCTTGCAAAGAAATATAACATAAATAAACAAACCAGAATACAGCGTATAGCATGTGCTGGAGTAACAGGTGCAATGAGATTATGTCCAACTGCTGCACTTAATCCACGAGGATCCACGAGTGTGTTCCAGGCAGGAACCTTCACCATAATGGAGGCAATCAAACTTCTTTTGGCGCGCAGTCTCGTGACTGCCAAGCGGCCATCAAGGCTCTCAGCTCAGTCAGACAAATGTACAGGCTAACAATAAACTGCAAAGACACGCTAAATGCAGTAAGCTCACAGAATAACGTTACCCTTATATGGATCCCACGCCATAAGGGCCATGAGGGTTACGATAAAGCGGATGAACTGGCCAGATCAGGGTCAGAACTATCAACAAAACCGAAGGAGGTACAGCCGCTTCTGAACAGCATAAAACGATAGATACACGGTCAGCTTGCAGCCCTAGCCAAAAAGAAATGGAAAACTCAAATAGGGTGTAAAAGAGATAAATACACATGGCCAATCTACAACAAAAGACGTACAGAAGAGCTACTCAGCAAGTCAAGAAAAGACATTGCGGGACAAATGGCCACATTAACAGGACACTGGCGTATAGGAACAGATGCCATGAACACAGGACTACCATTCAAGCAACATTGCCTTAGCTGTAAAGACGAACGGAAAGTGGAAACACCGGAGCATCTGCTCTGTCACTGCCCTGCACTCAGCAGAGGCAGACGTACGATACTCGGAAGGTACACACTTGAGCCACTAAGCGATGTAAACAACATTAAGATTTCTTAGCCACAGCAAGTAGTTATAGTTGTCGCAGTCACAGCCGGTTTTCATTCAGCTTCATACAAAGGGTCACCCACTGTGGATCAAAATGGAGCAAAGCTCCAATTGAATGGCATTTGCCATTCACCCAATGCAAATCAGATGTTCGGTTTCCGTACAAAAGTGTTGAAAGCTGACAATCACAACTTTTTATACCCGTTACTTCAAAAAAAAGTAAAAGGGTATATTGTGTTCGTTGGAATGTATGTAACAGGGAGAAGGAGGCATCTCCGACAATAGCCGAGTCGATATAGCCATGTGTTTCTGTCCGTCTGTCCGTCCGTATGAACAAAAGGATCTCAGAGACTATAATAGATAGAGATACCAAACTTTCACTCACAGACATCTATATACCCCCCGCAGATCAAGTTTGTTTCAAATTGAAGTTACGCCCCCCTCCGCCCCCGTAAATAGCGAAAAACCGTTCGCTCGTCTGTTTGAACAAAGGAATCTCAAAGACTATAAGAGATAGCGTAACCAAATTTGACACAAAGATTTCTATAAACCTTACGCAAATCAAGTTCGTTTCAAATTTAAGCCACGTCAACCTCCGCCTCCGCAAATCGCGAAAAACCACCACACCCACAGTTTTTTGTGAAAATGAACGTTATATATTAGCATTATCTATCAACCCACTGAATTACATCAAGATCGGACAAGTAGATCGGCAGTTATGGCGATTTAATGTTTTTAAAGTAATATAAGTAATTTCTTTAATCAATTACTTTTATACATATTTAAGGTAAGTAACGGGTATCCTGTAGTCGGGATCTTGACTATAACCTTTCTCACTTGTTAATATTTATTTTAATATTGGCGCAAGTTTAATGCCCACCGTTTTTATTGAAGAAAACAGCTGGTTAAGTTGTTAATTGCTTTATTCCACGAGCTTATCGATAAAAATCGCGTGTTCGATAAAAAAAGTACTGAAATTCGATGGGGCGAATGGCAAAAAATCTTCACATTCATTATGAATGGGACAAAATGATCATTGCGATTTTGTACATGAAGTCCACATTCGGGCCAAATGATAAAAACGGCGTTGAATGTGCCAAATAAGCAGTCGTGGAAATAGCCTATTAAACTGTCAATATACTTAAATGTATATAAATATCTGTTAAATATTAATCATGTCGAAATCGTTCCTACTCTTTTTGTCTTGTTTTTAATTTTTAATTTGTATTTTAATAAATTTTATTTTATTTTAGTTAAATTTGATTTTTACTCCACTTTTCATATAATTTATATTTTATCATTAATAATTAACATATTTTATTTCTTTCTTATTCAGATTTATGTATTCTTTCTTTCAGCTTTTATTCAATTATGTTTTATTTAAATTTATTGTCGATTTTAATATTTTGGTTTGCAAGTTTTCTTTCAGATTATTAATTTAAGTTTATTTCTTTGTTCACTTTTCGTTAAGTGTTGCGAATTAATCAGAGGCAGCAGTTGTTTTTGCGGATGCTTGCCTTTAGGGTGAACGTTTCTTGCAGGCCCGAAGGAGTGATGTTATGTACGTCGTCCACGATGTCACCGATTGTGGTGCTCCGGTGTCCCCTGTGTAGAGGTTTATTCCCGCAGATAGGGCGCACGCAGCCAATTGAGGTCTTTTGGCCGATAAGCACAACCGTGCGCGAGATGACGTGCAGTTGGTTCTGCACAAAGTCTTCCTACGACACAAAGGTTTCTTGTATGGCAAAGGCTGTCCAGTGCTGCTCGGTTTCAGACGCAGCACAGCTTCTGGCGGAACGCGAGGCACACGTGTGCTCATGCGGCACAAGGCACGAAAACTTCTCAAAAAATCTGGGTCTGCCCCAAAGTCAACCGCTCCTCTTCGCCGTCAAAATCTAACTTCACTAGCGTTTTTTGCCAACCTCATGGTTTACCAAAATTCTTTCTATTCCTCCTCTTTTTTCAAATCCAAAAAAAATCGCACGTTCGACAGTAGGTTACCCTAAACCCCGGGTACTCTATTTTAAAAGTTTATTTTCGATACTTTAATGAACAAGGGGACTTCGCTCCCTGCTCTCTACGCTCGTCGACTCCCGGCTCGCTTCGCTCGCGGTAATGTATGAAAGGACAACAGTTGAGACCACAGTTATATGCCCGCTTCCCACATCTTCGCGGCAGTTAGATTTAATGAATCCCGAATTGTCCTGAGCAACTTTTTTTCGAGTTTCTTTATGATACTTTCATAACACTGAATCCGAAAAATACAATCTTTTTGTTCGAACTTGTCCGAATAATCGACAGGACCATTTTTTCGGCTTACCATTTTTCGGTTACCATATGGTAACGCTGGGAATAGCAAGGTGCAGGTTTTTTTTTAATACTTAAAAATACGAATATTTGCGAAAAAGTCTAACAAACACAGCTTTATCCAACAGGGGGCTCCTTCTTGATATTTATGACCAAATTTGATTTAAATCGGTGCAGTAAATACACTATAACAGCTTTAGCAATAGGAACAATCGGGTCAAGATCACCTTTAATATGGAAAACTTTTTAGTTTTCTGAGATATCTCAACCAAACTCACAGATGCACTTAAGTTGGTTTTATACATCCTGACCAAATTTGGTTCAATCAACTTATTATATTATATAGCTGCCATAGGGACAATCATATTTTTTGAAAAAAACAGTACCGAAACGCGATTTAAAAGTATGGAAAAAACTTGTACCCTGTACTTCCTGGTGTTACCATATGGTTACTCAAAAATAAAAATCGTAAATTTTCCGAGAAATAGTGGTTTTTCCGATTTTTTATACCCTGCGCCCAATAAAAATGGGCAAAAAAGGGTATAATGTGTTTGGCAGAATGTATGTAGCAGGTAGAAGGGGCGTGGCAGACCCTAAAAAGTATTTATATTTTTGATCAGGATCAACAGCCGAGTCGATTGAGCCATGTCCGTCTGTCTGTCGGTCTGTTTGAACGCGTCGATCTCAAAAACCACAAGAGCTAGAGACTTCAAACTTGGTATGTAGGTTCCTGGATACCGGGCGCAGATCAAGTTTGTTTTTATTTTTGGATGGGTTCCCTATATGATATATATAGCTGCCATAGGAACGATACATCGAAAATGAAGATTTAGTATAAACTAGTCGGACGGAGCTACAGTCAAGCATTTTCGACTATCGGAGACCCCGTACTTACTATGTCAAAAGCTAAGACTGCTAAAAATTCATACTTGATTTTCACCCGATCGGTCCCCTGACAGCTGTATGATATAGGTGTCCGATTTTAACCAACTTTGGTCAGGATATTTGAAACCAAGTTAGATACATATTCTATCAGTTTGGTTACGATATCTCAGAAAACAAAAAAGTTTTTCATACTAAAACTTGATTTTCGACCGATTGTTCCTATGGGCGCTATGATATAGAGGTCCGATCCAAAAATGAAATAATCTTGACTTGCCTGCAATATAGGGGAATCTACATACCAAATTTGGTGTAACTAGCTTTTAAATTGTTCTGATAATTTGGATATGCAATTTTTTTTTTCGATTTGTAGGCGTTAAAGGGTGCGTGGCCGAATTTTGAAACAAACTTGATCTGCTTGCAACATAGAGGAACCTACATACCAAGTTTGGTGTCTCTAGCTCTTATAGTCTCTGATATCTAGGTGTTCATACTGATCAGGAATATATATACTTTATAGGGTCTGTCACGCCTCCTTCTGCTTGTTACGCACATATTCTTTAAAACAAACCCAATAGACCCCTGTACTTTTTTTAAGTACGTGTTCTAACTATGGACTGGCACAGTAACACCAGTACAGCTTAAGCAGCATACCAGCAAGGCTACATAGCATATAAAAATCTCTGCCGGGAGAAACATAAAACCTATTACGTTCAAGTTTAAAACTCACTCAGGAATGTGAAAGGTAGCAGATCCTTCTGGTGCCTCGCAAGAAGAATAAATGGAAATCATGCTAGGAAACCCGTTAAGGTAGGACCGGAAGAAATGGCAATGTTTTTTAAGTCACTGCTCTATGAGAACCAGGTCCCAACCAGTTTTCATTCGCTCTACCTTACCGCGTTCGTAGTCAAATCGATGCTCGAATAACTGAAGACGAAATCAGAAACACAATTCTGGAATACAAAGATAAGAAACCACTAGGCATCGACCGCATTCCGGCTAAATCTTAAAAAATGCAACCCCATATTTCGTGGAAAGACTAAGCAACATGGGTGTATCGACCGAAATGGTCAATATACTTAGTTCAAAGTGCATATGAGCAAAGCGAAATAGCAGTCTGGAGTGAATGAAATTGCTCAGAGTGGTTTGACACTAACAGAAGAGTATAGCAAGGTTGCATTATGAGCCCATTGTTCTGGGTTATGATTATTTGGAATGGATGGAAGGAAGTCCAGCGACGAAAACTGGTTACTCGATGGCGTTGAGCTACAGGACGTAAAGGAATATAAGTACCTGGAAATTACTGTGACAGCGTTTTGAGACCCACATAAAACGGAAGCTAAAAGATGCAATGATAGCTCTTTATAGTACGTGGAAAAATTTTGTGAGCAATAAAAGTGTATCAACCGTCGCGAAGTATAAACTTTTCGAGCCTACAGCTACAAAAATTCTTACTGATAGAAGTCAGTTCAACATTGAGCCAACGATGTTGAATGTGATGTAGGGAATACTGAGGAGTGAAATTACGAGCACGAAGCGGTTTTAACGATGATGGATGCAAAACACCGGCAAAGTTGTGAAGAGCAAGCACGAAATAGCGAAACAAGAATTCTCTATAAGTGCCTGGAGTACAACCTTGGAGACAATTACTACTTCAGTGAGATGTTCTTAACTAGAAGAGATTCTCGCATTAAGATACAGACCGCACGTAACAGACGTTCCCTGTAGCCTATGTAATATGCGTGTAAGATATGACACGCTACAATTAATTGCCAAGTGCCCCATCCTGGCTGAGATGCGAGTCACATACCTGGAAACTATATATATATAAAATCCTTACAGATAATGAACTGATCAGCAACTCAATGGAAGTAATTTGAGAAGGCTAGTGACATTTCTCGAAGCTGCACTTATCTATCGCACAAAAATAATTGAAGAGAATTTTTGAAATAAATATATTTATTATATTTATATATTTATAAATATATATATATACCTACCTACATTTAAATATATATGTTTATACGTAAGTACTGCAATGAAAAGTGTACGTGAAGTTATTTGTAATTCGCGATATAAAGGAAGAGTATATTTATATGGGGGAAAAAGATGCAAAGCGAACAAGGCAAAACTCCAACTTAGTCAAGCTGGAGTGATTATTCCTTGCCCTCTGGGCAACAAGTCGACTCATAGGGGTAAATCTAGTAATGTTACGTACACTCCTTTCCTTTAGGATTGGACCCCCTCGTGGTGTCCCCTGGTAACTTACAGTTGTACGGCTAACTTTGAGCGGCGACAACAATCCCCGTCTTATCCAGAAACACGATATTCTGTCTACAACATATCCTTATCCAAGACCTGGACAAGCTAGCCAAGACGTAGCTAGCCTTGCCATGGTAGGGGGTACTGCCTTGCCAAGGTAGGTGGTACTGCCTTGCCAAGGTAGGGGGTACTGCCTTGCCAAGGTAGGGGGTACTGCCTTGCCAAGGTAGGGGGTACTGCCTTGCCAAGGTAGGGGGTACTGCCTTGGTCGACCACCCGTCTCCACATCACTTTTCGGGCCCGCGGCGCCTGCCTGTCGAGCAATGCGGGCGTTTATAAATCTTACAATGAACCCCCCAACACCCGCCCCGGATAAACCGAGACACCCGGATGATGTCGATACAAGCGAAATCGACGAGGAGGCACTACTCGGCTCAAGCCAGGAGCCGAGTAGTGCAACAACCGGGGGGTGTTGCTTAGACGAGCTCGCCCCAATTCGACAGTTGGACCGATTAATCCATAGCTTCTAGTACTGAAAGGGATGGTAAACCAAAATCGGAATACCAGCTGCTCAAGGCAAGGGCCAGTCGTTGCCGTTTCATTCTGCGTAAGATCGCAAAGAACGAGGCAGATGGTACGATCGACCCGTGCAACGCTGAGGACAAAGCACGTTGTCAAGAGACAATAACTAAGTTTGAGGCAAAAGGAGCTAAATTAGCAGCGGTGCAGGCCACAAAGTCTTTGCAAAAGCAAGACGGTGGCTAAAGAAAAGGAAATAAACAAGAAGCTCTCCGCGAATGCAATAGATGGGGAGCTCAACAAGCTTAATATCATATTCAATAAGACCTACGTATCCTCCTGTCCGGTGTCGTATGCAAGGAAGCAGAACCCACAGTGGTGAAAACAGGTACTGACAGAGCTACGGAAGATTTTTAGAAAGACCTTCCACCCAAGCTATGCTAGCAAAGTATAGCAACTATATAAGGACGCCCTGAAGACATATAAAGAGGTGCTTTATAAGGCCAAAAAAAATCGTGGCCCAAATATTGCCAATCCATAGACAACGTCAAGGACACGGTCAGAATCGCCAAGATCCTATCGAAAGAATACAAAAGCCCGAGCCTGTTAAGCAAGGCGGACGGGAATAGTATACGGTCTATCAGAGAACCATTAGAGATACTGGTAGACACGCACTTCCCAGGTAACAACAAAACGGAGATTGAAACTTAACCAGATACTAGTATTTACGATGATAGTAATGAGGAAATTATCTCAAAAGAACAACTTCCAGGTCCGGGTGGATGCATCCTGGCAACGAAACAGTACACATTGGCCGTCTTCTTGGACATAAAAGCCTTAAGCCCCTAGATTTCGAGGTATCCATCAGTTCATGAATCGCGTCCACGCTGAAGAGCAGGAAGATAACAGCCAACCTAGGTGGCAATAATCTCACGCGACACGTGAGCAGAGGTGCAGCTGTGGGGGAAGTACTGTTCCTGCTACTTTGGCTTCCGATAAAACAGAACTGATGCTTTTCATCAAGAAAACAAAAGTTCCCGGCTTCAACCTGCCTGTTCCCAGCTATCTCACAAAGCAAAGTACCTAGGAGTGATACTGGATCCCAAGCTATCATGAAAACTAAATATAGAAGAAAGAGGTAGGAAAGCATGCATAGCTTACTACTCATGCAGGAAAACCTTTAGCAAAAACTGGGGGTTGCACTACCGCAGTAGTCAGACCCATACTGACATAAGAAGCACAGGTCTGGTGGCCAGCCCTTGCAAAGAAATATAACATAAATAAACAAACCAGAATACAGCGTATAGCATGTGCTGGAGTAACAGGTGCAATGAGATTATGTCCAACTGCTGCACTTAATCCACGAGGATCCACGAGTGTGTTCCAGGCAGGAACCTTCGCCATAATGGAGGCAATCAAACTTCTTTTGGCGCGCAGTCTCGTGACTGCCAAGCGGCCATCAAGGCTCTCAGCTCAGTCAGACAAATGTACAGGCTAACAATAAACTGCAAAGACACGCTAAATGCAGTAAGCTCACAGAATAACGTTACCCTTATATGGATCCCACGCCATAAGGGCCATGAGGGTTACGATAAAGCGGATGAACTGGCCAGATCAGGGTCAGAACTATCAACAAAACCGAAGGAGGTACAGCCGCTTCTGAACAGCATAAAACGATAGATACACGGTCAGCTTGCAGCCCTAGCCAAAAAGAAATGGAAAACTCAAATAGGGTGTAAAAGAGATAAATACACATGGCCAATCTACAACAAAAGACGTACAGAAGAGCTACTCAGCAAGTCAAGAAAAGACATTGCGGGACAAATGGCCACATTAACAGGACACTGGCGTATAGGAACAGATGCCATGAACACAGGACTACCATTCAAGCAACATTGCCTTAGCTGTAAAGACGAACGGAAAGTGGAAACACCGGAGCATCTGCTCTGTCACTGCCCTGCACTCAGCAGAGGCAGACGTACGATACTCGGAAGGTACACACTTGAGCCACTAAGCGATGTAAACAACATTAAGATTTCTTAGCCACAGCAAGTAGTTATAGTTGTCGCAGTCACAGCCGGTTTTCATTCAGCTTCATACAAAGGGTCACCCACTGTGGATCAAAATGGAGCAAAGCTCCAATTGAATGGCATTTGCCATTCACCCAATGCAAATCAGATGTTCGGTTTCCGTACAAAAGTGTTGAAAGCTGACAATCACAACTTTTTATACCCGTTACTTCAAAAAAAAGTAAAAGGGTATATTGTGTTCGTTGGAATGTATGTAACAGGGAGAAGGAGGCATCTCCGACAATAGCCGAGTCGATATAGCCATGTGTTTCTGTCCGTCTGTCCGTCCGTATGAACAAAAGGATCTCAGAGACTATAAGAGATAGAGATACCAAACTTTCACTCACAAACATCTATATACCCCACTCAGATCAAGTTTGTTTCAAATTGAAGCTACGCCCCCCTCCGCCCCCGTAAATAGCGAAAAACCGTTCGCTCGTCTGTTTGAACAAAGGGATCTCAAAGACTATAAGAGATAGCGTAACCAAATTTGACACAAAGATTTCTATAAACCTTACGCAAATCAAGTTCGTTTCAAATTTAAGCCACGTCAACCTCCGCCTCCGCAAATCGCGAAAAACCACCACACCCACAGTTTTTTGTGAAAATAAACGTTATCTATTAGCATTATCTATCAACCCACTGAATTACATCAAGATCGGACAAGTAGATCGGCAGTTATGGCGATTTAATGTTTTTAAAGTAATATAAGTAATTTCTTTAATCAATTACTTTTATACATATTTAAGGTAAGTAACGGGTATCCTGTAGTCGGGATCTTGACTATAACCTTTCTCACTTGTTAATATTTATTTTAATATTGGCGCAAGTTTAATGCCCACCGTTTTTATTGAAGAAAACAGCTGGTTAAGTTGTTAATTGCTTTATTCCACGAGCTTATCGATAAAAATCGCGTGTTCGATAAAAAAAGTACTGAAATTCGATGGGGCGAATGGCAAAAAATCTTCACATTCATTATGAATGGGCCAAAATGATCATTGCGATTTTGTACAGAAATGAAGTCCACATTCGGGCCAAATGATAAAAACGGCGTTGAATGTGCCAAATAAGCAGTCGTGGAAATAGCCTATTAAACTGTCAATTTTTCTATCTGCGCTTGTTATTGTACTTATATATCATTATATACTTAAATGTATATAAATATCTGTTAAATATTAATCATGTCGAAATCGTTCCCACTCTTTTTGTCTTGTTTTTAATTTTTAATTTGTATTTTAATAAATTTTATTTTATTTTAGTTAAATTTGATTTTTACTCCACTTTTCATATAATTTATATTTTATCATTAATAATTAACATATTTTATTTCTTTCTTATTCAGATTTATGTATTCTTTCTTTCAGCTTTTATTCAATTATGTTTTATTTAAATTTATTGTCGATTTTAATATTTTGGTTTGCAAGTTTTCTTTCAGATTATTAATTTAAGTTTATTTCTTTGTTCACTTTTCGTTAAATGTTGCGAATTAATCAGAGGCAGCAGTTGTTTTTGCGGATGCTTGCCTTTAGGGTGAACGTTTCTTGCAGGCCCGAAGGAGTGATGTTATGTACGTCGTCCACGATGTCACCGATTGTGGTGCTCCGGTGTCCCCTGTGTAGAGGTTTATTCCCGCAGATAGGGCGCACGCAGCCAATTGGGGTCTTTTGGCCGATAAGCACAACCGTGCGCGAGATGACGTGCAGTTGGTTCTGCACAAAGTCTTCCTACGACACAAAGGTTTCTTGTATGGCAGAGGCTGTCCAGTGCTGCTCGGTTTCAGACGCAGCACAGCTTCTGGCGGAACGCGAGGCACACGTGTGCTCATGCGGCACAAGGCACGAAAACTTCTCAAAAAATCTGGGTCTGCCCCAAAGTCAACCGCTCCTCTTCGCCGTCAAAATCGAACTTCACTAGCGTTTTTTGCCAACCTCATGGTTTACCAAAATTCTTTCTATTCCTCCTCTTTTTTCAAATCCAAAAAAAATCGCTTCCCTCGCGGTGAGGTGCAGCTACAGTGGAGCACGTTCGACAGTAGGTTACCCTAAACCCCGGGTACTCTATTATAAAAGTTTATTTTCGATACTTTAATGAACAAGGGGACTTCGCTCCCTGCTCTCTACGCTCGTCGACTCCCGGCTCGCTTCGCTCGCGGTAATGTATGAAAGGACTACAGTTGAGACCACAGTTATATGCTCGCTTCCCACATCTTCGCGGCAGTTAGATTTAATGAATCCCAAATTGTCCTGAGCAACTTTTTTTCGAGTTTCTTTATGAAACTTTCATAACGCTGAATCCGAAAAATACAATCTTTTTGTTCGAACTTGTCCGAATAATCGACAGGACCATTTTTTCAGCTTACCATTTTTCGGTTACCATATGGTAACGCTGGGAATAGCAGGGTGCAGGTTTTTTTTTAATACTTAAAAATACGAATATTTGCGAAAAAGTCTAACAAACACAGCTTTATCCAACAGGGGGCTCCTTCTTGATATTTATGACCAAATTTGATTCAGTTTTAGTTTTCTGAGATATCTCAACCAAACTCACAGATGCACTTAAGTTGGTTTTATACATCCTGACCAAATTTGGTTCAATCAACTTATTATATCATATAGCTGCCATAGGGACAATCATATTTTTTGAAAAAAACAGTACCGAAACGCGATTTAAAAGTATGGAAAAAACCTGTACCCTGTACTTCCTGGTGTTACCATATGGTTACACAAAAATAAAAATCGTAAATTTTCCGAGAAATAGTGTTTTTTCCGATTTTTTATACCCTGCGCCCAATAAAAATGGGCAAAAAAGGGTATAATGTGTTTGGCAGAATGTATGTAGCAGGTAGAAGGGGCGTGGCAGACCCTAAAAAGTATTTATATTTTCGATCAGGATCAACAGCCGAGTCGGTTGAGCCATGTCCGTCTGTCTGTCCGTCTGTTTGAACGCGTCGATTTCAGAAACTACAAGAGCTAGAGACATCAAACTTGGTATGTAGGTTCCTAGATATCATACGCAGATCAAGTTTGTTTTTATTTTTGGATCGAACCACTATATCATATAGCTGCCATGGAAACGATACATCGAAAATGAAGTTTTAGTATGAAAAAGTTTTGTGTTTGTTGAGATATCAGAACCAAACTGATAGATTATGTATCGGAGCTGGTATTATACATCCTGACTTAATTTTATTAAAATCGGTTAACTATATCATATAGCTGCCATAGGAACGATGCATCGAGAATGAAGTTTTGGTAT
Source organism: Drosophila falleni (assembly GCA_035045575.1). Lineage (NCBI taxonomy): Eukaryota > Metazoa > Arthropoda > Insecta > Diptera > Drosophilidae > Drosophila > Drosophila falleni. The sequence goes on along the minus strand of JAWNOV010000056.1, from coordinate 2,232,007 downwards.
GAAAAAGTTTTGCGTTTGTTGAGATATCAGAACCAAACTGATAGATTATGTTATGGAGCTGGTATTATACATCCTGACTTAATTTGGTTAAAATCATTTTACTATATCACATAGCTGCCATAGAAACGATGCATCGAAAATGAAGTTTTAGTATAAAAAAGTTTTTTGTGTTTTGAGATATTTTAACCAAACTGAGAATATGCATTAATGTTGGTTTTGTACATTCTGACCAAATTTGGTTTAAATCGGCATCATATATCTTATAGCTGTCATTTAAACAATTGGTCGAAAATAAACTTTTATTGAAGAGTACCTGGGCTCAGGGTATCCTACTGTCGAGCGAGCATTAAAAATTGCAAATGCGAAAAAAATGTAAAGGCTGAATATATTTATTGTTGGCTGTGCGATAGTCTTGCACATGCTAAATGTGCTAGCTTTGTATTGAAGGTCAAGGATTATATTTATAACAAGTCCTGTCTGAAACGGTGCTGTCAGTCTTGTCGTGAGCCCGAATTAAATATAAGAAAGTTCATGAGGCACACAAGGTTGGGTTTTAATACCTTATACAAAGCGTTTAGCAAACTTCAGTGTGAGTTTCAAGCCATGGAAGATAAATTTAATAGTTTTAAATTTGGTGATTCTGGCAATAATCTTCTGCCTCAAAATTCAAATAATATGGTCACGTCATCCCGATTCTTAGTCCTCTTTCCGGGGACTCAAGTCAATAATGGGCAACAGCTCGAATATTTTACTCCCGCCCCAGCAGGGAGCCTTCGCAATAAATTGGTCACAGAGTCATCAATTAACAACGTTGCACATTGGGCCCAATGGCCGTTTTTTTGGCATAAAGTCTAAAAATGATGTTAACGAGCTGAAACTTTGTATATATCACTAATACAAATAGCTTAGAACGTGGAAAAAAAAGTTGAAAATTTTGGCAACGCCTACCCATACCGCCCATACAAGAACACATTGCGTATACGTATGGTAATTATAAAAATAGATAAATTTTTATTTCTCTTTATATGTAATGTAAGAAGTTAGTTAGATATTAAATAAAAACTAGTTTTCTTAACATTTAAAAAAATATAAAGATAAAATATAAAAAAAAACAACTTATAAAAATTCGGATTCTTCTAACTTAAGCTTATCTACAAGTTCAAAATACCGCCAAAGCCGCAAAAAGCCGCAAACAAGATTATTACTAACTTTTTATACACACTCTCTACTTTGTTTTCACATACATTATATATCGCAGAAACACGCAGAAGGTTAGTTTTTACTCCACAGAAGACGAACACATATGTTTAGTTTTCTATCTTTTTGGACAATACAAAACAGTACACATATATAAAATATTATAAATTTGAACACCAAATTGTTTTGTTTTATCCATTCTACATACCTTGGCCTCCAAAATCCATTTTTTACAGTATCTTATTTTTCTTTTGTGTAAATTTGCCAAGCGCTCAAAGTGAATAAAAATGTCCCGCCAATTTTGTCGCAGGCTTCAGCTGTCTAATCACCTGACTTTGAAGCTTGATCAGAATGACAGGGTTGCATGTTTGGTAAAAGCGATCATCGATTTTTCCTATTTAGGGACTCTAGTTTGAATATACATAATTATAATTATTATTTGCTTCCACAAAATTTTCGACTTTATGCCACTTATTTGGCAATTCAGCCCAGTGTGCGTTGGTTGGTTGGATTCGCCAGATGTACTGGTTTCGTTAAGCTCAAATGAATTTATTAATTTACTTCTTGAGCTGTCTTTGTTCCAAGTCAACCCGGTTCAAAATATATTCTTGTTGATCTGATATTTGCATGTGATCCCTCTTGTACTACCATTGCACAAATCGATCCCATAGTATTTCCAGAAGACCCCTATCATCCTACTTGAGACTTAGCTTTAGAGCTGCCTGGGTTTGACCCTATTGTTTCAACTAACGTCGTGGTTCGATCTCGATGTTTCCGAAAAGCTAGTTTTCCAAAAATTAATTCGTTAATTCTTCAAACTAATTGGTCGCAATTTTACTATTGCACAAGCATTGACATTACCACTTCTGTTTGTTTAAAATGTCTTGAATTCGCTTTTTGATGAGTGCGTTCGTCGTGACTTTCCTAGGAGAACTAATAGACCTTCATGGCTGTCTCGGAAGCTAGCGCGCCTAAAAAATGTGAAGTGGCTCCATTGTAAAAGGTTAAGGAGTTCGGGATCTCCTTCTGATATTCCTCGCTATGTTACTGCCAGATCATATTTTATTTCTCTTATCTTGCGTCTCTATACTCAATATTAAAATCGTTGTCGGTTACAATTCGCTCAAAATCCCAGACAGTTCTATAACTTTGTTAACATGAAGCATAAATCCTCTGTATTACCCTTTTCTGTTTTCTATGAAGACTTGAAAGCAAATACTGATCGGGCAGAAGCCTAGTTTTTAATGGAGTTCCCGGATGTATACTTTGATACTGTTCTGGTTCTCTATGCAAGCCAATATTAAAATTATTTAAATTATCTGTTAATTATTGCTCTTCCAACAGTTCGGAAGGAATCATATAATATTCCACTTCATAAAAATTGTTATAAGTCAGATGTTAAAAATTTTACAAGTATTTCCAAATTGTCTGCAATGCCAAAAGTGTTTGAGAAACTGATTACTTCTCAACTTCAACACTTATGTAGCTCTTTATTTTCACCTTGCCAACACGGTTTTGTGAAATCAAGACCTACTACCACTAACCTACTTGAACAGTCCTCTCATGTGATCAGAGGATTTCGTAATAAAATGCTAACTGATGTCATTTACGCTGACTTTAGTAAGGCATTTGATTTTGTTAATCACTCTTTTATGCTTCATAAACTAAATCTTATTTGATTTTCTCATAGCCTACTTAATTGGATTTTTGAATATCTTAATTTTCAAACCCAAAAGGTTCTTTTTAAAAGCTTTCTTTCTAAACCTGTTCTTGTAATCTCTGGCGCACCTCAGGGTAGTCATATTGGTCCCTTACTCTTTAATCTTTATACTAACGATCTCCCATTTATATTTTCCCACTCTCACATACTAATGTATGCCGATGATGTAAAGCTATGCTTTTCGTATAATGACATAAATTCATCACTTTTTGCAAGCTGATGTCGATTTTTTATTTATTATAATTTATTTATCTAGGTGCAAGGTTATGTCGCTTTACAGAAGCAGGCCTCATATATTTAACTACACGATCGACCGGATTCGCGTGAATGATTTAGGAATACTTCTTGATCATAAGCTAAAATTTGATCTTCATATCGCTTACACTGTCAATAAGGGTACTCAAGTTCTTGGATTCATTAAACGATGGTCTAAGGAATTTCAGGACGCTTGTACGACTAAATTACTCTACACTGCTCTCGTTCGTTCCAATTTTAAATACGGGTTTTGTCGCCACAATATTTGGTACACCAAGATTCAATTGAGTCTGTTCATTTCTTTTTTTTCCTCTTCGTGGCTTCAACTGGGCTTCTAGCTTGGACTTGCCCCCTACCATGAAAGACTCTTACTAATTAACCTTCCATCTTTAGCTAATCGTCGCACTATGCTAGGTGTTATATTTATTATCAAATAACTTGACGGTGATATTGACTCCTCTGTATTAACTTGTCGGTTCCTTCTAGACGTACACGAAACTTCATTCCTCTTTCTCTTAATACCTGTACTACTAACTTCTCTCTGCATGAACCTTTTCGAGTACTCTGTGTTGATTACAATCGACTTTATCGTGTTTTCAACTAAGAAGCCTCTCTTTTTACCATTAAATAAGTAATTCTAGGCTTTTTAAACCGTATACATTAACACAACATAGCTTTCCTTATTTTCTTTCGTTGATCTGATTGGGTTTGTTTTCCACAATCCTTGCAACTTATGTTGGATCAATTAATTCATTTTTTTAATTCCCCAGACTAAACTTAACTTAATTTTTTTATATTTTCAGTCATATAATAAATTCGTTTTTTAAATTTCATAATTTAATTGTTAACTTAATTTTACTTTAAACATTTGTTTAATTTTATGCATATTTTAAATTTTTGCCGAATGATATTAGTTGACGTAAATAAATAAATAAAATAAATAAAAATGCCACTTTATTGCTGCTGTCATCTTTGAAGTCATAGTAATATACATTTAATCGGTAATATCTTGCCGAAACGAATTTTTACAGATAAATGTGATATACAAAAACACGTGAAATTTTATCGACTATAACCTATTGAAATTTGATAAAGATGCCAATGAAAGCTAAAAAACTTTATACCCGTAAAATGCTACCCGAGTACTTTAGTAAAAAATGTACTCCTTAAAGTCCTTAAACTCACCTTTCCAAGGATATATAGAAAATATCTGTAGCTTCTATGGTTTGGAAACTATTGGGGGCTACATTTTAGCGGGATCTAGCGTTTTTCCGCTAAACTAGTGGCTTTTTCAAATTGTCGAAAAACAAACTTTTCTAGATTTTCGAAAAGAAATAAATCCCCATCATTACATCTAAGGTATTTTATCGCTTCGATGTAAGCATACAAACAAACAAACTGTCTTTTCATCTCATTTTGAAAAGTCCACAATAAATTTCAAATTTATTTATAAAATCAAGAGGATAAACAAAATGCTGTGGGAATTAATAACAACAACGATATGTCACTAAATGTAGAAGACGCTGAAAAATTGATTACATACAATGAGACAGACGACACGACGACAAAAAATTCAACGGCTCCAGATGGAGTTGGAGAATTTGAAAATGCAGACGAAAATATTGTCGATTTGAAAATACGTACTGAAACTCTTAAGGAGCTGATTCCAATGTTCGACGGCGGTGATTAATTTAAAAATTGGTTATCAATTCTAAAAGGTGTACAAGATACCTATAAAAAAAACAAAGGAGTGGCTGTTTTCCAATCCAGGTTTCATGATAATAACTATTGATAGATACAAAATATATGTACAGAAACCAAAATAGATATACGACGCAAAATTCAAGATTGCGTTTGGCACAACGGCGAGTGTTTCGCCAAATATTTCAACAAAAAGCTAATATTGGCAAACTCTATTGATCTATCAGAAGTCGAATTTATTCTATACGCAATCGACGGCATCCCGGATGTAAACTTGCTCAACACTGCAAAACTACAGAATTTTTCGTCGAAGGCAGAATGGATGCAAGCTATCAATAACGTTAAGCTACCAACATCTTCAGGACAACAACGACCGGGTCAAACTAAGAAGGTAGATAAACAACAACAAAGCAAAGGAGAAGGCAAGCCCAAAACACAACGTGAAGTGCTATAATTGTAATAGCATGGGGCATATGACCAACGAATGTCGCAAGCCTAATCGTCAGAATAGAGCTTGTTTTGCATGTTCAGAAATGGGACATGTAGCCAAAGATTGTCGTCTATCACTGCGGACGGCAGTTCACGTTATTGACAAAAGCAGCACGAAGGGTGCGAAAGGCGACTAGCAATATATACGGCTTTCAATGAAAATTTGCTATGACTGTCCGATCAGATCGAGTTATATATCGATCTAAAGGTTTAGTCCTAATAAGATAAGTCATGAGATAAGGTTGTGTAAGTGGGAGGGAAAAAATTAAAAAAAATTATGGGGCATTTAGAGCCTTTTGTTAAAGTTTTTTATTTTTTTAAATTCTTATTAAAAATGCCTGTCGATTGATACCTCGATTACCCGAATCCGACAACAAGTTCAAAAGATAGTTAAATTTGCAACTTTTAGTGGACTTCTCAAAATGAGATGAAACAAGTGAGCGGTTACAGTCAAGCACGCTCGACAGTAGGATACCCTGAGCCCAGGTACTCTACACTGAGGTTGATTTTTGACCAATTGTTCCTATGGCAGCTATTTGATATATGCAACCGAATTAAACCAAATTTGGGCAGAAGGTACAAAATCAAGTTAAATGCAAAATACTTTTTCATACTAAGACTTGATTTTCACCCGATCGGTCCAATGACGGCTATATGATATAGTGGACCGATTTTAACCAAATTTGGTCAGGATGTATAATAACAGCCCAGATGCATACTCTATCAGTTTGGCTTCGATATTTCAACAATCAAAAAAAATTTCCATACTAAAACTTCATTTTCATGTATCGTTTCTATGGCAGCTATATGATATATTGATCCGATCCAAGATAAAAACAAACTTGATCTGCGCCCGGTATCCAGGAACCTAAATACTAAGCTTAAGATCGACGCGTTCAAACAGACGGACAGACAGACGGACATGGCTCAATAAACTAGGCTGTTGATCCTGATCAAGAATATATTTACTATGGAGGGTCTGCCACGCCCCCTTCTGCCTGTTACATACATTCGGCCAAACACATTATACCCTTATTTGCCCATTTTCAATGGGCTCAGGGTATAAAAATTGTTTATCTGTTTGCATCAAAGCGCTAAACAAACTAAGATGTAATGATAGGGATTTATTCTTTTTCGAAAATCTAGAAATGTTTGTTCTACGACTTTTTAATTTTCCGCTAGCTTAGCGGGAGAATGCTTTTTCACGCTAAAATTGAAACCTCAACAGTTTCCAAATTATCGAAACTCCAGTTATGTTCTACATATCGTTGAAATGGTGTGTTTATGGGCTTTTAGGCGTACCATTAAACCTTTTTACTAAAGTAATCATGCAATATTTTTCAGGTAAAATAAGGTTTTTTAGCTTCAATTTTGGCGATTTCTTTTTTGGTATATTAAATATATATTTTGGATGAAGGGTTTGAAAGATACTACTTGCTAGCTGAATATATACATTTTTCTATCGGTCGAAAATCACGCTTTAGTACGAAAAACTTTTTGGTTTTATAAGATATCTCAACCAAACTGCTACAATATATAGCATATCCTGACCAAAGTCAGACCGTCTGTAGACGGTCGTCCGTTTTTAGATTACACAGCCACACAAAATAAAAGTGATGCTCTGATCTAGAGGTCTCACTATGCTTACTATTTGGATTTATAATTTTTAAGAATTCAAAATGGCGGATGCAATGTGGCAGAGTTTCGTATGAAACTCGTTACTCGGGTATTTGGGGTCGCTGATCTTTTTTTCTAAAGTAATCAGGTAACATTTTTTAGGTAAAATAAGGTTTTTTAGCTTTAATTTTGGCGATTTCTTTTTTGGTATAATAAATATAAATTTTGGAGGAAGGGCTTGAAAGATATTACTTGTTAACTGAAAATTTACATTTTTCTATCGGTAGAAATCACGTTTTAGTACGAAAAAATTTTTGGGTTTATGAGATATCTCAACCAAACTGATACAATATGCATTAAACATGGTTTTATATATCCTGACCAAAGTCAGACCGACTGTAGACGGTCGTCCGTTTTTAGATTATAATATATATGTATGTATAGAATTTCACCACTCCACTATATATATATATAGCGACAATAACGTATGCGCCATTTTCCGAAATTATTTTTTTAAGCCAATATGTTAATAAACACCACCCGCATCTGCACCTAAAACATAACATTTTTATTTTATATATTTACGGAGATATTGGCCTGTCAATAATAACGTAAGCGACAGATGATTCTTTTAGTATCCGCAAAAATAACGTAAGCGACATAAAACCACATATGTATGTATGTATGCAAATGCATCTCGAAGAAAACTGTTCAAACCAAGATTAAGAGAAACCGAATTAGAGATGAAAGGAGACCGAAAAAGTGCCGTTGATCTTATCTCTAAGTAGACTCTTTGCAAATTGTTTTGTGATGTTTTTGTGTAGTTTCAGATTTTGAAGTGAAAGGTTACATATACTAAATACGGTACATAGTACATACACAAAGATTTTGAAATTAATACATTGAAGTAAGTACAAATTGTTCATTGTTATTTAATCATTAAGATTTATTGTGTTAGTTCTCTTTCTTAGAAAAATGTGGTCTGTTCAGTGCTGTATGTAACAAGTTTGCAGTTGTTAATTTTTTTTTTTATAATTTGCTCAAGGTTATTGCAATGTCACTTGTGCCTTACAGCGATAGTGAAAGCGAGTCAAACACAGATGTCGTTTCAATTGAAGAGGAGACTTGCATTGGCAGGCGGGGCTACAAAAATCTAAAGAAAGGCAACGGAATTCCACAAATTCAAATTGCAAGATGTGCCCAAAGGAATCCCTGTTATAATAAAAAATGCGGTAATAACTATTTTTCTAAGTTTAGTGAAGAAGATCGGCAATCCCTTAATGAAAACTTTTGGGGAATGAGTAACAGTAAACAAAAGTCTTGGTTGGCCTCATGTATTGTTAAAAATGACGTAAAAAGACATAGAGTGCAGAGCAGTAGACGCAAGCTAACTTATGAGTATTCCATACATATTGGCGCAACTGCTTACAAAGTTTGCCAACAGTTTATTTTAAAAACCTTAAATATCTCGCAACAAATGATGAGGAGCATTATTCTGAATACGAAGACAACAAATAATATTAAAAAGCAAAAAAAATAACACAAGAGAAATCAGAGGAAAGAAAGGTTGCGATTAGAAAAAATTATATCGAGACATTACTAGCTGTGTCATCACACTATTGCCGCAATAAGAGCAATCAATTACATTTTTGCACAAGGAGTTCAGCAATGTTTCGCATTTATATAAATGTTATATTGAACATTTAAAGGAAAGAGAACTATTGGACTCCTCACTGTCTTTACAAGTGTTTCGCAAAAATTTTTAGCAATAATTTCCACATTGGATTTCATTTGCCGAAAAAGGACAGATGCAGTAAATGCGATCTAGCTAAGGACACCGTTATTGAATAGGAAGAATTCAAGAACCATATAAGAGACAAAAATAAAATCAAAAGCATTTTCCTGAAAGATCAAAAAATAATAACGGAAAATAATTTATTTCTTTAGCAAAAATATCTCTATTTTATGCCAGAAAATTTGAGTATCTACGAAAACGGCACCAGAAATGGATATTGCGTTCTATGTGGAGAAAAAGATACAACGAAATTTGCACAGGGAATTAAGTTTGTATTGCGCTAGTTGCGCAGGACAAAACCAAAATAAGGCCATGTTGATCATGATTTCTTGTTTTATTAATTCATCGGTATTTGTTGAAACTATTAAGATTACATATTTGTTGCCAGGTTATACAATGATGCCAGTTGACTCGGTTCATAGCACAATAGAATCGTTTACTCGAAATAGAACAGTGTGGGCTCCTAGTGAGTGGCATACAATAACACTAGGCAACAAAATCGCACTTTTTACGAGTTACAGAAACCAAACCTACTTTTTTGGATAGATTTGGGGCCAAAACCGACGAAAAACATTTTTTTTTTTTTTTATGGTGAGATTTTTTTTTCACAATTAGGTTTTTTTTTAATACTTTTTTTCAGAGGTGCGCCCACATTTGTCACCATTACACGAAAATGCCAGTACCGATTGATCGAAGCTTTACTTTAAAGCTAATGAATATATCTATATTTCATTTATGCACAGTCTTAGATTTAAACCAATAGTTTAAGAGATATCAATTTTTGAATTAAGAAAATGATGCTTTTTTCTTGGCTTTTTTCTTAGCTTTTTTCACTTAAAAATTCGAAACAATTTTTTTTACATTTTATTTACACTTGCGTAGCTGCTGTAATTACACGTTGTTTAAGATATGATTTATTAAAATCTATGGTGAGACGGCGATATGTTATTATGTTGAGTCGAGCAATGTTTTTGTCGACTTTTTTGACTTCGTTGTGGTGTGGCACAGGGATCCCTAGGGATCCCACAGTCCAATCGGCAAATACAGTGCAGCAAACCGTTAAGTACGGTGGCGGGACCATAATGGTTTGGGGCTGTATTTGTAAAAATGGAGTTGGGCCCTTAGTTTTAATCGATGGGATAATGCGTAAGGAGCAATACCTAAAAATTCTACAAGAAAAATTTGGGAGGAGTCATTGCTAACATGGGTCTTGCTGCTGAAAAATGCATTTTTCAGCAAGACAATGACCCAAAGCACACATCCCATTTGGTGAAAAATTGGTTATTGGTACTCGATTCCACCTGAAATGGTGCGACGCTACACGCAAAGTATGCCAAACCGCATTAACAACCTCAAAAAATCAAAATGGACTCGTTATTAAAAAAAACTTAATAAAAATATTTGTTTAAAAATATTTGCAGTGCAAAACTGTAACATGTGACTTTCTTTACATTTTTGATTGGTAAAATTCTTCCAGCCTATCAAATTTCTTCAAATTTGTAGATAAGAGAGCTAAATATTTCACTAAGAAAACAAGACTATGATCTTAAGCATGCTTAAAGCAGAAGAAATAATACAGACCGTTGAAGTGAGAACATTGAACATGTGTTACAGTTTTGCTCGTCAGTGTATATAGGTTGGGGAAAAGTAATCCATTATTTTTTTGGTGTCAGCTTTGGTATGCTAATGTAAACTATTGGTCACACTGATTTAAACTTGGGCTTTTTAGAAAGGTGGGCTTCCCCTTTAAAACGCAGTGTAGTACATTTTTTGGTGGGTCGATTCTATTGTGAGAGAAATTTTGTTAAGCATGGAGATCAACAAAAAAAAAAATTCGCTATATTTTGCAATTTCTTTTTGATAAAGGCGAAAATGCAAGCAAGGCGACTGAGATTGTGAACGATGCTTATTGCCTCGATACTGAATCGACTAGTCATGCACAATTTTGGTTTCGAAAATTCCGTTCCGGACGCTTAAGATGCACCTAGAGTTATTAGACCCTTCGTCGAAAATTCTGATAAGATCGTGGAGCTAACTGAAGCACACCGGTATGTCAGCAGACCGGCATGTCAGCAGCCGCAGTATCGCCCAAGAGCTTAACATTGACGACAAAACAGTTTTAAGCCATTTACAAAAAGCTGGATTCAGTAAGAAGCTAGACGTATGGGTGCCACACGAGTTATCAAAAATAACATACTAGACCAAATTTCCATCTGCGAATCCTTGTCCAAACGTAATGAAATCGACCCATTTCTCAAGCGGATGGTGACTGGTGATGAAAAATGGGTCACGTACGACAATGTTTTTAGAAAACGATTCTGGTCAAGACGCGGTGAATCAGCTCAAATGGTATCCAAACCAGGATTAACTGTTAGGAAGGCTTTGCTGTGCGTTTGGTGGGATTGGAAGGGAATCATCTACCATGAGCTGCTTCCATATACATACAAACCCTCAATTCAGACCTCTATTGTCAACAACAAGACCCTTTGAAAAAGGCAATTTACAAAAATCGACCAGAATTGGCCAATAGAAAAGGAATTGTCTTTCACAAGGACAACGCTAGACCACACACATCTATAACGACGCGCAACAGACTAAGGGAGCTCGGCTGGGAAGTTTTAATGCATCCACCGTATAGTCCGGATCTAGCACCAAGCGACTATCACCTTTTTTTGTCCTTACAAAATTTTCTTGAAGGTAAAAAAATTATTTTAATTAAGGACTGCGAAACTAGGTTAGTCGAGTTTTTTAACAGCAAGGACCAGAGCTTTTTTGAGCGGGGAATTTTTAAGTCGTCCTCAAAATGGCACCAAGTCATTGAACAAAACGGCACATATTTAAAATAAATCGGACAGCCCAAACCGTAATAAATTAATTTTGAAAATAATATATAAATAATGGATTAAATATATAATATATATATATATATATAATAACGAGTTCCCGCATATGTTTATTAAAAAAAATTTAACTTTAATATAATAAACTTAGAGCGATATGAACATCGGAGTTTGAGAATAATTCAAGACTTAATATTAAATAATTTGTCGTCGCTTATCAAACCTCGGCTGTGAGCTTTTGGAGAGTGAGTTTTGCCCTCTAATATAAACAGAGAGATCTTAGGGATCGCTCTTTTTGAGAAGACGAATATTTGGGTGCTAAGCAACAGCCTGAATTTGTACCGCGTCGGCAGATTTGACCGTTGGTGGGAATAACGATTCTAGCGGATGTTTATACACTCCTGCTCAAAATTATACGACACCTCGAAAATTTTAGCTTCGACCCTCGCAGAAGAAGGGGAAAGTATAGTTAAACAAAATAAAGTATGGAGAGTAATTGCAGAAAGAGTTCTGCAAAAAATCTGCTGTTCTCATCTCTAATTGCATCTTTCGTTTTCAAGTAAAAAGCACAAAAGGTCTATTCTAGGCTTGTTTGCAATTGTAACAAAATTATACGACACATTTCAATTTTCTTAATACATAAGTAATATTTAATACTTAATAGAGCCGCCTTGAGCTTTTGTTACCTTAAAAAGTCTTTAAGGCATTGAAATTATTTAATTTCATAGATAGTTATGGTCTAAAAGAGACCATTGCTTTAAAATTTCGTTTTTAAGATTGTCAACCGTATCAAATTTTTTATTTTTCTCATAGACTCGCCAAGAAAAGAGCTAAAGCATTATGGTAGGATGCAGAAGCTATATATAGAAATCAGTTGCCTCCAAATAAATGAGGAATACAATAATCACATTTAAAGAAGTCCCTTTGATGGACGGCCTTATGCGAAGTTACAATCCAAGGACGATGATAGAAAACGTAAAGAAAGCTATTCTACTATATAATAAGTGGCTTTTCAAACCTTTCGTGAACATGATTACCCCTAATGCCAACATATCATACAGGTTGGTAGTTATATAGAAAGTTTTCGATTCAGAGTATAGGATTGGAGAGCTGCTAAAGCAGCCAGAGTTCCTTACAAAAATAGCAAAAGGACTTGTTTCCTTCAAGGAAATAGCATTACATGACTTAGTCGGCTAAGCAACTACTGGAAAAGAGCTGTTTATCTGACATCAGATAAAGATATGAAAATGCAAATCATTTCCCAATTTGGTTGGATAAAAAGGAAAAATATGCATATATTTAGTATTTTGGTAGAGGTGAATGCTCATTTTATATAAACCAGTCTTCCAAAATTTTTTTTGAGACAACCATTACAAAAATACGTATAATTTAAGGCATCTAACTTAAAAAATTCCTGTAAATAGGGATTTTCCACATATTACATAGTAACGGTCAACTAAAGCAATTGTTCATTTAAAACTGCTTATAAATTGATAAATTTTATAATAATTATTTAAAATCAAGTAAATTGCATATTATTATAATTATATTAGTGTTTACTAACTCAAAAAATACTTTAGAAGCAATAAATAGCAAAAGATATTACCAAAAGTCGCGTGCGAAATTCCTCTGTGATGCAAGCGAACGGCCATATGTTTTTCCGCTCAAGCCGACAAGACCGTCTACAGACGGTCTTCAGTATTTTGCACCTGACGGTCGTTCCAACCAACGAAAGATTATGAAATTTAAAACTTTAGCTTATTTAACCTATATCTACTTATAAAATAAATATCAACTTGATTGAATGACTATTTTAATTTTGTCTGTTAAAGGGCTAAAGTTAATCTAATGTTAATATGTTATCTAAAAATAAAGTTTTAGTAAATGCCTTTAGCATGTTACCATATGTTAACGCTGGAAATATTAGGGTTAACTTAGTTTTGAATTTTCCCTTAAATATTTACATACTTGTGCGTGTGTTTGTTTGTGTATTTCGGTTTTTCCTTAACACCTTGCTTACTCAAGTTAGTTGTTATTGTAAGCACAGCGATTGTTTTTGTTTGTGTTTACTTCTCCTTATTTCAGTTTCGGCGCTTCGCCGTTTAAATACATATACTTGTATGTGTGTGCTCGTTTTTCGTTTTTGTTAGCTGCGCTCTCACAGACAAATTGTTTTTGTTTTTTGCTCTCTTGTTTAGAGCACAATTTGAGTGCCTCCAGCTCTATTTACGTGGGCAGTTTCTGCCTTTAAATGATCTGTTTAACCCCTGTTGGAAATAAGCCGTACTGGAAAAAAAAAACTGCACTATCAAGTGTGCTGATGATTTTGAGCAACTAAGATTTATTGATTGTTGTCCAGTATGCATCGACTTACAAATTGATTTCTCAAGAATGTATAATTCTGTGAGAATTCAATTCTCAAAACTTAGTAAAATGGCTAGGCTTCTTTCGAGTGATTTTGACTCTAGTCTCGAGTTTCTTAGTTAATACAAATTTAATTTACCACCCGATTCTCAATTTTTAGCAGTTCATCCTAATATATCAGTGACTCAGGTCCCGAGACTCCATTAGCATCACGCCTGTGTTAAGACGATACGTTGTCTTTATGGCCCTCTCCGAGTATTGTTAGCCTATTCAATTCTCGTACACCTTCTGCTGGTGATTCTATCACTCAGACAACTTAATCGGCCCAAGTCATCGTGTCTTCGGTGCGGGTTAAATCTAGTCGAAAGGGTAGACCTCCTCGCACTTCGCAGTTCCCAAAATCCCTATTCTAAATGTTGTTGCTCCTCGTAAGCAAGTATTCGGGGCTAGGTTACCCTCGAACACTACTTGTGAATCTGTGGCGGCATACATTTCTAACAAATTTCTGCTTATGTCTCAATTACTTAATTTAATTTTTCCACAGTCCGTGAAATATCATATTTTAAAATAAGTGTCCCTCACGACTTATTAACTGTCATTTGTGATCCAAAATTTGGGCCATCACATATGATTGTTCATGAGATTAAGCCCAAAAGGCGTAGGGAATCCTTGCCTGTTTCCCTCACAGCCGGCAGCTCTAATATACATAAGCCCGCCAGTACGACTTCGAAAAACTAGATCTGTGACCCGATTTTGCATGTGTGCATTATCAAAATGTTAAAGGCCTCTTTACTAAGCTCAAAAATCTATATTTGAGTAGTTTGTCTGTTGATTCTGTTATATTTGTTTGTAAAGTAAAATATAGCATAATGGCAGAATTTTGAATAAAGATATAAATAAAATAAAATAAACAAAAATAAATAAAAGGAAATGAGATCTTAGAATATAAAGATTAGTAAGGAATGACAAGAAGTAAGTGCCAAAATAACAGAAATAAAATCAAATTTTGATAATTTATATAAGTGCTTAACGCAGAATAGGGAAATCCAGAAAAATACAATAAATAAACAATCAAATATATTAGTAGAAAGCTCTAATAAAGCTCGTGAACTAATATATGACCATAGGGAGAAATTAACAAGTAACCATTTGCAGTGGTTCATTCATTCATACCTCTGTGGAACGCCAACGGTATTTCACGGCATAAGCCTGATCTTACCCAATTCCTATACGACAATCACATTGATGTAATGCTGCTTTCTGAGACGCACCTTACTAACAAATATAACTTTTAAATACCCGGATGGAAAAGCACACGGCGCACGCTGGGGTGAGAGACCCCAAAAACGACGATTAATTCAAAATACAAATTTTGGAGTTGCAGAATCAAATTAATATGTGGTCAAAGAAGGAGTAAACAAATTATGGCTCTATGTCTAATAGAAACCCTGTAATGTGACGCCAATGTTGAAACTTTGTGTTTTCGTTTTTTGAAATACGAAAAAATTATATTTTTTGTCACTTTTGATGACGACTTTCACGTAAAAAATTAGCAAAAAAGAATTTTTAAAAAATGGAAACAATAAATTTGAATCCTTAACAATTTTCCTAAATTTTTTTGAATCGAAAATGTTTAGTAATTATATGGAAAAAAATTTAAATAAAAAGTACTTTTGAAATAAGAGGTATTTTTAACTTTAGATAGGCAAAAGTTGCTTCAAACGTAACCAAACCACAGTGGTTCCTCCCATAGGCCAAAAATAAAAAAGTCCAAGCTAAAATTTGGACTTTACATGTGTCAACACGGTTTAAGAGTTGGTCTAGCTATTAAACTGTTTTCTTGTTTTTGTTTTGCTCTAGCTGTCCTCTTCAAGAATAGCATCAAAAGAGACTACATAATATTATTTTGGTATTGCAGCGTGAGCAACTTGCAACTTGTAGAGCTATCAATAAAAAAATTAAGAACCCATTAAAAACAAAGTTATTGTGCGATGGAAGGGTTAAATTTTAGAAATAAAGGTATTATCTATATTAATACAACAAAAAGTATATGTAATTTCTGCTGTGTTTTGTGTAAATCTGTATTGTGTTAAGTACATTATTTTAGACGTTCTGTGTTTGTCTTTGCTGTGTTTCGTTAGAGTTTTCGTTATGAAGGTAAAATCAGGAATCAAAAAATCTTTTTGTATATTATGAAATAACATTTGAAGATTATGTGATATTAATTTCAAGTGCCAATAGGCGCCTAGGCTCTTGCTATATAAAAAATGTAACCAAACCTTTTTCCATTATATTTGTTTTGTTTTTACATTATAATTAAAACGAGTACATATAAACTGAAAAAAAAATATCTTTAATTATTTTGTGCTTGTTGTTGTTAATTTATTGTTACATTTTTGCGGTTTGTCGTTGAAAAAATTATTTTTTTTCAACAAAAGCTCGATTTTAGACTGATTGTTCGTATGGCGGCTATATGATATAGCAGTCCGATTTCAACCAAATTTGCTCAGGATATATTTGACCATCCCAAATGCAAATTCTGTAAGTTTGGTTAAGATGTCTCAAACAACAAAAAAGTTTTTCATACAAACACATAATTTCAGACCAATAGTTCATATGACAGCTATATGATATGGTGGTCCGATCCGGCTGATTTTTATACATAATCTTACTATAAATTTATAAAAATTTTGTGTTAAGTTTCAAGCCTCTATCTCAACTAGAAGTATTTTTGGCCGCCCTCCCCATACAACAGGAACCAGTGTGCAATGCTGAGCTTAACTGCGTCCAAGTGACTATTGGTACTGTTTTGTGGTAGCGCCAAAACCACTCACTTGCGCTACCCTCAAACAAATTACTGGCATAACGAGAAATTAATTCAAAGTTCCCATCTAAAGTTTGCATTGTCAGAGCCTCCACTCGATATACAAATACATTAACTGACTTGGATGCATGTCCCGAAAACCTTAATTTCCAATTAGAAATCACTTGACTTATATGATCGGGTCTTAAGTAAGCGACCTGCTGAGATCCCTTTGGAGTTGGAAAAATCCCATTATTCTTTCCTTGCATTATGACCAACTGATGTAACAACACTGGGCAATTGGAGAAATTACTCAAATGATTGATGATCCCTATTCTGATTTGGCTCTACAGCTGCATTGCTTTGAGTTGGTCGATTGGCAATTCTTTGCAAACCGACTTCGATAGTTTGAGTCAACATTTCCGTTTGTTGTGCTAGTACACTAACTAGTGCGGTGCTTATAGCTTGTTGAATACTCATAGTATTTGCCTCGTATCAATTTCTTAACTCTTCTGTAGCTGCACTTTCGGCTCCAGGCTCAACGTTTTGTTGTTGAGTTGTGGCATCAGCTTGCTTCTTTGTTTTAGACCTGGTCTGTGGATCATTCATTATTGCCGACGATTGAGCTGCCGCCAGTTCTTCAGCCGAATTGATATTAGAAGATCGTACAGATCTTTGACAAACAGGGCAAGTTTTCCTATTACCACTCCTTGCAATAAAACACACCCGATGAAACGTATGATTGCAGCTTGTGATCACTATATGATACAAATACAGCATATCTCTTCAGTATCTGCGAATTGATCTAAGTCCTCACAGCTGTGCCTTACATTTATGGTACTGCTAAACTGAGACTTAATTTATTTAATTCTATTATTATTATTTTGACTTTAGATTATTTAATTTATTACTTTAAACCTCTAACGGTTAAGAGCGTCTGCAGACGGTCATCCGTTTTTAAAATATAAATGGGAAACTAATAAATATTTATTTTCGAATATATTTAATATATATTAAGATTTGATTTTCTGACGTTAAAAAAAATATATAATTATTTACCGATGAACCGTTATTTTACAGAATTTTGTTAAACATTAAAATTGTGGAAAATACCAAATTTAATTTAACTAAATAAGTTGCGATTTCAATCGCCAAAAAAATATATACTGACTAAGGCTATCTATTTGTAAATTAGACTGCTAGTAGGTAATATTATTCTCTTATGATTTGTAGAAAAATAAATACAAAAATACAACTAGAAGTATTCTTAAAACCTAAAAACTGAGGACCGTCTGTAGACGGTCTTGTCGGTTTGAGCGGAAAACTAGTGGGCCGGTGCTACAGTCGAGCATACTCGACAGTCGGAGACCCCGTACTTACTAAGGAAAAAACTTATAATGGAAAAAAATTACAAATAATTTTGTTAACTTAAGTGCATATTCCGTCAGGTTGATGTCTCATGAAACATAAAAGAATTTCATACTAAGACTTAATTTTCGCCGGATTGGTCTTATGACAGCTATATGATATAGTGGTCTGATTAGAACCAACTTTGGTAAGGATGTATAAGACTAACTTAAATGCATATTCTATAAGTTTGGTTACGATATCTAATAAAACTAAAAAGTATTTCATACTAAGACTCGATTTTCGCCCGATCGATCCTATGACAGCTATATGTTATAGTGGTCCGATTTAAACAAACTTTGGACAGAATATATAAAACCAAGTTTAATTTATATTCTATACGTTTGGTTACGATTTCTCATAAAACAAAAAAGTTTTTCATACTAAGGCTTGATTTTGGCCCGATCGGTCCTATGACAGCTATATGATACAGTGGACTGATTTGAACCAACTTCAGTAAGGATGTATAAGACTAACTCAAATGCATATTCTATAAGTTTGATTACGATATCTCATACAACAAAAATGTTTTTCATACTAAAACTTAATTTTCGACCGATTGTTCCTATGGACGCTATATGATATAGTGGTCCGATTCAAAAAAGAAACAAACTTAACCTGCCTGCAATATAGAGGAATCTACATACCAAATTTGGTGTCACTAGCTTTTAAATTGGTCTTATAATTGGGATATGAAATTTTTTTTTTCGATTTGTGGGCGATATAGGGGGCGTAGCCGAATTTTGAAACAAACTTGATCAGCCTGCAGTATAGAGGAACCTACATACCAAGTTTGATGTCTCTAGCTTTTATAGTTTTTGAGATCTAGGTGTTCATACAGACAGACAGACGGACATTGTCATATCGACTCGGCTATTGATGCTGATCAAGAATATATATACTTTATGGGGTCTGCCACGCCTCCTTCTGCCTGTTACGCACATATTCGGTAAAACAAACCCAATAGACCCCTGTACTTTTTTAAAATACGGGGTCTAAAAAATATGGCCGTTCGCTTGCATCACAAGGGAATATCGTACCTGACTTTTAACGATAAGTTTTGACATTTTTTGCTTCTAAAGATCTTTTTGAGTTGGTAATCACTAATATTACTATAAATATGCAATTTACTTTAATTAGGGTGCCTATTATTTATAAAATATTTTAATTTGTAAGCAATTTTAAATGATCAATTGCTTGAGTTGATAGATTCGGTAGAAGCGATGATAAGTTTAGCAGTGATAAAACTGATGGGACTCCGAATATGTTGTCGACAACATTTGATCTAGAAACCCATATTATTCCTAAAACATTAGAAAATTGGAAAATTATTGAAAATGATAATTCCGACGCATTTCTTCAAGATTTAAGCCTCTCATTCAATGCTTCCCAACACACTAAAGCAACACTTTCACCTAAACTATCCTCATAACAACTGCATGCATCTAAATATTTTTGAATAGCGCCACTCCTCAGAGCCAATTACAATGAGGAAAAAGCTGAAGCATTGCATTATGGCAGGATGCTGAAGCTATATATGTAAATCAGTTGCCTGCAAATAAATGAGGAATACAATAATCACATTTAAAGGAGTCCCTTTGATGGACGGCCTTATGCCAAGTTACAATCTAAGAACGATGATAGAAAACGTAAAGAAAGCTATTCTACCATATAATAAGTGGCTTTTCAAACCTTTCGTGAACATGATTACCCCTAATGCCAACATATTATACAGGTTGGTAGTTATATAGAAAGTTTCCGATTCAGAGTATAGGATCGGAGAGCTGCTAAAGCAGCCAGAGTTCCTTACAAAAATCGCAAAAGGACTTGTTTCCTTCAAGGAAATAGCATTACATGACTTAGTCGGCTAAGCAATCACTGGAAAAGAGCTGTTTATCTGACATCAGATAAAGATATGAAAATGCAAATCATTTCCCAATTTGGTTGGATAAAAAGGAAAAATATGCATATATTTAGTATTTTGGTAGAGGTGAATGCTCATTTTATATAAACCAGTCTTCCAAAATTTTTTTTGAGACAACCATTACAAAAATACGTATAATTTAAGGCATCTAACTTAAAAAAATACCTGTAAATAGGGATTTTCCACATATTACATAGTAACGGTCAACTAAAGCAATTGTTCATTTAAAACTGCTTATAAATTGATATATTTTAGAATAATTATTTAAAATCAAGTAAATTGCATATTATTATAATTATATTATTGATTACTAACTCAAAAAATACTTTAGAAGCAATAAATAGCAAAAGATATTGCCAAAAGTCGCGTGCGAAATTCTTTTGTGATGCAAGCGAACGGCCATATGTTTTTCCGCTCAAGCCGTATTCAGTATTTTGCACCTGACGGTCGTTCCAACCAACGGAAAATTATAAAATTTAAAGCTTAAGCTTATTTAACCTTTATCAACTTATAAAATAAATATCAACTTGATTGAATGACTATTTCAATTTTGCCTGGTAGAGGGCTAAATATTTTTATATATGTATCGTTTATTTATCCTAGAAGAAGAAATGCAGTAGCGATTTTACGAAATCGAAACCCCAATAAACTAAAACTGAACATAATGTATTAATCAACAAATCATTAACTACTGGAAGCCGCACAACACATTTGTAATACCAATGTTGCCTCTAACAAGAAAGAAGAAGATAACACAATGTCCGATGACGATAACTCAAGGCAGTTTATTAACCCGCCGCTCGTATCCGATTAATTTAATTGATATACTTCGAAAAGGTTTTAATCACTCCAGCGCTTGTTGCCATCTATTGCAGAATCTTCAGTTGATTTTCATTTATCAACCGGTTCCTTGCATTTACATATGCAACTTAAATGCTCAAGCAACTATAAAGAAGACACAAATTATTGTATGCCATGCGTTGTTATGTTCATGAGACCTATTGAACTTGGATGTAGATCAGGTCCACAATTTCTCCTGATACTCTTCAAAAGTCTAAATATTATTAAAAACACTTGCTCATTCCTATATGATGATTTATAGTGCGATAACGTAGTTCTTGTCCACATAGCATCATTTCAAACCTACAAAACATCATTAGTTCTCCTATTTTTTTTTCCAATGAGTCCAGAATGACTGTCAGTTCTTTTCCTGTTAAATACTCAGCATCATGACGTAGATCAGATACACTATACCTTATCCAGCCGTTGTATAAACATGTGACAGATATTCTTCCGTAAGAGCTACATACAATCAAATCGAACTCTAAACAAATAAAAATAATTATTAAAAAAAATGTCTAGTTGTTATTGACGATTAGTTTTTTTTGGGTGGTTAAGGCCAGCCGGAAAATTGAGCCCCACGTTGGGCGCCAAAAATTAAAATAATAACTGTAGCGTGCAAGTATGTAAACAAATACGCGATTACAGGGTAGAACAGGTGTCGGCGTAGGAGCGAGAACGGAGCACGCGCTTGCATCCGGCTTTGTCTCTGGTCGGCACGAGGGGTGCAAAAAAAACAATTAACCGTTACTTCTTAGTAGTTATTGTTGCTAAATTTTAATTTTTAAATTAGCGTGCATGTTATTTAGAATTCAAGACAAGATAGCAAACGAGAAACACTGGAACACACGATTCTGTTGAAAGAGAAAAGGAAAGCAAAACAAACAATAGACAGAGAAAACGATTGATTTAAGAGACACAAGCAACTCCGGACTGATTAACTAGCGCGATCAGGTGGATATCAGCGCTATATATATCCCCTCCTCACCATGGCCGTTGATCTGCATATCAATTGTAAACGATACAATATTTATTATCCCTCACCTTAAATAGCATTTCTTCCAATTTTAATCAATATTATGAATGACAACTTGTATTTTAAATTGGGTTTTTAATTGTGTTTTTGGTATGTGAACGGGAGCGATGTTAAAGCTGAAACTAAATTTACAGGGTATCCAATATATGCAATTTTAATTTATAATATATATTTGTTATTTTAATTAGTATAAGTAGTGATCGAACAATTTAAAATAATATAAGTAGGCAGATATTAAGAGAACGGCATGTTAATTTTATATAGGCATGACTTGCAATCTGTTTTCTTCTTCGTTAAATATTTTCATTTATTTTTTTTTTTGTTTTCTAAGTGTAACGGTGGAATTAGACAAAGTGAATTATGAAATTAAATTTGATTTATTTTTTCTTTTGTTATGATACGACCCAAAAAAAAACCAATAAGATTTAATTATAACGTTACTCTACCACCGTTTGCCGATTGCTGTCATTGTGAAATATTACGATCAAAACAAAAACAAAAGGTCAATATCAATTCTTATCAATTCACGTACTGCTTTTCAGCTCCCTCGCTTAAAAGATCTTTCAGAGAGGGTATAGTTGATTCGGGTATCACCGACACTTCAACACACTAGTTTTGTTATTTTTATTACTTCACTTTTTTTAGACCCCGTACTTAAAAAAAGTACAGGGGTCTATTGGGTTTGTTTTACCGAATATGTGCGGAACTGGCAGAAGGAGGCGTGGCAGACCCTATAAAGTATATATATTCTTGATCAGCATCAATAGCCGAGTCGATGTAGCAATGTCCGTCTGTCTGTCTGTCCGTCTGTATGTATGAACACCGAGATCTCAGAGACTATAAGAGCTAGAGACACCAAATTTGGTATGTAGATTCCTCTATATTGCAGGCAGGTTAAGTTTGTTTCCTTTTTAAATCGGACCACTATAATATAGCGTCTATAGAAACAATCGGTCGAAAATCAAGTCTTAGTATGAAAAACTTTTTAGTTTTATGAGATATATAAATGAATATGCATGTAACTTGGTTTTATATATCCTTACCAAAATTGGTTAAAATCGGACCCCTATATCACATATCTTTCATAGGACCGATCGTGTGAAAATCAAGTATGAATTTTTAGCAGTCTTAGCTTTTGGCATAGTAAGTACGGGGTCTCCGACAATCGAGAATGCTCGACTGTAGCTCCGTCCGAGTAGATTTTTGAGATATATTAATTAAACTTAATCTTAATAAAAGCCATAGGAACAATTGGTCGAAAATCAATCTCAGCGTAGAGTACCTGGGTTCAGGGTATCCTACTGTCGAGCTTGTTTTTCTTGTGTTTTATGTTTAGGTATTTGAATTTTTTTTTTTTTTTTTTTTTGCTCATCATGTTCACATTTACAAACCAAAAAAAAAAAAACCAAACAAAAAGGTAGAAATTTAGAATAGCTCACTTTGGATCGGAATCCACCACTAAGATGCCTGCGTGTACGGATGTGGACCACTTCGGGTCGCCGCACACGCCACGTTCCCCTGATGGAGTCTTTGGTGCTCCAAAGAGCACTTTCAAATCTCTGAGAGAGACGAAATTAAGCCAAAGGTTAACCAAAACCGCTGCTCAATCGCAGCTCGATCTCTCATTGCTCTGTACTCGCTCTCTGGTCGCTGGTCACTAAATGCTTCAAGACTAAGATTACTCGTCTTGGTGCTGCTCTCCTGTAATTTAGCACGCACATGCCAGTTAGTGCCTGCTACCACTTTTAGTTGCTTTATAGCAATATTTACCCGAGCCCCTGCGACAGATTGCCCTGACAGACGGCCTTGCCTTGTCGGAACGAATGTTACAGGCGAAGATTTTTCTTTCTCTTCGCCATTTCCACTTGTTTGGATTATGCGCCACCGATTCTATTTTTTTTTTATATTGTCTAATTATGGACACTTGGAAGTGTGCGCTTTAATTATACTTTTAATTTGGAATTTCGTAAGTGTGAAAATTTTTCGGAGACGAGCGTTCAGTTGGGCGGACGAAAAAGAAAGGACGGAAGCTGGGCTCAAGGAGAAGGCCTTGGGTCCAAACCACGAGCTTTATGTTTGACACTAGGGTCGTCTGCTGTCTAACTATCGTATAATGACCATACGACTCTGCGATTGATATTGTTTCTATATCGATATCAAGACACCCATGCTATATTATAAAATTCACAAGCTCTCATAATATTGTATTTTATGTTATAATGTGTTATTAATTATAACAAATAATTATTTGTTGATTTTAATTCAGTCTTTTTAATTCCAAATTAGTCATTCGATTTAATTTTATTATATCTAACTATTGCTGTTTTTATAATTGACTCCGGTATTCATTAATAGGTTTTATTTTTTTTCTTTTTATTTACTTCGACTTATTAATTTATTTTATTCACTGACATTTTTAACGATTTCGCTATTTAAGTACTAAAAAGTGTACGCTTATTAGTAAGCAATTCCATTTATACTACTAAAAATAAACCTATCTCAAAATCTATTGCCTACTTTTAAGCGGCTTTCTTATTTCCTTTTTTTTATAAAAGATCTGCCCACAAATCAAATTTATGGGCAAAATAGTTTATTTTATTTACTTTGTTTTTATAGCCTAATGTTACTATTAATAGTAACTTATACTATAGTTTACTATTTAATTTCAACAAATATATACATATGTACATACTTAAACCTAGATAATAGGGTAACTGGATGGGAAAAGGGCAAGATTAAAGGGTTCTGTGAGACAGGCCGGTTGGGTGAACTCTCTTGAGCCTCCTTCTCATCCTTACTCCGTTGATACGTCTCCATCTTAGGAGCCTTTGCGCCAGCTGGTTAGGGTGATGTGCGAGTTTTTCCAAGTATGCAGTAGCTTGGCGATTGATCACATCTCCCATCCTCGGTACATGGAGCTCCTTGTCGATGTTGCTGTTGCGTATGTACCATACCGCACCAGTAATTTTCGCAAGATTTGGGACTGCACAACTCGAATTTTATTGAGGTTCGACTTTGCCGCTATGCCGTATACCTGGATACGAGCGTTCCACGTACCGAGGCGCAGCACAGTAGCCATTATTTGTGCTGCTTCCCCGGCTTGGAACCTCTGAGTTCCTTGATCTCCTCTAATAACTCAGCGATGGTCTGCTGCATGGAAATTATAACACTAGGCAACAAAATCGAACTTTTGGCGGGTTACAGAAACCAAACCCACTTTTTTGGATAGATTTGGAGCCAAAACCGACGAAAAACATTTTTTTTTTTTTTGGTGAGATTTTTTTTTTTTAATTTTTTAAAAATTTGGCTTTTTTTTAATACTTTTTTTCAGAGGTGCGCCCACATTTGTCATCATTACACGAAAATGCCAAAACCGATTTATCCTATGGCAGCTATATGATATAGTTAACCGATTAAAACTAACTTTGGTCACAATGTGTAAAACAATAACAAATTCAAATTCTGTGAGTTTGGTTGGGATATCTCAAGAAACACAAAAAAATTTTCATACTAAAGGTCATGCCACACCACAATGAAGTCAAAAAGTCGACAAAAACATGCCTCGACTCAACATAATATGATATCGCCGTTTCACCATAGATTTTAATGAATCATATCTTAAACAACGTGTAATTACAACAGCTACGCAAATAAAATAGTCAATAAAATGTAAAAAAATTGTTTCGAATTTTCCTCGAATTTTTAAGTGAAAAAAGCTTTAAAAAAGCCAAGAAAAAATCATAATTTTCTTAATTCAAAAATTGATATCTCTTAAACTACTGGTTTAAATCTAAGACTGTGTATAAATGAAATATAGATATATTCATTAGCTTTTAGATAAAGTAAATCTTTGATAAATCGGCTTTGGCATTCTCGAGTAATGATTACAAATGTGGGCGCACCTCTAAAAAAAAGGAATAAGAAAAAGCCAGATTTTTGAAAAATTCTAAAAAAAAAATCTCACCATAAAAAAAAAAAAAAAATGTTTTTCATCGGTTTTGGCTCCAAATTTATCGAAAAAAGTGGTTTTAGTTCTTGTAACTTTTGGGCTGTTGTCTAGTGTAATCTGTGCTAGTGTGCCATCAACTGCCGTATGATCATGCTGCTGTGGTTGCTTTGGATTTGCCACGCGTTGTTGGAGTTGGTCAGTACCCTGAACTTGCTAATAGCTTGTATTAAAAGGAGAACTCCTATGTTGATGTGAGCTATTCCTATCAAATCTTATGCCCTGCTGCCCTAGCCTTGACGCATCTGCGTACGACAGACCATGTCTCACAATTGAGGTTGGGATTACCTGCTGCTTGATAGTACGCGTGGACTGAGAGTAGCCTTCACGCATCACGGGACCAGTATTGACTCCGGTTTTACGGCTTTTTAGCCGTTGGACGTGTATTCTGCAGCTCTTATTTGTTGCTTCGTGGTTTCCGTGACAATTAACGCACACCAGGTCGTCATAAGTTTTTGTCTGGCACAGGCTAGAACCAGTCCAGGAGGCTTACTGCATCTACCGCATCTGGGCTCCTTGGTGCAATAATTTTTGGTATGGTCAAATCAAAAGCAACCGTAACATTGACGCATGTCAATGTTCTTTCTCGGCATCACCACTCTTACCCTTTGCCGACCGACTTTATTAACCTTTAGAGCCTCCCGATTATTGTGGGTCTTTTGAAGATCTATAAACCAAACAGTCTGGCCTAGAGCTTTGGATGGAGCAGTTTCAGAGGGGTCCTCAATCGGTGATTTTGACTTCGGATTGTACATATTTACCACAGAGTGCCCTTGAGAGGTGAATGCAGTTTTAATTTGGTGGTAGTGGTAGATGCAGCCAAGTTGCATTCCACCACTCTAAAGGCTCTGTCCTCAGGGACGCAGAAGTGCGTATATTGGAGGTTTACTTCCGAAAGCTTGTTTGTGATGGCTCTGTGGGTATCAGAGTCTCGAGAACGTCCATGTCGGGGTCAACGTCTGCTTGACTAAGCTCTAGATTTGCAAGAGCGGCAAACTGATTTCTTGCAGGTAGCGTAGGTCTTTTGATCACAGTTTTGGGTGAGTCAGGTGATCTTCTTTTTTTTGGCGGGATTTTCTGCCAGGTGACTGATGCCGGCTGGAACACAGGCATGTTAACATTTGTATTAGGTTGTGGTAGTGGGCGACTAGTTCCAGATAACTGCAGGTTTCTTGATCAAGTTAATTGGCTTGCGCTGCTGACCATTATTGGCTGGTTGCCAAATGAGTAAACTCCTCCAGATGAGCAAGTAGTCACGTAACAAGCAGCTGAAGTTGAAGCTACCGAGAATGTAACTCCCGTTATAGTGGGAACAATAGTGGCTTCGTGTACATATCCAGATGCAGCACGGAAGATGTCTTGTGTGGCAAGGTCTTCCATCAGTTGTGATCTTAGTTCAGAAGATGATAGACCTACAATTTCCTTCATTTTCAGATAGTCAGGCAGCCGACTGTGCTTTTTCAGTTCCTCACTAGACCGAGAGTCAGTTAATTGTTTGTTATTCATTGCCAATTATTAATATTTAATTACTTAAATATTAAAATTGGATATTTACACTTTATACCTGTTTTAATCTTTTTTGCGTGCACAAACCAGACAAAACAGAACAAAAACAAAAAAGTTTGCTGATAAGCAAGAATTTATTGGCCCTCTTGTGGGGGTAATGTAATGCCCAATGGGCAGTGGTCGTGGTTCTTGCGCACTACTTTCTTATCTTTATTCGCAAGATTTTGCCGGCACCGTTATAACGCGGTGCCCAACTGGTCGGTGTGTGCTATTTTTAGCACAGAGCAGAGAAAACAATCGAAACTTAATTAGCTGGAACTTAGTGCAAGCGCGACACGACCGTTCACAGTGAATGCAGATTTGCGACTGTTCTTATTTCCTTAAATTTATCCAAGCTTTCTAATCAATGTACCCATTTTTGTTTTGTTGCCTACTTTCAGGGTTCCAGATTTTTTTCATTTTATATATGACCAAGCGCCACTACAATTCCCCCCGGACAAAATCGCACTTTGGGAGTGTCACAAGGGTGATCCACGCTTGGAATTAACTGCTTCGTTAGACTAAACGTTTCATTGTTATGATACTTCCCTATGTAGCGACCCTGTAAATCCCCAATGTCATAATGACAATTTCCAAGTTTTTTAAGAATTCTGGCTTTAATGAATGATAGCGCAAGTTTGGCATTAAATCCTTTTGCAAAATTGCTTTGCTGAAAATTACTTCCAAATATTTCTTGTGCAGACTACGAAGATTATATGTCCGTTCATTTCGCTCATGCTATTGCTGTATATTATTCTGAGCTGATTGCCGGATTAGGTCGAAAGAATCATCGCGATCAAAGTGTATCGAACGGTCTTCAAGCATTTCCAATTGCTTCAATATGTTATATGTAGCTCCACTAGTGATCATGTTTTGACCAAACGCTACTCGATACGGGCTCCTCTTTACTGCTGAATGCACACTCGGGCGCAGCGCAATGGTTATAAAGCTAAGCTGTTCATCTCACTTTGACTGATCCGAGTCTATATATGATCGTATTCCAGCTATCACTGACCGATTTACTCGCTCAAAAGCGATTGCTTGAGGCGAATATATAGCTGTATATGAATGTTAAATTTTATATTTTTGAGCAGTGAATTAAAAAGATTCGATTTGAACTGCAAGCCATTATCAGAAACGACAACTCCTGGAATCCCAGAACAATGATGAGATCTTCTTCTAAATACTTTGTAACAGCATCAGCTGTAAACTTCTTGACTGTTTTTAGAAAGGAAATTTGGAAAAATGATCGAGCACGACAAACACGCCAATATTCCCGGTGCTATTCCGAGGATACGGTCCCAAAAAATCAACGTAGAGCTTTTGAAAAACCCTCTGCGTATCTCCAGTTTTTCCCATTGGAGGCCGCATCGTACGATTTGGGTACTTTGTGCTCTTCCAAATATCACAGCCGTTTATACATTCTTTGACATCGTTTACTAAATTGCGTCAATAGTACATACGTCGTATTCTCTCCAAGGATATGTTTATGCCGCTATGAGCAGCTAGAAGGCACTCATGATTCTGTTTCAACACAGATGACACCTGTGTTTTGGTAATCCATACGAGTAGTTTCCAACATACGTCATCCGCTATTCGTTCACCACTTGTATGCTCGGTGCGGCTATAGATGACATTGTCGATGATCTTTACATCAGGCATATGTGACTGATTTTTAATTAATTTTTCCTTAATATCTTTATAATCTACAGAATTGAAATGCTGCAAATTTAAATCTACAAAATCTTCGTGACTAAGAGCAGATAAATATTCCGTATATACTCGCGACAGTGCATCGGGTACCACATTTTGACTCCCTTTTCTGTGGGATATTCTGAAGTCAAATCCTTGCAGCTTGAGTGCTCAACGCGCTAAACCTGTAACTCAGATCTGCTTGGGACATAAGCCACTTCAACGAAGCACGATCCGTAACAATCGAAAACTCTTGCCCCTCAATGTATGCTCTAATAATAATAATTCCGCTGACACCGGTTTAGTTTGCGCGACATGAAAGCTATTGAAATTTCATTGCCACTGCTATCGGTCTCCATTAAAACCCCACCTACTCCAGTAGGGCTAGAATCGCAATGGATCGAAAATGAAGCCTTAAAATCTAGGCTGTGCAACACCGGTGCCTGACACAAATGTTTTTTCAATGGCTCAAATGCCTTCTGTGCCTTCTCTGTCCATTGAAACTTTTGATTCTTTTCCAGTATATCGGTTATTGGGGCAGCCATACCAGCATAATTATTAAGGAACCTGTGGTACCAACCGGTTAAACCTAATGGAATTGGAAATTCCATTGCGGCTGAAATTTTATCTGGATCAGTTTGTATGATCCCATTTACAATAATGTGATCCATATAAGATACCACCTTCAAACAGAATTTGCTCTTCTTAACATTAATAGTCAGTCCAGCCAATTTTAATCGTGATGCCAGTGTTCTCAATACCGAAATGTGCTGATCAAACGAAGCTGATATGACTAACAAATCGTCTAAATAAACAAAAATTTTATTGCGAAGCTCTGGAGGAATTACTTTGTCCATTAGTTTAGACATAGTTTAAGGGGCATTTGACAACCCAAATGGCATCACTGTGTACTAGTATAGAGGTCTGCCTGGTACTGCAAATGCTGTTTTCTCACGTGCAGTCTTATGCAGCGGAATTTTCCAATATGCGTCCTTAAGTCGATGCTTGAGATAAATTCAGCTTTTGGGAGGCGACTAAGAATCCCGTCAATCAATGAATGGCATCGGGTAAGCGTTTTTAACCGTTACCTCGTTGACTTTTCTACTATCGATCCACAGACGGACTTTTCCGGGCTTTCTTACGAGGATAGCTGGGGAGGACCAGGGACTGTCAGATTCTTCTATAACACCTAGACTCAGCATCCTTTCCAACTCCTCATACTTAAATTGTTCTACAGCTGCAGATACCGCGTAGTGCCGTTGTTTTATGGGTTTGGCAAGACCAACCTCGTATTATGGCTCAACCAACTCGTCTTGCCCAACGCTTTCTCTGCAAATGATGGAAATATCTTCACAGTTTCTGCTAGTTGTTGCTGTTGTAAAAGTGTCAACGGTATTTTTTTATTCTCGTCATGATTGATTTCTACTAGAGCAGGACTACAGCTTTTGTTTGCCAGAAATGCTGGCAGTAAATCATAGTTTCTCCAAAATTCAATTCCTAAATACAAATCTTGAGACAGCGTAGGCACCACGTAAAATTGTAATCGTTTATTTTTTCTCGGAAACAGATAATCGTGTTAATTTCTTCCACATTCGCTTGGCTCTTTCCATCTGCAGTGCGTACGGTCGACTTTACTGAAATTAAATCTTTCTCTCTTTCAATTAACTCGAGTGCTAGTGAACCTCCTATGCAATTAATGGATGCTCCAGTGTCCATTAATCCACTCAAAGTAAAGTTACTTCTGCATATAGTCGATATTCCTTTGAATTATTGACTACTGACGAAGCCACTGCATCTCGACTCGCTTTGCACTTCTGTCGATAAGAAATTCTTCGTCTTTCCTGACGACTCGAAAGATTTTTGGAGGATATGTCAGTGTACATTTCCACGCTAGGATGCGAAGGTAAATTTGGGAGTATTTAAACATCTGGTTGAATTTGAGACAAATAACTGTCTACTAAACTGTGTTGGTCGCCTTGGAAGCCATTTGTTTGCGTGCTTTGCCGGTTACATGCCGGTCTATATGTATCAGATTTCCCACATCCAGTGCAGTCTTGATACCGATGCCCTTGGCCACCACAGTTCCAACACGATAACGATATGGCTGCCAAATCTAACTCCTATTCTTCTTCGAGTTCATACACATCTTCATTATCTATAGGAGACGTCAGTGCATGCACCATTCTACTTGGTGCCTAACGTGCCACTATTGTACTCGGTTTTGCCGCCGATTGCATAAAACGTTCTCGAGTTCGCACGATGTGGCGCAATTGCGCTATGTTAGTAATCATCACATATAAAATTTCGTGCTTTATTTCTGTCAAGAGATTTTCCCTAAGAATATCGAGAATTAAAGTTTCGGAAAGCGGCTGCAAAAGCTTGTCGGATAAGGACACAATAGGTTCATAGAATGTATCGAAGGATTCATTTTGCTTTTGTTTCCTTTAAGACATCTCAGATCGAATCTCTAAATCAGTTCTTTCATGTTTAAACTGCGCCTTCAATGCACAGTGGTTCTTCCCATAGGCCAAAAATAAAAAAGTCCAAGCTAAAATTTGGACTTTAAATGTATCAACACTGTTTAAGAGTTGGTCTAGCTATTAAACTGTTTTCTTGTTTTTGTTTTGCTCCAGCTGTCCTCTTCAAGAATAGCATCAAAAGAGACTACATAATATTATTTTGGTATTGCAGCGTGAGCAACTTGCAACTTGTAGAGCTGTCAATAAAAAAATTAAGAACCCATTAAAAACAAAGTTATTGTGCGATGGAAGGGTTAAATTTTAGAAATAAACGTATTATCTATATTAATACAACAAAAAGTATATGTAATTTCTGCTGTGTTTTGTGTAAATCTGTATTGTGTTAAGTACATTATTTTAGACGTTCTGTGTTTGTCTTTGCTGTGTTTCGTTAGAGTTTTCGTTATGAAGGTAAAATCAGGAATCAAAAAATCTTTTTGTATATTATGAAATAACATTTGAAGATTATGTGATATTAATTTCAAGTGCCAATAGGCGCCTAGGCTCTTGCTATATAAAAAAATGTAACCAAACCTTTTTCCATTATGTTTGTTTTGTTTTTACATTATAATTAAAACGAGTACATATAAACTGTAAAAAAATATCTTTAATTATTTTGTGCTTGTTGTTGTTAATTTATTGTTACATTTTTGCGGTTTGTCGTTGAAAAAAATATTTTTTTTCGACAAAAGCTCGATTTTAGACTGATTGTTCGTATGGCGGCTATATGATATAGCAGTCCGATTTCAACAAAAATTTGCTCAGGATATATTTGACCATCCCAAATGCAAATTCTGTAAGTTTGGTTAAGATGTCTCAAACAACAAAAAAGTTTTTTATACAAACACATAATTTCAGACCAATAGTTCATATGACAGCTATATGATATGGTGGTCCGATCCGGCTGATTTTTATACATAATCTTACTATAAATTTATAAAAATTTTGTGTTAAGTTTCAAGCCTCTATCTCAACTAGAAGTATTTTTGGCCGCCCTCCCCATACAACAGGAACCAGTGTGCAATGCTGAGCTTAACTGCGTCCAAGTGACTATTGGTACTGTTTTGTGGTAGCGCCAAAACCACTCACTTGCGCTACCCTCAAACAAATTACTGGCATAACGAGAAATTAATTCAAAGTTCCCATCTAAAGTTTGCATTGTCAGAGCCTCCACTCGATATACAAATACATTAACTGACTTGGATGCATGTCCCGAA
Organism: Drosophila falleni; assembly: GCA_035045575.1. NCBI lineage: Eukaryota > Metazoa > Arthropoda > Insecta > Diptera > Drosophilidae > Drosophila > Drosophila falleni. Next base: position 2,199,040 of record JAWNOV010000056.1, on the reverse strand, counting down.
AACCTTAATTTCCAATTAGAAATCACTTGACTTATATGATCGGGTCTTAAGTCAGCGACCTGCTGAGATCCCTTTGGAGTTGGAAAAATCCCATTATTCTTTCCTTGCATTATGACCAACTGATGTAACAACACTGGGCATTTGGAGAAATTACTCAAATGATTGATGATTCCTATTCTGATTTGGCTCTACAGCTGCATTGCTTTGAGTTGGTCGATTGGCAATTCTTTGCAAACCGACTTCGATAGTTTGAGTCAACATTTCCGTTTGTTGTGCTAGTACACTAACTAGTGCGGTGCTTATAGCTTGTTGAATACTCATAGTATTTGCCTCGTATCAATTTCTTAACTCTTCTGTAGCTGCACTTTCGGCTCCAGGCTCAACGTTTTGTTGTTGAGTTGTGGCATCAGCTTGCTTCTTTGTTTTAGACCTGGTCTGTGGATCATTCATTATTGCCGACGATTGAGCTGCCGCCAGTTCTTCAGCCGAATTGATATTAGAAGATCGTACAGATCTTTGACAAACAGGGCAAGTTTTCCTATTACCACTCCTTGCAATAAAACACACCCGATGAAACGTATGATTGCAGCTTGTGATCACTATATGATACAAATACAGCATATCTCTTCAGTATCTGCGAATTGATCTAAGTCCTCACAGCTGTGCCTTACATTTATGGTACTGCTAAGCTGAGACTTAATTTATTTAATTCTATTATTATTATTTTGACTTTAGATTATTTAATTTATTACTTTAAACCTCTAACGGTTAAGACCGTCTGCAGACGGTCATCCGTTTTTAAAATATAAATGGGAAACGAATAAATATTTATTTTCGAATATATTTAATATATATTAAGATTTGATTTTCTGACGTTTAAAAAAATATATAATTATTTACCGATGAACCGTTATTTTATAGAATTTTGTTAAACATTGAAATTGTGGAAAATACCAAATTTAATTCTGACTAATTAAGTTGCAATTTCAATCGCCAAAAAAATATATACTGACTAAGGCTATCTATTTGTAAATTAGATTGCTAGTAGGTAATATTATTTTCTTATGATTTGTAGAAAAATAAATACAAAAATACAACTAGAAGTATTCTTAAAACCTAAAAACTGAGGACCGTCTGTAGACGGTCTTGTCGGTTTGAGCGGAAAAAAATATGGCCGTTCGCTTGCATCACAAGGGAATATCGTACCTGACTTTTAACGATAAGTTTTGTCATTTCTTGCTTCTAAAGATCTTTTTGAGTTGGTCATCATTAATATTACTATAAATATGCAATTTACTTTAATTAGGGTACCTATTATTTATAAAATATTTTAATTTGTAAGCAATTTTAAATGATCAATTGCTTGAGTTGATAGATTCGGTAGAAGCGATGATAAGTTTAGCAGTGATAAAAGTGATGGGACTCTGAATATGTTGTCGACAACATTTAATCTAGAAACCCATACTATTCCTAAGCCATTAGAAAGTTGGAAAATTATTGAAAAGGATAATTCCGACGTATTTCTTCAAGATTTAAGCCTCTCATTCAATGCTTCCCAACGCACTAAAGCAACACTTTCACATAAACTATCCTCATAACAACTGCAAGCATCTAAAAATTTTTGAATAGCACCACTCCTCAGAGCCAATTACAATGAGGAAAGAGCTGAAGCATTGCATTATGGCAGGATGCTGAAGCTATATATGTAAATCAGTTGCCTGCAAATAAATGAGGAATACAATAATCACATTTAAAGGAGTCCCTTTGATGGACGGCCTTATGCCAAGTTACAATCCAAGAACGATGATAGAAAACGTAAAGAAAGCTATTCTACCATATAATAAGTGGCTTTTCAAACCTTTCGTGAACATGATTACCCCTAATGCCAACATATTATACAGGTTGGTAGTTATATAGAAAGTTTCCGATTCAGAGTATAGGATCGGAGAGCTGCTAAAGCAGCCAGAGTTCCTTACAAAAATAGCAAAAGGACTTGTTTCCTTCAAGGAAATAGCATTACATGACTTAGTCGGCTAAGCAATCACTGGAAAAGAGCTGTTTATCTGACATCAGATAAAGATATGAAAATGCAAATCATTTCCCAATTTGGTTGGATAAAAAGGAAAAATATGCATATATTTAGTATTTTGGTAGAGGTGAATGCTCATTTTATATAAACCAGTCTTCCAAAATTTTTTTTGAAACAACCATTACAAAAATACGTATAATTTAGGGCATCTAACTTAAAAAAATACCTGTAAATAGAGATTTTCCACAAATTACATATAAAACTGCTTATAAATTGATATATTTTAGAATAATTATTTAAAATTAAGTAAATTGCATATTATTATAATTATATTATTGATTACTAACTCAAAAAATACTTTAGAAGCAATAAATAGCAAAAGTCGCGTGCGAAATTCCTTTGTGATGCAAGCGAACGGCCATATGTTTTTCTGCTCAAGCCGTATTCAGTATTTTGCACCTGACGGTCGTTCCAACCAACGGAAATTTATAAAATTTAAAGCTTAAGCTTATTTAACCTTTATCAACTTATAAAATAAATATCAACTTGATTGAATGACTATTTCAATTTTGCCTGGTAGAGGGCTAAATATTTTTATATATGTATTGTTTATTTATCCTAGAAAAAGAAATACAGTAGCGATTTTACGAAATCGAAACCCCAATAAACTAAAACTGAACATAATGTATTAATCAACAAATCATTAACTACTGGAAGCCGCACAACACATTTGTAATACCAATGTTGCCTCTAACAAGAAAGAAGAAGATAACACAATGTCCGATGACGTATCTACAACTTTTAACTGGTCACTCAAGGCAGTTTATTAACCCGCCGCTCGTATCCGATTAATTTAATTGATATACTTCGAAAAGGTTTTAATCACTCCAGCGCTTGTTGCCATCTATTGCAGAATCTTCAGTTGATTTTCATTTATCAACCGGTTCCTTGCATTTACATATGCAACTTAAATGCTCAAGCAACTATAAAAAAGACACAAATTATTGTATGCCATGCGTTGTTATGTTCATGAGACCTATTGAACTTGGATGTAGATCAGGTCCACAATTTCTCCTGATACTCTCCAAAAGTCTAAATATTATTAAAAACACTATTTTTTTTTCCAATAAGTCCAGAATGACTGTCAGTTCTTTTCCTGTTAAATACTCAGCATCAGGACGTAGATCAGATACACTATACCTTATCCAGCCGTTATATAAACATGTGACAGATATTCTTCCGTAAGAGCTATATACAATCAAATCGAACTCTAAACAAATAAAAATAATTATTATTGTTATTGACGATTAGTTTTTTTTGGGTGGTTAAGGCCAGCCGGAAAATTGAGCCCCACGTTGGGCGCCAAAAATTAAAATAATAACTGTAGCGTGCAAGTATGTAAACAAATACGCGATTACAGGGTAGAACAGGTGTCGGCGTAGGAGCGAGAACGGAGCACGCGCTTGCATCCGGCTTTGTCTCTGGTCGGCACGAGGGGTGCAAAAAAAACAATTAACCGTTACTTCTTAGTAGTTATTGTTGCTAAATTTTAATTTTTAAATTAGCGTGCATGTTATTTAGAATTCAAGACAAGATAGCAAACGAGAAACACTGGAACACACGATTCTGTTGAAAGAGAAAAGGAAAGCAAAACAAACAATAGACAGAGAAAACGATTGATTTAAGAGACACAAGCAACTCCGGACTGATTAACTAGCGCGATCAGGTGGATATCAGCGCTATATATATCCCCTCCTCACCATGGCCGTTGATCTGCATATCAATTGTAAACGATACAATATTTATTATCCCTCACCTTAAATAGCATTTCTTCCAATTTTAATCAATATTATGAATGACAACTTGTATTTTAAATTGGGTTTTTAATTGTGTTTTTGGTATGTGAACGGGAGCGATGTTAAAGCTGAAACTAAATTTACAGGGTATCCAATATATGCAATTTTAATTTATAATATATATTTGTTATTTTAATTAGTATAAGTAGTGATCGAACAATTTAAAATAATATAAGTAGGCAGATATTAAGAGAACGGCATGTTAATTTTATATAGGCATGACTTGCAATCTGTTTTCTTCTTCGTTAAATATTTTCATTTATTTTTTTTTTGTTTTCTAAGTGTAACGGTGGAATTAGACAAAGTGAATTATGAAATTAAATTTGATTTATTTTTTCTTTTGTTATGATACGACCCAAAAAAAAACCAATAAGAATTAATTATAACGTTACTCTACCACCGTTTGCCGATTGCTGTCATTGTGAAATATTACGATCAAAACAAAAACAAAAGGTCAATATCAATTCTTATCAATTCACGTACTGCTTTTTAGCTCCCTCGCTTAAAAGATCTTTCAGAGAGGGTATAGTTGATTCGGGTATCACCGACACTTCAACACACTAGTTTTGTTATTTTCATTACTTCACTTTTTTTAGACCCCGTACTTAAAAAAAGTACAGGGGTCTATTGGGTTTGTTTTACCGAATATGTGCGTAACTGGCAGAAGGAGGCGTGGCAGACCCTATAAAGTATATATATTCTTGATCAGCATCAATAGCCGAGTCGATGTAGCAATGTCCGTCTGTCTGTCTGTCCGTCTGTATGTATGAACACCGAGATCTCAGAGACTATAAGAGCTAGAGACACCAAATTTGGTATGTAGATTCCTCTATATTGCAGGCAGGTTAAGTTTGTTTCCTTTTTAAATCGGACCGCTATAATATAGCGTCCATAGAAACAATAGGTCGAAAATCAAGTCTTAGTATGAAAAACTTTTTAGTTTTATGAGATATAGTAACCAAACTAAATGAATATGCATGTAACTTGGTTTTATATATCCTTACCAAAATTGGTTAAAATCGGACCCCTATATCACATATCTGTCATAGGACCGATCGTGTGAAAATCAAGTATGAATTTTTAGCAGTCTTAGCTTTTGGCATAGTAAGTACGGGGTCTCCGACAATCGGGAATGCTCGACTGAAGCTCCGTCCGACTAGATTTTTGAAACATATAAATTAATTATAATCTTTATAAAAGCCATTGGAACAATTGGCCGAAAATCAATCTCAGCGTAGAGTACCTGGGTTCAGGGTATCCTACTGTCGAGCTTGTTTTTCTTGTGTTCTATGTTTAGGTATTTGAATTTTTTTTTTTTTTTCATTTTGCTCGTCATGTTCACATTCACAAACCAAAAAAAAAAAACCAAACAAAAAGGTAGAAATTTAGAATAGCCCACATTGGATCGGAATCCACCACTAAGATGCCTGCGTGTACGGATGTGGACCACTTCGGGTCGCCGCACACGCCACGTTCCCCTGATGGAGCCTTTGCTGCTCCTTGGGACACAGGTGCGTTAATCAGCACTTTCAAATCTCTGAGAGAGACGAAATTAAGCCAAAGGTTAACCAAAACCGCTGCTCAATCACAGCTCGATCTCTCATTGCTCTGTACTCGCTCTCTGGTCGCTGGTCACTAAATGCTTCAAGACTAAGGTTACTCGTCTTGGTGCTGCTCTCCTGTAATTTAGCACGCACATGCCAGTTAGTGCCTGCTACCACTTTTAGTTGCTTTTGTAGCACTTTTATAGCAATATTTACCCGAGCCCCTGCGACAGATTGCCCTGACAGACGGCCTTGCCTTGTCGGAACGAATGTTACAGGCGAAGATTTTTCTTTCTCTTCGCCATTTCCACTTGTTTGGATTATGCGCCACCGATTCTATTTTTTTTTTATATTGTCTAATTATGGACACTTGGAAGTGTGCGCTTTAATTATACTTTTAATTTGGAATTTCGTAAGTGTGAAAATTTTTCGGAGACGAGCGTTTAGTTGGGCGGACGAAAAAGAAAGGACGGAAGCTGGGCTCAAGGAGAAGGCCTTGGGTCCAAACCACGAGCTTTATGTTTGACACTAGGGTCGTCTGCTGTCTAACTATCGTATAATGACCATACGACTCTATTTGTTGATTTTAATTCAGTATTTTTAATTCGAAATTAGTCATTCGATTTCATTTTATTATATCGAACTATTTTTATAATTGACTCCGGTATTCATTAATGGGTTCTATTTTTTTCTTTTTATTTACCTCGATTTATCAATTTATTCTATTCACTGAAATTTTTAACGATTTCGTTATTTAAGTAATAAAAAGTGCATGCTAATTAGTAAGCAATTCTATTTATACTACTAAAACTAAATCTAGCTGCATTATCTCAAAATCTATTGCCTACTTTTAAGCGGCTTTCTTATTTCCTTTTTTTTTATAAAAGATCTGCCCACAAATCAAATTTATGGGCAAAATAGTTTATTTTATTTACTTTGTTTTTATAGCCTAATGTTACTATTAATAGTAACTTATACTATAGTTTACTATTTAATTTCAACAAATATATACATATGTACATACTTAAACCTAGATAATAGGGTAACTGGATGGGAAAAGGGCAAGATTAAAGGGTTCTGTGAGACAGGCCGGTTGGGTGAACTCTCTTGAGCCTCCTTCTCATCCTTACTCCGTTGATACGTCTCCATCTTAGGAGCCTTTGCGCCAGCTGGTTAGGGTGATGTGCGAGTTTTTCCAAGTATGCAGTAGCTTGGCGATTGATCACATCTCCGATCCTCGGTACATGGAGCTCCTTGTCGATGTCGCTGTTGCGTATGTACCATGCCGCACCAGTAATTTTCGCAAGATTTGGGACTGCACAACTCGAATTTTATTGAGGTTCGACTTTGCCGCTATGCCGTATACCTGGATACGAGCGTTCCACGTACCGAGGCGCAGCACAGTAGCCATTATTTGTGCTGCTTCCCCGGCTTGGAACCTCTGAGTTCCTTGATCTCCTCTTATAACTCAGCGATGGTTTTTTGAAGACCCGCAATGGTCTGCTGCATGGAAATTATAATCTGTGCTAGTGAGCCATCAAGTGCCGTATGATCATGCTGCTGTGGTTGTTTTGGATTTGCCACGCGTTGTTGGAGTTGGTCAGTACCCTGAACTTGCTGATAGCTTGTATTAAAAGGAGAACTCCTATGTTATACCTATCAAATCTTATGCCCTGCTGCCCTAGCCTTGACTCATCTGCATACGACAGACCATGTCTCACAATTGAGGTTGGGATTACCTGCTGCTTGATAGTACGCGTGGACAGAGAGTAGCCTTCACGCATCACGGGACCAGTATTGACTCCGGTTTTACGGCTTTTTAGCCGTTGGACGTGTATTCTGCAGCTCTTATTTGTTGCTTCGTGGTTTCCGTGACAATTAACGCACACCACGTCGTCATAAGTTTTTGTCTGGCACAGGCTAGAACCAGTCCAGGAGGCTTACTGCATCTACCGTATCTGGGCTCCTTGGTGCAATAATTTTTGGTATGTTCAATGTTCTTTCTAGGCATCTCCACTCTTACCCTTTGCCGACCGACTTTATTAACCTTTAGAGCCTCCCGATTATTGTGGGTCTTTTGTAGATCTATAAACCAAACAGTCTGGCCTAGAGCTTTGGATGGAGCAGTTTCAGAGGGGTCCTCAATCGGTGATTTTGACTTCGGATTGTACATATTTACCACAGAGTGCCCTTGAGAGGTGAATGCAGTTTTAATTTGGTGGTAGTGGTAGATGCAGCCAAGTTGCATTCCACCACTCTAAAGGCTCTGTCCTCAGGGACGCAGAAGTGCGTATATTGGAGGTTTACTTCCGAAAGCTTGTTTGTGATGGCTCTGTGGGTATCAGAGTCTCGAGAACGTCCATGTCGGGGTCAACGTCTGCTTGACTAAGCTCTAGATTTGCAAGAGCGGCAAACTGATTTCTTGCAGGTAGCGTAGGTCTTTTGATCACAGTTTTGGGTGAGTCAGGTGATCTTCTTTTTTTGGCGGGATTTTCTGCCAGGTGACTGATGCCGGCTGGAACACAGGCATGTTAACATTTGTATTAGGTTGTGGTAGTGGGCGACTAGTTCCAGATAACTGCAGGTTTCTTGATCAAGTTAATTGGCTTGCGCTGCTGACCATTATTGGCTGGTTGCCAAATGAGTAAACTCCTCCAGATGAGCAAGTAGTCACGTAACAAGCAGCTGAAGTTGAAGCTACAGAGAATGTAACTCCCGTTATAGTGGGAACAATAGTGGCTTCGTGTACATATCCAGATGCAGCACGGAAGATGTCTTGTGTGGCAAGGTCTTCCATCAGTTGTGATCTTAGTTCAGAAGATGATAGACCTACAATTTCCTTCATTTTCAGATAGTCAGGCAGCCGACTGTGCTTTTTCAGTTCCTCACTAGACCGAGAGTCAGTTAATTGTTTGTTATTCATTGCCAATTATTAATATTTAATTACTTAAATATTAAAATTGGATATTTACACTTTATACCTGTTTTAATCTTTTTTGCGTGCACAAACCAGACAAAACAGAACAAAAACAAAAAAGTTTGCTGATAAGCAAGAATTTATTGGCCCTCTTGTGGGGGTAATGTAATGCCCAATGGGCAGTGGTCGTGGTTTTTGCGCACTACTTTCTTATCTTTATTCGCAAGATTTTGCCGGCACCGTTATAACGCGGTGCCCAACTGGGCGGTGTGTGCTATTTTTAGCACAGAGCAGAGAAAACAATCGAAACTTAATTAGCTGGAACTTAGTGCAAGCGCGACACGACCGTTCACAGTGAATGCAGATTTGCGACTGTTCTTATTTCCTTAAATTTATCCAAGCTTTCTAATCAATGTAACCATACTATTTTGTTGCCTACTTTCAGGGTTCCAGATTTTTTTTTCATTTTATATATGACCAAGCGCCACTGCAATTCCCCCCGGACAAAACCGCACTTTGGGAGTCACAAGGGTGATACACGCTTGGAATTACCTGCTTCGTTAGACTAAGCGTTTCATTGTGATAAGTCCTTGGCATGGTACTTCCCTATGTAGCGACCCTGTAAATCCTCAATGTCATAATGACAATTTCCAAGTTTTTTAAGAATTCTGGCTTTAATGAATGATAGCGCAAGTTCGGCATTAAATCCTTTTGCAAAATGGCTTTGCTGAAAATTACTTTCAAATATTTCTTGTCCAGACTACGAAGATTATATGTCCGTTCATTTCGCTCATGCTATTGCTGTATATTATTCTGAGCTGATTGCCGGATTAGGTCGAAAGAATCATCACGATCAAAGACTCAGCATCCTATCCAACTCCTCATACTTAAATTTCTCTACAGCTGCAGAAACCGCGTAGAGCCGTTGTTTTATGGGTTTGGCAAGACCAACCTCGTATTATAGCTCAAACAACTCGTCTTGCCCAACCCTTTCTCTGCAAATGATGGAAATATATTCACAGTTTTTTGATAGTTGTTGCTGTTGTAAAAGTGTCAACGGTATTTTTTTATTCTCGTCATGATTAATTTCTGCTAGAGCAGGACTACAGCTTTTGTTTGCCAGAAATGCTGGCAGTAAATCATAGCTTCTCCAAAATTCAATTCCTAAATACAAATCTTGAGACAGCGTAGGCACCACGTAAAATTGTAATCGTTTATTTTTTCTCGGAAACAGATAATCGTGTTAATTTTTTCCACATTCGCTTGGCTCTTTCCATCTGCAGTGCGTACGGTCGACTTTACTGAAATTAAATCTTTCTCTCTTTCAATTAACTCGAGTGCTAGTGAACCTCCTATGCAATTAATGGATGCTCCAGTGTCCATTAATCCACTCAAAGTAAAGTTACTTCTGCATATAGTCGATATTCCTTTGAGTTATTGACTACTGACGAAGCCACTGCATCTCGACTCGCTTTGCACTTCTGTCGATAAGAAATTCTTCGTCTTTCCTGACGACTCGAAAGATTTTTGGAGGATATGTCAGTGTACATTTCCACGCTAGGATGCGAAGGTAAATTTGGGAGTATTTAAACATCTGGTTGAATTTGAGACAAATAACTGTCTACTAAACTGTGTTGGTCGCCTTGGAAGCCATTTGTTTGCGTGCTTTGCCGGTTACATGCCGGTCTATATGTATCAGTGCAGTCTTGATACCGATGCCCTTGGCCACCACAGTTCCAACACGATAACGATATGGCTGCCAAATCTAACTCCTATTCTTCTTCGAGTTCATACACATCTTCATTATCTATAGGAGACGTCAGTGCATGCACCATTCTACTTGGTGGCTAACGTGCCACTATTGTACTCGGTTTTGCCGCCGATTGCATAAAACGTTCTCGAGTTCGCACGATGTGGCGCAATTGCGCTATGTTAGTAATCATCACATATAAAATTTCGTGCTTTATTTCTGTCAAGAGATTTTCCCTAAGAATATCGAGAATTAAAGTTTCGGAAAGCGGCTGCAAAAGCTTGTCGGATAAGGACACAATAGGTTCATAGAATGTATCGAAGGATTCATTTTGCTTTTGTTTCCTTTAAGACATCTCAGATCGAATCTCTAAATCAGTTCTTTCATGTTTAAACTGCGCCTTCAATGCACAGTGGTTCTTCCCATAGGCCAAAAATAAAAAAGTCCAAGCTAAAATTTGGACTTTAAATGTATCAACACTGTTTAAGAGTTGGTCTAGCTATTAAACTGTTTTCTTGTTTTTGTTTTGCTCCAGCTGTCCTCTTCAAGAATAGCATCAAAAGAGACTACATAATATTATTTTGGTATTGCAGCGTGAGCAACTTGCAACTTGTAGAGCTGTCAATAAAAAAATTAAGAACCCATTAAAAACAAAGTTATTGTGCGATGGAAGGGTTAAATTTTAGAAATAAACGTATTATCTATATTAATACAACAAAAAGTATATGTAATTTCTGCTGTGTTTTGTGTAAATCTGTATTGTGTTAAGTACATTATTTTAGACGTTCTGTGTTTGTCTTTGCTGTGTTTCGTTAGAGTTTTCGTTATGAAGGTAAAATCAGGAATCAAAAAATCTTTTTGTATATTATGAAATAACATTTGAAGATTATGTGATATTAATTTCAAGTGCCAATAGGCGCCTAGGCTCTTGCTATATAAAAAAATGTAACCAAACCTTTTTCCATTATATTTGTTTTGTTTTTACATTATAATTAAAACGAGTACATATAAACTGTAAAAAAATATCTTTAATTATTTTGTGCTTGTTGTTGTTAATTTATTGTTACATTTTTGCGGTTTGTCGTTGAAAAAAATATTTTTTTTCGACAAAAGCTCGATTTTAGACTGATTGTTCGTATGGCGGCTATATGATATAGCAGTCCGATTTCAACCAAATTTGCTCAGGATATATTTGAGCATCCCAAATGCAAATTCTGTAAGTTTGGTTAAGATGTCTCAAACAACAAAAAAGTTTTTTATACAAACACATAATTTCAGACCAATAGTTCATATGACAGCTATATGATATGGTGGTCCGATCCGGCTGATTTTTATACATAATCTTACTATAAATTTATAAAAATTTTGTGTTAAGTTTCAAGCCTCTATCTCAACTAGAAGTATTTTTGGCCGCCCTCCCCATACAACAGGAACCAGTGTGCAATGCTGAGCTTAACTGCGTCCAAGTGACTATTGGTACTGTTTTGTGGTAGCGCCAAAACCACTCACTTGCGCTACCCTCAAACAAATTACTGGCATAACGAGAAATTAATTCAAAGTTCCCATCTAAAGTTTGCATTGTCAGAGCCTCCACTCGATATACAAATACATTAACTGACTTGGATGCATGTCCCGAAAACCTTAATTTCCAATTAGAAATCACTTGACTTATATGATCGGGTCTTAAGTCAGCGACCTGCTGAGATCCCTTTGGAGTTGGAAAAATCCCATTATTCTTTCCTTGCATTATGACCAACTGATGTAACAAAACTGGGCATTTGGAGAAATTACTCAAATGATTGATGATCCCTATTCTGATTTGGCTCTACAGCTGCATTGCTTTGAGTTGGTCGATTGGCAATTCTTTGCAAACCGACTTCGATAGTTTGAGTCAACATTTCCGTTTGTTGTGCTAGTACACTAACTAGTGCGGTGCTTATAGCTTGTTGAATACTCATAGTATTTGCCTCGTATCAATTTCTTAACTCTTCTGTAGCTGCACTTTCGGCTCCAGGCTCAACGTTTTGTTGTTGAGTTGTGGCATCAGCTTGCTTCTTTGTTTTAGACCTGGTCTGTGGATCATTCATTATTGCCGACGATTGAGCTGCCGCCAGTTCTTCAGCCGAATTGATATTAGAAGATCGTACAGATCTTTGACAAACAGGGCAAGTTTTCCTATTACCACTCCTTGCAATAAAACACACCCGATGAAACGTATGATTGCAGCTTGTGATCACTATATGATACAAATACAGCATATCTCTTCAGTATCTGCGAATTGATCTAAGTCCTCACAGCTGTGCCTTACATTTATGGTACTGCTAAACTGAGACTTAATTTATTTAATTCTATTATTATTATTTTGACTTTAGATTATTTAATTTATTACTTTAAACCTCTAACGGTTAAGAGCGTCTGCATATAAATGGGAAACTAATAAATATTTATTTTCGAATATATTTAATATATATTAAGATTTGATTTTCTGACGTTAAAAAAAATATATAATTATTTACCGATGAACCGTTATTTTACAGAATTTTGTTAAACATTAAAATTGTGGAAAATACCAAATTTAATTTAACTAAATAAGTTGCGATTTCAATCGCCAAAAAATATATACTGACTAAGGCTATCTATTTGTAAATTAGACTGCTAGTAGGTAATATTATTCTCTTATGATTTGTAGAAAAATAAATACAAAAATACAACTAGAAGTATTCTTAAAACCTAAAAACTGAGGACCGTCTGTAGACGGTCTTGTCGGTTTGAGCGGAAAACTAGTGGGCCGGTGCTACAGTCGAGCATACTCGACAGTCGGAGACCCCGTACTTACTAAGGAAAAAACTTATAATGGAAAAAAATTACAAATAATTTTGTTAACTTAAGTGCATATTCCGTCAGGTTGATGTCTCATGAAACATAAAAGAATTTCATACTAAGACTTAATTTTCGCCGGATTGGTCTTATGACAGCTATATGATATAGTGGTCTGATTAGAACCAACTTTGGTAAGGATGTATAAGACTAACTTAAATGCATATTCTATAAGTTTGGTTACGATATCTAATAAAACTAAAAAGTATTTCATACTAAGACTCGATTTTCGCCCGATCGATCCTATGACAGCTATATGTTATAGTGGTCCGATTTAAACAAACTTTGGACAGAATATATAAAACCAAGTTTAATTTATATTCTATACGTTTGGTTACGATTTCTCATAAAACAAAAAAGTTTTTCATACTAAGGCTTGATTTTGGCCCGATCGGTCCTATGACAGCTATATGATACAGTGGACTGATTTGAACCAACTTCAGTAAGGATGTATAAGACTAACTCAAATGCATATTCTATAAGTTTGATTACGATATCTCATACAACAAAAATGTTTTTCATACTAAAACTTAATTTTCGACCGATTGTTCCTATGGACGCTATATGATATAGTGGTCCGATTCAAAAAAGAAACAAACTTAACCTGCCTGCAATATAGAGGAATCTACATACCAAATTTGGTGTCACTAGCTTTTAAATTGGTCTTATAATTGGGATATGAAATTTTTTTTTTCGATTTGTGGGCGATATAGGGGGCGTAGCCGAATTTTGAAACAAACTTGATCAGCCTGCAGTATAGAGGAACCTACATACCAAGTTTGATGTCTCTAGCTTTTATAGTCTCTGAGATCTAGGTGTTCATACAGACAGACAGACGGACATTGTCATATCGACTCGGCTATTGATGCTGATCAAGAATATATATACTTTATGGGGTCTGCCACGCCTCCTTCTGCCTGTTACGCACATATTCGGTAAAACAAACCCAATAGACCCCTGTACTTTTTTAAAATACGGGGTCTAAAAAATATGGCCGTTCGCTTGCATCACAAGGGAATATCGTACCTGACTTTTAACGATAAGTTTTGACATTTTTTGCTTCTAAAGATCTTTTTGAGTTGGTAATCACTAATATTACTATAAATATGCAATTTACTTTAATTAGGGTGCCTATTATTTATAAAATATTTTAATTTGTAAGCAATTTTAAATGATCAATTGCTTGAGTTGATAGATTCGGTAGAAGCGATGATAAGTTTAGCAGTGATAAAACTGATGGGACTCCGAATATGTTGTCGACAACATTTGATCTAGAAACCCATATTATTCCTAAAACATTAGAAAATTGGAAAATTATTGAAAATGATAATTCCGACGCATTTCTTCAAGATTTAAGCCTCTCATTCAATGCTTCCCAACACACTAAAGCAACACTTTCACCTAAACTATCCTCATAACAACTGCATGCATCTAAATATTTTTGAATAGCGCCACTCCTCAGAGCCAATTACAATGAGGAAAAAGCTGAAGCATTGCATTATGGCAGGATGCTGAAGCTATATATGTAAATCAGTTGCCTGCAAATAAATGAGGAATACAATAATCACATTTAAAGGAGTCCCTTTGATGGACGGCCTTATGCCAAGTTACAATCCATATAATAAGTGGCTTTTCAAACCTTTCGTGAACATGATTACCCCTAATGCCAACATATTATACAGGTTGGTAGTTATATAGAAAGTTTCCGATTCAGAGTATAGGATCGGAGAGCTGCTAAAGCAGCCAGAGTTCCTTACAAAAATAGCAAAAGGACTTGTTTCCTTCAAGGAAATAGCATTACATGACTTAGTCGGCTAAGCAATCACTGGAAAAGAGCTGTTTATCTGAAATCAGATAAAGATATGAAAATGCAAATCATTTCCCAATTTGGTTGGATAAAAAGGAAAAATATGCATATATTTAGTATTTTGGTAGAGGTGAATGCTCATTTTATATAAACCAGTCTTCCAAAATTTTTTTTGAGACAACCATTACAAAAATACGTATAATTTAAGGCATCTAACTTAAAAAAATACCTGTAAATAGGGATTTTCCACATATTACATAGTAACGGTCAACTAAAGCAATTGTTCATTTAAAACTGCTTATAAATTGATATATTTTAGAATAATTATTTAAAATCAAGTAAATTGCATATTATTATAATTATATTATTGATTACTAACTCAAAAAATACTTTAGAAGCAATAAATAGCAAAAGATATTGCCAAAAGTCGCGTGCGAAATTCTTTTGTGATGCAAGCGAACGGCCATATGTTTTTCCGCTCAAGCCGTATTCAGTATTTTGCACCTGACGGTCGTTCCAACCAACGGAAAATTATAAAATTTAAAGCTTAAGCTTATTTAACCTTTATCAACTTATAAAATAAATATCAACTTGATTGAATGACTATTTCAATTTTGCCTGGTAGAGGGCTAAATATTTTTATATATGTATCGTTTATTTATCCTAGAAGAAGAAATGCAGTAGCGATTTTACGAAATCGAAACCCCAATAAACTAAAACTGAACATAATGTATTAATCAACAAATCATTAACTACTGGAAGCCGCACAACACATTTGTAATACCAATGTTGCCTCTAACAAGAAAGAAGAAGATAACACAATGTCCGATGACGATAACTCAAGGCAGTTTATTAACCCGCCGCTCGTATCCGATTAATTTAATTGATATACTTCGAAAAGGTTTTAATCACTCCAGCGCTTGTTGCCATCTATTGCAGAATCTTCAGTTGATTTTCATTTATCAACCGGTTCCTTGCATTTACATATGCAACTTAAATGCTCAAGCAACTATAAAGAAGACACAAATTATTGTATGCCATGCGTTGTTATGTTCATGAGACCTATTGAACTTGGATGTAGATCAGGTCCACAATTTCTCCTGATACTCTTCAAAAGTCTAAATATTATTAAAAACACTTGCTCATTCCTATATGATGATTTATAGTGCGATAACGTAGTTCTTGTCCACATAGCATCATTTCAAACCTACAAAACATCATTAGTTCTCCTATTTTTTTTTCCAATGAGTCCAGAATGACTGTCAGTTCTTTTCCTGTTAAATACTCAGCATCATGACGTAGATCAGATACACTATACCTTATCCAGCCGTTGTATAAACATGTGACAGATATTCTTCCGTAAGAGCTACATACAATCAAATCGAACTCTAAACAAATAAAAATAATTATTAAAAAAAATGTCTAGTTGTTATTGACGATTAGTTTTTTTTGGGTGGTTAAGGCCAGCCGGAAAATTGAGCCCCACGTTGGGCGCCAAAAATTAAAATAATAACTGTAGCGTGCAAGTATGTAAACAAATACGCGATTACAGGGTAGAACAGGTGTCGGTGTAGGAGCGAGAACGGAGCAAGCGCTTGCATCCGGATTTGTCTCTGGTCGGCACGGGGGGTGCAAAAAAAAACAATTTACCGTTGCTTCCTAGTAGTTATTGTTGCTAAATTTTAATTTTAAAATTCGCGTGCATGTTGTTTGAATTCAAGACAAGATAGCGAAAGAGAAACACTGGAACACACGATTAACATTTTTTCCAATTTTAATCAATATTATGAATGACAACTTGTATTGGGTTTTTAATTGTGTTTTTGGTATGTGAACGGGAGCGATGTTAAAGCTGAAACTAAATTTACAGGGTGTCCAATATATGCAATTTTAATTTATAATATATATTTGTTATTTTAATTTGTATAAGTAGTGATCGAACAATTTAAAATACTATAAGTAGGCAGATATTAAGAGAACGGCATATTAAATTTATATAGGCATGACTTGCAATCTATTTTCTTCTTCGTTAAATATTTTCATTTATTTATTTTTTTTGTTTTTTAAGTGTAACGGTTGAATTAGACAAAGTGAATTATGAAATTAAATTTGATTTATTTTTTCTTTTGTTATGATACGAACGAAAAAAAAACCAATAAGAATCAATTATAATGTTACTCTACCACCGTTTGCCGACTGCTGCCAATTTGAAATATTACGATCAAAACAAAAACAATAGGTCAATATCAATTCTTATCAATTCACTTACTGCTTTTCAGCTCCCACGCTGAAAGATCTTTCAGAGAGGGTATAGTTGATCCCACAAAAAAACCTCTACACGAGGTAAAAGTGTAGTTCCGAAAGCAATTTCTAGCCCCAAAATTTCTGATAGCCAATTTTGTGACGAAAAAAATTGAGTTTAATATATTATTTTTAACTAAAAATATGAATTAATAAAAAAAAAAAAGATGTGCGTAAAAAGTTACGCGATTGAAGTGAAACTTCCTAGGAGTGCATACGGTAGTGGCCTGTTTTTTTTTTTTCTTCAAGATGACAATTTTTTCCATTTTTCTTTTGCACACTTTATACAAGTTTGCTTGTCACTAGAATTCTCGCTGTGTAATTGAAAACTGTCGTCGTGTGAAGAGCAAATAGATCTTACAAGACATTGAAAACAAATCACACTATATGTACATACTATACAAATAAACATATAGAATATGTATATATACATACATACATACATACATACATACGACATATGTACATGCATACATACATATGCTTAAACACAGAGCGTGCGAAGTTTCTCTTGCACAAATTAAGCACTCAACTAATCCATTCTTATACATATGTACATACATACGTTCATACATACATACATGTTAAAATGACGCGCAAACAAACACGTGAGGAACATGCGATAACGTAACGGGAAACAAGCCGAGCTTAGAGCTTTTGACTCAGAGTGGAAAGAGCAGCTTAGAGCTTTGCATACACATACATATGTATGTATGTATACATACGGCATTTCCCCCTCCCTATTCTGTCGGTTTTTCGTCACACACGCGGTCAAGCGTATTTTCGATTCACTCCCAACGCGCCTATAGAAGTTTCACTTCAAAAACGAAAATTGGCATTGTGAACTGTGTGCAAAAGGGTGAGCATCTTTGTACATAAAAATTACTTTTTTGGTTAAAATTTTTATATTAAACTCAATTTTTTTGTAATTGTACACTTTAAAACATATTGAAATTTAACAAAAATCAGAAATCGTCAAAATGTAAGCTAAAAAACCTTATTTCACCTGTAAAATATTACCTGAGTGTTTTAGAAAAAAGCTTAAAGGCCTTAATCGCACCTTTCCAACGATATATAGAACATAACTGTAGCTTAAATGGTTTGGAAACTGTTGAGGCTTAAATTTTAGCGGGAAATAACGTTTTCCCGCTAAACTACCGGGAAATTGAAAAAGTCGTAAAACAAACATTTCTAGATTTTCGAAAAGGAACAAATCCCCATCATAACATTTTAGCTTCTTTAGCGCTTTGATGCAAACAAACATACTTTTCATTTCATTTTGTGAAGTCCACTAGAATTTTCATATTTATTTATCTTTTGAACCAGTTATCGGATTTGGGTGATCGAGGTATCAATCGACGCGTATTTTTAATTAGAAGTTTTAAAAAATAAATTTTAGATTTTACCAAAAGACCCCAACAGCCCGATTAGCTGTATTCATTGAAATTTTTTCCCTCCCACATACACCCCCGTTTCTCATGACCCAGGTGAGTTAGAAAAAGTTGTAGCATGCCATTTTGTAAGTTAAGACTAAACCTTTCGATCGGTATATAACTCTATCTATTTGGACAGTCATAGCAAATTTTCCAAATTAGCTGTATATATTGCTAGTCGCCTTTCGCACCCTCCGTGCTGCTTTCGTCACTAGCGCGAACTTTCGTCCGCAGTGATTTGGGTATCACCGACACTTCAACACACTAGTTTTGTTTTGTTCATTACTTGACGTTTACTTAATGCACCAATTCTCATGTTTTACCTGTATTATTTCATATCCCACAAAAAAAACCTCTAAACGAGGTAAAAGTCTAGTGACGAAAGCAATTTCCAGCCCCAAAATTTCTGATATCCAATTTTGTGACGAACAAAATTGAGTTTAATATAAAAATTTTAAATAAATATATAAATTAATAAAAAAAAACAATTGGCCTTGTGCACTGTGCGCAAAAAGGGTGAGCTTCTTTGTACATAAAAATTACTTTTTGCGCAGTGCCGAATGCCAATTGTTTTTTTTTTATTAATTTATATTTTTATTTAAAATTTTTATATTAAACTCAATTTTGTTCGTCACAAAATTGGATATCAGAAATTTTGGGGCTGGAAATTGCTTTCGTCACTAGACTTTTACCTCGTTTAGAGGTTTTTTTTGTGGGATATCAGAAATTTTTGCAATTGCTTTTGCTTTTGACATTGTAAATTTATCATTGTTGAATATTTTTTCATATTTAAAAAAAAATTTTTTTAATTATAAAGAAAAGTAGGGGGCTCCGCCCCCTGCTCGCATCGCTTAAGTTGCTACTCTACTGTCGGAAGCCCCGTACCTACTGTGAGAAAAAAAAGTTTCTCATACTAAGACTTAGACTTCGCCCGATCGGTCCTATGACAGTTATATGATATAGTGGTTCGATTAGAACCAACTTTCTTCAGGATCTATAAGTCTAACTTAAATGCATATTCTATTAGTTTTGTTACGATATCTCGTGAAAAAAAAGTTTTTTATGCTAAGACTTGATTTTCGCCCGATCGGTCCTATGACAGCTATATGATATAGTGGTCCGATTTGAACCAACTTTGGCCAGGATATATAAAACGAAGTTAAATGCATATTTTATCAGTTTGGTTGAGATATCTCATAAAACAAAAAAGTTTTTCGTACTAAGACTCCATTTTCCCCCGATCGGTCCTATGACAGCTATATGTTATAGTGGTCCGATTTGAACCAACTTTGCACAGAATATATAAAACCAAGTTAAATGCTTATTGTGTCAGTTTGTTTGAGATATCTCATACAACCAAAAAGTTTTTCGTACTAAAACCTGATTTTCGTCCGATAGAAAAATGTATACATTCAGTTAACAAGCAATATCTTCCAAATCCCTTGGTCAAAGTTTATGTTACATATATTAAAAAACGCAAAATTCTACGTACTACAACATACTAAAATTTAATAAAAATCGTTAGAGCCGTTTTGTCAGAAATCGCCAAAATGTAAGCTAAAAAACTTTATTTCACCTGTAAAATGTTACCTGAGTACTTTAGAAAAAAAGTTTAAAGGTACGCCTAAAAGCCCTCAAGCACACCTTTCCAATGATACCCAGAACATATCTATAGCTACTATGGTATGGAAACTGGTGAGGTTTCAAATTTAGCGGGATTTAGCGATTTCCCGCTAAACTAGCGGGAAATTGAAAAAGTCGTAAAACAAACATTTCTAGATTTTCAAAAATGAACAAATCCCCATCATAACATCTACGCTTTTTTAGCGCTTTGATACAAACAGACAAACAGACAAACAGACAAACAAAGAAACTTTTTCACTTCATTTTTAGTATTCTACTAAAATTTTCAAATTTATTTATCTTTTGAACCAGTTATCGGATTTGGGTCATCAAGGTATCAAACGACGCGTATTTTTGATAAGAATTTTTATAAAAATAAAAAGTTTTACGTAAAAGCCCCAACGGCTCCATAAGCTGCGATCATATAAATTTTTCCCCTCCCACTTACACCCTCGTATCTCATGACCCAGGTGAATTAGCAAAAGTTTTAGTATGCCATTTTGTAAGTTAAGACTAAACCTTTCGATCGGTATATAACTCGATCTGATCGGACAGTCGTAGCAAATTTTCCAACTTAGCTGTATATATTGTTAGTCGCCTTTCGCACCCTTCGTGCTGCTTTCGTCACTAACGCGAACTGCCGTCCGCAGTGATTATTCTATTTTTCTCACCAACAACAATGACTTTTTTTTTTTTTGATTAGGTATATATTTTCTTCTTCTTTTCTCTCGTTTTTCTTATCGTTTCATATAAATATTTAATTTATTTTTTAACTTTTTTTTATGTTTAGGTATTTGAATTTTTTTTTTTATATTTTGCTTACCATGCTCACATTCACAAACAAAAAAAAAAAAAAAAAAAAAAAAAAAAACCAACATGTAGAAATTTAGAGAGAAGATTACCCCACTTTGGATCGGAATCCACCACTTAGATGCCTGCGTATACGGCTGTGGACCTCCTCGGGTCGCCGCACACGCCACGTTTCCCTGATGGAATCTCTCGAGTCATTTTGAGAGAGACGAAATTGAGCCAAAGGGTAACCAAAACTGCGGCTCAATCACAGCTCGGTCCCTGATCGCTCCCTGATCGCTCTGTACTCGCTCTCTGGTCGCTGGGGACTTAATGCTTCAAGACTAAGATTACTCGTCTTGGTGCTGATCCCCTGTAATAAAGCACGCACATTTCAGTTAGTGCCTGCTACCACTTTTAGTTGCTTTATAGCAATATTTACCCGAGCTCCTGCGACAGATTGCTCTGACAGACGGCCTGGCCTTGTCGGAACAATTGTTCTAGGCGATGATTATTCTTTCTCTTCGCCAATTCCACTTGTTTGCATTATGCGCCACCGATTCTATTTATTTTTTTTTATATTGTCTAATTATGGACACTTGGAAGTGTGCGCTTTAATTATACTTTTAATTTGGAATTTCGTAAGTGTGAAAATTTTCGGAGACGTGCGCTCAGTTGGCCGGACGAAAAAGAAAGGACGTAAGCTGGGCTCAAGGAGAAGGCCTTGGGTCCAAACCACGAGTTTTATGTTTGACACTAGGGTCGTCTGCTGTCTAACTATCGTATAATGACCATACGACTCTGCGATTGATATTGTTTTTATATCGATATCAAGACACCCATGCTATATCATAAAATTTACTAACTCTCATAATATTGTATTTTATGTTATAATGTGCTATTAATTATAACAAATAATTATATGTTGATTTTAATTCAGTCTTTTTAATTCCAAATTAGTCATTCGATTTAATTTTATTATATCTAACTATTGCTATTTTTATAATTGACTCCGGTATTCATTAATAGTTTTTATTTTTTTCTTTTTATTTACCTCGATTTATTAATTTATTTTATTCACTGAAATTTTTAACGATTTCGCTATTTAAGTACTAAAAAGTGCATGCTTATTAGTAAGCAATTCTATTTATACTACTAAAACTAAACCTAGCTGCATTATCTCCAAATCTATTGCCTACTTAAAAGCGGCTTTCTTATTTCCTTAAATTTAGCCAAGTTTTCTAATCAATGCACAGTGGTTCCTCCCATAGGCCAAAAATAAAAAAGTCCAAGTTAAAATTTGGACTTTAATTGTATCAACACTGTTTAAGAGTTGGTCTAGCTATTAAACTGTATTCTTTTTTTTGTTTTGCTCTAGCTGTCCTCTTCAAGAATAGCATCAAAAGAGACTACATAATATTTTTTTGGTATTGCAGCGTGAGCAACTTGCAAGTAGAGCTGTCAATAAAAAAATTAAGAACCCATTAAAAACAAAGTTATTGTGCGATGGAAGGGTTTAATTTTATAAATAAACGTATTATCTATATTAATACAACAAAAAGTATATGTACTTCCTGCTGTGTTTTGTGTAAATCTGTATTGTGTTAAGTACATTATTTTAGACGTTCTGTGTTTGTCTTTGCTGTGTTTCGTTAGAGTTTTCGTTATGAAGGTAAAATCAGGAATCAAAAAATCTTTTTGTATATTATGAAATAACATTTGAAGATTATGTGATATCAATTTTAAGTGCCAATAGGCGCCTAGGCTCTCGCTATATACAAAAATGTAACCTAACCTAATTCCATTATATTTGTTTTGTTTTTACATTATAATTACAACGAGTACATATAAACTGTAAAAAATATCTTTAATTATTTTGTGCTTGTTGTTGTTAATTTATTGTTACATTTTTGCGGTTTGTCGTTGAAAAAATTATTTTTTTTCAACAAAAGCTCGATTTTAGACTGAGTGTTCGTATGGCGGCTATATGATACAGCAGTCCGATTTCAACCAAATTTGCTCAGGATATATTTGACCATCCCAAATGCAAATTCTGTAAGTTTGGTTAAGATGTCTCAAACAACAAAAAAGTTTTTCATACAAACATCTAATTTCAGACCAATAGATCTTATGACAGCTATATGATATGGTGGTCCGATCCGGCTGATTTTTATACATAATCTTACTATAAATTTATAAAAATTTTGTGTTAAGTTTCAAGCCTCTATCTCAACTAGAAGTATTTTTGGCCGCCCTCCCCATACAACAGGAACCAGTGTGGAATGTAAATATTCATATATAAGTTTAAATTTAAGGATATAAATTTGAAATGCAGACTTTTTCCTTAATGAAGGTGTTTATGTTTAAGTTTCTACTTATTTCTCATTTTGTTAATTTTTAAGTCAAATATAATATTAAAAAAAAAAAAAAGATGTGCGTAAAAAGTTACGCGATTGAAGTGAAACTTCCTAGGAGGGCATACGATAGTGGCCTGTTTTTTTTTTTACTTCAAGATGACAATTTTTTCCATTTTTCTTTTGCTCACTTCTTTATACAAGTTTGCTTGTCACTAGAATTCTCGCTTTGTAATTGAAAACTGTCGTCGTGTGAAGATCAAATAGATCTTACAAGACATTGAAAACAAATCACACTATATGTACATACTATACAAATAAACATATAGAATATGTACATATACATACTTTCATTCATACATACGACTTAAGTACATGCATACATACATATGCTTAAACACAGAGCGTGCGAAGTTTATCTTGCACAAATTAAGCACTCAACTAATCCATTCTTATACATATGTTCATACATACATTCATACATACATACATACATACATGTTAAAATGACGCACAAAACAAACACGTGAGGAACATGCGATAACGTAACGGGAAACAAGCCGAGCTTAGAGCTTTTGACTCAGAGTGGAAAGAGCAGCTTAGAGCTTTGCATACACATACGGCATTTCCCCCTCCCTAATCTGTCGGTTTTTCGTCACACACGCGGTCAAGCGTATTTTCGATTCACTCCCAACGCGCCTATAGAAGTTTCACTTCAATACATTAATTAATTAGAACTTTTTTTAATTAATCTGCACTCCAATATGCGTCTGAAAAGAACTTTTTAGGAGGCTATTCAAGTGCCTGGAAAAGTAACTTTTATGTGTCTTTTCTGAGGTTTTTATTCCTTTATTGGGAGGGTGAAAGCAGTTATATCTGTGTCAGAAAAAAATCAGATTAGACTCCGAAATCTTCCACATTAAGTGCGACCGTTTTTATAGAAAACAAGTAGGCGGTTACAGTCGAGCACGCTCGACAGTAGGATACCCTGAACCCAGGTACTCTGTACTGAGAGTTGATTTTTTTATATGATATTTTAGACCGAATCTAACCAAATTTGGTCAAGATGTATACTACCAGCCTAGATGCATATTCTATCAGTTTGGTTTTGATATCTCAACAAATAAAAAACTTTTCCATACTAAAACTTCATTTTCGGTGTACCGTTCCTATGGCAGCTATATGATATAGTTATCTGATTTTAACCAAATTTGGTCAAGATGTATACTACCAGCCTAGATGCATATTCTATCAGATTGGGTTTGATATCTCAACAAACACAAAACTTTTCCATACTAAAACTTCATTTTCGATGTACCGTTCCTATGGCAGCTATATGATATAGTTATCCGATTTTAACCAAATTTGGTCAAGATGTATACTACCAGCCTAGATGCATATTCTATCAGTTTGGGTTTGATATCTCAACAAACACAAAACTTTTCCATACTAAAACTTCATTTTCGATGTACCGTTCCTATGGCAGCTATATGATATAGTGGATCGATCCAAAAATAAAAACAAACTTGATCTGCCTATGGTATTCAGGAACCTACATACCAAATTTAATGTCTCTAGCTCTTATGGTTTCTGAGATCGACGCGTTCAAACATCCGGACGGACGGACGGACGGACGGACGGACGGACGGACAGACAGACGGACATGGCTCAATCGACTCGGCTGTTGATCCTGATCAAGAATATATATACTTTTGGGGGTCGGCCACGCCCCCTTCTGCCTGTTACATACATCCTGCCAAACACATTATACCCTTTTTTGCCCATTTTTGGGCAATAAAAACGGTATAAAAACGCTCATTCTGGACTCTTTTTTGGGCAAATTATGACGGTGAATGCTCATAAAAAAAAGATGTGCGTAAAAAGTTACGCGAATGAAGTGAAACTTCCTAGGAGTGCATCCGGTAGTGGCCTGTTTTTTTTTTTACTTCAAGATGACAATTTTTTCCATTTTTCTTTTGCTCACTTCTTTATACAAGTTTGCTTGTCACTAGAATTCTCGCTTTGTAATTGAAAACTGTCGTCGTGTGAAGATCAAATAGATCTTACAAGACATAGAAAACAAAACACACTATATGTACTTACTTTACAAATAAACATATAGAATATGTACATATACATACTTTCATTCATACATACGACTTAAGTACATGCATACATACATATGCTTAAACACAGAGCGTGCGAAGTTTATCTTGCACAAATTAAGCACTCAACTAATCCATTCTTATACATATGTTCATACATACATTCATACATACATACATACATACATGTTAAAATGACGCACAAAACAAACACGTGAGGAACATGCGATAACGTAACGGGAAACAAGCCGAGCTTAGAGCTTTTGACTCAGAGTGGAAAGAGCAGCTTAGAGCTTTGCATACACATACATATGTATGTATGTATACATACGGCATTTCCCCCTCCCTAATCTGTCGGTTTTTCGTCACACACGCGGTCAAGCGTATTTTCGATTCACTCCCAACGCGCCTATAGAAGTTTCACTTCAAAAGTGTCCGAAAAGTGTCGGAAAACGCACATATTTTTTTGGAATGTAAACGAGTGTTGTACTTAATCGCGTTGAAAAGTTTACATATGAGGAAAATAGCACAGTTTGGAAGTTCAATGATAATTTTTTGAGTTATTAGATCGCTGCCTGCAGCTTTCTTTGGTTTCATCTGTTCTTTTATTACTTTTACAATTTCATTTGGACGAAATTCAGATGGTTCAGGTTCGCCAGGACTATCAGATACACAGGATGATAGTAAAAACGAATTTGTTGCGAGATTTGGTTGGAATACATTACGTAGGTGAGCAGCAAATGTGTTAGCTCTGTCTTTGTCGCTACGGGCCCAGCAGCCTGAAGAGTTTCTTATCGGCGCACTTAGCGTAGGGTGAGCCCTCCACAAAAGATGCTTGATACTGGTTGGTGATAATTGCTCTATGTAGCGGCGTTGGGCATCTGCTTCTTCATGCTTAAGAGCTTTGTTGAGTCTGCGTGAAGCATCTTTAAAGCGTTGTTTTGTAGATTGCGTCCGATGAGACTGCCATTCACGTCGCTATCGTCGCTTTTCCAGAATAAGTTGTTCTATTTGAAGATTAGTTTTACGTTTATTGGTCTGCACATGCGCGCGTTGTGGAGTAGAGATCTTAGCTGCTGCAACAAGTACAGATTCTAATAAGTCAGCAGAGCAGTCGACGTCCGCTTCGATGTCGAACTGCGGAGCAAGATCGTAGTGAATTGTAGAATTGCATGAATTGATCTTCAGAGATCGTAATGCGTTGAGGACAGTATACAGCGGCAATAGTAAGATTGCTGATGTCCGATTGTACAATTATATAGTTTGCCGCAAACCTTTTGAGGAATTCGTGTTTGATGCGGTTTCTTATTAGAATACCGGTTCCGCCGCACACTGGAGTGAGAGACTCCAAAAACGACGATTAATTCAACCGTCTAAAAATTTGACCATGTTATAATTTTTTATTTTTATTAGATCAATAAAAGTACAAATCATTAACTTTTGAGTATTCCGTAGAGTATATTTTTTTTTTTTGAAGTGAAACTTCTATAGGCGCGTTGGGAGTGAATCGAAAATACGCTTGACCGCGTGTGTGACGAAAAACCGACAGATTAGGGAGGGGGAAATGCCGTATGTATACATACATACATATGTATGTGTATGCAAAGCTCTTAGCTGCTCTTTCCACTCTGAGTCAAAAGCTCTAAGCTCGGCTTGTTTCCCGTTACGTTATCGCATGTTCCTCACGTGTTTGTTTTGTGCGTCATTTTAACATGTATGTATGTATGAACGTATGTATGTACATATGTATAAGAATGGATTAGTTGAGTGCTTAATTTGTGCAAGAGAAACTTCGACGCTCTGTGTTGAAGCATATGTATGTATGCATGTACTTAAGTCGTATGTATGAATGAAAGTATGTATATGTACATATTCTATATATTTATTTGTAAAGTAAGTACATATAGTGTGTTTTGTTTTCTATGTCTTGTAAGATCTATTTGATCTTCACACGACGACAGTTTTCAATTACAAAGCGAGAATTCTAGTGACAAGCAAACTTGTATAAAGAAGTGAGCAAAAGAAAAATGGAAAAAATTGTCATCTTGAAGTAAAAAAAAAAACAGGCCACTACCGTATGCACTCCTAGGAAGTTTCACTTCAATCGCGTAATTTTTTACGCACATCTTTTTTTTTAATTTTTTTTTTTAGACAAATTTCCTAATATTCGGTTTTTTTCACAGCAAAAATAGCAATTTCATAATTTTTAACACTGAAATTTTCCCATTTCTATTATATACCCATGTAGACTATATTCATGAAGAATAATAAGAATCGGTTGACTATATAATATATCTTCCATAGAAAAAACGTACTAAAAATGCATGAAAATTTTTTTTCTTTGAAATAAAAAACGGGTCATACATAGTTCAAAGTTTTTTGATAATAACAAAATTTATAAATAAAAAAAAAATTAAATAATATGTACATTAATCGGACTCGATATCAGTATCGCTTTCTTCACTTTCATTTGATTCGATTTCATTTAATTCTGGGAATTCGTTGGAAATAATTTCAGTACCGTGAATCAAGAATTTGTGTATCGTTGGTGGCATATAATACCACGGATACAACTTCACAAAGTACCTAGCAGTTTCATGAGTATACTCTTGGAATGATTCCAGGTTAACCTCGTGGCCTGATGCAGCGACAACCATAACGGTATGGAACCTTTTTATAAGCTGGAGATCTACCCCAGTAATTTTCGCCGAAACTTCAGCATTTTGAAAAAAATCGTCGCGCGGTGTTGCCATCATTGGAACTCCCAAGACCGGGCTTTGGAACATCTATAATTAGCCCTGTCTCAGATCTAAATAAATCTTGAATTTTCTTTTTCGTCTGCTGAACAATATTTTTATCTTCTTCACATCTGGCTTGCCATTTTTTTATTGGCAACTTATATGCAAGATGCAAGAGGCACTCGAAAAATCGAATCCAGCCATGCAAGACTGAAATACCATACTGCAGGTTCTCAGTAACAAGTTTTGATCTTATCATCCGATCAATATTCCACTACATCATCATCTGATGGCTTAACAAGATTCCTCACATATTCGGATAAAAAAGATAACTTGTCTGTATAATTTGTTTGGCCGCTGTCATTCATTATTTCATATAGTTGAAGGCGAGTGAATTCGTTTGAATTTGCAAGATCTAAAATAGTGTTCGTAAAAATGCAATGATATAGGTCAGCTAAAATCTTTTGTAACATATGTTGAAACATATATTTACCGGTCACAAACAAAGCTAAAGACGAGAAACACAATTATAAGCATATTATTTATTACAAATTTAATAGACACATATATTTTATCTAATGACGTGGATCACAATTAGACGTTCACTGTTAATTAGAGTACACTAGTACATACACTTTACTTCGCTGTCCATTTCACAATAAAATAAATTTAATAATTAAAGCTGAGCTTATAGTTGATGTTATACTTTGTCTTGCTAATGACAATTGACAGACAGCTTACAGCTGACCAAAACAGTTGACAAAAACAGCTGACCGAAACAGCCACCACTTAAAAATTAAAAAGCAACTCTGTTTAGTGATTTTCCGTGCAACTTTGAATTTAAATAACTCTCTTGGGGCAGAACGGGGCGCAAAACCCTTTGGAGGGCACTTAGACAGATATGTAACAAATTTAATAAAGAAAGAATGGTTTCGTTTGCACACTGGTTCCTGCGGCCAAAAATACTTCTAGTTGAGATAGAGGCTTGAAACTTAACACAAAATTTTTATAAATTTATAGTAAGATTATGTATAAAAATCAGCCGGATCGGACCACCATATCATATAGCTGTCATAAGAACTATTGGTCTGAAATTAGATGTTTGTATGAAAAACTTTTTGTTGTTTGAGACATCTTAACCAAACTTACAGAATTTGCATTTGGGATGGTCCAATATATTCTAAACAAATTTGGTTGAAATCGGACTGCTATATCATATAGCCGCCATACGAACAATCAGTCTAAAATCGAGCTTTTGTTGAAAAAAAATCATTTTTTCAACGACAAACCGCAAAAATGTAACAATAAATTAACAACAACAAGAACAAAATAATTATAGATATTTTTTACAGTTTATATGTAATTATGTTGTATGTTGTAATTATAATGTAAAAACAAAACAAATATAATGGAATAAGGCTTGGTTACATTTTTGTATATAGCGAAAGCCTAGGCGCCTATTGGCACTTGAAATTGATATCACATAATCTTCAAATGTTATTTCATAATATACAAAAAGATTTTTTGATTCCTGATTTTAGCTTCATAACGAAAACTCTAACGAAACACAGCAAAGACAAACACAGAACGTCTAAAATAATGTACTTAACACAATACAGATTTACACAAAACACAGCAGGAAGTACATATACTTTTTGTTGTATTAATATAGATAATACGTTTATTTATAAAATTAAACCCTTCCATCGCACAATAACTTTGTTTTTAATGGGTTCTTAATTTTTTTATTGACAGCTCTACTTGCAAGTTGCTCACGCTGCAATACCAAAAAAATATTATGTAGTCTCTTTTGATGCTATTCTTGAAGAGGACAGCTAGAGCAAAACAAAAACAAGAATACAGTTTAATAGGTAGACCAACTCTAAAACAGTGTTGATACATTTAAAGTCCAAATTTTAACTTGGACTTTTTTATTTTTGGCCTATGGGAGGAACTACTGTGCATTGAGGGCGCAGTTTAAGCATGAAAGAACTGATTTAGAGATTCGATCTGAGATGTCTTAAAGGAAACAAAAGCAAAATGAATCCTTCGATACATTCTATGAACCTATTGTGTCCTTATCCGACAAGCTTTTGCAGCCGCTTTCCGAAACTTTAATTCTCGATATTCTTAGGGAAAATCTCTTGACAGAAATAAAGCACGAAATTTTATATGTGATGATTACTAACATAGCGCAATTGCGCCACATCGTGCGAACTCGAGAACGTTTTATGCAATCGGCGGCAAAACCGAGTACAATAGTGGCACGTTAGCCACCAAGTAGAATGGTGCATG
Organism: Drosophila falleni; assembly: GCA_035045575.1. Lineage (NCBI taxonomy): Eukaryota > Metazoa > Arthropoda > Insecta > Diptera > Drosophilidae > Drosophila > Drosophila falleni. The sequence continues at coordinate 2,168,622 of JAWNOV010000056.1, read as the reverse complement.
CACTGACGTCTCCTATAGATAATGAAGATGTGTATGAACTCGAAGAAGAATAGGAGTTAGATTTGGCAGCCATATCGTTATCGTGTTGGAACTGTGGTGGCCAAGGGCATCGGTATCAAGACTGCACTGGATGTGGGAAATCTGATACATATAGACCGGCATGTAACCGGCAAAGCACGCAAACAAATGGCTTCCAAGGCGACCAACACAGTTTAGTAAACAGTTATTTGTCACAAATTCAACCAGATGTTTAAATACTCCCGAATTTACCTTCGCATCCTAGCGTGGAAATGTACACTGACATATCCTCCAAAAATCTTTCGAGTCGTCAGGAAAGACGAAGAATTTCTTATCGACAGAAGTGCAAAGCGAGTCGAGATGCAGTGGCTTCGTCAGTAGTGAGTGGATTAATGGACACTGGAGCATCCATTAATTGCATAGGAGGTTCACTAGCACTCGAGTTAATTGAAAGAGAGAAAGATTTAATTTCAGTAAAGTCGACCGTACGCACTGCAGATGGAAAGAGCCAAGCGAATATGGGAAAAATTTACACGATTATCTGTTTCCGAGAAAAAATAAACGATTACAATTTTACGTGGTGCCTACGCTGTCTCAAGATTTGTATTTACGATTTGAATTTTGGAGAAGCTATGATTTACTGCCAGCATTTCTGGCAAACAAAAGCTGTAGTCCTGCTCTAGCAGAAATTAATCATGTCGAGAATAAAAAAATACCGTTGACACTTTTACAACAGCAACAACTAGCAGAAACTGTGAAGATATTTCCATCATTTGCAGAGAAAGGGTTGGGCTAGACGAGTTGTTTGAGCCATAATACGAGGTTGGTCTTGCCAAACCCATAAAACAACGGCACTACGCGGTTTCTGCAGCTGTAGAAAAATTTAAGTATGAGGAGTTGGATAGGATGCTGAGTCTAGGTGTTATAGAAGAATCTGACAGTCCCTGGTCCTCCCCAGCTATCCTCGTAAGAAAGCCCGGAAAAGTCCGTCTGTGGATCGATAGTAGAAAAGTCAACGAGGTAACGGTTAAAAACGCTTACCCGATGCCATTCATTGATTGACGGGATTCTTAGTCGCCTCCCAAAAGCTGAATTTATCTCAAGCATCGACTTATGGACGCATATTGGAAAATTCCGCTGCATAAGACTGCACGTGAGAAAACAGCATTTGCAGTACCAGGCAGACCTCTATACTAGTACACAGTGATGCCATTTGGGTTGTCTAATGCCCCTTAAACTATATCTAAGCTAATGGATAAAGTAATTCCTCCAGTGCTTCGCAATAAAATTTTTGTTTATTTAGACGATTTGTTAGTCATATCAGCTTCGTTTGATCAGCACATTTCGGTATTGAGAGCACTGGCATCACGATTAAAATTGGCTGGACTGACTATTAATGTTGGGAAGTGCAAATTCTGTTTGAAGGAGGTATCTTATTTGGGTCACATTTTCGGAAATGCGATCATACAAACTTCAGAAAAAATTTCAGCTGCAATGGAATTTCCAATTCCATTAGGTTTAACCGGTTGGTACCACAAGTTCATTAATAAATATGCTGGTATGGCAGCCCCAATAACCGATACACTGAAAAAGAATCAAAAGTTTCACTCGACAGAGGAGACATTTGAGCAATTGAAAAATCATATGTGTCAGGCACCGGTGTTGCAGTGCCCAGATTTTAAGGCTCCATTTTCTATCCATTGCGATTCTAGCCATACTGGAGTAGATGGGGTTTTAATGAAATTATAATAGCTTTCATGTCGCGCAAACTAAACCGGTGACAGCGGAATTATTCGGTGACAGAAAAAGACTGTTTGGCGGCGCACAGTGGGACAGAAAGAGGTGGGGGTGGGATTTAAATCATTTTTTCGATGATCGAAAAAAAAAATAAATGCATTCGATAGAGAAATCTTCAGAGATTACAAATCCAAAAGATTTTTGAAATCAGGCAAAAATTGTGGGCGTGACAGCCTCTCAAAGTTGAAAAATTTTTCAGTGTGCGCACAAATGTGCAAATTTTACTAAAAATGCTAACTTTAAAACAGTTTTGTTGTCAAGTTATACGGCCGATCTTTATGTTTTTGATTATATGAAATGTACATTAATTTCTTATTGAATGCCGTAGAATTTTGTTTCTTCACGTGTTGGCTTTTTATCCCAGCGATGTTTAAAAAAAGCACTAAGATTAGGCTATTTTTTGACTTTAATGGAATAGAACTTCTAATGGACTCCTAAGGACTCCACCCCACTATAACAGGAGTCTTCAGTAATCAATTCTCTAACCAAACAACCCCGGTCTTTCTTGCGTCCAGCTACGTCTAAGAGAGTTATAGGCCAAAAACTGATGCAACCTCGCAAAAAAATGGTGTTAGAAGAGTTGAAGTGGCTTATGTCCCAAGCAGATCTGAGTTACAGGTTTAGCGCGTTGAGCACTCAAGCTGCAAGGATTTGACTTCAGAATATCCCACAGTAAAGGGAGTCAAAATGTGGTACCCGATGCACTGTCGCGATTACATACGGAATACTTATCTGCTCTTAGTCACGAAGATTTTGTAGATTTAAATTTGCAGCATTTTAATTCTGTAGATTATAAAGATATTAAGAAAAAATTAATTAAAAATCAGTCACATATGCCTGACGTAAAGATCATCGACAATATGAACGGACTTATAAATCTATAGCCGCACCGAGCATACAAGTGGTGAACGAATAGCGGATGGAAACTATGGATTTCCAAAACACAGGTGTCATCTGTGTTGAAACAGAATCATAAGTGCCTTCTAGCTGCTCATAGCGGCATAAACATATCCTTGGAGAGAATACGACGTATGTACTATTGACCCAATTTAGTAAACGATGTCAAAGAATATATAAACGGCTGTGATATTTGGAAGAGCACAAAGTACCCAAATCGTACGATGCGGCCTCCAATGGGAAAAACTGGAGATACGCAGAGGTTTTTTCAAAAGCTCTACGTTGATTTTTTGGGACCGTATCCTCGCAGTAGCACCAGGAATATTGGCGTGTTTGTCGTGCTCGATCATTATTCCAAATTTCCTTTCTAAAAACAGTCAAGAAGTTTACAGCTGATGCTGTTACAAAGTATTTAGAAGAAGATCTCTTTCATTGTTCTGGGATTCCAGGAGTTGTCGTTTCTGATAATGGCTTGCAGCTCAAATCGAATCTTTTTAATTCACTGCTCAAAAATATAAAATTTAACATTCATATACAGCTATATATTCGCCTCAAGCAATCGCTTTTGAGCGAGTAAATCGGTCAGTGATAGCTGGAATACGATCATATATAGACTCGGATCAGTCAAAGTGAGATGAACAGTTTAGCTTTATAACCATTGCGCTGCGCCCGAGTGTGCATTCAGCAGTAAAGAGAAGCCCGTATCGAGTAGCGTTTGGTCAAAACATGATCACTAGTGGAGCTACATATAACATATTGAAGCAATTGGAAATGCTTGAAGACCGTTCGATACACTTTGATCGCGATGATTCTTTCGACCTAATCCGGCAATCAGCTCAGAATAATATACAGCAATAGCATGAGCGAAATGAACGGACATATAATAGAATTCTTAAAAACTTTGGAAATTGTCATTATGACATTGAGGATTTACAGGGAAATACCATGCCAAGGACTTATAGCAATGAAACGTTTAGTCTAACGAAGCAGTTAATTCCAAGCGTGGATCACCCTTGTGACACTCCCAAAGTTCGATTTAAGCCGCTGTTTAAGTTGTGCTTTGCACAAACGAAGTTCTATTTTTAGACATCGTCTCAAGCCGGTGTCTGTGTCAGTTTAACAAAGATAAGAACAGAACAGTAGCTGTTTTTGTAAAAACGGTGCTTGCCCTGACGGGTAAGACTTTGGCGCTGCAGTGCATACTGCTGCATGTGTGCTCTTATCTATTTTTGATCTTCTGCTTTCTGCTCACCTTTGTTTACATTTGTGTTCAGAGGAAAGAAAATAATTTTTAAGCAATTGCATAATTGCTATTCTTGGATGAAACAACTTCAAATCCCTTACAGAATAAGTCCACGCTGACTGACTATGAAGAGATGAGAAAATACGCTGAACTAACACCTTCGGAATTACGCGCTGTATTACGAGCCCAGATATCACGAGCCCAACTCTCAAGAATTTCTGCGTTACCGGCTGACTATGCTGACTGCCTTCCCACAAGCAGTACCACTTTCACGCTGACGAGCTCTAAGCTCACGGCTCCACATAGCTACGTAACAACAAAAAGCAGTACTACTTCCACTTTGACGTCGCACAGTGGGACAATCTCTCATTTTGCTGTATTAAAATCATATCTTTTGAACCAATAAAGATATTTCACAAATTTAAAAAGCAATTGATAAAAAACTTAAGCTTCAAAATGAGGGTTTGTACGGCTTGATAGGCCCCCTGGTTAATTCTGGGCCTTCGGTCAAAGTTGAAAAATATTTTTAGTGCATATTTTACATGTTAAATTAAAAAAAAAATAAATTTTTGTTTGCCCAAAATATACATTTCAATCTTTTTTCATATTTTTAACAACATTAATAAGTATTTAAAATAGTTTTGTTATGATAGTTAAAAAAACTCTTCTATCACAATTTTTTTGCGAGGTTGCATTAGTTTTTGGCCTATAACTCTCTTAGACGCAGCTGGACGCAAGAAAGACTGGGGTTGTTTGGTTAGAGAATTGATTACTGAATACTCCTGTTATAGTGGGGTGGAGTCCTTAGGAGTCCATTAGAAGTTCTATTCCATTAATGTCAAAAAATAGCCGAATTTTAGTGCTTTTTTTAAACATCGCTGGGATAAAAAGCCAACACGTGAAGAAACAAAGTTCTACGGCATTCAATAAGAAATTAATGTACATTTCATATAATCAAAAACATAAAGATCGGCCGTATAACTTGACAACAAAACTGTTTTAAAGTTAGCATTTTTAGTAAAAATTGCACATTTGTGCGCACACTGAAAAATTTTTCAACTTTGAGAGGCTGTCACGCCCACAATTTTTGCCTGATTTCAAAAATCTTTTGGATTTGTAATCTCTGAAGATTTCTCTATCGAATGCATTTATTTTTTTTTCGTTCATCGAAAAAATGATTTAAATCCCACCACCACACCTTTCTGTCCCACTGTGCTTCGTCCAACTCTAGTCTCACGTCTCCTTTTAGCCTCACAACCACTCTGAGTGGCAGTCCACCAGTACGACCCAAAACACTGAGGATGTACCAAAGTTGGCTTGTAAAAATCCCTCCGAGAAGCTACCATGCTGGCAGACTGCTAAGTTCAAACGCAAATTGACTCTTTCACCTGAAAGGTCGACTGACTGCTTCTCTCTCACAGATAGACACTCTCTTGGATAATGTGCCATCTTCTTCCAATAACAAGTTTGGAATACTGGATGATTCAGACCCAACTGATGCTGAAATCACACAAGCTGAGGAGCTAGCTGACCAAATAGAAACAGAGCAACTTGTCGAAAACAATGGGAAGGAATCGAGAACGCAAAAGCCGCCTCCAATCAACATTAAGGACGTAATCAACGTGACCCTGATGGAGACTGAACTTGACAAAGTCTTTGGCTCAAGCAATTATACTTATCACTTTACCAGGAGAGGTGCAGCTAGAGTACAAGTTGAGGATTCAGACGCTTATCGTCGTCTAGTTAAATTTTTGAAAGAAAATAATGCGCATCACTACTCCTATCAGCTGAAGGAAGATAAAGCTTTCAAAATTATAGTTCGCAATCTGGCAAGTACAACACCTCAAAATAAAATTAATGAGGCCTTTACCCAGCATGGACATAAGGTTACTCGGAAAGTATTAGGGAAAGATGTGGAAGAACTAATACCCAATAATTTCTTCTTCGTTGAACTTGCCCGGAGTACTAACAACAGGGAGGCACTCAATATCCACGTTATCGGACGCCAAAGAGTTTCGGTAGAAATTCCCAAGAAAAATCTTGCAACCATTCTCTGCCACAGATGCCAAGGTTTCGGGCACACTAAAAACTACTGCTGGAGACCATACATCTGCGAAAAATTTTCCCAAGATCATCCAACATCGCAATGCAAGGAAACCGCAGTGGAAAATTTTCTTTGTATCAACTGTGGCGGTATACATCCAGCCTGGTCTAAGGATTGTCGCATATTTAAAGCTAAGACAGATGAACGGAGTCCAAAAATTAATGTAAGGAAACCTAACGGCAAATTGTCGAATATGCAAGATTTTGTACCAGCAGTTATGGTGCAAGGCAACATCTCCTATGCAGAAGCGCTTCGCATTAATAGAGCCCCACAAAACCATTCGTTTCGGAACACCAGCGCAGATCAGAAGAAAAGCAGTTCAGCTACAGGTTCTTTTGTCCACTCGCCCCAAAATGGACCCTGGCAGCAATTTCCAGATGACAAAAGCTCAAGACTGGAGGCAGCCATTGAAGCTCTAACAGCAAAAGTTTATGTACTTCAAGCCATGTTCAAGGAGATGCAGGAGACGAATAAGTTTCTTAAACAAATGTGCCTAAGACTTTTAAACGCCAAAAAATGATGCCACAGCAACTTTGTTAGTTAGTTAGCAGCTATACCTAGCCTTTTGACTAGGTTGTATTAGAAGTTAGCATATAAGTTTAATTTAAGTTGTTGTAAATAATAACAGAATATTTAAATAAACAGAATAATTTAAAAAAAAAAATTAAAAAAAATGGCTAAATTTAAGGAAATAAGAAAGCCGCTTAAAAGTGGGCAATAGATTTTGAGATAGGTTTATTTTTAGTAGTATAAATGGAATTGCTTACTAATTAGCGTACACTTTTTAGTACTTAAATAGCGAAATCGTTAAAAATGTCAGTGAATAAAATAAATTAATAAGTCGAAGTAAATAAAATGAAAAAAAATAAAACCTATTAATGAATACCGGAGTCAATTATAAAAACAGCAATAGTTAGATATAATAAAATTAAATCGAATGACTAATTTCGAATTAAAAATACTGAATTAAAATCAACAAATAATTAATAACACATTATAACATAAAATACAATATTATGAGAGTTAGTGAATTTTATAATATAGCATGGGTGTCTTGATATCGATATAGAAACAATATCAATCACAGAGTCGTATGGTCATTATACGATAGTAAGACAGCAGACGACCCTAGTGTCAAACATAAAACTCGTGGTTTGGACCCAAGGCCTTCTCCTTGAGCCCAGCTTCCGTCCTTTCTTTTTCGTCCGGCCAACTGAACGCACGTCTCCGAAAAATTTTCACACTTACGAAATTTCAAATTAAAAGTATTATTAAAGCGCACACTTCCAAGTGTCCATAATTAGACAATATAAAAAAAAAAAAAAAATAGAATCGGTGGCGCATAATCCAAACAAGTGGAATTGGCGAAGAGAAAGAAAAATCTTCGCCTGTAACATTCGTTCCGACAAGGCAAGGCCGTCTGTCAGGGCAATCTGTCGCAGGAGCTCGGGTAAATATTGCTATAAAGCAACTAAAAGTGGTAGCAGGCACTAACTGGCATGTGCATGCTAAATTACAGGAGAGCAGCACCAAGACGAGCGACCAGCGACCAGAGAGCGAGTACAGAGCGATGAGAGATCGAGCTGTGATTGAGCAGCGGTTTTGGTTAACCTTTGGCTTAATTTCGTCTCTCTCAGAGATTTGAAAGTGCTGATTAACGCACCTGTGTCCCAAGGAGCACCAAAGACTCCATCAGGGGAACGTGGCGTGTGTGGCGACCCGAATCCGTACACCACATCCGGCGACCACATCCGTACACGCAGGCATCTTAGTGGTGGATTCCGATCCAAAGTGGGCTATTCTTCATGGCCAAGTGATAATTTAGATTTTTTTATCAAAAAACTCTCTAAATTTCTACCTTTTTGTTTGGTTTTTTTTTTTTTTTTTTGTGAATGTGAACATGGTGAGCAAAATAAAAAAAAAAATAAATTCAAATACCTAAACATTAAACACAAGAAAAACAAGCTCGACAGTAGGATACCCTGAACCCAGGTACTCTACGCTGAGATTGATTTTCGACCAATTGTTCCTATGGCTTTTATTAAGATTAAGTTTGATTAATATATCTTAAAAATCTAGTCGGACGGAGCTACAGTCGATCATTCTCGATTGTCGGAGACCCCGTACTTACTATGGCAAAAGCTAAGACTGCTAAAAATTCATACTTGATTTTCACACGATCGGTCCTATGACAGATATGTGATATAGGGGTCCGATTTGAACCAATTTTGGTGAGGATATATAAAACCAAGTTACATGCAAATTCATTCAGTTTGGTTACTATATCTACTAAAACAAAAAAGTTTTTCATACGAAGACTTGATTTTCGCCCGATCAGTCCTATGACAGCAATATGATATAGTGGTCCGATTTAAAACAACTTAAGTCAGGATATATTAAACAATTTTCATTGTATATTCTTTTAGTTTGGTTACGAAATCTCATCAGACCAGAAAGTTTTTCATACTAAGACTTGATTTTGGCCCGATATAGTTGACCGATTTGAACCAACTTTGGTAAGGATGTATAAGATCAAGTTATATGCTCATTGTATTAGTTTGGTTACGATATCTCATAAAACAAAGAAGTTTTTCATACTAAAACTTGATTTTAGACCGATTGTTCCTATGGGCTCTATAGTGGTCCGATTCAAAAAAGAAACGATCTTTATCTGCCTGAAATATAGAAGAATCTACATACCAAATTGTTGAATTGTTCTTATAATTTGGATATGAAATTTTTTTTTCGATTTGTGGGCGATATAGGGGGCGTGGTCGAATTTTGAAACAAACTTAACCTGCCTGCAATATAGAGGAATCTACATACCAAATTTGGTGTCACTAGCTTTTAAATTGGTCTTATAATTGAAATATGAAATTTTTTTTTTCGATTTGTGGGCGATATAGGGGGCGTGGCCGAATTTTGAAACAAACTTGATCTGCCTGCAGTATAGAGGAAACTACATACCAAGTTTGGTGTCTCTAGCTCTTATAGTCTCTAAGATTTAGGTGTTCATACAGACGGACGGACAGACAGACAGACGGACACTTCTATATCGACGCGGCTATTGATGCTGATCAAGAATATATATACTTTATAGGGTCTACCACGCCTCCCTCTGCCTGTTACGCACATATTCGGTAAAACGAACCTAATAGTCCCCTGTACTTTTTTTAAGTACGGGGTCTAACAATAAACTTTTTCATACTAAACCTTAACCCTCTAACTGGCAAAATCGAAATAGTCATTCAATCAAGCTGATATTTATTTCATAAGTATATTTAGGTTAAATAAGCTTAAGTTTGAAATTTCATCATTTTCCGTTTGTTGGAACGACTGTCAGGTGCAAAATACCGAAGACTGTCTGTAGACGGTCTTGTCGGTTTGAGCGTAAAAAATATGGCCGCTCGCTTGCATCACAAGGCAATATCGCTCGCGACTTTTGGCGATAACTTTAGCTATTTATTGCTTCTAAAGCTTTTTTTAGAGTTAGTAATCACAAATATATTTATAAAAATTTGCAATTTACTTAAATTTAAATAATTATTATAAAATTTATTAATTTATTAGCAGTTTTTAATGCTAAAAATCCCAACTTACAGGTATTTTTTTAAGTTAGATGTCTTAAAATATATTTATTTTTGTAATGGTTGTCCCAAAAAAAAATTTTGTGTGACTGATTTGTATAAATTGCAGGGACTGAAAATAATGATAATTGTTCAAAATAGCAACATAAAAATTAACCATAAGGAGAAGTTCAATTTTTGTTTTGAATGTACCAAAATTTTTGTTATTTGTATATCTCTGCAAACATCTAATAAACTTTTATTTGATTTATAAAAGAAAAAAATGAAAAGTAATGTTTATTTAAATACTTGATTTTGTAAATCACAGTTAATAATTATTTGTTATCAAAAAAATAAGAATAATAATTATAATTGATTTTTATTTTATTAATCTTTTATAAGAGACTTTGTTTTTTTTTGAATAAAAGTCTTTAAGGACTTTGAAATTTTTTAATTTGATAAATAAAATAAAAGTCTTTAAAGACTTTTATGATTTAAAGACTTTTGAATAAAAGTCTTTGTCAATATCTTCGCTTATACTCAAGATAAAATTTTTAAAATTACAACACCAGTAAAACCTACGACATTCTATGAACCTTTATCCTATACTAACTAACTACGCTCTTTTTCGTCGCACAGAGGGATCAATTCACAATTTTTTGTTGCAATTATCATATCTCTTAATCCCATAAAGATATTTCAGTTTAAAAAAGTTGGAAAATGGCGCTAGAAGGCGGGGGCTAGTTATCTTCCACCAAAGATAAAATAGGAAGATCCATAGCATAATTTGTCCACAATTTTAAAGTTTATATTTTTGCACATTTGTGGGTCTCAGCATTGGCTTAAGGAATAAAGCGTCAATATCCGAGAAAGCAACTACCCGACATCCTGCACCGTTTAAGTCATGAAGCAAGTAGCTAACTAATTTATTAAGGTTTCTTTTAAAATATGTTTAATTTGTTTTTTTTTTTTTATTTAATTGTAAAAACAATATTTTTTTCACAGACTCCTCTGTTAGGTTGCACCTGTTGTCGGCTAGCAACAAACGAAGTGCAGAATATGCCCGCTCAACGCTCACTTGAGTTGCAGGCACGCTTTGAATAACCTGCGGTTTGGAAACTTAAATTTGATATGATAATTGCAACAAAAAATTGTGAATTGATCCCGCTGTGTGGCGAAAAGAGCGTAGTTAGTTAGTATGGGATAAAGGTTCATAAAATGTCGTAGGTTTTACTGGTGTTGTAATTTTAAAAATTTTATCTTGGGTATAAGCGAAGATATTGACAATGACTTTTATTCAAAAGTTTTCAAATCATAAAAGTCTTTAAAGACTTTTATTTTATTTATCAAATTAAAAGTTTTCAAAGTTCTTAAAGACTTATATTCAAAAAAACTCAAAGACTCTTGTAAAAGATTAATAAAATAAAAATCAATTATAATTATTATTCTTAATTTTTTTTGATCATAAATAATTATTTAATGTGATTTACAAAATCAAGTCTTTAAATAACCATTAATTTTGATTTTTTTCTTTTATAAATCAATTAAAAGTTTATTAGCTGTTTGTAGAGATATACAAATAACAACAATTTTGGTACATTCAAAACAAAAATTGAACTTCTCCTTATGGTTGATTTTTTATGTTGCTATTTTGAACAATAATCATTATTTTCAGTCCCTGGTAATTGAAAATCACTTTGGGTCACAGTAAGAAGAAAAATATAAGGACAAAAGACCACGGAACCGAATGATTTCCATCCCAGCCGTTTTGCGGGCCTTATAAACTGGGCTTTGGGAACCGAGTTCGAGGCGGTCTAACCTCTCTAAGATAAGCCTGGCGGAAATTTCTTTCCCACGTGGGAATTTTTCTTCCCTACTGGCTTCAGGTTAACAAGGAAGATCGCGACCCAATTCAGAAGAGATCAAGAATCGAACGTACCCCACCAAGGACAATGCAGATGAATCGACACCAGAGACCGTGACTGGGGCACCTAAAAACTTAGCCGAGATCCACGATGAAATAAGCGAAGCTCTATTTAAACTTATACTCTAGCTTTTGGCCAAAGACACATTAATAAGCTGCTGAGAGATCACCTGGCAACGCTGGCCAATTTAAATGAGCTTTCCCTTAATTATACACGACAGGAGACACTCTGTAAGGAAACCCAAGCGGAAGTCGAAAGCACGAAAGTTAGAAACGCAGAAACGCGGACTACACCACAAGGTATTCCGCATGTTCCTAGAGGACTCAGAGTACAGTCACCCCGAAATGCTACGCCTCGGAATGCGTCTTTGGAGCAGAGATTAACGCCTCCGAAGGGGAGCAAATCGCGTACAAGTGGCATGGATCAGCAGAAAAAGATTTCACAAGTGGCACAGACGAGTGCAACTGAACTGACAAGGTCTCAAGAAAAGACAGATGATCCGCAGAAAAAATTCATGCAGCAAAAAATGTCTAAAAAACCAAAGGACGGACGCCATTAGAGTATCAAGAGTGGGTGGTTGCACCTATGCTGACCTGTTAAGATCAGTCAAGGGCGATTCGTCACTGAAGCACATTAGTAACGATGTACAGGGCATTTGTAAGGTAGCCAATGGAGATCTGCTGCTCCGCCTAACAAAACGGCAACTCACAGAACTGACGAGCTTCAGGAGACAGCTAGTAAGGCACTTAATGAGAGGGCGGTGGTAAAATCTAACACCGACCAAACTAGTGTGAAAATACGGGATCCGGACTATCAAGTATTTGCCTCGTTGGATGTGATACTGCAGAATCAAGGAAGCTCCCATATGTTCAGAAGAGGTGGAATCGGATCTATCATCGATCGGTTGAGAGCCGTATACGCTGAGAAGAGAAGGGTCTTGAAAAATTTAATCAAAGAGAACAAGAAAATATGCTTCCTGGAACTTTGCGATGAAGCAGGCCATGACTTGTGGGGCAGAGCATATAAAGTGGTCATGAAGAAAATTAACGGACTTAAAAGCCCTAGGGCGACCGATCACGGAAAGCTCACACGATCCAATAGTAAGTACAGATTTAGGAAGGCCCGTGTTGAAATAATGGTTTGGTTGCCTCAGTATCTTCCTCTAGTAATTAAATACACAATTGTTTATAGATTATGTTTTATGATTTCGTTTATATTTTATGTTTGATATTTTCGCTCTGCACACAACCAGCCACTTACACAGATCAAAGACGAAAGAGAACAAGGAAATTACAGTGTGCCCGTACATTCATTTTTGGGCTTTCTGTATGTTAATTTTTGCATGTTACATAACACTACATTTTGAATTATGTTATGTTCAACACGCCCCCTCAAAAATTACATTATATTTATTAAAATTAATATTATAACTCTATTTCATTTACTGTGACTTGTGTGCTTATTCTGGGAGGTATTACAATATGATCTGGCATTCACCATTAAGATTGGGAAAACCCATAAAAACCAATCAGACCATTTATATTATTTAAACAAATCAAACATTATTTTCTTTTCAAAAGAAATGTTACGTTAAACAAAATAAAAAAAAATATCTTCAGTTAAGTTTATGAGATTTTTGTTGAATTGTTGGTGTTGTTGCTTTTTGACTTCTCAAAGCAATCCCATCTGGCCTCTCAGCTCCATTAACCTTCCAGTAGGCAGTGGTTTGGTGAAAATGTCAGCCAACTGATTTTCTGTGGGAATATACTCAATCGAAATAACATTATTTTCTACTTGCTCTCTGGCAAAATGATATTTAATATCTATGTGCTTTGATCTTTTATGGCATGATGAACTACTGGCTATGCTTATACAACCCTGGTTATCTTCAAATATTTTTATAGGTTTATCTAGTTTAATATTAATACTTTCTGAAAGGGACTTTAACCATAATGCTTCTCTTACAGCTTCAAACAAAGCCATATACTCTGCTTCAGTAGATGATGCCGCTACTGAATTCTGCCTTTTCGTATTCCAACAAATAAGATTCGAATTAAACATTTTAAAAAGATAACCTGTTGTGCTTTTTCTATCATTTTCATTTCCACCCCAATCGGAGTCAACATAGCCAACGAAAACATGTTCAAAATCCATATTTCTTTTAAATATTAGTTTCATATCAATATTTCCTTTAATATACCTCAGAACCCTTTTTAAACATTGCCATAGTTCTCTGTTATTTTTATTTGTATATCTACTTAAGATATTTACGGCTGTTGCAATATCCGGACGAGTACAAAGCATGACGTACATTAAACTTCCAATCAAATTTCGACAAGGAGCATCATATATGTCGTCTGAATTTAACATTTCATAATTTAGTTTACTTGGAAGTGGATTACTAACGGATTTACAATCCTCCATATTAAATTTACTTAAAACCCTTTTTATGTAAGCAGATTGGCTTAACGATATCTGATCTTGGCCTATTTCAATTTTCATTCCAATGAAATGTCGTATTTCCCCCAAGTCTGTCATTCTAAATCTTGTCATAAGGTATTGTTTAAAATTATTCATTGTTTCTGAGTTTGATGTCGCTATTACTAAATCATCCACATACAACAATACATAAATATTCTTGTTTATATCGTCTTGATCCTTAACATATATACATGGATCAACAGGAGAATTTTTAAATCCACACTGCTTTAGCGCTTGCTCAAATACTTCAAACCAGCACCTTGCTGCTTGTTTAAGTCCGTAAATTGCTTTATTCAATTTACATACATTTCCAATATTGCAAATAATTCCTTCAGGGACTTTCATATATATTTCTTCTTTTAGCGTACCGTTTAGAAATGCAGTTTTAACATCCATATGATGTACTTTAAAACTGTATTGAACAGCAATAGATAAAACAAATCGAAAAACTTGGAATTCTAGCAACGGGAGCGAATGTTTCATCATAATCTATTTGATACTTTTGGGTAAAACCACGTGCAACTAATCTTGTCTTACATCTTACTGGATTTCCCATTTCATCATGTTTTAAAGTAAATACCCATTTGCTATCTACAATATTTTTATTTTCAGGTCTTTTGACAATAGTCCAAGTCTTGTTTAATTCATGAGCAGATAATTCTACTTTAACAGCTTCTTCCCATAAATCTTTATCATTTCTGCTATTAATTTCTTCGAATGAATTAGGAGCTTCGTCAAAAATTGTGTGAGCATTTAAAATATAATTATTCGAACTTGTTTCATCTTCGTAGTAGGATATGTGTGGTTTATTTTTCAATCTTTCGCTTTTTCTAGTTATATCATTGATAACTCTATTTGAGACTTCATCAGGCTGTTTATCTTCCTTACTCTCATTCAGGAAACTGTCTTTATTTTTATCCTTACTCTCATTCAGGATCTCTGGTACGCAAAATTCCATACTTTCATTCTGGAAATTAACTTTATCATTATCCTTACTTTCTTTCAGGATATTTGGTACACAACATTCCATACTCTCATTCTGGAAATTAACTTTCTCACTATCCTTACTTTCGTTCAGGATATTTGGTGCACAACATTCCATACTCTCATTCTGGAAATTATCTTCAATACCTTCCTTACTCTCTTTCAGGAATTTAATATTTTCTTCATCCTTACTATCACTCAGGATATCATTTTTAACAGCTCTTGAATTAACCATATTAGTCTCATCAACTACCACATCTCTAGCAACAATGAATTTCTCATTTTCAATATCCCATAATTTAATGCCATTAGGTTCATATCCGACCAAAATACTTTTAAACGATTTATTGTCGAATTTCCGTATTCTAATTTTATTGTGTACGTACACAGTAGAACCAAATATTTTTAAATATTTTAAAACTGGCTTTCTATTATGCCACATCTCGTATGGCGTTGCTGCACGATCTCCAAGTGCCGTACTTGGAATTCTATTTGTTCTGTCAGAACAGCTTCACCCCAAAAAGATTTTTCTAACTTTGCACCATTGACCATGGCACGGGCCTTTTCAGTAATGGTTCTAATCATTCTCTCTGATACTCCATTTAACTGTGGAGTATATGGTACAGTTAAATGGTAACTAATTCCTTTTTGAGTACAGTACTCTCGCATATCGCTAGACAAGTACTCCCTACCATTGTCTATGTATAGATTCACAACCTTCAGGTTGAAGTGTGCTTCACTTTTCGCCACAAAATCTTTAAACATAAGAAATACATCCGATTTATGTTTTATGAGGTAAGTAACACAATAATGTGTAAACTGATCTACAAAAATTACATAATAATTTTTATCATCAATGGTTGTGGGTGTAATTGGACCACAGACATCAGAATGTATAACAAAAAGTGCTCTATTGATATGTTCTTTATTTTTAAATTTGTCGAAACGTAATCTGGTTTGCTTTCCATTTAAACAAGCTTCACATATATCATCTGTAGGATTAACGTTGTCAAGGAGCTTATTATCTTGAAACAAATTCTTTCTTTTTATTTCTAACATTTTCCCTTTACTTATGTGGCCTAATCTCTCATGCCATAACTTATATAAATTTTCAGGTTTTATATTTGCTTTATACGCTTTAAATTCAAATATTGGCATTTTATATTCACCTGAGTTTTCGGCAATAGTAATACCACCTTTTGTCAGTTTAACTCCAGACTCGTCAAACACTACTGTCACTCCAGCCTCCTGAAGCCTTTTTACAGAGATTAGATTTTCTGTAACTTCTCGACAGTATAAGACATCTTCCAGTGTTATCTGGTACCCATTGTCCAGACGAACGATTCCACGTTTGGTTGCAAAGATGTATTGCCCTTCCTTGGCGATAGCAATCTTCACTGGAGTATGTAGATCAGTAAAATCCACAAAAAACGTCTCATAATTTATTATGTGATCGGAGGCACCCGAGTCCAGGATAAAGTTCACATTCGTGTTCAATTTATTATTATTTGTATTCAAACTTTTAATCATAAACGCGAAACCTGGCGTGGTTGTTGCAATATGAGCTTGTGTGTTATTTTCTTTATTTTTATTTAGTTGTTTATTATAACTATAACAATTTCTTTTTATGTGCCCTGCCTTGCCACAGTGGTGACATTTTATATTATTTTGTTTGGGTTTTTCATTGTATGTATGTTAATTTTTGCATGTTACATAACACTACATTTTGAATTATGTTATGTTCAACAGCCCGCTCCACGATTGATGCACTCACCAAGGTGAGCAGCACTGCCAGTAAGGCTATCGAAGGAACAAGGTGACTCGGCGAGAGCAAACAATTTTGCCAGGTAACCACACTGGATATTAGGAATGCTTTTAACACGGCTTCATGGGAAAGGATTCTTGAAGAATTTGGAGAACTCAATACACCCGACTACCTGTATAAAATGATAAGCAGCTATCTGCATGAACGATGGCTACTCTTCGACACAGAGGATGGAACGCACACATATAAGGTACCAGGAGGGGTTTCACAGGGGACTGTACTGGGGCCACTGCGGAACACCATGTACGATGGGATCCTTCGCCTAGAGTTTCAACAAAGAGTTGAGATCGTGGGCTTTGCTGATGACGTGGCAATCGTGGCTGTAAAAAAAACTATTCCAGAAATTGAGTGGGCAAGCAATGATGCTATCCGCAAAATTGACAACTGGCTCCCTGAGTCCATGAGCGGAGTTGTCGCCTTAACACCAAGTTGCATGCCGCTGGATTTGCAGTCTATGTTTTTTCTCCGACTTTCCTATCGAAAAGTAAACAAATCTCCAATCCAACATGCACAGAAAATTCACATTGATCGCCGCACGATAAACAAACTGGCTCAAGCGAACTAGTTACTATTCCTTCAAGCGAACCAGCGCAATATCGTCTAAAGTGACCAACTGAAGTTCAGACAGGCGAGTAACTTAAATATTTAAATTCGAAAAATGAGATGAAGAATGCTCGCTCGCGAATACTCTAAATCTGCTAATATATTTATATACTCGCTAATTTACTTATTTGCGTCAGTTCCAAATAGACTCTCGCATCGACAAGACGTGTCCACGCATAGTCATTTTTCGCGCGCTTATCTCGTTGATCTCAGTTTTTGTAAACAAATAAGTCTCAAAGAAGAAACAAAAAACTGCCGTTACCCGATAACCGTTTGTTACTCGCTACGATGTGGAGAGATGACCCTCCAGACAATAACAAATCTGAGCACAGATTTGTTGTTGTTAAACGACTAGATGACAACTCAATGTCAAATGTTTCACCGTTTGTTATTAAGAAAATTATTGACCACACCTGCGGCGGTGAAGTTCTTTTTGCAAAGAAGACCCGCGACGGAAATTTATTAATCAAAACTAAGAATGGAACACAAGCCCAAAAATTGGTAAAGATGGCAATATTTAGTGATTTCCCTGTGGAAGTTAAAGAGCATCTCTCGCTGAACTCTTCCAAAGGAGTTATTTACTCCAATGACTTACAACACCTTGATGAAGAAGTTATCAAAAACGAGCTTACTCCTCAAAATGTTACCCAAGTGAAAAAAATCAAGAAGAAGATTAACGATCAACTAATTGAAACAGGCCTATTAATTTTAACTTTCGAAAGCGCCTCTTTTCTGGAAAGTATTAAAATTGGTTATGAATCAGTTAAAGTGAGGGCATTTATTCCACCACCACTACGTTGCTACAATTGTTTTAGATATGGACATATTTCAAATATATGCCGCAACAAAAAAATCTCATTATTTGCGCCAACGATCACCATACTGAAGACAACGAACAATGCTCAAATGGAAAACGCTGCACAATTGCAACGATGCAAAATTACTGGACTGTAATCACTCCTCGGTATTCAGAAAGTGCCCACTCTTCGTTAAACACCAGGAAATACAAGCGATCAAAACGCTTGATAAGGTTGACATAAAGACAGTTATAAACACCTATAAAACCAGACACGCCCACGATGGATCTCTATACTCTAGCGTTGTGAAAAGCAGCCTAGATAAAATTAATGATAGTATAAACTCTTCTCAACTAACCCTTTCCAACTCAGTTCAGAGCAGTACCCCTATCCCACCTTTTTCTAAAAATATAATTGACGACAATGACATAACAATTGACCCTAAGACAACATCTAACACTGAACTCACTTGTACCTTTAAGCCCTTAACCCCCAACTCTTTAGTAAAAATTCTCCCTAGAGCCACCTCTAACCGAATGAAAAGACAACTTAAAGCCAAAGCTAACGTTCAATCTAAATTTTTTAAACAAAATATGAAATGATCTCCAGATTCTATTCTTTCCAACAGCTCAGACATATCCGATATAGATTTGCCTCCTGTTGATGGTAATATAACTTAAATAACACTAGGCAACAGCCCAAAAGTTACAAGAACCAAAACCACTTTTTTGGATAGATTTGGGGCCAAAGCCGACGAAAAACATTTTTTTTTTTTTTATGGTGAGATTTTTTTAGAATTTTTCAAAAATCTGGCTTTTTTTTATTCCTTTTTTTAGAGGTGCGCCCACATTTGTAATCATTACTCGAGAATGTCAAAACCGATTTATCAAAGCTTTGCTTTATCTAAAAGCCAATAAATATATCTATATTTCATTTATACACAGTCTTAGATTTAAGCTAGTAGTTTAAGAGATATCAATTTTTGAATTAAGAAAATTATGATTTTTTCTTAGCTTTTTTCACTTAAAAATTCGAGGAAAACTCGAAACAATTTATTCACATTTTATTAACTATTTTATTTGAGTAGCTGTTGTAATTACGCGTTGTTTAAGATATGATTCATTAAAATCTATGGTGAGACGGCGATATGATATTATGTTGAATCGAGGCATGTTTTTGTCGACTTTTTTGACTTCGTTGTGGTGTGGCATGACCTTTAGTATGAAAATTTTTTGTGTTTTTTGAGATATCCCAACTAAACTTACAGAATTTGAATTTGTTATTGTTTTACACATTGTGACCAAAGTTGGTTCAAATTGAACCACTATATACCAGATATGATAGCTGCCATAGGAACGATCGGTCAAAAATCCATGCTTAGTTTGAAAGGTTGTGTTATTTCTTGAGATATATCAACGAATCGCACAGGTTGTGTACCTGGAAATGTGTTATATATCCCTACCAAATTTGGTTCAAATCGGATCACAATTCAATATAGCTGCTATAGGAACGATCGGTCAAAAATCCACCTTTAGTATGAAAAACTGCAGTTTTATATTTTCTTTTACTCACTGTAGTTTGTGACTGTATATGCGTATTCATATGTATATACGGTCACATACTAACTAGTCTATTGTTATTTATATTATATATATCGACTATTTCCTCCTTATCAATACATCATTTATCAATTAACAACTCTCCAATGGAATATTAATGGCTTCACTAATAACTACAGTGAGCTGCAAAATCTAATAGCCAAATACAAGCCTCAAATTATTTGCCTTCAAGAGACCCACTTAGCATCTCATTCCATTCATTTAATACCCATAAACTACAGAATGATCTCGCTCAACTCTCTGCCATCCTATGGTGATGTCGCCATACTTATTCATAACTCCATTCAATACAAAGAAATTTGCCTCTCTACAGAATTCGACGCCATCTGCGTCGAAATCTGTTCAAAAATACAATTAAATATTATTTCTACCTACCTCCAACCTAAAGCTGTCTTTACCCTTTCCAACTTAATTTCTGTTCTTTCCCCTCCTAATAACAAACCTTCGTTTATAACTGGAGATTTTAATAGCTGGCACAAACGTTGGGGTTCCCCAGTCAACAATAAGAA
This sequence comes from Drosophila falleni, assembly GCA_035045575.1. NCBI lineage: Eukaryota > Metazoa > Arthropoda > Insecta > Diptera > Drosophilidae > Drosophila > Drosophila falleni. The sequence goes on along the minus strand of JAWNOV010000056.1, from coordinate 2,148,254 downwards.
GGGCCTAATTCTTGATAAGTTTTTAACCCAATCTAATTTAATCCTTCTTAATGATAAAAGCCCTACCCACCTCAGTACACATAACACTCTTACTCACATAGATCTTAGTTTCTGTACTCTGGATCTAGCAATTGACTCGGGGTGGAGAATCGAAGATTACTTCTTTGGTAGTGATCACTTACCCATTATTTCTCGTCTTTTCCAGGACACTCAGTCCCATGCAAAAATTGTTAGACCCTCTTTTAAACTTAGTAAAGCTGATTGGAAACTTTTCCAATCCTTGTCCAACTCTAACAACCAATCTACCCCTATCAGTTCCAACATTAACAAAGAATCAGCCAACTTTAATAAAATTATTTTATCTAGTGCACATCAAAGTATCCCCAAAGTTGCTCAATTAATTTCAAAATCAGTTCCGTGGTGGAATAAAGAACTAGAAGCACTACGCAACTTAAAAAACTCTGCGTGGCGTACACTTAAAAGATATATATTTCTACGGAAAATATCATCGATTTTAGAAGGAAAAATGCAATATTCCGAAGGGCTCTAAAAGCAGCCAAAAGACAATCCATTTCTAAATTTACTGAAGAGATTAACCCTACTACTCCGGTCGTCAAAATCTGGAACAATATTAGACGCTTTTGCGGTATGCATCCTACTAAGGTTATCCACTGTATTATCCCACCCTGTAATCAAAAAATCTCAAGTCAACAGGACATTGCTGATTTCTTTTGCAATAACTGGTCCGTTCAGTCTCAAGACTCCGCATTTTCTTGTCTCTTTACTGTCAATAATATTAGAACTCTTTCCGATTCACTAATTTACCCACATAGAAAACGAGCATATCCAATAGAAGTTGACATTAATTACACAGAATTCTCGGCTGCCTTAAATTCTCTAAAAGGCAAAACTCCGGGTTTTGATAGGATTAACTATCAAATGATAAAAGAACTACCTATCAATGTCCATAAGAGACTAATTCATCTCTTTAACTGCATTCTTCATAAATGTATTCCTCAACAATATATATAGAGTATTATAGTACCTATTCTGAAACATGACAAAAAACAAGACAAACCCATCGTCCTATCGTCCAATATCACTGAGCTCTTGTGTTGCTAAAATACTAGACAAAATAGTAGCAAAGAGACTTTGGTTGTTTGTAACTAACTACAAACTGCTACACAAAAGTCAGATTGGTTTTAGGAAGGGCAAATCGGTTATGGATTGTCTGTTATTTGCAGACCATCTTATCAAATAGCCCTTAGCTCAAAAAATCATTTATCTTTAATTTCGCTTGATTTTTGTAAGGCATTTGAAAAAATTGGCGTTCATGTAGTTATTGACCAACTTATTAATTGGAAAGTAGGCCCCAAAATAATTAATTACGTAAGAAACTTTATGACACACAGACAAATCAAAGTTAGAGTTGGTAATTACCTCTCAAAAACTCATTCACTTAATAATGGCATCCCGCAAGGCTCGCCATTATCGGTCATTTTATTTGTTATAGCATACCAAAAACTTGCTGAAATAATTGACATAAATAAAGAAATTCAAATTAGCGCTAATGCTGACGATTTCAATCTCCTTGTCAAATAAGATAAGGAAAATAACATAACCATTAACCTTGATTCTTTAGCTCTTAATATTTCAAACTGGTGTTCCTACTCAGGAGCCAGTGTTTCGCTTGACAAATGCAAACACATGCACATTTGCAATAAACATAACTGTCATTGCACCATCTCTTTTGGTAACTTCCATCTTCAAAATGTCCGATCGCTGAAAATGTTAGGCGTTTTCTTTAACGCCAAACATAACTGGAACTCACACCTTGATTATCTTATAGATCCCCTTCATCAACGCCTCAATATTATCAAATGCCTTTCGAGTCTTAAATATAATTGCAGCACCCTTACACTTATCTCTGTAGTTAAAGCCCTTCTTTTATCTAAAATCGACTTTGCACTTCCCCTTTATGGCAATGCTCCTAAAACCCCTATTAAAAAAATAAATACAATTATACATTCAGCAATTAGATTCGCATTAGGGGCTTTCCGCTCTACTCCTATCAAAAATTTGTTTTTTGAAGCTAATATTCCGCCACTTAACAACAGAAAAGATAAACTTACAGCTAATTTGTTTACTACCATAATCAACAGTTCTGATTCCCCGTTATACATTATAATGAAAAATTACCGCCCGCCCAAGAGGGGCAAAAAATTCTCGACTATAGATAGAATCATCTCTACTCACAATTCATTAGGGATTCATCTTAAGCCCATTTCTAAACTTAAACATAAATCCCCGCCTTGGAATCTACACCCAAAATCTATTAATTTATCTCTAAGCTTTATAAATAAAAATTCAAATCCTCCTGAAATTTTCAGGAAAGAGTTTGCTAGAATGCAGTCGGAACAAAATCAAAATCAAAAAAATCAATTAATGGCTCTACTGGTTATGGAATAACCTCAAGTCACACCATCCTCTCTTACGGTGTTCTTCCTCCGTTCACAACAGTGTTTTCCTCTGAAATTATTGCCATTTACTTAGCTATTCGCCTATTACCAAACAAGAGGGGCAGATACATTATCTGCTCAGACTCTCTTTCCTCTCTCAAATCAATAAAAAACATATCCAACTCCTCCTTTTACCCAGACTTAATTCGTAAAATTCTAATACGACTCTACCCTAAATTCACTTTGCTATGGATTCCCAGTCACATAAACATAACAGGCAATGAGTTCGCAGATCAAACAGCTAAAAAATCATTTCAGTTTCCGCTTGTTTATACTACCAACAACAACAGCAATGACATTAAAAAACACATTCAAAATAGTTTCATTTTATCCAATGGCAATTCCTTTGCTGAAACTTCGAATTGGTATCAAAGCACCAACTCCCAAAAATTAAGCATCTGTAATTTTCTCAACAATAATCAATTATCTATTTCACGACTAGAGGAAACGAAACTAATTCGCATTCGTCTAGGCCACACTAAAATTACCCATTCTCACTATTTTACCAATGACACACCCGGCAATTGCCCTCTATGTGATTGTATATTCTTTAATCTGAACCACCTCTTGAACTCCTGTTCCTTTACTCTACAAATCAGATCCCGTTTCTTTCCTAGCAACTCACCTTTGTCCGCTTTAACCAATCCAACTGCTGACAATATAAAACTCTTAATCAAATTTCTCAAACATAGTAACATCTTTCATTCTATATAAAGTTAACCTAATGGTTACTTAGGTTACATATACTCACATGTATACACATATATTTGTTGCTATTCTAATCTGTTCTAAAATTATATAAACAAAATTAAAATAAGAAAATTATTCACCCTCATGTAAACATGTATCTTTTCAAAACTATTATAATTACTTTTTTTTTTTCTTTTCATCTTATTCATCATTGTTAATTCATACCTAGAATTTTAAGTGTTAACTTTATTTAATAATTAACTTGTAAAATTAAGAATGTTATTAGTAGTCGAAGACCTAAGTTGCCATGACTCTTCTCCAAGTAGGCTAAGATTTTTTATAAATTTTTGTCTACTTTCTAAAAATAAATAAATAAATAAATACTTATTTGCGTATCCAACAAGAGCCTTCTAAGAGCCTGCCATCACCTAGTATGCTTACTACCGCAACTAGAGGAGCATGACCATTACATGGCGTTATATATATACCTATACGGCATACTTTTGGGCTGGAAACTTTATCAAGCAGGATCCGAGCTGCTCTTCAATTTGAAAAATTTTAATCAAAGGGTCGCGGACCCGATTTTCCGCCAACCCCACCGCTATGCCGAAAACCTGGCGGCCGCCTCGGGACGGATAACCCCCAATGTTTTAACGTCAGGATTAATTCTTGACCACCGCTGAACCGTATGACCAGCTGGAAACCCCCTTAAGAGCGACGATTTTTGGGCTGACGGTGACGGCATTCTTTGACCTGGAAAGGCAGTCTGATACGCTGCTGAAATGGCTCATAGGCAAATGTCTTCTCCGCCCCCGTTCCGTTAAAATCCTACAAGGCCTCGAGTAACGAATTCTTTGCGCTCCATTAAATTGGAGGCGTAGACTTGGTTGATTTAAATCCCACCTAATACTGATCTGGCTCTGAACCCTGGTTCCCAAGAAGTCCAGGGTCAACCCTAGCATGGACCTTACTCCACGGATAGGCACCAATGGGATCGCGACGGTAACCACGCACAACAACTAGAAATAACGGCCTCGAATGGGGACCCACTTACACCATGAACCCGAATCAACACACCATAGAGGGAGGAGATAACAGTACAAAGGAGACCAACTGTGGAAGACGCAACACGCTGCAAGGACACCCCCGCCTTGTTAATGTCTCTAGCTTTTATGGTTTTTGTATTGAAATTTTTTTAAGTATGAAATTTTTTTGTGTTTTTTGAGATATCCCAACCAAACTCACAGAATTTGAATTTGTTATTGTTTTACACATTATGACCAAAGTTGGCTAAGATCGGTTAACTATATCATATAGCAGCCATAGGAACGATCGGTCAAAAATCAAGTTTTAGTATGAACAACTTTTTTGTTTTTTGAGATATTTCAACTAAACTGACATAATATGCATTTAATAGGGTCATTTGAACTATTTAGTTTTTTCTATATATATATAGGTATATTAATTACCCATCGTTAAGTAGGTTTTCCGTTAAAATCTATGGTAAAACGGCTAAGTTATCAGCATATAAACAATGAAACCAGTTTTTTGCAAAGGTTGATTTTTGACTGATGGGTCCCATGGCAGCTATATGTTATAGTGGTCCAATTCCAGCCAAATTGGGAAAGGTTGTATTAAACGATACGAGATTTTGAATTTGTAAGTTTGGTACAGATAACTTAAAAAATAAAAAAAAAGGTTTTCATACTAAAGTTTGTTTATCGACTGTTTGGATCGATCGTTCCTATGGCAGCTATATGATATAGTGCTCCGATTTCAACCAAATTCGGTAAGGTTGTGAAGAGCAATTAAAAATTGCCAATTTATGAGTTTGATTAAGATATCGCAAAAAACAAAAAAGTTTTTATACCAAAACTTGATTTTCGACCGATTGTTCCTATGGCAACTATATAATATAGTTAACCGATTTGAACCAACTTTGGTAAGGATGCATAAGACCAAGTTCAATGCATATTCCATCAGTTTAGTAAGGATATCTTAAAAAACAAAATAGTTTTTCATACCAAAACTTGATTTTACACCAATCGGTCCTATGGCAGCTATATGATATAGTATACAGATTTGAACCAAAATTAGTGAAGATATAAAGGACAACATAAAATACACAATTTGTAAGTTTGGTTAAAATATCTTAGAAAATAAAAAAGTTTTTCATACTAAAGGTGGATTTTGGACCGATCGTATCTATAGCAGCTATATTGAATTGTGATCCGATTTGGTATCGATGTCAACCATATTTCCAGATATACAACCTGTGCGATTGGTTTATATATCTCAAGAAATAACACAACATTTCATACTAAAGATGGATTTTCAACCGATTGCTCCTATGGCAGCTATATGATATAGTTAACCGATTTGAACTAACTTTGGTCATAATGTGTAAAATAAAAACAAATTGATATTATGTAAGTTTTGTTAGGATATCTCAAAAAACACAAAAAATTTTCATACATTTAGTACGTATATAACATAACGCTCCACAACAAAGTCAAAAATGTCGACAAAAATGAGCCTGGACACAAAATAATATTGTATCGCCGTCTCTCCATACATTTTAACGAATCATATCTTAAACAACGCGTAATTAATGCAGCTATTTAAATAAAATAGATAATAAAATGTTATAAATTTTCGAATTCGACTTTTCCTCGAATTTGCAAGTGAAAAAAGTTAAAAAAAAAGGCTAAGAAAAAATCATCAATTTCTTAATTAAAGAATTGATATCTCTTAAACTACTGAATTAAATCTTAAACTTTGTATTAATGAATATGAGATGTATTCATTTGCTTTTAGAAAAAGTAAAACTTTGATATGTCTGTTTTGGCATTCTCGTGTAATGAGGACAAATGTGGGCGCACCTCTGAAAAAAAGTATTAATAATAAAGCCAAATTTCAAAAAATTCTAAAAAAAAATCTTACCATAAAAAAAAATGTTTTGCGTCGTTTTGGCCCCATATCTATAAAAAAAAAAGTGGGTTTGGTTCTTGTAACTGCCACAAATCTCGATTTTGTTCCCTAGTGTTATTGTTAAGCAAAAAATTTCAACTCCCGTGGCTTAATGGTTAGAGTCGCCGAGTGTGGCAGACAAGAGAACTTTTCAGTTCGGGGAGCCCGGTTCGAACACCACTAGAAACAAACATAAATAAAACAAAAATTTAATACAATATAAATTAAAAAAAAAAAAAACAAAAGTAAAACAAGTAGGCGGTTACAGTCTAGCAAGCTCGACAGTTGGATACCCTGAGCCCAGGTACTCTTCGCTGAGGTTGATTTAAGTTTAAGATAAGGTTGATTAAGATATCTAAAAACAAGTAGGCTTGTTATTAACGAGCCGCTTGGCGTCCGTGGGCAAAAAAAATCGAAGAGCCGAGCATGCCCAGCGCACATGTTTGTCGTGTGTGGGCACCTTAATATCCTTCTTTCAATTTAAAACAAAATATATAATAATGTCATTACACAAACCGCATGATTGACTTTTAACCGTTAAATAGAAGGTGCGGAATTATTTTCAATAAGAGACCTGTGGAAAGAAGAAGACAATGATGCGGCCGCATCTTTCAACATGCGCCACATCTTCTGAAAGTGTGAAATCTTTTAATCTAGTATTTTATCGAAATGCAAACACCTGATTTTGTCATCGATAATAGTAAACAATTCAAATTATACCACGAAAAGAAAAATTAAAAAAAATGAATAAACACAAACACGAGCTCAAAAATCATTTTGGTACACGCAATATAATTACCGAATGCACCGTTTACCACTTTAACATATTTTCACTCATTATTTTGTTAATTGTAGTAAAAAACTTACTATGAAAGTAGCTTAGTTTACACAGATCCAAAAATATTCTGCTCACTTGACGCCCTTGCAGAGCGCTGTATTACAATTAGTTAGTTGGTAACGACATTATAATATTATATTATATATTACATTATTATATTATATTGCAAAAATGCTATGAATATGGCATGCTTAGTTTCGTTTTCATCGACCCTCAAAACCTCCGAATACCGAATTTCATTCGAGTCCGATGAATTTTTCATAAATTTCATAATATTGGATTTTTGGGGTTATTTCGACAACCTAACGTGCTGGGCCAAAATTATATGCATAGTAAGACCTCCAGATCAGAGCATAATTTTTAGACTCCGTACTTAAAAAAGTACAGGGGTCTATTGGGTTTGTTTTACCGAATATGTGCGTAACAGGCAGAAGGAGGCGTGGCAGACCCTATAAAGTATATATATTCTTAATCAGCATCAATAGCCGAGTCGATATAGGAATGTCCGTCCGTCTGTCTGTCTGTCTGTCTGTATGAACACCTAGATCTCAGAGACTATAAGAGCTAGAGACACCAAACTTGGTATGTGGCTCTTCTATGTTGCAAGCAGATCAAGTTTGTTTCAAAATTCGGCCACGCCCCCTACATCGCCCACAAATCGGAAAAAAATTTCATATCCAAATTATAAGAGCAATTTAAAAGCTAGTGTCACCAAATTTGGTATGTAGATTCCTCTATATTGAAGGAAATAAAGATTGTTTCTTTTTTGGATCGGACCACTATATCATATAGCGCCCATAGGAGCAATCCGTCTAAAATCAAGTTTTAGTATGAAAAACTTCTTTGTTTTATGAGATATCGTAAGCAAACTAATACAATGAGCATATAACTTGATTTTATACATCCTAACCAAAGTTGGTTCAAATCGGTCAACTATATCATATAGCTGTCATTAGACCGATCCGGCGCAAATCAATCTTATAAAATATACATAAAACTTGGTTTTATATATCCTGTTCAAAGTTGGACCAAATCGGACTACTATATCCTATAGCTGTCATAGGACCGATCGAGCGAAAGTTAAGTCTTGGTACTAAAACCTTTTTTGTTTGTTGAGATATCGTAACCAAACTGATAGAATATGTATCTAAGTTGGTTTTATATATCCCGAATAAAATTGGTTTAAATATGACTCCTACTGTGTCCAAAAAATAAGGTGACATTGTATTTATTTTGAAAATTCTTTATTTATTCTTCCAAATCAATTTCATCCCCTTCAAAGTAATCCCCTCCCGACACAATGCACTTCTGCCAACGTTTTTTCCAATTTTCGAAACACTGGTTGTAGTCACTTTCCGGGATGGCCTTTAGTTCCGTCTTCGTTGCGGCTTGAATCTCCTCTATCGTGTCAAAACGGTGTCCCCGGAGCGGTCTTTTGAGCCTGCTGAACAGCCAGAAGTCGCACGGTGCCAGATCAGGTGAATACGGTGGTTGCGGAACGATATGGGTTGAGTTTTTGATGAAATGATCACGAATTACGAGTGCAGTATGGGATGGTGCATTATCGTGGTGCAGAAACCAAGAGTTGTCTCTCCACAAATCTGGCCTTTTTTGACGGATACTGTTACGCAAACGACACATAACGCTCAGATAATATTCCTTGTTGACTGTTTGACCCGGTGGAAGGAACTCATAATGCACAACACCACGATAATCGAAGAAAACAGTCAACATGACCTTGATTTTGGAGCGACTTTGGCGCGATTTTTTTGGTCTCGGCTCTCCTTTGGCACGATATTCGCTCGATTGATCGGTTGTTTCGGGGTCGTAAGCATAGATCCAAGTCTCATCGCCAGTTATAATCCGTTTCATGACATCCTGGTAGTCGGAAAGCATCGTTTCACACACTTCAACGCGACGCCCTTTTTCCAAAAAATTCAATGTTTTCGGTACCAGTCGAGATTTGACGCGCTTGAGGCCCAAAACATCCTTCAAAATGGTATTGACTGAGCCTTTTGATATGCCAACATCATCAGCAAGGTCTCTAATCGTTAATCGACGGTTTTTCAACACCAAATCTTTGATTTGTTGGACGTGAGCTTCGTCAGTTGAGGTTGATGGTCGCCCAGGACGCTCTTCGTCTTCGACACGTTCACGACCGGCTTTGAACTCACTATACCACTTGTAAACATTTTTTTTAGACATAGCCTCATCACCAAAGGCTTTCTGCACCATCCTCAACGTATCCGCAGCAGAAAATTGATTCCGCAAACAAAATTTAATGCAAATTCTTTGCTCAACAAATTTCGACATTGCAAAAAACGAGAAACTCACTTTTAGCAGCTCACAAAACGACGCGTATCTCAAACAGTAATGAATATTTTCACATGAAATTTGACATAGATGTCACTCACAGTACTACCAACCTAAAAACAAAAAGAATTCTCCTAATCCTTCAAAGCGCGCAGTTTAAAATCAAATGTCACCTTATTTTTTGGACACAGTAGTATATCATATTGCTGTCATAGGATCGGGTGGAAATCAAGTATGAATTTTGAACAGACTTATCTTTTGCCAGGTAAAAATTTTGTATCAAAAAAAATCGGAGCTTTTCTTAAATTTTTTTCTAGCTTATAAAGTATTTTATTATACATGCTGAATGAAACAGCAAATGTACCCTTTCGCCTACAGTTATTTTTCTAATAGGTTTGTATTGAGGGCTAATTCTCAAAAGCTTAAGTATGTTTACATCGTTAAGTATGTTTACCGTTAAAATCTATGGTAAAACGGCTAAGTTATCAGCATATAAACAATGAAACCAGTTTTTTGCAAAGGTTGATTTTTGACTGATCGGTCCCATGGCAGCTATATGTTATAGTGGTCCAATTCCAGCCAAATTGGGAAAGGTTGTATTAAACGATACGAGATTTTGAATTTGTAAGTTTGGAACAGATAACTTAAAAAATAAAAAAAACGGTTTTCATACTAAAGTTTGTTTATCGACCGTTTGGATCGATCGTTCCTATGGCAGCTATATGATATAGTGCTCCGATTTCAACCAAATTCGGTAAGGTTGTGAAGAGCAATTAAGAATTGCCAATTTATGAGTTTGATTGAGACAAAACAAAATAGTTTTTATACCAAAACTTGATTTTCGACCGATTGTTCCTATGGCAACTATATAATATAGTTAACCGATTTGAACCAACTTTGGTAAGGATGCATAAGACCAAGTTCAATGCATATTCCATCAGTTTAGTAAAGATATCTTAAAAAACAAAATAGTTTTTCATACCAAAACTTGATTTTACACCAATCGGTCCTATGGCAGCTATATGATATAGTATACAGATTTGAACCAAAATTAGTGAAGATATAAAGGACAACATAAAATACACAATTTGTGAGTTTTGTTAAAATAGCTTAGAAAATAGAAAAGTTTTTCATACTAAAGGTGGATTTTGGACCGATCGTTCCTATAGCAACTATATTGAATTGTGATCCGATTTGAACCAAATTTGGTATCGATGTAAACCATATTTCCAGATATACAACCTGTGCGATTGGTTTATACATCTCAAGAAATAACACAACTTTTCATACTAAAGATGGATTTTCATCCGATTGCTCCTATGGCAGCTATATGATATAGTTAACCGATTTGAACCATCTTTAGTCATAATGTGTAAAATAAGAACAAATTGATATTGTGTAAGTTTGGTTAGGATATCTCAAAAAACACAAATAATTTTCGTACATTTACTATAACATAGTCATAACGCTCCACAACGAAGTCAAAAAAGTCGACAAAAATATGCCTGGACACAAAATAATATTATATCGCCGTCTCTCCATAGATTTTAACGAATCATATCTTAAACAACGCGGAATTAATGCAGCTATTCAAATAAAATAAATAATAAAATGTAATAAATTTTTTTATGACTTTGCCTCGAATTTTAAAGTGAAAAAAGTTAAAAAAAAGGCTAAGAAAAAACATAATTTTCTTAATTAAAAAATTGATATCTCTTAAACAACTGAATTAAACCTTAAACTTTGTATTAATGAATAGTAGATATGTTCATTAGCTTTCAGAAAAAGCAAAGCTTTGATAAGTCTGTTTTGGCATTCTCGTGTAATGAGGACAAATGTGGGCGCACCTCTGAAAAAAAGTATTAATAATAAAGCCAAATTTCAAAAAATTCTAAAAAAAAAAATCTCACTATAAAAAAAAAATGTTTTGCGTCGTTTTGGCCCCATATCTATAAAAAAAAGTGGGTTTGGTTCTTGTAACTGCCAAAAATTTAGATTTTGTTCCCTAGTGTTATTGTTAAGCAAAAAATTTCAACTCCCGTGGCTTAATGGTTAGAGTCGCCGAGTGTGGCAGACAAGAGAACTTTTCAGTTCGGGGAGCCCGGTTCGAACACTTCTAGAAACAATCTTAAATAAAACAAAAATTTAATACAATAAAATTTAAAAAAAATTGTGGGCCGGTGCTACAGTCGAGCATACTCGACAGCCGGAGACCCCATACTTACTTTGGAAAAAATTTATAATGGAACAAAATTAAAAATAATTTAGTTTACTTAAATGCATAATCTATCAGGTTGATTACGATGTGTCATGAAACATACTAAGACTTATTTTTCGCCCGATCGGTTCTATAAGAGCTATATGATATAGTGGTCCGATTTGAACCAACTTCGGACAGGATATATAAAACCAAGTTTTATGTATATTCTATAGGTTTGGTTATAGTTTTTCATACTAAGACTTGATTATCGCCGGATCGGTCCTATGACAGCTATAGGATATAGTGGACCGATTTGAACCAACTTTGGTAAGGATGTATAAGACTAGCCTAAATGCATATTCTATAAGTTTGGTTCCGAAAACAAAAAAGTTTTTTATACTAAAACTTGATTTTTGACCGATTGCTCCTATGGGCGCTATATGAAATAGCGATCCGATTCAAAAAAGAAACAAACTTAACCTGCCTGCAATATAGAGGAATCTGCATACCAAATTTGGTGTCACTGGCTTTTAAATTGCTCTTAAAATTTGGATATGAAATTTTTTTTCGATTTGTGGGCGTTAAAAGGGGCGGGCCGAATTTTGAAACAAAGTTGATCTGCTTGCACATAGAAGAACCTACATACCAAGTTTGGTGTCTCTAGCTCTTATAGTCTCTGAGATCTAGGTGTTCATGCAGACAGACAGACAGACAGACAGACAGACAGAAAGACAGACAGACAGACAGAAAGACAGACAGACAGACAGACGGACAGACGGACAGACGGACATTGCTATATCGACTCGGCTATTGATGCTGATCAAGAATATATATACTTTATGGGGTCTGCCACGCCTCCTTCTGCCTGTTACGCACATATTCGGTAAAACAAACCCAATAGACCCCTGTACTTTTTTTTAAGTACGGGGTCTAGAAAAAAAATAAAACAAGTAGGCGGTTACAGTCGAGCAAGCTCGACAGTTGGATACCCTGAGCCCAGGTACTCTACGCTGAGGTCGATTTAAGTTTAAGATTAAGAACTTTTTCATATTAAGACTTAATATTCGATTAAGTGTCTCTATTGCAGCCATATGATATAGTGGACCGATTTTAACCAAATTTGGTCAGGATGTATAATACCAGCCCCGATGCATATTTTATCAGTTTAGTTCTGGTATCTCAACAAACAAAAAACTTTATCATACTAATACTTCATTTTCGATGTATCGTTCCTATGGCAGCTATATGATATAGTGGTCCCAAATAAAAATAAAAACAGACTTGATCTTCGTATGTTATTCAGGAACCTACATACCAAGTTTGATGTCTCTAGCTTTTATGGTTTCTGAGATCGACGCGTTTAAACAGACATACACACGGACAGACAGACGGACATGGCTCAATCGATTCGGCGGTTGATCCTGATCGAGAATATATACACTTTTGGGGGTCTGCCACGACCCCATTTGCCTGTTACATACATTCTGCCAAGCACATTATACCATTTTTTGGCCATTTTCAGTGGGCTCAGGATATAAAAAATCGTAAAAAAACTTAACAAAAAAAATTATTTTTCTTAATTTAAAAATGTATGGCTCTAAATTTACTGGCTTAAATATAAGACTGTGTATAAATAAATTACAGGTATATTCATTATCTTCCAGGAAACATAAAGCTTAACGTTTAAGTCAATTTTGGCATTCTAGAGTAATGACGAAAAATGTATCCGCACCTGAAAAAAACAGGTAAGAAAAAAAATGTCAAAAAAAACTGCCAGAAAATAATGTTTTTTGTCATATCTATCCAAAAATGTGAGTTTGGTTAAGCTCAGAAGAAAAAAGTTTAAATTTGTTGCCCAGTGTTATTATTCCTACCACAAGAAGAGAATGGTTGTGTCCATCATCAACTCATGTAGGCGCCTAGGAGTAAGCCCACAACAGCAAGGTACTGTTTTAAGCAACATTTCCAATATAAAACTAGTCGGACGGAGCTACAGTCGAGTATTCTCGACTGTCGGAGACCCCGTACTTACTATATCAAAAGCTAAGACTGCTAAAAACTCATACTTGACTTGGACCCGATCGATCCTATGACAGCTATATGATATAGGGGTCCGATTTGAACCAACTTTGGTCAGGATATATAAAACCAAGTTAGATACATATTCTATCAGTTTGGTTACGATATCTCCAAATACAAAAAAGTTTTTCATAATAAGACTTGATTTTCGCCCGATCGGTCCAATGACAGTTATATGATATAGATGACTTTGGACAGGATATATAAAACCAAGTTTAATGCAAATTCTATCAGTTTGGTTACGATATCTATAAAACAAAAAAGTTTTTCATACTACGACTTGATTTTCACCCGATATATCCTTTGACAGCTATTTGATATAGTAGACCGATTTAAACCAACTTTGGACAGGATGTATAAGATAAAGTAATATGTGTGCTGTATCAATTTGGTTACGATATATCATAAAAAAAAAAGTTTTTCATACTAAGACTTGCTTTTTACCCGATCGGTCCTATGACAGCTATATGATATAGTGAACCGATTTGAACCAACTTTGTTAAGGATGTATAAGACTAACTTAAATGCATATTCTATAAGTTTGGTTACGATATCTCATAAAACAAAAAAGTTTTTCATACTGAAACTTGACTTTCGACCGATTGTTCCTATGGGCGCTATATGATACAGTCGTCCGATTCAAAAAAGAAACAAATTTAACCTGCCTGCAATATAGAGGAATCTACATACCAAATTTGGCGTCACTAGCTTTTAAATTGCTCTTATAATTTGGATATGAAATTTTTTTCCGATTTGTGGGCGATGTAGGGGGCGTGGCCGAATTTTGAAACAAACTTGATCTGCCTGCAGTATAGGGGAACCTACATACCAAGTTTGGTGTCTCTAGCTCTTATAGTCTCTGAGATCTAGGAGTTCATACAGACGGACAGACAGACGGACAGACAGACAGACGGACATTGCTATATCGACTCGGCTATTGATGCTGATCAAGAATATATATACTTTATGGGGTCTGCCACGCCTCCTTCAGCCTGTTACGCACATATTCGGTAAATCAAACCCAATAGACCCCTGTACTTTTTTTAAGTACGGGGTCTAATAGGTCGTTTAAAGTTAGCAAAAATGCTATGAATATGGCATGCTTAGTTTCGTTTTCATCGACCCTCAAAACCTCCGAGTACCGAGTTTCATTCCAATCCGATGAGTTTTTCATAAATTTCATAATATTGGATTTTTGGGGTTATTTCGACAACCTAACGTGCTGGGCCAAAACGGACTTTGCATTCGGATTCAGCGACCCAAAGTCCATATTATATGCATAGTAAGACCTCCAGATCAGAGCATCATTTTTATTTTGTGTGACTGTGTAAGAATTGAGCAGTTTGCAGTAATTTCATAGGGTGCATGTTAAAATATGTCAATTTAATATGTTATAGCGCCCTAAACTTTTGAAAACTTGTAAATTGCATCAAGAATCAATGAGAGTATCGTTAAAAATTTTATTTTATTTTACATGTTTTCGGCACAATAATCCTCTAAACTTATCGATCAAAACTTGCTTTGAATGCTACAAAAATTTAAAACAACGGTCAACTAGTTCTCTATTGCTCTGTCCATATCCTTTAAAAATGTATCAATAAAGTAAGAATTCTTTATTATTCAATCTCAAAATATACTTTCAGGTAAAAATTTTGTATCTAACAAAATCTGAGCTTTTCTTAAATTTTTTTCTAGCTTATAAAGTATTTTATTATACATGCTAAATGACGCAGCAAATGTGCCCTTTCGCCTACAGTTATTTTTCTAATAGGTTTGTATTGAGGGCTAATGCTCAAAAGCTTAACAAAATTGTTTTTATGTACTAAAGGGCTCTTTTGATTGGAATCGAATCGACCACGGAATGAAAAACCACACGTAAAAAGAACAACAAATTTTTTACAGTTATTTTAAAATGGAGTTCTTCATTCCAAGGTCGATTCGTTTCCAGTGTAACTAGTCCATAAGCATTTAATATAAATTAACGTCGGTCATTGATGCATTTCTTATAGTGTAATAAAGCCCGCAAGAAAGTGACTTAATGTCTGACTGACGATATGAAGCTTTTAAAAGGACTTTTCGCCCGAGAGTCTATGAGACCAAAATGAGCGTCAAAGAGACCGTAGACGTTTGACACCGGGCGTTATGACATGTACCCTTTTTCATAATACTCTATTATTACTATTGTAAAAAATTGCAATGCGAAGTTCACTCCAAATTTCGACGAATCTCTCAGATACACATTCACAAAAATTTTAATTGTTATTGTTTTCATACTTACTTCTTTCTCCTGCTCACTCAAAAAAAATTTGTTTTAAGACAGCGGTGGTCAGCACTTGCTCGTGCTACTCACAAAACTCTAAACGGTAAATTGGCTTGCTCGCGATTTTCGACAATACAACAACAACTTTCGATTCTGTGCGCAAATCATTTATGAACCCCAATAAAACTATACAACAAACACACAGCAAATGATTGAGTTTCGACTGCGACGCGTACCGTCATTGAAGTGTTCATTTTGCTATGATTTATGACTTCAGCAGCGTCTTGTACACTGTGTGAAAAAATAAAGTTGGTTTTGATGCGATTTGATTTTTACCACATAATAAGCGTTCGACTTGTAAATAAAATAAATGAGAATTTCTTTTAGTGTATAATTGTTTTGGTTTGTTAAAACCAACAACAACCACACAGATTTTTCGTCACGACGCACAGAGTCATTAATGTGTTTATTATGCTTTAATTTATGACTTCAGAAGTTGTGTTTTTTGTAGATGTTGTTGAAGTGCTCATGATTGCAAATTCCTTGCAAATCGCTGTTTTAGAACAACGCGGTTAATTGGGAACTATATGCATCCATTGGCAATTGGAAGAAGTAATTAGCTCGGTATCCAAATAAAAAAAGGGAACTAGAGCCTATTAGGTTCATGACAATTATGGTACACTACTTTAAACACCTTTATCTCCGACACTATAAAAGTTAGAGCAACCAAACCACGCCCACGTCCGCCACTTAAATGATATAAAATCTAATAACAAGAGCAATTTTAACCCCAATTGTCCTGAGCAACGTTTTTTGTAGTTTCTTCATTAAACTTTCAGGACCAAAAAATTTGAGGTCGCTGAATCTGAAATGACATTCTTCTTGTTCGCCCTTGTCAGGATAATTGGCAGGACCATTTTTTTGACTGTTTCCATATGGTAACGATGGGAATAACAGGGTACTGGTTTTTTTTATTCTACAAAATACGAATATTTGCGAAAAAGTCTAATAAACACAGCTTTTTCCCAAAAAGGGGCTCCTCCTTGACCAAATTTGGTTCAAATCGGTGCACTATACACACTATATCAGCTATAGCCATTGAAACAATCGCTCACCTTTAGTATGAAAACATTTTTGTTTCCTGAAATATTTCAACCAAACTCTCAAAATATGCATTAAAGTTTTACACATTTTGACCAAATTTGCTCCGAATCGGCTTACTGTATCAAATAGCTGCCATAGGAACAATCACATTTTATGAATAAAACAGTACCGAAACTCGATTAAAATGTATGGAAAAAAACCTGTACCCTGTACTTCCCAGCGTCACCATATGGTAACACGAAATTAAAAAGCGCAAATTTACCGAAAAAAAAAATTTTATTTTTATTTTTTTTTTTATTATAAAAAATATCACTCTTTTACCTTTCTAATGATATGTGCATTGCATATCGTTCAGTACTAAAATTAGTTAAACGATTTAAATTTACTTGCGACGAATTGCCGAATGCTCCATTTTTTGCTCTGCAGAATATAGTGACCAACTTAAATCGCATTTTTCGATCAGCTAACTTCGAAAAAATTGTTTCAATCAACTTTTTATCGGTAATAGACAACAAATTACTCTTAGTATATCCAACTTAAGGTATTCTAATTTTAATATATTGTCTAAAAATTAAGTTTTAGTAAATGCCAATTGCTTGATACGTTATTGTAACGCTGAGAATATTCGGGTTAAAGATTAAGTCCGGAAAGTTTCATCGAGTTCAAGTAATAAACAGAGAAGATATTTGAGGAAATACGATATATGGAGGACAGATACTACAAGAGTTAGAGCTACCGAATGCGATGACAATACTGCTATATAGCGCACACAAATCATGTTTGCTTTCGAATTTTGCCACGACCACAATTTTCCTGTAATCGACAAAAAAAAAAAAAAATATCCAATTACAAGTCCAATGTAAAGGTAGAGATTTCAAATTTAGCACACTTATAGATTACCATCTTGATGTATGCTGAAAATTACATTGCGATCGGTTAATAAACAACGAATTTATTAAGCAAATAAGTTTTGCTTTGCACGCCGTGTTACGCACAGTCTGGGAGGGGTGGGGGAAACAACAGGTACACATATTATATTCATGTTTTAATAACATAATATAATTTTAGTTATACATGTTACATCAATGTTATATTAACATGGTATAATTATACCCTGAGCCCATTAAAAATGGGCAAAAAGGGTATAATGTGTTGGCAGAATGTATGTAACAGGCAGAAGAGGGCGTTGCAGACCCCCAAAAGTATATATATTCTTGATCAGGATCAACAGCCGAGTCGATTGAGCCATGTCCAACTGTCTGTCCGTCTGTCTGTCCGTCTGTTCGAACGCGTCGATATCAGAAACCATAGAAGCTAGAGACATCAAACTTGGTCTGTAGGTTCCTGGATACCATACGCAAATCAAG
Organism: Drosophila falleni; assembly: GCA_035045575.1. NCBI lineage: Eukaryota > Metazoa > Arthropoda > Insecta > Diptera > Drosophilidae > Drosophila > Drosophila falleni. The sequence continues at coordinate 2,129,914 of JAWNOV010000056.1, read as the reverse complement.
TTTGTTTTTATTTTTGGATCGGATCACTATATCATATAGCTGCCATAGGAACGATACATCGAAAATGAACTTTTAGTATTGAAAAGTTTTTTGTTTGTTGAGATATCAGAACCAAATTGATAGAATATGCATCTGGGCTGGCATTATACATCCTGACCGAATTTGGTTAGAATCGGTTTGAAATATCATATAGCTGCCATGGGAGCAATCGATTGAAAATCAACTTTCAGTACCTGGTATTCAACTGTCGAGCGTGCTCGACTGCAACCGCCCACTAGTTTATGTTAGACATGTTATATGAATGTTATGTTAATTAATTTTATGTTAATATACATTTCTTCTGTTAATTCAATTGTTCATTAAATTATGTTAATCTACAAATGTTAATTTTGCATATATGGATATGGTTGATGGTTAGTGCGTTAAATTTTCTTTTATTTTAACATTTTTAAAGTTACAAGTGTCAATTTAATTAAGCCTCTTTACGAATTTAAGTTTTTTAAGTATTTATTTAATTAATGGTCAGTAAGGGGGTCTTCTCATTGAGCAAATTTTTTTTTCGACTTTTTTTTTTTTGCATTTATTTATAGCTTGCCCCTAAAAGGATTTTTTGAAATTCGAAATACTTTAGAAGATACAGCCTTTTTTGTGAAGCAAGGTCTTCGTCAAAATAAGCTATTTTCTTCAAACTTCAAACTTTAAACGCGTTTATCTCGAAACCACGTTTTTCGAACTGGCGGCCATGATATCTCCAGTTCAACTGAACCGATTTTCATGAAACAAAGTGGAATCGACGCAGAATTGTCACCATTCTCGGGTGAAGCAAGATCATAATTTTAAAAAATTTTTTACTATTTTTTTTTTACACTAAACTACAAAAAAAAAGCCCGAAATTGAAATTTTTTTTTGAATGGCCGCCATTTTGTCAAAAAAAAATCTCAAAATTATGGTCTTGCTTCACCCGAGAATTACATCTATACTGATTATAACCCCGTTTTTTTTTTTCATTTCCGACGCTCCGGAGACCCGGAATCGTGGCCGCCGTGACGACACCTTTTTTTTCAACCCCCAACTTTGAAGTCTCATTACTTTTTGAACACCCCTCGTATCGGGGCAAACAAAATTTTTTTATTTACTTCGAACCTTTTGTAATACAATAAATAAAAACAGTTTTCAATTATTCTTTGCGTTTTCAAATAAGAATTTTTTAAAAAGGGTCCAAAAAACGGGTTTTGAATGAGAAGACCCCCTTAAGTCTTACTGCCGTGAAGCATACAACTGTCGAGTGGGCTCGACTGTAGTCCTTTCATACATCACCGCGAGCGAAGCGAGCCGGGGGTAGGCGAGCGTATCGAGCAGGGGGCGCAACCCACTTGTTATATCCTGAACCCATTGAAAATGGGCAAAAAAGGATATATTGTGTTTGGCAGAATGTATGCAACAGTCAGAAGCGGGCGTGGCAGACCCCCCAAAGTATATATATTCTTTATCAGGATCAACAGCCTAGTCGATTGAGCCATGTCCGTCTGTCTGTCCGTCTGTTTGAACGCGTCGATCTTAGAAATCATAAGAGCTAGAGACTTCGAAATTAGTATGTAGGTTCCTGGATACCATAGGCAGATCAAGTTTGTTTTTATTTTTGGATCGGACCACTGTATCATATAGCTGCCATAGAAACGATACATCGAAAATGAAGTGTTAGTATGAAAAAGTTTTTTGTTTGTTAAGATAACAAATTCCAACTAAAAAAATTTTTATTTGTTGAGATATCAGAATTAAACTGGTAGAATATGCATCTATGGTGCTATTATACATTCTGCCCAAATTTGGTTCAAATCGAACCACTATATCATATAGCTGTCATAAAGACGCTGTGTCGAAAGCCAGGTTTTAGTATGAAAAAGTTTTTTATTTGTTGAGATATCTTAACCAAACTCATAAAATATGCATTTAAGTTTGTGTTACTTATCCTCACCAAATTTGGTACAGATCGGTTTCTTATATCAAATAGCTGCCGTAGGAACAATCGGTCGAAAATAAACTTTTAGTACACAGAACCTGGGCACAGGGTATCCTACTGTCGAGCGTGCTCGACTGTAGCCGTCCACTTTTTGACATTGCAAATGAGTCCATGAAAGACAATTTTGCAAAAACTTAACACCAGGAAAATAAGAATTGACATTCTTTGTTTGCATGCTAAGTAACTATTTGAAGAATCTAGTTTAAAAGAAAAAGTAATTAAACTATAATCATCAGATTTTATAGATTTAATTTAATCTCGTTTATTTTTAGTACCGCTATGTACGTAGGAAACAAAATTCTATCCTTGGGGACTAGGTACTCACTAAAGTTTGGACAGAGGAACAAAAAGTAAAAAAAATGTAACCAAATGTTGAGTGCTAACAAATGAAATTGAACTTTTGTTAGATATGAAGATGAATACAATGGCAGTGATGAACATTCTCAATGTGGAATTGTTGGCATATTGCGCTATGCTGAAAGAAGAAGAGGAATTGGGTTAATCCATAAAAATTTAATCGAAAAGGTTTCTTAAGTCAAATTTTGAGAAATCAGTTGAAAAAAAAACCAGAAAAGATAATATTGAAAAAAATAATACATTTTTTTTAGTTAGACCTTTCTTGTGGTTTTTAAGACTACATCAATTGTTAAGATCGGCTAAAAACATCAAACTGACAGATTTCTTAGAAATATCAAAATTGGTAAAAATCTATTATTCGAGCGTCAGACAAAAATTTTTTCAACGGCACTTTTTGTTAAAAAAAATATTTTTTGTTAATTGAATTTATAAAATATTTGGGTGGGTGAAAAGATCGTGAAATAGCCTGGCACTATAGTAGGTGCAAGCACCGTTCATAAAAGTAAGGAATATAAGTGCCTGTCATGTAAGCGTTATAGTGTCAGGATCGAAAAAAACACTGAAATGATGCTAGAGGTATATTAAAAAAAAAAAAAAAAAAAAACTATTTTTTCAGCTCAAAAATCGGGCATTAGGGATAAAATTTAGAGCTATGCGTTCTTGATAAAACATCTTAAAATTAACCGTGGATGCTAATTTTGTGTACCATTTTTTGTAAAAAATAAATCGATGCACCCAAATGTATATACATATACTTTTAATAAGAGTATTTGTGTGTATTTTAAAATATTTTGCTATCCATAACTATTAGTTTGGGTATGACTGTTGTATAAATGTGTTATTTGTGCAATTATCCTCGTGTAAGCAAACATCACGTAGTTTTTCTCTGATATATGTTTGCTGCGGAAGTATCGAATTTGTCGGTGTTCCTTTGCTTGCTACTTTATTTCTTGTTATCATCGGTCATAAATCCTTCAAAATAGTGCTCTTTGCATTTTTTAGCTTATCAAGACGTTTTAGTAGGTGGTTATTGGCAGTTTCCGCTTCTTCGAGGCGCTCCAGAATTTCGCGATGCTGTAGAAGACAGAGAAAAACAATGGTAACGTTAAGTTTTTAGACATCAATACAAATGCAGTTTCTTAATAAATTTTTCCAGTCAGTAGGAACTGTATAGATAACCAGGAGGCTCCGCACCAGCTCCTTCGCTGGGCAGCCCCCGGCTCGCGAAATTTTGAATAAGCTTTTTCAACACAAAAATAAATTACAGTAGTAGTAGTAGTATTTATTTTGCTTATTATCGGCAGGGCATTGCGCTATCAGCCTAAAGCGATTATGATGTATGTAACAATTATATAAATACAAGTGATTCGACTCTTAAAATACGTGTAAACATATAAAAGGTAATAAAGATAATTTTAACATTGACAATTTAGCTTTATCAACAACTTAACATTCAAAATAATTTAGCATAAGAGCAATTTTTACAAATCTAAGCTATTAAATTTAACATAAACATAAAGCCCACTCAACAGATTTTTAATCGAATTACGTAGAGCAACTCAAAAAGCTTTCTGCATAATTTGCGAGCGAAATCGCGTCAGTCCAATCCAGTTATCGCCGCCATTTAACACATAATTCTGTCGAGATAAGTTACCCACTTGCAGAATTTTTGCTTCGTGTTCCAGCTCTGGATACTGCTTACATCAAATGCTGAACCGTGCGCTGAAGCAATCTCATCCCAACGTTGGAAGTACTGAGTCCTGTTGCGTAAAAGGTATTCGGCTACTATCCTGGGATATCTGTATAACTGCATCATGATAACCTTATTAACGTAATTAAAATGGAGTCGAAACGTATCCTTAAAAAGTGGCGGCAGTCCCGTTTCTAAGTAAATGGCGTAGTTCAGGGTGTTTTTCGGTAAATAGAATACTATTTTAATGAAGTTTGTTACGCTACACTCTACTTCGTCATAAGGCGTGTGTCCCCACACCTGTGTTGCGGCGTAGCAAGTAATTGCATTGGCTGTTTCCTGAAACATTTCATATTAAGTGCTGGCATTTGTGTTTTTTCTACTTAACAGAATATTCCATGTGCTGTTTATGTCGATCCTCATATCCTTACTTTTTTGAAGATAGATGACCCACTAGGGTCCATCTTTCATTGTTAGCTGGTTTTCCTCTTGTGTTGCGAATAACCATTATAATGATAAGGATAATTATCTTCTCCCCGTTTATGTGAAGTCCTCACGCGAGGCATCTATAATTTCCTAGAACCTTTCTAGCATCTAGGACATTATTATCATGTCGTCGGCATACTTGAGCACCTTAAAGAGATGCTCGCCAAGGCTCACACCTTCAGGCAGTTCATTCACGATATCATCCACATAGAGTGTAAACAGTATTGGACAAGAGGATATCTTTGGTTGACGCTAACGATTGTTTCGAAGTCCTCCGATAGTCGTTAGCCATCCCACACCGCAGCGGAGTTGTCGTTGTACAAATTTTTTAACACTTTTAGAAACATCGTCGATTGGCCCATATTACTTAGTTTGTATAGCATACTTCGCGTATCGATGGAATCCAATTCAGCTTAGAAATCTATGAAAAATAAGAACATCTTTTTCTTAGCTTGGCGGTATGCTTTCGCTACTGACGTTAGTACGAAAATGCCATTAACTGTTGAATATCCGTCTCTAAACCCCAAATTGTGCTTCTTTGGTCAGCTTCTTTGGGGTTAAGAAGCTATGAGCCATCTTTTCTGTATTCAATTTTTCGTTAAATGCATCTCTTAGAGAATAAATAAATGTTTGCGAGCCATATTTACGGAACTTTGTCGGGAATTCGCCTGTGCCTGCCGCTTTATTGTGCCTGCCGCTCTATTGAACATCTCAACCTTTATCAAAGGCCAAGCACAACTGATTTCGTTGGTCGGGCTTTCCACATACAGAGAGATCTGCGACGCAACCTTTTCTGACGTTAGTTCCATTTAATTTCTTTACGACAGTCCAAAACGCTTTTAAGTCGCTAATTGTGCTAATGGAACTTCTGCTTCCGTTTTAAAATTCTTATATTAACTTAATTTTGTTCATCACAAAATTGGATATCAGAAATTTTGGAAACGGAAATTGTTTTGTCACTAGACTTTTACCTCGTTTAGAGGTTTTTTTTTGTGGGATACAATATACAAACTAATACAATATGCATTTAACTTGGTTTCATATATCCCGACTGAAGTTGGTTCAAATTGGACCACTAATCATATAGCTGTCATAGGTCCGATCGGTCTAAAATCCAGTTCTAGAATAAAAAGCCTTTTTTGTTTTTAAGATATCTTAGCTTAACTGATAGAATATGCATTACAGTTGGTCTTATGCATCCCTATCGAAGTATGCTCAAATCGGTCCACTATATCATATAGCCGCCATAGGCGTCCTTACTAAACCAAGTTTTAGCTTAAAAAACTTTTTGTTATTAGAGATATCGTCATTTCACTAGCACTGAAAAAAATAGTGCTAGCGAAAAATTATTTAATTGGCATTAAATTAAAAATTTTTCGTCGGCATTACGTAATGTCAATGAAAACCCATTTTAATAAGCATTGAAAATAATTTTTTTGGAAATTAAAAAAAAAAATAAAACTATGGAAAATTGTTTTTCCAATAGCTTTTTCTATATTTATCCGAAAGTCTTATCCGATAGTTTTATCCGATATTTTTATCCGATTTTTTCATCCGATTTTTTTCCAAAACAAATGCCGATTAATTTATTTTTCACTAGCACTACTGTTTTCAATGCTAGTGAAATGACGATTTCACTAGCACTACTTTTTTTCAATGCTAGTGAAATTAAATTTCATTAGCACTACCTTTTTCAATGCTAGTGAAATGAAATTTCATATATGGGTGGAATGGGCGTATAACCACGCCCAATTTTATCAAAATGGTTTTAAATTATTTTTATATGCCCGCAGCTTAAATTGTAAACTTTGAGAACACGTGGAACTATTTTTGTCGCATACCTCCATACAAGTGTGACCACTGTGCGACAGTAAGATTAAGTAAGAAAACACAAATTACACTAGGCAACAGCCCAAAAGTTACAAGAACCAAACCCACTTTTTTAGGATAGATTTGGGGCCAAAACCGACGAAAAACATTTTTTTTTAGAATTTTTCAAAAATCTGGCTTTTTTTATTCCTTTTTTTTTAGAGGTGCGCCCACATTTGTCATCATTACACGAAAATGACAAAACCGATTGATCAAAGGTTTACTTTATCTAAAAGCTTATGAATATATCTATATTTCATTTGAGATATCATAACCAAACTAATAAAATATAGAATTAAGTTAGTCGTATACATCCTTAGCGAAGTTGGTTCAAATCGGTTCCCTATATCATATAGCTGTCTTGGGACCAATCAGGCCATAATCAAATTTAAGTGTGAAAAATTTTTTTCACAGGTTGTATATTTGGAAATGTGTTATATATCCCTACCAAATTTGGTTCAAATCGGATCAATATTTAATATAGCTGATATGGGAACGATTGGTCGAAAATCCAGTTGTAGCATGAAAAACTTTCTTATTTTCTTAGATAGTTTTACCAAACTCACAAATTGTGTATTCTATGTAGTCCTTTACATCTTCACCAATTTTGGTTCGAGTCTGTCCACTATATCATATAGCTATCATAGGACCGATCGGTCTTAAATCAAGTTATAGAATGAAAAACTCTTTTGTTTTTTAAGATATCTTAGCTACATTGATAGAATATGCATTACAGTTCATCTTTTACATCCTTACTGAAGTATGTTCAAATCGGTTCACTATATCATATAGCTGCCATAGGACCGATCGGTACACAACCAAGTTTTAGTATAAAAAACTTTTTTGTTTTTGGAGATTTCTCAATCAAACGCATATATTGGGTTTTTTTCAATTGCCCGTTACATCCTACCCAAATTTGGTAGAAATCGGACCAATATATCATATAGCTGCGATAGGAACGATCGGTCTAAAATCAAATTTTAGTGTGAAAAATTGTTTTGCTTTGGAGATATCTGAATGAAACGCAAATATTGGGTATCTTCAATTGCCCTTTACATGCTAACAAAATTTAGTAGAAATCTGACCACTATATCATATAGCTGCCATAGGAACGATCGCTACGAACGGTCGATAAGCAGCCTTTAGTATGAAAAACATTTTTATTATTTTAGTTATGCTTATGAATATATCTATATATATATATATATATATATTTCATTTATACACAGTCTTAGATATAAACCAGTAGTTTAGTTTCAGTTTTTGAATTAACAAAATGATGATTTTTTCTTCGCTTTTTTCACTTAAAAATTCGAGGAAAAGTCGAAACAGCCCGTCAAAACCAGCGTCGCCGTCTCCACACTTGAGTATAAGCTGCCCCCTTGCTCTCTACCTGCAACAGCAACAACAACCACAACAACGACGAGTGCAGTGAAGGTATCCGTGTGTGTGTGTTTTGCTGAGACGCCGCTGCCCGCCAAAAACAGCGACGTCGTCTTCCTACATGAGTGTGTGTGTGTACCTGGTGTATGAACTGCCCCTAGTGCTCCACCGACAACAGCAACAACGACCATCGCACCGCCTCTGAGGGAATTTCGCCGTTAACAGCAATAACAACCGCATCAACGGAGGAGCAAATTTTTTTATTTTGGTAGACCGTATTTTTCTCCAAGCCACGCCCCGAACGCAAATATATCGCCGATACATTGCCAAGATTTTTATAACTAAGGAAACATGAGACATGACCAAAGAAAGTTTGGCAGAAAAATCAAAACCAGCCAGAATCCTCCCAGCAAAGTAGCTAACAACCCTGATCATCCCTGAAACGCGTCAGAAGGCACAGAAAGAACCAGACAAGCCAAAGTGGGAGACAAAGTTTTCATTGCTAGCTGCGGGAAACCACTATTCCCGTATAGAATTCATATAGAACGCGTTTCTTTTCATTTTGGTCAATAGCGACGCGTTCAAAATTTTTTAGCTTCGGGATCGCAACATCTTGAGGGATATTTTTTCTTGCTGTTTTCAGAGCAACAACAGAAGCAGAGCTACGACCAAAGCTGCGCAGCAGAGAAGCAGATAAAACGCCAGCTACACAGCGGCATCGCGGGCTACAAGAGCGCGTAGAAGTCTCCAAAGTAAGCTCTGTCGCTACAAGGGCAGGCAGAACCACGAACGCAGGTTCTGGCGCAACAAAGTCCGCAAACGGAACTCCGCACAAAGAGTTCCGCCGCTACAAGACGGGTAGCGCAGCCGAACGGCCTCTGCCGACGTCGACGCTTGCAAGCATAGGCTTGAAGCGTAGAGCGAGAACAACGAGCGATTATTCAAGTTCAAACCTTCAAATCGGCAAGAACGAACCAAGACTTAAACTCAAGTTTGAGCTTTCAAAGCGAACAGTCGTCAACTACAAGCCAAGTTTAGGACTTAGTTATCAGCATTCACCGCGAGCAGTCGAACGATAGGCAAAGGAATAACACAAAGCAACAGAAGCCCCCTCGGGGAGGACTTTTCAGGCACAGGCTACATTTTTTTAGGTTGCTTTATAACAAAATCCAAGGCAACCTGGTGTTATTAAAGAGCATTTAGTCCGCGAGCTTCGAACCAAATCCGTCGATCAAGTTACCGTTCGTTCGCAAACAGTAAAATTATTTTAAGCCCCGCTCAACGAACATCGCTCAAAATCGCACGCAACGCTCTACGAACAACCATCGAACAATTTTGCTCGGGCTTCGACAAAATTTTGTTACTGTGTTTTGACATTTCGTCAAATTGTTCCAACGCAACGTTTCGCGGTTCAGCAGCACAAACAGGGACGATTTACTGTGAAGATATACAACGAAGGATTACATCGACGATTAACAACTAAAATTTACGGCGAAGTTCATAGCGAAAAGCCCAGCTTGTTTAACAAGTCTCACAGTCCCACCATCCGGTCCACAACGGCAAATCAGGGTGTAATTTCCGTAATGTAATGTAATGACCACACGGAGACCCACGTGTGGTGCCGACGAGGCATGCGTCCTTGCAGCGAGACACACGGACGGTGCCAACAGGGCATGCGAACTTTCACCGAAACACACGACTCGAGCCCAGCCACCACCACGACAGAGTTCCAATGGGCCTTGCTCACGCGGTCCACTTGAAGATGCCGTGCCATCTCAACGTTGCCGCCCTTTCGAGAGAAACCATGCGAGGTCCAGAAGTTTGAATGTCTTACGCCGGAAACTTCACGGTTCTTCGGAAAATTTGGACCAAAAAATAACAGAGGACTTGGCATGGAAAAGGGCGAAAATTAACGTTCAAAACCGAAATTATCATGTTTCTCAACATTTAAAATGCGATAACAAATTTTAAAAAATAAACCTATTAATTTTTATTTTTGTTTTTATTTATAGAAAATTATAAAGTTGTTAAAAAAAATTTAAGTAAATACATGTCTGTTTTGTTTTGCAATTTTTTAGGTTAATAAGTCCTTTATCCCTCAATTTGCACATTTTCTCTTGACATGCCTACTTTTATTATCTGATCGAAATATTCTCTGAAGTGTTCTTAATATATATTTCAAATTTCAGACCGATATCTCACCCAGTTTAATTACTAGAGCTTTTTCCCATCAACTTCAGCCAATCCTGCCATAGTAAAACCTTTGAACGTTTCAAATTATTTGCTCCTGAGCATAGGCTATTTCTATGGCGTAACATAGAAAAATACAGTGGGTTGTGTTACTAAAGTTACAAATCTCCAATCGGCCTTAACAATAGAAATGGTTTTTTTTTAATCTGAATAATAATTATTGACAGAATCAAAAACAAAAGTCAAATTTAGTGGACTCGACTGGACTCGGTATTGAAAATCGGCCTATACTTAAAAAGTCCCCAAAATTATAGGTTCATGGGAAAAAATTATTTAATATTTTTTTGTTTATCAATTTACTTTTAATTATAAGTCAGCTTAAAGAAAAAATAAGTTTGATGCCAAACCTCACTTCGATTTAAATATATACTGATCAAAAGTTGCACTTAAAACGCATTTTTTCTCTCGTTCAGAAATTTTTCGAAAATTACCCCAAATTTGAAATTCTCCACACGCCACAAAAATTTTACAAAAATAAAAAACTTTCTGTTTAAATTACTAAAACCAATTCTCAATCGAACCACATTTACATTTTGCTTAACAGATCAACTCAAAATGGATTTTTGCCACGTGCTTTCGTGAAATACGCCATAGTTCACCCTTGTGTGTATGTGCCTGGTTTATGAACTGCCCCTAGTGCTTCACTGGCAACAGCAACAACGACCACCGCCCGCGACTGTTGGGAGTGGCTTTAGGATAGACACAGTCGCTGGTGCTGCCCCGGAGGAGCAGATTTGTAACGATGCGTGCAAATATTTCTTTTTCTTAGGTCTTAGGGGCTTTTCAGGTGAAAGGACAAATAGACGTGGTCTGGTCTGAATCTGGTAAAGTGGCTGGATCATCATGGCGAGACTATAAAGGGCGCCGACCCCTATAGTTTTGATATTTTGCAAGAACTTGGCCAGCCTTTGGAGGAGTTATAGTTCAGGGCTCAGTCCAGTAAGGCGCGAGGGACCGTGGCCGAGACTATAAAGGGCATAGCCCATACGTCCCGCTGCGGTTACTCTTGGTACCTTGTCGGTATGGTGCCATGCCTGCCCAAGTCGACTAGTTGAAAGTAGAACAAAGGAATTTGTTGAAAAGTACCAGTACGCAGCAAGTTCAAAAATTACTTTAATCTTTTTGGTGGCATGTAATTTCCAATCAAAAATATCTGTAAATTTGAATTCAATACTTTTTTTAACGGAGGAACAGAGAAAAAGAATTCGCTCTATCTCGAAGCAGATGCATAATAGGCCCGTTGGAGCTTTAAAATACATTTGCTTGTCTATCAGAAATTAACTTTGTTTGGGACATACAGGATGGCCCTTTGGCGCCCAGAGTGTGACCGCTTCACAATCTAGCGCACAAAATTCAGGAAAAAAGCGCCTTCCAGACAGATTGTGGACAAATTTGTTTAACGTTTGCAAGATACTGGCTTGTTAATGGACGTTCATTCGAAAATATTGCCGCTGTGGCCAAAGATGTGAGTTACAATTCGTCAACATCAACTCGACACCGTAAGCAGGAATTGAACACGCAACGAATTTTAACTTAAGACCTCTGTCTGAAGCCGTACAAAATTCAGTTGGTACACGAGCTGAACGATAAGCAAGATGAGAATATTTATCGAAAAATCATATTTTCAGATAAAAGCTTATTTCCACCACGGTGGTTACGTCAACAAGCAAAATTGCCGCGTTTAGGGCTCCGAAAACCCGCAAGTCGTCTTGGAGAAGCCAATGCATCCACAACGAGTGAAAGATGAAGACATCGACGACATATGGTTCCAGTAGGTCGGCGCTACGTGTCACACAACTAACGTAATGTTCGAAAATCGAATAATCAGCCACAAAGGCGATGTCAACTAGCCGACTAGAAGCTGCGATTTGACCCCGTTGGTCTATTTTTTGTAGGGTCATTGATAAGTAATATGCCAACCACCACATATAAACCGCAATGTTGTGGCTATTTAATAAAAAAAAAAAACTCGAAAAATATCCACCCGATTTTTTTTAGCCAATTTAAAATCCACCTTTTTCGTGGGCCACCCTGAACTAAATTTTTTTGCTTAAGGCCTAGTTACACTTAAAGCGAAACGACCGCGGAATCAAAAACTCGATATAAAACTAATTGGACGGAGCTACAGTCGAGCATTCTCGACTGTCGGAGACCCCGTACTTACTACGGAAAAAGCTAAGACTGCTAAAAATTCAAAAATATTCTGCTCATTTTACGACCTTGCAGATCACATTTTCGACTACTTATTTCAATGGCATCTATATGATACAGTAAACCGATTTGAAGAAATTTTAAAGCATATTCTGTCAGTTTGCTTACGATATCTCATAGAAGTTCATATGGAAAAACGCACATTAATAAAACCGACGAAAAGAGCAAAAGTAAGTACATGCGAGTTGTTTTGGTTTTTTATTTTCCACTTCTTGAAAATAACTATTTTTTGTTTGCAAGTTAGTAATATTTTTTACAAATAATATAAAAAATATGGAAAAAATCATTTTTTGCCCGTTGCTATTATAGTTTTGTTATTGTAGATGTCAAAGGACAGAGTTTGTGAACATGTACTCATTTTTGCTCCCCACTGTATGTGATATAGTTGTCTGATTTGAACCAACTTCGGTAAGGATGTATAAGACTAACTTAAATTCATATTCTATACGTTTGGCTATGATATCTCATAAAGCTTAATTTCCGACCGATTGTTCCTATGGGCGCTATATAATATAGTGGTCCGACCCAAAAAGACACAAACTTTATCTGCCTGCAATATAGAGGAATCCACATACCAAGTTTGGTGTCTCTAGCTTTTAAATTGTTCTTATAATTTGGATATGAAATTTTTTTTTCGATTTGTGGGCGTTCAAGGGCGCGTGGCCGAATTCTATAACAAACTTGATCAGCTTGCAATATAGAGGAACATACATACCCAGTTTGGTGTCTCTAGCTCTTATAATCTCTGAGATCTAGGTGTTCATACAGACGGACATTGCTGTTGATGTTAATCAAGAAGATATACACTTTATAGGGTCTTCCACGCCTCCTTCTGCATGTTATGCACATATTCTTTAAAACAAACCCAATAGACCCCTGTACTTTTTTTAAGTACATTTTTTAAAAACAGTGAAATAATTTAATGATTTCTCGTTACTCTGCAACGTATCGGCAATACGTTGCGTAATGCAACAGATGATTTGGTTAAACAGGGCTCAATAAAAGGGCAGAGTTGATTTAATACGTATATCGTTAGCAATAATACCAAAATTTATGTACTTAACAGCCGATTTTCAGCAAGGAAAAAAGGAAAACGTAACGATTATAGTTCGCTCTGAGTGTAAGCTATTTTCTACAGGAGATGCGTTTAGACATTTGGAAAAATATTGGATCAAGTGGATTATGGTAAAATTTTAACAGTTCTCTTTATGTGGTTCTTTGCTTTATCTTTGGTTTTATCATTACTGAAAAATGTTTTTTTTTTTTTTAAATAACAACACACCTCACGTTGCAGTTTGCGCCGTTCCACTTTTAGCTCTGACTCCACTTTCTCCGCTGCTTCTGCCGTGCTTTTGTATCGAATCACTTGCGACTCTGAACGTGATAAGTTTGCTTGTAGATTAGCAATCTCCTGTTCAGCCTTTTGCAGTTTGTATTTATAATCTGATACTATCTTATTTGCTTCTCCTGTAAATTGCATAAATTCAGTAACGTAATATAAAGTCGTTTGTAAACTTACTTTGAACATCATAATCATCTTCATATCCCATGGACCCATTCAACGAACTACTGCGACCGGTCCGCCCTTCATTTTTAAAAGTATCCAACTTGTCATGCAGCAATTGCACTTCCATCAAAAGTCGTTGTTTTTCTTCTGAAAACTTTTTGAGTCTTACATCTGAAAATATACTTTACAACTATAAATCCTTATTGTATTTTAGAACTGCTCACCAAGCGATCCCTGAACGGTCGCCAAAATATTAGCATTTTCAACACTAACTAATGCCCTTTTGGCATCACTACCGTCAGTATTCTCAATGGCTACAATCACAAGACCATGTTCTGCAATAAGCGCATCGCGTTCGCTTAGTTGCCCTTGGACCAAGCTCAATTCAAGTGTTGTTCTGTCCAAATTGCGTTTGAGAGCGTTACAATCGCGCAATTTGTTTTTAAGCTCTCGCTGCAGCTGTGCAAAAGACTCTTGTATTGTTTCGCTTTTATCCTTCAGTAATTTGACTTCATATGTTTGAGATGACCGGTCATTGTCCAATTGAGCATTTGTTATCATTGCCTTGCGGAAACGTTCTTCGACATCCTGTAATATTAAAAACATATAAATATATATTTTATTACTGCGGACGGCATTTCGCGCTAGTGACCCGGAAAGTCGACTAGCAATATATACACCTAATATGGAAAAATTGTTATGACTGTTCGATCAGATCAGATATACCGATTGAAGGGTTAACTAACAAAATGGCATACTAAAACTTTTGCTAACTCACCTGTGTCACTAGAGAAAGGGGGTATAAATGAGAGGGGCCAAACTAAAATGATTGCAGCCATGCGGCCGTTCGGGCTTTTTGATAAATTCTGATATTTTTTCTTATTCTTATCGAAAATACGCGACGATTGATACCTCGAACACCAAAATCTAACAACTATTCAAAAAGATAATTAAATTTTTAATTTTTAGTTTACTATTTAAAATGAAATGAAAACTCAGTTTGTCAGTTTGTTTGTTTGTTTGTCTATATCAAAGCGCTAAAAAAAACTTTAGATGTAATGATAGGGATTTATTCCTTTTCAAAAATCTAGAAATGTTTGCTCTACGGCTTTTAAAACAAGTGGGCGGTTACAGTCGAGCACGTTCGACAGTAGGATACTCTGAGCCCAGGTACTCTTCAATAAAAGTTTATTTTCGACCAATTGTTCCTATGGCAGCTATATGATATATGAAACCGATTTGAACTAAATCTGTTCAGAATGTACAAAACCAACATTAATGCATATTCTATCAGTTTGGTTAAGATATCACAAAAAACAAAAAACTTTTTCTTACTTAAACTTCATTTTCGATGCATTGCTCTTATGGCAGCTTTGTGATATAGCTAACCGATTTAAACCAAATATGGTCAGGATGTATAATACCAGCCCAGGTGCATATCCTATTAGTTTGGTTTTTATATCACAACAAACAAAAAACTTAGATTTTGATGTATCGTTCCTATGGCAGCTATATGTTATAGTTAACCGTTTTTAATAAAATTTAGTAAGGATGTATACCAGCTCCGATGCATAATCTATCAGTTTGGTTCTGATATCTAAACAAACACAAAATTTTTTCCTGCTAAAGCTTCATTTTCGATGTATCGTTCCTATGGCAGCTATATGGTATAGTGGTCCGATTCAAACATAAAAACAAACTTGATCTGCGTATGGTATCTAGGAACCTACATACCAAGTTTGATGTCTCTAGCTTTTATAGTTTCTGAGATCGACGCGTTCAAACAGACGGACATGGCTCAATCGACTCGGCTGTTGATCCTGATCCAGAATATATATACTTTTTGAGGTCTGCCACGCCCCCTTCTGCCTGTTACATACATTCGGCCAAACACATTATACCCTTTTCTGCCATTTTTAATGGACTCAGGGTATAAAAGCCCGTTAGTTTATCGGGAAACACTATTTCTCACCTCAACAGTTTCCAAATTATAGAAGGTATAGATATGTCCTGTATATCGCCGGAAAGGTAATTTGAAGAACCTTCAGGCGTACCTGTTAACTTTTCATCTTAGGTACATTTTACTGGTAATAACAGGTTTTTCAGCTTACACTTTAGCGATTTCTGACAAAACGGCTCGAACGATTTTTTTTATTTTTAATATGTCTTAATATGCAAAAGGCTGTAGACTTTTGATCTTGTTATTGATATAGGTTAACATCCTAGGAGTATTGTCACCAAATTTGGTTGCATTAACTCGTATAGTCTCGGGTACAGAGCTAAAAACACGAGAATTGGTGAGCGAAGCGAGCAGGGGGCGGAGCCTCATAGTATTTCGTATATTGGTAACACTAGGCAACAAAATCGCACTTTTTGCGAGTTACAGAAACCAAACCCACTTTTTTGGATAGATTTGGGGCCAAAACCGACGAAAAACATTTTTTTTTTTTATGGTGAGATTTTTTTTTTTAGAATTTTTCAAAATTTGGCTTTTTTTTAAATACTTTTTTTCAGAGGTGCGCCCACATTTGTCATCATTACACGAAAATGCCAAAACCGATTTATCAAACCTTTACTTTATCTTAAAGCTAATGAATATATCTATATTTTATTTATACACAGTCTTAGATTTAAACCAGTAGTTTAAGAGATATCAATTTTGAATAAAGAAAAGAATGATGATTTCTTCTTAGCTTTTTTCACTAAAAAATTCAAGGAAAATTCGAAACAATTTTTTTTCATTTTATTAACTATTTTATTTGCGTAGCTGTTGTAATTACGCGTTGTTTAAGATATGATTCATAAAAATCTATGATGAGACGGCGATATGATATTATGTTGAATTGAGGCATGTTTTTGTCTACTTTTTTGACTTCGTTGTGGTGTGGCATGACCTTTAGTATGAAAATTTCTTGTGTTTTTTGAGATATCCCAACCAAACTCACAGAATTTGAATTTGTTATTGTTTTACACATTGTGACCAAAGTTAGTTCAAATCGAACCACTATATCATATAGCTTCGAATTTTCCTCGAATTTTTTAGTGAAAAAGCTAAGAAAAAAGCTAAGAAAAAATCATCATTTTCTTAATTCAAAAATTGATATCTCTTAAACTACTGGTTTAAATCTAAGACTGTGTATAAATGAAATATAGATATATTCATTAGCTTTTAGATAAAGTAAAACTTTGATAAATCGGTTATGGCATTCTTGAGTAATGATTACAAATGTGGGCGCACCTCTAAAAAAAAGGAATAAAAAAAAGCCAGATTTTTGAAAAATTCTAAAAAAAAAATCTCTCCATAAAAAAAAAAAAAAAATGTTTTTCGTCGGTTTTGGCCCCAAATCTATCCAAAAAAGTGGTTTTGGTTCTTGTAACTTTTGGGCTGTTTCCTAGTGTAATTGTCAGTTAGGTTGAACTTACCTCTAAAACAAAAATAACACAGCCACGCAAAATAAAAGTGATGCTCTGATCTGAGGGTCGCACTATGCTTACTATATGGATTTTGTGTGACTGAGTCCGAATCTGAAGTTTATTTTGCCCCAGCACGTCCGGTTTTCGAATTAACCCCTAAAATCCAATGTGGCGGACTCCTTTTTGAAAAATTCATCGGACTCGCTTGAAACTCGTTACCCGGGGGTTTTTGGGGTCGCTGATCACAAATATGAGTTCAATTTTTAGCAATATAAAATGGCGGATCCAATATGAAGGAAACACTTTTGAAAAATTCATCGGATTCCCTGAAGAACTCGTTACTCGGGGTTTCTTGGGGCCGCTGATCAAAACATTTATCGGACTCGCTTGAAACTTGTTACTCGGGGGTTTTTGGGATCGCTGATCACGAATATGAAGTCAATTAGCAACAATTCAAAAAGATGGATTTAATATGGCGGACACTTTTATGAAAAATTCATCAGATTCGTGTAAAACTCGTTAACCGGTCGTTTTTGGGGTTGCTGATCACGAATATGAAGTCAATTAAAAAAATTAAAAATGGCGGTTCCAATATGGCGAATTATTTAAAAGAACGTATTTAATGGCCGTTTTCCCCTTGTGTTGAAATGCATCCATATCGGGCCGGCAAAATCCAGCCCAGCTAGATCAAATGGTTGAATGCTTTATACTAAAGCTTATTGTGAACCCGATCGTTCCTCTGTCAGCTATGTATATTATATGGTAACCCGATTTCGACTAAATTATCAAAAACCGTTGAATTATATAAAATATTAATGAAACTAAATTTAAAATATAATCTTGCCTGGTGAGGGAAATGAACCCGTGCACCTGGGTCTAACACACCAACCTCTGCACTCCTTAGGTACTACAATCGCTGACAACAGCTGACCAAACACTGCTATGTTATATGTTAGTCCAAATAACATTTTTTGAAAGAGAAACGAATAAAAAAATCACGCTGCCCGCTACCTCTGCAATTGGACTTTGGGGAAATCGCCAGATTTGGTTGGAAAAAAGCCAAATTAGGCAAAAACAAATCTGAGAGTTTGGTTGAGATAACTTTAAAAACAAACAAGTGGGCGGTTACAGTCGAGCACGCTCGACAGTAGGATACCCTGAGCCCAGGTACTCTTCAATAAAAGTTTATTTTCGACCAATTGTTCCTATGGCAGCTATATGATATATAAAGCCGATTTGAACCAAATATGGTCAGAATGTACAAAACCAACATTAATGCATATTCTCTTAGTTTGGTTAAGATATCTCAAAAAACAAAAAACTTTTTCTTACTTAAACTTCATTTTCGATGCATCGCTCCTATGGCAGCTATGTGATATAGTAATCTGATTTTAAATTTGGTCAGGATGTATAATACCAGCTCCGATACATAATCTATCAGTTTGGTTCTGATATCTCATTAAACAAGAAACTTTTTCATACTAAAACTTCATTTTTGATGCATCGTTCCTATGGCAGCTATGGGATATAGAAAACCGATTTTAACCAAATTTGGTCAGGATGTATAATATCAGCTCCGATACATAATCTATCAGTTTTGTTCTGATATCTCAACAAACGCAAAACTTTTTCATACAAAAACTTCATTTTCGATGTATCGTTCCTATGGCAGCTATATGATATAGAAGTCCGATCCAAAAATAAAAACAAACTTGATCTGCGTATGGTATCCAGAACCTAGATACCAAGTTTGAAGTCTCTAGCTTTTATAGTTTCTGAGATCGACGCGTTCAAACAGACGGACATGGCTCAATCGACTCGGCTGTTGATCCTGATCAAGAATATATATACTTTTTGGGGTCTGCCACGCCTCCTTCTGCCTGTTACATACATCCTGTCAAACACATTATACCCTTTTTTGCCCATTTTTAATGGGCTCAGGGTATAAAAAATATTTTATTTAAATCATTCTTTTAACACAGCCTGTTAACAGCTGCTTTGGCATCTGTTAAACAAATTTTATGTTGCAGCCATTTGAGATTTTATGCGAGATTAGCCCAAAAGAATAACAATGATAGAGAAGCATAACAAACAACAACAAAAATGCAAAATGCCATATTTTATTTTTGATTTAAAAAAATTTGAATTTTTTCAATTGAATTGAAAAATATTTTATGTAGTCACTCTGGGGTGTTCTGTGCATGGCTGAACATGCTATAAGGCATCGTCTTTCGAAAATTCTTAGTAGTTCCATAAGGTACCTAGAACATGCATAATGGTAAGGAAATGTACTAATTATACTATCCTTTCAGAATTCCTGAGCAGGGACTGCGTACCTTTGGCCGTGCAGACGATCGGGCATGCCCGCACCACTGTAGGGGTATCAACTAATGCCTTTGAAGAAAGCTGCCCTTTTGGAAGCGCAGAGAAACAGATGCCCCATGCTTGAACGACAGCCTCGAGAGGCTACGACTCACCACTGTGAGAGCTTGACCCCCTATAACAAGAAAATCGGTAAAGCTAAGTGAAAGAAATATCAGCTTGCCATTGTTTTTGTTGACACGCTGGAAAAGCTGGTGGACTACAAAATAAGAAACAATCTTCTGTTGCAAACTCCGCTGCAACCAACGCCGCATGCATACAAAGCAGGATGATCTACAGATACAGCACTATATCAACTACACCGCACTTTATGTACAGTATTTGAAAATAAGAAAGATGCCATATGTGCCTTCCTGGACATAGAGGGTGCCTTCGATAACACGTCCCACGACGCTGTTCAGGCTGCCATAACCAGGAGGGGTTTAGACACAACCACATGCAGATAGATCTCCTCACTGCTGGCTTCTAGACAGCCCATGGCAAAAGTTCAAGACAGTACCGTTACAGTCACAACCACAAAGGGTTGTGCTCAAGGGGATGTTTGGTCTTTACTACTTTGGAGCCTGCTAGTAGACGAACTTATTAGGTAGCTTGCTAGCTATGGAATTCAATGTCAAGGCTACGCTGATGACATTGTCATAATAGCGCTAGCAAATTGTTCAGTTAGGTCTACGGATAACGAGTAATTGGTGTGGAGAGGGGGGCCTCAATCTTAACCCTGCCAAAACAGTCATCGTTCCCTTTACCAATAGATACAAGTTGCAGAAATGAGGCAAATAAGGCTTTCAAATAGCATTTTAGAAACAAGTAAAGATGTAAAATACTTAGGAGTCATTTTTGAAAATAAACTAAACTTCGGCTCACATGTTAAGAATGCAATGCACCAACCGAACCGAACCGAACCAACCGAACATACACCAGCATCTTCCAAGCTGAAGTATGTGCAAAAGGGAGGTGTGTTGACATTGATCTTAAACGTAACGTAAATCAAAATAGAGATATTGCCATTCTTTCCAAAAGCCAAGCAGTTCTAAATGCACTCAATAAAGCGAGAGTAACGTCTTAAGTTGTACATGAAGTGAGGAGGAAGCTAAATCAGCTGGTATCGCGCAATAGACTAACCCTAAAATGGGTCCCAGGTCACAAGGATATAGCTCGAAATGAAGCAGCTGCTAAACTAGCCAGAATAGGCGCAGGCAAGCACCTTTTAGGCCTTGAGCCGTTTTGTGGTATAGGCAAAATGTAATACGAAACAAAAACATATCGAATGGAAGAACTCTGAACTATATTATACAATGTATAATATACTTGCATTGATCTATATTCTGCATATTAATTATTAGTCTAAAAGACAGTATTTTACAAATGGCTGATAACACTGGGCAACGACCCAAAACTTAAACGAACGAACCCACTGTTTTGGATAGACTTGGGGCCAAAAATTATGAAAAAAATTTTTTTGTTCTATGGAAATCTTACTGTCGAGCAAACTCGACTGTAGCCGCACCTCAACGCGAGCGAAGCGAGCAGGGGACAGAACCTGTTGGTTTTACTTTAAAATTCAAGAAAATCTTGAAAAAAAATTATTAAGATTTTCGTTTATATTTATTTACTTAGTTGTATTAATTGTTTAAGATATGATAAAAAAAATCTACGCCGAAATGGCGATATAATAATATTTTATGTGTAGGGATGTTTTTTTTTTCTTCGATTTTTATGAATTCCTTGTGGAGCATCATGACCTTTGGTATGAACATTTTTTGGTGTTTTTTGAGATATCTTAACCAATCTCTCAGAATATCAATTCGTATTATGACTATATCGACCACAATTTGCATGGAGATTTTATAGTTGTCGTGTGTCGTGTTTCGTATGCCGTCTGTCACTGACGTTATAATCTTCGTAAATATATAAAACTAAAATTTTATATTTTTGGTGCAGATGCGGTTAGTAATTATAAACACATTTGCATCAAACAACAAATTTCGGTAAAAATGGCGCTTATGTTATTTATGCTAATAGGGCTTATTATTTGGCTTAAATCGAAATACTATTTCATTTAGCTGACATAGAAGCGATCTGCTCAGAATCAGCCGTTAGTATTAAAACTTCTGCTGTTTCTTAAAATATATCATACAATCTCGCAGGTTGAGTATCTAGTAATGTGTTATGTATTCCTACAAAATTTGGTTCAAATGGGCCCACTATTCAAATTGTTGCCATCGGAACAACCGGTCGAATATCCATCTTTCGTATGAAAATTATTCCTATTTTCTAAAATATTTCAACCAGACCGGTTTAGATCAATCTACTATATCATATAGCTGCCATATGACCGATCGGTCTAAAATCAAGTTTTAGTATGAAATACTCTTTTTGTTTTTTTTGATATATCATAGCTTAACTGATAAAATATGCATTGAAGTTGGTTTTATGCTTGCTGACCGAAGTTGATTCAAATCGGTCGACTTTATCATATAGCTGCCATAGGACCAATCGGTAGGAAATCAAGTTTTATTTAAAAAAACTTTTTTTGTTCTTCTAGATATTTCTATCAAACTCTTAAATTGTTTATCTTAAATTGACCTTTATATCCTAACCAAATATAATAAGGCCGTTGGTGCCTTTTGGTAAGATTTTTGATCTTTCAAAAATTCATATTAAAAATACTTGTCGATTGATACGTCGATTACCCAAATCCGACAGCTAATTCAAAAGATAATAAAATTTTAAATTTTTAGTGGACTTCTCAAAATGAGGTAAATAGTTTGTTTTTCTGTTTGCATCAAAGCGCTAAAAAACCTTTAATGTAATGATGGAGATTTATTCCCATTCGAAAATCTAGAAAAAACCGTTAGTTTACTTTTGTTAATTTGTGTATTTATGATTCAAGTTTGGGACTTTCGTCACTAAACTTTAACCTCGTAATGAGGTTTTTTTCTCAAAGATTCGACTCCTGCTCAAATATTTATATTTTGTAGCATTAAGATAACCTGTACCCTGATGGTCCTAGCGTTACATATGGTAACAGCCGACAAAATTTTGTTGTCGATTATTCTGGCAAGGACAAACAAATTTACCTCAGATTTATCATTCCTTAAAGTTATACGAAGAAACTCGAAAAAGTTGTTCAGGACTGTTCGGGTTAATAAGTTTAAGATACACCTTAACCCGAACAGCCAAGAGCAAATTTATTTCGAGTTTCTACTATAAAATAAATATCAACTTGTTTGAATGACTATTTCAATTTTACCAGTTAGAGGGTTAAAGTTAATCTAATGTTAATAAGTTGTCTAAAAATGAAGTTTCAGTAAATGCCCATTGCCTCTTACCATATGTTTACGCTGGAAATATTAGGGTTAACTTAGATTCGCATTTTCCCTTAAATATTTACATTCTTGTGCGTGTGTTTATTTGTGTATTTCGGCTTTTCCTTAACACCTTGCTCACTCAAGTTAGTTGTTATTGTAAGCACAGCGATTGTTTTTGTTTGTGTTTACTTCTCCTATTTTCAGTTTCGGCGCTTCGCACATCTTAATATATATATTTGTGTGTGCATTTCGTTTTTGTTAGCTGCGCTCTCACAAGCAAATTGTTTTTTTTTTGTTCTCTTGTAAGAGCTTGATTTGAGTGCCTCCAGCTCTATTTACGTGGGCAGTTTCTGCCTCTAAATTATCTGTTTAACCCCTGTTGACAATAAGCCGAGCTGCAAGAAGCCCGTGAAATCGCATATTTTAAAACAAGTGTCCCTCACGACTCATTTACTGTCATCAAATTTTGGCCATCACATATGAGTGTTAATGAGAATAAGCCCAAAATTCGTAGTGAATCCTTCCTGTTTCCCTTACAGCCGGCAGCTCCAATGTACATAAGCCCGCCAATACGACTTCAAAAAACTAGACCTGTGACCCGATTTTGCATGTATACATTATCAAAATGTCAGAGGCCTCCTTACTAAGCTCAAAAATCTATATTTGAGTAGTATGTCTGTTTCTTCTGATATATATGTTTTGTTAGTTAAATTCTACAGTATCTGATTCTGAAGTTATGTCAAGTAATTATCTTTTATAAAGAAATGATCGACCGACTCGAAGTGATAGTGTACTTATTGCCACTAAATTGGTACTTTACATTTAGTAATTCACGTGCAGCATTTTGCCTGTATTGAAGAATTGAATCTTCTAGTCAAAGATAACGACTTATTTATTGTGCTGGGTGATTTTAATTTGCCGAAAATTTCTGGCTGGTGCTTTTAGGAAAAAGCGACTGACATCGAGATTGCGCTTAGTTCTCTCTTAATGACTCTAAATGCACTCTTCAATGTGTGCATTTCAAATTATGTTCCATAATCTGGTTCTACTAATCCTCTTTGGCTTACATCTAGACTTTTATAAATAAAAGATATTAAATTTAAATATTTTAAAAAATATAAGAAGTCAGGTTTAAGTCTCGACTGGTCTGAGTGCACAGTAGCCAAGTCGGACTTTGCCCATTTAAACTCGCTATGCAACGAGAACTATCTAATTCGATGCAATTTGTTAACTTGAAGCTTAAACTCACCAGTTTACCGTCCTCTTTTTTTCTTGGGCTAGAAAGTGCCAACAACGACTCTGCAGCCGCTGAACTATTTGCGAACATTTTTCAATACAGCTACACTCCATTCTTTACTTCCAACTCATCTTATCCTTATTATATTTTGTAATCGAACAACATGTTTGCCCCCTCTATTTCTTTTAACTTCAAAGTCCCTTCAATTAGTTCTTTAAAATCTTCTTTCATTTCTGGGCCTTCTAGCATTCCATTGCCTCCTTAAGGAATGCTGTTCTTCTATAGCTGCTCCGTTGCATAAGCATTAATCCCTTGGATTTTCAATCTTTCCATATCTTTTGAAAAAATCTTTTATCATTTCCCTCCACAAAAAGGTGGTAAGTCTGATATTTCAAACTACAAAGACATTGCAAAGCTATCAGCCATTTCTAAATTATTTGAAACAATCTTTTTTCTTCTTTGCAGCATCTCTGTAAATCGATAATTTTCCCTGCACATCAATTATAATATTTGCATACCCCAGATCAAATTTTTATTTTTTCTTCAAAGTTCATAATTTATATTTAATATTAATTTTTTTTTCAATTTTTAACATAATTTTAATAACACTAGGCAACAAAATCGCACTTTTTGCGAGTTACAGAAACCAAACCCACTTTTTTGGATAGATTTGGGGCCAAAACCGACGAAAAACATTTTTTTTTTTTTTTTATGGTGAGATTTTTTTTTTAGAATTTTTCAAAATTTGGCTTTTTTTTAATACTTTTTTTCAGAGGTGCGCCCACATTTGTCATCATTACACGAAAATGCCAAAACCAATTTATCAAAGCTTTACTTTATCTAAATGCTAATGAATATATCTATATTTCATTTATACATAGTCTTAGATTTAAACCAGAAGTTTAAGAGATATCAATTTTTGAATTAAGAAAATGATGATTTTTTCTTGGCTTTTTTCTTAGCTTTTTTCACTAAAAAATTCGAGGAAAATTCGAAACAATTTTTTTACATTTTATTAACTATTTTATTTGCGTAGCTGTTGTAATTACGCATTGTTTAAGATATGGTTCATTAAAATCTATGGTGAGACGGCGATATGATATTATGTTGAATCGAGGCATGTTTTTGTCGACTTTTTTGACTTCGTTGTGGTGTGGCATGACCTTTAGTATGAAAATTTCTTGTGTTTTTTGAGATATCCCAACCAAACTCACAGAATTTGAATTTGTTATTGTTTTACACATTGTGACCAAAGTTGGTTCAAATCGAACCAATATATCATATAGCTGCCATAGGAACGATCGGTCAAAAATCCATGCTTAGTATGAAAGGTTGTGTTATTTCTTGAGATATATCAACGAATCGCACAGGTTGTATATCTGGAAATGTGTTATATGTCCCTACCAAATTTGGTTCAAATCGGATCACAATTCAATATAGCTGCTATAGGAACGATCGGTCAAAAATCCACCTTTAGTATGAAAAACTTCTTTATATTCTAAGATATTTTAACCAAACTCCAGTATATCATATAGCTGCCATAGGACCGATCGGTCTAAAATCAAGTTTAAGTATGAAAAACTTTTTTGTTTTATGAGATATCGTAACCAAACTTATAGAATATGCATTTAAGTAAGCCTTATACATCCTTACCAAAGTTGGTTCAAATCGGTCTACTATATTATATAGCTTCCATAGGAACGATCGGTCGAAAATCAAGTTTTAGTATGAAAAACTTTTTGTTTTTTTGAGATACCCCAATCAAACTCATGAATTGAGTATTTTTAATTGCTTTTCACATCCTTACCGAATTTGGTTGAAATCGGAGCACTATATCATATAGCTGCCATTGGAACGATCGATACGAACAGTCGATTAGCAAGCTTTAGTTTGAAAATTTTTTTTATTTTTTAAGTTATCTGTACCAAACTTACAAACTGTACAAATCTTGTATCGTCTTATACAACCTGTCCAAATTTGGCTGGAATCGGACCACTATAACATATAGCTGCCATGGGACCGATCAGTCGAAAATCAACCTTTGCGAAAAACTTGTTTCATTGCTTATATGCTAATAACTCCGTCTTCTTTCCATAGATTTTAATGTCAAACATACTTAACGATGGGTAATTAATATAGCTAAATATATAGTAACAAATTATGTAGTTCAAATGACCCTCTTAAATACATATTCTGTCAGTTTAGTTAAAATATCTCAAAATACAAATAAGTTTTTCATACTCAGCATGGATTTTTGACCGATCGTTCCTATGGCAGCTATATGATATAGTGGTTCAATTTGAACCAACTTTAGTCACAATGTGTAAAACAATAACAAATTCAAATTCTGTAAGTTTGGTTGGGATATCTCAAAAACTCAAAAAATTTTCATACTAAAGGTCATGCCACCACAACGAAGTCAAAAAAGTCGACAAAAACATGCCTCGATTCAACATAATATCATATCGCCGTCTCACCATAGATTTTAATGAATCATATCTTAAACAACGCGTATTTACAACAGCTACGCAAATAAAATAGTTAATAAAATGTAAAAAAAATTGTTTCGAATTTTCCTCGAATTTTCAAGTGAAAAAAAGCTAAGAAAAAATCATCATTTTCTTAATTCAAAAATTGATATCTCTTAAACTACTAGCTTAAATCTAAGACTGTGTATAAATGAAATATAGATATATTTATTGGCTTTTAGATAAGGCAAAACTTTGATAAATCGGTTTTGACATTATCGAGTAATGATTACAAATGTGGGCGCACCTCTAAAAAAAGGAATAAAAAAAGCCAGATTTTTGAAAAATTCTAAAAAAAAAATCTCACCATAAAAAAAAAAAAATGTTTTTTGACGGTTTTGGCCCCAAATCTATCCAAATAAGTGGTTTTGGTTCTTGTAACTTTTGGGCTGTTGCCTAGTGTAATTAGTAATTTTTTACTATACCCTGCTTTTAACTGAAAATATTTTTCAAATTTGACCGACAACTTGATTCAGTTTAATATACAAATTTTAAATAAAAATTAATAAAAAAAAAAAAATAATAAAAAGGAAAATTGGCATTGTACACTGTGCGCAAAAAGGGTGAGCTTCTTTGTACATAAAAGTTACTTAAATGCCGAATGGTTTTTTTAATACTACAAAATACGAATATTTGCGTAAAAATCTAATAAACACAGTTTTATCCAACAGGGGGGCTCCTTCTTGACATATTCGACAAAATTTGGTTCAAATCGGTACACTCTATGCACTATGACAGCTATAGTCATCGGAACAATCGTGGTCAAATTCACCTTTAGTATGGAAAACTTTTTTGGTTTCTGAGATATCACAACCAAATTCACAAAATATGCATTTAAGTTGGTTTTATTCATCCTGACCAAATTTGGTTCAAATCGGCTTACTATAACATATAGCTGCCACAGGAACAATCATATTTTATGAACAAACAGTCCCGAAACGCGATTAATAAGTATGGAAAAAACCTGTACCCTGTACTTCCCAAAACAAAAAGCGTAAGTTTAGCGAAAAATATTTTTTTTTTTAACTTTTTTTTATTATTAAAAATAGCAGTCTTTTACCTTTCTAATAATGTGTTCATTGCATATAGTTCAGTACTAAAATTATTTAAACGATTTAAATTTACTTGCGACGAATTGCCAAATTCCTTTTTTTTGCTTTGCAGAATGCAGTGATGAACTTAAAACGCATTTTTCGATCAGCTAACTTTGAGAGTTTTTATCAGTTTGAGACAACAATTTATGACATGACATATTTATCAAATTTCAATAGGTTATACTCAATAAAATTCCACGATTTTTTTTTTTACATATCACACATATCTATAAAAATTCGCAAGATATTACCGATTCAGTGTATATGTACATATTACTAAGAGTTCCAAACTTCCTAAACTTGTTTTGTCTTTTTGAAATATGAAATTATTTATTCTTTTTATACCCTGAGCTCATGAAAATGGCCAAAAAAGGGTATTGACCCATGTCCGTCTGTCCGTCCGCTTGAACGCGTCGATTTCAGAGACCATAAGACCTAGAGACTAATATCTTGGTATGTAGGTTCCTGGACACCATAGGCAGATCAAGTTTTGTTTTAATTTTTGGATCAGACCATCATTGATGCATCGAACATTAAGTTTTAGTATAAAAAAATTTTTTGGTTGTTGAGATATCTTAACCAAACTGATAGAATATGCACTTAACTTAAATTTGTACATCCTGACCGAAACTCGTTTAAATCAGTGCACTACATCATAGAGCTGTCGTAGGACCGATCGGACAAAAATCAAGTCTTAGCTTGAAATAGTTATAAATGAAATTTAAAAGTTTCCTTAATATTCGTCCTTGAAGGACATTTGATATATCATACGAAAGGTATTAAATCAAAAATTGAAAAAATTTAATCATATCGGCACTTAACACTAAAGTCATTGAGAAAAAAAAATTAAAAACAGTTATAATCCTTATTTGTGAGTTTTAATTTTTTTTATCAGAAATATTAATTATTCTTCAGTTGTATTTTTTTGATAAGAAATAATCTTTATTCTTGAGTTGTATTTTTTTGATCAAAAATAATCATTATTTTTGAGATTTATTTTTTTGTTCAAAAATAATTATTATTGTTATATAACACTAGGCAACAAATTTGGACATTTTTCTTCTGAATTTAACCAAACCTACTTTTTTGGAAGATATGGGGCCCCAGACGACGAAAAACATTTTCTATGGCAAAGTTTTTTTTTTTAACTTTTTAAAGTCTGGTTTTTTTCGAGCCGATTTATAGAGGTGCGCCCACTTTTGTCATCATTACTCGAGAATGCCAAAACCGATTTTACTTTTCTTTACCTTTCCTGAAAGTTAATGAATATATCTGCAATTCATCTATACACAGTCTAAAATTTAAGCCGGTAGCTTAGGAACTATTAATTTTTGAATTAAGAAAATGTTTTTTTAAGTTTTTTGCTTTAAAATTCAAGGAAAACTCGAAACAAATTTTAAACTTCGGTTTTAATTTTCTTTTTTGCAATGCTGCATTAATTGAATTTTGTTTAGGATATGATTCATTTAAATCTATGGAGAAACCGCGATATAGTAAAATTTTATATCTATGCATGTTTTTCTGGTTCCCTGTGGAGCGGCATGACCAGTAGAATGAATTTATTTTTTGGTTTTTTAAGATTTTCTAACCAAACTGACAGAATTGGAATTTGTTATTGTCTTACACATTATAACCGAAGATGGTTAAAATCGGTCGCCTATATCATATAGCTGTCATAGGAACA
Source organism: Drosophila falleni (assembly GCA_035045575.1). Lineage (NCBI taxonomy): Eukaryota > Metazoa > Arthropoda > Insecta > Diptera > Drosophilidae > Drosophila > Drosophila falleni. The sequence goes on along the minus strand of JAWNOV010000056.1, from coordinate 2,100,491 downwards.
ATCGGTCGAAAATCCATCTTTAGTATGAAAAGTTGTGTTATTTCTTGAGATATATTAACCAATCGCTCAGGTTGTATATTCAGTAATGTGTTTTATAGTCCTACCAAATTTGATTCAAATCGGATCAGTATTCAATATAACTGCTATAGGAACGATCGGTAAAAAATCCACCTTTGGTACGAAAAACTTTTTTAATTTCTAAGATATTTTAACCAAACTCACAAATTGTGAATTTTGGTTTTTCGGTTCGAATCTGTTCACTTTATCATATAGCTGTAATAGGACCGATCGATCTAAAATCAAGTTTTAGTATGAAAAAGTTTTTTGTTTTGAAAGATATCTTAACTAAACTGAATATGTATATAAATTGGTCCTATGCATTCTTACAAAAGTTGGTTCAAATTGGTCCACTATATCATAAAGCTGCCATAGGATCGATCGATTTAAAACCAAGTATTAGTATAATAAACTATTTTATTTTTGGAGATATCTCATGAATTTGGTACTTTTTATTGCTCCTCAGATCCTTACCAAATTTGGATGAAATCGCAGTACTATACCATATAGCTTCCATAGGATCGGTCGACAAGCAACCTTTAATATGAAAAACTTTTTTATTTTGAAAGTTATCTATACCAAACTTACAAATTAAGAATTTCTTACCGTTTTATACAACCTGTCGAAATTTGGATGGAATCGGAACACGATAACATATAGCTACAATGTGACCGATCAGTCGAAAATCAACCTTTGCGAAAAACTTGTTTCATTGTTTATATTCTAATAACTTAGCCGTCTTACCATACATTTTAACGGTAAACATACCTCACGATGGGTAATTAATATAGCTATATATATAGAAACAAATTTAACAGTTTAAATGACTATCTCAAATGCTTATCTGTTAGTTTAGATAAAATATCTCAAAAACAAAAAAGTTTTTCATACTTAAACTTGTTTTTTTACCGATCGTTCCTATGGCAAATATATGATATAGCCAACCGATTTAAACCAACTTTGGTCATAATGTGTAGGACAATAAAAAATTTGAATTCTGTAAGCTTGGTTCGGATATCTCAAAAAATACAAAAAATGTTCATACTAAAATTCTTGCCGCTCCAAGAAAGTCAAAAAAATCGGGAAAAACATGCAGAGATAAAAATTTTAATTATAACGCCGTTTCACCATAGATTTTAATGAATCATATCTTCAACGACGCTCAATTAATGCAGCTTTCGAGTTTTCATTGAGTCTTAAAGCAAACAAGTGGGCGGTTACGGTCGAGCACGCTCGACAGTAAGATACCCTGAGCCCAGGTACCCAGATAAAAGTTTATTTTCGACTAATTGTTCCTATGGCAGCTATATGATATATGAAGCCGATTTGAACCAAATCTGGTCAGAATGTACAAAACCAACATTAATGCATATTCTATCAGGTTGGTTAAGATATCACAAAAAACAAAAAACTTTTTCTTACTTAAACTTCATTTTCGATGCATCGCTCCTATGGCAGCTATGTGATATAGCTAACCGATTTAAACCAAATTTGGTCAGGATGTATAATACCAGCCCAGGTGCATATCCTATTAGTTTGGTTTTTATATCACAACAAACAAAAAACTTAGATTTTGATGTATCGTTCCTATGGCAGCTATATGATATAGTTAACCGTTTTTAATAAAATTTAGTAAGGATGTATACCAGCTCCGATGCATAATCTATCAGTTTGGTTCTGATATCTCAACAAACACAAAATTTTTTCCTGCTAAAGCTTCATTTTCGATGTATCGTTCCTATGGCAGCTATATGGTATAGTGGTCCGAATCAAACATAAAAACCAACTTGATCTGCGTATGGTATCTAGGAACCTACATACAAAGTTTGATGTCTCTAGCTTTTATAGTTTCTGAGATCGACGCGTTCAAACAGACGGACAGACAGACGGACATGGCTCAATCGACTCGGCTGTTGATCCTGTTCAAGAATATGTATCCTTTTTGGGATCTGCCACGCCCCCTTCTGCCTGTTACATACATTCGGCCACACACATTATACCCCTTATTGCCCATTTTCAATTGGCTCAGTATATAAAAAGCTAACAAAAAGCTAAAAAAAAAACAACATTGTCTTAATTCATTTAATGTCATCTTAGACTGTGTATGGATATATTACAGATATATTCATTAGCTTTTAGGAATAGGAAAGCTTTTGAAAATCGCTTTTGTCATTCTCGATTAATGAGGACAAAATTGGTCGTACCTCTAAAAAAAACAGCTCGACAAAAAAAAGCAAATTTTAAAAAATTCTAAAAAAAACTGATATGAAAAAAAATGTTTTTCGTCGTTTGGGGCCCCATATCTATTCAAAAAAGTCGGTTTGGTTAAATTCAGAATTGGGCAGTTGCCTAGTGTAAAGTATTTAGATTGAGAATTTTTTCATTAAAAACTTTTTGAAATTTTTGTACATATTGTCAACTTACAGGTAAACGAAACCTTCTAAACAGTCTCTGAGCTCGTTTTTGAATTCAGAGGCCCAAAATGTATCTGAGACTAGGAAGCTCTGCCCCTGCTCGTTTCGGTCGCCAACCCCCCGCTCGCTTCGCTTGCGGAATTGATGTGTGAAAATGAGGAGCACTTCCTATATATTTCTTGAATAAACTTCTTTAACGCAAAACTTATTACTGTACTATTTCAGTAATTCGGACACTTTTTAATTCGGACAACCCAATAACTCGGACACTCAATTTTTATCTATGAAATACCACACAAATTTGTTTATTCTAAAATCCAATCACATTAGCGTGTTTGTATGTACGAAAATTATATAGGTAACAAAAATATGTGCAAATAAAGGCATTTAAACTGCAGTTTTTGCCATTTAAGACATGGGGTTTATTCGGCACGTTTATTATCACTTTATTTTTTTTTTTTTTACTTCTGATAGATCAGTAATAAGTACCTGCTAAATGACATGATACCTTCTTATACACATCAGACTACTACGTTATTCACCGTTGGTACGATGCAATTATTATCAGTTATCAGTTATTTGAAAAAAAATTAGAAATTTTTTGTCGTTTGAAAATTCATTTTCAATGCAATAAGTAGCAACAAATTTATGTAATATAACATTTTTTTTAAAAGAAACGAAAAATTGTATGCACGCGGCTAGATTTGGCAGAAAACTTTGATATTTGGCGTGCAAAAGCGAATCTATGAATTTCGTTAAGAATTGCTAAAGTTAAAAAAGTTTCTTAAGAGTAAATTGTTGTCTCTAACTGATAACAAGTTGATTGAAATCATCTCTTGAAGCTAGCTAATCGAAAAATGCGCTTTAAGTTGCTTACTATATTCTGCAGTGCAAAAAACGGCATTTGGCAATTCGTCGCAGGTAAATTTAAATCGTTAAACAAATTTTAGTACTAAATTATATGCAATGCACACATAATTAGAAAGGTAATAGAATACTCTTTTTAATTATGAAAAAAAATCTGAATAAAAAACACCGTTTCTCAGTAAATTTACGCTTTTCTTTTTCTTGTTACTATATGGTAACGCTAGTACCGACAGAATACAGGGTTTTCTCCATACATTTTATTCGAATTTGGGTACTGTTTTGTTCACAATATGATTGTTCCTATGACAGCTATAAAATATAGTGAACCGCCTGGAACCAAATGTGGTCAGGATGTACAAAACCAACGTATATGCATTTTCTGTGAGTTTGGTTAAAACATCTCAGAAAGCAAAAAAGGTTTCCATACTAAAGGTGATTTTGACCGCGATTGTTCCTATGACAGCTATATGAAAAGTGCGCCGATTTGAACCAAATTTTGTCAGATATACCATGGAGGAGCCCCCCTGTTGAATAATGATTTGATCATTGGACTTTTTCTCAAATATTTGTATTTTGTAGTATTAAGCAAACCTGTACCCTATTGGTACAAGCGTTACCACATGGTAAAAGCCGAAAAAATTATTCTGTTTATTATCCTGACAAGGACGAACCAAAATAATGTTTTTTTAGGATTAAGCGACCTCAAATGTATTAGTCCTGAAAGTTTAATAAAGAAACTCGAAAAAATTTGCTCAGGGCTTTTTGGCTTAATGTCAAACCGACGTTCATATGGCAGCTATATTATATCCCACAAAAAAACCTCTACACGAGGTAAAAGTCTAGTGACGAAAGCAATTTCTAGCGCCAAAATTTCTGATATCCAATTTTGTGAAGAAAAAAATTGAGTTTAATATAAAAATTTTAACTAAAGATATGAGAATCAGAATCATAATGAGATATCAGAAATTCTTGCACTTGCTTTTGCTTTCGACATTGTTACTTTATCAGTAATGCAGGCAGATATAAAAATATGTAATTTTTTTAGTTGAAATTCTTTCATATTTAAAAATAAAAATCGTCTAAAAATAAAACTAAACGGCCTGGCAACACTGGATATTTTAGCAATCCAAAATAAAACAAAACTGTCTGGCAGCACTGGTTATTTGTGCAACTCAAAGCAGTCAGCTATACAAATAACGCGAAATTGTACACTTTAAAACATATTGGAATTTAATAAAAATCGTTAAAGCCGTTTTGTCAGAAATCGTCAAAATGTAAGCTAAACAAGTAAGCGGTTACAGTCGAGCACGCTCGACAGTAGGATACCCTGAGCCCAGGTACTCTTTAATAAAAGTTTATTTTCGACCAATTGTTCCTATGGCAGCTATATGATATATAAAGCCAATTTGAACCAAATCTGGTCAGAATGTATAAAACTAACAATAATGCATATTCAGTTCATATCAGTTTGGTTAAGATATCTCAAAAAACAAAAATCTTTTTCATACTAAAACTTCATTTTCGATGCATCGTTCCTATGGCAGCTATGTGATATAGTGGTCCGATCCAAAAATAAAAACAAACTTGATCTGCGTATGGTATCCAGGAACCTACATACCAAGTTTAAAGTCTCTAGCTCTAATGGTTTCTGCGATCGACGCGTTCAAACAGACGGACAGACGGACAGACAGACGGACATGGCTCAATCGACTCGGCTGTTGATCCTGATCAAGAATATATATACTTTTTGGGGTCTGCCACGCCTCCTTCTGCCTGTTACATACATCCTGCCAAACGCATTATACCCTTTTTTGCCCATTTTTAATGGGCTCAGGGTATAAAAACCTTATTTCACATGTAAAAGATTACCTGAGTGTTTTAGAAAAAAGCTTAAAGGCACGTCTGAAAGCCCTTAATCGCACCTTGTATAGAACATAACTGTAGCTTGTTTGAAAACTGTTGAGGTTTAAATTTTAGCGGGAAATAGCGTTTTGATGCGCTTTGATGAAAACAGACAAACAAACATACTTTTCATTTCAATTAGAGAAGTCCACTAAAATTTTCATATTTATTTATCTTTTGAAGCAGTTATCGGATTTGGGTGATCGAAGTATCAATCGACGCGTGATTTTAATAAAAATTTAAAAAAAAATAAAAAATGTTACCAAAAGACCCCAACAGCCCCTATAGCTGCAATCATTGAAATTTTTTCCCTCCCACTTACACCCCCACATCTCATGACCCAGGTTAGAAAAAGTTTGACATTTTGTAAGTTAGGACTAAACCTTTCGGTCGGTATATAACTCGATCTGATCGGACAGTCGTAGCAAATTTTCCAACTTAGCTGTATATATAGTTAGTCCCCTTTCGCACCCTTTGTGCTGCTTTCGTCACTAGCGCGAACTGCCGTCCGCAGTGATAGTTATCCGACTTAAACCAAATTTGAACAGGGTGTAACATTTAATAAAAAATACATATTCTGTGATTGGTTGAGATAGCTCAAAAAACTAAAATAATTTACATACTAAGAGTTAATTTCCATCCAAATGTTCCAATGGCAGCTATTTGATATAGTTACCTGATGTGACCAAATTGGGTCAGGGTGTAGCAGGCAGTCTCAAATACACAATTTGTGATTTTGGTTGACATGTCCTAAGAACCAAAAAAAATTTTCATACTAAAGTTTAATTTGAGCTTGATTGTACCTATGACATCTATATGATATAGTCATCCGATTTTGACAAAAGTTTGTCAGGGTGTAAAGTATGGTAAAAATAACACCATGTGTGAGTTTGGTTGAGATAACTTAAAAAACGAAAAAGTTCTCCATTATAAAGTTGAATTTGAACCCGATTGTTCCTATTGCAGCTATATGATATAGTAACTCAATTTTGACCATTTTTTAAAATATCCAAAAATTTAAAAATATTTTAATAAAATTAAATTAAAAACTAGTGGGCCGGTGCTACAGTCAAGCATACTCGACAGTCAGAGACCCCGTACATACTATGGGAAAAACTTATAATGGATAAAATTAAAACAAATTAAGTTAACCTAAATGCATATTCTATCAGTTTGGTTATGTTATCTCAATAAACAAAAAATTTTGCACACTAAGACTTGATTTTTGCCCGATCGGTCATATGACAGCTATTAATATACAGTGGTCCGATTTGAACCAACTTTGGAAAGGACATATACAAAAGTTTTATGCATATTCAATCAGTTTGGTAACGATATCTCACAAAACGCAAAAGTTTTTCATACTAAGACTTGATTTTCGCCCGATCGGTCCTATGACAGCTATATGTCATAGTACTCCGACTTAAACGAACTTTAGACAGGATATATAAAGCCAAGTTTTATGTATATTCCAAAAGTTTGGTTTTGATATCTCATAAACCAAAAAAGTTTTTCATACTAAGGCTTGATTTTCGCCCGATCGGTCCTATGACAGCTATATGATATAGTATTCCAATTTGAACCAACTTTGGACAGGATATATAAAACCAAGTTTTATGCATATTCTATATGTTTAATTACGATATCTCATAAAACTAAAAAGTTTTTTATACTAAGACTTGATATTCACCGGATCGGTCCTATGACAGCTATATGATATAGTGGACCGATTTGAACCAACTTTGGTAAGGATGCATAAGAGTAACTTAAATGCATATTCTATAAGTTTGGTTACGATATCTAATAAAATAAAAAAGTTTTTCATACTATAACTTGTTTTTTGACCGATTGTTCCTATGGGCGCTATATGCCTGCAATATAGAGAAATTTTCATACCAAATTTGGTGTCACTAGCTTTTAAATTGCTCTTATAATTTGGATATGAAATTTTTTATCCGATTTGTGAACGATATAGGGGGCGTGGCCGAATTTTGAAACAAACTTGATCTGCCTGCAGTATAGAGGAACCTACATACCAAGTTTGGTGTCTCTAGCTCTTATCGTCTCTGAGATCTAGGTGTTCATACAGACAGACAGACGGACAGACGAACATTGCTATATCGACTCGGCTATTGATGCTGATCAAGAATATATGTACTTTATGGGGTCTGCCACGCCTCCTTCTGCCTGTTACGCACATATTCGTTAAAACAAACCCAATAGACCCCTGTACTTTTTTTAAGTACGGGGTCTAATAAAATAAATATCGTGCCTCTTGTGGGATATGAACACGCGCCCCCCTGCACCTGAGTCCACCATCATCTACACTACTTACTTAGCTAATAAACTCGCCAGCTGACCAAACACTGCTACATTTTAATTACATAAATGTATATCGTGTTTTGTCAAATTGATTTTAAAAAAAGCCATGATCAAGCGAGAGATATCTCCCGATGAAATTATCTTATCATCATTGAATCTAAAATTTTTAACATATCAAATACACAGGCAGAAAAACTGACTTTTTATCCATTTTGGGAAGGACACCAAAAATACAAAATGTAATTTTCTTATGAACCAGTTGCCGGATTAGGGTGATCAAGGTACTATTCGACACGTATTTTTGATAAGAATTAAAATAATAAATAAAAAAATTATACCTTAAGACTTTAAATTAAATTTTAAAAAAGTAAATTTTTTGATAAGTTAATTTTACTATTCATAGTCGAGTTATTTAGTTTACTTATAATAGAGAATCGCAGATTTTATTTGATGTTGGATGATAAAGAACACAAAAGGCATCAGATTTGTTGTAACAGAGTTGTTTTAGTCAAAAAATATATTTGCAGACATATGAAGTACCTACTTTAAGATCATTCTTGATGTCACGCAAGCTGCGGCCCTCCTCTTCTAATGAATCCTCACTGCTACGGCGGGAAACAGCTGAACGCGTCAAGTTTAAAAGGCCACCGTAAGCCAGACGTGTAGAATGTGTGTCGTGAATACTATTGCCACTGATACTTTGCATATCAAAAGCCCGGTCTGCATTTTGCTCCTGTTCCTTTTGCTGTCGCTCAAGCTCTCGCATACGTATCTCACGAGCTTCAACACGTGCTTGACGACGAGCAGCGAGACGCGCTTCGGCCTGCATATTATATTATAAGAAAAGAGAATAATAAAATTATTTTACAATCCAAATTTGGGTATCTGCACACAGCTGTAATGGTAATGTATAAAAACGATGCATTAATTCAATTGTATTCGTTAAATGTATGTAACAGGGAGAAGAATGCATTTTCGGCCCTATCAGCATCAACAGCCGAGTCAATTTATCCTTGCCCGTTCGTCCTTCTGTTTGAAGGCTTTGATCTGAGCGACTACATGGATACTGTACGCAGATCAAATTTGTTTTTATTTTTGGATCGGACCACTACATAATATAGCTGTCAAAGGTACACTCACTCGAAAATATTTTTGTTTCTTAGCATATCTCAACCAATCCGACAGAATATACCTAAAGTTGGTTTTATACTTACTAAACACATTTGGTTTTTATATATCATATAGCTGCAAAAGTATCGTATGTTACACTTTGTCCAAAATTCACTTTTTGATGCAATTTTTTTTTAGCGGAAATCTCTATAATTACGACAAAATCTTACTGTCTTTTAAAAGTGATTTTTCGTTATCCCATACAAGTTATACAGAAAATTTATTTTGAAAACCAAAGGTGAATGGAAATTATATCGGGTTCTTTTTTCTAACATCTTTATTTAATTCGCAGCCCATTCTATTTCATTTTTTTAAATTTAACCCGACTAATTAAATTGAAGAATATTTAAACATACTATGTACTGCCACCTATCAAAATGTCCGTTTACAGTCGAATTATTGGTCAATTCATATGCAATTGCAATAAAGAATTTTAAACAATGTAGACTTTAACCATAAACCAAAAAATGGGAGGATTAAAAAAATTTATTTTTTTCAAATAAAATTCTCTTAAAATATCATCTGAAATACCTAAGTTTTAGGCTGATGTCAGAGTGCGCGCGAGAAGCGATGCGACGCGTGAAACGATGATATTTCGTGCAATGAGCAATGCGAGTAGAAGGCACGGTGAAAGCTTTGAGCGCAGAGTTACATTGCTCAATTGAAGCTAAAGTGAGCACAAAATTAAGTTTTAGTTGTGAATGCTACAAATTGCATGCTTTGAAAGTTAACGGTTATTAAAGCCCAGAATCTTATCTCAGAGCGAGACCTTGCGATAAAGCAGGTTTTAAATTGTTCTCTCGCTTTGCTCCCGCTTTGCCTCTTCAACACGCATCTCTCTCCGTTCTAACTCTGACTACTTTTAACCGATTGCATTTGAAACAGTTTGTCGAGGTTTATCGCGTGTTGTCGCCCAATCTTATCGCATCGCTTCTAACGCGCACTCTGACATCAGCCTTAAGCAGCTAAGCAATATCATAGACTTGGCCGAAAATAGTTGAATTCAGTTTAACATTGAAAATTAAAAAAATTTACTAGAATAAACTGTTTACAATAAATAATTATTTTTTTTATAGTTATATAAAGTTATATAGATTGTCTTCAGTACTTTAATTTTTATTAAATTTATTGAATGTAATACGTTATAGGACAGAGCTATTTAAACTACGAGCACATAAGTATCGTATGTGTAGAAAATTATTTATTATATCAATGCTATAAATTTATTACAACATTTTGTTTGGTAACAATTCAAGAAGTTCCACATAAATGTGCAGTTACAATTTGGAAGCGATGTTTTCACCCTAGTATGAGAAAACTAAGCAAAACGTCTCCTGAACAAATTAAATTTAGTAACATACGATACTTTGCAAAAAGGTCGATATCTTAATCAAATTGATGGAAAGTGCAGTAAAATTGGTCTTATCTTAAAAAAAAAACTCCTCACGAGGTAAAAATTTTAGTGACGAAAGTCTTCCCATGCCGCAAAATTTCTGATATCCAATTTTGCGACCTACGATATAAAATTTAAAATATAAATTATTCTTTTTAAAAGTTTGACGTTTGACTATGTGCAAAAGAGCCATTTTATGGTAATAGTCTGCATTGCTGGGCCAACTCCAAATCAAAAAAAAAAAAGCTCAAATAGAGACAGATTTATCATGAATTTAGCCGAAAAAATTGTTTTGGGGACTCACCTAGTTTTTTTTTTTAATCTTTAAAGTTTCCATACAAAAATTGCCTATTTTTGTTGTTGCTTTGTGGAACTTGTCACTTTACAGCTCGTTTAACAACACTAATTTGGTCACACGGTCACAAGCAGCTTCTTAAATATATCCATAAATTTCATTCTAGAGGTGTTGCGGAGTGTAAATAGAAGACTGCAGACAAAAATGTTTGCCTGCCTTTTTTTAAAGTTGCTCACACACTCTGCGAACATAACTATCTTATTAATGCTTCTTCAGTGCTCTTCCAACTTCTTTTGGAATTGGAGCTTGACCAATTACAATAGGCAACAGCCCAAAAATTACAAGAACCAAACCAACTTTTTTGGATAGATTTGGGGCCAAAAACGACGAAAAACTTTTTTTTTTATGTTGAGATTTTTTTTTTTTGAATTTTTCAAAAATCTGGCTTTTTTATTACTTTTTTCAGAGGTGCGACCACATTTGTCATCATTACTCGAGAATGCCGAATTATCAAAGCTGTACTTTATCTGATAGCTAATGAGTATATCTATATTTCATTTATACACAGTCTTAGATTTAAACCAGTAGTTTAAGAGATACCAATTTTTGAATTAGGAAAATGATGATTTTTTTGTAGCTTTTTTTAAACATTTTTCACTTTAAAATTCGAGGAAAAGTTGAAAATTTTTTTTTTTTTTACCATTTTATTTGCAACGCTGTATTAATTACGCGTCGTTTAAGATATCATTCAATAAAATCTATGGAGAGACGGCGATATAATATTATTTTGAGTCTAGGCATGTTTTTTTGATGTCTACCTTATGGGGCGTTATGCCATTTAGTATGAAAGGATTTTGTGTTTTTTGAGATAAACTCACAGAATTTGAATTTGTTATTGTCTTACAGATTATGACCAAAGTTGGTTTTAATCGGTTAACTATATCATATAGTTACCATAGGAACGATCGGTTGAAAATCAAGTTTTAGTATGAAAAACTTGTTTGTTCTTTGAGATATTTTAACTAAACTGACAGAATATGTATTTAAGAAGGTCATTTGAACAATTAAATTTGTTTCTATACATACAGCAATATTAATTACCCATCGTTTAGTATGTTTACCGTTAAAATCTCTGGAAAGACGGCTAAGTTATTAGCATATAAACAATGAAACAAGTTTTTCACAAAGGTTGATTTTTGACTGATCGGTCCCATGGCAGCTATATGTTATAGTGGTCCGATTCCAGCCAAATTTGGACAGGTTGTGTAAAACGATACGAGATTCTTAATTTGTAAGTTTAGTACAGATAACTTAAAAAAAAATTTTTTTGTATTAAAGGTTGCTTATCGACCGTTCGTATCGATCGTTCCTATGGCAGCTATATGATAAAGTGTTCCGATTTCAACAAAATATGGATGTAAAAAGAAATTAAAAATACCCAATTCATGAGTTTGATTAAGATATCCCAAAAAAACAAAAAAGTTTTTTCCTACTAAAACTTGACTTTCGACCGATCGTTCCTGTGGCAGCTATATGATATAGTGGACCGATTTGCACCAACTTCGGTAAGGATGCATAGGACTAACTTATATCAGTTTAGTTAAGATATCTTAAAAAACAAAATAGTTTTTCATAATAAAACTTGATTTTAGACCGATCGGTCCTATGGCAGCTATATGATATAGTGAACATATTTTAACCAAAATTGGTTGAGACATAAAGGACAACAAAAAATACAGAATTTGTGAGTTTGGTTAAAATATCTTAGAAAATAAAAAAGTTTTTCTTACTAAAGGTAGATTTTTTACCGATCTATATTATAGCAGCTAATGTGTAAAATAACAACAAATTAATATTTTGTGAGTTTGGTTAGGATATCTCAAAAAACACAAGCAATGTTCAGACCAAATGTCATACCGTCCCACAAGGTAGTCATCAAAGTCGATAAAAACATGCCTAGACACAGAATAATATTATATTGCAGTCTCTCCATAGAGAATAAATCATATCTTAAACAACGCGTTATTAATGCAGCTATGCAATTAAAATAGTAAATGAAATGAAATGTTTTTTCGACATTTCCTCGAATTTTAAAGTGAAAATGCTAAATAAAAAGGTAAGAAAAAATCATCATTTTCTTAATTAAAAAATTGATTTTTCTTAAACTACTCAATTAAATCTAAGACTGTGTATAAATGAAATATAGATATATTCATTAGCATTAGCATCATTCAGAAAAAGAAAAGCTTTAATAAATCAGTTTTGGTATTCTCGTCTAATAATGACAAATGTGGGCGCACCTCTGAAAAAAAGTACTAAAATAAGAAAAATTTTAAAAAATTTAAAATAAAAAAAAACTCACCATTAACAATAAAAAATGTTTTGGTAAATGTCTATCATATGGGCCTCATCTCAAAAAAAAAAAAAAAACCAAAAATAGGGGGTGATTTATAAATCTTTGAAATTTCCATACAAAATGAACTCTTTTATTGTTGTTTTGTGCAATTTGCCATTATTGTGGACCGTTTACCAACACTATTTTTCTTCGCCTTGTCGATTTTATGATCTGTTTACCATCTACATCTAATGGTCTTATAAATTTTTATTTTAAAAAATCTCAATACAATAATAATTTCATGAAAAATTATGAATACATTTGGTCAAGAAGCGCGAGGACAATTGGGAGAAAACTTTCGTATATGAGGTGTGTGCCTGAAAAATAAGCATCGCAGGCAAAATTTTTTTTTTAAAAATCGAGGTATTTTTTTTTTTTTAATTATTGTCTACGGCCCGCTATTTACATTCCCAAAACCACTATGATATAGATTATGTAGATGTTAATGAAACTACTGGTGACGGTGTGACCAAGTCAGTGTTGGTAAACGGACAATAGTAGTGACAAATTATAGAAAACAACCTTGCAAAATTTGATTATGTATGAAAATTTCAAAGATTTAAAAAATCTTTGTGGTTTTTTTTTTTTAAATGAGGCCCATAAATATATTTTTTATTATATTATTTTTCGATTGAGTTTTTTCCAAACAAAACTCACAAATCCATTAAGTACTTGGTTAACAGGCCATAAAATCGACAAGTCAAACAAAACTAGTTAAAATATGCAATTTTGTAGGGAAACTTCAAGGATTTAAAAATAATTAAAAATTAGCTGAGTTAGGGACTCTTAATTTTTCGACTAAATTTATGATAAATCGGTCTCTATTTAGAGTTTTTTTTTATTTGATTTGGGGTTGGCCCAGAAAAATAGACCTTTACCCGTTTTATTTTTAAGTGTACTATATTTAAATTGTTTGTCACAAAATTGGATATCAGAAATTTTGCGGCACGGACCTTTACCTCATAATAAGGTTTTTTGGCCGATACAATAATAACGCTCATACCTCCTTTGTTATTTGATCGAGAGCATTATCCTCGGCATTAGCACACATATTGTTTCGCCGTCGACCGGTAGTGCTTGTGGTGTCCATATTATTCAAATTGTTGAAACTCGTATATGCTTCATATGAGCTGCTGTGCCATACAGCTATGATGTATTCCACAACAATATGTTGGAATTTCTGGAATCGGATAACTTTACGAAATACAGTCAAATCAATTTCTTTTCTAAAACGAAATTTTTTTACATAAAATGATTTAATATATGCACTTTAAAACCAGTAAAGATAGCAAAAAAAAAAACTCATACGCGTACACATGCATGTGCTTTTATAGACACACACACAAACAATCACTTTTACCCAAATTAGGAGCCGTTTTGCTTACATACATTTATGCTCTATTTCGTGTCCACATTCTTGACGTATATAATTGGTTCACTCACAAAGAGTAAATTTCTTTTATTTTGTTGCTCTTGAGAGACCCATTAATTTCAATCAAGCCTTAAAAGTAAGCACAGATATGTAAATATATAGGATAGTGCGAATTAATGTTGAGTAATTTATATCAATATTTACATAGATATTTTAATAATTAAGTAACTGAAAAACATAAAACAATTTATCTCTGGTTACACATATTTTTCACGGTTTACTTGCGAATTAGAGATGTAAGAGTTTTTGCTGAAAAAGTATCAGCCGAATCGATGTATCGATAGTTTCACGATTTTCTTAAGTGTTGCAGATTTCGATATAAATTCCGACATCAACATATTTAGGGTTTGCCAGACAGATTTAGATTTGGTTTCGTTACAGATGACGTTTCGTCGATCAGCTGCTCCACACAAAATGTGCAATGTGACAAAAAAAAAAAAAACAAAAAGAAAACCTGATCAGACTAAAAGTTTTAGAAAAATCTGCTCTGTGGCAGATTTCGTTTTGGTTTCAATTCGATAATATATGAGACCGTTCGTTTAGATAACATTTTTTGTCATACTTCTCGTTTAATTACATTATTTTTGTGATTATAATATGGAGAACGTTAAAAATTTTCTGCATTTTAAGAATTGATAGTTAAGTAATTATCACACAAAAAATACCTCTACACTATTTTTTGTGTGTATTTTAATACCCTGTGCGGAAAGGAGGCCTGCCACACCCCCAAAAATTTTACAATATTTTGTAATAAATTCAAGTTAATTTTAAAGTATATTATCGCATCTAAATAACAATATTATATTTTTATCATTCGATATGACTAGATCACTGCGGACGGCAGTTCACGTTAGTGACGAAAGCAGCACGAAGGGGGCGAAAGGCGACTAACTATATATACAGCTAAGTTGGAAAATTTGCTACGACTGTCCGATCAGATCGAGTTATATACCGATCGAAAGGTTTAGTCCTAACTTACAAAATGGCATACCAAAACCTTTTCTAACCAACCTGGGTCATGAGATATGGGGGTGTAAGTGGGAGGGGAAAAATTTAAGTGATTGCAGCTAATGGGGCTGTTGGGGCCTTTTGGTAAAATTATACGCGTCGATTGATACCTCAATCACTCAAATCCGACAACTGGTTCAAAAGATAAATAAATTTGAAAATTTTAGTAGACTCCTAAAATTGAAGTGAAAAGTCAGTTTGTTTGTCTGTTTGCATCAAAGCGCTAAAAAAGCTTAGATGTAATGATGGGGATTTATTCCTCTTTGCAAATCTAGAAATGTTTGTTCTACGATTTTTTCAATTTCTCGCTAGTTAAGCGGGAAAACGCTAATAAAAAATTATTATTTTTTTTTTATTAATTTATATTTTTATTTAAAATTTTTATATTAAACTCAATTTTGTTCGTCACAAAATTGGATATCAGAAATTTTGGAGCTGGAAATTGCTTTCGTCACTAGACTTTTACCTCGTGTAGAGGTATTTTTGTGGGATTTTAAATATTAAACTAGGCAACAAAATCGCACTTTTTGCGAGTTACAGAAACCAAGCCCACTTTTTTGGATAGATTTGGGGCCAAAACCGACGAAAAACATTTATTTTTTTATGGTTAGAATTTTTTTTTAGAATTTTTCAAAATTTGGCTTTTTTTAATACTTTTTTTCAGAGGTGCACCCACTTTTGTCATCATTACACGAAAATGCCAAAACCGATTTATCAAAGCTTTACTTTATCTAAAAGCTAATGATTATATCTATATTTCATTTATACACTGTGTTGATTTAAACCAGTAGTTTAAGAGATATCAATTTTTGAATAAAGAAAATGATGATTTTTTCTTGGTTTTTTTTAAAGCTTTTTTCACATAAAAATTCGAGGAAAATTCGAAACAATTTTTTTACATTTTATTAACTATTTTATTTGCGTAGCTGTTGTAATTACGCGTTGTTTAAGATATGACTCATTAACTTATCTATGGTGAGACGGCGATATGATATTATGTTGAGTCGAGGCATGTTTTTGTCGACTTTTTTGACTTCGTTGTGGTGGGGTTTTTGTTTTTTTTTTAGATATCCCAAACAAACTCACAGAATTTGAATTTGTTATTGTTTTACACATAATGACCAAATTTAGTTCAAATCGGTTAACTATATCAAACGAAAACGAACGTCTTACTATTAGCTGCACCCAATTCCGACTGAAATGGTTTTTCTTTTTAAATTTTCGAACGCGTAAACTTACATAAAGCATTAAAATAATTCCCTAACACAATCAACTGAAAATTTTAATAACCTTGAATGTTTTAGAATCGTTTAGCGTCACTATTTCAACTGTTAAAAGATTAAGTATATTTAAATAATTTTTTTGTAAACATCTAAAAAATATTGCATACAAAACAAAATCGAGCGGCAATGACTACACCGAACTGTTCTGAATTCCACTTTACTTTTTGCTATCGATACTAACTCTCGCAATCAAAAGCGGCTAGAATTACTTCAATTGATTGAATAAAATTCGAACAACAAAGTTTAGTCTAATTTAGTTTCTGTATGCTTTATTTAACATGAAATATTTAAAATTAATTTTCAAAAATAGATTTAAGTAATTCTAATTGGATTAAAGAGGAAAATTGAAGATTGAATGTTTTATGAATTTCTGACAACTTTGGTTCAATTCAATATCAACAAACACATGCACAATACAGGCAATCAGCTGGAATCATCTGACTGATGGACGCCTACCGAGTGACTAAAACACAATTTATGAGCAATGATATTAATAAGGGTTTTATTCTGTAAAATATTTTATTTCAGACAGTAAAAAAATAAAGCTTTATTCTTATCGCAGTGACTGCACCCCATCCAACCAACCAATCAACAAGTCACTCAATATTCCAATACAATTCTTTAAATACGAATAAGTGTGACCAGCACAGCTAGAATGCAAAATGCCGAAATGCATATTCCAATACTTAACATAAACTATCGATAATAAAATACTACATAACTAATCGAATCTAATTCATCCTATGACATCCTATTGCTCTTCACATTCTTATTATTATTATTATTATTTATTTAATTATTATACATAAGTTCCTTATAATATAATAACTAAACACTAGAGTACTAGCTACTGGGCCATCGACTCGACAACTAATTATTTCCAGGTTTATATTTTATTTCGTAGATTGCATTTTTTTAGGAAAAGTATTATTTTATTTATGTTTTGTGTTGAGGGGTTGGTTATGAGGTTTAATGGTGGAGTTTGGTTGAAAACGTCAGATCTGATTTTATTAAATTGAGAGCATTCGTCTAGAATGTGTTTTATTGTTAGGTCACCCCCGCATCCAGGGCAATTAGGCTTATCTTCTCCTTTGAGGATGTGTTTGTGGGTGAGATCCGTATGTCCTATTCTGAGCCGAGTCGGCAAGATCGTTTCCCTCTATATCCATATGCCCTGGGACCCAAAGCAGCTTTATTTTACTCCGGTTTTGGATGCAGTGGTGTCGGATTTCACACAGCAAACTGTCTTTGTTGTACAGATTTTCTACACCATGTAGGGTGGATAGGCTGTCAATACAGATGACATGCTTTCCTTTGTGCTCGAGTGCATGTTTGATAGCTTTTAGGATAGCTATTGCTTCCGCTGCAAAAACTGAGAAGTAGTGAGGGAGTTGTCTAAAGGATATGATTGTTCCGTGCCGGTCCACAACAGCAAAATATGTTGACGAGTCGGACTTAGAGCCGTCGGTGTAAAGCCATCTTCAGTTTGCGTAATTTGCAGTTTCTTTTGCTAATAGCTGTTTAAACACCGACTTTGGTGTCACGGATTTGGTGAATGAATGCAGGGAAGTGTTGATGCTAGAGGACAGAAGGCCCCATGGTGGAGAGGGGCAGACTTTATTCCCGCGATATTGTGTTTCGATATTGTATCGTCGGCTGAACTGTACACACCTCCGGATTGTAGACACAACTTTATATTTTCTCAGATGTTTTATGGCTGTCTGGAAATCTTTGGTGAGGATTCCGTTTGTAGAACACATTAGCTTGGGTATGAGTTTGTATGTCATCTGAGCGACCACCGAATTAATGTCAGGTAGCCCTGCTTTCGCTAGAATGCATTTTGTAGGTGTAGTGGGAAATGCTCCAATGCTGCGCCGTTCCGCTGCATGATATGGAGGGTATATCGTTTTGATGTTAGATGGGGCACACCAGCCATAGATGGGAAGACCGTAATCAATTTTGGAGAGTATTAGCGCTCTTGTGGCATTAATTAGCGAGGAAGGATGGATAAAGTATCGTTTGATTGTTAGGAATTTTACTATGTTGAGTCTTTTGTTTGGATTTTTTCTCAATTTATTACAATGTTTTTTAAAAGTAAGTCGTTTGTCGATAATTAAGCCAAAAATTTTAAGAGACGTGACGAGTTCTATATCTAGGTTATTAAATGTTAAAGTTGGATATATACAATGTTTTTTTACAAATATGAAGTTATTTAAATTTTTCGATAGAAAGGGCAGCACCAGAAGCTTTTCCCCAGATTTCAATATCAGTTAGTATTTTTTAAATGTATTGTTAAGTGCTTTTGTATCTTTAGGTTTACTGAAAATAAGTGCATCGTCAGCATATATTGAAAGCTCTATTTTCTTATGTTTAAGGATAATGTTACTGAAAGATTGGAAGGCAATCGTGAACAACACAACTGAGAGAGGCGATCCTTGGGGGATGCCGTTGTAAAGAGTGTAGAATTTGGAGAGAGTGTTGTTCACTCTAACACGGATGGAACGCTTGGTCATTAAAGCCTTCACCAGGTTGAAGGTCTTGCGACCTACCCCCCACCGGGAAAGTTGATCGAGTATTGAATGCACCCCAATACGATCGAATGCCTTTTCAAAATCAGTATTCAAAATGGTAACGAGATTTTTGGAAGAAAGGGCATCAGACACGTAATGGTTGAGGTGCAGAAGAGAGTCGAGCGTGCTGTGTTGTTGCTTAAAGGCTGTTTGATGGGGGCTGATAAATTTGTGTTTAGTTATAAACTACACAAGTCGCTTGGCAAACATTTTCTCTATGGTTTTGCTAAGGCATGATAGCAACGATATAGGTCGAAAAGATGACGTCTCGTGAGTAGGCTTGTTAGACTTTAAAATAGGTATGATAGTGGCAGATCTTCATACATGGGGATAGGCGCCCGCATCGAACATTTCTCTAACAAAGTGCTTTTTCCTTCAATTGAGCATTGGGTAGGATATGCGGTCGGCACCGGGCGTTTTGCCTTTAGCATGTTGTAAAGCGAATTCGAGCTCAATGGGTGTAAAATTTGATTCGAGAGCAGTTGCGTCCGAGGAAATTTTTGTAGGTAAATAAGTATGGGAAAGGAATTAATGTTTAAGGGTTTTGTATTCCTTGGAAAAGTTGTCGTCTTTTGAATAATTAGACCACATACTGCCGAAAGCATTGGGCATGTCAGCAGATGAGTGGAGGTCATTGTTTTGGTCTTTTATAGCTTTTAAAGGGGCTGGAAAGCTTACTATCAAAACATTTATTTCAGACCAGACTTTCTTCGTGGTCGAGAGAGGCGATATATTGGCGGTGTATCTTTTGAATGATTCCCGTTTGGCTAAGTTAGCTTCCCAAAGCTGTGCGTTTGCTTTTTTGTAGGCGATAAGATTATAAATGGTTTGTGTTTGCTTGTACTTGTACCAGAGATATTGCTTTTCTTTCCGTAGGAAGTGAAGTTTGGGGCTCCACCAGACAACTTTTCTGCAATTAGACATGGGTTTGGTTTTAAGTATAGCTATGTTCGCGGAGGCAATGATAGCTTTTGTTATTTTTGCTGCCGACAGATTTAGGTCGTTGCAATACGAAAGCAGAAGTTGTCTTTACATGTGGAGTGAAAAAGTCCCAATTTGCTTTATCTACCCTGAATTTTATGGTTGCAGGGATTTTTTCCGTATTTAATTTGGTGAGAATAGTAGTCATAATTGGAAAATTGTCGCTGCCATGTAAACTGTCTGAAATGACCCACTTGCAAGTTGGGAATAAGGATGCTGACACCATTGTTAAGTCAATGTGGGTGGAGTGGTGGGTGGCGGACCCATCATTAAGGATTGTGAGGTTGGATTTATTTATGACTTCTTCTTTTTGGTACCCTTTCGAGTTCCGGGAATTCGAGCCCCATAGTGGGCTCCAAGCGTTAAAGTCTCCAACATATACAATAGGTTTGGGAGATAGGTCAATTATGTTGAGTTGATCATTAACGGATATGTTCTGATTAGGAGGTATGTACGAATTGAATATAGTTATGTTCGGTTGCGATAGAACTTCAATCCCAATAGAACAAGTGCTGCTATTTAAATAAACAGTCTTGTGGGGAATGTTGTTCCGGATAAGTATACCAACCCCCTGCTTTGCATAAAGATTGGCCGAGAGATTGTAAAAATAACCAATAAATGGTTTGGGAGCAGATATTTGGGTGTAGGATTTGATATGTGTCTCCTGTAAGCATATTTTATCCGGATTTAGTTCTTTTGTTAACAATATTAGCTCATGATAGTTATTAAAATAACCGTTCATGTTCCATTGTAAAATTGAGAGAGACATTGAAGGGAGAGAAAAATATATATGATTGGTAAAATATAAAGTTGGATTGGTTAAATCAAATTAAGATTCCACCATTATTTCGTCTAAAGAGTCAAAACTTGAATTTGAAGAAGTTGATTTGAATTGAGATGATGTTGTGTTATCAGTTTTTGATTTTCTATTCATGATTTCTTTTATTTCTGCAAGTTCTGCAGGGGATAGGTTGAGATCGTTCAATGCATCAAGTGCATCGCTTTGGTGCTGCTTGTTGGGCAGCGAGGAGGGAGAGGGGAAGATAAGATTTTTCGATTTTGTTTCGGTGGTCGTTGTTGGGAGTTTGCTTTTGGTGTTATTTTTATTTTGATTTGCGTTATCGCTACGGTTGTTTGCAGCAGAAGCTACAGAAGAGTAAGAAGCAGCATTCACCGGTTTAGGTACTGTTGCTTTAAAGATTGTTTTCGCTTCTCTTATTGTGCATTTTTTTGTGGTTTTTATTTTTAATATTTCTTTTTGCTATTGGTACTTAGTGCATTGCCTAGAGGTGGCCGGGTGTTCTTCGGAACAATTAACACATTTTGTTTGTGTACAATCTATTTGGGCGTGGGGGGGAAGACCGCAGTTGGAGCAAAGAGGTGGGTTTTTACAATGCTTGGCGGTATGTCCAAGCATTTGGCAAGACTTACATCTCATTGGGTTTGGAATGTACTCGCGTACCTTAACAGAGTGCCAAGAAATGTCAATTTTGGATGGGAGGTTGTAAAGCTCAAAGGTAAATAGAATGACTCCACTAGGCTTAGAAGCTCCTTCAACTGTTTTCATGAACTTGTAGATGGCCTTACTTTTTGCGAACTAAACTGGGAGATCCGGAAATGAAAGGTCTAGTCTCTGGGGATGTCTCCGTTTTTTCATAGGGGGGCTCTCGAAAAGCGGTGCAAACCGGTTGCTCCCCAGGTTTGGTGGCCCTGGGGCCATTCTAGGGCTTTATTATAATGCAAACTTTGTTTTATTCAAAAAGTACACTTCACAGCTGTCAGGGGATCGATCGGGCGAAATCCAAGTCTAAATTTACGTACTCTTATCGAAAAAATTGCGTTCGCTAAGCCAAACTCCATATAAAAAATACAGTGGCGGTACGAAAGATAAATTATCCAGCTTCAGTTCCGCTGGTGCAGTACTTACAAAAGGCATTTTCAATACTAAAAACAACAGCTGATATTTCTCTGTCGCATGTCCATTTTATATGTGGTGTTGAATATAAGGACAGCCATTAGAGAAATGTCAGCTGTTTGTTGTGCACACAAGAGATAAATATAAAATTGATGAATTTAAAGTGAAAAGAAGACGCTTGGACTTCTTTAAATCAGACGATAAAATAAAGTAATAAAAAAGCATTTCGATGAAATTTTTATAGATTGATCCCATTAAAAATGGGCAAAAAAGGGTATAATGTGTTGGCAGAATGTATGTAACAGGCAGAAGAGGGCGTTGCAGACCCCCAAAAGTATATATATTCTTGATCAGGATCAATAGCCGAGTCGATTGAGCCATGTCCGTCTGTCTGTCCGTCCGTATTTTTGAACGCGTCGATCTCAGAAACCATAAAAGCTAGAAACTTCAAACTTGGTATGTAGGTTCCTGAATACCATAGACAGATAAATTTTTTTTTAATTTTTGGATCGGTTCACTATATCATATAGCTGCCAAAGGAACGATACATCGAAAATTAAGTTTTAGTATGCAGAAGCAAACTGATAGAATATGCATCTTGGCTGGTATTATACATCCTGACAAAATTGCAACATTCGATCGAAAATCAATTTTCAGTACAGAGTTCCTGGGCAGATGGTATTTAACTGTCGAGCATATTCGTAATCAGCAACCCCAAAAACCCCGGTTAACAAGTTTCAGGGGAGTCCGATCAATTTTGTGATCAGCGACACCAAAAACCCCCGGGTAACGAGTTTTTTATGGAATCCGATAAATATTTCTAATAAGCGTCCGCCATATTGGATCCGCCATTTGAAATTTCTAAAAATTAAAATCATATTCGAGATCAGCGACCCCAAAAACCCCCGGGTAACGAGTTTCAACCGAGTGTGATGAATTTTTTAAAAAAGTGTCCGCCATTTTGTTTTTTTGGGATTATTTCCAAAACTTGACGTGCTGGAGTGAAATTGACTTCGGATTCGGACTCGGCGGCCTAAAATCCATGTAGTAAGCATAGTGAGACCTCCAGATCAGAGCATCACTTTTATTTTGTGTGGCTGTGTTATGAATTATTATAATAATTAATTTTAATAAATTCCCTTCAGCGATATCTGCTACTCTTCACGTAATTTGGTCTTCTGCAGAGAGCTGCAACGGGTATGCTCGAGTATGATCGAGCACCAGAGCGAAAAGTAAGATCAAATTATCTCTGCGACTCGGTCGCAACGGGTTCGATCGAGTCACGGGTCTCTTTGTTTGTTTGGTATGATATTTTTGTTTTCGATCAATTCAGATCGAGTAGTGCTCGAGTCATACGATCGGATTGGATCGTGAGCGTTTGTGAGCGTTCGTTTCAATCCGATCAAGTTCGAGTAGCAACGATCGTCATGGATCGTGATAGTTTGTGAGCGTTCGTTTCAAACCAATCACGTTCGAGTAACAATAATCGAAACGATTTAAAAGCGTTTGTGAGCGTTCGTTTCGATCGAGTCACAAGTCATGATCTAACTTTCTGACTGATTTGATTTGATTGTGATTGTTCGAGTATGATCGAAAACGACAGTGTTGTTTTTGTATTTTTTTATTATTATTTTATTACGAATTAAATGTTGGTTTGTCGAAAAAAGTTCACCTGAAAGCGCCAGGTGAAAAGTTGGCAGTGGGTAGTTAGCTGTGCGGGGGGTGGATCCTCGCTTTTATTATTAAATTTCTCGCATTTTATATCACTTTCAAAGAAAGTTTAAATTTTTTGCCCATATCGCGGGCTCTACCAGGTCCGATTTATCGCGACATTGTCAAATAACAATAAAACATTAAAACATCCACGCCAACTAGTATATATTTGAATCAAAATAATGCAAGTGAGTACTTAAAAAAATGGTATGTTGTTAAAATACATATCTGACGGTTGGTTATAGGAGTATAAGTGGTTTCCCGGTTCATTTCTGTATTGCTTAACTCTCTGTCATTGATGGTGACAGTCTTTTTCCAGAAATTTATAAGATAACTTCACTTTATCCGCTTCTTATTGCCTTGCCAAGTTACGGTGCCGTTAAAGTTGTGTGCTAGCATGATTCCCTCATCGACGTCCTCCAGTATGGGTATATGTTCTGCGTTAGTAATCGCACACATTGTCTGCTCTCCCCTATGCAATTTTGGTAGACAACTATTCTGACTTAAATCTTCTATTTTTGTTACAAATCTTTGCATTATAGAAATTCTTACATTGAGTGTTAATTCCGAACATTATATTTTCGGTTGACGGAAGATAAACCATGCTATTGGATTTTATTACGGGTTTTATTAAATAGTTTTTGATAAGGATCCGGAGATCTATAATAGGCATCGCAGCATACGAAATAAGAATAAATACTTGTTGTAATTTTAACTTATTTATTCTTCGATGAACGAAATCAATTTTCTTAGCGTCCATTTGCTGGCTTGGTTTTTTATTCTTCTCGTGTGTTTATTCTTACTCACATACATACAAAGCTAGAGTTGCAAAGCTAATACAAAACTACATTGTTAAATATATCGATGAATATTATTTTCAACACCAATGTGATTCTGTATACAATGCCAAATATCAATTTCAATTTAAGTTAAATAATTTTACAAAGTGAGCCATGTACTCGGCGCCTGGCCGCAAGCGCGATACTGTAGCTTCAAGTCTATAGTTTGTGCCAGATATTGCATCACATGCTTTACTCCCGCGACATGTTCGTCATGTGGTTAATTATTCCTATGTGCGAATTTTACAACGGAATAATAGAAGTCTGGTCTCGATGTGAATGCCAACCACAGCGCAATTGTTGTTATTGAACGCCACTTGGAAACCTGCATCCAATGGTGCTGCTACAGCTCGGCAGGTTTGCATGTTATGCCTCTCCAGCATATCCTTGATATACAGCGCCTGGTTCATAGCAATAGCTCCAGTGCCGCCATCTCGCTGAATCTGCATGCCCAGAAACATCTGCAGTTGACCCTTGTCGACGCACTCGAGCGTCATTGCATTTTTCGACTTGATCGCAATCAGATCCTTTTGTTTCTGCCATGCTATAAGTAAATCGTCAACATAGATTAGTACAAAACAAAGACTACCTTCTTTCTTTAGCTTATATAAGCATGGCTCGTTCTGGCAAGATGTAAATCCAATATCGCATAGCGCTGCGTTCAATTTGATGTTCCACTCTCTTCTAGTCTGTTTTAAGCCGTAGATTGCCTTGTTGAGTTGCAACACCTGTTGTGAACGTACACTGTCTATGTATCCTTCAGGTTGCTTCATGTCATCGCTTAAATCACTATTGAGATACGCCGTACACACGTCCATCTGGTCTAAGTAACAAATAATTTTAGCTCAACTGCCAGAGCCAAGACAAGACGAATCGTTTCGTATCTGCCCACAGGAGAAAATGTCTTTCTGTAGTTCACGTCATATTTCTGCGAACAGCCTTTGGCCACTAGGCGAATTTTGTAACGCTCCACGTTACCCGAACTATCTCTTTGGATCGTGTACACCCATTTGCAACCAACTGCATGTTGCCCTTGGGGTAGATCTGCAAAGGACAAGGTTTCATTCGTCACCAGTGCTTCATACTTCTTGGCCATGGCTGCCTTCCAATATTCAGACTCCTCACCCTGCGAGGCAACGTCACGGAAAGTCTGTGGTAGCAAAAACCTCCTAGTTACCATATATATATTATATGTTTTGCCGCTCCGAAGAACCCTTGGTTTTCCTGGACAAACGTGCCCGCATTCCAGCTGTTTCTGCTCTTGCTCATCGCATGTGCTCTCTTCAGACTGCTATCTGGCAAGACCTCCTCGTCTTCTTTCTCGGCGCTAGTATATTCGTCGCTTAACATGCGTTTTTTTTTTTTTTTTTGACTTTGCCTTTATTTATTGAATCTTCTCCAAGGGAGACTTGATCATCAGATGTAGTGGTGTTGCATCTCACTGCGAAGACTCTATTGTAGAGGTACGACTCGAGAAGCCTAAGAGTGTACACTGGGAGCGTCGATTTGATTTTATGCATGAGACCTTCAAGCCACACTCGACCGAAAGCCTGGGAGACGTCGAGGAATATTGCGCTGCAGTATTCCCGATGTTCGTATGCTGTACGTATTTCTGATGTTATTCGGTTAACTTACTCGATAGTTCCATGCTTTTCTCGGAAGCCAAATTGTTGTGTTGGGATTGTGTTGTGTGTTCTCAGATGAGGAATTATGCGCGTCAAGAGGCATTTTTCAAAAAGCTTAGACAAGCACGGTAGTAGGCTGATTGGTCTGTAATATGATGGTATTGTATGGTCTTTTCCTGGTTTGGAAATCATTATAATGACCGATTTCTTCCATTTTTTTTGGGAAGTAGCCAAGTGTTGTAATCGCGTTGAATAGTTTACAGATGGGGGATATAGCATAGTTTGGAGCTTTCTTTGGTTTCATCTGTTCTTTTATGACTTTTACAATTTCATTTGGACGAAATTCAGATAGTTAAGGTTCGCCAGGACTATCAGATACACAGGATGATAGTAAAAACGAATTTGTTGCGGGATTTGGTTGGAATACATGACGTAGGTGAGCAGCAAATGTGTTAGCTCTGTCTTTGTCGCTACGGGCTCAGCAGCCTGAGGAGTTTCTTATAGGCGTTACCGTTTCGATCGGCGAACTTAGCGTAGGGTGAGCCCTCCACAAAGGATGCTTGGTACTGGTTGGTGATAATTGCTCTATGTAGCGGCGCACACTGGGGCAGGCGGCCGAAAAGCGTGGCAAAAATAATTTTTTTGACGAAAGCGTTCGTAAAAAGTAATAAAGGCATTCGATCGAGAAAACTTAAAAGATTACGAATCCAAAAGATTTTTGAAATCAGGTGAAAACTGTGGGCGTGACAGCCTCTCAAAGTTGACCGATTTTTCGGTGCGCGCAAAAATGTGAAAATTAAAAAAAAAAAATGCAAACTTTAAAACTAATTTGATGACAAGTTATATGACCGATCTTTATGCTTTTGATTTTATATGAAAAGTAAATTCATTTCTAATTAAATGCCGTAGAATTTTATTTCTTCACTTGTTGACCTTTTATCCCAGCGATGTTTAAAAAAAGCACTAAAATTAGGCTATTTTTTGACTTTGATGGAATAGAACAAAAATTGGACTCATTTTGACTCAATCCCACTACCACAGGAGTCTTTGTTAAATAATTCTGTAACGAAATAACCCCGGTCTTTTATGCGTCCAGCTGCATCTGGGGAAGTTATAGGACAAAAACTGATGCAACCTCGCAAAAAAAATGGTGATAGAAGAGGAAGAGCGCAGTACAATTACATACGTTTTCGACATGTTAGGCATCGTACGAGATTTTTGCAAAAAATACAAATGTTTTTTTTTACTAGCGTAACTGAACTACTTAAAATACCAATTGTTGTTGCTTAAAATATGAAAAAAGATTAAAATGTATGTTTTGGGCATTTTTTTAACTTTGACCGAAAACCCTTAATCAACCAGAGTGCCTATTAAGCTGTGCAAGCACTCATTTTAAAGCTTAAGAAGTTTTGTATTATATGCTTTTTAAATTTTAAAAATATCTTCACCGGTTCAAAAGATATGATTTTTGCAACGCAAAATGAGGATCTGCCCCACTGTACGGCGTTGGGCATCTGATTCTTCATGCTTAAGAGCTTTGCTGAGTCTGCGTGAAGCATCTTTAAAGCGTTGTTTTGTAGATGGTGACCGATGAGACTGCCATTAACGTCGCAATCGTCGCTTTTTCAGAACAAGTTGTTCTATTTAAAGATTTGTTTTACGTTTGTTCGTCTGCACATGCGCGCGTTGTGGAGTCGAGATCTTAGCTGCTGCAACAAGTACTGATTCTAATAAGTCAGCAGAACAGTCGATGTCCGCTTCGATGTCGAACTGCGGAGCAAGATCGAGGTGAGAGCTAACGTATTTCTTATACTTAACATCGCTTAGCATGCTATTGTCAATTTATTTATCAGCTTGCTGCTTGTCCTCTTCGACGCTCGGTATATTTTTAATCAAGTCTTTCACTGGGATATTAGTAGCCAGATCTGAAAAAATTGTATATGCTGTACTGCAAGGTTGCTGAAACAAAACATCTCGCTTCTCGATAACGCATCTTTTTTCCTTGTCATATAGCCTGTATGCCTTTGGAACTATAGAGTAGCCGACGAAGCGGTATTCCTTGCCTTTCGCCTTGAATTTTCCATGACGAGTCTTATCCGACACGACTGCAACTGATCCGAATACGCGCATACCCTGCACATTGGGCTTTTTGCCGCACCATGCCTCATAGGGCGTTTTTCCAACCAATGCCGATGTGGGCGACCTATTTTGGATATAGCATGCGGTTTGTACTGCCTCTGCCCACATATTCGCATATTCGCATGCACTAGCAAACTCCTTGCCATCTCAACGAGAGTTCTGTTTGCCCGCTCGGCAGCTCCATACTATTCAGAACTATATGGAGTACTCATCAAACTGCCTGTTGACATACTCGCGACTATTGTCGCTTCGCAGTATCTTTAACTTTTTTCCAGTCTGTCTTTCCGTCATTTTCTTAAACTCCACAAATTTATCAAACACCTCGTCTTTTGATTTGATAAAATATGTAAACATGGATCTTGACATATCGTCGATAAACGTCAGAACATATTATGAACCGCCAAAAGATCGCTTTTGGAACGGTCCACATACATCGGTATGCACGAGCTCCAGCTGATACATAGCCCGATTTTCAGCTGCTGCTGGAAACGGTTGAGTGTGATTTTTGCATTTCATACAGGTCAAACACAATGTATTCTCAGAAAAATTCACATTCTCCAAGCTGCATACCATTCTGTTCTTTGTGAGATTCATAAGACTGGTATAGTTCAAGTGTCCAAACCTGTTGTGCCATACGCCCGCAATTTATTGTACTGCGCCACAAATTGTGTTTGCTTCTAAATACAAATGGATTGTTGCACTTATGCGCCTTCAACAAATCCTCGCCATTCCTGCGAAAAACTGCAAGTTTCCTATCGAACATCACTGTGCACCCACGATCAATAGCTTGAGCAACAGATATAAAGTTTTCCTTCATATCTGGAACATGCAGCACGTTCTCTAATGTTAAATCGCCAGACTCTGTTTGAAGCTTAACGTCGCCTCTACCGATTGCCTTTATACCGTTGCTGTCAGCTAACATAACATCTTTCTCATGTAAGGCATAATTCACAAACATGCTACGCACGCAACAAATATGTGTAGTAGCTCCTGAATCCACACACCATCTCAAATAATCTGAATCTGAAACGTAGAGACGGCGATATAATATTATTTTGTGTCCAGGCATGTTTTTATCGACTTTTTTGACTTCGTTGTGGAGCGGCATGACCTTTAGAATGAAATTTTTTTTGTGTATTTTGAGATAGCCCAAACAAACGCGTAATGCAGCTATATAAATAAAATAGTAAGTAAAATGTAAAAAAAATTTTTCGACTTTTTCTCGAATTTTAAAGTAAAAAGGGTATAAAAAAAAATGCTATGAAAAAATCATCATTTTCTTAATTAAAGAATTGATTTGTCTTAAACTACTGGATTAAATCATAAACTTTGTATTAATGAATTGTAGATATATTCATTAGCTTTCAGAAGTAAAGTAAAGCTTTGATAAATCGGTTTTGGCATTCTCGTGTAATGATGACAAATGTGGGTGCACCTCTGAAAAAAAGTAATAAAAAAGCAACATTTTTGAAAAATTCTAAAAAAAAAATCTCACCATAAAAAAAATGTTTTTTGTCGTTTTTGGCCCCATATCTATCAAAAATAGTGAGTTTGGTTCTTGTAACTGGCAAAAAGTTCGATTTTTTTGCCTAGTGTTATGCAATAAAGATGGTCATTTGAACTATTAAATTTGATTCTATATATATATAGCTATATTAATTACCCACCGTTAAGTATGTTTTCCGTTTCGTTTCAGAAAAAGTAACGAAAGGTAAAATCGGTTTTGGAATTCTCGAGTAATGCTGACAAAATTGGGTACACCTCTTATAAATGGCAAAAGAAATGGTAAATTTAAAAATAATTCTTTTTAAAAAATTTTGTCATACCAAAAAAAAATGTTTTTACGTCGTTTGGGGCCCCATATCTACCCAAAAAAGTCGGTTTGGTAAAATTCAGAATTGGGCTGTTGTAATAATTGCATAATACGAACGGTAAGAAACGTAGTAGTCTGATTTGTATAAGAAGGTTTCATGTAATTTAGCAGGTACTTATTACAGAAGTAAACAAGTGAGCGGTTACAGTCAAGCACGCTCGACAGTAGGATACCCTGAGCCCAGGTACTCTTCAATAAAAGTTTATTTTTGACCAATTGTTCCTATGGCAGCTATATGATATACGAAGCCGATTTGAACTAAATCTGTTCAGAATGTACAAAACCAACATTAATGCATATTCTATCAGTTTGGTTAAGATATAACAAAAAACAAAAAACTTTTTCATACTAAAACTTTATTTTCGATGCATTGTTCCTATGGCAGCTATGTGATATAGTTAGCCGATTTAAACCAAATTTGGTCAGGATGTATAATACCGGCCTAGGTGCATATTCTATCAGTTTGGTTCTAATATTTCAACAAACAAAAACATTTTGATACAAAAACATAGTTTTTAATGTATCGTTCCTATGGCAGCTATATGATACAGCTAACCGATTTTAATCAAATTGGGTCAGGATGTATAATACCAGCTCCGAAATATAATCTATCAGTTTGGTTCTGATATCTCAACAAACACAAAACTTTTTCATACTAAAACTTAATTTTCGATATATCGTTCCTATGGCATTTATATGATATAGTGGGCCGATCCAAAAATGAAAACAATTTTGATCTGCGTATGATATCCAGGAACCTACATACCAAGTTTGATGTCTCTAGCTCTTATAGTTTCTGAGATCGACGCGTTCAAACAGACGGATAGACAGACGGACATGGCTCAATCGACTCGGCTGTTGATCCTGATCAAGAATATATATACTTTTTGGGGTCTGCCACGCTCCCTTCTGCCTGTTGCATACATCCTGCCAAACACATTATACCCTTTTTTGCCCATTTTCAATGGGCTCAGGGTATAAAAACCAACATTTTCTTAATTCACCTCTAAAAAATGGCAAGAAAAATAATGCCAAGTAGAGCCATAGAAAAAAAAATGTTTTTCGTCGTTTGGGGCCCCATATTTTCCAAAAAAGTGGGTTTGGTTAAATTTAGAAGTAAAATGTCCAAATTTGTTGCCTAGTGTTATAAGTTATCAGTTATTTGAAAAAAATTTGAAATGTTTTGTCGTTGGAAGTTTCATGCTAAATGCAAAAAGTAGCAACAAATTTATAGATAATAAAATTTTTTGTAAAAAGAAAGGAATAATGTTATGCACGCGTCTAGATTTAAAAGAAAACTTCAATATTTGGTGTGCAAAAGCGAATCTGTTAGTTTGGTTAAGAAATTGCAAAAATTAAAAAAGTTGTTCATATTAAAGGTTAATTTGAAACCGACGTTCATATGGCAGCTATATTATACAGTTATCCGACTTGAACCAAATTTGAACATGGTGTAACATTTAGTAAAAAATACATATTATGTGTTTGGTTGAGATTTCCATCCAATTGTTCCAATGGCAGCTATATGATATAGTTACCCGATGTTTACCAAATTTGGTCAGGGTGTAACAGGCAGTTTTAAAAACACAATCTGTTTGGTTGACATGTCTTAAACAACAAAAAAGTTTGTCATACTAAAGGTTAATTTGAGCTTGATTGTACTTATCACAGCTATATGATATAGTCATCATATCTTCACTAGACTTTTACCTCGTGTAGAGGTTTTTTTTGTGGGATATCAGAATTTTTGCAAAATTTTTGCTGTTGACATTATAACTTTATCATTAATTCAGGCAAATAGTAAAACATATAATTTTGGTTGTTGAATTTCTTCAATATTTAAAAAAAAATTTTTCATTAATTAAAAAGAAAACTTGATGGCTGCGCCCCGCTCACGTTGCTACAGTCGAGCATACTCTACTGTCGGAGACCCCGTACTTACTATGAAAAAAAAGTTTTTCATACTAAGACTTGAATTTCGCCAGATCGGACCAATGACTGCTATATAATATAGTGGTTCGATTAGAATCAACTTTGGTCAGTCTAATTTATATGCATATTACCTAGACAACAGTCAAAAAATTACAAGAACCAAACTTACCTTTTTGGATGAATTTGCGGCCCCAAACTAGAGTTGGGCATGGGCTAGGTGTCACATCGTGACACGATGGGCGCCCGCGTGCGCGTGTTGAAAATTTGAATTTTGTCAAGGGCGTGCGTGTTCGTTTAAAACACCATCGACACGAAAAAACAGAAACTTTTTTTTTTATTTAAATTGAAAAAATACTGGCAAAAAAATGACTAAAAATCCCAAAAAAAAAGGTGACACAGTATTTTAGTTTGTGATCGGTCGATAACCAATCACACCTCGATAACTTTAATGTAAATGACGCGCCGAACCTGGATAAATTATTATTTTTTATAAAAATATGTAAATAAAAATAACAATTGTTTTAAATATTAAGAAAATTTAATACAAAAACGTGAAAATTTAATAAAACACAAAAAAAAAAAATGTAAAAAAAAAACAAATAAAAAATTTCGTGTTGGGTCGTGTTTCAAAAATTTTGGAACGTGCGTGTGTGTGCGTTTTTGAGATTTTTGATTTTGTACCATGTTGGGCTGGACCGAAAAATTTCCATCTCCATGCCCATCTCTACCCCAAACGACGAAAAACATTTTTTTTTTATGGTGAGATTTTTTTTTTTTAGAATTAATAAAAATCTGCTATTTTTTTATTATTATTTTTTTCAGAGATGAGCTCACATTTGCCATCATTACTTGAGAATGGAAAAAGCTATTTTCCAAAATAAAGTGTTTGGATAAAACCTTTTTGTTTTTTGAGCTATGTTAAGTAAACTGATCGATTTTGTTTAAATCGGACCACTTTATCATATATATGACATATTGACATATCTGACATGACACATGACGCGACTTTTGATATATGATTCGTTAAAATCTATGGAGAGACGGCTAAGTTATTAGCATATATAAAAAAAAAAAGATTCACAAACAATGTTAATTTTTGGCTGATTGGTCCCATGGGAGCTATATGTTATAGTGGTCCGATTTCTACAAAATTTGGTATGGATGTAATGGGTAATTAAGGATACCCAGTTTATGAGCTTGGTTGAGATATCTCAGAAAACAAAAAAGTTTATCATACTAAAACTTGATTTTCTACCGATCGGTTCTATGGCAGCTATATGATATAGTTGACCGATTTAATCCAACTTCGGTAAGGATGCATAAGAGCAACTTATATGCATATTCCGTCAGTTTAGTTAAGATATCTCAGATATATAAACAAAAAAGTTTTTCATACTTAAGCTTGATTTTAGACCGCTCGGTTTTATGGCAAATATATTATATTGTGGACCGATGTAAACTTAAATTGGTGAAGACGTAAAGGACAATATAGAATACACAGTTTGTGAGTTTGGTTAAAAAAAACTAAAAAAAATAATAAAGTTTTTTATACTATAGTTGGATTTTTGACTGATCCTTCCTATATCAACTACATATATTAAAAACTAAACAGAACACATTACCAGATACCCAACCTGCGAGATTGGATGGTATATCTTAAGAAACAGCAGAAGTTTTAATACTACAGCCTGATTCTGACCCGATCTCTCCTATTGCAGCTATATGATATAGTCGACCGAATTAAAATGAA
Source organism: Drosophila falleni (assembly GCA_035045575.1). Lineage (NCBI taxonomy): Eukaryota > Metazoa > Arthropoda > Insecta > Diptera > Drosophilidae > Drosophila > Drosophila falleni. The sequence goes on along the minus strand of JAWNOV010000056.1, from coordinate 2,066,616 downwards.
TATGGTCGAAATGTATAAAGAAACAACAAATTAATATTGTGTGAGATTGGTTAAGATATCTCAAAAAACACAAAAAATTTTCATACTAAAGGTCATGGTGCTTCACAAGGAAGTCAAAAAAATCAAAAAAACATAGACATGGATAATAAAATTTATATCGCTGTTTCGCTATAGATTTTTATGAATGATATTTTAAACGACGCGTAATTAATGCAGCTATGTTAATAAAATCGAAACGAAAATTAAATAAATTTTTTTTAAAAAAAGGCTAAAACTCATTATTTTGTTAATTCAAAAAATTAATAGCTCTAAAACTACTGTTTTAAATCTAAGACTGTGTTTAAATGATGTGTATATTTTCAGAAAAAGTAAAACTTTTGAAAATCGGTTTGGTCATTGTCGAGTAATGGTGACAAGTGTGGGCGCACCTCCAAAACAAAAAGTAAGACAATAAAGCCAGATTTTTAAAAAGTTCTAAAAAAAACGCTGCCATTTTAACAAAAAAACAAATGTTTTTCTTCTGTTTTGGCCCCAAATCTATCCAAAAAAGTGGGTCTCGTTCATTCTGGGCTGTTGCGTAGTGTAATATAGCAACAAATGTAGAACCAAATTTAATAGTATATAAGATTATCTTTAATGCTGTCAGTTTAGTTTAAATATCTCAAAAAACAATTTAAACCTTGATTATCGACCGAACGTTCCTATGGCAACTATATGATCGTTGATGGTCGACCGAGTTGAACCAACTTTTGACAATAATAGGTTCGAATTTTGTCACCTTGGTTATGATATCTCAAAAAACTACAAAAAATGTTTATACTAAAGGTAATGCCGCTCTACAAGGAAATCATAAAAATCAAGAAAAACATGCATATATATCAAATTTTATTATATCTCCGTAACTCCATAGATTTTAATTATTCATATCGTAAACGACGCTCAATCAATGCAGCTTTGCAAAAAAAATTTAAGCCATAGTTCAGAAATTTTTTTGAGCTTTCCTTGAATTTTCAATGGTTTTTTTTTTGCCACTTTTGTCATCACTCGGAAATGCCAATACCGATTTTACTTTTCTTTACCTTTTCTGAAAACTAATGAATATTTCTGTAATTCGTCCATACACAGTCTAAGATGATCTAAGCCAGTAGTTTAGAAAGTCGAATCACCGTTAGAGAAGTTGCTGAGGACCTAAACATATCGATTGGCTTGTGCCATTCGATTTTTATCAATGATTTGGGCATGAGACGGGTCGCCGCGAAATTCGTACCAAAATTGCTCAATTGCGACCAAAAACAGCATTGCCAAGGAGATGTTGGACTCTGTCCGCGACGACCCAAATTTGCTCCAGAGGGTCATAACTGGTGACGAATCGTGGGCTTATGGTTATGACGTGGAAACCAAAGCTCAATCATCTCAATGGAAGCTGCCGCACGAACCAAGACCGGAAAAAGCGCGCCAAGTTCGGTCGAATGTAAAAGTTTTGCTGACAGTTTTCTTCGATTGCAGGGGCGTGGTGCATCATGAGTTCTTGCCACAGGGTAGAACGGTCAATAAGGAATAATACCTGCAAGTTATGCGCAATTTGCGCGAAGCAATCCGCCAGAAACGCCAGGATTTGTGGAAGAACAAAAATTGGCTTTTGCACCACGATAACGCCCCTGCTCACACATCGTTGCTTGTGCGCGACTTATTGGCCAAAATCAACACACTTATGATGCCGCAGCCACCGTATTCCCCAGATCTGGCCCCCTGTGAATTTTTCTTGCTCCCTGAACTGAAGAGGCCCATGAAAGGACGACGGTACGCTACGCTTGACGAGATAAAGACGGCATCGAAGGAGGAGCTGAACAAGATAAAAAAAAGATTTTTTGATTTTCGAAGATTGGAAAAACCGTTGGCACAAGTGTATAATATCTCATGGGGATAATATATATCTGAAGGGGACAAAATAGATATTCATGAATAAATAAATAATTTTTGAAAAAACACAAAATTCGCGATACTTTTTGAATACACCTCGTATTCTATGTTGTCCTTTACATCTTCTCCAATTTTATTTCGAATCTGTCTACTATATCCTTACCAAATTTGTTGAAATCGGACCACTATATCATATAGCTGTCATAGGAACGATCGATACGAACGGTCGATAAGTAACCTTTAATATGAAAAACTTTTATATTTTTTAAGTTATTTGTACCCAACGTATCGTCTTATACAACCTGTCCCAATTTGGTTGGAATTGGACCACTATAACATATAGCTGCCATGGGGCAATCAGTCGAAAATCAAGCTTTGCGAAAAACTTGTTTCATTGTTTATATGATAATAACCTAACCGTCTTACTATAGATTTTAACGGAAGGCATACTAAATGATGGGTAATTATTATAGCTATATATATAGAGACAAATTAAATAGTTCAAATGACTATCTTAAATGCATATTCTGTTAATTTACTTAAAATATCTCAAAAAACAAAACAGTGTTTCATACAAAGACTTGATTTTCGACCGATCCCTTTTATGGCAGCTATATGATATAGTCAACCGATTTCAACCAAACGTGGTCAAAATGTGTAAGACAACAGCTAATTAATTTCCTGTGAGCTTGGATAGGATATCTTAAAGCACACAAAAAATTTTCTTACTAAAGGTCATGCCACTCTACAAGGAAGTTATAGAAATCAAGAAATACTTGCATAGATATAAAATATAAATAACGCCGTTTCTCCAAGACTTTAATGAAACGCTCAACTAATGCCGCTTTGCAAAAAAAAAAATTGAAACCGAAGTTCAGAATTTCTTTTGAGTTTTCCTTGAATTTTGAAGAAAAAAAAAGCTAAGAAAAAGACAAATTTTTAAAAATTCTAGGAAAAAAAAACTCTGCCATAGAAAAAAAAATTTCGTCGTTTGGGGCCCCATATCTATCCAAAAAAGTCGGTTTGGTTAAATTCAGAATTGGGCTGTTGCCTTGTGTTATTTCATTTATTACACGGTTTATACCAACTTATTTGTTTTTATTCTCTAGTTCATCATTTATTTTATTAATTATGACTTCATGATCGTGGTGGTCCGGAGTTCCTATCAACCATTTCCACGCTGTGCCTAAGGCTTCAATTGCTCTTTTGCTTTTAGTTGAGAGTTTCAGCCTTTTTATGTCAGTTTTGGCTTGCGATAGTTCAAAGAAGAGGTATAGGTCTAATAGTTGAGATAGGATTAGTGATTGTAGTGAGCTTTCCAATGATGCATATTGCATATTTTTCCAAATTAAAAATATGGACTGCCGTACCGAAGAATATGTCTCTTTGTTTTTTCCCAGCTACGAAGTGAATAGAGAAGTTATATTCTTGTACTGCTTTGAAAAGAATATCGGTGAAGTTGATTTCGCTGTTGTATTTTTTGAGACATGCCATTATTTCTGAGAGGGTGGAACCTCTCGATCTGGTCATTGCTAGTTGAACTGTAAGGCGGTGTGGTAAGGACTAGAAGGCCTAATTGGTCTTGTAGAAGGAATTTAATCGATGCTGAGTTCAGAGCTTTTTCATTATCATTGTCTATTTTTTTTGGAATACCGAATACTATTAAATTTTCTCTCAATGGAATTTTATATCTTTTAACTTTCACTTAGACATATTTTGAAAATTTATCGATGCTTGTTAATATAGTGTGTTTTTTGTCAACATGAATGATTTCATCTGTGAATTGGGGAATCGGGGTTGGCTGAATTTTAGAGTTTGTAGAATGTCTCAATATTTGGATTCTTTGCATTTCAAGCATGACTTCGCAATTTCCTTATCTTTTTTATGTAACTGTGGGAAAAAAATGTTCCTAAGATTTAAGCTTTATTTTCTGCAGCATTCTTATGTGCTCGTCTATATTCTTGGGCTATTATTTCGCTCTGTCTGTTAATGTTGGTATCGTCCTCTACTTGTCTTTGGGTATATCTTATTTTATAAGATAAAAATGGACTGGGTAGAATTCTTGGACTCGTCCCAAAATGTGTTCTCGATTGCACAAGCCGTTAACCAACCTTGGGTCGAGTCTTTCTTTAAAAATTTGAGTTAATTAATTAATTCTTACGACCTTGGCTCTACAGTATGGGTATGTTCGAAGGCTTTGTAAAGCACAAACGATTGCAAGCTTCTCCTTCTCGTTTGTCGCGAAGCTTTCCTTTGTTTTTGACAGAGTGCGAGATATGAAAGTTATGGGTTTGCAAAGTTTAAAGCGTCTGTTGTTAAGTGAAACTCTTTACTATAGTTGGGGCATTTTAGAATAACGTCTGTTGAGCTAAGCGTCTGTTTATTGGGACTTCGTCTGATATTCTGGTTGAGATTCGACCGCCTTCGTCTCTCAAAAGAGTGGTGAGCGTTTTCGCCAATTTTGCGTAATCTCTACGGTAGTAGCTTAATCGCTTGAACTTTTTGCGGATTGTGAAGCCTAAAAAGTTGACTTCTTTTTTGAAAAATTCGCACTTCTCCATCTGTATTTTCATGTTTGCGTTTTGTAACGTCGCACAGTGGGGCAGATCCTCATTTTGCATTGCAAAAATCATATCTTTTGAACCAGTGAATATATTTTCAAAATTTAAAAAGCATTTGATAACTTCTTAAGCATTTAAGCCCACTGGTTGATTCAGGGTTTTCGGTCAAAGTTGAAAAATATTTTCAGTGCATATTTTACATGTTAAATTAAAAAAAATCAATTTTTGCTTGCCCAAAATATACATTTAAAAAAATTTTTTTTTTTTAAAATCTTGTATGATGCCTGGCATAGCGAAAGCGTATGCAATTGAACTGCGCTCTTCTTCTACTATCACCATTTTTTTGCGAGGTTGCATCAGTTTTTGTCCTATAACTTCCCCAAACGCAGCTGGACGCATGAAAGACCGGGGTTATTTCGTTAGAGAATTGGTTAACAAAGACTCCTGTGGTAGTGGGATCGAGTCCAAATGAGTCCAATTTAGTTCTATTCCATCAAAGTCAAAAAATAGCCTAATTTTAGTCCTTTTTTTATTCCAGCGATGCACTATGGGCAAAAAGTCGAATATTCTGGCACAAACTACAATTTTAAAGCTAGAGTTTTCAAATTTGGCATGAGTGTTAGTTAGATTAAATTAGAATTTTGAATTTTTTTTTATGAATTTGGACCACGGCATCAACTTTATAAAATCTAAATATAAAGTTAGGTTAAAGTAGATTATATTGTTTATTATTTTTAAATTTGAACTTGTCTTTCCGCCGATCCGATATATATATGTATGTATATATTTAACAAGTTTTTAGTGCAAGAACATTATATTTCCTCCTCATCTAAAAAAAACTTATATGTCACTGAAAATGCAAATTATTTGATATTTCGCAAGAATGCGCAAAAGATATTAATATTACTATATACTATAGACTTAAGTTAATAACTTGCCATATTTGGTTGCTTGCGCCACGATGCACTTTATAAGTAATACTCCACGGAACACAACTACAGTTTATATTTTTCTTGCTAAAAACACATTAAACCAAACAGTAGACAACAAAACTATATTTTAATTTATTTAATTTTTTTTTTATCAATGCGTTGCTTAATAACTTACGCTAGAAAAATTGGAACTTAGCGGGTTAATTTTCAAAAACAAGTGCTTTTACAAAACAGCTGACTTTAGAGAGTTGCCACAAGAGAAGAGTTGCCACCGAGCCCGAAAAAAATATTTTTTAATCTAACTGAAGTGTTTACATTCAATAAATAAAGTTACATTCTCGTTTGTCGCGAAGCTTTCCTTTGTTTTTGACAGAGTGCGAGATATGAAAGTTATGGGTTTGCAAAGTTTAAAGCGTCTGTTGTTAAGTGAAACTCTTTACTATAGTTGGGGCATTTTAGAATAACGTCTGTTGAGCTAAGCGTCTGTTTGATTTTGTCGATAGCCCCTATCGCCTGTTTATTGGGACTTCGTCTGATATTCTGGTTGAGATTCGACCGCCTTCGTCTCTCAAAAGAGTGGTGAGCGTTTTCGCCAATTTTGCGTAATCTCTACGGTAGTAGCTTAATCGCTTGAACTTTTTGCGGATTGTGAAGCCTAAAAAGTTGACTTCTTTTTTGAAAAATTCGCACTTCTCCATCTGTATTTTCATGTTTGCGTTTTGTAACGTCGCACAGTGGGGCAGATCCTCATTTTGCATTGCAAAAATCATATCTTTTGAACCAGTGAATATATTTTCAAAATTTAAAAAGCATTTGATAACTTCTTAAGCATTTAAGCCCACTGGTTGATTCAGGGTTTTCGGTCAAAGTTGAAAAATATTTTCAGTGCATATTTTACATGTTAAATTAAAAAAAATCAATTTTTGCTTGCCCAAAATATACATTTAAAAAAATTTTTTTTTTTTAAATCTTGTATGATGCCTGGCATAGCGAAAGCGTATGCAATTGAACTGCGCTCTTCTTCTACTATCACCATTTTTTTGCGAGGTTGCATCAGTTTTTGTCCTATAACTTCCCCAAACGCAGCTGGACGCATGAAAGACCGGGGTTATTTCGTTAGAGAATTGGTTAACAAAGACTCCTGTGGTAGTGGGATCGAGTCCAAATGAGTCCAATTTAGTTCTATTCCATCAAAGTCAAAAAATAGCCTAATTTTAGTCCTTTTTTTATTCCAGCGATGCACTATGGGCAAAAAGTCGAATATTCTGGCACAAACTACAATTTTAAAGCTAGAGTTTTCAAATTTGGCATGAGTGTTAGTTAGATTAAATTAGAATTTTGAATTTTTTTTTATGAATTTGGACCACGGCATCAACTTTATAAAATCTAAATATAAAGTTAGGTTAAAGTAGATTATATTGTTTATTATTTTTAAATTTGAACTTGTCTTTCCGCCGATCCGATATATATATGTATGTATATATTTAACAAGTTTTTAGTGCAAGAACATTATATTACCACCTCATCTAAAAAAAAACTTATATGTCACTGAAAATGCAAATTATTTGATATTTCGCAAGAATGCGCAAAAGATATTAATATTACTATATACTAGAGACTTAAGTTAATAACTTGCCATATTTGGTTGCTTGCGCCACCATGCACTTTATAAGTAATACTCCACGGAACACAACTACAGTTTATATTTTTCTTGCTAAAAACACATTAAACCAAACAGTAGACAACAAAACTATATTTTAATTTATTTAATTTTTTTTTTATCAATGCGTTGCTTAATAACTTACGCTAGAAAAATTGGAACTTAGCGGGTTAATTTTCAAAAACAAGTGCTTTTACAAAACAGCTGACTTCAGAGAGTTGCCACAAGAGAAGAGTTGCCACCGAGCCCGAAAAAAATATTTTTTAATCTAACTGAAGTGTTTACATTCAATAAATAAAGTTACATTTTGAAAATACTACCATACATTTTTTGACTTTATGCCAGAAATATCGACAAATCGCCCAATGTGCGATGTTTAAAAAAAACACTACAATTAAGCTATTTTTTGACTTTAATGGAATAGAACTTCTAACGGTTCTGAAAATAAAAACTTGATTGCTGACACCCCATAGTGTCCGTCCGTAGGGTACCATGAGTTGTGTGTGATCTGCAGGATCTCGAGTAACTAGACTCTACCGTGGGATAGACGAAAGGGATTCATCCGAGCCACCATCGCGAAAATCACCAATGCTGAAACTACTATTGTAGGCGTAACAAAATTTTCCAAAATACACGAAAACAAGAAAAACAATACAAGAAATTAAGTTTAAGAAAATATTAAAAGTAGAATTTAAAAAAAAAAAAATTAAGAATACAATTAAAAAAAAAAACAAAATTAAAATTAGAAATGGAAATAAGAAATCGAAAGAAGTTTTCTCAATCAGAAACAAAAACAAGTTACAGCAATTTTACTTCATTATCAAATCACATAATTCTCTTTTGTTTTTGTTGAAAAAATCACCAACATCATTTCCTCTTCGAAGAAATCACCATTACCCTTTTCGCAAGTTATCAGTGCGCTAGACGAATCATTCTCTAAATTAAACATGCCGGACGTTAATACTAAGACCCCCAAACACCCAAACACGTCGCCTAGTTCTCTTGTCACGACTATCTATCGAAAATGCGGTAGAAAGGTATCTTAGGAAGATACTACTGGAAAGAGGCGTCGAAATACTACACCCGATCGCAAACGCTTATACAATGACCGACCAGACTATAGCACCAGAGCATGTAGAAAGAATTAGAGAGTTGGATAGACTGTCAGACGTAGTAAGAATTCTCACAGATTTTTCCGGTAACAAAGCTGAATTCACCTCATTACGCAAAAGTGTGGACAGAGTATTTTAAGTTTACTCCGCTTATTAAGGTACCCCAAAACACTATTGGATTGGATTGGTAGTACGCAATATGATAGTTGGGGAAGTCGATGCCGTACTGAAGGCATATATGTAACATCCAATTAAATTGGATGACAATCGTGAAGTGTCTTACAGATCACTTTGCAGACCGCAGAGATCTTAAAGCACTAGAATACCAATTGTATACGCCCAGCCAATGCGGCAAGTCGATCGACGAATTTTATCAAACGGTGTACTATCGTCTGTCTTTATTTGTAAATCAGATAAACAATCACGATTCATCGTCAGAGAGGTTGAGAACCCTTACAAAGATCTACAAGGACAAAGCCCTGAATACTTTCATAAGAGGCCTTAATGGAGAATTGCCTAGATTGTTAGAACCAACGGATTTGAAACATGCCCTTCACTTGTGTCGACTAATCGAAAATCCGTCTAAAAAAACACCGCTAACCCCATCAATGTTCCTTTGTTACCACCGAGAAACAACCAACAGATTTTAAGATTCAATAACCAATTCCGATCTAATTTTTCTCAAGCTGTCAATAGGATCAATTTTAGTCCAAATTTATATTACTCGACATAGCCTGCTTTTTTGTCGCAACCACCCATCTTCGCTCCAAGACAAACGTATTAACAACCGCAACACTTTTTTAACGCGCCACCAAGACCATCAGCTCTGCAATTAAAGAACAAGGCATCCCGGAACTTCCATACGATACCGAAAACTCACCGAACGACGACATCCCAGCCGAGACAACAGACATGACCGAACCTAATTTTTTAGTCTGCCTTATTTCCTGTGTGGATCGAGGGATGGCAAGGTATTTTTTCATTGACACTGGTTCCAACCAAAATTATATACAACCCTCACTAGTAACAAACCTCAAAGTAAACAAAGAATAATTCTACGCTAATTCGATTGGCGGAAATAAAATTTTGCCCACCAAGTTTTCCTTAACCTTTTCAGTATCTACGCCAGCCCGATTAGATTTTTCATACTACCCACTCTCACAACGTTTCATGGCATCTTGGGTAATGATACTATGAAACAACTTAACGTAATAATCGATGTTAGAAACGACATCCTCGTAGTAAACGGGAACAAACGATTCCAAATCAAACAATTACCCGCCCAGGCTATTAACAATATAAAGGAACGAACTGAACACAAGTCCGATAGTCAAAAGAAAACAATAGACACAATAACGAACACCCTTAGTAATCTTTTCGCAGACCCAAAGCAAAATTTGATATACGCTAAAAATGTAGTGGGCGAAATCCGAATATCCTTAGACATCTACACTAAACATTATCGCTCTCAAACAAGCAGTTGAGAGCCAAATCGCTGAAATGTTGGACGATGGAATAATACGACCTTCTAGGTCGTCATACAATGCATCAGTATGGGTAGTATCAAAGAAAACCGATGCTTCAGGGAAAAAGAAATATAGACTAGTTATAGACTACAGAAAGATCAATTTGGTAACTATGTCTGATCGGTACCCTATGCCTGAAATAGGAGAAATCATAGATCTTAAAAACGGTTTCCATCAAATCCCTTTAAAACAAAAAGACATAGAAAAAACGGCATTTCCAGTCAATGGTGCGAAATATGAATTCGATAGACTACTATTCGGTCTCAAGAGCTCTCCCTCAATTTTCCAAAGAGCCCTGGATTACATTCTAAGGGAACATGTTGAAAAAATTAGCAAAACGGAAAACGAACATGTTCATCACTTGGAACAAGTCTTCACGACGCACACTGGGGCAGGCGGCCGAAAAGCGTGGCAAAAATAATTTGTTTGACGAAAGCGTTCGTGAAAAGTAATAAAAGCATTCGATAGAGAAAACTTAAAAGATCACGAATCCAAAAGATTTTTGAAATCAGGTAAAAATTGTGGGCGTGACAGCCTCTCAAAGTTGACCGATTTTTTAGTGCGCGCAAAAATGTGAAAATTTAAAAAAAAAAATGCAAACTTTAAAACTAATTTGATGACAAGTTATATGACCGATCTTTATGTTTTTGTTTTCATATGAAAAGTACATTCATTTCTAATTAAGTGCCGTAGAATTTGTTTCTTCACTTGTTGACCTTTTATCCCAGCATTTTAAAAAAAAGCACTAATTGATTTATTTTTATAATTTTACATGTAAAATATGCACTGAAAATATTTTTCAACTTTGACCGAAAACCCTGAATCAACCAGTACAGCCTATTAAGCTGTGCAAGCACTCATTTTTAAGCTTAAGAAGTTTTCTATCAAATGTTTTTTAAATTTTAAAAATATCTTCACCGATATCTTCAAAAGTTATGATTTTTGCAACCCAAAATGAGGATCTGCCCCACTGTGCGCCGCGGCACTCCGATCTGATATGTTGCCGCGTCAGTCTGCGTCAACATATAGATCGTCGCCTTTTTGTGGTTTCGAAGAATATGTCTTGCTGCCTTTCAGTGTTCACTATTGTAGCTTATGTTGAATTGGCTAAGGAAGTTCACAGCATACGCATGACTGCAAGAAAAAGTAAAGCACCTCTTATGTTTTGATATGGATACTTATTCATTTCTCGTTTATCTGCTTCCACTGAACGCTGCAAAACCGATTTGGCTTCATTCGTTGTCTGTGCTGGTTTGCATTCCGTCATTCGAAACCGGTTTAGAATGGTATCTATATACTTTTCTTGCAAAACGAAGACTTGGTGTTTCTGCATGCCCTACGTGAATTCTATGTTTAAGCATGCTTTCACTGGTCCGATATCTTTTATCTGGAATGTCTCGCTGAGATGAATCTTTATCTCCCTTAGCCATTTGAAATGATTTAAGGCCATTAACAAATCATCAACGTAAATTGTGACCAGTAGTACTTAAGTATATGTTTTGTTCCAATGGGAACTCCAAATTCCAGCTTCTTCATGAAGTCTGAGAAGCCCTCTTTCAGCTCTCCGTTTAGATAGGCTGTTACGACATCCATTTGATTAATCTCCATGTTGTGCTGCTATGGCTGCCAGTTATCTTACCGATGTAAATCGAGCAACAGGTGGTAATTTTTCGTAAAAGTCTTCTCCCAGTCACTGCGCGCAGCCCTTTGCTACTAAACGTGCCTTTTTCTTGCCCGTAGAAGTGTCATCGTTTCTTTGTCCGCAACACCATTCTATTGCCAATTACTTTTCTGTTGGTTTGTCGCTCAACAATTTCCCATGTATTGCTTTGAGCTTGCGTCATGAATTCATCTTTAACTGCTTTTATTCATTCTTTAGCATCACCTGAGCTTTTCGCTTCTTGATATGTGGTTGGATCATCTGCTGTGAAAGCCGTTTTATATTTTTCGAACGTGTCCTCAAGTGATGAATCGCTGCTTTCTCGTGGTCTCCCACATTCACATTAATGTCTTTTGCTGCTGGTTGATAAATCTTGCGTGGTCTGCCTCTCTGTCCCGAGCGCAATAATCTCGGATGCCCTCTGCGACGTCATTCTTTCTTCTTCGTCCTTTGTATATGTCTTTTAAGGTTTCTGTCCACTGGTTTTCTCGAAAACTTCGAAGTCATTATGTTTGTTCTCAAAAAATTCACGAGGTTCGATCCTGAATCCGGATACACTTATGAATCTGACTTCCTTGCTGACTACTTAGAACGTGATTCAAATTTTCCTTGGTTTTTACCATTTATTAGTGCGTATGCCCTAATACCGAATATACGGATGTATGACATCGTCGGCACCTTGGATGTCCAGAGCGTTTATGGTATATCGCCAGATAAATTTTTGGTAGATCATCGGTTTCTTATATAGCGAGCTGTATTGACAGCTTCAGCCCAGAATATTGGCGGGGCATCCGCCTGCCGCATCATGCACCTTGCCATTTCTATCAGCGTTCTGTTGTGCCGCTCTGCGATGCCATTCTGCTGGGGTGTGTGTGGAGTAGTTAAGCGTCGACCGCTTCCATTTTTATACCCTGAGCCCATTAAAAATGGGCAAAAAAGGGTATAATGCGTTTGGCAGGATGTATGTAACAGGCAGAAGGGGGCGTGGCAGACCCCACAAAGTATATATATTCTTGATCAGGATCAACAGTCGAGTCGATTGAGCCATGTCCATCTGTCTGTCCGTCCGTCTGTCCGTCTGTTTGAACGCGTCGATCTCAGAAACCACAAGAGCTAGAGACTTCAAACTTGGTATGTAGGTTCGTGGATACCGGGCGCAGATCAAGTTTGTTTTTATTTTTGGATCGGACCACTATATCATATAGCTGCCATAGGAACGATACATCAAAAATGAAGTTTTAGTATGAAAAAGTTTTGCGTTTGTTGAGATATCAAAACCAAACTAATAGATTATGTATCGGAGCTGGTATTATACATCCTGACCAAATTTGGTTATAATCGGTTCACTATATCATATAGCTGCCATAGGAACGATACATCGGAAATGAAGATTTGTTTGTTGAGATATCAGAACCAAACTTATAGATTATGTTTCGGACCAGGTATTATACATCCTGACCAAATTTGGTTAAAATCGGATAACTATATCACATAGCTGCCATAGGAACGATGCATCGTAAATGAAGTCTTAGTATGAAAAAGTTTTTTGTTTTTTGAAATATCTTAACCAAACTGATAGACTATGCATTAATGTTAGCTTTGTACATTCTGACCAGATTTGGTTCAAATCGGCTTTATATATCTATAGCTGCCATTGGAACAATTGGTCGAAAATAAACTTTTATTGAAAAGTACCTGGGCTCAGGGTATCCTACTGTCGAGCGTGCTCGACTGTAACCGCTTACTTGTTTCTTATAAAATCATCGTAGTTTCCATTTCGATATTCCGTTCCATTGTCGCTTTGTAACATTTTTGTCCTTTGGTCGGAGAAATTTTCGACAAACGTATGGTACGTTTTGAAAACTTCAAAAACATCCGATTTCTGCGAGATAAAATAAATTTCACAATACCACAATGGTCATCGATAACACTTGGCAACGAAATCGAACTTTTTGGCAGTTACAAGATCCAAAATAGACGAAAAACATTTTTTCTTTTTAGACCCCGTACTTAAAAAAAGTACAGGGGTCTATTGGGTTTGTTTTACCGAATATGTGCGTAACAGGCAGAAGGAGGCGTGGCAGACCCCATAAAGTATATATATTCTTGATCAGCATATAGCAATAGCCGAGTCGAAATAACAATGTCCGTCTGTCTGTTTGTCCGTCTGTCCGTCTGACTGTCTGTCTGTCTGTCTGTATGAACACCTAGATCTCAGAGACTATAAGAGCTAGAGACACCAAACTTGGTATGTAGGTTCTTCTATACTGCAGACAGATCAAGTTTGTTTCAAAATTCGGCCACGCCCCCTATATCGCCCACAAATTGGAAAAAAAAATTTCATATCCGAATTATAAGAGTAATTTAAAAGCTAGTGACACCAAATATGGTATGTAGATTCCTCTATACTGCAGGCACGTTAAGTTTGTTTCTTTTTTAAATCGGACGACTATATCATATACCGCCCATAGGAACAATCGGTCGAAAATCAAGTTCTAGTATGCAAAACTTTTTTGTTGTATGAGATATTGTAACCAAACTTATAGAATACGCATTTAAGTTAGTTTTGTACATCCTTACCAAAGTTGGTTCAAATCGGACCACTATAACATATAGCTGTCATAGGACCGATCGGTCGAAAATCAAGTCTAATATGAAAAACTTTTTTGTTTTTTGAGATATCGTAACCAAACTGATAAAATATGTATCTAACTTGGTTTCATATATCCTGACCAAAGTAGGTTCAAATCGGACACCTATATCATATAGCTGTCATAGGACCGATCGGGTGAAAATCAAGTATGAATTTTTAGCAGTCTTAGCTTTTGACATAGTAAGTACGGAGTCTCCGACAGTCGAGAATTTTCAACTGTAGCTCCGTCCGACTAGTTTATGGTGAGTTTGTTTTTAAAATTTTTTAAAAATTGGCTTTTCTTAATACTCTTTTTCAGAGGTGCTCCCACATTTGTCATCATTACACGAGAATGCCAAAACCGACTTATCAAAGCTTTATTTTTTCTAAAAGCTAATAAATATATCTTTTTTTCATTAATACAAAGTTTAAGATTTGATTCAGTAGCTTAAGAGATATCAATTCTTTAATTAAGAAAATGATGATTTTTTCTTAGCCTTTTTTTCATACTAAGACTCGATTTTCACCCGATCGGTCCTATGACAGCTATATAATACAGTGCTCCGATTTAAACGAACTTTAGACAGGATATATAAAGCAAAGTTTTATGTATATTCTATAATTTTGGTTACGATATCTTATAAAACAAAAAAGTTTTTGATACTAAGACTTGATTTTCGCCGGATCGGTCCTCTGACAGCTATATGATATAGTGGACCGATTTGAACTAACTTTGTTAAGGATGTATAAGACTAACTTTATTATTGTTGGTTTTGTACATTCTGACCAGATTTGGTTCAAATCGGCTTCATATATCATATAGCTGCCATAGGAGCAATTGGTCGAAAATAAACTTTTATTCAAGGTATGTGGGCTCAGGGTATCATACTGTCGAGCGTGCTCGACCGTAACCGCCCACTTGCTAAGTTTTGTCTTGATGAAAAAGGATTTTTTTTTGCCATATGCGTGCGATTTTTTCTTGATTTCGTCATTCACACGATCAAGCCATGTTAAGTAAAATTCTTTGTTGCGTTTTTAATTTTTATTAAGATAGGCGATATGTCCATGTGTGTACCATGTCCGTCCCAAAATACACTGGCAAAAACTTCACCAGCCCATCGACTTGCCTTCACACGTTTTGAACGGCTATTACCAGCCTCTCGCCACTCAACTGATGACCGATTAGACTCCAGAATGTAGTGATGGATCCAAGTCTCATCCATGATGATATATCGACGCAATGCGGCACCCATTTTAAATTGAATTTTTTCCTATGCAAATGGTCATGCAAAATCGTAACCGCTGAACCTGTTGATATGCGCACAGTCTCAGCAATTTCACGCACTTTGACTCTTCGATCAGTCAACACGACTTGACGGAATTGTCTGACGATCTCTGGGCGGAGCCCCCTTGTTTCTCATCAAAATGCAGTGTTAAATCAAAACACGAAACCCAGCTTTTTCCATTTAAAAAAAAAAATTCAAAAGATTGCACCACTATTAAAAATTCTAACTCGATAGCAAAGCGTCCGACTGCGCTCAAATTGACAGCAGCCTAGAAATTAATTAGCCGACAACTTATATGACCGATCTTTATGTTTTTGTTTTCATATGAAAAGTACATTTATTTCTAATTAAGTGCCGTAGAATTTGTTTCTTCACTTGTTGACCTTTTATCCCAGCATTTTAAAAAAAAGCACTAATTGATTTATTTTTATAATTTTACATGTAAAATATGCACTGAAAATATTTTTCAACTTTGGCCGAAAACCCTGAATCAACCAGTACAGCCTATTAAGCTGTGCAAGCACTCATTTTTAAGCTTAAGAAGTTTTCTATCAAATGTTTTTTAAATTTTAAAAATATCTTCACCGATATCTTCAAAAGTTATGATTTTTGCAACCCAAAATGAGGATCTGCCCCACTGTGCGCCGCGGCACTCCGATCTGATATGTTGCCGCGTCAGTCTGCGTCAACATATAGATCGTCGCCTTTTTGTGGTTTCGAAGAATATGTCTTGCTGCCTTTTAGTGTTCACTATTGTAGCTTACGTTGAATTGGCTAAGGAAGTTCACAGCATACGCATGACTGCAAGAAAAAGTAAAGCACCTCTTATGTTTTGATATGGATACTTATTCATTTCTCGTTTATCTGCTTCCACTGAACGCTGCAAAACCGATTTGGCTTCATTCGTTGTCTGTGCTGGTTTGCATTCCGTCATTCGAAACCGGTTTAGAATGGTATCTATATACTTTTCTTGCAAAACGAAGACTTGGTGTTTCTGCATGCCCTACGTGAATTCTATGTTTAAGCATGCTTTCACTGGTCCGATATCTTTTATCTGGAATGTCTCGCTGAGATGAATCTTTATCTCCCTTAGCCATTTGAAATGATTTAAGGCCATTAACAAATCATCAACGTAAATTGTGACCAGTAGTACTTAAGAATATGTTTTGTTCCAATGGGAACTCCAAATTCCAGCTTCTTCATGAAGTCTGAGAAGCCCTCTTTCAGCTCTCCGTTTAGATAGGCTGTTACGACATCCATTTGATTAATCTCCATGTTGTGCTGCTATGGCTGCCAGTTATCTTACCGATGTAAATCGAGCAACAGGTGGTAATTTTTCGTAAAAGTCTTCTCCCAGTCACTGCGCGCAGCCCTTTGCTACTAAACGTGCCTTTTTCTTGCCCGTAGAAGTGTCATCGTTTCTTTGTCCGCAACACCATTCTATTGCCAATTACTTTTCTGTTGGTTTGTCGCTCAACAATTTCCCATGTATTGCTTTGAACTTGCGTCATGAATTCATCTTCAACTGCTTTTATTCATTCTTTAGCATCACCTGAGCTTTTCGCTTCTTGATATGTGGTTGGATCATCTGCTGTGAAAGCCGTTTTATATTTTTCGAACGGGTCCTCAAGTGATGAATCGCTGCTTTCTCGTGGTCTCCCACATTCACATTAATGTCTTTTGCTGCTGGTTGATAAATCTTGCGTGGTCTGCCTCTCTGTCCCGAGCGCAATAATCTCGGATGCCCTCTGCGACGTCATTCTTTCTTCTTCGTCCTTTGTATATGTCTTTTAAGGTTTCTGTCTACTGGTTTTCTCGAAAACTTCGAAGTCATTATGTTTGTTCTCAAAAATTTCACGGGGTTCGATCCTAAATCCGGATACACTTATGAATCTGACGTCCTTGCTGACTACTTAGAACGTGAGTCAAATTTTCCTTGGCTTTTACCTTTTATTAGTGCGTATGCCCTAATACCGAATATACGGATATATGACATCGTCGGCACCTTGGATGTCCAGAGCGTTTATGGTATATCGCCAGATAAATTTTTGGTAGATCATCGGTTTCTTATATAGCGAGCTGTATTGACAGCTTCAGCCCAGAATATTGGCGGGGCATCCGCCTGCCGCATCATGCACCTTGCCATTCCTATCAGCGTTCTGTTGTGCCGCTCTGCGATGCCATTCTGCTGGGGTGAGTGTGGAGTAGTTAAGCGTCGACCGCTTCCATTTTTATACCCTGAGCCCATTAAAAATGGGCAAAAAAGGGTATAATGCGTTTGGCAGGATGTATGTAACAGGCAGATGGAGGCGTGGCAGACCCCACAAAGTATATATATTCTTGATCAGGATCAACAGTCGAGTCGATTGAGCCATGTCCGTCTGTCTGTCCGTCCGTCTGTCTGTCCGTCTGTCCGTCTGTTTGAACGCGTCGCTCTCAGAAACCACAAGAGCACACCACCGGGCGCAGATCAAGTTTGTTTTTATTTTTGGATCGGACCACTATATCATATAGCTGCCATAGGAACGATACATCAAAAATGAAGTTTTAGTATGAAAAAGTTTTGCGTTTGTTGAGATATCAGAACCAAACTAATAGATTATGTATCGGACCTGGTATTATACATCCTGACCAAATTTGGTTAAAATCGGATAACTATATCACATAGCTGCCATAGGAACGATGCATCGTAAATGAAGTCTTTGTATGAAAAAGTTTTTTGTTCTTTGAGATATCTTAACCAAACTGATAGACTATGCATTAATGTTAGCTTTGTACATTCTGACCAGATTTGGTTCAAATCGGCTTTATATATCTATAGCTGCCATTGGAACAATTGGTCGAAAATAAACTTTTATTGAAAAGTACCTGGGCTCAGGGTATCCTACTGTCGAGCGTGCTCGACTGTAACCGCTTACTTGTTTCTTATAAAATCATCGTAGTTTCCATTTCGATATTCCGTTCCATTGTCGCTTTGTAACATTTTTGTCCTTTGGTCAGAGAAATTTTCGACAAACGTATTGTACGTTTTGAAAGCTTCAAAAACATCCGATTTCTGCGAGATAAAATAAATTTCACAATACCATGAATGGTCATCGATAACACTTGGCAACGAAATCGAACTTTTTGGCAGTTACAAGATCCAAAATAGACGAAAAATATTTTTTCTTTTTAGACCCCGTACTTAAAAAAAGTACAGGGGTCTATTGGGTTTGTTTTACCGAATATGTGCGTAACAGGCCGAAGGAGGCGTGGCAGACCCCATAAAGTATATATATTCTTGATCAGCATCAATAGCCGAGTCGAAATAACAATGTCCGTCTGTCTGTCTGTCCGTCTGTCCGTCTGATTGTCTGTCTGTCTGTCTGTATGAACACCTAGATCTCAGAGACTATAAGAGCTAGAGACACCAAACTTGGTATGTAGGTTCTTCTATACTGCAGGCGGATCAAGTTTGTTTCAAAATTCGGCCACGCCCCCTATATCGCCCACAAATTGGAAAAAAAAATTTCATATCCGAATTATAAGAGTAATTTAAAAGCTAGTGACACCAAATATGGTATGTAGATTCCTCTATACTGCAGGCACGTTAAGTTTGTTTCTTTTTTAAATCGGACGACTATATCATATACCGCCCATAGGAACAATCGGTCGAAAATCAAGTTCTAGTATGAAAAACTTTTTTGTTGTATGAGATATTGTAACCAAACTTATAGAATACGCATTTAAGTTAGTTTTGTACATCCTTACCAAAGTTGGTTCAAATCGGACCACTATAACATATAGCTGTCATAGGACCGATCGGTCGAAAATCAAGTCTAAGTATGAAAAACTTTTTTGCTTTTTGAGATATCGTAACCAAACTAATAGAATATTTGTCTAACTTTGTTTTATACACCCTGACCAAAGTAGGTTCAAATCGGACACCTATATCATATAGCTGTCATAGGACCGATCGGGTGAAAATCAAGTATGAATTTTTAGCAGTCTTAGCTTTTGACATAGTAAGTACGGGGTCTCCGACAGTCGAGAATTCTCAACTGTAGCTCCGTCCGACTAGTTTATGGTGAGTTTGTTTTTAAAATTTTTTAAAAATTGGCTTTTCTTAATACTCTTTTTCAGAGGTGCTCCCACATTTGTCATCATTACACGAGAATGCCAAAACCGACTTATCAAAGCTGTATTTTTTCTGAAAGCTAATAAATATATCTTTTTTTCATTAATACAAAGTTTAAGATTTGATTCAGTAGCTTAAGAGATATCAATTCTTTAATTAAGAAAATGATGTTTTTTTCTTAGCCTTTTTTTCATACTAAGACTCGATTTTCACCCGATCGGTCCTATGACAGCTATATAATACAGTGCTCCGATTTAAACGAACTTTAGACAGGATATAGAAAGCAAAGTTTTATGTATATTCTATAATTTTGGTTACGATATCTTATAAAATAAAAAAGTTTTTAATACTAAGACTTGATTTTCGCCGGATCGGTCCTCTGACAGCTATATGATATGGTGGACCGATTTGAACTAACTTTGGTAAGGATGTATAAGACTAACTTTATTATTGTTGGTTTTGTACATTCTGACCAGATTTGGTTCAAATCGGCTTCATATATCATATAGCTGCCATAGGAGCAATTGGTCGAAAATAAACTTTTATTCAAGGTATGTGGGCTCAGGGTATCATACTGTCGAGCGTGCTCGACCGTAACCGCCCACTTGCTAAGTTTTGTCTTAATGAAAACGGATTTTTTTTTTGCCATATGCGTGCGATTTTTTCTTGATTTCGTCATTCACACGATCAAGCCATGTTGAGTAAAATTCTTTGTTGCGTTTTTAATTTTTATTAAGATAGGCGATATGTCCATGTGTGTACCATGTCCGTCCCAAAATACACTGGCAAAAACTTTACCAGCCCATCGACTTGCCTTCACACGTTTTGAACGGCTATTACCAGCCTCTCGCCACTCAACTGATGACCGATTAGACTCCAGAATGTAGTGATGGATCCAAGTCTCATCCATGGTGATATATCGACGCAATGCGGCGCCCATTTTAAATTGAATTTTTTCCTATGCAAATGGTCATGCAAAATCGAAACCGCTGAACCTGTTGATATGCGCACAGTCTCAGCAATTTCACGCACTTTGACTCTTCGATCAGTCAACACGACTTGACGAAATTGTCTGACGTCTCTGGGCGGAGCCCCCTTGTTTCTCATCAAAATGCAGTGTTAAATCAAAACACGAAACCCAGCTTTTTCCATTTAAAAAAAAAAATTCAAAAGATTGCACCTCTTATGTTTTGATATGGATACTTATTCATTTCTCGTTTATCTGCTCCCACTGAACGCTGCAAAACCGATTTGGCTTCATTCGTTGTCTGTGCTGGTTTGCATTCCGTCATTCGAAACCGGTTTAGAATGGTATTTATATACTTTTCTTGCAAAATGAAGACTTGGTGTTTCTGCATGCCCTACGTGAATTCTATGTTTAAGCATGCTTTCACTGGTCCGATATCTGGAATGTCTCGCTGAGATGAATCTTTATCTCCTTAAGCCATTTGGAATGATTTATGGCCATTAACAAATCATCAAAGTAAATTGTGACCAGTAGTACTTAAGTATATGTTTTGCTCCAATGGGAACTCCAAATTCCAGCTTCTTCATGAAGTCTGAGAAGCCCTCTTTCAGCTCTCCGTTTAGATAGGCTGTTACGACATCCATTTGATTAATCTCCATGTTGTGCTGCTATGGCTGCCAGTTATCTTACCGATGTAAATCGAGCAACAGGTGGTAATTTTTCGTAAAAGTCTTCTCCCAGTCACTGCGCGCAGCCCTTTGCTACTAAACGTGCCTTTTTCTTGCCCGTAGAAGTGTCATCGTTTCTTTGTCCGCAACACCATTCTATTGCCAATTACTTTTCTGTTGGTTTGTCGCTCAACAATTTCCCATGTATTGCTTTGAACTTGCGTCATGAATTCATCTTCAACTGCTTTTATTCATTCTTTAGCATCACCTGAGCTTTTCGCTTCTTGATATGTGGTTGGATCATCTGCTGTGAAAGCCGTTTTATATTTTTCGAACGTGTCCTCAAGTGATGAATCGCTGCTTTCTCGTGGTCTCCCACATTCACATTAATGTCTTTTGCTGCTGGTTGATAAATCTTGCGTGGTCTGCCTCTCTGTCCCGAGCGCAATAATCTCGGATGCCCTCTGCGACGTCATTCTTTCTTCTTCGTCCTTTGTATATGTCTTTTAAGGTTTCTGTCCACTGGTTTTCTCGAAAACTTCGAAGTCATTATGTTTGTTCTCAAAAAATTCACGGGGTTCGATCCTGAATCCGGATACACTTATGAATCTGACGTCCTTGCTGACTACTTAGAACGTGAGTCAAATTTTCCTTGGCTTTTACCTTTTATTAGTGCGTATGCCCTAATACCGAATATACGGATATATGACATCGTCGGCACCTTGGATGTCCAGAGCGTTTATGGTATATCGCCAGATAAATTTTTGGTAGATCATCGGTTTCTTATATAGCGAGCTGTATTGACAGCTTCAGCGCAGAATATTGGCGGGGCATCCGCCTGCCGCATCATGCACCTTGCCATTTCTATCAGCGTTCTGTTGTGTTGCTCTGCGATGCCATTCTGCTGGGCTGTGTGTGGAGTAGTTAAGCGTCGACCGCTTCCGTTTTTTCTTATAAAATCATCGTAGTTTCCATATTGATATTCTGATCCATTGTCGCTTTGTAACATTTTTGTCCTTTGGTCAGAGAAATTTTCGACAAACGTATGGTACGTTTTGAAAGCTTCAAAAACATCCGATTTCTGCGAGATAAAATAAATTTCACAATACCATGAATGGTCATCGATAACACTTGGCAACGAAATCGAACTTTTTGGCAGTTACAAGAACCAAAATAGACGAAAAACATTTTTTTTTTTTTTTTTAATGGTGAGATTTTTTTTTAGAATTTTTAAAAAATCTGGCTTTTTTTATTCCTTTTTTTTAGAGGTGCGCCCACATTTGTAATCATTACTCGAGAATGCCAAAACCGATTTATCAAAGCTTTATTTTATCTAAAAGCTAATGAATATATCTATATTTCATTTATACACAGTCTTGATTTAAACCAGTTGTTTAAGAGATATCAATTTTTGAATAAAGAAATTGCTGATTTTTTTTTGGTTTTTTTTAAGCTTTTTTCACTAAAAAATTCGAGGAAAATTCGAAACAATTTTTTTACATTTTATTGACTATTTTATTTGCGTAGCTGCTGTAATTACACGTTGTTTAAGATATGATTCATTAAAATCTATGGTGAGACGGCGATATGATATTATGTTGAGTCGAGGCATGTTTTTGTCGACTTTTTTGACTTCGTTGTGGTGTGGCATGACCTTTAGTATGAACATTTTTTGTGTTTCTTGAGATATCCCAACCAAACTCTCAGAATTTGAATTTGTTATTGTTTTACACATTGTGACCAAAGTTGGTTTAAACTATGATTTTACCATGAATCAATAGAGAGAGAGGGCTACAAAAATATTGAGACGTTAAATTATTTCTCTATATTTTAGTGCACTCGCTGTAGACTAGAACATTTACGATTTTTTTACTATACTAACATGTTTTGTTTTGAAATTTTATTTCCCAATAGAACTTAAGCACTGTCAAGCACTGTAATGAGAATTTTCATATTCTGTTGTGTTTGTTCTATTTCAAAACAAAATATTAGAACATATAACATTGCTGTCAAAGCTACACTAGAACAAAGTGTCTGGAAGTACTGTACAGTAGTGAAGTAGAATTTCAAAATATTTTGTGCAGCTCTTTAGTATTTACAACAAAAAATTTAAAATGTTCATCAAATAGTATTGCTGGGCACCACAGCATATTTTATAGAAAAAATTTAGTGTCCTAATTATCAGGCTGTCCGATCTAACAAGTGTCCAAACCAGGGGTGCTCAAAGCTGCCTTAACTTAACATGTAACTTAAATTTTTTTGTTTCAATGTGTACACTCGAAAAACAGGTACATGTTTCTTCAAGTAAAAAAATTAAATTACAAATGAAAAGATGCGTAAGACGATTCACAACAAAATATAGTTTTGCGTTTTCAGTGTATGCGAAACAATAAGGCAACAACAAATTACAACAAAGTCTATGAAATTGTAGTTGCTGAACTCGGCGACATGTCAAAAAATGAAAAGAAAGAGAGCGAATGCGTAAAATTGTTTTTGTTTTAAAAGGATCGAAAGGGACGGAAAACGAAAAGTCAAAAATTGTTTGTGTAATTTTTCAATGTGCACTAGGAGCCTACTAATGTGTAAACTCACACACTTCCAAATGATATGTGCACAACAAAAACAAATGTGCGTCGTGCGTATAGGCACTGAGCACCCCTGGTCAAAACTATTGAAATTGAACATCGTTTTTTTTTACCCATCAATTCTAATTATATTATAACTTTACACTTGCAAATAATAACGATCCTTTTTAGCCGAAATACCAAATATTTTATAGTTTTTCAGTATATTGTTAAGGAAATCAAACGCGAACAAATATAGGTTTAAATTGCGGTTCGTAAAGAAAAAAAAAGCAAATATTACAGGAAGTTATTTTTTAATTATCGTGTGTCGTGTAACTTATCACACAAAAAAAAAAACCTCTACACGAGGTAAAAGTCTAGTGACGAAAGCATATTCCAGCCCCAAAATTTCTGATATCCAATTTTGTGACGAACAAAATTAAGTTTAATTTAAAACGTTTCAATAAAAATATAAATTTTAAAATATTAGCATTCTGCACTGTGCGCAAAATGGGTGAGCTATCACGAATAAATAAATAAATACTTTATTCGCAGTACTGAATGACAATTTTTTTTAAATTTATATTTTTATTGAAAAGCTTTATATAAAATTTTATTTTGTTCATATATCTATACCTTCAATAGTTTGGAAACTGTTAAGGTTTTAATTTTAGCTGGATTTTTCCGCTAGTTTAGCGGGAAGGTAAAAAAGTCGTTAAACATTTCTAGATCTTCATCATTACATCTAAGGTTTTTAGCGCTTTGATGCAAACAGACAAACAATTTTTTCATCTCATTTTGAAAAGTTCACTAAAAATTTTAAATTTAATTATCTTTTCAACTAGTTGTCGGATTCGGGTGATCGAGGTATCAATCAACGCGTATTTTTATACCCTGAGCCCATTAAAAATGGGCATAAAAGGGTATAATGTGTTTGGCCAAATGAATGTATGGCAGTAGGAGGCGTGGCAGACCCCAAGAAGTATATATATTCTTGATCAGTAGCAACAGCCGAGTCGATTGAGCCATGTCCGTCTGTCTGTCCGTCTCTTTGAACGCGTCGATCTCAGAAACTATAAAAGCTAGAGACATCAAACTTGGTATGTAGGTTACTGGATACCATACGCAGATCAAGTTTGTTTTTATTTTTGGA
Organism: Drosophila falleni; assembly: GCA_035045575.1. Lineage (NCBI taxonomy): Eukaryota > Metazoa > Arthropoda > Insecta > Diptera > Drosophilidae > Drosophila > Drosophila falleni. The sequence continues at coordinate 2,041,858 of JAWNOV010000056.1, read as the reverse complement.
TGGGTTCCCTATATGATATATATAGCTGCCATAGGAACGATACATCGAAAATGAAGATTTAGTATAAACTAGTCGGACGGAGCTACAGTCGAGCATTCTCGACTATCGGAGACCCCGTACTTACTATGTCAAAAGCAAAATTCATACTTGATTTTCACCCGATCGGTCCCCTGACAGCTGTATGATATAGGTGTCCGATTTGAACCAACTTTGGTCAGGATATTTGAAACCAAGTTAGATACATATTCTATCGGGGTTTTTCATACTAAGACTTGATTTTCACCCGATCGGTCCTATGACAGCTATATGATATAGTGGTCCGATTTGAACCAACTTCGGGCAGAATATATATAACTAAGTTGTGTGCTTATTCTATCAGTTTGGTTACGATATCTCATTAAACAAAAAAGTTTTTCATACTAAGACTCGATTTTCACCCGATCGGTCCTATGACAGCTATATCATAAAGGTGTCCGATTTGAACCAACTTTAATCAGGATAGATGAAACCAAGTCAGATACATATTCTATCAGTTTGGTTACGATATCTCAAAAAACAAAAAAGTTTTTCATACTTAGACTTGATTTCCGCCCGATTGGTCCTATGACAGCTATATGTTATAGTGGACCGATTTGAACCAACTTTAGTAAGGATGTACAAAACTAACTTAAATGCATATTCTATAAGTTTGGTTACGATATCTCATAAAACAAAAAAGTTTTTTTATACTAAAACTTGATTTTCGACCGATTGTTCCTATGGGCGCTATATGATAAAGAGGTCCGATTCAAAAAAGAAACAAACTTAACGTGCCTGCAGTATAGAGGAAACTACATACGATTTGGTGTCACTAGCTTTTAAATTGCTCTTATAAATTGGATATGAAATTTTTTTTTCCAATTTGTGGGCGATATAGGAGGCGTGGCCGAATTTTGAAACAAACTTGATCTGCCTGCAGTACAGAGGAACCTACATACCAAGTTTGGTGTCTCTAGCTCTTATAGTCTCTGAGATTCAGGTGTTCATACAGACACACGGACAGACAGACAGACGGACAGACAGACAGACAGACAGACAGACGATAAAACAAACCCAATAGACCCCTGTACTTTTTTTAAGTACGGGGTCTAAAAAGTTTTTTGTTTGTTGAGATATCAGAGCCAAACTGATAGATTACAATAGGCAAAAGCCCAAAAGTTACAAAAGCCAAAACCACTTTTTTGGATAGATTTGGGGACAAAACCGACGAAAAACTTTTTCTTCTTTTTTTATGGTGAGATTTTTTTTTCGCATTTTTCAAAAAGTTGGCTTTTTTTTATTACTTATTTTTAGAGGTTCGCCCACATTTGTAATCATTACTCGAGAATGCCAAAACCGATTTATCAAAGCTTTACTTTATCTAAAAGCTAATGAATATATCTATATTCCATTTATGCACAGTCTTAGATTTAAACCAGTAGTTTAAGAGATATCAATTTTTGAATAAGGAAAATTATGATTTTTTCTTAGCTTTTTTTTTTTAGCTTTTTTCACTTAAAAATTCGAGGATAGGTTAAAACAATTTTTTACATTTTATTGACTATTTTATTTGCGTAGCTGCTGTAATTACACGTTGTTTAAGATATGATTCATTAAAATCTATGGTGAGACGGCGATATGATATTATTTTGTGTCGAGGCATGTTTTTGTTGACTTTTTTGACTTCGTTGTGGAGCGGCATGACCTTTAGTATGAAAATTTTTTTTTTTTGAATTTGTTATTATTTTACACATTATGACTAAAGTTGGTTTAAATCGGTTAACTATATCATGTAGCTGCCATAGGAACGATCGATACGAACGGTCGATAAGCAAGCTTTAGTATGAAAAACTTTTTTGTTTTTCGGTCTTGGCATTCTCGAGTAATGATGACAAATTTGGGCGCACCTCTTAAAAAAAAGTATTAAAAAAAACCATATTTTGAAAATTTAAAAAAAAAAATCTCACCATAAAAAAAAATAAATGTTTTTCGTCGGTTTTGGCCCCAAATCTATCCAAAAAAGTGGATTTGGTTCTTGGAACTCGCAAAAAGTTCGATTTTGTTGCCTAGTCTTATGTATCGGAGCTGGTATTATACATCCTGACTATATTTTATTAAAATCGGTTAACTATATCATATAGCTTCCATAGGATCGATACATCGAAAATGAAGTTTTAATATGAAAAAGTTTTGTGTTTGTTCAGATATCAGAACCAAACTGATGGAATATGCATTAATGTTGGTTTTGTACATTTTGACCAGATTTGATTCAAATCGGCTTCATATATCATATAGCTGCCATAGGAACAATTGGTCAAAAATAAATCCTACTGTCAAGCGTGCTCGACTGTAGCCGTCCGGTTCTACAGTCGACCATTCTCAATTGTCGGAGACCCCGTACTTACTATGGCAAAAACTAATAATGAAAAAATTAAAAAAATATTTAGTTAACTTTAATGCATATTCAGATTGATTGCGATGTCTCGTAAAACATAAAAGATTTTCATGCTAAGGTTTTTATACGCGCGATCGGACCTATGGCAGCTTTATGATATAGTGGACCGATTTAAACCAACTTTGATAAGAATGTAGAGGATTAACTTAAATTTATATTCATAACCAACTTATTGTTTGGTTACGTTATCTTATAAAACAAAAAAGTTTTTATACTAAAACTTGATTTTCGACCGATTGTTTCTATGGGTGCTTTATGATATAGTCGTCCGATTCAAAAAAGAAACAAACTCAATCTGCCTGCAATATAGAGGAATCTACATACCAAATTTGGTGTCACTAGTTTTTAAATTGCTCTTATAACTTGGATATGACATTTTTTTTCCGATTTGTGGCCGATATAGGGGGAGTGGCTGAATTTTTAAAAATGCTTGGAATATAGAGGTGTCTCTTCCTCTTATTTTCTCTGAGATCTAGGCGCTCATACAGATGGACAGTCAGACAGACATACATTGCTATATCTACTCAGCTATTGATGCTGATCAAGAATATGTATGCTTTATGGGGTCTGCCACGCCTCCTTCTGTTACGCATATATTCGGTAAAACAAACCCAATAGACCCCTGTACTTTTTTTAAGTACGGGATCAAAGAATGTTAACAAAAGGCTCCAACGGCCCCATTAGCGGCAATCCTTTGAATTTTGACCCTCCCACTTACACCTCCTTATCTTATAATCCAGCTAAGCTAAAAAAGTTTTTGTACGCCATATCGTTATTTTGGACTAAGCCTTTCGCTCGGTATAAAACTCGATCTGATCGGACAGGCGTAACAAATTGTCAATATTAGCAATTTAAATTTTATTTGGTGCATATATATTTGGTTAGTAATTATGAACACATTTGCATCAAATATCAAATTTCGGTAAAATGGCGCTTACGTAATTTATGCAAATAGGGCTCGAAATAAACTGAAACAAATCAAATAAAATTTAAAGTGTGAAGGTGTTAACTACGATGTCACTACGATACCCGGAGCGAAGAGTGTGCCTCTTCATTGCAGGTCGCCTCCTCGCGGAAACCTCTATCACCACCAAATATGCTCTCACAGGCTGCTGCAGCTGACGCTTCGGCAACAACAACTTTAACTGTGTCAATAGTCGTCGTACCATATTCTGATGGCTAAGCGCAAACTCTTTAAGCCACTGCTTCGATCGCAGTCGCAGCGTCAAAACCAGAGAACTCAGATAGGCAGACCGAAATGGATCACTTCATTCAAATAAAGCGAAAACTTAGCCTACAAAAAAAACGGGGAAATAAAACACAAATTAACCGCGGTGACTTAAACCAAACTGCTGAGGATCCAGTAAACAGCACCTGATACCGTCAACGACCAGCCTACCGACATGGACCAAAGAAAGTACACCCCTCCCTATATACATCCGGGAGAAGATGACCAACGCATTGGTGAATAAGATTGTTAATCTTATTACGAACAACAATTTTTAAGTCATTCGTCTTATTAAAGAAAAATCAAGCTCCTAACAAGAGACGAGGAACATTTCCGCAAGAAATCTAGTAATCTAAATGAAGCTAAGAAAAACTTTTACACTTATCAACTAAAAAGCAGCAAGGGCCTGCAGGTTGTACTTAAAAGTATTGAACCGGATGTAACCCCTTCCGAGGTCACAAGTGCGTTAAAAGAGAAGGGCTTTCTCGCTAAGAGAGTTACAAACATTTTAAACATAAGCAAAATACCGCAATCTCTCTTCAATGTTGAGCTGGAGCCAGATAGTAAAGCTCCAAAGAAAAATGAAGTGCACCCGATCAACAAGCTACAGCTTCTGCTGCATCGCCGGATCACTGTTGAGGAACCACACAAACGGAATGGTCCAGTTCAATGTTCAAACTTCCAGGAATATGGGCATACCAGGACATACTGCACGCTGCGTTCGGTATGTGTAGCTTGTGGAGACTCCCATGGCCCTGATTCCTGCAAAGTCAACAAGAATAACGCTAGTACAAAAACGTGCGGAAACTGCGGTGGAAATATCACAGCTAATTACAGAGGCTGTCCAGTGTACAAAGAACTAAAAAGCCGCATGCGACGTATACCAACAGCGCGCCACCCGCACCTGCCAGGTGCAACTATAGCATCCCAAACTACACCCGACGTCTTCTTCGCCAAAGCAGCCAGGTCCTCATTTGGTCCCGCAAACACTGTCAACGGCATATCTTTCGCTAATGCTTTAAATTCTGGCCTTCAAAAATCAACTCCCTCAGCAGCGCCCCCAAGGGTAAACCAAGAAGATTCGAGTATGGATAACGCGCAGCAGCCCATGAAGCAGTCACAAAACTCTATTGAAGCGATGATTCTCACCCAACAACAAAGTATGATGGGGGTCATGTCGTTTATGAGATCAACTATGCAAAATCTTATGCAAAATCAAAACACCTTGATACAGATGCTTGCAATCCAAATAATCAATGGCGCCTCTACGAATATCTCTGTGGAACGCCAACGGTGTTTCACGGCATAAACTTGAACTTACCCAATTCCTATACGACAATCACATTGATGTAATGCTGCTTTCTGAGACGAAGCTTACTAACAAATATAACTTTCAAATACGTGGGTACATATTCTACGGCACAGATCACCCGGATGGAAAAGCACACGGCGGAACCGGTATTCTAATAAGAAACCGTTTCAAACACGAATTCCACAAAAGGTTTGCGGCAAACTATCTACAAGCCACATCTATAATTGTACAATCGGACATCAGCAATCTTACTATTGCCGCTGTAAAATGTCCTCCCCGCTTTAGAATCTCTGAAGATCAATTCAATTCTGGGTAGTTCTACATACTGGCCAGCAGACCCTAACAAACAACCAGACTTAATAGATTTTGCTGTGACAAAAAACATCCCACGCAATCTGATAAGCGCCGTAGCACTTTCGGATCTTTTCTCCGACCACTTCCCCGTGTTATAAAATCTACTCCAATCCCCGGAGTATGTGGAATATTCTAATAGACTCACAACATACAGAACCAACTGGCTCAAGTACAAGAAATACGTTAGCTCTCATCTTGATCTTGCTCCGCAGTTCAACATCGAAGCGGACATTGACTGCTCTGCTGACTTATTAGAATCAGTACTTGTTGCAGCAGCTAAGATCTCTACTACACAACGCGCGCATGTGCAGACCAATACGTTACTAATCTTTAAATAGAACAACTTGTTTTGGAAAAGCGACGATTGCGACGTGAATGGCAGTCTCACCGGTTGCCATCTACAAAACAGCGCTTTAAAAGATGCTTCACGCAGACTCAGCAAAGCTCTTAAGCATGAAGAAGCAGATGCCCAACGCCACTACATAGTGCAATTATCACCAACCAGTACCAAGCTTCCTTTGTGGAGGGCTCACCCTACGCTAAGTGCGCCGATCGAAACAGTAACGCCAATAAGAAACTCCTCAGACTGCTGGGCCCGTAGCGACAAAGACAGAGCTAACACATTTGCTGCTCACCTACGTCATGTATTCCAACCAAATCCCGCAACAAATTCGTTTTTACTATCATCCTGTGTATCTGATAGTCCTGGCCTGAACCACCTGAATTTCGTCCAAATGTAATTGTAAAAGTCATAAAAGAACAGATGAAACCAAAGAAAGCTCCAGGCTGCGATCTAATAACTCAAAAAAATGATTATTGAACTTCCAAACTGTGCTATTTCCCTCATCTGTAAACTTTTCAACGCGATTACAACACTCGGCTACTTCCCAAAAAAATGAAAGAAATCACTCATTATAATGATTCCCAAACCTGGAAAAGATCACACAATACCATCATCTTACAGACCAATTAGCCAACTACGGTGCTTGTCTAAGCTTTTTGAAAAATGCCTCTTGACGCGCATAATTCCTCATCTGAGAACACACAACACAATCCCAACACATCGATTTGGCTTCCGAGAAAAACATGGAAGCAAGTTAACCGAATAACATCTGAAATACGTACAGCATACGAACATCGGAAATACTGCAGAGCAATATTCCTCGACGTCTCCCAGGCCTTCGATCGAGTGTGGCTTGATGGTCTGATGTATAAAATAAAAACGACGCTCCCAGTGTATACTCATAAGCTTCTCGAGTCGTACCTCTATAATAGAGTCCCAGAGTTTCCCCGGGAAGTGTACTGGGACCAACACTATACGTAATTTACACAGCGGACATCCCCATAAACGAGCGGCTAACAACATCTACGTTTCCCGCGACACCGCAATTCTTAGTCGTTCCCCATTAAAACAACAGCACGTCTACTTGAACATTTGGCGGTAGTAGAGAATTGGCTAGCCGACTGGCGTATTAAAATAAATAAATAAAAGTGTAAACACATCACGTTCACTCTCAACATGCAAACATGTCCTTCGTTAGCACTGTCTAATACGCAACTCCCACAAGCCAAAGAAGTAACGTACCTTGGCGTTCATCTTGATAGACGGCTCACCTGGCGTCGTCACCTTGAAGCAAAAAAAAAGCAGGTTAAAGTCAAAGCCAATAATCTCTATTGGCTTTTGAAACCCGATCTCCTCTCAGCTTGGACTACAAGGTCCTACTTTACAATTCCACCATAAAACCAGTGTGGACCTACGGCTCGCAGCTGTGGGGAAACGCGTGCAGTAGCAAAATTGATATTATCCAGCGAGCACAATCAAAAATCCTGAATACTATCACTGGGGCACCATGGTATGTTCGAAACGAGAACATTCATAGAGATATGAACGTTATATACGTCAAAGATGAGATAGCAAGACAAAAGGCGATCTAAAACATTAAGCTATCTTTGCACCCAAATCCTCTAGCTCAACGGTTAACTCGGGTTTGCAGATGAACCCGCCTTAAACAAAACGACCTTTCAGCCCAGCAATAAACCCCTGGGGCACTGAAGATCATATAAAGTCAACATGACTGTTAGTTAAGCTTTAAATATAAGGTTTGTTAAACTTATTGTAAGTCTCCCTTGGAGAAGATTCAATAAATAAAGGCAAAGTAAAAAAAAAAAAAAAAAAAAAAAATGTCTCAATCACTTAATTTAATTTTTCCACAGCCCGTGAATATTTTAAAATAAGTGTCCCTCACGACTCATTAACTGTCATTTGTGATCCAACATCCATATGATTGTTAATGAGATTAAGCCCAAAAGGCGTAGTGAATCCTTGCCTGTTTCCCTTACAGCCGGCAGCTCCAATGTACATAAGCCTGCCAGTACGATTTCAAAAACTAGTTGCCTAGTGTTATGTATCGGAGCTGGTATTATACATCCTGACTATATTTTATTAAAATCGGTTAACTATATCATATAGCTGCCATAGGAACGATACATCGAAAATGAAGTTTTAGTATGGAAAAGTTTTTTGTTTGTTGAAATATCAAAACCAAACTGATAGAATATGCATCTGGGCTGGTATTTTACTTCCTGACCAAATTTGATTAAAATCGGTCCACTATATCATATAATTGCAATAGACACGCTCAATCGAAAATTAAGTCTTAGTATGAAAAAGTTTTTTGTTTAACCAAACTGTGCATTAAACTTGGTTTTGTCCATCCTGACCGAAGTTCGTTCAAATCGGTCGACTATATCATATAGCTGTCATACGATCGATCGGTAAAAAATCAAGCCTAATATAAAAAGTTTTTTATTTATAAGGCATCCTAACCAAACTGATAGATTTTGCATTAGTGTTGGTTTTGTATATTCTGTCCAGATTTGGTTCAAATCGGTTCCATATATCATATAGCTGTCACAGGAACAATTGGTCGAAAAACAACCTTATAAAAGAGTACCTGGGCTCAGGGTATCCTACTGTTGAGCGTGCTCGACTGTAACCATCCACTTGTCTTTGATAGTTTTTATACCTTGAGCCCATTAAAAATGAGCGAAAAAGGGTATAATGCGTTTGGCCGAATGTATGTTACAGGCAGAAAGAGGCGTGGCAGACCCCAAAATGTATATATATTCTTGATCAGGATCAACAGCCGAGTCGATTGACCCATGTCCGTCTGTCCGGATGCTTAAACGCCTCGGTCTTAGAAACCATAGGCTCCTGGATACCATAGGCAGATCAAGCTTGTTTTTATTTTTGGATCGGTCCACTATATCATATAGCTGTCATAGGAAAGGTGCATCGAAAATAAAGTTTTTGTATGGAAAAGTTTTTTGAGTACATGGACACAGGGTATTTAACTGTCGAGCGCACTCGACTGCAACCGCCCACTAGTTTATCTTAAACTGCGCAGCGTAGTGAACAAGCTATCGACTTGCTGTGTAAGTTGAAATCATTTGTGCTTTGTGGTCCTAATAAATAGCATTTTTATTTTTGGTTAACCCGAATCGTCCTGAGCAACGTTTTTTCGAGTTTCTTCATAAAACTTTTAGGACTAATAAATTTTAGGTCGCTGAATCCGAAAAAGACATTCATATTGTTCGTCCTTGTCAGGATATTCGACAACACCATTTTTTCAGCAGTTACCATATGGTAACGCTGGGAATAACAGGGTACAGGCTTTTTTAATACTACAAAATACGAATATTTGCGAAAAAATCTAATAAAAACAGTTTTATTCAACAGGGGGGCTCCTTTTTGACATATTTGACAAAATTTGGTTCAAATCGGTACACTCAATGCACTACGACAGCTAAGACATCGGATCAATCGTGGCCAAATTCACCTCTAGTATGGAAAACTTATTTGTTTTCTGAGATATCTCAACCAAACTCGCAAAATATGCATTTAAGCTGGTTTTATTCATCCTGTCCAAATTTTCAAATCGGCTTACTATATCATATAGCTGCCACAGGAACAATCATATTTTATGAACAAACAGTACCAAAACGCGATTAATAAGTATAGAAAAACCTGTACCCTGTACTTCCCAAAACAAAAAGCGTAAATTTACCGAGAAAGTTGTTATTTTTAAACTTCTTTTTATTATTAAAAAGAGCAGTCTTTTACCTTTCTAATGATGTGTGCATAGCATATAGTTCAGTACTAAAATTAGTTAAACGATTTAAATTTACTTGCGACGAATTGCCAAATGCCTTTTTTTTGCTTTGCAGAACACAGTGGTTAACTTAAAGCGCATTTTTCGATCAGTTAACTTCGAGAGTTTGTTTCAATCAATATTTGATCGGTTAGAGATAACAAATTACTCTTAGAATATCATATTAAAGTTAATCTAATGATAATATATTGTCTAAAAATGAAGTTTTTGTAAATGCCTATTGTTTGTTACCATATGTTAACGCTGCAAATATTAGGGTTAACTTAGTTTCGCATTTCCCCCTAAATATTTATTTATTTATTCTTGTGTGTGTGTTTGTTTGTGTATTTCGGCTTTTCCTTGACACCTTGCGCACACAAGATAGTTGTTATTGTAAGCACAACAATTGTTTTAAATTTTAAGCAGTTCATCCTAATATATCAGTTACTCAGGTCCCGAGACTCCATTGGCATCACGTTTGTGTTAAGACGATACGTTGTCTTTATCGCCCTCTCCGGGTATTGTTAGCCTATTCAATTCACCTACACCTTCTGCTGGTGGTTCTATCACTCAGACAACAGAGTCGGCCCAAGTCATCGTGTCTTCGGTGTGGGTTGAATCTGGTCGGAAGGGTAGACCTCCTCGCACTGCAGTTCCCAAAAATAGTACTGATACCGTAGATCCGAGATCCCTATTCTAAATGTTGTTGCTCCTCGTAAGCAAGTATTCGGGTCTAGGTTATCCTCGAACACTACTTGTGAATCTGTGGCGGCATAAATTTCTGATAAATTTCTGCTTATGTCTCAATCCATTCGAGGTGAAAGACCTTCGGACCGTGAAGACGTGTTTCTTTGAAGCGCTCTGAATTTATCAAAACTAAATAGTACCCAAGTGCGGTAAAAATCTAAAATTAGGCCAAGAGCCCCCTAGTGCGATGCGCACGATTATCCATTTAGTTTTGGAAGTGTAATTAAACAAAATTATATACTAAAGGCAAATCAAATTGAATTTGAGTTGAACAAGTGTTAACTTCGATGAGTCACTACGATACCCGTGCCCAACGTCAGCGCGAGCAAGACGAGCGGCGACTCTTTTTGGCCAAAAATAACGCTTACTTTAGCTTTGTCTCCGAAGCAAAACCACAAACGCAACACGCAACAGCCGAAAAATCAAAGCAGAACCTCAAAGCCGTAGAATATGTGAAAGCGCGTTCTTGCTCTCCGATTTTACCAATTACAACTCCAAAAACCTGGAGCGAAGACTGTGCCTCTCCATTACCGACCCCCTCACCTCGGAATTCACTATCACCACCTAACTTGCCCCTTCAAGTCGCTGCAGCTAAAGCTACGGCAACAACAACGTTAACTGTGTCAACAGTCGTCGTACCATCTTTTGCTGACCAAGCGCAATCTCTTTCAACTACTGCTTCGATTGCAAGCGCAGCGTCAAAAGCAGGGGAACCGGCTAGGCAGACCGGAATGGATCGCTACATTTAAGTAAAGCGAAAACTTTGCCCAACAAAAATCAAAAAATAACCGCGGTGACTCAAACCAAACTGCTGGGGACCTAGTACACCATCAATGAGTTTGCACCGCTGGTTGATACTGTCAACGACCAGCCTACCGAAGCTGAAAATGGACCAAAGAAACTAAAGCCCCCACCTATATACATTCGGGAAAAGATATCCAACTCATTAGTGAACAAGATCGTTGACCTAGTAGGAAACAACAATTTTCATGTCGTTCCTTTAATTAAAGTGAACATTCACGAATTCAAGCTTCAACCAAAAGACGAGGAGCATTTCCGTAAAATCTCCAACAAAAGCAAAATTTCGCAACCACTTATCAAAGGTGTGCTCGAGCCAGATAGTAGAGCTCCAAAGAAAAATTAAGTCCACCAGATCTACAAACTACATCTTCTGCTGTATCACCGGATGACTGTTGAGTAGCCACACAAACGGAACGGCCGAGTCTAATGCTCAAACTACCACGAATATGGGCATTCCAGGACGAACTGCACGCTGCGTACGGTATGCGTAGTTTGTGGCGACTCCCATGACCTTGATTCATGCTCAGTTAACATGGATGACCCTTGTACAAAATAGTGCGGGAACTGCGGTGAAAACCACACAGCTAATTACATAGGATGCTCAGTGAACAAGGAACTAAAAAACAGTATCCGACGAGTACCAACAGCGCGCCATCAGCATCTGCCAGGTGCATCTCAAACTACAACAAACGTTTTTTTTCGCCAAAGCAGCAAGGTTGTAATTCGAGTACGGATAACGCTCAGCAACCCACGCAGTAGTCACAAAGCTCTATTGAAGCGATGATTTTCACCCTACAACAAAATATAATGGTGTTCATGTCATTTATGAGATCAACATCTAACTAACTAACTACTAAAAATCAAAACACTTTAATACAGATGCTTGCATCTCAACAATCTAAAAATTCAATGGCGCCTCTACAAATATCTCTGTGAAACGCCAACGGAGTTTCACGGCATAAGTTTGAACTTACTCAATTCCCATATAACAAGCACACTGATGTTATGCTGCTTTCTGAGACACATCTTACTAAAGGTAAGGTCAGACAGGCAAAATATTTAACACAAAATCAAGCGTCAGATGTCTGTACAAATTAAAACTGTTTATCTAAATTTTGGTCGCCGGTCAAACGTTAGGCAAAACCATCGAAATAGTTGGCAATGCTGATTTAGTACAAAACTCGGTTAGCATGAAAACAATTTGTGAAGCTTTCACACATTTGATACAGACATATTTTTGGAACAAAATGATAACTAAATAAAATGCCTACTTTTCTCAATGCTTTGCTTTATGCGCTGGCATCGAATAATGTGTTGAACAATAAAAGAATTTATATTAATTTTGTTGTTGCATCAATATATACCCTCCATGCTGTTGAGGAGGTTAATGAAAATAAGCAGAAAGCAAAGAAAATTGAATATATTAAATAATTTCTGACACGGACAGCTGTGTAATAGGCACAGGTCATAGGTTGGCTAGTAACCCGCTTTCCCAAAAAAAAAATTTTTTATTATAACACCACAAGCCCTGCCTAAAACCTCTAGTGATTTTTAAACAAACTGTTTACAAATTTTCGAGTTATATGTGTTATAAGGTATGTTTTATAAATTCATAAATTAATTTAAAATAATTTTATTCAATTTTATAAAATACCTTAATACCTTAACCTTTCCAAAATATTTTTGTTATTTGAAAGCATTGCTTGCATACTTTCAGAAACACCACCTTTTGGGTTACTTTTAGAGATTTTTAGAACACACATTACTATAAGCAATATATCTTTGTAGTTAAATTAGTCTTTGTAGTCATTTTAAACTTTATATAAGTTAAAATTATTTAAAAAAAAAACCTTTCTTGCGCTTTCAGCATACAAGATACAAGAGCGGGTCATTTGTTTTTTTGCGACAAAACAACGAATTCTAAGAAGGTTTGCCCAATAAGCCATCGGTCTAATTTCAAAATAGAGCTTATGAAATAAAATTAATTTTTTGTTACTCCATACAAATTAACCGACTCTATTATCCAAGACAGTTTTACAAATTCTGTACAGCCTAAAAGCCCACAATTGGCTTTGTCGAGACCCTAGAAATGAACAACAATTGCTGTTAAATGTAAAAATTATAAAATTAAATTACGTTGTTTTTTAAATATAGCAAAAGGGCATTAAATATATTTTTAATTAATTTGTTTGTACCAAATATACCAACAATGAAGATAACTCATCTTTGTGTACGCGCAAGTTGGTGTGAAAAATTAGAGCTCTACACTTCATATAATTTCAGGAATACTACCACTGTTGAAATTTATACTTGACAATTCATACTTGATTGAAAGCAATGAAAGATTCAGAGTGTCAATTTTATTTTGTTATTTTATGTGATGTGATACCAATCTGGATGGATTTTGGAAGTTACAATTTTGCTAGCCAGAGTGTAGGTAGGGGCATTTGCGATCACACACGTTTGCACAGCATTTTTTTTTTTTGTAAGTACAAATGTTCATAAACGATTTGTATTTTTCAAACGTGTGTTCAAACTGTGTTCAGACAAGAGCAAATACAAAGCACAATTTTAGCTTAGCTTTATCCCTAAATTTTGTGTTGAAAAATTTAGGCGGTTTGTGACAGCATTTGTAAAAAATTTAAGTCATTTTGCCCCAAATATTTTGTGTGTCTGACCGTACCTTAACATATATAACTTCCAAATATACTGCTACATATTCTACAACACAGATCATACCGACGAAAAAGCACACGGTGGAACCGGAATCCTATTAAAAACCACATCAAATCCACAAAAGGTACGAGGCAAACTATCTAAGGGCCACATCTATAATTGTACAATCGGACATCAGCAATCTTAAGGTAAGGTCAGACTGGCAAAATATTTGTGTCAAAACGACTAAAATTTTGCCCAAATACTGTCACAAACGTCTGACCGCCTAAATTTTTCAGCACAAAATTTAGGGAAAATGTGTTTGCACACATTTTCAAGCTAAAAATGTGCTTTGTATTTGCTCTTGTCTGAACACAGTTTGAGCACACGTTTGAAAAAAAAAAACAAATCGTTTGTGTACGTTTGTACTTACGTTCATTACTTACTAAATGTTAGTACAAACTGTGCAAAGTTTTTATCTTTTGAAAATAGAAAATGGTGCTGAGGACTATGAAAAGACTTGAATATAATTTCTTACTATTAAAAATACAAGTTGGAGCATAGTTAATAACCAATTTCTTGTGAATAAAGATATTAAATTAAAATAAATAAATATTTTATCCTATGCTGATCCGACTATAAATAGACAAAATGAGATATATATGGCCGTACAGATATATGTTCTTGATCAGTATCAACAGCTCTGACCGTGTGTTCGTTGAGGAAATCTAATAAACTATAACAACTACAGTCTTTACATTTGATATGTGATATGCAGGTCAAGTTATGTTTATTTTTGGATCGGACGACTACATTGTATAGCTAAAATTGGAACTAACTATTTTTTCCTTTGAAATATCAGAAAGAGTCTGATATAAGTTGCACGTGTTTGGGTATTTTGCATTCTGACCAAGTTGGTTTAAGTCCGATTAATATCTAATATCATAGAGTGCAAATATGGTTGCAACAGCAAAACTCTCAATATTAATTATTTTATTGTATTGTTTTCATCATTCGACGATGACAGTGCATAAAGTAAATCGTTGAGAAAAGTTGGAATTTTAATTAGTTATCATTTTGTTCCAAAAATATGTTTGTATCAAATGTATGAACACTTCACAATTTATTTTCATGCTAACCGAGTTTTGTACTAAATTAGCATTGCCAACTACTTCGATGGTTTTGCCTAACGTTTGACCGGCGAACAAAATTTAGACAACATTTTTTGCTGCTTTATTTATGCTTATGATGCTGTTTACTGTCCTCCCCGCTGTTCATTCTCTGAGGATCAATTCATGCAATTCTACAATTCTCTGGGACAGCGATTTATAGTTGCAGGAGACTACAACGCGAAACACCCGCATTGTGGCTCTAACCTTGTGACCACAAGGGGAAGGCAGCTATACAATGCACTCATAAAACCAAGCAACAAACTCAACTACGCTTCCCTGGGTAGTCCTACATACTGGCCAGCAGACCCTAACAAACAACCAGATTTAACAGTTTTTGCTGTGCAGCAGCTAAAATCTCTAGTCCGCAACACGCACAGCAATCAACGCAAAACTAATCTATAAATAAAAAAAAACAAGTGGGCGGTTACAGTCGAGCACGCTCGACAGAAGGATACCCTGAGCCCAGGTACTCTTCAATAAAAGTTTATTTTCGACCCATTGTTCCTTTGACAGCTATATGAGATATGAAGCCGATTTGAACCAAATCTGGTCAGAATGTACAAAACCAACATTAATGCATATTTTATCAGTTTGGTTATGATATCTCAAAAAACAAAAATCTTTTTCATACTAAAACTTCATTTTCGATGCATCGTTCCTATGGCAGCTATGTGATATAGTAAACCGATTTTTATCAAATTTGGTCAGGATGTATATTACCAGCTCCAAAACATAATCTATTAGTTTGGTTCTGATATCTCAACAAACGCAAATCTTTTTCATACTAAATCTTCATTTTCGATGTATCGTTCCTATGGCAGCTATATGATATAGTTAACCAATTTAACCAAATTTGGTCAGGATGTATAACACCAGCTCCGATACATATTCTATCAGTTTGGTTCTGATATCTCAACAAACAAAGAACTTTTTCATACTAAAACTTCATTTTCGATGTATCGTTCCTATGGCAGCTATATGATATAGTGGACCGATCCAAAAATAAAAACAAACTTGATCTGCGTATGGTATCCAGGAACCTACATACCACGTTTGAAGTCTCTAGCTCGTATGGTTTCTGAGATCGACGCGTTCAAACAGACGGACAGACAGACGGACATGGCTCAATTGACTCGACTGTTGATCCTGATCAAGAATATATATACTTTTTGAGGTCTGCCACGCCTCCTTCTGCCTGTTACATACATTTGGCCACAGTTATATACCGATCGAAAGGTTTAGTCCTAACTTACAAAATGGCATACTAAAACTTTTTCTAACCAACCTGGGTCATGAGATATGGGGGTGTAAGTGGGAGGGGAAAAATTTAAATGATTGCAGCTAATGGGGCTGTTGGGGCCTTTTGGTAAAATTTTTTATTTTTTAAAAATTTTACTTAAAAATGCGCGTCGATTGATATTTCAGTCACCCAAATCCGATAACTGGTTCAAAAGATAAATAAATTTGAAAATTTTAGTAGAATACTAAAAATGAAGTGAAAAGATAGTTTCTTTGTTTGTCTGTTTGTATCAAAGCGCTAAAAAAGCGTAGATGTTATGATAGGGATTTGTTCATTTTTGAAAATCTAGAAATGTTTGTTTTACGACTTTTTCAATTTCCCGCTAGTTTAGCGGGAAATCGCTAAATCCCGCTAAATTTGAAACCTCACCAGTTTCCATACCATAGAAGCTATAGATATGTTCTGGATATCATTGGAAAGGTGTGCTTGAGGGCTTTTAGGCGTACCTTTAAACTTTTTTTCTAAAGTACTCAGGTAACATTTTACAGGTGAAATAAAGTTTTTGAGCTTACATTTTGGCGATCTCTGACAAAACGGCTCTAACGATTTTTATTAAATTTTAGTATGTTTAAGTACGTAGAATTTTGCGTTTTTTAGTATATGAAACATAAACTTTGACCAAGGGGTTTGGAAGATATTGCCTGTTAACTGAATGTATACATTTTTTTATCGGTCGAAAATCAGGTTTTAGTACGAAAAACTTTTTGGTTGTATGAGATTTCTCAAACAAACTGACACAATACGCATTTAACTTGGTTTTATATATTCTGTGCAAAGTTGGTTCAAATCGGACCACTATAACATATAGCTGTCATAGGACCGATCGGGGGAAAATGGAGTCTTAGTACGAAAAACTTTTTTGTTTTATGAGATATCTCAACCAAACTGATAAAATATGCATTTAACTTCGTTTTATATATCCTGGCCAAAATTGGTTCAAATCGGACCACTACATCATATAGCTGTCATAGGACCGATCGGGCGAAAATCAAGTCTTAGCATAAAAAACTTTTTTTTCACGAGATATCGTAACAAAACTAATAAAATATGCATTTAAGTTAGACTTATAGATCCTGAAGAAAGTTGGTTCTAATCGAACCACTATATCATATAACTGTCATAGGACCGATCGGGCGAAGTCTAAGTCTTAGTATGAGAAACTTTTTTTTCTCACAGTAGGTACGGGGCTTCCGACAGTAGAGTAGCAACTTAAGCGATGCGAGCAGGGGGCGGAGCCACCTACTTTTCTTTATAATTAAAAAAATTTTTTTTTTAAATATGAAAAAATATTCAACAATGATAAATTTACAATGTCAAAAGCAAAAGCAATTGCAAAAATTTCTGATATCCCACAAAAAAAACCTCTAAACGAGGTAAAAGTCTAGTGACGAAAGCAATTTCCAGCCCCAAAATTTCTGATATCCAATTTTGTGACGAACAAAATTGAGTTTAATATAAAAATTTTAAATAAAAATATAAATTAATAAAAAAAAACAATTGGCATTCGGCACTGCGCAAAAAGTAATTTTTATGTACAAAGAAGCTCACCCTTTTTGCGCACAGTGCACAAGGCCAATTTTTTTTTTTTATTAATTTATATTTTTATTTAAAATTTTTATATTAAACTTAATTTTGTTCGTCACAAAATTGGATATCAGAAATTTTGGGGCTGGAAATTGCTTTCGTCACTAAACTTTTACATCGTTTAGAGGTTTTTTTTGTGTGATACAAGTTTGCTTGTTACTAGACTTCTCGCTGTGTAATTGAAAACTGTTGTCGTGTGAAGAGCAATTAGATCTTACATGATATAGAAAACAAAACACACTATATGTACATACTATACAAATAAACATATAGAATATGTACATATACATACATACATACATACATACATACATACATACATACGACATATGTACATGCATACATACATATGCTTAAACACAGAGCGTACGAAGTTTCACTTGCACAAATTAAGCACTCAACTAATTCATTCTTGTACGTATGTACATACATACGTACATACATACATACATATGTACATACATGTTAAAATGACGCGCAAAACAAACACGTGAGGAACATGCGATAACGTAACGAAAAACAAGCCAAGCTTAGAGCTTTTGACTCAGAGTAGAAAGAGCAGCTTAGAGCTTTGCATACACATACGTATGTATGTATGTACATGTGTGTATGTATGTAATTAGGAGTAGCAAAGTCAGAGCTTTGATATTCCAACCTAATAACAAATCAGTGCTGAGAGCATCTAAGAGAAAATATTAAAGCTTTATCAAGCTCTCTTTTATGTTATACTAATTATAATTGGCTTTAAGCCTTTTGACCTAATATCAGTAACAGGCTGCAAATCGACAGAGCGACAAGCGACACAACAACATGACGAACCCGAAAACTGTGGTTATTCATAATGTACATATTTACACATGCATACATATGCACATACATATGTACCAGAGGTCTGCATGAGTCCATTCACAGCATACGTAAAATTGAATGTATTCGAATGAATTCAGCTGATTGAGTGTCTCTGTGTCTCATAACTAACGGCATTCAACGAAATGAGCGAGAATAAATAACTGCGTAAAACGGAATGAAAACTTTGGCGAAGCCGAAGACATTCGAATGTATTCGAGTTGTGGCATAGACTTTGTGGGTATTCATTTCTTTACGAGTCACACTTTGGCCCAATTAAAGACGAAATTTCCCCCTCCCTATTGTGTCGGCTTTTCGTAACGCACGCGGTCAAGCGTATTTTCGATTCACCCCCAAGGCGCCTATAGAAGTTTCACTTCAAAAACTTGTTCTTGAAAGCGACGATCGCGACGTAAATGGCATTCCCACCGGTCGCCATCTACCAAACTGTGAGGAACAACTATGTGTTTTCTTTGCTCTTGTTTTCTTTGTTCCTGTGTGTGGTCTGTGTTGACAACCGAGAGTCTCTCTTCTTGTACTCTGTTGTTTTGTCGACGAGTCGGGATTCTGACTTCGATTCCGGCGCATTCAAAGTTAGTTCTCATGTTGGAGAGGAAATCCCATCGTAGCACCAGTTCGTCGATGACTCCCGACAGAATTAATAACGGCATGTTCACAATTTTGTTGCCGAACTTTATATGTGCCTCCACTTGTTCCGTAACGACACCAGTCCGGCCGTATGCCAACCGAACCTGTCTCTGTGTTGCTCTTAATTTAAATCCTTCTTCGCATAGTGTCCCTGCTATTTCCTCGCTTAAGAAACTGCTCGTTGCCCCTGTGTCGATGGTAGCGTTGTACAGGTTGTTTTCAATTTGAACCGTAGCTGACAGGCGGTGGCCGATTAATTGTGGGGAGCCGCTTCTATCGGCATCCGCTCGCTCCTGGAAGCTTGACGCCGCCGACCGTTTCCCTGTCGGCAACATTGAACTGTGCGAACTCCAATACGACCACATATCCAACAGAAGAAAAGACTCGGGTTTTGACATTCCCTCGTCCAGTGTCCCTCGTTTCCGCATCTTCTACACGCCTGTGTAGGGTTGGGGACATGTTTCAGTTGTCCTGAGATTGGCTGTCCTGTGTTGGCTATGGTCGCGACCTTGAGTTGTCGATACAGCGGGTACATGAGCCTTTGGTTTTTGCTGGTCTAGCGTCTTTTACTGTCATCAGTCTGGGGCGGTTGCCACGGGATTGTTGCCGCAATTTCCCTCTGTCCCGTTCCAGTTCCCCGAATTCCTCCGCCAGTTGTACAGCTCAATCAAACTGCCGTTCTGATATGGTCTTGCGAACGCTCTGAAGTCGTTGTTTTATATTTTCTCTAGTTCCCGCTCCTTCGTTAATCTTGGTGGCCGCATCAATGTCTGCAGTTCTACCATGAGCTTTTTAAATGGTTCATCTATGCCCTGCTTTCTCCGATCAACCTCCTCCGCCAGCCTTGAGAAATAATCAGTTGGTAGGAAAAATTCGTGGAAGCTCCTTGCGAGTGATGTCCATGTTCTCCAGTGCTCGTTGTTCGCTATATACCACTTGAAAGCCGTGCCTTTCAGTAGCTCAGGCATTGCTCGTGGTATCTGGTCCAGTTTCAGCCCATAGGTTTGCACCAGAAATTCTAATGGCTTTGAGGTGCCATCGAATTTAAAGCTCCACTCCCTCACTTGTTTTGCTACCGCGGCATAATCCCGAGCTGGATTCCTTTCGGTGTGTGGCTGGTTTTTGTGGTGTATGGTAGATGTGTTTTACCGATGCGATTTCTATTCTTCTCGTTTTTGTTGCTGTTCCCGACGCTGTGCTTCCGCGTTTGTTGACGCCAAAAACCATATATACCATTTCTCTGGCTACTGTGTTTTGTTCCGTTTTTGGCTACTCCCTTATGGCTGCAGCC
The DNA here is from genome assembly GCA_035045575.1 of Drosophila falleni. Classification (NCBI taxonomy): domain Eukaryota; kingdom Metazoa; phylum Arthropoda; class Insecta; order Diptera; family Drosophilidae; genus Drosophila; species Drosophila falleni. The sequence goes on along the minus strand of JAWNOV010000056.1, from coordinate 2,021,296 downwards.
TCCCTAGTTTGGGAAGTGCGAGCGTGTTTTCTGGCTAATGTGTCCAATCGACCGGCGTGTGGTAGGCGTCCTTCGTGTGTTTGTACAAAGTGGCCGAAGTCTTTTCGCATAGTGTCCACGCTTCCGGTCAGTGTGATCCCGACCAAGACTTGTCATTTGGGGTTACCCGAAGAAAGAGGGGAGTGTGAGGAACAACTATGTGTTCCCCACAACAATTTCACATTTTCAGCGACGCGTCTGTTATGCCGCTTTTCAGCGATGCCTCTGTCATACAGGCGAGCAGAAATCCCGTTACCTACGGCGGCCCAGAGTATAAAAGGGCGCGCAACAGCGCATGCGACACACTTCGAGTGGAGCTAACAAACGAGAACCACCGATCTATCCTTGCAATAGCAGAAAAAAACACCAATCCTTGTTGACACAGGACCCTCCGAAAACATAACTTTGCAGTAGTAGATTATAATACCTGCTATCGCAGGAACCATCGTAGATATCCTTTCTGTAGCAGGATATAGTCTTTGCTGTCGCAGGACGCATCATAGATAACTTTGCAGTAGCAGGCTAACTGTCGCAGGAAGCATCGTAAATATCCTTGCTGTAGCAGGATATAGTCTTTGCTGTCGCAGGACGCATCGTAGATATCCTTGCTGTCGCTGGACGCATCAGAAATAGCTTTGCCATAGCAGGATATAATCCTTGTTGTCGCAGGAAACATCGTAGATATCCTTGCTGTAGCAGGATATAGTTCCTGCTGACGCAGAACCAGAAAAGATATCTTCGCTGTCGCAGGATCCAGTAATTGTAATAGTAGCATTAGTATCCTAGAGCCTCGCTGTCGCAGGAGTAAATTAAGAGAGCCTTGCTGTCGCAGGAATAAATAAAGTCTCTCTTGCTGTCACGAGACCTAGAGTATCCATCCTTACTTTCGCAATACATAGTCGTAGTCGTCCTCGCATTATCAGGGCTAGGGCCAACCCAACTGTAAGCGGGCAAAATAAGCGGAGAGTTCTTGGAAAACGCAGGTTCGGGTCATTCATACTCCTCGTTGTCGCAGGATTTAGTTTATCCATCCGTGCTGAAGCAGGACATAGATTTAGTTGTCCCTGCAAGAGCGAGTCAAGGGGGATTTATCCTTGCTGTCGCAGGATCTACGTTCGTTTTTGCAAGTGCTGCATAATATAAATTTGTTGCACGAACTCATATAACCGACCAAGTTAGCCTTAAGGATCGTTACAAAACAACGCTTTAAAGATGCTTTACGCAGGCTCAGCAAAGCTCTAAAGCGAGACAAAGCAGATCCCTAATGCCGCTACATAAAGAAACTATCACCAACCAGTACCAAGCATCCTTTGTGGAGGGCTCACCCTACACTCAGTGCGCCGATCGAAACGGTAACGCCTATAAGAAACTCCTCAGGCTGTTGGGCCCGTAGCGACAAAGACAGAGCTAACACATTTGCTTCTCACCTACGTCATGTATTCCAACCAAATCCCGCAACAAATTCGTTTTTACTATCATCCTGTGTATCTGATAGTCCTGGCGAGCCTGAACCACCTGAATTTCGTCCAAATGAAATTGTAAAAGTCATAAAAGAACAGATGAAACCAAAGAAAGCTCCAGGCTGCGATCTAATAACTCAAGAAATGATCATTGAACTTCCAAACTGTGCTATTTCCCTCATCTGTAAACTTTTCAACGCGATTACAACCATCGGCTACTTCCCAAAAAAATGGAAGAAATCAGTCATTATAATGATTCCCAAACCAGGAAAAGACCATACAATACCATCATCGTACAGACCAATTAGCCTACTACCGTGCTTGTCTAAGCTTTTTTGAAAAATGCCTGTTGACGAGCATAATTCCTCATCTGAGAAGACACAACACAATCCCAACACATCAATTTGGCTTCCGAGAAAAGCATGGAATCATCGAGCAAGTTAACCGAATTACATCAGAAATACGTACAGCGTACGAACATCGGGAATACTGCAGCGCAATATTAATCGACGTCTCCCAGGCCTTCGATCGAGTGTGGCTTGAAGGTCTCATGCATAAAATCAAATCGACGCTCCCAGTGTACACTCATAAGCTTCTCGAGTCGTACCTCTACAATAGAATCTTCGCAGTGAGATGCAACACCACTACATCTGATGATCATATTATAGAAGCTGGAGTTCCCCAGGGAAGTGTATTGGGACCAACACTATACGTAATTTACACAGCGGACATCCCCATAAACGAGCGGCTAACAACATCTACGTTTGCCGACGACACCGCAATTCTTAGTCGTTCCAGATGCCCCATTGAAGCAACAGCACGTCTATCTGAACATTTGGCGGTAGTAGAGAAATGGCTAGCCGACTGGCGTATTAAAATAAATAACCAAAAGTGTAAACATGTCACGTTTACTCTCAACATGCAAACATGTCCTCCGTTAGCACTGTCTAATACGCAACTCCCACAAGCCAAAGAAGTAACGTACCTTGGCGTTCATCTTGATAGGCGGCTTACCTGGCGTCGCCACCTTGAAGCAAAAAAAACGCAGATTAAGCTAAAAGCTAATAACCTCTATTGGCTTTTGAATCCCCGATCTCCTCTCTCCTACTCTACAATTCCACCATAAAACCAGTGTGGACCTACGGCTCGCAGCTGTGGGGAAACGCGTGCAGTAGCAATATTGATGTCATCCAGCGAGCACAATCAAAAATCCTGAGAACTATCACTAGGGCACCATGGTATGTTCGAAACGAGAACATTCATAGAGATTTGAACGTTATATATGTCAAAGATGAGATAGCAAGACAAAAAGCGAGCTACAACATTAAACTGTCTTCACACCCAATCCTCTTGCTCAACGGTTAACTCGGGTTTGCAGTCGAACCCGCCTTAAACGAAACGACCTTCCAGCCCAGCAATAAACCCTTGGGGCACCGTAGATCATATTAAGTCAACATGACTGTTAGTTAAGCTTTAAATATAAGATTTGATAAACTTATTGTAAGTCTCCCTTGGAGAAGATTCAATAAAAAAAGGCAAAGTATTAAAAAAAAAAAAAAAAAAAAAAAATCTACGTAATGTATTCTAACCAAATCCCGCAACAAATTCATTTGCACTATCATCCTGCGCATCTCTTAGTTCAGGCGAACCTGAACCACCTGAGTTTCGTCCGAACGAAATTCTTAATGACATAAAAGAACAGATGAAACCTAAGAAAGCTGAGTCCTGGAAAAGATCATACAACACCATCATCGTATAGACCAATGGCCTACTACCGTGCTTGTGATGCGCATAATTCCTCATCTGAGAACACACAACATAATCCCAACACATCAATTTGACTTCTGAGAAAAGCATGGAACTATTGAACAAGTCAACCGAATAACATCAAAAATTCGTACAGCGTTCGAACATCGGGAATACTGCAACGAAATATTCCTCGAAGTCTTCCAGGCTTTCGATCGAGTCTGATTTGATGGCCTTATGCATAAAATCTATCGGTATACAACTCGATTTGATCGGTTAAATCTACTTGCTATTTAAACTTACTTTATTAAGACTTTGAAATCAATGGAAAGACCTTCAAAATGCCGTTTGAATGATACAAAACTTTCCTTAACCCATAAAGTACCCATTGAAAATCTTAAATTCATATAATAATCTACTTTTTTGACTTTTTCCTAGGGCTTAATCAAAAAATGTTTTGATGCAAAAAGTTTTCCAAACAATTCTAATAATGACTAAAAAAAATTATTTTTCAAAAATATTTTCGTTTTTTTATTTTATGACTTTTTGTATGGAATGATCGCAGAAAATTTTGTAAGGAAAGGAGGATAATGTGCAGAGAAAATGATCATTTTTAGCAAGTTCAAAAAAATCATAAAAAAAAAGTTTTTTTTTTAATAAATTTTTCCAGTCATTATGCACAAAAAGGGTGAGGTACCACGAATATATAAATTACTCTTTGCGTAGTGCCGAATAACAATTTTTGGGTTTTTTTTATTAATTTTTTTTTTAGGGGACACCGCCCTCCGCTCGCTTCCCTCGCAACGCTACAGTTAAGCATACTCATCTGTCGGCGACTCCGTACTTACTATGGAAAATCAAAGACTGCTAAAAGTTTAAAAAAATGTTGCTCACTTGACGCTGTTGCAGACCGATGTCATACGTTTTCGACTTCTTGTTTCAATGACAGATACATATATGATATAGTGAACCGATTTAAATCAACTGCGGTCAGGATATACATATAAGACTAACGTTAATGCATATTTTTCAATCTCATAAATTAAAACAAGGCTGTAAACCACCAAAATATTGGAAAAGGTTCGGTTCGATGGCTTGAACCCTAAAGAAAGTCTTAGGTTCGGTTCGCAAACCAGTTTATATGCCTCCTAAGCCCACAGTTTGGGTTCGAACCTTGGTTCAATTATGTGGAAAAACAATATTTTTTGTATATAATTTTTCTTGATTTTTATTTCAAAGTTCATTAAAAATATAATAGTCTAAATTAGGTTTAAAACATATTATTCTATGATTTTTTAAGTTATAATATAATTTAAGTGAATTTGTTTTTTTCCTCCCGTTTGAATTCGCTTCACTTCTTGATATGCACTTAATTCCTGGAAAAGTTTCGATTGAAGATCATTTAGTTCTGCAAATAAACTACGATGACAAACTCCAGTGAGTTGTCGATGTTTTCATGAAACTCGATTCAATCAACTCGATATATCGTCGATTTCACGAAACTCGAGCTGTCGATATTTCGATGTATGTATGCTTACATCACTTTTAAAAAGATTTATTTTTTTTTCGAACCGAACTGTTTCTTAAGAAATGGATTCGGTTTAGGTTCGGGTTCACGGAGTATACAACATCAAATGTTCGGTTCATGATCGGATTTTTAAGCATTCCGAACCGGTTCAGCGAGGTTCGGTTCAGAACTGGTTTGCAGCCTTGGTTTGTCATACTAACACTTGATTTTCGCCCGATTGGTCCTATGAGAGCTATCACTGAGGACGGCAGTTAGTGCTAGTGACGAAAGCAGCACTTAGGGTGCGAAAGGCGACTAGCAATACGTACAGCTTACAATGAAAATTTGATACGACTGACCGACCAAAGAGAGCTATATACCGATCGAAAGGCTTAGTCCTAGCTAACAAAATGGCGTACCAAAACTTTAGCTGACTTACCTGGTTCATAAGATAAGGGGGTGTAAGTCTGATGATTGCAGCTAATGGGGCCGTTGCACAGTGGTTGTGCTTGTATGGAGCCGCGGCCATAAATACTTCCCGTTGAGATATCATTATTAGCATCCAAGATATGTATATTTAAATTATCTGTGCCATCAAGACAATTTTCAATTACAGTTTTTTGGAGCTGTAAAATACTTAAAGCTGTGTTATCTAGTAATTAATTATCTAATTATCTAGTAGACTCTGCAGCTCGACTTCTGCATATGTTTCAGCTACTGTAATGTTTTGGATATCTTGAAGTCTTAAATTTGAGAATTTTCTCGTAGCTTACATTGCAATACATTGCATAAAGCTTCTCTATTTATGAATTTATGAATGGTGTTTCGTGATTCCAGTGTCCATTAAAAGCGATAAAACCTTTTCAATATTTGGTTCGGATGACTTTGGGATCGGTGGAAAGTCGGATGAGCGCAAAACAGAAGCCGCAGACTCATCATGTTTTTCTAGCAGGGCTATCCGACGACGTTTTGTCGTTTTTGAGGACTCGGTAAAATCAATTTTGGGTCGTCCACGTTCAGCACTTGAAACCATTTGTTAAAGAGGCTCAACTATAATTGTTTCAATTGTGTTCAGCCAATTAGATTGATATTTAACAATTGAACTCTTAATGCGCTTGTATTTAGTGCAAAAAGCACTAATTTTTTTGCAAATGTAGCTAATGTAGTTTTTAAGTTTTATCATATCAACTGCGTAGCCTTTATTTTTAATGCTTCATTCTACCAAACTAGTCACTCCTCGATTTTTTTCTGAATTCAGGCCCTTTTCTCTGCACCAAAGATCAAAGATGTGCATGCGTAAAAAATTCGCAATTACAAGAAGTACCTATAGAAAATGATAACATAAAAATTAGCAAATAAAAGAATATGCAAAATTGTCAACAAACACAAAGGACGAACACAAAAGGAAAGGAAGAGCAGCAGATTGCGTCGCAAATTTGACCTTTAAAACGGTAAGACAGTTTTAGTTTATTAATGAATACACGCAAATCAACAAATACCAGCAGCTAAATTTAACGTTTTTATTACCTTAAAACATTGACAAATACACTGACAACACTCATAAAGGGGGAATCGAGGGGCAACATATCTTAAAGTCTATATAGACATGAAAATTACGTTCACATAATACATAAAAAAAGGATAATTAATCAAACATACACAACAAATAACACTAGGCAACAAAATCGCACTTTTTGCGAGTTACAGAAACCAAACCCACTTTTTTGGATAGATTTGGGGCCAAAACCGACGAAAAACATTGTTTTTTTTTTATGGTGAGATTTTTTTTTTAGAATTTTTCAAAATTTGGCTTTTTTTTTTAATACTTTTTTTCAGAGGTGCGCCCACATTTGTCATCATTACACGAAAATGCCAAAACCTTACTTTATCTAAATGCTAATGAATATATCTATATTTAATTTATACACAGTCTTAGATTTAAACCAGTAGTTTAAGAGATATCAATTTTTGAATTAAGAAAATGATGATTTTTTCTTGGCTTTTTTCTTAGCTTTTTTCACTAAAAAATTCGAGGAAAATTCGAAACAATTTTTTTACATTTTATTAACTATTTTATTTACGTAGCTGTTGTAATTACGCGTTGTTTAAGATATGATTCATTAAAATCTATGGTGAGACGGCGATATGATATTATGTTAAATCGAGGCATGTTTTTGTCGACTTTTTTGACTTCGTTGTGGTGTGGCATGACCTTTAGTATGAAAATTTTTTGTGTTTTTTTGAGATATCCCAACCAAACTCACAGAATTTGAATTTGTTATTGTTTTACACATTGTGACCAAAGTTGGTTCAAATCGGACCTCTATATCATATAGATGCCATAGGAACGATCGGTCAAAAATCAAGTCTTAGTATGAAAAAATTGTTTGTATTTTGAGATATTTTAACTAAACTGACAGAATATGTATTCAAGAAGGTCATTAATTTGTTATTATATATTTAGCTTTATTAATTACCCATCGTTTAGAATGTTTACCATTAACATCTATGGAAAGACGACGGAGTTATTAGCATATAAGCAATGAAACAAGTTTTTCGCAAAGGTTGATTTTCGACTGATCGGTCCCATGGCAGCTATATGTTATAGTGGTCCGATTCTAGCCAAATTTGGACAGGTTGTATAAGACGATACGAGATTCTTAATTTAAGTTTGGTACAGATAACTTAAAAAACAAAAAAGTTTTTCATAATAGAGCTTGCTTATCGACCGTTCGTATCGATTGTTCCTATGGCAGCTATATGATATAGTGCTCCGATTTCAACCAAATTCGGTAAGGATGTGAAGAGCAATTAAAAATACTCAATTCATGAGTTTAATTGAGTTATCTCAAAAAAACAAAAAGTTTTTCATACTAAAACTTGATTTTCGACCGATCGTTCCTATGGAAGCTATATAATATAGTGGACCGATTTGAACCAACTTTGGTAAGGATGTATAAATGCATATTCTATAAGTTTGGTTACGATATCTTATAAAACAAAAAAGTTTTTCATACTTAAACTTGATTTTAGACCGATCGGTCCTATGGCAGCTATATGATATAGTGGACAGATTTAAACCAAAATTGGTGAAGATATAAGGGACAACATAGAATACACAATGTGTGAGTTTGGTTAAAATATCTTAAAAAATAAAAAAGTTTTTCATACTAAAGGTGGATTTTTGACCGATCGTTCCTATAGCAGCTATATTGAATAGTAATCCGATTTGAACCAAATTTGGTAGGGATATATAACACATTTCCAGATATACAACCTGTGCGATTCGTTGATATATCTCAAGAAATAACACAACCTTTCATACTAAGCATGGATTTTTGACCGATCGTTCCTATGGCAGCTATATGATATATTGGTTCGATTTGAACCAACTTTGGTCACAATGTGTAAAACAATAACAAATTCAAATTCTGTAAGTTTGGTTGGGATATCTCAAAAAACACAAAAAATTTTCATACTAAAGGTCATGCCACACCACAACGAAGTCAAAAAAAGTCGACAAAAACATGCCCCGATTTAACATAAAATCATATCGCCGTCTCACCATAGATTTTAATGAATCATATCTTAAACAACGCGTAATTACAACAGCTACGCAAATAAAATAGTTAATAAAATGTAAAAAAATTGTTTCGAATTTTCCTCGAATTTTTTAGTGAAAAAAGCTAAGAAAAAAGCCAAGAAAAAATCATCATTTTCTTAATTCAAAAATTGATATCTCTTAAACTACTGGTTTAAGTCTAAGACTGTGTATAAATGAAATGTAGATATATTTATTAGCTTTTAGATAAAGTAAAGCTTTGATAAATCGGTTTTGGCATTCACGAGTAATGATTACAAACGTGGGTTCACCTCTAAAAAAAAGGAATAAAAAAAAGCCAGATTTATTAAAAATTCTAAAAAAAAAATCTCACCATAAAAAAAAAAAAATGTTTTTCGTCGGTTTTGGCCCCAAATCTATCCAAAAAAGTGGTTTTGGTTCTTGTAACTTTTGGGCTGTTGCCTAGTGTAATTAATCAATCAGATTAATTTCAAAAGAAAAATGTATTAAAGTAAATACCTGAAACTTTAAAGTTCATTTTAAATAATCCAATTTGGACCTCTCTTGCAAAAGTTTGACCACTTTGAAATGCAATTTTGTTTTGACGAAAAGCTAACGTAACGCCGCTGGGCTGCAAAATTGAACACGTGTTCACGCTTTGCGTTCTATTTTTAGAAAGTCCCGTTAGATTTAAGGAAGAACCCCGTTTGCCATTAAGAAGCTTGGACATTTTAGAGACACTTTGTTTACTTTTCGCAAATTTTTGGTACTTTCGATTTTTTTAATTATGGCCTATGGGCCACACTGCGTTGGGGTCCTTTGGAATATTTTTATAAATTTTTTTTCATCCAAATCCGATAACTATTGTAGTTCAAAAGATAAATAAATTTGAAATTTTTAGTAGACTTCTCAAAATGAAATGAAAAGTCAGTTTGCTTGTTTGAAAATGAAAAGTCAGTTTGCTTGTTTGTTGTTAGTATAATGATGGGGATTTATTCCTTTTCGAAAGTCTAGAAATGTTTGTTCTATTTTCGGCTAGAAGCTACACATATGTTCTATATATCATAGGAAAGGTGTGTTTGAGGGCTTTTAGGGATACCTTTTCCTTCTAAAGTACGTAGATAACATTTTACAGGTGAAGTAAGGTTTTCTAGGTAACATATTGGCGATTTTTGACAAAACGGCTCTAACGATTAAATTAAGGTATGTTGTAGTACGTGCAATTTTGCGTTTTTGGGTATATGATACATAAACTTTGGCGGAGGAGTTTGGAAGATATTACCTAATAACTGAATATATACATTTTTTGAACAGGCGAAAATCACGTTTTAGTACAAAAAACTTTTAGGTTTTATGAGATATCTCAACCAAACTTATATAATATGCATTTAACTTGGTTTTATATATCCTGACTAAAGTGGTTTTATATATCCAGGAACTATCGTAGATATCCTTTCTGTAGCAGGATATAGTCTTTGCTGTCGCAGGACGCATCATAGATAACTTTGCAGTAGCAGGCTTGCTGTCGCAGAAAGCATCGTAAATATCCTTGCTGTAGCAGGATATAGTCTTCGCAGAACGCATCAGAAATAGCTTTGCCATAGCAGGATATAATCCTTGCTGTCGCAGGAATAAATTAAGTGCTAGGGCCAACCCAACTGTTAGCGGGCAAAATAAGCGGAGAGTCCTTGGAAAACGCAGGATCGGGTCATTCATACTCCTCGTTGTCGCAGGATTTACTTTATCCGTCCTTGCTGAAGCAGGACATAGATTTAGTTGTCCCTGCAAGAGCGGGTCAAGGGGGATTTATCCTTGCTGTCGCAGGATCTACGTTCGACAATCCTAGCTGTCGCAGGACCTGTTCCCGATACCCTTGCAGTAGCGGGGTTCCCAGTACGAGAGACGAATCGAGCTACAGCCAGGAGGGAGACCAGCGACCGACGATAGACGTCGAAACACCAGGACATCGACCAGAGAACCGAAACACCATTTACCAACACAGCGCATCGAAATTAAATAAACCTACATTGAAATTTGAAAGAGTCGGCCATCGTGTCGCTAATAAACGAATACCATTTAATACTGCCTTCTTATTTATTCGCAAGTGCTGCATAATATAAATTTGTTGCACGAACTCATATCACCGACCGAGTAAGTCCGGTGAAGCCTTAAGGATTGTTACAAAACAACGCTTTAAAGATGCTTTACACAGGCTCAGCAAAGCTCTAAAGCGAGACAAAGCAGATCCCTAATGCCGCTACATAAAGAAATTATCACCAACTAGGACCAAGTAAGTATGAGGAGGGCTCAGCCAATGCCAAGTGCGCCGATCGAAACGATAACGGTGATAATAAACTCCTCAGGCTGCTGAGCCCACAGCGACAAAGACAGAGTAAAAACATTTGCCGCTCATCTACGTAATGTATTCTAACCAAATCCCGCAACAAATTCATTTGCACTATCATCTCTTAGTTCAGGCGAACCTGAACCACCTGAGTTTCGTCCGAACGAAATTCTTAAAGACATAAAAGAACAGATGAAACCAAAGAAAGCTGAGTCCTGGAATAGATCATACAACACCATCATCGTATAGACCAATGGCCTACTACCGTGCTTGTGACGCGCATAATTCCTCATCTGAGAACACACAACATAATCCCAACACATCAATTTGACTTCTGAGAAAAGCATGGAACTATTGAACAAGTCAACCGAATAACATCAAAAATTCGTACAGCATTCGAACATCGGGAATACTGCAACGAAATATTCCTCGAAGTCTTCCAGGCTTTCGATCGAGTCTGATTTGATGGCCTTATGCATAAAATCTATCGGTATACAACTCGATTTGATCGGTTAAATCTACTTGCTATTTAAACTTACTTTATTAAGACTTTGAAATCAATGGAAAGACCTTCAAAATGCCGTTTGAATGATACAAAACTTTCCTTAACCCATAAAGTACCCATTGAAAATCTTAAATTCATATAATAATCTACTTTTTTGACTTTTTCCTAGGGCTTAATCAAAAAATGTTTTGATGCAAAAAGTTTTCCAAACAATTCTAATAATGACTAAAAAAAATTATTTTTCAAAAATATTTTCGTTTTTTTATTTTATGACTTTTTGTATGGAATGATCGCAGAAAATTTTGTAAGGAAAGGAGGATAATGTGCAGAGAAAATGATCATTTTTAGCAAGTTCAAAAAAATCATAAAAAAAAAGTTTTTTTTTTTAATAAATTTTTCCAGTCATTATGCACAAAAAGGGTGAGGTACCACGAATATATAAATTACTCTTTGCGTAGTGCCGAATAACAATTTTTGGGTTTTTTTATTAATTTATTATTTTCTTAGGGGGCACCGCCCCCCGCTCGCTTCCCTCGCAACGCTACAGTTAAGCATACTCATCTGTCGGCGACTCCGTACTTACTATGGAAAATCAAAGACTGCTAAAAGTTTAAAAAAATGTTGCTCACTTGACGCTGTTGCAGACCGATGTCATACGTTTTCGACTTCTTGTTTCAATGACAGATACATATATGATATAGTGAACCGATTTGAATCAACTGCGGTCAGGATATACATATAAGACTAACGTTAATGCATATTTTTTAATCTCATAAATTAAAACAAGGCTGTAAACCACCAAAATATTGGAAAAGGTTCGGTTCGATGGCTTGAACCCTAAAGAAAGTCTTAGGTTCGGTTCGCAAACCAGTTTATATGCCTCCTAAGCCCACAGTTTGGGTTCGAACCTTGGTTCAATTATGTGGAAAAACAATATTTTTTGTATATAATTTTTCTTGATTTTTATTTCAAAGTTCATTAAAAATATAATAGTCTAAATTAGGTTTAAAACATATTATTCTATGATTTTTTAAATTATAATATAATTTAAGTGAATTTGTTTTTTTCCTCGCGTTTGAATTCGCTTCACTTCTTGATCTGCACTTAATTCCTGGAAAAGTTTCGATTGAAGATCATTTAGTTCTGCAAATAAACTACGATGACTAACTCCAGTGAGTTGTCGATGTTTTCATGAAACTCGATTCAATCAACTCGATAAATCGTCGATTTCACGAAACTCGAGCTGTCGATATTTCGATGTATGTATGCTTACATCACTTTTAAAAAGATTTATTTTTTTTTCGAACCGAACTGTTTCTTAAGAAATGGATTCGGTTTAGGTTCGGGTTCACGGAGTATACAACATCAAATGTTCGGTTCATGATCGGATTTTTAAGCAATCCGAACCGGTTCAGGGAGGTTCGGTTCAGAACTGGTTTGCAGCCTTGGCGACTAGCAGTACATACAGCTAACAAAGAAAATTTGATACGACTGACCGACCAGATAGAGCTATATACCGATCGAAAGGCTTAGTCCTAGCTAACAAAATGGCGTACCAAAACTTTTGCTGACTTACCTGGTTCATAAGATAAGGGGGTGTAAGTCTGATGATTGCAGCTAATGGGGCCGTTGGGGTCTTTTGGTATATTTTTATAAATTTTGTTTCATCCAAATCCGATTACTAGTTCAAAAGATAAATAAATTTGAAATTTTTAGTAGACTTCTCAAAATGAAATGAAAAGTCAGTTTGTTTGTTTGTTGTTATGATTATGTTATGTTATTATGTTATAATGATGGGGATTTATTCCTTTTCGAAAATCTAGAAATGTTTGTTCTATTTTCGGCTAGAAGCTACAGATATGTTCTATATATCATAGGAAAGGTGTGTTTGAGGGCTTTCAGGGGTACCTTTTCCTTCTAAAGTACGTAGGTAACATTTTACAGGTGAAGTAAGGTTCTTTAGGTAACATATTCGCGATTTTTGACAAAACTGCTCTAACGATTAAATTAAGGTATGTTGTAGTACGTACAATTTTGCGTTTTTGGGTATATGATACATAAGCTTTTCGATCAATCGAAAATCACGTTTTAGTACAAAAAACTTTTAGGTTTTATGAGATATCTCAACCAAACTTATAAAATATGCATTTAATTTGGTTTTATATATCCTGAGATATCGTAACCAAACTCATAGAATATGCATTCAAGTTAGACTTATAGATCCTGATTAAAGTTGGTTCTAATCGAACCACTATATCATATAGTTGTCATAGGACCGATCGGGCGAAATCTAAGTCTTATATGAAAAACATTTTTTTTTTTCATAGTAAGTACGGATCCTCCGACAGTAGAGTATGCTCGCTGTAGCAACGTGAGCCAAGCGAGCAGGGGGCGGAGCCTCCTAGTTTGAAAGAAATTCAACAACTAAGTTTATATATTTTACTATCTGCCTGCATTAATGATAAAGTGACAATGTCAAAAACAATTGCAAAAATTTGTAATATCCCGCAATTTATAGCTTCAAAATTTCTGATATCCAATTTTGCAAAATTTCGTTTTATATATATATATTAATGTGTGTGACTAATTAATTAAAACACATTTTTTTGCCAAAATTCGTTTTTATTCATCAACATAGTTCCCTTTTAGAGAGATACAATCATTCCAACGCTTTTCCAATCTTTCGACACCGCCTTTGTAAAACGATTTTTCTTTGATTTCAAAATAGACATCATCATTTAAGCGAAATCTCTTACCACGGAGCATCTTTTTGAGGTCTGCGAAGAGCCAGTAGTCGCTGGGGGCCAAATCTGGAGAATACGGTGGATAGGGAAGCAATTCGAAGCCCAATTCGTTCAATTTTGCCATAGTTTTCATTGATTTGTGACACGGTGCATTGTCTTGGTGGAACAACACTTTTTCTTCGCCATATGGAGCCGTTTCTTTGCGATTTTGTCTTTCAAACGCTCCAATAACGCTATATAATAGTCGCTGTTGATGGTCTGTCCCTTCTGGAGATAGTTAATGAATACAGGCGCCATAACCTTGTCAGCCAACTGCTGCGTCTTTGGTCGCTTTGGGCGGCTTTCACTCAGCAGGAAATTTTCAATAACTAAAAATTTTAAGTTCTCAAAAGCCTGATAATAATTGCTTCGTACGCACAAATCGAAAAAAAAAATTTCATATCCAAATTATAAGAACAATTTAAGAGCTAGTGACACCAAATTTGGTATGTAGATTCCTCTATACTGCAGGCAGATCAAATTTGTTTCTTTTTTGAATCGGACCACTATATCATATAGAGCCCATAGGAACAATCGGTCAAAAATCAAGTTTTAGTATGAAAAACTTTTTTTTTATCAGATATCTAAAGCAAACTGATACATTAAGCATATAACTTGGTCCTGTCCAAAGTTGGTTCAAATCGGACCACTATATTATATAGCTGTCATAGTACCGATCGGGTCAAAATCAAGTCTTAGTATTAAAAACTTTTTTGTTTCATGAGATATCATAACCAATCCTCTAGAATATGCAGTTAAGTCAGTCTTATATATATTGTCTAAAGTTGGTTCAAATCGGTCCACTATATCATAAAGCAGGCAAAGGACCGATCGGGCGAAAATTAAGTCTTAGTATGATCAACTTTTTTCTTTTTTGTGATATCGTAACCAAACTGATTGAATATGCATTAAATTGGTTTCATGTATCTTGTTTAAAGTTGGTTCAAATCGAAGCACTATATCATATAGCTATCATATAGCGGTCAAAAATCAAGTCTTAGTGTGCAAAATTTTTTGTTTATTGAGATAACGTAACCAAACTGATTGAATAAGTTACCTAAATATCTTTAATTTTTCCCATTATTAGTTTTTGCCATAAGAACGACGGGGTCTCCGACAGTCGAGTATGTTCGATTGTAGCACCGGCCCACTAGTCTTAATATGGGCTAAATTTATAGAATTTTATTTACCTTTTTTCTACCCTGAGCCCATTAAAAATGGGCAAATAAGGGTATAATGTGTTTGGCCGAATGTATGTAACAGGCAGAAGGAGGCGTGGCAGACCCCAAAAAGTACATATATTTTTAGCCAGGATCAACAGCAGAGTCGATTGTCCGTCAATCCTTCTGTCCGTCTGTCTGTCCGTCTGTTTGAACGCGTCGATCTCAGAAACTATAATAGCTAGCGACATCAAACTTGGTATGTAGGTTCCTGAATACCATACGCAGATCAAGTTTGTTTTTATTTTTGGATCGGCCCACTATATCATATAAATACCATAGGAACGATACGTCGAAAATTAAGTTAAGTATGAAAAAGTTTTGTGTTTGTTGAGATATCAGAACCAAACTGATAGAACATGCATCTGGGTTGGTAATATACATCCTGACCAAATTTGGTTGAAATTGGCTAACTATATCACATAGCTGCCATAGGAACGATGCATCGAAAATTAAGCTTAGTATAAAAAAGTTTTTTGTTTTTTGAGACATCTTAACCAAACTGATAGAATATGCATTAATGTTGATTTTGTACATTCTGACCAGATTTGGTTCAAATCGGCTTAATATATCAAATAGCTGCCATAGGAACAATTGGTCGAAAATTAACCTCAGTTAAGAGTACCTGGGCTCAGGGTATCCTACTGTCGAGCGTGCTCGACTGTAACCGCCCACTTGTTTTTTATTTAATACTACTCATCAAACAAGTGTTTGCCTTTTACTTTTCCTTGCACAGCTAAATGAATTTGTGAATTCTCTGTTCCGTTATTAGCAGCACCGTTATTTTCGATTAGACTAGACAACAGTCTAAATCTGAATTGAACCATTCAGACTTTTTTGGATAAATATGGGGCTCCAAGCGACGAATTCATTTTTTTCTATGGCAGAGTTTTTTTTTAATTTTTTTAAAATTTTGCTTTTTTCTTGCCGTTTTTTGAGGTGCGTCCACTTTTGTCCTCAAAAAAAAACCCAAATTTTAATTAATTCTAAAAAAAAACTGCCATAAAAACAATGTTTTTTGTCGTTTGGGACCCCATAACTATTCAAATATGTTGGTTTGGTTCAATTCAGAAGAAAAAAGTCCATTGTTTGCATAGTGTTATCTGCCTACTTCGACTCCGAAAATGCTCAGGTTAAAGTGCGTCTTACAAGCCCATACTTGGAAAGTACTCAATACGCCCCGAAAACACTCAAATTTTTGAGTGAACTCCGAAAACTCTCTTAAGCTGTGCTAGCTCTTCGAATCACTGCGGAAGGTAGTTCGCGCTAGTGACGAAAGCAGTTCGAAAGGCGACTAGCAATATATTCAGCTAATATGAAATATTTGCTATGATTGCTATGGCATACCAAATGTTCTAACTCACCTGGGTCATGAGATACGGGAGTGTAAGTGGGAGGGGAAAAATTTCAATTATTGCAGCTTATGCGGCTGTTGGGGACTCTTGGTAAAATTTTTGAATTTTTAAAAATTCTGCTTGGAAATACTCGCCGATTGATTCCTCGATCACCCAAACCCGATAACTGGTTTAAAAGATAAATAAATTTTTAGTGAACTTCACAAAATCAAATGAAAAATCAGCTTGTCTGTTTTTATCAAAGCGCTAAAAAAACTTAGATATAATGATAGGGACTTATTTCATTTCGAAAATCTAGAAATGTTTGTTCTACGACTTAAAAAAAAACACTAATTTAGCGGGAAAACGCTAAATCCAGCAAAAATTTAACAGTTTCCAAACCATAGAAGCTACAGGTATGTCCTATATATCATTTGAAAGATGTGTTTGAGGACTTTTAGGCGTACCTTTACTTTTTTCGGTATTTTTTTCTAATGTACTCAGGTAACTTTTTCAAGGTAAATAAAGTTTTTAGCTTACATTTTGGCGATGTCTGACAGAAGTGCTCTAACTATAACCAAACTGATACAATATGAATTTAACTTGTTTTATATATTCTGACCAAAGTTGGCTTATATCGGACCACTATATCATATAGCTGTCAAAGGACCGATCGGGTCAAAATTAGGTTTAAGTATGAAAAACTTTTTTTTTATGAGAAATCTTAACCAAACTAATACAATATGCATTTAACTTGGCTTTATATATCCTGACCAAAGTTGGTTTAAATCGGACCACTATTTCATATAGCTGTCATAGGACCGATCGGTCCAATATTAAGTCTTAGTATGAAAAGCTTTTTTGTTTTACGACATATCGTAACCAAAATAATAGAATATGCATTTAAGGTAGACTTATAGATCCTGACCAAAGTTGGTTCAAATCGAACGATTATATCATAAAGCTGTAACAGGATCTATCGGGCGAAATCCAAGTCTTAGTATGAAAAACTTTTTTTTCATAGTAAGTGCTGGGTCTCCGACAGTAGAGTATGCTCGACTGTAACTATGCTAACGAAGGGAGCAGGGGGCAGAGCTCCCTAGTTTTCATTATATTTAAGTTTTCATTATATTTATATTTATTTAAAAGATTCAAGAACTAAATTGATATATTTTACTATCTGCCAGCTTTAATGATAAAGTTACAATGTCAAAGGCAAAAGCAATTGCAAAAATTTCCGATATCCCAAACCAAAAAAAATCTACAAAAGGTAAAGTCTAGTGACAAAAGCAATTTCTAGCCCCAAAATTTCTGATATCCAATTTTGTGGCAAACAAAATTCAGTGTAATATAAAAATTTTAAATAAAAATATAAATTAATCAAAACGAAAATTGGCATTCGGCATTGCGCAAAAAGTAATTTTATACAAAGAGCACACCCTTTTTCCGTACAATGCACAATGTTAATTTTCTTTTTTTTTTTATTAATTTATACTTTTATACCCTGAGCCTATTGAAAACGGGCACAATAGGTATAATGTGTTTGGCAGAATGTATGTAACAGGTAGAGGGGGGCGTGGCGTTGCATTATACATCCAGACCAAATTTGGTTCAATAGAGGCGCTCAATCGAAAATTAAGGCTCAGTATGAAAAAGTTTTTTGTTTTTTGAGATATCTTAATCAAACTGATAATATATGAATCTAATTTAGTTTTGTACATTCTGGCCAAATTTTGGTTAAATTCGGTTCCATATATCATATAGCTGCCATAGGAACAATTGGTCAAAAATTAACCTCAGTTAAGAGTACCTGGGCTCCTACTGTCGAGCGTGCTCGACTGTAACCGCCCACTTGTTTTATTTAAAATTTTTATATTGAACTGCATTTTGTTCATCACAATCTTGGATATCAGAAATTTTGGGGCTAGAAATTGCTTTTGTCACTAGACTTTACCTTTCGTAGAGGCTTTTTTGTGCGATATGATATAGAGGTCAGATTTAAACAGGATCTATAAGACTGACTTAAATGCGTATTCCATAAGTTTGGTTATTATACCTCATAAAACAAAAAAGTTTTACATTCTTACACTTGATTTTCGTCCGATCGGTCCTATGACAGCTATATGATATAGTGGACCTATTTGAACCAACTTCGGTCATGAAATAAAAGATTAACCCAGATGCGTATACTGTTAGTTTGGTTAAGATACATATCTTAAAGACTTGATTTGTCCCAAGCGAAATGTGCATTTTCGAGATTTGTTAAGAACACACATACATACAAAACACATATATGTGTGTTACAAATGTTTATGTACATAAAAAAAAATAGCAACAAAACAAAAATTAAATTTAAAAAAACCATAAGACAAAAAAAGTTGACGGAGCTGGGAATCAAAACACGGCTCAATTAGTAAAGAAACTTCAAACTTTGGTGGCTTAACCAATTGAGCCACACAGGGTCTTAAGTCAACTTTCAAAATTGCCATATTGGATTTACAGTACTCTATTTCATAATTTCAAAAATGTTTATTAACATTAAATGTTTATATTTTATGTAATCACGTGGACGCTCAGGGTATAACAAATTTGCTATGAGTTTTTTTCGTTTTTATACCCTGAGCCCATTAAAAATGGGCAAAAAGGGTATAATGTGTTTGGCCGAATGTATGTAACAGGCAGAAGGAGGCGTGGCAGACGCCAAATAGTATACATATTCTTGATCAGGATCAACAGCCGAGTCGATTGAGCCATGTTCGTCTGTCTGTCCTTCTGTCCGTCTGTCTGTCCGTCTGTTTGATCGCGTCGATCTCAGAAACTTTAAAAGCTAGAGACATTAAACTTGTTATGTAGGTTCCTAGATACCATTCGCAGATCAAGTTTGTTTTTATTTTTGGATTGGCCCACTATATCATATAGCTGTCATAGGAACGATAGATCGAAAATGAAGTTTTAGTATGAAAAAGTTTTGTGTTTGTTGAGATACCAGAACCAAACTGATAGATTGTGTATCGGAGCTGGTTTTATACATCCTGACCAAATTTGGATGAAATTGGTTAACTATATCATATAGCTGCCATAGGAACGGTACATCGAAAATGAAGTTTTAGTATGAAAAAGTTTTTTGTTTGTTAAGATATTAAAACCAAACTGATAGAATATGCATCTGGGTTGGTAATATACATCCTGACCAAATTTGGTTGAAATTGGCTAACTATATCACATAGCTGCCATAGGAACGATGCATCGAAAATTAAGCTTAGTATAAAAAAGTTTTTTGTTTTTTGAGACATCTTAACCAAACTGATAGAATATGCATTAATGTTGATTTTGTACATTCTGACCAGATTTGGTTTAAATCGACTTCATATATCATATAGCTGCTATAGGAACAATTGGTCGAAAATAAACTTTTATTGAACAGTACCTGGGCTAGGGTATCCTACTGTCGAGCGTGCTCGACTGTAACCGCCCACTTGTTTTATATGAAGTTTGACAGAAATTTTATTTCCCGGCCTGCTGGAGTCAGTCCTTAACGCAAAAATAAATTACTATACTATTACAACAACTTAACCTAATATTTCTGACACTCAATTTTTATTTATAAAACATTCTGTAACCCGGGCATTCCACAAATTTGTTAATTCTGAAATCGGATCACATTAACATGTTTGTATGTAAAAACTAGTGGGCGGTTACAGTCGAGCACGCTCGACAGTTGAATACCCTGTACTCTGTACTGAAAGTTGATTTTTGATCGATTGTTCACATGACAGCTATATGATATTTTAGACGGATTTTAACCAAATTCGGGCAGGATGTATAATACCAGCCCAGATGCATATTCTATCAGTTTGGTTCTGAAACCTCAACAAACAAAAAACTTTTTCATACTAAAACTTAATTTTCGATGTACCGATGGCAGCTATATGATATAGTTAACCGATTTTAACCAAATTTGGTCAGGATGTATAATGCCAGCTCCGATACATAATCTATTAGTTTGGTTCTGATATCTCAACAAACATAAAAACTTTTTTATACTAAAACTTCATTTTCGATGTATCGTGGCTATGGCAGCTATATGATATAGTAAACCGATCCAAAAATAAAAACAAATTTGATCCGCCTATGGTATCCAGAAACCTACATACCTGGCAAATGACATGTAACCTTTTTATACAAATCTGGCCTCAACGTTTTTCACCGTTTGAACGATACAATAAATATCATGCATTAATAATAGCACGAAATTTCCAGCAACAAAATATTTAAAAGTTTTTTTTAAATATTGTTAAATTTTTTCTCGTTGGATATTTCTTGCTGAATGCAATAAGTAGCAACAAATTTATATAGTATGACATTTTTTGTAAAAGAAACGAATAATTGTATTTGACAGAAAAGTTCGATATTTGAAGTGCAAAAGTTTTAAAAAGTGTTTCATATAAAAGGTTAATTTAAAACCGCTGTTCATAGGGCAGCTATATTATATAGTCGTCCGATTTTGCCCAAATTTAAATAGGGTGTAACATTTAGTGAAAAAGACATATTCTGTGAGTTTGGTTTAGATAGCTCAACAGGCAATAATAATTTTCATACTAAGAGTTAATTTCCATCCAATTGTTCCAACAGCAGCTATATGATACCCACAAAAAACACCTGCACACGAGGTAAAAGTCTAGTGACAAAAGCAATTTCTAGCCCCAAAATTTCTGAAATCCAATTTTGTGACGAACAAAATTCAGATTAATATATAAATTTTAAATAAAAATATATATAAATATAAAAAAAAAAACGAAAATTGGCATTGTGCACTGTGCGCAAAAGGGTGAGTTTCTTTGTACATAAGCATTACTTCTTGTGCAGTGCCGAATGCCAATTTTCGTGTTTTTTTTTTTCGTTTCATGAACTAAAATTTTTATATTGAACTGAATTTACCAAAAGGACCCAACAGCCCCATTTGCTGCAATCATTTAAATTTTGCCCCTTCCACTTACACCCCCGTACCTCATGACCCAGGTAAGTTAGAACATTTGGTATGCCATAGCAACCATAGCAAATTTTCTATATTAGCTGTATATATGCTAGTCGCCTTTCGAACTGCTTTCGTCACTAGCGCGAACTACCGTCCGCAGTGATTCGAAGAGCTAGCACAGCTTAAGAGAGTTTTCGGATTTCACTCATAAATTTGAGGGTTTTCGGAGCGTATTGAGTACTTTCCAAGTATGGGCTTGTAAGACGCACTTTAACCTGAGCATTTTCGGAGTTGAAGTAAGCAGATAACATTATGCAAACAAATTTGGACTTTTTTCTTCTGAATTGAACCAAACCAACGTATTTATATAGTTATGGGGTCCCAAACGACAAATTTGGCTTTTTTGTAAGGACAAAAGTTGACGAGCCTCAAAAAACGGCAAGAAAAAAGCAAAATTTAAAAAATTCTAAAAAAAAAACTCTGCCGTAGAAAAAAAAATGATTTTTGTCGCTTGGAGCCCCATATTTATCCAACAAGTCAGATTGGTTCAATTCAGATTTAGACTGTTGCCTAGTATAATCGAAAATAACGGTGCTGCTAATAACGGAAGATCTGATATCTTGCGATATGCACGACGACAGAGAATTTACAAATTCATTTAGCTGTGCAAGGAAAAGTAAGAGGCAAACACTTGCTTGATGACTAGTATTTAATAAAAAACAAAGGTAAATAAAATTCTATAAATTTAGCCCAAAAAATTAAAGGATATTTAGTTAACTGAAATGCATATTCAATCAGTTTGGTTACGTTATCTCAATAAACAAAAAATTTTGCACACAGACTTGATTTTTGCCCGATCGGTCCTATGACAGCTATTAATATATAGTGGTCCGATTTAAACCAACTTTGGACTGGACATACCAAGTGTCATACATATATAATCAGTTTGGTTACAATATCTAATTAAACAAAAAGCTTTTCATATTAAAACTTAATTTTCGTCCGATCGGTCCTATGACAGCTATATGATATAGTCCTCCGATTTAAAATACCTTTGGACATTATATATAAAGCCAATTTTTATTAATATTCTATAAGATTGGTTACGACATCTCATAAAACTAAAAAGTTTTTCGTACTAAGACTTCAATTTCACCCTATGACAACTATATGATGTAGTGCTTCGATTTGAACCAACTTTGAACAAGATATATGAAATCAATTTTATGCATATTCCATCAGTTTGGTTACGATATCTCATAAAACAAAAAAGTTTTGAATACTAAGACTTGATTTTCACCCGATCGGTCATATGACAGCTATATGATATAGTGGTCCGATTTGAACCAACTTTGCACAGGACCAAGTTATATGCTTAATGTATCAGTTTGCTTTAGTTATCTGATAAAACAAAAAAGTTTTTCATACTAAAACTTGATTTAAACTATGATATAGTGGTCCGATTCAAAAAAGAAACAAATTTGATCTGCCTGCAATATAGAGGAATCTACATACCAAATTTGATGTCACTAGCTCTTAAATTGTTCTTATAATTTGGATATGAAATTATTTTTTCGATTTGTGGGCGATATAGGGGGCGTGGCAGAATTTTGAAACAAACTTGTCTGCTTGCAATACAGAGGAGCCTACATACCAATTAATTAATTTCCTAAAATTTCAAATTTGGATCTTAAGCGGTTTGACCTGTACAATGATATATGGATAAGTGAATGAATGAATGAATGTACATAATTTTATATATATGTTAATCCGACCATTTGCTTACAAGTTACAGTGCTTTAAGTGACGCTACTTTTGAGTTAAAAAAAATGAATTCAAAGCAATTCCGTGTGCTGATTTATCATTGTTTTTTAAAAAAATACTGTTCAATGCCAGGAATGGCTTGAAAAACATTATTTGGACCTGCTCCATCAAAAAGAAGCATTTGTTATTGGTATGCTGAATTCAAACGTGCTCGTACAGACACCAATGACATTCCATCTACTGGAAGGCCAAATGACGCTGTTATTCCGGAAAACGTTAAAAAAAAACACTGAAAATCATTATATGTATGTATGTTTACTCGCAATAAGTCGGAGTTTTTGCGTCGGTACATCACAATGAATAAAACATGGATCCACCATTTCACTTCAGAGTCAAATCGGCAGTCTGCTGGGTGGCATGCAGCCGGTGAAAGCCGCCCAAAGCGACCAAAGACGCAGCAGTTGGCTGGCAAGGTTATGGCGTCTGTATTTTGGGATGCGCATGGAATAATATTCATTGACTATCTCCAGAAGGGGCAGACCATCAACAGCGACTGTTATATAGCGTTATTGGAGCGCTTGAAAGACGAAATCGCAAAGAAACGGCTCCATATGGCGAAGAAAAAGTGTTGTTCCACCAAGACAATGCACCGTGTCAAAAATCAATGAAAACTATGGCAAAATTAAACGAATTGGGCTTCGAATTGCTTCCCTATCCACCGTATTCTCCAGATTTGGCCCCCAGCGACTACTGGCTCTTCGCAGACCTCAAAAAGATGCTCCGTGGTAAGAGATTTCGCTTAAATGATGACGTCTATTTTGAAATCAAAGAAAAATCGTTTTACAAAGGCGGTGTCGAAAGATTGGAAAAGCGTTGGAATGATTGTATCTCTCTAAAAGGGAACTATGTTGATGAATAAAAACGAATTTTGGCAAAAAAATGTGTTTTAATTAATTAGTCACACACATTATTATATATATATAAAACGAAATTTTGCAAAATTGGATATCAGAAATTTTGAAGCTATAAATTGCGGGATATTAAAATATAGTAAAATATATAAACATAGTTGTTGAATTTCTTTCAAACTAGGAGGCTCCGCCCCCTGCTCGCTTGGCTCATGTTGCTACAGCGAGCATACTCTACTGTCGGAGGATCCGTACTTACTATGAAAAAAAAAAATGTTTTTCATATAAGACTTAGATTTCGCCCGATCGGTCCTATGACAACTATATGGTATAGTGGTTCGATTAGAACCAACTTTAATCAGGATCTATAAGTCTAACTTGAATGCATATTCTATGAGTTTGGTTACGATATCTCAGGATATATAAAACCAAATTAAATGCATATTTTATAAGTTTGGTTGAGATATCTCATAAAACCTAAAAGTTTTTTGTACTAAAACGTGATTTTCGACTGATCGAAAAGTTTATGTATCATATACCCAAAAACGCAAAATTGTACGTACTACAACATACCTTAATTTAATCGTTAGAGCAGTTTTGTCAAAAATCGCGAATATGTTACCTAAAGAACCTTACTTCACCTGTAAAATGTTACCTACGTACTTTAGAAGGAAAAGGTACCCCTGAAAGCCCTCAAACACACCTTTCCTATGATATATAGAACATATCTGTAGCTTCTTGCCGAAAATAGAACAAACGTTTCTAGATTTTCGAAATGGAATAAATCCCCATCATTACATCTAACAACAAACAAACAAACTGACTTTTCATTTAATTTAATTTCATTTATAATTCAAACGGCATTTTGAAGTCCTTTCCAGTGATGCCAAAATGAAAATAAAGTCACTTTAAATAGCGAGTAGATTTAATGTTGGTTTTGTATAAATACTTTTGACGCCCCTGTATACTAGTCGCATTTCGCACCCTTCGTGGTGCTTTCGTTATTAGCGTGAACTCCCGTTTGCAGTGATTCAAAATTTTCAATGGATACTTAATGGGTTATGGAGAGTTTCGTACCATTCAAACGGCATTTTGAAGACTTTTCCAGTGATGCCAAAATGTAAATGAAGTAACTTTAAATAGCGGGTAGATTTAACGTTAGTTTTGTATTAATACTTTTGACGCCCATGTATACTAGTCGCCTAGTCGGAATATTGAGTTTATTAACTGTTTTCACAAACAAGATCGACAATACGCCACCTTAGGATGACTTTTTTATAGTATTCCATTAAATATTCAGCAGCTTCCACCCTATCATAAATCCTCATTACGCACCATTGACACCATAATAAGTTAATTAACGAACTCCCGAGTAGCTAGTGGGAGCCACGTTAACTAAATAAAATTAGAATACACTTTCAATATAAATGCCGAGTTTACGGATTCAACATAAATGGTACATATGTAAGCAAAATGTATTTTTGAGTTTCAATGTAATTTTATCATGAACATGTATTTTTCGTTTCGTTATCTATTTGTTTATTGATAATACCATAAGCATTTAGTAATAGGGTTACTTTCTTTGATGATGAATTCAGCTAATTACAGACATTCATTTTATTTATTACTTTTGATTTGGGTATAAATTGTACATAAGAAATCATAGTAAAAGTACAGTATTGTACGTACGCATTTGTGTTTTTGTGGCAAATGTATTGCATGTATATAGCATTTTAAATTTACATATAAACATATAAATTTTGTATAAAGATTCTGATATAAACATAATTTAAATGGTTGCTTGTTGTAGTACTAATCAGAAAACATTCAAAGAGTAGTTTTTTGTTAAGCATTTTTTGTGTTTGACGTGTTTTTTTAAAGTTTGACGAATTATCAAATTTTATGCATATTACTAACAATATTATGTGTTTTCAGTTATATTTTTCTTTTATGTAAAATAAAATGGGCTTTATGAACGTTCATTAAAATTAAAAAAAAAAAGCTTTATTTTGTAAATTATATGCTTTAATTTCTACGTTTTATCAACTGTTTTGTTAAATAGAGGTCATACACAAGTGTACATATTTTCTCGAATTTTCGTTATTGTTATTGAACGGAATTAAGCAAATTGTCTGTTCGATAGCAGATTCATTCAAATTAGACGCTAAACGCAAATTAGTTTGGAATAAAAGAAGAACGCTACTTCTCCTTGTAATGTTTTAAGTTGTATTATTCAAAAGAATTTATTTTTTATTTGAACGATATTAATATTTGGGGGACCAGTCGCTTATACATAATAACTTATTATTGTGGTACTTCGCGAAAGCTTTTGATCCAGTTAAACTTAAAAAAAATATATATATTTATAATTTAGCTTAAAAATGTAGCGACTGGTTTTATTGACATAATTTTCCGTCTTTCCTTTATTGACCCATTCTTGAATGGATTATAGTGTGCTATGTGTGGACATTACAAAATATGAACATAAATACATTTGGAATTTTCGAAGCTCATACGTGTGTGTCTTATGGTCAAAGAGTAAACAAAATATGTATTTATGTATGAAATCGCACCCCTCTCTACAGTTGTAAAATAATTAAGCATAACGAACTCGCAAATTCACCCATCCTATCTCACACCCGTAACAAATCATGATGTTATAATGAGCGTCGGTCACTAGATTTGATTTAATTTGAATATTCAAATACTGTGTTGCTACTTTTAATGCATTTGTTTAAGTGTTTTTATGTTCACGATCGATACTTCTGTTAGTCTATATGTTAAGATTTCGTTAAACATTTATAAATTTTTTTAGGTTTTAAAGTTAATTTTTCCATTTATTATTGTAGCTTATATGGCCGTCAATTATATATGTAAATAGTTTTTTTTTCACTAATAAGTATGTTATTTAAATCATTCTTCTTTTTGCTTGTATATAAATTAAGGACTTAAACGTTATAAGAAAATGTTTTATAAAGTGTATTGTTTACTGCTTTTTTTGTTTTCTGTTTGGTTTTTTTGGTTTTAATTTCTTTATTACATTAAATTTTGTAATTTACGCAATATTTTCATGCTTTTTATGTTCTATCTGTAATTTTTGTTGTAAATGCTTTAATTTTATTTGACTTTGCTTCATTAAGATCAGCTATCTGCCGTATATGTATATTAATATATGAAGTCGTTTAAGAATATTAAGATTTGATGTCTGACAAATTGATCTGATGTGTCACCCGTGTTATGTTATGCATACACATGTACGGATAATCACCATAATTCTCGAGTAGTACGTGGTGCGTTCATAGTAAACAACAATGGTGCACACTCAATTTCATATTTTTGACTATATATGGCAGACGTGTCCGACGTTACTAATATATATGTATATATATAAGAAATATATATATATACATATATATGTATGTATGACTATACGATCTGAACTAACAATACGTACTTTAATCTGTAACTGTTACCGACATTCTGACTATATTAATGACAGCTCATCTCATAGGTTTTGCTTCGAATTTTTCCATTTACACTAATAATATTCTTGTATGTATGTATGAGTGTGTGTGTGTTAGTGTATGTCTAGATGTAGTATGTTGCTGTGTATGTCTGTGTTCTGGTTTGTTTGTTTTGTTGTATAAGTATAATAAGTATATAGCAATATAAATAATTTGTATATAAAGTTCTTCTTTTTGCTGTGGTCTATGTTGCTGTGGTCAACGCAGTTTAGTTGTTTCATCATAATTCGCTGCTGCTGTCGCTATTTTAATAATTTTTTTTACTTGAACAGCTTAACAACAGGTAACAAGGAACCATTGACATCCTATACATCAACACTTTACTTTTGTTGAGATGTCGCTTTGTTGCTGCTGCTGCGGTTGTTGTTATTGTCGCTGCAGCTGCAGCCACTGCCACTGTCACTGCAACGTTGACCCCTACTGCCCCACCCATTAACATGCGCTTTTTGTGGACACCGCCTTAGTTCCACACACGCAAAAATGAGTCCCACGATCCTGTTGCTACTGCCATACCATTTTCAGTGACGCCCAAACATGACACACGGTTATCGTGGCCGGCAAGAATGCCTGAGCGTTCTGCCTTCATTGTGTCCCACACATTGCAGTTAAAGTCATCGTATCCCGCTAATAACAGGCGCCCGCTTTTTGAGAACGCAACGGAGGTGATGCCACAAATTATGTTGTCATGCGAGTACATTGCCAATTCTTGATCGGCACGTATGTCGAACAGGCGACAGGTTGCATCGTCCGATCCTGTCGCAAAGGCTTGTCCGTTGGGGAAGAAAGTGACTGCATTGATATCGGACTCGTGACCGGGAAACGTTTGTTTGCACACACATTCTCTAATATCCCACAATTTGGCCGACGCGTCACATGCACCGGATACAAAGGTTTTACACTGTGGTGCCAAAGAAAGGGCCATCACATCTCCCGTATGGCCAAGAAATGAATTAATTTGCAAGCCAGTTTCGATGTCCCACAGGCCGCATGACATATCACCAGAGCTGGTCACTATTTGATTGTCGTCCAGGAAACGACAGCATGATAGATAGCCACCATGGCCAGGCAGCTCGCGGGAGACGCGTACATTACCTTCGCGTGTCTTTAGGTTATAGATTGAACACATGTTGTCAAGGCCACCGCAGGCGACGTAGCTTCCCGATGGTGCGTATGCACAAGTCATGACCCACGACGAGCGCAGCGGTATGGCGTGTACTTTGTTCGTGGTATGCGAGTCCCAAACAATCAGTTTGCCATCCTGTGATGCGGATACCAAATTCCTCGAGTCATTACCCCAATGCATGGCATAAATCTTGGCCAGATGTCCACGCAGTGTGCGTCTCGTGCGCATCTGTATACGTCCAATAGGTTCCAGCGAAGCGGCAGCCTGCAAAAGGGACGTGTCGCATGCAGCCTTTCTTGCATCTCGGATAGCATTCTTGAGAGATTCAGCTTCTTGTCGCAGACTGTCTAGTTCATTCATCTTAAATTCTTCTTTTTTTTTTTTCTTTTTCGGTTAGTTGTTCTCTTGTTCGGCTCTATCAAGTTGTTTCTCTCTCTTTCTCTGTCGCACACACTTGTGTGTGTGTGTGTGTAGTGTATTCAGAGTGTTCAAATTTGTTTAAATACTGAATAGATTTTATTGATTTGTTGCTATCCGCGTTGCACTTGTTTCCAAAAACTGAAGATGTAGATCAAAAAAGTTTTTAATATATATTTGCATAAATAAAAAAACACTAAGATGAACTCACGGTTCGAGCTATTATGATTGCAGTGCTTCTTCTTCTGTCACTGTGACTGTCGTCGCTTCAAGCAATAATTTATCAGCTGAACAGATTACAATCGATTGTTGTCAAATGAATTGATGTTTGATCGACTTGTCTTCAGGGTCCAGTCCGGTCCTATGGTAAAATGTTCGTTGGATTTTTAATCTTCTATATTTTTTTTCTTATAAACACTTTTTAATTGTTCTTAGTGAACAGCTCAGCTTGATTTAATTTAAAACATTTATATAAATATACACACATCATATATATATATATATATATATATATATATATATATATATATATATTATATATTATACATTATACATACATATATATATATATATATATATGTATATATGTATATATGTATAAATTTGAAGTAATTTTACTTTTTAGTCCGTGTGGAAAGAAAAACCGAATGTACTTAGAACTCAATCAAAAGCGTTTTGATTCGCGAGCCTTTCTTTTTTTCTGACTGCACCAGTTTTTTTTCTTATTTAAATAAAGTTTTTTAGTTTATAAAACAACGCCGCTGGATAAAATTTTGCACAAGTCCTCAGTTTAAGTTAACTTTTTCATATCATGCAGCATGAGAACTTGTCAGCACTAAAATTTTCACACTGCTTTCAATTATTTCTAATTTTAGTTTACTATTCTAAAACTTGTAACGATAAAATTTACGTTGACTGTCGCAAGTAAAATAATTTTCCCTTCTGCTGTTTGCTGCTTGTTTGGTCCGCCTAAATTCACCCGTGCTGTTGCCTTCCCTTGGTTACTCGATTCGTTTTTTGGTACACCAAAATTGCAATTTTTGCACCACCGCTGTCAATAGCAACGAAACTAGTAGGAGAAAGCAGTACAACCAGTGTATCGTTGTGGCGAGTGTTAGTATATACGTCAGCGAAAGCAGACTCGAATGTAATCACGGAGTAGCGGAGTGACAAGCATAGACAAATGATAACCATTTATCGCATTCGCACCAACGAGAAGTACATTGACGTTCCACGGCATTGGAAGAGCGAGAAAGAAATACAAGAGAAAAATCAATTTTAAATACTAAAATACTATTTAACATTACAATTATTTAATATTCACTGCATACATCAGCACGAATACAAAATTTGTTTAGCTAGTTTATTCGCATTTAGGTAAAAAAAAAAAAAAACTCGAATCGCAAATTGTATTCTATGCAGTATACCTAACAACTAGCATATGTATTTGTATGTATATAAGTACTTGTGCTATTTAAAATATCTCATTGGTGAACACACACCTGGTGGTCACCTCGGTCAATGCCTTTCAAATGATCATGGGTGGCTTTTTATTTTGATGTAAAATACACAGCAATCAGATTGAAAAGATATTGAATTATATATATTTGCAGTTTTAATCTGTCAACTTATCGTCTGTGATTTTGAAGATTTTTTCACAATATATTAATCTGAACACACTTCTCATTTGCACTCTACAATTGGCAGCCAACACCTAGTAGTCCAGGAATGCAAATAAAAATCGATTATGATATGCATCGATATATTCTCACATTGTAGGGGCTTTCCTGAAACAAATTCAGATTAGATTTTGATAAATGTCTATTGCATGCCGAAAGTTTCAAGATGAAAAACCTTGAATAAAGGGCGATTCATCATCAATATAGCCGAAAAAAACTAGTTTGCGGACACAACTAGTTTATTTTAAAAAAGCTTTGAAATTTCTTTATAAAATGAACGTTTTATTATTCTATGTCCAATTTTTATTTTAAATCGCGCGATTTATTATTTTAATTATGTCTACGGTCCACAATTTACATCCCCCACCCTAAAGAGTTGATTATGCAGATGTTGGAGAAGCTACTTTTGACCGTGTGACCAAATCAGTGCTGGTAAATGGGCTGTAATAGTGACTTGTTTTATTATAACAGTATTAGACTGGCGCATCATTGTCGAAGGTGCGAAGGTGTCGAAGGTGCTTACACTGAAGTCGCATCATCAAAAACAGCTGTTCGTTGCAGCTGGCCTGAAAGGCAACCTATTTTTATTGCAATTTAAAAAATAATGAATGAATGTGGCAAACGGTGCATTCGCCAATAGTTAAGTGTGTACCAAAATATATATGGAGCTTGACTATGCGATCATTCCTTTTTTATTAAATAATCAACATTTCGATAAAATACTAAACAAAATGCTACCACACTTCCATTAAATGCGAAGCATGTTGAAAGATACGGCCGCATGATTGTCTTCTTCTATCCACAGGTCTCTTTAGTGAAGTTCATTCGAGAGAAAAATGGCGAAAACAAACTTTTTCTGAGTACTCGCCTTTGGAACGTAAAAGCAGAGCTGCCAGATCAGGGGGATTGTCGGTTTCCTACACTTTGTGAAACAGCTGATTTTCACTAGGCTGACTGTAAGAACATCGAAATTTTCGATCTTTATACACCATATGACAAAAATAGTTAAAACCAAAACAAAGATGAAAACTTTTATTGAGTACTTGCTTTTAAGGAAAACAATAATAGTCAAGATGCGCCTAGTGTAATTGCAATATTATGCAACAGCAAAAAAGGCAATTTTGTACGGAAACTCCATAGCTTTAAGCATAGCACAGGAAAAAAAATTTCTGTAAAATTTTATATATATGAAACTTTGCCAGGAATTTTTCGACTTTGTTTTCGTTTTTTGTGTATCCACCAACTTAAGCGAAATCCACAGATTTATATCGATAATTGGCATATCAATAACCTGTGTGGACTTTGAGAGCACCTTATGAGTGCACCAGGAATATATGCCTGTCATTTATGCCTGATGAAGTGAGACGTAAATATGGACTAAACTTGCGCAAAAAATTAAAAATAGTTATACCAATTTCCAACGAAGAACAAGATTGCGTAATTAAGGCAATGAAGGAACGCCCATGCATTTCGCGGATTACAGATCGAAAGAATTTAAATAATATTTCTGTGAAAAGTGCTGCAGAAAAACAAATAAAATATAATTACAATAATTTTTAACTTTTTATTATTCAAATTACACAGCCACACAAAATAAAAGTGATGCTCCGATCTGGAGGTCTTACTACGCATACTACATGGATTGGGCCTACATGGGCCGTTGAATCCGAATCCGAAGTCAACTTTTCTCCAGCACGTCAGGTTTTGGAAAAAATCCCAAAAAAAAAAATCAAAATGGCGGACAATTTTTTGAAAAATTCATCACACTTGGTTGAAACTCGTTACCCAGGGGTCTTTGGGGTCGCTGATCACGAATATGAGCTTAAGTTTTAGAAATTTTAAATGGCGGATCCAATATGGCGGACAATTTTTTGAAAAAATCATCCGATTCGTGTAAAACTTGTTACCCGGGGGCTTTTGTGGTCGCTGATCACAAAATTGATCGGATCGGCCATTTTAAATTTTCAAAATTTGACTTCAAATTCGGGATCAGCGACCCCAAAAACCCCCGGGTAACAAGTTTCAAGCGAGTCCGATCAATTTTGTGATCAGCGACCCCAAAAGCCCCCGGGTAACGTGTTTTACACGAATCGGATGATTTTTCCATATTTGATCCGCCAATTAAAATTTTTAAAAATTTAACTCATATTCGTGGTCAGCGATCCCAAAAATCCCCGGGTAACGAGTTTCAACCAAGTGTGATGAATTTTTAAAACAATTTGGGATTATTTCCAAAACCTGACTTGCTGAAGTAAAATTGACTTTGGATTCGGATTTAGCGGCCCAAAATCCATATAATAAGCATAGTGAGACCGCCAGATCAATGCATCACTTTTATTTTGTGTGGCTGTGTTATTAATTGAAAAGTCTCTCTCCCTGATGAAGGATTTGGATTGGGCGACACCTTTTTGTTTTTCTTCTTGCGTCGTCGAAAAAACTGTGATGGCTTTTGCATCTTTTTGGGCTTTCATCAATTGAACCATTACCCATTTGCGATAGATTGATGCTGCCGAAGCAGAACCATATTTTGAAGTTAATCTTTTTAAGCGCCTGCATAGATGCATTATCGATTATGATTTCCAGCTGCAGAATTTTATGATTTTCAGACCGATTCACAACTTTCCAATGCCTCGTGCAGACATCATTCTGGGCTCTTATGTATCCCAGAACCATTTCATTCTGATATTCCAGACTATTGGCAAAACTGCCTTTTATGAGGAATGAGAAGAGGAATTGATGTTCCTCCAACAGTTCGATATCCAAAGAACAATAGACCGTAATGTAATTAATGTTACGTCTAACCCACTCGGCTGCACTGTAATTAGAGCAGGTGAGTAGACACCAATCACCTCGTTCCCCACATGCTTCAAGCTGGGTCGCACTTCCTCCGTAACGCACGTCAGCGTCGTCTAGGGAATCGCTTCCTTTTATTTATTCATTTGCCAATTAGCACAGGTTTCTTCCAATTGATTTTCGGAGTCGGGTTCTGCTTCCGAGTTTCAATTCAAGCTCGGATTCTGATTAGAGACATGTGATTCTATCTCGTGAGGACATCTGTTATTTATGTCAATGTCCTTTTTAATTGACTCCATTTTCCGCAACATGTATTAAGTTAAATATAAATTAGAACTGTAAGGAAAAGATTTAAAATAGAATTAGAATTAGATCTGGGGTATGCAAAAATTATAAATGATCCTACATTTGTTGCAAGGATTGGGGAAATCCCAGAAAAACCCAATCAGATCAATATGGATCGGTGTTGTTATTAGTAATTGTAAGAATGTTAAACTAGTATAATGTAATAAAGAAGTTATTAGTGTTACTAAGTTCTGGAATTAAAGGAAAAGTGAAGGAAAAGTGCGGATTTTAGGGAAGGGAGAGAGAGCTCAGTGGAGAAAACGTGAAAGAGGCTATTATAGGTAGTGTATTATAGGTAGTCACGAAAGGAATCGTGTAAAGCGTAAACAGTTGTGCATGTAGATAAAAATAAAGGATTGTAATTTCTAGTAGATCTGCGGGGAACAGAAAAGGTGAGGCGGGCTGCAGGGAACAAGAATTTATCTCACAAGAAATCAATTTGTGAAGAAAAACAACACCAAGAGTTTTCCTACGATTGATTAAAGACGGAAGATTGAGAAGACGAAGCCTATGGGAGTACGGTGGTAAACGAACGTTGGGATCCCAGTTAAAACCACGTAAGGCAAAAAGCAAGAGCTGCAAGAATTGAACTGATTCAATTCGATTCTGGTTTATTTGATACTGCGGGCTCCAAATGCATGAACAGTATTCCAGGATGGGACGAACTAAAGAGACGTAAAGGAGTTTAATGGTGAAAGGATCATAAAATTCTTTCGACCAAAGTTTAATGAAACCAAGTACTCTTTTGGCGTCATTAACTATAGTGGAGATGTGTAAATTGAAGCATAATTTGCAATCAAATAAAACTCCAAGATCCTTTACAGATTTTATACGTTTCAAAGGGGTATTGTCAATCGTATAAGAAGCTAAATAGGGCCTAGAACGACTAAATGTCATGAACATACACTTTGAACAATTTAGATGCAACTTATTGGTCGAGTACCATAGTTTAATAACGTTCAAATCGCCTTGCAGACGATTATGAAGAAGGGGATCAATATATGAAAAGATAAGCTTTACATCATCCGCATACATTAAAATATATGAATGGGATAGATTAGTGGGTAGATCGTTAATGAACAGAGTAAAAAATAAAGGCCCCAAGTAACTACCTGGAGGTACACCAGAAGTAATGAAGCCGAACTCGAAATGGTTGACCTAAGAAGCCCTTTTTGTGTCTTACCCTTTAAGTAGGTGGAAGCCCAACGTAAAAAGGCGGAGGAAAAACCTATGCAAATAAGTTTGTAAAGTAAGAGGTCATGGTTCACAGAGTCAAAGGCTTTACTAAAGTCAGTGTATATGACATCCGTTTGCTTTTTCTCTGAAAATGCATTATTTACCAGGGAGGTAAATTTAAGCAAGTTTTCGTAGTGGACCGACCCTCAATAAAGCCGTGTTGAATAGGGGAAATTTATTTACAGAGATGCTGCAAAGACGAAATATGGATTTTCTCAAATAATTTATTTATGGCTGATAGCTTTTCAATGCCTCTGTAGTTCGCAATATTAGACTTACCACCTTTTTTGTGGAGAGAAATGATATAAGATTCTTTCCAAAGATATGGAAAGGTTGAAGATTCAAGGGATAGATTAAAAAGCTTATGCAACGGAACAGCTAAAGAAAAGCAGCATTCCTTAAGGAGATAACTAGGAATGTTGTCTGGCCCAGGAATGAAAGATTTTAAAGAAATAAGAGAAGAGATTATAGTGTTATAAGAAATAGAGGGAGCAAATATAGTGTTTGATTGAAAATTAGAATAAGGATAAGATGAGTTAGAAGTGGAGATTGGAGAGTAGGTGGATTGAAAAAAGTTAGCAAATAGTTCAGCGGCTGCAGAATCGTTGCTGGCACTATCTATCCCATAAAAAAAGCGGAAGGTAAACCGTGGGACTTACGCTTCAAGTTAACAAATTTATAAAATTGTTTAGGGTCACGGGAAAACTGTCTTCTGCATCGAGTTAGATGGTTCTCGTAGCATAGCGAGTTTAAATTGGCGAAGACCAACTTGGCTACTGTGTACTTAGACCAGTCAAGACTTGAACCAGACTTCTTATATTTCTTAAAATATTTAGAATTGATATTTTTTAAATAAGAAAGTCTAGGTGTAAACCAAGGAGGCTTTATAGAATCAGGCGGTGGAACATAATTTGGAATGCACATATCTAAGAGTGCATTTAGGGTCTCATAGAAAGAACTATGGGCAATATCGATGTCAGTCGCTTTTTCTAAAAAGCACCAGTCGGTAGCAAGGATATGTTCATTAAGCAATGAATAATTTCCCTTGCTGAAATAATAGAGGTGAACAAAGGGTTTGGAGATTGAGATCGAAATTTCTATAGTAGGATGATGTAAATCTGCAGGGATACTTAATGGTGATGCCCTAGAGACGGCAATATTTGCGAAGTCATTAATAAAAACAGGATCAAGAATTCGATCAATATGATTTCTTATTGAACTCATTTGAAACAATGAGAGATCAAGTAAGTTATCTAAAAAATTATCTTGGTTTAAGGGAACAAGGTAATTTGTGCTACTGAAAAATGACTAAGAAATTTTGGGCAAATTTAAATCACCTAGCACAATAAATAAGTCGTTATCTTTGACTTGAAGATTAATTTCTTCAATACAGGCAAAATGCTACAAATAAATTGCCGGAGAAGCTTTTGGAGAGATATAAGAGCAGGCGATAAAAATTGATCGAGTTGAAACAGTTACTTTTACAGCAACAATTTCAGCATCAGTAGTCACATTAAAAGTAATGCGTTCTGACTGAAGTGTCGATTTAGTGGCAATAAGTACGCCACCACTTCAAGTCGGTCGATCATTTCTATACAAAAGATAATTATTTGACATAACTTCAGAATCAGATACTGTAGGATTTTACCAAGTTTCTGACAAACAATTATATCAGAATCAAAGGACATACTACTCAAATATAGATTTTTGAGCTTAGTAAGGAGACTTCTAACATTTTGATAATGAATATAGGCAAAATCGGGCCACAGGTCTAGTTTTTTGAAGCCGTACTAGCGGAACAGCCGGCTGTAAGAGAAACAGACAAGGTTTCCTTACGACTTTTGGGCTTAAACTCATGGACAATCAAATGTGGTGGCCAAAATTTTGGAACACAAATGACAGTAAATGAGTCGTGAGGGACACTTATTTTAAAAGAGGCTATTTCCCGGGCAATAGCAAAATTGAATTTAGATATTGAGACATTAGCAGAGACTTTGCTAGAAATGTATGCCGGTACAGATTCACAAGTAGTGTCCGAGGATAACCTAGACACAAATACTTGCTTACGAGGAGAAACAACATTTAAAATAGGGAGCTCAGATGTAGGGGCAGCTACGTTGACAGTCCTATTGTTAGGCGCTGAAGAGGTCCTCCCTTCCGACCAGATCCAGCGTGCACCGAAGACACGACGAATTGGGCTAATTCAGTAGTCTGAGTGGTAGAATCACCTGCAGTAGGTGTAGGAGAATTGAATAGGCTAACAATACCAGGAGAGGCCGATAAAGACAAAGGTGGCGAAGCGCCTTGATAGTGATGAGATGGCAATGGAGTCACGGCAGGCTGAGTAACTGGTATATTAGGGAGAACTGTTAAAAATTGAGAATCAGGTGGTGAGTTAAATTTATATTAGCTAATCAACTCCAGACTGGAGTCAAAATCACTCAAAAGAAGCTTAGCCATTTTATTAAGCTTAGAAAATTGGTTTCTCACAGAATTATATATTTTTGAGAAATCAATTTGCTTGTCGATGCATACTGGACAAGACCATTTCACTGCACCGCATAACTAGTCTAATTCTCTCAGGTACAAATCGTTGTGTCATATGTAGTATTCTAAGTAGTCCGTAAGTCCTCCCAACCATTTTTGGTATGTGGTAATTCCATGTTAATGTATTGTTAAGGGTGAATCCCAGGTTGCTGACACGATCTACATACTTTATTGCACAGTTATTTCATTTAATCTCCATTAGCCTGCCAGTATTAATTGTTTTTTTGTATATAACTATGCAAGGATTAAGAGCTAATGCGTTATCTTTTGCCCGCTTATCAATGTTTGCTAATTCCCTAGTGGTTATGTCGATACATTCGTTAATGTTACACATTGGACGACTCACATACATTTGCACATCATCAGCATACATACATATGATCATCACACACTGACAGAACACTTGGTAGGTCATTAACATAGATAGAAAACAGCAACGGACCTAAAACTTACCCTTGTGGGAAACCTAGTCGACAAAAAGGACGACTAGCCATACCTTGTAGCAACAGCCTGACTCCTATTGGTCAAGTACGAGCTTAGGAGCCTGTCTGCCGTACTAGAGAACCCGAAAAGTTTTCTAGTTTTTGTACACAGAACTTCATGATTGACTGTGTCAAAGGCTTTACTAAAATTTAGTAGTGTCAAGAAAGTTACTTGCCCATCGTCTAACTTTTTTCGGATATCTTAAGTAACTTTTAAGACCGCTGTTGTGCAGCTTCTGTTCTTCCGGAACCCGGATTACGCTTCGCTAGCAGATTGTTTATAGTCAAATGAGAATTAATCTGACTAGCTATGACGTGTCAAAGACTTTTCCCAAAGAGGGCAAAATGGAAATGGGCCTATAATCATTATTAGATTGGCAATTATCCATCGTTCCGAAAAAGTTGAGGTCATAATCGCAGTATTAATTATATGGGTAACGTATATCAAAATATTTGGTAGCAATATTTATACAATTTTGGATCCAATTCATCAAGGCCTACTGCAATGGATTTAATTTTTAATATTTGTTCTAGAACATCACATTAAGACACATATTCAAAACTAAAGCTATTATCACAGGTTTATCACAGTCAAGGTATTTGTTTTCCAGCACTTCAGGTACTTCAGATTGCACAAATATTCTGCTTATATAATTTAAGTCTACGTCACAATTTGGAGATTTTGGCTTATGTTTTCCTATCCTAAGTGATTATATTTCTTTCCATTTCTGTCCTGTCAAATTTGCTTCATTAAATTTGGAACAGTAAAAAGAAGATTTCGCGTTGTTAATCGTAATGAGAACCAAAGTTCTCTGCTCCCTGTACCTTACATAGTGATATTCCGTTTTATATCTCTTCCATTTCGCATAAGCCCGATTGCGTTGGAGAATCAGTCTTTTAATTTCTACAGTAAACCAGGGTTTTGAGAAGTCTTAATTACTTTGCTTTTTACGGGTATACATGTGTTGAACAGATCAAGTAGTTGACTCTGAAAGTGTTAAACCTGTGCATCTACTGAGGAATAGTTAAATATCATGCTCCAGTCAAGTTTATCACATTCATTACATAACACGGTATAGTCAATATTTTTGAAGTCCCTAAACGTTAATTGTTCATCAGCATGGTCAAGGTAAATGTCATATGTAATAAATATAAGATGTTTTGAGAAAACTAGCACAGAAATTTGGCCATATATAAGAATTTTCCTTTTATCATTTACAAAAAATACATCTAGCAGTGTATTGCTACTATTAGTAGCATATTACTGTTCAAGACGCCTGTAATCACGTTACAAACTTATAGATATTTCATCTAGTTAGGTTAAAACTTATAAAAAAAATCTACAGTCTTAAACTTAGGAACATTAAGAGAGATTACTAAGCTCACATTAAAGAGAAACAGAACAATACTTATAATATTATGCTTGAATACGAAGAAAAAATAACAATTAAGAGACATATATCTGTATTACCTATTTATTACGATAGCTAGGCCCAGGTTCAGGCTCGGTCGCTGTATCAGTGTGCAAGAGAGCGGCATTATTGCGTAAAGATAATAGCTCAGGCATACTGCCGATGCAGATGAAGTTCTCTCTCCCACGCACTCGCAGATGTACAAGGGAGCACCACGTGTAGACGGCTGTGAGATGATTAAGCTTTTTCATCTTCATAGCCTCTTTTAAAATCTCGTAATGTGCTTTCGTCAGCTGTTCATTGACGTAAAAGGGCCTGTGGGACTAAAAGCCTAGCAGAATCAGAGACAGTTGCTGCTTCATGGTTCGCTTATACCCCGCGATTAATTTAAGAAGCGTTTTTTTCTACCGCATGTGGTCGAGTTTCACAATAATAACATGGTCTACAGGTCCATTTTCCGATCGTTGTTGTTCCGGTGAGTGCTCGCACTTCACCAGCCTCTGCTTCCAACTCTTGCACTCGCCCAGCCAGATTATGCAGTTCCATGGTTATGCTGTTGATGCGTAATGTAGCACGTAACTCTCCTAGTATACGGTGCTCAGTGAATTGAATTAGATCCGCGTGTTCGCCAAATTTTTGGTTAATTAGTTCCAACAACTGGGGAGAGGTTGCATCATTTCGAGTTTTATTCTCCGCTGCAGTGTTCTTGCGCTGGCGTTTTGTTAGTGGAGGAACCATATTGAGTTTGCTAATTGATTTTTATTGTTTCTTTTATTATATATTAGTCTATAGCTTTCAAATGAGTGAAATGCTTTTGAACGGTAATTGAGTGGAATATTTGGGTTTCGATTTTGTCTGCTGTGTGTTTATATGTATAGGTTTGTTATTTTTGCAACATGTCACTTTACAGTTCGTTTACCAACACTATTTTGGTTACACGGTCACAAGTAGCTTCGTAAACAGCTTTATAATCTTCATTTTAGAGGTGATAGGAAGTGTAAATATAGGACCATAGATAAAAAATCGCACGATTTTATTTTATTTTTGAAGTGAAACTTCTATAGGCGCGTTGGGAGTGAATCGAAAATACGCTTGACCGCGTGTGTGACGAAAAACCGACAGATTAGGGAGGGGGAAATGCCGTATGTATACATACATACATATGTATGTGTATGCAAAGCTCTAAGCTGCTCTTTCTACTCTGAGTCAAAAGCTCTAAGCTCGGCTTGTTTCCCGTTACGTTATCGCATGTTCCTCACGTGTTTGTTCTGCGCGTCATTTTAACATGTATGTATGTATGTATGAACGTATGTATGTACATATGTATAAGAATGGATTAGTTGAGTGCTTAATTTGTGCAAGAGAAACTTCGCACGCTCTGTGTTTAAGCATATGTATGTATGCATGTACTTAAGTCGTATGTATGAATGAAAGTATGTATATGTACATATTCTATATGTTTATTTGTAAAGTAAGTACATACATATAGTGTGTTTTGTTTTCTATGTCTTGTAAGATCTATTTGATCTTCACACGACGACAGTTTTCAATTACAAAGCGAGAATTCTAGTGACAAGCAAACTTGTATAAAGAAGTGAGCAAAAGAAAAATGGAAAAAATTGTCATCTTGAAGTAAAAAAAAAAACAGGCCACTACCGTATGCACTCCTAGGAAGTTTCACTTCAATCGCGTAACTTTTTACGCACATCTTTTTTAAATTTGCGGGGGCGCAATGTATTCCCGGTTGCACACACACTTCATGACCATAAAAATCTAATCAAATCGAATTGGAACTTGGCCAAATATTCAAAATAATTATCTTTTTTCATTATATTATTTTTCGTTGAGAGTTTTAATTCATGATAAACTGGGGGGTTTTTTCTTTGATTTGGAGTTGGCCCAGACTAATAGACTTTTACACAAATATATGCTCCATTTCTTTCAGATTCTTTAAAAATTCTTCGCACTCGTACTTGACACATAATTTTTCTAACACCTTAATTTCACAAAACCATTCCTTAAATATTGGACTTTCTATAACTAAAAAATCATCTACTCCAGGTCAAGAAAAATGTTCTTAATTATTTTGAAAAAGTTTAGTAAATTTTTCTATTCCTTTAAACTAAGATAACTTTTAGATAAATTTTATTCGGATTTTCTTAATCATCCCAGTTTATTGGATTCTTTGGATTAACGTAGGCATTTTGAAAAGCATCTGAAGTTTTCCCATTATCCAGTTCCGCCTGAAGCTTATTGCGCTGCATGAATCCTAACCAAAGTTAATGTATAAATTATTTGTGGACAATTAACAACTGCTTCTCGCTTTTATATCCTCGCAGGAAGTATTATAGTTTGCCTTCTTACTTAATTAATCTTCAAGCTGCTAAAACTTACTTTTTCAAAACAATGTTAAATCGTTGTTCAGTTGACTTGGGTCCATGCACTATCTACATGTCGAAGGGCATCAAAAATTGTCAGTTCTTTAACGAATTCCTTGACGGCCGTGCCACTCTGTAATGCAATCTGAAGCTTATATGCATGAATTTGACTGTAATCTGCTTTGAACGCGAATAATATTTTTCTTGATGAAGAGGTTGTGGGGTCATTGTTGCCACAGAAATCACTTCCGCTTGAATTTCACTTCAATATCATAATGGTGGGAGTCCTAAAACAGATGCGGATATAGTTTCGTTACAGATTTGATTTCGTCGATCAGCTGTTCACAGCTGCTCCATACAAAATGTGTAGGGATGCCAGGCAAATTTAAAAAATAATTCAGAAAGTGTGGTAGCCGTTAGTGATTTCACGAAATCTGGTTTCAGGCTGATTTCGTTATGATTTCATTTCGATAATATGTGAGACCATACTTTTCGATAACATTATTTGGCCACATTTGGTGTTTGTTTACATTTTGTTGCGATTTAAATATGGCGAATTGCTTGATAATTAAATAATTATATTTTTAATGCGCAATAAGCACTATAGATGTCCCAGATGGATATGACAGCTAAGAAAGCTAAGCTGTGAGAACTGAAATAAAAGCTCAAAAATGGGTAAAAAAGACGAAATGGAGAAGATAATGCGTAAAATTGCAGCTTACGCATTGTACATAAATAGTTTTATTTTTATTATATTATTTTGCAGCCAAACTATTAATAAAAAGTCTTAGAAAAACAAATTTCACAATTTCATTTGTTAATTTACGTTTTGTCGCCATTTTTTTTAATTCTCCAAATCAAATCAGTGTGAGAAAGGGTCGTTCCTGAAACTGATTCAGATTTGCTTAAGCCAAATCAAACCCAAATCCGAATCTGTTTCTGGAATTCCACTAATAATTTTGGACTGGCATCCAATGCTGCAACCTAGTCCGATATAGATTTTCGGTGACAGGGTCAGCAATACCATATTTTTTGTCAATAATAGTAAATGAAAAAATGTATATAAATTAAATTACAATAAATGGAAAACCTATTGTTCTGTAATGACAAACTTACACAAAAAATGATAAGCAATAGTGCTGGCAAACTATCGATGGCACTATCGATGTATCGAATTTTTACGTTTCTACGCCACCATCGATAGTTTTTTTTCACTATCGATAGTAATGAGTATTTGCACATCACCTAAATTGGCGCAAAACAAGAGGCCTGGCTGTAAAAGTTCGGGTAAGAAAAATGCAATTAATTTCAACTAGAGTTGGTGGCTCTGAGCATGGAGAAATACTTGTCGAATCAAAAAAAAGGGGTAATTATCATATTTCACTGTGAAAAGAGTTTTTACTGATATATGTATGTATGTATGTACATACAAATTCGTAGATGACAAGGAAG
Source organism: Drosophila falleni (assembly GCA_035045575.1). Classification (NCBI taxonomy): domain Eukaryota; kingdom Metazoa; phylum Arthropoda; class Insecta; order Diptera; family Drosophilidae; genus Drosophila; species Drosophila falleni. The sequence continues at coordinate 1,977,761 of JAWNOV010000056.1, read as the reverse complement.
GTGAAAAAAACAACTTGGATGAGAAAAATAGTTCAGCAAAAAGACCAAGAGTTGGAAAATCAAAAGTATGGAGTTTTTATAAAAAATCAAGTGATGGTATGTCGGCAAAGTGTCGCTCTTGCGAAAAAGTTTATAGAACAAGTGGAAACACGTCCAATCTCTACGACCACCTGAAGCGTGTGCATCCGACATTGAACGTTGCGGAATTACCGGAATCATTAAAAATTAATGCTTTTGTTAGCACAAATTATGATTGCAATTCAAAACGAAAAGCTGACCTAGATATGGCAGTTATGAAGTACATAGCCACAGATATGCGCCCGTTCGCGGTTGTGGAAGACTCTGGATTTCGCAATATGCTTAATGTGTTCGATCCGCGCTACAAGTTGCTTCTCGCGGGACACTGAGAAATGTGCTTATGGCAAAGCAAGTTGAGGAAAAATCCGAAAAACTCTTGGATATGTTGAGGAAAATTGACCACTGCGCAATAACAACTGATCTTTGGACATCGCAGGCAAATGAAGCTTTTTTGACAGTGACGTGCACGTTTGTTTTGAAAGAATTTAAGTTGCGTACTGCCGCTTTGTCAACTAACAAGTTGATTTGCAAGACAAATCATACAGCACAAAACATTGCTGAATCATTGCAAGATGTTTTTAACAAATGGGACATATCTTCCAAAATCGTTGCTATTGTTACCGACAATGCCAGTTCAATGGGCAAATGCCTGAAATAAGATTGTTTGGCCTTTTTATTAACTAAATGCAAAAGCACTGTAGCGTATTTTAAAAGCAGTTCAGTCGCTTACAAAAAGTTAAAGACAATGTTGTTCATGCCGAAAAGCTTTTGGAAAATGAGATGACACTCCTTAAAAATCCATCCGAAGATTCCCTTCTCCCTGCAGCAGAGCCACCAACACCAACTCAACATCGCCAAACGCTATTTCAATTTGTCCAAAAAAATATTGAAGATTTACCACGAACTAAAAGGGCAGACGCCATTGTGGAGCTTCGGCAATATTTCAATAAAAAGCATTGTGCTGAGGACGTGGAGCCCTTAAAATATTGGAAGGTTGCTATAAAAATTTTGACTATTCTTAGGAGAATATATAAATAGCGTTCTTTTAATTGCAGTATAGTGAAGCCGGAATAAAACCTCTTGTGCCAAAATTTTTATGTGTCCCCGCAACATCAACCGAATCGGAGCGCATGTTTAGTAAGGCTGGACTTATTACATCCAATCGTCGGGCTTCTCTTAAGGCGAAACACGTTGACATGCTCCTATTTTTGCAGAAAAACTCGTGGATAGTCTAATATTTTTGTTCATTATAAACTCTAGAAATTATTTGATCTCAAAAATAATTTTAAATTAACCAAATGAAAAATGGAAATGTTAAGTTTTTAGTTTTTAAGATCTCTAAAGATCTCTTTTATTCCAAGTTGAATAAGTTATGTTATTATTTTTATAAGTTTAATCAGACGTTAAATAAAAAGAAAATGAATAAAATTAATATGTGAAACGATTTTAGCAAACGGATTTCAGACAATTTGTTAAAAAAAAATAAGCATAAAATTTTGGTATGAATTAATATTCTTGAATAAAAACCGATACTATCGATAGTATCGAATTTTTCCTTCCAAACTATCGAATATATCGAATGGCGCGACTATCGATAGTTTGCCAGCACTAATAAGCAAACCGTTGGGTAATTTTATCTGAAAAGGTGCCAGCTGTTTATACAAAATGTGTAGGGTTGCCGGACTAATTAAAAAAAATATATACGGAAAGTGTGGTAGCCCTTAGCGATTTTACGAAATCAGGTCTGAGGGTGATTTCGTTTTGAATTCATTTCGAGAACATGTGAGACCGTTCATTTCAAAATCATTATTTGGCCACACTATTTGTTTGTTTATGATTGTGAATTTAATTTGGAGAATGTTGCAAGTTTCTTACATTTCAAGAACGGATAATTTAATACCTATATATGTAATGCAGAATAAGTAATAAAGATGTCCCAGATTGTGTAAATTGCAGCTTAGGCATTATAAACAATAAGTATTATTCTAAATTTACTATTCTGCAACCAAACTATTATTAAGAAATCTAAAATACAGTTTTCCACTTTCATTTGTCAATTTGTGCTTGTCCGCCTTTTTTTTAAATTTTCGAAATTAAAATCAAATCAGTGCGCAAAAACGACGTTCCTAGTTAAACCAAATCAAATCTGAATCTGGAGCTCAATCTTCCAAATTTGGTGACAATACTGCTATGTTGTGCACACAGTTCTAGTTTGCTTAAAAAATTTGCCACGTTCCCAATTCACATTTAATTGAAAAAAAAAACACAAAATATTAAATTACACTGGGCAACAAATTTGAACTTTTAGGCTTTTAAAAAAGCGAAACCCACCTTTTTGGATAGATTTGGGGCCAGAACCGACGAATAACATTTTTTTTATGGTGAGATTTTATTTTCCAGAATTTTTAAAAAATCTGGCCAAATCACCATTACTCCAGAATGATAAAACCGATTTTCAAAAGCTCTACTTTTCTAAATAGAATTTAAAGCTATCAATTTTTGCATTAAGAAAATTATGATTTTGTGCTTATTATTTTTTTAAATTCAAGGAAAACTAAAAAAAATTATTTAAATTTTCGATTCGATTTTATTAATATAGCTGCATAATTACGCTTCCTTATAGATATCATTCATAAAAACCTATGGCGAAACGGCGATATATGTATATATATCTGTATCGATTTTTTTTTTCGATTTTTTGACTTCCTTGTGGAGCAGCATGACCTTTAGTATGAAAATGAAACAAACACTTGATGTTTCTCTGATGACTGTAAAACAGTATTGTCCAAAGTAGGATAAAGTAGGCTACAAAATAAATTTCGTAGCACCAATAATTATTATTATTTCGACCGATCGTTCCTATGGAAGCTATATGATAAAGTAGACCGATTTGAACCAACTTTGGTGAGGATGTATAAGGCTTACTTAAATGCATATTCTATAAGTTTGGTTACGATATCTCATAAAACAAAAAAGTTTTTCATACTTAAACTTGATTCTAGACCGATCGGTCCTATGGCAGCTATATGATATAGTGGACACATTTAAACCAAAATTGGTGAAGATATAAAGGACAACATAGAATACACAATGTGTGAGTTTGGTTAAAATATTTTAGAAAATAAAAAAGTTTTTCATACTTAAGGTGGATTTTTGACCGATCGTTCCTATAGGAGCTATATTGAATAGTGATCCGATTTGAACCAAATTTGGTAGGGATATATAACACATTTCCAGATATACAACCTGTGCGATTGGTTGATATATCGTAAGAAATAACACAACCTTTCATACTAAGCATGGATTTTCGACCGATCGTTCCTATGGCAGCTATATGATATAGTGGTTCGATTTGAACCAACTTTGGTCACAATGTGTAAATTCAAATTCTGTGAGTTTGGTTGGGATATCTCAAAAAACACAAAAACCACCACCACAACAAAGTCAAAAAAGTCGACAAAAACATGCCTCGATTCAACATAATATCATATCGCCGTCTCACCATAGATTTTAATGAATTATATCTTAAACAACGCGTAATAATAACAGCTACGCAAATAAAATAGTTAATAAAATGTAAAAAAATTGTTTCGAATTTTCCTCGAATTTTTTAGTGAAAAAAGCTAAGAAAAAAGCTAAAAAAATATCATAATTTTCTTAATTCAAAAATTTATATCTCTTAAACTACTGGTTTAAGTCTAAGACTGTGTATAAATGAAATATAGATATATTCATTAACTTTTAGATAAAGTAAAGCTTTGATAAATCGGTTTTGGCATTCTGGAGTAATGATTACAAATGTGGGCGCACCTCTAAAAAAAAAGGAATAAAGAAAAGCCAGATTTTTGGAAAATTCTAAAAAAAAAAATCTCACCATAAAAAAAAAAAAAAAATGTTTTTCGTCGGTTTTGGCCCCAAATTTATCCAAAAAAGTGGGTTTGGTTTCTGTAACTCGCAAAAAGTGCGATTTTGTTGCCTAGTGTAATGGGAAAATTTTTTTTTTTTAGCCTTTTTCCTATCACACATACATATTTTTTTTTAATTGTCAGAGAAATATCAGCTGTTGCTCACGGTGCAGAAAAATACCGCATTTTATCTGACATTAAATTTTTTTTAATTGCTATTGGATGTATTGCATCAGCGGAATAATATATCTTGCATATCGCAATTTCTTTTTTATACGGAGTTTCGACCCAGTACCTAGTTTTAAAGCGAGTTTTGTTTTCGCTAGCGAAAAACTCTCAATTATTTGCTAGAGAAAGTCAGTGTTGCCAATGAAACACGCAAAAATAGACAAAAGTGAAACAACACAGTCACCAGTGTTGCGTCAGTTTCGCGCTTTGTTTAAATATTTAAAGTACAGCTGATTAGAACACATTAAGGAGACAATGGGTTTCAATGGATACTTAATGTGTTAAGAAATATTTTGTATCATTCAAACTGTATTTAGATGACCTTTTCATTGATGCTAAAATGCTCATAAAGTTAGTTTAAATTTTGATTCGACTTTACTTTTTGTTAAAATAGATATGCTGACTAGTGTATCTTCTATTGTAGCAGTTTTTTCCTCGTCGAACAACTCCAAACGTCTTTGTTTCGTTTTAAAATGAATGGCGGCCATTTTCATCAAATGGCGAATGAGGATTTATAATTTCCTTGCTCTAACAGGCTGCCTAGTGAAAATCAGCTGTTTCACAAGCAGTGCTTATTGATCTGGCAGCTCCGTCTTTGCGTTCTGCTCAGATAAGCCGCTGCTGAATTTTTTTCTATCTAATTACAACACCGATTTTATATGGCGTTTACACCTCGCGAACAACATTTTTCTCGCGAAAGTACTCCGCTTTAGGAAGTTACTCCATTATCCACCTTGTAAATTAAAATCGTCTCAGCATATAGGATATTCCTGAATCAGATTTAGATTTGGTTTAGGCGATCAACTGTTAACAGCAGGAAATTTTCGGTCTACTCCATTGAAGCCTTATAAATTGAAACTTCATTTACAATGTTTGTATGTAGGCGTAAACACTTTATAAATGTTTTTAATCAGTGGTCGGTACCAACACATTCATATGTGTGATTGCGCTGGAATGCGAATTAGCAGAATGCTAGCAAGCGTCGAGCATGAAACGTGTTCTGCTTATTCATTTTGCCTCAGCTCTATTAGGACGTTACAGAACAACAGTGTCAAAACCACTCCACGACCGCGACTTAACATCAAAATGTCGTAGTAGCGACACCACACGAAAGCGTATACTGCACATGTGCAGGAAATGCTGCGGCAGAGCAAATCCCTATGTACGGTGTACGGGGCGTGCCGACCACTAATAAGCTATATAATATTTCCCGTGATCTTGAAATTGATTTCCTAGAGCAGCAAAGGGTGATGTTGGATGATTCTTTTTAATTGACATTGTTAATAAGACTCGCAATTAGGGAGGGATGCTAGCGAAATTAAGTGAATAATAATCAATGAATTTATATTGAGTTTTTCTTGTTCCATTTCCATGTTCTTAGATGTTTGTTATAGTACTTTAGTTGACTCAGTCATATTGACTTTCAAATCAGTTCTAATCGAGCAACTAGCTCGATAAAAAATTAATCGACGCCGACTTGTAAATGTCAACGCTCTTGTGACAAATTAATTTAACTGCTTCCTGCTTATGGATGTATAAAACAAGCTCTCGAATTTATCATTTTTTTTCTATTAAATGGCGATAAAACAGAGTATTATTATTACGCGGAAGCCGTATTGACTTAGTGCACGGGCACTCAGCTACATAGATTTTCTATGCATTGTCACAATAATAATATATATATATGTATATGTATAAGTATATCTTTTCATGTTTATTGATGAACACATTCGTATTTGAATAAGCATTGCACCTCAATCGTCATAATTGTATAAAATTTTATTGATATACTTCATGTTATCATCAATTGGAAGTACGACTGACCTCGGCCGCTCAGAAAGTGATGCAACGCATCCAGCTTTGCGTAGTGATCGGCATCCATTACATTATGTGCAGTGTCTAAGCTGCAAACAGCAAATTCAAAGTAATTCATTTAGTGACATTTGCGAGCATTATTTAGTTCAACTGCACCCATCAAGTATTGTAAAGTGCTTATACTGCGGCGGCCACGTTTATTACTATATACGATTTGAAACATTGGACACTGAAGTCTTTCACTACTGCTCATCGCGGAAACATAAGTGACAACATGGCAGATGCGAACGTGACCGAGACCGAGACCAATTTTGCCGATGAAAACATGCAATTTGAAACAATATCTGAGGATTCGGAAACATCTGATTATTCCGATCATGATAATGATGAATGTGACACCCATGAGAACGGTACACAGGTACAGGCACAGGCTCCTAACAACGATATTGCAGTAGGCCGTCATTTGGAGAATACATTTGAACGCCAACGCATGCACCTGGCCAAAGTAGACAGGAAAGAAGCGGGTTTGGTTGAGCATACGGAAAACGGTACAGCAGTCCAACTGCAATTGCAACAGCAACTACAAACACAATCACAATCAAAGATAACGGGTCATCCGAACTATGGGTTTGGAAAGCGCTGGTCAAAATCAGAAGACGTTTTGCTTAAATCATTGGTTGAGACGCATGGCGAATGCTGGAATATTATTGGAACACACTTTAAGGATAGGCTCGAACAACAAGTGCAACAACGATGGGCGAAAGTGCTTAACCCCGAGCTCATCAAAGGCCCATGGACACGGGATGAAGATGAGAAAGTCATCGAGCTAGTAAGACGCTTTGGTCCCAAAAAGTGGACACTGATTGCTCGATATCTGAATGGTCGAATCGGTAAGCAATGTCGAGAGCGTTGGCATAATCATCTTAATCCAAATATCAAGAAAACAGCTTGGACTGAAGAGGAGGACAAAATCATTTATAATGCCCACAATAAGTTAGGAAACCAATGGGCCAAAATTGCAAAACTTTTACCAGGACGTACAGATAACGCCATTAAAAACCACTGGAATTCAACAATGCGCCGTAAATACGATGCTGAACGTCGAACTGTTAATCCGGCCACTGGCGGTGATTTAAAAAGCTCACGCACTCATCTAATCACATTAATTAAAGCTGGTGGCATCGGTAAGTGCTCACAAGCTTTATATTGCAAACTAGCCCAGTTAAATGGTATTTCTAATTCAAATGTAAAAATAACTTGCAATAAATTAGACTTGTGCTATAAAGATAAAGAAGAAGAGGAAGATGCTGATAAGGATGTCGTGGAGGCTAATGATATCACTGGATCTGCCAACAATCCGAATGCTGCCCAGACCACCACTATAAGCTATTTAGATGATGCACTTGCATGTGAAAGACATACACATACTAAAGGAAAAGGCAAAGGCATTTCTATTGCAACTCGGTCTCTTCTACAGTACGCGGATCGAAAACTTAGTAGGCCCACACCTAACATACTGAAACGATCCCGAAAACACAATTCTTTCGATGTGCCGAAAAGTCAACACAGCAGCAGTTGCTCGGATGCACTAAAAGGCGACTTAAAAGCTGCAAAGCTGCCAGAATCACCAATTATAACTCCTATCAAATCGCTACCATTTTCGCCGAGTCAATTTTTGAAATCGCCTTGTCTTACAACCTTTGAAGATATGAATTTACGAGCAAGCACTCCAGTCACTAAAATATACAACCGCGTGGGAATGGAAATCAAGAAAGAGCTGGAATCATCGTCAATTGAAACACCAAATAAAAGTATGTACATTATTATTCCAATTCACCAACTGTTGATCACCATTTTGTACAATTACATTTTGTAGGTATAGTTGGTTTGCGGACTCCAACTCCATTTAAAAATGCTCTCGCTGCCATTGGCAAAAAGCGAGACGGTCGATTCTATGTTCCATCCAGCCCATCGAGTCTGGTTGAGGATCTTGCTGAAATTATTAACGAAGAACAGATGATCGATTCTTCCGAAATCAACTCCAGTAAATGTGGCACCGAAAATGTTGAACGCGTAGACATGTCGTCTGACCTTGAGTGTTCATCAAATGCTCTTTCACATATAAGCGTCCATTCGCCGGCATCAAAACGTGCTAGGAAATCATTACTTCCTAGTTGGAGCGCAAATATACAATATGGAAAGAAAACTCAACCTTATGAAACGGAGACACCAAGCAAATTTCTAACTTCGGGTCAATCGGTTGCACATTTTTCCCCAAGCAATGTTATGAAGGACACATTATGCAGTGGACACGATCTAATTTTCGACGAGGGCAAAAAAGAAAATAGGCCGTACTGTCATAGGCATATTCCGACTACAATTGCGAATGACAATCTCCTAGATCCAAAATGGGCCCGAGTTGCTTGCGGCAAAACCAAAGATCAAATATTTATGGAGGAGCAAGCATATGCATGTCTTCAGAATCTCGCATTAATGCCACGATCTTTAAATTTTGAAAAACAAAAATGAATTCATAATAAATGTGAAAATATTTTGAAAAATCATGTATCTCTGTCTTCCAAGTAAATATCGCACCTAAAAAAAACTAACAAATCTCACAAATTTAACAAATCTGTTTCAACTGAACCTAGTAACTTTCGAATTTACTTAACTGATCATCAGATGCATATCGATCAGCACAAAACAGGTATGTTGATTACACTAGACAACAAAATCTGATCTTAACCAAACCCATTTTTTTGGATAGATATGGGGCCCACTTTGTCAAAATACAACTTTTTCTAAGGTCGAATTAAAAAAAAAATTTTTTAAGATTTCAATTTTTTTTGTCGCATTTTTTAGAAGTAAGCTTGAATTTCTCAACATTTGTCAGGAGTGTCACAACTGATTTAGAAAGCTTTACATATTCTGAAAGCTTATGAATATATCTGTATTCACTTTAAATATACAGTTTTTAATTTCAAACAGAACAGAGCCATTAATTTTTGAATTAAGAAAATTTTAATTTATTTTAAAAATATTATTTCGATTTTTTGACTCTAAAGTTCAAGAAAAACTCGAACTATTCTGAAATATTGTAATTGTTTTTATGTATGTAGCTATATGAATTACTCGTCGTTTAATAAGATTACTGTTAAAATCGATTTTAATTTTCTGTACCTACTCATGGCCGGTTTTCCAATGCCTTTTTTTCAACCGATTTTTCGGTTTAGGTGGCATAAACTTCAAGATTTTATGGTAGTATAATCAAAAAATGGCTTAATTAATACTTCGTTTTGTATGGAAACTTTAAGGATTTTTTTAAAATAAACCAATTGAGTCCCCAATCTAATTTTTTTTTGCTAAATTCATCATAAATCACCATATTTGTGTTTTTTTTTTTTTTAGTTTTTGAGATGAGGCCCATATAATAGACATTTACCGTGTATTTTACTAAAAAAAAAAAAATCTAACCAACGAAGTTGTGTTCCGTGGGCTATTACTTTTGTGGTGTATGCCAGGGCAAGAAACTAAAAATTACGAGTTTTTTTTTTCCTTTTAGAATAAATCCCATTTAAAAAAAAATCTCATTTTGCTTGTACAAATGAAGAGGCAAAAAGTAAAAGCGTGCTCTAGCTGACAAATTTTTTTTCCAAACATTTTGTTTAAAATAGGTAACATTTGTACAAAATTTCAAGTGCAAGTGTACTCTTATAGTTTTTGCCAATATGTCGAATTTTTTGCCCAGAGACAAGCGGGGAGGGGGTAGTCCAATTTCCAAACAAAATTTTTAACTTTATTTTCAAGTCTCCAGCTTCAGATAAAGATTTTATGTCGCCTAGATCGAAAAATCGCCCCAGTGCAATGTCTCATAAAGCGTTTTGTAGCTATTCATAGTGTCCAGCCAGTGTTACCATTTTAGCAATTTTATTGCTACACATAGTACTTTTTTAATTGCAAAATATAGTAAAATTGTTGAATTTCTATTAGCTAGAAGTCTAGCAATTGTAAAAAGGTATTTAGCTTCTCAAATTTTTTCTATGGGTTTGTTTTAACGAATATGTGCGTAACAGGCAGAAGGAGGCGTGGCAGACCCTATAAAGTATATATATTCTTGATCAGCATCAATAGCCGAGTCGATATAGAAATGTCCGTCTGTCTGTCTGTATAAACACCTAGATCTCAGAGACTATTAGAGATAGAGACACCAAACTTGGTATGTAGGTTCTTCTATGCTGCAAGCAGATCAAGTTTGTTTCAAAATTCGGCCACGCCCCTTTTAACGCCCACAAATCGAAATAAAAAATTTCATATCTAAATTGTAAGAGCAATGTAAAGGATAATGACACCAAACTTGGTATGTAGATTTCACTATATTGCAGGCAGATCACGTTCGTTTTCTTTTTGAATCGGACCACTATATCATAAAGCGCCCATAGGAACAATCGATCGAAATTCAAGTTTTAGTATGAAAAACTTTTTTGTTTTATGAGCTTTCGTAACCAAACTCATAGAATATGCATTTAAGTTAGTCTTATACATCCTTACCAAAGTTGATTTAAATGGGTCCACTATATCATATAGCTGTCATTGGACCGATCGGTCGAAAATCAAGTCTAAGTATGAAAAACTTTTTTTTTTTATGAGATATTGTAACCAAACTTATAGAATATGCATTTAAAATAGTCTTATATACCAAAGTTGGTTTAAATCGCTCCACCATATCATATAGCTGGCATAGGACTAATCGGTCGAAAATCAAGCCTCAGTATGAAAAACTTTTTTGTATTATGAGATATCGTTACCAAACTAATACAATAAGCATACAATTTTATACATCCTGTACAAAGTTGGTTCAAATCGGTCCACTATATCATATAGCTGTCATAGGACCGATCGGGTACAAATCAACTCTTAGTATGAAAAACTTTTTTGGTTAATGAGATATCGTAACCAATCTTATAGAATATACATTAAACTTGGTCTTATATACCCTGTCCATGGTTGGTCCAAATCGGACCCCTATATTATATAGCTGTCATAGGACTGATCGGTCTTAGCTTTTGACATAGTAAGAACGGGGTCTCCGACAGTCGAGAATGCTCGACTGTAGCTCCGTCCGACTAGTTATTGCTAGATTTTGTAATTTTAAAGCTACAGAATTTTATAGAACAGCACAAAGTTTTGAGATACAAAAATGTCGGAGATGTTTTGTATTAGTTTGCGTGAAAAAAAAACAAATTATTTATAAATTATTTTAGAGTCTGAAAATATAAAGAAATTGATATTGATATTGAAATTGTAAAATATATTTCTTGTGGAAATAAAATAACACTAAGCAACAGCCCAAAAGTTACAAGAACCAAACCAACTTTTTTGGATAGATTTGGGGCCAAAACCGTCGAAAAACATTAATATTTTTTGAAGTGAAACTTCTATAGGCGCGTTGGGAGTGAATCGAAAATACGCTTGACCGCGTGTGTGACGAAAAACCGACAGATTAGGGAGGGGGAAATGCCGTATGTATACATACATACATATGTATGTGTATGCAAAGCTCTAAGCTGCTCTTTCTACTCTGAGTCAAAAGCTCTAAGCTCGGCTTGTTTCCCGTTACGTTATCGCATGTTCCTCACGTGTTTGTTTTGCGCGTCATTTTAACATGTATGTATGTATGTATGTATGAACGTATGTATGTACATATGTATAAGAATGGATTAGTTGAGTGCTTAATTTGTGCAAGAGAAACTTCGCACGCTATGTGTTTAAGCATGTGTATGGATGCATGTACTTAAGTCGTATGTATGAATGAAAGTATGTATATGTACATATTCTATATGTTTATTTGTAAAGTAAGTACATACATATAGTGTGTTTTGTTTTCTATGTCTTGTAAGATCTATTTGATCTTCACACGACGACAGTTTTCAATTACAAAGCGAGAATTCTAGTGACAAGCAAACTTGTATAAAGAAGTGAGCAAAAGAAAAATGGAAAAAATTGTCATCTTGAAGTAAAAAAAAAAACAGGCCACTACCGTATGCACTCCTAGGAAGTTTCACTTCAATCGCGTAACTTTTTACGCACATCTTTTTTTTTTAGAATTTTTCAAAAGTCTGGCTTTTTTGAAGTGAAACTTCTATAGGCGCGTTGGGAGTGAATCGAAAATACGCTTGACCGCGTGTGTGACGAAAAACCGACAGAATAGGGAGGGGGAAATGCCGTATGTATACATACATACATATGTATGTGTATGCAAAGCTCTAAGCTGCTCTTTCCACTCTGAGTCAAAAGCTCTAAGCTCGGCTTGTTTCCCGTTACGTTATCGCATGTTCCTCACGTGTTTGTTTGCGCGTCATTTTAACATGTATGTATGTATGAACGTATGTATGTACATATGTATAAGAATGGATTAGTTGAGTGCTTAATTTGTGCAAGAGAAACTTCGCACGCTCTGTGTTTAAGCATATGTATGTATGCATGTACTTAAGTCGTATGTATGAATGAAAGTATGTATATGTACATATTCTATATGTTTATTTGTAAAGTAAGTACATACATATAGTGTGTTTTGTTTTCTATGTCTTGTAAGATCTATTTGATCTTCACACGACGACAGTTTTCAATTACAAAGCGAGAATTCTAGTGACAAGCAAACTTGTATAAAGAAGTGAGCAAAAGAAAAATGGAAAAAATTGTCATCTTGAAGAAAAAAAAAAAAACAGGCCACTACCGTATGCACTCCTAGGAAGTTTCACTTCAATCGCGTAACTTTTTACGCACATCTTTTTTTTTATTACTTTTTTTCAGAGGTGCAACTACATTTGTCATCATTACTCGAAAATTACAAAACCGATTTATTAAAGCTTTACTTTATCTGAAAGCTATTGAATATATCTATATTTCATATATAATTGTAAAACTAATAAAATGTAATAAATTTTGTTCGACTTTTTCTCGAACTTTAAAGAGAAAAAAGCTTAGAAAAAAAAGCTGCAAAAAAATCATCATTTTCTTAATTAAAGAATTGATATCTCTTAAACTACGGGATTAAATCTTAAACTATGTATTAATATTTTGTAAATATATTCATTAGCTCTCAGAAAAAGAAATGCTTTGATAAATCGGTTGTGGCATTTGTAATTAATTTTTGTAATGATGACGAATGTGAGCGCCCCTCTGAAAAAAGTAATAAAAAAGACAGATTTTTGAAAAATTCTAAAAAAAAAAATCTCACCATAAAAAAAAAAATTTTTTTGTCGGTTTTGGCCCCAATTCTATCAAAAAAAGTGGGTTTGGTTCTTGTAACTGCCAAAAAGTTCGATTTTGTTGCCTAGTGTAATTTATTAAACATTTTATATTAAATTTTTGTATTATACCCTTAGTCCTAAATCTAAGCTATTTTAATCAATTTTTTGTATACCCTGTGTCCAATTAAAATGATTGTAAAAGGATATAGTATTTGGCAGAATGTATGTAACAGGCAGAAGAGGGCGTGGCGGATCCCCCGAAGTATATATTCTTGCTCAGGATCAACAGCCGAGATCAATCGCCCTTTAATCGCAAAAATCCGACAACTAGTTGAAAAGATATATAAAAATGAAATGAAAACTCAGTTTGTTTGTTTGTCTGTTTGTTTTTTTGCATCAAATCTCTTAAAAACCTTAGATGCGATGATGGGGACTTATTCCCTTTCGAAAATCTTGAAAAGTTTTTTATTTTTTGAAAAATCGATAGGTTAGCAGGAAAAGGGTAAAATCCGCTAAAATTGAAACCCCTGCAGTTTCAAATCCATTGAAACCCCTGCAGTTTCAAATCCATAGCAGCTACAGATATGTCCTATATATCATTGGGAATGTGCGTTTGAGGGCTTAAAGGCGTATCTTTTAAATTTACAAATTAAAGTTCAATATACAAATTTTAAAATGTGCTTTTTTTTTAATTTGTATTTTTATTTTAAATTTTTATATTAAACTTTATTTTGTTTAGAAGAATATGCGGGATATGTGGAATTTTTTTTAACAGGTTATAATTAACAATTAAAAGTACTAAATTTTGGTAAAATGTTTAAACAAGTAACTTGAAAATTTGTATGGAAGAATATTTCACAAGATGTGAGTTTTGATCAATTTTTAATTTTTGACATTTCTGGTGAATTTTCCATATGTATAGTTAGGCAATTGAAATTTTAATGTAGTTAGACTAAAATGGCATTAAGAATTTTTTTTGTAAATTGGACAATCCCCACCCCATTAGCCTCTAGGAAAAAAATTAATTTAACGGTAAAAACTCTAAAAGTAAATCTAAGTACTAGTACAATTTTTACCTACCAGGTGTGCAAGCTTAAAATGTGGATTTGCTTTCAGCAGATGTAGTGTAAAAACTAAACAAAATATCTGCAAGTCTTAACCAATATGTTATTAGACTGGTTAGACAGTCCACTTAAAAATAACATATCAGTTTTCTTGCTTACAAGCTAGCAACAAAGTTTATTTTCGAGCTAACTATGTCGATGCTTCAGCCAAACTAAGAGCTTTTTGCGGGGAATTATAAGTTAATTTTATAACAAACTAGGGGGCTCCGCCCCCTGCTTGCTTCTCTCACCAACCCCCAGCTCGCTTCGTTCGCGGAATTGAAGCGTGATAAATGGCAGCTATGTGATATAGTTAGCCAATTTCAACCAAATTTGGTCAGGATGTATATTACCAACCCAGATGCATATTCTATCAGTTTGGTTCTGATATCTCAACAAACACAAAACTTTTTCATACTTAGCTTAATTTTCGACGTATCGTTCCTATGGTATTTATATGATATAGTGGGCCGATCCAAAAATAAAAACAAACTTGATCTGCGTATGGTATTCAGGAACCTACATACCAAGTTTGATGTCGCTAGCTATTATAGTTTCTGAGATCGACGCGTTCAAACAGACGGACAGACAGACGGACAGAAGGATTGACGGACAATCGACTCTGCTGTTGATCCTGGCTAAAAATATATGTACTTTTTGGGGTCTGCCACGCCTCCTTCTGCCTGTTACATACATTCGGCCAAACACATTATACCCTTATTTGCCCATTTTTAATGGGCTCAGGGTAGAAAAAAGGTAAATAAAATTCTATAAATTTAGCCCATATTAAGACTAGTGGGCCGGTGCTACAATCGAACATACTCGACTGTCGGAGACCCCGTCGTTCTTATGGCAAAAACTAATAATGGGAAAAATTAAAGATATTTAGGTAACTTAAATGCATATTCAATCAGTTTGGTTACGTTATCTCAATAAACAAAAAATTTTGCACACTAAGACTTGATTTTTGACCGCTATATGATAGCTATATGATATAGTGCTTCGATTTGAACCAACTTTAAACAAGATACATGAAACCAATTAAATGCATATTCAATCAGTTTGGTTACGATATCACAAAAAAGAAAAAAGTTGATCATACTAAGACTTAATTTTCGCCCGATCGGTCCTTTGCCTGCTTTATGATATAGTGGACCGATTTGAACCAACTTTAGACAATATATATAAGACTGACTTAACTGCATATTCTAGAGGATTGGTTATGATATCTCATGAAACAAAAAAGTTTTTAATACTAAGACTTGATTTTGACCCGATCGGTACTATGACAGCTATATAATATAGTGGTCCGATTTGAACCAACTTTGGACAGGACCAAGTTATATGCTTAATGTATCAGTTTGCTTTAGATATCTGATAAAAAAAAAGTTTTTCATACTAAAACTTGATTTTTGACCGATTGTTCATATGGGCGCTATATGATATAGTGGTCCGATTCAAAAAAGAAACAAATTTGATCTGCCTGCAGTATAGAGGAATCTACATACCAAATTTGGTGTCACTAGCTCTTAAATTGTTCTTATAATTTGGATATGAAATTTTTTTTTTCGATTTGTGGGGGATATAGGGGGCGTGGCCGAATTTTGAAACAAACTTGTCTGCTTGCAATACAGAGGAGCCTACATACCAAGTTTGATGTCTCTAGCTCTTATAGTCTCTGAGATCTAGGTGTTCATACAGACGGACGGACAGACAGACAGACTGATATTGTAATATCGACTTGGCTATTGATGCTGATCAAGAATATATATACTTGATAGGGTCTGCCACGCCTCCTTCTGCCTGTTACGCACATATTCGTTAAAACAAACCCAACAGACCCTTGTACTTTTTTTAAGTACGGGGTCTGAAACAGGTAAGTAAAATTCTATAAATTTAGCCCATATTAAAGAAAAAACAAAATGAGTGTCCTAAGATCCAGCCGAAATGAGTGTAGTGACTCCTTGCCTTCAGATCTTGGTGTAATGAACGAACCAATGTCTTCGAACTCCGGGATTTGTGTGGAGCAGAATTATATAGATAACTAGGGGGCTCCGCCCCCTGCTCGCTTCGCTCACCAAACCCTGGCTCGCTTCGCACGCTAAATTGAAACGTGATAAAGAGGAGCACTTCTTATATTTTTCTTGAATAAACTTCTTTAACGCAAAACTAAATGACTGTACTATTTCAATAATTCGGACACTCAATTTTTATACATAAATTTTTCTATAACCGTTGCACCACACAAATTTGTTTATTCTGAAATCAAATCACATTAACGTGTTTGTACGTAATAAAAAAACATAGACTGCGCGTCTCTGGTTAGACGCACCGAATTTTTTTTTACTAAAATGGCTCTAAAAAATATCTGGCACTCTCGATCTATCTAATATTGGGTGGATTTAAAATAAATATTGGCATATATTTAAAGAAAGGAACAACGTCTTAAGTTTACAAGAAGAGTTTAAAAAATTATGTCATGCTTCCATATTGATTGAATCAGTAGCGAATGTTGTGGAATTGGGTGGTATTAACTGTAGTTTCTCTCAGAAATACAAATTATTACAAGAGTAAATAATTTGAAGGAACTGAAAAATGAAAAAAAAAATTATTTAAGGCTTTTTGCGGGTCATAATCAAAAGGAATTCTGTGACATGGAACACGTACGGAAATAAATGTAAATTTTTTTAAAATATGTGATGATAAATGTTTAAGTTTTAATGAACCTGATGGATTAAAATACTATATTCACGATATGTAAAAAGAGAAAAATCAGCTTGGGCAGTTATTCCGCCGATGAGGCTATCACCTTTTACGGAACGATTGATTTCGATTTTGTTGACAAGAGAATGAATATATTTCGGAAAAAATTCCAGCTTAACAATTTTTATTCAAAATTAGAAGCCCTTCTCAGAGTCTAACCATTAAAATTACGAGAAAATAATGCGATAATTCACAATTTTCGAGTGGTAAAATAATTTATTTTGAATTAAAAAAGTTAATCCTATGACTTGGTTGCCTCATATTTGGTCATATTTTCGTGTTAGTGGAGACTAATACGATTATAAAGTATCACTTTAATACCGTTCTTGCATGATTGGATCTAAAAAAGCATTAGAGTCTTTAAATGCTCATTTCTTCCTTGTTTAAGACGGGATTTGCGAAGGGATTTATCGGATAGGTGTCTCCGCGCATAAAATAATTCAAGATTAACCCGTGTTAAACAAAATCACTATGCAATGTATTAAATTTTTTCTCAAAAACCCAAAATATTACTCGTGCGCCTAATCATTCGACGAGAAAAATTTGCCTTGTTTTTGACACTTGCTGAGCAAATTATAGTTTTTTAATTCTTCCTTAATGTTAATGCTTGAACTTAATGACACATATTAAAGAACTTGATTGAACGAACAAACTGGATATTTTTTCAGATTTTTTTATGATTGTATAATATAACTACACGTGTATTTTTATAAGAGATGAAGCTGCGTCTAACCTTTTGACCGGGAGTGTAGGTAAATAAATATATGCGAATGAAGGTATTTAAGCTGTAGTTTCTGCCATTTAAGAGCAAAGGGTCGTTATTTCTTATATTGGGTTTATTTGGCACGTTTCTTTTATCAGTTTATTATTATTTTTTACTTCTGGTAGATCAGTAATTAGTACCTGCTAAATGACATGATACTTTATACAAATCAGACTACTAGGTTTTTACCGTTCGTACGATGCAGTTCTTATCAGTTATCATTTATTTGAAAAAAATTTGAAATGTTTTGTTGTTAGAAATTTCAAGCTAAATGCAATAAGTAGCTACAAATTTATATAATATAACAATGTTTTGTAAAAGAAACATATAATTGCACGCGTTTAGATTTGGCAGAAAACCTCGATATTTGGCGTGCAAAAGCGAATCTGTGAATTTTGTTTAGAAATTGCAAAAATTAAAAAAGTTTTTCATATTAAGTTAATTTGAATCCGACGTTCATATGGCAGCTATATTATATATTCGTCCGATTTGGATTGAACAGGCTGTAACATTTAGTAGAAAAGACATATTCTGTGAGTTTGGTTGTGATAGCTAAAAAAATAAAAATAATTTGCATACTAAGAGTTTATTTCCATCCAATTATATGATATAGTTATCCGATGTTCTCCAAATTTGGTCAGGGTGTAACAGGCAGTCTCAAATATACAATCTGTGAGTTTGGTTGATATGTCTTCAGATACAAGAAAGTTTTTCATACCAGAGGTTAATTTGAGCTTGATTGTATCTATGACTATATGATATAGTCATCCGATTTGGACAAAAATTAGTCAGGGTGTAAAATATAGTAAACAAAACACAATCTGTGTGTTTGGTTTGGAGTTTGTTCCTCTGCCATAAATTAATCACTATCCTCAGCACCACCTTGCCACTGAGTGTCTGTCCAAACTCTAATACACTACAAACACATGTAAACAGAAAATACATGCGAACTTTGAACTTTAATTTAACGCCTTTGCACATGGATTTAAAAAAAACGCACCCTATTTCCCAATGAAATTGTCTTCAGAATATTGTGGCCAAGTTTTATGTTCATACGTCAAACCGTTTGGGCTGTACAATGCTAAATCAGTCAGTTGGACAAACAACTTTATATACATAATATAGAAGAAACAAGTGGGCGGTTACAGTCGAGCACGCTTGACAATAGGCTACCCTGAGCCCAGGTACTCTTCAATAAAAGTTTATTTTCGACCAATTGTTCCTATGGCAGCTATATGATATATGAAGTCGATTTAAACCAAATCTGATCAGAATGTACAAAACCAACATTAAAGCATATTCTATCAGGTTGGTTAAGATATCTCAACAAACGCAAAACTTTGTCATACTAAAACTTTATTTTCGAAGCATCGTTCCCATGGCAGCTATGTGATATAGTTATCCGATTGTAACCAAATTTGGTCAGGATGTATAATACCAGCTCCGATACATAATCCTTTAGTTTGGTTCTGATATCTCAACAAACACAAGATTTTTTCATAGTAAAACTTCATTTTCGATGCATCGTTCCTATGGCAGCTATGTGATATAGTAAACCGATTTTAACCAAATTTGGTCAGGATGTATAATACCAGTTCCTTAACATAATCAGTTTGGTTATGATATCTCATCAAACATACTAAAACTTCATTTTCGTTGTACTTTTTAATGGGCTCAGGGTATAAAAATATGCATTTTTTTATAGGATATATAGATATATGTATATATATATATTTTTTTTGTATTGCTATTGTTTTTCTGGCAACACTGATTTGGGGATATACAAAAATGGGTCGATGAATGGATGTTTACGAAACGTAAAGATTTCTTTTGACATTCTTTCCATCAATTGCACAAAACGATGAACAAAATATGTAGAAAGCGAGGGCGAATACTTTAATTTACAAATCTCTTGTAGTTTTTCCGGCAGCTATATGATATATGGAGCCGATTTAAACCAAATCTAGTCAGAATGTACAAAACTAACATTAATAAATATTTTATTAGTTTGGTAAGGATGTTTCAAAAAACCAAAAACTTTTTCATACTAAAACTTGATTTTTGACCGATCGGTCCTATGACAGCTATATGATATTACAAAAAAAAAAAAACTAGATGGACGGAGCTACAGTCGAGCAATCTCGACTGTCGAAGACTCCGTACCTTACTATGGAAAAAGCTAAGACGCCCTTGAAGAGCGCTGTATTATATTTTCGACAGAGTTAGATACAGATTGTATCAGATTGGTTGCGATATCTCAAAAAACTAAAAAAGTTGTTCATACTAAGACTTGATTTTCACCCGATCGGTCCCATGACAGCTATATGATATAGTGGTTCGATTTGAACTAGCTTTGGACAGGATATATAAAACCAAGTTATATGCATATTCAATCAGTTTGGTTACGATATTGTACCTCAAGGTAGTCACTTTTTTATTACTCTGTTCATTAACGATCTACCCACTAATCTATCCCATTCATATATTTTAATGTATGCGGATGATGTAAAGCTAATCTTTTCCCCTTCTTCATAATCGTCTGCAAGACGATTTGAACGCTATGCAACTATGGTGCTCGACCAATAAGTTGCAACTCAATTGTTCAAAGTGTATGCTCATGACATTTAGTCCTTCTACGCCCTATTTACCTTCTTATACGATTGACAAAATCCCTTTGAAACGTTTAAAATCTGTAAAGGATCTTGGAACTTTATTTGATTGCAAATTATGCTTCAATTTACACATCTCGACTATAGTTAATGACGCCAAAAGAGTACTTGGTTTCATTAAACTTTGGTCGAAAGAATTTAATGATCCTTTCACCATTAAACTCCTTTACGTCTCTTTAGTTCGTCCCATCCTGGAATACTGTTCATGCATTTGGAGCCCGCAGTATCAAATAAACCAGAATCGAATTGAATCAGTTCAATTCTTGCAGCTCTTGCTTTTCGCCTTACGTGGCTTTAACTGGGATCCCAACCTTCGTTTACCACCGTACTCCCATAGGCTTCGTCTTTTAAATCTTTCGTCTTTAATTAATCGTAGAAAAACTCTTGGTATTGTTTTTCTTCACAAATTGATTTCTTGTGAGATAAATTCTAGTTCCCTGCAGCCCGCCTCACCTTTTCTGACCCCCGCAGGTCTACTAGGAATTACAAGCTTTTATGTTTATCTACATGCACAACTGATTACTCTTAACGGGATTCGTTTCGCGTCTTATGCACTACCTATAATAGCCTCTTTCAAGTTTTCTCCTCAGAGCTCTCTCTCCCTTCCCTAAAATCCGCACGTTTCCATAATCTTTTGTTAAATTAATGACCTGAGTAACACTTATAACTTGTTTTATTACATTATACTAGTTTAACATTCTTACAATTACTAATACCATCACTAATCCTTATTGATCTGATTGGGATTTTATGGGATTTCCCCAATCCTTACAACAAATGTTGGACTATTAAATTTTTGCATACCCCAGATCTAATTCTAATTCTATTTTAAATCTTTTTTTTACAGTTCTAATTTTTATTTCATTTTATCTTTATTTTAAATCTTTAATTTAATTTTTATACATGGATTTTTTTGTTTCTTGCCGACTGCTTTTAGTTGCGCATAAATAAATAAATAAAAAAAAATATCTCATAAAACAAAAAAGTTTTTCATACTAAAACATAATTTTCGACCGATTCTTCCTATGGGCGCTATATGATATCCCACAAAAAACCTCTACACGAGGTAAAAGTCTAGTGACGAAAGCAATTTCTAGCCCCAAAATTTCTGATATCCAATTTTGTGACGAACAAAATTGAGTTTAATATAAAAATTTTAAATAAAAATATAAATAAATAAAAAAATAAAAATTGGCATTGTGCAAACAGGAACAAATCCCCATCATAATATTTTAGATTCTTTAGTGCTTTGATGCAAACAAACAGACAAACAAACTGACTTTTCACTTCATTTTTAGGAGTCTACTAAAATTTACAAATTTATTTATCTTTCGAACCTGTTATCGGATTTGGGTGATTGAGGTATAAATCGACGCGTATTTTTAAGTAAAATTTTTAAAAAATAAAAAATTTTACCAAAAGGCCCCAAAAGCCCCATTATCTGCAATCATTTAAATTTTTCCCCTCCCACTTACACCCCCATATCTTATGACCCAGGTTGGTTAAAAAAAAGTTTTAGTATGCCATTTTGTAAGTTAGGACTAAACCTTTCGATCGGTATATAACTCAATCTGATCGGACAGTCGTAGCAAATTTTCCAACTTAGCTGTATATATAGTTAGTCGCCTTTCGCCTTCGTGCTGCTTTTGTCACTAACGCGATCTGCCGTCCGCAGTGATAGTGGTCCGATCCAAAAAAGGAAACAAAGCTTATCTGCCTACATTATAGTGGAATCTACATATCAAGTTCGATTTCTCTAGCTTTTGTGGTTTCTGAGATCGACGCGTTCAAACAGACGGACGGACAGACAGACGAATATAGCTCAATCGACACGGCTGTTGATCCTGATCAAGAATATAAATACTTTGGGGGGTCTGCCACGCCCCCTTCTGCTTGTTACATACATTCCAAACACATTATACCCATTTTTGCCCATTTTCAATGGGCTCAGGGTATAAATATGCTAGCAGTTTGGTTCTGATATCACAACAAACAAAAAGCTTTTTCATACTAAAATTTCCATTTCGATGCATCGTTCCTATGGCAGCTTTATGATATAGTGAACCAATTTTAACCAAATTTGGTCAGGATGTATAATACCAGCCCAGATGCATATTTTATTAGTTTGGTTCTGATATCTCAACAAAAAACTTTTTATTGCTAAAAGTTCATTTTCAATGTATCGGTCCTATGGAAACTTTATGATATAGTGGTTTGATTCAAAAATAAAAGCAAACTTGATCTACCTATGGTATCCAGGAGCCTACATACCAAGCTTTTATGGTTTCTGAGATCGACGCGTTCAAACAGACATACACACGGACAGACAGATGGACATGGCTCAATCGACTCGGTTGTTGATCCTGATCAAGAATATATAAACTTTGGGGAGTCTGCCACGCCTTCTTCTTCTAAAGGTTATGCCGCATCACAACGAAGTCAAAAAAGTCGACAAAAACATGCATCGACACAAATAATTATCATATCGCCGTCTTACCATAGATTTTAATGAATCATATCTTAAACAACGCGTAGTTAAGTGAAAAAAGCTAAGAAAAAAGCTAGAAAAAAATCATTATTTTCCTAATTCAAAAATTGATATATCTTAAACTACTGGCTTAAATCTAAGACTGTGTATAAATAAAATACAGATATATTCATTAGCTTTCAGATAAAGTAAAGCAAATCGGTTTTGGCATTCTCGAGTAATGATGACAAATGTAGGTACACCTCTGAAAAAAAGTAATAAATAAAAGCCAGATTTTTGAAAAATTCTAAAAAAAAAAATCTCACCATAAAGAAAAAAATAATGTTTTTCGCCGGTTTTGGCCCCAAATCTATCCAAAAAAGTGGTTTTGGTTATTGTAACTTTTGGGCTGTTGCCTAGTGTAATCGAAGTTTTTCAAATAAAATTTAAAACAAAATAACAAGTCTTTATTCTTCAAGAATTTACAAACCAGATCATTTCCGAGATCACAGTTTTGTTTCAAAAAAAATGAGTAACAAGTATTAAGTATTAAGAAGATCATAGTTTTAGTTTATAAATAATAACGCATTAACGATTTGCGGTTTAGAGCACATCGGCGATCTGACACGACTTATCCGGCTTTGCTAATCATTCTTTCAGATGCACACGACGTTGCAGGCACGCACATATACTTCTTAGCTATAAACTTTAAAATTTCTTCGCCAGAATTTTATAAAAACAATATAATTAATGCTAGCATGTGTAATTAGTAGGAAGTGTATTACCTTCCAATAAATCAGGGGATCCACATCCTCCTCGACATTTGATTTTGTCAAATATTGGTTTAGCATGATGATTGAATCAGCTCTATTGGAGGCTGGCTTGGCCGCTATTTTGTATTTTAAAAATTCAGATCGCGTACGCTTTGGTTCAGGTGGTGTAGGAGGCTTTTGTGACGTTTTCAAGGACAATCATTCGGATAACTCATCTTCTAAAGCTTTTGCAGCTACGTCGGCATTAAAAGTATGCAAGAAACCATACTTTTTGAAGCAAACATCTATTAAAGTTGAGATTCGGGGAATGGACCTCTTTTCATACTGTTCAAATCGCTCGGGCAATGTTTTGGCAATCATGTTTAAGGCTTCCAAAACGTTGTTGGATTTTATTTCATAACGCAATTTGTTAATTTTTTGATGCAGCTCGCTAATTATCGGAATGATTAGAGAAATGGTGACAGTTTTATTTGCGGAAATTTGCGATGCGTTTGCATTTACAAAATATATCATTAAGGCTTTTAGAGCTTCTTGGACGATCAAGTTCAAATTATGTGAACAGCAAGGCAGATTTTTGAGTTGTAGTATCTCGCACGAGTTTTTTATTGTCGCATTATTATCCGTCACGACACACACAACTTTTTTGTACACATCCCACTCTGTAATGACAGCCTGCAATGTTTCTGCCATGCTCTGTGCAGTATGATTTGTGGGCGCCAGAAGTTTTTGTGTTGCCAAGACTGCCGACCCTAATTCAAATCTATTGTTTATAAAATGGCAAGTTACCGTGATATAACCGTCAACTGCCTTCCAGCAATCTGTTGTAAGCGCAACATAGGATACATTTTGTAAAACTGACTTAAGCAAATTTTTCATATCATCGTACTTATTCTCAAGAAGCACGTTGCGAAAGAACTTTTTGCTGGGTATTTTGTACCGGGGATCCAACAAATGCACCAATTCACAAAAGCCTTTGTCCTCGAGGACCCTAAATAGTTGAATATCTATTGCTATCATGCGCATTATTGCTTGATCAATAGCGTTCTTGCGAGCTGAGCCATTTTCGCAACACTTGACTTTGTTTAAATAGGTGTCAAGATTTGCTGGCAAAGCAGGCTTAGTGATAGGCTTATTTGCATAATTCTTTTGCATGCTTTGTAGATGATGGATTAGATTTGACGTGTTGCCTTAAGTTTTTATTTTTGATCCGCAATACTTACATATGGCCTATTGGCTGCCTGCACATTTTTTAAAATGGTCCCCTACAAAAGAAGGCCCCGTTTGGCGCTTACTCACTTTGAGTTCTTTTGGATTGTTACTTGTTACAACTATAAAAAAATTTATAACTTTAATTGCTGTAAAATAATTAATATCAACCAACAGAGTGGTGTTGGCGCGCAGAAAAAATGTAACATACGAGGGGTCTAACAAAAGTTCGGTAAGTTGGCGACTTTTAGCTCGTTTTTCAAAATTTCAAAAGTGTCAAGTCCTTTGCAATACTTTTACGAGACTATATTTTAAATTTTGAAAAAATCGGTCGAAATGGAGACAAGAAATCGCAAATTAGCTGAAGGTGCCTCACATGAAATACCACCACCAACGCAAACGGAAATTCGGTTTAGCATTTTATTCGGTTTTCGACGTAAACTAAAGCCGGTACAAATATTTGATGAATGCCAAAATGCATATGGAACGTATGCACCATCTCTGAAGACCATTTCAAAATGGTTTCAAGGATTCCAGACAGGACCGCGAGAAGGTCGACCGAAATCTTCGAGAGACGATGGAAATGTGGCCCTAGTTAGAGCAAAACTTTTCGAAGACCCTCGATCTACCCAGGAAATGATAGCTTGTGAACTGGGCTTGAATGCCATAGCCGTATCTCGAACATTGAGTCAAGATCTGCTGTACACGAAGAAGTCTGCGCGATGGGTTCCGCGAATTCTGAATGAGGCCCAAAAAGAAGCTCGCGTGCATTTTGCCCAACATTTTTAGAATAAATTTGAAAATGGACAGTCTAGCAACTTTAATAAAGTCGTAACTGGTGACGAAGCTTGGTTTTATAAATATGATCCGGAAACCAAACAACAGTCCATGGTATGGAGCCCAAAAGGAGCAAGCCCGCCCATTAAAGCTAAGCAACAAAAGTCAGCCACAAAAGTTATGCTGTCTGTTTACTTCACAAAATCAAAAGTTGTAGCTGCCATTCCTCTGAAAAAGGGACAGACGGTAACTGCTAACTGGTATACTGAAGACTGCTTACCAATCGTATTCAAGAATTTGTTGGAGCACCGAAAAAATGAAGAGTTGCGACGCTATTTTTTACATCATGATAACGCGCCAGCTCACACTGCTGAAATAACATCCAACTTTCTTGCGAGCTCTGGCATCGAAGAAATACGTCCAGCACCATATTCCCCAGATTTAGCACCATCTGATTTCTGGTTATTTCCAAAAATTAAAAAAAATTTAAGAGGAAAAGTCTTTGACAGCAACGAGGACATAATTAATGCGGTAACTGCTGAGCTTGCAAAGCTGAAAAAGCAGGATTTTGAGGAATGTTTTGCCAAGTGGATATATAGACTTAAGAAATGCATTGAAATCAATGGCGATTATGTAGAAAAGATAAAAAAAGACGAGGATTTAAAACAAATACAAAAAAAAAAAATCCGATTTTTTTTTCCAGTGAACTTACCGAACTTTTGTTACATTTACATTACATTTATGCACATTGCACTATCTAAACTCACCTTTCAAGTGTTTGTCCATTGTTACTTTGTCACTTTCACCTTAAGTAAGTAGAATTCAGAACAGCTCGGTTAAGTCATTGCTCGGTTTTGCTTCTTCTGCAATATTTAATCGATGTTATTAAACTAATTCTTTTAAAATATACTTCAACTTTAAACAGCTGAAGTAGTGATGTTAAACGATTCTAAAAATATTCAAGATTATTAAAATTTTCAATTAATTTTTGTAGGGAATTATTTCAATGCTTTATGTAGCATCTACTTTTATTTCCGAGGGCTCTACAGCACACGCTTTGAAAACAAAAATTCTTGTCGATTTGCGGAATTTAGCAATCAACTCGAATTGCGGCAAATCCACTCGTTTTCGGAATTCGAAACATGCCCGAAAACACTAGGCAACACATTTGCACTTTTTGGCTATCACAAGAACCAAACCAATTTTTAGACCCCGTACTTAAAAAAAGTACAGGGGTCTATTGGGTTTGTTTTACCGAATATGTGCGTAACAGGCAGAAGAAGGCGTGGCAGACCCTATAAAGTATACATATTCTTGATCATCATCAATAGCCGAGTCGATATAGCAATGTCCGTCTGTCCGTCTGTCTGTCTGTCTGTCTGTATGAACACTTAGATCTCAGAGACTATAAGAGCTAGAGACACCAAACTTGGTATGTAGGTTCTTCTATGCTGCAAGCAGATCAAGTTTGTTTCAAAATTCGGCCACGCCCCTTTTAACGCCCACAAATCGAAATACAAAATTTCATATCTAAATTATAAGAACAATTTTAAAGCTTGTGACGCCAAATTTGGTATGAAGATTCCTCTATATTGTAGGCAGATAAGGATTGTTTCTTTTTTGGATCGGACCACTAAGAAAAGAAAACTTTTTCGTTTTATGAGATATCGTAACCAAACTGATAGAATATGCATTAATCTTGGTTTTTTATATCCTGTCCAAAGTTGGTTCAAATCGGAGCACTATATCGTATAGCTGTCATAGGACCGATCGGGCGAAAATCAACTCTTAGTATGAAAAACTTTTTTGGTTAGTGAGATATCGTAACCAATCTTATAGAATATTCATAAAACTTGGTCTTATATACCCTGTCCAAAGTTGGTCCAAATCGGACCCCTATATTCGACTGTAGCTCCGACCGACTAGTTTTTAGATAGATTTGGGGCCCCATATGGGGAAAAATATTTATTTTGTTTTTGGTGCGATTTTTTTTTTAATTTTTAAAACTTGGCTTTTTAGCTTTGCAACCAAAAAATGGGTACTAGAGCCTATTCGATTCGTGACGATAATGGTATATGAATTTGAACACATTATCTCAGAACTTATAAAAGTTAGAGCAACCAAATTTGGTGACAATACTCCGAGGGTGTTGACCTATATCAAGTTTATTTTATAATCTGGCCATGCCCACTTCCGCCCACGTAAATTATATAAAATTGAATAACAAGAGCTTTAAAAGCTACAGTCTTAAGACTTGGCACACCGGATGGAGGGACGACTCCTGAGATGTGCTGAAAATTGAGATTGATTAATAAACAAAGAAGATATTTAAGGTAATATGGAGGACACATAATCACCTGGATCTCAAAGCCTATAAGAGTTAGAGCTACCGAATTTGGTGACAATGCTGCTATGTAGCACGCAGATCACATTTGCTTTAGAATTTTGCCATGAACCCTAATTTTCCTACAATCGACAAAGAACTAAAATAATAAATAAATAATATATAAATAAATATAAAAATTCAAGGCCAACAGCAGGTACACATGTTATGTTAATGTTATAATAATTAATGTTAATGTTAATAATATATTATAATTTTAGTTATACAAAATAAATCTTTTAATTATTTTGGATATAAAAAAATTTAAACTTATTAGTGCAATTGGACTTTATGGTTTAATTTCAATTTTTAGACTAATTAAAATAAGCTAAAGAAACCCTAATGAGAGCTGTGTGTATCGACGGCGACGTTGGCAGAGGCAACGGCGTCAGCAGCAGCTGTTTCAGCGATGTTTCTGGAGCACCTAACTTGTTGGCCAATGTTCCTGGAATTCTGGCATTTGGAGTGCTCGTGCTGAGCTTAGCAATATTGGGGCTACTGCACCTGACTGCCGGATGTTGTTGCAATTATAGTTTTAAAGACTTGTACTACCTTGGGGAGCTCTGGATTGATGTTCCCGAGCTGCAGATTTATTGGTGCTACCCGGGCAACCTCTGAATGGATGTTTCCCAGTTATATGCTTATTGTCCTCTTCCTGCACCAGTAAAGGGTAAATGTTAAAATGGCTAGGGTTGCCATTGCAGCGAAGAGTGCGATCCTGTTTATAGTTGAGTGTGTTTTTAGCTATTGCAGTTTCTTTGTGTTGTTCAGGTGGAGCCCTTCCAGCGCTTCCAATGATAAAATTTTCAAGCGTTCAATTTCCACCGGAGCCAGCTGAAAAAGTTGTGTTCCTGGTTCAGCTATTGTCATCTCCGTATTTCTGAACTAATTGCCGTTGATTGCGATTGTCTCTTTCCAGAAGCTGATTAGGAACGTTCCTTGTATCTTCTTTGCGTTGTCTTTTCCAGTTACGGTGCCATTGAAGTTGTTTACTAGGATGATGCCATCGTCGATCTCCTTCAGATTGGGTATATGGTCGGCATTGGTAAATCCACACGTTGCTTGCTCTCCCTTAAGTAACTTAGGTAAACAACTATTCTCACTTAAGTCTTCTAGTTTATTTCTATTACAAATTTTTATGTTATAAAAAAAAGATGTGCGTAAAAAGTTACGCGATAGAAGTGAAACTTCCTAAGAGTGCATACGGTAGTCGCCTGTTTTTTTTTACTTCAAGATGACAACTTTTCCATTTTTATTTTGCACACTTCTTTATACAAGTTTGCTTGTCACTAGAATTCTCGCTGTGTAATTGATAACTGTCGTCGTGTAAAGAGCAAATAGATCTTACAAGACATAGAAAACCAAACACACTATATGTACATACTATACAAATAAACATATAGAATATTTACATATACATACACACATACATACATACATACGACATATGTACATGCATACATACATATGCTTAAACACAGAGCGTGCGAAGTTTCACTTTCACAAATTAAGCACTCAACTAATCCATTCTTATCACTGCGGACGGCAGTTCGCGTTAGTGACGAAAGCAGCACGAAGGGTGCGAAAGGCGACTAACAACTATATACAGCTAAGTTGGAAAATTTGCTACGACTGTCCGATCAGATCGAGTTATATACCGATCGAAAGGTTTAGTCCTAACTTACAAAATGGCATACTAAAACTTTTGCTAATTCACCTGGGTCATGAGATACGGGAGTGTAAGTGGGAGGGGAAAAATTTATATGATCGCAGCTTATGGAGCCGTTGGGGCTTTTACGTAAAACTTTTTATTTTTTAAAAATTCTTATTAAAAATACGCGTCGTTTGATACCTTGATGACCCAAATCCGATAACTGGTTCAAAAGATAAATAAATTTGAAAATTTTAGTAGAATACTAAAAATGAAGTGAAAAAGTTTCTTTGTTTGTCTGTTTGTCTGTTTGTATCAAAGCGCTAAAAAAGCGTAGATGTTATGATGGGGATTTGTTCATTTTTGAAAATCTAGAAATGTTTGTTTTACGACTTTTTCAATTTCCCGCTAGTTTAGCGGGAAATCGCTAAATCCCGCTAAATTTGAAACCTCACCAGTTTCCATACCATAGTAGCTATAGATATGTTCTGGGTATCATTGGAAAGGTGTGCTTGAGGGCTTTTAGGCGTACCTTTAAACTTTTTTTCTAAAGTACTCAGGTAACATTTTACAGGTGAAATAAAGTTTTTTAGCTTACATTTTGGCGATTTCTGACAAAACGGCTCTAACGATTTTAATTAAATTTTAGTATGTTGTAGTACGTAGAATTTTGCGTTTTTTAGTATATGAAACATAAACTTTGACCAAGGGGTTTGGAAGATATTGCTTGTTAACTGAATGTATATATTTTTCTATCGGTCGAAAATCAGGTTTTAGTAAGAAAAACTTTTTGGTTGTATGAGATATCTCAAACAAACTGACACAATACGCATTTAACTTGGTTTTATATATTCTGTGCAAAGTTGGTTCAAATCGGACCACTATAACATATAGCTGTCATAGGACCGATCGGGGGAAAATGGAGTCTTAGTACGAAAAACTTTTTTGTTTTATGAGATATCTCAACCAAACTGATAAAATATGCATTTAACTTGGTTTTATATATTCTGTGCAAAGTTGGTTCAAATCGGACCACTATAACATATAGCTGTCATAGGACCGATCGGGGGAAAATGGAGTCTTAGTACGAAAAACTTTTTTGTTTTATGAGATATCTCAACCAAACTGATAAAATATGCATTTAACTTCGTTTTATATATCCTGGCCAAAGTTGGTTCAAATCGGACCACTATATCATATAGCTGTCATAGGACCGATCGGGCGAAAACAAGTCTTAGCATAAAAAACTTTTTTTTACAAGAGATATCGTAACAAAACTAATAGAATATGCATTTAAGTTAGACTTATAGATCCTGAAGAAAGTTGGTTCTAATCGAACCACTATATCATATAACTGTCATAGGACCGATCGGGCGAAGTCTAAGTCTTAGTATGAGAAACTTTTTTTTCTCACAGTAGGTACGGGGCTTCCGACAGTAGAGTAGCAACTTAAGCAATGCGAGCAGGGGGCGGAGCCCCCTACTTTTCTTTATAATTAAAAAAAAATTTTTTTTTTAAATATGAAAAAATATTCAACAATGATAAATTTACAATGTCAACAGCAAAAGCAATTGCAAAAATTTCTGATATCCCACAAAAAAAACCTCTAAACGAGGTAAAAGTCTAGTGACGAAAGCAATTTCCAGCCCCAAAATTTCTGATATCCAATTTTGTGACGAACAAAATTGAGTTTAATATAAAAATTTTAAATAAAAATATAAATTAATAAAAAAAAACAATTGGCATTCGGCACTGTGCAAAAAGTAATTTTTATGTACAAAGAAGCTCACCCTTTTTGCGCACAGTGCACAAGGCCATTTTTTTTTTTTTATTAATTTATATTTTTATTTAAAATTTTTATATTAAACTCAATTTTGTTCGTCACAAAATTGGATATCAGAAATTTTGGGGCTGGAAATTGCTTTCGTCACTAGACTTTTACCTCGTTTAGAGGTTTTTTTTGTGGGATACATATGTACATACATACGTACATACATACATACATACATACATACATACATACATACATGTTAAAATGACGCGCAAAACAAACACGTGAGGAACATGCGATAACGTAACGAGAAGCAAGCCAAGCTTAGAGCTTTTGACTCAGAGTAGAAAGAGCAGCTTAGAGCTTTGCATACACATACATATGTATGTATGTACATGTGTGTATGTATGTAATTAGGAGTAGCAAAGTCAGAGCTTTGATATTCCAACCTAATAATAAATCAGTGCTGAGAGGCTCTCTCTCCCTCAGTGAGAGCATCTAAGAGAACATATTAAAGCTTTATCAAGCTCTCTTTTATGGTGTCGGTTTTTCGTTACACACGCGGTCAAGCGTATTTTCGATTCACTCCCAACGCGCCTAAAGAAGTTTCACTTCAAAATTTTACACGGATCTCTAATGCCAAACATTAAATTTGTATTCTTGTTTTCAAAAATTTCGTTAACCGAAAGATTAACGATGCTATTGAATTTTATTATCGGTTTTATCACATAATTTTGAAAAGGTGTAGGTTCTACATTCGGTATCTTGATAAGGTAAATGAGTGTAGCTCCATTGTGCAAAATGCAAACATCTGAGAATTCTCGCATCTCTTCAGTAGTTACCGGCGGCATGCGGCCATTTTTAAATTGATTATTTATTACGTTCATTTCTTTTTCGCTTAATAAAAATGTATTGATTATGTTTAGTTTCGCCCATTGAATGGCGTATTTTATATTGACAACTTCTTTAATAAGACGAACCTGGTTTTGAAAACTAATGGCCAATTCGTCGCTCAAAAGTGAATCTTTTTTAATTGAGTTTGTAAGGTCTTTTGAAATTTTAGTCAACTTATTTAACCTATCTTCTAATTGTTTATTGATTATAATTTGTTTTTTGTTGTTAATGGTTAGCTTGTCTATACTGTCTGTTACAAGAATTAAGTCGTTATGATCTGGGCTGCCTGCGACAAATTTCCAAGCCGTACCCAAAATATCAATTGCCCTACTTTTTCTTGAGTGGAATGTAGAAATGGTTTTAAAAATTACAAATGTTTGGGCTATTTCGTGCTGTATGGTGTGATATAAGTTGTTATATTTAAGATCGTTCCCTGTGTGCATTTGTAAGATATTGAGAGCGTCCCGAATTTGTTCCAAGTTGATGATGTGTAGGATTTTAGTGTCGTTGGCATGAATTTTCCCGATTCCTCTGTAAATTGTCACAGTCTGTGCATCATTATAGTTAGTTATTGTCATAGTCCCGTTGGCCAAGCATATCCACATCCTGAAATTAAACTTAGGATTAAATATGGCTTTTGTGTACTGTACGTCCTGATTCTGTTAGTATTGTAGTGTTTTTATCTTTTTTTACTGTTTCCTTTTTTAATCAATCGGACAGTTTCGACCCTAATCTTGTATTTATTTTTAGGAATATTTATTCTCCTACATCGTAAGTTTGAATGGGATTTTTCCTGCTATTATGGTCCACTAAGTCATCGGTTTGTTTGCGTCTTAGTTGTTCTATGCTGTATTGTCTTGCCTGTTCGTACTTTGTCGGGTCCGTGGTGTCTTTTCTGCCGAAGAAAACTTCCAGTGGCCTTTTCTTCGTTACCGAATGAATTGAGTAATTATACTCATAAACGGCTCTATCTAGAAGTTCTTCAAAGTTCCGATGGGTTTGATCTCTTTTTAAACATCTCATTATTTTAGAGAGTGTTAAATGAAATCGTTCTATCTGTACGTTAACTATACTCTTGTTAGGGGGTGCCGTGTAGATTTCTATTCCTAATTTGTCTACTAACATAAATCGTATTGACTCGGAGCTCAAAGATTTATCATTGTCCATTACTATAAATTTCGGTACACCAAAATTTGTCTATTGCTGTAAGTTCGAGTTGTCTTTCCGTTGAGTAGATGTCGATGTGAAATATATGTCCGGGGTATTCGGTATGGGAGTTTCCCTTATCTCTGGGTTAGGTGGGTGCCGGTCATATTTCGTCTCCTTACAAATTTTGCACTGTTCAACTATATTTGCGATTTTCTGTTTCATATTCGGAAAATAGAATTCCTCAGATAATTGAATTTTGTTCTCTAAAGCATTTCTATGGGATCTGTTGTGAGTCTTGAGGATCTGGTCCTCCTGGTCTGCTGTGCTGGTCAGGTCTTTTACCTGAGTCTGGATAAAACAAACCTTGTAGTTCTTTAAATGACTTGGATATAATTGTTGAAATTTCCACATTATATCTTCGGTCGTACAGCTACCATTGATTATTGAGGGATTAAGATGTTTTTTTTAAATCAGATAATAAATCATTTGAATTATACTGCTGTTTGTAAATGTCGTGTCTATGGAAACTTGGAAATGGTATGCTGAACCTGTAGTCGGAAAACTCTGCTGTGTGAAAGAAAATTTGATTCCTAAAGGCGTTGATAGGGACTTCCATACTTGGTATCAAATTCTCGCCTGAGCTCTCATCGCTGTGTTGCGTTGAGTCTATTGAGTTAATTTGCCCTGTAGGTGGTATTCGAGATAGCGCATCTGCTACCACATTTTCTTTTCCCGGTTTATAGAATATTTCATAATCGTATTCCTCCAAATAAGACTTCTACCTTTTAATTCTTGCAGTTCCGTTCCAGCTACTCAAAAAATGAGTCAAAGGCTTGTGGTCCGTAAATATTTTGACTTTAGATTTACCGTAAAGGTAATTTTTAAAGCTTTTTAGGGCCCAAGTGATGGCTAACATCTCTTTTTCGTTAGCGGCGTAATTCTCTTCTTCCTTGGATAGGGTTCTTGAGAGAAATAAGATAGGTTTGTTATCTTGCGATTAAATTGCGCCTATTGCATAATTGGACGCATCGGTTGTCAAGTGAAACTCCTTTTCGAAATCTGGGTAGCGGAGTATTATATCTTTAGAAATTTAACTGCATTTAAGCTTCTTGAATGCTTCTAGTACTTGGTTGTCAAGCGAAATTGATTTTTTTGAGGACATTTTTTTGGACACTCGTCCGTCTTCCCCTCTTAAATGCGAGGTAAGGGGCTTGGCGAGCTTGGCGTAATTTTCGATAAATCTCCTGTAATATCCTGAGAGCCCCAAAAAAGATCTTAAACCTTTGAGGGTCTTCGGAATAGGATATTATCTGGGTTAGTTTCAATACCCTTGTCAGATACAAAAAAGCCAAGAAATTCGACTTGTTTTTAAGAAACTCACATTTGTCCAACTGGCATTTCATGTTGGCTTCTTGCAAGGTTCGAAAAATAATGTCCAGATTTTTAAAGTGTGATTCATCATCTTTACTGAGTATGATGATGTCATCAATGTAGATGAAGCATATTTTACCGATATGTTCATGATGTATGTCATCTAAAACGCGCTGGAAAGTTGGTGGCGCGTTCTTTAGTCCGAATGGGAGTCATGTAAACTTATATTTTCCGTCATTCACGGAGAAGGCGGTTTTTTCTATGTCGGACGTTTTCAGTGGTATTTGGTGGAACCCACTTTTAAGGTCTAAGACGGCGAATACTTTATTGTTTCCTAGTTGGGAAAGCACCTCATTTATTTCTGGGATTGGGTATTTTTCTACAATGGTAAATCTTTAATTTCCTGTAATCTATAACCATGCGTTAACCAAGTCCACCCAAATTTTCATGGTAGTCTTCATTTATTACCTGATCTATTGCGTTATTAAACTCCTGTTCTGGGTTGTTTATAGCATGCACTATACGCGGGACCTGTTGTGCTATTAAATGACTGACTAATGCAGTCAATTGTTTCATAGTCGCCATACCTCTATTCTGTTGGTGTTCTAATTGTCTTTGAGCCTGTCTTTGTTGTTGTCGCGCTTGTTGTTCGACGCCTACTTCGTCCTGGTTCAAAACAGGAGGTCGAAGTAAATTGTTTTCGTTGGCCATTAGTTTTTAAATTATGGTACGAAAAGTATATATAATTCAAGAGGATGATAATTTTATTAAAAAAATATTTTTTGGTAAGAGAATGGGTTTGACAATTAACTTGAAGAGATTTTTGTATGCTTAATATTAGAACTTAAAGATACTATAAGTTTTGTTAAAACCAGTGGTTTTTTCCTTCTACCTTGGAGGGTCCCTTGGGAATCGCAAGATTGGAATTAATTATACTACTCTTAAAGTAGTTTAGTTTAATCTGTTATCGTTTTACAGAACTGTAGTCCACCGTTGAGCGAATAATCAGGGATTAATGAGGGAAATTATCCAGACGCTGAGCTTAGCAATATTGGGGCTACTGCACCTGACTGCCGGATGTTGTTGCAATTGTAGTTTGCCGATTGTTGCCACATGCGCATCTCCGTCGATGGTATTGACTCTTTGTATGAGTTCGTTGAGCTTCTGGATGGACTCCCGTGTGCTGTCGAACAATCTGGTGTTAATCCTGATTTGTTGGTTGTCGTTCTTCAGCACGTGTTCCTGTGTTTGGAGAATAGAATTCCAGTCTGAGGCGTCCGGCGATCCGGCGACCCATTTCCATGCAGATCCTAACCAATCGATGGAACGCGGCTTACGTCGCGTTATGGTGGTCATCTTTGAAATGCCATCAGCAGCTCTCTCCAAATAGTGTGCCACTAGCGTTCCGATTTTCCGGTCTGTGATAAGAGAAGCCTCCTCGGTAGTGTTGGCTATGACCTGTTGTAGCTGTTGGAGGTCGATTACGTGGGCGAGCTTAAATCCACCGTTGACCCGCCATACTACGCCTTGCTGGAGAGGAACCACCGGCGTGTCATATCTAAATATGTGAAGAAAGCTTGCGGTGTGGACTAACGCCAATCTTAGAGTAAAATTGTTGATTAATAAATCTTTTCTTAATGCGCTTATTTACTAAGTTCATTTTTTGTTTTTTTTTGTGTTTTTGGTATTTCTTAATGCGCTTATTTACTAAGTTCATTTTTTTGTGTTTTTTTTTGTGTATTTTGTATTTTTTTGTCTTTAATTTTTGTATTTTTGTGTTTTTTTTGTGTATTTTTTATTATTGTGTATTCTTATTACTAGTCTAAATTTCTTAATATGTAAGTCGTGTTAAGTACGGTGTTGTGAAACGTTTTCTTTCGATTAATAAGTTCTTGACGAAGTTAGCGTTTGATTGTTGAAAGGAAAAAAAACTGTAAATTACTAAAAAATGCGAAGAAAAATGCTTTTGTACACTTTTAATTTCTAAGATGGGATTTGTGAATGAGCTTCCCCGACTTTGTTTTAATAGTAACTCGTCCGTCCCCTTCTACCTCCTCTGGTTTGTAACGCTGTTTGTCCTTACTTTTGATTTGTTTGTTGGAAACGTAGACCACATTGCCTTGGTCGTACTTGACAGGCTGTGTCCTAGTCTTGTTTAGTCTGGCTGTGGACATTTTTTGTTTGTGTAAGAGTAATCCTCTTATATCCTCTTGGGTTTTTTCTTTGAAATTCGTTAGCCCCTGGTAGTTAATTCTGGAAGTTCGATTAAAAAAAAATGTCGACGGGTTTACGGTTAATCACCGAATGAACCGAGTTGTTATATCTGTCTACGGCTATGAAAACTAACTCCATAACTTTCAAATTAGGTCTATCGTTTTTTAAACATCTGTATATCTCGAGGAAAGTTGAATGGAATCTTTCGATTTGACCATTGACCTCACTTTTTTGAGACGGCGTATAGTATACAGAAATCCCCAATGATTGTAAATAATTCAAAACTGTTGGGCAAAGTAGACCCCTTTCGTTATCTGACACCAAGGTTTTTTGGTGCCGAGAAGTAGTGTAAAACCTCAGTCAACCTTTCGCGTAAATGAACTGCCGACTTAGATTCGATTGGGAAGAGCTTTGCAAACTTAGAAAATTTGTCAATGCAGCTCAAAAACTTGTGGTTCTCTAGAGCAAATATGTCGATGTGAAGTATCTCACATGGGTAGGCTGGAATGGGGGTTACTTGAAGTTCTGGCTTGTTAGGGTGTCTATCATATTTGTACATTTTACAAACGTGGCAAGAAGAAACCTGTAACTTCATACGGCTAGTCATTTTTGGGAAATAAAATTTCTCGAGAATTTGCATGCGCATCTCCTTTACATTCCTATGAGCTCGGAGGTGCTCCTCGGTTATGACTCTACAAATTTCCTCCTCGTCGTTCAAATCCTGTACTAACCTCTGGGTTATGCGAATTTTGTAACCCGCGAATGATTTAGAACAACAAGTTTGCAAGAATTGTAAATAAGTTTCTGGCATTCTGATGCCGTTCAATATCGACGGTTTCAGATAACTTTTTAAGGTAGCTTCCAACGTTAACATTGCCTCGTTGTTCAACGGGATCAGGTGACGCGCGTACCCTGCATGTGGAGATAAGCATTCGTACTCCTTTACACTAGAGTCGAACACGAGTTGGTTTCTAAAAACGTTTATAGGTACCTCTACATGGGGAATTAAGTCTGACGCGTCTTGGAGAGCGCTGTGAACTGTAGCCATAGATTCCGTTGCCGAAACCGTAGCTGAGTCGGAGCTAATATGGTTAACATTTGATGTGATGCGAGAAAGAGCATCGGCGACTACATTTGACTTGCCTGGCTTATAAATAAGCTCGCAATTGTATTCCTCTATACGAGCCTTCCAACGTTTTAACTTAGCGTTGTAGTTCCTATTACCTAATGCAAACGTTAGAGGCTGGTGATCTGTATAGATCTTGATAGATCCGGCCCCATAAAGGTAAGATCGAAGATTGTCGAGTGCCCACACTATAGCAAGCATCTCTTTTTCATTTGTGGCATAGTTCTCTTCAGTGCGGTTCAAAGCCCTTGAAATATAGGCTAAAGGGCGGTCTTTACCAGCGTCGCTTTGAGAAAGGACTGCACCAATAGCATAATTGGATGCGTCTGTGGTCAAATGAAAAGGTTTATTAAAATCCGGGAAAGCTAAAACCTCCGACGAGGCAAGGGTGGTCTTCAAATCGTCAAAAGCCTTTAAAGCCTCGTCGTCGAGAACGACTGGTATTTTTCTAGACTGTGACGCTTTTACCTTGGCATACTCACCCCTCGTGAGATTGGTCAATGGTTTAGCGATTTTTGCATAATCTAAGATAAACTTCCGGTAATAAGAAGTCATACCTAGGAAACTCTTGAGTTCTTTTACGTTAGTGGGGGCCTGCATTTCTTTTATAGCTTTAACTTTTTTCTCATCTGCTCGTATACCCTCTGAAGTCACTACGTAACCCAAAAATTCCACATGGGTGCTTAGAAAATGAGTCTTTTCCAAATTCACCTGTAATCTTGCCTGCTTCAGTCTATCGAATATCATGCGCAAATTATGCCAGTGAGACTCATAGTCTTTGCTAAAGACTATTATGTCGTCTATATAAACATAGCACATCTTACCGATATACTCTCGTAACACGTCGTCAATCATCCTTTGGAAGACCGCAGGGGCGTTCTTCAAACCGAATGGGAGACGAAGAAATTCGTATTTGCCGTTCAACGTAGAAAAGGCTGTTTTTTGAATATCCGACTCTTTCATGTGAATCTGATGAAAGCCAGATGTCAAGTCGAGAGTCGTGAAAAATTTTGCCTCCCCGAGGCTAGACAAAGTGGATGTTATATCTGGGATTGGGTACTTATCAGGAATAGTGACGGCGTTTAAGCGTTTATAGTCGATCACCATTCTGTACTGTTTTTCCCCATTTGGTTTTGGCTTTTTTGGAACTACCCAAATTGGAGAGTTATAAGGGCTCTTTGAAGGTCTGATAATACCCTCGCGCAAAAGTTCCTCTATTTGAACTTCCACCTCCTTTCGCATGTTAGCGGGGTAAGGGTAACTCTTTGAATAGATTGGTTCCTGCGTGTTTGTGCGAATCTCGGCACGTACACTCGTTTCCACAGCTTCGCCGGGTGAAAGTGGTTCGAAAATCGTGGAATATTCACTGATCAATAAATCGAGAGTTCTTTTTACTGTCTCCGGGTGCTGGTTATCTAACAGAGAATGAACATTGTGGGAAGATCTGGCCAGCAAGGGTATCTTTACGCCAGGCGCTATGGTTAAACAATCGTGCTCCCTATCGATCAAAGCTTTTAAAGTCTTCAAGGTATCATCCCCAATTATACCATGGAAGGTGTTTAAACCGGGGAGAACGTAGAATGTTATGAGTGAGTCGTTGCCTATTGAATTAAAAAACCGACCAGTGAGCTTGTGGGTTATTTCGATGTAACCGGCAGCGGACTGGACTCGGAATGGTTTGGACAAGGGGGTGCATCCCTTGGCTATTTTTGGACTGACGAAGTTTTTATTTGCACCAGTGTCTATGAGAAATTGTAACTTAGCTTCGTCTTCGGCGCCATACTCTATGTATGGAACGCTAGAGAGGCATCGGTCATAAAATTTACTTCGTCCACATTGCCCACATCACCTTCAACGTGGAATTGATCTGCTCCTTGCGGAGAACAATCCGTCACAGCGGGGCTTTCGCCGGGGCAATCCCCTTCGCAGTAGAACTCGTTGTCCGGTTTCCCGACAAGTTCGCTAGCGACTGCTTCCGAAGAGGAAGCGGGGGCGTTTAATTGGTATAGCCTCTGTGATTTCTTGAAAGGATTCAAGCTAGATGACGGGCTTCTCTTGAAGCTCGCACTGCCTTGGCCTTGTCCGCTAAAACCAGAGCGGTAAGATTGGCCTGATGTGGCTGGTTCCATTTTTATAGCTGGGCGAGGTGACGAAAACCTCTGAGGGTACTGAGGGGCTCTGCCGGTATTGCCCTGGCGAGGGAATCCCACCGCAGGCTGGTTACCTGGTGCAGGATAGGTTTCTTGACCAGACCATGGGTGCCTAGGACCAAAGGTGGGACGATATGATGGTGGAGCGAACCTAGGTGACCCGTAAACGTTAGATGATATGTTTTGTAAGTCCAGACAAATACTATAAGCCTCTGGTAAGTTTTTTGGCCTTCTGATTATAAGCAACCTGGACATGTCACCGTTCAAACCTCTGACAAAAACATCTAAAGCCCTGTTCCTATAGGTTTCCACCAGAGCAGCTGTGACCTCCGGAGACTGCCCTCCATTTTTTAAACTATTTAAAATAAGAGCGAAGTGGTTGTTAATTGTCGTATAAAAAGAGTCTATGGTTTTGGTGCCTTGATTCATTTGACTCATCTGGTGCTCAAGAGTACGCAAGTCGCGCTTATCGGCGTAGTGCAATGTAAGTATGCGTTTAATCTCGTACCAATCGTCATCAGCCACGTTATACGAAACGAGAGCTGTTTCGGCGGTACCCCTAATTTTTTGCCTAATATGCAAAAGTATAGAGCGATAAAGAGGTCTGTTTTTAATGATCTCATAATCCCTAAGAATGGCCTCGGCCCTGCCTAACCAAGAAACGAAGGTGTCAGGTTCTCCATCGAAAACCTGCAATTCCTTGACGCAGTCGGGCAACCTGCCTATCTCTTTCAACTCGTATTCGTTTTTGGCTCGGGTCAATGGTGTTGACAAAGATACAACAGGATTGTTCGACTCCCTATCGTTTTCTAACACAGCAACCTTTTCCCCAACTTTCTTTATTTCATCTT
Organism: Drosophila falleni; assembly: GCA_035045575.1. Taxonomy (NCBI): domain Eukaryota; kingdom Metazoa; phylum Arthropoda; class Insecta; order Diptera; family Drosophilidae; genus Drosophila; species Drosophila falleni. The sequence goes on along the minus strand of JAWNOV010000056.1, from coordinate 1,936,404 downwards.
TCAAACTATTCATTTGGCTAAGTAAAGCGGCCAAGCTCGCATTGAATTGGGTTAGAGTCTCTTTCACTTCCTCCATCTTAAATCTGGTACAGCGAAGAGTTTTTTGGTGAACAAATTATATCGGTGAACAAATTAAATTTGGATACAAGTTATATTACTTTTAATATATTTTTTCTTTTTTATTATTATTTTTTTCCTTTCTTTTTTTTTTTTTTTTCAAAGTTTTTTGTAAAATATTTTATTTATTATTTTTTAATCTTGTTACTTCGAAAACGTTTCACTCACCCGCAGGTTGGATGTAATTTGTTTCAGCTTTCTTATTGTTTGGTTGGGTGTGTGTGTTCAGGTGTAGAAGTCGTTTCACTCACAGCATGCAGAATCTAAGTATGGTAAGAGATCGTATTAGTGATGTGTTTTTTTTTATTTTTTTTTGTACTTAAACTATTATGTGAACAAGTGTCGTGCTCAATTTTTGTGTGGGTGCTTTTGATTTATTTTTTCTTTCTTAAATAATACAATAATATCGTGGAATTTCATTCGAACTTATTTCGGTACTAGGCCCGGTGGATCGTATTATTCCGTTTTAGCATTGCGCCTACTAAGGTACGATTTTACACACAACTCACTAGGCGGCTCTTTCGGTGTTGGTTTCACCGAGCGTTTCTAGCAAGTTACCTTGACCACTTTTTTCACTTTATCATATTTCTTTTTGTTTATATTAGGGGCCGCTCGCAAACAAGTTGCCGCAGCGGTTGTCGGTTTTTATTTCTTTATTTACAACTTTTTTTGCGCTCGTGAATTCAACAGCACTTGTTAGATCACCGCAGCGGATTAGTTGCCCAATTTTTTCAAAGATAACGTTTTTGCGCTCGTGGATTGATCCTGGGGTCAGGATCACCACCGCAGCGGGTTCGTTATATTTTTTTTTTAAATTATAGCGAATTTTTTTGCGCTCGTGGATTGTATGTTTTCAAACAACAAAAACACATCACCACCGCAGCGTGTTATCGCTCATTTTCGTTCGAGATTCTCACGTTTCACATTCTTTTGAGTTTTTTTCTTTTTGCACCACACATTTCACACGACTTCACTTGCTTTTTTTCTTACAACTAACTTTCGTTTTTTATTTATTTTTTTTTTTTTTTTTTTTTTTACACATACTGCACTTAAAACTAAGAGCCCCACCAAAGATTTGGTGGGTCCCTGCTCGGGCGCCAGTTAAGCCAGCCCGCGACCACGGGTCGCGGCCTTAGCATTTTAACACACACTGATAGCTTCTTTTCAGCCGTGGCCGATTAATCATTGTATTATTACAACTTTATGTTAACTTTTACCTCAACATATTAAACCAAATCATTCGTTGGAAACGTTATAAAAATGTTTTATTCAATAAAGTTTTATTATAATAGAATTTCAGCGTCCGATCCGCTTCGAGCTCCCGCAAGTTCTACCCCAGCCGTTTGGCTTTGGGTCTTATTAAACCTCCACCGTCGCTGGCGTGAGAACAGCTAACGCTGCAATCCTGAGCCCGCTAGCCATTGTTGTTGTTGGCCGCTGCTGTTGTTGGCCGTTGTCGTCGCTGACCGCCGCTGCCGTTGGCCGTTGCTGTTGTTGGCCGTCGCTGCCGAATTGCAAGCTTTGCAACTTTAGCGCTCACGTTGTCGCGCATGTTGCTATCTTGCGCAACAGCGGATGTTTTTTTGGCACAGCTGAATTGCAATCGGATATTGCAACAGCGCGCGGGGCGTTCACCTCATTATTGGAATGCGGTGAACTTTGAGGGGGTTAACTTGTATGTTAATGGTTGGTTGATGTTGATGGTTAGTGTGTAAAATTTTCTTTTATTTTAACATTTTTAAAGTGTAAAGTGTCAATTAAATTAAGCCTTTGTACGAATTTAAGTCTTTTAAGAATATATTTATTTAATTAATTTTTCAAAAATCGTCCTGCAAGTGCGTCAAAAAGGACTTCAAAGTTCGCGTTTATTTTGATTTACATATAGCAGTGTTTGTTCAGCCAGCGGGTTCAGATCTAGGTAGTGCCGAGGATGGTGTCGTAGACTCATGCACACGGTAACTTGGGTTCAAATTCAGGCATTATTATTTTTTTCCTTTCTTTTTTTTCAAAGTTTTTTTGTAAAATATTTTATTTATTATTTTTTATTCTTGTTACTTCGAAAACGTTTCACTCACCCGCAGGTTGGATGTAGTTTGTTTTAGCTTTCTTATTTGTTTGGTTGGATGTGTGTGCTCAGGTGTAGAAGTCGATTCACTCACAGCATGCAGAATCTAAGTATGGTAAGAGATTGTATTAGTGATGTTTTTTTTTTTTTTTTTTTGGTTGGTACTTAAACTATTATGTGAACAAGTGTCGTGCTCAATTTCTGTGTGGGTGCTTTTGATTTATTTTTTCTTTCTTAAATAATACAATAGTATCGTGAAATTTCATTCGAACTTATTTCGGTACTAGGCCCGGTGGATCGTATTCTTCCGTTTTAGCATTGCGCCTACTAAGGTACGATTTTACACACAACTCACTAGGCGGCTCTTTCGGTGTTGGTTTCACCGAGCGTTTCTAGCAAGTTACCTTGACCACTTTTTTCACTTTATCATATTTCTTTTCGTTTATATTAGGGGCCGCTCGCAAACAAGTTGCCGCAGCGGTTGTCGGTTTTTATTTCTTTATTTACAACTTTTTTTTTTGCGCTCGTGAATTCAACAGCACTTGTTAGATCACCGCAGCGGATTAGTTGCTCAATTTTTTCAAAGATAACGTTTTTGCGCTCGTGGATTGATCCTAGGGTCAGGATCACCACCGCAGCGGGTTCGTTATATTTTTTTAAATTATAGCGAATTTTTTTGCGCTCATGGATTGTATGTTTTTAAACAACAAAAACACATCACCGCCGCAGCGTGTTATCGCTCATTTTCGTTCGAGATTCTCACGTTTCACATTCTTTTGAGTTTTTTTCTTTTTGCACCACACATTTCACACGACTTCACTTGCTTTTGTTCTTACAACTAACTTTCGTTTTTTATTTATCTTTTTTTTTTTGAACACATACTGCACTTAAAACTAAGAGCCCCACCAAAGATTTGGTGGGTCCCTGCTCGGGCGCCAGTTAAGCCAACCCGCGACCACGCGTCGCGGCCTTGGCATTTTAACACACACTGATAACTCTTCCTTTCAGCCGTAGACGATTAGTCATTGTACTCTTACAACTTTCATGTTACTTTTACCTCAACATGTTAAAACAGATAATTTCGATGAAAACGTTATAAAGGTATTTTATTCAAAGTTTGGTTATTACAATAAAGTTTCAGCGACTGATCTGCTTCGTGCTCCAAAAGGTTCTACCCCAGCCGTTTAGCTTTGGGTCTTACTGAACCTCCGCCGTCGCTGGCGTGAGAACAGCTAGCGCTGCAATCCGAGCCCGCTAGCCGTTGTTGTTGTTGGCCGCTGCTGTTGTTGGCCGTTGTCGTCGCTGACCGCCGCTGCCGTTGGCCGTCGCTGTTGTTGGCCGTCGCTGCCGAATTGCAAGCTTTGCAACTCGAGCGCTCACGTTGTCGCGCACGTTGCTATCTTGCGCAACAACGGATGTTTTTTTGGCACAGCTGAATTGCAATCGGATATTGCAACAGCGCGCGGGGCGTTCACCTCATTATTGGAATGCGGTGAACTTTGAGGGGGGTTAACTTGTATGTTAATGGTTGGTTGATGTTGATGGTTAGTGTGTAAAATTTTCTTTTATTTTAACATTTTTAAAGTGTAAAGTGTCAATTAAATTAAGCCTTTGTACGAATTTAAGTCTTTTAAGAATATATTTATTTAATTAATTTTTCAAAAATCGTCCTGCAAGTGCGTCAAAAAGGACTTCAAAGTTCGCGTTTATTTTGATTTACATATAGCAGTGTTTGTTCAGCCAGCGGGTTCAGATCTAGGTAGTGCCGAGGATGGTGTCGTAGACTCATGCACACGGTAACTTGGGTTCAAATTCAGGCAGACCAAACAAGGTTTTATTTTTAAATTTTTTTAAAATAAAATATTTTTTTCTTTTTAACTTCCGCATTTTTGTTGTTGTTTGTTTTTGTAAAAAACAAATAAAAATAAGCCCAGGGCTGCAGCATATCATATTCACTTAGCAGGTGTCAAGGTCTTGTAAAGAAGCTGATTTACACTGAAAAATAATTTTCTTTAAATTATAATTGTTTTGTTAAAATAATATTAATAAATTCGGGTTGTTAATAAATAAATGCCGCATTTAGTAGGCTTATCGAAACATCGCATTGAATGTCATATCGATATTTACTTTGCATAAGTATCGCAATACCCATAACTAATAGTTGAAAATGAATTTTGGCGGCGAGAGATCGGTGGGTGCGCTGCAGCCCAATTTGCAGTGAATATAGTTATTCGTTTCTCTTTCAAAAAATGTTATTTGGATTTACATATAGCAGTTTTTGGTCAGCTGGCGAGTCTAGTACCTAAGTAGTGCAGAGAATGGTGTGTTAGACCCAGGAGCAATAAGGCGCGGGTTCAAATCCCACATTAGCTCGGTATCCAAATAATGGGTACTAGAGCCTATTAGATTCGTGACAATTATGGTACATTAATTTGCACACCTTTATTTCAGAGACTATAAAAGTTGGAGCAACCTAATTTGGTGACAATAACCCGAGGGTGTTGACCTATATTAAGTTTATTTTAAAATTTGGCCACGCCCTCTTCCGCCCACAAAATTATATAAAATCGAATAACAATCGAGGTCAAAGTTCACATGTATTTTTAGTTTACATGTAATACAGTTTGGTCAAGCGCGGTATTCAGTGGCAATATAGTGCAGAGAATGATCTGTTGGTTCAAGATCTGCTGGTTCCGACCAGGCAAATATTACTTTTATTTTTAATTATTGTTATTTGTATTTGTGTAAATCAAAATAGTAGAGTTAAAAAAATATATATATTCTTGATCAGGATCAACAACTGAGTCGATTGAGCCATGTCCGTCTGTCTGTCTGTCCGTCTGTTTGAACGCGTCGATCTCAGAAACTTTAAAAGCTGGAGACATTAAACTTTGTATGTCGGTTCCTGGATACCATACGCAGATAAAGTTTGTTTTTATTTTTGGATCGGACCACTATATCATATAGCTGCCAAAGGAACGATACATCGAAAATGAAGTTTTAGTATGAAAAAGTTTTGTGTTTGTTGAGATATCAGAACCAAACTGATAGATTATGCATCTAGGCTGGTACATTCTGACCAGATTTGGTTCAAATCGGCGTCATATATCATATAGCTGCCATAGGAACAATTGGTCGAATATAAAGTTTTTTTGAAGAGAGCCTGGGCTGAGGGTATCCTACTACCGAGCGTGCTCGACTGTAACCGCCCACTTGTTTTATTTGATTGTTTTCCGTATGTTTTAAAATCAAGACTAATAACACTAGGCAACAGCCCAATTTTGAATTTAACCAAACCGACTTCCTTGGATAGATATGAGGCCCTTACCGACGAAAAACAATTTTTTGTTTGTACGGCAGAGTTTTATTTTTAGAATTTTTTTTAAATTTGTCTTTTTTTTCGAACCGTTTTTAGAGGTGCGCCCACTTTTGTCAGCATTACTCGAGAATGCCAAAACCGATTTTCAAAAGCTTTACTTTTCCTGAAAGCTGATGAGTATATCTACACAGTCTAAGACTTAAGCCAGTAGTTTGGGAGCTATTAATTTTTGAATTAAGAAAACGTTTTTTTTTTTTTTTAACTTTTTTTACTTTAAAATACAAGAAAAGCTCGGAAAAATTTTTGCACTTCGGTTTTAATTTTTTTGCAAAGCTGCATTCATTGAGCGTCGTTTAAGATAAGATAAATAAAGTTCATATCTATGCATATTTTTTTTTATTTTTATGACTTCCTTGTAGAGCGACATGACCTTTAGTATGCAATATTTTTGTATTTTTTGAGGTATCCTAAGTAAACTCACCGAATTAAAGTGTGTTATTGTGTTACACATTATGACTTAAGTTGGCTTAAATCGGACCACTATATCATATAGCTGTCACAGGAACGATCGGTAGAAAATCAAGTTTTAGCATGAAAAAATTTATTTGGTTCTTGTGATATTTTAACTACCTTGATAGAATATGCACTTAAGATAGTCATTTGAACTATTCAAATTGTTTCTATATATATACGAGGGGTCTAACAAAAGTTCGGTAAGTTGGCGACTTTTAGCTCGTTTTTCAAAATTCCAAAAGTGTCAAGTCCTTTGCAATACTTTTACGAGACTATATTTTAAATTTTGAAAAAATCGGTCGAAATGGAGACAAGAAATCGCAAATTAGCTGAAGGTGCCTCACATGAAATACCACCACCAACGCAAACGGAAATTCGGTTTAGCATTTTATTTGGTTTTCGACGTAAACTAAAGCCGGTACAAATATTTGATGAATGCCAAAATGCATATGGAACTTATGCACCATCTCTGAAGACCATTTCAAAATGGTTTCAAGGATTCCAGACAGGACCGCGAGAAGGTCGACCGAAATCTTCGAGAGACGATGGAAATATGGCCCTAGTTAGAGCAAAACTTATCGAAGACCCTCGATCTACCCAGGAAATGATAGCTTGTGAACTGGGCTTGAATGCCATAGCCGTATCTCGAATATTGAGTCAAGATCTGCTGTACACGAAGAAGTCTGCGCGATGGGTTCCGCGAATTCTGAATGAGGCCCAAAAAGAAGCTCGCGTACATTTTGCCCAATATTTTTTGAATAAATTTGAAAATGGACATTCTAGCAACTTTAATAAAGTCGTAACTGGTGACGAAGCTTGGTTTTATAAATATGATCCGGAAACCAAACAACAGTCCATGGTATGGAGCCCAAAAGGAGCAAGCCCGCCCATTAAAGCTAAGCAACAAAAGTCAGCCACAAAAGTTATGCTGTCTGTTTACTTCACAAAATCAAAAGTTGTAGCTGCCATTCCTCTGAAAAAGGGACAGACGGTAACTGCTAACTGGTATACTGAAGACTGCTTACCAATCGTATTCAAGAATTTGTTGGAGCACCAAAAAAGGGAGAGTTGCGACGCTATTTTTTACATCATGATAACGCGCCAGCTCACACTGCTGAAATAACATCCAACTTTCTTGCGAGCTCTGGCATCGAAGAAATACGTCCAGCACCATATTCCCCAGATTTAGCACCATCTGTTTTCTGGTTATTTCCAAAAATTAAAAAAAATTTAAGAGGAAAAGTCTTTGACAGCAACGAGGACATAATTAATGCGGTAGCTGCTGAGCTTGCAAAGCTGAAAAAGCAGGATTTTGAGGAATGTTTTGCCAAGTGGATATATAGACTTAAGAAATGCATTGAAATCAATGGCGATTATGTAGAAAAAATAAAAAAAGACGAGGATTTAAAATAAATACAAAAAAAAAATCTCTGATTTTTTTTCCGGTGAACTTACCGAACTTTTGTTAGACCCCTCGTAGCTATATTAATTATCCATCGTTAAGTATGCTTACTGTTAAAATCTATGGTAAAACGGGTAAGTTATCAGCAAATAAACAATGAAACAAGCTTTTCGAAAAGCTTGATTTTTTACTGATCGGTCATATGGCAGCTATATGTTATAGTAGCCCGATTTCAACTTAATTTGGTAGGGATGTAAAGAGCATCTAAAAGTACTAAATTCATGAGTTTGATTAAAATATCTTCAAAAATAAAAAAGTTTTTTATACTTAAGGTGGATTTTTGACCGATCGTTCCTATAGCAGCTATATTGAATAGTGATCCGATTTGAACCAAATTTGGTAGGGATATATAACACATTACCAGATATACAACTTTTCATACTAAAGATGGATTTTCGACCGATCGTTCCTGTGGCAGATATATGATATAGAAATAGATTTGATAGATTTTAGCCTAATGTGGTCAAAATGTGTAAGACAACAGCAAATTAATTTCCTGTGAACTTGATTAGGATATCTCAAAAAATACAAAAAAATTTCCATACTAAAGGTATCGCCGTTTCTCCACAGATTTCATTGAGTCATATTTTAAACGACGCTCAATGAAAAATTTAAACCGAAGTTCAACATTTTTTTCGAGTTTTCCTTGAGTTTTTAAGTAAAAAAAGCTAAAAAAACTGCTTAAAAAAACATAATTTTGTTAATTCATAAATTAATATCTCTTAAGCTGCTGGCATAAATCTAAGACTGTGAATGGATAAATTACAGCTATATTCATAAGCTTTCAGGAAAAATAAAGTTTTAGCAAATCGGTTTTGCCATTATTAAGTTATGGTGACAAAAGTGGGCGTACATCTAAAAAACGGCTTGAAAAAAGCCAGATTTTAAAAAATCCTAAAAATAAAGCTCTCCCATAGAAAAAACAAGTAAGCGGTTACAGTCGAGCACGCTCGACAGTAGGATACCCTGAACCCAGGTACTCTGTAATGAAAGTTGATTTTCAATCGATTGTTCCTATGGCAGCTATATGATATTTTAGACCGATTCTAACAAAATTTGGTCAGGATGTATAATACCAGCCCATATGCATATTTTATCAGTTTGGTTATGATATCTCAACAAACTCAAAACTTTTCCATACTAAAACTTCATTTTCGATGTACCGCTCCTATGGCAGCTATATGATATAGTGGACCGATCCAAAATTAAAAACAAACTTGATCTGCGTATGGTATCCAGGAACCTACATACCAAGTTTGATGTCTCTAGCTCTTATGGTTTCTAAGGGGTTTCTACAGGGGTCTATTGGGATTGTTTTACCGAATATGTGCGTAACAGGCAGAAGGAGGCGTGGCAGACCCCATAAAGTATATATATTCTTGATCAGCATCAATAGCCGAGTCGATATAGCAATGTCCGTCTGTCTGTCTGTCCGTCTGTCTGTCTGTCTCTATGAACACCTAGATCTTAGATACTATAAAAGCTAGAGACACTAAACTTGGTATGTTGGTTCTTCTATACTGCAAGCAGATCAAGTTTGTTTCAAAATTTGGCCACGCCCTTTTTAACGCCCACAAATCGGAAAAAAATTGCATATCCAAATTATAAGAGCAATGTAAAGGATAATGACACCAAACTTGGTATGTAGATTTCTCTATATTGCAGGCAGATCAAGTTCGTTTCCTTTTTGAATCGGACCTCTATATCATAAAGCGCCCATAAGAACAATCGATCGAAAATCAAGAGATAGTATAAAAAACTTTTTTGCATTTAAAATAGTCTTATACTTCCTTACCAAAGTTGGTTTAAATCGCTCCACTATATCATATAGCTGTCATAGGACCGATCGGTCGAAAATCAAGCCTTAGTATAAAAAACTTTTTTTTTTAATGAGATATCGTAACCAAACTTATAGAATATTCATTTAAGTTATTCTTATACATCCTTAACAAAGTTGGGTAAAATCGCTCCACCTTATCATATAGCTGGCATATGACCGATCGGTCGAAAATCAAGCCTTAGTATGAAAAACTTTTTTGTATTATGAAATATCGTAACCAAACTTATAGAATATACATTAAACTTGGCTTTATATATCTTTTCTAAACTTTATTCAAATCGGACCACTATAACATATAGCTGTCATAGGACCGATCGGGTGAAAATTAAGTCTTAGTATGAAAATCTGTTATGTTTCATGAGACATAGTAATCAACCTGATAGAATATGCATTTAGGTTAACATAATTTTTTTTAAAATTTTTTTCCAATATAAGTTTTTTCATAGTAAGTACCGGGTCTCCGACCGTCGAGTATGCTCGACTGTAGCACCGGCCCACTAGTTATTGTTGTTTGCAGCGAGCTTAGTAAATACTTGGGTAGTGCAGAGGATGTGGTTGTGTGGTTGATTCACGGGCACGTGGTCGCAGTTCGAATCCAGACCGAGAAAGGTTTTAATTCTATTTTTAAATTTTATTTTATTAACATTTTTATAAATTTTACGATATTTAACAATTTGGTCAAAATAGCTGTCAAAGGAAAAAAACACTTGTGTGTTTTTTAAGTTATCTCAACCAAATTTACAGATTCGCTTTTGCATTAAATTTTTCTGCCAAATCTGGAATTCTTCCGCCAAATCCGGCTTTTTCTCTCCAAATCTGACGATTTTCCCAAAGTCCAATTGCAGGGGCAGCTGGCAGTATTAATATATAATTATTATTTTTTTCTTTCAAAAAATGTTATATTACATAAATTTGTTAGCAACTTATTACATTCAGCAGGAAATTTTCAACAACTAAAAACTTTAAATTCTTCTCAAATAACTGATAATAATTGCTTTGTACGAACGGTGAAAAACGTAGAAATCTGATTTGTATAACAAGGTATCATCATAAGAAGTAAAGAAAAAAGCCCTGCCTAATATTTTATAGATATAAATTGAAAGTTCAAAATACCAGTAGAACAGTAATTTATATTTGCGTAAACGAAGTTTATTCAAGAAAAATTTATGAAGTGCTCCTCTTTATCACGTTTCAATTTCGCGAGCGAAGCGAGCCGGAGATTGGTGAGCAAAGCGAGCAGGGGGCGGAGCCCCCTAGTATTATACAAATTTGATGCTAATTATAACAAACCCACTTTTTTGGATAGATTTGGGGCCAAAACCGACGAAAAACATGTTTTTTTTTTTATGGTGAGATTTTTTTTTTAGAATTTTTCAAAATTTGGCTTTTTTTTAAATACTTTTTTTCAGAGGTGCGCCCACATTTGTCATCATTACACGAAAATGCCAAAACCGATTTATCAAACCTTTACTTTATTTAAAAGCTAATGAATATATCTATATTTTATTTATACACAGTCTTAGATTTAAACCAGTAGTTTAAGAGATATCAATTTTTGAATTAAGAAAATGATGATTTTTTCCTAGCTTTTTTCTTAGCTTTTTTCACTAAAAAATTCGAGGAAAATTCGAAATAATTTTTTTACATTTTATTAACTATTTTATTTGCGTAGCTGTTGTAATTACGCGTTGTTTAAGATATGATTCATTCAAATTTATGGTGAGACGGCGATATGATATTATGTTGAGTCGAGGCATGTTTTAGTCGACTTTTTTGACTTCGTTGTGGTGTGGCATGACCTTTAGTATGAAAATTTTTTCTGTTTTTTTAGATATCCCAACCAAACGCACAGAATTTGAATTACTTATTGTTTTACACATTGTGACCAAAGTTGGTTCTAATCGGTCTACTATATCATATAGCTGCCATAGGATAAATCGGTTGTGGCATTCTTGAGTAATGATTACAAATGTGGGCGCACCTCTAAAAAAAAGGAATAAAAAAAAGCCAGATTTTTGAAAAATTCTAAAAAAAAAATCTCTCCATAAAAAAAAAAAAAAAATGTTTTTCGTCGGTTTTGGCCCCAAATCTATCCAAAAAAGTGGTTTTGGTTCTTGTAACTTTTGGGCTGTTGCCTAGTGTAATAATTGTTTCGTACGAACGGTGAAAAAACGTAGTAGTCTGATTTGTACAAGAAGGTATCATGTCATTTAGCTGGTACCAATTACTGATCTATCAGAAGTAAAAAATAATAGGAAACTGATAAAAACGTGCCGAATAAACCCAATGTGAGAAATAACGGCCCTTTTGCTCTTAAATGGCAGGAACTACAGCTTAAATGCCTTTATGCGCATATATATATTTTTACTTATATTATTTTCTTACTTATAAACACGTTAACGTGATTGGATTTCATAATAAATAAACTTGTGTGGTGCCCGGGCTACAAAATATTTTTTATATACAAAATATTTTCCGAAATTTCAGGTTGTCCTAATTGACAAGTATCCGAATAATTAAATAATAAGTTTAAAATTTAATCCAGTAGTTTATGAGACATCAATTTTTGAGTTTAGAAAATTATGATTTTCTTAAGCGTTCTTTTTTTTAACTCTTTTACTTTAAAATTCGAAAATGGGAAATTCGGAAAAGTCGAAACAAATTTATAAATATTTGTTTTCTATTTCATTTGCATAGCTGCAAAAATTACACGTTGTTTAAGATATTATTTATAAAAATCTATGGCGAGACGACGATATAATATTATATAATATAATTTATTATGGGTCTAGGCATGTTTTTGTCGACTTCAATGACGTCCTTGTGAAGAGGCATGACCTTTAGTATGAAAATTTTTTGTGATTTTTGAAAACTTCTGCTGTCTCTGAAGATATATCATACAATCACACAGGTTTTGCATCTGGTAAATTGTTATATATCCCTACCGAATTTGGCTCAAATCGGTTGACTTTTTAATATAGCTGCCATATGAGCGATTAGTCGAAAATCCAAATTTAGTATGTGTATTCTATGTTGTCCTTTACATCTTGGTCTCATGCATCCTTACCGAAGTAGCTTGAAATCGGTCCTTTTGATTGAGATATCTCCAAAAATAAAAAAGTTTTTCTACTAAAACTTGGTTTTGTACCGAACGGTCCTATGGCATCTATATGATATAGTGGATCGATTTGAACCAACTTCGGTAAGGATGCCTAAGACCAACTTCAGTGCATATTCTATCAGTTTAGTAAAGATATCTTAAAAAACAAAATAGTTTTCCATACCAAAATTAGTTTGGTAGAGTTAATTCAAAAAATAAAAAAGTTTTTCACGTTAAAGTTTGCTTATTGACCGTTCGTATCGATCGTTCCTATGGCAGCTATATGATATAGTGCTCCGATTTCAACCAAAAACAAAAAAGTTTTTCATGCTAAAAGTTGAATTTAGACCGATCGGTCCTCTGATAGCTATATGATATAGTGGACAGATTTGAGCCAAAATTGGTGAAGAAGTAAAGGACAACAAGAAATTCACATTTTGTAAGTTTGTTTAAAATATCTGCAAAAATAAAAAAGTTTTTCATACTTAAGGTGGATTTTGACCAATCGATCCTATAGCAGCTATATTGAATAGTGATCCGATTTGAACCAAATTTGGTAGGGATATATAACACATTACCAGATATACAACTTTTTATACTAAAGATGGATTTTCGACCGATCGTTCCTATGGCAGATATATGATATAGTAAGAGATTTGATAGATTTTAGCCTAATGTGGTCAAAATGTGTAAGACAACAGCAAATTAATTTCCTGTGAACTTGATTAGGATATCTCAAAAAATACAAAAAAATTTCCATACTAAAGGTATCGCCGTTTCTCCACAGATTTCATTGAGTCATATTTTAAACGACGCTCAATGAAAAATTTAAACCGAAGTTCAACATTTTTTTCGAGTTTTCCTTGAGTTTTTAAGTAAAAAAAGCTAAAAAAAAACTGCTTAAAAAAACATAATTTTGTAAATTCATAAACTAATATCTCTTAAACTCATAAGCTTTCAGGAAAAATAAAGTTTTAGCAAATCGGTTTTGCCATTCTTAAGTTATGGTGACAAAAGTGGGCGTACCTCTAAAACACGGCGTACCTCTAAAAAATGCTTTTCGTCGTTTGGGGCTCAATATCTATCCAAAAAAGTCGGATTGGTTAAATTCTGAAGAAAAAAGTCATAATTTGTTGCCTAGTGTAATTTGCTACATTCTGCATTTTTATTGTTATTTCCAGCGGGCTAAGTAAATACTTAGGTAGTGCAGAGGATGTGGTTGTGTGGTTGATTCACGGGCACGTGGTCGCAGTTCGAATCCAGACCGAGAAAGATTTTAAATTTTATTTTATTAACATTTTTATAAATTTTACGATATTTAACAATTTGGTCAAAATAGCTATCAAAGGAAAAAAACACTTGTGTGTTTTTTAAGTTATCTCAACCAAATTTACAGATTCGCTTTTGCATTAAATTTTTCTGCCAAATCTGGAATTCTTCCACCAAATCCGGCTTTTTCTCGCCAAATCTGACGATTTTCCCAAAGTCCAATTGCAGGGGCAGCTGGCAGTATTAATATATAATTATTATTTATTGAAAAATTCTTTTTTTAGTTTAAAAAAATGTAAAAACAAAATAATTTAAATTTAATTTAAGTCTTTCTAAATCTAAAACATTTTATTCAAATATAATTATTTCTCTTATAAAAAGAAAACAGTTAACTGATTGCAAATTTAGTTAAATTTTTCAAATAAATGTTTTATACATAGTTATTTTTAAAATTCCTCTTCAACTTCTAGTTCTAACGGATTATTGTCCAAATCTAAGTCGAATTCTTCGTCAGAATAATCACTTTCTTTTTGCTTTTAATGAGTGGTCAAATGTATCCGGCTCATACCCTTCAAATCTTTGTTTATACATGCTGTGACCAGTCGATCCATCGAACCCATAGCTTACGATTAACTTGACGTCAGTTATGTTAGCAAATTGACACAAAACATCTTTTTGGAGAGTAATAATTCTTTTTGCGGTATTATTTAACATATTCTGTAAGGAAACCTGGGTCACTGTTTCAGTCACTTGGATGTCCTTGGGTCTGCATTTTGACTTTGCATTGAGAACTCTATCATAGCTTGGAAATATATCGCAACCATGTTTCTTATTTAAACTTCGCATGTTATTGTACTGTTGCTTGCTTAGCGAGTTCTCAAGTAAAAATGACAATGCTTCATCTGGAGAAATTGGATCTGGCCCCTTCGAAGTATTATTTTTTGCTTCCGAGCTATATATATTTTCATTTAAAGCAAATCCGGTGTGATCAGATGTTGACTTTTTGCTCGAGACTTTAGCAGCATGTAAAAGCAACGACGTATTATGATCATGTTCCATGGAAAGCTCAGTTGCTAATTTCCCCTTCAAACTGTTGCTGCCCTCTGCATAACTTATTCGTGGACGTCCTGCGGTCTTTGGTAATAGATCCTGGGTAAATACTTAGCTGTAATTGTAATTGCTAATTTGCTTCTTTATTTGCTGTGTTTTCGATGGATTTAGCGCACTATTTATTTTTTGGAAAATCCAATCAGATAAAGCACTAGTTTTACCCCACCATCAGTCTATTGCTCAAGCAGTTCTGAGTGACTAAACTCCAAGTTAATTGCAATAATATAAAAAGTTTCGCAGTCGAGCAAAAATGAGCTGGTAAGATTAATAAACCATATCAAAAACATTTCAGTAAACAAAAGTGAATCATTAGTCGCAAGAAGGAGCGAGAAGAATGCCAACTTTTACTCCACGAAACACGTGGCATTTAGGTTAGGGACGTCTAAAAAACAAACAACAAAAACAACAATAACACGTAAAAACAATACACAACACATAAAAAGATAAGCTATTTCTTATCCCCTGTATTCTACATACCATGCGGCGTATTCTCCATTGCCAGACACTTATTGAATTTTCCGAAAAATATTGTTTTTTATGCTGTAAAGTTTACCTTTTTTTTGGGAAGAACAGGGCGATGAAACTTTGATCGAAAAAACAGCAGTTTTTCAGGGCTGATGTAAAAAACCAGGGCTGGATACAAAATATTTGGTTCTGCATATCGGAAGCTTAGTTCTATATTCTATTAAGTTATTTAAGCTTTCATCAAATATTCCAAAATTTTCTTTTTGGGGTTTCTGGCAAAATTTTGGCAATTCCGGCTGTAGTGTAGTGGTCTGATTTTAACCAACTTTGGTCAGGATATAAAAAACCAAGTAAAATGCAAAGTGTATTAGTTTGGTTGAGATATCTCATAAAATCAAAAAGTTTTTCTCACTAAAACGTGGTTTTCAACAGATAGAAAAATTTAAAATGTAATATGTATATTATCTTCCAAGCCCTTGAACTAAAATTTACGCTTCACATACAAAAAAACGCAAAAGTACTAAAACCTACTCAAATTTAGTAAAAATCATTAGCCTTTAAACACACCTTTCCAATGATATATGGAACATATCTGTAGCTTCTATGCTTTCCTGCTAAACTAGCGGTTTTTTGAAAAAGGCGTAGAATAAACATTTTGAGATTTTCCAAAAGGAATAAATCCCCATTTAAGCTTCTTTAGCGCTTTGATGCAGACAGACAAACAAACCGACTTTTCATTTTATCTTGAGAAGTTCTCTATAATTTTTAAATTTATTTATCTTTTGAGCCAGTTATCAAATTTGTGTGATCGAGGTATCTATCGGCGCTTATTTTTAATTTAGCTATATATATTGCTAGTGGATTTCGCACCCTTTGTGCTGCTTTCGTCACTAGCGCGAGCTGCCGTCCGCAGTGAAATGTATATTTAAAATTTCAGACCGATATCTCATTCAGTTCAATAGCTAGAGCTTTTTCCCATCAATTCAGCCAATCCTGTCACAGTAAAGCCCTCGAACGTTTTAAATTATTTGCTCATGAGCATAGGTTATCGCTATGGCGTAAAATGGTAAAATACCGTGGGTTATGTTACTAAAAGTAAAAATCGCCAATCGGTCACAATTGTGGCATTGATTTTTTTTTTTAGCCTCCTCTTGAATATTCTCAGAATCCAAACTAAAAGTTACATGTTTTGAACTCGACTGGATTTGGTTTTGAAAATCAATCTTTAGCTAAAAAAATCCCCAAAATTGAAGGTTAATTTTTTTTTAAATCATTTTTTTTGTTAACTACTTACTTTTACTTACATTACAGAATAAAATAAGTTTGTTACCAAACCTCACCTCGATTTATAGATATACTGATTAAAAGTTGCACTTAAAACACATATTTTCTCTAGTTCAAAATTTTTTCAATAATTATCCCTAAATTTACTAAAAATATAAAACTTTTTGTATAAATTACAAGAACCGATTCTCAATTTCAGATTTAGTCTAAATCGATTTTTTTTCACAACAATAAATTAATTACGAAATTTGTAATCTACACATAATATGTAAAAAATTGTGGTTTTATTTTATTTCAATTTATTGTGGCTTAGCATAGCGAAAACAATTGCACTGCGCTCTTAATCTTCTACCATCATTTTATTGCGAAGTTGCATCAGTTTTTGTACGATAACTATGCTTAGGCTCGCCTTGATGCAGGCAAAACCGGAGTAAATTAGTTAGAGAATTGAATACCCAAGCTTCCTGTAGTAGTGGGATAGTGGCGGTCTAATTTTAGTGCATTTTTTATTCAATTCTGGTAAAATAAATAAATGAGTTAAGAAACAATTTTTTTAAGTATTTCATTAGAAATGAACATAGTTTTCAGAGCAAATCAAAGGCATAAGGTTCAGACGCATAACTTGTCTACAATTCAGCTTAAAAGTTTGCATTTTTTGTAAAATTTGCTCAAACTGTCGGATTCGAAATCTTATAATATTTCTCTACCGAATGCAAGTATTACTTTTACGAACGCTTTTGTCAAAATAATAATTTTTCCACGATTTTCGGCCTGCAGCCCCAGTGTGTACTTTTAAATTAAAGCCAGTAGCTTTACAAAATGTTCAGCAGAGCGGGTTAATTTGTATAGAGTAAAAACAAAACCAACAAGCGCTTATGAAATTCGTAATCTACAATGAACTCTAAGTCTAATATCAATATCGAGCTTCCACCCTTTACGGAGAAGTTTTACGTATTTCATATATTGGTAATTGTATGTTAGGTAAAACTTGCCTCTAAAACAAAAACAAAATTAAAAACCAAAAAGAGGGCTATTTATAATGAATTTAGAGAAAAGAATAAATTGACGGTCCTTTTTTAATTGAATTTTAAAATTAATGCTAAATAACCTTTTTTTTATTAAATCTTCTAACAAACTTCACAAAATAAACTTGGAGAAACAGATGGTTTTACAGAATGTGCACATTACGGTGAAGTGAATTTCACGTTTTTTTTATTTTCGAAAACGATGTACCATCAATGGATGGTACGATATATAAGTAATATCTGTAAAAAAAATAAATTTTTTTTGGAGGTCAACTGTTAAGATCGGTGGAAAAACATCGGACTTAAAGATTTTTTAAAAATATTAAAATTCGTAAAAATCCGTTATATTTGAGGACGACACTTATGACAAATGTTTGAATGAATTTTTAAGGTTGACTAATTTTATAATATGGTTGGGAAAATGTTGTGAAATGGCCTGGCACTATAGTAGGTAGAAGTACCGATCATAAAATTAAGGAATATGAGTACCTGTCAATAAATAATGGGGGTACCTTGGAATTAAAAAAGTTCACATAAATGTACTCCTAAATACAGTTCAAAATTCAAAATACTTGCGAAAAATACAAAATTTCTGCTTGACTTAAGACCTTAGTAGCATTATCTTGGTAAACAAGTGCCAGACATAAGACTTTGGAAAGCTCATTCGAAATGTGTTAATGGCTATGGTTTCGCGCTGCGCTTTATAATTATCAATATGGTTCACCGGGTTTCTCTGTAAGTTCGAGGTTTTTCATCGATCTTAACAGTTGATGTGGTTTTAGAAAGCAAACAGCTAGGGCTATCTAAGAAAAAAAATATTTGATTTTTAAATCAATATCTTTTTGAGTTAAATCACAATTATGTCGGATTCTTTGAGTTATTGCCTTTATGTCGTATCATGCATTGATGATACAGCGCTTTCGAAAATAAAAAAACGTGAAATTCACTCTATCCTAATGCACATAATCATCATCACGAATACTTGACCTCGATCCAATTGAAAATCATTGGTCAAATGTTGAACAACGACTTGGTCAGTATGATTTATCCCCATCCGCCAAGGAAGATCTTCGGAGCGAAGCGGAGTGGAAACGAATTCTAAAACAGATATTTAAGGATATGGTAGAGAATATACCAAAGTTTATAAGTTAAGTAAACGAGAACTTTTTTATATGTAGAAATAATTTAATTTATTTAATATCTTTAGTTTCCATTTTAGGGTTTGCTAGTTTATCATATTTTTTACAAATAATATGCTAAATAAAACAAAATATTTTTTTGCCTGTTGCTTTTATAGCTTTGCTATTGTAGATGCCGAAAGAAAAATTTTGTGAACTTGTACTCACTTTTGCTCCCTACTGTATATATAGGCACATCCCTGCAGTTCGGGTGACCAGAGAAAACCTAGCGAATTGCCTAGGTAATTGGTGATAAGTACTAAGTCCACATGGAACACCAACAATGCAATTTTCTGACGACTTTTTGCACTGCACGTCCACAAATGTACCGGTACGCATTAGCTAACGACTTCCCGAGTACAAAGTGGGTTAAATAATCTTTAGGAAAAATAAGAATAGTCGGATTTTAAATTTTAAAATTTTTTTATTGTTGTTTTTTTATTTTTTTATAAATTTTTTTTTTGATTTGAACTTAGAAAATTAAAATTAAAATGCTTGAATTGTTGGTTTTATTTTTAAATTTAATTTACAAATCTGCCTTGCGTTAGTATTCGAACATCCATTTTTTGAACGTGAAGTGTCGAATCTAACCAGTGGGCCACGGACAATCATTGGAATATAACATAATAAAACGTGGATAAAATGCTTATAGCAAAATGTGCCAAATCAAATCGTTTTTTTGCCTATCACCCTCTGCATTACTCAAATCTTACGATTTAGCATATTACCAGAGATGCATTACGGGTACAGAATTTGCCTGGCACCCTCTACATTACTTGAATCTAACGACTTAACTAACTACAAGTGATGCACCACGGAGACAGAATTTGAATCTAACGACTTAGTAAGCTACTGGACGATGCTTCACCACCACCCGTTCTACAGAGCCATTTATTAACACACACAAACATAGACTTCAAATTTGGTATGTACGTTCCTGGATACCGTACGCAGATCAAGATTGTATTTTTTTTTGTATCTGACAACTATGTCATAAAACCGCCATTGAATCGATAGACCAAAAGTTAATAAATTCATTTATGTGTGCATTATGCGAGTGTTGGCATAATGCACACATAAATGATCTGCGTACGGTATCCAGGAACGTACATACCAAATTTAAAGTCTATAACTCTTATAGTCTCTGAATGGACGCGTTTAAACAGAGAGACATACAAATTGGGCTACATCGACTCGGTTGTTGATCCGGAAGAAGAATATATATACTTTCAGGGGTCTGCCATCCCCATCCGCCTGTTACATAGATTCTGCCAAAACCACTATATCCTTTTTTTAAACAGATTTTTTAAACGTTTAAAATATTTATTTATATATACAGAAATGTTTGTCCTGACTGATCGGTAAGATCTAGAAAGCAAAGAAAGTAAGATATAGAAAGCATAAATGACTCAAAATAACTGATATTTATCATGCCGGTGTTAAAAATGGAAAGGGAAAAAATTCGTGATTAATAAAAAAACATTTACGGAAAATGGTAAGTATGAAATAATAAGAATATATTGTAGCAAACTTATCCAAAATAAAAGAATGTGTTATACCTCATGACCAAATTGGTCACAAACGGATTACTTATCGATGCTAAAGGAAGAAAAGGATGAAAATTAAAGTAAATAAAAAAAAATTGTTTGACAAATCAGACTTTATTCCTATGACAAAAATTACAATAAAAAAATAAAAGCCAAACAGAACTTGTTGGACGGAGCTACAGTCGAGTATTCTCGACTGTCGGAGACCCTGTACTTGGAATGAAATGGTATAGAAAAAGTTAAGACAGCTTAAAATTCAAAATATTCTGCATACTTGACACCCTTGCAGAGCACTGTAATTCATTTTCGACAACTTGTTTTAATGACAGCTAAATAATAAATTAAACCGATTTGAACTTGTAAGGATGTATAAAACGAACTTAAAAGCATATTCTGTTATTTTGTTTAGGATATCTCATAAAACAAAAAGATTTTCATACTTTGACTTGAATTTCGCCCGATCGGTCCTATGACAGCTATATGACATAGTGGTCCGATTTGAACCCACTTCGGTAAGGATGTATAGGACTAACCTAAAAGTATATTCAATAAGATTGGTTGGATATTTCATAAAACAAACAAGTTTTTTGTACAAAAACTTGATTTTTGACCGATTGTTCCTATGGGCGCTATATAATATAGTGGTCCGCTTCAAAAAAGAAACAAACTTGATCTGCCTGCAATATAGAGAAATCTACATACCAAGTTTGGTGTCATTATCCTTTACATTGTTCTAATAATTTGGATATGAAATTTTCTTTGTCGATTTATAGGCGGTATAGGGGGCATGGCCAAATTCTAAAACAAACTTGATCTCCTTGCAATAAGAGGAGCACATCTTATATTTTTCTTGAGTAAACTTCCTTAACGCAAAACTAAATTACTGCACTATTTCAATAATTTGGACAACCTAATTATTCGGGCACTCAATTTTTATCCATAAAATATCCTGTAACCCGTTAACCCCACACAAATTTGTTTATTCCAAAATCCAATCAGATTAACGTGTTTGTAAGTAAGAAAATAATATAAGTAATATAATATATGCGCATGAAGGCATTTAAGCTGTAGTTTCTGCCATTTATGAGCAAAGCACGTTATTTATCAGCTCATATTATTTTTAACTTCTGATAGATCAGTAATTAGTACCTGCTAAATAACATGATACCTTCTTATACAAATCAGACTACTACGTTTTTTACTGTTCGTACGATGCAATTATTATCAGTTATCAGTTATTTGAAAAAAAATTAGAAATGTTTTGTCGTTGGAAATTTAATGCTTAATGCAATAAGTAGCAACAAATTTATATAATATAACATTTTTTGTTAAGGGAAAAGAATAATTGTATGCACGCGGCTAAATTTAGCAGAAAACTTTGATATTTGGCGTGCAAAAGCGAAGCTGTGAGTTTGGTTAAGAAATTGCAAAAATTAAAAAAAAAAAGTTATTTTAAAGGTTAATTTAAAACTGGTGTTCATATGACAGTTATATTATATTAGCCGATTTAAACCAAATTTGAACAGGGTGTAACATTTAATAAGGCATATTCTGTGCATTTGGCTGAGATATTTCTGAAAAAACAAAAAATTTTTCATACTATAAGTGAGTTTGCCCCGATTGTTCCAATTACAGTGCATGATATCCTATGATATATTGCACCGATTTGAACCAAATTTGGTCATATATATCAAGGAGAAGCCCCCTGTTGGATGAAGCTGTGTTTATTAGACTTTTTCGCAAATATTTGTATTTTGTAGTATTAAGAAAACCTGTACCCTGTTATTCCCAGCGTTACCATGAGTTTCATAAAGAAAAAAGGTGCTCAGGACGATTCGGATTAAGTTAAAAATTAAACAAAAGAAATAAAATTGAAATTTTGAACAATTAAATTGTGTGGATTGATTTCTTACGAAAAGAGGAGTTTAAAAACGTCGCTCGAGAGTTGGGGCTGGGCATAATGGTTAAGTCGAGGATCTCCGACCCCAAGTGTCAGCGGCGATAAAAGAGGGCTGTTATTGTTCAGAAGTGTGGGCTCGTCTGGCAGACATAGAGAGATATTTAGCCTAATCGAAGGTGACGGTCGCTAAGACTGCCACAAAATCATTGGTGAAGAAGTGGCCAAAATCAGAGTCAAAAGTGCACCAAGCAACTGAAATGGCGCGGTCGACCAATGATTTCTTGACAGCGGTTAAAAAGGGGGACGTGATTTCGCCCGTAGATCGGGCAGGCAGGACTGAAAAGCTGCCAAGCGGACATACGTCGACGCTCGAACACAAGACGGCGATGCAACACCCTAATGTGGAGAACAAATATCGAGCGCCTATTCCGGAACGTGTCATAAAGTGGGGTATACGTTTTTACGGAAAAGACGATCTTTTGTCGCTGCTCGAAAGTATCGAAGAGCGTGCTATGTCACGATATCGACAAAGATCGCTTGGCACAAGTTATGGGTGAAGTTTAGACCTACAAGGCTTCGCGTTGGTTAATGAACAGCGGAATATGTCATCAGCGGTACTTCGGACCGAATTTTTAGAATTTTTCCTGCCGCCGCGATATTTCGAAAGGCTGAAAGATAAGATAAGTGTTCGACGTCAAAAGGTAGGGGAAGAATTACAGGACCATTTGATCGAGCTACGAAGCATGATGTATCTTGCGAGTTATAGCCCTGCTCAAGAGTTGTATAAGGCTTATGAAAACCGATTTATCGACCCTCTCACAACTCACACAGATAGCGGTTGAGTTTGCAAATAGTAGAGTATGCAAATTTACCAAAAAAATTTACTTAAAAGCTGAATATTTTTCAACTTTGGTGGAAGGTTACAAATATTTGACACTTTTTAACACCATCCCACTACCTTAGGACGCTTTGGTAATTAATTCTCTAACTATATATTCCAGTTTTGTGTGCGCCGATTTGCGCCTTTTTTTTAAGTGCAAAAGCTGACGCAGCCTCGAAAAAAAAATTGGGATAGAAGAAAAAGAGCGCCGTGCAATTAAATACGTTTTTATCAAGATTTTTCAAATGGAAAAAAAAATTTTTTTTGTTAAATATTAAATATTAAACAATGTTGTTTAAAAGATGAAAAAAGATTAAAGATTCAAGTGTATATTTATTTCAAATTTTTAATTTTGCATGAAAAATATTCACTGAAAATATTTTTCAACTTTGACAGACAAACCTGAATCACCCAGTGGGCTTTACATTTTTTATATATTTTAACTGGTTAATAAGATATAAATTTTGCACAAAATAATGAGAGATTGCCCCACTGTGCAGCGTTTCCAGCAGCGAGGACAGGTCGGACGGACAGTGAACGGTGGGAACAGGCGTTCGGACATTGTGATGGTACCGCGCCCGGGAGACCACAGAACTCGCGGAATGTTGGTTTTCGGTGCGCTCAGGAGGGTCATTATCCTCGTGAGTGCTGGAATCCAAAAATTTTGTTGTGTAGGCGTTGCGGCGCTCGAAGTGTGAGATCCGAGCAATGTCAGCTGCCAGAGGCGGGAAACGAACAACAGCGGCCCCTGGGACGGGATCAGGTAGCCGCGCCTGTGACCGAGGCCCGCCAGCAGAGAGATGTCCCTTGTTTCTGATCGATGGGCGCGTTGGCTCGTGTGTTGGTGGGCGCTCACGAGGTGATCGCCACCATAGACACAGGCGTCACGCGCCGATGATATTGGGGATTGATTTCCTATAGGATGGATTTCCCAAAGGCAATCGGGAGCACTATACAGTGTGGAGTTGCCAGCTTGAAATTGCAGGACAAAGTAGTGATGTAAACCAAACTTGAGATCGAGCTTTATATCGAAATAGAAAATCGCCAAAAGTAAGTATTGAGTTGTCGATATATCGGAAAATAGTAGGTCGCGCTGCAAATATCGAGTTTTTTAAAGCTACGTACTCACATCGAAAAAAGTCCGTTCGCCAAGCCATACTAAAACTTTATTTTCGATGCACCGTTCCTATGGCAGCTATATGATATAGTTAACCGATTCTAACCAAATTTGGTCAGGATTTATATTATCAGCTCAGATGCATATTCTATTAGTTTGATTCTGATATCTTAACAAAAAAAATCTTTTCCATACTAAAACTTCATTTTCGATGTACCGTTCCTATGGCAGCTATATGATATAGTGGACCGATCCAAAAATTAAAACAAACTTGATCTGCCTATGGTATTCAGGAACCTGCATACCAAGTTTGAAGCCTCTAGCTTTTATGGTTTTCGAGATCGACGCGTTCAAACCGACGGACGGACGGACGGACAGACAGACGGACATTGCTCAACAGACTCGACTGTTGATCCTGATCAAGAATGTATATACTTTTGGGGGTACCCTTTTTTGCCCATTTTTAATGGGCTCAGGGTATAATAAAAAGAAAAGTTTTTAAGATTTGGGGACGGGATTGCTGGCATATTGCCCTATGCTGAAGAAACTAGTGGGCGGTATGTAGGTTCCTGGATACCATACGCAGATCAAGTTTGTTTTTATTTTTGGATCGGTCCACTATATAATATAGCTGCCATAGGAACGGTACATCGAAAATGAAGTTTTAGTATGGAAAAGATTTTTTTGGTGAGACGGCGATATGATATTATGTTGAGTCGAGGCATGTTTTTGTCGACTTTTTTGACTTCGTTGTGGTGTGGCATGACCTTTAGTATAAAATTTTTTTGTTTTTGTTGAGATATCCCAACCAAACTCACAAAATTTGAATTTGAAATTGTTTTACACATTATGACCAAATTTGGCTGGAATCGGACCACTATAACATATAGCTCATATGGGACCGATCAGTCAAAAATAAGTTTTTCATACTAAAACTCGATTTATAACCGATTGTTCCTATGGCAGCTATATGATATAGTTAACCGATTCAAACCAACTTTGGTCATAATGTGTAAAACAATTTCAAATTCAAATTCTGTGAGTTTGGTTGGGATATCTCAAAAAAAAAAAAACAAAAAAATTTCATACTAAAGGTTATGCCACACCACAACAAAGTCAAAAAAGTCGACAAAAACATGCCTCGACTCAACATAATATCATATCGCCGTCTCACCATAAATTTGAATGAATCATATCTTAAACAACGCGTAATTACAACAGCTACGCAAATAAAATAGTTAATAAAATGTAAAAAAATTGTTTCGAATTTTCCTCGAATTTTATAGTGAAAAAAGCTAAAAAAAAAAACGCCAAGAAAAAATCATAATTTTCTTAATTTAAAAATTGATATCTCTTAAACTACTGGATTAAATCTAAGACTGTGTATAAATGAAATATAGATATATTTATCAGCTTTAAGATAAATTAAAGCTTTGATAAATCGGTTTGTGGCATTTTCGTGTAATGATGACAAATGTGGGCGCACCTCTGAAAAAAGTATTAAAAAAAAGCCAACTTTTGAAAAATTCTAAAAAAAAAATCTCACCATAAAAAAAAAAATGTTTTTCGTCGGTTTTGGCCCCAAATCTATCCAAAAAAGTGGGTTTGGTTTCTGTAATTCGCAAAAGGTGCGATTTTGTTGCCTAGTGTTATTTCTCATGTGGAGAATTTAAAGGAAATGTTCCGACTGCTGAGAGCCGCTAACTTGAGGGTGAACAAGGATAATTGATTCTTCCTTCAAGAAGAGCCTCGTGTATCTGGGACATCTGGTGAGCGAAAAAGGTATCTAGCAGGATCCAGCGAAGGTGAAAGCTCAAACGTCATCTGGCGACAGCGTCCATATTATCATATCCTATCCAGATTTTTCATTAAAATTTATGGTACAGCTGACGCAAGTGATTGTGGGTTTGGAGCGGTATTAACACAAACTGTTAATGACCAGGATGAAGTGATAGCGTATGCCAGCCGAAAACTTTTGAAAGCAGAAATAAACTATTTCGCCACGGAAAAGGAGTGCCTGATAACACTAGGCAACAGCCCAAAAGTTACAAGAACCAAAACCACTTTTTTGGATAGATTTGGGGCCAAAACCGACGAAAAACATTTTTTTTTTTTTTTTTATGGTGAGATTTTTTTTTTAGAATTTTTCAAAAATCTGGCTTTTTTTTATTCCTTTTTTTTAGAGGTGCGCCCACGTTTGTAATCATTACTCGAGAATTCCACAACCGATTTATCAAAGCTTTACTTTATCTAAAAGCTAATGAATATATCTATATTTCATTTATACATAGTCTTAGATTTAAACCAGTAGTTTAAGAGATATCAATTTTTGAATTAAGAAATTGATGATTTTTTCTTGGCTTTTTTCTTAGCTTTTTTCACTAAAAAATTCAAAGAAAATTTGAAACAATTTTTTTACATTTTATTAACTATTTTATTTGCGTAGCTGTTGTAATTACGCGTTGTTTAAGATATGATTCATTAAAATCTATGGTGAGACGGCGATATGATATTATGTTGAATCGAGGCATGTTTTTGTCGACTTTTTTGACTTCGTTGTGGTGTGGCATGACCTTTAGTATGAAAATTTTTTGTGTTTTTTGAGATATCCCAACCAAACTTACAGAATTTGAATTTGTTATTGTTTTACACATTGTGACTAAAGTTGGTTCAAATCGAACCAAATTATCATATAGCTGCCATAGGAACGATCGGTCGAAAATCAAGTCTTAGTATGAAAATCTTTTTTGTATTTTGAGATATTTCAACTAAACTGACAGAATATATATTTAAGAGGGTCAATTATTTGTAACTATATATTTAGCTATATTAATTACCCATCGTTTAGTATGTTTACCGTTAAAATCGATGGAAAGATAGCTAAGTTATTAGCATATAAACAATGAAACAAGTTTTTCGCAAAGGTTGATTTTTTACCGATCGTTCCTATGGCAGCTATATGTTATAGTGGTCCGATTCCAACCAAACTTGGACAGGTTGTATAAGACAATACGAGATTCTTAACTTGTAAGTTTGGTACAGATAACTTAAAAAATAAAAAAGTTTTTCATACTAAAGGTTGCTAATCGACCGTTCGTATCGATCGGTCCTATGGCAGCTATATGATATAGTGCTCCGATTTCAACCAAATTCGGTAAGGATGTGAAAAACAGTTAAAAATACCCAATTCATGAGTTTGATTGAGGTATCTCAAGAAAACAAAAAGTTTTTCATACTAAAACTTGATTTTCGACCGATCGTTCCTATGGCAGCTATATGATATAGTGGACCGATTTGAACCAACTTTGGTAAGGATGTATAAAGCTTACTTAAATGCATAGTCTATAAGTTTGGTTACGATATCTCATAAAACAAAAAAGTTTTTCATACTTAAACTTTATTTTAGACCGATCGGTCCTATGGCAGCTATATGATATAGTAAATAGATTTAAACCAAAATTGGTGAAGATATAAAGGACAACATAGAACACACAATGTGTGAGTTTGGTTAAAATATCTTAGAAAATAAAAGAGTTTTTCATACTAAAGGTGGATTTTTGACCGATCGTTCCTATAGCAGCTATATTGAATAGTGATCCGATTTGAACCAAATTTGGTAGGGATATATATCACATTTCCAGATATACAACCTGTGCGATTGGTTGATATATCTCAAGAAATAACACAACCTTTCATACTAAGCATGGATTTTTGACCGATCGTTCCTATGGCAGCTATATGATATAGTGGTTCGATTTGAACCAACTTTAGTCACAATGTGTAAAACAATAACAAATTCAAATTCTGTAAGTTTGGTTGGGATATCTCAAAAAACACAAAAAATTTTCATACTAAAGGTCATGCCACACCACAACGAAGTCAAAAAAGTCGACAAAAACATGCCTCGGTTCAACATAATATCATATCGCCGTCTCACCATAGATTTTAATGAATCATATCTTAAACAACGCGTAATTACAACAGCTACGCAAATAAAATAGTTAATAAAATGTAAAAAAATTGTTTCGAATTTTCCTCGAATTTTTTAGTGAAAAAAGCTAAGAAAAAAGCCAAGAAAAAATCATCAATTTCTTAATTCAAAAATTGATATCTCTTAAACTACTGGTTTAAATCTAAGACTGTGTATAAATAAAATATAGATATATTCATTAGCTTTTAGATAAAGTAAAGCTTTGATAAATCGGTTGTGGCATTTTCGTGTAATGATGACAAATGTGGGCACACCTCTGAAAAAAAGTATTAAAAAAAAAGCCAAATTTTGAAAAATTCTAAAAAAAAAATCTCACCATAAAAAAAAAAAAAAATGTTTTTCGTCGGTTTTGGCCCTAAATCTATCCAAAAAAGTGGGTTTGGTTTCTGTAACTCGCAAAAAGTGCGATTTTGTTGCCTAGTGTAATCGATACGCAAGTTCCGATGTTACCTTGAGGGATATCGCTTAGGCGTAATCACGGTGTCTCAGATTCAACAGGTTTCTCTCAAGCTTTTTTGTTACAAATCAGTCTCCCAAAATTTTTTTTGAGACAACCATTACAAAAATAAGTTTATTTTAAGACATCTAACTTAAAAAAATACCTTTAAATAGGGATTTTCCACATATTACATAGTAACGGTCAAGTAAAACAATTGTTCATTTAAAACTGCTGATAAATTGATATATTTTATAATAATTATTTTAATTCACGTAAATTGCATATTATTATAATTATATTAGTGATTACCAACTCAAAAAGATCTTTAGAAGCAAGAAATGACAAAACTTATCGTTAAAAGTTGCGTACGATATTCCCTTGTGATGCAAGCGAACGGCTATATTTTTTTCCGCTCAAACCGACAAGACCGTCTACAGACGGTCCTCAGCTTTTAGCTTTTCAAGAATACTTGGAGTTGTATTTTTGTAATTATTTTCCTACAAATCAGAGAACAATATTGCCTACTAGTAGTCCAATTCACAAATCGATAGACTAAGTCAATATATATTTTTTTGGCGATTGAAATTGCAACTTATTTGGTCAAATTTAAATTTGGTATTTTCCACAATTTCAATGTTTAACAAAATTCTGTAAAATAACGATTCATCGGAAAATATTTAAATATTTTTTAAACGACAGAAAATCAATTCTTAATATATAATAAATATATTCGAAAAGAAAAATTTATTAGTTTTCCATTTATATTTAAAAAACGGATGATCGTCTACAGACGGTCTTACCCGTTAGAGGGTTAAGAGCGCCCAGTTTATTCATCACTCAGCGCGAGGGGATGAGGTGGCGAAGGCCTCCGACGCTGAGTGATGAATAACTGTCGCTTAGGAAATGACACACAACTGAAACGTATAAAAGTGAAGTTGCGCGCGGCACCGATAGTTAGAAAATAAGTAAAAAAGCATTTAAGTTAACAATAAAAGTAAGCCTGAAGCGGATGCAAATTGCGTGTTATTTTTCGGAAATTGTATTTGCCCAGTAAGTATCTAATCATATTCTTCTTTTCGTTCATTTTGACAACGCACTATGGGCGAAAAGTCGAATATTCTGGCATAAACTACAATTTTAAAGCTAGAGTTTTAAAATTTGGCATGAGTGTTAGTTAGATTAATTTAGAATTTTGAATTTTTTTTTATGAATTTGGTCCACGGCATCAACTTCCCTTCCCACCCCACTTAAAAAAAATCGAAAATATATAATATAATTTTATAATAATATAAAGTTAGGCTGAAGTAGATTATACAGCTTATTATTTTAACACCCCGTACTTAAAAAAAGTACAGGGGTCTATTGGGTTTGTTTTACCGAATATGTGCGTAACAGGCAGAAGGAGGCGTGACAGACCCCATAAAGTGTATATATTCTTGATCAGCATCAATAGCCGAGTCGATATAGCAATGTCCGTCTGTCTGTCTGTCTGTCTGTCTGTCTGTCCGACTGTCTGTCTGTCTGTCTGTCTGTATGAACACCTAGATCTCAGAGACTATAAGAGCTAGAGACACCAAACTTGGTATGTAGGTTCCTCTATACTGCAGACAGATCAAGTTTGTTTCAAAATTCGGCCACGCCCCCTATATCGCCCACAAATTGGAAAAAAAAAATTCATATCCAAATTATAAGAGCAATTTAAAAGCTAGTGACACCAAATTTGGTATGTAGATTCCTGTATACTGCAGGCACGTTAAGTTTGTTTCTTTTTTAAATCGGACCACTATTTCATATGGCGCCCATAGGAACAATCGGTCGAAAATCAAGTTCTAGTATGAAAAACTTTTTTGTTGTATGAGATATCGTAACCAAACTTATAGAATATGCATTTAAGTTAGTGTTGTACATCCTTACCAAAGTTGGTTCAAATCGGACCACTATAACATATAGCTGTCATAGGACCGATCGGTCGAAAATCAAGTCTAAGTATGAAAAACTATTTTGTTTTTTGAGATATCGTAACCAAACTGATAGAATATGTATCTAATTTGGTTTCATACACCCTAATTAAAGTTGGTTCAAATCGGACCACTATATCATATAGTTGCCATAGGAACGATCGGTCGAAAATCAAGTCTAAGTATGAAAAACTTTTTTGTTTTTTGAGATATCGTATCCAAACGTATAGAATTTGCGTAAAACTTGGTTTTATATATTCTGTCCGAAGTTGGTTCAAATCGGACCACAATATCATATAGCCGTCATAGGACCGATCGGGTGAAAATCAAGTCTCAGCTTGAAAAACTTTTTTTGTTTTCGGGTGAAAATCAAGTATGCATTTTTGGCAGTCTTAGCTTTTGACATAGTAAGTACGGGGTCTCCGACAGTCGAGGATGCTCGACTGTAGCTCCGTTCGACTAGTTAAATTTGACCTTGTCTTTCCGCCGATCCGATATATTTATGTATGTATATATTTAACAAGTTTTTAGTGCAAGAATATTATATTTCCTCCTCATCTAAAAAAAACTTATATGTCACTGAAAATGCAAATTATTTGATATTGCGCAAGAATGCGCAAAAGATATTAATAACACTATATACAAGAGGCTTTAGTTAATAACTTGCCATATTTGGTTGCTTGCGCCACCATGCACTTTATAAGTAATACTCCACGGAACACATTTGACCTACATTTGATATTTTTCTTGCTAAAAACACATTAAACAAAACAGTAGACAACAACAGCTAAACACATATTTTTTTACATATTACAACAAATATTGATTTTACATACCGTTAGCATCATTTTCCATATTTCATTTTTTTTTTTTTTATTAATGCGTTGCTTAATAACTTACGCTAGAAAAATTGGAACTTAGCGGGTCTATTTTCAAAAACAAGTGCTTTTACAAAACAGCTGAGCCCGAAAAAGAATATTTTTTAATCTAATTGAAGTGTTTACATTCAATAATTAAAGTTACATTTTGAAAATACTACCATACATTTTTTGACTTTATGCCAGAAATATCGACAAATCGCCCAATGTGCAACGGCGAAAAGTGAGCTGGTGATGCTAAAACGTGTGTATTGGGTGTGTGTTTGGTGGACAACGTCGGGATCGTAGGCGGTCAGATACCCTAAGTTTTGCTAAGCGGTGATTTTTAGTTAATGTGGGAAGCGCGAAACGCGTCACCTGAGATATTTTACAACGGAGTGTTTATCTTGCCTGCCATACGTTTATACCCTGTGTTCGTAGTTTTTGCTTAGAAGCTAGAGAAACGCATGCGAAAGTTTTGGGTCATTTTCTTTTGTTGAGGTTGGTGAAGACGAGAGAGATAGTCGCGAATTTAGTTTGGGACGGATACCCTGATTTTTGGCGGCTTAATGAGCATATTTATTTTGCGAGCGACAGGTCTCTGAAATACAAATTTCTTGTGGAGAAACCTTGATCACAACTGAGTATATCACCCCGGCCATAAATACCCTTCCCCACAAAACTTAAATTTATCATTTCATGTAAGTTTTTTAATATATTAAAATATTTATACATATTAAAATGGTTGTACTAAATAAGTGATCTTTGTACAGTCTTAAGAGTAAGACCTATGAAGCTAACAATTTTGCACAAAATGGAAAGCGGTCAAGTTCGTGGTAAAAAAATAACACTTACGAAAAATTGTTTGTATGAAAAAATTGAATGATATTGCAGCTGACTCAACCAACAAAGGAAAATGCATAAAGGACTGGCTAGAACATTATGACCAAATTTGGTGAATCTCTGAAAAATTACACAGCCAACAAAAAATGTGTTCCGATTTGGGGATCACACTATGCTTACTATGTAATTTGTGGGTCAATGAATTCGAAGTTTATTTTGACCCAGCACTTCAACTACCCCAAAAAAACCAATAATGTGGATACTTTTTTGAAAACTTCATCGGATTCGTATGACACTCGTTACTCGAGGGTTCTGGAGGTCGCTGATTACGAATTTAAAGTCAATTTTTTTAAAATAAACTAAAAATGGCTTTATTAGATTGCCATTTTGACACTTCTTAAACCTGTTGACATTGATATTCATCGATATATTTAGCTCGATATTAGCTTTGTAACTCTAGTTTTGTATGTATTTATGTATGTATGTATGATTGGAATAAAAACAAGGGGGCTCCGACTCCTGTTCGCTACGCTCGCCTACCCCCGGCTCACTTCGCTCGCGGTAATGTTTGAAAGGACTACATTTGAGCCCACTCGACAATTATAATTGTATATATATATAATTATATGCTCGCTACCCACATCTTCGCGACTGTTAGAATGAATGACCATTAATTAAATAAATAAATACTTAATTCAATTAACACTTTATACTTTAAAAAGGTTAGAATAAAAGAAAATTTAACATACTAACCATCAAACATACATAAATATAGGCAAAATTAACATTTATAGATTAACATAGTTTATTACCAAAAAATTAATTTGCTTGCATCTTTTTCTTGAACCCTTCAATCACAAGAGACATAAACTTAAGAAGGTTAGTGGTTGTCGATCTACATCTCATAAGCCTATGCTGAATAAGAGAGTAAAGATGAGAAGCTATTATTTTCCCAAGCAACTTCGAAATGATGAAGAGACAATTGACAAAGTAAATAACTTATGCAGCGGTCTACACCAAGATTCTGCACAGTATTTTAATACGGAACAAGGCGCACCATCGGGACCTGGTGTATGTAATGGCTTTATTAGTTTTAGATGAGTATCGTATACTGTCTCATCAGCAGGGGGTAGAATGTAAGAACATGTTAAATAAATAGAATATTTATTAAAAGATACTTTTACACAAATGAACTCAATGTCCGAATTAAAAATGTTTGGTATCGGCTACGAGGCGAGACAACAGTACTCCACCTCCAATTTGAATAATACGATCGCATGAGATTATCGCCATCTAGGTTGGCTGTTATCTTCCTGCTCTTCAGCATGGACGCGATCCATGAACTGATGTATCCCTCGACATCTAGGTCTAAGAGGAACTTCAGGATGGAATCCGCTTTTACAATGTTAAAAGATCCTCCTATGTCCAAGAAGGCGGCCACTGTGTACTGTTTCGCTACCAGGGATGTTTCCACCTTGTGCACTACTTCGTGTAGTGCTGTCTCCGCGGATTTCTCTTTTGTATATGCATGTAGGGCTTTGCATTGCTCTTCCTCAATCTTATTACGTATATGAATATTCAATATCTTTTGCAACGTCTTAAGGCTGAATGATGTGAGACTTATGGGTATGTAGTCCTTTGCAAGAACATGTCCTCTTCATCCTGGTTTTGGAATGAATATTACTTTCGCCTCCCTCAAGGCTCTTGGTACATAGTTCAACCTAATGCAGGCCTTAAATATGTCAATCAGCCTTGGGAGTGCGTCTTTCTCTATGACTTGTTGCTTCTGTGGTATTATTACGTCTTGAGATTATTTCCTCGTTACTGTCCTCGAAACTGATAGTATCTGGGGGAGTTTCAATCTCCGTTTTGTTGCTTCCTGGGAAGTGCGTGTCTATCAGTATCTCTAGTGTTTCTCTGATAGACCTTGTACTATTCCCGTCCGCCTTGTTCAACAGGCTCGGGCTGTTATGTTTTTTCGATAGGATCTTGGCGATTCTGGCAGTGTCCTTCACGTTGTATATAGATTTGCAATCTTAGGCCCATGATTCTTTCTTGGCCTTATATAGCGCCAGTTTAATTGCCTTCAGGGCGTCCTTATATGGCTGCCATACTTTGCTAGCACAGCTTTGGTTGAAAGTCTTTCTAGATATCTTCCGCAGCTCTGCCAGCTCCTGGTTCCACCACGGTGGGTACTGCTTCCTTGCATACGACACTTGGCAAGAGGATATGATGGCCTTATTAAGTATGTTGTTGAGTTTTTCGACCTCCTCATCTATTGCATACGCGGAGAGATCTTTGTTTTTTGCTGTTTTAGTCACTTTGGATTGAACTATCTTGGAGCACTTGTTCCAATCCGTTTTTCACGGATTATGTAATTTTTTAGGCTTGATAACGTCGATATCGATTGGGGTGCTGCCTTTGTTGCAGATGGTAATGTTTCTGTTGATAATATAATCAATGAGTGACTCACCTCGATCATTATTCTCGAAACTGCCCCATACTGTGTGCCTACAGTTTGCGTCGCAGCCTACCAGTAAGTCTATTCGATTCTTCTCCGCGTATTTGAAGAGCCGTTCCACTGATGCTGGTAAGGCCGGCTCAGCACGATTTTGACAACTGCCAGATCCCCGTTGCACAGACTAGGGATTAAAAGTGTTTTAAAAATATAACTTATTAGTAAACAAGCCCTCGGTTTACCTTCGGTGTTTAGGTAGAAGGTTTCGTACTCTGTTGTTGTCAGGCCCATGACTTTATAGTCACGCGTCCAAGGCTCTTGGATGATGTCTATGTCAATGTCCCCCTCGCGGAGAAGGACCAACAGATTGTCTAAAGCGACCCTGCTACGCTTTTCGGACAGCAGCAGGTCACCCAACAGCCCACTGGTGTCGTCGACCTCCTTCTGAATGTTGTCTCGCGGCTCGTTCCGGAAAACCTTAATCTTGGCTTTCCGTTCGCCATACCACAGTCTGTTGTTTTTGGCCGCCAGCTGCGTCAGACATTCCTCATTGATCAACAATTGAAATGACTGGCTCGCCTTCATGACCTTCAAGACGGCCCAGTCATCGGTCTTGATGTCTGGGCTCATTGCTTTCAGCGTCCGGATCAGCTTGCCATGATCCGTTTGCCCCTTGGGTAGCCAGATGCGCGTCCGAGGACGCCGGGGTATGTCCTTGGCTTGGAGCCTTACCATATCTATCATATAGGTGTCGTAGGAACAAACATATTTTATAAGCAAAACAGTACCGAAACGCGATTAAAATGTATAGAAAAAACCTGTACGCTGTACATTCCAGCGATACCATATGGAAAAACGAAAATAAAAGCGTAAATTTACCGAAAAAAGTGTGATATCCCGAATTTTGTTCTATATTGCATATTGCATATAGTTCAGTACTAAATACTGCACTGCAGAATATAGTGAGCAACTTAAGGGGGTCTTCTCATTCAAAACCCGTTTTTTGGACCCTTTTTAAAAAAATTCTTATTTGAAAACGCAAAGAATAATTGAAAACTTTTTTTATTTATTGTATTACAAAAGGTTCAAAGTAAAAAAAAAAATTTTTTTTGCCCCGATACGAGGGGTGCTCAAAAAGACTTCAAAGTTGGGGGTTGAAAAAAAAGGTGTCGTCACGGCGGCCACGATTCCGGGTCTCCGGAGCGTCGGAAATGAAAAAAAAACGGGATTATAATCAGTATAGATGTAATTCTCGGGTGAAGCAAGATCATAATTTTGTGATTTTTTTTGACAAAATGGCGGCCATTCAAAAAAAAATTTCAATTTCGGGCTTTTTTTTTGTAGTTTAGTGTAAAAAAAATATAGTAAAATTTTTTTTAAAATTATTTTTTTAATTAGCTAGCTTTTAGCTTTTTTCGATTACCTAGCTTGAAGAGATTGTTTCAATCAACTTTTTATCAGTTAGAGACAAAAATTTACTCTTAGAATATCATATTAAAGTTATAGCCTATTTTCACGACAGCACATTTTCTCAATCGACGCCATTTTCATCATCTGGCCCGAATGTGGACTTCATTTCAGTACAAAATCCGGATGATCATTTTGGCTCATCCATAATGAATGAGCCGATTTTTTGCCATACGCCCCAGCGAGTTTCAGTATTTTTTTTTAGCGAACACGCGATGTTTATCGATAATTTCGTAAAAAAAAGCAACTATAACTTTAAATATTAAGTTTTAGTACATGTCTATTGCGTGTTATTATATGGTAACGCTGGGGCCATTTGGGTTAAATTTAGATTGTGAATAGGTCCAACCAGAATACAAGTAAGAAACCCGTTTCTTACAATTTTGAAAGTTCACCTGTTATCTTGGATTCGCCATGTTAGATTTTGCTAGTCTATCGTAATAGATTTTTAGTGACAATCATTGCCCATAACTTAAGCCTAAAACTATTCGAATCTGATTTTCGTGTTTTTGAGACGCCATTTTGGGCAGCCATTTTGAAATTTTAAAAAGCGCCTATTTGCTATAGGAAGAGCGATCAATTACAAAAATGTTCAGACCAATATCATTAAAATCCATCTACGTCCATTTTGGGCAGAGGATTGTTCCGTTTGAAAACGAACGTCCCATATATATACGTATATATATATATTCCGCAACGTGGGTGGAAATACCAGCACATTTGGCTCATTCGACGCCATTTTCATCATTTGGCCCGAATGAGGATTTCGTTTCAGTACAAAATCTGATTGATCATTTTGGCTCATTCATAATGAATGAGCCGATTTTTTGGCATTCACCCCGGCTAATTTCAGTATTTTTTTTATCGAACACGCGATGTTTCTCTATAATTTCGTGAAAAAAAACATTTATCACTTTAACCAGCTGTTTTGTTCAATAAAAAAAATATGCACGAATTGTAATTGCAAAATAAAAATGAAAATGTTTATTATTTTAACTTTTTATAATTTTTGCACAGAAATCGAACAGCTAATTTATTTCTGGCGAACGACAATTGCTTTGACAGTTGCACATTTGGTCGTGGAAAGCCAAAAATGAGTCACACTCAAATGTGACCAAATGAGTCAAATGTGAGGGGTCGTGGAAATAGGCTATGAAATTCCTCATCTTTCTTCTTTTTACTTTATTTCGAAATTAAAAAAATGAGCCACATTCAAATGTGACCAAATGAGTCAAATGTGAGGGGTCGTGGAAATAGGCTATGAAATTCCTTATCTTTCTTCTTTTTCCTTTATTTCCAAATCAAAAAAATCGACGTTACTCCAAAAACAAGTTTGCATCCCCTCTCTCCCTGATCTAAAATACAGGGTCGCCACCACCTTGCACATTCTTAAGCCGCCAATACCTATCGATACCTATACAATTTAAATAAATAACAAAACATACCGACTAAGCCGATAATAACAATAAACACAACAAACACATCAAGTTGACAGTAACGACAACAAGTTCACCTAAAATCAGATGCTAAACCTATATTTGCTCGAGCCAGAGATGTGCCATTCGCTCTACGTGATGGGTTTGCAAAAGAGATTGATAAGAAAATTGCTGCTGGATTCTACGAGTAGATTAGTCGATCAGAATGGGCGGATGCTCAAAGAAGAGCGGATGAATTTTAATTACAAAAGCTAAGGAACTATTTAACCAAATGAAGGGAGCTACGGGATTCGCACAATTAGACATTACTGATCAATATACCCACTTACTTACTGACAAAAACTTTGCTCACATACTAACACTGAATACGAAAACACATGGCCTGATTTGTCCAACACCAGCCGTTTACGAACCTGCAATATGGCAGCGCACGATGGAAACATTCCTACAAGACAATCCCAATGTACAAGTTAACAGAGGTCAACGACACCAGCTCCAGATGCTGATATAGCACTGGGCCGGATGTTCCTACGAGTTAACAGGGGTCAGCAAAATGCAATATAACACCAGCCACAGATGCTGACATAGCTCTGGGCCGGATGTTCTCGCACAACGGCAGCGCACGAGGCGCAAGCTAAGCATTCTAGCGGCCGTTATGAAAAGCACACAATAGTTTAAGTAATTTTGATCAACCTTTTGTAAATTTAGTTTTATATCGGTTTTGGAATGAGGCACATCTGCCCATTATTCTATCCGCGAAATTCAACTCACTCACTGAGTCTGAATTGACTAGTGTTTTAATAAGTCTTTCGTGTTAACGAAGTAATTAAAATTAAATAAAGATAAAACTAAACCAGAACCTCTACTGGAGTTTTAACTAAAAAATAACTAATTGGCGCCCAACGTTTTTCGAACCATTTTGTGTTATAATTATTTTGTGCTGTGTAGTGTAAAGAACTAATCTACCAGTACAAGATACTTCGCGATGTGTAACATAATAACAATACCCAACCTACCAGTGCAAACAATAAAAGCTGTGCCTGACCTACATCAATTTACGTCAGCGGCACAAGCCCAATTAAAAGCCATTTGATACACCGAAGCCGCTGGAGCTCTTCGGGCAGTAACTTGTCACCTAACCAGCGCGCAAGCCGGTTGGGGCAGCGAAGCAAACCAACACCCGAGGGATCAACTTCAGCGAGGGATCATAAAAAGCATTCGCGACTGCAGCGTGGGAAGCAGTAGTATTAGACGTAGAACTATCGACCCTTGTAGGATCAAATAAAATATAAGTGGGCCATCATTTGGCACAAACTTTTTTCAATTTGCGTGATTAATTTTAAAATAAAATCCAAAAATACATAAGTGAGAAATATAAAAATTGCAATAATTATGCTCCCAACTAACTTTGAGTAATAAAATTTTGCATCCATCAGCGATTTTCAATAAAGTCTCCTCTGTCAGCATTTATTTAATTTACTGTTGTTGTTTTCCCCCTTGAAATTGTGTTGTTATTATTGTTGACAGTATAGTCCATGAACAGCTCGTTTCTCAGGTATAGAGACCGCTCTGCGAGGGGATCTGAGTCAGACGACTCAACCACC
Source organism: Drosophila falleni (assembly GCA_035045575.1). NCBI lineage: Eukaryota > Metazoa > Arthropoda > Insecta > Diptera > Drosophilidae > Drosophila > Drosophila falleni. The sequence continues at coordinate 1,897,160 of JAWNOV010000056.1, read as the reverse complement.
TTAGATAGGGAACCCGTCCCGCAAGAAATCGCTGACAACAGGTGTAAAATGGGAATGGATCCTGAGCAGCTTAAGGCTTTGGTGCATTCCGTAGTGACCTCCGCCTTAGAAGCACAGAGCGCAGCATTGAAGCAAAGAGATACTGATCTAAGGGCTTCCTTTAACGCTCGGTTACAAGAATTGGCGGGCAGAATACCTGCCAGTAGTATAGAAACACCGCCGGTCCAGGCATTTGATCCGGTGGAAATCAGAAACGACGTCCAATGTAATGAACCATTGGACGCCGCTAAATGCTTACCAGAATTTACGGGGGTTCCTGAGACGTACGCCTCTTGGAGACAAGCTGCAATAGCGGCATATAAAATTTACAAGACATACGACGGCAGCTCACGCCACTACCAGGCGGTCATTAATCTAAAGAGCAAAATTAGAGGGGCAGCTGACGGTGTTTTGGGTCAGTTCGGCACAGTAATGAATTTTGATGCCATAATAAACCGTCTCAATTTCACATACAGGGATAAGAGAGGCATTCACGTCATAGAGCAAGAGATGAGCACCCTAAGACAGGGCTCATTTACAATTTTATAATACTATGACGAGGTTGAAAAAAAGCTTACTCTTCTCACCAATAAGGTAGGTGAAGCATACATGGCACAAGGGCTCTGTACGAAGTTCAGGGATGATACGTTGCGTGTTTTTGTCTCAGGTCTAAAGCGTAGCCTGACGGATGTCCTGTTCGCGGCAAAGCCTAAGGACTTTCCGTCGGCCCTAGCTCTAGCGCAAGAGGTGGAGGCAAACCATGAGAGGTACGCCTTTGTCGCTAACTTCGCTAAGGGACAAGAAGATAGGGAACGAAAAGTGACCCCGAGGCTGCAGGCTCGTCAGCAAGATAGGGTTCAACAGCAGGGGGATCCGCAACCCAGCGGTTCTAAAAATCCGCACTTCACTAAACAACAGAAACAGCAACAAGGTCAATTTGAGCAGCATAGTGGCAGGTGGAAAAAAGGTGGAGGGTCACACGAACCAATGGACGTTGATCCATCTGTGTCAAAAATTTTACAACCATTGCAGGCACCAGCCTACGTTAACTCTAGCGCTCCTCAAGCCTACAAAAGAACGGCCACGTCTGGACGTTTAAGCGGACAGAGGAGGCAGAGAGTCAATCATACGGCTCACGAGCCTGATCAGGATTCAGGTTCGTATGCTAGCTCTGCAGCAGCAGCAGAACAGCAAATTGCCGACGACAATGGTAGCGGGCATGACTCAGACACTCTCAATTTTTTAGGGGAAGCTCCCTGCTGCCCTACATTAGTAGAAGAATAGCAGGGATCCAAATGAGATTTCTTATCGACACGGGCACGTCCAAGAATTATATCAGACCACATAAAAATCTAAAAGGTGTGTGTCCAGTAAATTCTTCCTTCTCTACCCATTCTATACACGGCACCACGAAGCTCACTCATAAGTGCCTTATATCTCTGTTCGGCAAAACTGCCACATATTTTTTACTCCCAGACCTATCCACATTTGATGGAATTGTGGGGCTCGACCTGCGCACGCAAGCAGGAGTGTCGCTTTGTCTTTCTTCTGGCCAGCTCAAATGTGGCACAGAAACTGAACAAATCGAATTCCACAGGTGCGCGGATGTTAACTTTACCAATGTTGACTGCGCCGACGTGCCCGATGCTGTAAAAGATGCATTCCTAAAGATGCTAAAAAGCAAACACAAGGCCTTCGCGCATCCGGAAAAAGCACTTCCCTATAACACATCAGAACCACTGATGAACAACCAGTTTATGTCCAACTGTACCCCTATCCCATGGGAGCAGCGGAATTCGTTAATAAAGAGATTCAAAGCCTTCTGAAGAACGGTATCATAAAAAAATCTGTTTCCCCCTACAACAACCCCATTTGGGTGGTGGACAAGAAGGGGACGGACGAGTTTGGTAACAAGAATATGCACCTCGTAATGGACTTTCGCAAACTTAACGAGAAAACCATCGCAGACAGATACCCTATGCCTAACATTCCAATGATTTTGGGGAATCTTGGCAAAGCTAAATACTTTTCGACATTGGACCTAAAGTTCGGCTATCACCAGATCACGCTAGCAGAGCGTGACCGTGAAAAAACAGCCTTCGCAGTTAACGGGGGGAAGTACGAATTTTGTCGGCTTCCCTTTGGGTTGAAGAATGCGGCCAGCATCTTCCAAAGAACTGTTGATGACATACTTCGTGAGCAAATTGGCAAATCTTGCTATGTCTATGTTGACGATGTCGTCGTCTTCTCAAAAGACGAAAATTCTCACGTCCAACATGTAGAGTGGGTCTTAAAGAGCCTGTACGAAGCAAATATGAGAATCTTCAAGGAAAAATCGCGTTTTTTTAAGAAAACCGTAGGTTTTCTTGGTTTCGTGGTAACCAGTAATGGGGCTACAACGGACCCTGAAAAAGTCAAAGCGATTCAGGAGTTCCCAGAACCAAAAAATATATTCGAGATTAGATCATTTTTAGGACTGGCCAGTTACTATAGGTGTTTCATCAAAGACTTTGCCTCAATAGCAAAACCAATTTCTGATCTTCTAAAGGGCGAGAATGGGTCAGTAAGTAAGCATAGATCGCGAAACATCCCGGTAGAATTCTCTGAGCTTCAGCGTCACGCATTCCGAAAGCTACGCAACATTTTGTCCTCAGAAAACGTCATTCTCAGATACCCTGACTTTAAGAAGCCGTTTGATCTAACGACGGACGCTTCAGCTTACGGCATAGGGGCGGTGCTTTCTCAAGAGCGTCGCCCCATCTCAATGATTTCCAGAACATTGAAGCCCCCGGAGGTGAGCTAGGCCACCAAAGAGCGGAAACTTTTGGCTATAGTTGAGGTCCTTAGCAAGCTACGCTAACATTTTCACGGACCACCAACCATTAACTTTTGCCGTTTCTGAGTCAAACCCGAATGCCAAAATTAAAAGATGGAAGGCGCGCATTGAGGAAACGAATGCGAATATTTTATAAGCCAGGCAAGGAGAATTTAGTTGCTGATGCGCTATCGCGACAACAGCTCAACGGTCTTGACGAGCTGAATACTGATTCCTGCGCGGCCACAGTCCACAGCGAGCTGTCCTTGACCTATACAATTGAGTCAACCGAAAAGCCACTTAATTGTTTCCAAAATCAAATTGTCATTGAAGAGGCACGCGTCCCAAAAAAAAACGCAACTTCATTTTTTTCAAGGACAAGAGGCGTCATGAAATGAGCTTCACTGATCGCACAGCCCTTCTAGATGAACTCATTGACTTGATTAATCCAAATGCATTTAATGCCCTCTATTGCAACCTGCACACACTAGCACAGGTGCAGGATGGCTTAGTTCGCATGTTTCTAGGCACAAAGTTCTGGCACTGCAAAAACCGAGTTGCAGATGTCTTCAACGTAGACGTGAGGAGAGAAATTCTCGTTGATAGAGCGCACAGAGCAGCTCAAGTAAATGTTAAGCAAGTGTTATCAGAATACTATTTCCCTAAAATGGCGAAGTTGGCTAAGGAAATTGCAGAAAGTTGTAGAATCTGCTCAGCAGCCAAATACGATAGGCACCCGAAAAGACAGGAGCTCGGAGAAACCCCGATCCCTGAGACTCCTGGGGAATTTCTACGCATTGATATTTTTTCCACGGACAAAAAATTTTTATTGACCTGTGTTGATAAGTTCTCTAAATTTGCAGTCGTACAACCAATTCAGTCACGCACTATCGAGGACTTAAAAACCCCACTACTGCAGCTCATGAATTTTTTCCACGAGCCAGAACAATTTATTGCGACAACGAGCCTTCGATGAATTCTCAAACGGTAAAGACCCTGTTGTTAAACAACTACGGAGTCCATATTGTTAATACGCCGCCACTGCACAGCACCAAGTCGAGCGCTTCCATAGCACTCTAGCCGAGCTTGCACGTTGCCTCAAGCTGGAGAGAAACATCAGCGACTCAGTCGAAGTCATTTTGCTAGCCACGATTGAGTATAACAAGACAATACATTCGGTCATTAACATGTGCCCCCAGGCGAACCTCAAGGGGAAATATCAGCAAAGTTAAAGAGTGCACAAGATGCGCTCCGGGCTAGGCTGAACGACCAGCGACAGAATAGAGTCTTTGAAGTAGGCGAATAAGTCCTAGTGAAAAGAAACTGCAATAAACTCACGCCCTTATGTGAAGAACGGATCGTAGAGGCAGATCTTGGCACGACCGTTCTCATTAGAGGGAGGGTGGTCCACAAGGACAACCTTAAGTAGAGCGAGAGCTGAAATAAAACATGGATTCTACGCATCTTGAATTTATTATTATTTACGCCACTTGGCATTACCTTTAGAAAGACACGTAGCAATAGATTGATCCGTTTTGTATGTCTTCCGCAGGTTCGGGTTTCTGCTATTTCTATTTTTTGCAAGTGCGGCAGCGCGTGTGACTAATTACTCACACGCCAAGTATATTCCTTTTGTTGATGGTCAAGTTCTGGTCTGGGAGGAGTTCAATTTCGTCAGGCACACAGCTAACATCTCTGAGTACGAGAGAATGGTAAACGAAACAATGGAGCTATGCGAAATGTTTCCGCAGTCAAAGCTTCTAAGCGTAGATGCGTCCCACCTCAGGGATCTGTAAGAAGCTCTTGGCGTGCACCACAGGGTGGCAAGAAGTTTAGATTTCTTGGGCACAGCTCTCAAAGTAGTTGCGGGAACACCTGACGCCAGTGACTTTACTGAGTAACAGTTGGTGAACTCTAACAACAGACAGGTAGCTATCAACACAAAAGTTCAAGAACAAATCAATCAACTCACTACAAGTGTCAACACATTACTAAAAGCTGCAAAAAAAAATCAGATAGATTCCGGGCATTTATACTTAGCTCGGAATAGAATGTTGCTGATGGAAATGCAGAATTTGATGCTCGCTGTCACCCTTGCAAAAATTAATATCATAAGCCCAAATATATTAGATCACGCAGACTTGAAATCTGTTTGGGTCAATGAACCCACAGGAACTTCAATAGCTGACCTTATGTCCGTTGCGTCCGTGAAAGTATTACAATCTGTTAATGCCCTTCACTTTATCATTAAGTTCCCGAAAATCAAAATGGCTTGCAGAAAGGTGATGCTGTATCCAGTTGCACATGAGAATGCTGTGCTACAAATCGACGATAACATTATAGCTGAGTGCGGAGATCAAGTGCTCGCCCTTAAGAACTGCACTTCCACGCCGGGAGGAACTTTTTGTCAACTCTCACCAACCAGCTCTTGTGCCAGAGAGCTGCATGCTGGTGGCATGGCAAACTGCCAAATACAGCCGAGTCACTTAGACCTGATCACATGGGTCGATGACGGAATTTTGATCATCAATAACCGGCCTGCTAAAGTTTGCACTGACAACGGTACTGAGACTTGGGTTCACGGAACAAATTTAATCACGTTCAATAATTGGGCTCTAATCAACGAGACTAAGTACTTGAATCGCAACAATGTCCAGAGTAAGTTCCCCGGCATCGCGGCATCTCCCCTTCTGAACGTCACCGGCCACCAAGACGTACTGAGTATCACTTACCTTCACCGTTTGAATGAACGTAACCTGGAGATCATCAAGGAAGTCAAGGACGAAATTGGAAGCGTCGACAGCGTGGTAATAGCCTTCTTGTTGGGTGCTGCGTGCTGCACCATAAAATGCATCGGAGTCATCTACCGTCGGTTCACCAAAAACATGGCATCGGCCAAGGAGTTTAAGAAGGTGATCGCCGAGACAGGAGCGGCCGAGGGCGCCCTTAACTTAAAAGGGACACAGTTAACAGAGGCCAACGACACCAGCTCCAGATGCTGATATAGCACTGGGCCGGATGTTCCTACGAGTTAACAGGGGTCAGCAAAATGCAATATAACACCAGCCACAGATGCTGACATAGCTCTGGGCCGGATGTTCTTGCACAACGGCAGCGCACGAGGCGCAAGCTAAGCATTCTAGCGGCCGTTATGAAAAGCACACAATAGTTTAAGTAATTTTGATCAACCTTTTGTAAATTTAGTTTTATATCGGTTTTTGAATGAGGCACATCTGCCCATCATTCTATCCGCGAAATTCAACTCACTCACTGAGTCTGAATTGACTAGTGTTTTAATAAGTCTTTCGTGTTAACGAAGTAATTAAAATTAAATAAAGATAAAACTAAGCCAGAACCTCTACTGGAATTTTAACTTAAAAATAACTAATTTACACAAGATCGCATAAATACGATAAGTAGAAGTAAGCCAAGAATATTGTAAACACTATCACTGCGGACGGCAGTTCGCGTTAGTGACGAAAGCACCACGAAGGGTGCGAAAGGCGACTAACTATATATACAGCTAAGTTGGAAAATTTGCTACGACTGTCCGATCAGATCAAGTTATATACCGATCGAAAGGTTTAGTCCTAACTTACAAAATGGCATACTAAAATTTTTTCTAACCAACCTGGGTCATGAGATATGGGGGTGTAAGTGGAAGGGGAAAAATTTAAATGATTGCAGCTAATGGGGCTATTGGGGCCTTTTGGTAAAATTTTTTATTTTCTAAAAATTTTACTTAAAAATGCGCGTTGATTGATACCTCAATCACCCAAATCCGATAACTGGTTCAAAAGATAAATAAATTTGAAGATTTTAGTGGACTTCTCAAAATGAAATGAAAAGTCAGTTTGTTTGTCTGTTTGTCTGTTTGTATCAAAGCGCTAAAGAAGCTTACATGTAATGATGGGGATTTATTCCTTTTCGAAAATATAGAAATGTTTGTTCTACGACTTTTTCAAAAAACCGCTAGTTTAGCGGGAAAACGCTATTTCTGACAAAACGGCTCTAACGATTTTTATTAAATTTCAATATGTTTTAAAGTGTACAATTTCGCGTTTTTTGGTATATAAAACATAAATTTTGGTTGAGAGGCTTAGAAGATATTACCTGTTAACTGAATATATATTTTTCAATTAGTATTAAGACGCGACAGCAGCATCAAGGCAGGCGTAGCATCAAGAGCTTGAGAGTGTATAGCTGACTGCTTTGAGTTGCACAAATAACCAGTGCTGCCAGACAGTTTTGTTTTATTTTGGGTTGCTGAAATATCCAGTGTTGCCAGGCCGTTTAGTTTTGTTTTTATACGATTTTTATTTTTAAATATGAAAGAATTTTAACTAAAAAATGTACATATTTTTATATCTGCCTGCATTAATGATAAAGTTACCATGTCAAAAGCAATTGCAAAAATTTCTGATATCCCACAAAAAAACCTCTACACGACGTAAAAGTCTAGTGACGAAAGCAATTTCTAGCCCCAAAATTTCTGATATCCAATTTTGTGACGAAAAAAATTGATTTTAATATAAAAATTTTAACTAAAGATTTGAAAGAAACAAAGTTAACCTGCCTGCAATATGGAGGAATCTACATCCCAAATTTGGTGTCACTAGCTTTTAAATTGCTCTTATAATTTGGATATGAAATTTTTTTTCCGCCTGTTACGCACATATTTGGTGAAACAAACCCAAACCCCTTAGCTTTTTTTAAGTACGGGGTGCAATTATACTATGTTAGTATAACATTGATGTAACATGGATAGCTAAATTATATTATATTATACTTGTTGTACTTGCTGTTACCCCACCCCTCCAGACTGTGCGTACCACGGCGTGCAAACCGAAACTTACTTGCTTAATATATTCGTTGTTTATTATCCGATCGCAATGAAATTTTCAGCGTAAATCATGAATATGGTAATCTATACGTGTGCTGAATTTGACTACCTTTTAAATTGGTCTTGAGTTTGGATATTATAGTTTTTTGTCGGTTGTAGAAAAATTAGGGGGCGTGGCAAAATTCTAAAGCAAATTTGATCTGCGTGCTACATAGCAGCATTGTCACCAAATTCGGTAGCTCTAACTCTTATAGGCTTTGAGATCCAGGTGATTATGTGTCCTCCATATTACCTTAAATATCTTCTTTGTTTATTAATCAATCTCAATTTTCAGCACATCTCAGGAGTCGTCCCTCCATCCGGGTTGCCAAGTCTCAAGACTGTAGCTTTAAAATTGCTCTTGTTATTCGATTTTATATAATTCACGTGGGCGGAAGTGGGTGTGGCCAAATTTTAAAATAAACTTGATATAGGTCAGCACACTCGGAGTATTGTCACCAAATTTGGTTGCTTTAACTTTTATTGTCTCTGAGATAAAGGTGTTGACCTTTTATGGTTTCTGAGATCGACGCGTTCAAACAGACGGAAGGACATGGCTCAATCGACTCGGCTGTTGATCCTGATCAAGAATATATATACTTTGCGGGGTCTGTCACGCCCCCTTCTGATACGGGAAATAACACCTTGCTACCGACTGGTGCTTTTTAGATAATGCGACTGCCCTTAGTTCTTTCTATGAGACCCAAAAACACTCCTAGATGTGTGCATTCCTAATTATGTTCCATCGTCTGGTTCTATAAAGCTTTCCTGGTTAACACATAGACTTTCTTATTTAAAGAATATTAAATCTAAATATTTTTAAAAATATAAGAAGTCTGGTTGAAGTCTTGACTGGTCTAAGTACACAGTAGCCAAGTCGGACTTTGCCTATTCAAACTCGCTATGCTACGAGACCTATCTAACTCGATGCAAAAGACAGTTTTCTTGTGACCCTAAAAATTAAACAAATTTGTTAACTTGAAGCGTAAATCCATTGCTTACTTTTTTTTAATCCACCCGCTCTCCAATTTCTACTTCCAACTCATCTTATCCTTATTCTACTTTTTGATCAACCCCATGTTTGCTCCCTTTCGTCTTATTTCTTTTAACATCGTAGTTTCTTCTATTATTTCTTTAAAATCTTCTTTCATTCCTGGACCTGACAAAATTCTAATAGGCTATTTCCACGACCACTCGCATTTGCCAAATTTTCTCTCATTTGAATGTGGCTAATTACACTAGGCAACAGCCCAAAAGTTACAAGAACCAAAACCACTTTTTTGGATAGATTTGGGGTCAAAACCGACGAAAAACATTTTTTTTTTTTATGGTGAGATTTTTTTTTTAGAATTTTTAAAAAATCTGGCTTTTTTTTATTCCTTTTTTTTAGAGGTGCGCCCACATTTGTAATCATTACTCGAGAATGCCAAAACCGATTTATCAAAGCTTTACTTTATCTAAAAGCTAATGAATATATCTATATTTCATTTATACACAGTCTTAGATTTAAACCAGTAGTTTAAGAGATATCAATTTTTGAATTAAGAAAATGAAGATTTTTTCTTGGCTTTTTTTTCAGTTTTTTTTACTAAAAAATTCGAGGAAAATTCGAAACAATTTTTTTACATTTTATTAACTATTTTATTTGCGTAGCTTTTGTAATTACGCGTTGTTTAAGATATGATTCATTCACAGAATTTGAATTTATTGTTTTACACATTGTGACCAAAGTTGGTTCAAATCGGACCACTATATCATAAAGCTGCCAAAGGAACGATCGGTCGAAAATCAATCTTTAGTATGAAAAGTTGTGTTATTTCTTGAGATATATCAACCAATCGCACAGGTTGTATATCTGGGAATGAGTTACATATCCCTACCAAATTTGGTTCAAATCGGATCACTATAAGAACGATCGGTCGAAAATCCACCTTTTGTATGAAAAACTTTTTTATTTTCTTAGATATTTTAACCAAACTCACAAATTGTGTATTTTATGATGTCCTTTATTTCTTCACCAATTTTGTTTTGAATCTGTCCACTATATCATATAGCTACCATAGGACCGATCGGTCTAAAATCAAGTTTTAGTATGAAAAACTTTTTTGTTTTTTAAGATACCTTAACTAAACTGATAGAATATGCATTGAAGTTGGTCTTATGCATCCTTACCAAATTTGGTTGAAATCGGAGCACTATATCATATAGCTGCCATAGGAGCAATCGATACGAACGGTCGATAAGCAAGCTTTAGTATGAAAAACTTTCTTTTTTAAGTTATCTGTACCAAACTTTCAAATTGAGAATCCCGTATCGTCTTATACAACCTGTCCAAATTTGGCTGGAATCGGACCACTATAACATATAGCTCCCATGGGACCGATCAGTCAAAAATAAGTTTTTCATACTAAAACCTGATTTATGACCGATCGTTCCTATGGCAACTATATGATATAGTGGTCCGATTTGAACCAACTTTGGTTAGGGTGTATGAAACCAAATTAGATACATATTCTATCAGTTTGATTACGATATCTCAAAAAACAAAAAAGTTTTTCATACTTAGACTTGATTTTCGACCGATCGGTCCTATGACAGCTATTTTATAGTGGTCCGATTTGAACCAACTTTGGTAAGGATGTACAAAACTAACTTAAATGCATATTCTATAAGTTTGGTTACGATATCTCATACAACAAAAAAGTTTTTCATACTAGAACTTTTTTTTCGACCGATTGTTCCTATGGGCGCCATATGAAATAGTGGTCCGATTTAAAAAAGAAACAAACTTAACGTGCCTGCAGTATACATGAATCTACATACCAAATTTGGTGTCACTAGCTTTTAAACTGCTCTTATAATTTGGATATGACATTTTTTTTTCCAATTTGTGGGCGATATAGGGGGCGTGGCCGAATTTTGAAACAAACTTGATCTGCCTGCAGTATAGAGGAACCTACATACCAAGTTTGGTGTCTCTAGCTCTTATAGTCTCTGAGATCTAGGTGTTCATACAGACAGACAGACAGACAGACGGACATTGCAATATCGACTCGGCTATTGATGCTGATCAAGAATATATACACTTTATGGGGTCTGCCACGCCTCCTTCTGCCTGTTACGCACATATTCGGTAAAACAAACCCAATAGACCCCTGTACTTTTTTTAAGTACGGGGTCTAAAAACAGCTGGTTAAAGTGATAATTGCTCATTTTTCTTGAGCTTATCGATAAAAGTCCGGCGTTCGATAAAATAAATAATGAAGTTCGCCGGGGCAGATGGCAAAAAAACTTATTATTCATTATGAATGAGCCACAATGATAATTCGAAATTTGTACTGAAATGAAGTCCACATTCGGGCCGAATGTTGAAAATAGCGTCGAATGTGCCAAATGTGCTGTCGTGGAAATTGGCTATAAGTTGTCTCCTTAAGGAATGCAGTTCTTCTTTAGCAGCATCGTTGCATAAGCCTTTTAATGTATTCCTTGAATCTTTAAACTTTTCATATCCTTGGAAGGAATATTATATCATTCCCCTTACAAATAAGGTGGTAAGTCTGATATTTCCAACTACAGAGACATTGCAATGCTATCACCCATTCCTAAATTATTTGAAAAAATCCTTGTTTCTCCTCTGCAGCATCTCTGTAAATTGATCATTTGCCCTGCGTAACACGACTTTATTTAGGGTCGGTCCACTACGATCAACTTGCTTGAATGTACCTCACTAGTAAATGATGCATTTTCAGAGCAAAAACTTGATGTCATCTTTTGGCAGCACATCATATCAGACCCAAATTAATTTGGTGAATTTTAATTTAAGTTTATAAACCAAATTATTTTGCAAAAGAAAGTTCATCAGATGATGAAATTATTACAACTGCCAAAATAGCGCAGCATATTCGGCTTCCACTATGCACACTTGTGGGCTTACTCGCAAAGCAACCAATTCATCTTCATCTTTATCACTAGCTCCGTCACTGACTTCGTCTCCGCGCACACTATATTTGCACCCTTACTTTACAAACTCAACTGCATAGGTTTCCCTTCAAACTCTATTCTTTGGGTTTCCACCTACTTAAAGGGTAGGACCCAAAAATGATTCTTAGGCCAACCATTTAGAGTCCTGTCCCTTGGGGCCTTTAAAAAGTACAGGGGTCTACTGGGTTTGTTTTAACGAATATGTGCGTAACAAGTAGAAGCAGACGTGGCAGACCCTATAAAGTATATATATTCTTGATCTGCATCAATAGCCGAGTCGACCGACAGGGTGAAAATCAAGTCTTAGTAAAAAAAAACTTTTTTGTTTTATGAGATATCCTATCCAATCTTATAGAATATGCATTTTAGTTAGTCTTATATATCCTGTCCAATAGCTGTTATTTAACCGATCGGCGAAAATTAAGTCTAAGTATGAAATCAAAATTTTTTTAATAAGATTTTGTAACCAAACTAATTGAATATGCATAAGACTTGGTTGTATATATCCTGTCCAAAGTTGGTTCAAATCGAAGAAATTTATTATATAGCTGTCATAGGACCGATCTGTCGAAATCAAGTATTAGTATGAAAAATGAAAAATTTATGAGATATCGTAAACAATCAATAAATTAAACCTGGCTTTATATATCCCGTCCAAAGTTGGTTCAAATCGGAGCACTATATCATATAGCTGTCATGGGACCGATCGGGCGAAAATTAAGTCTTTGTATGAACCAACTTTGGACGGAATATATAAAGCTAAGTAACATGCATATTCAATCAGTTTGATTAAGAAATCTTTAAAAACAAAAAACCTTTTTATACTAAGACTTGATTTTCACCCGATCGTATGACAGCTATATGATACAGTTAACCGATTTTAACCAAATTTGATCAGGAAGTACGAGGAGTGTTCAAAAAGTATAGCGAATTTTGAATTTTCGCGGGTTGCGTATATTCGAATTTCGATTTTTTTGTGGCGTTATATTGGTACTCATGTCTCTCACTTATGCCAACAAGCTCGGCCATTTTGAATGTTCACTTAATTGTTGACAGCTGCTTTGCTTGCACGTGTTTTGGATCGAATAAAACTTTTTTATATATTAAACAATGCTGTTTAAAGGATAAAAAAGATTAAAATTTATATTTCGAACAAAAAAAAATAAATGCAATTTTTTTCTTTAATTTTACATGTAAAATATAATCAACCAGTGGGCCTATTAAGCAGTGCAAGCATTCATTTTAAAGCTTAAGAAGTGTTTTTTCAAATGCTTTTAAATTTTTAAAATATCTTAATTGGTTCAAAAGATATGACTTTCGTACAGCAATATGAGAGATTGTCCCACTGTGCGCCGCCGGCCCAAAATCCACACCAAACGGTAACTTTTTGAGGATGCATTATCACCTGGTGAACCTCGTGTGGATTGGTGTCGTCCCATATACGTCAATTTTGTTTGTTAACACAGCCATTCATCCAAAAATGCGCCTCGTCACTAAAGATGTTTTTTCGCCGGATCTATGCGGAAGAGTCAATTGAAAAAAATAATTTTGTCAATACCTCACACACAGCTTGTTTTATTCCATTTCAACATCTACCCGCCCTTATTGAAAAACCCTTTATATCCTGTCCATATATAGCTGTCATAGGACCGATCGGGTGAAAATCAAGTCTTAGTATGATAAACTTTTTTATTTAATGAGATATCGTTACCAAACTGATTGAATGTGCATGTTACTTGGCTTCATATATCCTGTCCAAAGTTGGTTTAAATCGGACCACTATATCATACATATGTCATAGGACCGATCAGGTGAAAGCCAAGACTTAGTATGAAAAGCTTTTTTGTTTAATGAGATATCGTAACCAAACTAATTGAATATGCATGTTACTTGGTTTTATATATCCTGTCCAAAGATGCTTCAAATCGAACCACTATATCATATAGCTGTCATAGGACCGATCGGGTGAAAATCAAGTCATAGTAGGAAAAAATTTTTTGTTTTTTGAGATATCGTAACCAATCTGACCAAAAAAATTTAAAAACATATAAAATGGTAAAAACTTAAAAAAAAACGTTAAAAAAATTAAAAAAAATTAAAAATGCAAAAAAAAGGTTACAATTTTAATACAAATTTAAAGTTTAACAAGTTGAAATTATTTACAAAATAAAAAAGTTATTTTTTAACAGTTTTTAACATTTTTTTAATTTCTAACATTTACATTTTGTTTAATTTTTAACATTTTCTAAAGATGTATATTTATGCCGAGGTAATAAACCAAGGTTCCTCTTCAAGAAATTTGTATTTGCAGAGACCTGCCGATCGCAAAACAAATATGCCAAACAAAGCCGCCAACGTTAGGGTATACGACTCTTTTCGAAAATAAAACGCGTCACTCTCTTATGCCCTGACCAACCTCAACAGCGAAAGTGGAAAATACAACAACCTTACACTCAGAAAAAATAAACGATTTCCTTACTTAAACAGGCGATACTAAAGTACAAACGATCTCAAAAGCTATCTAAGTTCGGAATTTCTAAGGTTAATAACAAAAATCTTATTTTAAGTTCGGTTTTCGCAAGTACGGAAATCTTAAAACAAGATTTTTCAAGAACGTTTTGGGCTGATCCCAAAACTCTGATGATGGCCACTCAACAACAGAAAATAATTGGCGATTGCTTACCGCTATGTGCATATGCAGTTCGCCGCTTAGAATAAATCAACCGCTTAACGCTCCACTGGGGCAGGAGGTCGAAAAGCGTGGCAAAAATCATTTTTTTGACGAAAGCGTTTGTCAAAAGTAATAATGGCAGTCGATAGAGAAAACTTGAAAGATTACGAGTCTAAAAGATTTTGCGCGCAAAAATATGAAAGTTTTATAAAAAATGCAAACTTTAAAACTGATTTGATAACAAGTTATATGGCCGATCTTTATGTTTTTATTTTCATATGAAAAGTACATTTATTTCTAATTAAATACCGTAGAATTTTGTTTCTTCATTTGTTGACCTTTAATTCCAGCGATGTTTAAAAAAAAACACTAAAATTAGGAAATTTTTTGACTTTTATTGAATAGAACTAAAATTGGACTCATTTGGACTCGATTTCACTACCACAGAAGTCTTTGCTAATCAATTCTCTAACAATATTACTCCGGTCTTTCATGCATCCTGGTGCACCTAAGCACACTTATAGTCCAAAAGCTGAAGCAACCTCGCAAAAAATTGGTGATAGAAGAGAAAGAGCGGAGTACAATTACATACGTACTCGCCATGTCAGGCATCGTACGAGATTTTTCCAAAAAATTAAAATTTTTTTATTTTTTTATTAGCGTAACTCAACTATATAAAATAAAAAAAATTGTCATTGTGCACTGTGAGCAAAAAGGGTAAGCTTCTTTGTTAATAAAAATTACTTTTTGCGCAGTGCCGAATGATAAGTTTCGCTTTTTTTTTATTAATTTATAATTTTATTTAAAATTTTGAGATTAAACTCAATTTTGTCACAAAATTGGATATTAGAAATTTTGGGGCTAGTAATTGCTTTCGTCATTAGACTTTTACCTCGTGTAGAGGTTTTTTTGTGGGGTATCAGAAATTTTTGCAATTGCTTTTGCTTTTGACATTGTAAATTTATCATTAATGCAGGCAAATAGTAAAATATATAAATGTAGTTGTAGAACTTTTCATTAATTATAAAGAAAAACTAGGGGCCTCCGCCGAGCATACTCTACCTTCGGAGACTTCGTACTTAGTATGAAAATTCATACTAAGACTTGGATTTCGCCCGATCTGTCCTATGACAGATATATGATATAGTGGTTCGATTAGAATCAACTTTGGTCAGGATATATAAGTCTAACTTAAATGCATATTCTATTAGTTTGGTTATAATATTTTATTAAACAAAATAGTTTTTCATACTAAGACTTAATATTGGACCGATCGGTCCTATGACAGCTATATGATATGGTGGTCCAATTTGAACCAACTTTGGTCAGGATATATAAGACCAAGTTAAATGCATATTGTATTAGTTTGGTTAAGATTTCTCATAAAACAAAGAAATTTAAACAGTAGAACTTGATTTTCGCCCGATTGGTCCTACGACAGCTATATGATATAGTGGTCCGATAAGAACTAACTTCGCTCAGGATTTTTAAAACTAACCTAAATGCATAAACTATAAATTTGGTTAAAACAAAAAATTGTTTCATACTAAAACCTAATTTTGACCAGATCGGTTCTATGACAGCTATATGATAGATTGGTCCGATTTGATCAAACTTTGTTCAGGATATATAAAACTAAGTTAAATGCATATTGTATCAGTTTGGTTGAGATATCTCAATAAACCAAAAAGTTGTTCGTACTAAAACGTGATTTTCGACCGATAGAAAAATGTATTTATTCACTTAACAGGTAATATCTTCCAAACCCCTCAACCAAAATTGTTTTTATGTTTATGTTTATGTTTCATATACTAAAAAACGCAAAATTGTACGCATTACAACATATTAAAATTTAACAGAAATCGTTAAAACCGTTTTGTCAGAAATCGCCAAAATGTAAGCAAAAAAATATTCCGGAATTTCGCGTTTTCCCGCGGTTTTTTCAAAAAGTCGTAGAACAAACATTTCTATATTTTCGAAAAGGAATAAATCCCCATCATTACATGTAAGCTTCTTTAGCGCTTTGATGCAAGCAGACAAACAAACACACAAACAGACAAACAAACTGACTTTTCATTTTATTTTGAGAAGTCCACTAAAATTTTCAAATCTATTTATCTTTTGAACCCGTTATCGGATTTGACGCGTATTTTTAAGTAAAATTTAAAAAAAAAAAAAAAAAATTTACCAAAAGGCCCCAACAGCCCCATTAGCTGCAATCATTTCAATTTTTCCCCTCCCACTTACACCCCCATATCTCATGACCCAGGTTGGTTAGAAAAAGTTTGCCATTATGTAAGTTAGGACTAAACCTTTCGATCGGTATATAACACGTTCTGATCGGACAGTCGTAGCAAATTTTCCAACTTAGCTGTATATATAGTTAGTCGCTTTTCGCACCCTTCGTGCTGCTTTCGTCACTAACGCGAACTGCAGTGATTTTTCGTTATGTAGAATATACAATAACAACGTAAGTTAAGTTATATTTAATATGTGTATATGAATATAAGTATATAAGTAATAATAAAGTGTCATTATTTAATCAAATGACTTAATATCAAAAATCCCAAAAAAAATCAGTTAAAGAATTTCTAACATTCATTGCTGACTAACTGCTTGTGACTGTTCTTCAAGAATATCCACATTTCTTGAAGCAACTATTCCGTTATTAATTTCTGCTGTCGTATTTATGTAGTCCAGATCACTGTCCCCATCACGTTCTCTTACATAATTATGTAAAATGCAAGCACATTTTATAATTTGAATTGCTGTGCTAGGTTTTGTCTCAATATCTATTTGTAAAATTCGCCATTTCTTAGTTAAAATACCAAAAGCACATTCAATGCACTTCCTGGCGATTGCTAATCTTTCATTGTACTTTTCAGTTTTGGCATTTAATTTTTTTCTAGGATATGATCTCATTAAATAATTTTTCAGTGGGTAGGCTTCATCTCCAATTAAAAAGTTTGGCAAAATGATATTTTAGCCTGGTAGTGCTTGTGGTGGTGGAACATTGACCAGCAATCTAAACAAAGTGGATCCGCAAAATGTGCCACCATCGCTTTGTTTTCCTCTGCCACCGACTTCAACTGTTCTAAATTTTTTGTCAGCATCCGCTACATCTTGCAAAACAATTGCAAAAAAAAAAATGCAAATAATTTATATAATGTGATCCAGTATGAGCTGGGCACTTAATTTGGCAGTGTATTCCGTCAATGCTACCCAGACAGTTTGGAAACTTCCAACGCTTATAATAATCTTCCGTAACTTTTTGAAGTATATCAGTTGTTGGTGTTGGCATATATTCCTTTACGAGTGATTTCCAAATTATAATGCTTGTTTCGCATATAATGTTGCCAACAGTGCTTCTCCCAATCGAAAAGCAAATGCCAAGTCACGAAATGAATGATCTGTAGCAAGGTACCTAAAAATAAAAATATGTGCTTAACAAAATAAAACTAATATAAAATAAAATAAAATTATTAATAATAACTAATTGTTATGAACAATATTCATATATATAAAATCGAATTTTTAGGAGCTGCTGCAAAGGCCAAATGGAAAAATTTAAAGGATACATATAGAAGGACATTGCAAAAACTACCACGCCTACCATCAGGATCCGAATTTCAAACATTTAATGTTAAATGGCAATACTTGGAGCTGATGTCTTTTTTAAAAAAGACAGTTGCTCTAGATCCGACTGAGGGCAATTTGCAGAAGGACGATGAAAGCATGAATGACATGCTTTCAGATATGCTTCAGGAAGATGAAAGCAATTTGTCTGTGATGTCAACACCAACTACAAGTATAGACGCAAAATCTACGTCCAGCAAAAGAAAAATTAACATGGAAACCGAATTCTTGGAGATACAAAAAAGGCGACTGGAAATGTTGAGAAATCAAATCGGAAAAGAAAAACAAACAGATGAAGAAAACAAAAACGAAGATTTACTATTTTTTAAATCACTTTTGCCTTTTTTTGAAAAATTTACTGACATTGAAAAGTTGGAGATTAGAAATGAAATACAAAATATAATTATTGCTAAGCTTAGAAATAAGGAATAAATATTACATCAAGCAATACTTATGATATCATCAGTATTATAATATACTTATTTACTTACATACACTTACCTTAATAACACAGCCTCACAAAATAAAAGTGAAGCTCTGATCTGGATGTCTCACCATGCTTACTATATAGATTTTGGGCCGCTGAATCCGAAGTCAATTTTTTCCAGCACGTCAGGTTTTCGAAATAATCCCACAAAAACAAAATGGCGGACACTTTTTTGAAAAGTTCATCACACTCGGTGTTAACTCGTTACCCGGGATTTTTTGGGGTTGCTGATCACAAAAATGACCCCGGGTACCGACTTTCATACAAATCCGATGAAGTTTTCAAACAAGAGTCCGCCATATTGGATCCGCCATTTTGAATTTTTACAAACTGACTTTAAATTCGTAATCACCGACCCCAGAGACCCCCGGTTAACGAGTTTCAAGCGAGTCCGATAAATATTTTGATCAGCAACCCCAAAAAACCCCGAGCAACGAGTTTTCACCGAGTGTGATGAATTTTTCAAAAACGTGTCCGCCATTTTGTTTTTTGGGATTATTTCGCTCGAGAGAGCGTCGCTTAGTCGCTCAGTCGCTCAGTCGCTCATCGCTCAATGCGTGGTCGAAGCCTTACGCAACTTAGCCGCAGCTCGTTCGTCACTCAACGCCGGAGCCCTTCACTCTAAAATTCACCACGCCGAGGGGCAAACGAACTGGGAGCTCTCCTCATTTCCCCCTCTCTTCTTAAAAATATTCTCTTAAAACTACAAACGTAGGGACCTTAATCTAATGGCCCTCTCAAGCGCTCTCTTCACTTGCTGTCCGATAAATAAATTCAAATAAACCTAAAATATTGTAAATAAATGATAAAAAGAAAATTATAACAAATAACGGAAATTATTAACTAAATATGGCGAAATAATTATACAATAAACTAAGTTGATGAGCTGAGAATGATGAAAAAGAAAATAAAAATGAAATTTAGAGGCGTTGATAGCGCCCATAGGGAGAGCGCTTAGCACCCTCCCCTCTCCTTCGGGAGCGTGACGCCCACTAAAACATCGACGTGGGCCGTAACAATATAGCAGCAGCCGCTCACATCTTTGCGCACCCTAGGACGACGAGGCACCTTTCCCAGTAGGCGGAGCGCCCTCTCGATTTCCTCCAGCGCGGTCGGGGGAACCGATGACCCTTGGCAGTAACACCCAGTTCGGACGCCGTGCAACAAAAATTTCGTCGGGCCGAATGTTCTCCGGTCCGTCAAAGATATGTTACCGCTAACCAAAATCTTTTCGGCCGGCTCTTCGGTATCTGGGGAAAAGTCCTCGATTTCGCTCGGGGGCGGCAACGCATCAGCCTCCTCCAGCATTTTCTCGAGTCCTTTCTCCCAACCACACCCCACGTCCTCCACGAACTCCGTCAACTCCCTCTCCTGCATAGGCAGACGAGACGATGCGTATCCGATAAATCGGCAGCCGCGGAACGGTCCTGTCAATGTCGCTGAACAACTATCGCATGCCCGGGCTGCCGGCTCGTACGGGACCGGACCACGCAGAGATTCATCTCCATATCCATAATAAAAGAGTAAATTTTGTCAATTGAAGAACTAAATACTCTTAAAGTGTTAGAGATCATGAATTTATTGCGGTTGGCTCGGCATGATCGGTTCCATCTCGGCTATCGGTCGAATTATGCCAATAAAAGGGTTTTAATTGAGCTATTTTGGCTACCCTAAGTTTCTTTTCGTCTTCCTTTGCTAACCTGACAATGTTGGTGGGCACAAACCCGGGACGGTCCTTCAAACTTAGGAGGCAGATTCGCCGCGAAACTTTCTCCAGTCTTAGATCACTCATGTTGTCGCAATTCCCTCCGACCAAAAATGTTATGTCGCCCTTAATCGGTGGATGACTCTAGCATGTTCCATCGAACGAAGTCGTTTTTTTTTTTCAAACGATTAGCTTTCTCCTGCGGATTTTGGGCTATTGTAGCTGTTCCTGGCGTAACTTCATCAAACAATGCTGCCGGCAGACGCGGTTCTCGACCATGCAACAAAAAAGCTGAAGAGAAACGTTTTGAATCCGAAACACTCGAGTCTTGTTTTCTTGAGATGAACTGCGCTATCATCATCTTTACCGTCCGGTTCATCCTCTCTGTTGGGTTCTCTTGTGGACAATACGGAGCTGTGTGTTTTACCTCGACGCCTAAGTTCTTTATAAATGTCTTAAAACTTTAACTCGTCAAGTATGCTCCGTTGTCGTAGCAACATAATATACACTGCCTAAACGCCTTTATAGGTGTGCTTTTGTCGCTTTTTTTTAAAGTCACCAGTTCCACCCACTTACAGAAAGCTTCGTGAAACACTAGCAGCAGAGTGTTGCCATGTTTCGACCGGGGCAGGGGACCCACGGAATTGGCACATAACACCTCGATCAGCAACGCCACTTGTGGGGTTAGCATCTGTCCTGCGGATCTCCTTTGCTCCACTTTGAACATTTGTCTTGTTTCACAACTCCTCACATGTTTCACGGTGTCCCTATACATGCCGGGCCAATAATATCGCTGTGCCACTCGGACTATCGTTTTTCTCACTCCCAAGTGTCCTGCGGTGGGCATGTCATGGCACCCCTCCAGCACTCGCTTTCGCATCAGGGCCCCCACGCCCATCATCGACGGAGTGTAATCCTCGTCATCGGCTCTGTGTCCCAAATGACGGTAAAGCTGCTCATTTTCCTCGGTATAATCGGGAAATTTCGCTGTCTCTTGGAATTTCTTTCATCACTTGTTGCAATGTTTCTGCTGGTTGGCTGAAAAGAGTGTCTGCTACCACGTTAAGCTTGCCTCGACGATACTGCACATCAAATTGGAACTGTTGGAGCTCCAAACCCCGTCGAGCAAGTCTTCCAGACGGGCTTTCGATAGAGTTGAACCATTTAAGTGCAAGCTGATCCGTGATCACTCCAATACTATATCCCTCGAGGTAACACAGGAACTTGTGTATCGACCACACTATAGCCAGACACTCCTTTTCCATGGCGGAATAGTTAATATCCGCTTTTATAAGTTTCCGGCTGGCATACGCAATCACTACTTCCACGTCATTGACGGCTTGCGTTATTACCGCTCCAAGCCCATAATCGATTGCGTCAGTCTGTAACATAAATTTCAATAAAAGATCTGGTCTCAGTTGTAAGAATCACTGACCTATCACATAACTAGAATCGCAGTTTGACAAAATAAATGGGTTCGAGCCCTGAAATGTTAAGAAATCTGTAACTTACCTGTTCTGTAAATTCTTGGAATTGCACTGAAAACGAATTAAGTAGCAAGTGGTGTGCTCAAAAATATTAATAAATGTACTAACAAAAAAAATCTGGACATGATAATATGGGCGCAGTAGTCAGATGACGTTTGAGTTCTTTAAATACTGCTTGCTGTTTTTCACTCCAACATCATTTACGGCTTTCATGAAAAGAAGTGCTTCTTTAAAAAGATTCTTCAATATGGGTATGCAATAAAGGGAGAAATACTATCGGTGGACCGATCATTCTTTGAAAAACGTTGTGAGCGTTTGGAGAGTGGAGAACTGCTTAAAAAAAGGTCATCGGGTGCAAGCATGCAAATCCAGTGGCAGTCGCACATGTAATATAAAGCATCAGATATTATTTCATTTCAACAGCTCTAATTATTCAGCGCCACAGAAAGTATTATAAACTCCTGAACCTGCATTAGCAACTCCACCTACATCAAGCTCTCTCATTGCCCAGAATCTCTTCTATGATGTCGTGCTCCTATCAACTATGGTCATACTGATCAAAAATCATGCTGAACCCCCAATACCATGCCTTGCACTTTTAGACTCAGGATCGCAGGTTTATTTCGTCACATCAGGATTTACACAACAGCTGCAAATAAAGAGGACTAAATCAACGGCTTTAATCTCGGGTATTGGCGATGCTACTTTTGTATCTGAGGGTCATACCGTCATTATGTAAAATGCAAGCACATTTTATAATTTGAATTGCTGTGCTAGGTTTTGTCTCAATATCTATTTGTAAAATTCGCCATTTCTTAGTTAAAATACCAAAAGCACATTCAATGCACTTCCTGGCGATTGCTAATCTTTCATTGTACTTTTCAGTTTTGGCATTTAATTTTTTTCTAGGATATGATCTCATTAAATAATTTTTCAGTGGGTAGGCTTCATCTCCAATTAAAAAGTTTGGCAAAATGATATTTTAGCCTGGTAGTGCTTGTGGTGGTGGAACATTGACCAGCAATCTAAACAAAGTGGATCCGCAAAATGTGCCACCATCGCTTTGTTTTCCTCTGCCACCGACTTCAACTGTTCTAAATTTTTTGTCAGCATCCGCTACATCTTGCAAAACAATTGCAAAAAAAAAAATGCAAATAATTTATATAATGTGATCCAGTATGAGCTGGGCACTTAATTTGGCAGTGTATTCCGTCAATGCTACCCAGACAGTTTGGAAACTTCCAACGCTTATAATAATCTTCCGTAACTTTTTGAAGTATATCAGTTGTTGGTGTTGGCATATATTCCTTTACGAGTGATTTCCAAATTATAATGCTTGTTTCGCATATAATGTTGCCAACAGTGCTTCTCCCAATCGAAAAGCAAATGCCAAGTCACGAAATGAATGATCTGTAGCAAGGTACCTAAAAATAAAAATATGTGCTTAACAAAATAAAACTAATATAAAATAAAATAAAATTATTAATAATAACTAATTGTTATGAACAATATTCATATATATAAAATCGAATTTTTAGGAGCTGCTGCAAAGGCCAAATGGAAAAATTTAAAGGATACATATAGAAGGACATTGCAAAAACTACCACGCCTACCATCAGGATCCGAATTTCAAACATTTAATGTTAAATGGCAATACTTGGAGCTGATGTCTTTTTTAAAAAAGACAGTTGCTCTAGATCCGACTGAGGGCAATTTGCAGAAGGACGATGAAAGCATGAATGACATGCTTTCAGATATGCTTCAGGAAGATGAAAGCAATTTGTCTGTGATGTCAACACCAACTACAAGTATAGACGCAAAATCTACGTCCAGCAAAAGAAAAATTAACATGGAAACCGAATTCTTGGAGATACAAAAAAGGCGACTGGAAATGTTGAGAAATCAAATCGGAAAAGAAAAACAAATAGATGAAGAAAACAAAAACGAAGATTTACTATTTTTTAAATCACTTTTGCCTTTTTTTTAAAAATTTACTGACATTGAAAAGTTGGAGATTAGAAATGAAATACAAAATATAATTATTGCTAAGCTTAGAAATAAGGAATAAATATTACATCAAGCAATACTTATGTTATCATCAGTATTATAATATACTTATTTACTTACATACACTTACCTTAATAACACAGCCTCACAAAATAAAAGTGAAGCTCTGATCTGGATGTCTCACCATGCTTACTATATAGTCAGTTTAAAATCATTCTCACAGGCATTAGATTATGAAACAAATATCGTCGCTTTAGTCGCACCAAGCTTCTCTGTTGATACTACAGATTGGAACATACCCAAAAGCATACTTTTAGCTAATCCTCAATTCTTTAGTCCTCAGCATATTGACCTTCTCTAATGTGCGAGCTTAATTTTTGACCTCTTTTCAGTTGGTCAAATCAACTTGGCGCCAGGATTACCGTTGCTTCAAAAAACTCATTTTGGTTGTGTGGTATCTGGAGGTGGTCAACAATCTAAAAAAGGGCATTGATCGCAACGTAATCTACATCGCCTGCTGACCAAGAAGTGTACGAAAGAACAGATCTGAACAGAATTGCTGAAACGTTTCGAACATTTCGGGTTCGCCTGGTCTGCTGCCTTTCTTGCAATTATTAGTATGCGTCAGTTCTCCGAAGACGAACAAGCATCAATTTCAATCGGCCTTGTCATCCTCAAGCGCGACTTTTACGTTGACGACTGGAGGTGGATCTGTGGAGAAAGTTTCTGAAATCGTAAGTCAGATATCCAGATTATTGGAATGAGGCCGTTTTCAGAAAAAAAAGTGGTGCTCCACGCTTTCAAAGCTACTAGATGAAGTTCTTTGTCAAGATAAGGAGAAACTACTGAAGTGCCACGATGGAACGTACTGCACAAAAACACTTGGCTTATCCTGGGATCCTGCCTCAGACGATTTTCTCTTCATCGTTTTGCCGAAACAGCTGTCCTAAAAATCAACAAAGCGCTCCCTGTTGTCCACAATCGCTTGCTTCTATGACCCCCTGTGATTAATTGGACCGGTCATAACGAAGTCGAAAATATTTCTGCAGCTTTTGTGAAAGGAGCAGCTTCAATGGGATGAAAATTTGCCGCTCCCTCTTGCAATTGCCTAACTTACCTTTTGCGATAAGTTATCGAACTCTAACCGTTTTGTTTTCTACTTCCAGATTCAGAAGTTGAGCTCCACGGGTCCTGCGATGGTAGCATCTACGTCATATCAAAGGGCAGTGGAACAAACTGTGCACGTTTGCTGTGCTCCAGATCTCGCATCGCCCCGCTCAAGGCTCTAACAGTCTCAAAGCTGGAGCTTTGTGGAGCTGCGTTGCTCTCTCAACTTATCAGCGAGGTATCCGGTAGGGAACTATTTTCTGACTGACTGACTGCGCACATGGATTGACGCTACATATTTTGTCACGAGGAGCCTCACCCACGGATCTGTTGCAGTCACAATTGTGGTTCCATGGGCCGCCCTATATCTAGCTACATATCACCGCTCGATACATTTGTTGACGAATCTGGAATATTGCGCGTCGGTGGAAGACTTAGAAACTCAACCATCGAATTAAAAAGCTCGTCATCCGACTATACTCCCAACGAGTCACCCTGTGACTCATGAGCGAAATCTGCATGTTGGATCTCGAGCTCATGGCACTCATTCAACACCAATATTAGCCGATTGACTGGCGGCAAACAGTCGCAAGTGTCGTCAACAAATGCATTAAATGTTTCGGAGCCGCGCTTCCTACAACACATCATGGCACAGTGGTTCCCTCCATAGCACTATGGGCGAAAAGTCGAATATTCTGGCATAAACTACAATTTTAAAGCTAGAGTTTTCAAATTTGGCATGAGTGTTAGTTAGATTAATTTAGAATTTTGAATTTTTTTTATGAATTTGGACCACGGCATCAACTTCCCTTCCCACCCCACTTAAAAAAATCGAAAATATTTATATAAAATCTAAATATATAGTTAGGCTGAAGTAGATTATACTGTTTATTATTTTTAAATTTGACCATGTCTTTCCGCCGATCCGATATATTTATGTATGTATATATTTAACAAGTTTTTAGTGCAAGAACATTATATTTCCTCCTCATCTAAAAAAAAACTTATATGTCACTGAAAATGCAAATTATTTGATATTGCGCAAGAATGCGCAAAAGATATTAATAACACTATATACTAGAGGCTTTAGTTAATAACTTGCCATATTTGGTTGCTTGCGCCACCATGCACTTTATAAGTAATACTCCACGGAACACACCTGCATTTGATATTTTTCTTGCTAAAAACACATTAAACAAAACAGTAGACAACAACAACTAAGCACATATTTTTTTTACATATTACAACAAATATTGATTTTACATACCGTGAGCATCATTTTCCATATTTCATTTTTTTTTTTTTTATTAATGCGTTGCATAATAACTTACTCTACAAAAATTGGAACTTAGCGGGTCTATTTTCAAAAACAAGTGCTTTTACAAAACAGCTGACTTTAGAGAGTTGCCACAAGAGAAGTGTTGCCACCGAGCCCGAAAAAGAAGAATATTTTTTAATCTAATTGAAGTGTTTACATTCAATAAATATAGTTACATTTTGAAAATACTACCATACATTTTTTGACTTTATGCCAGAAATATCGACAAATCGCCCAATGTGCATAGGCCAAAATTAAAAAAATTCATGCAAAAAAAAAATTACTAGAAGTAAACAAACTGTCCCTAAAATGTCCAAACTTTGTAATGCCAAACCGGTTTTTTCTGGAAATCTAACGGGACTTTCTAAAAATATCATTGAAGATGTGAATACGTGCTCATTTTTAGAGCGCAGATGCACGCAGTGCAAAAAGCTCACAACAAAAGCGCACTTCAATCAGATCAGTCACTTAAAAAAGTTTATCAATTTGAGTTATTTTGAATGGATTTCAAAGTTAAAGGTATTTATTTTATATTCTTAAATGGAAAAAAAATTATTTGTGTTGTAGTTGTTTTAAAATTATTGTTTTTGTTTAACCTATTTTTGAACATTTTGTGTGCGTCTTTATCATGTTAACTTAAAGTTTTAGTTGTCTTCCCCTTTGATTCCCCCATTCTGTTCTTTTGCAGTGAATTTGTGTGTGTTTTAAGGTAATAAGAGAGTTAAAATTAGCTGCAGAAATTTGCAGATGTGTGCATAATCTACTTTCTATACTTTCTATATATCTATACTTACGGCGTCTATTTTTTTTCAAGGTTAAATTTTCCTTGCAAAGCGGTTGCATTGCCTTTTTGTGCTTTGTCTTTGTCTTCGTCTTTCGAGTTTTATGTTCTTATTGGGTTCAAATTATAATTATTAATGTTTTTTTTTTAATTTGGTTTAAAAAGGCGACTCTTATCACTGTGTCTTTACACGATTATACATTTTTAATCGTTGGTGCACAGAAATAGGTACCAATGCAGAAAAATTACATAAGGCTGTGGATCATGTGCAAAGCAATATTGAAAATATCGGCTATGTACCACGCCCCTTTTCAAACAAATTTAATTTTAATCTTATAATTATAAAATGAAAAAGTTTCAAACCGAAAATCTACCACTTTATTTTTTTTGTTATCACAACCTTTAGTTCTTTTTTTGGGGTGGGGGGATTTAGGGTGGACGTGGAGGTGTGCAAGCACTTCAATATTTTTGCATTATACTTCTAAGTGTGCAAAGAACTTACAATAGAAATTTCAGCCCGATATGCCCACTAGAAGTATTTATAACCGCACTCCTGTATAAGCGAAACCACTGAACCGATCGTTCCTATGGCAGCTATATGATATAGTGCTCCGATCCGCCTGATTTTTATACATCATACTAATGCAAATTTATAAAAATTTTGAGGTAAGTTTCAAGCCTCTACCTCAACTAGAAGTATTTTCGGCCGCTCTCCCCATACAACAGGAACCAGTGTGCATGGCTGACTTACCAAAAGAGCGGGTCGATGGTTACTGACGTGGATTTTTGTGGCCCTTTCTATTATAAAAGTAAAGTTGGAATCAGAGCACCGATCAAATGTTATATCTGCGTATTTATTTGTTTTGCATAAAAGGCCGTGCATCTGGAGTTGGTGCAGGATTTATTGACTTTAGCTTTCATCAGTGCTCTTCAGCGTTTTATCTTTACTAGTTGTCGGCCCAGCAGATCTGGTCAGACAACGCGAAAAACTTTGTAGGCGCAAATAACGCACAAAGCAGCTATTTTTGAGCAACAAACATCAGAAGGCAGTAAAGGATTTTTTTCATGATCTGCGTACCCTTGTTTGACACATTACTGCAAATATTAACTCACGCCCATTACTCCCAGCATCGAGATGACATTGGCGTACTAACGCCAGCTCGTTTTTTGGGTACGACACCTCCTAAGCCGCATGCAGCTCCTGATGTCACTAGACTATACTTTAACCATCTGGATCGTTGGCAACGAGTATCCTATCTTCAGCAAAAGATCTGGTCTCATTGAAAGGAGGAGTACCTAACACTTTTGCAGCAGAGAATAAAGTGGAGATCCGACAAGCCTGCGTTTAGTGTTGGTGACGTAGTTCTTGTTACGAACGAGAATCTGCCGCCACTCAGATGGCCCCTGGCGAGAGTGACCAAATTAATCTTTGAAGCAGATGGCGTTGCGAGACTCGCCGAGCTAAAAACCGCCAGCGAGATCACAACGAGAGCTGTTGCAAAGCTATCTTTGCTGCCGAAGAAGGATGTTAAAGGTCCGTCTCCTCCTGGTTTCGATGCAAACAGCAAGAACATTTACCTGCTGTTAATTTTATTTAGTTTTCCTTTTAATTTTATTTAATTCTATTCAACAAAAATTTTAATTTTATTTAATATTATTAAATGTGAATTTAATAAAGAACAAGAAAACGCACATTAATGACGCGCCTCCCTGCAACGACAACCTTTTCGCGGCTTCCGCTTTAACAAGCATACTTTTCTCAATTTCCATCAAACTTTAAATACAGAAAACTAATAGATATTGTTAATAAATTGAAAAGATTTGAAATGTAATCTATTCAGAGAGCTTTGTTCTTTGTGTTTAAAAGTTCGGATTGTAAAATTTGGTTGTATTGTCACTCGTTAAAAATTAAAATGAAATCTCACCTATAAATGGAAATATATAAAAAAGGCCCTAAAAACACCATTGAAATATTTAGAAGTATTGTAGATAAATTAGTTCTTGTTATGTTCATGTAATTACATGTTGCGATATTTTATGAAAATTTTTTTACGCATGTAACCTCAAATTTCAAAGGTTTGCTTTTAACATGATTCTTTACGAAGGTAAAAATAGAAAATGAGATTATTTTTTTGAGCTACTTTAACGCGATAATTGTTACCATTTTTTTTAAGGCTATTAAACGAGTTTTATGAGAGTTGGAGGCTTTCTTTACTTTATACATATAGGAATTGAATAGAGAAAAACATATTTGTTCATAAAACTAAGAACTGGCGTTTTATAGCCGATTTTTCTATTTGATATGGTAGTCTAACGTTGACTAAAATGCCAGAAACTTACAATCTTTTAAAACTAGTGAGTTTGACCTGAAAATATTAGTAAATAATAAGATTTCACAAAAAGGAGTTTTTCTTACCGATAATTCGGTATATTATTTCTGTATAATGTAGTTGTCTGGTTTGATTAAATTTTACCAACGCGTTAGGAGCATAGGAACGCGCTCAACCTGCAAGTTCGGTGCGGATAGCTTAAAAACAAAAAATTTGCATTTCGCAGAATCTACACTAAGGGCGGTACCACGCCCACTTTTATAAGTCATTTGCATTAATATTATAATCCCATATCGGCACAATATAAGTTGTCTGATCGCCCTTTGCAAGTGTTCTGTGGTCGCTTTTCTCAGAGGCACCAGTTCTACCCACTTAGAGAAAGCACCGTGAAACACTAACAACATCGTATTGCCATGTTTCGACCGAGGCAAGGATCCCACGAAGTCGGCACATAACATTGCTATCGGCTCTCCCACTTGTCGAGTCAACATCTGTCCTGCGGGTCTCCTTCGCTCCACTGTGAATTTTTGGCACGTTTCACTACTTCTCAAATGTTTTTGCCGGGCCAATAGAATCATGGTGCCAATCTGACGATCGTTTTCCTGGAATCATATCTTAAACAACGCGTAATTACAACAGCTACGCAAATAAAATAGATAATAAAATGTAAAAAAATTGTTTCGACTTTTCCTCGAATTTTTAAGTGAATAAAGCTAAGAAAAAAGCTAAGGAAAAATCATCATTTTCTTAATTCAAAAATTGATATCTCTTAAACTACTGGTTTAAATCTAAGACTGCGTATAAATAAAATATAGATATATTCATTAGCTTTTAAATAAAGTAAAGCTTTAATAAATCGGTTTTGGCATTTTCGTGTAATGATGACAAATGTGGGCGCACCTCTGAAAAAAAGGATTAAAAAAAAGCCAAATTTTGAAAAATTCTAAAAAAAAATCTCACTATAAAAAAAAAAAAATGTTTTTCGTCGGTTTTGGCCCCAAATCTATCCAAAAAAAGTGGGTTTGGTTCTTGTAACTCGCAAAAAGTTCGATTTTGTTGCCTAGTGTATTCTACCAAATTGCCAAATTCTGATTAAAACTTGAAAACGATGCAAGAAAAATAAAATTTCTAAAATAAAAGCACGCGTGTAAAAAATTTTTTTTTAAAACTCTATATTTGCAACTCGACCTACTATTGTCCAATGTATCGACAACTTGATACTTCTTTATTTCGATATAAAACTCGATCTGAAGTTTGGTTTACATTACTACTTTGTCCTGCAAGTCCAAACTGGCAACTCCACACTGTATAGTGCTCCCAATTGCCTTTAGGAAATCTATCCCCAATATCTTCTCGTTAACCATTATGGGCATGACGAGCATCACTTTTACCACCTGCTTCCCTGCTAACTGTGCCTTGATTCGCACCTTCTGACCGATCGTCGTATCGGCCTACATCCTGCCTCCTCTTGCGATCCTCGTTGCGCATTGATTTTCTTTGAATATAATATTTAATTAAAATATTTTCATATTTTGATAAACTTTTTACATTGCACATTAGTATAATAAAATAAAATACAATTTAAGAAATTTTATTTGTTTTTTTTTTAACAATTTGTCCATGCATATACATCAATTTTTCGAACCGTAGATTTAACAAGATTTAAATATAATTGCATTTACCTAAAATTTTTCTGCATTTTTTTAAGAGAAAAAGTTACTTTCTTAATATTTGGTTATATGGGAAGTAGATGAAGGGGGGGTCGGATCGGTCTGAAATTTGCATGGTTTTTTTTTAATAGCACTAAATATGACAAATTACATCGTTCTTACTTTCTGTTTAGTATCAGCGCAAATTTGGGCTATTACGGCCAGTGTTCAGTGTAAGCTACACGTTCGCACCCCAGTGAATAGCGTCGGCTCCAGCTACGACTATGCCGCAATTTTGTAAGGGCTCTCAAGACGACGATTGCAACTTGTTTGGTAGTTGCAGAAAGTTCTGATACCAACAGAACACAAAATGGTGCGTCAAAGGCTGTTGGTCGGAAGTTAGATCCCACTACAGTTAGATCGTATTTATTCAATTTGTTTTCTTGGTTAGACTTAAATAGCGAGTCTCAGCGTACTTGTTAAGTTCATCAATTTCATAATTCAACAGCCCGACTCATCAGTTCTGTATTTTACAACGACCGCACAGATTCTTATTGCCTATTTCTCCCTTTCTCTCAGCCACACTGATGACAGCATATGCTGTCGTCCCACTCTTTTAGCTTTGTACAATATCAAAAGGATGTCGCCTTTTGAACCACTAATCAATTCGTCGCAAACGTTAGGCGAACAATTATAATAAATTAACTTTCTCCGACAAATATGAGCATTCATACATTTCATAATTTTGCATACAGTAGTTACTTATGTATAGACAATGAATAATTATAATAAGTATAAAATTGTGTTATGACAGCTTTTGACAGGTAACACTAGTAGATACAAGCAAAAAATTTGACATTTATACTGATATCGAGTAATTTGTTTCCGTGTAGACCTGGTATGAATTATCTGAAAATAATCGTAATAATGAAATATTTTTATTAATTACAGATTTTGAGTGTAACTATGTTAAGAATCCTTAATTAATTGATCCCTATTATATTAATATCTATTAGGTTACAATTATGGTGTTCTTATTTTTAAATTTTAAAATGTCATTTGTCTCACCCCCCCCAAAAAAAAGTTACATTCGATAATAAGATAAGTAACATGCCGAAAAAGTACTGTAGCTTAAGTCGTCCGATTTTGAGTTTGGTTGAGATAACCATGAAACAGCCAACTTTTGACACCAAATTTGATCCACTGCAGGTCGAATTTTTTTTAAACCGTCTATTTTCGCGTTGAAATCGTCTCAGCTAAAAAAATCAGTCAGAGCTAGGCATGGTAGCGTATGATTTCCTCTTTTTAAACATATAGGTCGTCCAAGGCACGTAAAGGACTTAAGTCAGAGGCATGCAGGGGTGCCACAGAAATCACTTCCGCTTGAATTTCACTTTTATTTTATTCCGCTGGGCCACAGAGCAATCCCCGTAACGAATCAGTTCTCGCTGGCATTCGATTTTTGGTGTCAGGGTCAGCGATACCATATTTTTCAGTCAGAATTCGAAGTAAGGGGTTTTATAAATATATATAGAACCACTTCTGTTTTCTTGAAATAAAGCATTAAAAAAAGGTCTTTTGGGGTAAAACAAGTTTAACTGAAAAATTCTTTTACATTTTGTGCAATTTGTGAAAAAATTTGGGGGCAGTTGTACTTTTAATTTTAATCAAAACAATTTAAAATTGTTTTGTTTTGAATTTCGTTTTTATTGCAGCATGTCACGATGAGATGCCAGACTGTTGGCAGACAGTTGCTACAGTTGTCGAGTAACTTTAATTGTTTGTCCCGTCAAAAATTAAATTCTTCAATTTGTTAATTTTTTAGCTATATAATATCAATTCCTATAGAAATAAATTAAATGATATAAATTAATTAAGGGCTTGAAAATGTTAGGGAACCCGCACTGGGGTTCTCGCCTTGTGACCTCAAAAGGAAGACAGCTATACAACGCAATCATAAAACCAAGCAACAAACTTAACTATGTTTCCCCGGGCAGTCCTACATACTGGCCATCAGACCCTAACAATCAACCAGAATTAATAGATTTTGTTGTGACAAAAAACATCCCACGCAATCTGATAAGCGCCGTAGCACTTTCGGATCCTTCATCCGACCACTCCCCCGTGTTATTAAATATACTCCAGTACCCTGAATATGTGGAATATTATAATAGGCTCAAGTACAAGAAACACGTTAGCTCTCACCTCGATCTTGCCCCGCAGTTCAACATCGAAGCGGACATCGACTGCTCTGCTGACTTATTAGAATCAGTACTTGTTGCAGCAGCTAAGATCTCTACTCCACAACGCGCGCATGTGCAGACCAATCAGTGCAGTTTTGCAGTTTCCCTTTAATATTTACATTCTTGTGCGTGTGTTTGTTTGTGTATTTCGGCTTTTGCTTTACACCTCGCTTACATAAGTTTGTTGTTATTGTAAGCACAGCGATTAATTTTGGTTGTGTTTACATCTAATTATCTTAGTTTTGGCGCTTCGCACATCTTAATACATTTGTTTGTGTGTGTGTGCTCGCTGTTGCATTTCGTTTTTGTTTAGCAGCGCGCTCTCACAAGCAAATTGTTTTTGCTCTCTTGTTTAGAGCTTCATTTGAGTGCCTCCCGCTCTATTTACGTGCGTAATCTCTGCCTATTTTGTCCATTAATTATCTGTTTAACCCATGTTGGAAATATGTCATGCTGCAAGAAAAACTGCACTATCAAGTGTACTGATAATTGTGAGCAACCGAGATTTATTTATTGTTGGTTGTGTGAGAATATCATGCATGCAAAGTGTGCTGGTATTACAGGTCGAGAATGTGATAAGATCATTGCCGTTTCTAAAACGGAATGTGGTGCAGTGAAATGGTCTCGACCAGTATGCATCGACAAGCAAATTTATTTCTCAAAAATATATAATTCTGTGAGAAACCAATTCTCTAAACTTAATAAAATGGCTAAGCTTCTTTCGAGTGATTTTGACTCCAGCCTGGAGTTGATTAGCTAATATAAATTTAACTCACCACCTGATTCTCAATTTTTAACAGTTCCCCCTAATATACCAGTTACTCAGCCTGCCGTGCCTCCATTGACATCTCGTCACTATCAAGGCGCTTCGCCAACTTTGTCTTTATCGGCCTCTCCGGGTATTGATAACCTATTCAATTCTCCTACACCTTCTGCAGGTGGTTATACCAATCAGACAACTGAACCAGCCCAAGTCATCGTGTCTTCGGTGCGGGCTGGATTTGGTCTGAAGGGTAGACCTCCTCGCACTGCAGCGTCTATCAATAGGACTGACAACGTAGCTGCTCCTACACCTGACCTCCCTATTTTAAATGTTGTTGCTCCTCGTAAGCAAGTATTTGTGTCTAGGTTATCCTCGGACACTACTTGTGAATCTGTAGCTACATACATTTCTAGCAAAGTCTCTGCAAATGTCTCAGTCACTAAAATTAATTTTGCAACTGCCCGGGAAATATCATCTTTTAAAATAAGTGTCCCTCACGACTCATTTACTGTCATTTGTGTTCCAAAATTTTGGCCACCACATATGATTGTCCATGAGTTTAAGCCCAAAAGGCGTAGTGAATCCTCTCCTGTTTCTCTTACAGCCGGCAGCTCCAATTTACAGGAGCCCGCTAGTACCGCTTCAAAAAACTAGACCTGTGACCCGATTTTGCCTGTATTAATTATCAAAATGTTAGAGGCCTCCTTACTAAGCTCAAAAATCTATATTTGAGTAGTATGTCCTTTGATTCTGATATAATTGCTTTGTCAGAAACTTGGTTAAATCCTACAGTATCTGATTCTGAAGTTATGTTCAATAATTATCTTTTATATAGAAATGATCGACCGACTCGAAGTGGTGGCATACTTATTGCCACTAAATCGGCACTTAGGTCAGAACGCATTACTTTTAATGTGACTACTGATGTTGAAATTGTTGCTGTCAAAGTAACTGTTTCAACTCGATAAATTTTTATTACCTGCTCTTATATCCCTCCAAAAGCTTCTCCGTAAGTTTACTTGCAGTATTTTGCCTGTATTGATGAAATTAATCTTCAAGTCAAAGATAATGACTTATTTATTGTGCTGGGTGATTTTAATTTGCCTAAAATTTCTTGGTCATTTTTCAGTAGCACAAATTACTTTGTTTCCTTAAACCAAGATCATTTTTTAGATAACTTACTTGATCTCTCATTGTTTCAAATGAATTCAATAAGAAATCATAATGATCGAATTCTTGATCTGGTTTTTAACCCCGTACTTAAAAAAAGTACAGGGGTCTATTGAGTTTGTTTTACCGAATATGTGCGTAACAGGTAGAAGGAGGCGTGGCAGACCCTATCAAGTATATATATTCTTGATCAGCATCAATAGTCCAGTCGATATAGCAATGTCCGTCTGTCTGTCCGTCTGTATGAACACCTAGATCTCGGAGACTATAAGAGCTAGAGACACCAAACTTGGTATGTAGGTTCCTCTATACTGCAGGCAGATCAAGTTTGTTTCAAAAATCAGCCACGCCCCCTTAAATGCCTGCAAATCGACATTAAAAATTTCATATCCAAATTATAAGAGCATTTTGAAAGCCAGAAACTCCAGATTTTGCACAGTTGAACATATAATTGTCCTAAATTTTTGCTGAAAATTTCATTCTGATCGCACAGTAAATAGCGAAGATATTCAAATAATAAATTTTGCTGTTTAATTCGTTGATGGCGCGTTGGCAGTAATTAAAACTTGAATATCTTAATAAAACAAAAAATTGATATTAACATATTATATAACAAATTGGCGTCCATTCAGACGTGAGCTTCGGTGGCGTAGTGTACTGAGTCGCGGACTCGGACAGTGCTCGTGGGTTTGAGTCCTGCCGTGGGTGACAGATTTTTAATTTATTTATGTTCGAATTCAATTTCATTTTATATTAAAACAAACTCAGTGCTTATTTAAAAACAATGACCCCATACAATTGTTATCCCAACCCACACCAAAAAATGTCACAATTATTCTAAAGTTCCTTAAACAAACAAATATTATAAATAAAATCTAGAGATAACAAAAGAGTCGAAGGCCTCAGCAGCCAGTACTCTATAATTAAGTTAATTGTTGTAATTTAATATTATAAGTTAACTGTATATAAATAAATAAATAAATAAAATTATTTAAAATGTAATATTAACATTAAATGCTAAAATATAAATTATTTCTTTTACTTTTTAATTGAGCACTAAAACAAGCAATATGGCCATTTAGGAGGATAAAAACATAAGTGCGAGAGTGGCTCAACACGTTGAGCCTTTGTCTTTTGAAAATTTTTGCAATTTTGTCGCGGGTTCGATTCCCGGCGGGAACAACTTTTTTTCCAGCTGATTTTAAGTTTTTTTTTTTTAATTTTTACAATTTAATGAAATTGTTCTTTATGAATGTTATACTGACATTTAATTTTGAATACATGTTTAATCATTTCATTTAAATAATTTTATATTGGTATTTATATAAACGTTAAGTTAAAATTCTATGTTAAATTCATGTTTATTATAAATATACTGTGTAAATTTGAGCGGTGAAAAATTTAATATATAAGAGTTTATGATAATCTTTAATAGTATTTAGTTTTTAGAAGTGACTGATTTTGGATAGTAAGTACGGGGTCTCCGACAGTCGAGTATGCTCGACTGTAGCACCGGCCGACTAGTTAATAATGACTTCGCAAATACTGCCGTCTCTGAGGCATCACCATTAAGTATCCCTGCAGATTTACATCGTCCTACTATAGAAATTTCTATCTCAATCTCTACCCCTTTTAGTTCATCTCTATTCTGTCAGCAATCACCTCGTCATTGTTTTCGCAAGGGAAATTATTCATTGCTTAATGAACTTATCCTTGCTACCGACTGGTGTTTTTTAGAAAAAGCGACTGACATCGATATTGCCCTTATTTCTTTCTATGAGACCCTGAATGCACTCTTTCTAAATTATGTTCCACCGTCTGGTTCTATAAAGCTTTCCTGGTTAACCCCTAGACTTTCTTATTTAAAGAATATTAAATCTAAATATTTTTAAAAATATAAGAAGTCTGGTTGAAGTCTTGACTGGTCTAAGTACACAGTAGCCAAGTCGGACTTTGCCAATTTAAACTCGCTCTACTACGAGACCTATCTAACTCGATGCAAAAGACAGTCTCCCGTGACCCTTAACAATTTTATAAATTTGTTAACTTGAAGCGTAAGTCTCACGGTTTACCTTCCTCTTTTTTTTTATGGGATAGATATTGCCAGCAACGATTCTGCAGCCGCTGAACTATTTGCTTACTTTTTTCAATCCACCTACTCTCCAATCTCCACTTCCAACTCATCTTATCCTTATTCTATTTTTCAATCAAACATTATGTTTGCTCCCTCTATTTCTAATAACACTGAAGTCTCTTCTATTAGCTCTTTAAAATCTTCTTTCATTCCTGGGCCATAAAACATTCCTAGTTGTCTGCTTAAGGAATGCTGCTCTTCTTTAGCTGCTCCGTTGCATAAACTTTTTAATCTATCCCTTGAATCTTCAACCTTTCCAAATCTTTGAAAAGAATCTTATATCATTTCTCTCCACAAAAAAGGTGGTAAGTCTGATATTGCGAACTACAGAGGCATTGCAAAGCTATCAGCCATTCCTAAATTATTTTAAAAAATCCTGGTTTCGTCTTTGCAGCATCTCTGTAAATCGATAATTTCCCCTACTCAACACGGCTCAAGGGGCGGTCCACTATGGCCAACTTGCTTGAATTTAACCCTCCTGGTAAATGATGCATTTTCAGAGCAAAAGCAATCGGATGTCATACACACCGACTTCAGTAAAGCCTTTGACTCTGTGAACCATGACCTCTTAAATTACAAACTTAGTTGCATAGGTTTCCCCTCCGCCTTTTTACGTTGGGTTTCCACCTACTTAAAAGGTAGGACCAATTGGAACATAATCGTCTGCAAGACGATTTAAACGCTATGCAACTATGGTGCTCGGCCAATAAGTTGCATCTCAATTGTTCAAAGTGTATGTTCATGACACTTAGTCGTTCTAGGCCCTATTAAGCTTTAATACGATTGACAATATCTCTTTGAAACGTATTAAATCTGTGAAGGATCTTGGAGTTTTATTTTATTACAAATTATGCTTCAATTTACACATCTCCACTATAGGAGTACTTGGTTTCATTAAACGTTGGTCAAAAGAATTTAATGATCCTTTCACCACTAAACTTCTTTACGTCTCGTTAGTTCGTCCCATTCTGGAGTACTGTTCATGCATTTGGAGCCCGTAGTATCAAATGAGCCAGAATCGAATTAAATCATTTTCGCCTAACGTGGTTTTAGCTGGAATCCCAACCTTCGTTTACCACCGTACTCCAATAGGCTTCGTTTTCTCAATCTTCCGTCTTTAATTATTCGTAGTAAAACTCTTGGTGTTGTTTTTTATTTTCACAAATTGATTATTGGCGAGATCGATTCTAGTTCCCTTCTAGCCCGCCTAAACTTTTCTGACCCTCGCAGGTCTACTAGGAATTACAAGCCTTTATTTTTATCTACATGCACAGCTGATTACGATTAAAACGATTCGTTTCGTGTCTTATGGACTACCGATAAAAGCCTCTTTCACGTTTTCTCCTCAGAGCTCTCTCTCCCTTCCCTAAAATCCGCTGATTTTCATTACCTTTCGTTTAATTTCTGACCCTAGTTACACTATCTGATCGGGTTTTTCTCGGTTTTTCCCAATTTTCGCAATATTCCTCGACGTCTCCCAGGCCTTCGATCGAGTGTGGCTTGGTGGTCTCATGCATAAAATTAAATCGACGCTCCCAGCGTATACTCATAAGCTTCTCGAGTCGTACCTCTATAATAGAGTCCCAGGGTTTCCCAGGGAAGTGTATTGGGACCAACACTATACGTAATTTACACAGCGGACATCCCCATAAACGAGCGGCTAACAACATCTACGTTTCCCGCGACACAGCAATTCTTAGTCGTTCCCCATTAAAACAACAGCACGTCTACTTGAACTTTTGGCAGTAGTAGAGAAATGGCTAGCCAACAGTCGTATTAAAATAAATAAACAAAAGCGTAAACACATCACGTTTACTCTCAACATGCAAACATGTCCTCCGTTAGCACTGTCTATTACGCAACTCCCACAAGTCAATGAACTAACGTACATTGGCGTTCATCTTGATAGGCGGCTCACCTGGCATCGTCACCTTGAAGCATAGAAATCGCAGATTAAACTGAAAGCCAATAATCTCTGTTGGCTTTTGAACTCCCAATCTCCTCTCAGCTTGGACTATATGGTCTTACTTTACAATTCCACCATAAAACCAGTGGGGAAACGCCTACAGTAGCAATTTTGATATCATCCATATCATATTGATATCATATCATCCTCAAAAATCTTGGGGACTATCACTGGGGCACCATGGTACGTTCGAAACGAGTACATTCATAGAGAGTTGAACGTTATATACGTCAAAGATGAGACAAGGCAAAAGGCGAACTACAACATTAAGCTATCCTTGCACCCAAATCCTCTACCTCGGCGATTAACTCGGATTTGCAGTCAAACCCGCCTTAAACAAAACGATATTCCATCCCAGCAATAAACCCTTGGGGCACCGTAGATCATATTAGGTCAACATGACTGTTAGTTAAGCTTTTACTATAAGATTTGATAAACTTATTGTAAGTCCTCCTTGGAGAAGATTCAATGAATAAAGGCAAAATAAATTTTTAAAAAAAAAAGAAAAAAAAAAAATATTTTACATGTAAAAGTTAAAAAAATTAATCTTTTTTTTATCCGAAATATAAGTTTTTAATTTTTTCATCCGAAATATAAGTTTTTATTTTTTTCATCCTTTAAATACCATTATTTAAAATATGAAAAAGGTTAATTAAGCTTATTTAAAAAAAAAAAATAAAAAATTTAAAAATCTGATATGATACCTATAATATCGAAAACGTATGTAACTGGACTGCGCTCTTCCTCTTCTATCACCAATTTATTGCGAGGTTGCTTCAGCTTTTGGACTATAAGTGTGCTTAGGTGCACCAGGATGCATGAAAGACCGGAGTAATATCGTTAGAGAATTGATTAGCAAGGACTTCTGTGGTAGTGGGATGGAGTCCGAATGAGTTCAATTTTAGTTCTATTCCATCAAAGTAGATAAATAGCCTAATTTTAGTGATCTTTTATGGCATTTCTAATATAAAAAGTAAACAAGTAAACAGTCCCCATCCCCTTTGTCCCACAGTGCGACGGCCTTGCCGAAGGATTCCTCAAGGTGAGGAAAATTCGTCTTGGTTGGGCAAACTGCCGCTTGCGCCATAAAGATGCTCTAAGGAAAAGTGCCTTAACTTTGATTACATAGCTACCAGGTGCGGGGGCAAGCACGACGCACAGTGGGGCAGATCCTCATTTTGCGTTGCAAAACTCATGTCTTTTGAACAAGTGAAGATATTTTCAAAACTTAATAAGCATTTAATAGAAAACTTTATAAGCTTTAAAATGAATGTTTACACAGGGTGTTTGGCCCACAGGGCGACTCAGGGTTGTTGGCCAAAAATATTTTTAGTGCATATTTTACATGTTAAATTAAGAAAAAATCAATTTTTGTTTGCCCAAAATATACATTTTATTTTTTTTTCATATTTTTAACAACAATATTTATTTATTTAAAATAGTTTTGTTATGCTAGTTCAAAAAAAAAATAAATATATATATAAAACTCTCATATAATGCGTGGCATAGCGAAAGCGTATGTAATTGTACTGCGCTCTTCCTCTTCTATCACCATTTTTTTGCGAGATTGCACCAGTTTTTGTCCTATAACTTCCTTAGACGCAGCTGGACGCAAGAAAGACTGGGGTTATTTAGTGAGAGAATTGATTAGCGAAGACTCCTATGGTAGTGGGATCGACTCCAAATGAGTTCAATTTTTGTTCTATTCCATCAAAGTCAAAAAATAGCCCAATTTTAGTGCTTTTTTTAAACATCGCTGGGATAAAAGGTCAACAAGTGAAGAAACAAAATTTTACGGTGTTTAATTAGAAATACTTTCATATGAAAACAAAAACATAAAGATCGGTCATATAACTTGTCATGTAACCAGTTTTAAAATTTGCATTTTTTATAAGATTTTCACATTTTTGCTCGCACTAAAAAATGGGTCAGCTTTAAGAGGCTGTCACGCCCACAATTTTTACCTGATTTCAAAAAACTTTTGGATTCGTAATCTTTTAAGTTTTCTCTATCGACTGCCATTATTACTTTTGACGAACGCTTTCGTCAAAAAAATGATTTTTGCCACGCTTTTCGACCTCCTGCCCCAGTGGAGCGTTAAAAGGTTGATTTATTCTAAGCGGCGAACTGCATATGCACATAGCGGTAAGCAATCGCCAATTATTTTCTGTTGTTGAGTGGCCATCATCAGAGTTTTGGGATCAGCCCAAAACGTTCTTGAAAAATCTTGTTTTAAGATTTCCGTACTTGCGAAAACCGAACTTAAAATAAGATTTTTGTTATTAACCTTAGAAATTCCGAACTTAGATAGCTTTTGAGATCGTTTGTACTTTAGTATCGCCTGTTTAAGTAAGGAAATCGTTTATTTTTTCTGAGTGTAAGGTTGTTGTATTTTCCACTTTCGCTGTTGAGGTTGGTCAGGGCATAAGAGAGTGACGCGTTTTATTTTCGAAAAGAGTCATATACTCTAACGTTGGCGGCTTTGTTTGGCATATTTGTTTTGCGATCGACAGGTCTCTGCAAATACAAATTTCTTGAAAAGGAACCTTGGTTTAAAACAGAGTTTATTGCCTCGGCATAAATATAAAACAAAAATACCTTCGGACCGTGCAGACGTGTTTCTTTAAAGCGCTCCGAATTAATCAAAATTAAATAGTACTCAAGTGCAGTAAAAATATAAAATTAGGCCAAGAGCCCCATAGTGCGATGCGCACGACCATCCATTTAGTTTTGAAAGTGTAATTAAACAAATATATAAACTATTAGCAAATCAAATATAATTTGAATTGAGCAAGTGTTAACTTCAATGAGTCACTACGATACCCGTGCCCAACGTCAGCGCGAGCAAGACGAGCGGCGACTCTCTTTGGCGAAAAATAACGCTTACTTTAGCTTTGTCGCAGAAGCAAAACCACCAACGCAACACACAACAGCCGAAAAATCAAAGCAGAACCTCTTAGCCGTAGAAGATGTGAGAGCGCGTTCTTGCTCTCCGATTTTACCAACTACAACTCCAAAAACCTGGAGCGAAGAGTGTGCCTCTCCATTACCGACCCCCTCACCGCGGAATCCCCTATCACCACCAAACTTGCCCGTACAAGTCGCTGCTGCTAACGCTACGGCAACAACAACGTTAACTGTGTCAACAGTCGTCGTACCATCTTTTGCTGACCAAGCGCAAGCTCTTTCAACTACTGCTTCGATTGCA
This sequence comes from Drosophila falleni, assembly GCA_035045575.1. Taxonomy (NCBI): domain Eukaryota; kingdom Metazoa; phylum Arthropoda; class Insecta; order Diptera; family Drosophilidae; genus Drosophila; species Drosophila falleni. The sequence continues at coordinate 1,854,781 of JAWNOV010000056.1, read as the reverse complement.
AGCGCAGCGTCAAAAGCAGCGGGTCCGGCTAGGCAGACCGGAATGGATCGCTACATTCAAATAAAGCGAAAACTTAGCCCACAAAAAACACGGGAAAATAAATCAAAAATTAACCGCGGTAACTCAAACCAAACTGCTGGGGACCAAGTAAACACCAACAATAGGTTTGCACCGCTGGCTGATACTATCAACGACCAGCCTACCGAAGCTGAAAATGGACCAAAAAAACTAAAGCCCCCACCTATATTCATTCGGGAAAAGATATCCAACGCATTAGTGAACAAGATCGTTGACCTAGTTGGAAACAACAATTTTCATGTCGTTCCTTTAATTAAAGGGAACATTCACGAAATCAAGCTTCAATCAAAAGACGAGGAGCATTTCCGTAAAATCTCCAAGTATCTAAATGAAGCTAAGAAAAACTTCTACACTTATCAACTAAAAAGCAGCAAGGGCCTGCAGGTTGTAATTAAAGGTATTGAACCGGATGTAACCCCTTCCGAGGTCGCAAGTGCGTTAAAAGAGAAGGGCTTTCTCGCTAAGAGAGTTACAAATATCTTAAACAAAAACAAAATTCCGCAACCTCTCTTCAAAGTTGAGCTGGAGCCAGATAGTAAAGCTCCAAAGAAAAATGAAGTGCACCCGATCTACAAACTACAGCTCCTGTTGCATCGCCGGATCACTGTTGAGGAACCACACAAACGGAATGGTCCAGTTCAATGCTCAAACTGCCAGGAATATGGGCATACCAGGACGTACTGCACGCTACGTTCGGTATGTGTAGCTTGTGGAGACTCCCATGGTCCTGATTCCTGCCAAGTCAACAAGAATGACCCTAGTACAAAAAAGTGCGGAAACTGCGGTGGAAATCACACAGCTAATTACAGAGGCTGTCCAGTGTACAAGGAACTAAAAAGCCGCATCCGACGTGTACCAACAGCACGCCATCCGCACCTGCTAGGTGCAACTATAGCTTCCCAAACTACACCCGACGTCTTCTTCGCCAAAGCAGCCAGGTCCTCATTTGGTCCCGCGAACACTGTCAACGGCATATCTTTCGCCAATGTTTTAAAATCTGGCCTTCAAAAATCAGCTCCCTCAGCAGCGCCCCCAAGGGTAATACAAGAAGATTCGAGTATGGATAACGCGCAGCAGCCCATGCAGCAGTCACAAAGCCCTATTGAAACGATGATCTTCACCCTACAACAAAGTATGATGGAGTTCATGTCGTTTATGAGATCAACTATGCAAAATCTTATGCAAAATCAAAACACCTTGATACAGATGCTTGCATCTCAACAATCCAAATAATCAATGGCGCCCCTACGAATATCTCTGTGGAACGCCAATGGTGTTTCACGGCATAAACTTGAACTTACCCAATTCCTACACGACAATCACATTGATGTAATGCTGCTTTCTGAGACGCACCTTACTAACAAATACAACTTTCAAATACGTGGATACGTATTCTACGGCACAGATCATCCGGATGGAAAAGCACATGGTGGTACCGGTATTTTAATAAGAAACCGCATCAAACACGAATTCCACAAAAGGTTTGCGGCAAACTATCTACAAGCCACATCTATAATTGTACAATCGGACATCCGCAATCTTACTATAGCCGCTGTATATTGTCCTCCCCGCTTTACAATCTCTGAAGATCAATTCATGCAATTCTACAATTCACTGGGACAGCGATTTATAGCAGCAGGAGACTACAATGCGAAACACCCGCACTGGGGTTCTCGCCTTGTGACCGCAAAAGGAAGGCAGCTATACAACGCAATCATCAAGCCAAGCAACAAACTCAACTATGTTTCTCCGGGTAGTCCTACATACTGGCCAGCAGACCCCAACAAACAACCAGACTTAATAGATTTTGCTGTGACAAAAAACATCCCACGCAATCTGATAAGCGCCGTAGCACTTCCGGATCTTTCATCCGACCACTCCCCCGTGTTATTAAATCTACTCCAATCCCCGGAATATGTGGAATATTCTAATAGACTCACAACACACAGAACCAACTGGCTTAAGTACAAGAAATACGTTAGCTCTCACCTCGATCTTGCTCCGCAGTTCAACATCGAAGCGGACATCGACTGCTCTGCTGACTTATTAGAATCAGTACTTGTTGCAGCAGCTAAGATCTCTACTCCACAACGCGCGCATGTGCAGACGAATAAACGTAAAACTAATCTTCAAATAGAACAACTTGTTCTGGAAAAGCGACGATTGCGACGTGAATGGCAGTCTCACCGGTCGCCATCTACAAAACAACGCTTTAAAGATGCTTCACGCAGGCTCAGCAAAGCTCTTAAGCATGAAGAAGCAGATGCCCAACGCCGCTACATAGAGCAATTATCACCAACCAGTACCAAGCATCCTTTGTGGAGGGCTCACCCTACACTCAGTGCGCCGATCGAAACGGTAACGCCTATAAGAAACTCGTCAGGCTGTTGGGCCCGTAGCGACAAAGACAGAGCTAACACATTTGCTGCTCACCTACGTCATGTATTCCAACCAAACCCCGCAACAAATTCGTTTTTACTATCATCCTGTGTATCTGATAGTCCTGGCGAGCCTGAACCACCTGAATTTCGTCCAAATGAAATTGTAAAAGTCATAAAAGAACAGATGAAACCAAAGAAAGCTCCAGGCTGCGATCTAATAACTCAAGAAATGATCATTGAACTTCCAAACTGTGCTATTTCCCTCATCTGTAAACTTTTCAACGCGATTACAACCATCGGCTACTTCCCAAAAAAATGGAAGAAATCGGTCATTATAATGATTCCCAAACCAGGAAAAGACCATACAATACCATCATCGTACAGACCAATTAGCCTACTACCGTGCTTGTCTAAGCTTTTTGAAAAATGCCTCTTGACGCGCATAATTCCTCATCTGAGAAGACACAACACAATCCCAACACATCAATTTGGCTTCCGAGAAAAGCATGGAACTATCGAGCAAGTTAACCGAATAACATCAGAAATACGTACAGCATACGAACATCGGGAATACTGCAGCGCAATATTCCTCGACGTCTCCCAGGCCTTCGATCGAGTGTGGCTTGAAGGTCTCATGCATAAAATCAAATCGACGCTCCCAGTGTACACTCATAAGCTTCTCGAGTCGTACCTCTACAATAGAGTCTTCGCAGTGAGATGCAACACCACTACATCTGATGATCATATTATAGAAGCTGGAGTTCCCCAGGGAAGTGTATTGGGACCAACACTATACATAATTTACACAGCGGACATCCCCATAAACGAGCGGCTAACAACATCTACGTTTGCCGACGACACCGCAATTCTTAGTCGTTCCAGATGCCCCATTGAAGCAACAGCACGTCTATCTGAACATTTGGCGGTAGTAGAGAAATGGCTAGCCGACTGGCGTATTAAAATAAATAACCAAAAGTGTAAACATATCACGTTTACTCTCAACATGCAAACATGTCCTCCGTTAGCACTGTCTAATACGCAACTCCCACAAGCCAAAGAAGTAACGTACCTTGGCGTTCATCTTGATAGGCGGCTTACCTGGCGTCGCCACCTTGAAGCAAAAAAAACGCAGATTAAGCTAAAAGCTAATAACCTTTATTGGCTTTTGAATCCCCGATCTCCTCTCAGCTTAGACTACAAGGTCCTACTCTACAATTCCACCATAAAACCAGTGTGGACCTACGGCTCGCAGCTGTGGGGAAACGCGTGCAGTAGCAATATTGATGTCATCCAGCGAGCACAATCAAAAATCCTGAGGACTATCACTGGGGCACCATGGTATGTTCGAAACGAGAACATTCATAGAGATTTGAACGTTATATATGTCAAAGATGAGATAGCAAGACAAAAAGCGAGCTACAACATTAAACTATCTTCACACCCAAATCCTCTTGCTCAAGGGTTAACTCGGGTTTGCAGTCGGACCCGCCTTAAACGAAACGACCGTCCAGCCCAGCAATAAACCCTTGGGGCACCGTAGATCATATTAAGTCAACATGACTGTTAGTTAAGCTTAAAATATAAGATTTGATAAACTTATTGTAAGTCTCCCTTGGAGAAGATTCAATAAATAAAGGCAAAGTAATAAAAAAAAAAAAAAAAAAAAAAAAGAAAATGTTAAAAATTAAAAAAAAAAATGTTAAAAACTGTTAAAAAAAAACTTTTTTATTTTGTAAATAATTTCAACTTGTTAAACTTTAAATTTGTATTAAAATTCTAACATTTTTTTTTTGTATTTTTATCTTTTTTAAATTTTCTTAACGTTGTTTTTTAAGTTTTTTCATTTTATTTGTTTTTAAATTTTTTTTTCTTATTAAATAAGTTTAAAAAAAAAAATTAACATTAATAAAAACTAGATGGACGGAGCTACAGTCGAGCACTCTCGACTGTCGAAGACCCCATACTTACTATGGAAAAAGCTAAGACTACTCAAACTCAAAAATATTCTGCTCACTTGACGCCTTTGCAGAGCGCTGTATTCTATTTTCGACAAAGTTAGATACAGATTGTATCAGATTGGTTACGATATCTCAAAAAACATAAAAGTTTTTCATACTTAGACTTGATTTTCACCCGATCGGTCCTATGACAGCTATATGATATAGTAGTTCGGCTTAAAGCAACTTTGGACAGGATATATAAAACCAAGTAACATGCATATTTAATCAGTTTGGCTACGATATCTCATTAAACAAAAAAGTTTTTTATACAAAGACTTGGTTTTCACCTGATTGGTCCTATGACATCTGTATGATATAGTGGTCCGATTTAAACCAACTTTGGACAGGATATATAAAGCCAAGTAACATGCACATTCAATCAGTTTGTGTTGTAATATTTATCCCTAATAACAATACATATAAATCAGTTTAAGTAGTTTAAGTTGTTTTATATTTCAATTATTAATTATTATTTTATGAGCTCGTCGACACACGCCACATGCACATCACAAATCAAAAAGGAAAGAGAGAGATCAAAGTGTGACCAGATTGTAGTTCTTAAAAAATACATAATAAGTGTTGTGTAATGTTGTTTTTGAATAAGGAATGGGCATATTCGATACGCCCCCTCAAAAATAACATTCCATATTATTAAACAAAACTTAAAGATCATTACTTATTTCATTCCTTCATTACCTATTCTAATGTGGCTAATGTGCATTCTGGGAGATACATTATGATCCAGCATTTGCTGCAAGGATCCGGGGAAAACCCAGAAAAACCCGGTCAGATTATTATGATCTAAATTACCTTAACAATAGCAAAAAACAAAAAAAAAACTTTAATTAAATGAACTTAGTTCATATTTCAATTCAATAGTAAGTTAAACAACTACAAAAAAAATTCAGCATATAGGTATAATTGAGTCAGCTAGTCCCAGTTCGTTTCGTTACTTCAAAAATCTTGCTGCTGGCAACGGATTCGTGAAGACGTCTGCAAGTTGATTATCTGTGGATATATTCTCAATGCAAATAACATTATTCTCTATTTGCTCTGTTGCAAAATGATATTTAATATCGATATGTTTAGTTCTTTTATGACATGAGGGATTATTTGCTATACTTATACTGCCTTGGTTGTCTTCGTAAATTTTAAGTCGAACGTGTACGTAGCATTATGTACATTAAACAACCGATAAGGTTTCGACAGGGTGCATTGCAATTTTCATCTGAGTTAAGCAATTCATAATTTAGTTTGCTTTGTAAAGGGGTGCTGACTCCATTGCAATCGTCCATATTAAATTTACTTAACAGTCTTTTTATGTAAGCGGACTGACTTAAGCTGATTGTATTTTCATCCATTTCAATTCTAATTCCAATAAAGTGACGTATTTCGTTTAAATCTGTCATTCTAAACTTTACCATTAGATACTTTTTAAAATTGTTAATTCTTTCCATTTCTCCTGTTGCTATTACTTCGTCATCGACATATAACAATACATATATGTTTTTCTTGATGTCTCCTTTACTTAAAATATATATGCAGCGATCCACAGGAGAGTTTACAAAATCGCATTCTTTCAATACATGTTCAAACACCTCAAACCAGCGTCTAGCTGCTTGTTTGAGTCCGTAAATGGCTTTGTTCAATTTACATACATTTAAATTACTGCTCGATACACCCTGAGGTAGTTGCATGTATATTTCCTCATTTAATGTGCCATTCAAAAATGCAGTCTTTACATCCATATTGAACTGATAATGAAAGTATAAATCGAAAACTCGAAATCCTTGCAACAGAAGCAAATGTTTCCTCATAATCGACTTGATACTTTTGAGTAAAACCTCGCGCAACTAGCCTTGCTTTATATTTTATTGGATTTCCTAGTTCATTATATTTCAGAGAAAATACCCATTTACTATCGACAATATTCTTGTTTCCAGGATTCTTAACAATTGTCCAAGTATTATAAATTTCATGAGCCTCCAACTCTGCTTTTATAGCTTCCTCCCAAAGTAATTTATCATTTATACTTTTTATGTCATCGAAAGTAATAGGAACATCATTAAAAACGGTATAGGCATTTAATATAAATCTACTTAATTCATATTCATATTCATAAATTTACACAGCGGACATCCCCATAAACGAGCGGCTAACAACATCTACGTTTCCCGCGACACAGCAATTCTTAGTCGTTCCCCATTAAAACAACAGCACGTCTACTTGAACTTTTGGCAGTAGTAGAGAAATGGCTAGCCAACAGTCGTATTAAAATAAATAAACAAAAGCGTAAACACATCACGTTTACTCTCAACATGCAAACATGTCCTCCGTTAGCACTGTCTATTACGCAACTCCCACAAGTCAATGAACTAACGTACATTGGCGTTCATCTTGATAGGCGGCTCACCTGGCATCGTCACCTTGAAGCATAGAAATCGCAGATTAAACTGAAAGCCAATAATCTCTGTTGGCTTTTGAACTCCCAATCTCCTCTCAGCTTGGACTATATGGTCTTACTTTACAATTCCACCATAAAACCAGTGGGGAAACGCCTACAGTAGCAATTTTGATATCATCCATATCATATTGATATCATATCATCCTCAAAAATCTTGGGGACTATCACTGGGGCACCATGGTACGTTCGAAACGAGTACATTCATAGAGAGTTGAACGTTATATACGTCAAAGATGAGACAAGGCAAAAGGCGAACTACAACATTAAGCTATCCTTGCACCCAAATCCTCTACCTCGGCGATTAACTCGGATTTGCAGTCAAACCCGCCTTAAACAAAACGATATTCCATCCCAGCAATAAACCCTTGGGGCACCGTAGATCATATTAGGTCAACATGACTGTTAGTTAAGCTTTTACTATAAGATTTGATAAACTTATTGTAAGTCCTCCTTGGAGAAGATTCAATGAATAAAGGCAAAATAAATTTTTAAAAAAAAAAGAAAAAAAAAAATATTTTACATGTAAAAGTTAAAAAAATTAATCTTTTTTTTATCCGAAATATAAGTTTTTAATTTTTTCATCCGAAATATAAGTTTTTATTTTTTTCATCCTTTAAATACCATTATTTAAAATATGAAAAAGGTTAATTAAGCTTATTTAAAAAAAAAATAAAAAATTTAAAAATCTGATATGATACCTATAATATCGAAAACGTATGTAACTGGACTGCGCTCTTCCTCTTCTATCACCAATTTATTGCGAGGTTGCTTCAGCTTTTGGACTATAAGTGTGCTTAGGTGCACCAGGATGCATGAAAGACCGGAGTAATATCGTTAGAGAATTGATTAGCAAGGACTTCTGTGGTAGTGGGATGGAGTCCGAATGAGTTCAATTTTAGTTCTATTCCATCAAAGTAGATAAATAGCCTAATTTTAGTGATCTTTTATGGCATTTCTAATATAAAAAGTAAACAAGTAAACAGTCCCCATCCCCTTTGTCCCACAGTGCGACGGCCTTGCCGAAGGATTCCTCAAGGTGAGGAAAATTCGTCTTGGTTGGGCAAACTGCCGCTTGCGCCATAAAGATGCTCTAAGGAAAAGTGCCTTAACTTTGATTACATAGCTACCAGGTGCGGGGGCAAGCACGACGCACAGTGGGGCAGATCCTCATTTTGCGTTGCAAAACTCATGTCTTTTGAACAAGTGAAGATATTTTCAAAACTTAATAAGCATTTAATAGAAAACTTTATAAGCTTTAAAATGAATGTTTACACAGGGTGTTTGGCCCACAGGGCGACTCAGGGTTGTTGGCCAAAAATATTTTTAGTGCATATTTTACATGTTAAATTAAGAAAAAATCAATTTTTGTTTGCCCAAAATATACATTTTATTTTTTTTCATATTTTTAACAACAATATTTATTTATTTAAAATAGTTTTGTTATGCTAGTTCAAAAAAAAAAATAAATATATATATAAAACTCTCATATAATGCGTGGCATAGCGAAAGCGTATGTAATTGTACTGCGCTCTTCCTCTTCTATCACCATTTTTTTGCGAGATTGCACCAGTTTTTGTCCTATAACTTCCTTAGACGCAGCTGGACGCAAGAAAGACTGGGGTTATTTAGTGAGAGAATTGATTACCGAAGACTCCTATGGTAGTGGGATCGACTCCAAATGAGTTCAATTTTTGTTCTATTCCATCAAAGTCAAAAAATAGCCCAATTTTAGTGCTTTTTTTAAACATCGCTGGGATAAAAGGTCAACAAGTGAAGAAACAAAATTTTACGGTGTTTAATTAGAAATACTTTCATATGAAAACAAAAACATAAAGATCGGTCATATAACTTGTCATGTAACCAGTTTTAAAATTTGCATTTTTTATAAGATTTTCACATTTTTGCTCGCACTAAAAAATGGGTCAGCTTTGAGAGGCTGTCACGCTCACAATTTTTACCTGATTTCAAAAAACTTTTGGATTCGTAATCTTTTAAGTTTTCTCTATCGACTGCCATTATTACTTTTGACGAACGCTTTCGTCAAAAAAATGATTTTTGCCACGCTTTTCGACCTCCTGCCCCAGTGGAGCGTTAAAAGGTTGATTTATTCTAAGCGGCGAACTGCATATGCACATAGCGGTAAGCAATCGCCAATTATTTTCTGTTGTTGAGTGGCCATCATCAGAGTTTTGGGATCAGCCCAAAACGTTCTTGAAAAATCTTGTTTTAAGATTTCCGTACTTGCGAAAACCGAACTTAAAATAAGATTTTTGTTATTAACCTTAGAAATTCCGAACTTAGATAGCTTTTGAGATCGTTTGTACTTTAGTATCGCCTGTTTAAGTAAGGAAATCGTTTATTTTTTCTGAGTGTAAGGTTGTTGTATTTTCCACTTTCGCTGTTGAGGTTGGTCAGGGCATAAGAGAGTGACGCGTTTTATTTTCGAAAAGAGTCATATACCCTAACGTTGGCGGCTTTGTTTGGCATATTTGTTTTGCGATCGACAGGTCTCTGCAAATACAAATTTCTTGAAAAGGAACCTTGGTTTAAAACAGAGTTTATTGCCTCGGCATAAATATACATCTTTAGAAAATGTTAAAAATTAAAAAAAAAATGTTAAAAACTGTTAAAAAAAACTTTTTTATTTTGTAAATAATTTCAACTTGTTAAACTTTAAATTTGTATTAAAATTCTAACATTTTTTTTTTTTGTATTTTTATCTTTTTTAAATTTTCTTAACGTTGTTTTTTAAGTTTTTCCATTTTATTTGTTTTTAAATTTTTTTTTCTTATTATATAAGTTTAAAAAAAAAAATTAACATTAATAAAAACTAGATGGACGGAGCTACAGTCGAGCACTCTCGACTGTCGAAGACCCCATACTTGCTATGGAAAAAGCTAAGACTACTCAAATTAAAAAATATTCTGCTCACTTGACGCCTTTGCAGAGCGCTGTATTCTATTTTCGACAAAGTTAGATACAGATTGTATCAGATTGGTTACGATATCTCAAAAAACATAAAAGTTTTTCATACTTAGACTTGATTTTCACCCGATCGGTCCTATGACAGCTATATGATATAGTAGTTCGGCTTAAAGCAACTTTGGACAGGATATATAAAACCAAGTAACATGCATATTTTATCAGTTTGGCTACGATATCTCATTAAACAAAAAAGTTTTTTATACAAAGACTTGGTTTTCACCTGATCGGTCCTATGACATCTGTATGATATAGTGGTCCGATTTAAACCAACTTTGGACAGGATATATAAAGCCAAGTAACATGCACATTCAATCAGTTTGTGTTGTAATATTTATCCCTAATAACAATACATATAAATCAGTTTAAGTAGTTTAAGTTGTTTTATATTTCAATTATTAATTATTATTTTATGAGCTCGTCGACACACGCCACATACACATCACAAATCAAAAAGGAAAGAGAGAGATCAAAGTGTGACCAGATTGTAGTTCTTAAAAAATACATAATAAGTGTTGTGTAATGTTGTTTTTGAATAAGGAATGGGCATATTCGATACGCCCCCTCAAAAATAACATTCCATATTATTAAACAAAACTTAAAGATCATTACTTATTTCATTCCTTCATTACCTATTCTAATGTGGCTAATGTGCATTCTGGTAGATACATTATGATCCAGCATTTGCTGCAAGGATCCGGGGAAAACCCAGAAAAACCCGGTCAGATTATTATGATCTAAATTACCTTAACAATAGCAAAAAACAAAAAAAAAACTTTAATTAAATGAACTTAGTTCATATTTCAATTCAATAGTAAGTTAAACAACTACAAAAAAAATTCAGCATATAGGTATAATTGAGTCAGCCAGTCCCAGTTCGTTTCGTTACTTCAAAAATCTTGCTGCTGGCAACGGATTCGTGAAGACGTCTGCAAGTTGATTATCTGTGGATATATTCTCAATGCAAATAACATTATTCTCTATTTGCTCTGTTGCAAAATGATATTTAATATCGATATGTTTAGTTCTTTTATGACATGAGGGATTATTTGCTATACTTATACTGCCTTGGTTGTCTTCGTAAATTTTAAGTCGAACGTGTACGTAGCATTATGTACATTAAACAACCGATAAGGTTTCGACAGGGTGCATTGCAATTTTCATCTGAGTTAAGCAATTCATAATTTAGTTTGCTTTGTAAAGGGGTGCTGACTCCATTGCAATCGTCCATATTAAATTTACTTAACAGTCTTTTTATGTAAGCGGACTGACTTAAGCTGATTGTATTTTCATCCATTTCAATTCTAATTCCTATAAAGTGACGTATTTCGTTTAAATCTGTCATTCTAAACTTTACCATTAGATACTTTTTAAAATTGTTAATTCTTTCCATTTCTCCTGTTGCTATTACTTCGTCATCGACATATAACAATACATATATGTTTTTCTTGATGTCTCCTTTACTTAAAATATATATGCAGCGATCCACAGGAGAGTTTACAAAATCGCATTCTTTCAATACATGTTCAAACACCTCAAACCAGCGTCTAGCTGCTTGTTTGAGTCCGTAAATGGCTTTGTTCAATTTACATACATTTAAATTACTGCTCGATACACCCTGAGGTAGTTGCATGTATATTTCCTCATTTAATGTGCCATTCAAAAATGCAGTCTTTACATCCATTTGGTGTATTTTCAAATTATATTGAACTGATAATGAAAGTATAAATCGAAAACTCGAAATCCTTGCAACAGAAGCAAATGTTTCCTCATAATCGACTTGATACTTTTGAGTAAAACCTCGCGCAACTAGCCTTGCTTTATATTTTATTGGATTTCCTAGTTCATTATATTTCAGAGAAAATACCCATTTACTATCGACAATATTCTTGTTTTCAGGATTCTTAACAATTGTCCAAGTATTATAAATTTCATGAGCCTCCAACTCTGCTTTTATAGCTTCCTCCCAAAGTAATTTATCATTTATACTTTTTATGTCATCGAAAGTAATAGGAACATCATTAAAAACGGTATAGGCATTTAATATAAATCTACTTAAATTCATATCTTCACTGTAAGATATCTTTGGCTTGCTCTTTAGCCTTTCACTCCTTCTATTTACATTTTCAATATCCTTATTGCTGTTGTCAATATCACCACTTACACTAGGCAACAAAATCGCACTTTTTGCGAGTTACAGAAACCAAACCCACTTTTTTGGATAGATTTGGGGCCAAAACCGACGAAAAATATTTTTATTTTTTTTTTTTTGTGAGATTTTTTTTTTAGAATTTTTCAAAATTTGGCTTCACATGGCAGCTATATGTTATAGTGGTCCAATTCCAGCCAAGTTTGGACAGGTTGTATAAGACGATACGAGATTCTTAATTTGTAATTTGGTACAGATAACTTTAAAAATAAAAAAAGATTTCAAACTAAAGCTTGCTAATCGACTGTTTGTGTCGATCGTTCCTATGGCAGCTATATGATATAGTGGTTCGATTTGAACCAACTTTAGTCACAATGTGTAAAACAATAACAAATTTAAATTCTGTAAGTTTGGTTGGGATATCTCAAAAAACACAAAAAATTTTCATACTAAAAAGTCGACAAAAACATGCCTCGATTCAACATAATATCATATCGCCGTCTCACCATAGATTTTAATGAATCATATCTTAAACAACGCGTAATTACAACAGCTACGCAAATAAAATAGTTAATAAAATGTAAAAAAATTGTTTCGAATTTTCCTTGAATTTTTTTGTGAAAAAAGCTAAGAAAAAAGCCAAGAAAAAATCATAAATTTCTTAATTCAAAAATTGATATCTCTTAAACTATTGGTTTAAATCTAAGACTGTGTATAAATAAAATATAGATATATTCATTAGCTTTTATATAAAGTACAGCTTTGATAAATCGGTTTTGGCATTCTCGAGTAATGATTACAAACGTGGGCGCACCTCTAAAAAAAAGGAATAAAAAAGACAGATTTTTGAAAAATTCTAAAAAAAAAAATCTTACCATTAAAAAAAAAAAACTGTTTTTCGTCGGTTTTGGCCCCAAATCTATCCAAAAAAGTGGTTTTGGTTGTAACTTTTGGGCTGTTGCCTAGTGTTATAGCTGAACTCTTATCAGTTCCAATTTCACTAGGCTGCTGAGTCTCTTTACGTTCCGTACTTTCATTCGGAAACTTTTCATTCTAACATTCCTTACTCTCGTTCAGGAATTCTTCGCTTTCACTTTCCTTACTGTCTTTCAGGATTTCTATTTTATCGCACTCCTTACTTTCATTCAGGAATTCTTCATGCTCATTTTCCTTACTTTCTTTCAGGAACTCTTCATGCTCATTTTCCTTACTATCTTTCAGGAATTCTTCATGCTTATTTTCCTTACTAACTTACAGGAATTCAGATTCATTTTTAGCAGCTCTAGAATTTAACATATTGGTTTCATCGACAACAACATCTCGTGCAACAATAAATTTTTCATGAATAGAATCCCATAGTTTATAACCATTCGGTTCATATCCAACAAGAACGCACTTATACGACTTATCATCAAATTTTCTTTTTCTATTCTTATTGTGAACATATACAGTCGAACCAAATACTTTCAAATGTTTTAGATTAGGCTTTCTATTGTGCCACATCTCATAAGGCGTCTTTTCACTTTCAATAAGTGCTCTACTGGGAGTTCTGTTGACTAAGTATGTTGCAGTTAGGACAGCTTCACCCCAGAAGATTTTATTTAATTTTAAACTAATTATCATGGCACGGGCCTTTTCAGTAAGAGTTCTTATCATTCGTTCTGAAACCCATTTGCTGAGGAGTGTGCGGCACTGTTAGGTGATAAGTAATCCCTTTTTGAACACAAAATTCACGCATGCCATTTGACAAATACTCCCTACCATTGTCAATATACAAATTAACCATCTTGAGATTAAAATGTGCTTCGCTCTTAGCTAAAAAATCTTTAAACATATCAAAAACGTCTGATTTGTTTTTGATTAGGTAGGTTACACAATAATGTGTATATTGGTCTACAAAGATTACATAGTAATTTTTTTCATTTATTGTAGACGGTGTAATTGGGCCACAGACATCTGAATGGACTACAAATAAAGGTCTCTTTATATAACTTTTATCTTAAGATTTGTTAAATGGCAACCTAGCTTGCTTGCCATTCAAACAAGATTCACATATTTCTTCGGACCACTTTAAATTATTCAGAAGACGGCTATCATTGAAAAAATTCTTACTTTTTATTTCTAATAACACTAGGCAACAAAATCGCACTTTTTGCGAGTTACAGAAACCAAACCCACTTTTTTGGATAGATTTGGGGCCAAACCGACGAAAAACATTTTATTTTTTTTTTTATTTGGTGAGATTTTTTTTTTTGAATTTTTCAAAATTTGGCTTTTTTTTAATACTTTTTTTTCAGAGGTGCGCCCACATTTGTCATCATTACACGAAAATGCCAAAACCGATTTATCAAAACTTTACTTTATCTAAATGCTAATGAATATATCTATATTTCATTTATACACAGTCTTAGATTTAAACCAGTAGTTTAAGAGATATCAAGCTTTTCTTTAAGCTTTTTTTACTTAAAAATTCGAGGAAAAGTCGAAACAATTTTTTTTCATTTTATTATCTATTTTATTTGCGTAGCTGTTATAATTAATAATTTAAGATATGATTCATTAAAATAGTTGTGGAGCGGCATGACCTTAAGTATGAAAATTTTTTGTGTTTTTTGAGATATCCCAACCAAACTCACAGGATTTGAATTTGTTATTGTTTTACACATTATGATCAAAGTTGGTTCAAATCGGTTAACTAATTCATATAGCTGCCATAGGAACGATCGGTCAAAAATCAAGTTTTAGTATGAAAAACTTTTTTGTTTTTTATGATATTTCAACTAAACTGACAGAATATGCATTTAAGAGGGTCATTTGAACATTTTAATTTGTTTTTATATTTATAGCTATATTAATTACCCATTGTTAAGTATGTTTACCGTTAAAATCTATGAAAAGATAGCTAAGATATTAGTATATAAACAATGAAACAAGTTTTTCGCAAAGGTTGATTTTCGACTGATCGGTCCCATGGCAGCTATATGTTATAGTGGTCCGATTCCAGCCAAATTTGGACAGGTTGTATAAGACGATACGAGATTCTTAATTTGTAATTTGGTACAGATAACATTAAAAATAAAAAAAATTTTCAAACTAAAGCTTGCTAATCGACTGTTCGTATCGATCGTTCCTATGGCAGCTATATGGTATAGTGCTCCGATTTCAACCAAATTCGGTAAGGACGTGAAGAGCAATTAAAAATACTCAATTCATGAGTTTTATTGAGGTATCTCAAAAACAGAAAAAGTTTTTCATACTAAAACTTGATTTTAGACCGATCGGTCATATGGCAGCTATATGATATATTGGACAGACTCGAACCAAAAATAGAATACACAATGTGTGAGGTTGGTTAAAATATCTTAAAAAATAAAAAAGTTTTTCATACTAAAGGTGGATTTTTGGCCGATCGTTCCTATAGCAGCTATATTGAATTGTGATCCGATTTGAACCAAATTTGGTAGGGATATATAACACATTTCCAGGTACACAACCTGTGCGATTCGTTGATATATCTCAAGAAATAACACAACCTTTCAAACTAAGCATGGATTTTTGACCGATCGTTCCTATGGCAGCTATATGATATAATGGTTCGATTTGAACCAACTTTGGTCACAATGTGTAAAACAATAACAAATTCAAATTCTGTAAGTTTGGTTGGGATATCTCAAAAAACACAAAAAATTTTCATACTAAAGGTCATGCCACACCACAACGAAGTCAAAAAAGTCGACAAAAACATGCCTCGATTCAACATAATACCATATCGCCGTCTCACCATAGATGAGTTAATGAGTCATATCTTAAACAACGCGTAATTACAACAGCTACGCAAATAAAATAGTTAATAAAATGTAAAAAAATTGTTTCGAATTTTCCTCGAATTTTTATGTGAAAAAAGCTAAGAAAAAAGCAAAGAAAAAATCATCATTTTCTTAATTCAAAAATTGATATCTCTTAAACTACTAGTTTAAAGCTAAGACTGTGTATAAATGAAATATAGATATATTCATTAGCTTTAAGATAAAGTAAAGCTTTGATAAATCGGTTTTGGCATTCTCGAGTAATAATTACAAATGTGGGCGCCCCTCTAAAAAAAAGGAATAAAAAAAAGACAGATTTTTGAAAAATTCTAAAAAAAAATCTCACCATAAAAAAAAAAAAATGTTTTTCGTCGGCTTTGGCCCCAAATCTATCCAAAAAAGTGGTTTTGGTTCTTGTAACTTTTGGGCTGTTGCTTAGTGTAATTTACCATTACTTATATGACCTAACCTCTCATGCCATAATCGAAAACAATTTTTACTTTGTGCATTAGCTGTATATGCTTGAAATTTAATAACAGGTACATTATTTCACATACCTGAATTCTTGTCCCCTATAACCCCGTCTTTGGTTATAGTCATTCCATTCTTGTCAAACTCGATTGATATTTATGACTCCTGGAGTCGCTTTACTGATATCAGATTTCCAGCAGCCTCCTTGCAGTATAGGACATCCTCCAAAGTAATATTTTGTCCGTTGAAGAGGCGCACAATTTCCCGCTTTGTAGCGTAGATATATGTGCCTTGCTTGGCCACAGCAATCTTGAGTGGATACTCCAACTCCACACTGTCAACAAACAGCGACTCATCGTTTATTAGATGGTCAGTGGCACCAGAATCAAGGATAAATCCAAACTTGTCCGTATTTGAATTTATTTGATATGTTTTTAACATGAACGCGAGACCGTGCTGCGACGTGGCGACTTGAGCTTGTCTATTTTCTTTATTATTATTATCATTCAATGTCTTTTTAAATTGATAACAATCTTTCTTTATGTGTCCTTCTTATGAAAGTGATGACATTTTATATTATGATTGGATTTTCCCTTAAATGTTTTCTTTGGTTAAGTCACCTTATTTTTAAATGCGTTATTTTCATGCCTTCATGACTTTCCTGCTTGTATCAACACTGTCGTTTTTAATTTTTATTTCATGGTCGAGCAATCTATTTTTGACAAATGCTAGAGGTCAAGTTTCTACGGCTAATGTTTCTATTGCTGTGATCACTCCATTATAAGATGATGGCAGTGTAAGCAACAAATGCGAAACTTTGTCCATTTCTTCGATTCTAGCACCCGAAGCTAATAATTCACTGATCAAACCGTCAAAATATTGAAATGATTCAATAGCGTCATCTCGCTCAATAGTTTAAGCGGGAGCAAGCGTTTTCGGACAGAAAACTGCGACGCCAAAGTTTTGCGATCGTAGATGGCGTCCAAGTTCAAGAGAATTTGACGCGCCGAGATGTCGCTTGTTGCGAAATTCAGGAAAGTGTCGCTTAAATATTCGATCAGCGTGCTCTTTGCACAACGCTCTGCTTTTTTCCAAACTTCGTTAGGTATATCTGGCACCTGCTCATCTATTACTTTAAGAACCTCCAATTCAGCAAGTAGGGCTCTTATGCGGAACTTCCACACAGAATATTTCTCGCCGTCGAAAGGCTTTATATTTCGTTTTCCTTTTTCCATGCTTCTTCACACACACACACAAACGCTGCTATATATATATGTATGCGAGACACGCTTCCACTGAATTTCACAATTGCACAACATTTTTATAAAATATTTTATTGGGCGTAGCCTAGGCCCATAACCTGTTGTAATATTGATCCCTAATAACAATACATATAAATCAGTTTAATTAGTTTAAATTGCTTTATATTTCAATTATTATTTATTATTTTATGAGCTCGTCGACACACGCCACATGCACATCACAAATCAAAAAGGAAAGAGAGAGATCAAAGCGTGACCAGATTGTACTTCTTAAAATATACATAATAAGTGTTGTGTAATGTTGTTTTTGAATAAGGAATAGGCATATTCGATAGTTTGGTAACGATATCTCATTAAACAAAAAAGTTTTTCATACTAAGACTTGATTTTCACCATTCAAATCATTCAAATGCCCGCCTCGGCTTCTTATGGTGGAACGTATTCGACTGGTCTAATTTTCAATGACTCTTCCGCATAGATCCGGCGAAAAATCATCTTAAGTGACGAGGCGCATTTTTGGATGAATGGCTGTGTTAACAACAAAAATTGCCGTATATGGGACGACACCAATCCACACGAGGTTCACCAGGTGATAATGCATCCTCAAAAAGTTACCGTTTGGTGTGGATTTTGGGCCGGCGGCACACAGTGGGACAATCTCTCATATTGCTGTACGAAAGTCATATCTTTTGAATCAATTAAGATATTTCAAAAATTTAAAAGCATTTGATAAAAAACTTCTTAAGCTTTAAAATGAATGCTTGCACTGCCTAATAGGCCCACTGGTTGATTAAGGGTTTTCGGTCAAAGTTATAAAATATTTTCGGTGCATATTTTACATGTAAAATTAAAAAAAAAGAGCATTTATTTTTTTTTGTTCAAAATATAAATTTCAATCCTTTTAAACAGTATTGTTTAATATATAAAAAAGTTTTATTGCACTTATTCAAAAAAAAAAAAAAACAAGTTTTTGATAAATTGTGTATAATGCCTGGCATAGCGAAAACGTATGAAATTGCACTGCGGTCTTCTTCTTCTATCACAATTTTTATGCGAGGTTGCGTCAATTTTTGCTCTTTTAAAAAAATAGCGCCAATCGGAGCAAACAAAACTAAAAAATATATTAATAGAGAATTGATTTCCAAAGCGTCCTGAAGTAGTGAGATGGTGTCCAAAAGTGTCCAATTTTTGTTATCCTCCATCAAAGTTGAAAAATCGCCTAATTTAAGTCCTTTTTTTTAAACATCGCTGGGATAGAAAAAAAAAACAAATGAAGAAACGAAATTTTACGGCCCTTCATTAGAAATTAACATGCTTTTCAGATGAAATCAAGAACATAAAGATCAGTCGTATAACTTGACAACAAAACAGTTTAAAAGTTTGCATTTTTATGAAAATTTGTCAATTTTAAGAGGCTGTCACGCCCACAATTTTTACCTGATTTCAAAAATCTTTTGGATTCGTATTCTTTCAAGTTTTCTTTATCGAATGCCATCATTACTTTTTGCGAACGCTTTCGTCAAAATGATTTTTGCCACGCTTTTCGGTTTCCTGCCCCAGTGTGCGACGCCTCGAAACTATGCATTAACTGTGGAACGGGCGATCATCCGGCAAAATCATGCACATCGAAACGCGACCGGCAGTTTAAAAAGCCCCTCCTACAAGGAAGCAGTTCGAAAACTCAAAATATGAAGTTTCTACTTCATACTTTTTTTACAACTTAAATCATTGTAGAGGGGCACAATACCTGCTACATCAAACGGTGGTTGAACAAGACACTGACATAGCCATCATTAGCGAGCCATACAGCATCCCGAATACACTCAACTTCCACAGCAACACACCCAGCACATCTGCGATTTGGGCATGCTCCAAGGAGCCTTATTTTCTAGACAGCACAAGCTCAGGGGCTGTCTATGCTCGAACCTATACTAACGGAATCAGGGTGTACAGCTGCTACATGCCGCCAAGATGGATCGCTACAGAATTTGAAAGTGCAATCGTTGAGCTGGTAGAGGCCCGCGTTCACACGCCTACATTAATAGCTGTCGACTTTAAAGCGTGGGCCATCGACTAGCAATCCCAAGCGACGAATCTGAGAGGAAGAATAATGTTAGACGCGTTCGGTGTCCTTAACCTGGTGTTACTAAATGAAGGTTCATCGTATCCTTTTTGCTGAGAGGGTTCGAGCTCAATCGTGGATTTAACTTTTGCTTCACCGCATGGCCAGCGTCCACAAGGCCATTTTCAGCCTCTACGAGGAACACCGAGCCAGCATTTCGCCATCGGAAATACAATTTGGCTTTCGAAAGGCAGCATCATCCGGGCACTCTACAAATTTAATGTACCAGAGTACCTCGTACGAATCAAAAACGACTACTTACTCTTGTGTTCAAAAAAGACTCTGGCACTAGCTTATATAAGGTGACCGTAGGCGTTCCCCAGGGCTCCATTTTGGGTCCATCCCTCTGAAACATCATGTACGATGGGATTCTACGTTAAGTCTTCCACAGCAAAGTACAAATAGTTGAATTTGTCGACGACATAGCAATCATTGTAGTTGCAAAGCCTCTGCAGAATGCCGAACTTCTGGGTGTGAAGTCTATAAGGACACTAAAAGACTGGCTGAAAGATGTCGGTCTTGAACTAGCTGAGCAGAAAGCTGAGGCGGTGCTCATAAGCACCAGAAAGAAGGTCGTGCAAGCGACTCTTAGACTAAATGATGCAACTATTGTTTCGAAAAGGTCAATTCGTTACCTTAGGGTCGATATTGACACGCGTCTAACCTTCAAAGAACACATGCTGCGCATCAACAATCGAATACACATATAGACTGTCCGCCATCAAAGTCAGTATCGCATTCCGTACGGTCTCAGGAGGAGCGGCGATGGTAATAGCTTGAATGATCCCGCTAAAAAATGTAGTCTCAGAATCCAGCGGTGTGTACAAAGCCAAAGCCAACGGATCAGACCCTAACAAAGGCGCAAATTAAATCGGGCGCACGAAAGAAGAAAAGCAAAGCGGCGATGGACAGTGCAGCTTATCCCAAAGGTAGAGCCATGGCTAACAGGAAGCACGGCGAGTTTACCTTCTACGTAACGCAAATCTTGAGCGGTCATGATTGTTTCAGGCACCACCAGCACAGATTTGGACACGACGAGAGCGCCTTATGCCCTTCGTGCGGCGTAGTAGAAGATGTTGAACATATTCTAACTTCGTGCTCCCGTTTTACCCAGGAGAGAAGTAGAGTCGAAAGTGGTATCGGTGGAGATGTCGAGTCGCGCACATTAGTTAGCCAAATTCTTAGTAGTCCAGCGACCTGGTCAGCTCTCTGCAGCTTGGCTACGTCGCAAGACGAAGTAGACAGGCATGTCTGTTATTAGCCGGAACAGTAAAGCTTTACCTCTCTTCTACTTCGTACTAATAAACACCGAATTAAAAAAAAAAAAAACACACCCACATCAAAAAGCCTATTTTAATACACCATTACAGATAAACTTAATTACATAACCTTCACCATGTTATCTAATAAACCCACTAAACCGGCACCAAAAAGAGCTCGCGATAACACAAGTGGAGAGATCTGGAATGACGCTACACCCAGTTGCATTCCGTGAACTATTACTTTTGTGGTGCACGCCGATGCAAGCAACTAAAGGTGTCAAGTTTTTTTGTTAAGGTCTATAGTCTTTAATGTTATTATCCTTTTTGCTCCTTTTCAAATAAATCACATTACAAAAAATTATTTTGCTTGTACAAATTTAATATACGTAATATTTACTAAAAAATTTCAAGTGCATAGCTTAGTTTTTAAAGTTTTTGCCAATATGTCAAATTTTTTTTGCCGAAAGTCGAATGGGGAAGGGGTGGTCCAATTTCCAAAAAAAAAATTTTTTTATTTTAGTTCACAAACAATTACAAGTCTCTAGCTTTATATTTATTGTGCCGCCTAAATTGAAAAATCGCCATAGTGCAATGCAAACATGACATGTGATCTAAGAATGCACGGAATGCCGGTAAATGACCTGCGCACTTTGTTCAACTCACTTTGTTTTATCTGCATGCCACCCTGGCTCCAAAGATAAAGCACATCTTTGGGGTCCTTCCATGCCAAAATTAATCCGTGGTTGACCCTGTCTAAAAGTCACATTCGATTACGTGCGTCATAAGGCACAGCTCGTACGTGCTTCTGTTAATTACACTAGGCAACAGCCCAAAAGTTACAAGAACCAAAACCACTTTTTTGGATGGATTTCGGGCCAAAACAGACGAAAAACATTTTTTTTTTTTTATAGTGAGATTTTTTTTTAGAATTTTTCAAAAATCTGGCTTTTTTTTATTCCTTTTTTTTAGAGGTGCGCCCACGTTTGTAATCATTACTCGAGAATGCCAAAACCGATTTATCAAAGCTTTACTTTATATAAAAGCTAATGAATATATCTATATTTTATTTATACACAGTCTTAGATTTAAACCAATAGTTTAAGAGATATCAATTTTTGAATTAAGAAATTTATGATTTTTTCTTGGCTTTTTTCTTAGCTTTTTTCACAAAAAAATTCAAGGAAAATTCGAAACAATTTTTTTTACATTTTATTAACTATTTTATTTGCGAAGCTGTTGTAATTACGCGTTGTTTAAGATATGATTCATTAAAATCTATGGTGAGACGGCGATATGATATTATGTTGAATCGAGGCATGTTTTTGTCGACTTTTTAGTATGAAAATTTTTTGTGTTTTTTGAGATATCCCAACCAAACTTACAGAATTTGAATTTGTTATTGTTTTACACATTGTGACTAAAGTTGGTTCTAATCGAACCACTATATCATATAGCTGCCATAGGAACGATCGATACAAACAGTCGATTAGCAAGCTTTAGTTTGAAAATTTTTTTTATTTTTAAAGTTATCTGTACCAAATTACAAATTAAGAATCTTGTATCGTCTTATACAACCTGTCCAAACTTGGCTGAAATCGGACCACTATGGTCATGGGACCGATCAGTCTAAAATCAACCTTTGCGAAAAACTTGTTTCATTGTTTATATACTAATATCTTAGCTGTCTTTTCATAGATTTTAACGGTAAACATACTTAACAATGGGTAATTAATATAGCTATAAATATAAAAACAAATTAAAATGTTCAAATGACCCTCTTAAATGCATATTCTGTCAGTTTAGTTGAAATATCATAAAAAACAAAAAAGTTTTTCATACTAAAACTTGATTTTTGACCGATCGTTCCTATGGCAGCTATATGAATTAGTTAACCGATTTGAACCAACTTTGATCATAATGTGTAAAACAATAACAAATTTAAATCCTGTGAGTTTGGTTGGGATATCTCAAAAAACACAAAAAATTTTCATACTAAAAAGTCGACAAAAACATGCCTCGATTCAACATAATATCATATCGCCGTCTCACCATAGATTTTAATGAATCATATCTTAAACAACGCGTAATTACAACAGCTTCGCAAATAAAATAGTTAATAAAATGTAAAAAAAATTGTTTCGAATTTTCCTTGAATTTTTTTGTGAAAAAATCTTAAAAAAAGCTTGATATCTCTTAAACTACTGGTTTAAATCTAAGACTGTGTATAAATGAAATATAGATATATTCATTCATTAGCATTTAGATAAAGTAAAGTTTTGTTAAATCGGTTTTGGCATTTTCGTGTAATGATGACAAATGTGGGCGCACCTCTGAAAAAAAAGCCAAATTTTGAAAAATTCTAAAAAAAAAATCTCACCAAAAAAAAATGTTTTTCGTTGGTTTTGGCCTCAAATCTATCCAAAAAAGTGGGTTTGGTTTCTGTAACTCGCAAAAAGTGCGGTTTTGTTGCCTAGTGTTATCGTCGCGAATCTAACCGACAACTAAACCTCATCATTTTGGGCTTTAATTCGAAAGCTCCCTTTTACTAAAAGAGCACTATGCGCTCGTCTTCGTCGACGTCTTCAGTGTAAGCGAAATGCAGCATCCCTTCGATTCGAAAGCTCCCCTTTACTAAAAGAGCACTATACGCTCGTCTTCGTCGACGTCTTCAGTGTAAGCGAAATGCAGCATCCCTTAGATCTGAAGAATTTGGGCGAGGTAGAACCCGATGATACAGTTTGATCGGAAACCGATGCCTTTCTCTTTTGTAGTTTTTATTATGTTCATGTTCGGTTGTATAATTTGTATGTTAATTCTTATCTCCCAAGTTTTTTTAACATTAACTTGGTCGCCTTTAATTAAAAATGAATGTCTAGTTTATTAAGGGTGTGTAGGTGTCAACTTAGTTATGTCATTTATACACAGTCTTAGATTTAAACCAGTAGTTTAAGAGATATCAATTTTTTGAATTAAGAAAATGATGATTTTTTCTTAGGTTTTTTCTTAGCTTTTTTTAAGGCAAAGTCGAAAATTTTTTTACATTTTATTATCTATTCTATAGCTGCTTGATTTTCGACCGATCGTTCCTATGGCAGCTATATGATATAGTGGTCCGATTTGAACCAACTTTGGTCATAATGTGTAAAACAATATCAAATTCAAATTCTGTGAGTTTGTTTGGGATATCTCAAGAAACACAAAAAATTTTCATACTACAGGTCATGCGGCACCACAACGAAGTCAAAAAAGTCGACAAAAACATGTCTCGACTCAACATAATATCATATCGCCGTCTCACCATAGATTTTAATGAATCATATCTTAAACAACGCGTAATTACAGCAGCTACGCAAATGTAAATAAAATGTAAAAAAAATTGTTTCGACTTTTCCTCGAATTTTTACGTGAAAAAAGCAAAGAAAAAAAAACATAATTTTCTTAATTCAAAAATTGATATCTCTTAAACTACTGGTTTAAATCTAAGACTGTGTATAAATGAAATATGGATTTATTCATTTAGCTTTGATAAATCGGTTTTGGCATTTTCGTGTAATGATGACAAATGTGGGCACACCTCTGAAAAAAAGTATTAAAAAAAAACCCTAATTTTGAATAATTCAAAAAAAAAAATCTCACCTTAAAAAAAAAAAAGTTTTTCGTCGGTTTTGGCCCCAAATCTATCCAAAAAAGTGGGTTTGGTTTCTGTAATTCGCAAAAGGTGCGATTTTGTTGCCTAGTGTAATTTAAGAAATAGGTCCACAGCGAACAGTCAAGTGTTAATCAGGGTGTTAAGCAAGCAAAGGAGAGGGCGTAACATATGTCATATCAATGCTCAAAGTATGCCTAAGAAAATCGATGAATTAGAGTTTATAGCTAAAGATTCAAAACAAGATATAATTAGCGAAACTTGGTTTACGTCCAGTGTTAGTAATATGTCAGTGTCTTTTGAAGGATTCAATCTTTTTGATCCCATTGTGAAGGCCACGGAGGAGGAGTAGCGATTTATATGAGGAACAACATTAAATGCAAGATAATATGCAAGCAGTCTATGGAGAATGTACTAGAATATTTATTTCTGAGTCTAGAACACAGGCATGTCTCAAATAAAATCCTTATTGGCTGCGAATACAGACCAAATAAAATCACTGACCATTCAGGCTCTATTAAAGTGTTGTGTGACAGTTCAATGAGGTTTAGAAATATAATCTTGGTTGGCGATCTCAACAGTAATATGTTGACTGAGCGTCATTTCGTAGATGAAATGAACTCCCTATACAACTAAGCCAACACATTTTTTTAAGCACCTGTGACACCATACTTGACGAATTTTTTGTAAGTGACAAAAGTAAATCGATTCTCTTTGACTAATTCTCAGTACCTGTATTCTCGAAACATGTCCTAAATCTTAAGACATATGACATTTCCATAGATAGCTATAAGTGCTCTATAGTGTTTAGAAATTAACTTCGGGTTATTAAATGTTGAATGTGAAGCGGTAAATTTCGATAAAATTTACTCGTGTTTCAACATTGACTCCAAACTTGATCTATTCAACCGAAAAATTCTAGTATTGTTTGATAGATCAAAAATAAATTAAACCTACCCAACAAGTATGGTTTAATGATCACATAAAAAGTCTAATAAAGGCTAGAGTTGAGGCATTAACAAAATGGGAGCGGTATAATTCAACAAACCACAATTAACAATATATATGTATAAGAACGCGAGTCGGATCAGAAAATGCAGCCTCCAAACGTTTTTACTATTCAGAAAAATTTAATAGCGTGATATCCTCTTTTCAAAAATGGAAGAAAATTAAACAATTGGGTAAAGGAAAGCATAAAAATTAGTCTATTAGTGCAGAGGTAGATTTGAAATTGTCGACTTGACAATCCCAGATCCTGATGTCAATGCATACCTGAGACCTGTACCTAAAATTATCCCTATCCCTAATACGAAAGACGAATTAAGACTAGTGTCGATATTGCCAATCTTATCAAAGGCCTTTGAGAAGATCATGGAAGGACAGATATCAAGCTATTTATCAACGCACGAATATGCAGATGTATGCCGATAACGTGCAGTTGTATGTTAGTGGTAGATTAAAATGAATAGTCTGTAAATAAACCCTGCCAAATCGTAATGCATTGTCATATTCAAGAAGTTGATAAAAAAAAAATTTACCAAGACTTATGATTGACAGCACACCGATTGAGTATATTGATCAAGTAATCAATCTCGGGTTTACCTAAATAAAAGCTTGTCATGAAGTTATCACATTAATAAGGCAGTAGGGAAGTGTGTTGATCTACTTAGGCAACTTTTTTGACACAAAACATACTTCCAGTTAAAACAAAACTACTTATTGCCAAAAGGTTTTTGATTCCTGCACTCTTTTATGGGGTCGAGTTGATTGACAGTACTGACGCAGGCAGTCAAAGAAAATTAAAAGTTTTTTTTAAATATTTTAAAATTTTTGTCGTTGGATGTTTCTTGTTGAAAGCGATAAGTAGGAATAAATTTATATAGAATAACATTTTTTGTAACAGAAACGAATAATTGTATTGGACAGAAAAGTTCGATATTCAAAGTGCAAAAGTTTTAAAAAGTGTTTCATATTAAAGGTTCATTTGAAACCGACGTTCATATGGCAGCTATATTATATAGTCATCCGATTTAGACCCAATTTGAACATGGTGTAACATTTAGTAATAAAGACATATTCTGTGAGTTTGGTTGAGATAGCTCACAAAACAAAAATAATTTTCATACAAAAATTAATTTCCATCCAATTGTTTCAACGGCAGTTATATGACATAGTCACCCGATGTTTAACAAATTTGATCAGGGTGTAACAGGCCTCAAATACAAAATCAGTGAGTTTGGTTGATATGTCTTAAGAAACAAAAAAGTTGTTCATATTTAAGGTTAATTTGAGCTTGATTGTACCTATGAAAACTATTTGATATAGTCACCCGATTTTTAAGAAATTGTAAAATATCGTAAAAGTTATAAAAATATTAATAAAATTAAATTAAAAAATAAAAATAAAATCTTGCCTTTACTCGGACACGAACTTCGGACCTCTTCGGTTTAAGTCTATACACCATCCTCTGCACTACTTAAGTACTGAACTCGCCAGCTGACCAAACACTGTTATATGTTAATTAATTACTAAATGTCTTTGTTTTGCCAAATTGATTTTAAAGAAAGCCATAAAAAGCGAGATTCGATCCCGGAGCTTCTGAATCTAGCACACCATCCTCTGCACCACTTTGCCACTGAATACTGCGCTTGACCAAAATCTACTACACTACAAACACATGTAAACAGAAAATACATGGGAACTTTGAACTTTAATTTAAGGCACTTGCACTTCGAATTTTGAAAACGCAGCCTTATTTTCCGATAATATTATCTTAACCCGAATAGCCATGAGAAACTTTTTTTCGAGTTTCTTCATGAGATTTTCATTACTGATAAATTTGAGGTTGCTGAATTTGAAAATCATGAAGTTATCACATTAATAAGGCAGTAGGGAAGTGTGTTGATCTACTTAGGCAACTTTTTTGACACAAAACATACTTCCAGTTAAAACAAAACTACTTATTGCCAAAAGGTTTTTGATTCCTGCACTCTTTTATGGGGTCGAGTTGATTGACAGTACTGACGCAGGCAGTCAAAGAAAATTAAAAGTTTTTTTTAAATATTTTAAAATTTTTGTCGTTGGATGTTTCTTGTTAATTGCGATAAGTAGGAATAAATTTATATAGAATAACATTTTTTGTAACGGAAACGAATAATTGTATTTGACAGAAAAGTTCGATATTCAAAGTGCAAAAGTTTTAAAAAGTGTTTCATATTAAAGGTTCATTTGAAACCGACGTTCATATGGCAGCTATATTATATAGTCATCCGATTTGGACCCAATTTGAACATGGTGTAACATTTAGTAATAAAGACATATTCTGTGAGTTTGGTTGAGATAGCTCACAAAACAAAAATAATTTTCATACAAAAATTAATTTCCATCCAATTGTTTCAACGGCAGTTATATGACATAGTCACCCGATGTTTAACAAATTTGATCAGGGTGTAACAGGCCTCAAATACAAAATCAGTGAGTTTGGTTGATATGTCTTAAGAAACAAAAAAGTTGTTCATATTTAAGGTTAATTTGAGCTTGATTGTACCTATGAAAACTATTTGATATAGTCACCCGATTTTTAAGAAATTGTAAAATATCGTAAAAGTTATAAAAATATTAATAAAATTAAATTAAAAAATAAAAATAAAATCTTGCCTTTACTCGGACACGAACTTCGGACCTCTTCGGTTTAAGTCTATACACCATCCTCTGCACTACTTAAGTACTGAACTCGCCAGCTGACCAAACACTGCTATATGTTAATTAATTACTAAATGTCTTTGTTTTGCCAAATTGATTTTAAAGAAAGCCATAAAAAGCGAGATTCGATCCCGGAGCTTCTGAATCTAGCACACCATCCTCTGCACCACTTTGCCACTGAATACTGCGCTTGACCAAAATCTACTACACTACAAACACATGTAAACAGAAAATACATGGGAACTTTGAACTTTAATTTAAGGCACTTGCACTTCGAATTTTGAAAACGCAGCCTTATTTTCCGATAATATTATCTTAACCCGAATAGCCATGAGAAACTTTTTTTCGAGTTTCTTCATGAGATTTTCATTACTGATAAATTTGAGGTTGCTGAATTTGAAAATAACATTATTTTTGTTCGTCCTTGTCAGGATAATCGACAGGACCATTTATTCGGCATTTCCCATATGGACCGATCGGGCGAAAATCAAGTCTTACTATGAAAAACTTTTTAGTTTTATGAGATATCGCAACCAAGCTTATAGAATATGCATTTCAGTTAGTCTTATACATCCTTATCAAAGTTGGTTCAAATCGGTCCACTATAGCATATAGCTGTCATAGGACCGATCGGACGAAAAATAAACCTTAGTATGAAAAACTTTTTTGTTTTATGAGACATCGTAATCAACCTGATAGAATATGCATTTAAGTTAACTAAATTATTTTTAATTTTTTTCCATTATAAGTTTTTCTATAGTAAGTACGGGTTCTCCGACTGTCGAGTATGCTCGACTGTAGCACCAGCCCACTGGTTTTTTGATTAAATTTAATTTTATAAATTTCACAATATTTTGCAACCGGACCAAATTTTGTGAAAATCGGGTGACTATACGATATATCGTTTCTAAGGCAGCCATATCGTATGGTCCGGTTGTAAGATATTGTGAAATTTATAATTATAATAATTATAATTTTGATGGGTGTGACCAGGTTCCTTTAACCTTTCCTTTTTTCCCGCCATCTCTTGCCTTTTTTGCCAAATCTGGATTTTTCTGGCCAAATCCCAAAGTTCAATTACAGAGAAACATTTTAAACAGCAAGCAACGTTGACATAATTATTCGTTTTTTTTTAAATTAAATGTTGTATACGAAAATTTGTTACTACTTCTTAAATTCGGCAGGAAATTTTTAAACTCAAAATATTTCAAATTTTTTCAAAATGTATGATCATAATTGTTTGGTGCGATCAATGAAAAAATGTAGTAGGCTGATATGCACAAAAATGTATCATGTTATTTAGCAGGCACTGATTAGTGATTTATCAAGAGTAAGGAGGGGATTACTGATTAAAAAACCTGCTGGATGGACCCCAATGTTAGATATAACGACCCATAGTAAAAGAAAGAAAAATACATCACAATATATATATAAATTGTGTTTACTGCAGCTACTTTTATTTTTTTTTTTAAATCCAAAAAGATAATGTGATGGGATTTCAGAAACAAAAATATTTGTGTGGTGCCCGGGTTAAAGAATATTTCACAGATAACACTAGGCAACAAAATCGCACATTTTGCGAGTTACAGAAACCAAACCCACTTTTTTGAATAGATTTGGGGCCAAAACAGACGAAAAACATTTTATTTTTTTTTTTATGGTGAGATTTTTTTTTTAGAATTATTCAAAATTTGGCTTTTTTTATTCCCTTTTTTTCAGAGGTGTGCCCACACTTGTCATCATTACACGAAAATGCCAAAACCGATTTATCAAAGCTTTACTTCATCTAAAAGCTAATGAATATATCTATATTTCATTTATACACAGTCTTAGATTTAAACCAGTAGTTTAAGAGATATCAATTTTTGAATTAAGAAAATGATGATTTTTTCTTGGCTTTTTTCTTAGCTTTTTTCACTAAAAAATTCGAGGAAAATTCGAAACAATTTTTTTTACATTTTATTAACTATTTTATTTGCGTAGCTGTTGTAATTACGCGTTGTTTAAGATATGATTCACTAAAATCTATGGTGAGACGGCGATATGATATTATGTTGAATCGAGGCATGTTTTTGTCGACTTTTTTGACTTCGCTGTGGTGTGGCATGACCTTTAGTATAAAAATTTTTTGTGTTTTTTGAGATATCCCAACCAAACTTACAGAATTTGAATTTGTTATTGTTTTACACATTGTGACTAAAGTTGGTTCAAATCGGTTAACTATATCATATAGCTGCCATAGGAACGATGTGTTGTGTTATTTCTTGAGATATATCAACCAATCGCACAGGTTGTATATCTGGAAATGTGTTATATATCCCTACCAAATTTGTTTCAAATCGGATCACTATTCAAAATAGCTGCTATAGGAACGATCGGTCAAAAATCCACCTTTAGTATGAAAAACTTTGTTATTTTTTAAGATATTTTAACCAAACTCACACATTGTGTATTCTATGTTGTCCTTTATATCTTCACCAATTTTGGGTTAAGTCTGTTCACTATATCATATAGCTGCCATAGGAACGATCGGTCTAAAATCAAGTTTAAGTATAAAAAACTTTTTTGTTTTATAAGATATCGTAACCAAACTTAAAGAATATGCATTTAAGTAAGCCTTATACATCCTTACCAAAGTTGGGTTAAATCGGTCCACTATATCATATAGCTTCCATAGAAACGATCGGGCGAAAATCAAGTTTTAGTATGAAAAACTTTTTGTTTTTTTAAAATAACTCAATCAAACTCATGAATTGAGTATTTTTAATTGCTCATCACATCCTTACCGAATTTGGTTGAAATTGGAGCACTATATCGTATAACTGCCATAGGAACAATCGATACGAACGGTCGATAAGCAAGCTCTAGTATGGAAAACTTTTTTGTTTTTTAAGTTATCTGTACCAAGCTTACAAATAATGAATCTCGTATCGTCTTATACAACCTGTCCAAATTTGGCTGGAATCGGACCACTATAACATATAGCTGCCATGCGACCGATCAGTCGAAAATCAACCTTTGCGAAAAACTTGTTTCATTGCTTATATGCTAATAACTCGGTCGCTTTCCATAGATTTTAATGGCAAACATACTTAACGATGGGTAATTAATGTAGCTAAATATATAGTAACAAATTATGTAGTTCAAATGACCCTCTTAAATACATATTCTGTCAGTTTAGTTGAAATATCTCAAAATACAAATAAGTTTTTCATACTAAAACTTGATTTTCGACCGATCGGTCCTATGGCAGCTATATGATATAGTTAACCGATTTGAACCAACTTTGGTCACAATGTGTAGAACAATAACAAATTCAAATTCTGTAAGTTTGGTTGGGATATCTCAAAAAACACAAAAAATTTTCATACTAAAGGTCATGCCACACCACAACGAAGTCAAAAAAGTCGACAAAAACATGCCTCGATTCAACATAATATCATATCGCCGTAACACAGATTTAGTGAAGCATATCTTAAACAACGCGTAATTACAACATCTACGCAAATAAAATAGTTAATAAAATGTAAAAAAATTGTTTCGAATTTTCCTCGAATTTTTTAGTGAAAAAAGCTAAGAAAAAAGCCAAGAAAAAATCATCATTTTCTTAATTCAAAAATTGATATCTCTTAAACTACTGGTTTAAATCTAAGACTGTGTATAAATGAAATATAGATATATTCATTAGCTTTTAGATAAAGTAAATCTTTGATAAATCGGCTTTGGCATTCTCGAGTAATGATTACAAATGTGGGCGCACCTAAAAAAAAAGGAATAAAAAAAGCCAGATTTTTGAAAAATTCTAAAAAAAAACTCACCATAAAAAAAAAAATGTTTTTCGTCGGTTTTGGCCCCAAATCTATCCAAAAAAGTGGTATTGGTTCTTGTAACTTTTGGGCTGTTGCCTAGTGTAATCATTGAGTGTTCGAATTATCAGGTTACCCTAATTAAATTTTGCGTCACAGAAGTTTATTCTAGAAAAAATATATGAAGTGCTCCTCTTTTCACGCTTCAATTCCGCGAGCGAAGCGAGCTGTTAAAGTGACATGTCAATGAAAAATTATTGAATTACAATTACATTTACTTTTTTAAGTAAAATGTACTCCAATTTGGCAAGGAAGAGAAATAGAGATTTTAAAAGCGCGGAAGGGTACTTCAAAGGAGTATCTCCATTTATAAGTGAATTTCGTATTTATGTGTATTTTATAAAAACTTGACATATGGTTACTTAAAATGATCCCATTATTAAACTTTTTTTGAAATGAAAGAATTACACATTTAAGCAAAGTGTTAAGCATTTATTTTATGAAAATTTGCGTTGGCCGCCAACAATAAGTAACAATTACCTTAGATTTTGTTGTTTATTAATTGCTGTTTAATTACAACTCTATAACATACCAAACAAAATTGTACAATTGACATCTGACAGTATAGCGAAAGAGCTGCGCTCATGTATACCAGCATCTAATGTATTTATATTGATAATATTATACCGATTATATTGATTTCAAAGAGCGAATTGGATAACTAAAATTCGGAAATGGATAACCAACACTATGGAAAAATGCTTATTGTAAATTACCTGTAGAATACGTCGTCGATTTCGGTAGGTTAACTACATCTCGTCGAAACGTGGAAAGATTCTGTGTAAACCTAGGAAAAAAAATTAGAAAGCAAGGTTAATAACGTTATTTCTGTATTTTACCAATTTTTAAGCTAATCGTGAAAGAAACAATTTTTGCATACCCCGAAGCTTAAAATCAAAAAACAGGCTTATACCTGGTTTTACCAGGGCATATGCTACCTTTGTGCTAAAGTATGTGTTAGATAAAAGGGGCGCTAGCTATAGTAATGTATAATAATATTCCACTTTAAGTATCTAGACAATTTTAATTTTAGCTTATGAGCGAGTGCGTGCGAATTTTTCCTATTTATCTTATTTTCTATAAGGATATTCTTATAGTAACAAACACAAACAACAGTTCATTTGCAAATGTATTGGTATGTGTGCGGCATAGCTTATGTTCTTTCGATGCTTTTAATTGATTTAAAACTTGGTATATTTAATAAAAGTAAGTAAAATATGTGAACAAAATTTTGAGTTAATTTGACTACTCCTACCATGACCGCCCATTTAGACCACATTGCGGATCGTAATCTTCATGTTAAAAGAAAATTGTCATGGATATTGAGATTTTTCATTATTTTTGTTAATGTGAAATTCCACAAAATAAATCTCTACACGAGGTAAAAGTCTAGTGACGAAAGCAATGTCTATTCTGATTTGAACCAACTTTGGTCAGGACATATAAAACCAAGTTAAATGCATATTGTATCAATTTGAGTTGAGATATCTCATAAAACCAAAAAGTCTTTCGTACTAAAACGTGATATTCGATAGATAGAAAAATGTTTATATTCAGTTTCCAAACCCCTCAGCCAAAGTTTATGTTTCTAATACCAAAAAACGCATATCTAATATTACGTAATACAACATACTAAAATGAATTAAAAATCGAATCACCTGTAAAATGTCACCTAGGACCTTTAGAAAAAAAGTTTAAGGGTACGCCTAAAAGTCCTCAAACACACCTTTCTAATGATATATGGAACATATGTATAGCTGTTGATTTCAATTTTAGCGGAATAAAGCGTTTTCCCGCTAAACTAGCGGTTTTTTAAGCAAATCGTAGAGCATTTCTAGATTTTCAAAATTGAATAGATCCCCATCACTACATCTATGCTTTTGTTACAAACAGACAAACAAACAAACTGACTTTTCATTTCATTATGAGAAGTCCACTAAAAATTTTAAACTTATTTATCTTTTGAACCAGTTATTGGATTTGGGTGATCAATGTTTCAATCGACGCGTATTTTTTTAAAAGAATTAAGAAAAAAAAATGTTTCCAAAAGGCCCTATTAGCTGCAATTATTGAAATTTTTCCCCTCCCACTTACACCGCCGTATCTCATGACCCAGGTCAGTTAATAAAAATGTTTTAGTATGCCATTTTGTAAGTAAGGACTAAACCTTTCGATCGGTATATAACTCGATGTGATCGGACAGTCATAGCAAATTTTCCAAATTAGCTGTATATATTGCTAGTCGCCTTTCGCACCCTTCGTGCTGCTTTCGTCACTAGCGAGAACTGTCGTCCGCAGTGTTAGTCATAAATATGAAAAGTGAATTATGACTTATTTATAGGTGGTCAAAACTATATATATATATTCGGATATTGTCTGAAATTACTTGCATTGCAAAAATTAATTAATAGACACTTTCTACTTTATTTTATCATTTATTACAGATCGCAGAAAGTTAGTTTTTACTCAACAGAACACAAGTATTCTTGCATTTTTTTTATTTTTGGACAACATAAAACAATACAAATAAATGACAAATGGTAATTTTTATCAAAATATTTTTTGATTTCTCCATTCAACATTTTCTGATCTTCAATATCCAATATTAACAAAAAGTATTTCTCAAAAAACGTGCAAGCGCGCAAAGTCAATAACAATTTCCCGCCAATTTTATCAATGCAAACAGCTGACTAAACACGTGACTTTGAAGCCCGATAAAATTTACACGGGTGCAGTAAAAGCGAAAATAATTATCAATTATTCTTAGATAAAGTCTTTATTTAGATTATGTTATACTAAAACTTTGTTTTATTTTAATGAAATTATGTAGGTCAAATGTATGCTCAGCTGCACTTAAAAAGCTGAACATATTTTAGAACTATGATTTCATGACGAGGTCATCTTAAAATTGACCGAAAATTACGAATTTGGGTTACCCTTTCTTTTAAAAAAAATCGATGCACCCTAATAAACATATCTATTAATCAGGTTTTAGAACCGTAATCAAAACCGTAACCTTTAACCGGTTGAAGTTAAAAACCGTAACTAAATGATTACTGAATCAATAGATTATATTATACCGAAACCGAAATAGCTGATTAGTAACAGTAGACAACAAGTTTTGACTTTTTTCTTCAGAATTAAATTGTTATTCATTCAAAAACAGTCTAAGATTCATGCCAGTAGCTTAGAAACTATTAATTTTTGAATTAAGAACATGTTTTTTTTAAGCTTTTTCTTCGCTTTTTTTACTTTAAAATTCAAGGAAATTCGAAAAAATATCTGAACTTCGGTTTAATTTTTGTTTTCAAAGCTGCATTAATTGAGCGTCGTTTAAGATATGATTCGTTGAAATCCATGGAGAAATGGCGATAAAATAAAATTTTATATCTATGCATGTTTTTCTTGATTTTTATGACTTCCTTGAAGAGCGGCGTGACTTTAAGTATACAAATTTTTTTTGTTTTTTAAGATATCCTAACCAAACTCACAGAATTGGAATTTTGCACATTATGACAGAAGTTGGTTCAAATGGGTCGACTATCACTGCAGACGGCAGTTCGCGTTAGTGACGAAAGCAACACGAAGGGTGCGAAAGGCGACTAACTATATATACAGCTAACTTGAAAAATTTACTACGACTGTCCGATCAGATCGAGTTATATACCGATCAAAAGGTTTAGTCCTAACTTACAAAATGGCATACTAAATGGCATACTTCTTTTTCTAACCAACCTGGGTCATGAGATATGGGGGTGTAAGTGGGAGGGGAAAAATTTAAATGATTGCGGCTAATGGGGCTGTTTTACTTAAAAATACGCGTCGATTGATACCTCAATCACCCTAATCCAATAGTTGGTTCAAAAGATAAATAAATTTGAAAATTTAAGTAGACTCCTAAAATTGAAGTCAAAAGTCAGTTTGTTTGTCTGTTTGTTTGTTTGCATCAAAGCGCTCAAGAAGCTAAAATGTAACGATGGGGATTTATTCCTTTTTGAAAATCTAGAAATGTTTTTTCTACGACTTTTTGAAAAAAACCGCTAGTTTAGCGGGAAAACGCTAAGTCCCGGGAAAATTAAAACCTTAACAGATTCCAAACCATAAAAGCTAAAGATATGTTCTGTATATCATTGGAAAGGTGTGCTTGAGGGCTTTTAGGCGTACCTTTAAACTTTTTTTCTCAAGTACTCAGGTAACATTTTAAAGGTGAAATAAAGTTTTTTAGCTTACATTTAGGCGATTTCCGACAAAACAGCTCTATGTTGTAGTACGTACAATTTTGCGTTTTTTGGTATATAAAACATAAACTTTGACTGAGGGGCTTGGAAGATATAGCCTGTTAACTGAATGTATACATTTTTCTATCGGTCGAAAATCCGGTTTTAGTACGAAAAACTTTTTGGTTTTATAAGATATCTCAACCAAACTGACACAATATGCATTTAACTTAGTTTTATATATATTCTGTGCAAAGTTGGTTCAAATCGGACCACTATAACATATAGCTGTCATAGGACAAATCGGGCGAAAATCGAGTCTTAGTATGAAAAACTTTTTTGTTTTATGAGATATCTCAACCAAACTAATAAAATATTCATTTAACTTGGTTTTATATATCCTGGCCAAAAATGGTTCAAATCGGACCACTATATCATATAGCTTTCATAGAACCGATAGTGCGAAAATCAAGTCTTAGTATAACAACTTTTTTTTTACGAGATATCGTAACAAAACTAATAGAATATGCATTTAAGTTAGACTTATAGATCCTGAACAAAGTTGGTTCTAATCGAACCACTATATCATATAACTGTCATAGGACCGATCGGGCGAAGTCCAAGTCTTAGTATGAGAAACTTTTTTTTTCATAGTAAGTACGGGGCTTCCGATAGTAGAGTAGCAACTCAAGCGAAGCGAGCAGAGGGCGGAGCCCCCTACTTTTCTTTATAATTAAAAAAATTATTTTTTTTTATATATGAAAAAAAAATTCAACAATGATAAATTTACAATGTCAAAAGCAAAAGCAATTGCCAAACTTTCTGATATCCCACAAAAAAAACCTCTACACGAGGTAAAAGTCTAGTGACGAAAGCAATTTCCAGCCCCAAAATTTCTGATATCCAATTTTGTGACGAACAAAATTGAGTTTAATATAAAAAATTTAAATAAAACTAGTCGGACGGAGCTACAGTCGAGCATTCTCGACTGTCGGAGACCCCGTACTTACTATGTCAAAAGCTAAGACTGCCAAAAATTCGTACTTGATTTTCACCCGAAAACAAAAAAGTTTTTCATGCCGAGACTTAATTTTCACCCGATCGGTCCTATGACGGCTATATGATATAGTGGTCCGATTTGAACCAACTTCGGACAGAATATATATAACTAAGATGAATGCTTTTTGTTTTAGTTTGGTTACGACATCTCATTAAACAAAAAAGTTTTTAATACTAAGAGTCGATTTTTGCCCGATCGGTCCTATGACAGCTATATGTTATAGTCGTCCGATTTGAACCAACTTTGGACAGGATGTATAAGACCATGTTTTATGTACATTCTATCATTTTGGTTACGATATCTCAAAAAACAAAAAAGTTTTTCATACTTAGACTTGATTTTCGACCGATCGGTCCTATCACAGCTATATGTTATAGTGGTCCGATTTGAACCAACTTTGGTAAGGATGTACAAAACTAACTTAAATGCATATTCTATAAGTTTGGTTACGATATCTCATACAACAAAAAAGTTTTTCATACTAGAACTTTTTTTTCGACCGATTGTTCCTATGGGCGCCATATTAAATAGTGGTCCGATTTAAAAAAGAAACAAACTTAACGTGCCTGCAGTATAGAGGAATCTACATACCAAATTTGGTGTCACTAGCTTTTAAATTGCTCTTATAATTTGGATATAAAATTTTTTTTTCCAATTTGTGGGCGATATAGGGGGCGTGGCCGAATTTTGAAACAAACTTGATCTGCCTGTAGTATAGAGGAACCTACATACCAAGTTTGGTGTCTCTAGCTCTTATAGTCTCTGAGATCTAGGTGTTCATACAGACAGACAGACGGACAGACAGACAGACAGACGGACATTGCTATATCGACTCGGCTATTGATGCTGATCAAGAATATATACACTTTATGGGGTCTGCCACGCCTCCTTCTGCCTGTTACGCACATATTCGGTAAAACAAACCCAATAGACCCCTGTACTTTTTTTAAGTACGGGGTCTAATAGAAAAAAATAGAAAAAAAATTGGCATTCGGAACTGCGCAAAAAGTAATTTTTATATACAAAGAAGTTCACCCTTTTTGCGCACAGTGCGCAATGCCAATTTTTTTTTTTTCTATTTATTTCTATTTTTATTTAAATTTTTTATATTAAACTCAATTTTGTTCGTCACAAAATTGGATATCCGAAATTTTGGGGCTGGAAATTGCTTTCGTCACTAGACTTTTACCTCGTGTAGAGGTTTTTTTTGTGGTATATCATATACCTGCGATGGGAACAATTGGTCGAAAATCTTTAGTATGAAAAGTTGTGTTATTTCTTGAGATATATCAACCAATCGCACAGGTTGTATATCTAGAAATGTGTTTTATAGTCCTCTAAGTATTTAATATAGCTGCTCCGGATAAGTATTTAATATAGCTGCTATAGAAACGAACATTTTTATTTCCTAAGATATTTTACCCAAACTCACAAATTGTATATTCTATGTTGTCCTATAAATCTTCAGCAATTTTGGTTTGAATCTGTTCACTATATCATATACCTGCTTTTGGACCGAACGATCTAAATTCAAGTTTTAGTGTGAAAAACAGTAGTGCTTTTTAAGATATCATAACTAAACTGATAGAATGTGAATATTAGTTGGTCATATTCATTTTTACCGAAGTAGATTCAAATCGATCCACTATATCATATAGCTGCCATAGAACCGATTGGTTCAAAACCAAGTTTTAGTATAAAAAACTATTTTATTTTTGAAGATATATCAATCAAACTCATGAATTGGGTATTTTTAATTGCTCTTCACATTTGGTTGAAATCGGAGCACCATATCATATAGCTGCCATAGGAGCGATGGATACGAACGGTCGATAAGCAACCTTTAATATGAAAAACTTTTTTATTTCTTAAGTTATCTATACCAAACCTACAAATTAAGAATCTCGTACCGTTTTATACAACCTGCCCAAATTTGGTTGGTATCGGACCACTATAACATATAGCCGCCATGGGACCGGTCATTCGAAAATCAACCTTTGCGAAAAACTTGATTCATTGTTTTTATGCTAATAACTTAGCCGTCTTACCATAGATTTTAACGGTGAACATACTTAGCGATGGGTAATTAATATAGCTATATATATAGAAACAAATTTAATAGTTTAAATGACTATCTCAAATGCATATTTTGTCAGTTAAGCTAAAATATCTCAAAAATAAAAAAAATTTTCTTACTAAAACTTGATTTTCTAACGACCGTTCCTATGGCAAATATATGATATAGCCTACTGATTTGAACCAACTTGCGTCAAAATGTGTAAGACAATAACAAATTTGGTTAGGATATCTCAAAAAATAAAAAAAAAAGTGTTGATACTTAAAGTCATGCCGCTCTATAAGGAAGTCATAAAAATCAGGATAACATGCATAGATAAACGCCGTTTCTTCATAGATTTTAATGAATCACATCTTAAACAATGCTCAACTAAAGCAGCCTTGCAAAAAAAATTAAATTAATTTAAAAATTAAATTATGACAATATTTGGCGAAAAGCCAAAATTTAAAAAATTCGAAAAAAAAAAACTCTGTCAAAAAGTCAGTTTGGTTAATAAATGAATTGATAATGTTGTAATTATTTTTCAAAATAATTTTGATTTGAAATTTAAATATTGATCTTAATGGATAGATAATGGAATCAAAGAATATTTGTTTACAGATAAACGTCTTTTTATTAACAATTTTACAACTTTTGAAACCAAACTATAAAAAAAACCGGTAACCATTACAAAACCGATATACACAGGTTTTTTCTTAACCGAAACCCTAACTAAAACCGATATAAGTTTTGGTCTGATACCCCGATATTTAAAAATTGTAGTTAATTTTTAAATATTTAAACATTGCTTTCCCAGTACTGGACCAGTGCGTACCAGTTGAACCAGTACCAGGACAAACCCCAAATAGAACCAGAAAAACTGTTTCCATAACATTACGGAACCGATATTGTATTGGTTTTATCTTTGTTTAAAATTCGAATAGTAGATACTTACGCACATTAATTAACTATATTAATTTTATGCTTACTTTTCTTTATTTTTACTGGACACATTGCGCTCTATACCAAGCATCAAATCCTCAAACCACTGAGCCATTGTCTGCTGTTTTTCAACGGGTTGGGTACGTATGATGGTTTCCTTCAATGAGCTTAAAAATAAATAAATATTTGTCTGGTTAAGGTCACAGTTAACTTATCTGTAAGAATTGATAGAAGATGTTTAGTTTTATTAATTAGATATTAATATGTAATATGTGCTTTAAGTTACGAAAAGAAAATCAAAATTAAATCAAAATCAGTTGTCATTTTATTTATCCAATGTGATCCAAGGTGTAATACTTGTGAGCAGGGAATAATACCGAAACCGGTACGGGAACCGTTAACCGAAATTAACCGTTTCATTTTGAGTACAGGAACCGGAAGTGTAACCGAAATAATTTTTTTTAAAAGAGTCGAAAACCGAAAATTTAGTACCGGTACATTTTTCTAAAATTTTTTTGCTGTTTTCTGTAGGTATTTAAATTTAAATTTAGCTTAGGCTTATCTCGATAAAATACGACCTATAGTACGTATTTATGTAGAAATCTATTAATATATTTTTTTTTATAACATTTAACTATTTTTTGTTTTAATTTAATTGCTGTACCGGAACTTACCGGCACTGATACCGGAACCAAAAGGAAAGTACCGAAATAGAACCGCTTACCGAAATAATTGTTTCGGGACGTACCGGAACCGAAACATATATTTGTTTCGGTTTGATTCCATACTGAAAGAAAACGTTGTCCTTAAAACAGTAATATTCGTGATTCTTAAAGCAGTCAGTGTGCAAAATTTGGTTGTTCTTGTGTTTATAGTCTCTAAATCTCATACAGTCGGACAGACGTCACATAGAACATATGTATAAAACATATCTTTAGCTCCTGTGTGTCAATTTATTCAAGCTTTTCGTCAAGATTTTGCGGATTGCAATACCTTTAAGTTGGTGAATTTAAGTCTAATAAAGTGAAAAACGATAAGTTTTTAATACTTAGCATTATTGAAATGCACTATGGGCGATTTTTCGGTTTAGTCGGCATAAGATCCAAGATTTCATGGTAGCACAATCCAAAAATGGCTTCATTTATTAAAAGTAAATATTTCCGTTAGATTAAAAAAGTTTTTTTTTTTCGGTTGGGTGGCAACACTTTTTTTGTGACAATTCTTCAAAATCAGCTAAAATCAGCTGCTTGTGAAATTTGGCGCCCAATATATGGTGACTTTTAAAAGCTATTAAATAAGCAAAACTTTTAAAAATAAAATAAGTTTCATATTTTTCAATTTTATTTTTGTCCACCTAACGTAGTAACGTAGACAAAAAATTTCATGTCTCTAGCTTCATATTTAGATTTTATGCCACCTAAATCGAAAAATCGCCCATAGTGCAACGTGAAAAAATACATTTTATTATATGCTGTAAAATTAAGAGTGAAAACCAGAACAGGCCCCTATCTTAACGTTTTGGTACAAGCTAACCCATTAATCAAATAAAATTTTTCATTATTTAATTATTCATGTATAAATGGCTAATCGCATTTTGAACCATTCGTGATGCGTATCCATTAGAATGAACTGCCGTTCAGTGATATTGACGTACAGAAATTATAAAAATTAATATAAAATTCGAAAATATCTAGGTTAACTTAAATTAATTAAAAATAAATACAGGGTAGAAGTTTACATATATATATATTTATAGTTTAAAAAGTGTATTGTTAATAAATGCGTTTACAAAACATAACTTTACCGATAATAGTCCTCATAAAGTAAAATAAGTACTAATAGCGGACGAGACATTGACCACTGGTTTCTACAATCCTCCGCCAGCACATTATTTAACAAAGATGACATCATACTTTGAAGCAAGTCTGAATTAATTTCAACAATCTGTAAGTTAAAAAAATATATTAATATACTACTATAGATATCACCAAGATCTATAGAAGAACTAAAATCCACCTAACTTGAATTATGTAGATTTCCTTATAATGCAAGCAGATCTAGTTTCTACCTTTTCTTTTTGGATCAGACCAGTGAATCACAGAGCTGACAAAGGAAAAACTAAGTTTAAGTATAAACAACTTCTTGTCACATGACCATACAGTTTTAATAAATATATGTACAACCAAACGGCAAGCCACCAAAATTAATGTAAAGGCTCGGTTCGATGGTTTTAATCATGGAGAAAAAATTAGGTTCGGTTCGCGAGCCGGTTTATATCAGTGACCGTAAATAATATTTTAAAAAATAAAAAAACACTAACTTATAAGTACTTACACCAAAATCTTTATAATTTTACAATCTCCGCATTTCCGCCATGATTTTTAAAACTTTGATATTTACGGTTTTTTCAATGATTACACACAAAATATAAGTAATGTTCTGATTTGGGGGTCTCAATATGCTTATAATATAGATTTTGGGTCGTTGCATTTGAATCTTTAGTCTATTTTTTTCCAGTACGTCAGGTTTTAAAATAATTCCACAAAACAAAATGGTGGACACGTTTTTGAAAAATTCGTTACACTCGGTTGAAGCTTGTTATTCGGGGGCTTTTGGGGTCTCTGATCACAAAATTGATCGGACTCGTTTGAAACTCGTTACCCGGGGGTTTTCGGGGCTGCTGATCACGAATATGAGTTTAATTTTTAGAAATTTAAAATGGCAGATCAACAGCCGAGTCGATTGAGTCATTTCCGTCTGTCTGTCCGTCTGTTTGAACGCGTCGATCAAAATTAAAGTTCTAGTATGGAAAAGTTGTTCGTTTGTTTAAATATCAGAACCAAACTGATAGAATATGCATCGGGGGTGGTATTATACATGCTGACCAAATTTGATTTAAATCGGTTTTAGTATGGAAATAAATAAAGTTTTAGTATGGAAAAGTTTTTTGTTTGTTCAGATATTATAGCCAAACTGATAGAGTATACATCTGGGCTGGTATTATACATTCTAACCAAATTTGGGTAACATCGGTCCACTATATCATTTAGCTGCAATAAAGACGATCAAATTAAGTCTTAGTATGAAAAAGTTTTTTGTTTATTGAGATATCTTAACCAAACTGATAGAATATGCATTAATAAGTTTATATAAATCATTAGAGCCACTTTCTATTAAAACTCCTAAATGTAAGCGAAGAAACCTCATTTCACATGTAATATTTTACCATAAGAATTGTTCTTTTTTTTTTAGAGGAGAGTAGACATTTGTCACTACTCATTACTCGAGAATGCAAAACACGATTTTCAAAAGCAATTTTTTTTCTGAAAGCTTTTGAATATATTGAATTCATTTGAACACAGCTACGATTTTAACTAGTAAAAATCAATTTTTAAATGAGGAAAATAATTATTTTTTCTACATTTTTTTTACGCTTTTTTGACTGATTTGAGAAAAATTAGAAAAAAAAACTCCAACTATTTAATTTTTTTCTAAATTTATAGCTATATAAAGTAGGTTTACCGTTAAAATCGATGGAGAGCAAAAGCTGATTTTCGAATGTTCGGCTATATGTTAAA
Source organism: Drosophila falleni (assembly GCA_035045575.1). Lineage (NCBI taxonomy): Eukaryota > Metazoa > Arthropoda > Insecta > Diptera > Drosophilidae > Drosophila > Drosophila falleni. Next base: position 1,810,737 of record JAWNOV010000056.1, on the reverse strand, counting down.
GTGGTGTGACTCCAACCCACCTTGGACGGGTTTGAAAAGACGATACGAGATTCATAATTTTTGAGTTTGGTACAGATAACTTAAAAAAATAAAAGAGTTTTTCATGTTATATGACATAGTCAACCAAATTTGATTAAAATGTATAGCGCAATTAAAAATACACAATTTATCGGTTTGATTGAGATATTTTATAAAGCAAAAAAAGTTTTCATACCCCACCTTGATCGAAAAAAACTTCCAAGAAGTAAAAAACTAATTTTATTCAACCAACCAACCCACCTTTGTCCCAAACGATCACACACCGGATATATTAGTAACATTAAAATTCTCTCTTAAAATAGTTCTGGTCTCTCAAATAAACTTACACACAGTCATTTTTATTAATTTTGTAAACTTTCATGACTTATTCTCCCTTTTTGAAACTTTGCCAAAAATGCGGTATACGAGCCATATTTTAATAACCACACACTATATTACAAACCTGCAGAAAAACGCTTTAATAGAGAAAGAGCTAGCGGTGGAATATTGTTCGGAATACGAAAAAACATTACCCTGGGAAAAAGCTGTGGATTTGTAAATGTCAGGCACGACGATAATAGAATGGACAGTGGAACATGAACTAGTTGTTAAACTTAATTATAACACTAGGCAACAAAATCGAACTTTTTAGCAGTTACAAGAACCAAACCCACTTTTTTTGATAGATATGGGGCCAAAACCGACAAAAAACATTTTTTTTATAGTGAAATTTTTTTTTAGAATTTTTTAAAATTTTGCTTTTTTTTAAAACTTTTTTCAGAGGTGGGTCCACATTTATCAATATTACACGAGAATGCCGAAACCGACTTTCAAAGCTTTACTTTTTCTGAAAGCTACAATTCATTTATACAAAGTTTATGATTTAATACTGTAGTTTAAGAGATATCAATTCTTTAGTTAAGAAAATTATGATGTTTTTTTAGCATTTTTCTTAGCTTTTCTCACTTTAAAATTCGAGGAAAAGTCGAAAAAAATTTACTACATTTTATTTACTATTTTTTTTGCATATCTATAGAGAGATGGCGATATAAATTTATTTTGTGTCTAGACATGTTTTTGTCGGCTTTGATGACTACCTTGTGGGTCGTTATGACATTTAGTATGAAAATGTTTTGTATTTTTTTTAGATATCCTAACCAAGCTCACACAACATAAATTTGTTGTTATTTTACACATGATGACAAAAGTTGGTTCAAATCGGTTACCTACATAGCTGCCATGGGAACAATAAGTCGAAAATCCATCTTTAGTATGAAAAGTTGTGTTATTTCTTGAGATATATCAACCAATCGCACAGAATGTATATCTGGAAATATGTAATATATCCCAACCAAATTTGGTTCAAATCGGATCACTATTCAATATAGCTTCTATAGGAACGCACGGTCGAAAATCCATCTTTAGTATGAAAAGTTGTGCTATTTCTTGAGATATATCAACCAATTGCACAGGTTGTATATCTGGAAATATGGTTTAATCCCTACCAAATTTGGTTCAAATCGGATCACTATTCAATATAGCTGCTATAGGAACGATCGGTCTAAAATCCAGCTTTAGTATAAGAAACTTTTTTATTTTTTAAGTTATCTGTACCAAACTTACAAGTTTAAGAATCTCGTATCGTCTTAAACACCCTGTCCAAATTTGGAATCGGACCACTATAACAAATAGCTGCCATGGGACCGATCAGTCAAAAACCAACCTTTGCGAAAAACTTGTTTTATTGTTTATATACTAATATCTTAGCTGTCGTTCCAAAGATTTTAACGGTAAACGTACTTAACAATGGGTAATTAATATAGCTATAAATATAAAAACAAATTAAAATGTTCAAATGACCCTCTTAAATGCATATTCTGTCAGTTTAGTTGAAATATCATAGAAAACAAAAAAGGTTTTTCATACTAAAACTTGATTTTTGACCGATCGTTTCTATGGCAGCTATATTAATTAAGCGATTTGAACCAACTTTGATCATAATGTGTAAAACAATAACAAATTCAAATCCTGTGAGTTTGGTTGGGATATCTCAAAAAACACAAAAAATTTTCATACTTAAGGTCATGCCGCTCCACAACTATTTTAATGAATCATATCTTAAACAACGTGCAATTATAACAGCTACGCAAATAAAATAGATAATAAAATGAAAAAAAATTGTTTCGACTTTTCCCCGAATTTTTAAGTGAAAAGCTTAAAAAAAAGGTAAAAAAAAATAATCATTTTATTAATTTAAAAATTGATATTTCTTAAACTACTGTTTAAAATCTAAGACTATGTATAAATGAAATATAGATATATTTATTAGCTTTCAGATAAATTAAAGCTTTGATAAGTCGGTTTTGGCATTCTCGAGTAATGATGACTATTCTGGGTGCACCTCTGAAAAAAAGTAATCAAAAAAAACCTCACCATAAAAAAATAATGTTTTTCATCGATTTTTGCCCCAAATTTATCCAAAAAGTTGGTTTGGTTCTTGTAACTTTTGGGCTGTTGCCTAGTGTAATTAGAAATCTCAATGCGCGCATAGCAAACGAGCAAGTCGAAACGGAAGACACTCACGCGGAATGTAGATTTGCTTACCTGTACAGAGCGGCCAAATACACGACCCTAGATCGAAATGGAAGAAAATTGATACAACTGTGAGAATCCTTCAATCTAACTGTGTTGAACGGAGGGACATCCAGCGATCAGAATCACTTGCCTTTGGTGCTGAGTGTCAGCACATTTTATGCAAATGTAAAATAGGACAATCGCAGTCGTTTAACAGCCTTGGTATGAGCGCAAATGTGAGGAGACGAAAAGTAAGGCGATGCAGCTACTATGCAGGGTCAAGAGAATAGCGACAGAAGAATCAAAACGCGAGCATAAGAGAGCAAACGCGGAGTATAAGGTCTTCTGCAAATCTAAGCAGCAATTATACTATGGAGTGAGGGACTGTAAGGCATACTGGACACTGGTCAGAAATTAAATGGAACAGAAGGAAACAAAATCATAAAGACAAACGCCAACGTATTAGCAACCCATTTTAAAAACCTGTTGGACTGCGAGGAGACTTTAACGCAGCACCATTTTGCATTGCCGTGTACTGAACTCTGGGAATTGGATCGAGAAATAGACATGGCAGAAGTAGTGAGAGCAACAAGGCGAAGCAAACCGGGAAAAGCCGCGGGAAATGACAGAATACCTTCGGAATTCTACAAAATGCAACCCCTCCAATTTATAAACCTGATCACAATTAAAATTTTACAAAGTCTGTACGCTTTCAACAAAACGGCAGTTTGGGATCGAATACTCATGTCATGTTCGATACGAATATGGGTGTAAAACAGGGATGCCAAATGAGCCCGTTGCTCTTTGCATTCTACATAAACGACATCGGGACAGCTCTTCCATGTCATTATTTAAAATTGTTTAAATTAACGAGTTTTTGATGGCGATGCATTGAACATACTTTCAACTTAAATGTTGCAAATCCGAAATTTTCACATTGTCTAACACTGATTAGCAAAAAGCTGTGAAACAGAGTTGCTTTCAACAGAGAGCACATGAAACTGTTATTTCAATTTTTAAGGTTGCATTTAATCACTTTACAGCCCTAATTCAAAAACTTTTTTAACAAAATTTACTGTGGATTGTATTCATTGTAGCTTGTACTTTGTGTATATATATTTATAATTTAAAAACCTGCCTCTTATAAAAATTTTTTGACTAAAATTTATCTTTGGAGAGAGGTAACTAATTTTGCCAGCATATGCTGGCAATGTGACCATATGCATTTTGTAGAAAAATCAATTCTGAATTTGAACTATTAAGCTTCTGTTGGGGATTTTTGCGCATTTCTCAAAATTTCAGTTTATTGCAGCTAACCTCACTTTGAAAAATTCGTAGTTGTTTAAGGTGTGGCGATAACACATGAGATCAAAAGACAAATATTATAAGTTTTTAGCTTGTTTGTTTTTACGCATTGAATAAAATATTATATTCCAGTTTCATATAACAAAACAGTTTACGACCGATTTTTATAATTTGAGCAACATGATATTATAAATGATAGTATTCCGATCTTGACATATGTATGTTAGCCCGAGTGTGAGGAACACAATATCACATATATACGTTCAGTTTGGTCAGATATTTTGGAAAAGGCATGGTTTTTGTACAAAAAGTGACTTTTCTACCGATAACTCTAGGCAACAAAATCGCACTTTTTGCGAGTTACAGAAACCAAACCCACTTTTTTGGATAGATTTGGGGCCAAAACCAACGAAAAACATTTCTCTTTTTTTTATGGTGAGATTTTTTTTTAGAATTTTTCAAAAATTGGGTTTTTTTTTAATACTTTTTTTCAGAGGGGCGCCCACATTTGTCATCATTACACGAAAATGCCAAAACCGATTTATCAAAACTTTACTTTATCTAAATGCTAATGAATATATCTATATTTCATTTATACACAGTCTTAGATTTAATCCAGTAGTTTAAGAGATATCAATTTTCGAATTAAGAAAATTATGATTTTTTCTTGGCTTTTTTTTAAGCTTTTTTCACTATAAAATTCGAGGAAAATTCGAAACAATTTTTTTACATTTTATTAACTATTTTATTTGCGTAGCTGTTGTAATTACGCGTTGTTTAAGATATGATTCATTAAAATCTATGGTGAGACGGCGATATGATATTATGTTGAGTCGAGGCATGTTTTTGTCGACTTTTTTGACTTTGTTGTGGAATCTGTGTTGAGATATCCCAACCAAACTCACAGAATTTGAATTTGTTATTGTTTTACACATTGTGGCCAAAGTTGGTTCAAATCGGACCACTAAATCATATAGCTGCCATAGGAACGATCGGTCGAAAATCAAGTTTTAGTATGAAAAACTATTTTCTTTTATGAGATATCGTAACCAAACTTATTGAATATGTATTTAAGAGGGTCATTTGAACTACATATATATATATTTAGCTATATTAATTGCCTATCGTTTAGTATGTTTACAATTAAAATCTATGGAAAGTATTTAAACAATGAACCAAGTTTTTCGCAAAGGTTGACTTTTGACTGATCGGTCCTATGGCAGCTATATGTTATAGTGGTCCGATTCCAGCCAAATTTGGACAGGTTGTATAAGACGATACGAGATTCTTAATTTGTAAGTTTGGTACAGATAACTTAAAAAACAAAAAAAATGTTCATACTAAAGCTTGCTTATCGACCGTTCATTTCGATTGTTCCTTTGGCAGCTATATATGGATATAGTGCTCCGATTTTAACCAAATTTTGTAAGGATGTAAAAAGCAACTAAAAAGTACCCAATTCATGAGTTTGATTGAGATATCTCCAAAAATAAAAAAGTTTTTCTACTAAAACTTGGTTTTGTACCGATCGGTCCTATGGCAGATATAAGATATAGAGGATCGATTTGAACCAACTTCGGTAAGGATGCATAAGACCAACTTCAATGCATAATCTATCAGTTAAGTTTAGGTATCTTAAAAAACAAAAATGTTTTTCATACTTAAACTTGATTTTAGACCGATCGGTCCTATGGCAGCTATATGATATAGTGAACAGATTCGAAACAAAATTGGTGAAGAAATAAAGGGCATCGTAAAATGTGTGAGTTTAAAATATCTAAGAAAATAAAAAAGTTTTTCATACTAAGACTTGATTCGGACCCGATCGGTCCTATGACAGCTGTATGATATAGTGGTCCGATTTTAACCAACTTTGGACAGGATATATAAAACCAAATTAAATGCATATTCAATAAGTTTGGTTACGATATCTCATAAAACAAAATAGTTTTTCATACTAAAACTTGATTTTCGACTTTAGTCACAATGTGTAAAACAATAACAAATTCAAATTCTGTGAGTTTGGTTGGGATATCTCAAAAAACACAAAAAATTTGCATACTAAAGGTTAAGCCACACCACAAAATAAGTCAAAAAAGTTGACAAAAACATGCCTCGACTCAACATAATATCATATCGCCGTCTCACCATAGATTTTAATGAATCATATCTTAAACAACGCGTAATTACAACAGCTACGCAAATAAAATAGTTAATAAAATGTAAAAAAATTGTTTCGAATTTTCCTCGAATTTTATAGTGAAAAAAGCTTAAAAAAAAGCCAAGAAAAAATCATAATTTTCTTAATTCAAAAATTGATATCTCTTAAACAACTGGTTTAAATCTAAGACTGTGTATAAATGAAATATAGATATATTCATTAGCTTTTAGATAAACTAAAGCTTTGATAAATCGGTTTTGGCATTTTCGAGTAATGATGACAAATGTGGGCGCACCTCTAAAAAAAAAGGAATAAAAAAAAGCCAGATTTTTGAAAAGTTCTAAAAAAAAAAATCTCACCATAAAAAAAAAAAAAAATGTTTTTCGTCGGTTTTGGCCCCAAATCTATCCAAAAAAGTGGTTTTGGTTCTTGTAACTTTTGGGCTGTTGCCTAGTGTAATTTCCAATATTTGTATATGATATAGTTGTCCGATTTGGATCAAATTTTACCAACACGTGAGGGGCATAGTAACTCGCCTAACCTGCAATTTTTGTGCTGATCGCAGAATCCAAAAAAAAAGGCGACACCACGTACACTTTCCTAGGCCTTTGCGTATTGATATTTTAAGCCCAATGCAAGTAAACTAGACGAAAAAATCTTCAATCGTTCTCGAATTATTAATTTATTCCAAAAAAAAGCGTCATCCGGACAATAGTGCATGAAGAGGAGCTCGGAGCTGTAAATGAGTATCAATACATAGAAGTAACACTCACATCAAATCGTCAGTTTAATAAACACTTTGACCAAAAACTAATAGCATCGAAAATCGTCATTAATAGTACTTTGAGAAATATGCTAGGAAAGAGAATTATATGTCACAGCGCTAAATATAAGTTTTTCCAGGCCACAGTACGAACAATCATATGTTATGCCCCGCCGGTATGGGAATTTGAAAAATAGGAATAGGTAGAACGCCTACTTTGTTTCTACGTCAAGAAAATTTTTCGACTTCCAGTCAATACGCCTAATTATGCCGTGCATCTGGAGACGAGATTATCGTCGCTATTCTTTGACACATTTCAATAATGTCAGACGGGTCATGGAGAGGCAAAGCTCGCGACTGCCGAAGATCATCCCAACAAATTCCTTAGCAAGAAATCCGTAGTTTTTCCAGTTTTGGGATGCCTCGACAGTAATTCACAACTGTATTCTTAATCTGAATGATACCTCAATATGGGACAGCTGGCAAACAAAAGTTCTGCAGAGCATCGACATGGAGGAGAGAAACAACTTTGAACGGTTAGTGAGACAAAGCGATTTGCGAAGCACTTACAAGCTTTTAGAATACAATATCGGACAAGAGAACTATTTTAAAGACATCCCCATAGCTCAACATCAGACCAATGCTCATTAGTAATTTACACACGCTTTTCCATTTTAGGAGAGATACAACAATTAAATAATTAATGAAATAAATTTTACTAGGCAACAGCCTGATTCTGAATTTAACCGAACCGACTTTTTTGGATAGATAAGGGGCCCTAAACACAAAAAAAAATTTTTTTTTTATGCCAGAGTTTTTTTTATGAATTTTTTTAAATTTACCTTTTATTCTTGCTATTTTCAAAGGTGCGTCCACTTTTGTCAGCATTACTCAAGAAGGCCAAAACCGATTTTCAAAAGTTTTCTTTTTTCCTGAAAACTAATGAATACATCTGTAATTCATCCATACACAGTCTAAGATTTAAGCCAGTAGCTTAGGAACTATTAATTTTTGAATTAAGAAAATATTGTTTTTTTAAGCTTTTTTTTTAGTTTCTCGAAAAAATTTCTGACTTCGGTTTTAATTGTGTTTTAGCAAAGCTGTGTTAATTAAACGTCAATTAATATATGATTCCAAAAATCTATGGAGAAAAGGCAATATAATAAAATATTATATCTATGCATGTTTTTCTTGATTTTTATGACTAAAGAAAAGTAAAATCGGTTTTGACATTCTCGGGAAATAAAGACAAAAGTGAGCGCATCTCTCAAAAACGGCGAGAAAAAAAAGCCAAATTTTTAAATATTTAAAAAAAAACTCTGCCATAGAATAAAAAAATATTTTTCGTCGTATGGGGCCCCATATCTATCTAAAAAAGTTGATTTGGTTAAATTCAGAAGAAACAAGTAGGCGGTTACAGCCAAGCAAGCTCGATAGTCGTATACCCTGAGCCTAGGTTCTCTACGCTGAGGTTGATTTTCGACCAATTGTTCCTATGGCTTTTATTAAGATTAAGTTTGATTAGGATATCTCAAGAAACAAATAACTTTTTCATACTAAGACTTAATTTTCGATTTAGCGTCTCTATTGCAGCTATATGATACTGTGGACCGATTTTTACCAAATTTGGTCAGGATGTATAATACCAACCCAGATGCATACTCTATTAGTTTGGTTCTGATATCTAAACAAATAAAAAAACTTTTTCATACTAAAACTTAATTCGATGTATCTTTCGATGTATCGTTCCTATGACAGCTATATGACATAGTGGTCCGATCCAAAAATAAAAGCAAACCAGGAACCTACATACCAATTATTAAGTCTCTAGCTCTTATGGTTTCTAAGATCGACGCGTTCAAACAGACGGACAGACAGACGGACATGGCTCAATCGACTCGGCTGTTGATCCTGATCAAGAATACTTATTCTTTGGGGGGTCTGCCACGCCCCTTTCTGCCTGTTACATACATTCGGCCCAACACATTATACCCTTTTTTGCCCATTTTTAATGGGCTCAGGGTATAAAAAGTCAAAATTTGTTACCTAGTGTATTTGAAACTTTAAATGTCAATAGCTGACAAGCTCTAACTAGCTTTCTAAGAGATGCAATTAGTTACAGAGACGATTATGTGGTAAAGGTGGCGTAGTACGACAGTCTCTATAACTGCCAAAATAAATTTTGGGGCAAACGGCTAAGAGACAAGCCTTATACTACATGTATTTATTTTCTTTTTGTAAATGTATTATTGTAAATTTATTTAACTTGTGTGGGATATATGCTGAAAAGATAAAATAAATAACAACTACTACTACTATCCAACCTTGTTTTCAACCTGATATAGTGAACAGATTTGAACCGATATTTGTGAAGGTGTAAAAGACAACATAGAATACACAATTTGTGACTTTGGATGAAATATTTTAGAAAATAAGAACGATTTTCATACTAAATGTGGATTTTCGTCCGATCGTTCCTATGACAGCTATATTAACTAGCGAACCGATTTAAACCAAATTTGATTGGAATATATAGCTCATTATCAGAAACACAACCTGTGACATTGGTTGATATATCGCAAGAAACAAAAGAATTTGTTGAAATGAATTACAAATATATTCATTAGCTTGAAGAAAACGTAAAGCTTCGGTTTTGGCAACAAAAAAAGATATATAAAATAACAACTATGCTATAGAAAAAAATAAGTGATCGTCATATGGGGCCGCACTTTGGGCTGTTGCTTGGTGTTATCAATGCACAAAAGCGATTGCAAAAATGATTTGTTTTTATTTTCGAAAACGCTGTACAATCAATGAATGATTCGATATAAAAACAATATCTGTAAATAAATCAATTTTTTTGGAGGTCATCCTCCAAAAAAAAGATACTCCAAAGTTGTAAGTTGTAATGCCGTTACGTGTACTTTTTATAGTGCCAGCCCATTTCACAAATTTTTTCACAACCGTATTATTAAATTAATCAACCTAAAAACTTTATTCAAACATTTGCCAAATATAATGTGCCTTCTACGTACATTGCACACACTCCAAAACAACATGACCGCCTAACATGTAACATATAATTACAGACTTTGGTATTCTTAACAAATCTGTAAGTCCGATATTTTTCCACCGATCTAACCAGTTAATTTGGTTTTAGAAAACCAACAGTTAGGGCTAACTAAGAAAAATAATATTTTTTTAAATACCTATCTTTTGAGCTTAGATCACAGTTATGTCGGATTTTTTGAGTTTTTGACTGATTTCTCAAAACTGATCGTCGATGTGCCACCTTAGAATAACCTCCAAAAAAATTGATTTTTTTACAGATATTGCTTTGATGACGTATCGTCCATTGACGATGTAGTGTTTTCGAAAATAAATAAAAAGTTAAATTCACGTCACCCTAATGGACATATTATTAATTTTACTGATGTGTGCGGCGAATATCTTTATCTTTATATTAATACAGGGTGCGTACCCTATAAAAACTTGTCATAAAATAGACATGTTTTGGACTTTTGACACATTCATTTTTATGTTATGTACCTTATTCATAACAATTTTAGCTACGAAGCAATACACACAAGATTCTGAGTACTCAATGTGCTTACGAAATCCACATACATACGTACATGTCGAAATGTGTCGTTTGCGGAGACTATACACAAGTCCACTGTGGCAACATCTGGGTCAAGAAATCGCTCCAAAAAAAGGTCTTCCTAAAGGTCCCTTATAACAAAAATGAAGTGACATCACGCACAATGTACTTCATGGGGTTTTATAATATAAAACAACTAGTCAATTCTGTTTTCTAGTTCTAATTTCTTAGGATACAACACAGACCTTAAGAAATTGTGAATTTTCCCGTGTCAATCGTCGTAGCTTCTTATTAGGGAACGTAGAAACTGTAACAAAAGCAATAAATACAATTATAAGCATATAATACAAATGCACATTTGTATTTATCTGTACTTTTTAGTTGAAGCTGCTTAAAGATGTACGAAACGATGCTATCCAAAATAGTGCAACAGCTTATGTAAATTGCAGAGTCTGTAATTTAACAAAAATGAATTCACAATAAATGTAAATCTAGAGACGCATACGTACCCAATGCTGCAAGTCCTTTAGTCAAACTTTCCAGAATATAGACAAACGCGCGTGGTTCTAAAGCAGCAAGGTATGTAACATGGTCTTGAGATAGACAATTTAATAAATTGTAATATGCTGAGGCCAATTTAGGGTATTCCTGTAATTAAATCTTTTTTTGTGTTTTGTCATTTATTAAAATTGTATTTTAGATTTACCAATAGATCACTTTGTCGTATAGAAAGAATTAGCTGTGCGACAATATCAAGAACATTGTGTAAAGTGTCATCACCGTATAATTTAAAAACCCCACAGTTGACATAGTTTCCCCCAAGTGCATTTTTTAAAATTAAGAAACAAATTGATATGCCCTTTAGTTTCATAGGATAAAGTTGATCATTCGACACTTCTAGGTGCAAAATACGATTGCCGTAAATGCAAATTAGTTTCGATGCTTCACGGAACAGTAAAATGCCCATGGGACTGGAAACGTTGCCAGCTAAACGTTGTGTGCGGCAATGCACTAGTTCGGCGAACAGCTTTAACACTGGCGTAGTAATGGCTGGTTCATGCGCCCAGAGTTCCACGGCACGAAGAAGTATTGGTAAGTAATCCGTGTAGTAACTGGAATTAAAAAATAGCAGTTGGTAAAAGTCAGATTTAAATTTTTTCCAAATCAAATTTTTGTACCCGTGAATTTAAAAATCAATAAAAGTGTATAACAGGGAGAAGGAAGCATCTCCGACCCTATAAAGCATATATATTCATGATAAGCAACAACAGCTGAGTCGATATAGCCATGTGTGTCTGTCCGTCCATTTATCCGTATGAACAAAAGGATTTCAGAGACTATTAGAGATAGAGCTACCAAATTTGACACACAGATTTCTATATACCCCTCGTTTGCTTCAAATTTAAACCACGCCCCCTCCGCCCCGCAAATCGTGAAAAACCAACACACCCACAAAATACCTTTGACGCCAAAAAATGTAATGTGTAATGAGGTTTTACAAAAATGGCATCGCATTGATAGAGAAGCAATGAAATCAGGATTGAGTCTTAAAAAATATAACATTGATAAGTAAAATGGAATTTTGTAAATAAAGTTGTGGGTTTATAAGTTAGACCCAGGACTTATTAAAAGATGTGTTATATGCCACTGCAGTCTGTGTTAGTGACGACAGCAGCACGAAGGGTGCAAAATGCGATTAGCAATATCACTGCGGACGGCAGTTCGCGTTAGTGACGAAAGCAGCACGAAGGGTGCAAAAGGCGACTAACTATATATACAGCTAAGTTGGAAAATTTGCTACAACTGTCCGATCAGATCGAGTTATATACTGATCGAAAGGTTTAGTCCTAACTTACAAAATGGCATACTAAAACTTTTTCTAACCAACCTGGGTCATGAGATATGGGGGTGTAAGTGGGAGGGGAAAAATTTAAATGATTGCCTTTTGGTAAAATTTTTTATTTTTTGAAAATTTTAATTAAAAATGCGCGTCGATTGATATCTCAATTACCCAAATCCGATAACTGGTTCAAAAGATAAATAAATTTGAAAATTTTAGTACAATACTAAAAATGAAGTGAAAAGTTAGTTTCTTTGTTTGTCTGTTTGTATCAAAGCGCTAAAAAAGCGTAGATGTTATGATGGGGATTTGTTCATTTTTGAAAATCTAGAAATGTTTGTTTTACGACTTTTTCAATTTCACGCTAGTTTAGCGGGAAATCGCTAAATCCCGCTAAATTTGAAACCTCACCAGTTTCCATTACTTTTTGCGCAGTTCCGAATGCCAATTTTTTTTTTCTATTTATTTCTATTTTTATTTAAAATTTTTATATTAAACTCAATTTTGTTCGTCACAAAATTGGATATCAGAAATTTTGGGGCTGGAAATTGCTTTCGTCACTAGACTTTTACCTCGTTTAGAGGTTTTTTTTGTGGGATACTATATACAGAGAGATCGGAAAATTAAGTACTGCTGTCCGATGAGATCGAGCTATATACCGATAGAAACGTATATATGATAAGGGAGAATAAGTGGGAGGGTTAACTTTTTTTAATGATTGAATATTTAGATTTTAGATTTTTTTAATTTAAAAAATTCTGTTTTTTATTTAATTTAAAAAGTTCTTATCAAAACTACGCGAATGAAAACTCAATCATCCTAATTCGACAACTGGTTCAAATGATAATCAAATTTGAAATTATTAGTGGTCTTCCCACAATGAGATGAAGGCAGTTTGTCTATGTGTTTATTTATTTAAAATTTAAAAGCGTTGAAAAAGTTACATAATTTTTGGCTAAGAGGCTTGGAAGATATTACCTGTTAACTTAATACATAGATGTATATATAGTGACATATTAACAAATGTATAATTCTTAAATGGCGCAACTATAAACAACTTCACATTCTCACTCCCACGGTAGCGCACGATCAGCCTGTCTTCCCCTTCAGTCTTAGACGACTAAGCAGTACATAAACTGAACCCACATAAAACACTACCCCAACATTCCTGTAATCGACAAAGAATTTAAATATATAAAACTACAACGTCAATTTAATAGATAAAGATCTCATACCAAGCCAATTTTTTGAACGATTGCTCCTATGGCAGCTATAAAATATAGTAGTTTGTTTTTGAATAAATTTTGTTCAAATGTATAGAACATAATAAAACTTGTTACTAGCGAGTTTGGTTAAGATACGTTGAGAATCAAAAATGTTGGTCACACTACTCGTTTTTCGACCGATTGCTATAAGATATAGTAGTCAGATTTTGATCAAATTTTGTCAGGGTGTAACAGGCTGTCCCAAATAAATAATCTGTGGGCTTGGTTAAGATATATTTAGAAACCAAAAAGTTTATCATACTAAAGGTTAAGTGAACCCGATTGTTCCTATGGCAGCTATATGATATAGTTGTCCAATTTTGACTAAATTTGGTCAGGGTGTAACAGGCTGTCCTAAATATACAATCTTTGAGTTTGGTTAAGATATCTTTAGAAACAAAAAAGTTTTCCATACAATTTCTCCAAACAAATGCTCTGCGGTGACCTGTAACCCGTTTTTGGGTCCATCTAATTGCTCAAATTTTTAAAGTGTATTCTGGGGGTAAAAACGAACATTTTTCAGCCCGGCGCTCATTGATAACGCCAACTTGAAAAAACTTCATACAAGCCGCGGCCAGGCTAAAACACATGTTATGTTAATGTTATAATAACATAATATAATTTTAATATGAATTATATTAATCTATAAATGATAAATTTGCATATCACTGCGGACGAAAGTTCGCGCTAGCTAGTAACGAAAGCAGCACGAAGGGTGCGAAAGGCGACTAGCAATATCTACAGTTAATATGAATTTGCCACGACTGTCTGATTAGATCGGGATATACCGATCGATAGGCTTAGTCCTTACTAACAAAATAGTATGATAAACTTTTGCTAACTCACCTCCTTCATAAGATTAGTGGGTGTAAGTGGAAGGGGGAAAATTAAAATGACTGCAGCTAGTGGGGCTTTCGGGGCTTTTTGGTAACCTTTTTTTTAAATTCTAATTTAAAATACGCGTCGATGATACCTCGATCACCCAAATTCGATAACTGATTTAAAAGATAAGTAAATTTGAAATTTTTAGTTGACTTCTCAAAGTAAAATAAAAAGTCAGTTTGTTTGTTTGCATCAAAGCGCTAAAAATGCTAAAATTTTGTGATGAGGATTTATTCCTCTTCAAAAATCTAGAAATGTTTGTTCTACGACTTTTGGAAAAAATCGCGAGTTAAGCGGGAAAACGCTAAAATTGAAGCCCCGCAGATTCCAAACCATAAAATATAACCTTCTAAACTTTTTTTATAAAGTGCTCAGGTAAAATTGTTTTTGGCTCACATTTTGGCGATTTTAGAAAAACTGACATTCAACATAATTATTTAAGGGGACCGTCTACCACTTTTGCATGATTTTTCAACATTTTTCTTTTGATAGTAAAATATATCGAAACACTAGGCTTTTTTTACACATGCTAACACACATATTGAGGATTAGGAAAAAAATATTTTTTTGTTTATTCTGCCCTTCATGGCGACAAAATGGCGGTTGAAGTGATTGTCCGAAAAAAACTGGTTAACACGTGTCAACCAGCTGAAAAAACGTAGTTTTGAGAAAAACTCGTTTAAAGTTTTTGTACGCTAAGTGTGCGCTATGAGAGTCACTTCCTGAGAATCGATTTTTCGACATATTCTCGGTCGAAAATCGGCAAATCAGAGATTCTAAACTAATTCTACATATATGTAGTGCACGAAAACGATGTTTTTGAAAAATCAAAAATTTTGAAAAAAAAAGTGGTAGACGGTCCCCTTAAGGGGGTCTTCTCATTGAGCAATTTTTTTTTTCGACTTTTTTTTTTTGCATTTATTTATAGCTTGGGTAGTTGTGAATATGCCCCTCAAAGGATTTTTTGAAATTCAAAATACTTTAGAAGATACAGCCTTTTTTGTGAAGCAAGGTCTTCGTCAAAATGAGCTATTTTCTTCAAACTTCAAACTTTAAACGCGTTTATCTCGAAACCACGTTTTTCGAACTGGCGGCCATGATATCTCCAGTTCAACTGAACCGATTTTCATGAAACAAAGTGGAATCGACGCAGAATTGTCACCATTCTCGGGTGAAGCAAGACCATAATTTTAAAAAATTTTTTACTATTTTTTTTTACACTAAACTACAAAAAAAAAGCCCGAAATTGAAATTTTTTTTAGAATGGCCGCCATTTTGTCAAAAAAAATCACAAAATTATGGTCTTGCTTCACCCGAGAATTACATCTATACTGATTATAACCCCGTTTTTTTTTTTAATTTCCGCCGTGACGACACCTATTTTTTCAACCCCCAACTTTGAAGTCTCATTACTTTTTGAACACCCCTCGTATCGGGGCAAAAAAAATTTTTTTATTTCCTTTGAACCTTTTGTAATACAATAAATAAAAAAAGTTTTCAAGTATTCTTTGCGTTTTCAAATAAGAATTTTTTTAAAAAGGGTCCAAAAAACGGGTTTTGAATGAGAAGACCCCCTTAACTTTAATATGTTATAGTCAATAATATTTTGCGATTTATGACATATCACACTTGTCTGTGAAAATTCGATTTCTCAAGATATTAACAAATAAGTGTATTTATACATACTACGTAGAGTTGAAATATGACAGCAGCAATAACTTGACATAGCAGCAAACCTATGTAGCAGACAGCTTTTCCGCGGCAAAAATAATTAGTGGTGCCAGAAATTTTTTTGTAGAATAGCTTTTGCGTTGCAGTAATAACCGGTGCAGTATCAGAAAATTTGATATCAGAAATTTTGGGGCATCTAGACTTTCGGCACTAGGCTTTTTTCTGGTGAAGAGGTTTTTTTTGAAAGTTTAATTATTTTTGGAACTAGTTGTCGGATTTAAGTGATCGAGCTATCAATCGACGCGTATTTCTCATAAAAATCTTTTAAAAGTAAATAAATCAAAAAAAAAAATAAACAATTTTTACCAAAAGGCCCCAAAAGCCACTTACACATGACCCAGGTGGGTTAGCAAAAGTTTTAGTATGCCATTTTTTTAGTTAGGACTAAACCATTCGACCGGAATATAATTCGATCTGATCGGACAAAATTTTTCATATTAGCTATATATATTGCTAGTCGCCTTTAGCAGCCTTCGTGCTGGTTTTGTCACTAGCGCGGACTGCCGCCCGCATTGACTCAAAAATTTATATTATTTTATACGTACAGCCACTCAAAGAGCATGGTATATTGAATTCGAGCATTAAGAGGCAATGCAAGACCACGCAAATCCCGTGCTAAGCCAATAATTGCCTTCTTGACTTCATCATTAGGAAAACATTTTGTGTCCATTAATACATTTCCCAGTGATTCAAACTGATCTGAAATAAGTGGTATATAATATATATTTATATTATTTTTTTTCGAATTCGACTTACTTGTAAGAGGTGTTAAAAAATGGTAAAAACGTTCTTCGTCCTCTCCCAAGTCAAACATTAATAAGCGACTCAGTGATGTGTAAAACATGGTGCGGCAACGCATTTCGTTTAGTGAAGAACTAGTACCAAGAAAGGGAAAATGTTCGCTTGTGTGATGTGTCAACATGAATTGAACTTCTTCTAAACGTGCCAATTTACGCACTGAATTAAAGTGCACAGAGAGATCAGATAATAACATTAATGTTTTTGTTATTATTTGTTCAGAGCGACCCCAAAACTTTAAGTTAGTTATGCTGCAAAAACAAGAACATGTGACTTAAAAATCTACATATGATGAAAACACATACATTTTACGGTTTATGAAACTTAGTAGCATTTGTTCGTCGTTTAATCCAAATACTTCACTAAGCCGTTTGTATACAGTTGCTTTTTGTGCCTGGTCACTGCTGTGCATCTTACGAACCTGGTCTAAGAAGCTCAGAATTGCCAATTCTAGCTTCTCACAGCCAGTTTGGGGTAGGCGTGAGTCAGTTAAACTCATTAGTTGCAGTACTCGAATAACGAGCTCTGCATCCATATTGTCATGTTCGTCGCTGGTTGTTACAGAAAGTCTGCCGACAATGGCAGAGCCAATTATATACACCAACCAAGTTAGTTGTAACTCATGCACAGTTATATCTGTAGGGTTAGCATTTACCATTTGTACAAGATTTTCGTATTCACGAGCTTTTTGATCAAAATGCTGCACTAAAAAGTTGCAAGTTTTATTGTACTCGCAACGTTCGATCACCGACAACTGTTCAAGCTGTTGCTGCACCATGCACAGATCATCCAAAGGATCTTCCATATTATCACGAACAATCAAAGGCACAGCATCTAGACGCGACTCAATATACGCCTTAACTACTTCAGGGGTATAGGTGCCAAGTAAATGCGGATCCGGTGATTTAACGTACGGTACTGAAGCAACCATACGCTGCCAAAGGGTCAGTAAATAGTGCACACTATTTGGAGCGAAGAGCCACATCTGAGGATGAAATAAATTTTGTATTTCGTTTTTTAAACACTTCAAAAATATACTCACATGTAGAGATTGTACTGTAAATTTAGCAATGAGTTCAATAGCTTCTGGATAACAGGGAACAGCAATGAGTTCACCTAGTTGATAATTAGACTTTAGCCGCGCAAGCAAACGACAGAACTCATGATAGTTATCAGGATCACTAAGACCCTAAGCACAAATTAAATTATTAATTAGCTTGTCGCGTTTCAAATTATTTTGAACTTACATGCAAATTAGTGAGTATATTTTTTACACCTTCAACCAAATGAGTAAGAAATTTTGTTCGCTCTGAGTTGCTGAATAGTGATCTACGTACAGATGTCATTTGAACCAGGCACGATAGTGAGTAACTCGCTAAACTATTCGGTAATATTTGATATAAATCAAAGAACAATTTTAATGTGTTCGAATCAAGAAAAGCAGGACGCCAAGCTGTCGGTATCTGTGAGTATAGCGATATAATTAAAAATTGTTAAATTACATTTATGAGATTGCAAACCTGAACATTGTTCATATCATCCGCTGACTCATCTGTTGAGCTGCCAATAAAGTCGAAGCTTAGACAATTCTTTGTAAGGCGTAACACTTGTGAAATTAACCTGTGTTAAACAAAAACCAAATTGTCAACGTTTTTCCGGGATCATAGCACTTATAAATTTTAAAATACAATAAAAAAAACCTTTATACATACTCTTAAGCTCTGCCTGCTACATAACTTGATAGCCGGTCGTTCCAATGGCAACAATAGAGAACCAATTTGAACAAAATTTGGTCTGGATGTATGACTGACAAAAAATTATTTTCGACCGATCGTAAAATGTATATATTCATTTACCACCAAACCCCTGAGCCAAAAGTTATGTATCATAACCCAAGAAAACCCGAAACTTTACGTATTACAAAAATTAAATATCGTTACAGACATTTCGTCATAAGGTGCCTAAATGTAAGCTAAATATTTTATTTCACATGTAAAATTTTACTTGATTACTAGCGCTTACTCAAGAAGTCGGAGAGCAAATATATCCGTCTTTATCATTAAATCTAAGGTTTTTTTTTTGTTTTTTGATTCAAACAGACTTTTCATTTTAATTTGGAAAGGCCACTTAAAACTTCAAATTTAATTAGCTTTTGAACCAGTTTACACTGGGCCAAATTGCGAAATATTTGGCATAAAGACGAAAAAACTTGGCATATTTAGTAGGCATAGTAAGCTAAATATATAAGCAAAATGTTGAATTCATTTGACCACTCCTACCCTGACCACCCAAATAAGACCGCATTGCGGATATGTAATCTTTATGTAAAATGGAAATTGGCATTGAAAATAAGATTTATAATTATTTTTGCTAACGTTAAATAGTCTTAAATATGAAATATTATAAATATTAAGCAGAGCTCCCAAAAACAGGTCGACCGAAATTATCAAAGCAATCCCCTCACACAAGTGACAAAAAAAAAACTGAGTAAAATCTATCACTTTTTGAGCTCTCGGTCTTGAAGTTTTTACTGAGAAAACGCACAAATGGGTCTTGCTATGACAACTCGATCAGGAACAAATTTTCGGGCTCTCATGAAATAAGGGTCTACAGATGCGCAAAGCGTAAAAAGGGAAAACAAAGAGGGTCTTTTTTAATTTTTGAATATAAAGTTAAATTAAAAAAATTTGCTTAATTGTAGGGATCTGTTTGCACCATCTACGGTATATTAGGCTCCATTCATAGCTCACTGGCAGCGCTGAGAATATCCCGTCAGCTCACGGGGATCAATTTATTAACAGGCATTGGGGTCAGGGATTATTTTTGTGCAAGTCCTTTAGCCTTTTTTATATAATGCATGGCGTTTCGACCAAAATTTCAATAAGACTTTCCTGATATACACTTAAGACAATATTTTCGTTAAGCTCAGAAAATCGGTCTCTGAAAAAACCGACCGAAATAAAATCGAATCGAGTAGTCACTGCTTGACAGAAAACACAATTGAGTGTGATTTCTCTCAACCTTTTTGGGATCTGTCCGAATGAAACAGGTTTTTTCAGACAGTATAAAAGTGTCGACCTTTTTTTGTAAGCTCAGAATTTATTAAAAATCTAGCTTTTTTATTACTTTTTTCCCACATCATAGCTTAAACGACGCGTAATTATTGCAGCTATGCAAATAAAATATATATGTATAGATAAAATGTAATAATTTTTTTTTCGAATTTTCCTCTAATTCTTAAAGTAAAAAGATATATGAAAAAATCTAAAAAAAAAAATCATAATTTTCTTAATTTAAGAATTGATATTTTTAAACTACTGGTACAAGTCTTTAACTTTTTATACCCTGAGCCCATTAAAAATGGGCAAAAAAGGGTATAATGTGTTTGGCAGGATGTATGTAACAGGCAGAAGGAGGCGTGGCAGACCCCAAAAAGTATTTATATTCTTGATCAGGATCAACATCCAAGTCGATTGAGCCATGTCCGTCTGTCTGTCCGTCCGTCCGTCCGTCCGTCCGTCCGGATGTTTGAACGCGTCGATCTCAGAAACCATAAAAGCCAGAGACATCAAACTTGGTATGTAGGTTCCTGGATACCATACGCAGATCAAGTTTGTTTTTATTTTTGGATCGGACCACTATATCATATAGCTGCCATAGGAACGGTACATCCAAAATAAAGTTTTAGTATGGAAAAGTTTTGTGTTTGTTGAGATATCAGAACCAAACTGATAGATTATGAATCGGAGCTGTTATTATACATCCTGACCAAATTTGGTTAAAATCGGTTAACTATATCATATAGCTGCCATAGGAACGATACATCGAAAATGAAGTTTTAGTATGAAAAAGTTTTTTGTTTTTTGAGATATCTTAACCAAACTGACAGAATATGCATTAATGTTGGTTTTGTGCATTCTGACCAGATTTGGTTCAAATCGGCTTTATATATCATATAGCTGTTATAGGAACAATTGGTCGAAATTAAACTTTTATTGAAGAGTACCTGGGCTCAGGGTATCCGACTGTCGAGCTTGCTCGACTGTAACCGCCCACTTGTTATTAATGAATTATAGATATATTCATTAGCTTTGAAAAAAAGTAAAGCTTTGGAAAATCGCTTTTCTCGAGTAATGATAACAAATGTGGGAGCACCTTTAAAAAACTGTAATAAAAAAGTCAAATTTTAAAAAAATCTAAAAAAAAAAATCTCAGTACAAACAAAAATGTTTTTTGTCGTTTGGGGCCCCATATCTATAAAAAACAAGTGGGCGGTTACAGTCGAGCACGCTCGACAGTATGATACCATGAGCCCAGGTACTCTTAAATAAAAGTTTATTTTCGACCAATTGTTCCTATGGCAGTAAAGAACAAAACCAACAATAATGCATAACCGTTTGGTTAAGATATCTCAAAAAACAAAAAACTTTTCCATATTAAGACTTAATTTTCGATGTATCGCTCCTATAGCAGCTGAATGATATAGTTAACCGATTTTAACCAAATTTGATCAGAATGTATAATGCCAGCCTAGATGGATATTCTATTAGTTTAGTTCTGATATCTCAACAAACAAAAACCTTTTTCATACTAAAACTTTATTTTCAGTGTATCGTTCCTATGGCAGCTATAAGATATAGTGGTCCGATCCAAAAATAAAAACAAACTTGATCTGCATATGGTATTCTGGAACCTACATTCCAAGTTTGAATTCTCTAGCTCTTATGGTTTCTGAGATCGACGCGTTCAAACAGACGGACATACAGACGCACATGGCTCAATCGACTCGGCTATTGATCCTGATCAGGAATATATATATTTTTTGGGGTGTTCCACGTCCCCTTCTACCTGTTGCATACATTCGGCCAAACACATTATACCCTTTTTAGCCCATTTTCAATGGGCTCAGAGTATAAAAAGTGGGGTTGGTTCTTGTAATAGCCAAAAATATCAAATTTGTTGCCTAGTGTAATTAACAGTTTTTTACTTTGATTATTTTTTACTAAAATGGTGTTTTATTTCCATGAAATATTCGACTTTATGCTAAATATTTTGCGATTTGGCCCAGTGTGCAGTAGTCAGATTTGGGTGATTTAGAATCAATTGACGTGTATTTTTGACAAGGTATATATTATACTAGGGGGCTCCGCCCCTTGTTTGCCTCTGTCAAGGAAGCGACGGGTTAAAAGAAGAACACTTCTTATATTTTTTTGAATACATTAAATCTCTGCATATTTTTTTCACCTTTTTTTTTAATCAGTTACCATTTATGTAATCTTGATAGATAAGTAATTAGTACCTGCTCAATGATATGAAATCTTCTTATACAAGTCAGACTACTACGTTTTTTCACGAAATTTCCTGCTGAATGCATGAAGTAGTAACAAATTTATAAAATATAGCACTTTTTTGTAAAAACAAGCGCAAAATTTAATTCACGTTGCCGCTGTTTAAAATGTGTGACTACAATTAAACTTTGTGAAAAAATCAAATTTTGCGGGAAAACGCAAGATTTTTTGGAAAAATTGCCTGATTTAGAGGAAAATAATGCTTATTTGGCGTGAAACGGCTACATTTGATGAGAAAATTCGAGACTTTGGAATGGAAAGGTTAATTTTTGAGTTTGGTTAAAATTTCGGAAAAATTAAAAAAGTTTTTCATACTGAAGGTTAATTGACACCCGATTGCTCCTATGGAAGCTATATAAAATAGTTTTCCGGTTTTGACCAAATTTGGTCAGGGTGTAAAAGGCACTCCAAATATGTAATCTTCAAGTTCGGTAAAGAAATCTTAAGAAACAAAAAAGTTTACTTTGAACGCGATTGTTGCCATGACAGCAAATTGATTTAGTTATCCGATTTTAATAAAATTTTATTAGGATGTAGCAGATAATCCCAAATACATAATCAAATACAAAACACAAATGTTCAACAGCTACAGTGGGGATCAAAAGTGAGTTCACGTTCACAAACTTTGTCTTTCGGCATCTACAATAATAAAAGTAACGGGCAAAAAAAAATTTTTTTCCGTATTTATTATAATATTTGTAAGAAATATTAGTATTTAGCATACATAAAATAGTTATTTTCAAGGAGTGGAAAATAAAAAACCAAGACAACTCGCATGTACTCACATTTGCAACTTTCGTGAATACTGAAGATATTAAATAATTTAAATTATTTATAAATGAAGTCCAAAAATATATAAAATAAGGCAGATGGGTTTTCAGAATAAGCATCTAATCATCTTTCTACAACATACCTTCAATTAATTGAATATGGGCAATATGCAACCGTGTAGATTATCGCCAAACCGTTCTGACGATGTCACAGCACGGTTAGAATATGCAAAAGAGCACATAAATTTAACAGATGAAGATTGTAAGCGTATTGTCTGTACTGATGAGTCTGAATCTAACCATTTCCAGTGGGATTGTAAGCAATATTGCTGACAAAGACACAAAGGAAAGTTTTAAAGCCTTCAGTTGTCACGAAAATCGCAAAAGTGAGTAGATTGTAGATGTCGATCGACAAAGGAAGGAAGAAATGAATAGGGGGTGATTTATGATGAATTTAGAAGTAAAAACTAGATTAAGGTCTCACTTATTTTATTTTTTTAAAAATCTTCAAAAATTTCATACAAAATGAACTCTTTTATTGTTGTATTGTGAAAAATAATATTATGAAAAATTATAACTACATTGGATACTTGGCGAAGTTTAAATTCACAAAAAAGAAGTTCGAGGTCCACTGGTAAAAAATTTTTTTGCATGAGGTGTCTGCGGGAATTTGAGATAGAAGCGCCGCAAGGAAATTTTATTTTTTTAAATCGTACGATTTTTTTTTTCTACGGCCCGCCGAACAATGCTCCTTGCATTTTGCAAGTGCTTTGTGTGCTGTGTCAATTGACAATAAAAACAGACTTCGAGTTAGCCAAAACTTAACCTCACCAAAACAAATAAACTCCATTATTAAATGGATTTGTACATTTGTTATTTTGTAACCATAGACCGAAGATACACCGGACTGCTTTGTAAGCAACACTTTCTTGCTACTTACGCAATTAAGACATACTTCGGTGTGTAGCTCTAAAAAAAAAACAGGCAAGACTTGCCTGCTCAACTCAATAACAGCAACAACAATAACACACAAAGGGCAAGATCAGCTTTTACAGCTATTTTGTCAATTTTTTGTCTAAGAAGTCTCAACTGGTTCTAACGAAGCAAGATTGACATTAAGCTTGGATCGCTGGTCAAGTCAGCAGAATGGTACTGATATAAGAGATTGGTGTCTCTTGAAACAGCTGTATGCCGAACCATGCTCTTGCATTTTGCAAGTGCTTTGTGTGTTGATGTTAATAGTGTCAATTGACAATAAAAGCAGACCTCAAGTTCGCCAAAAACTTAGCTCTTATATTTTTTAGTAGAAAAATTTAACTTAGAGGGATATGGAGGTCTTGGGTATGGTTAAAGTCTAAATTGCCTAAGAATTTGTTATTGTAGTTGCAGATGAATTGGTCATTAATTTCGATTGTCTAAGAACTTTTTTGATAAGAACCAGTAAACAGCATGCTTAAAATTTTCTTTAATCCTTTGATGGGGCTAAGTTGGAAAGTATTTTTCACATTTTTATATCGGTGTAGATTAATTCAATGCATTCGTTACGTGGTGAAAAAAGGAATTGAATTGGCTGCAAAAAAAAATGTTAGAAAAATTGGGCAGATAATACTCACATTTACCTTTGCTCTTAAAAATTAATTTTTTGTAATTTTTATATGGAACATACGATCATTTCCTGCGTATTTGATAAACCACATACGTTAAAATTGACAGTCAGATTCTAGCGTAATTATACCGATTTTTGCTAAAATATTTTGCGTTTTGAGTTTTAGAACCAAATTGCAGCCTAACATGAATTTGGAAAAATTGTAATATTGTAATTGTCGACATCATAAAGCTGAAATTGGAACGCTTTGTGGAAAATATAGTTTTTATTCCGAAAAACTATTTTGTTCATAGAGATATTTCTAGTGATGTAAGTCCAAACTTTGGATCAAAGCTTGTAGGTCATTTATTACTGTCGCTCATCAAAAATTTAACGACTAATTATTCAATAATCGTTTCCGCCAAAATCGAGTTGTCGATACTTTGATATATTTTTACATCACTAGATATTTGATCGAATTATATTTCCATGTCAGGAATTAATTAATTTTTTCGACTTTCTATTTATTTCTCTTACCTCCTTGACAGCAGGAAGTGCATATATTGATACAGAAGTAAGACTCACAGTATAATAAAATTTATTGTTTGCCGACTCCATCATTCAACGATGACAAAGCATTGAGAAAAGTAGACGTGAAGTCGTCATTTTGTTACAAAAATAAATTTTTACCAAATTTGTGAACACTTCATAAACTGTTTGGTATGCTAGACCTACAGGGGGTCGAAAAATTGTAGCAGTCCCAATAGGAAACTAGAATAAATCTCGTCAATAGTCAATTGGTTAAGGAAAACAACACCAAAAGTTTTTTACGATTAATTAAGACGGAATATTGAGAAGAAGAAGCCTACTGGAGGAAATAAAGGTCGGGGTCCGAAGTCGAAGAAATGCCTTCATAAAGTTTTAGTGAAAAATAAAATTGTTGAATATTTTTATATAGCATGAAACCAATCTGTAGCAAATTTTTGACAAATGTCATACAAATACGTGTGAAATTTTAATTTGAAGTGGTTAAGGAGCAGACCATTAGCTGAGCACCAGATACTCAAAAAATTTATATCATCCTGAAGCTGGTGATAAACAGAGGGATTATTTGTATGACTCTGAATGAAGTTGTGTTGTAAACGTTCGACAATCTTATTAGATGAATTCGTGTGGAGGATGGTGGAAAACGAAGGATGAGTTCCAAACGGCACGGAATTACCCAAAATTATTATTGTTTTATTTATAATTGATCAAATTTTTTTAGGTAGGGCAAAATACAACATTTTCCAAATGATAATTCTGAAGTTATGAACATCGCACAACATCTTAAAGCGAACAGATTTTATTTTTAATAATTCGATTGTACTTCGTTAATTTTTAGATGTGCTTCGTACCTCAAATGGGCCATGGGCCACAAGGACCGTCATGGCCCGTGTCCACCTCTAGTCCTGACTTATTCACTGACTGACTTATCTTGCAAAGCCCAAACCATAAGACCTATGAGTTTGAAATTCGTACACAACATAGTTAAGACAATTTTATCGTGCAATAAGACAGTGTTTTCCTAAATTTAAATTGCAGGGTAGTCAAATTCGAGGTCAAACTTCACACTTCGACAAGATTTCTTAGTATGAAAAGCTTTGTTAGTTTTATAACTATTTTCTATATTTTAGATCCTGATGGATTAGCCATTAGTATGAAAAACATTATTGTTTCTTAAGGTATCTCAACCAAGCTCATAAATTGTGTTTATCGGTCTACCTGTTACAGCCTGAACAAATTTGGTCAAAATTCGATTACAATTTCATGTAGCTGACATTTGAACAATCGAATTTAAATCAAACTTAATTCTCAAGATCATCACAGACAATGTATTTGGGACTGCCTGTTACACACGAACAAAATTTGGGTTAAAGCAGATGACTATATCATATTACATTTTTACATTGTAACTTTATCATTAATGCTGACAGATAGTAAAATACGTTAATTTATTGTTAAATTTCTTTTACATTTTAAAAAAATTTGTTCCATTAATAATAAAGAGAAAAAGAACACATAAATTTAATAAGCGTTGCAGAAAGTCACAACTAATTTTATTATTTTAACCTAGTTTAACCGCAAATTAAAAAAAAAATAAAAATGTAACTGTCTGGCAACCGTGGCTATTTCTGCAAGTCAAAACAAAATTTTCTGAAAACAATGGTTATATTTCATGCTCAACAGCTGTCTGCTACATAGACTTGCTGCTATGTTCCGTTATTGCTCCTGTCATATTTCAACTATCCGTAATATGAGTATTTACACTCTCCGTCAAAAGAGAGACATATAAAATGCATTGCATTTTGACTTTGTTTAACACGGTTAAATCTTGAATTATTTTATGCGTGGAGACACCTATCAGGTCAATCCTTTTGCAAATTCAGTCTTTAATAAGGAAGAAAAGCGCTTTTAAAGACTCACATCTTTTTTTTTTGATCCAATAAAGCTAGAATGGTATTATTAACGTTACTCTATATTCTTATTAGTATTCCACTACATATATACTAAATATACCATTTTATAAATCCCCCAATCATTTTCTATCATGTTTAGGACCTGAAAATGAGGCGACCAAATCGTAGGATATACTTTTATAGTTTGAAATAAATTATTTTACCATTTGAAAATTTTGAATAATCATATTATTTTGTTGTAATTCTAATGAAAACTCTGAGAAGGGTTTCCAATTTAGAATAAAAATTAGTAAGCTGGAATTTTTTCCGAAATCCATTCATTCTCCGTCGTTCCGTAAAATATGATAGCCATATCGCCGCAATAACAGAAGATAGTATTTTAATCCGTCAGGTACATTAAAACTTTAGCATTTCCAAAAATGTACATTTTTTTGCTTGCATATCTCATGTCACAGAATCGTTTGAGTTTTTGATTTTTTTACTGGCAAAAAACTTAAAATTATTTATTTTTTTTGTAATTTTCTGTTCCATCAAATGATTTACTTTTAGAATAGTTGGTATTTCTGAAAGAAGCTACATTTAATACCATCAAATTGGTCTTTATTTGCTACTAACTTAATTAATATAGAGATTTAATTTTTTAAGCTCTTTTGGTAAACTTAAAATTTCGTTTCTTCAAACACTGCAAAAAAAAAAAAAATATATGAGCCTTGATCGATTAATTTTTAGCCATCATTCTACTTTATGTTTTAATTGCGATAAACAGGTTGTTTTTCTCGTAATCCTAAAGAACTTTATCTTTAGGTTATCCCATTTTTCTATTACAGAAAGACTTTTTTTGATCACTTTGTATCACTGCGGAAGGCAGTTTGCGCTAGTGACGAAAGCAGCACGAAGGGTGCGAAAGGCGACTAGCAATATATTCTGCTAATTTCGAAAATCTAGAAATGTTTGTTCTACGACTTTTTGGAAAAACCGCTAATTTAGCGGGAGAACGCTAAATCCCGCTGAAATTGAAACCTCAACCGTTTCCAAACCATAGAAGCTACAGATGTGACCTAAATATCATTGGAAAGGTGTGCTAGAGGGCTTTTATGCGTACCTTTTTATCTAAAGTCTTCAGGTAACATTTCACAGGGGAAATTAGGGTTTTTAGCTTACATTTTACCGATTTATGACAAAACGGCTTTAATGATTTTTATTAAATTTGAGTATGTTATAGTACGTAAAATTTTTCGTTATGTGGTATATGAAACATAAGTTTTGGCTCAGAGGTTTGCAAGATATTACCTGTTAACAGAACATATACATTTTTCCATCGGTCGAAAACCACGTTTTAGTACGAAAAACTTTTTGGTTTTATGAGATTTCTCAGCCACACTGATGCAATATGCAGTTAACTTGGTTTTATATACCCTAACCTGGTTCTAATCGAACCACTATATTATATAGCTTTCATTGGACTGATCGGTCCAATATAAAGTCTTAGTATGAACAACTTTTTTGTTTTAACGAGATATCGTAACCAAACTAATATAATATGCATTTAAGTAAGACTTATAGATCTTGAACAAAGTTGGTTCTAATCGAGCCACTATATCATATATATAGCTGTAATAGGACAGATCGGGCAAAATCCAAGTCTTACTATGAACAACTTTTTTTCATAGTAAGCACGGGGTCTCCGGCAGTAGATTATGCTCTACTGCAGCAAAACGTGATAAAGAGGAGAACTTCTTATATTTTTTTTTAAAAAACTCCTTTTACGCAAATATATATTACTGTTCTACTTCAATAATTGGAATACTTGTTTATTAGGAAAACCCGGTATTTCGGACTTTAAATTTTTATCTATAAAAAATTCGGCAGGTTTTTTTTCTTTACTTCTGATGGTTCAGTAATCAGTACCTGCTAAATGACATGATACTTTCTTATACAAATCAGACTTCTACGTATTTCCCAGTTCGTAAGAAGCATTTACACTAGGCAACAGCCCAAAAGTTACAAGAACCAAAACCACTTTTTTGGATAGATTTGGGGCCAAAATCGACGAAAAACATTTTTTTTTTTTTATGGTGAGATTTTTTTTTTTAGAATTTTTCAAAAATCTGGCTTTTTTTTATTCCCTTTTTTTAGAGGTGCGCCCACATTTGTAATCATTACTCGAGAATGCCAAAACCGATAAAGCTTTACTTTATCTAAAAGCTAATGAATATATCTATATTTCATTTATACACAGTATTTAAACCAGTAGTTTAAGAGATATCAATTTTTGAATTAAGAAAATGATGAATTTTTGTTAGCTTTTTTTTTAGCTTTTTTCACTTAAAAATTCGAGGAAAATTCGAAACAATTTTTTTACATTTTATTTACTATTTTATTTGCGTAGCTGTTGTAATAACGCGTTGTTTAAGATATGATTCATTAAAATCTATGGTGAGAAGGCGATATGATATTATGTTGAATCGAGGCATGTTTTTGTCGACTTTTTTGACTTCGTTGTGGTGGGGCATGACCTTTAGTATGAAAATTGTTTGTGTTTTTTGAGATATCCCAACCAAACTTACAGAATTTGAATTTGTTCTTGTTTTACACATTGTGACCAAAGTTGGTTCAAATCGGTTAACTATATCATATAGCTGCCATAGGAACGATCGGTCGAAAGTCACGTTTTAGTATGAAAAGTACTAAGCCCGCTGCAAACAGCAATAAAAATGCAGAATGTAGCAAAATAATAGTTTTGATTTTAAAACATACGGATTAATAATAAATAAAAAAAAAGTAATATTAAAACTCTACTATTTTGATTTAAAAAAATAAGAATAACAATAAATTAATAAAAGAAAAGTAATATTTGCCTAGGCGGAACCAGCAGGTCTTAAAGCCTTGCGCGTGAGTCTATCTCTAAACTCTACTACATGTAAACTTATAATACATGTGAACTTTGACCTAGATTTAGACGCACTTGCAGGCCACATTTTCTAAATCGCAGCCTAATCTTCCGATGAAATTATCTTAAGTTTAGTGTCCCAAAATTGATATTTGTATCTTGAGCGGTTTGTATAATGATATATGGAAGAGTAAATGAATGAATGTACTGGACAAAGAATTTTATATATATAGATGTAAAACACTAGCTGCTCCACCCCCTGCTCGCTTCGCACAACCAAACCCTGACTATCTTTGCTCGCGAAGTTGAAGCGTGAAAGGATGAGTTCATCAACGGTTCTGTATGTCAGAGCAGTGCTAAGGAAGGCATTTTAACAGCAGTTAGTGGTGGAGAGGTGGAGCCTCAGAGTTTTATATAATTAACAAATTCATTAAAAGTTTAGATTCAGAATTTAAAGTCATTCAGCTGTTTTTACATTTAAAAAAAAATTAATTTCATGCAATACATTTTAACAAATCTCTCTAGAATTTAGGAATACCAACTTTTGGTTTGCTCTGAAGCAGTGGTCGAAACACGCAGTGCGTCGCGTATAGGTATTTTTTAAAACCGATTGTTCCATTGGCAACTATATGATAGTCATCCGATTTTAATTTAATTTGGTAAGGGTGTATCATGGTAAAAAAGACGTAATCTGTGAATTTGGTTGAGATACACTGCCGCTCAACTGAATAGGTTCACGACTTTCGTCAAATTAAATTGTCCAGATCTTTTGAACCACTTTGTCAATTTTGATTAAATAATTGTTATTTGATTGATAATTTAGTTGCTAATATAAAAGATGTAAAAGCTTCCGGTTTCTACCACAGGTACAAATATTAAAATTATTTTCTTTCCGAAAAGCCTACCTAAAATGGAATGAATTTTTTGGCTCAACTGATTAGGTTCATGAGATTAAAATTTAAAAAATAAAAAGGTTTATCGCAAAAATTCAAAGGTTGAGTAAATTTCATTTTAAATTTTTACTAATTTACTATAATTTAATAATGAGTATGACCTCCGGCCTTAAGTATCAATTCTTAAATATGACCTGGCAAGGATTAAATATTTTTTTCAATAACTCGAAGCGAAATCGCGGTCCAAGCTTTTTTAATCGCATTAATTAAGGTCACGGTATCTTTAAATTGTCTCTTAACCTCGTGTACTAAAGTCCCCATATTATATACATTAAGTTTAGCTCCGGGGAATATGATTATAACTCAGGCAATATCACATTTCGGTCTTCAATTGAATGTATAATCCCTCTTGAAGACGGAATGTGGGCGTAATCAATTTAAAATGTTCATGAAAGGCGCTCAAGTAATTCAAAAAATTGGGAAAACCTCTTTAATAGTTTAGTTTTGCAAACATTTACGTTTATTTCTAAAAAAATACGAACTGCAGCTTACAAATTCCGTAATATTCTATGCCTTCCGACACAATTACACCACATTTACAGTGTGGTAATGACTTAAAACACATTACTCCTATCGTACGTCTTGAAGGTATTATTTAAACTTATGAGGACCATCCAGATAAAATTATTTTCTGATCGAAAAACCCAACATTTTGCTATGCTTCTCTCCATGTTAAACGCTTTCGAGCAAAACAGGTGCGTGGGGCTTTAAGCACATCATTGAGGTGTGGTTTTTTTTTGTGTTTTCAATCTCTCCCAACATTTGGAACTTTGAATAAGAAATGAAATAATTTCAATATTTGTACCTGTGGTAGAAACCGGAAACTTTTACATCTTTTTTTATTAGCAACTAAATTATCAATGAATTATTTTATCAAAATTGACAAATTGGTTCAAAAGGTCTGGCCAATTTAATTTGACGAAAGTCGTGAACCTATTCAGTTGAGCGGCAGTGTATTTTAAAAAACCAATAAGTTTATCATACTAAATGAATTATTTAATCAAAATTGACAAATTGGTTCAAAAGGTCTGGCCAATTTAATTTGACGAAAGTCGTGAACCTATTCAGTTGAGCGGCAGTGGATCTTAAAAAACCAATAAGTTTATCATACTAAACGTTACTTTGAACCCGATTGTTTCTATGACAGCTTTATGATATAGTCATCCGATTTTAACCAAATTTGGTCAGGGTGTAGCATATGGCAAAGAAGGAAAAAACTTACTCTCAAATTAACAAAGCTTTTCATACTTAAGGTTAATTTGCATTCTATTGCTCCTATGGCAGCTACAAGATATAAATTTGGTCAGTATGTTAAATATATATTCTGTGTCTTTTGTTGAGATAGCTCTGAGAATTACAAAATTTTTCATACTAAGCTTCCTTGCAATTTGTATTTCGCAAAACGCCGTCTTATTGCACGATAAAATTGTCTCAGCTATGTAGTGTGAAAATTTAATAGATCTTATGAGCTGTGCAATAAACAATCAGTCAGTCAATACAAAGAATTTTATATTTATATATATATATATATATATATATATATATATATATTGAAATGTGAAATTAATTCATGGGAGTCCGCTTTAGACTCATATCAGAAATACATAAAGCCGAAAAATTAAATAACTGATATTTTATGAACTCTGAAATTTTCAAAGGGCTCCTCTCAAAAGTAAAATGATATAGCGAACCAATTTAAACAATATTTGGTCAAGATGTATAAAACCAGCCCAAATCTATATTGTGAAAGATTGGTTCAGATAGCTCAAGAAACCAAGAAATTTCTCCTACTAATACATTACACTAGGCAATAGCCCAAAAGTTACAAGAACCAAAACCATTTTTTTTGGATAGATTTGGGGCCAAAACCGACGAAAAACAATTTTTTTTTTTATTTTATGGTGAGATTTTTTTTTAGAATTTTTCAAAAATCTGGCGTTTTTTTACTACTTTTTTTTAGAGGTGCGCCCACTTTTGTAATCATTACTCGAGAATGCTAAAACCGATTTATCAAAGCTTTACTTTATCTAAAAGCTAATGAATATATCTATATGTCATTTATACACAGTCTTACATTTAAAACAGTAGTTTAAGAGACATCAATTTTTGAATTAAGAAAATTATGATTTTTTCTTGGCTTTTTTTTTTTAGCTTTTTTCACAAAAAAATTCGAGGAAAATTCGAAACAATTTTTTTACATTTTATTAACTATTTTATTTGCGTAGCTGTTGTAATTAAGCGTTGTTTAAGATATGATTCACTAAAATCTATGCTGAGACGGTGATATGATATTATGTTGAGTCGAGGCATGTTTTTGTCGACTTTTTTGACTTTGTTGTGGAATCTGTGTTGCGATATCCCAACCAAACTCACAGAATTTGAATTTGTTATTATTTTACACATTGTGACCAAAGTTGGTTCAAATCGGACCACTAAATCATATAGCTGCCATTGGAACGATCGGTCGAAAATCAAGTTTTAGTATGAAAAACTATTTTGTTTTATGAGATATTGTAACCAAACTTATTGAATATGTATTTAAGAGGGTCATTTGAACTACATAATTTGTTACTATATATTTAGAACCATTAATTACCCATCGTTAAGTATGTTTACTATTAAAATCTATGGAAAACGGCTAAGTTATTAGTGTTTAAACAATGAAACAAGTTTTTCGCGAAGGTTGATTTTTGACTGGCGGCTATATGTTATAGTGGTCCGATTCCAGCCAAATTTGGACAGGTTGTATAAGACGATACGAGATTCTTAATTTGTAAGTTTAGTACAGATAACTTAAAAAACAAAAAAGTTCTTCAAACTAAGGCTTGCTTATCGACCGTTCGTATCGATCGTTCCTATGGCAGCTATATGATATAGTGCTCCGATTTCAACCAAATTTGGTAGGGATGTGAAGAGTAATTAAAAATACCCAATTCATGAGTAAGATTGAGATATCTTAAAAAACAAAAAGTTTTTCATACTAAAATTTGATTTTCGACCGATCGTTTCTATGGAGGCTATATGATATAGTGGACCCATTTAAACCAACTTTGGTAAGGATGTATAAGACTAACTTAAATGCATATTCTATGAGTTTGGTTACGAAAGCTCATAAAACAAAAAAGTTTTTCATACTAAAACTTGAATTTCGATCGATTGTTTCTATGGGCGCTTTATGATATAGTGGACAGATTTAAACCAAAATTGGTAAAGATATAAAGGACAACATAGAATACACAATGTGTGAGATTGGTTAAAATATCTTAGAAAATAAGAAAGTTTTTCATACTAAAGGTGGATTTTTGACCGATCGTTCCTATAGCAGCTATATTGAATAGTGATCCGATTTGAACCAAATTTGGTAGGGATACATAACACATTCCCAGATATACAACCTGTGCGATTGGTTGATATATCTCAAGAAATAACACAACTTTTCATGCTAAAGATTGATTTTCGACCGATTGTTCCTATGGCAGCTATATGATATAGTTCACCGATTTGAACCAACTTTAAACATAATGTGTAAAGCAATAACAAATTCAAATTCTGTGAGTTTGGTTGGGATATCTCAAAAAAAACAACAAATTTTCATACTAAAGGTCATGCCAAACCACAACGAAGTCAAACAAGTAGGCGGTTACAGTCGAGCACGCTCGAAAGTAGGATACCCTGAACCCAGGTACTCTCTACTGAAAGTTGATTTTCGATCGATTAATCCTATGGCAGCTATAAGATATTTTAGACCGATTCTAACCTAATTTGGTCAGGATGTATAATACCACCCCATATGCATATTCTATTAGTTTGGTTTTGATATCTCAACAAATATAAAACTTTTCCATACTAAAACTTCATTTTCGATGTACCGTTCCTATGACAGCTATATGATATTTTAGACTCATTCTAACCAAATAAGTCAGGATGTATAATACCACCCCAGATACATATTCTATTAGTTTGGTTCTGATATCTCAACAAACAAACAACTTTTTCGTACTAAAACTTTGTTTTCGATGTACCGTTGGTATGGCAGCTATATGATATAGTTAACTGATTTTAACCAAATTTGGTCAAGATGTATATTACCAGCCCAGGAGCATATTCTATCAGTTTGGTTATGATATCTCAACAAACACAAAACTTTTCCATACTAAAACTTCATTTTCGATGTACCGTTCCTATGGCAGCTATATGATATAGTGGACCGATCCAAAAATAAAAACAAACTTGATCTGCCTATGGTATCCAGGAACCTACATACCATGACGGACATGGCTCAATCAACTCGGCTGTTGATCCTGATCAAGAATATATATAGTTTTGAGGGTCTGCCACGCCCCCTTCTGCCTGTTACATAAATTCTGCCAAACACATTATACCCTTTTTGGCCCATTTTTAATGGGCTCAGGGTATAAAAAGTCGACAAAAACATGCCTTGACTTTACATAATATCATATCGCCGTCTCACCATAGATTTTAATGAATCATATCTTAAACAACTCGTAATTACAACAGCTACGCAAATAAAATAGTTAATAAAATGTAAAAAAAATTGTTTCGAATTTTCCTCGAATTTTTTAGTAAAAATAGCTAAAAAAAGCCAAGAAAAAATCATCATTTTCTTAATTCAAAAATTGATATCTCTTAAATCTAAGACTGTGGATATATGAAATATAGATATATTCATTAGCTTTTAGATAAAGTAAAGCTTGATAAATCGGTTTTAGCATTCTCGAGTAATGATTACAAATGTGGGCGCACCTCTGAAAATAAATATTAAAAAAAAGCCAAATTTTGAAAAATTCTAAAAAAAAATCTCACCATAAAAAAAAAAAAATGTTTTTCGTCGGTTTTGGCCCCAAATCTATTCAAAAAAGTGGGTTTGGTTTCTGTAACTCGCAAAAAGTGCGATATATGATTTAGAGGTCCGATCCAAATAAAAAACAAGCTTCGTTTCAGTCGATCCTGATTAAGAATATTAATTAGGGTGCATAGATTTTTTCGAAAAAAAAAAAAATGGTAGCCCATACTCGTAATCTACGGTCAATTCTAAGATATTTCTTTACCAAGAAACCATATTTCTAAAATAAACTCCTAGTCCCCGCTTATAAGTAGAAAAATTTTGCGTTTTTAGTCCTTTCAAGGACGAAAATTATGTTTTAAGGACAATTTGTCCTGGTCCTGACCGATCGTTCCTATAGCAGCTATA
The DNA here is from genome assembly GCA_035045575.1 of Drosophila falleni. NCBI lineage: Eukaryota > Metazoa > Arthropoda > Insecta > Diptera > Drosophilidae > Drosophila > Drosophila falleni. Next base: position 1,774,582 of record JAWNOV010000056.1, on the reverse strand, counting down.
TTGAATAGTGATCCGATTTGAACCAAATTTGGTAGGGATACATAACACATTCCCAGATATACAACCTGTGCGATTGGTTGATATATCTCAAGAAATAACACAACTTTTCATGCTAAAGATTGATTTTCGACCGATTGTTCCTATGGCAGCTATATGATATAGTTCACCGATTTGAACCAACTTTAAACATAATGTGTAAAGCAATAACAAATTCAAATTCTGTGAGTTTGGTTGGGATATCTCAAAAAAAACAACAAATTTTCATACTAAAGGTCATGCCAAACCACAACGAAGTCAAACAAGTAGGCGGTTACAGTCGAGCACGCTCGAAAGTAGGATACCCTGAACCCAGGTACTCTCTACTGAAAGTTGATTTTCGATCGATTAATCCTATGGCAGCTATAAGATATTTTAGACCGATTCTAACCTAATTTGGTCAGGATGTATAATACCACCCCATATGCATATTCTATTAGTTTGGTTTTGATATCTCAACAAATATAAAACTTTTCCATACTAAAACTTCATTTTCGATGTACCGTTCCTATGACAGCTATATGATATTTTAGACTCATTCTAACCAAATAAGTCAGGATGTATAATACCACCCCAGATACATATTCTATTAGTTTGGTTCTGATATCTCAACAAACAAACAACTTTTTCGTACTAAAACTTTGTTTTCGATGTACCGTTGGTATGGCAGCTATATGATATAGTTAACTGATTTTAACCAAATTTGGTCAAGATGTATATTACCAGCCCAGGAGCATATTCTATCAGTTTGGTTATGATATCTCAACAAACACAAAACTTTTCCATACTAAAACTTCATTTTCGATGTACCGTTCCTATGGCAGCTATATGATATAGTGGACCGATCCAAAAATAAAAACAAACTTGATCTGCCTATGGTATCCAGGAACCTACATACCATGACGGACATGGCTCAATCAACTCGGCTGTTGATCCTGATCAAGAATATATATAGTTTTGAGGGTCTGCCACGCCCCCTTCTGCCTGTTACATAAATTCTGCCAAACACATTATACCCTTTTTGGCCCATTTTTAATGGGCTCAGGGTATAAAAAGTCGACAAAAACATGCCTTGACTTTACATAATATCATATCGCCGTCTCACCATAGATTTTAATGAATCATATCTTAAACAACTCGTAATTACAACAGCTACGCAAATAAAATAGTTAATAAAATGTAAAAAAAATTGTTTCGAATTTTCCTCGAATTTTTTAGTAAAAATAGCTAAAAAAAGCCAAGAAAAAATCATCATTTTCTTAATTCAAAAATTGATATCTCTTAAATCTAAGACTGTGGATATATGAAATATAGATATATTCATTAGCTTTTAGATAAAGTAAAGCTTGATAAATCGGTTTTAGCATTCTCGAGTAATGATTACAAATGTGGGCGCACCTCTGAAAATAAATATTAAAAAAAAGCCAAATTTTGAAAAATTCTAAAAAAAAATCTCACCATAAAAAAAAAAAAATGTTTTTCGTCGGTTTTGGCCCCAAATCTATTCAAAAAAGTGGGTTTGGTTTCTGTAACTCGCAAAAAGTGCGATATATGATTTAGAGGTCCGATCCAAATAAAAAACAAGCTTCGTTTCAGTCGATCCTGATTAAGAATATTAATTAGGGTGCATAGATTTTTTCGAAAAAAAAAAAAATGGTAGCCCATACTCGTAATCTACGGTCAATTCTAAGATATTTCTTTACCAAGAAACCATATTTCTAAAATAAACTCCTAGTCCCCGCTTATAAGTAGAAAAATTTTGCGTTTTTAGTCCTTTCAAGGACGAAAATTATGTTTTAAGGACAATTTGTCCTGGTCCTGGTTTTTTTAATACCAATCTTGTCAGGATCGTACTAAAAATACTAAATACTATGCTAATGTATATTATGCCCTTGGACCACTATTTGTAAATTTTTTTTGGCCAATACAAATCAATGCACTTCTTCACGCCTTCTTCTGACTTTTACTTACATTCTGCCAAACACATAATACCCCTTATTGGCCATTTTTAATGGACACAGGGTATAAAAACTGATCACTTCAATCTATTAGGTTTTTCATACCCTGAACCCATTAAAAATGGGCCAAAAAGGGTATAATGTGTTTGGCAGAATTTATGTAACAGGCAGAAGAGGGCGTGGCAGACTTGCCAAATTATTTATATACTTGATCAGGATCAACAGCAGTCTGTTTTAACGCGTCGATTTCAGAGACTATAAGAGCTAAAGACGTCAAACTTAATATATAGTATCAAGTTTGTTTTTATTTTTGGATCGGACTACTGTATCATATACCGATTAAGTGTTTATATACATATTACTAAGAGTTTAAAGATGACAGCAGCAATAAAGTGGCATAACAGCAAACCTATGTAGCAGACAACTTTTGCGCGCCAAAATTAACCAGAAATGCCAGGATATTTTGTTTTGTGTTGCTGAAAACCCAGTGTTGCCAGTTAGTTGTTTTTTTTTTCTTGACAATTTGGGCTTAAACTTGTTTAATTGACCTAAACTTGTCGTGTCTTTCTGAAACGCATATGAAATTTATTAATTCTTTCTTTACAATGAGCCCATGAAAATAGGCAAAAAGGGGTATAAAGTGTTTGTCAGAATGTTTGCTACAGGCAGACGGAGGCAGACCTTCAAAATATATATATTCTTGATTAGTATCAACAGCCGAGTCGGTTAAGCCATGTCCGTTTGTCCGTCCGTCTGTTTAAACGAGCCGATTTCATAGACCATAAGAGCTAGAGACTTCAAACTTGGTGTATAGGTTTCTGGATACCATAGGCAGATCAAGCTTAGCTTTTATTTTTGGATCGGACCACTATATCATATAGCTGTCATAGGAACGATACGTCGAAAATAAAGTTGGAGCATGAACAAGTTTTTTGTTTTTTGAGATATCCCAACCAATCTAATAGAATATGAATTTGGGCTGGTATTTTCATATGGCTGCTTTAAAAACGCTCAAAAATCAAGTTTTAGTATGAAAAAGGTTTTTGTTTTTTAGATATCTTACCCAAAGTGATAAAATCTGCATTTAAGTTGGTGTATATATCTTGGCCGAATTTGGTTCAGATCGGTTTTCTATATCATATAGCTGCCATAGGAACAATTGGTCGAAAATCTATTTTTACATTTAATATTAGGGCTTATAAGATTTTGTTGATGGTTTTAGCACATTGTGAATGTAGAGCATTGAAGGCAAAAAAGTGCGACGTGTCGAGAACGGGATATTTTTCAGGTAACCCCTTCATCTTGCCATATTTCTTCGTTATTATCTGTCCCTAGCATGTCTCACCTTATTCGTGGATGAAAACTACTATGTTGGAAACATATTGAAAAGTGTTATGACTGCAATTGATTTAGCCTTTCACCTCATGGCACCTATATGTACGACCTTCAAAGAAATCTGGTCTGTGTTGCTTATGACTAAAACTGGCCCTTTTAAAACCTTTATATGTTACGGTTCATGTTCTACAAATCAGACAAAAACTTAGAAGTTAATCAAAAAAGCGCAAAACTAATATTAATTATTTAATAATATTGAATTTCATATTACAATTTATTAAATTTTGCCCATCAAATTGATATAAATGGTTAAATTTGCTGTTGGTGTCGACGATCCGTTGTTTTATCTTTTACAACAGATAACGATCACCTATGATTCTATTCTCGGGATCAGATCGTTATAAGCTCGAGAAAAAAAAACTTACGCCTGTTGGGTTTCATCCAGAAAGTTTAAGTTCTTGCTATTATCCCGTGCTGTATTCAATAGTGAGCAAGATAGTAGAAAGGTGTCAAACAGTTGTTGGTCTCTGTAGGATGTGGCTATCTTTCGGTTCTTTGAAAAAGATAAATGTGCATCTAATTCCACAATCGAATTCATTTCGGATACTAGTTGTGAAAGAATTTGTACGCCAATTGTACAATGTTCAACGGAGCCCTAAACGGATATAAATAACAAATATTAAAAAAAAAGGAGTCATAAATCTTGGGGTAATGGAAATATAAAAAAAACTTACCTGCAAAAATCTTTTGACATCCTCAAGCAAGTTTTGAAAGATAAGTTCACCCTTGTATGAATCGAACCAACCGTATTTTGTGATTTTCGCTAGAAGCGTAACAAGAGCTTGAACTACAAAGTGCTGCAAATTGGGCCTGGTTGCTAAGTAGTTGAGAGCATAGCTGCGTATATCGATGCGTTGCCCCAGTGTTATACCCTGTATTAGTTTTGTTAGGGTAGACGCGGCGAGAATCTGTGCGTAGCTGGAGTCAGCTCGGTCCAACAGTAACTGACACTTTGGTAAGGCATCCTGGCTATTGACAAAAGACACAAGACTCTTTTCAGCATCGGCACGTATACCAGCATCTGTAGCTTCATATAGTTGCTTGCACAATACTTCTAATTGTTGGATATCCTATATAATATTAAACATAGAGGTGTTATTGATATTTGCACAAAAGTCTTTAAAAAAATTTTTTTTTTTAAGAATATTCTGAAGAATTAAGTTTGAAGAGTGCTGTATTAAGTGCTACCCTAATTGTTACAATAGAAGCTATATGATATAGCACACCGATTTGAATCAAATCTGGTCAGATTGTCTACGACTAAATGCATTATTTTTTAGATTGGGACATCTCAAAAGACAAAATAAAGTTTGGTAAATGTCTATTATATGGGCCTCATCTCAAAAACGGTAAACGGTAAACGGACCACAATAATGACAAGTTGCACAAAACAATAATTAAAGAGTTCATTGTGTATGGAAATTTCAAGGATTTTTTAAAAATAAACCAATTGAGTTCCCAATCTAATTTTTTTTTTGCTAAATTCATCATAAATCACCCCCTATTTGTGTTTTTTTTTTTTTGTTTTTGAGATGAGGCCCATATAATAGACAATTACCGACATATTCAAACAGACGGACTGACATGGCTAAATCAACTAGGTTGCTGATACTAATCAAGAATAAAAAGCTTGAAGTGGTCTGCCAGTTTTTATGCCAGTTACATACACTTCAGTATGTATTAACAAAAACATTAACCTATGAACGCATGTTTATAAACCGGCATTGCTTGTTACAAAAAATAGACATAAAACGAGCTAAAACACAATTCAAATTTAATAATACTTAAAGTAGCTTTGCATTAAGGACACGGCAAAACAATATAGTCAAGTATTTGTCTTGTTCTATTTTTGTAAAACTCATTTGGGATGCAGCAAATTTCGAATGCTGCATTAACAGTCTATAAAAGTATTTTTATATTTAATTGTGTAGTTAAGTTGAGCTACAATTATAAAAAAAGAGCAATAATTGAAAACATATAAAAACACTGAGGATACAAAATACAAATATGCACCAGATATATACCATAATGTTTGATTTTGTTTCTAACAAAGTACATGTAATGTCTTTATAATGGTTTGTTTGACCATTAATGCTTGCGCTTGACGAACTCTCAGACTCTAAAACTCGATAGGGTTTCCAGGAATTTATGCGGTTTTAATACAAATAAATAAAAAGTAAATATTAGTTATAAAACTGCAATAATAAAATGATTTATACTGAGAATAGAGATGTCAAAAAGTTCGATATAGGAATGGCTTCCGAAATTATGATATCGATAACATATCGATATTAATTTACGATACTGGCAGCTGCTGCGAACAAACAATGTGGGTATCCCTGAGACAAAATCGGATTTGGTATTGTAACATGTACCATGTTTATAGAGCATCTAAGCCTGATTTTAATATAAATCATTGTTCTGACAACACTTTTTTTAAGTTTGTATATGTTCGATTTAATTTTGTTTTTGTTAAGTATTTATTATATATTATGCATATCGTTGCGTTTTCAATGGCACTTAGTAGGATGTATATGAGAAACAGTTGGTTTTGTGATACACTGTTACAGCGGTAAGTGCTTATACATACGTATAATTTCCATCTGTAATGACGTTATAATGCAGAGGAGTCAAAATTTAGCATATTTGGCTTCGATGAAATGTAATATGTTTGACGACAACCGAATACAGAGCTCCAAAATAAACATCTCATATTTACATTATGGCATGCCGATGGCAGTATAATTGTTTGGGCCTTATTTGCGGACTTAGGCGTTGGAAACCTGGATTTTATTGATGACATAATGGAAAAGAATATGTCCCTTCAATTACACTGTGTTACAAAAAAAAATCAAAACGAAACTTCTGGGATGGGACATAGCGTAGGTTGTAGGTATAGATAAATACATTTTTTTTGCATACTAGAATTTTTTGGTGCACATCGAAATTTTGAATAACGGTACAAAAACCGTTTTTTCGTACTTGCACTCACTCATGCGTCCATAGCTTCGTCAAATATCCACCGATTTTCATTTTCTTACCAGTTTTAGATAGAAGAAACTTAGGTCTTTAAACGTTCAATACATGACTTAACAGGTTTCATTTCCTATATTGGAGTATTTAAGAGGTAAACTAATTTTTTGTTGGTTTTTTTACAACTTTTTTGACTTTGGTGATGTTTTCGAACACTATTTTGGTATAAACCCGTTATACTTGTTTTATTATTTGAAAAGAATACTTTTTTACGAGTAAAACGTGAGTCCATTTTCTAAAATCGGTCAATAATTAGCAAAGTTATTAAATATTTTCATATTACGAAATTTCAAAAACGGTATCACACAAGAAGCTTAATTCTCTCATTCCACTTATGTTCGACCAAGTTGAGCTTACGCGGAGGTTAATACACATCATGAATTTAATATATCGGCAAATGACTTTTTTTTTAAAAAAATTAATAACTCAGCTAAATATAACTCGATTTTAATAAACTAAAAAGCAGAAGACGTAAAATTAAATGTGTTTGGAAACTACATTCCAAAAAGTAGTTGCTTTCCAAAAATTTAACTTATTAATTTACGTTCAAAGTTGGGTAATGTCGCAAAAAACTGAAAAAATGCATATATTTTTAAGTGTAGCTCCCTCAATATTTATCCGATATTGCAGTGTAATACACCGTTAGAAAGGTGTTACTTTTCACTTTCCAACGACGTTTTTAAATTTATTGTAAGACGCATAGTTTAGGACATAGAATTTTTAGACTCCATCAACCTCAAAAAAACGGTTTTTGTACCGTTATTCAAAATTTCGATGTGCAACAAAAAATTCTAGTATGCTACAAAATTCTATTTAACTATATCTACAACCTACGCCATGTCCCATCCCAGAAGTTTTTAGACTGTCAATCAGTGTTATTGAAGGATAATTTACTCCAAAGTTCTGGAAATCTGGGCACATGGAGTACTTTTAAGTTCTACCAGCAAAGTGACCCAAAACATAATGCGGGCGGTGTCCAATCCTAGTTAATCTGGAACTGCCCTCATTTGATGAATCCATTAGTCCAGCCACCTGACCTCAATATAATCAAGGATTTTTGGACAAATTTTGGATCCGACTATTCGAAAAAGGACAATTTCCAATAAAAATGCACTTAACCCTGTGACAGGCAAAATCGAATTAGTCATTCAATCAAGATATTTATTTTATAAGTAGATATAGGTTAAATAAGCTCAAGTTTTAAAGTTCATAATTTTTCATTGGTTGGAACGACCGTCAGCTGCAAAATACTGAAGACCGTCTGTAGACGGTCTTGTCGGTTTGAGCGGAAAAAAATATGGCCGTTCGCTTGCATCACAAGGGAATATCGCACGCGACTTTTGGCGATATCTTTTGCTATTTATTGCTTCTAATGATTTTTTTGAGTTAGTAATCACTAATATAATTATAATAATATGCAATTTACTTAAATTTCGGTAGTTATTATTTATAAAATATTTATTATTTTCCGCTCAAGCCGAGAAGACCGTCTACAGACGGTCCTCAGTTTTTAGCTTTTTAAGAATACTTCTAGTTGTATTTTTGTATTCATTTTTCTACAAATCATAAGAGAATAATATTAGCTAATATTATATATTCAAAAAATCAATTCTTAATATATAATAAATATATTCCAAAAGAAATATTTATAAATTTTCCATTTATATTTTAAAAATGGATGACTGTCTACAGACGGTCTTACCCGTTAGAGGGTTTAAACCGTACTGTTGGAGGGATGGGCAAAAATCTGTAGTGATACCACCGGAAACTTGAATTTTTCAATGGAAACAATTCTTAAATAAACTATTTAACTAAATGGAGACCACAAAATATATTTTCTTTGAGTTTTTCCAAAAATATTTAAGATAAGGTGCTCTGCACGAAATAAGCTGTGACATTGGAAAAGTCGATATTTTTTTTTTTTAGTTTTAAATGTTATTTTTAGAAATATATAAAAAGTGATATGTCTATCCTAATTTAGAAAGAGGCGGCTTAAGGTAACTCGCTTTCAATTAAAGCAACTTAAGGCATTGTATAAACATGGTAATTAAAGCGCGTTGAAAAGTGTTTATGAAGGCGGTTTAAGGCAACTCGCTCTTAATTAAAGCAACTTAAAGAACAGTATAAACATGGTGTAGAACACCCACGATACTTTTCCTGAAGCTAGCCGACATCCCAGTAGACAGACTGTGCTGCCGAAACAACGCTCAATGTGTGTGCGTTACAAAGCTCGTGGTATTTTCCGACCAAACCTGTCGTGGCTTGCCACAAGTGCATATGAAACGTTTCAAAGCATTGAGAAACGCGTCCGTAGACAGATCCTTGACCAGCTCAAGATGAACGGCCTTCGTAGCGAAGCAAATATACACTCTGATGTAGCATTTTATGACTATCAGGCTTGTAGAAGAATGGCCCACAGTTATATCAAAAGCTCGAGCTCTAGAAAGTGCTTCACCAACCACGGCTTATTCCGGAAACATCCTATGAATTTGCTGACTATCCGAGAAACAGTTTTGCGGCCCCCAATAGGCCAGTATTAAAGACGAATTGTTCTCAACAGAGCTCGCGGTCCCCCGTGAAGATTTCTTTCATGGAAATGCTTAACAAAAGCAGACGTAAAAGAATGTTGTGAAAGGGTGCCTGGCTTCGTAAGGAAAGGTTGAATTTTTTAGACGTCCACCAACTCAAAAAATATCAAATTCCTCCAGAAACGGCAATACTGAAGATAGAACACTGGATCGGATTACACCTCTTGATTGATTCTGAACGTTTCTTAGCTAAAGTATCAGAGATTCAAAGCGTATATCAGAGATAAGATGTCCAGGACGTCTTATACGATGAATAAACTTGTATATACTCGTTGAATGGCACAATAAGAATTTTTCCAAACGGCAAAGAACCAGAGTTGCGATTCAATAAGCTCTTTGGAAGTGGCAGCTCTGGAAAGAATATCAGCAGTATTGTAAGATGTTGGAACATAATACCAATGAAAGTCTGCCGTCAGCTCTTGTATGGTGCACCATACAAACCCCAAAAAGAATATTTTGGAATATTTGATTAAAACTTTAATAACTGAATAGAATATAGAACTAAGCTTCCGATATGCAGTACCAAATATTTTTTTATTCAGCCCTGGTTTTTTACATTAGCCCTGAAAAACTGCTGTTTTTTCGACCAAAGTTTCATCGCCCTGTTCTTGCCAAAAAAGGTAAACTTTACAGCATAAAAAACAATAGTTTTCGGAAAATACAATAAGTGTCTGGCAATGGAGAATACGCCGCATGGGTTGTAGAATACAGGGGATAAGAAATAGCTTATCTTTTTATGTGTTGTGTATTGTTTTTACGTGTTATTGTTGTTTTTGTTGTTTGTTTTTTAGACGTCCCTAACCTAAATGCCACGTGTTTCGTAGAGTAAAAGTTGGCATTCTTCTCGCTCCTTCTTGCGACTAATGATGCAGTTTTGTTTACTGAAATGTTTTTGATATGGTTTATTAATCTTACCAGCTCATTTTTGCTCGACTGCGAAACTTTTTATATTATTGCAATTAACTTGGAGTTTAGTCACTCAGAACTGCTTGAGCAATAGACTGATGGTGGGGTAAAACTAGTGCTTTATCTGATTGGATTTTCCAAAAAATAAATAGTGCGCTAAATCCATAGAAAACACAGCAAATAAAGAAGCAAATTAGCAATTACACGGGTTATATTACTAAGTATTTACCCAGGATCTATTACCAAAGACCGGGGGACGTCCACGAATAAGTTATGCAGAGGGCAGCAACAGTTTGAAGAGGAAATTAGCAATTGAGCTTTTCATGACACATGATCATACTACGTCGTTGCTTTACATGCTGCTAAAGTCTCGAGCAAAAAGTCAACATCTGATCACACCGGATTTGCTTTAAATGAAAATATATATAGCTCGGAAGCAAAAAATAATGCTTCGAAGGGTACACTAACATGCGAAGTTTAAATAAGAAACATGGTTGCGATATATTTCCAAGCAATGATAGAGTTCTCAAATTCTGTGAGTTTGGTTGGGATATCTCAAGAAACCAGAGCTTGCAAATAACAATTGAGTAATTTCCGTCGTCTTGAAATAAGTCTCTTCACTGAGTATTTAAAAAAATACTCGCGAGTGACGAATTTGTAGGCTGTTCGCTTAGCTTGCTCGCGCTCGGACAACAATCGTTATTTACCGTTTTTTTTTTTTTTTTTTGAGTGAATTGAAGCAAAACGTCTTTTAGCGAGTGAAGCATATTTCAATTGCGTCTTTGAAACAAGTGTGTGCAGTGAAAAATTTTGTAAAAAAAATGGGAAATTTTGTAATAAAAAAGTGCACAAATTCATTAAATTCAATCCCATTGAAAGTAAATCGACATGTAATGTTTGTAGTGTTAAGTTGGCTGGTATTAATGTTACCAATTTAAAACGACATTTAGCAACAAAACATGAGGAAATATTTAATGATTGCACACTGGGCTGAATTGCTAAATAAGTGGCATAAAGTCGAAAATTTTGTGGAAGCAAATAATAATTATAATTATGTATATTCAAACTAGAGTCCCTAAATAGGAAAAATCGATGATCGCTTTTACCAAACATGCAACCCTGTCATTCTGATCAAGCTTCAAAGTCAGGTGATTAGTCAGCTGATGCGTGCGACAAAATTGGCGGGATATTTTTATTCACTTTGAGCGCTTGGCAAATTTACACAAAAGAAAAATAAGATACTGTAAAAAATGAATTTTGGAGGCCAAGGTATGTAGAATGGATAAAACAAAACAATTTGGTGTTCAAATTTATAATATTTTATATATGTGTACTGTTTTGTATTGTCCAAAAAGATAGAAAACTAAACATATGTGTTCATATTCTGTGGAGTAAAAAGTAACCTTCTGCGTGTTTCTGCGATATGTAATGTATGTGAAAACAAAGTAGAGAGTGTGTATAAAAAGTTAGTAATAATCTTGTTTGCGGGATTTTGCCGCTTTGGCGGTATTTTGAACTTATAGATAAGCTTAAGTTAGAAGAATCCGAATTCTTATAAGTTCTTTTTTTAATATTTTATCTTTATATTTTTTTAAATGTTAAGAAAACTAGTTTTAATTTTATATCTAACTAACTTCTTACATTACATATAAAGAGAAATTAAAATTTATCTATTTTTATAATTACCATACGTATACGTAATGTGTTCTTGTATGGGCCGTATGGGTAGGCGTGGCCGAAATTTTCAACTTTTTTTCTACGTTCTAAGCTATTTGTATTAGTGATATATACAAAGTTTCAGCTCGTTAAAATCATTTTTAGACTTTATGCCAAAAAAACGGCCATTGGGCCCAATGTGGATTGGTGCGATAAAGATGATTGTGAAGAAACGCAAATGGAAAAGAAAAGAAAAATTACGTATCACACAAGTGAAGCAGGAATCATTTCAGCTTTAATAAAAATTGTCACCACAGAAGGAAAATCATTTCAGGTCCTGCATAGTGAAGGGTTCAAAGAAATTGTGGACCCAATTTACAACTCACTTGGCATGAACCCCGTTACTTCACGAAACATTATGAATTTTGTGTCTGTTAAAGAGACATCAATTAAAAACAACATAAGGGCCATCGTAAAGGGAAAGCTAGTGTCCCTTAAAATCGATGTCGCCACTAGGATGGATAAAGCCATTATTGGTGTAAATCTGCAAATGATTCAAGCAAGCCTTTCTAAAACTGAGATCGTTATCAAGACTCTAGGGATGATTGAGCTAACTGATGCACACACCGGGATGTATATAAAAGAAAAAATTCTTGACATCTTACATGATTATGAAATAACTCTAGATCAAGTGTTCAGGTAAATATTGAATTTTAAAAAATATTTTAATATTAATGTTATTAAAGAATAACGTTCTTATATACACAGCATAACATTAGATAACGGCAAGAATATGATAAAAGCCGTTCAAATTTTAAATGAATCGACGGAGGAGTCCCTTTTTTGCGATGACCGCGAAACTGAGAATGTCATGGAAAAACTAGATTCCATTGATTTAAACAACATTCACCTTGTAAGATGCGCCGTACACACTTTGCAATTATGTGTGTTCGATGTTAACAAGGCAAAGGAGATCAGCGATAAAATTAGTGCCTGTCGCACGTTGAGCAAATCGCTTCGCACAGAAACAAACAGGTACGTTCTATATTCTATATTCTATATTCTTTGGATGGAACTTAAATTAAAGTGTGAGAATAGTCACAATTTTTAAAAAAAAAAACTATTAGCTCAAATTAAAGTAAGAGAAACGAAATTGCTAGAAAACAAAGTGATGTTAGCAGCAATTTACATGGACCCACGGGTCAACTGTATGTTGTCAAATGATCAAAAGGTATTGGCAAAAAAAACTTTAAAAATTGTAGCATGTCGTTTAATCGCGTTAAAACAAGTAAGCTGTTCATTGTATTTTGGTTCAAATTTTTGTCCTGTTTATTGTTGGTATTCTTACTTCTGAAAAACTTGACCTAATAATTTAAATAGTGTTCGTCAAAAACTAATATTTGTACATTTCGAAAATCAAGTAAACATGTTAAATTAATTATCGCTTTATTATTTCAGACACATTCAACAGAAAATGTTCCAGAGGAGGCAACTAATGAAAGTCAAGATGCATTTGATTCCTCATTATCTTCGCAAACTTTAAACGTATCCATGTCTGGGGAGGATTCGCTGCTTGCAGCTTACTTAAATCAAGTTCAGACAATCTCGGAATACACGGAAGAGCCTGTTTCTGCAAAGCTTGCAAAGATTTATGGGGACATTGAAAACTTCGACTTTATGTATGGTCGCTTGCCACTCAATGCAAATATATTAAATTTTTTAATGACATAAAACTTAAACTGCCACATTTGACTGCACAGGTAGTGCTAGCTACACCTGCAACTCAGGTTTCTGTAGAGCGCGCCTTTTCTGCTCTGCACTACATTTTAACTGAGCGACGAAGCTCAATAAGTGCAAAAAATTTAAATGCACTATTAATTGTTAATTTAAATAAAGAAAATATAAATAACTAATTATAATAATGAATATATATCTAAAATATATGTATAATATATAGATTTAAGTGTTAAATAAAAAAATCATTACAAAATTTCGTTCTTTTTCTTCCAACAAGGCAATTTAATGTGAAGAGTGTTTGAAAGACTTTTTGCATTAATTTATTCAGTCGTTCACTCACTTACTGAGTCTAAACTCGCGAGAGATAATTTTATTACTCCCGAGAAGAGACTCGTTAAAAGAGTTGAAAAGAAAAAAAAATTACCAACAACGCTCAAGCGAAAACTAAAGCGAAATAAAAAAATAGTCTCTTGCTCAGAGTGAGAGCGCATTTTTTGAGTTCTTTGCCTTCCCTTCTGACATTGAGCGTAAAGAAAAAAACGCTCAATTGTTATTTGCAGGCTCTGCAAGAAACACAAAAAATTTTCATACTAAAGGTCAACATAATATCATATCACCGTTTCAGCATAGATTTTACTGAATCATATCTTAAACAACGCGTAATTACAACAGCTACGCAAATAAAATAGTTAATAAAATGTAAAATAATTGTTTCGAATTTTCCTCGAATTTTTTAGTGAAAAAAGCTAAAAAAAAAAGCCAAGAAAAAATCATAATTTTCTTAATTCAAAAATTGATATCTCTTAAACTACTGGTTTAAATCTAAGACTGTGTGTAAATGAAATATAGATATATTCATAAGCTTTTAGATAAAGTACAGCTTTGATTAATCGGTTTTGGCATTCTCGAGTAATGATGACAAATGTGGCAGAACCTCTTAGCCGTAGAAGATGTGAGAGCGCGTTCTTGCTCTCCGATTTTACCAACTACAACTCCAAAAACCTGGAGCGAAGAGTGTGCCTCTCCATTACCGACCCCCTCACCGCGGAATCCACTATCACCACCAAACTTGCCCGTACAAGTCGCTGCTGCTAACGCTACGGCAACAACAACGTTAACTGTGTCAACAGTCGTCGTACCATCTTTTGCTGACCAAGCGCAAGCTCTTTCAACTACTGCTTCGGTTGCAAGCGCAGCGTCAAAAGCAGCGGGTCCGGCTAGGCAGACCGGAATGGATCGCTACATTCAAATAAAGCGAAAACTTAGCCCACAAAAAACACGGAAAAATAAATCAAAAATTAACCGCGGTAACTCAAACCAAACTGCTGGGGACCCAGTAAACACCAACAATAGGTTTGCACCGCTGGCTGATATTGGCAACGACCAGCCTACCGAAGCTGAAAATGGACCAAAAAAACTAAAGCCCCCACCTATATTCATTCGGGAAAAGATATCCAACGCATTGGTGAACAAGATCGTTGACCTAGTTGGAAACAACAATTTTCATGTCGTTCTTTAAATTAAAGGGAACATTCACGAAATCAAGCTTCAATCAAAAGACGAGGAGCATTTCCGTAAAATCTCCAAGTATCTAAATGAAGCTAAGAAAAACTTCTACACTTATCAACTAAAAAGCAGCAAGGGCCTGCAGGTTGTAATTAAAGGTATTGAACCGGATGTAACCCCTTCCGAGGTCGCAAGTGCGTTAAAAGAGAAGGGCTTTCTCGCTAAGAAAGTTACAAATATTTTAAACAAAAACAAAATTCCGCAACCTATCTTCAAAGTTGAGCTGGAGCCAGATAGTAAACCTCCAAAGAAAAATGAAGTGCACCCGATCTACAAACTACAGCTCCTGTTGCATCGCCGGATCACTGTTGAGGAACCACACAAACGGAATGGTCCAGTTCAATGCTCAAACTGCCAGGAATATGGGCATACCAGGACGTACTGCACGCTACGTTCGGTATGTGTAGCTTGTGGAGACTCCCATGGTCCTGTTTCCTGCCAAGTCAACAAGAATGACCCTAGTATAAAAAAGTGCGGAAACTGCGGTGGAAATCACACAGCTAATTACAGAGGCTGTCCAGTGTACAAGGAACTAAAAAGCCGCATCCGAAGTGTACCAACAGCACGCCATCCGCACCTGCCAGGTGCAACTATAGCTTCCCAAACTACACCCGACGTCTTCTTCGCCAAAGCAGCCAGGTCCTCATTTGGTCCCGCAAACACTGTCAACGGCATATCTTTCGCCAATGTTTTAAAATCTGGCCTTCAAAAATCAGCTCCCTCAGCAGCGCCCCCAAGGGTAATACAAGAAGATTCGAGTATGGATAACGCGCAGCAGCCCATGCAGCAGTCACAAAGCCCAATTGAAACGATGATCTTCACCCTACAACAAAGTATGATGGAGTTCATGTCGTTTATGAGATCAACTATGCAAAATCTTATGCAAAATCAAAACACCTTGATACAGATGCTTGCATCTCAACAATCCAAATAATCAATGGCGCCTCTACGAATATCTCTGTGGAACGCCAACGGTGTTTTACGGCATAAACTTGAACTTACCCAATTCCTACACGACAATCACATTGATGTAATGCTGCTTTCTGAGACGCATCTTACTAACAAATACAACTTTCAAAAACGTGGATGCGTATTCTACGGCACAGATCATCCGGATGGAAAAGCACATGGTGGAACCGGTATTTTAATAAGAAACCGCATCAAACACGAATTCCACAAAAGGTTTGCGGCAAACTATCTACAAGCCACATCTATAATTGTACAATCGGACATCAGCAATCTTACTATAGCCGCTGTTTATTGTCCTCCCCGCTTTACAATCTCTGAAGATCAATTCATGCAATTCTACAATTCACTGGGACAGCGATTTATAGCAGCAGGAGACTATAATGCGAAACACCCGCACTGGGGTTCTCGCCTTGTGACCGCAAAAGGAAGGCAGCTATACAACGCAATCATAAAGCCAAGCAACAAACTCAACTATGTTTCTCCGGGTAGTCCTACATACTGGCCAGCAGACCCCAACAAACAACCAGACTTAATCGATTTTGCTGTGACAAAAAACATCCCACGCAATCTGATAAGCGCCGTAGCACTTCCGGATCTTTCATCCGACCACTCCCCCGTGTTATTAAATCTACTCCAATCCCCGGAATATGTGGAATATTCTAATAGACTCACAACACACAGAACCAACTAGCTCAAGTACAAGAAATACGTTAGCTCTCA
Organism: Drosophila falleni; assembly: GCA_035045575.1. Taxonomy (NCBI): domain Eukaryota; kingdom Metazoa; phylum Arthropoda; class Insecta; order Diptera; family Drosophilidae; genus Drosophila; species Drosophila falleni. The sequence continues at coordinate 1,758,018 of JAWNOV010000056.1, read as the reverse complement.
CCTCGATCTTGCTCCGCAGTTCAACATCGAAGCGGACATCAACTGCTCTGCTGACTTATTAGAATCAGTACTTGTTGCAGCAGCTAAGATCTCTACTCCACAACGCGCGCATGTGCAGACGAATAAACGTAAAACTAATCTTCAAATAGAACAACTTGTTCTGAAAAAGCGACGATTGCGACGTGAATGGCAGTCTCACCGGTCGCCATCTACAAAACAACGCTTTAAAGATGCTTCACGCAGGCTCAGCAAAGCTCTTAAGCATGAAGAAGCAGATGCCCAACGCCGCTACATAGAGCAATTATCACCAACTAGTACCAAGCATCCTTTGTGGAGGGCTCACCCTACACTAAGTGCGCCGATCGAAACGGTAACGCCTATAAGAAACTCCTCAGGCTGTTGGGCCCGTAGCGACAAAGACAGAGCTAACACATTTGCTGCTCACCTACGTCATGTATTCCAACCAAACCCCGCAACAAATTCGTTTTTACTATCATCCTGTGTATCTGATAGTCCTGGCGAGCATGAACCACCTGAATTTCGTCCAAATGAAATTGTAAAAGTCATAAAAGAACAGGTGAAACCAAAGAAAGCTCCAGGCTGCGATCCAATAACTCAAGAAATGATCATTGAACTTCCAAACTGTGCTATTTCCCTCATCTGTAAACTTTTCAACGCGATTACAACCATCGGCTACTTCCCAAAAAAATGGAAGAAATCGGTCATTATAATGATTCCCAAACCAGGAAAAAACCATACAATCCCGATCTCCTCTCAGCTTAGACTACAAGGTCCTACTCTACAATTCCACCATAAAACCAGTGTGGACCTACGGCTCGCAGCTGTGGGGAAACGCGTGCAGTAGCAATATTGATGTTATCCAGCGAGCACAATCAAAAATCCTGAGGACTATCACTGGGGCACCATGGTATGTTCGAAACGAGAACATTCATAGAGATTTGAACGTTATATATGTCAAAGATGAGATAGCAAGACAAAAAGCGAGCTACAACATTAAACTATCTTCACACCCTAATCCTCTTGCTCAACGGTTAACTCGGGTTTGCAGTCGAACCCGCCTTAAACGAAACGACCTTCCAGCCCAGCTATAAACCCTTGGGGCACCGTAGATCATATTAAGTCAACATGACTGTTAGTTAATCTTAAAATATAAGATTTGATAAACTTATTGTAAGTCTCCCTTGGAGAAAATTCAATAAATAAAGGCAAAGTAATAAAAAAAAAAAAAAAAATGTGGGCGCACCTGTGAAAAAAAATATTAAAAAAAGGCAAATTTTAAAAAATTCTAAAAAAAAATCTCTGCATAAAAAAAAAAATGTTTTTCGTCGGTTTTAGCCCCAAATCTATCCAAAAAAGTGGGTTTGGTTCTTGTAACTTGTAAAAAGTTCGATTTTGTTGCCTAGTGTAATCAAATTGGTTGTCTACGTCGTAAAAGAAATCGACTTAATTCTTTTTTCATTACCACCGATTTTGTTATTAAAGACTTATGTATAAAACTTACTGAGCTACATGTGTCAAATAAACTAAATACGTCAATGCATATTTGTTCACCAAGCGAAATTCATAAATGTTTTAATTGGACAGCTGCTGGATCTTCCTTATTCTGCTCACCCATACGCTTTTCATCTTGTACCGAAGCTGCCGTGGTGGCTGCCGTGGTGGTTGCTTTTCGTTTAGGACACTGTAGGTATTGTTGACTTGGGCTTCAGCATTTTAAACATGCCCCATCTGGTCTCTTCGGCTAACTGCAATTCTTCATATAATGCCCGAATTGGCGACAGTTGTAGCAACGCATTGCGTTGTCACCTTGCTGCATTTGCTACACTAGATTTTTATTTAGCATCTTCAATGCGACTCGGCACAGGGATGGAAGATATCCTTATCTTGTCATAAGTTATAATCTTGTTACGCATTTCATCCAGTGAGCATTTTTAGTAATTTTGCGCGCCTTTAGTGGCTTTCCCACATCCCATGCGGTCATCTTTTCCTTCAAGAAATATTAAGCAGCCCTGATCGCAATGACTCCTAAATTAGCGGGGACACAAGAGTGATGTATACTTTTGCTGAGCCACTCAGTAGGCGCTTAGCAAAAATCCAACGATTGGCATCAGACAAGCTGTAGAGATTCATATTTTCTTCGAAATCTCGAATCCAGTGAGTAACTTCATAGTCGTCATCTCTGGAAAATGGACACATTAGCGAATCAATAAATGTAAGATCAATGCGCTCCGTCTATGTTGTCGCTAATTTACTTGCTTTACTCTCAGTTTTCATAACGCTTAGCTTGAGATCCGCAACACGCTTAAGTGTCAAATACAACTCTTCCATCTGCCGAAGGCACCTCAACTCCTTTGCGTGTTCTACTGCTTACATTGATGACGCTAAAAAGGCATTGTCTTATTGCAACATGTCGATATTAGACGCATGAGAAACAATTGCGCGTGCATTCTCAGGAATTTTATGATTGTTGCGAATTTCACCAGACGCCATCATTGATGAAGCTTGTGCACTATCGACGTCTCTTTCTGACTTTCGCTCACTATGCTTTTAAAATTAGACACTAGCGCTACTGCCTCGTCTGCACTTGGCGCCACACTTCCTAGTGTTCAGTCGGATTTCCCAATTTTATTGTCCGGCGACTTTGGTATTGCTCCTGTCGACTTATCCATTTCGGAATCATCTCGATCAAATCGCACGTTCTTACTACGCAGTATGTCTATCAACTTAGTTTTCGGTTTCTTGATTGTTTTAATGTATTTCATTATCAGAATTGATTCATTGATATTTGGGCGAACCCTACATCTGATTTATAAAATATTAAATTTTGTTTATTTTAAATTTCGACCATCGGCTTCGCAATTTTATCAAGAATGACGCAATCTATGGAATATATCGATACAAACCGAAGGTATATTTTCTTATAGATAATAACAGTGTTTTTTAAATTCAAATTCAAATTATGTCTTATTTTACAATTTTGAATATTTGGCCAAGCTGGTGTAGCATTTATGCCACAAAAAAAGCCTCTGCTCGAGGTAAGAGTCTAGTGACGAAAGCATTTTCTAGCCCCAAAAGTTCTGATATCCAATTTTGTGACAAACAAAATTGAGTTTAATATACAAATTTTAAATAAAAATATAAATTATTAAAAAAAATTGTCGGATGGAGCTAGTCCGATTTGAACCAACTTTGGACAGAATAAATAAAACTAATTTAAATGCATATTCTATAAGTTTGGTTAAGAAATCTCATTAAACCATCATTAAAGTTTCTCATACTAAGACTTGATTTTCGCCCGATCGGTGCTATAACAGCTATATGATATAGGTTTCCGATTTGAAACCACTTTAGGCAGGATATATAAAACCAAATTAAATACATATTCAATCAGTTTGGTTACGATATCTCATAAAATAAAAAAGTTTTTCATACTACAACTTGATTTTCGACCGATATTTCCTATGGGCGCTATATGATATAGTTGACCGATTTGAACCAACTGTGGATAGGATGTATAAGACCAAGTTATATGCTTTTTGTATCAGTATGGTTACGATATCTCATAAAACAAAATAGTTTTTTATACTAAAACTTGATTTTTGACGGATTGTACCTATGGGCACTATATGATATAGTGGACCGATTATTGTATCAGTTTATTTACGATATCTCATAAAAAGTATCATACTAAAACTTGATTTTCTACCGATTGTTCCTATGTTCGCTATATGATATAGTAGTATAGTAGTAGTATAGTAGAATCCACATACCAAACTTGGTGTCACTAGCTTTTAAATTTATCTTATAATTTGGATACGAAATTTTTTTCCGATTTATGGGCTTTAAAAGGGACGTGGCTGAATTTTGAAGCAAACTTGATCTGCTCGCAACATAGAAGAGCCTACATACCAAGTTTGGTGTGTCTAGCTCTTATAGTCTCTAAGATCTAGGTGTCCATACAGACAGACGGACATTGCTATATTGACACGGCTATTGATGCTAATCAAGAATATATATACTTTATAGGGTCTGCCACGCCTCCCTCTGCCTGTTACGCACATATTCGGTAAGACAATCCCAATAGGCCCTGTACTTTTTTTAAGTACAGGGCTTAAAAAACCAAAATTGGCAAAAAGGATTAGCTTCTTTGTACATAAAAATTTTTGCGCAGTGCCGAATGCCAATTTTCGTTTTTTGTTAATACATATTCTATCAATTTGGTTAAAATATATGATTAATAAAAAAAGTCTTTCATACTAAAACCTAATTTTGACCAGATCGGTCCTATGAAAGCTTTAGTGGTTTAGTGGTCCGACTAACTTTGTTCAGGATATATATTGTATCAGTTTGGTTGAGATATTTTATGAAACCTAAAAGTTTTTCGTACTAAAACGTGATTTTTAACTGATAGAAAAATGTATATATTCTGTTATTAGGTAGTATTTTCCAAACCCCTCAGTCAAATTTTATGTTATGTATTCCAAAAAGCGCATACTAAAATTTAACAAAAATCGTTAGAGCCGTTTTTTTCAGAAATCGCCAAAATATAAGCTAAACAACTTTATTTCACCTGTAAAATGTTACTTGGGTACTTTAGAAAAAAAGTTTATGGGTACACCTAAAAGCCCTCAAACACACCTTTCCAATGATATATATAACATATCTGTAGCATCTTTAGTTCGGACTTAGCGTCTTCCCGCTCCACTAGCGGTTTTATGAAAAAGTCGTAGAACAAACATTTTTAGATTTTCGAAATGGAATGGATCCCCATAATTACATTTAAGCTTCTTAAGCGCTTTGATGCAAACAAGCTCTAGAATGAAGTTTATGGAGATGTTTAAGAAGCTACTTGTGGCCGACCGTAAGAGATAGAGCAACCAAAGCTTATTTTAACGGTCGATGACTGGCAACACTGCGTACTCTTTAAGTTCAGGGTCCACAAAGTCAATTTAATTTATGGGTATTCAAAAAAAGCCGTGGAAGAAAATCCATAAAAAATTAGTATGAGTACAAATTGAGTACAGCAATATCAGATATAATTTATTCAAGATTGTTAGATAATTTTTTTTCCTTTTTTACAATTGGACAAAAACCTAAATTCTGAAGTCACATACGATGTTCTGTAATTATAAAAAAAGATGAAAATTAATTTTTAAGCGGGATTTGCAAAAGTCCCGCAGGCAACACTTGTCGCACATTTATGTTAATACGTGAATCGTTTATATAACGGTTAAATGGATTCCAAAACATTTCATCTATAACTTGGTCGTATAATTCTAAATTAAGTAAATTCGTATTCACTGCCTCTTTTTTATTTTCTGTACATGTATTATAAAGCGAATTCCAAGGCTCCTCGTCTGCTTTCATAATACGTGGAACAGCATGATAACAAAGACGGGCCTCCATTGACATGATTAGCACATCACCGCTGCAGAGATATATTGCTGTAGGCTGCTCTTCAAGTGACATGCCACCTATAAGAAAAATAGCACTTTGTCCGAAACTGCATAAAAGTTAAGATTTTAGTTGTTTATGCATTTAAATTGAATATTTAGAACAATCATTATTTACTATATGTACCTGAACGAAAACAAAGGCGCTCCACGGTTTAGCTCCGAATGGTCCGTGTGTCCAGACAATGTAGTTCCGATTGGATAATAATTGACTATGGCAGCTTGTGAAGTAAATTTGTTGAACCCAAGAGCTAGAGAGAAATATTGACACAAGCTACTCAAGTCGCTTGGAAATGCAGAGTGCATCGCTTCGCTGTAGACTTTCGTATCCCAATTGTGATGATACCCCAATGTTGTCCAGCGCATCGCGACCTTAATACGCTGTGCGATATTAACATTGCTGCACTTTTGTAATTCTCCCCACCAATCAGATAAAATCGGTACTTCAAAATTATTCGCATCCAAGTTTGAGATACTAGGGGCTCGTGGATAATCTCGTAGACTACGAGCAATCCAATAACGTTGTCCTTGCGATGTAAATGAATTGCGAATGATCAAAAGCCCGGGATGGTTTAATACTCTGTAGCAACGCCACATATGTTCTGGGTGCAAGCCAGCTGGCAAAAGATGACCTTGACTTTTGCTTATTTCAAAGACATTGACAGGTTTCACCAACTATTTACATGTACATACATATATATAAATAGTTGGTAAGGTGCACGTGCACATATGTACGCATACATACATACATGGATATATATACAAGCATATGTATCTCGTCAGGTTATTAACCACTTGTGAAGTATGTACATACATGTATGTACACTAGGCCCAACATTTATTCGATCACTCACTTTTTATACATACTTCATGTTTAAAAAAAAAAATAAAATAAAAATATTACTTTACAAGTCAACTGTATTCAACGTATGTATGTATGCATGGCAAATACTTCAACATTTCGGGTGTACGAATAAATGTTGGAGTGATTGTACGTACTTACATTATACCAACTGTAAGATGATTTATTTTCTTCAAACAAGTCAAAGTCAATCACATCTTGCAGATCAGGAACTGGTGTTTTTTTTTTATAGTGCTTGAAAGCTTTTTTAAACATTATGAAAGTCTTAATAATTATTTTTTTTTGGCAATCTATTGAAAGAAGACTGGTTGTCAATGAGTGAGCGAACAAGAAAAAAATGTTCTTTAAAATGCGTGTCAAGCATCTTAGGGACGTCAAGATATCATTGATATATCGATATCTAATATTTTTTGCGGTGATATATTTTTGTATTTTTTTTTGACGATAATACGAATATCGATATAATTGTGCGCTCTTTTTAGCTGTTGTTTTTGCCGTTGGCGTCAATATTTTTTCTTCGTCAAAGGTAGATACTCACATAGAAAAATTCCGTTCGCTATGATAATTTGTATATAAGAAAACAGTGGCGAAACGAAAGATAAAACATTTCGCTTGAGTTCCAATAGTGCGGTATTCACAAAAGGCATGTTGTGAACTGGTTTTTTCTCGGTGGGCCGCGCGGACTAGCTCATCGGAACTACTCACGTTGGTGGTTCCATCCCTGGCCCGCAGTTCAAACAATCGATTACCTCATCGATACACAAACAGCTGTGGCGAAACGGAACTATACAACACTAACAACAAAAGACGACAGAAATCCACAACGTAAACAACAAAACCTGCAATAAACTACAAACGGTAAGTAAACAAACAAACATTCACAAAACCTAACACTGATCCACCTCTCGTCCAAACAGGATCCCGGTTCCGGACCCAGGCGTACCCGCCCTGCCTGAGATGACCACCTCAACGTCATCTTCCTCATGTTGGCCACTGAATGGACCTACTTCCTCATGTGTTGGCCATCGTTTTTCTCCCTCCCCCAACAGCAATAACTACTCGGACTTCATATTCAGGTGAGTATAATTTCAAACTTCTTAAATGTATACATTGTATTTCGAAAATTCTTAATCTCTTACATCTTTAATATTTCAGGTATGTACAATTTTTCCTTGCTACACGAAAGAACAGACGAGGAACAAAACATTGCCATCATCATGAATAATGGCATCTACAAATTTGCAACGTAAATTTGCGACACAAGGCTGTTGCGGAGACGCCGCGGAATCACCAATGAATATGTATATATATATATATATGTATCGGTAAGTATGGTCAATTAATTAGATTAGTGTATAGCGTATGTAATTTAGGTTTATGTAAATGTGCAAATCAATCGCTTAATAACTACCTTGCCTACCTAAAGAGCTCTCTGGGTGGGTAAAGGGGCGATATATTAATTGTTTCATCAAAATGTGTGTAAATATATATATATATATATATATATGTATACATATGTGTATATCTCGTACATATGTAAATGTATATTCATCTGTTTATGTGCGTTGTTGTAATGGTTTACATGCTTGTTCCTATTCTGTTTGTTTTGTTTTATTGTTACTTTAATTAATATTTTTAAATTAACTGTTTTCTTTTTATTTACATTTACATTTATTTTCTTCTCTTTTCTTTAGATTTTTCAACAAATTTAATCATTGATATTTAATATATGTTATTTCTTTTTTTTCAGGTTTTTGTTTCCTTTCTTTTAGCTTCCTTTTAATTTTGTGTTACTTAGATTTTTATATTTTAAAAAATTTTGATCGTACGTTATCGATAAGATCATAAATATAAGTTTTGTTTTTGTTAAATTTTTGCTTAATTATGCCAATAAAGCTAAGACAGCGACTGCTCTACACAAACGCACTATGTGTACTTCTTTATGACTGTGTACTCTTTTATGAAACAAGGCGTAGTTGCTGACAGGAAAAGGGGGCTCCTCGGAACGGAATCACTTGGAAAAATTAGCGCCGCCGATGTTCTGCCCACTGCTGCTCTCCGGACTTCCACGGGACTATCAAGGGGGTGTCGCTGTCGTTGGCTACCTTTCGGCCAATAAGCGCAACTTTCCCGCGATGACGGCACAAAAATTCCTTGTATTGCAGAGGCCGCCCAGTGCTCCTCGGTTCCAGATACGCCACAGCCAAATTTCGTGGCAGCACCGATTGATGGCTCACGTGTGCTACAGCGGCACAAGGCGCGAAACTTCCACAAAACAAAAACTGTCTGCCTGTGGAAGGCAACCGCTTCTCATCGTCGATCAAATCGCACTCCCCGAGCAACGTGTTTTTTTCTTCTTCCTCCTAAGAAAAATCTCCTCTTTTTCCTGTCCTTCGTTCGCCGTTACTCCAAAAAACAAATTTGGATTCCCTCTCTTTCTGATCTAAAATATAGGGTCGCCATCTCCTCGCACACTCTTTAACCGCCAATGCCTATCGATATCATAAATTTTAAATAAATAACAAAACATATCGACTAAGCCGATAATAACACTAAACGCAACAAAATTTTCATAGAGCTGGCACAAACGATAAAACATGAACATAACAGGCATTAAAAAAAGAGTTGCCAGTTAAGGTCTGGCGTTTTGCAGCACTGTAGGCAACAGCTGATATTACTCTGTCGACCAAAAAAATATTTGGCATGTTCAATATTTGGACAGCCTTTATTTAAAAATCAGCTGTATTAAAAAGCGGATGATGAACATCTTTACAACAGAGGAGACTTGAATGAAAATGGCTTAAATGAAAATAGCAATTCGATGCAATTTTTATAGATTGACCAAATATGCGCGTTCCTCCTCATCTGCTTCCTTCAGCATAGGGCATATGCTAACAATTAAAACTTTCCATTTTATTGATTTTTTAGGTTTGGCGCTTTATAAAATGTAAACAAAACACAGCTGACGCACTAATGTGAATATTTAACATTTTGTTAATTTTTGGTCTTGCGTTTTTGTCGTTCAGCGTCCAAACTACTCACTTTTTCTTTTCTAAGCATGGAAACATAGGGTTTTTAATAAAATGCAAATATTTTTAATTTAAACACGCCCCTCGATAATTATACCATCGATATTTTGCATATTATTTGGTCAAAAATATCAAATGCAAATAATACGGTTTTAACATCTAAATATTATTATATTAAATACATTGAAACGGATCAACAACCCTTGGACATGTTCCATTATGTATGTATGTTTATTTTTGATTAATTCCTTGCTTTTGCTCTGTTGTTTAATTTGAATCAGCTGTTTAATTTTGCTTTGTTATTCATGTTTGCTGGGTTTAATTTTGCTTTATTCTATGTTATATCTGCCCTGATATTCTTTATATAAAGTTCAATAGAAATAACACTCTACCTTCCGCTGTGACCAATTGGAAGAAGTTTAAATGATTGCCGCTAATGGGGCCATTTTAGCCTTTTGTTAACATTTTTTGTTTTTTTAAATTTTAATTAAAAATTCGCGTCGATTGATACCTCGGTCACCCGAATCCGAAAATAAGTTCAAAAGATAATTAAATTTGAAATTTTTAGTGGACTTCTTTAATTGAGAAGAAAAAACTCTTTTCATCAAAGCGCTAAAAAGCCTTAGATGTAATGATGAGGATTTATTTCTTTTCGAAAACCTAGAAATGTTTGTTCTACGACTTTTTTAATTTCCCGCTAGTTTGAAGGGAAAACGCTAAATCCCGCTAAAATATATATATATATCGTTGAAAAGGTAGTTTTGAGGACTTATAGGCGTACCTTTAAACTTTTCATCTAAAGTACTAAGGTAACATTTTACAGTTGAAAAAAACTGTATATTGTAATATGTAAAATTTCGCTTTTTTTGGTATATGGAACATAACTTTTAGCCAAAGGGCTCAGAAGATATAGCCTATTTACTGAACAAGTATCTTTTATTAAGTATTGAGACAGGACAGCAGCAACAAGGCAGGCGTACCAGTCAGTTAGAGAATGTAGCTGACAGCTTTGCGTTGCACAAATAACCAGTGTTGCCACACAGTTTTGGATTGTTTTTTGTGCTAAAATATCCAGTGTTGCCAAACAGTTTGTTTTGTTTTGCGTTTCTTAAATAACCATTGTTACCAGACCGTATGATTTTGTTATTTACCGATATTTTTTTAAATTTGAAAAAATTCAACAATTAAATTTTTATATTATACTATTTGCCTGCATTAATGATAAAGTTACAATGTCAAAAGCCAAAGCAATTGCAAAAATTTCAGATATCCCACAAAAAAACCTCTATACGAGGTAAAGTCTAGTGACGGAAGCAATTTCTAGCCTCAATATTTCTGATATCCAATTTTGTGACGAACAAAATTGAGTTTAATGTAAAAATTTTAAACCAAAAAAAAAAAAAAAAAAAAAAAAAAATATTGAAATTGGCTTTCGGCACTACTCAAAAAGTAATTTTTATGTACAAAGAAGCTCACTCTCTTTGCGCACAGTGCACAATGCCAATTTTTATTTGTTTTTTTTTTTATTTCAAATTTTAAATCAGAAATTTCGGGAAATTGCTTACTTCACTTCACTTTACCTCGTATAGAGGTTTTTTTTGTGGAATAAATTCTTATCACTGCAGACGACAGTTCACTCTAGTGACGAAAGCAGCACGAAGAGTGCGAAAGGCGACTAGCAATAAACAGAGCTAAGATGGAAAATTTGGTATGACTGTTTGGTCAGATTGAATTATCTAACTTACAAAATGGCATGCTACAACTTTTTCTTACTCACCTGGTTCACGTGATAAGGAGGTGTAAATGGGAGGGGCAAAGTTTAAGCGATTGGTATCTCTATGGCCCGAATCTGATGGCTGGTTTAACAGATAATTAAATTTGACATATTTAGTGGACTTCACAAAATGAAATGAAAAGTAAGTTTGTTTGTTTGTATCTAATCGCTTAAAAAGCTTAGATTGGATGATGGGGATTTATTCCAATTCGAAAATATAGAAATTTTTGTTCCACGACTTATTAAAAAAAACCGATAGTTTAGCGGGGAAACGCTAGAGCAAGCTAAAATTAAAACCTCAACCATTTTCAAAACATATAATCTAAATATATGTCATATATATCGTTGGAAGACTAAAATTATAGGCGTACACATGAAATTTTTTTCTAAAGTAAGCAGGTAAAATTTTAATTAATGAAAAAAATTGTTTTTTTTCTTACATTTTAGCGATTTAGAAAAAATGCCATTTAACATTTTTATTAAATTAATACTTATTAATATTTATATAATTTATATATTAAATTGTATATTGTTCGTCACAATATTGGATATCAGAAATTTTGGGGCCTCTACACTTCGTCACTAGACTTTGACTTCGTGAAATTTTTTTTTTGTCAAATAATAACAATTCATAACACTGGGCAACAAATCTAAAATTTTTTCTTCTCAGTCGAACCAAACCAACAATTTGACAAATTCGGGACCCCAAATGAAAGAAAAATATTGTTTTTCTATGGTAGAGTTGTTTTTTAAATTTTAATTTTTTTTTTTTGCTGTTTTAAGAGCTGTGCCATAACCATTTTTAAAAAGCGTTAAGTTTTCTAAAAGCTAAAGAGTATATTTTAAATGCGAAAAAGCTTCGCCACCAGCATAACTTACCCTATCTACAAAAAAGGCGACCGTAAAGAAGCACAGAGCTATAGAGGTATATCCTTTTCAAACGCCACTATGAAAACTATGACGTCGGTGCTACTGGTGAGACTGAACAAATTTGTAGGCGCGAACAACCTGTTAAGCGAAAATCAGATGGGGTTCAGAGCAGGATATTCAACAGAAGATAATATATTCGTGCTAACGTCCATAGCGAAAGAATATCGACTAGCTAACAAAAAATTGTATTTGTTCTTCATAGTCTTTAAAGCGACTCATATTTGTTGATAATCTTTTTTGACGACATTGTAAACGAGCTGCCGGAAGGCGTGAATATTGGCGAACATAATTTTAAAGTACTTATGTATGCCGACGATATGGTGGTTATGGCTGAGTCACCGGAAAGGCTTCAGGCAATGATAAATGACACAGCCAGATACTGTCTGACATGGGACCTTCATATAAGCGTTGATTAGTCCAAAATAATGGTAATACGCAACTCAAGAGGAAGGTTTGCTAACAATGACTTTCAAATATCTTTGAGTCTATCTGTCTTCAAACACAAGCATGAAGAACCACTTTCAACAAAAGAGGAAGGATGTAAGACTGGATATAAACAGCACTTGGAAAACCCTGTTAAGTAAAAAGAATATAAACTGCAGCACTAAATATAAAATGCTTCAGGCTATTGCCAAAACAATTACATGCTATGCAGCGCAGGTGTGGGGGCATACACCGTACTACGAGGTGGAGCGCAGCGTTACTTATTTTATAAAAAGAATATTTCATTTACTATAAAACACACCGAGCTACGCGATCTACCTAGAAATGGGACTTTCACCACTGTTTATGGATACGTTACGCCTGCATTTTAACTACATCAATAAAGTAATCAAAATGCCGGAATCCAGATATCCCAGGATAGTTGATATTAGCAACACGCTGAACTGGAGCACGAATCAAAAAATTCTGCTAGAATTACATCCGCACGCTGGATGTATGCGGCCCAGGCAAGGCAGAGCGACACAAGATCCACATATAAACAACTCGATTGCGACCTGTCTGACAACAACTATTTTATTGATGATCTTGGGATCCACAATATATCGCTTCTTTTCAAGACCAGAGTTGAACTGTTGTTCTGATATTATCAGCCGCATATGCAAAATACCTATAATCTTTGCACATTGTGCAATCGCATGGAACAAGAAAGTTCGGAGCATTTTGTCTCAAGGTGTCCCTTATTTCAGGAAATTAGACTACACTACCTGGGAAAATCGCAATTGTCTACGGATGAATATCTGCGCCCGCTCATTGGGGAGAACTGGCTTGGACTTGCAACCTTTGTGCGACTTGCTTCCCAATACCGCACACAAACTATGCAGGAAGCTTTTTGAGTCGATCTCGAACTTTAAATAGTATACGTTTAAAAATAAACTTCTGTTTGTGTATTGTATATTACAGATTTATCTACATATATGTTCATGTTGATTTATATTTGTATATGCGTATGAGTAATGTTAGACAAAAATACCTGTATGTTCTTTTTAAAAATATCAAAATCGCTTTAGGCTGATGCCGAAATGCCCTGCCGATTATAAACAAGTAAATATACTAATGCCACTACTAGTATCTTAAATCTATTTGCAAATAGCTTCAAATTTCAAACAATAGTTTTAGAGCAATCAAATTTTGAATCAAGAAATTTTTATTATTTTTAGGTATTTTTAAAGATTTTTTAATTTAAAATTCAAGGAAATTCGATATAAATATTTGGTAACTCCGTCGTCTTTCCATAGATTTTATTGGCAAACATACTTAACGATGGGTTATTAATATAGCTAAATATATAGTAACAAATTAATGACCCTCTTAAATACATATTCTGTTAGTTTAGTTGAAATATCTCAAAATACAAATAAGTTTTTCAGACTAAAACTTGTCTTTCGACCGATCGTTCCTATGGCAGCTATATGATATAGTAAACCGATTTGAACCAACTTTCTTCACAATGTGTAAAACAATAACAAATTCAAATTCTGTGAGTTTGGTTGGGATATCTCAAAAAACACAAAAAATTTTCATACTAAAGGTCATGCCCCACCACAACGAAGTCAAAAAAGTCGACAAAAACATGCCTCGATTCAACATAATACCATATCGCCGTCTCACCATAGATGAGTTAATGAATTATATCTTAAACAACGTGTATTTACAACAGCTACGCAAATAAAATAGTTAATAAAAAGTAAAAAAATTTTTTCGGATTTTCCTCGAATTTTTTAGCGAAAAAAGCTAAGAAAAAGGCCAAGAAAAAATCATCATTTTCTTAATTCAAAAATTGATATCTCTTAAACTACTGGTTTAAATCTAAGACTGTGTATAAATGAAATATAGATATATTCATTAGCTTTTAGATAAATTCAAGCTTTGATAAATCGGTTTTGGCATTCTCGAGTAATGATTACAAATGTGGGCGCACCTCTGAAAAAAAGTATTAAAAAAAAAGCCAAATTTTGAAAAATTCTAAAAAAAAAATCTCACCATAAAAAAAAAAAAATGTTTTTCGTCGGTTTTGGCCCCAAATCTATCCAAAAAAGTGGGTTTGGTTTCTGTAACTCGCAAAAAGTGCGATTTTGTTGCCTAGTGTTATTGTACAGCCCAAACCATAAGTCTTACTAGACTGAAATTTTCACACATAATAGCTGAGACAATTTTATCGAGCAGTAATACGACGTTATGGAAAATTTAAATTGCTAGGGGAATGTTCGCGGTCGAATTTACTCTTTGAGAGAATTTCTTAGGAACATTTGGGTTAAATTACCCATAAGTATAAACAATTTTTTTAATTTTTGCTGTACCTTAACCCAACTCAAACTTTTTGCAAAATTGATCCCTTTTCCCGCCAAATCTTGTCTTTCGCTTCAAATCTGGCTTTGTTTTGGCGAAGCGAGCAGGAGGCGGAGCCTTTAAGCATTATATACATTTTTTTCCTATTTCTTGCAACAATATGGCATACAGCAGGTACTGATTACTGATCCATCAGGAGATAAGAAATTACTGCATAAAAAACCTACTGAATGACCCCAATGTTAAAAATGATGAGTCATAGATTTTTATACGAAATACAAATCGCCAACATTAGATAATTTGCATTTAGTGCAGTTGAAATAAATTCCATGCACTTATTTTTCCCACATTTAATATTTTTTCACATACAAAAACATTAATGTGTAAGAACTGAGTTTCCGAATGATCAGCTTGTCCGAATTATTAAAATTGTTGAGAATTTTATTTTTCCGTTAAAAAAGTTTATTCAAGTGCTCCTGTTTTCACGCTTGAATTCCGCGAGCGAACCAAGCAGGGGGTGGTTCCCCCTAATATATATATTTAAAATTCTTAGTCCGTATTTAGTTGGGGTATTCCTGAAACAGATTCGGATTTGGTTTAGATTTGGCTTAAAACTGCGTACGGTCAACGAAGAAAAGCTGTTCGCTAAATGTCAAATCTATATATAAATGAACAGTAGCGAAATTAGCTAGATAAAAATTTAGTTAGCGGCTTAGCTGGTGTGTTCGGAGAACGGATTAAATAGAGTTGCCAGATCAAGAAATTGTCGTTTTCCAACACTTCTGTCTTTAAGCTCGGGTGACTAAAAAAATATCGAATTGTTCAAACATTTTCAGCTGACAAGCTTAAAATGGGCGTAACTTATTTAAAAACAAAGCAATTACATCAGGAAATTTTCCAAGGGGACAACATTTTAAGAACATTAGCTGCAACTGAAACAATCTGTCGGCCAAAATTATAAATTATTAATTTTTATTAATAAAGTAGGAGAATTCACTCATAACTTTTATGTGTCTTTGCATATTCTTTCTACTTAAGCATCAACAGAAAAGATACTCTACATTTTCGTAATTTTCTATTCACTTTGTCTTCTCAATGTTATCTTATCAGTTGTGCGTTTTCAAAATGTAAGCAATACACAACTGACGCAACAGAATTACCATCAAACTTTTGTTTTTTTTTTTGTGTGTTGCGTTGGCAACACTTACAATCGCTCGTCATAAGCTAAATATTGATCACTTTCCTTCGTTTGTGTCAAATCCGATGTCCGTGACCAGCTTTAAAAGTTTTAGTGGTTTTTTTTTGTCTTTTGTCTTTTACAATATAACAAAAGCCGCGAGAGACCTCGATGCATAATGTCTGACTTAAGAATTGGCTATCTCTTGATCTAGGGGATGAGAAAAATGTTAGTGCACGTATTTTAAACCACCATAATTTTAAAACTGAGTGATTTAAACGTAAAGTATTAAAAATAATTAGGAAATCCCTAATCTATATAGATATAAGCTAATACTAATTGCTTATAATGCTTAAGCTGCAGTTTTACACATTATCACCTCCTTTTAAGTACCGCCTTTTTAAGTTACTTTCGTGCATTAGCTTCAAGTCTCACAGCCCCTTCTTAGGTGTAATATTCATATGGGACATCTTTGGTAATTTTTCTGCATTAAATATATAGTTATTAAATTATCTGTTCTTGAAATGCAAGAAACTTTTAACATGCTCTGATAAAAATCACTACAAAATGTAAGAAAACACTAAGTGTTGCGAAATAATGTTATCGAAATGCACGGAATGCTGGAATCCCACCATTGGTGTTTCTGAAAAAGATTCGGATTTGGTTTCGTTAAAAAATTGATTTCGCCGCGCAGCTATTCACAGTTGTTCCATACAAAAAGTGTAGGGCTGCCAGGCAAAATATAAAAATAATACAGAAAGTATGGTAGCCCTAATAGATTTTATAAAATCAGACCTATGGCTGATTTGTTTTGATTTCATTTCGATAGTATATGACACAGTGCATTTTGATAACAATATTTGGCCAGACTTGATGTTTGTTTACATTTTGTTGCGATTTTAACATAGTGAATGTTGAAAGTTTTTTGCATATTATGAATTGATGATTAAATAACTATATGTTTAATGCACAATAATTACTATAGATCACCCAGGTGGTTATGACAGCTAAGAAAGGGCTGTGAGAATTGAATCAAAAGCACGAAAATAGGTTAAAAAGACGAAAACTTGCTGATAATGTGTAAAAACAAATAGTAGTATTCTAATCACTGCGGACGGCAGTTCGCGCTATAATATATACAGCTAATATGAATAACTTGCTACGACTGTTCGGTCACATCGAGCTATATACCGATCAAAAGTCTTAGTCCTAACTAACATAATGGCATACAAAAACTTTTGCTTACTCACCGGACTCTTGAGATAAGGGTGTGTTAGTGGGAGGGGCAAAATTTAAATGATTGCAGCTAATGGGGCCTTTTGGTAAATTTTTTTATTTTTTAAAAAATTGTAATTAATTATACGCGTCGATTAATCACCCAAATCCAATAACTGATTCAAAAGATTAAAACATTTGAAAATTTTAGTGGAATGAAAAGTCAGTTTGTTTGTTTGTCTGTTTGCATCAAAGCGCTAAAGAAGCTTAGAGGAAATGACGAGAATTTATTCCTTTTCGAAAATCTAGAAGTGTTTGTTCTACGATCTAAAAACCGCTAGTTTAGCGTGAAAACGCCATTTCCCGTTAAAATTGAAACCTCAACAGTTTGCAAACTATAGAAGCTATATATATGTTCCATATATCATTGGAAAGACGTACATTTAAACTTTCTTTCTAAAGAACTCAGGTAACATTTTATAGGTAAAATAAGGTTTTTTAGCATACATTTTTGGCGATTTATGACAATGTTGTAGCACGTACAATTTTGGGTTTTTTGATATATGAAACATAAATATTGGCTCAGAGGCTTGGAAGATATTACCTGTTAACAGAATATTCATATTTTTCTATCGGTCGAAAATCACGTTTTAGAACGAAAAACTAATTGGTTTTATGGGAAACCTCAGATGCAATATGCAGTTAACTTGGTTTTATATATCCTGACGAAAGTTGGTTTTAATCGAACCACTATATCATTCAGCTTTCATTGGACCAATCGGTCCAATATAAAGTCTTAGGCTGCAAACATAGTGCGCGCTGAGACGAAGATAAAGACGAAGATGAAGATGAAGACGAAACGCAAGCAATCAGCTTCAAACGCTGCTGTACTGATTTTGAAGACGAATCGCTTGCTATCTTACCGTTGTTTTTTTTGTTTGTTTTGACTATGCTTTGGCGCCGAGCATGTTAAAATTTAGTTGTGATTTGACGGACGCATATGTTTTGTGAAAATGTCTGCAATTAACGAAGAATTTATTTTATTTTTTATTTATTTATTTTATTAAAATTAGTCCAATTTTTAATAATAAGTGGTTCAATTTTTATTAAAATGTAATCAAATGTGCTGATTTTCATTCTGGTATATTCCAGAAATTTTTTCTCATCTTGGCGCAGCTCATCAAACAAATGATGAAATTCGCCAAATGCTTTTCTTCCCAAATTTATAGGGTGAATTTTTTTATTTACTTGTTTACTTTTTAATTTAAAAAATAAACTTTGCTCAATCAGCAGATCATCATCTGATGAGAAATCCATTGCGACTAACATAACAAAATCGCAAAAAATTCTTCTTGCACTATGCAACCTATTAGCTTACTCGCAACGCAAGCAATTTGTCTTCAGCTTCGTCTTCATCTTCGTCTTCGTCTCAGCGCGCACTATGTTTGCAGCCTTAGTATGAACAACTTTTTTGTTTAGCGAGATATCTAAATATGAAAAGAATTTAACAAATAAATTTATAAATTTTACTATCTGCGATCATTAATGATAAAGTTACAATGTCAAAAGCAAAAGCTATTTAAAAAATTTCTGATATCCCACAAAAAAAACCTTAACACCAATTTCTGATATCCAATTTTGTGCCGAATAAATTTCAGTTTTGATATAAAAATTTTAAATAAAAATATAAGTTATGAAAAAAAAAGAAGAAAATTGGCACTCGGCACTTGCCTGCAAATCTGTACTTGAACTTTGGCGCGATGTTAAGCACGCTTGCCAATCCCTAACTAATAACACTCACGCGTTAGTTTATTTTATCGGATATCTTATGTACTAATTAGACAGAGTTCAATATAGTGTTGAAAATATTCTTGGCTTACTTCGACTCATCGTGTCTATGCAGTCATGAATTTTAGGATATAGTTGGCATGTTGTTAAAGTATGTCTGATTTATTCCCAATTACTGTTCTATGTTATCTAATCTATTATTTGGCTCCTTTTTAATTATTGTATATATGCAATAATTTATGTTGATTAGGGTAACAATGTATTTGACTCATTTCTTTTCATTCTTGGTGTTACATGATCTTACGTACTAGTGTGTATTTCTTTATCTATTTAGAGCAGTCCCAATAAAACCCGGAGCAACGTGTTCCGCCAAGCAATTCCTTCTGGCAACCTTATGATTCATGCAAAATGAGTAGTACATGGCTTGACAGGGTGCTAAAAGAGCTCAGAATAGCCTTGCAATAGGAGTACGTTGCATTTGCTGACTTTGGAAGGCTAAATGCCAGGCCTTTCAAAACGTTCGCTGCTCTGCTATGTATTTTGTCACGCCCTCGCCTTCTGTTAACTACAACGAAAGAGCAGGCATAGCATAATTTGCGGAATTTTTACCGTTTTTTCTTTTTTGTTTCTTTTATTCTTTTGTGGATGATCTTCATATACTTGTAGTTTTTCTATCGCAAAAAAGAAGAAGCTGCCGTCGAGTGCGCACGCGTTTGCAAAGTGATTGTGAAATATGAAAACTTGGAAAAATATTATTTTTACAACGTGTAAGTATAAAAATATAGTAATTTCATTTGCATTTATACATTGCATTTATTTGTAATTAAAATAAATACTAATATTTTTTTATATTTATATTATTATATTTTATTTAGGAGCCGTCAAATATATGATTTATGTATGTATTTATACGTAAAAATGCGTGGTTCGACTTTATATTAAAATGTAAGTACGAGTAGATACTATTTTATGTAATACAGAGTTTAAATCTTAAAGTTATTAATTTTTTTTCATTTCTTAAACAGTGGATGCACACGCAAAACCAAGCCGACGCCTTTGGAATAGAGAAAACCGAACTAAGACGAGACAACGCACTGGGGGGAATATATACTATTTATAGTTTTAAATATTATTATTTTCATTATGTTATTATATATATATCACATTTGTCTAAACAAATATATATGCTTTTTCAATATTTATTGTGTTTTAATATACGTTGCGAATCGTAGCGAACGCCGCAGGCCTCCTTTACTGCCTTCTACTACCTTGCACTGTAATGCATTCAAAACAGTAGCCCTGCCAAACTACCTTGCTATGCTACCCTTCTTTCAGCGTTTCACCCCTGTATAATAGCGAATGGAAAACGTCAGGTTTAGCAACTGCTCTTACGTTACTTTAGATGTGGTTTGAAGTTACTTTTGATAGGAGCCAAGTTTTATTGGGGTGGTGTCCAAACTCACACAATGAAAGATTTGCGCTTGTGTGCGAAGCAGCGAAACCCGAAGGCAACGTGACGTTTTACTGCTTTACCCTGAAAAAATAAAGTGCGTGCGATACAAACATAAAACAAATGAAATCGATGCGCAGCATATATGTATTGTATCGTCGATATTGGCGTGCTGAAAAGAAAAAAGCATTTTTTGCGGTGTAGTAAAAAATCGTGCGCTCTATGATCTATCCTCATTGAATTTAGCACAGCGACTGACTGCGCGTTTGTGTTATGAGCTTCAGCCGATTACATGAGTCGTGAGAGAAAATGCAGCCGAACACGCGCATCGTGCGAGAGCAAGTTGCCGAGCGTTCTATTTATAGAATACACATATTCTCTCTCTATACATGTGTCGGCTGCGACGCCGCACAGTGGGACATTTTCTCATTTTGCTGTATTAAAATCATATCTTTTGAACCAATAAAGATATTTCAAAAATTCAAAAAAAGGATTTGATAGAAAACTTTTTAAGCTTTAAAATGAGGGCTTGTATGGCTTGATAGGCCCTCTGGTTAATTCTAGGCCTTCGATCAAAGTTGAAAAATATTTTCAGTGCATATTTTACATGTAAAATTAAAAAAAAGCATTTATTTTTTTTTCGAAACATAAATTTCAATCTTTTTTATCGTTTAAACATCGTTGTTTAATATAATAAAATGTTTTACTGCACTTTAAAAAAAAAAAAAAATTTCTTTTTTTTTTCATAAATCGTTTATGATGGTTGGCAAAGCAAAAACGTATGAAATTGCACTGCGCTCTTCTTCTTCCATCAAAATTTTTATGCGAGGTTGCGTCAGTTTTTGCACTTAAAAAAAAGGCGCAAATAGAAGCAAACAAAACTGGATAATATAGTTAAATGTTTTCCAAAGCCTTCTGAAGTAGTGGGATGGTGTCCAAAAGTGTCCAATTTTTGTTATCTTCCATCAAAGTTCAAAAATATCCTAATTTTAGTGCTTTTTTCAAACATCGCTGGGATAAAAAGTAAACAAGTTTAGAAATAAAATTCTACGGCATTTAATTAGAAATTAACATGCCTTTCGCATGAAATCAAAAACATAAAGATCGGTCGTATAACTTGACAAAAAAACCGTTTTAAAGTTTGAATTTTTTGGAAAAAATTTTGAGAGGCTGTCACGCCCACAATTTTTGCCCGATTTCAAAAATTTTTTTTTGTAATCTTTGAAGATTTATCTGTCGAATGCATTTATTACTTTTGAAATCGCTTTCATCGAAAAAATGATTTAAATACAGCCCCCACCCCTTTCTGTCCCACTGTGCGCCGGCAGAGTTTGGTTTGCCAACCACGCTTGGCTGCCTTTTTAAGTTTTGGACATCGCTGATTTAGAGCATACAAGCTCAAACCATGTGGTATTCCTACGCTGTAGTGACCCTTTTAAGTGGTTTATGTCAAACATGTGTTACCGCACTTTGAGGGCTGTTCAAGCCGTGTGTTTACTTCTGAACACTTTGCGGGGACCGTTATTAGTAGTTATGTTGGTAATCCGATATATATATTTATTTCTTTCTTATTTGTTTTACATTTTCTTATTTCATATATTATACCTATAACTATTATTCCAATGATTACACTAGCCCAATTCTGAATTTAACCAAACCGACTTCTTTGGATAGATATGGGGCCCCAAACGACAAAAAATATTTTCATTTTTTTTCTATGGCTGAGTTGATTTTTAGAATTTTTTAAAATTTGCCTTATTTTCGAGTCGTGTTTTAGAGGTACGCCTACTTTTGTCATCATTACTCGAGAATAGCAAAAGCGATTTTCAAAAGCTTTTCCTAAAAGCTAATGAATATATCTGTAACTTATCCTTACACAGTCTAAGATTTAAGCCAGCAGTTTAAGAGCTATTTATTTTTGAATTAAGAAAATGTTGTTTTTTTTAAATTATTTTTATTTTAAAATTCAAGGAAAACTCGAAAAAATTTCAGAGCTTTGGCTTAAATTTTTTTTTTTGATGTGACTGTTGACGGGACATTCTTTATTATTTTAGCAATATGGTCGTGTTAGATTATTGTCTTGAAGCGACCTCTTCTCTTTATCTTAAACTACCGGTCTGATATTTTTGGTTGTGTCTTTGAGGAGATTCATGCAGCTCTAGTCTTCGGAGGAAGTTTATGTGTTCAAAACACCTCAAATTTTTAATAATTTCTCTTTATTGACTTGCTATAACCTTGTCCTCTTGTTTAAAACCATTTGTAAGAATTTCCGCAAAAATATCTCTTCCAGTTAGAATATCAATCTGACTTCGCGTATTGAGTGTGCAATCTACCAGAACTTTATTTCCCCAAAGCTTCTTATTGTATTTAAAACATTGTGGAGGCTGAGGGCTTACCACTTTTGTTAATACCACTGCGTCGGCTTTTAATTTGTCGTTGCTTGAACCTTGAACGAATTCTCAATTTACGATTGCTTTAGATACTCCAACTAGAGATTTTCCAAGTCTACATGAATCTGTTAGCCTTTTTCGTTTCGTTAACTTAAGTTTTTGCGCTGCATCCTCGGTAATAACTGTGATTTGCGATCCTTGGTCCAATAATGCCGAAAAATGATCCATTTTCCTGTGTTTGACTGTACTTCAATTTGAGCTGTGGCCAGTAATGCAGTGTTAGCTGATTTAACCGTCATTGTCGTTGTAGTTTTATCTTCAAAATGCAGTAATTCGTGATGGTTTTCATCGAATTTCTCACGGGTCTCTTGGCACGGCTGGTAAACTGAGAATTTGTGGTTTAAGCATCTGAAACATATACGTTCAGATTGGACGAAATTCTTCCTTTCTACTAGATTTATCTTTTTGAATTTTTTGCAGGTGAATATGTTGTGACCTGGTGTTTTACAACACTTGCATGCAATGTCTACCTTCGTACTCATAATCTTTGGGTTCTTTGGATCGTTTGTATATGTTTTGACAGGAATTGTATTATATCCTCTAGCGTCTGAATTTTCTTTGTCTTATTAGAGACCTTGCCGGTAAAATTTTCAAATGAATGGCTCGACATCCTTGACCGAGACTCCCATTCCTTTTATTGCGTTGTTTGTTGTATCTAACATACTCTGAACACTCTTGTCAGATTCACTGTTCATGTTTGGCAGGTCTTAAATGTGGTTCCAGTGGCTTGAAATTAGTTTTCTCGAACTTTCGTATCTATTTTTTTAGGATACTTAACGCCGTGTTGTAGTTTTCTGTGCTGATGTGTAAGTATCTTATCAATTGCACCGCTTCTCCTCTAACCAGTTCTTTTAGTCGTATAAATTTTGACTTGATATCTAACTAGCCATTCATGTCTATCATTTAAGTATCCGAATAGCTTGACCATGCCGTGATATCTAATAAAACGCCGGTATTTTCACGGGCTTCACCTTAATTCTTTGTTCTGACCGCCTGTTCTCTGTGAGCCTTTATATTTTTTCTTTTTTCATAGTTTAGTTCTTCATAGTGATCCCGTATGGAATTAGTTGCTGGGCCATGTTTTCTTAGTTCCTTAAATAGCTCTGTCAGTCTATCGAAATCTTCTTCGATTTCGTCTTAATCATTTTGGTGCTGTTTATGGTTTTCTCCAGAACGATTCATCGTTCTTTGTATGGTGCGAGCTGTTGGGTAAAATTCTTCTGCTCGTATTTCATTCTCTTCTATTTCGTTTGTCATAATCTCATTCAATGATTGCCTAGTAATTTTTTTTGTTTAACTCAGCCATTATTCTATTTTTTATCGTTTGAGTTTTTTCGAACGGTTCTTTTTCGAAGTATTCGTCTGTCAACAACGATTTACTTGCTCGCAAAACTTGATGCTGTGTTTTGAACAATTTTCATTGTTCCAGTACAATAATTCTCTAATTATTTTATTAGTATTTTATTTAGTATACAATTTTTTTGTAATTTTTTAAATATCTTAACCAATCTCACACCAATCCCACACACAATCTTAGCAGAGGGAAGTTTTCATTATAATAACAAAACAGAAAAAAAAAATTTTATAAAACATACCCAAGAAACGGTAGGCAATTTTATGAGTTCAGATGAAGCTTACACAACGTGTGTCAAACGTAATTTGACTAACAAAATGGAAAATATTTAATTTTCCCTATTTAATGTATCAGATACAGAATCATCTTCATTAAGTGACGCTGAAGGCCCACAAACGAAAAAACAGAGAATTGAAAATTAACCTGGGGAAACAAAACGCACAAAGTTAATCATTCTATTAATGAAATAGATTTGGATATCCTTGAACCACAGGTCGTTCAAGAAATAGAAGAAAAGCGTTCTCAGATTTAAGCCAGTCTCCCTTTTAGGACAGATATCCGAGAGGAGATTCAAAAAATAAATGACAATGCAATCTACAGCAAGCAATATCCTTATCCTCACTCAACAATTTTGTTAGTCAGGAAATAAATAGGATGTTGATCGAAAATATAATAGGACCCAGCAGAAGTCCTTACAATGCCCCAGTATGGGTAGTCGAAAAAAGAGGTTTCAACGAAAACAGGACACCAAAGAATCGGTTAGTGATTGACTTAAAAAAATTGAATAACACAGTCCCCGAAAGGTGTCTAGCCTAGGAAAAGCACGATTCTTTTTAACAATTGATTTGGAATCCGGAATCCAACAAATTTTAATGAAAGATGGTAAATATGAATTTCTACGATTGCCATTTGGACTTGCAAATGAACCAGGCATATTCTAAAGGACAATGGTAAATGTATTGCGCGAAAAAGTGGGAAAAAACTTGTTATATGGACGATATTAAATTTTTTCAGAAACTCCGGAACAGCATTTCGATGATTTACAGGCAATCAATTAAATCCTTTTAAAGCAAACATGAATATATCCTTATAAAAATCAAGACGCTTTATCAAGGATAGTCATAAACCACATTTCTATCACCATTTCTAAATCACTTGTCTGGTGAATAATCTTCTACCGATAATGAAACTATTCACTCTACAAATAGTAGCTATAAAAATGTATTAAAGGAAACTAACAAACCATTGAATCAGTTCAAACAACAGTTACTTATGTCAAAAAATAGAATTACTATTTACCAATTGTTGTCTCTAAATGAAAATCTAGCTAATCGAAAAATGCGAATTAAGTTGCTCACTATATTCTGCAGTGCAATAAGCAGGCATTTCGCAATTAGTCGCATGTAAATTTAAATTAATAAGGACGAACAAAAAGAATGGCTTTTTCAAATTTAGCGACCTCATTTATCAGTCCTGAAAGTTTCATGAAGGAACTCGAAAAGAAGTTTTTCAGGATGATTCGGGTTAAAAGGAAAGTTTCTTCTGAGCAGTCCGTAACGTAAACATTAAACGATCTAGCTTCTCACGCTTTATTTGCAACGTAAGCGAAAGATTCTTTTGCGCAGTCCTAACGTCAACATAATCCAAGCATTTAAATCATACCATATAGCTCTTGATTACATAAGCCGTTTTATACGAGCTTTCAAAAAGAAGCTTTAGTTTAAGCATATCATAAGCTCCTCATTGTACTTTAGTTCTAATTTTGGGATCAAACACATCGGGAGTACTTGCCTCCCACTAATAAATATTTTTTTTAAATTTAATAACTATTGAATTGTTAACTTGCATATGCTGCAATTTTCCAAATTACCAGCTCCAATTGCTTTAACTCTCACTGTCATATCCATCTAGGACATCTATGCAAGCATTAAATATACAGTTATTTAATGTTCCATTTTTTGAGATGCAGGAAACTTTCAACATTTTCCATATTCAAATCACAGCTAAATGTATAACTTTAATAAATTCTGTTTATATCGTGATTCACAATTATTTATTATAAATCCGTTTGTTCGATAAACATCCGTTATGGCCGTTAAATTCCATGGTTATAATTAACTTTATTATGTCAGCGCCTCGTGCACGTCTGTTGCCGGTAGTGACCGGTGCGCATGCAGAGTATCCGATTACGCCGCTTCCAAGAGTCTGTTGCACTGACCGACGGATCGCAACGTCAGCGCCTCGTGACAGCATTTCAATGATCATCTATTGTCATCGGGTACTTCTAGCCGTTCAACTGCCAGTATTTGCTGACCGATGCATACTCCATATTCGGTCTTGGGCTGCCGTTGGCTGCAGTGTTACTGTTCGTGTTAACTCCTCCTTGGATAAGTGAGGTCGTCCTCGGTACTCGTAGCAGCCGCCTCCAAGTCCACAGCTTTGTTTGGCGAAGTTTGATATCTCCAGCAACGTAGACTTATCCAAATGGCCCCGCAGCAGGCAGGAATGGTTATTGCAGTAGCGCAGCTGCTGAGGATAGGTTTTGAAAGCATC
Organism: Drosophila falleni; assembly: GCA_035045575.1. Lineage (NCBI taxonomy): Eukaryota > Metazoa > Arthropoda > Insecta > Diptera > Drosophilidae > Drosophila > Drosophila falleni. The sequence goes on along the minus strand of JAWNOV010000056.1, from coordinate 1,731,172 downwards.
TCCTGTTTGAGGCTGCCATTTTTGCGTCGTTTTTGACAACCATGCCCTCGTCGATGAGTGTGACTGGCTCCACATGTCGCGGGTGAGTGTTGCAGGTGGCGACTGTCCCCTACACCAGTTGTTGAGCGCAGGATCTCTGTCTCGGATCTCTTGCAGAAGATGGTACAGACGGCATTTTGACAATTTCCCACGGCGAAGTTGTGCGTACTGCAATCAGCGACCGTGTCGCCATCCTCGACATCTACAACTACTTTATTATCCAGTGCTAGGTAGACACAGATCTTCTTACAGACTTGTTGAGGGATTGGAAATTTAATTAAAAAATGCTGTATTTCATTATTCTGAATAGCCTTAATATTAGATACTTCTAAAATATTTGTTATGCTAACGTTGGTGAGATGTTTATCGATGAGGTCTTTCACATCGACGTTGTTTAAGATGTCTGGGTTGATCAGAATATTTAATGCCAGAATAGTTTCATATAAATGTTCGTCGTAAGTGTTCGTCTCATGTGACTTATAAATAAAATTGAGTGTTTTAATAACGGAATTTATTTGTTCGTAGATTTTAGAATTTATTTCGATTTGCCTGTTTTCCGCTTCTATCAGTTGTCCTTTCCTGGGACAAAACCGCTCCTGTGCCGTAACCGGAGGCATCTGCAGTAAGCTCAAATTGTTTAGTAAAGTTAGTAACACCTCTTTCGAAGCTAAAATATTTTTTAATTTGGAGAAGGCTTTTAACTGTTAATGGCTAAGGATTATTTCCACTTTCCTTGAGTGCTTTTCTTTCATGCCTGCATCATGAAGACTTTTAAGGACCCAATGGATATCCTTCACGTGATCTTCCTGTTTGTTTCCGAAAAACTAATAACGTCATCCACGTACACGTGGCACGTTTTGCCTATCTTTTCTCTAAGGACATCGTCGATTGCGCTTTGGAAAATGCTGGGGGCATTTTTCCGCCCGAATGGGGGTCTGCAAAATTCGCACTTTTCGTTGTTGACGGAAAACGCGGTTTTCTCTCTGTCTTTTTCCGCAAGGTCGATGTGGTGAAAGCCGACTTTAGGTCGAGTGTTGTAAAAAGATGCGTCTTACCCATGCTAGCTAAAATAGCCGAAATTGTAGGGTTGAGGTACTTGTCGTCGATCGTTTTAGGTTCAGCTTCCTGAAGTCAATTTCTAATGATTTAACTTGGAAAATGTGGATTTAGCATTTCTGCTCGACAGTGGTGCTGCCACGGATAGAGTTAACCTGAAATGGAGTTTCTACGGACACAATGTGTTTCAATTCGGGAAGCGGATTGATGTAGATTTTGAAAGTCCCCGTATCGATAAGTAATTTAATAATTCAACATGTTACTGTTCTTGTGACGAACGTCAGCAGGGAACGACTTCTACAAAATTGCAGCTTTCTGCACCTGATAGATCATCGTCTAATGTCTCGACAACGTCTTCAGCTGCTGTCTCGTATTCTTGTTCCGTTGACTGTTCTTGTTAGGCATAGTTAGTCTTTTGGTATTACTTTTCGAAAAAATTTCTGAACTTCGGTTTTAATTTTTTCTTTGATGTGACTGTTGACGGGACATTCTTTATTATTTTAGCAATATGGCCGAGTTGGATTATTGTCTTGAAGCGACCTCTTCTCTTTATCTTAAACTACCGGTCTGATATTTTTGGTTGTGTCTTTGAGGAGATTCATGCAGCTCTAGTCTTCGGAGGAAGTTTATGTGTTTAAAACACCTCAAATTTTTAATAATTTCTCTTTATTGACTGCTGGTTGTAATTATTTTGTTTCGGGTTATTCCCTGCTATAACCTTGTCCTCTTGTATAAAACCATTTGTAAGAATTTCCGCAAAAATATCCCTTCCAATTAGAATATCAATCTGACTTCGCGTATTGAGTGTGGAATCTGCCAGAACTTTATTTCCCCAAAGCTTCTTACTGTCTTCAAAAGATTGTGGAGGCTGAGGGCTTACCACTTTTGTTAATACCACTGCGTCGGCTTGTAATTTGTCGTTGCTTGAAAACCTTGAACGAATTCTCAATTTTACGATTGCTTTAGATACTCCAACTAGAGATTTTCCAAGTCTACATGAATCTGTTAGCCTTTTTCGTTTTGTTAACTAAAGTTTTTGCGCTGCATCCTCGGTAATAACTGTGATTTGCGATCCTTGGTCCAATAATGCCGAAAAATGATCCATTTTCCTGTGTTTGACTGTACTTCAATTTGAGCTGTGGCCAGTAATGCAGTGTTAGCTGATTTAACCGTCATTGTCGTTGTAGTTTTATCTTCAAAATGCAGTAATTCGTGATGGTTTTCATCGAATTTCTCACGGGTCTCTTGGCACGGCTGGTAAACTGAGAATTTGTGGTTTAAGCATCTGAAACATATACGTTCAGATTGGACGAAATTCTTCCTTTCTACTAGATTTATCTTTTTGAATTTTTTGCAGGTGAATATGTTGTGACCTGGTGTTTTACAACACTTGCATGCAATGTCTACCTTCGTACTCATAATCTTTGGGTTCTTTGGATCGTTTGTATATGTTTTGACAGGAATTGTATTATATCCTCTAGCGTCTGAATTTTCTTTGTCTTATTAGAGACCTTGCCGGTAAAATTTTCAAATGAATGGCTCGACATCCTTGACCGAGACTCCCATTCCTTTTATTGCGTTGTTTGTTGTATCTAACATACTCTGAACACTCTTGTCAGATTCACTGTTCATGTTTGGCAGGTCTTAAATGTGGTTCCAGTGGCTTGAAATTAGTTTTCTCGAACTTTCGTATCTATTTTTTTAGGATACTTAACGCCGTGTTGTAGTTTTCTGTGCTGATGTGTAAGTATCTTATCAATTGCACCGCTTCTCCTCTAACCAGTTCTTTTAGTCGTATAAATTTTGACTTGATATCTAACTAGCCATTCATGTCTATCATTTAAGTATCCGAATAGCTTGACCATGCCGTGATATCTAATAAAACGCCGGTATTTTCACGGGCTTCACCTTAATTCTTTGTTCTGACCGCCTGTTCTCTGTGAGCCTTTATATTTTTTCTTTTTCATAGTTTAGTTCTTCATAGTGATCCCGTATGGAATTAGTTGCTGGGCCATGTTTTCTTAGTTCCTTAAATAGCTCTGTCAGTCTATCGAAATCTTCTTCGATTTCGTCTTAATCATTTTGGTGCTGTTTATGGTTTTCTCCAGCACGATTCATCGTTCTTTGTATGGTGCGAGCTGTTGGGTAAAATTCTTCTGCTCGTATTTCATTCTCTTCTATTTCGTTTGTCATAATCTCATTCAATGATTGCCTAGTAATTTTTTTTGTTTAACTCAGCCATTATTCTATTTTTTATCGTTTGAGTTTTTTCAAACGGTTCTTTTTCGAAGTATTCGTCTGTCAACAACGATTTACTTGCTCGCAAAACTTGATGCTGTGTTTTGAACAATTTTCATTGTTCCAGTACAATAATTCTCTAATTATTTTATTAGTATTTTATTTAGTATACAATTTTTTTGTAATTTTTTAAATATCTTAACCAATCTCACACCAATCCCACACACAATCTTAGCAGAGGGAAGTTTTCATTATAATAACAAAACAGAAAAAAAAAATTTTATAAAACATACCCAAGAAACGGTAGGCAATTTTATGAGTTCAGATGAAGCTTACACAACGGTTGTCAAACGTAATTTGACTAACAAAATGGAAAATATTTCATTTTTCCTATTTAATGTATCAGATACGCTGAAGGCCCACAAACAAAAAAACAGAGAATTGAAAATTAACCTGGGGAAACAAAACGCACAAAGTTAATCATTCTATTAATGAAATAGATTTGGATATCCTTGAACCACAGGTCGTTCAAGAAATAGAAGAAAAGCGTTCTCAGATTTAAGCCAGTCTCCCTTTTAGGACAGATATCCGAGAGGAGATTCAAAAAATAAATGACAATGCAATCTACAGCAAGCAATATCCTTATCCTCACTCAACAATTTTGTTAGTCAGGAAATAAATGTGTTGATCGAAAATATAATAGGACCCAGCAGAAGTCCTTACAATGCCCCAGTATGGGTAGTCGAAAAAAGAGGTTTCAACGAAAACAGGACACCAAAGAATCGGTTAGTGATTGACTTAAAAAAATTGAATAACACAGTCCCCGAAAGGTGTCTAGCCTAGGAAAAGCACGATTCTTTTTAACAATTGATTTGGAATCCGGAATCCAACAAATTTTAATGAAAGATGGTAAATATGAATTTCTACGATTTGGACTTGCAAATGAACCAGGCATATTCTAAAGGACAATGGTAAATGTATTGCGCGAAAAAGTGGGAAAAAACTTGTTATATGGACGATATTATAATTTTTTCAGAAACTCCGGAACAGCATTTCGATGATTTACAGGCAATCAATTAAATCCTTTTAAAGCAAACATGAATGTATCCTTAAAAAAATCAAGACGCTTTATCAAGGATAGTCATAAACCACATTTCTATCACCATTTCTAAATCACTTGTCTGGTGAATAATCTTCTACCGATAATGAAACTATTCACTCTACAAATAGTAGCTATAAAAATGTATTAAAGGAAACTAACAAACCATTGAATCAGTTCAAACAACAGTTACTTATGTCAAAAAATAGAATTACTATTTACCAATTGTTGTCTCTAAATGAAAATCTAGCTAATCGAAAAATGCGAATTAAGTTGCTCACTATATTCTGCAGTGCAAAAAGCAGGCATTTCGCAATTAGTCGCATGTAAATTTAAATTAATAAGGACGAACAAAAAGAATGGCTTTTTCAAATTTAGCGACCTCATTTATCAGTCCTGAAAGTTTCATGAAGGAACTCGAAAAGAAGTTTTTCAGGATGATTCGGGTTAAAAGGAAAGTTTCTTCTGAGCAGTCCGTAACGTAAACATTAAACGATCTAGCTTCTCACGCTTTATTTGCAACGTAAGCGAAAGATTCTTTTGCGCAGTCCTAACGTCAACATAATCCAAGCATTTAAATCATACCATATAGCCCTTGATTACATAAGCCGTTTTATACGAGCTTTCAAAAAGAAGCTTTAGTTTAAGCATAGCATAAGCTCCTCATTGTACTTTAGTTCTAATTTTGGGATCAAACACATCGGGAGTACTTGCCTCCCACTAATAAATATTTTTTTTAAATTTAATAACTATTGAATTGTTAACTTGCATATGCTGCAATTTTCCAAATTACCAGCTCCAATTGCTTTAACTCTCACTGTCATATCCATCTAGGACATCTATGCAAGCATTCTGCATAAAATATACTGTTATTTAATGTTCCATTTTTTGAGATGCAGGAAACTTTCAACATTTTCCATATTCAAATCACAACTAAATGTATAACTTTAATAAATTCTGTTTATAATGTAATTCACAATTATTTATTATAAATCCGTTTGTTCGATAAACATCCGTTATGGCCGTTAAATTCCTTTGTTATAATTAACTTTATTATGTCAACGCCTCGTGCACGTCTGTTGCCGGTAGTGACCGGCGCGCATGCTGAGTATCCGATTACGCCGCTTCCAAGAGTCTGTTGCACTGACCGTCGGATCGCAACGTCAGCGCCTCGTGACAGCATTTTATTGGTCATCTATTGTCATCGGGTACTTCTGGCCGTTCAACTGCCAGTATTTGCTGACCGATGCATACTCCATATCCGGTCTTGGGCTGCCGTTGGCTGCAGTGTTACTGTTCGTGTTAACTCCTCCTTGGATAAGTGAGGTCGTCCTCGGTACTCGTAGCAGCCGCCTCCAAGTCCACAGCTTTGTTTGGCGAAGTTTGATATCTCCAGCAACGTAGACTTATCCAAATGGCCCCGCAGCAGGCAGGAATGATTATTGCAGTAGCGCAGCTGCTGAGGATAGGTTTCGGAATCATCTCCTGTTTGAGGCTGCCATTTTTGCGTCGTTTTTGATAACCACGCCCTCGTCGATGAGTGTGACTGGCGGCATCTTGACTGTTTCCCAGGGCGAAGTTGTGCGTACTGCAATCAGCGACCGTGTTGCCATCCTCGACATCTACAACTTCTTTATTATCCAGTGCTAGGTAGACACTGATCTTCTTACAGACTTGTTGAGGGATTGGAAATTTAATTAAAAAATGCTGTATTTCATTATTCTGAATAGCCTTAATATTAGATACTTCTAAAATATTTGTTATGCTAACGTTGGTGAGATGTTTATCGATGAGGTCTTTCACATCGACGTTGTTTAAGATGTCTGGGTTGATCAGAATATTTAATGCCAGAATAGTTTCATATAAATGTTCGTCGTAAGTGTTCGTCTCATGTGACTTATAAATTTAATTGAGTGTTTTAATAACGGAATTTATTTGTTCTTAGATTTTAGAATTTATTTCGATTTACCTGTTTTCCGCTTCTATCAATTGTCCTTTCCTGGGACAAAACCGCTCCTGTGCCGTAACCGGAGGCATCTGCAGTAAGCTCAAATGGTTTAGTAAAGTTAGTAACACCTCTTTCAAAGCTAAAATATTTTTTAGTTTGGAGAAGGCTTTTAACTGTTAATGGCCAAGGTTTATTTTCACTTCCCTTGAGTGCTTTTCTTTCATGCCTGCATCATGAAGACTTTTAAAGACCCAATGGATGTCCTTCACGTGATTTTCCTGTTTATTTCCGAAAAAATAATAACGTCATCCACGTACACGTGGCATGTTTTGCCTATCTTTTCTCTAATGACATCATCGATGGCGCTTGGGAAAATGTTGAGGGCATTTTTCCGTCCAAATGTGGGTCTGCAAAATTCGCACTTTTCGTTGATGAAGGAAATCGCGGTTTTCTCTCTCTCGTTTTCTGCAAGGTCGATGTGGTGACAGCCGACTTAGGGCCGAGTGTTGTAAAAAGATGCGTCTTACCCATGCTAGCTAAAATAGCCGAAATTGTAGGGTTGAGGTACTTGTCGTCGATCGTTTTAGGTTCAGCTTCCTGAAGTCAATTTCTAATGATTTAACTTGGAAAATGTGGCATTTAGCATTTCTGCTCGACAGTGGTGCTGCCACGGATAGAGTTACCTGAAATGGAGTTTCTACGGACACAATTCAATTCGGGAAGCGGATTGATGTAGATTTTGAAAGCCCCCGTATCGATAAGTAATTTAATAATTCAACATGTTACTGTTCTTGCGACGAACGTCAGCAGGGAATGACTTCTAAAAAATTGTAGCTTTCTGCACCTGATAGATCATCGTCTAATGTCTCGACAACGTCTTCAGCTGCTGTCTCGTATTCTTGTTCCGTTGACTGTTCTTGTTAGGCATAGTTAGTCTTTTGGTATTTTTTGGAGTTGCCCCTGAAAGTGTTAGGCCGGTTTTGTTGGAACTTAGCTGGTTGCCTAAAGCGGGAAGATGAATCAACGTCCATTGGTTCGGGCGCAGGCTGGTTTTGAGTACCGGAAGTTTGTGCAAATCGTTTCTTGATTGAGGGAACTGCGCTGGGCTGCTCCTGGCCTCCGCTCTGAAACTTTGTCGAGTTGGGGTTTCTTTGTTGGCCGCCCCCTGGGACTGGGAACCACCTTGTTGAGGGCTACTACGCCAATTTTAATTTCTCTGATTTGTGGGTTTCTGTACCCTGTCCTCTGCATTTTTGACGAAACTTGCCGCAAATACAACTAGGTCGTTACCAGCTTCGGCTGCCCGAGCAAGGGTCAATGTTGTCTGTAAATCCTTCAGCTGTGCTGGAAAACCGCAGTTTTTAAGGACTTCTTAAAACCCGAGACAAAGATGTGTAAAGCGTCTTCTCTGTTCTTTTTGTTCAAGATATCGTCCAGTTGTCTAATAACAGCCTTGAAGTTCAAGATCGTGTTATGTGATGCAAGTACTGCATCTGTGCCTTTAATTTTCTTCCTGAGCATAAGAACGGCCTGATAGTGTTTGCTGCTACCCACGAACGGCTCAAATAGCTCGTACGTTCCCTGAGCGGTTTACCGCCAGAAGACGTAATTTGACTGGTTAAAGTCGAATTCCGACACCGTCTTTATCACGTCTAGGGAGGTGTCACATATGACGTCCCCACTAACGAAAACGCTTTGATAGTCTGGCTCAGCATTGTTCGCTGCCGCCTCTGTCATTTCATTTCTAAGGCCATCAATTTCTGCCATGAACTCTGCCCTGTGTTGTGCTAAGGCTGCATTGATAGCAGCTAGAGGTCTACATGAGTCCACTCAAATCATACGTAAAATTTAATGTATTCGAATAAATTCAGCTGATTGAGTACGAAGCACACAATGAATTGAATGTGTATGAGTGCCACACCACACTGTGTCTCATAACTAACGGCATTCAACGAAATGAGCGAGAATAAATAACTGCGTAAAACGGAATGAAAACTTTGGCGAAGCCAAAGACATTCGAATGTATTCGAGTTGTGGCATAGACTTTGTGTGTATTCATTTCATTCATTTAACAAAATAATGTTTTTGCACTCGAATAAAAACTAAATACATATATAAATATAGGCTCACAAACATAAATTTAATACATATATAAATATAGGCTTACATATGTAATACATTTTATTATACTATAATTCTGTACGCTTTGTGTTCTACGCTTTAATGAAAAATCTGTCTCGCATTTGAATATATTCAAAACCAAGCCTCTAATTTTTACGCGTACTCACTCATTCAATTCATTGCTTTTCGTTTGAGTTAAATGAGACATTGTACGACGCTAGCGTACTCACTCACTCAAATAAATTGTGCGTCGCATTCGAATTCACTCAACTCAATTTACGCATTGTCCATTCGAACGTCGATTTTCTGCCATTCATGCAGATGTCTAATAGCAGCCTCCATGCTGGCAATTATTTCTGTGCTCATTTCTTTTGTACGGGAAGAAGTAGTAGGCTGAAAATCTATATAAGCTTTTCTCTATAACTTGGAATAAGTTCTTCGTCACTACTCTCATGGGAGAAAAGTCAAGTCCTGTATTTCGGCAGGAGTTAGAATCATAAAAGCAGTTTATTATTTATTTTAAGTAATTTTTTTGTTCTTTTTGGACCAACTTGGCCTGAACAACTCGGATATGGCAGACTATTAATTTAATTTTTTAGAGAATCGTTATATTTTTTAAATTTTTAAATTGAAATCGTGAACATCCCACTTACATGTTTTGTCTATTAGAATTTGCGAATCTAAATCTGTGAATTTGATGACACGGTCGCTGAGATGTCGTTCTCTTGCTTTGATCCTGTTGTTGTCAGATGTTGTTTTATTTCTCAAAGGAAAAATTGTTGACTTCGATTTTGTAGTGAAATTTCCTGCGATGTTGTTGTTATTCACGCACAGAAAAAAATTCAAGTCACGTATCAGATATTATTTTCTGTGATATTTTATCCTTTTTTAATGTTCTGAATTATTTTTTTATACCCTGAGCCCATTAAAATTGGGCAAAAAATGTGTATAATGTGTTTGGCAGAATGTATGTAACAGGCAGAAGACAGATGTTGGCAGACCCCCAAAAGTATATATATTCTTGATCAGGATCAACAGCCGAGTCGATTGAGCCATATCCGTCTGTCTGTCCGTCCGTCCGGATGTTTGAACGTTTCGATCTCAGAAACCATAAGAGCTAGAGACTTCGAACTTGGTATGTAGGTACCTGGATACCATACGCAGATCAAGTTTGTTTCTATTTTTCGATCGGATCACTAAATCATATAGCTGCCATAGAAACGGTACATCGAAAATATAGTTTTAGTATGGAAAAGTTTTTTGTTTGTTGAGATGTCAGAACCAAACTAATAGAAAATGCATTAATGTTGGTTTTGTATATTTTGACCAGATTTGGTTAAAATCGGCTTCAGATATCATATAGCTGCCATAGGAACAATTGGTCGAAAATAAATTTTTATTGAAGAATTCCTGTGCTCAGGGTATCTATAACAACCCACTTGTTTATATTACAAACATTGCTGTTTAAAGGATGAAAAAGATTAAAATTAATGTTTCGAATTAAAAAAAAAGTTTTATTTTATTAATTTTACATGTAAAATATGCACCGAAAATATTTTTTAACTTTTAACCCTGAATCAACCAGTGCACTGCAGTGGGCCTATTAAGCAGTGCAAGCACTCAATTTAAAGCTTAAGAAGCTTTTCTATCAAATGCTTTTTAAATTTTGAAAATATCATCACTGGCTCAAAAGATATGATTTTTGCAACGCAAAATGAGGATCTGCCCCACTGTGCGTCGTTTAAGATATAATTAATTAAAATCTATGGAGAATGGGCGGTATAATATTATTTTGTATCTAGGCATGTTTTTGTCGACTTTGATAAATTTCTTGTTGAGCAGCACGACCTTTAGTATGAAAATTTTTTGTGTTTTTTGGAGATATCCTAACCAAACTCACAGAATTTGAATTTGTTATTGTCTAACAGATTATGACCAAAGTTGGTTCAAATCGGTTAACTATATCATATAGTTACCATAGGAACGATCGGTCGAAAATCAAGTTTTAGTATGAAAAACCTTTGTTGTTTTTTGAGATATTTTAGCTTAACTGACAGAATATGTATTTAAGAAGGTCATTTGAACTATTAAATTTGTTTCTATAAATATAGCTATATTAATTACCCAGCATTAATTATGTTTACCGTAAGACCAACTTATATGCATATTCTATCAGTTTAGTGAAGATATCTTAGAAATCAAAAAAGTTTTTCATAATAAAACTTGATTTTTTACCGATATATATGATATAGTGAACAGATTCGAACCAAAATTGGTGAAGATATAAAGGTCAACATAGAATACACAATTTGTGAGTTTGGTTTAAATATCTTAGAAAATAAAAAAGTTTTTCATAGTTAAGGTAGATTTTCGACCGTTCGATCTTATAGCAGGTATATTGAATAGTGATCCGATTTGAACCAAATTTGGTAGGGATATATAACACATTCCCAGATATACAACCTGTGCGATTGGTTAATATATCTCAAAAGATAACACAACTATTCATACAAAAGATGGATTTTCGACCGATTGTTCCTATGGCAGCTATATGATATAGTAGACCGATTTGAACCAAATATGATCAAAATGTGAAAATAACAAGAAATTGATATTGTGTGAGATTGGTTAAGATATTTCAAAAATCACAAAAAATGTTCGTTCTAAAGGTCATGTCGCTCCACAAGAAAGTCATCAAAGTCGTCAAAAACATGCCTAGACACAAAACAATATTATATCGCCGTCTCTCCATAGATTTTAATAAATCATATCTTAAGCCCCACATAATTAATGCAGCTATGCAAATAAAATAGAAAATAAACTGTCATACATTTTTTTTCGTCTTTTTCTTGAATTTAAAATAAAAAAAATTTAAAAAAATCTTAATTTTCTTAATTCAAGAATTGGTATCTCTTAAGCTTTTGGCTTAAAAACTTTGTATTAATGAATAATAGATATATTTCAGAAAAAGTAAAGCTTTTTAAATTCGGTTTTGGCATTCTAGAGTAATGATGACAAATATGGGCGCTTGTCGTTTGGGGCCCCAAATCTATCCAAAAAAATAGGTTTGTCTCTTGTAATTTGTTAGCTGTTGCCTAGTGTAATTTGTTTTAAGTTCTTGTGCCTTTGCCAAAGAATTAGTCAAGTTTTCTGGCTTAACAGAAAACAATATGTCTGATAATGAACCGTTAAGGTCTGTGATAAAGATCCGCAAAGCATTGTCCCTGTTTTTGTTATTATTTCCTGTAATAATGCTGGCTTAGGCACCGTATGTCATGATAGTTTTGTTTATTAGCAGAGTCAATTTTTTACTGACCACATTGTAGTAGTCGAGGACAGACAAATTACCCTGCCTTAGAACGCTTCATTCTTATTCAATTATGTAGATTGGTCGTCTATCGCTATACGCGAATTCCAATCTTGAAAGTATGGCTTTCAAACTAACAACTCTACCATGATTGGTTAAAGTATCATTAGCTCTACCTGTCACTTTGTTTCGAAAAATTGTCAACTCACCCACGTACTTTCTGTTTCCTTTTTTATACATGCGCATAGCGCAACAAGCTGCTTCGCGCCAGCTAACATACGCATTGTAACTACCCGAAAATTCTGGTATTGATTTTATGAAATCGAAAAATCCCTCGCAACGAATGGTATCGTTGATTTGTGTAGCTGTGTATTCTTGTTCACTGTTTCGGGGCAGGGTGATCTGCACCCTTCATTCTGTAATTTGTTGATCAAGTGCTCTAGTTTGAGTCGCAATCAACTGAGCTAGTATCAGCTGTTAATCTATCGTTAGCCATTTCTAAACCCTCGAGATCTTCAATTGGGCCTTCTACTTTTATCAATTTTATTTTAACAATTTTTCAAATAAATGTATTTTTAACACTAAGTAAATTTATAGTTTTTAATATATTTATGATGGCTCACGTAAAAGATCCATCTTCTTCGTAGATGAATATTAAACTTGGTAGTCTTCCTTCCTTTTGTCCTTGGGGTCTTCTATTTGGTTGTTGTAAACAAATTCAGTCTTCCTTTTTTCTGGTTTTTATTCGATTGTCCAAGTAATTCTTGAATTGTTGGTTGATTGGTTGGTTAATTTGGTCACCTAAAGTTTTTAGACCCCGTACTTAAAAAAAGTACAGGGGTCTATTGGGTTTGTTTTACCGAATATGTGCGTAACAGGCAGAAAGAGGCGTGGCAGACCCCATAAAGTATATATATGTTCTTGATCAGCATCAATAGCCGAGTCGATATAGCAATGTCCGTCTGTCTGTCTGTCTGTCTGTCCGTCTGTCTGTCTGTATGAACACCTAGATCTCAGAGACTATAAGAACAAGAGACACCAAACTTGGTATGTAGGTTCCTCTATACTGCAGGCAGATCAAGTTTGTTTCAAAATTCGACCACGCCCCTTTTAACGCCCACAAATCGAAAAAAAAAAATTTCATATCCCAATTATAAGACCAATTTAAAAGTTAGTGACACCAAATTTGGTATGTAGATTCCTCTATATTGCAGGCAGGTTGAGTTTGTTTCTTTTTTGAATCGGACCACTATATCATATAGCGCCCATAGGAACAATCGGTCTAAACTCAAGTTTTAGTATGAAAAACTTTTTTGTTTTATGAGATATCGTAACGAAACTTATAGAATATGCATTTGAGTTAGTCTCATACATCCTCGCCAAAGTTGGTTCAAATCGGTCTACTATAACATATAGCTGTCATAGGACCGATCGGGCGAAAATCAAGTATGAAAAACTTTTTTGTTTTATAAGATATCGTAACCAAACTTACAGAATATACATAAAACTTGGCTTTATGTATCCTGTCCAAAGTTCGTTCAAATCTGAGCACTATAACATATAGCTGTCATAGGACCGATCGGACGAAAATTAAGCCTTAGTATGAAAAACTATTTTGTTTTATGAGATATCGTAACCAAACTTATAGAATATAAATTAAACTTGGTTTTATATATTCTGTCCAAAGTTGGTTTAAATCGGACCACTATAACATATAGCTGTCATAGGATCGATCGGGCGAAAATCAAGTCTTAGTATGAAAAACTTTTTAGTTTTATTAGATATCGTAACCAAACTTATAGAATATGCATTTAAGTTAGTCTTATACATCCTTACCAAAGTTGGTTCAAATCGGTCCACTATATCATTTAGCTGTCATAGGACCGATCGGGCGAAAATCAAGTCATAGTATGAAAAACTTTTTAGTTTTATTAGATATCGTAACCAAACTTATAGAATATAAATTAAACTTGGTTTTATATATTCTGTCCAAAGTTGGTTTAAATCGGACCACTATAACATATAGCTGTCATAGGATCGATCGGGCGAAAATCAAGTCTTAGTATGAAAAACTTTTTAGTTTTATTAGATATCGTAACCAAACTTATAGAATATGCATTTAAGTTAGTCTTATACATCCTTACCAAAGTTGGTTCAAATCGGTCCACTATATCATTTAGCTGTCATAGGACCGATCGGGCGAAAATCAAGTCATAGTATGAAAAACTTTTTTGTTTTTTGGGATATCGTAACCAAACTTATATAATATGCATAAAACTTGGTTTTATATATTCTGTCCAAAGTTGGTTCTAATCGGACCACTATATCATATAGCTCTCATAGAACCGATCGGGCGAAAATTAAGTCTTAGTATGTTTCATGAGACATCGTAATCAACCTGATAGAATATGCATTTAAGTTAACTACATTATTTTTAATTTTTTTCCATTATAAGTATTTTCCTTAGTAAGTACGGGGTCTCCGACTGTCGAGTATGCTCGACTGTAGCACCGGCCCACTAGTTTTAAATGTAATTATTGTGGCACTCGGTATTTCCGATTGTTGAAAATTTTTGATGCACTGAAGTTATTAAGAGTTCAGAGACTTTTTATAATATTTCTCATTTTTGGTAATCAATATCGGCACTTTGCAAACTCGTGAATCACTAAAAGTTTGTTTCTTTTAATTAGATCTGCAAGTCTGCTATGCTTAAGCTAAAGTTTCTTTTTGAAAGCTCGTATAAAACGGCTTGTGTAATCAAAAGCTCAATGGTGTGATTGAAATGCTCGGATTATGTTTACGTTACAGACTGCGAATAAAGCGTTAGAAGCTAGATCGTCTAATGTTTACGTTACGGACTGCGCAGAAGAATCTTTTGCATACGTTGCAAATAATGCGTGAGAAGCTAGATCGTTTAATGTTTACATTACGGACTGCGCAGAAGAATCTTTTGCTTGCGTTACAAATAAAGCGTGAGAAGCTAGATTGTTTAATGTTTACGTTACGAACTGCGTAGAAGAATCACTCCTTTTAAGCTGGGTGATAACTGATTGGAATTAAAGTCCACTGGGAATATTGTTTATGATTTGGAGAGAATTGTTTTGCAAGCTGGGTGATATCTGATTGGAATACAAATCCAATGGGGAATATTGTTTAAAATTTTGAAGTGCTTTTCAAGCTGGGTGATAACTTGCTTTATAACTGAACAGATGTTCACAGCTGCTACATACAAAATGTGTAGGTTTAATTAAAAAAAATTGTACGGAGTGTGATAACCCTAAGTGATTTCTTTTTTCATTTGGATAATATGTGAGACCATGCATTTCGAAAACAATATTTGGTCACACTTGGTGTCTGTTTACATTTTGTGGTGATTTTAATTTGGAGAATGTTGAAAGTCTCTTACATTTAAAAAATGAATAATATAATAACTATATATTTAATTCTGAGTTATTACTAAAAATGTCCCAGATGGATATGACAGCTAAGAAAGAGCTGTCAGAGTTGAAGCTATAGGTGGTAAACAATCGATGGCACTATCGACACTATCAATGGTGGAGCACTATCGAGTCGGCCTACTATCGATGGTGCCGCACTGACGATAGTGTTCGATAGTTCCATCGATGGTTCTGTTTACATATCACTGAAATAAATTGCGCGTTTTTATTCATTTGTGCCGTCGCTTGACTTAACAAGATTTTTTTGTTAAGAGCAGTAAAAATATTGTTAAATTAAATTGTGCTGTGCATAAGTAAATTTAAAAAAAATGGATGGCTTTCTCCTAAAAGGTAATTAACAAGGCACTGTTGATGCACTTTCAATTCATTTTATTAACATTTTTTGTATTTTAAAAGGTAACCGGCGCAATTCGAAAGACACATGTGATTGTTGCACATCAGATTCAGACAAGAACTCTACGTCTGAAAAAGCGAGCAATAGGAAATTAAAGAAGAAAATTAAGATATCTGATGTATGGAAGTATTTCAAAAGATCAGACGACAAGAATTATGCAAAGTGCCTAACTTGTCAAAAAGAATACAAGACAAGCGGCAAAACGTCAAGTTTGCGTGATCACCTGAAAAGGTTTCATCCAAATTTAAACGATGATTGACCTGATACGACTGCAGATGCGGATGTTTTTCTTGCGGGCGACAGCATACCCTCTTCAAGCAGCAGCTGCAGATCCAGCATGCGATCAATAGGTTCATACATAAAACAAGTAAGCGGTTACAGTCGAGCACGCTCGACAGTAGGATACCCTGAGCCCAGGTACTCTTCAATAAAATTTTATTTTCGACCAATTGTTCCTATGGCAGCTATATGATATATAAAGCCGATTTGAACCAAATCTGGTCAGAATGTACAAAACTAACATTAATGCATATTCTATCAGTTTGGTTAAGATTTAAAAAAAAACCAAAAAACTTTTTCGTACTAAAACTTCATTTTCGATGCATCGTTCCTATGGCAGCTATGTGATATAGCTATCCGATTTTAACCAAATTTGGTCAGAATGTATAATACCAGCTCCAAAACATAATGTATCAGTTTGGTTCTGATATCTCAACAAACACAAAACTTTTTCATACTAAAACTTTATTTTCGATGTATCGTTCCTGTGGCAGCTATATGATATAGTGGTCCGATCCAAAAAAAAAAACAAACTTGATCTGCGTATGGTATCCAGGAACCTACATACCAAGTTTGAAGTCTCTAGCTCTTATGGTTTCTGAGATCGACGCGTTCAAACAGATGGACAGACAGACGGACATGGCTCAATCGACTCGGCTGTTGATCCTGATCATATATATATATATATATATATATACTTTTTGGGGTCTGCCACGCCTCCTTCTGCCTGTTACATACATCCTGCCAAACGCATTATACCCTTTTTTGCCCATTTTATATGATTCTAATGCACCGCAGCAAAATTTATTGATAGAATGTTAACAAAAATGATTGCTATAGATGCTCAACCCTACAGCATTGTAGAGGATCCAGGCTTTATAAATTACAGCAAAGCACTGGATAGTAGGTACAAGCTGCCAAGTCGTGGACATTTAAAAAATGTGTTGATGTTAGACTTGTTAAAAGAAACTTCGGCAAAGACACTTTGCAAGAAGTATTGGCGTCTTGGGGTTTACTGGAAAAAACTGTGTGTGTTGTCACGGACAATGCCAGCACCATGATCAAAGCTTACGAACTGTTAATGATTAGAAATATTCCCTGCTTTGCTCACACGCTTAATTTAGTTGTCCACGATGGACTAAAATTTAAGGATGATGCAACTAACGGGTTAATTCTAAAATGTAAAACAATCGTCAAGTTTTTTAAGAAAAGCTCTTTCTCAAACGATAAATTTAAAATTGCGCAAGAAAGATTTCAGTACACGTTGCTACAAGAAACTCCAACTCGATGGAATAGCTTTTATTTCATGATCGAGAGAATATTAGCAACCTACGAAGAAATTGCTACCGTATTATTATTTACAACAAATGCACCGCTACCGTTTCATGCAGAAGAGATTAATGTATTGAAGGATATGGAAGAAATTCGATCGCTTTTCCAACAAGTCAGCGAAAAAATATCAGGAGGACAATATGTTACCATATCGCTTATAATTCCACTAGCATATGGAATTACTCAAAAAATCAAACATATTTCTTCGCATTTGCGAACTGATGTTGGGAAAAATATGGTAACTGTTTTGTTAGATTCCATTGAAAAGCGTTTGTCCCCATATGAAAAACGGACTGTAACGAGGATGGCTACAATTTTGGATCCAAGATTTAAAAAGTTTGGATTCCAACAAAATATAAATGCTGAGCAAGCTGCAATTTGCTTTGAAAACGACCTGTTAACCTTAAGCAACATGGAAAATGCAGTTGGTTTGAATTTGGAAGTAAACCCAACAACTAATGGGGACTCGTTTTTTGATTTTCTGGATCAAGAATCTAGTAGACGTGAAAATGCGCGATCTAATGCCATTATAATTAGGAGACAGTTTTTGGAAAGGGCCATTGTGACGCAGGAAATGGATCCCTTTAATGGATTAAGGTAAAATTAAAAAAAAAAAATTTTCGATACTTTAATATTAATTCTTCTTACATTAATCTCTATTTCAGGTTAACCAGATGGATTTTCCTTCAATTAAAACACTAATGCTCAAATATTTGTGCATTCCGGCAA
The DNA here is from genome assembly GCA_035045575.1 of Drosophila falleni. NCBI lineage: Eukaryota > Metazoa > Arthropoda > Insecta > Diptera > Drosophilidae > Drosophila > Drosophila falleni. The sequence continues at coordinate 1,713,172 of JAWNOV010000056.1, read as the reverse complement.
CATCTGTGGAGTCAGAGCGAGTCTTTAGCAAGGCAGGACAAATAGTCTCGGACCGCAAAACAAGTTTGAAAGTGGAGAATGTCAACGTATTGCTCAATCAAAATCTTTGGATTTATTCTTACAACTTACAACAACAAACAAAAACCTAAAAAGCACAAGCAAGTTGTCAAACCAAGTATGAATACTTTTATTATTTCTAATTTTTTATTTTTATTTTACCTTGAATTTATCTTGATAAATTATTTAATTAAGTTTATATTCACTTTGCTTATTCTGAAGAATAATAAATATTTACAAAATAAATAACTACTACCCAAAAGCTATGTTTTAAAGTCATTTTATAACAACCGATTTGAAGAGTTTTAAATACTTAACTACAGTTTTTTTATTGGGTACTATCGAGGCACTATTGAGGTCACTATTGTCCACTATCGATCGTTTTGGAAAAACTATCGGCGACCATCGATGGTGTTCACTATCGATAGTTTACCACCTCAACTTGAAGCTAATTCCTAAAAATTGCTTAAAAAGATAATAAAGGAGCTGCAGCTTAAGCATTGTAAACAAATAGTATTATTATAATTATATTATTACGCATCCAAACTTTTAATAAAAAAGTCTTGAAAAAACAGATTTCACACTGTCATTTATCAATTTTGTTTTTTTTTTAATTTTTGAAATCAAAATCAAATCAGTGTGCAAAATTAGGACGTTCCCAAAACTAATTCAGAATTGCTTAAACAAAAACAAATCTGTTTTCGTCGCAGAATAGTAAATTTAGAATAATAATATTTGTTTATAATGGTTAAGCTGCATTTTTACACATTACCAGCATTATTATCTGCGTCTTTCAAAGCAATTTTCGTGCATTAGCCTTAACTCTCACAGCCCTTTCTTGGCTGTCATATCCATCTGGGACATCTTTAGTAATTATTCTGCATAAAATATATAGTTATTGCATTATCCATTCTTGAAATGCAAGAAACTTTCGACATTTACCAAATTAACATCACCACAAAATGTAAACAAACTTCAAGTATGGCCAAATAATGTTATCGAAATGCACGGTTTCACATGTTATCCAAATGAAATCAAAACGAAATCAGCCTTAGACCTGATTTCGTAAAATCACTTAGGGTTACCACACTTTCTGTGCTATTTTTTTTAATTTGCCTAGCAACTCCATACAACACATTTTGTATGGAGCTGCTGCACATGGAAAAATTTCAAATAAAAAACTAGTGGGCGGATACAGTCGAGCACGCTCGCAGTTGAATACCCTGTGCCCATGTACTCTGTACTGAAAGTTGATTTTCGATCGATTGTTCCCATGGCAGCTATATGATATTTTAGACCGATTCTATCAATTTGGTTCTGATATCTCAACAAACAAAAAACTTTTCAATACTAAAACTTCATTTTCGATGTACCTTTCCTATGGCAGCTATATGATATAGTTAGCCGATTCTAACCAAATTCGGTCAGGATGTATATTAGCAGCTGAGATGCATATTCTATCAGTTTGATTCTGATATCTCAACAAACAAAAAATTTTCCCATACTAAAACTTCATTTTTGAAGTTCCGTTCCTATGGCAGCTATATGATGTAGTTAACCGATTTTAACCAAATTTGGTCAGGATGTATATTAGCAGCCCAGATGCAGATACTAAAACTTAATTTTCGATGTATCGTTCCTATGGCAGCTATATGATATAGTGGACCGATCCAAAAATAAAAACAAACTTGATCTGCCTATGGTATCCAGGAAGCCACATACCAAGTTCGAAGTTTCTAGCTCTTATGGTTTCTGTGAACGACGCGTTCAAACATCCGGACGGACAGACAGACGGACATGGCTCAATCGACTCGGCTGTTGATCCTGATAAAGAATATATTTACTTTTGGGGGTCTGCCACGCCCTCTTCTGCCTGTTACATACATTCTGCCAAACACATTATACCCTTTTTTTGCTCATTTTTAATGGGCTCATGGTATAAAAATCGATATATTTAACATCATTTTGATATTTTTGGAAAACAAAAAATATTATCGATAAGGTATTGAAAAAAATTCGACAGCCCTGATATTTCTCTAATAAATGGCCAATTTTTGAACACGATATATATTTGGTCAGTCCAATTTTTTGAACCTGACATATATTTGGTCACTTGACAGAGAAATATCTGCTGTTGCCTATGATGTTGAAAAACGCCACATCTCATCTTGCAACGTTTTTCATGCCTATTGTGAGTTTCGCACCAACGAAACTGAAGTGAGATTATTTATTTTGCGTTCCGCCACTGGTTTTTATACCCTGAGCCCATTAAAATTGGGCAAAAAATGTGTATAATGTGTTTGGCAGAATGTATGTAACAGGCAGAAGACAGATGTTGGCAGACCCCCAAAAGTATATATATTCTTGATCAGGATCAACAGCCGAGTCGATTAAGCCATGTCCGTCTGTCTGTCCGTCCGGATGTTTGAACGTTTCGATCTCAGAAACCATAAGAGCTAGAGACTTCGAACTTGGTATGTAGGTTCCTGGATACCATACGCAGATCAAGTTTGTTTCTATTTTTCGATCGGATCACTATATCATATAGCTGCCATAGAAACGGTACATCGAAAATATAGTTTTAGTATGGAAAAGTTTTTTGTTTGTTGAGATATCAGAATCAAACTGGTAGAATATGCATCTCAACTGCTAATATACATCCTGACCGAATTTGGTTAGAATCGGCTAACTATATCATATAGCTGCCGTGGGAAAGGTACATCGAAATTGAAGTTTTAGTATTGAAAAGTTTTTTGTTTGTTGAGATATCAGAACCATATTGATAGAATATACACCTAGGCTGGCATTATACATCCTGACCGAATTAGAATCGGTCTAAAATATCATATAGCTGCCATGGGAACAATCGATCGAACTGTCGAGCGTGCTCGACTGTAACCGCCCACTAGTTAGTATTGATATATTTGACATGTTTGATATATTTTTATTAATTCCTTTTTTCGGACAAAAAGTGATACTACGCCCCACAGAAGAATTCATTCGATTTATAGATTTCATATCTAAAGCATACATAACATCGTTTATTTCATTGATTACACTAGGCAACAAAATCGCACTTTATGCGAGTTATAGAAACCAAACCCACTTTTTTTGAATAGATTTGGGGCCAAAACCGACGAAAAACATTTTATTTTTTTTTTTTTATGGTGAGATATTTTTTTAGAATTTTTCAAAATTTGCCTTTTTTTTTAATACTTTTTTTCAGAGGTGCGCCCACATTTGTCATCATTACTCGAGAATGCTAAAACCGTTTTATCAAAGCTTTACTTTATCTAAAAGCTAATGAATATATCTATATTTCATTTATACACAGTCTTAGATTTAAAACAGTAGTTTCAGAGATATCAATTTTTGAATTAAGAAAATTATGATTTTTTCTTAGCTTTTTTCACTTAAAAATTCGAGGAAAAGTCAAAAAAAAAAGTCATACTAAGCATGGGTTTTTAACCGATCGTTCCTATGGCAGCTATATAATATTCGATTTGAACCAACTTTGCTCACAATGTGTAAAACAATAACAAATTCAAATTCTGTAAGTTTGGTTGGGATATCTCAAAAAACACAAAAAATTTTCATACTAAAGGTCATGCCACACCACAACGAAGTCAAAAAAGTCGACAAAAACATGCCTCGATTCAACATAATATCATATCGCCGTCTCACCATAGATTAATGATTATAAATTAATGAGTCATATCTTAAACAACGCGTAATTACAACAGCTACGCAAAATAAAATAGTTGATAAAATGTAAAAAAATTGTTTCGACTTTTCCTCGAATTTTTAAGTGAAAAAAGCTAAGAAAAAATCATCATTTTCTTAATTCAAAAATTTATATCTCTTTAAGTACTAGTTTAAGTCTGAGACTGTATATAAATGAAATATAGATATATTCATTAGCTTTTAGATAAAGTAAAGCTTTGATAAATCGGCATTTTGGCATTCTCGAGTAATGATTACAAATGTGGGCGCACCTCTAAAAAAAAGGAATAAAAAAAGCCAGATTTTTGAAAAATTCTAAAAAAAAAATCTCACCATAAAAAAAAAAAAAATGTTTTTCGTCGGTTTTGGCCCCAAATCTATCCAAAAAAGTGGTTTTGGTTCTTGTAACTTTTGGGCTGTTGCCTTGTGTTATAGTATGTAATAAGAGAAATCGTTTATTACTTTGATATTAGTATGCAATGAGATACTAAATATCTAAGCGAATTTAAGAATATAATATTAAAATATAACGAACTTTTAGGTCCAATACTTTGATTTCACGGACTTCAAAAATGGGCGTTGCGGTATGTGGAGATCTGTCATTTGCCTATGAGAGTATCATATGACACATTTTATAACGGCACTGAGCCAATGAAGCAGCTGGCAAGCTGAGATATATTTTCAGCTCACTATTTTCAGGGTCGCTTTCGCTCGCTACCCAGACTACAGAGGGACCAGACAAAAATATCATAAAATATCCCAAAAAAAATATAGCATATCAGTTTTGGAAAAAAGTATGGATATATTGATATTTTGATATATTATCAACAACCCTTTTTTTTATTACTTTGTCTTTATTTATTGAATCTTCTTCAAGGGACACTTACAATAAGTTTATCAAATCTTATATTTAAAGCTTAACTAACAGTCATGTTGACTTAATATGATCTACGGTGCCCCAAGGGTTTATTGCTGGGCTGGAAGGTCGTTTCGTTTAAGGCGGGTTCGACTGGAAACCCTAGTTAACCGTTGAGCAAGAGGATTTGTGTGAGAAGATAGTTTAATTTTGTAGCTCGCCTTTTGTCTTGCTATCTCATCTTTGACATATATAACGTTCAAAGCTCTTTGAATGTTGTCGTTTCGAACATACATTGGTGCCCCAGTGGTATTCCTCAGGATTTTTGATTGTGCTCGCTGGATGACATCAATATTGCTACTGCACGCGTTTCCCCACAGCTGCGAGCCGTAGGTCCACAATGGTTTTATGGTGGAATTGTAAAGTAGGACCTTCTAGTCTAAGCTGACAGGAGGTCGGGGATTCAAAAGCCAATAGAGGTTATTGGCTTTCAGCTTAATCTGCGTTTTTTTTTGCTTCAAGGTGGCGACGCTAGGTGAGCCGCCTATCAAGATGAACGCTAAGGTACGTTACTTCTTTGGCTTGTGGGAGTTGCGTATTAGACAGTGCTAACGGAGGACATGTTAGCATGTTGAGAGTAAACGTGATATGTTTACACTTTTGTTTATTTATTTTAATACGCCAGTCGGCTAGCCATTTCTCTACTACCGCCAAATGTTCAGATAGACGTGCTGTTGCTTCAATGGGGCATCTGGAACGACTAAGAATTGCGGTGTCGTCGGCAAACGTAGATGTTGTTGGCCGTTTATGGGGATGTCCGCTGTGAAACTCACTTATAGTGTTGGTCCCAATACACTTCCCTGGGGAACTCCAGCTTCTATAATATGTTCATCAGATGTAGTGGTGTTGCATCTCACTGCGAAAACTCTGTTGTAGAGGTACGACTCGAAAGGCCTATGAGTGTACACTTGAAGCGTCGATTTGATTTTATGCATGAGACCTTCAAGCCACACTCGATCGAAGGCCTGGGAGACGTCAAGGAATATTGCGCTGCAGTATTCCCGATGCTCGCATGCTGTACGTATTTCTGATGTTATTCGGTTAACTTGCTCGATGGTTCCATGCTTTTCTCGGAAGCCAAATTGATGTGTTGGGATTGTGTTGTATGTTCTCAGATGAGGAATTATGCGCGTCAAGAGGCATTTTTCAAAAAGCTTAGACAAGCACGGTAGTAGGCTAATTGGTCTGTACGATGATGGTATTGTATGGTCTTTTCCTGGTTTGGGAATCATTATAATGACCGATTTCTTCCATTTTTTTGGGAAGTAGCCGAGTGTTGTAATCGCGTTGAAAAGTTTACAGATGAGGGAAATAGCACAGTTTGAAAGTTCAATGATCATTTCTTGAGTTATTAGATCGCAGCCTGGAGCTTTCTTTGGTTTCATCTGTTCTTTTATGACTTTTACAATATCATTCAGACGAAATAAAGGTGGTTTAGGTTCGCCAGGACTATCAGATACACAGGATGATAGTAAAAACGAATATGTTGCGGGGTTTGGTTGGAATACATGAAGTAGGTGAGCAGCAAATGTGTTAGCTCCGTCTTTGTCGCTACGGGCCCAACAGCATGAGGAGTTTCTTATCGGCGTTACCGTTTCGATCGGCGCACTTAGTGTAGGGTGAGCCCTCCACAAAGGATGCTTGGTACTGGTTGGCGATAATTGCCCTATGTAGCGGCGTTGGGCATCTGCTTCTTCATTCTTAAGAGCTTTGCTGAGCCTGCGTGAAGCATCTTTAAAGCGTTGTTTTGTAGATGGCGACCGGTGAGACTGCCATTCACGTCGCAATCGTCGCTTTTCCAGATCGAGTTGTTCTATTTGAAGATTAGTTTTACGTTTATTCGTTTGCAAATGCGCGCGTTGTGGATCTTAGCTGCTGCAACAAGTACTGATTCGTCGATGTCCGCTTCGATGTTGAACTGCGGAGTAAGATCGAGGTGAGAGCTAACGTATTTCTTGTACTTGAGCCAATTGGTTCTGTGTGTTGTGAGTCTATTAGAATATTCCACATATTCCGGGGATCGGAGTAGATTTAATAACACGGGGGAGTGGTCGGATGAAAGATCCGAAAGTGCTACATCGCTTATCAGATTGCGTGAGATGTTTTTTGTAACAGCAAAATCTATTAAGTCTGGTTGTTTGTTAGGGTCTGCTGGTCAGTATGTAGGACTACCCGGAAAAACATAGTTGAGTTTGTTGCTTGGCTTTATGATTGCGTTGTATAGCTGCCTTCCTTTTGCGGTCACAAGGCGAGAACCCCAGTGTTTCGCATTATAGTCTCCTGCTGCTATAAATCTCTGTCCCAGTGAATTGTAGAATTGCATAAACTGATCTTCAAAGATTGTAAAGCGGGGAGGACAATATACAGCGGCAATAGTAAGATTGCTGATGTCCGATTGTACAATTATAGATGTGGCTTGTAGATAGTTTGCCGCAAACCTTTTGTGGAATTCTTGTTTGATGCGGTTTCTTATTAGAATACCGGTTCCACCATTTGCTTTTCCATCCGGATGATCTGTGCCGTAGAATACGCATCCACGTATTTGAAAGTTGTATTTGTTAGTACGGTGCGTCTCAGAAAGCAGCATTACATCAATGTGGTTGTCGTATAGGAATTGGGTAAGTTCAAGTTTATGCCGTAAAACACCGTTGGCGTTCCACAGAGATATTCGTAGAGGCGCCATTGATTATTTGGATTGTTGAGATGCAAGCATCTGTATCAAGGTGTTTTGATTTTGCATAAGATTTTGCATCGTTGATCTCATAAACGACATGAACTCCATCATACTTTGTTGTAGGGTGAAAATCATCGTTTCAATAAGACTTTGTGACTGCTGCATGGGCTGCTGCGCGTTATCCATACTCGAATCTTCTTGTATTACCCTTGGGGGCGCTGCTGAGGGAGCTGATTTTTGAACGCCAGCTTTTAAAACATTGGCAAAAGATATGCCGTTGACAGTGTTTGCGGGACCAAATGAGGACCTGGCTGCTTTGGCGAAGAAGACGTCGGGTGTAGTTTGGGAAGCTATAGTTGCACCTGGCAGGTGCGGATGGCGTGCTGTTGGTACACTTCGGATGCGGCTTTTTAGTTCCTTGTACACTGCACAGACTCTGTAACTTTCCACCGCAGTTTCCGCACTTTTTTGTACTAGGATCATTCTTGTTGACTTGGCAGGAATCAGGGCCATGGGAGTCTCCACAAGCTACACATACCGAACGTAGCGTGCAGTACGTCCTGGTATGCCCATATTCCTGGCAGTTTGAGTATTGAACTGGACCATTCCGTTTGTGTGGTTCCTCAATAGTGATCCGTCGATGCAGCAGGAGCTGTAGTTTGTAGATCGGGTGCACTTTATTTGTCTTAGGAGCTTTACTATCTGGCTCCAGCACAACTTTGAAGAGAGGTTGCGGAATTTTGTTTATGTTTAAAATATTTGTAACTCTCTTAGCGAGAAAGCCCTTCTCTTTTAACGCACTTGCGACCTCGGAAGCCCTTGCTGCTTTTTAGTTGATAAGTGTAGAAGTTTTTCTTAGCTTCATTTAGATACTTGGAGATTTTTCGGAAATGCTCCTCGTCTTTTGATTGAAGCTTGATTTCGTGAATATTCCCTTTAATTAAAGGAACGACATTAAAATTGTTGTTTCCAACTAGGTCAACGATCTTGTTCACCAATGCGTTGGATATCTTTTCCCGAATGTATATAGGTGGGGGCTTTAGTTTTTTTGGCCCATTTCCAGCTTTGGTAGGCTGGTCGTTGACAGTATCAGCCAGCAGTGCAAACCTATTGATGGTGTTTACTGGGTCCCCAGCAGTTTGGTTTGAGTTACCGCGGTTGATTTTTGATTTATTTTCCCGTGTTTTTTGTGGGCTAAGTTTTCGCTTTATTTGAACGAAGCGATCCATTCCGGTCTGCCTAGCCGGACCCGCTGCTTTTGACGCTGCGCTTGCAATCGAAGCAGTAGTTGAAAGAGCTTGCGCTTGGTCAGCAAAAGGTGGTACGACGACTGGTGATAGTGGATTCCGCGGTGAGGGGGTCGGTAATGGAGAGGCACACTCTTCGCTCCAGGTTTTTGGAGTTGTAATTGGTAAAATCGGAGAGCAAGAACGCGCTTTCACATCTTCTATGGCTTAGAGGTTCTGCTTTGATTTTTCGGCTGTTGTGTGTTGCGTTGTGGTTTTGCTTCTGAGACAAAGCTGAAGTAAGCGTTGTTTTTAGCCAAAGAGAGTCGACGCCCGTCTTGCTTGCGCTGATGTTGGACACGGGTATCGTAGTGACTCATCGAAGTTAACACTTGCTCAATTCAAATTCTATTTGATTTGCTAATGGTTTATATATTTGTTTAATTACACTTTCAAAACTAAATGGATGATCGTGCGCATTACACTATGGCTCTTGGCCTAATTTTAGATTTTTAGTGCACTTGAGTACTATTTAATTTTGAATAATACGGAGCGCTTTAAAGAAACACGTCTGCACGGTCCGAAGGTTTATATCGTGTAACAACCCTATTGAGCAGATAATAGATAGTACATTGAATAAAAATGGCTGAATTTAAAGCCTGAGTTCCTCCATTTTTCCTTCAGCATAGTGCAATATGCCAACAATCTCGTCTTCATATCTAAAAAACGTTTCTTTTTATTTATTTTAAGATTTTGGCGTTTTTTAAAATAAAAACAAACCACAGCTGTCGCCCCAATGTGACCACTCAGCATTTGGTTACTTTTTGGTGTTGCGTTGGTCACACTTGTTTGCGACGCTAGGCGTCAAAATTTATCACTTTTTTTCGTTCCTTACAAGCTTTAGTGTTTCAATGTGTCAGACTAGTGTCGCACTGTGGCTCGTTTCCCGAAATCTCGTGGCAAAAATCATTTTTCGAGTTGTTCCGTTTGAGAAAAATGTTTATATTTTTGAACTAAGAAATGGTTGAAGTATTTTATGCAGAATGTATATGTTTTTAAAAAAATTTTTTGTAGGCTGTGGAGCTCGTCAAAGTCAAAAAATGTTTCCAAAAAATGCCAAGTGAAAAATTTTACGCTTTAAAAGGAAAAGTTTGGCGTAGTCTACCTTTAAATTGAGCTTAGTCTTTGTATTCAGCTTATTTATTTATATTAACTGGCCTATGTTTAAAACTAAATGCATAAAAAAAAAATTTTAAGGAATAATATATTTTTCTTTTGCACCCTTTTTTGGGGTTTTTTTGAACTTTCGGTTGACTTTAGAAAAAATGGCGGGGAGTGTCGGAAAGTTTTACTTTTGAATATTATTCGGTACATATTTTTAAAGATATTTAAAAAAAAAAAACCATTGCCACAATTGAACCCAGCGAAATTTATTTTGGTTTTTGTAAAGTAACATACGGCAAATTGCACATCAGTTGCTTTTACGTAGTAGCATTTGTTACTACAAAATCTACTATTTTGGGACTTAGCCTATTTTAATAATTGTACATTTTAGTAATAGTAAAGATAATTTAATTTAACCCCATCTCTAATCCCCAACTTCGCAGGCGCGAGCTCCACTCTCCCCAAATAATAAAATATTGTTGGAAGTTAAGATTAATTTTCAGAGTATATTTCGAAGCAATCCTCGATATTTTCGAAGAGGCTTATGACTTCTGACGAATACATCGCTTTCATTTCGGGTAATGATCTTACATGTCTTAGCGAAGATATTTTTGGATCCGATGAGGCGGAGAGTATGTTGAAGAAGTCCTTATTCTGTCGCAGTAGAGAGAACTTGCGTGTGTTGGAGTGCCTGTACTTTTTAAAGTCTTTATTTTTTGATTCTTGCGCCTCTTCTGACAATTCTCCAATCGGAAGACATTGATAGTGGATAATGTCCTTGCCATGATCCAAAACCTTGTAGGGTATTTCTCTTTAATCAGTTGTGCGGTTCTTCCTGCATATGATCCAAACTTAATGGGGTCTAACTTTTCTCTGCTGTTGAGGGCATTTAGTATAACCTGGACTCGTTTTCTACATCTATTCCCGTTATACGAGCCGTACCCTCCGCATAATTAAAAAATTTCCTGGCCGTGTGCCTGTCATTTGTGTTCCCATAACCTACTTTCGGCAGATCCAATAGCACGCCAAAATCATTACGAAAAGCAACTTGAATTTTCTTCTTGCCTTCTTTTGGATCGCTACCATGTTGAGGAAGGGTGTATGCCAGCTTCAAAAAATATTCCATAAATCGAATTCTGGCATGCAAAGGAGAAATTCCGTACTTATAATTCTCTTCACAAACTATCGACTCATCCAAGTTTTGAAATTGTTTTTGGGTTCGTTGACATATTGCACAATGTCTCCTTGATTTTGTGCCGGTTATTGTGTTCAAAACTTTTCCACCAATCATTGTTAAGAAGAACTGGTGATGTATAAGGAATAACTAATTTTCAACGAAAACTTGAGTGGGATGCATTTTATCAATTTCTCTTTTAAAGTTGTTTACCGTATTTTTAATAAGCTCAGCAGTTTCCTTAGCATATGTAAACATTACTGTCCTGCAAAAATGAGTTCCCGAAGGCCGAGGGTTTTTCCAATGCTCTTCAGAATCGCATTTTAGCCTGAGTGGTACAATGGACATCATAAACATGTTAACTTCTGTTACAAACCCATCGCTATGATTGCTTTGCGTTGAAAGTACTTGTTTGTACGTGCTCTGTCCAGAGGAGCCATTGCAACCCCATTTTGTGAGCAATGTCAAATTATGAGGAAGTAAGTTGAGGTCTTCTGCGCTCATTCTTTCAATAATTCGTTGCGCTGTATGATCCATCATATTTTGAAGTTTTACTCTGACCACTACATCAGTGATTTCTTCTAAGGGTGGTACAGTTGCTTTTTTTGCACATGTAATACTGGCATAGCTTGGCAAGACATCTACGTTTCTTTTTTTCAACGAAGATCGTAATATTGAATATTTTTCTTCCGACAAACCCAAGTCCAGAAATAGTGCCAGAGCCTCTTCATTGGTGAATTTGATATTTCTGTGCGAGTCCGGTGGAGTAGGAATGCTGTGTTTTATTCTTTGCAGCCTAGAAGGACTTGCCTCAGATACGGCTTCAACAATAGAGCCTTTCACTCTCTCATGGGATTTATTATATTTTATCTTTAAGACAGTTGAAATATTGGCTTTTGAAATATTCTCAGTAGCTTTTAAAAGCTTCTTTTTCTTTGAATACTGCGAGCTTTCATCTAATGGCATTTCCGGCCTCCCTCTCGCTTGATTGAAAGTCGAGGGCTGACACAAGTCAGCTTCTTCAAATATTATTTTCCTATTTTCTAGCCAATTACGATTCTTTGCTTAGAATCTATCTCGTGTTCGGTTACTCTGCATCCATCTTTCTTGAATAGAACGATAAAGCCAACTCAGCTGATTTAAATGCTCCACGAGACTAGCACAATTAAGCTTCTCTTGCACAGCTTGTAAAAATGCTTTAATACTATTTGTGATCATAAATAATTCAAACAATTCATGATAAGACAGCTCCATAATTTAGTTTTTTAAGGGTTTTATAAAATAAGAGATCACTGTTTTTACTTGACCTTCTTTAAAAACTAATTAAACGCTTCTGCCAACTCATTCATAAGTTACTAGAACATTTTAAGAACTATAAGCTCTCTGTTTTGTCACAACTATTGGTACTGCAATACTTCTACACTATAGTAAGCTTATGAGTCGGTCAAAGCAATGACTCCAGCAAAAGCCTGTAACTTTTGAACTAGTTGAGATATCGAGTTGGAATTTGAAATATATATTCTCAATACATCAAACAAATTTTTAAAACAAAAATTGAAGTGGGCATGGCATTAAAAAGGGCGTGAGCTTACTGTTTTTGTGCATGCAATTATTATTGCACAGGGTTTATTGTAGGATTAAAACTACATATTTATTTATTTATATTATTATATACGTACAAGCACCAAATTCACAATCACCCATACATACACAAAGACCCTTTCGAGACTTGCTCTTAACAAAAGTGTCAGTGAATAACACAAGCAAAAGAAAAACAAAAATAACTGATTTTGCTTGAGCGCTTGACTATTGAGAAAAAACAGAACTGAAAGTGTTTTTTCGGTATTTTTATACCCTGAGCCCATTAAAAACGGGCAAAAAAGGGTGTAATGTGTTTGGCAGAATGTATGTAACAGGCAGAAGGGGGCGTGGCAGACCCCGAAAAGGATCAGGATCAACAGTCGAGTCGTTTGAGCCATGTCCGTCTGTCTGTCCGTCCGTCCGTCCGTCTGTTTGGTTCCTGGATACCATAGGCAGATCAAGTTTGTTTTAAATTTTGAATCGGTCTTTGAAGTTTTAGTATGGAAAAGAACCAAACTGACAAAATATGCATCTAGGCTGGTATTACTCATCCTGACCAAATTTGGTTAGAATCGGTTAACTATATCACATAGCTGCCATAGGAACGATACATCGAAAATGAAGTTTTAGTATAAGTTGCAGTGTCATTATTTTCTTTATTTGTTGCCATCGTTTTAGGCGCAGCGAGTTTCGGTCGCACCGGGATCCGAAACACAACTCACTTTGTGTCTTCCCTTTTTCTCGTGCCTCTCTACCGAACCACACTCGGCGACAGCTACAAACGCTATCGCCCCGCCAAAACGGGACTTTCCTAAACTACATAGTAAAGCAGACAACGAAACAGACACATAAATAGGCTGATGCAATATCGCAATGTACTTGCGATTCTGGTGAAATACCCAAATATGCACTAACACAAACTCAATACAATTCTTACAGATATTTCTAGCACTCGCCGCCATGGCGTCACATATTCAAACTACTTATGCTTCCACACGGCCAACCTGACCATAATACGACCTCGTGTAATTCTAAAAAAATGCTTAGCTTCTTAAATCATTTTTTTTTATAGATCATCAAATAAAATTTAATATTAACATTTCCTTTTTCTTATAATTTTTTCACTTACAACTTATTTATTTTATTTTATTTTATTTATAACTTTATAGCTTCATGCAGAATTTAAACATCCATTCTTAGTTCCTAAACTAATATAAAATTCATATTTTACTTAATTAAACTTTCTTAATAATTCTCTTCATTATCATAAACCCACTTGGTTTCGCATTACATTATTTTATGCACCACACGCCATGATCAAAACATTTGTTTTGCACTTGTGCTTGCATTACAGATATGACAAATTTATTCAAGTTTTATTATCAGCCTTTCAGGCATCCATACTGTCTTTTTCAACAGTTTGACTTTCCATCATTCTAATACTGTCTCATTCAACAGCTTCCTTATCTATCAATCACTTTATCTATCACTGTCTCTTTCAACAGCTTCTTTTTCTATCATTTCATTACTGTCTCTTGCAACAGCTTCCATTCCAATATCATTCAAGTCCTCATCACAACTTTCTAAATCATCTGGGACATATCCCTCTGGCAATTTCGTTATATCTTCATGAGCATACTTGAACTTCCTATTATTTGTCAACGACTTGAGGATATATTTTTCTCCGTTTAGTACTTGAACAATTTACAAAGGTCCTCTATACTTTGGACTTAACTAAGTCTCCTACTTCATACCCAACAACCTTAGCCTTAGTTTTATCAAATTGCCCTTTGCTATATGCTGCTGCTGCTGATATACTTTCAACTTCTTGTGCCACGTCACATGGTGGAAGCAACCCCAACGGACGAGCAACCTTGTCAATGAACAGTTCCAAAGGGCTTGCCTTTGTCACTCGACTTACAGTACAATTTTAGGCTAGCTGTACCTCGCCCAATGCGTCTTGCCAAGATCTGCTGCTAGTTTCAACTGCCGTTAATAAATTTTTCAAAGTGCTCATAATGCGTTCTACCTGTCCGTTAGCTCTACTTGCACCTGTCGCAATTAAGTGCAAACTTATATTTTGTTTAGAACAGAATTCACTAACTTTAGAGCTGGCAAAACACCTACCCTGATCTGCTATTATGCGGTTTGGTACTCCAAACAAGGATTCAGCCGATGTCACAGCACCTATGCAATTGTCAGCATCAATCTTGAGTTTGTGTGTTAAGTAAACAAATTTAGTAAAAGCGTCCACTTGAACAATAACGTACTCTTTTTGATCACTCTTGCCACTTAACTTGCCTGTTATGTCTATGTGTATTGTACGCCAAGGTGTGTCGACCTTTGGTATTGGAAAAAGTCTAGCCTGAATTTTACCTGAGGATGACTTTGACATCTTGCAAGTTATACAATTTTCAACAAATTTCCTTACATATTTTGACATATTTTCAAACCAGTAAAAATCGTAGGCTTTGTCCAATGCTTTTTCCCAACCCAAATGCTTTATTGTCTCATGAACTTGATTAATAACGGACCATCTAAATGCTCTTGGAACAATTGGCAAAGACCAAACGGCATTGACAAAAACTCGTACTGGCCATCTGGGATGACAAAAGCCGTACACTCTATTGATTCTTTATGCAATGGGAATTGGTAATATCCGCTTGCCATATCCAAACAAGTGAAATATTTAGCACCATGAAGTCTTGCTATCTGATCTGCTATAAGGGGTAAAGGATATCTATCAACACACAAACGATGAGAATCGTCTTTTTTGTTTACTAACATCATAGGACTTGCAAAGGAAGAGCAGCTTGGCCTTATGACATTGCATTCCAAAAGCTCTTTAATCTTGTCGCGTACCAATTCTCTTTCATTTGGAGTAAGCATGTATGGTCTTCTTTGAACAATTTTTCTATTGTCTACTAACACTAGGCAACAAAATCGCACTTTTTGCGAGTTATAGAAACCAAACCCACTTTTTTGGATAGATTTGGGGCCAAAACCGATGAAAAACATTTTTTTTTTATTTTATGGTGAGATTTTTTTAGAATTTTTCAAATTTGCCTTTTTTTTTAATACTTTTTTTCAGAGGTGCGCCCACAATTGTCATCATTACACGAGAATGCCAAAACCGATTTATCAAAGCTTTCCTTTATCTAAAAGCTAATGAATATATCTATATTTCATTTGTACACAGTCTTAGATTTAAACCAGTAGTTTAAGAGATATCAATTTTTGAATTAAGAAAATTATGAATTTTTCTTGGCTTTTTTTAAAGCCAACTTTTTTTTAAACGCGTAATTACAACAGCTACGCAAACAAAATAGTTAATATAATGTAAAAAAATTGTTTCGACTTTTCCTCGAATTTTTTAGTGAAACAAGTGGGCGGTTACAGTCGAGCACGCTCGACAGTAGGATACCCTGAGCCCAGGTACTCTTCAATAAAAGTTATTTTCGACCAATTGTTCCTATGGCAGCTATATGATATATGAAGCCGATTTGAACCAAATCTGGTCAGAATGTACAAAACCAACATTAGTGCATATTCTATTAGTTTGGTTAAGATATTTCAAAAAACAAAATACTTTTTCATACTAAAACTTCATTTTAGATGTATCGTTCCTATGGCAGCTATGCGATATAGTTAACCGATTTTAATTTAATTTGGTCAGGATGTATAATACCATCTCCGATACATAATCTATCAGTTTGGTTCTGATATCTCACCAAACACAAAACCTTTTCAAACTAAAACTTAATTTTCCGGTCCGATCCAAAAATAAAAACAAACTTGATCTGCGTATGGTATCCAGGAACCTACATACCAAGTTTGATGTCTCTAGCTTCTATGGTTTTTGAAATCGACGCGTTCAAACAGACGGACAGACAGACGGACAGACAGACGGACATTGCTCAATCGACTCGGCTGTTGATTCTGATCAAGAATATATATACTTTTTGGGGTCTGCCACGCCCCCTTCTGCCTGTTACATACATCCTGCCAAACGCATTATACCCTTTTTTGCCCATTTTTAATGGGCTCAGGGTATAAAAAACTAAAAAAAAAGCCAAGAAAAAATCATCATTTTCTTAATTCAAAAATTGATATCTCTTAAACTACTGGTTTAATTCTAGGATTCTTTATAAATAAAATATAGATATATTCATTAGCTTTTAGATAAAGTAAAGCTTTGATAAATCGGTCTTGGCATTTTCGTGTAATGATGACAAATGTGGGCGCACCTCTAAAAAAAAGTAATAAAAAAGCCTGATTTTTGAAAATTCTAAAAATAAAATCTCACCATAAGAAAAAAAAATGTTTTTCATCGGTCTTGGCCCCAAATCTATCCAAAAAAGTGGGTTTGGTTCTTGTAACTTTTGGGCTGTTGCCTAGTGTAATTTAATCTTCATTTCACCTGTACTGACAGTAGATGAAGGTAGCGCTGGAACCAACATCGATGTAATATCGATACATCGATGTTTCCAAAAATATTTCGATCATCGATGTTTTTTTACGATGTCCGATGTTTTCTCTACTTTCCCATCACTGATCAAAAAAACGCGCAAAAGCTACTAGGTAAGTTAAGACTAAAAATTCATTTTTAATTAATAAAACTTATAAAATATATATATTATTTGAAGGATATTGGTTAGATGTTGGATATTGGTGTTGGCAGTGATTGAAATGGACAGATTTTTGATTTGGTTTGCGGACTTCTTCATAATTTGGAAAATTTGAAAGGCAAGCTAAGCACTGATGAAGGTCGTGAAGCATGTAACTGTTTAGTGGAGGGAATTAAAAAAAGACTATTACCGTATGAGAAGCGCAGTGTCACAAGAATTTCAACACTGCTAGATCCTCGTTTTAAAAGGGAAGGATTCTTTTCCACTTTTAATGCATCAGATGCAGAGAAATGTTTGGAAACCGAGCTCTCATCACTCAACAGCGCCTTAAATAGATATTCTCTATCTTCTGCCACAAGCCTGCCAACACCAATATCCACAGCAGCCACTTTTTGAATTTCTGGACAAAAACATTTCGCAAAGGATTCGGAACAGTCGAGTAGACTCCATATTGACTCTTCGTCAATATTTCAATAACGAAAATTTGGAATCAAGCTTGAGTCCGTTAGATTACTGGAAGGTTATACTTAATATAATAATATTGACTTTGATAAATTATCAACCATTTTTTCTTTACAGATCTCAAATGATAAGACTTTTAAAATAAGCGTTAAAAAGTTCCTCTGCGTTTCTGCAACGTCTACTGAAAGCGAGCGGATGTTCAGCAAAGCAGGCTTGATCGTAAGCGATAAAAGGAGTTGGCTTAAGCCCAAGCATGTGGACATGCTTATTTTTACGAATAAGAACGAATGGATCTCCTATGATTAGCTATGATTATTTTGTTAAATAAGCTATTAATTTCTGTATCTGTTATCTTTTGTTTTGTTTTAATTTGTTTAATTTCTTTTGTTTATACAACTTTTGAAACCGTTGTGACACTATTAAATTGGCAAAATGAAATGTGAACATTTTTGGAATTTATTTTAATTAAATTAAACTTTCCAAAAACCCATTAGAAAAGGTCGATGTATTGATACATCGATGTTCGCCCCCCAAAAACATCGAAACATCGATGTGGGCAAACATCGATGTATTTCCAGCTCTAGATGAAGGAATTCCCTTTGTAAAAGATTTTGAATAGTTTTCCGATAAATTGTTTAATTTATCTTTATCTTCACCGACAAGATCAGTATTCAATTTAGAAAATACATCATCATTTGAACAAAAGTTAACAGATTTTGAACTAACAATTTCAAATTTTCCAGGTGACATAATGACATAAAATCCTTGCGACAGTGTTTCTCTACCAATCAAAATATAATTTTTCAAATATTCATCACTCAAAACATGGAATAACATTTCAATACAATGATTGTTAATTTGTACCTTGCAAAGTATTTGCAATGTACTACAAATGCTGTCATTTCCAATACCTTTCAACATTACTGTATTGTTAATTCTTTTACCAACTAACTTAGCACTTATCTTTTGTTTAACTAATGAGCATTCCGCTCCGGAGTCAAACGTTGTCGTGAAAGTCTCGCCATGGTGAATCATCTCTCCTTTCGGCACATCAACTTCGCATAGCTGCACTCTTTTCACCTGATGAGTATCTTTGAATTTGTACATTTTGGGCTTACTGCAATGGGTTGAAATGTGTCCCACCTCTCCACACTTAAAGCAGGTTAAATGTGCTTGCTGCTGGTGACCAAACACGCTCTTGCCGCTACGCTCAGCAGCACGGGGAGGAAGATTTTGCTGCTGTCTAGCTCTGCATTCAACCATCTTGTGACCCAACTTTCCACAATAATGACATTTTATTGTTGAAAAATTCTGTCGTTTCGAGTCGGATGCCGCTGTTTCTTTTTGTGAGGATTTCTTCCGTTTTTTGAACGTAAAAGCTTTTAGCTCTGTCTGTAGTTCACTCCTGGTGCGCACGTTTGATGTGAAAGTAAGACGTTGCAATCTGGTATCAATATGAGCCAGCTGAGCAAGTGTCACGGAAACAGCAATCTCCTCCACATCCATCTGACGCCATTTGGTGATGAGTGACGTCACCATACGACTAGCATAATCGAAGAGACATTCTCCTTCAGTCGGGCAAGTTGATAACATTGTTAACAACATAGGTGCTGGTGTCTCCACACTGAAAAAAACGCTGAAGAAAAAGTTCCTTAAAAGCAGCCCAATTTATGTCAGGATAACATATTTGTGAAAGCCATTGCGACGCACTGCCTTCCAATGCTGCACTCAAAGCCATCACCAACGCACTGCCTTTTATGTTGTTTTCTGCCAAAATTATATTTACTGTAGCGCACCACGCCGATGCGTCGGTGCCTGCAAGATCAGCGTTAAATTTCGGCAAAACTACTGCATTATTATTCGTTGTTTCGGAAGCCGTTGATTTCAATGCTTTCACAAGTTCAATGAAATTTTTATTTGCACTTCCATTAACACTCGCCATGGATCAATTGACGGATTAGGTAGCGAGTCAGATCCCACTTCTGATGTTGCAGCGTCATTATTTTCTTTCTCTGATGTAAAACTAGCTTAAGCTGCCATATGGTAGCAGTATAATAGTTAAAATGTTACATTTATAAAAATTTAATAAAAATTACTTTTTGAGAAAAAAAAAAAAAAAAAAAAAATTATTTTCTTTATTCGTTGCCATCGTTTTAGGCGCAGCGAGTTTCGGTCGCACCGGGAACCGAAACACAACTCACTTTGTGTCTTCCCTTTTTCTCGTGCCTCTCTACCGAACCACACTCGGCGACAGCTACAAACGCTGTCGCCCCGCCAAAACGGGACTTTCCTAAACTACATAGTAAAGCAGACAACAAAACAGACACATAAATAGGCTGATGCAATATCGCAATGTACTTGCAATTCTGGTGAAATACCCAAATACGCACTAACACAAACTCAATACAATTCTCACATATATTTCTAGCACACGTCGCCACGGCGTCACATATTCAAACTACTTATGCTTCCACATATATAAATATTATTTGTTTGTTGAGATATCAGAGCCAAACTTATAGAATATGAATCTGGTCTGGTAATATACATCCTCACCAAATTTGGTTAGAATCAGTCTAAAATATCATATAGCTGCAATAGGAACAATCGATCGAAAATCAACTTTCAGTACAGAGAACCTGGGCACAGGGTATTCAACTGTCGAGAGTGCTCGACTGTAACCGCCCACTAGTTTTCGTTGTGTTCGTTCAAGAAGTGTTTGACTGTTATTTGCGAGCTCTGAAAATAAAAACATTGAACAAGTTCGTGAGCTATAACCAAGTTTTACAAAATGTATTAAAACAAACGCTAAATGTCTATTATAAGCCGATTGTTTAAAATAATAACAAAATAAAAACAAGAGCCAGTAATAGTCCATTAGGTTGGGCCAACTCCAAACAAAAACAAGTGGGCGGTTACAGTCGCGCACGCTTGACAGTAGGATACCCTGAGCACAGAAACTCATTAATAAAAGTTTATATTCGACCAATTGTTCCTATGGCAGCTATATGATATATGAAGCCGATTTGAACCAAATCTAGTCAAAATTAAAAAAACCAACATTAATGCATTCTTTTTCAGTTTGGTTCTGATATCTCAACAAACACAAAACTTTTTCATACTAAAACTTCATTTTCGATGTATCGTTCCTATGAGAGCTATATGATATAGGGGTCCGATCCAAAAATAAAAACAAACTTGATCTGCGTATGGTATCCAGGAACCTATATACCAAGTTTGATGTCTCTAGCTTTTATGGTTTCTAAGATCGACGCGTTCAAACAGACGGACAGACAGACGGACATGGCTCAATCGACTCGGCTGTTGATCCTGACCAAGAATATATATACTTTTTGGGGTCTGCCACTCCCCCTTCTGTCCGTTACATACATTCGGCCAAACACATTACACCCTTTCTTGCCTATTTTTAATGGGCTCAGGGTATAAAAACTCAAATAGAGTCCGATATATCATGAATTTTCCCGTAAAAATTAGTTTGGAGACTCAACCAGTATTTTTTTAGTCTTTGAAGTTTTCATACAAAATGGCTTTTTATACCCTGAACCCATTAAAAATGGGCAAAAAAGGGTATAATGCGTTTGGCAGGATGTATGTAACAGGCAGAAGGGGGCGTGGCAGACCCCCAAAAGTATATATATATTCTTGGTCAGGATCAACAGCCGAGTCGATTGAGCCATGTCCGTCTGTTTGAACGCGTCGATTTCAGATTCCATAAGAGCTAGAGACTTCGAACTTGGTATGTAGGTTCCTGGATACCATACGCAGATCAAGATTGTTTCTATTTTTCGATCGGATCACTATATCATATAGCTGCCATAGAAACGGTACATCGAAAATATAGCTTTAGTATGGAAAAGTTTTTTGTTTGTGGAGATGTCAGAACCAAACTGATAGAAAATGCACCTGCGCTGTTAATATACATCCTGACCAAATTTGGTTAAAAACACTATATCATATAGCTGTCATAGGATCGATCGGGCGAAAATTAAGTCTTAGTATAAAAAACTTTTATGCTTTACGAGATATCGTAACCAAACTAATAGAATATGCATTTAAGTTAGACTTTTAGATCCTGACCAAAGTTGGTTGTAATTAAACCACTTAATATTTATATTTAAAAGCCTCTACACGAGGTAAAAGTCTAGTGACAAATGGAATTTCTAGTCCCAAAACTTCTGATATCCAATTTTGTGACAAAAAAAATTAAGTTTAATATAAAAATTGGTAATACAAATATAAATTAATAAAAAAAAAAAAAAAACCAAAATTGGCATTCGGCACTGCGCAAAAAGTCATTTTTATGTACACAGATGCTCACCTTTTTTGCACACAGTGCACAATGACAATTTTCGTTTTTTTTTTTTATTAATTTATCCCACAAAAAAAACCTCTGAACGAGGTAAAAGTCTAGTGACGAAAAAATTTTAAATAAAAATATAAATTAATAAAAAAAAAAAATTGGCCTTGTGCACTGTGCGCAAAAAGGGTGAGCTTCTTTGTACATAAAAATTAATTTTTGCACAGTGCCGAATGCCAATTATTTTTTTTTATTAATTTATATTTTTATTTAAAATTTTTATATTAAACTCAATTTTGTTCGTCACAAAATTGGATATCAGAAATTTTGGGGCTGGAAATTGCTTTCGTCACTAGACTTTTACCTCGTTCAGAGGTTTTTTTTGTGGGATATCAGAAATTTTTGCAATTGCTTTTGCTGTTGACATTGTAAATTTATCATTGTTGAAAATTTTTTCATATTTAAAAAAAAAATTTTTTTTAATTATAAAGAAAAGTAGGAGGCTCCGCCCCCTGCTCGCATCGCTTAAGTTGCTACTCTACTGTCGGAAGCCCCGTACCTACTGTGAGAAAAAAAAGTTTCTCATACTAAGACTTAGACTTCGCCCTATCGGTCCTATGACAGTTATATGATATAGTGGTTCGATTAGAACCAACTTTCTTCAGGATCTATAAGTCTAACTTAAATGCATATTCTATTAGTTTTGTTACGATATCTCTTGTAAAAAAAAGTTTTTTATGCTAAGACTTGTTTTCGCCCGATCGGTCCTATGACAGCTATATGATATAGTGGTCCGATTTGAACCAACTTTGGCCAGGATATATAAAACGAAGTTAAATGCATATTTTATTAGTTTGGTTGAGATATCTCATAAAACAAAAAAGTTTTTCGTACTAAGACTCCATTTTCCCCCGATCGGTCCTATGACAGCTATATGTTATAGTGGTCCGATTTGAACCAACTTTGCACAGAATATATAAAACCAAGTTAAATGCATATTTTATCAGTTTGGTTGAGATATCTCATAAAACAAAAAAGTTTTTTGTACTAAGACTCCATTTTCGCCCGATCGGTCCTATGACAGCTATATGATATAGTGGTCCGATTTGAACCAACTTTGGCCAGGATATATAAAACGAAGTTAAATGCATATTTTATCAGTTTGGTTGACATATCTCATAAAACAAAAAAGTTTTTCGTACTAAGACTCCATTTTCCCCCGATCGGTCCTATGACAGCTATATGTTATAGTGGTCCGATTTGAACCAACTTTGCACAGAATATATAAAACCAAGTTAAATGCATATTTTATCAGTTTGGTTGAGATATCTCATAAAACAAAAAAGTTTTTTGTACTAAGACTCCATTTTCGCCCGATCGGTCCTATGACAGCTATATGATATAGTGGTCCGATTTGAACCAACTTTGGCCAGGATATATAAAACGAAGTTAAATGCATATTTTATCAGTTTGGTTGAAATATCTCATAAAACAAAAAAGTTTTTCGTACTAAGACTCCATTTTCCCCCGATCGGTCCTATGACAGCTATATGTTATAGTGGTCCGATTTGAACCAACTTTGCACAGAATATATAAAACCAAGTTAAATGCATATTTTATCAGTTTGGTTGAGATATCTCATAAAACAAAAAAGTTTTTTGTACTAAGACTCCATTTTCGCCCGATCGGTCCTATGACAGCTATATGATATAGTGGTCCGATTTGAACCAACTTTGGCCAGGATATATAAAACGAAGTTAAATGCATATTTTATCAGTTTGGTTGAGATATCTCATAAAACAAAAAAGTTTTTCGTACTAAGACTCCATTTTCCCCCGATCGGTCCTATGACAGCTATATGTTATACAACCAAAAAGTTTTTCTTACTAAAACCTGATTTTCGACCGATAGAAAAATGTATACATTCAGTTAACAAGCAATATCTTCCAAACCCCTTGGTCAAAGTTTATGTTTCATATACTAAAAAACGCAAAATTCTACGTACTACAACATACTAAAATTTAATTAAAATCGTTAGAGCCGTTTTGTCAGAAATCGCCAAAATGTAAGCTAAAAAACTTTATTTCACCTGTAAAATGTTACCTGAGTACTTTAGAAAAAAAGTTTAAAGGTACGCCTAAAAGCCCTCAAGCACACCTTTCCAATGATACCCAGAACATATCTATAGCTTCTATGGTATGGAAACTGGTGAGGTTTCAAATTTAGCGGGATTTAGCGATTTCCCGCTAAACTAGCGGGAAATTGAAAAAGTCGTAAAACAAACATTTCTAGATTTTCAAAAATGAACAAATCCCCATCATAACATCTACGCTTTTTTAGCGCTTTGATACAAACAGACAAACAGACAAACAGACAAACAAAGAAACTTTTTCACTTCATTTTTAGTATTCTACTAAAATTTTCAAATTTATTTATCTTTTGAACCAGTTATCGGATTTGGGTCATCAAGGTATCAAACGACGCGTATTTTTGATAAGAATTTTTAAAAAATAAAAAATTTTACGTAAAAGCCCCAACGGCTCCATAAGCTGCGATCATATAAATTTTTCCCCTCCCACTTACACCCCCGTATCTCATGACCCAGGTGAAATAGCAAAAGTTTTAGTATGCCATTTTGTAAGTTAGGACTAAACCTTTCGATCGGTATATAACTCGATCTGATCGGACAGTCGTAGCAAATTTTCCAACTTAGCTGTATATAGTTGTTAGTCGCCTTTCGCACCCTTCGTGCTGCTTTCGTCACTAACGCGAACTGCCGTCCGCAGTGATATTTGTATTACCAATTTTTATATAAAACTTAATTTTGTTCGTCACAAAATTGGACATCAGAAGTTTTGGGGCTAGAAATTTCTTTCGTCACTAGACTTTTACCTCGTGTAGAGATTTTTTTGTATATTATTATAGTATATTATTGTACCCCCTTCTGAGTTTATAGCTCTTCCATCAGCCCTATCTCCTGTACATAATCGAGGAGTTTGATAGGGTTGAGGTCTGCTATGTCTCCCAACTGGATGACATGTTTTCCTAGGATACTTTGTCTGCGTCTAGCCAGGGCTGCACAATCTGCAATGACATGTATTGAGGTTTCCTCTTCAATATTACAGTAGCAGTATGTTCCGTTACTAAATATACCTATTTTGTGTAGGTAGCTTCTCAGTCTACAATGGCCGGTCTGATTACACTAGGCAACAAATTTGGACTTTTTTTTCTGAATTTAACCAAACCGACTATTTTAGTTAGATATGGGGCTTTAAACGACGAAAAACAGTTTTTTTCTATTCTAGAGTTTTTTTAGATTTATTTAAAATTTGGCTTTTTTTCTTTGCCGTTTTCTTTAGAGGTACGCCCACTTTTATCAGCATTACTTGAGAATGCCAAAACAAATTTTCAAATGCTTTACCTTTGAATGAATAAAATGAACATATCTGTAATTCTAGGAGTTATGAATTTTGTAATTAAGAAAATGTTTATTTTTTATCTTTTTTTTGGTTTTTTTAACTTTAAAATTCAAGGAAAACTCGAACAAATTTCTGAACTTCCGTTTTTTTTTTTTTTTTGTAATGTTGAATTTATTGAGCATCGTTATTGATATGACTCATTCAAATCCATGGAGAAACGGCGATATAAGAAAATCTTATATCTATGCATATTTTTCTTGATTTTAATGACTTCCTTGTAGAGCTGCATACCTTAAGTATGAAAATTTTTTGTGTTTTTCTTAGATATCCTAACCATGTTATTGTTACACATTATGACCAAAGTTAGTTCGAATCGTTCGATTATATCATATAGCTGCCATAGGAACGATCAGTCAAAACTCAAGCTTTAATATAAAAAGCTTTTTTGTTTTTTAAGATATCTTAACTAAACTGACAAAATATGCATTTAAGTTGGCATTTAAACAATAAAATTTGTTTCTATATATATAGCTATATTAATCACCCATCGTTAAGTAAGTTTACCGTTAAAATCTTTGGGAAGACGGCTAAGTTATCAGCATATAAACAATGAAACAAGATTTTTGCAAAGCTTGTTTATCGACTGATCGGTTCCATGGCAGCTAAAAAAAATTTTTTTATGCTTAAACTTGATTTGTACCGGCCGGCCCTATGAAAGCTATATGATATAGTGGACCGATTTTAACCAACTTCGGTAAGGATGCATAGGACCAACTTAAATGCATATTCTATCAGTTTAGTTAAGATATCTTAAAAAATAAAAAGTTTGTCAAAATAAAACTGAATTTTAGACCGGTCTTATGGTAGCTACATGATATAGTAGACAGATTCGAACCAAAATTAATGAAGATATAAAGGTAAACATAAAATACACAATTTGTGAGGTTGGTTAAATTTATCTTAGCAAATAAAAAAGTTGCTCATACTAAAGGTGAATTTTCGACCGATCGTTTCAATATTAGCTATATTGAATAGTGATCTGATTTAAACCAAATTTGGTAGGGATATATAACACATTACCAGATGTACAAGCTGTGCATTTAGTTGATATATCCAAAAATATAACACAACTTTTCATACTAAAGATGGATTTTCGACCGATCGTTTCTATGGCAGCTATATGATATATTCGACCGATTTTAACCAAAAGCAGTCAAAATATGTAAGACAACAGCAAATTGATTTCCTGTAAGCTTGGTTAGGATATCTCAAAGCACACAAAAAATTTTCATACTAAAGGGCATGCCGCTCTACAAAGAAAGTCATAAAAATCAAGAAAAATATGCATAGATATAAAATTTTATTATATCGTCGTTTCTTCATATATTTCAATGAATCATATCTAAAACGAACCTCCATTAATGCATCTTTGCAAAAAAAAATTAAAACCGAAATTCAGATTTTTTTCGAGTTTCCCTTGAATTTTAAATTAAGAAAAACTAATAGAAAAAGTTAAAAAAAAACAATATTTTCTTAATTCAAAAATTAATAGCTCCTAAGCTAGGAGGAATAACAGATATATTTATTAGCTTTCAGAAAAGTCAAGAAACGTAAAGTCGGTCTTTGCGTTCTCAAATAATGATGACAAAAGTGGGAGCACCTCTTAAAAGCGGCAAGAAAAAAAAGCCAAATTTAAAAAATTTCTAAAAATTAAAATGCCATAGAAAAAAAATACATTTTTTTCGTCGTTTGGGGCCCCATATCTACCAAAAAAGTCGGTTTGGTTAAATTCAGAACAAAAAAGTACAAATTTGATGCCTAGTGTAATTAAAAAGGCCAGGTTATTATGTTCGGTGAAAAAACCCAACACCTCATAAGCTTCTCAAACAGAGAATCGCTTATCAAAAGAGTATGCGATGTGGTCAAAAAATATGTAGTAAATGAAATCTTCTGTAATCTTTCAACATTGGCATTGGCACACTTTGCCATACAAAACGCATGGTAACTGTCGTCATAAATAAAAGTGAGCAAATAGAAAAAATCGTTGCAGAGCATAATAGTGCCCATAGCGCCGCCCAGGTGAACATTAAACAAATTCTCTAAGAATATCTTTTCCCAAAAATGACAATACCGACATTCGAGGTTGTTGCAAATTGCAAAATCTGCCAGAAAGCTAAGTATGATCGTCATTCACAGAAACAGGTATTCCGAAAAACACCAATCCCGTCACATGTGGGCGAAATTTTACACATCAATATATTTTCGACCGACAAAAAACACTTTTTTACTTGCCTGGATAAACTTTCAAAGTTCACAGCTGTTCAGCCCATTGCTTCTAGAACAATAATTGACATACAATCGGGAATATTACAGCTTTTAAGTTTTTTTCGAACTACAAAGACCATATATTGCGAAAACGAGCCAACAATAAAATCTGAAACAATCAAGACACTCCTAAGCAATCAATATGATGTCCAAGTCGTAAACGCACCTTCACTCCATAGTACTTCGAACGGTCAAGTGGAAAGATTTCACAGCACTCTCGGCGACATTGCACGATGTCTAACATCCCAAAGAAAGATCACTGAGACAGTAGAAGCAGTACTTCAAGCCACTATAGAGTTCAACAGAACCGACAAGACAGAAATTTCTAAGTAGGTGACACTGCTCACAAAAGCAAACAAACGGTTAGGAAATAAACCCACACCTTTGTAAACCGAAAGATGAATTGACGCGGACTTGGGGACAACAGTCCTTATAAATGGGAGGGTGGTCCACAGGGACAATTTGAGATAAACTTAAAGTTCCTTTTCCTATTCACATTATAGGATTTGGGTTACACTACATTTACTACTAACGACGACGACAGCCAAACTGATGGACTACACTAACGCAAATTACATTCCAGTTATGGACGGAGACGTGACTATATGGAGTATATTCTAACACCTAAAACACACGACCAGCTTAACAAAACACTCGTAGATAGCGGAGTAGACAGAAAAGTTGAAAAAACATTTTCCTCAGAGCCACATGAGGAAATTACTGGACTCTTTTAGCTACAATAGAAATCCATCATCGTCACGCTAAAAGCATTAATCTGATAGGTAGCGCTTTAAAAGTAGTAGCCGGTACTCCGGGTGTTGATGATTTTGAAGAGCTCAAAATTCACTGAGAAATAGGTTGTTGAATCAGAAAATCGGCAAATTTCTATAAACACATAAACACAACAATAGATAAATCAATTAACTGACAGCGTATACATTTTGGTAAAATGTTCATAGAAAAAACAAATCAACACAGAACACCTATACGAAACATTGTGCGCATTGACCAGGCACGATTGCTCCCTGATAATATTTGTGATACCTATGATTCATCTGGTGAACGGCAGTGATACCGTATCATGATACCTGGGCATGTATCATAAAAAAGGTTGCTACTTTGTGCTACTTTTTCAGATTTTCTTATCGAAATACATGAAATGCTTATCGAATGTTTTCTTTGTTATCAACATGCAACAGCAGTAGCTGCTAACAAATTATTTATTTTAATTTATTAGATAGTTTTAATGCAATTTCCCATATGCGCTGTTCATAACTTTTATTATCGATAGTTCGATTATCAGGTGTTTGCAGAAAAATTTATCAAAGCGTTCACCAGGAAGTATCAATAGCATAAAGAGTTTGTGATACTTGATCAGGGAGCATATTTTCTGGTGAATGGTGAAATAGAATTATAATAGCAGAAATTGAAGCTCTCATGCAGCGCCGCACAGTGGGGCAGATCCTCATTTTGCGTTGCAAAAATCATATCTTTTGAACCGGTGAAAATATTTTAAAAATTTAAAAAGCATTCGATAGAAAACTTAAGCTTTAAAATGAGTGCTTGTATAGCTTAATGTGCCCACTGGTTGATTCAGGTTTTTCGGTCAAAGTTGAAAAATATTTTCAGTGCATATTTTACATGTAAAATTATAAAAAAAAAAATCAATTTTTGCTGCCCAAAACATACATTTTAATCTTTTTTCATATTTTAAGCAACAATAATTGGTATTTTAAATAGTTGAGTTACGCTAATAAAAAAAAATAATATTTTTTTTGTATAAATTTTGTACGATGCCTGACATGTCGAAAACGTATGTAATTGTACTGCGCTTTTTCTCTTCTATCACCATTTTTTTGCGAGGTTGCATCTGTTTTTGTCCTATAACTTCCCCAGACGCAGCTGGACGCATGAAAGACCGGGGTTATTTCGTTAGAGAATTGATTTACAAAGACTCCTGTGGTAGTGGGATCGAGTCCAAATGAGTTTAATTTTTGTTCTATTCCATCAAAGTCAAAAAATAGCATAATTTTAGTGTTTTTTTTTAAACATCGCTGGGATAAAGGTCAACAAGTGAAGAAATTCTACGGAATTTAATTAGAAATGAATGTACTTTTCATATGAAAACAAAAACATAAAGATCGGTCATATAACTTGTCATCAAATCAGTTTTAAAGTTTGCATTTTTTATAAAATTTTCACATTTTTGCGCGCACTAAAAAATGGGTCAACTTTGAGAGGCTTTCGCGCCCACAATTTTAGCCTGATTTCAAAAATCTTTTGGAATCGTAATCTTTTTAATTTTCTCTTTCAAATGCTATTATTACTTTTTACGAACGCTTTCGTCAAAAAAATGTTTTTGGACACGCTTTTCGGCCGCCTGTCCCAGTGTGCGGCGCTGCTCTCATGTTATCAGACACTCTTTCAAACATTGAAATAATAAACCCTGCGATTTCGGATTTAGACGAGTTAAATAATATAATCAATGAACACTCTATAAATATTACTATCACAGACTTAATGGAAGTTGTCCAAATTAAAGTATTATGAAGTAATCATTTTTTGCACTTTATTACACTAGGCAACAGCCCAAAAGTTACAAGAACCAAAACCACTTTTTTGGATAGATTTGGGGCCAAAACCGACGAAAAACATTTTTTTTTTTTTTTTATGGAGAGATTTTTTTTTTAGAATTTTTCAAAAATCTGGCTTTTTTTATTCTTTTTTTTTAGAGGTGCGCCCACATTTGTAATCATTACTCAAGAATGCCAAAACCGATTTATCAAAGCTTTACTTTATCTAAAAGCTAATGAATATATCTATATTTCATTTATACACAGTCTTAGACTTAAACCAGTAGTTTAAGAGATATCAATTTTTGAATTAAGAAAATGATGAATTTTTGTTAGCTTTTTTCTTAGCTTTTTTCACTAAAAAATTCGAGGAAAATTCGAAACAATTTTTTTACATTTTATTAACTATTTTATTTGCGTAGCTGTTGTAATTACGCGTTGTTTAAGATATGATTCAATAAAATCTATGGTGAGACGGCGATATGATATTATGTTGAATCGAGGCATGTTTTTGTCAACTTTTTTGACTTCGTTGTGGTGTGGCATGACCTTTAGTATGAAAATTTTTTGTGTTTTTTGAGATATCCCAACCAAACTCACAGAATTTAAATTTGTTATTGTTTTACACATTGTAACCAAAGCTGGTTCAAATCGAACCACTATATCATATAGCTGCCATAGGAACGATCGGTCGAAAATCCATGCTTAGTATGAAAGGTTGTGTTATTTCTTGAGATATATCAACCAATCGCACAGGTTGTATATCTGGAAATGTGTTTTATATCCCTACCAAATTTGGTTCAAATCGGATCACTATTCAATATAGCTCCTATAGGAACGATCGGTCAAAAATCCACCTTTAGTATGAAAAACTTTTTTATTTTCTAAAATATTTTAACCAAACTCACACATTGTGTATTCTATGTTGTCCTTCATATCTTCACCAATTTTGGTTTAAATCTGTCCACTATATCATATAGCTGCCATAGGACTGATCGGTCTAAAATCAAGTTTAAGTATGAAAAACTTTTTTGTTTTATGAGATATCGTAACCAAACTTATAGAATATGCATTTAAGTAAGCCTTATACATCCTTACCAAAGTTGGTTCAATTCGGTCCACTATATCATATAGCTTCCATAGGAACGATCGGTCGAAAATCAAGTTTTAGTATGAAAAACTTTTTGTTTTTTTGAGATACCTCAATCAAACTCATGAATTGAGTATTTTTAATTGCTCTTCACATCCTTACCGAATTTGGTTGAAATCGGAGCACTATATCATATAGCTGCCATAGGAACGATCGATACAAACGGTCGATTAGCAAGCTTTAGTGTGAAAAACTTTTTTATTTTTTAAGTTATCTGTACCAAACTTACAAATTAAGAATCTCGTATCGTCTTATACGGCCTGTCTAAATTTGGCTGGAATCGGATCACTATAACATATAGCTGCCATGGGACCGGTCAGTCGAAAATCAACCTTTGCGAAAAACTTGTTTCATTGCTTATATGCTAATAACTCCGTCGTCTTTCTATAGATTTTAATGGCAAACATACTTAACGATGGGTAATTAATAAAGCTAAATATATAGTAACAAATTAATGACCCTCTTAAATACATATTCTGTCACTTTAGTTGAAATATCTCAAAATACAAATAAGTTTTTCATACTAAAACTTGACTTTCGACCGATCGTTCCTATGGCAGCTATATGATATAGTTAACCGATTTGAACCAACTTTGATCACAATGTGTAAAACAATAACAAATTAAAATTCTGTAAGTTTGGTTTGGATATCTCAAAAAACACAAAAAAATTTCATACTAAAGGTCATGCCACACCACAACGAAGTCAAAAAAGTTGACAAAAACATGCCTCGATTCAACATAATATCATATCGCCGTCTCACCATAGATTTTAATGAATCATATCTTAAACAACGCGTAATTACAACAGCTACGCAAATAAAATAGTTAATAAAATGTAAAAAAATTGTTTCGAATTTTCCTCGAATTTTTTAGTGAAAAAAGCTAAGAAAAAAGCTAACAAAAATTCATCATTTTCTTAATTCAAAAATTGATATCTCTTAAACTACTGATTTAAGTCTAAGACTGTGTATAAATGAAATATAGATATATTCATTAGATTTTAGATAAAGTAAAGCTTTGATAAATCGGTATTGGCATTTTCGTGTAATGATGACAAATGTGGGCGCACCTCTGAAAAAAAGTATTAAAAAAAAAGCCAAATTTTGAAAAATTCTAAAAAAAAAATCTCAACATAAAAAAAAAAAAAAAAATGTTTTTCGTCGGTTTTGGCCCCAAATCTATCCAAAAAAGTGGATATGGTTTCTGTAACTCGCAAAAAGTGCGATTTTGTTGCCTAGTGTTATAAAATATCCTAAACCTATTTTAGAATGTAAAAAATATAACAATTTATAATGTCCAACATAACGGCACTATTCTTAACTTCGGCGAAGACAACATAGCTGACTGCTGTAGCAAGGTCGAACCAATTGGAAACTGCAGCGCTATGCTCACCAACACCTTTTGCAGAAAGTTGCCCTACTCAACATGAGCACAACAACTCCATTCAGGTGGTGTCGCACATTGTACCACTCCCCATTAGCCATCTCGATTCAATGACAATCATCGACAAAGGTGTTATTATCATCAACGAGGAAACCGCCACGATCGACGAACAAACAGTATCCGTAACATTTCTCCTCACCTTTGACAAGGAAATAAGAAATAATGGCTCCGTTTACAGTAACCTGAAAATTTTCGTGAGGAAATTGTCTGGCCCGTCTTCATCAGCACTCCTCAATGTGAAAGCCCACCTTGAAATACTGAGCCCTTACCAGAAGCTGAGTTTTATTTTATGCGGACTGACCGCAACTATCCTTTTGGCCTTCCGTTACGTTGCACTCAAGCTGTGCAGAAAACATCAAAGAAACCAACGCCAACATGATATCCAAGCCGTCATTGAAGACCGAGGACGTCCTTCTCTTAAAGGAGGGAGGAGTTAACACGAGTTGCCAAACCGTTGCTTAAGTGGTACACCGAAAGCAGTGTCGTTGACCGATATTGTGCAAGATCACCTGCAGTTCACAATTAGTCTAACGTCATCATCTCAAATTCGACATTGGTGTAAAGTTCGACGTCCACAACTTCAGTGGAATACGAGCATCACCGTGGGAACGCTGATTTTGCACTTTTAGGGCATAGGGCTAGTTGTAATTATAAATCATTCTGTTCTTTAGAGTAAGTTGAATTTTGGCTTTCGCAATGTCTACCGTATTTTAATCCTTCGATAACCATTTTAGCATCTGAATCATTTCTTGTTTTTTTTAATTTTTAAATCATTGCTGGTAACACTAGGCAACAGCCCAAAAGTTACAAGAACCAAAACCACTTTTTTGGATAGATTTGGGACTAAAACCGACGAAAAACATTTTTTTTTTATTTATGGAGAGATTTTTTTTTTAGAATTTTCCAAAAATCTGGCTTTTTTTTATTCCTTTTTTTTAGAGGTGCGCCCACATTTGTAATCATTACTCCAGAATGCCAAAACCGATTTATCAAAGCTTTACTTTATCTAAAAGCTAATAAATATATCTATATTTCATTTATACACAGTCTTAGATTTAAACCAGTAGTTTAAGAGATATCAATTTTTGAATTAAGAAAATTATGATTTTTTCTTAGCTTTTTTCGCTAAAAAATTCAAGAAAAATTCGAAACAATTTTTTTACATTTTATTAACTATTTTATTTTCGTAGCTGTTGTTATTACGCGTTGTTTAAGATATAATTCATTAAAATCTATGGTGAGACGGCGATATGATATTTTGTTGAATCGAGGCATGTTTTTGTCGACTTTTTTGTCATAAATATATAGTAACAAATTATGTAGTTCAAATGACCCTCTATTCTGTCAGTTTAGTTGAAATATCTCAATATACAAATAAGTTTTCATACTAAAACTTGATTTTTGACCGATTGTTCCTATGGAAGCTATATGATAAAGTAGACCGATTTGAACCAACTTTGGTGAGGATGTATAAGGCTTACTTAAATGCATATTCTATAAGTTTGGTAACGATATCTCATAAAACAAAAAAGTTTCCTCGAATTTTCCTCGATTTTTTTAGTGAAAAAAGCTAAGAAAAAAGCTAAGGAAAAATCATCATTTTCTTAATTCAAAAATTGATATCTCTTAAACTACTGGTTTAAATCTAAGACTGTGTATAAATGAAATATAGATATATTCATTATCTTTTAGATAAAGTTAAGGTTTGATAAATCGGTTTTGGCATTTTCGTGTAATGATGACAAATGTGGGCGCACCTCTGAAAAAAAGTATTTAAAAAAAAGCCAAATTTTGAAAAATTCTAAAAAAACAAGTAAGCGGTTACAGTCGAGCACGCTCGACAGTAGGATACCCTGAGCCCAGGTACTCTTCAATAAAAGTTTATTTTCGACCAATTGTTCCTATGGCAGCTATATGATATAAAAAGCCGATTAGAACCAAATCAAGTCAGAATGTACAAAACTAACATTAATGCATATTCTATCAGTTTGGTTAAGATATCTCAAAAAACAAAAAACTTTTTCATACTAAAACTTCACTTTCGATGCATCGTTCCTATGGTAGCTATGTGATATAGTTATCCAATTTTAACCAAATTTGGTCAGGATGTATAATACCAGCTCCGAAACATAATCTATCAGTTTGGTTCTGATACCTCAACAAACGCAAAACTTTTTCATACTAAGTCTTCATTTTCGATGTATCGTTCCTATGGCAGCTATGTGATATAGTTATCCGATTTTAATCAAATTTGGTCAGGATGTATAATACCAGTTTCGATACAAAATCTATTAGTTTGGTTCTGATATCTCAACAATTACAAAACTTTTTCATACTAAAACTTCATTTTCGATGTATCGTTCCTATGGCAGCTATATGATATAGTGGTCCGATTCAAAAATAAAAACAAACTTGATCTGCGCCCGGTATCCAGGAACCTACATACCAAGTTTGAAGTCTCTAGCTTTTATGGTTTCTGAGATCGACGCGTTCAAACAGACGGACAGACAGACGGACAGACGGACAGACAGACGGACATGGCTCAATCGACTCGGCTGTTGATCCTGATCAAGAATATATATACTTTGTGGGGTCTGCCACGCCTCCTTCTGCCTGTTACATACATCCTGCCAAACGCATTATACCCTTTTTTGCCCATTTTTAATGGGCTCAGGGTATAAAAATCTCACCATAAAAAAAAAAAAATGTTTTTCGTCGGTTTTGGCCCCAAATCTATCCAAACAAGTAGGCGGTTACAGTCGAGCACGCTCGACAGTATGATACCCTGAGCCCAAGTCCTCTACACCTAGGTTGAATTTCGACCAATTGTTCCTATGGCAGCTATATGATATAGTAGACCGATTTTAACCAAATTTGGTCAGGATGTAAAACAACAGCCCAGATGCACACTCTGTCTGTTTGGTTGTGGTATCTTAACAAACAAAAAACTTTTCAATACTAAAACTTCATTTTTGATGTACAGTTCCTATGGCAGCTATATGATATAGTTAACCGATTCTACCGAAATTTGGTCAAGATGTATAATACCAGCCCAGATGTACATTTTATCAGTTTACTTCTGATATCTCAACAAACATAATACTTTTCCATACTAAAACTTCATTTTTGATCTACCGTTTCTATGGCAGCTATATGATATAGTTAACCGATTCTAACCAAATTTGGTCAGGATGTGTAATACCAGCCCAGATGCATATTGTATGAGTTTGGTTCTGATATCTCAACAAACACAAAACTTTTTCATACTAAAACTTCGTTTTCGATGTATCGTTCCTATGGCAGCTATATGATATAGTGCACCGATCCAAAAATTAAAACAAACTTGATCTGCCTATGGTATCCAGGAACCTACATACCAAGTTTGAAGTCTCTAGCTTTTATGGTTTCTGAGATCGACGCGTTCAAACAGACGGACGGACGGACAGACAGACGGACATGGCTCAATCGACTCGGCTGTTGATCCTGATCAAGAATATATATAGTTTTGGGGGTCTGCCACGCCCCCTTCTGCCTGTTACATACATTCTGCCAAACACATAATACCCTTTTTTGCCCATTTTTAATGGGCTCAGGGTATAAAAAGCGGGTTTGGTTTCTGTAACTCGCAAAAAGTGCGATTTTGTTGCCTAGTGTAATCGGTCCAAGATTTCTTCTTCTATTACGTGTATTTCTTCTCCGTTACTGGTAAGCGTGACAAAGCATCTGCGTTTAGATTGTCATTAGATTTTTTACATTGTATCCCATAGTCAAACTGTTCTAAATACAATGCATAATGTTGCATGCGACTTGTAGGCTGTGCTGTCAACGTCTTATTTTGTGCTTAAATTTGCGAAATTGCCCGATTATCTGTCACCAAAGTAAACTTTGCTCCGTATATATATATTGATAACATTTTTAAACTCCAAAAATGACTGCGTAAGCTTTTTTTTTCATCTGTGAATATTTTTGTTGAACTTTATTAAGGGTCTGTGATGCAAAATGAAACGGTCGTTCAGTTCCATTGGCGTATTTGTGACACACCTACTGGACTTGCGTCTACCGCTAACACTATGGGAAGTGTAGGATCGTAATGTGCTAATATGACCTCAGATTGCATTTGCTTTTTAATCTCTTCAAATTACCGTTCACATTCCTTATAGAATTTAAATTTCTCATCTTTTTGTAACAATCTGCTTAATGGATAAGCCAATTCACTTAAATTCTTGATAAATTTATAAGTCCCATAAACATACGTATATTCTGGCTTTTTCATGTTGTGTATAGTTTTTACTTTATCCGAAATTTTATGTACTCCTTGTTTATCTATTAAGTATCCGCAATATTTAATGTTATCTTTCATAAATTCTGTCTTATTCAAATTTACTCGTATGTTGAGTTTTTCTAAACGTAATAAAACCTCATCAAGGAAAGCTGACACTCCCGGTATGTCACTTAGGACTTGCTCCATAAGCCTCTGCCACTTAGCTGGTGCACATGCAACTTCAAACATTAATCTAGTTGGTTGGTATATACCTCTGTGCGTATTTAGGGTCAAATATTTTCTGTCCTCAGGATGAACTTGGAGTTGTAAGTATGCTTTTGTCAAATCTATTTTTGTAAACTTTGTTTCTCCAGACATTTTCGAAAATAGTTCCATTGTGGGTAATGGATGCTCATCGATTACCAATGCTGGATTTATAGTAACCTTGTAATCGCCACAAATGCGAATGCCACCATTTGTTTTCTGTAGTACTACAATCGGTGTTGCCCATCACTTGACTCTACTTTTTTTAAAAGTCCTTCCTTCAATTGGATATCCAATTTGTTTTCCCCTGTAATAGGAAGTAATGGTAATTTTCTTGATTTGTAAAATTTTGGCGTAACCTGAGGTTTTACATGTAACCTTGCCTGCATGTCTTTTATCTTTCCTGATAATGTTGAAAAATATATTGGAAATTTGTTTACAGTGTTATCGATATAAACTTATGTAATTGCGTTAATAGTTGAAATATGTTTATCGCTATTTAAAATAGAATTCCAATGTAGAAAAATTTTACGTAACCATTCTCTACCACAAAGGGTTTCTTATCTGAACGAACAATGTATAACTTTAAATTTTCTCTGCAATGTTTATCGACCTTCACACAAACATAGATTAAACACTCTAATGGTTTATTACAATAACTAATTAGCTCGACTTTTGTCTTATTCACTTTAAGTTGTGGTATGTTCTTTTTAGCATCTTGTATCGATTTTAAAATTTATTAGTTCGCCATTTACTTTCAATTTATGCATGATTTTAGAGCTCACGACGTAATTTTTGGAAATTTTATTTAACTCATACACATTTTCAACAGAAGTCTCATCATCGCTTACTTTATGAAGTTCCTTTCGTTAAGCTTTGAAGCCCACTTTCTGCAAATGTCCCTTCTTTTTAAAAAAATTACAAAAACCTTCTTTAAATTTACATTTATTAGCTAAATGTACTTAAAACATTATAATTTCTCCGTTTCTTTTTTCGCTGCCTTCATTGTGTTCTCCGGGTTTTTACTGCCATACCTTTTGCCTTTGCTGCTCACTTTGTTCACTGTAGTCTTCTCGCTCACTCCTTGTTGTAATTCGTCTTTGCCTTTGTCCGCCAATTGATATGCTGTTGGCAACTTGATCGCATCTTCAAATGTTGCCTTTTCCTCCAGAAGTCGCTGCTGAATTTTCTTGTCAAACAAACCAAGCACAAATTGGTTTTTCAGAGTTGTATTTAGGTGTGCTCCAAAATTGTATCCTTCAGCCAATTTGCACAGCTGCATAGTAAATCTGTTCTCTTTTCGCTCTGCTTTTGTGTGCACAAATTGAATCGAAAATTCTCAAGCAATTCGTTTGGCTTGGGGTCGTAATGCTCTTCTAAAATGCTTTTGATTAGAAATTTATCCGCCAATATGTTGTATGAATGTGAGCCCATGAAATGTAGGAGTAGCTGTTGATATTATACGGCGTCGAACCGCATCTGCCTGTCAAGGGTTTTAATCACGTTTATGAAACCTACAATAATCAAGATTTAATACACATAACTCATGGAACTACAAAAGTCACCCTGAATCGCCTTTACCCGAGAGGAAGCAATTGGAGCGACGATTCAAAGATTGTCAAGAATGTTTATAAACAAAAATTAATAGAAAATTCAATAATAACGGGACAATAACAACAATAACTAAACAAAATAATCCTACCAAGATTTATTAATGGCCCCAAGACACGAAAATCAAAAGACAATAAAATAGTCTAAAATGGAAGAGAATTTTTTAATTTTTGCGATAGTTATTGGATTGTTATACTGAATGGTCGCACAGTGGTCTTACATTTGTAGAATCTTTTCGACTTATGCGCAGTCATTAAAGAGTCTTCTAACCACGTTTTTTGCTTTAAAGAAATTTAGACAGGCAAACTTAACTGTCGATAAGGTTACATACTTCAAGAATAAAACAAAGTAAAAGCAATTATGTAAACTCAGAAAAATTACATACCAAAGTAAATTGACAAACCTTATCAACACAACTTACAACTCTAAGGAATGATGGAAATTGGCCAAGTATATACGAAACTAGGAAATTGGGCAAGTATAAGTTACGAAAAGGGTATTCACTCGTTGTTATTGAGTCACTTTAAAACAACCGTTTTGTTCATTATTGAAACTCTGAGTTTTATTGTAAAAAATGAACTAAAACTAATTACAAAGTGCACTTATAACGAAAGCTAGCCCTAGTGCCTTAAATATGCTGAATCAGCGATCCCACGGTGTTCGCTGAAATTCTGCAAGACGGGTCATTGTCCAAACTTCTGACGCTGCTGGCGCGGCTCACGTTGCATCAGTTGCGGACGCTGACCGATCCGGTCAATGACCTGTTGTTATGCAACCTGAGTCAATTGTTTGACAACTCGGGTTAACTCCTCCCTAGCTTAAGTGAAGGGCGTCCTCGGACTTCCTAAAACCATTGATCACAGCTTGAAGTTCACGTTGACGTCGACCCTTATGATGCTTTTGGTAAAGTTGATGTGCTGCGCAGCAGAAGACCACGAAGGTAATCGCGGCCAGTCCAGATATTATGGGTCGCTGTTTAAGTCCCTCTTCCATCTGGGTAATGTATCGTAGGTTTTCTACACTAAGCTTTTGTAGGTATGTCAGGCTTAGTATTTCTTGGTGACCTGTTACATTGAAGAGCGCAGATGAGGCTGGGCCAGAGGATTTCTTCACGAAGTTTTTCCAGTTCCGGAATACTGTGCCATTTATTCTAACCTCATTATCGAAGGTAATGAGAAATGTTCTAGTCACTGTTTGTTCGTTGACCGTAGCTGTGTTCTCATTGATAATGATGACGCCATCATCGATGACCGTTATAGATTCAAGATGGCTGGGGCGAGTGGTGCAGTGTGCAGAACGTGGTGGAAAGTGTTGCGGTGCAGTTTCCGATCGGCATTACTTGATTGCCGCATTCAGCTATGTTGTCGTTTCCTGCGAAGTTTAGGATGGTGCCATTGTGCTGGACAGGAAAAATAGTAATTTTCTTACACTCTAAACTAGGTTTAGGATATTTTATAATAAAATGTAAAAAGTGATTATTCAATAAAACATTAATTTGTGCAACTTGCATTAAATCTGTTACAGTAATATTTGTGGAATGTTCATTAATTATGTCTTTTAAATCATCTGAATCTTAAATAGCTGGATTTATTATTCCAATTTTTGAGAGTGTGACTGACAACATAAGTGCTTCTAGTTCGGCTATTATTATTCTATTTCTTGAAAGTAGTGTCTCATATAGGTGTTCTGTATTTACTTGCTTTGTCTGTGCGTTTTTAATTAAAATGTTTACATTGTCTGTTAGCCTATTAAATTGCTGTTGAGTTCTTGAGTTAATAATGATTTGCTTATTTTCTGATTCTACGAGCTGTTTTTCTGTAAACTTGATACTCTCAAAATCATCGAAATCTGGTGTGCCGGCTA
This sequence comes from Drosophila falleni, assembly GCA_035045575.1. Taxonomy (NCBI): domain Eukaryota; kingdom Metazoa; phylum Arthropoda; class Insecta; order Diptera; family Drosophilidae; genus Drosophila; species Drosophila falleni. Next base: position 1,672,338 of record JAWNOV010000056.1, on the reverse strand, counting down.
TTACTTTTAAGGCAGTTCCTATCAAGTTAATACTTCTGGAATGACGGTGGTGAATTTCTATTGTAGCTAGAAGAGTTCGTACGTGTCGGATGTCCGAGTCCAGTTTCTGTTTCATATGGCTCTGAGGGAAGTGTCTCTTTAATTTTTCTGTCTCTCTTTTGTTGAATGTCTTAAATATTGGAATTCGCTCCAGATAGTCACGTCTCCGTCTATGATTGGTATGTAGTTTGAGGAACTGTAGTCAGTTTGGCTGTCGTTGTTGTGATAAAAATTAATGTAACCCAAAACCTGAAATGTGAATAAAAATGATTAATTCTAACTTAATGTTATTCAATCTATCTTAAATTGTCCTTATGGACCTCCCTCCCCTTTATTAGAACCGTTGTCCCCAAATCGGCTTCAACAGTTTTTTCCTCATATAGGGGCGTTCGCTTGTTACCTAGCCATCTATTTGATTTTACCAGTACTTTATCGCCGACTTTAAAAGTTCTATTTTGTCTTTTTTCGTTGAGTCTTTGATTTTGGATTTCTTGGGCTTTGTAAATCTTGTTTCTGATTTCGGCTTCGAATTTTGGTAGAGACGAATGTACTATGTCAATGGGTTTCTTATTTGTGACGGAATGTATTGCTCTGTTGTATTTTATTGTTGATTGTAGTATCAAATCAACTGTGTCGCTTAAGTGCTTTTCTAATTTTAAGAACCTAGCGAGCGTACTATGAAATCTCTCAACTTGCCCGTTTGACGTGCTGTGAAGTGGTGGAGAGTTTATAATTTGTACGTCGAAACGATTATTCAAGAGATTTTTTACTGTCCCTGAGTTTAAGGATGGTTCGTTATCGCAGTACACAGTTTTAACACAAGGGTAGAAATTCATAAGTTGTAAAATAGGTGGTTGAATGTCTGTTATAGTCCGGGAAGCTATGGGTTGGACGATGGCAAATTTTGAAAATTTGTCGACGCAAGTTAGAAAATATTTTTTATCTGTTGAAAAGATGTCAATGTGGAGTATATCACCTACTTGAGAGGGAATAGGCGTTTCGCCAATAACATGTTTTTGGGGGTGTCGGTCGTATTTAGCCCTGTTGCAGACCTTACAGTTTGCAACTACTTCATTTACTAAACGAGTCATTTTCGGAATATAATAATCTTGCAGAATTTGCTTACTATTCTCTTGACCTACCCTATGCGCTCTATTATGTTCAGCGATTACTATTTCTCTTTATTCGTTTGGGTCGACAGTGTCAATGACCATTTTTTTTTGAATGCCAGAACTGAGTCGTCGGAAATGTTTCGATTAACTTATTTTGAATGAAAGCCAAAATGGATAAATCGCATACGATTGCGTTTACTACATCTTTTTTGACTGCGTCGAAAACGTTTCCTAATAGACTTTCTCTGTTGGTGAAATGAATGATGTGTCGTGTTTTTTGCCCAAACATAATAATAATTCGTGTAGAAGGAACTGCGTTCTCTTCTATGAATATTTGATTTCGAAAACAATTTGCCGGCTTGTCCGTAGACTCAATAGTGTATGTTAATGACAATTCGCTATGTATTGTAGCCAGATCAGATGATGCGTCTTCCTCTAAGGCATGAAAGTTCTGTCGCGATAGTGCATCAGCAACAAAATTTTCTTTTCCCGGTTTATAGAAAATCTGAGCGTTATGTTCGTCAATAAAGGATTTCCATCTTTTTATTTTCGCGTTTGAGTTTTTGGCTGAGACGGAGCCTGTAAGCGGCTGATGGTCAGTATAAATATTTTAAGGCCCACACTATGGCAAGTAGCTCCCGTTCGTTTGTGGCAAATTCTAGCTCACTATCTTTTAAAGTTTTGGAGATCATAGTAATTGGTTTTTTATCCTGAGATAAAACCGCTCCCAGACGAACGGATGAAGCGTCTGTAGTAAGGTCAAATGGTTTTTGATAGTCAGGGTAAAGTAACATAACATCTTCAGAAGCTAAAACATTTTTTAGATTTTCAAATGTCTGAAGTTGTTTGTCGTTAAGGGTCACGGGTATTTTCTTTGATTGATTAGCGCTGACTTTCCCATTGTCACCTTTCAGTATTTCAGTTAATGGTTTTGCTATAGATGCAAAATCTTTGATAAAGCATCTATAGTAGCTTGCTAGACCCAAAAATGATTGTATCTGAAACAGCGTAGTTGGCTGCTCGAAGTTTTTAATAGCTTCAACTTTACTGGGATTTGTTGTTATACCTCCTCGGGAGCCTACAAATCCAAGATACTCAACTTTTTCCTTGAAGAAGTTTGACTTTTCCCGCGATACCCTCATATTTGCGTCATAGAGCTTTTCTAATACCCATGCGATGTGTCCTTCATGGTCTTCCATGCTTTCTGAAAAGATGATAACATCATCCACATAAACATAGCATGTCTTGCCAATTTGTTCCCTAAGCACATCGTCGATAGCCCTTTGGAAAATACTAGGGGCATTTTTCAAACCAAACGGAAGTCTGCAGAATTCATACTTCCCATTTGTCACAGAGAGAGCTGATTTTACTCTATCTTTCTCCGCAAGAAGGATCTGGTGAAAACCGGATTTTAAATCGAGTGTCGTAAAAAATTTGGATTTTCCCAAGTTTGAAAGTATGGAAACTATATTGGGAATGGGGTACTTGTCGTCGATTATTTTCATGTTTAGTTTCCTGAAGTCTATTACTAAACGCTTTTTCCTATTTCCTTGTTCATCGGTTCCCTTTTTATCTACTACCCAAACAGGGTTATTGTAGGGGGACCGGGACGGTCTGATTATACCATCCCTTAGCATGGCTTGGGTTTCCGAGTTAACGAATTCAGAGACCCCCATTGGATACGGGTACAATTTAGAGTAGATTGGGTCCTCGTTTTCTGTCTTAGCATAGCCTGAAATTTTCCTATCATTTGTTGGGGCACCTCTATGTCTTCGACTTTGGTAAAATTGACATTTGAGCATGGTAGGAACTTAATTTCTTCTGTGCCGCTGTTCGTTGATAGCTGTTTATTTTTAAAACTTAATTCGCCGTCAGTCTGTTTCAGTAAGTCTAGTCCGATTATTCCGTCGAATGTTGTTAAATTTGGAAGAATAAAAAATGTCGCGTTGGTATTAAGGAGGTGCATAATGCACTTTTTGTCTTTGGCATTATTGCCATGAATTGATTTTACTTGGAAAGTCTGATTAACCGGGACCACGTTTTTAAGTTCTTTTAATGGTTTTATGTAGTTCTTAGAGACCCCTGTATCGAGTAATAATTTTATTGTTCTCCCTGCTATTGTTCTTTCAATGAACGAAAGCAGGGAGTATCATCGTCTAAGTCTTCAGTCTCACGTTCGACTACCTCGGCGTACTCGTCTTCTTCGGTAGGTGGGTCTTCGTCCACGGCCAAATGGTTGACTCGTTGATGTTTTGGTCCTGTGAACCTTTCGGTTCCACTGTTCGTTAGCTTGTTAGCTTGTCCGAAGTTGTTGTAAGTGTTCGGCTGAGTGTTCCGCTGTTGTTGCCAATTGTTAGAATTTTGTCCTGTAGGTTGGTTCTGAAATTGTGTGTTTACCCTAAAGCGGGATGAACTATCTATGTCCATGGGCTGAACCTGATCTTGGGTCGGTGCTTCTAAAGGCTTTTTAGAAAAGTACGGGTTTTTTCCTAGCTGGGTATTTCTATTATTGGGCGTTATGTTTCTGTCCCTGGATTGTTGTCTCTGTTCGATTTTCTGGGATCTTTCCTCAACACTTCGTGCGAAGTTACTAGCAAACACAAATCTTTCATGGTTTGATTCAACCATGATGTCTGCTCTGTATTTTTCATTTAAAGATGCGGCCACTTTTGTGTCGTAGGTCATGATTGTCTTGTTAATAAGAAGAGTCAGTTTTTTCTCTACTTCGTCATAGTACTGCAATAGTGTCATGTTTCCTTGACGGAGTGTTGACATCTCTTGCTCGATAAGGTAAATGGGACGTTTGTCGGCGTAGGTAAAGTCAAGCCGGTTTATTATGGCTTTGAAATTTAGGGGCGTATCGAAGGACGACAGAGTCATATTTCATATTTTTCGAAAACCTTATAAGCGATATGCGCTGCTTTCCTCCATGACACGTATGTCTCGTGTCTGCCCTCGAAGTCCGGAAGGGACTTTACTATATCTAGTGTTTCATTACAAACGCCTGCGCCTAGTATGATGTCGTCATCATTATAGGTTATCACTTCAGGGGGACTAATGCGTGCCTTGCTTAAACCCTGCCTGATATCTTTTATCTTCTCTTCGAATAACCTCTCCTGAGATGCTAATGCGCTTGATACTGCGGCTTCTTTTATGGATTGCAACTGTTCTGGGGTTATGGATGCCATGTTTACTTGGCTCTGTTCACTTTCACACTTTGGACCTTTTAATTTGTTGAACTTTTCTAACAACTCCTCTATGTCACTGTCACTCATAAATATTTATAAAGTTAGGGGCTTGGAATAATAAAATGCTTTTCTTAAATTTTCAATTTTTATCACTTTAAGCTTTATCTACTACCAAAACAGGGTTATTGTAGGGGGACCGGGACGGTCTGATTATACCATCCCTTAGCATGGCTTGGGTTTCCGAGTTAACGAATTCAGAGACCCCCATTGGATACGGGTACAATTTAGAGTAGATTGGGTCCTCGTTTTCTGTCTTAGCATAGCCTGAAATTTTCCTATCATTTGTTGGGGCACCTCTATGTCTTCGACTTTGGTAAAATTGACATTTGAGCATGGTAGGAACTTAATTTCTTCTGTGCCGCTGTTCGTTGATAGCTGTTTATTTTTAAAACTTAATTCGCCGTCAGTCTGTTTCAGTAAGTCTAGTCCGATTATTCCGTCGAATGTTGTTAAATTTGGAAGAATAAAAAATGTCGCGTTGGTATTAAAGAGGTGCATAATGCACATTTTGTCTTTGGCATTATTGCCATGAATTGATTTTACTTGGAAAGTCTGATTAACCGGGACCACGTTTTTAAGTTCTTTTAATGGTTTTATGTAGTTCTTAGAGACCCCTGTATCGAGTAATAATTTTATTGTTCTCCCTGCTATTGTTCTTTCAATGAACGAAAGCAGGGAGTATCATCGTCTAAGTCTTCAGTCTCACGTTCGACTACCTCGGCGTACTCGTCTTCTTCGGTAGGTGGGTCTTCGTCCACGGCCAAATGGTTGACTCGTTGGTTTTTTGGTCCTGTGAACCTTTCGGTTCCACTATTCGATCGCTTGTTAGCTTGTCCGAAGTTGTTGTAAGTGTTCGGCTGAGTGTTCCGCTGTTGTTGCCAATTGTTAGAATTTTGTCCTGTAGGTTGGTTCTGAAATTGTGTGTTTACCCTAAAGCGGGATGAACTATCTATGTCCATGGGCTGAACCTGATCTTGGGTCGGTGCTTCTAAAGGCTTTTTAGAAAAGTACGGGTTTTCTCCTAGCTGGGTATTTCTATTATTGTGCGTTATGTTTCTGTCCCTGGATTGTTGTCTCTGTTCGATTTTCTGGGATCTTTCCTCAACACTTCGTGCGAAGTTACTAGCAAACACAAATCTTTCATGGTTTGATTAAACCATGATGTCTGCTCTGTATTTTTCATTTTAAGATGCGGCCACTTTTGTGTCGTAGGTCATGATTGTCTTGTTAATAAGAAGAGTCAGTTTTTTCTCTACTTCGTCATAGTACTGCAATAGTGTCATGTTTCCTTGACGGAGTGTTGACATCTCTTGCTCGATAAGGTAAATGGGACGTTTGTCGGCGTAGGTAAAGTCAAGCCGGTTTATTATGGCTTTGAAATTTAGGGGCGTATCGAAGGACGACAGAGTCATGTCTGCAGGACCCTTGATTTTATTTCTTAGTATCCCCAAAGCTTGATAGTGCTTTGAGGTACCTTCATATTTTTCGAAAACCTTATAAGCGATATGCGCTGCTTTCCTCCATGATACGTATGTCTCGTGTCTGCCCTCGAAGTCCGGAAGGGACTTTACTATATCTAGTGTTTCATTACAAACGCCTGCGCCTAGTATGATGTCGTCATCATTATAGGTTATCACTTCAGGGGGACTAATGCGTGCCTTGCTTAAACCCTGCCTGATATCTTTTATCTTCTCTTCGAATAACCTCTCCTGAGATGCTAATGCGCTTGATACTGCGGCTTCTATTATGGATTGCAACTGTTCTGGGGTTATGGATGCCATGTTTACTTGGCTCTGTTCACTTTCACACTTTGGACCTTTTAATTTGTTGAACTTTTCTAACAACTCCTCTATGTCACTGTCACTCATAAATATTTATAAAGTTAGGGGCTTGGAATAATAAAATGCTTTTCTTAAATTTTCAATTTTTATCACTTTAAGCTTTGGTTTTAAATTTTAGTTCAAAATTGCTTGCTTTAATTTAATTTATAGGTTTTCTCTGAACATTCCACTTACATGCTTTTTATTTCCTTCGAATTTAAATCTTAAGTTGTAGCTTCTGCTTCCTGTAGCTTCCTTCCTTGTAGCTTCCTGGGATTTGGTGGGTTGCTGGTAGATGTTGGTGGCGGGTGTTGTTGTTGGATTTCTTTTATAACAGAGGCTGTTGAGCTTGTTATTCGTTGGTTATTCTGACAGAGGCTTGTGGGCTTGTTAGTTGTTGTTTTTTGTTAACAGAGGCGTTTGGGCTTGTTAACGGTTGGTGGTTATAACAGAGGCTTGTGGGCTTGTTGTTTGTCGATTAATCTAACAGAGGCTTGTGGGCTTGTTAGTTGTTGTTTTTTTTTCTTTTTTTTTGGGGGGGGGGTTTTAAGGATTTTTTTATCCTGTTGGGCGCCAGTTACGAAAAGGGTATTCACCCGTCGTTATTGAGTCACTTTAAAACAACCGTTTTGTTAATTATCGAACCTCTGAGTTTTATTGTAAAAAATTAACTAAAGCTAATTACAAAGTGCACTTATAACGAAAGCTAGCCCTAGTGCCCTAAATATGCTGAATCAGCGATCCCACGGTGTTCGCTGAAGTTCTGCAGAAGACGGGTCATTGCCCAAACTTCTGACGCTGCTGGCGCGGCTCACGTTGCATCAGTTGCGGACGCTGACCGATCCGGTCAATGACCTGTTGTTATGCAACCTGAGTCAATTGTTTAACAACTCGGGTTAATTTATATACGAAACTAGGAAACAAAGATGGGAACGCAGATATCGCAAAACGAACTAAAGCAATATTTTCAGACCCTAGCCTGTAGTTCTGAAAGTGTCGATTGGCCATACTTGAACTAGCTACTGTGCTACTTCCTACATGGGTACTTCCTTTACTGATCCTAGGGTAATCGAGCGCCAAACTACCGACTATATGGGTACTTACTCGACTGACCCTATGGTAATCGAACGCCGAACCACCTAGTACATGGCTACTTACTTGTTAGGGAAAATTAAGAACAGGGAATTTCAGTTCTACTGGATAACTTATGTATGTATTTATCTTCACAGGGTGTACAGGGTTATTTTAATATAAACGATAGTTTGCTACATACGATAATTCATTCGATTAATTCTTCTGGCAGTGTCATAAATTATTTGTAAAAATAACATTAATGTTTTAATAACATAATATAATTTTAGTTATACATGTTACATCAATGTTATATTAACATAGTATTATTGATGTAAGACATGTTATATGAATGTTACGTTAATTAATTTTATCACTGCGGACGGCAGTTCGCGTTAGTGACGAAAGCAGCACGAAGGGTGCGAAAGGCGACTAACAATATATACAGCTAAGTTGGAAAATTTGCTACGACTGTCCGATCAGATCGAGTTATATACCGATCGAAAGGCTTAGTCCTAACTTACAAAATGGCATACTAAAACTTTTGCTAATTCACCTGGGTCATGAGATACGGGGGTGTAAGTGGGAGGGGAAAAATTTATATGATCGCAGCTTGTGGAGCCGTTGGGGCTTTTACGTAAAATTTTTTATTTTTTAAATTTTATTTTTCTTATCAAAAATACGCGTCGTTTGATACCTTGATGACCCAAATCCGATAACTGGTTCAAAAGATAAATAAATTTGAAAATTTTAGTAGAATACTAAAAATGAAGTGAAAAATTAGTTTCTTTGTTTGTCTGTTTGTATCAAAGCGCTAAAAAAGCGTAGATGTTATGATGGGGACTTGTTCATTTTTGAAAATCTAGAAATGTTTGTTTTACGACTTTTTCAATTTCCCGCTAGTTTAGCGATTTCTGACAAAACGGCTCTAACGATTTTTATTAAATTTTAGTATGTTGTAGTACGCAGAATTTTGCGTTTTTTAGTATATGAAACATAAACTTTGACCAAGGGGTTTGGAAGATATTGCTTGTTAACTGAATGTATACATTTTTCTATCGGTCGAAAATCAGGTTTTAGTACGAAAAGCTTTTTGGTTGTATGAGATATCTCAAACAAACTGACACAATACGCATTTAACTTGGTTTTATATATTCTGTGCAAAGTTGGTTCAAATCGGACCACTATAACATATAGCTGTCATAGGACCGATCGGGGGAAAATGGAGTCTTAGTACGAAAAACTTTTTTGTTTTATGAGATATCTAAACCAAACTGATAAAATATGCATTTAACTTCGTTTTATATATCCTGGCCAAAGTTGGTTTAAATCGCACCACTATATCATATAGCTGTCATAGGACCGATCGGGCGAAAATCAAGTCTTTGCATAAAAAACTTTTTTTTACAAGAGATATCGTAACAAAACTAATAGAATATGCATTTAAGTTAGACTTATAGATCCTGAAGAAAGTTGGTTCTAATCGAACCACTATATCATATAACTGTCATAGGACCGATCGGGCGAAGTCTAAGTCTTAGTATGAGAAACTTTTTTTTCTCACAGTAGGTACGGGGCTTCCGACAGTAGAGTAGCAACTTAAGCGATGCGAGCAGGGGGCGGAGCCCAATACTTTTCTTTATAATTAAAAAAAATTTTTTTTTTAAATATGAAAAAATATTCAACAATGATAAATTTACAATGTCAAAAGCAAAAGCAATTGCAAAAATTTCTGATATCCCACAAAAAAAACCTCTAAACGAGGTAAAAGTCTAGTGCCGAAAGCAATTTCCAGCCCCAAAATTTCTGATATCCAATTTTGTGACGAACAAAATTGAGTTTAATATAAAAATTTTAAATAAACATATAAATTAATAAAAAGAACAATTGGCATTCGGCACTGCGCAAAAAGTAATTTGTATGTACAAAGAAGCTCACCCTTTTTGCGCACAGTGCACAAGGCCAATTGTTTTTTTTTATTAATTTATATTTTTATTTAAAATTTTTATATTAAACTCAATTTTGTTCGTCACAAAATTGGATATCAGAAATTTTGAATTGAAGTTATTTAAGTATTTATGCCACGAAGAAGTGGATAACGAGCATATAATTGTCGAGTGGGCTCGACTGTAGTCCTTTCACACATCACCGCGAGCGAAGCGAGCCGGGGGTAGATGAGCGCAGCGATCAGGAGGCGGAGCGCCCTTGTATTTTATTCGCTTCAGTAGGGACTCCTTAAATGAAATTATATGTAGGTGTAGTTAGAAGACATGGCAAACTCCCACTCCACACCGAAAGAGCTTAGCTGCCAGAAGGGTCCCGACCGCTATGCTCCCTCGACTCGGCGATCTGTGTGCACCTACTCGTTTATAATTGTGCAGAGGAGCTCGCACAATTTGTTACATACGCAGCATCAGGAACAACGTTAGGGACAATCAAGCAATAGGACTTTCAGAACCACAGGGTATTTAGGATTTACAAGAGTGCTTATTTACTGGTTCTAACGTTGCACACTGGAGCAGGCGGCCGAAAAGCGTGGCAAAAATCATTTATTCGATGAAAGCGATTTCAAAAGTAATAAATGTAATCGATAGAGAAATCTCCAGAGATTACAAATCCAAAAGATTTTTGAAATCAGGCAAAAATTATGGGCGTGACAGCTTTTCAAAGTTGAAAAATTTTTCAGTGCGCGCACAAATGAGCAAATTTTACTAAAAATGCTAACTTTAAAACAGTTTTGTTGTCAAGTTATACGGCCGATCTTTATGTTTTTGGTTTCATATGAAATGTACATTCATTTCTAAGTAAATGCCGTAGAATTTTGTTTCTTCACTTGTTGGCCTTTTATCCCAGCGATGTTTAAAAAAAGGACTAAAATTAGGCTAGTTTTTGACTTTGATGGAATAGAACAAAAATTGGACTTATTTGGACTCGATCCCACTACCACAAGAGTCTTTGTTAATCAATTCTCTAACGAAATAACCCCGGTCTTTCATGCGTCCAGCTGCGTCTGGGGAAGTTATAGGACAAAAACAGATGCAACCTCGCAAAAAAATTGTGATAGAAGAGGAAGAGCGCAGTACAATAACATACGTTTTCGACATGTCAGGCATTTTACGAGATTTTTGCAAAAAAAAAAAAAATTTTTTTTTTTTATTAGCGTAACTCAACTGTTCAAAATACCAATTATTGTTGCTTAAAATATGAAAAAAGATTAAAAAGTATGTTTTGGGCAGCAAAAATTGATTTTTTTTATAATTTTACATGAAAAATATGCACTGAAAATATATTTCAACTTTGACCGAAAACCCTGGGCCTATTAAGCAGTGCAAGCACTCATTTTAAAGCTTAAGAAGTTTTCTATCAAATGCCTTTAAAATTTTGAAAATATCTTTACCGGTTCAAAAGATATGAATGCAACGCAAAATGAGGATCTGCCCCACTGTGCGTTGCGACAAACATCGTGACTAAGTTCAAGTACATATTGGCATGCAACAAGTGTGGCTCAACTTGTTGAGTTTTTGTCATTCTAAAGTTTTTTGGTTCAATTCCCGGCTGGGACAACTTTTTTTCAGCTAAATTTTCGTTGTTTTCAAATTTTATTAAATTATTATTTATGAATGGTTTATTGCCATGTTATCACTGCGGACGGCAGTTCGCGTTAGTGACGAAAGCAGCACGAAGGGTGCGAAAGGCGACTAACTATATATACAGCTAAGTTGGAAAATTTGCTACGACTGTCCGATCAGATCGAGTTATATACCGATCGAAAGGTTTAGTCCTAACTTACAAAAATAATAAAACTTTTTCTAACCAACCTGGGTCATGAGATATGGGGGTGTAAGTGGGAGGGAAAAAATTTAAATGATTGCAGCTAATGGGGGTGTTGGGGCCTTTTGGTAAAATTTTTTATTTTTTTAAAAATTAAACTTAAAACTTAACTTACGCGTCGATTGATAGCTCAATCACCCAAATCCTTCAAAGATTTTTTAAAAATAAACCAATTGAGTCCCCAATCTAATTTTTGCTAAATTCATAATAAATCACCCCCTATTTGTGGTTTTTTTTTTTAGTTTTTGAGATGAGGCCCATATAATAGACAATTACCTTTTTTAGCTTACATTTTGGCGATTTTTGACAAAACGGCTCTAACGATTTTTATTAAATTTTAGTACTACGTATTTTTTAGTATATGAAACATAAACTTTGACCAAGGGGTTTGGAAGATATTGCCTGTTAACTGAATGTATATATTTTTCTATCGGTCGAAAATCAGGTTTTAGTAAGAAAAACTTTTTGGTTGTTTGAGATATCTCAACCAAACTGACACAATATGCATTTAACTTGGTTTTATATATTCTGTACAAAGTTGGTTCAAATCTGACCACTATAACATATAGTTGTCATAGGACCGATCGGGGAAAAATCGTGTCTTAGTATGAAAAACTTTTTTGTTTTATGAGATATCTCAACCAAACTAATTAAGTATGCATTCAACTTGGTTTTATATATCCTGGCCAAAGTTGGTTCAAATCGGACTACTATATCATATAGCTGTCACCGATCGGGCGAAAATCAAGTCTTAGTATAAAAAACTTTTTTTTCACGAGATTTCAAGATAATTATGAAATATAAGTTAGTTAAAAAATAATTGGCACTCGGCACTGGGCAAAAAGTAATTTTTATGTGCAAAGAAGCTCACCCTTTTTGCGCACAGTGCACAAGGCCAATTTTTTTTTTATTAATTTATATTTTTATTCAAAATTTTTATATTAAACTCAATTTTGTTCGCCACAAAATTGGATATCAGAAATTTTGGGGCTGGAAATTGATTTCGTCACTAGACTTTTACCTCGTGTAGAGGTTTTTTTTGTGGAATATTGAATACATGTTATGATATTCTGTATTCGGCACTGCGCAAAAAATAATTTGTATGTTCAAAGAAGCTTACTCTATTTGCGCAGATGCCAGTTTTCGTGTTTTTTTTTTTTATTTATAGTTTATTTAAAATTTTTCTTATAATCTTAATTTTGTTCGTCACAAAATTGGGTATGAAAAATTTTGTAGGTAGAATATGCTTTTGTCACTAGACCTTTTAGCTTGCTTAGAGTTTTTTTTTTTTTGTGTTTGAAAGTGTACAGTAATTTATTTTTGTCTAAAAGATGGTTATTTAAGAAAAATATAAGAAGTGCTCTTCTTTTCACACTTTAATTTGAGGGTTGGCGAGCGAAGCGAGCAATTTTATTATATCATAATTATACTACATTTTCATTAAGATTTTATAAAAATTAATTATTTTATAAAATTTCTATCAAAATCTGCTTTTGGAATAGCGATTATTAACGTGATATCAAAAACCTTGTTAGCTCAAATATTACGAATGGGACATCCGTTCATATTTTATTTTTTTTAAGTATAATATATTAAACAACAATCAAAGCTATATTAATTATTAATTTTTAGTACAGTTGGCAAATTATTGTATATTTACGTACATTAGTGTTTTCTTTCGTTTCACAATCAGTCTCTTTTTCTTTTCCCCCTTTTTATTATTTAAAACACGTTTTTAGATTCAATATACATAATTCATTTACATACAATTGTTTCTTCAGATATATGTATAAAGTCAAAAATATTAATCATAAAGTATTAATTATAGCCTTATTAATTAATGAAGTATGCCCTAGTTGACCTACAAAAAAAATATAACTTGTACACATAAGCATATGAGTCATATAGCTTATATTAAGGATTACGTTGGTTACGTTGGCAACTTTTTGAATTAGCTGGTAGCATGCACATGTGCAATAGCCAACTCTTATAAGCAGAAATTATTTACCCAAAATGTTCAAAACTCGATTTCTTGTAACTCTTTTGTCGATTGTGCCTGCATTTTGCACGTCTGAAAGCGATTTGGCAAAACTGGCATTACGGACTTCTGATACTGGTACTGTTGATATGAATATCGATTATTATAATATTCTTCTAATGTTTGAGACTTCTCAATGGAAACAATATACGGTTGCAAGTTCTGACTGTGTTCTTTAAATAGAGCTTCCATTTGCATCATACACTGCTGAAGTTGATCCTACCGATATAGAAGACTGTTAATATAATAAATAATTGGATATCGATTCAAATACAAACCTGCTCCACACTAGTTAGATCAGTTAAAAGGTTCAGCAAAAAATTAAAGTTTTGATCATTACTCAGATCCCATTTAAGTCCAGTGACTGATGCGGCAATACTTGAAGCCGCAATCGTACTTGCAGTGTAGTTAGCAAACTTGTGTTCTGTCGAATATTCAATGAAAAGAACAAATAAGATTATATTATTTTTCTTGGTAATAACAAGTAATAACAAGTCTAGCCGACTCTACAGTTATATGCTCTCTACCCAAATCTTCGCGGTGCACAGTGGGGCAATTTCTGCTTATGCTGTACAAGAATCATATTTTTTGAACCATTAAATTTATTTCAAAAATTTGAAAAGAATTTGATAAAAAACTTCTAGACTAATATTTATACTAGGAGGCTCCGTCCCCTGCTCGCTTCGCTCACCATCCCCCGGCTCGCATCGCTCCCGAAATTGTAACGTGATAAAGAGGAACACTTCTTATATTTTTCTTGAATAAACTTCTTTTACGCAAATATTATTTACCGTTGGAACACTTGTAAATTAAAAAAAACCTGGTATTTCGGACTTTCAATTTTTATCTATAAAATATGCGGCAGGGTTTTTTTTCTGTGCTTCTCATGGATCAGTAATCAGAACCTGCTAAATGACATGATATCTTCCTATACAAATGCAGCCCACCCACCGATCTCTCGCCGCCGAAATTCATTTTTAACTATTAGTGATAGGTATGCAAAGAAGCGATACTTATACAAAGTAAATATCGATATGGCGTTCAAAGCGATGTATCGATAAGCATATTAAATGCGGCATTTATTTATTAACAAATTACAAAATAATTATTAATTTAAAGAAAATTATTTTTAGTGAATATCAACTTCTTTACAGAGCCTTTAACAGTTGCCACTAAGTAAATAACATATAGAGAAGTCACCCCATACAACTGAAAGTGTCTCAGCTAAAAGCATGACGGGGTGTCCACTGGGTAATTTTTCGGTGGACGCGTCGTTTGAGGGAAATTATTTTTGGTTTCGATTCAGTTTTATCCAACTAAAACTCACAAATCTATTATGTACTTGGTAACCTGGCCATAAAATCAACAAGTCAAACAAGACTAGTGTTGGTAAACTGTTCATAATAGTGACAAGTGACAAAAGATTTAAAAAAAAAACTAGTTGAGTCCCCGAATTAATTTTTTCGGCTTAATTCATGATAAATCGGTCTCTATCTAGAATTTTTATTTTTTTATTTGATTTGGAGTTGGCCCAGTACCTGTACCAAAATGTTTACAGAACAATGTATACATAATAAAGTATTTTAATTATTTCATTCTATTAACACAGCATGTTAGCAGTAGCATTGGTATCTTTACAACAAATTTTATGTTGCAGCCCTTTGAGATTTTGTTCGAGATTTATAAAAAGAATAACAATGATAAAGCACCATAACAAACAACAACAAAAATTCAAAATATTGCAATATTTTATTTTTTATTTTAAAATATAGTAATAAAATAAAAAATATTAAAAAAAAAATTTAATTATAAAATGAAAAAAAGACATTGCCTTGTCGAGGATTGGAACCCCGGACCTTTTGCGCCTTAGTCTGCAGCACCTAGGTACTGAGGCCGTCGCCTGACCAAACGCTGCTATATGAAAATCAAAATAAACGCGAACTTTTAACTCTTTTTTGACGCACTTGCAGGACGATTTAGGAAAAATCCCGTCTTAAAAGCCGATAAATTTTTACACTTCTGTGTTCTGTTAAAATTTCAAACTTGTATCTTGAGCCGTTTGGCCGGTACAATGCTCAGTCAGTTGGACAAAAACCCTTATATATATATAGATTTTAAATTTTTATATTAAACTGAATTTTGTTGGTCACAAAATTGGATATCAGAAATTTTGGGGCTAGAAATTGCTTTCGTTAATTGACTTTTACCTCGTGCAATGGTTTTTTTTGTGGGAGTTAATCCAAATTTGGTCGGAATGCACACAACTTACTTTAATGCATATTCTACAAAAAACTTTTTCATATTAAAAGTTGATTTTGGACCGACCGGTTCTGTGTCAGCTAGTATATGATATAAGTCGACCAATTCAAAAATAAGAAAAAAAACTTGCGTTTGGTATTCAGGAACCTACATACCAAGCTTGAAGTCTCTAGCGCTCATGGTCTCTGAAATTGATGCGTTCAAGCAGACGAACAGACAGACGGACATGGCTCAATCAACTAGGCTGTTGATCCTGATCAAGAATATATATAATTGGGTGTTCTGCTTCGCCTCCTTCTGCCTGTTACATACATTAAATACATACATAAAAATATTAAAATAAAAGCAAATTAAATCACACAAAAAAATCTCTACACAAGGTAAAAGTCTAGTGGCAAAAGCATATTCCAACCCGAAAAATTTTGATATCCAATTTTGTGACAAAAAAAAAAAGTTTAATATAAAAATTTTAAATTTAAATATAAATAATTTAAATAAAATAACAAAACTTGGCATACTGCACGTTGCACAAATGCAAATTTTCGTTTTTTTTTTATAAATTTATATTTTTATTTAAAATATGAAAGTTTAAAGGTACGCCTTAGAACCCTCAAAAACGCCTTTCCAATGACATATAGGGTCACATTTGTAGCTTTTATGGTCTGGAAACTTTTGGGGCTAAAATTGGTTTTCCCGCTAAACTAGCGGTTTTCCTAAAAGTCGTAGCTTTTGTGTTGAAGTAATAACCATTGTTGCCAGAAAGTAAATTTTTGTAGCATTGCGAGCAGTTGGGATCTTTCTACAACTGTTTTTTATTATTTGTAAAATAACTATCAGGAAAATATGAAACAAAAAAATTCTGATGTCTTTCTAAGAAACTCTTCACGAGATAAAAGTCAATTGACGATGCACAAAACATTCTGATATCCAATTTGGTGACGAACAATATAAAGAGTTTGTTTTTTTTTTTGAGGTATAGAACTTCGAATTGAAATAAGACACAAGAAAATCGCTATAATGTCTATCAATTTGACTTTATTGGAAGGATAATTTTATGGCATTAATGTTTAAATATGATTTCCGGTATGCGGCTGGCTAGAATATAGCCAAGTCTAGAGGTCCAATTTTCAAGCACTTTTTCGAGCATTTAGGGCCGAGTGTTGGCAATAACACGAGGAATGTTGGCTTCCAAGTCCCCTAAAGTTTGTGGTTTTTTGGCATAGACGAAAGATTTCAAATATCCCCAAAGAAAATAATCCAATGGTGTCAAATCACACGATCTTGGTAGCCAATAGACAGGTCCATATCCATTAACGGTAACTAACTCTTTAGCATCATTTCGGAGGAGTATGCCCAATGACTTCACCAGCCCATATTTTCGAAATGAATTTGTACAATTTGCAAGCGTTGTTCTTTTGTCAATCTGTTCATGATAAAATGGCAAACCAAACTGAACACTAATGACATTAGAGTTGCCACATTGAGCAAAAAAATGTCAGCATTACCTCTAAAAAAACACCCTTTACATAAATTATATATATAATAATATAATTTATATTTAAAATCAATGCGGCATTAACATCAATTTTTTTTGGAAATTTTAAAATTTTCTTTACCATATGCTATAAATAGATGTCCACCTTAAATGAAATGATTTTAAAAAAAATTTTCGCCAACCCCTGGTGTTTGGCAGCCTTTTAAAATCAGCTGTTCGCTCTGAGGTGCGTTTGCCATAATTTAGCTTGAATACTTTGCGAATGTTTGAATATCAGCCATTTGCAAAATACTGTCTATTAGACTAATAAGACAGTCACACAAATTACTATATGGATTTTGCGGCGCTGAATCCGAGTTCGAAGTTAATTTTATTCCAGCACGTCAGAAATAATCCAAACGTTTTTGAAAGATTCATCACACTCGGTTTAAACTCGTTACCCGGGGGTTTTTGGGGTCGCTGATCACGAATATGAGTTCAATTTTTAGAAATTTAAAATGGATCCAATATGGCGAACACTTTTATGAAAAATTCATCGGATTCGTGTAAAGCTCATTACACGGGGGTTTTTGGGGTCGCTGATCACAAAATTGATCGGACTCGCTTGAAACTCGTTACCCGTGGGTTTTCGGGACATAGTGAAACCTCCAGATCAAAACATCACTTTTTTTTTTTGGTGCTGGGTAATTCATATGCAGAATATAAATCAAAGTATGTATAATATAGTTTCGTAGAGTAGATCTAGAAAGATTGCGACGGATGACAAAAACTGCTAGTGTGGTTGTGAACCAAATTCCGTCAGTATCTAAAGACCAACTAAATGCAAATTCTATCAGCTTAGTTACGATATCTCATGAAACATAAAAATTGTTCATACCAAAGCTTAATTTATTACCGATCGGTCCAAACGGAGCAAAAAACGAAACAAATTAGCAAATGGGTAATAGAGCCTATTAGATTCGTGACAATTATTGTACACTACTTTGAACACCTTTATTTCCGAGACTATAAAAGTTAGAGCTACCAAATTTGGTGACAATACTCCGAATTTGTTGACCTATATCAAGTTTATATTTAATTTGGCACGCCCACTTTCGCGCACGTAAATTATATAAAATGTAAAAAAAAGAGCAATTTTAAAACTACTGACTTGGCACGCAGGATGGGGAGACGAGTTCTGAGGTGTGCTGAAAATTTAATCGAGATCGGTTAACCCGAATCGTCTTGAACAACTTCTTGTCGAGTTTCTTCATGAAACTTTTTAGAACCGATAAATTAAAGGTCTCTGAATCCGAAAAAGACATTCTTTTTGTTTGGCCTTGTCAGGATAATCGACAGGACCATTTTTTCGGCTGTTACCATATGGTAACGCTGGGAATAACAGGGTACAGAGTTTCTTAATACTACAATAATACCCGAATATTTGTGAAAAAGTCTAATAAACACAGCTTTATCCAACAGGAGGGCTCTTCCTTTATATATTTGATATAATTTGGCTCATATCGAGGAACTATATCATAAGATAAATGCACTGTCATTGGAACAATCAGGGTCAAACTCACCTTCAGTATGGAAAATTTTTTTGTTTTTTCGGAAATATCTCTGCCAAACTCACACAATATGCATTTAAGTTAGTTTTATACATCCTGGCCAAATTTGGCTAAAATCGGCTTATTATATTTTATAGCTACCATAGGAACAATCATGTTTTATAAGCAAAACAGTACCGAAGCTCGATTAAAATGTATAGAAAAAATCTGTACCTTCTACTTTCCAACGTTACCATATAGTAACAAGAAAATAAAAAGCGTAAATTCACAAAAAAAAAGTATTTTTCTCCGAATTTTGTTCCATAATTAAAGAGCACTCTTTTATCTTTCTAATGATGTGTGAATAGCAGTACTAAAATTAGTTTAACGATTTCCATTTACTTGCGACGAATTGTCAAATGCAGTTTTTTTCACTATAAAATATAGGAAGCGACTTAAAGCGCTCTTTATGATTAGCTGGCTTCAAGAGATTGTTTCAATCAGTATTTGGTCGGTTAGAGACAACAAATTACTCTAAGATTATCATATTAAAGTTAATCTAACGTTAAATTTTTGCCTAAAAATTAAGTTTTAGTAAATGCCCATTGCTTGTTCCCATATGGTAACGCTGGGAATATTCGGGTTAATAAATATAAAAGATATTTGGGGAAATATGATATATGGAGGTCATATAGTCACCTTGATCTTAGAAACTATAAGAGCTAGAGCTACCGAATTCGGTGACTGTACTGCTATGTTGCGCACGCAGATCAAGTTTGCTTTAGAATTTTATCACGTCCCCAATTTTCCTGTAATCGACAAAATACTAAAATAGTCAATTACAAGACCAATTTAATAGGTAGAGATTCAGCACACGTATAGATTACCATCTCTATGATGTATGCTGACAATTTTTTGTGATCGAATAATAACAACGAATACATTAAGCAAATAAGTTTCGCTTTGAACGCACAGTCTGGAGGGGTGGGGGTAACAGCAGGTACACATGTTATATTAATCTTATTATAACATAATATAATTTTAGTTATACATGTTACATGAATGTTATATTAACATAGTATAATTTATGTTAGACATGTTATATGCATGTTTTGGTAATTTATTTTATGTTAATATACATTTCTACTGTTAATTTAATTGTTCATTAAATTATGTTGATCTATAAATGCTAAATTTGCATATATTTATGTATGTTTGATGACTAGTATGTAAAATTTTCATTTATTTTAACATTTTTAAAGTTAAAGGTGTCAATTAAATGATACCTCTGTACGAAATTAAGTTTTTTAAGTATTTATTTATTTAATTAATGGTCATTAAATCTAACTGCCACGAAGAAGTGGGTAGCGAGCATATAACTTTCGAGTGGGCTCAACTGTAGTCCATTCACACATCACCACGCGCGAAGTGACAAGGGGCGAAGCCCTTTTGTTAGTTATATGTAGTACATCCCAGTTAATGTTTCAATTAATTCTGATTGTTAGCTATTTAGTGCTAATAATAAAGATAGTTTATTAACAGAGTTGTCCTTTTCTGTAATACTACAGTTACCACTGAAAGCAAGGTGTGAGGTAAGAGTCGCCCCTGCCGAGCATGGCCTGATCTACTGACAGGTTTAAAGAAACAGTGGACATGTATGAAAGAAGAGGCACAAATAAGATGACAAGTGACAAAACATTCTTTTCGGTTGTGCAATTCATAGAGTGCAGACGTGTTTTCGAGACAGTCGAAATACAATAACTAGAGTGAACAATAATTCTCAGGACTTGCTGTGCTTTCAGCCACTCTGACATCAGAAGTGGGATCAGACGTTGCCTCTCCACAAGGATATTCTGACAACGCAAGGCGTAAAATTCTAGAATCTCAATGTCGCAATTTTCTTGGGATTATTAGGGATTATTACCCAATGCAAGTGACCAATGCTGTCTTATCTTCCAAGAAAAGCATCACGTTGCCGAACTTCAACCCAGACATGACTGGCGCAGACGCTGCTGGCTGGTGCAAAACGGTGAACATTATCATTAGCGAAAATACACTGGAGGGCCGTGCACTTGTGATCGCGAATCGCCATGGCTTTCGCAAAATTTGTTACCCTGCGATAAAATGGCCAGATTTCAAGGAATTGTTCTTGCAACGCTTCGTGGGAATAGAGACGTCAGCGGCAATTTTGAAGAATATTTTTAATGGCAGAGCGAATCCTGGCGAATGTCTCTCTGTAAATGGCCCGCATACACAGAGATGTCTTGTAACATCACTGTTGTCCAAATGGACGACATCAAACATAGAAGAAATAGCTGCCTCGGTTGTTCACAAATGGATTTAAGTGTGCGACGCATGATATCAACCACAAACATTAAAGGCTAAGACGAGATGTAACAACACTTGAAAGCCTATGCTTTTCGGAAAGCCAACAAAAGTCTCAAGACAAGCAACCCATTTAAACCTGACCGAAAGAGATCGAAAGCCCCGTACAGCGTCAAATGTCACAATTGTGGAAATCTTGGACATAAGATGGCCGAATGTCGCAAAAGAAAATTTGAAGAGAGATTCCGAACAAGTAAGAGCTTGTCGAACAGCAAATCATCAGGACTGGGATTTGGAGTTTCTATTGAGATTGATAAGTTTGAAATGTACAAAAACAAACCGTTTAATGCGCTAATAAAAGTGCCAAATATGAGTTACATTGAGTATTTAAATAATGATAATACCTTACAGAAAAGTCTAGTCTGAAAGAAATAATGCAAAACTATTCCAAAAAGTTAATTGAGTAACAACAGGTGAACTTAAAATCTGCCTCTTGGACTCAAATAAAACCATACAAGGACGTCCGTATGGGTTGAGCATAGGAGAGAAGAAACTTGTGAGAAATAAAATATTTGAATTATTGAAATGTCATGCGTCCGAGCTGCTCCCCAAGTCCAATGTTAATGGTTCTGAAAAAAAACGGAAATCATCGGCTATGTGTCGACCGTGAACTGAATGCCAATACCGTCGCTGACAAGTATCCGCTCCCTTTAATTGCTGATCAAATAGACAAATAGCTTGAAGGCAAATATTTTTCTACCTTAGACATGGCAAGTGGCTTTTACCAAGTACCTATACACACTGATTTCATTGAACGGACTGCTATGTCACGTCAGAAGGACAATATAAATTTCTAGGTATGACTTTTGGATTGAAAAATGCATCTTCAGTCTTTCAGCTCGCAATTATAGGAGCATTAGATTAAGTTTGCCATTGTATACATAGATGACATATTAATTGTGGCAAAGACAAAGGAGGAAGCTAATGAAAGGGTAGAGATGGTCTTAGAAATATTATTTCGATGTGGATTCTCTTTTAACATATCAAAATGCACATTTTTAAAAACAAGCGTAGAATACCTCAGAACAGATGAAAGTGTTGTATAATCTAATCTCAATAAATAACGATTTCGTCTCGAAACGAGAATATGAGCATTATCGCCAGAAGATTCTTGCAATATTGACTAATGACCAAGTGCTAACCATTTTTGATCCAACAAAGGCAATTAAATTGCACACGGATGCAAGCTCCATTGGATATGGTGGTTTTTTATTACACAAAATAGAAAATAGACCCAGAGTCATAAAATACTGCAGCAAAATACCATTCATACGAGCTCGAAACGCATGTAGCTTTCACATCTCCATTTTAAATTTTTTATATTAAACTTTATTTTTTTCGTCACAAAATCGAATATCAGAAATTTTTGGGGCTAGAAATTGCTTTTGTCATTATACTTTTACCTAGTGTAGAGGTTTATTTGTGAAATATCAGAAATTTTTGCAATTGCAAAAATGGAATTGTAACTTTACCATTAATGAATCTCTTTTATATAAAAAAAATTTTTCTTTAACTATGAAGACCCCATACTTACAATGAAAAAAAAGTTTTCATACTAAGACTTGAATTTCGCCCGATCGATCTTATGACAGCTATATGATATCACTGCGGACGGCAGTTCGCGTTAGTGACGAAAGCAGCACGAAGGGTGCGAAAGGCGACTAACAATATATACAGCTAAGTTGGAAAATTTGCTACGACTGTTCGATCCGATCGAGTTATATACCGTTCGAAAGGTTTAGTCCTAACTTACAAAATGGCATACTAAAACTTTTGCTAATTCACCTGGGTCATGAGATACGGGGGTGTAAGTGGGAGGGGAAAAATTTATATGATCGCAGCTTATGGAGCCGTTGGGGCTTTTACGTAAAATTTTTTATTTTTTTAAAATTTTTATCAAAAATACGCGTCGTTTGATACCTTGATGACCCAAATCCGATAACTGGTTCAAAAGATAAATAAATTTGAAAATTTTAGTAGAATACTAAAAATGAAGTGAAAAATTAGTTTCTTTGTTTGTCTGTTTGTCTGTTTGTCTGTTTGTATCAAAGCGCTAAAAAAGCGTAGATGTTATGATGGGGATTTGTTCATTTTTGAAAATCTAGAAATGTTTGTTTTACGACTTTTTCAATTTCCCGCTAGTTTAGCGGGAAATCGCTAAATCCCGCTAAATTTGAAACCTCACCAGTTTCCATACCATAGAAGCTATAGATATGTTCTGGGTATCATTGGAAAGGTGTGCTTGAGGGCTTTTAGGCGTACCTTTAATTTTTCTAAAGTACTCAGGTAACATTTTACAGGTGAAATAAAGTTTTTTAGCTTACATTTTGGCGATTTCTGACAAAACGGCTCTAACGATTTTTATTAAATTTTAGTATGTTGTAGTACGTAGAATTGCGTTTTTTAGTATATGAAACATAAACTTTGACCGAGGGGTTTGGAAGATATAGCTTGTTAACTGAATGTATACATTTTTCTATCGGTCGAAAACCAGGTTTTAGTACGAAAAACTTTTTTGTTTTTTGAGACTTCGTAACCAAACTGATAGAATGTGTATCTAACTTGGTTTTATACATCCTGTCCAAAGTTGGTTCAAATCGGACCACTATAACATATAGCTGTCATAGGACCGATCGGGCGAAAATCAAGTCTTAGTATGAAAAACTTTTTGGTTTTTTGAGACTTCGTAACCAAACTGATAGAATATGTATCTAACTTGGTTTTATACATCCTGTCCAAAGTTGGTTCAAATCGGACCACTATAACATATAGCTGTCATAGGACCGATCGGGGGAAAATGGAGTCTTAGTACGAAAAACTTTTTTGTTTTATGAGATATCTCAACCAAACTGATAAAATATTCATTTAACTTCGTTTTATATATCCTGGCCAAAGTTGGTTCAAATCGGACCACTATATCATATAGCTGTCATAGGACCGATCGGGCGAAAATCAAGTCTTAGTACGAAAAACTTTTTTGTTTTATGAGATATTTCAACCAAACTGATAGAATATGTATCTAACTTGGTTTTATACATCCTGTCCAAAGTTGGTTCAAATCGGACCACTATAACATATAGCTGTCATAGGACCGATCGGGGGAAAATCAAGTCTTAGTATAAAAAACTTTTTTGTTTTTTGAGACTTCGTAACCAAACTGATAGAATATGTATCTAACTTGGTTTTATACATCCTGTCCAAAGTTGGTTCAAATCGGACCACTATAACATATAGCTGTCATAGGACCGATCGGGGGAAAATAGAGTCTTAGTACGAAAAACTTTTTTGTTTTATGAGATATCTCAACCAAACTAATTAAGTATGCATTCAACTTGGTTTTATATATCCTGGCCAAAGTTGGTTCAAATCGGACTACTATATCATATAGCTGTCACCGATCGGGCGAAAATCAAGTCTTAGTATAAAAAACTTTTTTTTCACGAGATTTCAAGATATTTATGAAATATAAGTTAATTAAAAAATAATTGGCACTCGGCACTGGGCAAAAAGTAATTTGTATGTACAAAGAAGCTCACCCTTTCTGCGCACAGTGCACAAGGCCAATTTTTTTTTTTTATTAATTTATATGTTTATTTAAAATTTTTATATTAAGCTCAATTCTGTTCGTCACAAAATTGGATATCAGAAATTTTGGGGCAGGAAATTGCTTTCGTCACTAGGCTTTTACCTCGTTTAGAGGTTTTTTTTGTGGGATATGATAGGTTCGATTAGAACCAAATTTGGTCAGGTTTTATAAGTCTAACTTAAACGTATATTCTATTAGTTTGGTTACGATATCACGAAAAACAAAAAAGTTTTTCATACTAAGACTTAATATTGGACCGATCGGTCCTATGAAAGCTATATGATATAGTGGGCTGATTTAAACCAACTTTGGTAAGGATATAAAACCAAGTTAAATGCATATTGCTTTAGTTTGGTTAAGCTTTCTCATAAAACAAAAAATTTTTCATAATAGAACTTTATTTTCGCCCGATTGGTCCTATGACAGTTATTTGAGATAGTGGTCCGATATGTTGGTTCATGATGTATAAAACTAACTTAAATGCATATTCTATCAATTTAGTTTAAAATATTTCATATAACAAAAAAGGTTTTCATACTAAAACCAAATTTTGACCCGATCGGTCCTATGACAGCTACATGATATAGTGCTCCGATTAAAGCTAACTTTGGTCAGAATATATATAAAACCAATGTAAATGCATTTTGTATCAGTTTGGTTGAGATATCTCATAAAACCAAAAAGTTTTTTGTACTAAAACGTGATTTTTTGACCGATAAATAAATGTATATATTTAGTTAAAAAGTAAAATCTTTCAAGCCCCTCATCCCAAATTTTTTTCCATATACCAAAAAACGTTCTACAACATACTCGAAAGGTTTTGTTAGTCATTATTTGAGTTAGTACTAAATCATTCTATCGACATATAAATCGATCTAATCGGAGAGTCGTAGAAAATTTCCATATCTATCTATATAAATTTTTTCGTCTAGTACACTCATGCATTTACTCACTCACTCATGTATCAGGCCAAACTGTACGAGATACTAGATTGAAATTTTAGGGACAGCACAGATATGACAAATTCATCGGGAGATAAGGCGGCCTTTTGAAAAATTCGACCTGCAAGTATGTCAAAGTCAGGACCAAAGTTCGCGTTTAGTTTGATTTACATATACAAGCGTTTGGTCAGTCAACAGTCCTAGTAGTTAGGTAGTGTAGAGGATGGTGTCATAGACTTACGCGCACGGAGTCCCGAGTTTGAACACATACCGAAAAATACTTAATTTTTAGTTTTTCCTTTCATTTTATCAACATTTTTATAAATTTTACGATAGTTAGCAATTTGGTCAAAATCGGGTTACTATATCATATATCTGTCATAGGAATCCATCGGGTTCATATTAATCTTCAACCAAGCTCACAGATTCGCTTTTGCACGCCAAATCTCAATATTTTTTGCCAAATCTAGAATTTTCTCACTGCGCTTCTTCCTGCGATTTTCCCAAAAACCTGGCTGTCTCATCGGTTCTCAGGGTGGAGTCCCATCCCTGGCCCAAACAATCGATTACACCATCGATACACAAACAGCTGTGGGGAACATAACTACACAGCACTACGACAAAAGACGACGGAAATCCACAACATAAACAACAAAACCGGCAATAAACTACAAAACGGTAAGTAAACAAACAAACATTCACAAAACCTAACACTGATCCACCTCTCGTCCAAACAGGATCCCGGTTCTGGACCCAGGCGTACCCATCCCGCCTGAGATGGACACCTTAACTCCATCTCCTTCATGTTGTCCACCAAATGGTCCTTTCTTCAACCGGTGTTGACCTCCATGTCTTTCCCTCCCCCTATATCATCAATAATCACTCGAACTTCATATTCAGGTGAGTATAATTTCGGATTTCTTAATATGTATACATTGTATTTCGAAAATTCTTAATCTCTTACATCTTTTATATGTCAGGTATGTACCATTCTTCCTTGCTACACGAAACAACAGACGAGGAACGAAACATTGCCATCAACATGAATAATGGATTGTATATATATATGTATTTGTATATATATGTGTGTATACCGGAAAGAGTGATAATTTAATATGATCGGGATTAGTTTGTGATTATATGTAAATGTGAATATTTATCGCTTAATGACTACCTTGCCTACCTAAAGTGCTCTCTGGGTAGGGTTAAGGAGCGTTATATGATTATGGGCATGTATGTATATATATATATATATATTATATATATATATATATATATATATATAGGTATACAATATCTATTGTATTTTGTTGAGTGAATTTATAATGTTATTGTTTTTGTGTTGTTCCTAAACTGTTTGTCGCGTTTGTTTTACTTTGAACATTTCATTTAATATTTTTCATTTTCTTTAACTTTATCTTTTATATTGATTCTACTTTACTTTTCTTTTACTTAAATAAGATCGTGATTTTTATTTAATTTAATTATATTATAATCTCATTTTAAATAAGTTTTAATTTAAGTATTTTTAAATATTAATTTAAAATTTTTTCTTTTGTTCGACTTTTATATTCTTTCTTCTATGTATATTATTTTATTTTCTTCTAAAGCGTTTTTCAGTAAGAGCGCTTCCACTTTTTTTTTGAATAAAACACAAACGGTTTGACTTTTTTAACTAATTTTTTTATTATCGAGTTTGAACATGTACATTTTAGTATGAAATTCGATTTCTTTTGCATGACCACCGCGTGCACGTTTTACGAAGTCCAATCCTTGAACCCAATTTTCGACCACTCTTTTGCATATATCGGCCGAAATTCCAGCAATTTCGGGTTCGATATAGATAGCTATATCGTTTAAGTACATAACACAATACATAAATATAAAACAAAATAAATCGACAAAGCCGATAATTAATCAAATACAACAACAAAATCATCGAGCTGACACAAACGATAAAACATGAACATAAATATTTTTTATAAATATTACATTTTATTTTCTATTTGGTGACTTTGATGTCTTCCTTGTGAAGCGGCATGACCTTTAGTATGAAATTTTTTTTGTAATTTTTGAAATATCTTAACCAATCTCACACAATATCAATTTATTGTTATTTTACACACTTTGACCATTATTGATTTAAATCGGTCTACTATATCATATAGCTGCCATCGTTCCAATGATAACTATAGGATATAGTCAACCGATTTGAACCAACTTGGTTCATAATGTGTAAGACAATAACAAATTCAAATTCTGTGAGTTTGGTTAGGATATCAAAAAACACAAAGCGTTATTAATGCAGCTATGCAAATAAAAGACAAAACAAAATGTAATAGATTTTTTCGACTTTCCTCGAATTTTAAAGTAAAAATAAGAAAAAAGTGGGCGCACCTCTGAAAAAAATAATAAAAAAGCCAGGTTTTTAAAAAATTCTAAAAAAAAACCTCACAATAAAAAATAATGTTTTTCGTCTTTTGGGACCCCAAATCTATCAAAAAAATAGGTTTGGTTCTTGTAATTTTTTGGTTGTTGCCTAGTGTTATTCTATTCTCATTCAAAAAATTGTGTATGATAATTTACTTATTACATTCAGCAGGAAGTTTTCAAATATATAAATAAGAAGGTATCATGTCATTTGGCAGGTACTGATTACTGATCTATCAAAAGTATAGAAGGGATAACTGTTAAACAAAAATCTGCCGAATAAGCTCGATGTTGAAAAAACGGCCCTTTACTCTTAAATGACAAAAACTGCAGTGGAAATGCCTTCACTTTAAAATTTTTTTACTTTTATACGTTTATTCTATTCTGACATACAAATACATTATTATGATCGGATTTCAGAATCAATAATTTTGTGTGATGCCCGTGTTACAAAATATTTTATAAATAAAAAATGAGTGTCTGAAGTATCCGGTTGTGCTTAGTAACAAGTGTCCCAACTATTGAAGTAGAACTGTAAATTATATTTGCGTAAAGCAGGCCATCCACAGTCCAATTTGTTAGACGAACTGTTCGTCGAACAAGAATTACATTTGCCCACTAACTATTTCAAACATTGCTTGCAAACATCATTTGTAGAAAGTTTTCACAGAGTAAACATGTCATCTGATAACGATACAATAATTGCCTTGATGGCGATACATATTTATTCCATCAAGTGAGGACTCCTGGTCATACAGAAAATTTAGCTAATGGAAGTACCAGATGTTTGGCTTATAAATATCGTCCACTCCAGCGCCAGATCTTTCGCACCTCTTTTTTTTTTTTGAAGCTCGCGTCTGTATGATGCACGCAGGGAATTCACCTTTTTTTTAACAGCCTCAACGGTTGCCTCTTCATCGACTTCTTTGTATTTATTTAATAATAAGTACCACGATTTGGTTCGCATATTCTTGTTTTTGTATGCCTCGCTTTTTGCTTGCCACAGTGCTGGCTCATTTTGCAGACAATAATTGAATTCTAGCAAAAATTGCTTCGACATTTTTGACATGTGTTTACGCTAAGAAAATTTTTGACAAATGATGTTTGTGCCAACATTGCCATCCATTATCGAATTGTTGAATCGAACACATGAAAAATAGAATCAGTTCTATTTTTCTCGAACAAAACAAGCAACACAATATTTGAAAACGAACACTACCACCAATGACGAATATTTAGTCGAATCAAACACGTTCGTCAAACAAATTCGACTGTGGATGGCCTGCTTAAAACAAGTTTAAGAAATGCAGCAAATCACCAATGATTCTGATAATAGCGATCAAGAATCATTCAGACAAGGCTACGAGACTAATTTAATTATTAATAAGGGCTCAAGAAAAGATATGGTCAACGCCACAATAAATGGATGTAACATTAAAATGGAAGTGGATACTGGCGCTCCATGCGGAATCATAAGCAAAGCTACATTCGATCAAATGAAGTACACAGGCAGTCTTCAAAGAACAAGCAGACAGTTTACTAGTTATACTGACCATAGAATTCCATGTGTGGGCAGAGCACCGTAACACGTTTCTCTATCGATAAAGTCACACGCAAGCTTAATGTATATGTTATGGAAGGCAACTACGATTTGCTAGTGGGGCGAGAATGAATCACTCACTTCGCTACTAAAATTAATTGGGAGACCTTATTTGCAGCAAACGAGCAAATCAAAGTAGTTAAAGTTTCTATACCCAATCTTCAATCCAACGAGCAACGACGAATGCAAAGCATCCTCACAAAGTACGACAACATATTTAGCGAGCAACCAGGAAAACTCGCAGGAACTCCAGTTTCACTTTATTGAAAGCCCCTGGCTACACCACTCTTTTGCAAGGCCAGACCAATTCCATTAGCGCTGAGAAAAATAGATTTGAAAATAGCGGCGGAGCTATATGAGAGAATCGAATACTCAGAGTGAGCATCACTAACACACATTGTGACCAAAAAGAATGGAAAAATCTGAATCCCAGCTTAAACTACAAGCCAACAAGATGAACGTCCCATTCCTAAGGTAGAAGATCTACCTAACAAAATGAATAACACTAGATTGTTTTGCCATCTAGACATAACAGAGGCATACTCTCACCTTACGATCGATAGTGAATTCGCAAAGGCGCACACTGGGACAATCTCTCATTTTGCTGTACGAAAATCATATCTTTTGAACCAATTAAGATATTTCAAAAATTTAAAAAGCATCTGATAAAAAACTTCTTAAGCTTTAAAATGAATGTTTGCACTGCGACATAGGCTCACAAGTTGAATAAGGATTGTCGGTCAAAGTTGAAAAATATTTTCAGTGCATATTTAAAATGTAAAATTATAAAAAAATCAATTTTTTGCTGCCCAAAATATACATTTTAATCTTTTTTCATCTTTGAGGCAACAATAATTGGTATTTTAAATAATTTAGTTACGTTTATTGAAAAAAAACTATTTTTTTTTTAAATAATTTTGTACGATGCCTGGCATAGCGGAAACGTATGTAATTGTACTGCGGTCTTCCTCTTCTATCACCATTTTTTTGCGAGGTTGCATCAGTTTTTGTCCTATAACTTACTTAGACGCAGCTGGACGCAAGAAAGACCGGGGTTATTTAGTTAGAGAAGTGATTACCGAAGACTCCTGTAGTAGTGGGATGGAGTTGAAAGGAGTCCATTAGAAGTTCTATTCCATTAAAAATTTGCACATTTCTGCACGCACTGAAAAATTTGTCAACTATGAAAGGCTTGCACGCCCACAATTTTTACCTGATTTTAAAAATCTATTGAATTTGTAATCCTTGAAGATTTCTCTATCGAATGCATTTATTACTTTTGAAATCGCTTTCGTCGAAAAAATGATTGAAGTACAGTCCCCAACCCCCTCTGTCCCACTGTGAGCCGTTAACATTGAATACTCCTACTCATGGACTCATACGACCAACGCGTGCGGTATTCGGCGCGGACAACATACCAGCAATATGGCAAAAGCACATAGAGAATATCCTTAAGGATCTACCTAACGTTTGCAGCTTCTTCGATGAAATCCTGATCTATGCTGAAGACTTCGAAAAACTTTTAGAGGTACTTGAAAATACCCTTAAGTTTAAAGAGTCATGGACTACGCCTTATTCATCAATAGAATTTCTGGGTCAAAAAATCAATTCCAAGGGAATTCACAAATCGGACACGCACATCAAAGCGATTCTACAAGCACCAAAGCCATCGGTTGAGGAGATGCAACTGTTTTTGGGTAAAGCATGCTACTACAATTTATTTATATCAAAATTATCAACGCGAAGCAAGCCGTTGAAGGAGAAATTCGAATTGACACCGAAAGCTAATTAGGCATACGCTGATAAAGAGAGCGTTGACATCGTCTGAAGTTTTAATGTCGTACGATCCCTCACTTGAATTACTATTTGCTACAGATGCGAGCACAACTGGATTGGGACAAGAGCGTCCCATCGAAAATGCATGTCGCACATTAAGAAGCATAGAGCAAAAGTACCCACAAATAGACAAGGAGGCGTTGGCAATCATAAAGAAATTTTTTTTATACCTGTATGCACGGCACTGGACCCTGATTACTGATCACAAACCACTCTATCAGATTCTATATCCACAAAGGCGCTACCAGTATTGTGCATCAGACGCATGGCAAATTATTCAGTTTTTTTAGCCAATTTTCATTTTGATGTAACCTTTAAGCCAAGTTAAGAAAACGCTAATGCAGACTATTGGTTTTGAGCCTTCATTCCACAAACCATCAATAATGTGAAGGCAAAAGGCCAGGATGGCAACGAATGGCTCCACGACGAGTTCGACTCATTCATTGTTGAGAAAATTCAGCAGCTACCACTACAAGCACCTAAAATTGCTAAGAAAACAAGAATCGATGATCAACTGGAGATAATCACGAGACTTCTCTGCCAGCATTTTATGAAATTTCTGAACAAATTTGAGTCCTTTTCGAGTCCCCTTTCAGATCAAAACTAGTGGGCCGGTGCTACAGTCGAGCATACTCGACAGTCGGAGACCCCGTACTTACTAAGGAAAAAACTTATAATGAAAAAAAAACTAAAAATAATTTAGGTAACTTAAATGCATATTCTATCAGGTACGATGTCTCATGAAACATACTAAGACTTAATTTTCGCCCGATCGGTTCTATGAGAGCTATATGATATAGTGGTCCGATTTGAACCAACTTTGGACAGGATATATAAAACCAAGTTTTACACATATTCTATAAGTTTGGTTACGATATCCCATAAAACAAATTTTTTCATACTAAGGCTTGATTTTCGCCCGATCGGTCCTATGACAGCTCTAGGATATAGTGGACCGATTTGAACAAACTTTAGTAAGGATGTATAAGACTAACTTAAATGCATATTCTATAAGTTTGGTTACGATATCTAATAAAACGAAAAAGTTTTTCATACTAAGACTCGATTTTCGCCCGATCGATCCTATGTCAGCTATATGTTATAGTTTTACACATATTCTATAAGTTTGGTTAAGATATCCCATACAACAAATTTTTTCATACTAAGGCTTGATTTTCGCCCGATCGGTCCTATGACAGCTATAGGATATAGTGGACCGATTTGAACAAACTTTAGTAAGGATGTATAAGACTAACTTAAATGCATATTCTATAAGTTTGGTTACGATATCTAATAAAACGAAAAAGTTTTTCATACTAAGACTCGATTTTCGCCCGATCGATCCTATGACAGCTATATGTTATAGTGGTCCGATTTTCACCAACTTTGGACAGAATATATAAAACTAAGTTTAATGTATATTCTATACGTTTGGTTACGATTTCTCATAAAATAAAAAAGTTTTTCATACTAAGGCTTGATTTTCGCCCGATCGGTCCTATGACAGCTATAGGATATAGTGGACCGATTTGAACAAACTTTGTTAAGGATGTATAAGACTAACATAAATGCATATTCTATAAGTTTGGTTACGATATCCCATAAAACAAAAATTTTTTCATACTAAGGCTTGATTTTCGCCCGATCGATCCTATGGGCGCTATATGATATAGTGGTCCGATCCAAAAAAGAAACAAACTTAACCTGCCTGCAATATAGAGGAATTTACATGCCAAAGTTGGTGTCACTAGCCGAATTTTAAAACAAACTTGATCTGCCTGCAGTATAGACAGACAGACAGACAGACAGACATTGCTATATCGACTCGGCTATTGATGATGATCAAGAATATATATACATAATGAGGTCTGCCACGCCTCCTTCTGCGTGTTACGCACATATTCGGTAAAACAAAGCCAATAGACACCTGTACTTTTTTTAAGTACGGGGTCTAAAAAGCATAATTGCGCTCATTTTTTGATTATAAATGCTACTCTTGTCGGGGGAAATCGGTTGGTTAACCGCGACAGTTGTAGAAGAGTCTTCTGTAGCTCGATTTTCTAACAATAAACGACTCTTTTTCGAGTAATATTTCAATCGAATTTCGCTCGTTTTGGAGTAATATTACCAATAATATGCGACTCTTTTTCGAGTAATATTTCAAAACAAATGCGATCCAAAATAGAAGAAAAATTCAATTGATAATAATATATATTTTTTCATAAAATTGGCATATATTAATTTTTAACAAATGATATAAATAATCTCACATCCTTTCATAGTTGATATGCTATGTACATCTGTACAAATTTTACAAAATATTTAACTTAATAAATAATGTATATATGTAAGTAGATATGTTACGAATTATGTACATTAACCAAAAATAAGTAAATAAAAACAAAAAATGCACATGTTTTAAAAATTATTTGACATGAATAATAAGGTATGTACATGCTACAAATTACTATTTTAACCCCTTTTCCTCCTTTTCATACGAAATAGTAATATGTGGCAATTTTCAAACAATCATTAAAACAAAACAAAAAACGTTTAATTTATGGATAGATTTAACTTTAAATGTTATCAAAATAAGTATGCCGACCAGTGTATTTGAGTTATTCAAAATTTAACAAATTTTATCAAAATAAAAACAATTATTCTACGCGTTTTCTTTTTGTCATTCGATCTTTAGCGTGCACAAAAAACTTTTGTAGAACTGCGTTCATGTCCTTGTCCGTGCAATTGTATTTTGTGTGGCAAATATCTAAGAGAAGAAAAATAGTTAAATTATTGTCTCCATATCATAAGTAAATTCTAACTTTTGAATAATTGTGATGAGGAAGCACTTTTCGGTGCTTGGTTTAGAACGGGTCCCCTTCCAGCTATAAGAAGTAGCCAATTTGTCAGAAAATACTTTTCTAATGGCAGCTCTAATAAATTGGGTGGATTTTTCTCCACCTGTTTTTCCTATAAATTGTTTCTAAAAATATGTACAATTTGTAAACAAATTGAAAGATGATCCAAGAGAATCCTCAAAGCCAAAGATAATTTTAAAAAGTGCGCATATCTTTCTGTGCTAAGTACTTTATTTAATATAAAAGGCCCAGTATACAGCAAAAATTGACGTAGGTCTGTTGCCTTCCATCTACCGAGATCCTTTAAGTTTTGAGGTTTTCTTTTAAAATCCCTGGTTACGTTATTTCTATTAAAATGCAACTCATTTTAAATAGATTTTATTTTCCACGAAACTAAAGAAAAATCCTCACCCTTTTTTTTTTTGTCCATGCATTTAACAATGTCCGCATTACGCCTAAGCATACAACGTGCATATAATCAAGGGAACACTGTGACACAATATCTATAATAAGCATTTCTAAAGGAGACTGCGTTAAATGATGTTCTGGCTGAGATCGATTTCTGAACGAATAATTGGTTCTAGCCAAAAACTCGTATTCTGGTGGGAAAATAAGACGATGTTTAAGCATTTGCCCTTTTTGTGTCACTGTCCACAAGAGAAGTACCCGCTATGACGCTTTGTTCCCAAAATATAGGACTTTGCCGGTGCATTCATTACAAAACAGCGAACAATAATTTGGTAAACGTTATTAGAAAAAACTAGACCCTTTTAGATAACAAATTTTAATTCGGAAATAATCGTTTGCAAAAAAGCATCTGCGCAATTTGGCTTTGAAGTTCCTTCATATACGCCTACAAGGAAAACGTAACTTGTGTCTACAACACTAGCTAGTATTGGCCAAACTTGTTTGGAGCTGCTTTTATACAAGGAAATGCCATCAATTACAAAGTCTAGTACCAAATTCGGCAATTTCCAATCCTTAACAACCAAGAAGTCTGTCAATCCGCTTTTCACTCCATAGTGTACGTATGTACCTTCACCAACTTTTCTCTCCGTTACAGAGCCAGGTGTCTTTAAAATGGTCCTAGCATCTTTTAAGACTGTAATATTGCATTTTCGCAACAATAAAAGCAGTGCATTAACTGCAGCAAAGCTAACTCCAAATTGAGTGGCCCATTTCGAAAGTTCTTCGCACAAACTAACTTCTATATCTTCAATTTCACTATCAGTACCATTTGAGCTGTCATTGTTACAATCATCCTCTATGCTTGGTACATTTTCTTCGATCAGCTCTTCATTTGTTGCCATGTGCTCAGCAGTCGGTGCCATTTCAGCAAATAATACATTATCTTTTGCTAACAATATTTTGGCTTGTTTCTTTGTCAATCTTTTCAACTGTTCGGCTGACATTATTTTAGTTTAATTTTAATATATCTAATAACTTTATAAACCAATAAAATCAATTAAACTTAAATTTTCTTCACTTCAGCATTTAACTTACCTTTACTACAGTTAAACAGAAACTAATAAACAGAAAAGCAGAACTTTAGAGCACGAGCTTAAAATTTGCAAAAAGAAGTACCGTATTAAAAAGATCAACGAGGTAAGAAGCTGGGATGCCGCGACATGCTCGTCGATTTATTAGTGCAAAGCAACAGCTCGATTATCACATTGCAATCCCCTGGATGATCAATATTCGATTGCTTTTCATTTTGTTATTGTTATTTCATAAATCATATTTTGAGAGCATTTATCAGTAATTTACGATTTATTTTCCAATCTTTTTCGAGTCGCGCATAAAAGGAATCTTTTTAATCTAATCATATCCACGACTCGAAAAAGATTCAGGAAAGTGATTATGGTAAAAATGAACTTCCAAATGCTTGGAGGGTCTTAGAAGCCGGGAAAGATTTAAAAATATGTGGATTTAAGTCACCGGAAGTAAATTATAAGCTAATATCGGGATGCCTATTATTTGAACACCGTGTGGTTATACCTCCGTCACTTCAACATACTGTACTCAAGAAACGTCAAAATGAAAGGCCTCGCACGATCAATCATCTACTGGCCAGGATTAGATTTAGATACTGAAAAGATGGCTTATTTATGCAAAAACTGTAATAAGAATGCGCACAATCCACCCAAGTATGCCCATCATTGGGCTTATCCTAAAGGTCCATGGGAGAGAGTCCACATTGACTACGTAGGTTCGGTCGCGGGCACAATGCTGTTGGTGATCTCAGATGCTTATAGCAAATAGTTGGAAGTTAAGACGACTAATACAATGACAGCATCGGCTACTATTGCAATTCAGGATAGCGTATTTGCAGCATATGGCGCGCCTTCTACCATTGTATCGGCCAATGGTACAAATTTCACTTTCCAAGAATTCAAGGCCTTCCTTTGTCGAGTTGGTGTCAAAATCCATTAACTTACGGCACCTTATCATCCAGCGGCGAACGGACAGACAGGGAGATCAGTACAGACTCTAAAAAAAGCACTAAAAGCAATGCAGACCACCCCTTCTACAATTAATCCAAACCTTAACGAGTTCTTGCGGCAATATCGAAGGGTTCCTCATTCGACAACAGGACAAGCAATTATTTTTGGGTAGACTAATTCGTACACACTTAGATTTGATCATTCCAGATACCTTAGACAAAAAAATCAACGAACGACAATTCCATGAACGTAAATTCCGAGCATTTCAACCAGGTCAGAAGGTTTGGTTCTTATCAAACAACCCACGGGAGGACAAAGGCTGCGTGGTTGGGTGAGTCGTCGCCTAGGCGATATTCATTACGAGATACAGGCTGGAAACAAAGTTAAAAAACGACACATCAATCAAATTCGTAAGCGAGAGGAGAAAGATCAGAAAACAAATGACGAAAAGAGTAACCGGCGGGAGCACCGAATTC
This sequence comes from Drosophila falleni, assembly GCA_035045575.1. Lineage (NCBI taxonomy): Eukaryota > Metazoa > Arthropoda > Insecta > Diptera > Drosophilidae > Drosophila > Drosophila falleni. The sequence goes on along the minus strand of JAWNOV010000056.1, from coordinate 1,635,340 downwards.
GCATTCATTATTATTCACCACCACCAGCATCGTAATCAGCAGTAAATGATTCTAAAGTCGCAAGTACACCACCTAGAGTCAACAGCCAGAGCCAACAGCCACCTCCAGCTCCTCGCTGCCAACCAATAGCACCCAAGGCCGGAACCCTGAGAAGATCAACAAGAGAACTAAGACGACCGTTTACCTATTCACCGTAGATAAAGGGGAAGAAATGTTATGTATAAAACTGTGACATTTGCACTATTTCATAGCGCAGCTAACTTTTTGAAAATAATTATAGTTACAATCGATATTTGACAGCATTCATCTCTATCTTACTTTTGTCATCTCAAGTTATTTCACAATTGTATGAACTGATCTATATGAATAAAGATCTTAAAATAAAGGAACACAAAATTTAAGAAACAAAAAAATCATGTACTATACTATATGAACAAATTCTCCAATCGCTTCTAAAAGTTTGGTCAGTATCGAACTTTTAGTAAAATACAATTTTTGTTCTTACCTTTGGCAGCTAACGATATGAAAGTCTGTGCGTGTTGGCGCACTTTCTCGATATTCAGATCACTAAAGCTTTTACTTTTTACGGGCAGACGAACGATCAAAAGCTCTAGAAAATCTAGAGGTGTCACTGACGAGAGATTCCAGCCCAGACGGCTCAACACGAACAGCTCCCATTTCTGGCAATAAATAAAGGAATAAATATATATTTTTTTAATAAATCATTGTTACAATTTCAATTGCTATATTCTAATATTGTGAATAATACGCAAATATGGAATAAGTATAGCCCGGCGATACTCGTGCATTTAAATAATTTTGTAAATGAATGTATAATCATACTAGATAGCTCCGCCGCATGCTCGCTTCGCTTGCGGAATTTAAACCTGAAGGGAGGAGCACTTCTTTTATTTTTTTTTTTTTTGAAAAAACTGTAAAATGCAAAAATATATAACCGCACAATTTCAATAATTCGAACAACACGATTGATCGGACACTCAAACTATTTTTATGAAATATTCTGTGGCCCGGGCACCACACAAATTGGCTGTTTCTGAAATTCGATCACATTAACGTGTTTGTTTGTACTTTAAAAATAAAAGTAGAAAAATAAAAGCAAGGAATTGCATTTTAACTGCAGTAACCGCAAAGTATACATATGTGGCCTATTTTTATTTTTTATTTTTAAGCGCTATGTGTCGTTATTTCCAACTTTTTTTTGTCATACAGCAGGTTGTTTACTCAGTAACCCCCTTTTTACTTTGGATGGATCAGTACCTGCTAAATAACAAAATATCTTCTTATACAAATCAGACCACTGCGTTTTTTACCTTTCGTACGAAGATATTTTTATCAATCTATTTGTCACAGTTTTTGACAACATTTTACTTTATTTTACCTAATATCATATAAACGCCAGCTCCCAGTTTTCGCTCGCCAAAAGAATTCACAAAACTAAAGTTAAATCTACTCGCTATTTAAAACTCATTTACATTTTGGCATCAATGGAAAGGTCTTCAAAATTCCATTTGAATAATACAAAACCTTTTTCAACCCATTAAGTACCCATTAAAAAATTTTGAATTTATGTAAAAATCTACTTTTTTGACTTTTTCTAGGACTTCAACAAAAAATGTTTTGATGCAAAAAGTTTCTCCAAACAAATATAATGGTAACTTCCATATTGTCTGAAAAAAAACCTGTTTCATTCCGACAGATCCCAAAAAGGTTGAAAAAAAACACACTCAATTGTGTTTTCTGTCATTAAGGAATATGCTCAAGCAATGACCAGTCGATTCGGTTTAATTTCGGACGGGTTTTTCAGAGACCGGTTTTCTGGGCTCAAACAAAAATAGGGTCATTTGTGTATGAAATTGTGTACAATTAACTTCGAATTTTGTGAAGGGAAATTAAAATTTAAAAAACTTTCAAAAATAAAAATTATTAAATAATTAAATGAGCTGCGAAAATAATAAAAAAGTCCATGCCTTTTTTCAATTTGATAAAAACAGTAACAAGTAAATATGTAACTTGTGCGGCGTGCTGCTAGTTGTAAAGCACCTGACAAATCTTCGAAGGCACTTGCTTGCCAAACACCATGAGCTTTTTGAAGAACTTATTACCCACACATTACAATACATTTGAATTGGCAGAGACGAATCTTGATTGAGCATAATATATGCATATCAACACTGGATGTCATCACAAGATGGAACTCCACTTATAATGTGTTGGTAAAATTATTAGATTTGAAGGAGTTTATTACGAAGAAGCCGTATTGATTGGGTCTGGGTCAAATTATACGTTGATGCGTTTAAGGACCCATATGATGTAACCCAAAAATTGCAAAAAGTGCAACTGCTATATATCTTGGATGGAGCTGAAGTTAAAATGTGAAAAAATCCAAAATTATTTGAAAAAAAAGTTACCCCAAGTCAGAGAAAGTAAATTACTTGAAAATGAAGCATTGTTATCAGCAATTTACATACCGCGCATCAATTATATATTCAATGACCATCAAAAAATGATTGCAAAGCAAAATTTAAAAAAAAAATTGATTACCGTATGCTTGAACGGAAGCAAGTAAGACACAAAAACTTATGTAAAAGTGTATTTAAACCGTCTAAGTCCTTTAGAGCATGTAAATATATTAAGTAGTAATTTGGGTGAATATTGTATGTATTTTGTGTGCCTTTAATAAAACTGTTCTTGTAAAAATTTAATTATGTATCTTCAATTAAGGATGTAATAATAATGTTGACAATTGTATTTTTTAGGTGAATGCGACAACAGGCTCTGTTCCAGACCCTACCCCACCCCAGAAAGATCATAATTAATCCAATGATTCCAGTGCTTTCAAAGAAAGTTCGCTATTTTCATCATATTTGGATGACATGCAGCCCCTTCAGCAAAACCAAAATAAGCCAGCACCGGATAAATTAAAAAAATTGTTTATTGAAAAATGACAAGCAAAATGACATTTTTAAATGTGATTTATTCGAAAAGGAGCAAAAAAGGATACATTACTTCATAAACTATAGACCTTAAAAAAAACTTGTGATCTTTAGTTGCTTGCACCGGCGTGCACTACAAAAGTAAAAGTCCACCAAACACAACTTCGTTGGTTAGATTTTGTTTTTTTTTTTTGATAGTAAAATACACTAACAATAACCGTGAACAACAACAACACAGCACATATAAATTTAATTTTGACAGCAAAAATATGTATGGTATTTTAAATACCTCAAGAATATTTATTTGAAACTCAGGTGACAATGCGTAATTGATGTACTAAGAAGCTTAACCTTCTTACACATGGTGCAGAATGTTATTTCGCTTTTTATTTATATATTTTGATTTAACTCAAAGCGTTACCATATGGTAACAAGCAATAGGCAATACTAAAACCTAATTTTTACACAACATAATAACATTAAATTAACTTAAATATGATATTCTAAGAGTAATTTGTTGTCGCTAACCCATCAAATGTTAATTGAAACAATCTCTTAACGCTAGCTAGTCAACATATGCGCTGTAAGTTGCAAAAAAATGGCATTTGGCACTTCGTCAGTTAGTAAATTTAAATCGTTTAACTAATTTTAGTACTGAACTATAAGCAATGCAAACATCATCAGAAAGGTAAAAGAGAGCTTATTTTAATTGTAAAATAAAATTCGGAAAAAATAAAATTTTTTCCTTATATTTACGCTTTTAATTTTCGTTTTACGATATGGTAACGCTGGGAGGTACAGGATACAGATTTTTTCTATACATTTTAATCGCGTTTCGCAACTGCTTTGTTCATAAAATATGATTGGGTGTTTTTTTTTAGGGGTATAGAACTTTGAATTGGAATAACACAACGATGGATAAAGATATTGGCATGAATTTTTTTTTATTTGGTAGAACAATTCATGACATTACATCTTAGATATAATTTCAGGCATATGGCCGCCACGGCTGGCCCGGACATAGTTTAACCTAGAGGTCGAATTTTCGACCACTTTGGCCAACAATTGTGGCCGTATATCGCCAATAACTTGCCGAATACTGTCCTCTATGTGGTCAAGGGTTTTCGGCTTATCCGCATAAACCAGTGACTTGACATAACCCCACAGAAAGTAATCTAGCGGGGTTAGATCACACGATCTTGGTGGCCAACTCACTGCTCCAAAACGGGAGATTAGGCGGTCTCCAAACGTCTCTTTCAGCAATTGAATTGTGGCACAAGCTGTGTGGCACGGAGCGACGTCCTGTTGAAACCACAGGTCCTTGACATCATGGCTGATCAATGACGAAACCAAAAAGTCAGTGATCATGGCTTTGTACCGATCGCCATTGACTGTCACGCTCCTGCCATCATCATTTTTTAAGAAATACGGACCGCTGATTCCACCGGCCCATAAAGCGCACCAAACAGTTAGTTTCTCCGGATGCAATGGTGTTTTGATATAAGCATCAGGATTATCTTCACTCCAAATGCGACAATTTTGCTTGCTCACGTAGCCATTCAGCCAGAAATGAGCCTAATCGCTTAACAAAATTTGCTTGTGAAATTCCTCATCGGCAGCTATCTTGCATTGGGCCCATTCTGCAAATTTAAACCTTGCCTCGTGGTCGTTTTGCTTTAATTCCTTGCCGAGTTGGATCTTGTAAGCACGGAAACCAAGATCCTTGCGCAAAATCTTCTACAAAGTCGATGGACACAGCTCCAACTCCTGTACACGGTGGCAGATGGATTCATTCGGGTCTTCCTCAATGCTAAACTCCACAGTAGCAATAGCTATAGTACGGCGTCTCGGGTGATGCATGTTGTCAAGCAGAGTAAACGTGGACCGAAAACGTTCCACGGTTAATCGAATTAACTGCTCTGACGGACGATCTTGACGACGACAAAACGGACGTAGTGCGCGAAACGTGTTCCGCACAGAAGCACTATTTTGAAAGTAAATTTGCACAATTTGCAAGCGTTGCTCAGGCGTGAGTCTACTCATGATGAATCACTTAACAGCTGGTCGATCGGTCGCCATCTTGAACAGTGATGCCAATTTAATTTCTATACCTCTAAAAAAAACACCTTTATATCAAGCAGGAGGCCCCCTGTTGGATAACGCTGTGTTTATTAGACTTTTTTGCAAATATTCGTATTTTGTAGTATTAAAAATACCAGTACCCTGTCGGTACTAGCGTTCCCGTACGGTAACAGCCGTAAAAATGGTCATGCCGTTTATCCTGACAAGGACGAACAAAAGAACGGATTCAGCGACCTCAAATTTATCAGTCCCGAAAGTTTTATAAAGAAACTCGAAAAAAAGTTGCTCAGAACGCTTCGGTTGAAGATTATATATTAAATTGAATATCGTTCGTCATTAATTTGGATATCAGAATTGAGAATTGGGGCATGAAAAAGTTTTTCACTAGACTTTTACCTCGCAAAGAGTTTTTTTTTTGGGATTTTTGTTTTCAAGAGTTTAGTGTCCATGTTTACGTTTCACTTACAGATAAATGCCAAGCATATATTCTTGACACTCATTGTCTGTTCTCTTAGTTACACAGGCTACCGATTGCCTAATATCAAAATGAATTTGTGAATTTCGTTTAAATTGCTAAATACACAAGAAACAAAAACTTAAAATTCCTGCCACAGTTTTTTTTTTATATATGAAGTTAGACACGAATTTTTGTTTCCGGTCCTGCTATGCTACAAATACTATGCTACACATAAGAAGCAAAAACTAAAAATTTCTTGCAAAACACAGGGGTCGATTTGACCGATTTAGCGTAACGAATCGGGCAACTCAAAAACAAAAAAGACTTTTACCAAATTTTTTTTATTGAAAACAAAGAAAACTTTCGATAAACATTTTATGTATTTCAATAAGAAAATCTGACGGGAGCAGAAAAGTGGCACAAAGTAGCAGACTTTTTTTATGATACATGCTCAACAGTTTTAACAAATGCAGACTGCTGCAGCTAATTTTGGTTAATTTAGACAGAAGACGATTCATACTTTCAGATAAACTAAAATTTATTACACTAGGCAACAGCCCACAAATTAAACGAAAAACAATAAACTTTTTTAGATAGATTTGGAGTCACAGAGTTTTCATTTTAGAATGTTTTACAAATCAGACTTATTTTCATACTTTTTTTTAAAGGTGCGCTCACTTTTGTCATCACAACTTGTAAATTCCAAAATCTGTATTGAAAAGCATTACTTTTTCTCAAAGCTAATGAACATATCTATATAACTTTAAAATTCAAGGAAAACTTGAAATAGATTAATTAATTTTGTTTCTATTTTATTTACATAGCTGTATTAATTACGAGTTGTTTAAAACATGATTCATAAAAATGACGAAACGGCGACATAATAATATTTTAACTGTAGAGAAATTTTATTTTCGATATTTATGACTTATGGAGCAACATGACCTTTGGTATGAAAATTTTTCGTGTTTTTTGAAATACCTCAACCAATATCAATTTGTTCTTGTCTTAGACATTATGTTCATATTTGGTTTACACCGGATTACTATATCATACAGCTGCCATAGGAGGGGGGATCGGTTCAGTATCGCCCTTTAGTAAGAAAATCTCTACTGTTTCTTAAGACATGATATGTCAAATCTAGCAGGTTATGTGTTTGGTAATGTGTTATTTATCCCTACCAAGTTTGGTTCAAATCAGTCCATTATATTATATAGCTGCCATATGACCGATCAGTCTAAAATCAAGTTTTAGTATAAAAACTTTTTTTTTTTGGAGATATCTTAATCAAACACATATTGGTATCTTCAATTGCCCGTTACATTCTAACCAAATTTGGTGGAAATCGGACCACTGCCATAGGAACGTTCAACGAACGGTCGATAAGCAACCTTAAGTATGAAAACCTTTTTTATTTTGTAAGTTACGTGTACCAAATTTGTATCATCTTATGCAACCTGTCCATATTAAGTTGGAAATGGACAACTATAACATATAGCTGCCATGAGACCAATCAGTCGAAAATTAACATTTGCGTGAAACTTTTTTTTTTTTTTTTTGCTTATATTTCAACTAAATTTTTCACTTTTTATTTAAAAACAAACAAAAAAAAACTTTTTCATACCAAAGACTGACTCTGAATCGATCCCTCCTATGGTAACTATATGATAAAGTAATCCGATTCAAGCCAAAGAAAAAAAGCCAGATTTTTTAAAAATTCTAAATAAAAACTCTGCCATAGGAAAAAAAAAATGTTTTTCGTCGGTTCTGGCCCTAAATCTACTACCGTGGGCAAAAAGTAAGGTGAATTTGTTTGTAAAATAAACAAGTGGGCGATTTTTTCGTCTAACACTCCCCAATGAAGTTTATAGAGATGTTTATGAAGCTACTTGTGACCGTGTGACCAAATCAGTGTTGGTAAACGAGCTGTAAAGTGACAAGTTGCACAAAGCAACAACATAAATAGGCAATTTTGTATGGAACTTCAAAGATTACAAAAAAAAACAAGTGGGCGGTTACAGTCGCGCACGCTCGACAGTAGGATACCCTGAGCCCAGGTACTTTTCAATAAAAGTTTATTTTCGACCAATTGTTCCTATGGCAGCTATATGATATATGAAGCCGATTTAAACAAAATCTGGTCAGAATGTACAAAACCAACATTAATGCATATTCTATCAGTTTAGTTCTGATATCTCAACAAACATGAAACTTTTTCATACTAAAACTTTATTTTCGATGCATCGATCCTATGGCAGCTATGTGATAAAGTTAGCCGATTTTAACCAAATTTGGTCAGGATGTATAATACCAGCCCCGATGCATATTCTCGTAGATTGGTTTTGATATCTCAAAAAAACTTCATTTTCGATGTATCGTTCCTATGGCAGCTATATGATATAGGGGTCCGATCCAAAAATAAAAACAAACTTGATCTGCGTATGGTATCCAGGAACCTATATACCAAGTTTGATGTCTCTAGCTTTTATGGTTTCTGAGATCGACGCGTTCAAACAGACGGACAGACAGACGGACATGGCTCAATCGACTCAGCTGTTGATCCTGATCAAGAATATATATACTTTGGGGGGTCTGTCACGCCCCTTTCTGCCCGTTACATACATTCGGTCAAACACATTATACTCTTTTTTGCCCATTTTCAATGGGCTCATGGTATAAAAAGACAGATTTTTTAAAAATTCTAAAACAAAATCTCTGCCACAGAAAAAAACATTTTTTCGACGGTTTTGGTCCCAAATCCATCCAAAAAAGTGGGTCTTGTACATTTAATAGCCAAAAAGTTCCAATTTGTTGCCTTGTGTTATCAGACAAATGGTCTAGATAAACAGGTGGATCAGAGGGTGGAAGAATGAAAGAACATAAAATATATTAAAATATGCCACGAAAGCATATTTTTATGCAAATAACTTCGATGTTATAAAATAGACGAGAATGCAAAATGTAAAAATATTAAACAACCCGATATATTACAAAGAAATAAATGAAAAAATGACACTAACTTCCCAAATCTGAATCGAACCAAACCCATCGAAAAATATTTTTTTCTATGGCAGAGTTTTTTTTTTAGAATTGGTAAATATTGCAATTTTTTCATGCCGTTTTTTCATCATTACTCGAGAATGACAGCACCGATTTTTAAAGCTTAAAAATATATATGTAATTCATCCGTACGCAGTCTAAGATTTAAAGCAGTAGTTTAAGAGCTATTCAATTTTTAAATTAAGAAAAAATTGTTTTTTAAACCTTCCTTTTTAGCTTTTTTACTTTAAAAGAAGAAGAAGAAACGGCGATATAATAAAATTTATATCTATCCATGTTTTTCTTGATTATTATGACTTCCTTGTAGAGAAAGATAAAAAATCCATAGATTTCAATGAATCAAATCCTAAAAGACGCCCAATTAATGCAGCTATAAAAAAAAAAAAAAAAATTAAAACCGAAGTTCAGAAGTTTTTTCGAGTTTTCCTTGAATTTAAGAGTAAAAAAAGCAAAAACAAAAAAACATTTTCCCAATTCAAAAATTAATAACTCCTAAACTACTAGCTTAAATCTTAGACTGTATGGATGAATTACAGAAATATTCATTAGCTTTCAGGAAAAGTAAATCTTTTGAAAATCTGTTTTGGCATTTTAAAAAATTAAAAAATAATTTATGTTCGCCATTGAAAAAAAATGAAAAATAATTCAGAAGAAAAAGGGCCAAATTTGTTGACTAGTCTAATAGACGTACTAAAATCAAACGATTACCCCAAACACGTAATTGAATCCTTAATTAATAATAAACAGAAAGTAAACATACCAAAACAACAGGAAGAATAACCAATGTCATATACTAGTATATTTATACTAGTATATTTATTAAAAAAAGAAACAATTTTACTTTAAAAATATAAACTTACTATTAAATCATCTTTGTTTATGCTGTTGTCGGTGTAGAAGACTAAGAGCTCTGCGGATAACGCATAACAATTGGGCTCACGTAGCTTAGAAGCCAGCAGTAAACAGGCTGCAGCCAAGATTTGCAGATGCGTTTTTCGAACTGATTTCGAACATAAAAAACGATCCATGTAGCTTAACGCCAACAAAATGACCTCTTCCTGGCACTTTTCCTCTGTACACACCTAAATAGAAAAAGAAATTGTTTAATAAAGAAATGTTAATGTATATAACATTGGACAATATAAATAGCACTAGGTAACAGCTCAAAAGTTACAAGAACCCAACCAACTTTTTTTGGATAGATTTGGGGCCAAAACCGACGAAAAAAAAATTTTTTTTAAGGTGAAACTTTTTTTAAGAAATTTTCAAAAATCTGGCTTTCCTTTTACTTTTTTTCAGAGGTGCATCCACATTTGTCATCATTACTCGAGAATGCCTAAACTGATTTATCAAAGCTTGACTTTATCTGTAAGCTAATGAATATATCTATATTTCATTTAGACACAGTCTTAGATTTAAACCAGCAGTTTAAGAGATATCAATTTTTGAATTAAGAAAATGAAAATTTTTTCTTAGCTTCTTTTAAGCTTTTTTCACTTTAAAACTCGAGGAAAAGTCGGAAAATATGTATTACATTTTATTATCTATTTTATTCGCATAGCTGCATTTATTACGCGTTGTTTAAGATATGATTTATTAAAATGAAGAGACGGCGAGATAACCTTATTTTGTGTCCAGGCATGTTTTTGTCGACTTTGATGACTACCTTGTGGGGCGTTATGACATTTAGTATGAAAATTTTTTGTGTTTTTTGAGATATCCTAACCAAACTTACGCAATATCAATTTGTTGCTATTTTACACATTATGATTAAAGTTAGTTCAAATCGGTTAACTATATCATATAGCTATCATAGGAACGATCGGTCGAAAATCAAGTTTTAGTTTGAGATATTTCAACTAAATTGACAGAATATGCATTTAAGAGGGTAATTTGAACTATTTAATTTGCTTCTATATATTTAGCTATATTAATTACCCATCGTTAAGTTTGTTTACTGCTAAATTCTATGAAAAGACGACGAAGTTATTAGCAAATAAGCAATGAAACAAGTTTTTTGCAAAGATTGATTTTCGACTGATCGGTCCCATATCAGCTAGATGTTATAGTGGTCCGATTCCAACCAAACTTGAACAGGTTGTATAAGACAATACGAGATTCTTTATTTGTAAGTTTAGTACAGATATTTTAAAAAATAAAAAAGTTTTTCATACTAAAGCTTGCTTATCGACCGTTCGTATCGATCGTTCCTATGGCAGCTATATGATATAGTAGACCGATTTAAACCAACTTTGGTTATTATACATACGACCAACTTCAATGGATACATAGTATCACACAACATAATCAACAACCTCATCCCGAGAATTTGAGAGACTTACGAGGTTTTCTAGGTTTGACCGGTTACACTAGGCAACAAAATCGCACTTTTTGCGATTTACAGAAACCAAACCCACTTTTTTGGATAGATTTGGGGAAAACCGACGAAAAACATTTTTTTTTTTTTTATGGTGAGATTTTTTTTTTAGAATTTTTCAAAATTTGGCGTTTTTTTTAATACTTTTTTTCAGAGGTGCGCCCACATTTGTCATCATTACACGAAAATGCCAAAACCGATTTATCAAAGCTTTACTTTATCTAAAAGCGAATGAATATATCTATATTTTATTTATACACAGTCTTAGATTTAAACCAGTAGTTTAAGAAATATCAAATTTTGAATTAAGAAAATTATGATTTTTTCTTGGCTTTTTTCTTAGCTTTTTTCACTAAAAAATCGAGGAAAATTCGAAACAATTTTTTTACATTTTATTAACTATTTTATTTGCGTAGCTGTTGTAATTACGCGTTGTTTAATATATGATTCATTAAAATCTATGGTGAGACGGCGATATGATATTATGTTGAATCGAGGCATGTTTTTGTCGACTTTTTTGACTTCGTTGTGGTGGCATGACCTTTAGTATGAAAATTTTTTGAGTTTTTGAGATATCCAAACCAAACTTACAGAATTTGAATTTGTTATTGTTTTACACATTGTGACCAAAGTTGGTTCAAATCGGACCACTATATCATATAGATGCCATAGGAACGATCGGTCGAAAATCAAGTCTTAGTATGAAAAACTTATTTGTATTTTGAGATATTTTAACTAAACTGACAGAATATGTATTTAAGAGGGTCATTAATTTGTTATTATATATTTAGCTATATTAATTACCCATCGTTTAGAATGTTTACCATTAACATCTATGGAAAGACGACGGAGTTATTAGCATATAAGCAATGAAACAAGTTTTTCGCAAAGGTTGATTTTCGACTGATCGGTCTAATGGCAGCTATATGTTATAGTGGTCCGATTCCAGCCAAATGTGGACAGGTTGTAAAGGACGATACGAGACTCTTAATTTGTAAGTTTGGTACAGATAACTTAAAAAACAAAAAAGTTTTTCATACTAGAGCTTGCTTATCGACCGTTCGTATCGATTGTTCCTATGGCAGCTATATGATATAGTGCTCCGATTTTAACCAACTTTGGTAAGGATGTGATGAGCAATTAAAAATACTCAATTCATGAGTTTAATTGAGTTATCTCAAAAAAACAAAAAGTTTTTCATACTGAAACTTGATTTTCGACCGATCGTTCCTATGGAAGCTATATGATATAGTGGACCGATTTGAACCAACTATGGTAAGGATGTATAACGCTTACTTAAATGCATATTCTATAAGTTTGGTTACGATATCTCTTAAAACAAAAAAGTTTTTCATACTTAAACTTGATTTTAGACCGATCGGTCCTATGGCAGCTATATGATATACTGGACAGATTTAAACCAAAACTGGTGAAGATATAAAGGACAACATAGAATACACAATTTGTGAGTTTGGTTAAAGTATCTTAGAAAATAAAAAAGTTTTTCATACTAAATGTGGATTTTCGACCGATCGTTCCTATAGCAGCTATATTGAATAGTGATACGATTTGAACCAAATTTGGTAGGGATATATAACATATTTCCAGATATACGTTCTGTGCGACTGGTTTACATATCTCAAGAAATAACACAACTTTTCATACTAAAGATGGATTATCGACCGATTGTTCCTATGGTAGCTATACGTTAAAGTTAACCGATTTGAACCAACATTGGTCATAATGTGAAATAACAATAAATTGATATTGTGTAAGTTTGGTTAGGATATCTCAAAAAACACAAAAAATTTTCATACTAAATGTCATAACGCATTAAAAGCTAAGAAAAAAATCATCATTTACTTAATTAAAGAATTGATATCTCTTAAACTACTGGATTAAATCTTAACTTTTGTATTAATGAATTGTAGATATATTCATTAGCTTTCAGATACAGTAAAGCTTTGATAAGTCGGTTTTGCCATTCTCGTGTAATGATAACAAATGTGGGCGCACCTCTGAAAAAATGTATTAAAAAAAGCCATATTTTAAAAAATTCTATAAAAAAAATCTCACCATAAAAAAAAAAAAAATTTTTTCGTCGGTTTTGGTTTGCTTCTTGTAACTGCCCTAAAGTTCGATTTGTTGCCTAGTGTAATCAGTAAATATTTAAAAGATAGCACACTGTCAGATATAATCAAAACAAACATGGCTAAATGCCCCATGAAGCCAGAGCTATACCCTAACTAGATTACACAGTTATCTGTAGTCTTGTTATAAAGTAAATAAATAAATAACATTGAGCATTAGGGTGGAGTGAATTTAGCTTTTTTGTATTTTCGAAAACGCTGCATTATCAATGGATAATACGATATATAAGCAATATCTGTATAAGAATCAATTTTTTTGAATGCATCCTGAGGTGGCGCATCGACGATCTATTTTGGAAAAAACTCAAAAAACCCGACATCAATGTGTTTTAATCCCAAAAGATGGTTATTTAATAAACAACAAACACAATATACGCTTTTACATATTTTTTAAGTAACAGGAAAAAGAAGTCTATATTGTAGATATTGTTAAATGTAGCATTGTGGAATACTAGATTTTTTTGTTGCACATCGAAATTTTAAATTACGGCAAAATAAACCGTTTTCTTCAAGGTTGATAAAGTTAAGCAATCATATGTCTAAAACTATGCATCATACAATATATTTAAAATGGTAAAACCTTTCCAACGGTGTATTTCACTAAAAGCTCGGATACAAATTGAGGGAGCTAAGTGTAAAAATATATCCCACAAAAAAAACCTCTACACGAGGACACAAGTCTAGTGACGAAAGCATATTCCATTCCTGAAACTTCTGAGATTAAATTTTATAACGAAAAAAATAAAGTTTATTAAAAAATTTTTAAATAATAATATAAATTAATATAAAAAAAAAACACAAAAAATTGACATTCTATACTGTGCGCAGAAAGGGTGAGCTACCACGAACGTAATAATTACTTTTTGGGCTTATATTCCTTAATTTTATGACCGGTAATTGCACCTACTACAAGGCCAGGCCATAAATTAATCAACCTAAAAAATCACCCTTAAAATTTTATTTTATTACTTGACAAAAATAACGTGCCTTTTTCATACCTTGCTCACATTCCAAAAGAACGTGCCCATCTCAAATGAATCGGATTTTTACCAATTTTGGTATTCTTAAAATATCTGTAAGACCTGTAAGTTGATATTAGAGAGCTGCATTGCTGCATTTTAACTTAAGCATCTCTGAGTACTGGTGAGGTTCATTGAGTTCTGTGAGTGCAATGAATTCAATTGACGGGTTCTAATCGTAATGAGTACTCATTTCTGTGCAATTCAGAGTATTCAAATAAACGTCATTCAGTAAATTCGGAGCGAACGAAAAAAAAGAAGCCAAGAAATCCAAAGTTCTCAGAATACAAGAACCGCGCACTTGTATAATATTATGTTCCTATCGCAGCTATATGATATAGTCATCCGATATAGCCCAAATGTGGTCAGTAAAAGACACAATATGTGAATTTGGTTTAGATAGATCTAAAACTAACAAAGGTATTGACACTAAGCAATTTTCTCAATGTGTAAACTTCGACCCCGAATTTGACAAGAAACAGTATTTTATTTAATTTGGCCAAATTAAACAAAATCAATAAAAAAAATAATAATAACGACACTTTTATCTCTTACTAGTTTATTTCAGTTATTTCGTAATTTAATTCGCTCTTCCTCGTTTGAATGCGTCTTTTTTCGGCACCCTGATAGCACACAAATAAATTGATTACTGCAAACGGCAGTCTGTTCTAGGGACGAAAGCAGCACGAAGGGTGCGAAAGTAGACTAGTAATATATACAACTAATTTTAAAATTTGCTATGATTGTCCGATCAGATCGAGTTATATACCGATTAAAAGGTCAGGTCCTTACTCACAAAAAACTTTTACTTACTCACCTGGTTCATGAGATAAGGAAGTGTAAGTGGGAGGGGCAAAATATTAACGAACGCTAATTGGGCCGTTGGGGCCTTTTGGTAAAATTTAGTTGGATATAAAAATTATAAAATTTAAAAAAACAAACACAAAAATTGGCATTCGTCACTGCGCAATCAGTCTATATTATTATGTTCGTGTTTGTACAAAAGTCAATATTTTTCGAAGTCATCCTGAAGATTGTCTATTTCGAAATTTTGAAGATTACGAATTTAAAAGAATTGTTAGGCTAGGTAAAAATTTTCGGCTGGACAGCCTCTCGAAGTTTTATCAATTTTTCAGTGCTTTGTTATTGAGATCTAATTGTAAAAAAGTAAAAATACAAGTGATCTCATTGCCAATGTTTGAGTCTACTTTGTGCTCCCTTGTCAATGTATAAAAATTAAATTAAAGATTAAAAATAAAGATAAAATTAAATATAAATTTGAACTGTAAAGAAAAAATTTTAATCGGAATTAGAATTAGATATGGGGTATGTAAAAATTAATAATGACCCAACATTTCTTACAAGAATTGGGGAAAACGCAAAAAAACCCAATTAGACTCAAAAGGATTAATGTTGTTACTATGAATTGTTTGAATGTTAAACTAGTATAATGTAATAAAACAAGTTATTAGTGTTACTAACGTCAGGAACTTTAAGTGAGGTAATGGAAAAGTGCGTATTTTTGGGAAAGGAGAGCTCTGAGGAGAAAACGTGAAAGAGGCTGTTATAGGTAGTGCATAAGACACGAAACGAATCGTGTGAAGCGTAATCAGTTGTGCATGTAGATAAAAATAAAGGCTTGTAATTCCTAGTAGACCTGAGGGGGACTAAAAAGATGAGGCGGGCTAGAAGGGAACTGGAATCGATATCGCAAATAATCAATTTGTAAAGAAAAACAACGCCAAGAGTTTTCCTACGATTAATTAAAGACGGAAGATTGAGAAGACGAAGCCCATGGGAGTACGGCGGAAAACGAAGTTTTGAATCTTAGTTAAAACCACGTAAGGCGAAAATCAAGAATTGTTTATGAACTGATTCAATTCGATTCTGGTTTATTTGATACTGTGGGCTCCAAATGCATGAGCAGTATTCCAGGATGGGACGAACTAAAGAGACGTAAAGTTTAGTGGCGAAAGGCTCATTAAATTCTTTCGACCAAAGCTTAATTAAAAAAAGTACTTCTTTGGCGGCATTAACAATATTGGAGATATGTAAATTGAAGCATAATTTGCAATCAAATAAAACTCCAAGATCCTTTACAGATTTTATACGTTTTAAAGGGATATTGTCAATCATATAAGAAGCTTAAGGAAGAAGGAACATACACTTTGAACAATTGAGATGCAACTTATTGGCCGAGCACCATATTTGTACAGCGTTCAAATCGTCTTGCAGACGATTATTAAGAAGGGAATCAGTGTATGAAAAGATTAGTTTTACATCATCGGCATACATTAAAATATATGAGTGGGACAGAATAGTGGGTAGATCGTTAATGAACAAAGTAAAAAATAAAGGCCCCAAGTGACTACCTTAAGGTACACCAGAAGTAACGTGAAGCGAACTCGAAATGGTTGACCTAAGGAGCACTTTTTGGGTCCTACCTTTTAAGTAGGTGGAAACCCAACGAAAAAAGGCGGGAGGAACACCTATGCAACTAAGTTTGTGAATTAAGAGGTCATGGTTCACAGAGTCAAAGGCTTTACTGAAGTCAGTGTATATGACATCCGTTTGCTTTTCTCTGAAAATGCATTATTTACCAATCAAGTTGGTCGTAGTGGACCGGCCCTTAATAAAGCCGTTAAGTAGGGGAAATTATCGATTTACAGAGATGCTGCAAAGACGAAACAATGATTTTTTCAAATAATTTAGGAATAGCTGATAGCTTTGCAATGCCTCTGTAGTTCGAAATATCAGACTTACCACCTTTTTGGTTGAGGGGAATGATATAAGATTCTTTCCAAAGATATGGAAAGGCTGAAGATTCAAGGGATAGATTAAAAAACTTGTGCAACGGAGCAGCTAAAGAAGAGCAGCATTCCTTAAGGAGACAACTAGGAATGTTGTCTAGCCCAGGAATAAAAGAAGATTTTAAAGAAATAAGAGAAGAGATTATAGTGTTATAAGAAATAGAGGGAGCAAACATAGTGTTTGATTGAAAATTATAATAAGGATAAGATGAATTAGAAGTGCAGAATGGAGAGTAGAAGGATTGAAAAAAGTTAGCAAATAAATCAGCGTCTGCTGAGTCGTTGCTGGCCATAACAAAAGAGGAAGTTAAACCGTGTGACTTACGCTTTAAGTTACCAAGTTTGTAAAGTTTTTTAGGATCACAGGAAAACTGTCTTTTGCATCGATTTAGATAGTTCTCGTAGTATAGCGAGCTTAAATTGTCGAGGTCTGACTTGGCTACTGTGTACTTAGATCTGTCAAGACTTGAAACAGACTTCTTATATTTTTTTAAATATTTAGATTTAATATTCTTTTAATAAGAAAGTCTAGGTGTAAACCAGGAAAGCTTTATAGAACCAGACGGTGGAACATAATTTAGAAGCCACACATCTAAGAGTGCATCTCATAAAAAGAACTAAGGGCAATATCGATGTCAGTCGCTTTTTCTAAAAAGCACCAGTCAGTAACAAGGATAAGTTCATTAAGCAATGAATAATTTCCCTTGCGAAAACAACGACGAGGTGATTGCTGACATAAAAGAGGTGAACTAAAAGGGGTACAGATTGAGAAAGAAATTTCTATAGTAGGATGATGTAAATCTTCAGGTATACTTAATGGTGAGGCCCTTGAGACGGCAGTATTTGCGAAGTCATTAATAAAAACCAGATCAAGAATTCGATTATTATGATTTCTTATTGAATTCATTTGAAACAATGAGAGATTAAGTAAATTATTTAAAAAATTATCTTGGTTTAAGAGAACAAGGTAATTTGTGATACTGAAAAATTACCAAGAAATTTTAGGCAAATTAAAATCACCCAGCACAATAAATAAGTCATTATCTTTGACTTGAAGATTAATTTCTTCAATACAGGGAGAATGCTGCAAGTAAACTGCCGGAGAAGCTTTTGGAGGGATTAAGGAGCAGGTGATTAAAATTGATCGAGTTGAAAAAGTTACTTTGACAGCAACAATTTCAACATTAAAAGTAATGCGTTCTGACTGAAGTCGGTCGATCATTTCTATATAAAAGATAATTATTTGACATAACTTCAGAATCAGATACTGTAGGATTTAACCAAGTTTCTGACAAAGCAATTATATCAGAATCAAAGGACATACTACTCAAATATAGATTTTTGAGCTTAGTAAGGAGGCCTCTAACATTTTGATAATTAATACAGGCAAAATCGGGTCACAGGTCTAGTTTTTTGAAGCCGTACTAGCGGGCTCCTGTACATTGGACCTGCCGGCTGTAAGAGAAACAGGCAAGGATTCACTACGCCTTTTGGGCCTAAACTCATGGACAAATGTGGTGGCCAAAATTTTGGATCAAAAATGACAGCAAATGATTCGTAAGGGACACTTATTTTAAAAGATGCTATTTCCTAGGCAATTTATAATTTAGAGATTGAGACATTAGCAGAGACTTTGCTAGAAATGTATGCCGCTACAGATTCACAAGAAGTGTCCGAGGATAACCTAGACACAAATACTTGCTTACGAGGAGAAACAACATTTAAAATAGGGAGCTCAGATGGAGGGGCAGCTACGTTGTCAGTCCTCACAGAATTATATATTTCTGAGAAATCAATTTGCTTGTCGATGCATACTGGACAAGACCATTTCACTGCACCACATTCCTTTTTAGAAACGGCAATGATCTTATCACAATCTCAACCTGTAAGACCAGCACACTTAGCATGCATGATATTCTCACACAACCAACAATAAATAAATCTCGTTTGCTCAGAATCATCAGCACACTTGATAGTGCAGTTATTCTTGCAGCACGACATATTTCCAACAGGGGTTAAACAGATAATAAATAGAGCGGGAGGCACTCAAATGAAGCTCTAAGCAAAAGAGCAAAACACAAAAACGATTTGCTTGTGAGAGCGCGCTCCTAAACAAAAACGAAATGCAACAGCGAACACACACACACAAGCAAATGTAATAAGATGTGCGAAGCGCCAAAACTGAGATAAGGAGATGTAAACACAAACAAAAAGTAACAACTAACTTATGTGAGCGAGGTATAAAGCAAAAGCCAAAATACACAAACAAACACACGCACAAGAAGTAATAATTTAAAGGAAACTGCAAAACTGAGTTTAGCAAAACTAAAATGCTTTATAATAGGGACACAATGCGCAAATGATCACAACTTACACAGCAAGTCGATAGCTTGGTCACTTATGCACAATTTTAGATCAAAAAATATATTATCGGTGTTATAAAACTCAGAAACAAATGAAAATGTACGAGCCAAATAAAACACGTCTGATTCGATCAAACTAAGAACTCTCTCTGGAGCGGCATGACCTTTAGAATAAACATTTTATTTGTATAATTATATATTCATTACGTTCAGAAAAACTAAAGCTTTGGAAAATCGGTTGTGGCATTCTCGAGTAGTTATGAGAAGTGTGGGCGCACCTCTGAAAAAATTAAAATAAAACAGCCAGATTTATAAAATATTATAAAAAAGAATCTGACCATAAATAATATGTTTTTCGTCGTTTGGGGCCCCAAATCTATCCACCAAAGGAGGTTTGGTTCTTGTATTTTTTGGCTGTTGCCTAGTGTAATCTAAGAGTAATTTGTTATCTCTAACCGATCAAATGTTGATTGAAACAAACACTTGATCCTAAAAAGCGCTTTAAATTGCTCCCTATATTCTGTAGTGGAAAAAAAAACTGCGTTTGGCAATTCGTTGCAAGTAAATTTAAACCGTTTAACAAATTGTAGTACTGAACCATATGCAATGCACACAACATTACAAAAGATAAAAGAGTGCTACTAAGCCGATTTTAACCAAACTTGGCCAGGATGTATAAAACTAACTTGAATGCATATTGTGTGAGTTTGGCTGAGATATTCCAGAAAACAAGAAAGTTTTCCATACCAAAGATGAATTTGACCCTGATTGTTCCAATGACAGTGCACTATATCCTATGATATAGTGCACCGCAGGAGGCCCCCTGTTAGAAAAGCTATGTTTATTAGACTTTTCCGCAAATATTCGGATATTATTGTAGTATTAAAAAAACCTATACCCTGTTATTCCCAGCGTTCCCATATGGTAACAGAGAAAAAAATGGTCCTGTCGATTATCCTGACAAGGACGAACAAAAAAAATGTCTTTATCGGATACAGCGACCACAAATATATCAGTCTTGAAAGTTTTATGAAGGAAATCGAAAAGAAATTATTCAGGACGATTCGAGTTAAATTTTTTTTTAGTTTTTGATTGCATTTTAAATTTGAAAAAAAGGGATATTTTTGCGATTGACTGTTATTTTACGCCCAAAGATAGGTACTCACCAAAGATTGTGAGGAGCGAAAAAACAAAGTGATATATTTAGACGCCTAGCGTTGCAAACTAGTGTGACCAACGCTACATTAAAAATTAACCAAATGTTGAGTGGTCATTTTATGGCGTAAGCAGTGGCTTGCTTACATTAAATAAAACGCCAAAATTGAAAAATAAATAAAAAGAAAAGTTTTGGGGGGGAATGCTGGCATATTGCCCTATGATGAAGAAAAAAAATGCAGAAACGCAGGCGACGCGCATATTGGGTCAATCAATAACAAATTCATTGGAATGCTTTTTTATCAACTTTATTTTATAGTCTGATTTTAAGAAGTCCAAGCGTCTTCTTTTCACTTTAGATTCAGCAATTTTAAGTTTATTGAATTTTCTCTTGTCTGCACAACAAACAGCTGACATTTCTCTAATGACTGTCCTAATATTAAACACCACATATAAAATGGTCAGTCGACAGAGAAATATGAGCTGTTGTCTATAGTGATGAAAGACGTCACATCTTATCCGGCAATTTTTTTCATGCCTTTTGTGGGTACCGCACCAACGAAACTAAAGCGAGATAATTTATATTTCGTTTCGTCACTGTTTTTTCCATGTGAGTACCAACCCCTATCGTTGATTTTTGTGACTCCGGAAAGTTAAGGGGTTATATACAGTTAGGAGCATTTTTCAAGAATTTTTTATTGTTTATTGCCAAAAATAATTATCGGGAACGTTGATATTGCCAATTTCGCAGAGGTCCACAAAAAAAGGTCTCTTGCGGTGAGCACGATATCTCTGGACTGGATCATTTAAAATGCAAAAACCAAATAAATTTCATTAATATAATAAATAATCTAGTGATCAATCGAAGGAATTAGCAGAAAAAACATTTTTTGACAAAATGGCGGCTACTCAAAGCAAAAGATTCGATTTTCGACCAAAATTCGGCTCTTTAATTGTTTTTAAAAATAAGAAATTTTCATCGAATGGGGAAATCCTTCCATTAATTACTAAAAAATATAGTTAAGAAGCTTGTAAAAAAATTTCAGACCGATCGGCTTAGCCGTTTCTGAGAAATCCTGCTCACCGAGTTTGAAAACACCGTTTCGAGAAAAACACGTTTAAAGTTTTTCAGGTATGCGGACGGCGCGCCGTTCCCCTACTGCGAGATCTCTCGGCGCGCCTGTACTAATGTGTCTATAACTTCGAAATATTCGTCGAATCGAATATATATATATTAAGAAAATGCAAAAAAAAAAAATTGATTTTTTGAAAACCCTAACTGTATATAACCCTTTAAGTCTCTGACATTTCAGAAACGACAACTTAATGTTACTAAGGGCCTGCCCACCGCTCTTAAATATCAATGTAAATACGTTTTACTATTGTAATATAATTATAATAAAATCAACTCACCTCCATCATCCAATCGGCAACAATTTTACGCATAGGTGGGGTAATGTCTTTTTGAACAGTTTTAAAATAGGTTTCAACGATTTGTGAATGTTTGTCTTCACAATTAAGTGCATTTTCTAGGCAACGATCTGTTTTGAATATAGGATCCTTAACAACCAAATGCGCATTTCGAAAATTTATATGAATTTTTGGGTCTGCAGCATTTGTTTTTGGCGTGCGTTTTAAGTTGATTGTATGCTGGTGATTAGGCGATTTTTGCATTCGTGGTTGATCGAGTGACTGATAACTGACTGAATGTGTCAGCTGTGTTGGGTTTAATGTACCAGCAGATGTCGCGACAGAAGCAAATAAACATCCGATTTTACTCATATTGCAAGTAACGGGAGGATTTATTGAATCACTGTTGCCAAACTGTCGGCAATCACTATGATATAAGGTCCCGTCGATCAGAACGATGAACTGGAATTCAAAAGAATTTTTTACTGTTTAGTGTTTTGAGGTCTTTTCTGCAACTTACGATTGGACTACAAATCAGTGATCGCAAATAAGAGTTGTTAAAAAATTTGAGCATGACAAAAAGTTATTTAATTAAATGGGAAAATTTGAGCTATACTTTTTTTTTAAATTGTGTTTATAAAAAGCAATATGCTATGTACATCACTGCAAACGGCAGCTCGCGCTAGTGACGGAAGCAGCACGAAGGGTGCGAAAAGCGACTAGCAATATATACTGCTAATATGGAAAATTTACTATGACTGTCCGATTAGATCTAGTTATATACTGATCGATAGGTTTAGTCCTAACTAACAAAATCGCTTTTTCTAACTTACCTGGTTTATGATATAAGAGAGTGTAAATGGGATCAATTGATACCTTGATCACCCAAATCTGGCAACTGCTTCAAAAGATAATTAAATTTGAAATTTTTAGCGGACTTCTCGAAATGAAATGTCAGTTTGTTTGTTGGTTTGTATCAAAGAGCTAAAAAAAAGCTTACATTTTATGATGAGGATTTATTCCTCTCCGTAAATCTAGAAATTTTTGTTCAACAAATTTTTGAAAAAAAACCGTTAGTTTAGAGAAAATACGCTAAGTCTCGCTAAAATTTACAAACCATAAAAGCTACTGATATGTAATATATATCGTTGGAAAGGTAAGTTTGAGGACTTTTAAGCGTACTTTGTAGTGAAGGTAAAATAATGATTTTCGTCTCCCATTTTGGCGATTTTAGAAACATTGACATTCAACCCCAGAAAACAATATGACGGTGACTTTTTGAAAACTTTAATCGTTACTCGGAAGTTTTTGGGGTTGCTGATTACGAATTTGAATTAATTTTTTAAATTCAAAATGGTGGTAGGTAATTGAGACCCCAGATCAAAACCACACATTTTACACCCGTTACTTAAAAAATAAGTAAAAGAGTATATGGGCATTTTTACAGAAAGGTCCACTAGGACCGAAAAAAATATTGAGCTTTTTGTATTATACAGAAATATTAAAATTTTTTTAAATTGAGTAGTACACATCATTTCTTAGATGCATTGACGAGAATTCAAGCTCTAAAGTTGATGGTCGTGTTTTGTTCAGCTTTGTTCATTTCTAAGAGCATCTTTCCTTTAAAGTTAAATTTTCGAAGAATTATAATATAGGTGGACAATTGTATTAAAGTAAAAACTATCGACAAAATATGCTAAAGCGGAATAGAAATATCAATCAACGTAATATGTTGATTTGTTTTTGTTGACGTATCTATGTAACGTCACGTCATCATCGAAAAAGCTTTAATTTTCTTAACATCTTCGCTGATGATCGCAAGTGAGTAAGATCTTAAACTTAAACAAGGTTTAGTTCGACAAAGTAAATATAATAAGCTAATGGGTCCTTAAATTAAATTGACTTCCAAAATAAAGAAAATGTAGAATTATAACATTTATTTGATGAAATCAGTCATTCATTATCAAAAAACTAATTAACAAGCAATGAAAACACTTTAAGTCTGACTTAATAGTTTCTTAATTACTTCAAAAGTTAATACTCGTACATATTAATTTAGGCATACATTAAATCGCTATAAAATGCTAAAAAAAAAAAAATTGATGTAACGTTATGTGTCAACTAAGGCTGATTAAAATAAAATGGGAAGGGATTTTTAAAATTTAAAAACATGGAAAATTAACTTATATTATTTAAATGATATTAACAAAAGTTGTATGCAAAAAGTCTTGCCCATTTCGCCAAGTATTTCATTTTGCTTTTATATTTCAATCGGAAAGGTCGATTGTTTTTATCTGTTTTATTAAAGTGAGTCCAACGGAATCGCTACTCAGATACACAGATATGGACATTTCTTAAAATATTTACTGTTTTTATGCTTTTTGCAACATTTTGCCGTACGAATGTAACGTAACGGGCTGTGGAAATACCCATATTGTGTTTCCGACCCCCATATAAAATCGTGATCAGCATCAACCTTTTCGAGTGAACCATTCGCAAAAGTTACCTGAGCATATGCGCTTTAAGATGCTCACTAGATTCTGCAGTGCAAAAAAAAGGCATTTGGCAGTTCATCGCAAGTAAATTAAAATTGTTTAACTAATTATAGTACTGAACAATATGCAATGCACACATCATTAAAAACATAAAAGAGTGCTCTTTTTTATTATAGGAAAAAATTCGGAAAAAAAAACTTTTTTCGGTATATTTACGCTTTTTTATTTTCGTGATACCATACGGTAACGCTGGGGAGGGTACAGGTTTTTTTCTATACATTTTAATCGCGTTTCGGTACTGTTTTGTTCATAATATATGATTGCTCCTATGGCAGTTATATGATATAGTAAGCCAATTTAACCAAATTTGATCAGGATGTATAAAACTAACTTAAATGCATATTCTGTGAGTTTGGTTGAGATGTATCAGAAAACAAAAAAGTTTTCCATGCGAAAGTTGAATTTGACGCCGATTGTCCCTATTTCAGCGCACCGATTTGAACAAAATTTGGTCATATATATCAAGCAGGAGGCCCCTGTTGGATAAAGCTGTGTGTATTAGACTTTTTCGCAAATATTCGTATTTTGTAGTATTAAAAATACCAGTACCCTGTCGGTACTAGCGTAACCATATGGAAACAGCCGAAAAAATGGTTATGTCGATTATCCTGACAAGCCAGAACAAAAAGAAAGTCATTTTCGGATTTAGTGACCTCAAATTTATTAGTTCTGTTGCTCAGGACGATTCAGGTTATAGTTTATAAGCCAAGCGCGCTTATAAACACCCCGTTCGACGTTCTGGCTGCTAATAATTTCGCGCTGCTCGTCAGTGTTGCCAGCTTAGCAAATTGTAGGCTAAATTAAGCATTTATTTATTTAGACCCCGTACTTTAAAAAAGTGTCATGTGTCAATTAAGTTGGTTTTAAAGAATATGTGCATAACAAGCAGAAGGAGTCGTGGCAGACCCTATAAAGTATATATATTCGTCCGTATGTCCGTCTGTCTTGACGTCCTCACGTCTGTATGAACACCTAGATCTCAGAGACTATAAGAGCTAGAGATACCAAATTTAGTATGAAGATTACTCTATATTGCAGGCAGATCAAGTTTGTTTCTTTTTTTTTTTGATCGAACCAATATATAATATAGGAACAATCGGTCAAAAATCAAGATTTAATATGAAAAACTTTTTGGTTTTATGAGATATCTCAACCAAACTGATAAAAAATGCATATAACTGGGTTTTATATATGTCCAAAGTTGGTTTACATCGGTCCACTATATCATATAGCTGACATAGGACCGATGGGTTGAAAATCAAGTCTTAGTACTTCTTTGTATTTATGAGTATCGTAAACAAACTAATAGAATGTGCATTTAAGTTTGTTTTACACATATTTTCCGAAGTTGGCTCAAATCGGTCCACTGTTATATATGGAAAAGGAATATCAGATTATTATTTATATTGGAAACACATTATTTTGTGTATCGATATGCAATCGAATTATCGTTTATGTTTAATTTAAGAAATGAATTGCACTGGCAACGCCAATTATCTTTGTGAAATGAAGTAAAGACGACATACAGTGGGACAATCTCTGATATTGCTGTATAAAAATCATATCTTTTGAACTAGAAAAGATATTTCAAAAATTTAAAAAGCATTTGATTAAAAACTTCTTTAGCTTAACATGACAACAAAACAGTTTTAAAGTTTGCATTTTTAGTAAAATTTGCACATTTGTGCGCGCACTGAATAATGGTCAACTAAGGGGCTCCGTATCCTGCTCGATTCGCCAGCGGAATTGAGTAAGCTTCCTTAACGCAAAACTACATTACTGTACTATTTCAATAATTCGTAAACTTGTTAATTAAAACAACCTGAAATTTCGGACATTAAATTTTCATCTATAAAAAAAAATCTTGTTACCCAGGCACCACACAATTTTATTGATTTTAAAATCTGATCATATTAAAGTGTTTGTATGTTAGTAGAGAATAAAAGTAGCAAAAATATGTCCAAGAAAAAGGATTTCAACTGCAGTTTCTGTCATTCAAGAGCAAAGGGTCATTATTTCCAACATTGGGTTTATTTGACAGGTTTTTTAATGCCTTCTTTACTTCTGATGAAGATAAGTATTCAGCACCTGCTCAACGACACGATAGCTGCTTGTACAAATAAGAACACTTTGTTTTTTCGCCGTTCGCAAGAAGCAATTTTTATCAGTTATCAGTTATTTGAGAAGAATTTAACATTTTTTGTTGTAGGAAATTTTTCTTAATTTATATTAATAAATCTTAATAAGTAGCAACCAATTTAATTAATATAACATAGTTTGAAAGAGAAACGAATAATTATATTCACGCTGCCAGCTGCCCCTGCAACTGGACTTTGGAAAAACCTCCATATTTTGCTGGAAAAAAGTTATTCGGTTGCTTCTTCATCTGCATTTGTTTCTGTTCCTTTTGCTGTAACTGTTGTTGTTTTTGTTGCTGGCTGCCTTGCTGATGTTGTTGTTGGCCATAGCAATATGCTTGTTGTTTAACTGCTGTAGCTGCAAATTGGGCTGCAGTGCAGCGATTGATATCTCTATTTATTGATGCAAAGAAGCGATATTTATGCAAAGGAAATATCGATATGACATTCAAAACGATGTAGCTATAAGCATACTAAATGCGGCATTTATTTATGAACAATTTGCAAACAATACGTTTTATTGAAAGTCCCAGCTGTATATAACCCCTAATTAGCCTTAGCATTTGTCAACAAAATTTTATGTTGCAGCCCTTTGAGATTTTGTGCGAGATTAGCGCAAAAGACAAACAATGATAAAGCAGCACAACAAACAACAACAAAAATTCAAAATGTTGCAATATTTTACTTTTTATTTAAAAAAATATTATATAAAACTAATTTAAAAACAACAGCTGTATGAGTTAGTGGACCAATATTAACCAATTTTGGTAAGGATGTATAATGACATACGTGTAATGGTGGGTTTTCATAGGGGCACGGAACGTCAAATTTGACAGCCACAGTGGCACGGAGCAATGTGAACATAAATGATGTGACATAAAATTCAAGTGGCACAAAAAATGTGTTACTTTCAATATGAACACCGGTGTCATTTCATGCCTCATAGTTTTGGTGCTAGAGGTTAGCACGGATTTGACAGAAAATAGTTTGACAGCTGTTTTAGTAGAACTAGCTCAAAGAAATGCTTTTCCCGTGCCAAGCATATCGAGCAATTTAGTTCTTTTGGGACACTGTAGCACGACTAACTTTGCTATTTTGGCAATACTTGTTTTTAAGCCTACTTGTGTTTTGAAATGTATTGTACATTTTAAAATATTGTTTGTTTTTAATCTTTTTGTGGAACTAGCTTATTCCGCACAAAATTCTTCAATGTTGCAATTTTTTTTTCTGAACCCGTGGCTGTGTGAAAATGTTAAGTAGTGTTCACATTGACGGCAGTAATATTGGCTTGGCACAGCGCTGTGAAGCACATTTAAGCGACGTCAATGTCAACACTTTGACTAGTGTCACAGGCTGTCAAAAATTACCGCAGAATATGATGTCGCATTGTGCCCCTATGTAAGCCCACCATAATGCTTTATCTGTCAGATGGGTTTAGATATCTCAAAAAACAAAACAGTTTTTCGTACTAAAACGCCAAAAATGTATATCTTTCAAGCCCCTCAGCCAAAAGTTATATATCATATTCAAAAGCGAAATTTTACGTATTACAACATATTGAAAAACCGTTCGTTTATATAGCGGCTATATTAAATAGTGATCCGATTTGAACCAAATTTGGTAGGGATATATAACACATTCCGAGATATACAACCTGTGCGATTGGTTAATATATCTCAAGAAATAACACAACTTTTCATACTAAAACTGGATTTTTTTTCCGATTGTTCCTATGGCAGCTATATGATAAAGGTAACCGATTTGAACCAACTTTGGTCATAATGTGTAAAACAATAACAAATTCAAATTCTGTGGGTTTGGTTGGGATATCTCAAAAAACACAAAAAATTTTCATACTAAAGGTTATGTCGCACCACAACGAAGTCAAAAAAAGGCGACAAAAACGTGCCTCGACACAAAATAATATCATATCGCCGTCTCACCATAGATTTTAATAAATCATATCTTAAACAACGTGTAATTACAGCAGCTACGCAAAAAATAGATAATTAAATGTTAAAAAAAATCGTTTCGACTTTTCCTCGAATTTTTAAGTGTAAAAAACTTAAAAAAAAGCTAAGAAAAAATCATCATTTTATTAATTCAAAAATTGATATGTCTTAAACTACTGGTTTAAATCTAAGACTGCGTATAAATGAAATATAGATATATTTATTAGCTTTTAGATTAAGTAAAGCTTTGATAAATCGGTTCTGACATTCTCTAGAAATGATTACAAATGTGGGCGCACCTCTAAAAAAAAGTAATAAAAAAAAGGCAGACTTTTGAAAAATACTAAAAAAAAATCTCACCATAAAAAAAAATGTTTTTTGTCGGTTTTGGCCCCAAATCTATCCAAAAAAAAGTGTGTTTCGTTCTTGTAACTTTTGGGCTGTTGCCTAGTGTAATTTGTCATCTAATAGGCTCTAGTACCCATTTTGGTAAAGATCTATTGAGCTGGGCCAACTCCAAATCAAAAAAAAAAAACCCTCCCTAAACAGAGACCAATTTATCATGAATTTAGCCAAAAAAAAACTTAGATTGTAGATTTAACTGGTTTTTTTTTTATCTTTTAAGCTTTCATACATAATTGCCTATTTTTGTTGTTGCTTTGTGCAACTTGCCACTACTTTGGACCGTTTACCAACACTAGTTTTATTTGTCTTGACCATTTTATGGCAAGTTTACCAGTTACATAATTGATTTGTGAGTTTTATTTGGAAAAATCTCAATCAAAAAATAATATAATGAAAAAATAGAAATTTTTTGTATATTTGGCCAAGCTCCAATTCCAAGCGAAGTTTGGAGAGCACTGGAGAAGCATTAATAAGATTTTTATGCTCATGAAGTGTGTGTGCAACCGTGAAAATAAAGCGCTGCAGACAAAAATATTTTTTTTTTTAATTTGCGCGATTTTTTGGTCTACGGTCCTCTATTAACACTCCCCAATGAAGTTTATAGAGATGTTTATGAAGCTACTTGTGATCGTGTGACCAAATCAGTGTTGGTAAACGAGCTGTAAAATGACAAGTTGCACAAAGCAACAATAAAAATAGGCAATTTTGTATGGAACTTTAAGGATTACAAAAAAAAAAAAATAATAGTTGAGTCCCCAATCTAATTTTGGTAATAGTCCATTTTGCTGGGATAACTATATATCAAAAGATACAAAAAACCCCAAATGGGGGGCAATTTATCATTAAATATGCAGAAAAAATAAGATTGGGAACTCAACTAGTTTTTATACCCTGAGCCCATTAAAAATGGGCAAAAAATGGTATAATGTGTTTGGCCGAATGTATGTAACAGGCAGAAGGGTGCGTGGTAG
This sequence comes from Drosophila falleni, assembly GCA_035045575.1. Lineage (NCBI taxonomy): Eukaryota > Metazoa > Arthropoda > Insecta > Diptera > Drosophilidae > Drosophila > Drosophila falleni. The sequence goes on along the minus strand of JAWNOV010000056.1, from coordinate 1,605,482 downwards.
ACCCCAAAAAGTATATATATTCTTGATCAGGATCAACAGTCGAGTCGATTGAGCCATGTCCGTCTGCCTGTCCGTCTGTTTGAACGCGTCGATCTCAGAAACTATAAGAGCTAGAGACATCAAACTTGGTATGTAGGTTCCTAAATAGCATACGCAGATCAAATTTGTTTTTATTTTTGGATTGGACCACTATATCATATAGCTGCCATAGGAACGATACATCGAAAATTAAAAAATTGTTTGTTGAGATATCAGAACCAAACTGATAGAATATGTATCGGAGCTGGTGTTATACATCCTGACCAAATTTGGTTAAAATCGGTTTACTATATCGCATAGCTGCCATAGGAACGATACATTGAAAATAAAGTTTCAGTATAAAAAAGTTTTTTGTTTTTTGAGATATCTTAACCAAACTGATAGAATATGCATTAATGTTGGTTTTGTACATTCTGACCAGATTTGGTTCAAATCGGCTTCATATATCATATAGCTGCCATAGGAACAATTGGTCGAAAATAACTTTTATTGAAGAGTACCTGGGCTCAGGGTATCCTACTGTCGAGCGTGCTCGACCGTAACCGCCCACTTGTTTTATTTTAATCTTCGAAGTTTCCATACAAAATTGCTTATTTTTGTTGTTGTTTTTGCAACTTGGCACTACACAGCTTGTTTACCAACACTGATTTGGTCACACGGTCAAAAGTAGCTTCTTAAACATCTCTATAAACTTCATTCTAGAGGTGTTGGGGAGTGTAAATACAGGACCGTAGACAAAATTTTTTTACCGACGGCGCTCCTTTTCACGCTTGCACACACACTTTACGAGCATACAAATCTTATTAATGCTTCTCCAGTGCTCTTTCCATTTTTTTTGGAATTGGGGCTTGCCCAAATGTTCCAAATAAATATCTTTTTGGTAAATGTCTATTATACGGGCCTCATCTCAAAAAAAAACAAGTAGGCGGTTACAGTCGAGCACGCTCGACAGTAGGATACCCTGAGCCCAGGTCCTCTACACTTAGGTTGAATTTTGACCAATTGTTCCTATGGCAGCTATATGATGTAGTGGACCGATTTTAACCAAATTTGGTCAGGATGTATAATACCAGCCCAGATGCATATTCTATCAGTTTGGTTTTGATATCTCAACAAACAAGAAACTTTTCCATACTAAAACTTCATTTTCGATGTACCGTTCCTATGGCAGCTATATGATGTATATAACCGATTGTAACCAAATTTGGTCAAGATGTATAATACCAGCCCAGATGCACATTCTATCAGTTTGGTTCTGATATCTCAACAAACAAAAAAGTTTTCCATACTAAAACTTCATTTTTGATGTACCGTTCCTACGGCAGCTATATGATATAGTTAACCGATTCTAACCAATTTTGGTCAGAATGTATAATACCAGCCCAGATGTATATTCTATCAGTTTGGTTCTGATATCTCAACATACAAGAAACTTTTCCATACTAAAGCTTCATTTTCGATGTACCGTTCCTATGGCAGCTATATGATATAGTGAACCGATTCTAACCAATTTTGGTCAGGATGTATAATACCAGCCCAGATGCATATTCTATCAGTTTGGTTTTGATATCTCAACAAACAAGAAACTTTTCCATACTAAAACTTCATTTTCGATGTACCGTTCCTATGGCAGCTATATGATGTATATAACCGATTGTAACCAAATTTGGTCAAGATGTATAATACCAGCCCAGATGCACATTCTATCAGTTTGGTTCTGATATCTCAACAAACAAAAAAGTTTTCCATACTAAAACTTCATTTTTGATGTACCGTTCCTACGGCAGCTATATGATATAGTTAACCGATTCTAACCAATTTTGGTCAGAATGTATAATACCAGCCCAGATGTATATTCTATCAGTTTGGTTCTGATATTTTAACATACAAGAAACTTTTCCATACTAAAGCTTCATTTTCGATGTACCGTTCCTATGGCAGCTATATGATATAGTAAACCGATTCTAACCAATTTTGGTCAGGATGTATAATACCAGCCCAGATGCATATTCTATCAGTTTGGTTTTGATATCTCAACAAACAAGAAACTTTTCCATACTAAAACTTCATTTTCGATGTACCGTTCCTATGGCAGCTATATGATGTATATAACCGATTGTAACCAAATTTGGTCAAGATGTATAATACCAGCCCAGATGCACATTCTATCAGTTTGGTTCTGATATCTCAACAAACAAAAAAGTTTTCCATACTAAAACTTCATTTTTGATGTACCGTTCCTACGGCAGCTATATGATATAGTTAACCGATTCTAACCAATTTTGGTCAGAATGTATAATACCAGCCCAGATGTATATTCTATCAGTTTGGTTCTGATATCTCAACATACAAGAAACTTTTCCATACTAAAGCTTCATTTTCGATGTACCGTTCCTATGGCAGCTATATGATATAGTAAACCGATTCTAACCAATTTTGGTCAGGATGTATAATACCAGCCCAGATGCATATTCTATCAGTTTGGTTTTGATATCTCAACAAACAAGAAACTTTTCCATACTAAAACTTCATTTTCGATGTACCGTTCCTATGGCAGCTATATGATATAGTGCACCGATCCAAAAATTAAAACAAACTTGATCTGCCTATGGTATCCAGGAACCTACATACCAAGTTCGAAGTCTCTAACTTTTATGGTTTCTGAGATCGACGCGTTCAAACAGACGGACGGACGGACGGACGGACAGACAGACGGACATGGCTCAATCGACTCGGCTGTTGATCCTGATCAAGAATATATATACTTTTGGGGGTCTGCCACGCCCCCTTCTGCCTGTTACATACATTCTGCCAAACACATAATACCCTTTTTGCCCATTTTTAATGGGCTCAGGGTATAAAAAAACCACAAATGATGAATTTAGCATATAAAATTAGATTGGGGACTTACTTAGTTTATTTTTAAAAAATCTTTGAAATTGAAAATGAACTCTTTTATTGTTGTTAGGTGCAACTTGTCATTATTGTAGACCGTTTACCAACACTAATTTTCTTGGACTTGTCGATTTTATGATCTTTTTACCATCTACATCTAATGGTCTTGTAAATTTTATTTTATAGAATAATAATTTCATGAAAAATTATGAATACATCGGTTCAAGAAGCTTGATGACCATTGGCAGAAAACTTTTGTACATCAGGTGTCTGTGGGAACCTGAAAAATAAGCGGTGCAGAGCGCGATTTCTTTAAAAAAAAAATTTGTCTACGGCCCGCTATTTACATTCCCAAAACCAATATGATATAGATTATGTAGATGTTAATGAAGCTACTTGTGACTGTGTGACCAAGTCAGTGTTGGTAAACGGACAATAGTAGTGACAAATTATACAAAAGAACCATGCAAAATTTAATTTTGTATGCAAGTTTCAAAAATTAAAAAAAAAAAAACCAAGTGACTCCCCAATCTAATTTCTTCTGCTAAATTCATCATAAATCACCCCCTATTTGTGTTTTTTTCTATTTTTTGAGATGAGGCCCATATAATGGACAAATACCCTAATTTTCTCTAATAAATTCATCATAAATCACTCACTATTTGCGGTTTTTTTTTTTGAGATGAGGCCCGTATAATAGACAATTACCTCTTTTTTCATTATATTACTTTGCGATTGAATTTTTTTCCAAATAAAACTCACAAATTCATTATGTACTTCCTAAACGGGCCATAAAAGCGAAAAGTCCAACAAAACTAATGTTGGTAAACGGTCCATAGTAGTGACAAGTTACACAAAACAACAACAAAAATAGGCAATTTTGTATGGGAACTACAAAGATTTAAAAAAAAAAAACTAGTTGAGTCACCAATCTAATTTTTTTCGGCTAAATTCATGATAAATTTCCCTCTATATGGGTTTTTTTTTTTTTGATTTGGAGTTGATCCAGTTTAATGAACTATTACCCCCATTTTTTTTTTTTTGTGAACTCGGGTTAGAGGTGTTGTCTAAAACGAGCCTTAATCCCGAGCCGAGTAGTTTGTAAACAAACAATCGCGTTTGTTGCTCGATTGCAAACAGAGATGCTCGGAGCCGGATCAAACACGTTGCCGCTGAGTGTATTTGATTGCAATTTTCACACTGGTGTTCGATTATACTTGAACATACCCGTTGCAGTTCTCTGATGCGCACGCATAAATATATACGTACATGTCAACATGCGTCGATTCATACAAACATTTATTTTTTTACGTTTTTTTTTTTTCACAAATAAAGTAGTTATCAATTACACTCTACTAAAACACGTTTTCAATATTTTTCCTTTTCACTTAAATATTTTCCTCGACACATATTTTTAATATTTGGGATAAAAACAGTCAATGTCAAAAAACATTTAACAAATAATTTACACATATAAGCACCCACCTCTCATTTTAGGTTATTTTTAATAACTTGATAGACAAGGTAACATTTTAATGCAAGCGTGAATGTTTATCCATTAAACATAATAATTCAAATTTTCTTTTTATTGAATGTGTTTCATTGTTGGCAGATTGTATGTGTACACATATGTACATATACTCTACTACATAGTAAATACAAATTAATTCACGTAAATATTATTAAAAAGTTGATGATCTCATTCAATTTACTATTTGGTTTGGCTTTTTTTATATTTCGGGATTCATATTTTTTGATAAAAACAGACAAAATAAATGTTTTCGATTTCCGACAGACGCTCATAGAAAATAGCATAGAAAACACTGAAGTCAATATCGGACTATCGATATTTCATAAAACTGTAGATCAGTGATGCCAACTTTTTTTCAAGAAAAAAAAGGTTTTTTTGACGGGAAACAAGTCAAAAACAAAACCTGAAATTACAAATATAAAAGCTGACGTATAAAATCGCGTTTAGCATGTCGAGATTCATTGAGCACAAAACCTATAAGAACGCATCACTGCGGACGGCAGTGCGCGCTAGTGATGATATCAGCACGAAGGGTGCAAAAGGCGACTAGCAATATATACAGCTAATATGGTAAATTTGCTATGACTGTCCGATCGAAAGGTTTAGTCCTAACTTCAAAATGTGTAACTCGCGTTTGATACCTCGATCACCTAACTCCGACAACTAGATCAAAACATTAATAAATTTGAAATTTTTTAAGGACTGCTCAAAAATAAATAAAAAATCAGTATGTTTGTTTGTCTGTTTGCATCATAGCGCTAAAATAAACTTATATGTAATGATGGGGATTTATTCCTTTTTGAAAATCTAGAAAAGTATGTTTTACGAGGGCGTTTGAAACCTTTTTCTTAAGTATATACTTAGGTAACATTTTACATATTTAATAAGGGTTTTCAGCTTACACTTAAGCGATTTATGAAAAATTGACATATGACATCTGTATCAAATTTCAATAATAAATGGTCAGTAAAATTCCGCTTTTTTTGGTACATCACAATTATCTTTTAAAATTCGTTTCGGCAAGATGTTACTAATTTAGTGTATATATAAGCCACAAAAAAAAAAAAAAAAAAAAAAAAAAAAAACACCTACTCGAGGTAAAAGTCTAGTGACAAAGGCAATTTCTAGCCCAAAAATTTATGATATTCAATTTTGTGAAGAACAAAATTCAGTTTAATATAAAAAGTTTTCAATAAATGTATAAAATAATAAAAAAAAAACACGAAAGTTGTGGACTGTGCGCAATAAGGATAAGCTGCATATTAACATCTTGTCAAAACGAATTATTAAAGATATGTGTGAAATACCAAAAAACGCGGAATTTTATTGACTATGGCATATTGAAATTTGATAATTTTCAATATGCGTCAATTTCTCAAATATCGCCTAGATGTAAGCTTAGGAAACCGTATTTCACATGTAAAATGTTACCCGAGTACTTGAGAAAAAAGCTTTAAGGTACGCCTAAAAGCTCTCACGCACACCTTTCCAATGATATATAGGACATATCTGTAGCTTGTTTGGTTTGGAAACTAAAATTTTAGCGGGAAATACCGTTTTCCCGCTAAACTTGTGGGTTTTTCACAAAGTTGTAACTCCCCATCATAATATCTAAGCTTTTTTTTAGCGCTTTGATGAGGACAAACAAACAAACAAACAGACAAACTAACTTTTCATCTCATTTTGAGAAGGCCACTAAAAAATTCAAATATATTTATCTTTTGAACCCGTTGTCGGATTTGGGTGATAGAGGTATCAGTCGACGCGTATTTTTGATTAGAAAAATTAAAAAATTTTACCAAAAGGCCCAAACGGCCCCATTAGCTGCGATCGTTTAAAATTTGACCCTCTCACATACACCCTTTCTTAGGTGAGTTTTAATAAGTTATGTATGCCACCTTTCGATCGGTATATAACTCGATCTGATCGGACAGTCATAGCAAATTTTTCATATTAGCAGTATATATTGCTAGTCGCCTGTCGCATCCTTCGTGCTGCTTTCGTCACTAGCGCAAACTGCCGTCCGCAGTGATAACATGTTACTAAGAGTTCAAATTTAACAGCAGCAATAAAGTGGCATATCAGCGAAACTATGTAGCAGACAGTTTTTGGGCGACAAAAATATCCTGTTTTGCCAGAAAATTTTGTTTTGTGTTGTAGAAAAAGCCAGTAATGCCAGGTACTTTAGTTTTGTGTTTTGACAATTCAGGCTAAACTAGGTTTATTGACCCAAACTTGTTGTGTCTTTTTGCAATGCATATGTAATTTATGTATTATTGTTATTCCCTGAGCCCATGAAAATGGTGACGTGGCCGATCCCCCAAAGGATATATATTTTTGATCTGGATCAACAGCCAAATCGATTGAGACATGTCCGTCTGTCCGTCCGTCCGTCGGTTTGAACGCGTGGATTTTAGAGACCATTAGAGCTAGAAACTTCAAACTTGGTATGTAGGTTTCTGGCAGATGAAGTTTTGTTTTTATTTTTAGATCGGACCAATATATCAAAAAGCTGTCATAGTAGCGATACATCGAAACTGAAGTTTTAGTATGAGATAGTTTGAGATATCTTAACCAAACTGATGGAATATGCATTTATGTTGGTTTTGTACATTCGGACCAGGTATGGTTCTAACCGGCTCATCCAATAGCTATCATATGAACAATTGGTTGAAAATTTACTTTTATAAAAGAGTACCTGGGCTCAGGGTACCCTACTGTCAAGCGTGCTCCACTGTAACCGCATCTCACCGCGAGCGAAGTGAGCAGGTGACGGAGCCCACTTGTTCTCTTTATTATTAAAGAAAACTATTTTTTTTTAATATGAATGAAATTCAACAAATAATTTTACATATTTTATTATCTGTCTACATTAATGATAGTGTTTTAAATAATGTCAAAAAGAAAACACAATTGCAAAAATATCCCACAAAAACAAACATCTACACGAGGTAAAAGTTCCAAAATTTCCAATTTTGTGACGAAAAAAAATAAGGTTTAATATAAGAAATTTAAATAATAATATAAATTGATAAAAAAATTCACGAAAACTGTCTTTCGGCACTGCTCAAAAAAAAAATAATTATGTTTGTGGTAGCTCACCCTTTTTGCGCACAGTGCAGAATGTCAATTTTCGTGTTTTTTTTATTAATTTATATTACTATTATTTACAATTTTTGTCTTCAATTTAATTTTTTTCGTCTAAAATTGGATATCAGAAACAAACAATCATTACTTCAACGTTCTGTTTTGTTTAGTAAAAATGTTAGCATAAAATTTGCATTCTTAGCTCTCTGCTCGTTGCATTCGGACGTGCGCACTCAGTTTATTTTCGCAAGTGATCAACACAAACTTTCTTATCTCGTTGTGCTTATCTTGCGCTCGACCTCTATATTTAGCCACTAGTTCGGTGGCGGAAGCTTATTGCGGTACTTAGCCAAAGATAAGCTCAACTTAAACGGCGCTAAGTTTGCCCCTGGCCCTGCGCGCTGCGCAAGGGAGAGGTTGGTCCCGTTAGGTTTATCAAAACAGAAAGACAATTGTGCTATTTAATTCTTTAAATAACAACAATTGTAGTTATAGAAAACAACTCATCATCACAGTCGCTTTCTAGTAAAAGGAAAGTGATATTGGAGGAGATGAAAAAAATTTCTGGCGCAAGCCCGAAACTATACGCTCCCAAATACTAGCCAGTGGAACAACAACTTGTACTGGTTCCAACAGCATACTGCGAAAACCAATGCTTTCTTGTCCAAAAATAACAACTACAAGTGATACCAGCGTCACCTGCACTAGCGTTTCTTCGACTGCGTCGCAAGGAAACACACCGTTGACTGAATTCTTGTCAACAATGGCTCGTAAGACGAAGTGCTCGTTTCAAGCCCATGATCTACCTGTAAAAAAGAAACATAAAGGAGCTGTTAAGACATCTCAATCAATTGGTAAAGCTAAGTTGAAGGCCACAGACCTGCACAAGAACCCACCTAAAGACACAGCATCCACCTCGACTGCAGCGGCACTGAGAAACAACCACTTTGCAGCTCTGGTAGAAGAAGCAGACAACATTATGGAGCAGGACTTGTCAGAAACAGGTTCTGAGCATGAGGATGCAGCTCCTGCTGTTAGCAACGGGAACAAAGCTATCTCTAGGCCTCCAGCTATATTTGTGCCAAATGTTGACAATCCCGCATCTATGGAACGAGCACTGGATTCGTGCGTTGGTGAAAACAACTACAGTATTCGCACATCTAAGTTTGGTGTGACAAGGATATACACGGTCAACTCTGACGCTTTCCGAGCAACCGTGAAACAATTTACAGCACTCAATTGTCAATTCTAGCACCACCAACTTTAGGAGGATAAGCCTTACAGGATTGTCATCAAGGGAGTTAATGCAAACATGCCCAAGGAACAAATTAAGCAGGCTCTTGCTGACCACGGTTTTGAAGCCCTAAATATATATTGCCCAAGAAAGGAAGATTGGCGCAACATTCAGGTCAATGAGAATGACGATGAAGCAACGATCAATCACAATACTCGGCAAAATCTATTTTTTTGTCAATCTCAAACAAGGGCCGAATGTGTCTGAGGCTTTGAAAATAACTCAGCTCAGCAGATACAGAGTCTCTGAGGGGCGCGCTTTTCGGAGAAAAGAAGTATTACAATGTATGAGATGCCACATTTTCGGTCACTCCAAAAACTACTGCGTTCAGGATCCAATCTGTGGCAAATGCGCTGGCTCTCCCATGACTGGCTCCATACTTTGCACCACTGAAAATTATTTGTGCGTCAACTGCGGTGGAGATCACGCTTCAACAGACAAAGTCTGCCCAGTCAGGAAAGAAAAACTTAGGAAATTGAAACCGAGCCCAAGGCTTCCTCTTACTGGCAACACTGACGGACCAATATACAACCACGGTCCCTCTCGAGGCTTTATTCCGGCTTAGACTGTTAGATGCAATTTGTCTTACGCAGACGTTGCTCGTCCCAACAGGGCTAATCTAAGTCCAAGGGCTGATAATCACTCCCAGCGTGAATCAAACTCACTGCCTGACAAGAAGTTCCTTGCGTTGGAGAACTCCACACGGGAGATCAACTCTAGAATGGACCAATTATTCAAGCTGGTTCAAGAGACTATGGAGGCGAACAAGGCCTTCCGAGAATTGGTCCAGGTTCTCGTTTCACGCATACCGAAATGATGAAACAAACCATAAAAATCGGATTGTGGAATGCACGGGGACTACTCAGGGGCTCTGAAGAGCTTTCTCAGTGCACATAATATAGACGTCATGCTTGCCACAGTGACACACATGAGAGAAGGACAGCGTGTCTTCCTGCCAGGATATACCACCTACCATGCTTTCCACCCCAGCGGTAACAGCAGAGGTGGCGCCTCAGTCATTGTGCGCTCTAGCATGAGCCACAGCCCTCAGTCTCCCATCTCAACAAACGACAGGCAGATAGCAAGAGTGAATCTACAGACATTGGAGGGGACCGTCACAGTCGCGCCCTTATATCTCCCACCCAGATTGCGGTGGACTAAAGCGGAATTTGAATCCCTGTTTGCAATGCTTGGTAACAAATTCATTGCAGGTGGTGATTACAACGCCAAGCACGCATGGTGGGGCAATTCACGAGCTTGTTCCAGAGGAAACCAGCTGCAGGAAGTCGTATCGAATGGCCAGTACCAGATCCTAGCGACGGGAAAGCCTACTTTCTACTCATCCAATTCCCGAGTAGCCCCTTCGGCGCTAGATTTCTATGTAATCAATGGGTTCACCATTGTGCGAACGCTCCATGAACTCTCTTCGGATCATACTCCTCTTCTGGCTGATTTACACGCCACGCCGCTGATCATGCCACAACGTTCTTGTCTACTCCCACGTGGTGCTAATGTTGAAATTTTCAGGGCCCAACTGGAGCAGCTGAGTGACCTAAATTTGGAAATTTAAGATGCTGAAGATATCGATTACGCCATTAATATTTTAATGAGCAACCTGAAGCAAGCTGCAGCAAGATCTGGACATCAGAATCAGCAATATCTGGATGAACCAAGACCGCCCCAGCTTCCGATTGTAATCGCTGAGCTTCTCCGACTCAAACGTAAAGTTTGAAGGTAGTATGCAAGAACAGGCGATGCCAGAATCCAACAGATTCACAATAGGCTGGCCAATCGACTACATAAAGTGCTGGCTCGCGGGAGGACGCTTCGAATTGACAACTTGTTCTAAAGCTTGGGCACCGATGCCTTTACAAATTACTCTCTGTGGAAAATTACTAAAAGGTACAAGACCCTGGCTACACAGAAATCGGCTACAAGGGACCCTGCTGGAGGCTGGTGCCGCACTAGCCTTGACAAAACAGAAGTGTTTGAGAATAATCTTGAGCAACGATTCAGGCCGCACGACTTCGCGCCAGAGCGTCACTGTCGGATGATCACGGAGTCGCTGGAGGCACCGTTCCAAATGGCTTTGCCCACCAATTCTATCACACTGGATGAAGTGAAGCAACTGGTGTCCAAGCTAAAGCCCAAGAAAGCTCCTGGTGAGGATCTTATTGATAACAGAACCATAAGACTCCTACCAGATCAAGCTCTGCTGTTTCTATTGCTTATCTTCAACAGCGTTCTACGTGTGGAATACTTTCCAAGAGCCTGGAAGTCAGCCAGCATAATTATGTTACTTAAACCTGGAAAAAACTTAACTGATGTGGACTCCTACAGGCCGATCAGTCTTCTCCCCTCGCTGGGCAAAATCATGGAGAGGCTGATCCTGAACAGATTGCTCAATGTTGAGGCTTTCACCCTTGCGATCCCTAAATTTTAGTTTGGATTCCGAACATAGCATGGTACTCCAGAACAGCTGCATAGAGTAGTCAACTTTGCGTTAGAGGCCTTGGAGGAAAAAGAGTATGCGGTTGCAGCTTTTCTTGACATACAGCAAGCTTTCGATAGGGTGTGGCACCCTGGCCTTCTCTACAAAGCCAAGAGCCTGTTAACACCACAGCTGTTCCAGCTCGTAAAGAGCTTTTTAGAAGGGCACACATTTCGAGTGACCGCCGATGGGTGCAAGTCCTCCATTAAATTAATAGAAGCGGGTGTTCCTCACCCACCTTTTACTCGATTTTTACTGCAGATATGCCAACTCACACAGCAATCACATCACTTGATGAAAGTGATACCCTAATCGCAACCTACGCCGACGATACCGCGGTCCTCACGAAAAGCAGTTGTATACGCCTAGCTAGGGATGCACTGCAGGAATATTTGGACGTATTTCAAGTTTGGGCAAGGAACTGGAATGTGTGCATCAACGCAGGCAAATGTGCAAATGTGACATTCACAAATAGAGTGCAGAACTGCCCTCTTGTCTCACTCAACGGTAGAGCGCTAGAACATTCGTTGAAGCACAAATATTTGGGAGTCACCCTGGACAGATGTCTTACCTTCGAGAAACAAGTCGCTGCAGCACTCATATAATGCCAAGGTGAAAAGGATGTCATGGTTACTCTCCTCCAAAAACAAGCGGTCGCTGGAAAACAAGGTCAGAATATAAAAGTGTCGCTGGAAAACAAGGTCAGAATATACAAGTGTATATTATGCCATACAGGTGTATGGTATCGCAGCCAAGACGCACCTAAACAAGATCCGTGAGCTACAAGCAAAGACGCTGAGAATAATTTCTGGAGCTCATTGGTACATAAGAACTAGCAACTTCGAGCACGACCTTAAGGTGCCTAAAATAGGGAACAGAATCCAAGTGATTGCCCAAAAATACACTGAGAGGCTAGGCTCTCATCCAAATACTAAATACTGCTCGCCAACGAGTAAGGAGAAGATTAAAGCGCCACCACCCTTAAGACCTCCCGGACCGGGTCTTGACATAAAGTCCCTGAAACCCCACATTTATCCCAATACACCACTCTAAACCTCGCACCTTATAAATTAACCTTAAACCATTTCTTTATGTCATTTTGGTAAATAATTTTTGTTTTAGTTTAATTTTCTGATTTGTTTAAGTTGCCTAATAAGGTAGCAGGACACCTGTCTGTGTAAAAATCATTTCTTTATATTTAAAATAAAAAAAAATAAAATAAAATAAAATTTTGCGTCAATTACACTAGGCAACAAAATCGCACTTTTTGCGAGTTACAGAAACCAAACTCACTTTTTTGAATAGATTTGGGGCAAAAACCGATGAAAAACATTTTGTTTTTTATGGTGAGATTTTATTTTTAGAATTTTTCAAATATCTGGCTTTTTTTTAGAGGTGCGCCCACATTTGTCATCATTACACGAAAATGCCAAAACCGATTTATCAAAGCTTTACTTTATCTAAAAGCTAATGTATGAAAAACTTTTTTATTTTCTTAGATAATTTAACCAAACTCACAAATTGTGTATTTTATGATGTCCTTTATTTCTTAAACAACGCGTAATTACAGCAGCTACGCAAATAAAATAGTTAACAAAATGTTAAAAAAAATTGTTTCGAATTTTCCTCGATTTTTTTAGTGAAAAAAGCTTTAAAAAAAAGCCAAGAAAAAATAATCATTTTCTTAATTCAAAAATTGATATCTCTTAAACTACTGGTTTAAATCTAAGACTGTGTGTAAATGAAATATAGATACTTTCATTAGCTTTTAGATAAAGTAAAGCTTTGATAAATCGGTTTTGGCATTTTCGTGTAATGATGACAAATGTGGGCGCACCTCTAAAAAAAAGCCAGATATTTGAAAAATTCTAAAAATAAAATCTCACCATAAAAAACAAAATGTTTTTCATCGGTTTTGGCCCCAAATCTATTCAAAAAAGTGGGTTTGGTTCTTGTAACTTTTGGACTGTTGCCTAGTGTTATAATTGTTATGTTCATGTTTTATCGTTTGTGCCAGCTCTAAGATTATTTTGTTGTGTTTATTGTTACTATCGGCTTAGTCGATAAATTTTGTTACTTATTTAAAAAGGTATAGGTGTCGATAGGCATGGGTGGTTTAACAGTGTGCAAGGGGGTGGCGACCCTATATTTTGTAGATCAGAAAGAGAGGGAATCCAAATTTGTTTTTTGGAGTAACGGCGAACGAAGAAAAGGAAAAGGAGAGATTTTTCTTAGGAGGAAGAAGAAAAAAACCACTTTGCTGAGGAGTTCGATTTGAATAGCGGTCAGCGAAGGTTGCAAATTTGTCGGGGAGTCGAAAAGTTTGTCCGCACGTTGAGCAGCGTAGATTTCTTTCTACGCTCCCGTGCCATTTAAGATTCTATTCCCGCGACCGAACAAGTGTGCTGAGTTCAGAATTCGCTGTGTCACCTTCGGCGAGCTGGAGTGTTTCCGGAGATTGCCTACGTTGTGAGAGGGACAACAGTTGCCGGTCGACGCAGAGGACGTCTGACGTCAGCAGCGTTGGACCCACGTACCAGCTGCAGTGGCGGAAGCTTCGCATCCGTCCTTAAATTCAACAGAAGGCTCATCCAGGCAGACCCGAGTGAGTCTATTCCAGTTGCTCCGCCACATCGTTGGCAACATTTTTTTTCGCTGTAAAGAGCTGCAAGAGAAAGTCACCTTTTGTCCCTGTGCCGCCCCAGGAAATATAATTTCAGTATTGAATTAAAATATTGTGTTAATGTTTATTAATATAAAGAAAGTTGAACATCATACAAAAGAAAGAAATCGAACAAAACAAAATCAAAAATTATAATGTACTAAAATTAAAGTAAAACTAGATTGAATTTAAAATACAATCTGTTAAAATTAAATAAAATTAAAGATTAAAGTAAAATAAATAAAATTAAAACTTAAAGTAAAGTAAAAATAAAAGTAAAGTAAATAAAATAATTAAATTAAAGAAAGTAAAGTAAAGTAAAATTAATAAAAAAATTAAAATCTGTAATAAACGAAGCCAACACTTTAGGAACAACACGAAACGATCACGATCAAAAATACATCCAACAATATACACAAAATATTGTATATTTATATATGTATACATGCACAAACAATATTCGCCCCTTTACCCTCCCAGAGAGCTCTTTAGGTAGGCAAGGTAGTAATTGAGCGATAAATATTACATTTACTACATACATAAATTACATACACAATACACTTATTAAACATAAATTTACGACACTTACCAATTCACACACACATATATATATATATAAATACATATTTTCATTATTCATTCCGCGGCGTCTCCGCTCCAGCATTTTGCCACTGGTGTTCCGGTGAGCAGGTTGCATATTGGCAACATCGTCGTGTTCCTGCTCTGTCTGTTTTAGTCTCTTCATTGTTGCCGTTTAAATGTCGTCAAGAAAACTGTAAATATAAAATATTAAAATTAGTCCAAATGTCATTAGAAGCTAAGAAATCGAAATTATATTTGCCATGAGAATGAAGATGATGTCCGGCTAAGTTTTTTTGTGCAAGGGGAGGGGAAACCGATGTCCAACGCAGGCTGAGATTGGCCCGATCGGGTGGTCAACATATGGGAGACGAGAATCGAATGCCGTCTCAGGAAGGGAGGGTACGCCCGGGTCCTGCAAATGGTCCCTGTTCGAACGTAAGAAGGATTATTGTTCTTTTCTGGTTGTATTTTAAATTTTACTTACCTGTTGTATTTATTGTTGCAGTTTTTCGTCGCCGTCGTTCCTTTTTGCGTTGTTTATTTTTGTTTTGTAGATAGCGATGGTAATTGAGCTGCAGCGGCAGTTTAGCGATGATTTATCGATTGTGTGAACTGCGGGCCAGGGCTGGAACCACACCCGTGAGTAGTTTGATGAGCTAGTCGGCGCGGCCTACCGAGAAAAACCAGATCATAACATAATTTAAAAAAAATAATATATGAAAATTTTCTTATTTTCAGCTTTTTTTAATTTTTAAACAGAAACCATACAGATAATTTATATCGGGTGAATGGCAAATGCTTAAACATTTTCACATTAGGTATCGAAAAATGCACATTTTGTTTTGTTTTGTAAAAAAAAACACGGAAAACAGCAAAATATATATAAAAAAAAGCCAGATAAAAACCGCTGGTCGCTGTTTTCGTTTGTCTTTTCTGAATTTAAAGCATGACATCATTTTAATTAATAGTTGATTGCAAAAATTGATTAAGGTTTTAACAATAGTGGGATTTCACTTTCAGGAACAGCTCTTATTGCACAATGATTCGATTTTGATTTCGAGAATTTAAAAAAATGGCGGAAAAACACAAATTGACAAATGAAAGCGTGAAATCTGTTATTCCAAGATACTAGTTTGGTTGCATTATAATATAATAAAATAATACTTTTTGTTTATAATGTTTAAGCTGCAATTTTACTCATTAACAGCTCCTATTATATCGGCGTATTTTTAAGCAATTTTCGGGAATAAGATCAACTCTCACAGCTCTTTCTTAGCTGTCATCTCCATTTGGGACATTTTTAGTAGTAATTTAGCATTAAATATATAGTTATTTAATTATCCATTCTTGAAATGCAAGAAACTTGCAGCATTCTCCAAATTAAAATCACCACAAAATGTAAACAAACACCAAGTGTGACCGAATAATGTTATCGAAGTGCACGGTCTCACATGTTATCGAAATAACATCAAAACGAAATCAGGTTTGCGGCAGATGAATGCCAAAAGCGATATTCTGTGAGTTTGGCTAGTATTATGTGTTATATTAAATCTGATATATCTTTCCTTAACTCTATTTCATCATCAGTGTAAAAATCAGTATTAAATCATATTGCATCATCCTATGTTAACCTACTTTTAATAACATTCTGTACATGTAGTTTAACAGAATAGTGATGTAAATTTAAGTAAAAACATCGATGTCGATGTCCATCGATGTTTTCAAAATGAAACATCGATGTTGGTTGATGCATCGGATCAAAACATCGATGCATCGAAGCATGTCCCATGTTATAAAAACCAACCGTTTTTGTTTTATAAGTTTATTTATTTGTTATGAACCGACTTATCAATCGCAGCCAAATATCGATTTGCCGGCTAACTATCGGTATGCTCAGGGATGAGTACGACCATCGATACTTGGCGAGTCGGGTAACCATTATTTGTATATTTACTAACCGGAAAATACTCAGACTTTGGTCTCATAACACCTTCACGGACAACTGCTGGCAAGGATTAGGTGAACAGATGTTGTTATCCACCTCAACGATCGCCCTCCCAACCTATAGTCGGCTTTTAATAGATCGTGCCGACTCCCTACTCCAAACTTTACCCAACCTCACCACATACCCATCTCACCCGAATAAATAAATTTAATTAATCATTTCTTTAAACGTTATAAAATTTAATTGATATTATTAATTATAATTATCTTTAACATTTTATTATTTAAATTGTACCCGATACTTCGTGCTTACTATTTAACATTTAACACCTAACAAAAAACGGAATACCCTTAACACAAACTGTAAACAAACAACTAATTGTACTAGTCTGGCAACCCCGTATTCGCTGGTGGCGCGAGCAATATAAATAAGTTAAATGTGGGAAAAATATACAAAGTGCGTAATCGTGGATAAATGTACTAGTAAGTGTTTATATCTAGGTGTTATTAATATACATATGATCGTGTTTTGTATAAATGTAATAAATATGCATGTAAATTAAGTGTTTGTTTGTGTAATATTATGACCTTCCCTAACCAAAAGAGCTCTTGTGGGTCAAGAGGGGTGGGGGGGGGGGGGAGGGAATCGACAACAATTCAAATGTAACTATTTGTGACAATGTGTTATTCAAATTAAACTAATGGTATTAATATTTGCAGACGGAGACTCCTGGACTTCTGTGTGTGTCTGGCGTAAACAGCGGCAAGCCTGTAGCAGATGAACAGCTGCTGGACTGTCTGGTTGCAACGAGGAGGATGTCTGGACCCAAGGCTTCCGACAAAGGGACGTGGCACTTGACGCTCACAAGGGCATATGCGTCAAGATGCCTTCAGGGACGGACTCACCGCGCTCCCGATGTCTGGTGTGCACACTCTGTGTCTCTGTGTGTGCCTGCCTGCGTCGACTCAAAGTGTGTGTTGCTGCGCTGTGAGTGGCTGCGCTTGCGTGTTGTGCGTGTTGTGCTTGTAGCTTGTTGTTCGTGTAAAATACGGCTGTGGCTGCTGCGGCTGAAGTGTATTGCGTGTCGATGTTTGTCACCATTCGTTTCTACTTTTATATTTTTTTATTTGTTCAAAATTCCGCACTCAGAAAGAAACTCTGCCTTGCAGCAGCCACCACGCGAACCAGACTGACTTCCTCTCAAATTTTCCTCTCCTACTACCTATCTGTCAAATCCCTGATTCCTCTTCTCCCAGATTTATCATTTATTCCTCCTATTAAAAAGCATAAAGCTTTTATGTTGTGGTCGACGCTGATTGGCTAGTTCTCGTCACATGCCATAGGTGGCGCTAGCAACAGCTGTTTGTATCGATAGCTCAGCGTTGACCATAACATATTATTTTAAAATAAAAACAGCAAACTTAAAAATTTATAAACATAACAAAACAAAAACATATGCTTTCATATCAGTCTTTCATGTTTCACTTTATTTTATCATAACAATTATTTTAAAATATAACAAAAAAGTATGCTTTCATAGCAGTCTTATTTGTATGTTTCAAAACGTATGCTTTCATAGCACATAATATATAAAAAGAAAAATATTCAAAAGAAGTATTTTTTGTCAATACTGCCCTTAAAGTATGCGACTTAGTCGATCTGGTGATAATCTATTTCGTTTTTGTGTCAGCACATTTGCAGCCGCTGAAAAAACGCGTTCAGAGGGGACTGAAGATCCCACCACCGGCAGAAATTTCAGCGCCACTTGGTGCAAATTGGGATACGTACTTTTTATACTTTTCCAAGCATTTAGTGGGTCACTTTCGAATGATGTTAACGGCATTCGCAGATATGCGCTTATTTCTACGTGAATGTCCATATTCGGGCTACGAGACTTCGCCAGCTGATAATGGTGATCCCAAAATGAATTTGAATTTGTAGATGTGCTGGGTGGCAGATTTTCAACATCGTTTATATTTGGCTTTGTTTGGGATTTGATTCTAATTATTGAATTTGCACATGCCTGAGGGTCCTTAAAATATAATTTCTTGAATCTTGGATCAAGCATTGTGGCCATTGCCAAAATCGATAGCTAAAACATATATTACAAGACATAATTAACGAAATTAATAATTAATGATATTTGAAATATACCTGCTCTACTGATCCCATACGTTTATCAATTTCGAGAAGCAGAGAATTCTTTTATATCTTTTGCCTTAAATGTGTCGCCATTCAGATTTTGCAATTTGTCTTTCAGGATACTGACGATTGGAATGACCATGCTGGCCGTTCTATATTTTTCGCCACTTATAATTTTCGTTGCTTCCTCGAGGGGGCGCAGCATCCTAACTATGTTGTTCGGCAAGTCCAATTCGATTCCATTGACCATTGTCAGTTCGTATATTGAATAGGACCTCGTTAACATATGTTTTCAACTCCAAAAAACGTTCAATCATATAAAAAGTGCTATTCCACCTAGTTGCAACATCCTGTTTCAACACTTTGTCTGTCAATTTTTTTAAGTGGTTGCTGGCTACGCAACTTTGCTTAAAAAAAGTAGCATTGGATTTCACTTTACTAATGCAACCATTTACGGACTCCCTTTGCATGGCAGATCGTGCAATTAGATTTAGAGTGTGCGCAAAGCATGGCAGGTGTTTTTTACGACCGAAACCTATCTCAACGACTTTAGCAATATTCGCCGCATTGTCTGTGACAATGGCAGTAACTTGGTGCTTTTCGATGCGCCAATCTGAGCAGCAACTTTCCAGCATTTCGTTAAGGTAACTTGCAGTGTGACGCTCGCTTAGCTCCAAAACGCCGACAGCTGCAGAAAATGAGCTGTGATTCCCAGGAAGCTGCGCATTGACATTTGATCACTCCATACATCCATTGTCAAAGTTACCGTAATTCTATCGAGCCGTGTTCTCCATATCTCTTTCATTGCCGTATACTTCTCCTCGACCCATTTTGTTATTTTGTACCTCGAGGGTATTTCGTACCGTGGTGTAATTGTGTTCATTAAATATGTAAACCCAGGTTTCTCAACCATTGAAAATGGCTGCACATCTTTTGTTATCATATATATGATCGCTTCATTAATTTTTTGGACTTTTGACCTTCTGCTCCAAAATCCGTTACGTTTTGAAAGCTTTCAAATGGCGAAGGTTGTCGTGGCGCCATGCTGCTACACGATGGTGCTTCCTCGGATGTATGTTTATCAACTACATCGACGTTTTGTTGCCTTATCTTGTGGACATTGCGCAGGTGGTCCTTCATATTTATTGTATTTCCCGCAGTCCTAATCGTTTTGCCACAAATATTGCATTTTGAGCTATTTGCATCAATTTTGCTGAAATGTTTCCAGCAAAAACTCGTTTTTGTTGTTATTGTAGTAACAATCAAAACAAACCCGAAGGCCTTTTACCCAATTTTAATAAATTTACTTACTTTGGCATTGCAAACACAGCTTATAGCGGCAAAATTAGCGGCAAGTCACTTGGCAAGATTCGACGAACGCTCAATTTATTGTGAAATTCAACGGCCGATGTTTTTGCAAAACAGCGGTGCATCGCTTAACATCTATATCAACAAAAACATCAGAAAACGTCGGGAAAAATCGCCAAAAAAACATCGATGCTCGATGCATCGATGTTTTTTTACATCACTATAACAGAACCAAATAAAGTCAGTTGCAAATTATCACTTGAAGAGAGCGCATCATTTCTGAGCAAGGAACACAACATATCTCACAAACCACAAAAAATGTTCATACTAAAGGTCATGCCGCTCCACAAGGAAGTCATCAATGTTGATAAAAACATGTCTGGACATAAAGTTATATTATATCGCCGTCCCTCCATTGATTTTAATAATTCATATCTTAAACGACGCGTAATTAATGCAGTTTTGCAAATAAAATAGAATTTTAAAGTAAAAAAACTAAGGAAAGAGCGCGAATTTTTTTTTTTTAAATTTTTGTCTGCGGCCTTCTATTTACACTTCCAACTATTCTAGATTGAAGTTTAGAGATGTTAAAGAAGCTACTTGTGACCGAGTGACCAAGTCAGTGTTGGTAAGCGAGCTGTAAACGGCCAAGTTGCACAAAACAACAACAACTAGTGGGCCGGTGCTACAGTCGAGCATATTCGACAGTCGGAGACCCCGTACTTGCTACGAAAAAAATTTAAAATGGAAAAAAATTAAAAAATATTTTGTTAACTTAAATGCATATTCTATCAGGTTCATTACGATGTCTCATGAAACATAAAAGTTTTTCATACTTAGAAATAATTTTCGCCCTATCGGTCCTATGACAGCCATATGGTATAGTGCTCCGATTTGAACAAACTTTGGGCATGATATAAAAAGCCAAACTTTATGTATATCTAAAGGTTTGGTTACGATGTCTGTTGCATGTAACGAAAACATCGTTCATGAGACAAGTGAGCTGATGTTACTGTAGTTTTTGGAGCACGCGCTGGATTCCGGCTATTTCACGTTGGCTCGGGGCTCCAATTTAACCAAAAAAAAATACTTGCTCTTTAGCGTTTATTAATTTCCATTATTGTCGCGTGCTATTTTTTTTTTTTGAAAGAAAGCCGTTCAACCAAATTTGGGGTTACAAACGGGGAGCTGAGCAAAAAAAAGGAAAAGGAAAACACAACTAGGGATTCACAAAAATCTAAAGTGGATTGGTAGACACACTAAGGTGACGTCCAGTGGTCGATTTCCCCGCCCTTCCATGATCGCCCGGTTGCAGTTACCTAACTTATTTGGCGATTCCTTATATCCACTTAGTCGCTAATAAACAGTTATCTCACTTCCGCCTCGCATGACTCTGGATATTAATAAAAAAAAATTTAAGTGCAATACATTATAAATGATTTTTATATATTCTAAATTAGGATTGGATAAGGACATATTATATACTTATTAGCTTCAATGCTTTTTTTTCTTCGTTTCTTTATGTACTTAATTTCGCTAGAGCTTCTTATTTATTTTTATTTATTTATTTATTTATCCTTACTTATTAATTTTTTTCTTTGATAAATGCCAAAGCATTTAACTAATATTTTCATTTCAAAATTCATATTTTTGCACAGCTAATTAATTTCTAATACTAAATATCTATAAAATGAACTTAGTTGCTAGTCATTTCGATTTTGATTATAATATGAATTTAGCTAGACACTTTATTCTTGCCACTTCTGTGGCCTTGTAATAACTTAGCCTTGGTCATGCATATGACAGCAAGTATGACCTCAACAGTTATTTTTTGTTGTTGTACTAATTATTTTGTTTTTGTTTTGACGGGCTGGTTATTCTTGTGTAGGTTTTATTTTCATTCTTAATGGTCCAATACCAATTGCGAACTAACGGCGAAACTTAGACATACCGAAAGCTCCGTATGACCATTAATAAGGAAAGGCACGATCGAGAGCAAAAAAAAAAAATAACACTAGCTGTGTCCAAATCGAAGTTGTATATAAAATCATGAAATCAAATCCAACAAGAAAATAATAACATTACTCACTCTGTTGTTGGCCATCGGCGAAAGATCTTTCTCCAGTGGTGACAATGGTGGTGGTGCAGGGGATGATTAAATTAGTTTAATTTGTTTTATTTTTTTTATTTACCATTTTTTTTTTTTTTTGAACTGGCATTAGTTGCCCTTGTGTAAGCTTTTGTTAATACCCTGAGCCCATTGAAAATGTGATAAAGTAAACCGATCTTAAACAAATTTGGTTTGGATGTATTTATAATACCACCCCCGATGCATATTCTATCAGTTTCGTTCTGATATCTCAAAAACAGAAAACTTTTTCATATCAAAACTTCATTTTCTATGTATCGTTCCTATGGCAGCTATATGATATAGTGGTCCGATCCAAAAATAAAAACATTATTGATCTGCGTATAATATCTAGGAACCTACATACCAAGTTTGATGTCTCTATCTTTTATGGTTTCTGAGATCGACGCGTTCAAACAGACGAACAGACAGACGGACATGGCTCAATCGACTCGGCTGTTGATCCTGATCAAAAATATATAAATTAACCGAACTCTGTTATGGTTTAGTATTTATTAATTTATTTGTCAGATAATTCTGTTACAAAGTTATTTGATTCTTTATGAGCAACACCCGTTAGGGTAGTTGATGGCTTAATTCTTTTGAGTTATTTGACAACACCCGTGAGGGCCGTTGCAGATCCAAATTAAAACTAACTAACTCCAAACTAAAGCTATCCCACGAAGCTTCAACGCATCGGCCGCACTCCCGGCAGATCGCAGTGTCAGCGCCTCGTGTCGTTCATCGCTGATCACTTGCAATGCGCATGCAAGGGTATCGGATGTCAGCCCCAGAGACCGCTTACTTCAAGACTCCGCTGCATCGACTCCGTTCCCAGCCCAATGCAGCGTCAGCACCTAGCGACCGTGGTTTGTTGGTCACTCAGTGCGCGCGTGCCACGTCAATGGATATCGCTGGCCGATCAACTCCAGGAATCTGCTGACTGTCGCATTCTCCGCGCCCGGTCTAGCGCTGTTGTCAGCTGCAACTTTGTCGCCGCTGACTGAAGCTCTTTTGCTCGTGTTAACTCTTCCCACGGATGAGTGAGGGCCGTCCTCGGTACTCCTAACGGCGGCCTCCGTGTCCAATGTTTCACTTGCCGTAGGGCGACGGTTAAGGTGGCGTAGAGTCAACCAGATGATTCCACAGCAGGCAAGAATAGCGAATGCCGTGACGCAGCTGCTAAGGATGAGTTTTGCTAGCAGCTCCTGTTTCAGGTCAGCAATGTGTTGGAGGTTCTTAATGCTAAGCCTCTCTCGGTGCGCTGTCACGTTGACTTGAGACATTGCAGAGACGACTGGGGTCTTCTTCAGGACGCCGAGGTGGTTGTTGATTCGGCTCCCATTAAGGTAGATATAGTCCGTGAACGGACGAGATAGGTTCCGGAGATTTGTTGGGGTTTCCCATCGGACAACACAACGTTCATGGTTGCGTCGTTTATGATGACTATCCCCTCGTCGACCAGCGTGACGGGCTCCAAATGTCCAGTGTGTGTGTTGCACGTGGCTGTGGCTCCGGACACCAGCTGCTGGGCGCATGTTTTCGTCTTGATCCACTTGCAGAAAGTGGTGCTCAATGCGTTTTGGCATTCTCCCACGGCGAAGGTCGCAATCAGCGACCGTGTTACCATCTTCAAAATCTAAAACTACCTTATTAAATTGTACTGGGTAGATATTGATTTTCTTGCATACTTGCTGAGAGATCGGAAACTTAATTAAGAAATGTAATATGTCGTTATTTTGGAAAGCCTTAATACTAGATACTTCTAATATATTTGCTACGCTAATATTTGTGAGATGTTCACAATGTCTTTTATGTCGATGTTGATGGGCTGATTAGGTCAATTTTTGCTAATGTAAGGGTCAAGAGTAAATTCTCCAAGTCTGTGATAATTGTCCTATTCTCTGCCAGGATTGTTTCGTACAAATATTTGCCATCTGTTTCGTCCGATTTATTAATTTTATTGAGCGATTCCGTTACTGTATTTAATTGTTCCTGAATTTTAGAGATTATTCCAATCTGTCTATTTTCCTCTTCTATTAGTTGTTCTTGTCGAATTTTAATATGCTCCCAATCGTCGAAGTCCGGTGTACCTGCAACAACCTTCAATGCAGTACCTAGTAATTATATACTGCGAGCCTGTCTATGGTAAACCCTTAGCGTAGCTATAAGAGTGTTTTTTCGACCGAGGTCGGCATTAAGTATCTTAGTCATGTGGTCCATGGTGAAGGCGTCCAGTGCGGTTCGGGTCTTGTTTGCGTAGTCTTTATAAGAAGAAATGTTAGTAGTATGTCCCAGGAATCCAAATCTATCCCAGATTGCCACGTCCCCGTTTTCTATAGGTATGTGGCGTGCGTGTGAGTTGTCATTTAATTTGGTCACGGCAGTTACGAGGGTCGTGGCTGTTATCAATAGTACTGTCCGAAGTCCTAACCAATATGTAAAATACAAAGATGAAACAAGGTGTGAGCTAATTTGTAAAGCGTAAAACTACAATAAGTTTGTTTTGTTTTACCCAGAGCTTATCACCTATCTGATAAGACTTATATTCCCTGTCTTTATTTACTTGCTCTAGGGTTATATTCTTTTCGAATTCGATGGGAGCGGAATGAATAATTTCAATGGGGGTTTTATTCGTTACTGAATGGATTGTCCGACTATATTTTATGATACCCATAAGTAACAGCTCTATCGTATCGTCGATTTGCTTATCGATTTTGATGCAACGAGCTATTTCCGTTAGCGTGCTGTGAAATCTTTCTACCTGACCGTTAGATGTACTGTGGAGCGAAGGTGCATTTGCAATGTGGATATCGAAATTGTTGAATAGAATGGATTTTATTGTCTCCGAGTTCAGCGATTTTTCATTGTCGCAATAGATTGTTTTTATTTTCGGAAACATGTTAGCCAATTGTAATATTGGGGATTTTATGTCCACTCTTGCCCGAGACTCTATTGGTAGTACTATGGCGAATTTTGATAACTTGTCAATACAGGTGAGAAAGAATTTCCTGTCTAATGGAATATAAGTATAATGGAATAGTAGTCTGTCCAAATGTTTGTTTTGTTGGATGGCGATTGTACTTGGCCATCGAACAGGTTTTGCAATTAAGTGCTACTTCTGTAGCTAGTCGATTAATTTTTGGAAAAAAATAGTCCCTCAGAACTTGTTTTATGTTTTCCTGGGCTGCTCGGTGAGCCAGATTATGTTCTGCTGTCATAATCTCTCTTTGTTCTGAAGGGTCGACAATGTCTATAGCGAGGAATTTGCAATGCTTGAATGTTGTTGAGGGAAATGCCTCGACCAACCAATGTTTGATGAACGCTAGGATTGGAAGCTCACAATGGATTGCGTTTACTACGTCAGCTTTTATCACGTCAAGTAGGGATTGAAATAATGTTTCGCGGTTGGAAAATTGTATGATGAGTCTGGTTTTTTCCTTAAATAAAATGAAGTGCTTTACGATTGGGTCTCTGTTTCTTCCAGAATAATTTGGTTTCGGAAACAGTTAACCGGCTTGTCTATTGTCTCTATTGTATTTGTTTCGCTGCGGAAAGTGGCCACGTCTGAATTGGGAGTTTCGTCCAATGCGTTTATGTGTTGACGCGATAGGGCGTCAGCAACGAAATTTTCCTTGCCAGGATTATAAATTATTTTAGCGCCGTGTTCGTCGATAAAGGCTTTCCAGCGCTTTATCTTAGCGTTGGGATTTTTGTCAGACACTGAAAGGTAAGCTGGTGGTCAGTGAAAATGTTTAGATTTCTTACTCCATAGAGGTAATTTCGGAGTTTTTTCAAAGACCACACGATGACCAAGAGTTCTCTTTCGTTCGTTTCAAAATTAATTTCGCTGTCGTGTAAAGTGCGAGAAATCATTGTAATGGGGCGGCCATATTGGGATAGTACAGCCCCTAAGCCATAACCAGAAGCGTCAGTTGTTAAGTCAAATGGCTTTTAGAAGTCCGGTTATGTCAACAAAACTTCTTCTGAAGCCAAAATGTTTTTTTTAGCTTGGAAAAGGTTTGCTGCTGATTTTCGCTGAGTTTAATTTCTTTAATACTTGGGGCATTTTTCAGCCCAAAAGGTAATCTACAGAACTCGTATATTCCGTTGTTAACGGAAAATGCTGTTTTTTTCCTGTCGCTTTCAGCAAGTTCAATCTGATGAAAGCCCAATTTAAGGTCCAGTTGTGAAATACTGAGCCTTACCCATGTTTGACAAAATCGTCGAGAATGTGGGAATCGGGTATTTGTCATTGATTGTATTTTGATTCAGTCTCCTGAAATCAATTACTAATCTTTTCTTTCGAAACCCTTGTTCGTCAGTTCCTTTTTTATCAACAATCCAAGTTCGGTTGTTGTAGGGTGACTTTGAGGGTCGGATAATGCCGTCCGCTAGTAGTTGTTTAACTTCTGCATTGACAAAATCCGCGACTCCCATGGGGTAAGGGTTTAATTTTGAATATACCGGTTCACCATCAGTTTTTATTGTTGCGATAGTGTTGATATTATACGGCAGAGCCTAGTTGGGGTCTGCGAATGCCTTTATTCTCTGCTGAATCATTTTATCCAAAGATTCCTTGACAGCGATTGGGACATCGACATCGTCAATCTGAATGAAGTTAACGTCTGGTGAGCGTGTGAATAAAATAGTTTCTGAACTGTAGTCTGTTTTAATTATGTTAAGGGTTAGGTCAATGTTTTCATTGACTTTTTTTTAGAAGATCGAGGCCTATTATACCGTCGAAATCCTTAAGAGTGTTTATGATGAAAAAATATGTTCTTATCTCAAAAAGGTGAATGAGGCATTTCTGTTTAACCTCAGTGCTGCCATGAATGGATTTTACTTGGAAGGGGGTTTCTACGGGCACTATGTGCTTTAACTCTGGAAGTGGCTTGATGTAGTTTTTCGGACCCCGTGGCTGTGCAGAAAAAACTGCTGTTCTCAAAGACTTCTTAAGTCCGGAGATGAAAGCATGCAAAGCATCCTCCCCGAATTTTTTGTTCAAGATGGTGGCAGAAGCCGTGTCTTGAGTCATGAGTGTTTTTTTTGTCAGAAGTGTGAGCTTCTGCTGGATGTTGTTATAATATTGAGTGGGGGGAAGTTCTCCCTGCCTTAAGAAATTAAGCTCCTGTGTCACCTGTATAGGAGTCTTGTCGGCGTAAGTATCGCCAAGCCGATCTATTATGGCCCTGACGTTCAACACCGTATTGTGTGACGCGAGCATCGCGTCAGCGTCCCCCTTTATTTTGTTCCTAATAATTAGGACTGCCTAAAAGTGTCTGCTGCTTCCAACGTATGACTCGAACAGCTCATACGCCGCCTGTGCAGCCTGTCGCCAAGAGACGTAATTTGTTTTGTTGCCGTCAAATTCCGGCACCGTTTTTACTGCGTCCAGTGTCTCGCCACATTTGACGTCCCGATTAATGAACGCTCTCTGGTAGTCTGGCTCGGCACAAGCTACCGTTTTTCCAACCCTTTCGTTTCTTAGGGCATCTATTTGTGCAAGAAATTCTGCTTTTTGTAGTTCTAGGGCCGCATTGATAGCGGCCTCCATGTTGGAAATCATTTCAGGAGTGACTGCCATAGTGGTACTTTTTGGTGGTAGTGGTAAACGAGAACTTAGCAAAGCTTTTCTTTCCCTGTAACTGTCCAACCTATTAGTATTTTTTTTTATCCGTTAAAGTTTCCCTATATTTTTCAATAAGATCCTCGTCGCTGCTCATGAGGAAATGTTAATTATTGGTCATCAATACCAGCAGAGGCTTGGAAAATAACACAGCTGGACAATATTTCACAATTTGGAAAATATTACTGTTTGTCCCGTTCGGACCAACTGCAACCCAAACAACACGACTTTGAGTTTAAATTGATTGTATTTTTTTATCAAATCGTTTATCTTAAGCTTAAGCTCTTAGTAAACATCTCACTTACATGATTGTGTCGAATTCCTGACTTGCTAATTCCTGATGGCACGGTCGCTGTTGCTCCAGTTCCGGTGCGACAATGTAGTTTTTCTGGGTGTTTTTTTTTTTTAATAAAAAAAATTTCACTGTAGGTTTTTGATTATTATTTTATGTTAAAACTTTTTGCAGTCAGTTTCTACACTTTTTTGTTTTTATTTTATGCGTTAGCCGGCACAATTTTGTCTTTTTATTATTTTTTAATTATTTTGAGTTATTTAACAACACCCGTGAGGGCCGTTGCAGATCCAAATTAAAACTAACTAACTCTAAACTAAAGCTATCCCACGAAGCTTCAACGCATCGGCCGCACTCCCGGCAGATCGCAGTGTCAGCGCCTCGTGTCGTCCATCGCTGATCACTTGCAATGCGCATTGAAGGTTATCGGATGTCAGCCCCAGAGACCGCTGACTTCAAGACTCCGCTGCATCGACTCTGTTCCCAGCCCAATGCAGCGTCAGCACCTAGCGACCGTTGTTTGTTGGTCACTCAGTGCGCGCGTGCGACGTCAATGGATATCGCTGGCCGTTCAACTCCAGGAATCTGCTGACTGTCGCATTCTCCGCCTCCGGTCTAGCGCTGTTGTTAGCTACAACTTTGTCGCCGCTGACTGAAGCTCTCTTGCTCGTATTAACTTGTATACTTTTTGGGGTCTGCCACGCCCCCTTCTGCCAGTTACATACATTCGGCCAAACACATTATACCCTTTTTTGCCCATTTTCAATGGGCTCAGGGTATAAAAATGGCCTACGCTGACCTATTTTCTCGTTCTCTTTGTCTTTTATGTATATGAGAAATTATTATTATTTTATCTTTTTTCACTTTTCTAATTAATAAATTTTTTTTTAAACTTATTTAATACTTTTGTCAAAAAAAATTGCATCATTTATAAGCACTGAGCACTAGCACTAAAGCACATGTGGACTTCTTCTCTGGAAAGTTCTCCTTGTAAGTCGCAATCAGCAACCAGATTTTTCTTGGAGCCTCCTGACACTATAGCGACCTCGGCTGACAGAAGAGGTAGGATCAGAAGAGGTAGCTCACCCCACTGGCGGCATTAGCTTAGTAAAAATAGTGCTCTCTATGTTCATAGGCTGAATGAGAAATACCCTAAAAAGAAGCGGTGATAACCCATATGCTGGATATAGAGCACGAGGTCTTGCGTCTGGACCTTGGACAAAGATCAGAACTACAGAGAGGACAGAAAATGAGCAATAATTACCATGGGCAAAAATACTTTTGATTAAATTTAATAGTTCCCCATTTTATTTGGGTCTGGACACGAATATTTCGATCGTGGGCTGCCACCCACGCCAAGTTATGCGAAGAAGAAACCAACTGGCCGAAATGGAGATGGATAAAATTAAATTTTTTTCCGCTTCCAATATATACAAGGAACTTGTATGTTTTTCAGCCTGTGCAGCCTGTCGCCAAGAGACGTAATTTGTTTTGTTGCCGTCAAATTCCGGCACCGTTTTTACTGCGTCCAGTGTCTCGCCACATTTGACGTCCCGATTAATGAACGCTCTCTGGTAGTCTGGCTCGGCACAAGCTACCGTTTTTCCAACCCTTTCGTTTCTTAGGGCATCTATTTGTGCAAGAAATTCAGCTTTTTGTAGTTCTAGGGCCGCATTGATAGCGGCCTCCATGTTGGAAATCATTTCAGGAGTGACTGCCATAGTGGTACTTTTTGGTGGTAGTGGTAAACGAGAACTTAGCAAAGCTTTTCTTTCCCTGTAACTGTCCAACCTATTAGTATTTTTTTTTTATCCGTTAAAGTTTCCCTATATTTTTCAATAAGATCCTCGTCGCTGCTCATGAGGAAATGTTAATTATTGGTAATCAATACCAGCAGAGGCTTGGAAAATAACACAGCTGGACAATATTTCACAATTTGGAAAATATTACTGTTTGTCCCGTTCGGACCAACTGCAACCCAAACAACACGACTTTGAGTTTAAATTGATTGTATTTTTTATCAAATCGTTTATCTTAAGCTTAAGCTCTTAGTAAACATCTCACTTACATGATTGTGTCGAATTCCTGACTTGCTAATTCCTGATGGCACGGTCGCTGTTGCTCCAGTTCCGGTGCGACAATGTAGTTTTTCTGGGTGTTTTTTTTTTTTAATAAAAAAAATTTCACTGTAGGTTTTTGATTATTATTTTATGTTAAAACTTTTTGCAGTCAGTTTCTACACTTTTTTGTTTTTATTTTATGCGTTAGCCGGCACAATTTTGTCTTTTTATTATTTTTTAATTATTTTGAGTTATTTAACAACACCCGTGAGGGCCGTTGCAGATCCAAATTAAAACTAACTAACTCTAAACTAAAGCTATCCCACGAAGCTTCAACGCATCGGCCGCACTCCCGGCAGATCGCAGTGTCAGCGCCTCGTGTCGTCCATCGCTGATCACTTGCAATGCGCATTGAAGGTTATCGGATGTCAGCCCCAGAGACCGCTGACTTCAAGACTCCGCTGCATCGACTCTGTTCCCAGCCCAATGCAGCGTCAGCACCTAGCGACCGTTGTTTGTTGGTCACTCAGTGCGCGCGTGCGACGTCAATGGATATCGCTGGCCGTTCAACTCCAGGAATCTGCTGACTGTCGCATTCTCCGCCTCCGGTCTAGCGCTGTTGTTAGCTACAACTTTGTCGCCGCTGACTGAAGCTCTCTTGCTCGTATTAACTTATATACTTTTTGGGGTCTGCCACGCCCCCTTCTGCCAGTTACATACATTCGGCCAAACACATTATACCCTTTTTTGCCCATTTTCAATGGGCTCAGGGTATAAAAATGGCCTACGCTGACCTATTTTCTCGTTCTCTTTGTCTTTTATGTATATGAGAAATTATTATTATTTTATCTTTTTTCACTTTTCTAATTAATTAATTTTTTTTTAAACTTATTTAATACTTTTGTCAAAAAAAATTGCATCATTTATAAGCACTGAGCACTAGCACTAAAGCACATGTGGACTTCTTCTCTGGAAAGTTTTCCTTGTAAGTCGCAATCAGCAACCAGATTTTTTTGGAGCCTCCTGACACTATAGCGACCTCGGCTGACAGAAGAGGTAGGATCAGAAGAGGTAGCTCACCCCACTGGCGGCATTAGCTTAGTAAAAATAGTGCTCTCTATGTTCATAGGCTGAATGAAAAATACCCTAAAAAGAAGCGGTGATAACCCATATGCTGGATATAGAGCACGAGGTCTTGCGTCTGGACCTTGGACAAAGATCAGAACTACAGAGAGGACAGAAAATGAGCAATAATTACCATGGGCAAAAATACTTTTGATTAAATTTAATAGTTCCCCATTTTATTTGGGTCTGGACACGAATATTTCGATCGTGGGCTGCCACCCACGCCAAGTTATGCGAAGAAGAAACCAACTGGCCGAAATGGAGATGGATAAAATTAAATTTTTTTTCCGCTTCCAATATATACAAGGAACTTGTATGTTTTTTTCTTGTGGCTTTGACCAGCTCCTCAAGAAAAAATATTTCTTCGGATTATCCAGGTTTTTTTTGGCTTTTCCAGTTTTTTTTTTCTTGCGGACTCCGTCTACAAAATGGGCAGGAAACTCAATCGGGTACTTGGGCAGGGAAGCTTACGATATGGTTCACGAACCAAAATTTTATGTTCAGTTGCCAAGAATGCTTTGAAGTTAATAAAGGTTAATTCTGCAATGAGCTCGTCTTTCGAACCATAGATGACGGTGTTGACGCCGAGCGCAAGGCAACTCAAATGAAGCTACTGCTTTTTCCCCATATACTTAAGTTAAAACCAGCTAAAAAAAAATTCGCTGCATACTTTTACGCGGTTTGTTTAAATTTCAATATTACAAGCGCAACTACAATTCCACCCTGCCAAAATCGCACTTAGGGTTTGCAATAAGGGCGATCCGCGCTAGTAACAAGGAGTTTACAAGGACTACTGCCTAACATCCTAGTCAAATTTCCTTGCAAATCTTCGATTTCGTAATAGCTGTTCGCCGAATTCTGGCTTTGACGTATGACGGAGCTAATTTTGAGTTGAAGCCTTTGTCAAAATTGCTTTGCTGGAAGTTTCTTCGGAACACTTCATGTCCAATAGAAAAAGAAACTTCTCGACTTCTTAAATTGTACGCGTTTTCGTTACGGGATTGTTGTCTGCGCATAGCGTCAACGGATTTATTTCTTAAGAGGTCAAACGCATCGTCCCGGTTGAAACAGGTTGATCGATCTTCTAGCAAGTTTATATCACGCAGAAATTTGTAAGTATCGCCATTGCTGTCCAAAGACTAACTTACGACAGAATGCCATCCTGAACTTAACGGTCAACATAGAGTTTTTGGAAAACTCTCTGTGTTTCGCTTGTTTTTCCCATTGGGGGACGAAGCACTTTATTTGGGTGTTTTGTGTTTTTGCAAATCTTACACTGGTTAACATATTCCTTAACGTCATTTATCAGATTGGGCCAATAATGGTATCGTCGTACTCGTTCCAACGTTTTGTTAACTCCACCATGGGATGCTAAAGGGTTATCATGGGCAATATTCAAGGCTGTGGGTATTAACTCTTAGGGAAGCCATAGTTTCCACATCAGGTCATCATCTTCGCGATCACTGGAAGCATGTTCTGTTCGGCGATTTATAAACCCCTTTATAGCTTTGAAGTCGGGTACCTGGTTGTTGCTATGAGTAATTTTGGCAGCTAAATCTGTGTAAGATTTGGACTAAAAAAGAGGTGAATGTAAATCAACTATTTGGTCTGTCTTTATTGTCGAACAGTATATGTTCGAGTCAGAGCATCAGGCAGAGCATCAATATAAAAATATCGAATAAAAATGTCGGATAAAATTATCGAATAAGACTATCGGATACAACTATCGGATAAAACTATCGGATAAGTCAATCGGATAAATATCGGAAAAGCTATCGGAAAAACAATTTTGCAAATTTTTTATTTTTGTTTTAATTTCCAAAAAAATATAATTAAAATGGGTTTTCATTGGAATTACTTAATGCCAACAAAAAATTTTTTATTTAATGCCAATTAAATAATTTTTTACCAACACTACTTTTTTTAATGCTAGTGAAATGACGATTAAATTCAGCCTTCCCACAATTCCAGCGAACCAAACTGACAGCAGCCAGCTCCAACTCGCTGTCGTCAGATTCACTCTCGGGCTCAAATCCAACAGATTGAACTGAGCGACCAAAAGCAGGCCTTGATTTAGCTGCTTGTGACTTAATAACAGTTCTCATGAACACCTCTCGGGTTCTTACAACACGACGTAGTTGAGCTAAATGCGAAATTTTTTCATACAGCAATTCGTGCTGTATTTCCGGCAATAAATTGGGCCGAACTGTCTCAAGCAAGGAGGAGTCTGACATATTAGTGGCCAACTTATCAGCCAAAAAAGCGATTGATTCGTAAAATTCATCGAAAGTTTCCCCTTCCTTTTGTTTACGGCGATCGATTTCTGCTCGTATGTTAACGTCAGTACGTTCGTCTTTAAATTAAGCTCTCAAAACAGTTCGTAAAGTATACCATTCAACGTGCACTACACTTTTGTGCTATCTCCAATACTACTCATTTGCACTGCCGTCCAGCAAATTACTCTTGTTTTGAGCTAACAACTCCATATTACCTTCGAGAGTTTGCTCAGTTAACGCTTCGATACGATAAATAAAATCGTTTATGCTCATTGCAAACTTATTAAATTATCTTATTTTCCAATTGCTTATGATCTGACTTATACGATCAGGGCGTATTTCAGCACTTATAGGATTAAAACTTCCCCGAGAAGAGGACGTTTGCTGTGGGTAGTCGGTCGTTTGCCTTGGCAACGTTCCAGGTCGATTGTCTGGCTGAACAGACTCGACTTGTCTAGGTGGGGGAGTTTGTGAAGTCACTGCCGTAAGAAGGCTCTGAAATCCCTTATTCCGGGCTTGAATAAGCTGATCAGTTTGTCTGGCAGCGGCGGTAGCCATAGCATCAGCTTAAGATTTCTGAATCTCACTCACAGGCAAGGAAGGCTCGGGAGAGCTTTGTTGCAACTGAGCTGCGCTTTCTGTGCGCTTTGTTTGACTTCTTGTAAACATTGTTGCGGCTGGTAGACTCTCAGTTAACTGAGCTGTTTCCGAGTAAAAAGTTAGGTTTGAAGTGGATGAAGGTAAGGGGCTTTTACAAACTGGGCAAACTTCTTTATTTCTTACTTTTGTGTTAAAGCAAACTCAGTGAAATTTGTGTCCACAACTGGTAGATAACAGTTGCGCAGGGTTTTCTATAGTGCTTACGTAAATGTAGCAATGTTTGTCACCAATAGAGACTAAGTTATCGCTGCTTCTAGTTACAAACATGTCAACATTGACAAAACTATTTGGTTGTAAAATATGTTGTTTTTAATTTAAAATTTTTTTTTTCATAAAATAATTAGACAGAAGAAATTTTATACGGATTATTATTTATTTTTTTTTTTAAATAGGCTTACAAAAAGTAAAGAAAACTAATATCAAAATTCATAAATATACTATCCGAAGTCTATAATATGCTTCCATGAGATGCGATTTATTGCTATATCGACTCGGCTATTGATGCTGATCAAGAATATATATACTTTGTCTGTCTGTCTGTCTGTCTGTCTGTCCGTCTGTCTGTCTGTCTGTATGAACACCTAGATCTCAGAGACTATAAGAGCTAGAGACATCAAACTTGGTATGTAGGTTCCTCTATACTGCAGGCAGATCAAGTTTGTTTCAAAATTCGGCCACGCCCCCTATATCGCCCACAAATCGGAAAAAAAATTTCATATCAAAATTATAAGAGCAATTTAAAAGCTAGTGTCACCAAATTTGGTATGTAGATTCCTCTATATTGCAGGCAGGTTATGTTTGTTTCTTTTTTGAATCGGACCACTATATTATATAACGCCAATAGGAACAATCGGTCTAAAATCAAGCTTTAGTATGAAAAACTTTTTTGTTTTATGACACATCGTAACCAAACTGATACAATAAGCATATATCTTGTTCTTGTACATCCTGTCCAAAGTTGGTTTAAATCGGTCCACTATATCATATAGCTGTCATAGGACCGATCGGGTGAAAATCAAGTCTTAATATGAAAAACTTTTTTGTTTTATGAGATATCGTAAACAATCCATAAAATTTGGTTTTATATATCCTGTCCGAAGTTAGTCCAAATCGGACCACTATATCATATAGCTGTCATAGGACCGATCGGGCGAAAATCAAGTCTTAGTACAAAAAACTTATTTGTTTAATGAGATATCGTAACCAAACTGATACAATATGTATCTTGCTTGGTTTTATATATCCTGACCAAAGTTGGTTTAAATTGGACCCCTATATCATCTAGCTGTCATAGGACCGATCGGGTCCAAATCAAGTATGAATTTTTAGCAGTTTTAGCTTTTAACATATTAAGTACGGGGTCTCCGACAGTCGCGAATGCTCGACTGTAGCTCCGTCCGACTAGTTTTAAGTACGGGGTCTAAAAACACATGAAGATTTAAGAGTCCACGCTTGGTTAAATTAGTCAGGTGTTATTGACTAGAAATTGAGAAAAGATATTTTATGGGGCTTACCGGATAGGGCCTACACGTTTGGGCGCCAAATAATAAAACTGGCCACTTCTGTGGCATAGTAATAACTTAGCCAAGTTTAGGCATATGACAGTAAGTATGAGCTCAACAGCTATTTTTTTTTTTGTTGTACTAATTCTTTTATTTTTGTTTTGACGGGTTGGTTATTGTTGTGTAGGTTTAAGTTTCATTCTTAATGGTCCAATACCAATTGAGAACTAACGGCGAAATTTAGACATACCGAAAGCTCCGTATGACCATTAATAAAGGCACGATCGAGAGCAAAACAAAAATAACACAAGCTGCGTCCAAGTCGAAGTTGTATATAAAATCATCAAATCAAATTCAACAAGAAAATATTAACATTACTCACTCTGTTGTTGGCCATCGGCGAAAGATCTTTCTCCAGTGGTGACAAAGGTGGTGGTGCAGGGGATAATTGGATTAGTTTAATTTGTTCTATTTTTTTTTATTTACCATTATTTATTTTTTTTTGGGCTGGGCATTAGTTGCCCTTGTGTAAGCTTTTGTTAATACCCTGAGCCCATTGAAAATGTGATAAAGTAAACAAATTTTAATCAAATTTGGTTTGGATGTATAATACCAGCCCCGATGCATATTCTATCAGTTTGTTTCTGATTTCTCAAAAAACAAAAAACTTTTTCGTACTAAAACTTCATTTTCGATGTATCGTTCCTATGGCAGCTATATGATATAGTGGTCCGATCTAAAAATAAAAACAAACTTAATCTGTGTATGGTATCCAGAAACCTATACACCAAGTTTGATGTCTCTTGCTTTTATGGTTTCTGAGATCGACGCGTTCAAACAGACGGACAGACAGACGGACATGGCTCAATCGACTCGGCTGTTGATCCTGATCAAGAATATATATACTTTTAGGGGTCTGCCACGCCCCCTTCTGCCTGTTACATACATTCGACCAAACACATTATACCCTTTTTTGCCCATTTTTAATGGGCTCTGGGTATGAAAAAAAGGCTTACACAAAAACAAGTAGGCGGTTACAGTCGAGCACGCTGGACAGTAGGATACCCTGAGCCCAGGTACTCTTCAATAAAAGTTTATTTTTGAACAATTGTTCCTATGGCAGCTATATGGTATATGAAGCCGATTTGAACCAAATCTGGTCAGAATGTACAAAACCAACATTAATGCATATTCTATCAGTTTGGTTAAGATATCTCAAAAAACATAAAACTTTTTTATACTGAAACTTTATTTTCAATGTATCGTTCCTATGGCAGCTATGTGATACATTAAACCGATTTTAACCAAATTTAGTCAGGATGTAAAATACCTGCTCCGATGCATAATCTATCAGTTTGGTTCTGATATTTCAACAAACACAAAACTTTTTCGTACTAAAACTTCATTTTCGATATATCGTTTCTATGGCAGCTGTATGATATAGTTAACCGATTTTAACCAAATTTAGTCAGGATGTAAAATACCAGCTCCGACACATAATCTATCAGTTTGCTTCTGATATTTCAACAAACACAAAACTTTATCGTACTAAAACTTCATTTTCGATATATCGTTTCTATGGCAGCTATATGATATAGTGGTCCGATCCAAAAATAAAAACAAACTTGATCTGCATATGGTATCCTACATGTTAAGTTTGATGTCTCTAGCTCTTATGGTTTCTGAGATCGACGCTTTCAAACAGACGGACAGACAAACGGACATGGCTGAATTGACTCGGCTGTTGATCCTGATCAAGAATATATATACTTTTCAGCCCCAAACCTGAATTCGTGAAATCTCATAGGGCTACCACACTTTTCGTATTATTTGTAGCAGCTGTGAACACCTGATCGGCGAAATAAAATCTGTAACGAAACCAAATCCGAATCTGTTTTAGGAATCCCACCAATATAAACGAATGCCGCGAGAGGTCTTGATGCGTGAAGCCTCATTTAAGAATTGGCTATCTTTTGATCCAGGGAATGTGGGTAAATGTTATTGCAATTATAGTAAGTCCTCTATTGCGAAACTGAGTAATTTAAATATAAAGTATTTAAAATTAATTGTGACAAATGAATTCTATATAGCAGAGGGAAAGGATGGTTATGCTGAGATCGAAAAATACCTTTTATTCCTGTAATAATAATAAAAAAAACTCAAAAAACTGTAATAGCTTTTTATCTGGATTTTTGTGAAGTTTTTTAGCTTTTTGAAAATGAATTCTATATAGCAGAGGGAAAAGATGGTTATGCTGAGATCGAAAAATACCTTTTATTACTGTAATAATAATAAAAAAAACTCAAAAAACTGTAATAGCTTTTTAACTTAAAATAGATTTTCCGGCCCTGAAGAATTTGTAACACTGATTTTGACTTTTGAAAAAAGCCAGATTTGAAAGGAAAACAAATAAGTAAGCAACACTGCTGTAGAGCTCGAACAGTGCCGCCAAATTTCTAAAGAAAAAACATAGCTTGTTTTGGAGGAAAACCGTAAAAAATAGCCAACTTTTTTAACATCTAAGCATATTTAAGCAGCACGAAGGGTGCGAAAGGCGATTAGCTACATATACAGCTAATATGGAAATTTTGTCACAGCTGTCCGATTAGATCGATTTATATACCGATTGATAGTTTTATTCCAAACTAACAAAATGGAATATTAAAACGATTGTTAACTCACCTGGATCTTGAGATAAGGGAGTGTAAGTGGAAGGGCCAAAACTCAAGCATATAACATTTTTTTTAATTCAATAACTCTAATTAAAACTAGTCGGACGGAGCTACAGTCGAGCATCCTCGACTGTCGGAGACCCCGTACTTACTATGTCAAAAGCTAAGACTGCCAAAAATTCATACTTGATTTTCACCCGAAAACAAAAAAGTTTTTCAAGCTGAGACTTGATTTTCACCCGATCGGTCCTATGACGGCTATATGATATTGTGGTCCGATTTGAACCAACTTCGGACAGAATATATAAAACCAAGTTTTACGCATATTCTATACGTTTGGATACGATATCTCAAAAAACAAAAAAGTTTTTCATACTTAGACTTGATTTTCGACCGATCGTTCCTATGGCAACTATATGATATAGTGGTCCGATTTGAACCAACTTTAATTAGGGTGTATGAAACCAAATTAGATACATATTCTATCAGTTTGGTTACGATATCTCAAAAAACAAAATAGTTTTTCATACTTAGACTTGATTTTCGACCGATCGGTCCTATGACAGCTATATGTTATAGTGGTCCGATTTGAACCAACTTTGGTAAGGATGTACAAAACTAACTTAAATGCATATTCTATAAGTTTGGTTACGATATCTCATACAACAAAAAAGTTTTTCATACTAGAACTTGATTTTCGACCGATTGTTCCTATGGGCGCCATATGAAATAGTGGTCCGATTTAAAAAAGAAACAAACTTAACGTGCCTGCAGTATACAGGAATCTACATACCAAATTTGGTGTCACTAGCTTTTAAATTGCTCTTATAATTTTGATATGAAATTTTTTTTTCCAATTTGTGGGCGATATAGGGGGCGTGGCCGAATTTTGAAACAAACTTGATCTGTCTGCAGTATAGAGGAACCTACATACCAAGTTTGGTGTCTCTAGCTCTTATAGTCTCTGAGATCTAGGTGTTCATACAGACAGACAGACAGACAGACAGACAGTCGGACAGACAGACAGACAGACAGACAGACAGACAGACGGACATTGCTATATCGACTCGGCTATTGATGCTGATCAAGAATATATACACTTTATGGGGTCTGCCACGCCTCCTTCTGCCTGTTACGCACATATTCGGTAAAACAAACCCAATAGACCCCTGTACTTTTTTTAAGTACGGGGTCTAAATATGCGTCGATTGATACCTCGATCAGCCAAATCAGACAATTAAATTAAAAATTTTTAGTGGACTTCACAAAATGAAATAAAAAATCAGATTGTTGGGTTCTACATCGAACTCGTCTCAAACGCCCATCTTAACCAATTAGGAGCACAACGATGAGATTGATTCGTCGGTTGCTGCGGCCTACAAAACCGAACTTTAAACTTTTTTAAAAACAAAAAATTTAAATGCATTTTTTAATGGGTTAAAATTAGGAACAATCTGTTCTACAAGTGAGTGGTCATAAATTATGTATAAATTGTGCTTGAATTGTGCACATGTTGTTCTTGTTGCTTGCGCTACATTCATGCACAGATGGTCTTGATTTTCTACCAGATGGGGTTTTTTTTTTGAGTGTAACCTTGGGATAAGTTCCTCTTCACTACTCATGGGAGACAAGATAAAGAGAGAAAAGAAAAGTCAATTCCTATATTCCTGTAGCAGTCAGAATAATAACACTAGGCAACAGCCCAAAAGTTACAAGAACCAAAACCACTTTTTTGGATAGATTTGGGGCTAAAACCGACGAAAAACATTTATTTTTTTTTTTTATGGTGAGATTTTTTTTCTAGAATTTTTCAAAAATCTGGCTTTTTTTATTCCTTTTTTTTAGAGGTGCGCCCACATTTGTAATCATTACTCGAGAATGCCATAACCGATTTATCAAAGCTTTGCTTTATCTAAAAGCTAATGAATATATCTATATATCATTTATACACAGTCTTAGATTTAAAACAGTAGTTTAAGAGATATCAATTTTTGAATTTAGACAATGATGATTTTTTCTTAGCTTTTTTCACTTAAAAATTCGAGGAAAATTCGAAACAATTTTTTTACATTTTATTTACTATTTTATTTGCGTAGCCGTTATTACGCGCTGTTTAAGATATGATTCATTAAAATCTATGGTGAGACGGCGATATGATATTATGTTGAATCGAGGCATGTTTTTGTCGACTTTTTTGACTTCGTTGTGGTGTGGCATGACCTTTAGTATGAAAATTTTTTGTGTTTTTTGAGATATCCCAACCAAACTTACAGAATTTGAATTTGTTATTGTTTTACACATTGTGAGCAAAGTTGGTTCAAATCGAACCACTATATCATATAGCTGCCATAGGAACGATCGGTCAAAAATCCATGCTTTGTATGAAAAACTTATTTTTATTTTGAGATATTTTAACTAAACTGACAGAATATGTATTTAAGAGGGTCATTTGAACTACATAATTTGTTACTTTATATTTAGCTATATTAATTACCCATCGTTAAGTATGTTTGCCATTAAAATCTATGGAAAGAAGACGGAGTTATTAGCATATAAGCAGTGAAACAAGTTTTTCGAAAAAAGGTTGATTTTCGACTGATCGGTCCCATGGGAGCTATATGTTATAGTGGTCCGATTCGAGCCAAATTTGGACAGCTTGTATAAGACGATACGAGATTCTTAATTTGTAAGTTTGGTACAGATAACTTAAAAAACAAAAAAAATTTTCAAACTAAAGCTTGCTAATCGACTGTTCGTATCGATCGTTCCTATGTCAGCTATATGATATAGTGCTCCGATTTCAACCAAATTCGGTAAGGATGTGAAGAGCAATTAAAAATACTCAATTCATGAGTTTGATTGAGGTATCTCAAAAAAACAAAAAGTTTTTCATACTAAAACTTGATTTTCGACCGATCGTTCCTATGGAAGCTATATGATATAGTGGGCCAATTTAAACCAACTTTGATAAGGATGTATAAGGCTTACTTAAATGCATATTCTATAAGTTTGGTTACGATATCTCATAAAACAAAAGAGTTTTTCATACTTAAACTTGATTTTAGACCGATCGGTCCTATGGCAGCTATATGATATACTGGACAGATTTAAACCAAAATTGGTGAAGATATAAAGGACAACATAGAATACACAATGTGTGAGTTTGGTTAAAATATCTTAGAAAGAAAAAAGTTTTTTATACTAAAGCTTGCTTATCGACCGTTCGTATCGATCGTTCCTATGGCAGCTATATGATATAGTAGACCGATTTAAACCAACTTTGGTTATTATACATACGACCAACTTCAATGCAATTAAAAAAGTTTTTCATACTAAATGTGGATTTTTGACCGATCGTTCCTATAGCAGCTATATTGAATAGTGATCCGATTTGAACCAAATTTGGTAGGGATATATAACACATTTCCAGATATACAACCTGTGCGATTGGTTGATATATCTCAAGAAATAACACAACCTTTCATACTAAGCATGGATTTTCGACCGATCGTTCCTATGGCAGCTATATGATATAGTGGTTCGATTTGAACCAACTTTGGTCACAATGTGTAAAACAATAACAAATTCAAATTCTGTAAATTTGGTTGGGATATCTCAAAAAACACAAAAAATGTTCATATTAAAGGTCATGCCACACCACAACGAAGTCAAAAAAGTCGACAAAATCATGCCTCAATTCAACATAATATCATATCGCCGTCTCACCATAGATTTTAATGAATCATATTTTAAACAACGAGTAATTTCAACAGCTACGCAAATAAAGTAGTTAATAAAATGTAAAAAAATTGTTTTGAATTTTCCTCGAATTTTTTAGTGAAAAAAGCTAAGAAAAAAGCCAAGAAAAAATCATCATTTTCTTAATTCAAAAATTGATATCTCTTAAACTACTGGTTTAAATCTAAGACTGTGTATCAATGAAATATAGTTATATTCATTAGCATTTAGATTAAGTAAAGTTTTGATAAATCAGTTTTGGCATTTTCGTGTAATGATGACAAATGTGGGCGCACCTCTGAAAAAAAGTATTAAAAAAAAGCAAAATTTTGAAAAATTCTAAAAAAAAAATCTCACCATAAAAAAAAAAACAAAAAAATGTTTTTCGTCGGTTTTGGCCCCAAATCTATCCAAAAAAATGGGTTTGGTTTCTGTAACTCGCAAAAAGTGCGATTTTGTTGCCTAGTGTAATAGTAGTTTATATATTTATTTTTAGCTATTTTTTTATTTGTCCTTTTTAGACCAACTTGGCCTGAACAACTTATTAAATTTAGATCGTGAACTTTCCACCTACATGTTTTGTCACTTTAATTTTGTGAATCAAAATCTGTAAATTTGATGGCACGGTCGCTGAGATGTCGTCTTCTTGCTTCGATATTGTTGTTGTTATGTTCCTTCGATTTTCCTTCGAAACAACAAATTTAAATGCATTTTTTATTGGGTTAAAATTAACCCTTTCGACTCCAACTTTTTTCCTGAAGAATTAAAAAATTTTTTTTCAATCTTTTCTTTTTGTAATGATTTAAAAAGTATTTGAGCAAAATTTCAAGTCGCCACGCCCACCAGTTTTGGCGCTACCGGATGTTGCTTGTGAGCAACTTTGGGGTATAGTGGTAATATCAAAAAAAAAAATTTAGAAAGCAATTATTTTTATTTATCGTAAAATTTAAGTGTGATATGATATAAAACAGTTCTTATTAGTGTTGCAACATAGATGCACCTTACATTTAATGCATTTTGACATTGGGGTTTTTCACCAAATACCACCCAATGTCCCACATCATTGTAACTCCACGAATATTTCGGGTCTGGTTGAGACTTGTACTTTTTGGATTGCATCGATGACAACCTGCTTGATGGAGAGCCCAAGGATATTACTGAGCTTGCTCTTTGTTCAATTAATGGTCGACCTCTCTTTTTTGTAAACGATGTAGTGTGAGTAGATTGTAGCAGCTCATGAGCAACTTCCATTTGAAATTTTATAAGCGGTATATACTTT
Organism: Drosophila falleni; assembly: GCA_035045575.1. Lineage (NCBI taxonomy): Eukaryota > Metazoa > Arthropoda > Insecta > Diptera > Drosophilidae > Drosophila > Drosophila falleni. The sequence continues at coordinate 1,562,145 of JAWNOV010000056.1, read as the reverse complement.
TGGTTTGGGTGCATCAAATGTAAATGCTTTCTGTACAGTAGCCATGCATTTGTCATGGATGTTTCCAAGCACCAATAAAAAATTCGCATGTACCACTTTCTTGAACGATGGTTGACTTGGTACAACTCCATGAGCATGTCCGCTAAGTTTACTCCTCCCATTCCCTTATTATAGAAAGCTATAATTGCAGTCCTTGGTACATCAATGTAAACTTTTTCCTTTGGGCTCCATCGTTTGCATATCCCAACTGGTTGATGGTCTTCGCACGAAGAAAGTACTTGAACTGACTTATTGTCAAACTATTTTACACAAACCAGATTATTGTTCACTTCGTATTTAGTATCGAAAGATCCTCTTCCACGTTTTATTCAATTCTGCATCTGAAAGAGGTTTGCAACTGCTTATGCGATTTTTGCGGATAGTTTCAGTTGCAAATATGCCCATTTCCTTCAATGCAATCAAAAGACTAATGGGGCATTTACACTAGTTGATGCAGCGTCAATTCTAGCTATATCAACAATTGATATTCAACGTCAACGCATTTGTTGTGTTTACATTAGTTGATAGAGTTGACAAAAAACCGGGTTGCCAACTAATTTTCGAGTTGAGCAACGCGCAAGATGCCAACGCGTTGATATTAAAGTTGAGAGTAATTTACACCAGTATATATCCATATTCGTTGACATTTATGTTGCTTAGCATTTTTCGTTGACGTCGAACTTGTGAATGTATTGAAACTGATTTTAATCGATATTGTGTTGTTTAAATAATTGAGAAAAGTAAAAAAGTGGTAAGTACTCATGCATATGTATTTTAAAACTAATTCATATGCAATTTGTTTACTTTACGATAAAATCAGAACAATGGCAACAGCGAAGAAGAGCAAAATAGCGGCAGCAGTGATTTTGGTTTCAATAAATATGTATATAAATAAATGAATATTTATTTTTTAATAACATTTTATTATTAGTTATTGTTTTTTATAGACTGCACACTTGAAATAACAGACAACATTTAAAATATCGGATGGCGAGCGAAGTGTTGCTACCTCCAATCTGTACATAAAGCTTGTCGATACAAAGCAAAAGAATGAACACGAGCTCAACTTAATTTTGTGTTGTCAACGCGCCGATTGCGTCTTCAACTGTTGACACAAAGTGTTTACACTATATTTACACTCAGAGTAATAATTGATGATTCTCGCATTGTCAATCTACTGTCAACGCAACAGTTGATCAAGTTGACAGCTGTTCACACTAGGATTGATAAAGTTAATATCAACGTTGACTTGTTTATCAACTAGTGTAAATGCACCATAACTGACGTGAACCAGTTGTCAAAATTAAGTTTAAAAGCTTTGCCTTTGGGAAGCCCTTTTGCTAAGAACAAAACTACATCCGACGATATTCCCAATCCATAACAAGGGCATGTGCCTTCACCAACATGTAGCGTAAAGTCGTACACTAACCCAGATGTCCCAGCGGGTGTAAACATTTTTAGACCCCATTTGTGGGGCTTAGCTGGGTTGTATTGTTTTTATGACGATTGGCCTGAAAACAAAATTTAAATTGAAGATATAGTTTTCAGTAAAATTTTAATTTGAATACCTTTGGACGCAGTGATTTGCTCATCAACGCTTTGATGTTCTTCTCCAGCATTGCAGAGATATCTTCCATTTCATTTTCGTCTTCTTGCTTCGATATTGTTGTTGTTATGTTCCTTCGATGTTGTCGTAAAATATTTTTTTTTTACGAAAAAAAAAAATTTGTATTAACAAAGTGGAATCACAAATCAGAAATTATTTTCAAGTTATAATTCTTTCCGTTTTATTTTTGAAATATTTTTTCTTGATTAATAACTTTTCCACATCATTGGATATCTTTTAGTTTTTTATTTAAACATATATGTTTTGTTTACTTGTTTCGCATCACAAGGTATTCTTAGGTTTTTTTCTCACAAGTATCTCTTGCTTACTCGTTTCGCACTACAAGATATTTTACATTTTTTTCGCGAGTACTAAATTGCGGTGAGGCGTCAAATAAATAGTCTCTGTTTATTATTGTGTTTTATAAATATTTATTATAAATCGTTTGTTTGATAAACACCGGTTGTGCCATTTAATAGATTAATATTTTTAAACCCTGAGCCCATTAAAAATGGGCAAAAAAGGGTATAACGTGTTTGGCAGAATGTATGTAACAGGCAGAAGGAGGCGTGGCTGACCCCAAAAAGTATATATATTCTTGATCAGGATCAACAGCCGAGTCAATTCAGCCATGTCCGTCTGTCTGTCCGTCTGTTTGAACGCGTCGATTTCACAAACCATAAAAGCAAGAGACATCAAACTTGGTATGTAGGTTCCTGGATACCATACGCAGATCAAGTTTGTTTTTAACTTTGGATCGGACCACTATATCATATAGCTGCCATAGAAACGATACATTGAAAATGAAGTTTTAGTAAGAAAAAGTTTTGTGTTTGTCGAAATATCAGAACCAAACTGATAGATTATGTGTCGGAGCTGGTATTTCACATCCTGACTAGATTTGGTTAAAATCGGTTAACTATATCATACAGCTGCCATAGGAACGATACATCGAAAATAAAGTTTTAGTATGAAAAAGTTTTTTGTTTTTTGAGATATCTTAACCAAACTGATAGAATATGCATTAATGTTGGTTTTGTACATTCTGACCAGATTTGGTTTAAATCGGCTTCATATATCATATAGCTGCCATAGGAACAATTGGTTGAAAAAAAAATTTTATTGAAGAGTACCTGTGCTTATGGTATCCTACTCTCGAGCGTGCTCGACTGTAAACGCCCACTTGTTTAGTTCTTTTTTTTAGAGGTGCGCCCACATTTGTCATCATTACTCGAGAATGCCAAAAGCGATTTTCCAAAGCTTCCTGTGAGTTTGGTTAGTATTATGTTTTATGTAAAATCTGTTATATTTTTCCTAAACTCTATTTCATCATCAATGTAAACTTCTAATGCAACATTAAATCATTTTGCATCATCCTATGCTAACCTACTTTAAATAACATTCTGTACATGAAGCCTAACAGAACTAAATAAAGTCAGTTGCAAATTATCACTTGAAGAGACCGCATAATTTCTGAGCATGGAACACTACATTTCTGGCGACGAGGATAAAATTTGTGTAGTTCGTGTCGGTAGTCTCATCCAGTAGAGATCGAACGAAAAATCATGCCAGCCAGTGACATGAAAGAATTGTTGGCTCAAAAGCAACAATTTGCGCAGCAGTTAATGCACAACAACAGCAATGGATGGAGTCCATTTTGGCACACAATAACGATGCTGCCAGACCGTCAGAATTAACCACCGTTCCCAAATTTCAACAAAGACAAAATTGGGAGTCGTATTTACAACAAATGTCCCAGCATTTCGTTGCATATTCGGTTGTCTCAACAGAGAATAAATAAATTTTTTAATGGAGAAATTTCAAGCACAAATAAATATTAAAAATAATAAAAACAACACATCGCATTTTTTTTATTATCTACATTTATAAATTTATTTTATTTACAATGTTTTTCTTTATAAAATATTAAAGACAATAATTTTTTAAAGCTAAAGGGTATTTCATAGCATGTATGTTTTGTGTCTCGCTTGCTGTGCCAGCAACGAGCTCGGCCAGCCAACTGAATCGAAACCAAAAATAATTTCCCTCAAACGACGCGTCCACCGAAAAATTACCCAGTGGACGCCCCGTCATGCTTTTAGCTGAGACACTTTCAGTTGTATGGGATGACTTCTCTATAGGTTATTTGCTTAGTGCATATACCTAAAGCCGAATTCCGTGCCGAAATTCTACAAAAACGTTCCAGCTATATTTCAGTGTCATCTTGAACAACTTCTAAATGGCATAGAAGGTTGTGGAAACTACTTAGACAACTTGATCAACTGTTGCGTTGACAGTAGATTGGCAATGCGAGAATCATCAATTGTTGCTCTGAATGTAAACATAGTGTAAACACTTTGTGTCAACAGTTGAAGACACAATCGGCGCGTTGACAACACAAAATTATGTTGAGCTCGTGTTCATTCTTTGGAGGTAGGTAGCAACACATTGGAGGTAGCAACACTTCGCTCGTCATCCGATTTATTTAATGTTGTCTGTTATTTCAAGTGTGCAGTCTATCCCACAAAAAAAACCTCTAAACGAGGTAAAAGTCTAGTGACGAAAGCAATTTCCAGCCCCAAAATTTCTGATATCCAATTTTGTGACGAACAAAATTGAGTTTAATATAAAAATTATGAATAAAATTATAAAATTAATAAAAAAAAAATTGGCCTTGTGCACTGTGCGCAAAAAGGGTGAGCTTCTTTGTACATAAAAATTACTTTTTGCGCAGTGCCGAATGCCAATTGTTTTTTTTTATTAATTTACATTTTTATTTAAAATTTTTATATTAAACTCAATTTTGTTCGTCACAAAATTGGATATCAGAAATTTTGGGGCTGGAAATTGCTTTCGTCACTAGACTTTTACCTCGTTTAGAGGTTTTTTTTGTGGGATATCAGAAATTTTTGCAATTGCTTTTGCTTTTAACATTGTAAATTTATCATTGTTGAATATTTTTTCATATTTAAAAAAAAAATTTTTTAATTATAAAGAAAAGTAGGGGGCTCCGCCCCCTGCTCGCATCGCTTAAGTTGCTACTCTACTGTCGGAAGCCCCGTACCTTCTGTGAGAAAAAAAAGTTTCTCATACAAAGATTTAGACTTCGACCGATCGGTCCTATGACAGTTATATGATATAGTGGTTCGATTAGAACCAACTTTCTTCAGGATCTATAAGTCTAACTTAAATGCATATTCTATTAGTTTTGTTACGATATCTCGTGTAAAAAAAAGTTTTTTATGCTAAGACTTGATTTTCGCCCGATCGGTCCTATGACAGCTATATGATATAGTGGTCCGATTTGAACCAACTTTGGCCAGGATATATAAAACGAAGTTAAATGAATATTTTATCAGTTTGGTTGAGATATCACAAAAAAGTTTTTCGTACTAAGACTCCATTTTCCCCCGATCGGTCCTATGACAGCTATATGTTATATTGGTCCGATTTGAACCAACTTTGCACAGAATATATAAAACCAAGTTAATTGTGTCAGTTTGTTTGAGATATCTCATACAACCAAAAAGTTTTTCGTACTAAAACCTGATTTTCGACCGATAGAAAAATGTATACATTCAGTTAACAGGCAATATCTTCCAAACCCCTTGGTCAAAGTTTATGTTTCATATACTAAAAGACGCAAAATTTAATAAAAATCGTTAGAGCCGTTTTGTCAGAAATCGCCAAAATGTAAGCTAAAAAACTTTATTTCACCTGTAAAATGTTACCTGAGTACTTTAGAAAAAAAGTTTAAAGGTACGCCTAAAAGCCCTTAAGCACACCTTTCCAATGATATCCAGAACATATCTATAGCTTCTATGGTATGGAAACTGGTGAGGTGAGGTTTCAAACATTTCTAGATTTTCAAAAATGAACAAATCCCCATCATAACATCTACGCTTTTTTAGCGCTTTGATACAAACAGACAAACAGACAAACAAAGAAACTAACTTTTCACTTCATTTTTAGTAATCTACTAAAATTTTCAAATTTATTTATCTTTTGTACCAGTTATCGGATTTGGGTAATTGAGATATCAATCGCATTAACGAGCATTTTTAAGTAAAATTTTTAAAAAATAAAAAATTTTACCAAAAGGCCCCAACAGCCCCATTAGCTGCAATCATTTAAATTTTTCCCCTCCCACTTACACCCCTATATCACATGACCCAGGTTGGTTAGAAAAAGTTTTAGTATGCCATTTTGTAAGTTAGGACTAAGCCTTTCGATCGGTATATAACTCGATCTGATCGGACAGTCGTAGCGAATTTTCCAACTTAGCTGTATATATTGTTAGTCGCCTTTTGCACCCTTCGTGCTGCTTTCGTCACTAACGCGAACTGCCGTCCGCAGTGATGAAAAACAATAACTTATAATAAAATGTTATTAAAAAATAAATATTCATTTATTTATATACATATTTATTTAAAACGATCAGGACTATTCGATCGAAATATTGACTCAAATGATCGGAAAAAACCACTTTCGTCTCGATCCAAATAGAGTTCTTGAACCCACATTGCTCGCTTGCGTTTTTTTAGCTCTTGCTCTTCCTTGTCCTCAAGAGCTAAATCCAAAATTACTGCTGCCGCTATTTTGCTCTTCTTCGCTGTTGCCATTGTTCTGATTTTATCGTAAAGTAGACAAATTGCATATGAATTAGTTTTAAAATACATATGCATGAGTACTTACCACTTTTTTACTTTTCTCAATTATTAAAACAACACAAAATCGATTAAAATCAGTTTCGATACATTCACAAGTTCGACGTCAACGAAAAATGCTAAGCAACATAAATGTCAACGAATGTGGATATCAACTGGTGGAAATTACTCTCAACTTTAATATCAACGCGTTGGCATCTTGCGCGTTGCTCAACTCGAAAATTAGTTGGCAACCCGGTTTTTTTGTCAACTCTATCAACTAATGTAAACACAACAAATGCGTTGACGTTGTATATCAATTGTTGATATAGCTGGCATTGACGCTGCATCAACTAGTGTAAATGCACCATTACTGTAATATAATTTCGAAGTACTTGCAGTTAGCAGCTCCGCTTAATTAATTTCGCAGGAATAACACGTCGTTCAAGTTTGGCCAAGATCAGCAGCAAACGTTTACTGCCTTGAAAACACACATCTTGAATGCTACAGAGCTCATACATTTCAGCGAGGATCTTCCACTTGTTTTAGCCACTGATGCATCTTCGTTCGGCATTGGTGTGGTATTGTCAAATATTCAACCAAAAAAAAAAAAACATTATAAGTTCATCAAGAGCGTTACAGCCAAATTAAGAAAGAAGCACTTTCAATCATATTTGGGGTAAAGAAGTTCCTCGAATATCTTTGCGTCATACAAATTATTCTAATTACCGATCAATTTTTAATCCAAGCAAGCATCTGCCAACGATAACTTCAAGCAGACTCCAGCGTATTGCTTTAATCTTGATGCCCTACCACTTTGAGATTAAATATCGCTATTTTTCAGCTCATGGAAATGCACACGCACTCTTACGTCTTCCAATCAGCTCGGATGCCAAATTCGACAACGAAGAAGCATGCTTCAACGTCGTGGATTTATCCTACCCGAAAAATATCGACGTAATGAAAAAGAACATGGAACAACAGCACGATCCCGAAATACTGCCAACAAATACTGCTCTAACAATTAATAATATTCCCCTTTGTCTACCCTCAGATGTCGAATTATTATGCCTCGCAAGCTCCGCATAAAAATATTCAGCCTCCTTCACGACGGTCATTGGGGTATTGTTCGCATGAAGCAACTAGCACGTCAACATGTCTTACGACCAGGTATCGACGAAAATATCACACAGATGGTAAAGAGTTGCAGCGTATGTAAGGTCGGCAATCCAGTGAAAGGGTTCCAGAGTTGGCCGAAATCCACTTCCGCCAGGGAAAGAATAAATATTGATTTTGCCGGACCCATATTTGATTCAATGTGGTTGATCTGCGTCGATGCGCACTCTCAGTTCCCATTCGTGACACAAATGGCATCGACTACAACTGCAAACACAATAGCAGCACTTACAACTATATTTGCGATTGAGGGCCTTCCGAAAACGTTAGTCAACGATAACAGGCCTCAACTGACGGCAGAATCTTTTCAAAAATTTTGCACACAACACGGAATAAAACATATTAATACAGCTTCATTCCATCCAGCATCATATGGTCTTGCTGAGCGTTTCGTCCAATCATTCAAAAGCTCTGTCAGCAAGAATATTAAGGATGGATATTCTGTTAAAACAGCTGTCACAAATTATCTCAGCTCATATCGCTTTACCCCAAATGCAGAAGGTAAATCACCAGCATGGTCATTCTCCATGGTCGTCAAGTGCGTACGCTTTCAACCCAACTTTTTGAAAAGCCAACCGAAAACTCACCAAAGTATACTCTGAAGTACTCTGTAAATCAAGCAGTGTTCGCTTAAAACTACGCATGGGGCAAAAAGGACATAAAAGCTGTAATAGATTGTCTCATCGGGTGTATGTTACACTTTCTGCGAACATCCACAGGTTTCATCAAACGCCATATCAATTACATTAAGCCAAGATCAGACACAGAAGGCATCATAAGCAGTACTGCGGATGACAACGACGAATATTGGTGGGCTCCTGATTCTTCAATGTCGCCCACAACTCCGACTACAATAACACCAAAAGATGACCCGCCGTCCGGTTCATCACAGCAACCTCAACCCAATTTTGGTTCCATCGAACTGCCAGCAACATCGCAGCAAAATGTTCAGCCGTCTCATAGCCACACGTCAAGAAGTCAGCCGCTACCAGCCGTCGGATTTAAGAAAACGCCGAAATACTAATGAACCATAATTTATTATGTTAAATTTAATATCTTTCCTAAACTCTATTTCATTATCAATGTAATGTTAAATTAAATCATATTGCCTCATCGTATGTTAACCTACATTTAAAAACATTCTGTACATGAAGGATAACAGAACCAAATAAAGTCAGTTGCAAATTATCAATTGAAGAGACCGCATCATTTCTGAGCATGGAACACAACAGTTAGGATATCTCAAAAACCACAAAAAATGTTCATACTAAAGGTCATGCCGCTCCACAAGGAAGTCATCAAAGTTGATAAAAACATGCCTGGACACAAAATAATATTTTATAGCCGTGCCTCCATTGATATTAATGAATCATATATTAAACGGCGCATAGCTAATAATCAATACGAAATCAGCCTTGAACCTGATTTCGGGTTGCCTGACAACCCTAAACATTTCGTATTGAGTAGCTGTGAACAGCTGACCGGCGAAATCAAATCTGTGACGAATCCAAATCCGAATCTGTTTCAGGAATCCCACCAGTAGCTTAAGAACAATTAATTTTTTAATTAAGAGTTCAAGGAAAACGCAAAAAAAAATTTCTGAAGTTCGGTGTTAATTTTTTTTTTTGCAAAGCTGATCGTCGTATTAAAATCTATGGAGAAACGGCGATATAATTAAATGTTATATCTATGCATGTGTTACTTGATTTTTATGACATCCTTGTAGAGCGGCAATTTATTTTGTTGTTGTTTTTGAATTATCCTTACCAAGCTCACAGAATTTGAATTTGTTATTGTCTTACCAAAGTTGGTTAAAACCAACCATTTAGTATTAAATTAGTATTTTAGTATCGATAGTTTATGTTAAATATTGGAATATGAATTTTGTCATTTTGTATTCCCACAGTGTGCTGGTCACACTTATATTTAAAAAATTGTATTCGAATTTTGAGTGACTTGTCGTTTGGTACGCGGGATAGGAAGCAGTCACTGCGGGAAGCATAAGTTAGAAATTTTGTACTGCTCTAAAATAAATTTGTTACAAAATAAAATCTTCCTCCCCTTTTATATCATTGCTCATAAATTGCGTTTGAGTCAATCGATAGGCGTCCATCAGCCTAAGGATTCCGAGCAACCACATGCGCGGCGTCTGGCTTAATTGGCGCTACTGTGAACTGGGAGTCTTTAGGAAAAACTTGCGCTGGAGACTGACGTGAAAGTTGACGATGGCTACGCAACATTCACACCCCGAAAAACATCTGGAGGATCGGCTGTGCAAACTGCCGCAGGTGGCTGAGTGAGCTTGCAAACGTCGTATGTACGATCTCGGATGTCAAGGTAAAGGAACCAAAACATCGGAAGCTGCACGAGAGCCCCGATCGACAGGATGGAAGTTGGAACACACATTGCCCAATATGGTATTGGCAACACGGAGTAAAAAATTAAAAAGATTTCAACAGAGCTTCACCACCAACAAGAATTAGGTTTGTGAAGGGGCACCGGCTTTGTTTTCGTGCATACGAGGCGGTCATATGACCAGATCCTGTCGCGTCAACAGCGACTGCCAAGTGAATGGTTGCCACAGAAGACATCACCGCCTGCTACACGAAGCTTTGAGTACATGTAGGAGATCACCACAGCCTGTGAATGGACCAGCTAAAAGGAACTAAAGCTGTGTCGACCCGAATGGAACACGTCTGCTGTTTCGCATATTGCCTTTCACATTGATCGGAGCAGAAAATAAGTGACTGGACACGTACGCACTCTTCGATGAAGGATCGTCCGTATCTATGATTGACGACGAGCTGAGACATGAGCTGAACCTTAAATGTGAGCGAAGACAATTGAACATCAATTGGTTTGGTGGAAAAACGCGTGAGAGCCTACCACTGTTGTAACCCTACAAATTTGTGAAGCAGGCAAACTCAAACACTACGAATTATATAATGTGAATTCGGTTAAAAACTTGAGTGTGCCAATGCAGAGCTTGCGTCAAGGTGATGTTCAAGGAACCTTGAAAAATCTGCGCCTGCCAATGAAGCCGTCGTTCGGACGTAGGAATGACGTACCGAAGCTTCTAATTGGATTGGATCATGCGCATCTAGGATTACCAATGAAAACCAGGCGGTTTACAGAGAAAGGGTCACATGCTGCCGCCACTAAGCTTGGATGGGTGGTTTTTGGTCCCTCTAGTGGGCATTCGGATATGCCTTCACCGGTGTCATGTCATTAAGCAGTGTCTAAAGACGATGCCGTACATAAGATGGTAAGCGACTACTTCGAGAACTTTGGAGTGAAGCTTGGGTCGCCGGTAGAAGTCAGCGCCGACGTGAATTATGAACGACTACCTGACCAAAGGATACGCTCGACACCTGGAAAGCCATGAAGTCGATTTGGAAAATAGCGACAAGGTTTTGTATCTGTAACTCAGTACTTTAGAAAGGTCCACAACACTACAAGGCACAGCCAGCCGTGCACATCAACGGCGCCTTCCCGAAACCGTTCGAGTTTTCGGAGACATCAAGGAGATGTTTCACCAGGTGTTGATACAGGTACAGGATCGATGTGAACAGCGATTTTTTTGGAGAGACCGCGATGATCGACGGAATCCACTGTCTACGAAATGATTGTAATGAAGTGCAGCGCATTACGTGAAAACCATCTATGCACTGGAGCATCAACACACGGATCCACGAGCAGGCAAAGATATTACGGATAACCACTACGTAGACGATTATGTAAATAGCTTCGCGACAGAACTGGAGGTCATCGCTGTATCAACACGGGTGAGAGAAATTCACGCTAATGCTGGATACGATTTGTGCCAATTTTCTTCCAGCTCGTCATTTGTGATCGACGTCTTGGGCCAACATGGGTAGCTAAGAACGTCAGAAGGAGCGACGCTGAGGAGAAGATATTGGGAATGTTCTGGCAGCCAGCCGTAGATGACTTTAAATTCAATGTGAAGTTTCATAAAGTCCTGAGCCTAATAATGTCAACATTTAATCCTCTGGGATTTCTGTGCTGTTTTTTGATTACCGCCAAATTGCTGCTGAGAGAGATTTGGCGACGGGAAGTTAAGTGGGACGAGCCACTACCGGATGTAATCAGCGATGCCTTTGAGAAGTGGCGCCAGGAGAGAGCTAACGTGGACAAATTTCGATGTACACGCTACTACTTCGGCCCAGGAGTAATTGGAGATACGCAACTACACATATTCGTGGATGCAAGTCAGTCTGCGTTTGCTATAGTGGCCTATTGGAGGGTCGCCAGCGAAGATGATGTTCGAGTACGTTTTGTGTGCGCAAAAACGATATGTGCTCCGATAAGAATCATGTCGATATCACAACTGGGCTGCAAGCTGTTGTTCTGGGAACCCGGTTGATGATTTCCATGAAGCAGGGACACAGCATCGCTATTAGCAATATCGTACTCTGGACAGGCTCAAAAGCGGTGCTGCACTGCATTAGTAGCACACACCGCCGATACAAACAGTGTGTTGGCCATCGTGTGGCGGAAATTCTAGAGCAGTGATGGAAACGTTTATCGAATCGTTATCGGTAGCTCACACAGACACGAGCCGAATACGAGGTCGGTTGCTGCTGCGAGCGTACGGTTTGAATCAGTGCACAACTTGCCTTCAACAAGAGCACAGCTGCGGTACGCGATAGCTCAAGATTATTTTGCACTGCACTCAGAAAAAATATTAAATTCATGCAATATTTCAATTTTTTGGGCATTCCCTTTAAAAACAAAACAGTGTCCAACTCTGTGGTCACACACTAAGAATTTGAATTTGCATTAAAAATTAAAAGCAAATAAATAAATTTATTCCAAATAGAGATTCTCAACTACATCTCGCAGTGCATATTTAATGTTTTTTTTAGGCCAAGCACGCGCATAGACTCCCCATTCGACGTTCTGGCTGGTACTGATATCGCATTGCTCGATGCGCTCGGGTTTGCGTTTGTATTGGTAAATCGAACAGCTGATTTGCACGCGTGCGAGACTGTGCCCATCACTGTTCTAGAGTCTACAGATATTGCTCAATGGCGATGGGTGCCAACCGCCGCAACGCAGCAGATGACGCAACGCGGTCACAATCCAAGGTGGTTCTAAGCCAAGAATCCTGATGGCTGCACGGGCCTGCGTTTTTTTTCGAGAGGCAGCTAACAATTGGCCGCAGACAGCGGAAAAGGATGATACCATCGATGACAAAGAGGAAATGCCAAGTGAGTTTTCAATGCGAGGCATTCCCAGACGAGATGCGGGTTGCGTATCACAAGAAGATAGTCGCTGGACGAAGCGACATACTGAGCTCGGAGCTTATAGTGAAGCACTACCATGTGAAGATGAAGCATCAGAATCTGGATGCCTAAATATGCCAGAATCAAACGAAGTTCTGGGCGACGAATCTGTGGAGCTTTTTGCAACGGATTGCCTTTGCATGAGTTACATGCAAGCTACAACGGGCGCAGCCAGCGCCACCTATAACAGATCCCTTGCCGTAGGACCGTCTGGATGACAATGGATGGCCATTAAAATGTACCTGACTGGATTATTTCGGACCACTGCTTATGTTATGACGCCTGGACCCCGCAAGGGGAAGCGGTGGGTCGCTTTGCTTACGTGCCTGACCACAAGAGCGATTCATCTAGAGCTGGCCCACAACTTGTCCACTGACTCGGGCATCATTGCCATGAAAAACTTTTTATGCCGTCGAGAACCAGTGCTTAAACTACAAAGCGACAATAGAAAAAACTTCGTTTAAACTGACCGAGAGGCAAAAAGATTCGTGCATGTGCTCGAGCAGGAGGAGATTCAGGATAAGCTGTCGACCAGGGGGATCGAGTTGATTTTCAACTGCCCTGCAAATCCCTCAGAAGGCGGAGTATGGAAAGGAATGGTGCAGTGCGTCAAGTGAGGTCAACGGCATACGCTAAAGGAGATTGCACAGTGCGAGTGGAATTTAAGACAAGCAGCGGAACGGGACTCTACTGGTGGTAGCGCATGCCGAGAGGTGGGAGTGGGTTTGCTACAGTCCTGGAATTCCAGCTGTGTATAAATTTTAATTAAAGAGTCACATTAACTGAAGCAAATTAAGCTTATGGTGTTGTTTTTCCCCGAAATTGCGCTTTGTACCCACCCAACCAATTGGACTTCTTGCGGAGAAAGAAATATTTATGAAAAGAGTCCAAACACAAAGGTTGTTCACATTAATTTAATCGATTTCGGCCATTAGGAAAACTAAAAATTACTGACTCATGTCAAAACAACAGAATTCAAACAAACAAATAACAACAAGGAAGGTATTTCTGATGCATGTTATAATTAGTTTGATTAAAATCTCTTTTTTTAACTTTAACAATGTTTCCAATTTCAAATATTTCTCATGCATGTGCGTATACTTAATACTAATTTAAGCCGTAGTTAATAAAAATCATTTGTAAACAACAAAAACCATGGTACTTTTTTTGTTATTTTTGTTCTATATCATTACGTTACTAATTAATTTTTTTTCCATTAAATTTCCTTAAATTTTTCTTGGCTGAATGAAAAAAACTAAATTATTTTTTTTTGATTGTTTAATCCATATTAATATTCTTTGTTTATTTATTGAATATATCTTTTCTTTTTACTTAAATTGTATAGACTTTTATTCATAAAATTTAATTATTTTTTTGTTAATTTTAAAAAATCTATTGACGTATGTATATGTCGAATCCTGATTATTTGTTATTAGAGCGAAGCGCGTTACGAAGTTTGCACAAGCGACTACTTCAGTTCACTCACTGTCGTTCGTCTCCCTGCCTATGCCAATGACTTCGAACCACACTCGGCGACAGCGACAAGACGCTGTCGCCCCGCAATAACGGTTCTTCTCAAAGCGACAAAAGAAAAACAACGAATACCAACACAACTAGTGGCTGATGCAGCATTATGAAATTAGTCTTCTGGTGAAATACCCGAAAATGTGTATTCGTCCACTAACACACGCACACTTACATCTACGCAGCCTCAATGTGCCGACACGGCCATCCTGACCCTAACAAGACCTCATGTAGAAAATAACACCATTAGAATTTCTCTTTTCTCTTTTTGTTTATTACAGACTGAATAATAAATAGTTTCATAACAAAAGCCAATTTTCTCATCTTAATTCATAAAGACTTATCATGTTAACAATTTCACAAAACAGTAACAAGACCTCATGTAGAAAATAACACCATTAGAATTTCTCTTTTCTCTTTTTGTTTTTTACAGACTGAATAATAAATAGTTTCATAACAAAAGCCAATTTTCTCATCTTAATTCATAAAGACTTATCATGTTAACAATTTCACAAAACAGTATTGGGTTCCATAAACAATATTTAATTTTATTATTATTATTATTATTTTATTTTTTTTTTTTTTTGTTAATATTCTTTATTCTTCTTTATTATTCATTATTCATTCTTCTTCATTATAGTCACATAATCAAATGCCCCACACGCCATGATCAAAACAAGCATTAGTATGTTTTGCACTTGTGCTTGCACTATATTTTATGGTCTACGTACTCTGCCATTTTCGTGGGCCAGCAGTACAACTTTGTCACCCTTGTTGGTGTACTTCATTTTCTTCTGTGACTTCAATACTCTCAATATTTGCATTTTCACTCTCTTCACCTTCTACAACGGCTTTATTACTTTCAACAATATTATTATAATCATCGCACACATTTAGCTCTTCGGGCACTTGCCCCTCTGGTAATTTTCTTAAATCCTCATGTGCAGATTTATAATTTCTTTTATTGGTTAAGGACTTTAAAATGTACCTGTCACCTTCTAGAACCTCTACTATTTCAAAAATTTCGGACTTAGTTTGGTCTGGTGTCTTTCTCCACTTTTAAGTAACACAAAATCTCCAACTTTGTGCCTCAGTACTTTTGCCTTATTTTCATCAAATCGTTCTTTATCATAAGCTGCACTGGCTAACACATTCTTTGCAGCTTCCGCTCTTACGTTTGGCAGGTCAATAACATTTTCTATGTCACTAGGTGGAAGTAATCCTAATGGGCGTGCTAGCTTTCCCAATAACATTTCTAAAGAACTTCCTTTTGTAGGGCGGTTGGTTGTACAGTTGATTGCCAACTGCACATCTCCTAACACATCCTGCCAAGACTGTGTTCCAGTTTCAACCGCCGTTAAAATATATTCTTTAAAGTGCTCATGGTTCGCTCCACTTCACATTTGCTCGACTTGCACCAGTGTCTATCAAATGCAAGTTTATTTTCTGATCTGAACAAAATTGACTGAACTTTGCGCCTGTAAAACACCTTTCCTGGTCGGCTATTATTCGGTTTGGTACTCCAAACAATGAAACAGCGGACTGAACGGCTTTTATGCAACTCTCACTGTCTAATTTAAGACTATGACTAAAATAGACATATTTGGTAAACGCGTCTATCTGAACAATAACATACTCCTTCTAGTCACTCTTGCCACTTAATTTTCCTGTTATATCGATGTGGATAGTGTGCCAAGGAGTAGTGACTTTTGGTATTGGATGCAACTCAGCCTGTATTTTTCCTGACGTGGATTTTGACATTTTGCAAGTGATGCAGTTGTCAGCAAATTTTTTAACATATTTTGACATATTGTCAAACCAGTAAAACGTAAGTTTTATCCAATGTCTTATCAAAACCTAAATGCATTATGGACTCATGAACTTGGTTTATAACAGACCATCTGAAAGCTCGTGGCACCTCTGGTAAACAACGTGTTCTGCCATTTCTCTGTATTTTACTATGAAGAACTTCTGCCCTCAGTTCATAGGTTTTCGCAATATCTTCAGGCAAATCTCGACGCTGTTCAGCAATAAGCCAGTTGCTTGAAATTTCTGCTAAATTTACTCTTTTCTCTTTGACTATTTTTACGGCCGAAGTAGACTTTGGTAAAAGAGGATTTCTTGATAGAAGTCGACATGTGCCATTTTTTCCCTTCTCTATACTGAATATCGAATGTGAATGACTGCAAATAAGCCCACCAACGCTGTGCTCGGGGGTTAAATGTTATTTATTTCTCGACGCCTTAAGTGAGTTGCAGTCAGTATAAACAATAAAGGTCCTGCCCAACAAATAATGTCGAAAATGTTTAATGAAGTTAACAACAGCTAAGGTTTCCAACTCATACGAGTGATATCTTGATTCTGCGGGTGAAGTAGTTTTGCTATAATATTCTATTACCTGGGGCTTGTTATTAATTTTATGTAATAAAATTGCACCGTAGCCACTGCAACTTGCGTCTGTATGCAATTCGATTGGATAAATAGGGTCAAAAAAATAACAAAGACTGGTTTGTCGGTAAGAGTGGCAATGACCTTTTTCCGTATCTGTTCATGTTCAGTTTTCCAAATAAATTTATTTTTGTCTGCAGTTAAGAAATATAACGGTTTCATCAATTGTGAAAATCCCTTAATAAACTGTCGGAAATAGGATGCTAGCCCAATGAATTGTCTAAGTGAAGTTACTGGCTGTGGAGGCGGAAGAGCAGTCAACGCTACAATTTTCTGTGGGATTTGGACGAATTTCACCAGCACTTACATTGTAACCCAAACATTGAACCTATATTTTCAGGAAGGAACACTATGTAAGGTTGAATGAAAACCCAGCCTATGTCAAAACATCTAGAACGATCTGTAATCTTTCTAGCGCCTCGCATTTTGTTGAGGCAACTATCATGATGTCGTCTATATAGACGATAACAAAGGATTTGCTAGATCCCCTAGCGCGTGCATTACTAATCGTTGAAAAACTGAGGGTGCGTTTTTGAGCCCGAATGGCATAGATAAAAACTCGTATTGCCTATCTGGTGCTATAAACGCCGTATACTCAATAGAATCTGAATGTAAAGAAATTTGGGACAATCCACTGGCCATGTCTAGACATGTAAAGTAATTAACTCCTCCTAGTCTATTTATTTGATCCTGTATAAGTGGTAAAGGGTATTTATCAGCGACTGTGTTTGAATTTAGCTCTCTATAGTCAACACAAAGTCGGTCCAAACCAATTTTTTTTCTTAACCAATAATATAGGGCTTGCATATGGTGAGCAGCTTGGCCTTATTATATTGCATCTTAGCAGTTCATTCATTTTTTCCCGAACTAAATCTCGTTCGCATGGACATAAACGATATGGCCTTCTTTGTACGGTTTTTGTTGGATCAATCAGTCTAATTTTCATTTCGCCAATTTTGACTTTAGTACTTGGGATACCAGTTATAAACGAATTTGAGTATTTTGCCAACAATGAATGTAGTTTTATTTCATCCTGTACCAGTATCAATATCGGATGTCTCACTGCCGGTACATAAATTAATTATTTTGGTCCTTGAAATTTTAAATTGGTTTGATGAAACAACAATATCAAAACTTTGATTTAGTATTTCACGGCCAATTACAATGTCGTTTTGCATATTATCATCGCCTACTACATAAAACAAAATTTCAATACAATTATCGTAAATTTTTACGTTACTTGATATTTGGACAGTACTACATATCACATTATTGCCTATGCCTTTTAGCATAACAATATTATTGAATTTTTTACCTGAAAACTTGGTACTTAGCTTTTCTTTCATCAACGAGCATTCCGATCCAGAATTAAAGGTGATTTCAAAAATTTGGTTTTTGTAGTTCAGGCATCCCATAGGTACTGCAACGATGCACTGTTCCACTCGCTTTTCCCGGTTGAATGCCTTGCTCTTATCAACTTCCTTTTTTGTACGTTTGGTAGATATGTGACCCGATTCTCCGCACTTGTGGCAAGTTTCATTTGATTTTTCACGGTGATGCCTATCGTGTTTGCCATGTCGTGTTTTGTCAGTCGCAAACTGATTCTGTTGTTTTCTGAATCTGCATTCAAACATTTTATTGCAAAATTTTCCGCAAAAATTACACTCTATCGATGATTGCTTTGTCGTTTAGAATAAGTTTCAGACTGCTGCTCCATAGCGTACAGTTGTTTTTATGGCTCGCACAAGTTCGATAAAGTTTTTATTCTGCAATTCCATCATAGCACGCCATGGTTCATCTAGTGTTGTAGGCAGATGGCCCGATCCCACTTCTGATGTCGAATCCTGATTATTTGCCATTAGAGCGAAGCGCGTTTCGAAGTTTGCACAAGCGACTACTTCAGTTCACTAACTGTCGCTCGTCTTCCTGCCTATGCCAATGCCTTCGAACAACACTCTGCGACAGCGACAAGACGCTGTGGCCCCGCATTAACGGTTCTTCTCAAAGCGACAAAAGAAAAACAAAGAATACCAACACAACTAGTGGCTGATGCAGCATTATGAAATTAGTCTTCTGGTGAAATACCCGAAAATGTGTATTCGTCCACTAACACACGCACACTTACATCTACGCAGCCTCAATGTGCCGACACGGCCATCCTGACCCTAACAAGACCTCATGTAGAAAATAACACCATTAGAATTTCTCTTTTCTCTTTTTGTTTATTACAGACTGAATAATAAATAGTTTCATAACAAAAGCCAATTTTCTCATCTTAATTCATAAAGACTTATCATGTTAACAATTTCACAAAACAGTAACAAGACCTCATGTAGAAAATAACACCATTAGAATTTTTCTTTTCTCTTTTTGTTTATTACAGACTGAATAATAAATAGTTTCATAACAAAAGCCAATTTTCTCATCTTAATTCATAAAGACTTATCATGTTAACAATTTCACAAAACAGTATTGGGTTCCATAAACAATATTTAATTTTATTATTATTATTTTATTTTTTTTTTTTTTGTTAATATTCTTTATTCTTCTTTATTATTCATTATTCTTCATTATAGTCACATAATCAAATGCCCCACACGCCATGATCAAAACAAGCATTAGTATGTTTTGCACTTGTGCTTGCACTATATTTTATGGTCTACGTACTCTGCCATTTTCGTGGGCCAGCAGTACAACTTTGTCACCCTTGTTGGTGTACTTCATTTTCTTCTGTGACTTCAATACTCTCAATATTTGCATTTTCACTCTCTTCACCTTCTACAACGGCTTTATTACTTTCAACAATATTATTATAATCATCGCACACATTTAGCTCTTCGGGCACTTGCCCCTCTGGTAATTTTCTTAAATCCTCATGTGCAGATTTATAATTTCTTTTATTGGTTAAGGACTTTAAAATGTACCTGTCACCTTCTAGAACCTCTACTATTTCAAAAATTTCGGACTTAGTTTGGTCTGGTGTCTTTCTCCACTTTTAAGTAACACAAAATCTCCAACTTTGTGCCTCAGTACTTTTGCCTTATTTTCATCAAATCGTTCTTTATCATAAGCTGCACTGGCTAACACATTCTTTGCAGCTTCCGCTCTTACGTTTGGCAGGTCAATAACATTTTCTATGTCACTAGGTGGAAGTAATCCTAATGGGCGTGCTAGCTTTCCCAATAACATTTCTAAAGAACTTCCTTTTGTAGGGCGGTTGGTTGTACAGTTGATTGCCAACTGCACATCTCCTAACACATCCTGCCAAGACTGTGTTCCAGTTTCAACCGCCGTTAAAATATATTCTTTAAAGTGCTCATGGTTCGCTCCACTTCACATTTGCTCGACTTGCACCAGTGTCTATCAAATGCAAGTTTATTTTCTGATCTGAACAAAATTGACTGAACTTTGCGCCTGTAAAACACCTTTCCTGGTCGGCTATTATTCGGTTTGGTACTCCAAACAATGAAACAGCGGACTGAACGGCTTTTATGCAACTCTCACTGTCTAATTTAAGACTATGACTAAAATAGACATATTTGGTAAACGCGTCTATCTGAACAATAACATACTCCTTCTAGTCACTCTTGCCACTTAATTTTCCTGTTATATCGATGTGGATAGTGTGCCAAGGAGTAGTGACTTTTGGTATTGGATGCAACTCAGCCTGTATTTTTCCTGACGTGGATTTTGACATTTTGCAAGTGATGCAGTTGTCAGCAAATTTTTTAACATATTTTGACATATTGTCAAACCAGTAAAACGTAAGTTTTATCCAATGTCTTATCAAAACCTAAATGCATTATGGACTCATGAACTTGGTTTATAACAGACCATCTGAAAGCTCGTGGCACCTCTAGTAAACAACGTGTTCTGCCATTTCTCTGTATTTTACTATGAAGAACTTCTGCCCTCAGTTCATAGGTTTTCGCAATATCTTCAGGCAAATCTCGACGCTGTTCAGCAATAAGCCAGTTGCTTGAAATTTCTGCTAAATTTACTCTTTTCTCTTTGACTATTTTTACGGCCGAAGTAGACTTTGGTAAAAGAGGATTTCTTGATAGAAGTCGACATGTGCCATTTTTTCCCTTCTCTATACTGAATATCGAATGTGAATGACTGCAAATAAGCCCACCAACGCTGTGCTCGGGGGTTAAATGTTGTTTATTTCTCGACGCCTTAAGTGAGTTGCAGTCAGTATAAACAATAAAGGTCCTGCCCAACAAATAATGTCGAAAATGTTTAATGAAGTTAACAACAGCTAAGGTTTCCAACTCATACGAGTGATATCTTGATTCTGCGGGTGAAGTAGTTTTGCTATAATATTCTATTACCTGGGGCTTGTTATTAATTTTATGTAATAAAATTGCACCGTAGCCACTGCAACTTGCGTCTGTATGCAATTCGATTGGATAAATAGGGTCAAAAAAATAACAAAGACTGGTTTGTCGGTAAGAGTGGCAATGACCTTTTTCCGTATCTGTTCATGTTCAGTTTTCCAAATAAATTTATTTTTGTCTGCAGTTAAGAAATATAACGGTTTCATCAATTGTGAAAATCCCTTAATAAACTGTCGGAAATAGGATGCTAGCCCAATGAATTGTCTAAGTGAAGTTACTGGCTGTGGAGGCGGAAGAGCAGTCAACGCTACAATTTTCTGTGGGATTTGGACGAATTTCACCAGCACTTACATTGTAACCCAAACATTGAACCTATATTTTCAGGAAGGAACACTATGTAAGGTTGAATGAAAACCCAGCCTTTGTCAAAACATCTAGAACGATCTGTAATCTTTCTAGCGCCTCGCATTTTGTTGAGGCAACTATCATGATGTCGTCTATATAGACGATAACAAAGGATTTGCTAGATCCCCTAGCGCGTGCATTACTAATCGTTGAAAAACTGAGGGTGCGTTTTTGAGCCCGAATGGCATAGATAAAAACTCGTATTGCCTATCTGGTGCTACAAACGCCGTATACTCAATAGAATCTGAATGTAAAGAAATTTGGGACAATCCACTGGCCATGTCTAGACATGTAAAGTAATTAACTCCTCCTAGTCTATTTATTTGATCCTGTATAAGTGGTAAAGGGTATTTATCAGCGACTGTGTTTGAATTTAGCTCTCTATAGTCAACACAAAGTCGGTCCAAACCAATTTTTTTTCTTAACCAATAATATAGGGCTTGCATATGGTGAGCAGCTTGGCCTTATTATATTGCATCTTAGCAGTTCATTCATTTTTTCCCGAACTAAATCTCGTTCGCATGGACATAAACGATATGGCCTTCTTTGTACGGTTTTTGTTGGATCAATCAGTCTAATTTTCATTTCGCCAATTTTGACTTTAGTACTTGGGATACCAGTTATAAACGAATTTGAGTATTTTGCCAACAATGAATGTAGTTTTATTTCATCCTGTACCAGTATCAATATCGGATGTCTCACTGCCGGTACATAAATTAATTATTTTGGTCCTTGAAATTTTAAATTGGTTTGATGAAACAACAATATCAAAACTTTGATTTAGTATTTCACGGCCAATTACAATGTCGTTTTGCATATTATCATCGCCTACTACATAAAACAAAATTTCAATACAATTATCGTAAATTTTTACGTTACTTGATATTTGGACAGTACTACATATCACATTATTGCCTATGCCTTTTAGCATAACAATATTATTGAATTTTTTACCTGAAAACTTGGTACTTAGCTTTTCTTTCATCAACGAGCATTCCGATCCAGAATTAAAGGTGATTTCAAAAATTTGGTTTTTGTAGTTCAGGCATCCCATAGGTACTGCAACGATGCACTGTTCCACTCGCTTTTCCCGGTTGAATGCCTTGCTCTTATCAACTTCCTTTTTTGTACGTTTGGTAGATATGTGACCCGATTCTCCGCACTTGTGGCAAGTTTCATTTGATTTTTCACGGTGATGCCTATCGTGTTTGCCATGTCGTGTTTTGTCAGTCGCAAACTGATTCTGTTGTTTTCTGAATCTGCATTCAAACATTTTATTGCAAAATTTTCCGCAAAAATTACACTCTATCGATGATTGCTTTGTCGTTTAGAATAAGTTTCAGACTGCTGCTCCATAGCGTACAGTTGTTTTTATGGCTCGCACAAGTTCGATAAAGTTTTTATTCTGCAATTCCATCATAGCACGCCATGGTTCATCTAGTGTTGTAGGCAGATGGCCCGATCCCACTTCTGATGTCGAATCCTGATTATTTGCCATTAGAGCGAAGCGCGTTTCGAAGTTTGCACAAGCGACTACTTCAGTTCACTAACTGTCGCTCGTCTTCCTGCCTATGCCAATGCCTTCGAACAACACTCTGCGACAGCGACAAGACGCTGTGGCCCCGCATTAACGGTTCTTCTCAAAGCGACAAAAGAAAAACAAAGAATACCAACACAACTAGTGGCTGATGCAACATTATGAAATTAGTCTTCTGGTGAAATACCCGAAAATGTGTATTCGTACACTAACACACGCACACTTACAACTACACAACCTCAATGTGCCGACAAATGTATATAATTTGTTTTTTTTTATTTAAAAAAAATTTTTCTTACAAATGGATAACGCTCGTTTTTATTATATTATATATATTTATGTACGTTTGTAAATACTAATAGTATTTTATTAACTATATGTCAAGTTGGCTCGGCTGGTGAAAAAAACAATATATAAAACAACCAAAATATATTACTCACATGTGCGTATATATGTGTCAAACGCTGGAAAGCTTTCCCACGGGGAGCGACGTATGCGTGTGTATGTTTGCATAGATGTGTTGATGAGGGAACGTGTGTATGTGTAAGATTAGCCCTCTACTGCATGAGCATAGAAATAATAAAGGAAAAAATTTTTTTAATGTAATTATGTGTTTATTTAGGCCAAAATAATATATATTTGGATTTTTTTTTTGGGGGGGCATAGTTTGGGGTGGGGGAAATGGCGCCATATATGGCTTTGTATGCATTCAGCTGATTCCAGAGTTTGCCATATATGGCTCTGTATGCATGTATGCATTACTTGAAGATGGTAATTGTACCAACGACATGTATATGACCATGCCTATAAATTGATCTACTTCATTTCGAGTAATACCAGCGGGCTTATTTATATCGACTTGGAGTGCATATAGATTTGACTGATCAACCAAGAAATTCATCAGATCGTCGTTGAAAAAAAATTAAAAAAGTCTGCCGGTGTCTCCAGTTCATTGATACAAGTTGAAAGATTGGTATTTCCTTGAATTGGAAAGGTCTCATTCAAATACGGTGGTAAGTGACCAGCTTTCCATATCGGTGCTTCTGTCTTTTTTCTTGGCACTGGCTTTGGCTTTGCTCTAGAAGTGCACGGCTTTTCACAGATGTCATCGGAACTACTCTCATCGGTCTCCGAAATATAAACATCTTCCTCTTGGATTTTTTGATTTTCAACAACTTCGTCTTCGGAATCGGCTATGCTGTCATCATCACTTTGAAACGGATCATCGATTTCGTTCACGTATTGCAAACTACCGCAAAATAATTGTGCATTCATTTCTAAAAGAAAACAAGTGCAATTGTTAAGCTGATATGCTAATAATGCATATGTACATAGAATATAAACATGCACGCGTTACTGCACATAGAGCCATATATGGCGTCCACAGTTTTTTGCATAGAATAGTATATGTGATGCTCACCTATAGTCAAATTCTATTTTTTATGAACGAAAACTTTATATTCTCTTAGAAAAAAATACTTTTCAGTGATAAAACTGATTTTTAGTGCAGTAATTTTAATTTTAATTTCACCACAATTCACTTTCGTTCGTCTGCTTGAGACGCGAGCAAAAAACTGATTGAAACTTGAGATAAGGCAACACAAAGAAGTTCTGAGTATAGACATCTAACAGAAAATAGTTAAAAGATAATAAGTGATAACAAACGGTTTAGTATATGTACCGTTTTATTGCAAAAAAAAATTATTGAAAGTGAGAAGCCATATATGGCTTTGTATGCGGTAGAGGGTTAGGTTAAGTATATATCTTATTTTTCTTCCACTAGCTTGTTTCTATCTGTAATTTTTTTTCAGGCTTCCTTTTTATATTTATATTTATTCTTTTGTTTGCCACAGCCACCGATTTGGAGCTTTTACTCTCAACAACAACAACTCAAATATTTTCCTAAGGTTGCCAATGCACCTTACTTAAATAAAAAATATCGATTTGCCCTGCACGAAAACTATAACTTCAGATCTTTATTATTTTTTTGCACTTTATATTTTCACACTTCACAGCATGAGGGGGCGAGATTTACATCACGAGCGCATCCCCACAATTGAAAAAGCTTTCTCTCTGAGCTGCACTCAAGAGCTTTTACCCAGGAGCGGATTTGCTGCTCCGAGGGTCAACTACAATGACAGAAAAATCCAATGGGGATGGTGCCACTTGGTAGAGATGCTCCCCACAAGCAAAAGGGTCCTTGTTTCATCCACACCAGAGCTTACTGTAATGGTTAGTTACTGGTGTGGATGAGAGTATGGGTGTTGTGGCCAAGCCAATAACAATCTAAAGAAAAACAATTGACTTTAGTAACAGGTCCATAATCTATTTGGACATGAAAATATACCTTTTAACGCAATATGGAATAAAAGAGGATGGGTGCTGGTGGTCCTCATGAGTTCCGAGCTGACTGTACTTATTTCAGGCACGCCGGCTAACCAATGACAATTCGGGTGTTGAACCAGACGACATCTTGAGAAGCACGTGAAACGTGTTTTTCGTGAGCGTTGTCGACAATGCAACGTCCCAAATCGAATATTGCGCCAAGAGCTAAAACAATATTGTCACCACAAACTGATATTCCTTGTTTTTTTATTTAAATTGTTTTTAATTTAAATTCGAATTTTCGAATTTACGCGTCTTGTATTCATATCAAACAGCAAAAAGACAGACTGCATTCACATGGTGAGCTTTTATTGTGGTCAATTCCAATAGGCGCAGCTTTGTATTTCGATATTGGAATGCAGCTTGCAGCTGTGTATTGGTCAGAAACCACTACTAAAAGCTTACCATTGGCCAGCTTCGCATTGATGTTCTGAGAAAATTTGCCCAAAGTAAAATTTCGGCGAAAAACTTCTTGCTCTTCACGAAATGAAACTGGTTTTGAACGAAGGTTATATTGTGTTACATTATATGTATCATATGCTTTTTTAATATTCTGATTGTATATCTAGTCGCGGCATGGCCAAGTTATTCGAGCAATCTAAAGGAGTCAAAGGTTCTTCAAGCAAAAACAATTTTCTTTAACCGTTTGTAGTCATTGCCATGAGTAATCATATCGACCCCAAATAATACTCGAGAAGGTGAACAACCTAACGACTGATGTAGAGCAGATCTCAGCGCACACGATATTTCATTCAAATGGATATGCCGTTCTCTGTGGTCCTGATTAGTATAAGAATGCACAACTGCTAACAAGGAACGATTTACATGCTCTGCAGCATTGCATTGAGGCGAGTAAAGTGCTGTATAAACATGAGAAATTCCCAGCTTGGTAAAAAGGGCATTAAATTCACTGGTTTTAAATTGAGTACCATGATCGCTTACGATAGTTTCTAGTACCCCATAGCAATAAAAATTTATTCCACCAGGAATTGACAAATGTTGGCCGTAGTAAATTTCTTAAGCGGGCACAACCAATGAAGCTTGCTAAAGTGGTCAAAAACAATAAGTAAACCAATGTGTCCTTGCTTACTACGTGGGTAAGGTCCAAGTAAATGCTCTCCTATGGGTGGACGAAGAGTGTAGTTAGCAGCTTTCGTCGATTTGCAAATACCGCAATTACGAACATGTTCGCGAGCATCAGATGCTAGGCTAGGCCAAAACAAATGACGACGAATCTTCTCCAACGTATTTTGTATGCCTCCATGAGACGAAACTACGCTGTCATGAGCTTGTTTAAGCACACTAGGACGTAAGCGTACAGGCACCCATAACTTCCAAGAAAGTCTTTCCTGTTCTGTGTCACCAGACGCATGCTCTGTCCTTTTATATAGACGTCAGTCGATCAGTTTAATTTCCGGGAAACACGATTGATTTGACAAAATTCAGCAATCATCCTCAAAACCATCAGCGTCTAGATCAATTATAGGTCCAATTTCCAACTCCGCAACTTCGTCAACTGAAAAGTGAAATAACGCATCTGAAACGCAATTATCTTTGCCTTTCCGGTGTAAAAAAGAGGACTTGTATTGTTGCAAACGGAAAACTCAACGCGTTAATCGGCCTGATACATTATGTTGTCGCCTGAGTCACAAAAGACTCAAATGGTCGGTCACAACTTCAAATTCCTGCATTTTCAAATAACATCGAAACTTCTCGATTGCTAGGATTACTGCTAAACACTCTCTCGGTGACACTGTAATTGCGTTAAGCACGGCTCAGTTTTTTTTGGCATAAGCGCTATCGCTATCACCCTCCTCCGGAAGTTGAACAAGCACCGAAAATACTACCATCGCTATTGAAATAAATGTCTTAAAAAAGTCAGGACTTTGCAGAATCGGGGTCGAAGTTAAAAGAACTTTAAGCTTTTCTATGGCTTCCTAAACATTGTCAGTCCAGACGTACTTTTTCTTTGAGGACAAAGTTTCATGTCAGCTCGGAAAAATTACGAATAATACGCCGGTACCAACCGCAAACACCTAAAAACCCAGGAACTTGGATACAGAATATCTTGTCCGGATCTGTACAAATGCCTTGATTATTAATTATATATCCTAGATAGTTTATGATTAGTGACAAAAGTGACTGTTATCGATATTTAAAGTCAAATTAGCACGTTTAAATTGCTCGGCAAGGCGGACGAGTATAGCAAGATGTGAAGAGAAGTCCTCTGACACCACGCACAAATCATCTAAATATCTGAACACGCAGTGACACAGACTAGGCTGAATTGAACTATCCATGAGTCTACATATAGTGAAAGGGGCATTGCACAACCCAAATGACATAACTTAACTGATATAAGGGTAACCCCGGGACAGTGAATGCGGCAAGGGCCTTCGCTTCCTCACTTTATTCAATTTGCCAATAGGCATCTTTCAAATCTAAATTAGTAATCAGGTAAGCACGGGGTAGTCGAGAAAATATTCCTGCGATGCTGGGTAGTGGATATGCATCCTTTTTTGTCGTGTCGTTAAGCATTCGTGTATCCAGGCAAAGACGAATTTGTTTGGCTTCCCAACCATTCTCATTGGTGTATTCCAAGGGCTTGTCGACGGCTCGATTACTCCCAATTCCAACACGTAATTTTTTTTCGGCATACAACACCTGTTCAGCGGCAGGGCACAACGGATAATATCGCTGCTTAACGGGTTTCGCATCTCCAAAATCAATGTGATGCTGGATCAGCTTTGTTCGACCCAAACCATCAACACAACTAGGAAACAATTTCTTGACCACTTCTAGCTGAGATTGTTGCAAGCTAGTTAAAGGGTACTAGTTCTAGTCGGTGGACAATGCTGGTGGCTCTATCTCCAATGCAAAAATGATATTAGGGGCCAATGCCAATCATTTCCAGAAATCTATGCTTAGGATAAGATTCTGTTTAATCGAGGGGACAACAAAAAGATTCACAGGCTCCTTTCGGTCTTTATATGTCATTATCACGTTTAAAACACCTAGCACTTCATAACTAAATCTTGACCGGCGAAACTAGCACCAACTCATGAGATATGGCACTTGTGTCCAGTAGCCCATTTTCCATCCGACTTAAAAAGGAAACCGTAGCATAACTACGCATATCCTGTGCACTACTAAAAATAGCGGAAACCAATAAACGACGAGTTTCCTTAATATGCTTATAATAATTTCTTATTCGTAACGAACTCAGCTTAAGATTACAGGGAACTCCATTGAAATTACGATCTCTAACGACTAATAAGTTATATAATTTTTTCCTATAAATATCATCTAAATTACTACAAAATGAACTAGGCAAAACCTCTTTATGCGCACGTTCTAGAATTCGTACGTGCGTCGATAAAGGGGAAAACGCATTTGAAAATGATGAGGTATCTATTTCGGGGGTAACCGACTGTGAGGGGTTGCACCCTTCTGGCGGTTATCCGATGCACGACGTCGACATGCTTGACAATGTAGCTTTTAAACGTTAAGAGCTCCGCAGCCATAGTAGAAGACTCTGCGATCTACCAGACAATTTTCCAAGAAGTGTCCAAGCTCGTCGCAAATCCAACATTTGACCTTTTGCCCTGCCCGACGCAATGCAGCGACTTCACTCGCTGGATCAAATTCGAAACTAATATCGGCATCTGATACTGCTTCCTCCAGTGCGTATACTTGTTGTCGATTTGCTGAAAACTTAGGCTTCGGCTTATTCGACAAACGAAGATGAGTAAAAGTTGTTGAGCGGCTTTAAATCAAAGAATATTATATAAAAGCAACCTCAGTGACATTTCGGCAGGGTATCCAACTAAAACTGAATACTCAAGATTTACGAAAATACGATAAAGTGTTGATAACCGCCCACTTGTTAATACTACAAAACACGAATATTTGTGAAAACGTCTGCAAACACAGCTTTATCCAACATGGAGGCTCCTCCTTGATATATATGACCATATTTGATTCAAATTGGTGCAGTATATCGTATATATAACATGGCTGTCATAGGAACAATTGCGGTTGAATTCACCTTTTGTATGGAAAACTTTTTATTTTTTGAGATATCTCAACCATACTCATCAAATATGCATTTAAGTTAATTTTATACTATACTACAAATACTACAAAATACGAATATTTGTGAAAACGTCTGAAAAACACAGCTTTATCCAACATGGAGGCTCCTCCTTGATATATATGACCATATTTGATTCAAATTGGTGCAGTATATCGTATATATAACATGGCTGTCATAGGAACAATTGCGGTTGGATTCACCTTTTGTATGGAAAACTTTTTTATTTTTTGAGATATCTCAACCATACTCATCAAATATGCATTTAAGTTAATTTTATACATCCTGACCAAATTTGGTCCGAATCGGCAGTCTAATAGCCTATTTCCACGACAGCACATTTGGCTCATCCGACGCCATTTTCATCATCTGGCCCGAATGTGGACTTCTTTTCAGTACAAAATCCGGATGATGATGTTGGCTAATCCAAATTGAATGAGCCGATTTTTTGTCACACACTCCTGGGAATTTCAGTATTTTTTCATCGAACACGCGATGTTTATCGATAATTTCGTGAAAAAAAGCAATTATCACTTTAACCAGCTGTTCTCTTCAATAAAAAAAATTTGCACGAATTATAATTGCAAAATAAAACTGAAAATGCTCATTATTTCAACTTGATGTGAGTGGTCGTGGAAATAGGCTATATATCACATAGCTGTCATAGGAACAATCATATTTTATGAACAAAGCAGTACCGAAACGCGAGTAAAATGTTTGGAAAGACCTGAACTCTGTCGGTACTAGAGTTACCATATGGTAACAGGAAAACGAAAAGTGTAAATTTTGGTCTTTTTAGACCGCAAACTTAAAAAAAGTACAGGGGTCTATTGGGTTTGTTTTACCGAATATGTGCGTAACAGGCAGAAGGAGGCGTGGCAGACCCCATAAAGTGTATATATTCTTGATCAACATCAATAGCCGAGTCGATATAGCAATGTCCGTCTGTCCGTCTGTCCGTCTGTCTGTCTGTCCGTCTGTCTGTATGAACACCTAGTTCTCAGAGACTTTAAGAGCTTAAGACACCAAATTTGGTATGTAGGTTCCTCTATACTGCAGGCAGATCAAGTTTGTTTCAAAATTCGGACACGCCCACTATATCGCCCACAAATCGAAAAAAAATTTCATATCCCAATTATAAGAGCAATTTAAAAGCTAGTGACACCAAACTTGGTATGTAGATTCCTCTATATTGCAGGCAGGTTTGTTTCTTTTTTGAATCGGACCACTATATCATATAGTCGAAAATCAAGTTTTAGTATGAAAAATCTTTTTGTTGTATGAGATATCATAACCAAACTTATAGAAAATGCATTTAAATTAGTCTTATACATCCTTACCAAAGTTGGATCAAATCGGTCCACTATATCTTGTAGCTGTCATAGGACCGATCCGGCGAAAATCGAGTCTTTGTATGAAAAACTGTTTTGTTTTTTGAGATATCGTAACCAAACGTATAGAATATACATAAAACTTGGTTTTATATATTCTGTCCAAGGTTGGTTCAAATCGGACTACTATAACATATAGCTGTCTGTTACTAGACGAAGGCTTCACGATTTCTTAGAGCAAAATATTAACTTCCATTTGTTTCATGATTAAGTATATTTAATTCAATCAAGCGAGTTAGCGAGCGCTTAAAAAACTACGTGTTGACTCCCTGTTCGATCTTTGTCTAGTGACGATATCGATCTCGTTTTGATAACTTTTAATTTTAATGTAATGCAATAACATTTATGTTAACTTAAAAGAATTAATTCAATCGATAATTTCTTTCTGGACGTTAAGTTTTAAATAAGAATATAAATATATAGTACTGCAATCTTCGTTGCTGGTCTTTCCATGACACCTTTTGCAGTTTGAATTGTAGCTCGTCTTACTCGTCTGACCATCCTTAGCGATGACTGTATCGATGACACGGCCTTTAAGCCACAAGTTCCTTGGAAGAGTCTCGTCCACGATGATGACGACGCTGCCGACGGATATTTTACACGTCTGGTAAGCATCGGCGTATATTCTTTCACCTAACGTTCCCAAAACCTGTCTCCTAACACTTGAGTTTGATGCCATCGCTGCCTAATATCTATGTGCTCGTTGCAAATAGGTTTGTAGCCGTCAGCAGAGCCCAATAACAAATGGTTTGGAGTAAGAGCTATATCGTCTGCGGACTCAAGGCTTACAAAAGTTAGTGGTTGTGAATTAATGGTGTATTCGGCTTTCATCAGAGCGCTGCGAAGACTCTCATCGTTGAATGAGTATGACGGACATAAGCTCTTCAACACTGTCTTAGTGCTCCGAACTAGACGTTCCCATGCGCTGCCCATGTGTGGTGCTCCTGGGGGATTAAAGCGCCATTTAATGCGATCATACTTTACGATGAGCTTGTCGAAATCCAACTTGACGAGTTCCTCTCATACAGTCTTCCCTGACGCTCGCAAATTCGTTCCATTATCTGAATAAAACTCTGCTGGCATGCCACGCCGAGCAACGAAGTTCCGGATGCACATGAAACAGGAACTTGTTTCCAAACTGTATGCTATTTCAATATGCACTGCCCTGAGTGTTAGGCACGTGAATAGTACTCCCCATCTCTTCTTCTTGTGCCTGCCGACGCTTACCAATATTGGCCCGAAATAGTCTACGCCAGTACACGTGAATGGCCTGGAGTAGCTGGCCAGCCTTGCTGCTGCTATTGGAGCCATTTGTGGTGGATCAGGTAATGCGTTCCTGATCTTGCACTTTTGGCAGGCGTGGCGTACAGATTTAAACAAGATGCACATGCGAGGAATATAATACGCACTCTTTATATTGTTAATAGCTGTTTCATGGCTCAAGTGCTGCTGTTCCTCGTGGTGTGATTTGACGATTAGGACAGAAATGTAGTTTTCTCTCGGCAAAACTATTGCATTCTCCTTGCTATTAATGGTTTCCAATTACCATTTATGCGCATGACTCCATTCATATCGATTTATACGTTTAGTCCCGAAAGCTACCATTCCGGTAGTGACCATTTCCGCCATGACCTTGCAGACTACTTTAGCTCTTAAACGCTCTAGGAACAGGAAAAATGTTGCGACTGCCCTGTACAGTCGGCGCCATTCGGAGAAATATTTGGCATTTAGATGTATGTTTTGAATATTTCTTGTCACGAAAAGATATTTTCGCAGTTCTGACGTGTCCACATCCTGGGAATCGGGTTCGAATTTTGTCCACTGAGCATCGAACAAACGCAAAAAATCTGGACCATACAGCCAATTTTCCATTTTAATGGTACTGTTAACTTTTGTTGCTGCATCAGCAACATTCAGCTTTGTCGGTATCTATCGCCACTGTGTTATGTCGGAGTCCTCGAGGATTTCTCCAACACGATGCATGACGAATTGCTGAAACTTCCTCGGGTTCATTTTCAGTCATTGTAGAACGATTTTCGAGTCGGTCCAGTAAGTGACTTTGTTGACTTTCAGCCCGCGTGCACTGCAGACCTTTTTTGTTAGGCGTATGCCAACAACTGAAGCTTGAAGTTCCATACGTGGGATGGAAACAGGCTTAAGGGGTGCCACTTTGCTTTTTGCTGCCAGAAGCAGGCAATCAATGGAGTCATCATAGCAAATTCGTATGTAGCATGCTGCGGAATAAGCGAACTCGCTAGCAACAACGAATGTATGCAGCTCATTCGCCAGGTTGTAGGAATAGCATCTTGGAATTACAATTGCTTGTACTTGCGGCAGCAGGCACTTCCACTGATACCAGTCTTCAAGGAGAGACTTGGGCAGCTCTTGATCCCATCCGATGACTTCTCCCCACACTCGCTGAAGCAAGATTTTCAGGCCGACAGTGTAACAGGACACCAGTCCGAGTGGGTTGAAGATCGATATAAGGACCTGCAAGACCTCGCGCTTGGTTGGGATGGAGTCTTCTGCCAATACGTCTCGACGAAGCCGTGCAAATCTGAGAATGTACTGAAAGGCATCAGTACTGGTTCCCAATACATACCCAAAACCTTCTCCGTGTCTCCGAACTGAACTGGATTCTGTTTGGTACTGTTGACGTCATTCAGTTTCTTGAGCACATTTGCTGAATTCGAAGCCCAGTTGCGTATCTCAAAACCACCTTCCTGATGAATCATCCAAACCTGAGTTGCCCCTTCGATGGCTGTTCGTGCTATCGATGTAGTCGTCAACGTAATGTGCCTCTCTGATAGCTTTATAGGCTCGGGGATACTGTTCGCTGTTGGATTCGGCATTCTTGTTGCGCACATAGTCAGCAATACATGGCGCGCAGCTTATGCCGAAGGTCATTGCGCGCATCACATATGTATTTAACTGATTGCTGTTTCTGTCGAACCATAAAAAACGTTGAGCCTGCATGTTTATCCGATGAAACATTTCAGCAATATCGCCGCAGACAGTTACTTTTCCAACTCTGAACGCAAGTAAAACTTCCGCCAATGGTTTTAATAGATCTGGCCCAGTTAACATGAAGTCGTTTGGAAGCGCCATTTGACTTCGCTGCTGCATCCCAAACTAGTCCTATTTTGCTCGGCTTGTTAGGATTTAGCGTTATGAAGATGGGCAAGTACCATATGCGTTCGTTTATTGTGTTGATTTCAGTTTCTGTGAGCTGGACTGCATACCCTTTCTGAAGCAAGTTTTGAATTTGAACCTCAATTCTGTCGTACAGTTCGGGTTCCTTCATGATCTTTCTCTTCAAGTAGTTGGTGCGGTTAACAGCATTAGAGTAGCTTCGAGTAACACAGTGTCTTTATTACGCCATAGAAGACCTACCTCAAGCTGGCCGTTCACCTTTACGCACGTCTTGTTAAGAATTTCGATAGCTTTGGTGTCATCGCTAGATTGTAGTTCTTTTGGCTCAACTACTTCAAATCCAAAGCTCTTTTTCACATCTTCGTGCAACTCCTGCGAATTGCACTCACAATGATGCATCGTAACATAGCTTGCTCTTGAACCAACACCTTGCACACTCCAACCAAGCAGGCCTTTAGAAGCGATGAGATCGTTATATCTGTCTTCGCAAATCTTCCGTGAAACAGCAATGCTCCAGTTGTCGGTACCAATTAGGAGTGTTGGTAGTGCGTTGTTGTACGATGGCAATGGTATATTTTTCAAATAAGGATATTTCTCGCACAGTTCTCTTACGTTGACAGATTACTTCGGAAGAGCAATGTTTCGCACAGTGTGTATGTTGTTCAGCCAATATCGTTTGCTTGATCTGCAGGACGATATCTGCATTGATGCCCGTTCAGACGCTTCTAAATTGCGAGTTGTCTCGCTAGTCCACTGCATAATGGCATTGGTACACCTTTAATGCACAGCAAGTCAAATGTAGCCTCATCGATGATGGTAACTGACGATCCTTCATCTAGAAACGTAAATATAGTAATCGTCTTTCCAGCTGCGTGAAGACTGACTGGCACGATGCGAAAATAGTGATCTGACGTGCTTTTGGACTGATGCGTACTCAAAAGTGCTTGACTGCTGCTAGTACTTGGAGTAACCGAGTCCTTTTCGTGAAGTAATGGATAATGTCTCTTTGTACAGCCATCCAAACCGCATGGTTTCTTCAGGAAACATCCCTTACGATGATTTTTTAAGCATTGAAAGCAAGCCCTTTTGGATTTCACGGTCTCCCACCTATTCTGAACTGTAGAACGTTGAAAGACACTGCACTGGTCGACAAAGTGCTCAGTTGATGCACATGCGATGCAACTTGCGATTCTGCTTATATTGATTGGCACTTGATGATGCAGATTCGATGTGTGTGTTGACTGAGCTCGTTTTGCCTACAGACGGCGATACGACAGTTGACGCTGCTTCTGCTATTTGATATAGCCAACCGCTGAACTCCTTTATGACTGGGGATAAGCTGACTTGACCACGCATAGCCCAACTAAGCTTATGTTGACTCGGACGCTTGTCCATCAGTTCCTTTGCAAGCATGGGATTATTGAGGTGGGCATCAAGCTTGCAGGCTTCCATTGTTGCGCAAATGTTTCGCACAGCCAATGCAAACTCAATTAAAGCTTCCAATTTGTCTTTCGGTGGCTGCAGCTTTCGCACCTTTTCTATTAACCTTTCCAGAATGTGCTTTGGTCTGCCGGAAAACATTTTGAGCGTACTTATTACCTCTGGAACCATGCTAGGTATGAGCAGCTTATCCTTGACAAGCTCGCGCGCCTTTCCTTTCAGACATTTCTGAAGACGCAGCATATTTTCAATGTGCGAAAAGCCGGCTACTGAAGTGCTGTGTTGAAAGGTGCTGATGAACATGGCCACTGTGCTTGCATTGCTCGGCAAGTCCACCTGCTGACCCGTTTCTTTTTCTTCTATAGCAGACCCTTGCTGAACCGGAGAATGCACTATACGAACTGCAGAAGCTTGCACCATGCGCTCATCGGCGCTTTCCTTTTTACAGCCAGCGCAACTCCAATCCCGATCTTGTATGCTTTCATCCACGCCGATACAAATAAAATGAAACCAACGTTTGCATTTATCGCACTGGAACCAGCTACCATCCGCATCATTTTCATTGTACTTTTTTTTACATATCGCGCACAGCGTCATATTTTCACTTTCAAGTCTTTGCGTGTATGTATACGTATACGACCAACTAACTTTGAGTAATAAAATTTTGCATCCATCAGCGATTTTCAATAAAGTCTCCTCTGTCAGCATTCATTTAATTTACTGTTGTTGATTTGCCCTTGAAATTGTGTTGTTATTATTGTTGACAGTATAGTCCATGAACAGCTCGTTTCTCAGGTATAGAGACCGCTCTGCGAGGGGATCTGAGTCAGACGACTCAACCACCTTAGATAGGGAACCCGTCCCGCAAGAAATCGCTGACAACAGGTGTAAAATGGGAATGGATCCTGAGCAGCTTAAAGCTTTGGTGCATTCCGTAGTGACCTCCGCCTTAGAAGCACAGAGCGCAGCATTGAAGCAAAGAGATGCTGAGCTAAGGGCTTCCTTTAACGCTCGGTTACAAGAATTGGTGGGCAGAATACCTGCCAGTAGTAAAGAAACACCGCCGGTCCAGGCATTTGAGCCGGTGGAAATCAGAAACGACGTCCAATGTAACGAACCATTGGACGCCGTTAAATGCTTACCAGAATTTACGGGGGCTCCAGAGACGTACGCCTCTTGGAGACAAGCTGCAATAGCGGCATATAAAATTTACAAGCCATACGACGGCAGCTCACGCCACAACCAGGCGGTCATTATTATAAAGAGCAAAATTAGAGGGGCAGCAGACGGCGTTTTGGGTCAGTTCGGCACAGTAATGAATTTTGATGCCATAATAAACCGTCTCGATTTCACATACAGGGATAAGAGAGGCATTCACGTCATAGAGCAAGAGATGAGCACCCTAAGACAGAGCTCATTAACAATTTTACAATACTATGACCAGGTTAAAAAAAAAAAGCTTACTCTTCTCACCAATAAGGTAAACATGTCCTATGAACCAAACATGGCACAAGGGCTCTGTACGAAGTTCAGAGATGATACGTTGCGTGTTTTTGTCTCAGGCCTAAAGCGTAGCCTGACGGATGTCCTGTTCGCGGCAAAGCCTAAGGACTTTCCATCGGCCCTAGCTCTAGCGCATGAGGTGGAGGCAAACCATGAGAGGTACACCTTTGCCGCTAACTTCGCTAAGGGACAAGAAGATAGGGAACGAAAAGTGACCACGAGGCTGCAAGCCCGTCAGCAAGATAGGGTTCAACAGCAGGGGGATCCGCAACCCAGCGGTTCTAAAAATCCGCACTTCACTAAACAACAGAAACAGCAACAAGGTCAATTTGAGCAGCATAGTGGCAGGTGGAACAAAGGTGGAGGGTCACACGAACCAATGGACGTTGATCCATCTGTGTCAAAAATTTTACAACCATCGCAGGCACCAGCCTACGTTAACTCTAGCGCTCCTCAAGCCTACAAAAGAACGGCCACGTCTGGACGTTTAAGCGGACAGAGGAGGCAGAAAGTCAATCATACGGCTCACGAGCCTGATCAAGATTCAGGTTCGTATGCTAGCTCTGCAGCAGCAGCAGAACAGCAAATTGCCGACGATAATGGTAGCGGGTATGACTCAGACACTCTCAATTTTTTAGGGGAAGCTCCCTGCTGCCCTACATCAATAGGAGAATAGCAGGGATCCAGATGAGATTTCTCATCGACACGGGCGCTTCCAAGAATTATATCAGACCACATAAAAATCTAAAAGGTGTGTGCTCAGTAAATTCTTCCTTCTCTACCCATTCTATACACGGCACCACGATTAAGTGCCTTATATCTCTGTTCGGCAAAACTGCCACATTTTTTTTACTCCCAGACCTATCCACATCTGATGGAATTGTGGGGCTCGACTTGCTAACGCAAGCAGGAATGTCGCTTTGTCTTTCTTCTGGCCAGCTCAAATGTGGCACAGAATCTGAACAAATCGAATTCCACAGGTGCGCGGATGTTAACTTTACCAATGTTAACTGTGCCGACGTACCCGATGCTGTAAAAGATGCACTCCTAAAGATGCTAAAAAGCAAACATAAGGCCTTCGCGGATCCGGAAGAAGCACTTCCCTATAACACATCAGTGGTGGCCACTATCAGGACCACTGATGAACAACCAGTTTATGTCCGACTGTACCCCTATCCCATGGGAGCAGCGGAATTCGTTAATAAAGAGATCCAAAGCCTTCTGAAGAACGGAATCATAAAAAAATCTGTTTCCCCCTACAACAACTCCCTTTGGCGTGGTGGACAAGAAGGGGACGGACGAGTTTGTTAACAAGAATATGCGCCTCGTAATGGATTTTCGCAAACTTAATGAGAAAACCATCGCAAACAGATACCCTATGCCTACTTTGGGGAATCTTGGCAAAGCTAAATACTTTTCGACATTGGACGTAAAGTCCGGATATCACCAGATCACGCTAGCAGAGCGTGACCGTGAAAAAACAGCCTTCGCAGTTAACGGGGGGAAGTACGAATTTTGTCGACTTCCCTTTGGGTTGAAACTGCGGCCAGCATCTTCCAAAGAACTGTGGCAAATCTTGCTATGTCTATGTTGACGATGTCATCGTCTTCTCAAAAGACGAAAATTCTCATGTCCAACATGTAGAGTGGGTCTTAAAGAGCCTGTACGAGGCAAATATGAGAATCTCCAAAGAAAAATCGCGTTTTTTTAAGAAAAGCGTAGTTTTTCTTGGTTTCGTGGTAACCAGTAATGGGGCTACAACGGAACCTGAAAAAGTCAAAGCGATTCAGGAGTTCCCAGAGCCAAAGAATATATTCGAGATCAGATCATTTTTGGGACTGGCCAGTTACTATAGGTGTTTCATCAAAGACTTTGCCTGAATAGCAAAACCCATTTCTGATCTTCTAAAGGGCGAGAATGGGTCAGTAAGTAAACATAGATCGCGAAACATCCCGGTAGAATTCTCTGAGCTTCAGCGTCACGCATTCCAAAAGCTACGCAACATTCTGTCATCAGAAAACGTCATGCTCAGATACCCTGACTTTAAGAAGCCGCTTGATCTAACGACGGACGCTTTAGCTTACGGCATAGGGGCGGTGCTTTCTCAAGAGGGTCGCCCCATCTCAATGATTTCCAGAACATTGAAGCCCCCGGAGGTGAACTACGTCACCAACGAGCGGGAACTTTTGGCTATAGTTTGGGCCCTTAGCAAGCTACGTCACTACCTATATGGGGTAAGAGACATTAACATTTTCATGGACCACCAACCATTAACTTTTGCCGTTTCTGAGTCAAACCCGAATGCCAAAATTAAAAGATGGAAGGCGCGCATCGAGGAAACGAATGCGCGAATATTTTATAAGCCAGGCAAGGAGAATTTAGTTGCTGATGCGCTATCGCGACAACAGCTCAACGCTCTTGACGAGCTGAACACTGATTCCTGCGCGGCCACAGTCCACAGCGAGCTGTCCTTGACCTATACAATTGAGTCAACCGAAAAACCACTTAATTGTTTCCAAAATCAAATTGTCATTGAAGAGGCACGCGTCCCCAAAAAACGCAACTTCATTCTTTTCAAGAACAAGAGGCGTCATGAAGTGAGCTTCACTGATCGCACAGCCCTTCTAGATGAACTCATTGACTTGATTAATCCAAATGCATTTAATGCCCTCTATTGCAACCTGCACACACTAGCACAGTTGCAGGATGGCTTAGTTCGCATGTTTCTAGGCACAAAGTTCTGGCACTGCAAAAACCGAGTTCCAGATGTCTTTAACGTAGACGAGAGGAGAGAAATTCTCGTTGCCGAACATAATAGAGCGCACAGAGCAGCTCAAGAAAATGTTAAGCAAGTGTTATCAGAATACTATTTCCCTAAAATAGCGAAGTTGGCTAAGGAAATTGCAGAAAGTTGTAGAATCTGCTCAGCAGCCAAATACGATAGGCACCCGAAGAGACAGGAGCTCGGAGAAACCCCGATCCCTGAGTTTCCTGGGGAATTTCTACACATTGATATTTTTTCCACGGACAAAAAATTTTTATTGACCTGTGTTGATAAGTTCTCTAAATTTGCAGTCGTACAACCAATTCAGTCACGCACTATCGAGGACTTAAAAACCCCACTACTGCAGCTCATGAATTTTTTCCACGAGCCAGAACAATTTATTGCGACAACGAGCCTTCGATGAATTCTCAAACGGTAAAGACCCTGTTGTTAAACAACTACGGAGTCCATATTGTTAATGCGCCGCCGCTGCATAGCACCTCCAATGGCCAAGTCGAGCGCTTCCATAGCACTCTAGCCGA
This sequence comes from Drosophila falleni, assembly GCA_035045575.1. Classification (NCBI taxonomy): domain Eukaryota; kingdom Metazoa; phylum Arthropoda; class Insecta; order Diptera; family Drosophilidae; genus Drosophila; species Drosophila falleni. Next base: position 1,521,847 of record JAWNOV010000056.1, on the reverse strand, counting down.
GCTTGCACGTTGCCTCAAGCTGGAAAGAAACATCAGCGACTCAGTCGAAGTCATTTTGCTAGCCACGATTGAGTAAAACAAGACAATACATTCGGTCATCAACAAGAGACCTGTTGATGCGCTCCATGTGCCCCCGGACGAACCTCAAGGGGAAATATCAGCAAAGTTAAAGAGTACACAAGATGCGCTCCGGGCTAGGCTGAACGACCAGCGACAGAATAGAGTCTTTGAAGTAGGCGAAAAAGTCCTTGTGATAAGAAACCGCAGGCTTGGCAATAAACTCACGCCCTTATGTGAAGAACGGATCGTAGAGGCAGACCTTGGCACGACCGTTCTCATTAGAGGGAGGGTGGTCCACAACGACAACCTTAAGTAGGGCGAGAGCTGAAATAAAACATTGATTTCAACACAAAGTTCAAGAACAAATTAATCAACTCACTACAAATGTCAACACATTACTAAAAGCTGCAAAAAAAAAAAAATTAGATAGATTCTGGGCATTTATACGAGACTCTTTTAGCTCGGAATAGAATGTTGCTGATGGAAATGCAGAATTTGATGCTCGCTGTTACCCTTGCAAAAATTAACATCTTAAGCCCAAATATATTAGATCACGCAGATTTCAAATCTGTTTGGGTCGATGAACCCCCAGGAACTTCAATAGCTGACCTTATGTCCGTTGCGTCCGTGAAAGTATTACAATCTGTTAATGCCCTTCACTTTATCATTAAGTTCCCGAAAATCAAAATGGCTTGCAGAAAGGCGATGCTGTATCCAGTTGCACATGAGAATGCTGTGCTACAAATCGACGACAACATTATAGCTGAGTGCGGAGATCAAGTGCTCGCCCTTCAGAATTGCACTTCCACGCCGGGAGGAACCTTTTGTCAACTTTCACCGACCAGCTCTTGTGCCAGAGAGCTGCATGCTGGTGGCATGGCAAACTGCCAAATACAGCCGAGTCACTTAGACCCGATCACATGGGTCGATGACGGAATTTTGATCATCAATAACCGGCCTGCTAAAGTTTGCACTGACAACGGTACTGAGACTTGGGTTCACGGAACAAATTTAATCACGTTCAATAATTGGGCTCTAATCAACGAGACTAAGTACTTGAATCGCAACAATGTCCAGAGTAAGTTCCCCGGCATCGCGGCATCTCCCCTTCTGAACGTCACTGGCCACCAAGACGTACTGAGTCTCCCTTAACTTCATCGCTTGAATAAACGTAACCTGGAGATCATCAAGGAAGTCAAGGACGAAATTGGAAGCGTCGACAGCGTGGTAATAGCCTTCTTGTCGGGTGCTGCGTGTGGCACCATAATATGCATCGGAGTCATCTACCGTCGGTTCACCAAAAACATGGCATCGGCCAAGGAGATTAAGAAGGTGATCGCCGAGACAGGAGCGGCCGAGGGCGCCCTTAACTTAAAAGGGAAGCAGTTAACAGAGGTCAACGACACCAGCTCCAGATGCTGATATAGCACTGGGCCGGATGTTCTTGCAAGTTAACAGGGGTCAGCAAAATGCAATATAACACCAGCCACAGATGCTGACATAGCTCTGGGCCGGATGTTCTTGCACAACGGCAGCGTACGAGGCGCACGCTAAGCATTCTAGCGGCCGTTGTGAAAAGCACACGATAGTTTAAGTAATTTTGATCAACCTTTTGTAAATTTAGTTTTATATCGGTTTTTGAATGAGGCACATCTGCCCATCATTCTATCCACGAAATTCAACTCACTCACTGAGTCTGAATTGACTAGTGTTTTAATAAGTCTTTCGTGTTAGCGAAATAAATCAAATTAAATAAAGATAAAACTAAACCAGAACCTCTACTGGAGTTTTAACTAAAAAATACTTAATTTATAAGTGAAGCGTTGCCATTTCGGCGGCAACAGCCCGATCTGGTAACAACGCATCGTTGGTTTGGCGAGTTTTCTTGTGAACCAGTCGCGACTACACTCACTACTCTTCCAGCTACCGCAACAGCCACGCACATCAGCGACATTATTATACATGTCATAACTAATTAATAAAATAAAGAGAAACGATATTTCTACATTGGTCACCCCGCAGCTAAGAATTAACAGCAAACATGCCTGGATCTCAATTAAGCTCAGGAAGTGCAGCTCATTCGCCGGACTCTGGTGAAATAGTAGGCAACAACAACAGCAACGGTAACAATGCGCCATTAGACGCCAATTTGTCAACTACACAGATTTATATCTGAACTTGCCCTCGAAGACAAAAGACCGTCACAATTATTTCGCCAAATAACGATGCTTGCTGGAGGACGGGCATCTAGTGATGTTCTGCGAGTGGGTTGGTTGTCGTTGCTTCCACAACACGTTCAACGCGGTCTAAAATTGCTCCGCTTAGCCTCCATCTACGAACAAACTTAACTTGCAGTTGAACTAATGGAAGATGAAACTTGTCCTTTTGTCATGGCAACTTCACGCTCTTCAAATGTAACTCGCCACACTTCAAGCACATCAAATGACAGCATAGATAATGTTAAGCGTGAGCTTAATGATATAAAAGACACACTAGCTCGTCTTCAAAAAAAAACTGGCCAGCAACAATAACGGTAAACCAGTGAAAAGGCGACAAAATTCACAGCACAACCATCAGTCTGTTTTTATCACAAGAAGTTCGATGTCAATGCCCGCCGTTGTGTCTAGCCATGTGCTTGGGTCGCGCAACAGGGAAACTAACGAAACTGTCAGCTGTACAGGCGACCATTTGACATCAAAGCCCCACTCGCTTGCCTCAACAAGGAGCTTTGGCGCCACATTTTCATCCGTTCTTCAAGCACAAATCAATATCAATTTTCAAAAACAAGCGATTCAAACGAAGTGATTCTAGATTGTATGCAGCAAACAAATCAGTTATCGACACGTACGGAACTGTAAACCTTTCGTTTGATCCCAACCTTCACCGCAAGTTTAACTGGTCATACATAATTGCCAATGTGCACTCAGAAATCATTGAAGCTGATTTTTTGACCCACTTTGGCTTACTCCTAGGTCTCAAAGGTCGCCGTCTCATAGATCCTACAACTTCAAACTGCACACTGGGACAACTGACTAAAGCAAAGCTGTACAGCGTCTCTACAATCAATTTGCACAGCGAAAACGGAATGAACAGAGCATACATTAAGCTACTTACACGCTTTATCGATATCACCCGACCGAATGCATCCCCAGCAAGCAGCATCGATAACTACGTAACTCAACAACTAGTCCTCCTGTATGCAGCTCGCCGTGATTTTGACCTATTTCTCCAATATGGAGGAATTCGACCGTCACTCAGCCAATGAGCTAGTACAATTCATCTGGTCCCTAAGAAACCCAATGGATGGCGCACTACTCGAGATTATTGAAAATTCAATTCACGCACCATTCCAGACCGCTATTCTTTTCCACACTATGAAGACATTATTCAGTGTTTATATGGATCCAAAATCTTCTCAACAATTGCCTTGGTGCGTGCCTGCCATCAAATTCCAGTCGCTTCCGAGGATGCTCTAAAAACCGCAGATACGACCTCATTTGGATTGTTCGAATTTGTAGGAATGCCTCCTAGCTTACGAAATGCAGCACAAGCCATAGACAATTTACTTCGCGGTCTTTTATTTGTATCCATTTTCTCACACAAGCTAAGCGCAACAGAGAAAAACTATAGGACGTATGATCGTGAACTTTTGGCCGTTTTCGTCCTTTTCTTCGAGAACATGCTGGATGAACGACACTTTATCATACAAACTGACCACAAGCCGCTCATATCTGAATTTTCCCAAAAAGCTTCAAAAACATCACCACGACAGTTGGGTCAATTGGATTTAATTTCTCAATTTTCAACTGAGATTACACATACACCTGGAGAAGACAATACTGTTGCCGAAGCTCTTTCGCGAATCGCGAATGCGATCTATAGTAGCCAAGCGAATTCAATGCACAGATGATTTGTAAGGAGCAGCAAAAGGACGACGAAGTCACACACCTAGGAAAAACTACGTCACTGAATCTGGAAATGAAACGTTTAGAAGAATACGATTTATTATGCGATTCATCGAATGCGCATATCAGACCTTTTCTCGCTGCCAGAATAAGACGGTGCGCATTTGATTCGGTTCATAATTTGACACACCCAAGTGGCCGGACAAAAGCCAAACTGATGATACAACGATTTGTGTGGCCAAGTATAAACCGAGATTCTACAGCATGTTCACGTCAATTCGTCGCTTGTCAGCGTTCCAAAATACACCGTCACACACGCAGTGCTGTCGATCACATGGATGTGAAAAATTGAAAAATTTCGTGAACACATCCGAGCGAACAAGCCAACGCTAACAGCTCACCACAGCAAGCCTCAAATTTTCTGCACGAAAGATACCTAAAATTGCACGCATGTATTTTAAGTGGTCGCCTCTATCAAGAAACCTCTGGAACAACCGTACAGAGAACACATCAAATTTTACGACGAGTATATGACAAAGTATATATCGTCGAAGTTAACGGAGAAGAAAAGGCAATTTCAGCCGATCTTTTGAAGCCCGCCTTGCTTGCAAATGTTGACACACCAAAAGCTCCAAGCACACCAGAGGTTCCAAGCACACAGTCGATATCGTCGTCACCATATCCATCATCATTAGATTCGTTCCCTCTGCATGACGAGGTCACTGAAAGAGGAGTAGATGTGGCGTTGCCATTACCGTGGCAACAGCCCGATCTGGCAACAACGCATCGCCGAAAACAACTACTGGTTCCGCGAGTTTTCTTCTGAACCAGTCTCGACAACACTCACTTTTGTTCCAGCTACCGCAACAGCCACACGCATCAGTGACAGTATTATACTTGTCATAAGTAATTAATAAAATAAAGAGAGACGATATTTCTACATGAGTATACTGTCAGATTCAATATTCACGAGTGAGCGTTATACCAGTTATCATCAGATTATTTAACATGTGGCGATCGGTGCAAGTTTGTTTTTTGTGCACTTAAATATTCAAATTTACTTCCGTTTTGTTGGAGAAAAAACTGTGGAGGCCAGGTCCACAGGCTCAGTGACATGCATCCTGACGATGAGGCGGCAACTTCGCTTATGGAGTGAGGGAGCCAGCAATCGTGCGATTGTCAGTTAAGTAGTGTGTGTTTGCTGCATCAAAAAAAACATTCACATCCATATTGAGTGGGCGTGCGGTAAAATGTTTATGAACAGATAAATATTGACATTACTGCGTCCATCTTGGCGTCGAATTTTGAAACAAACTTGATCTGCCTGCAGTATAGAGGAACCTACATACCAAGTTTGGTGTCTCTAGCTCTTATAGTCTCTGAGATCTAGGTGTTCATACAGACAGACAGACAGACAGACAGACAGACGGACATTGCTATGTCGACTCGGCTATTGATGCTGATCAAGAATATATACACTTTATGGGGTCTGCCACGCCTCCTTCTGCCTGTTACGCACATATTCGGTAAAACAAACCCAATAGACCCCTGTACTTTTTTTAAGTGCGGGGTCTAAAAACATTGATACATCGCACATCGAATTTAATTTAACGATGTTTCGCGATGTTTTTGCAGATACTGATGTTCCTCGATGCATCAAAAATTGGCAAAAACATCGGACGTAACGATGGAGACTGCTATAAAAGCATAACATACAATAAATATGACTGCTACGAAAGCACTAATTGTTATAATTATAATTTAAAACATTGTTAATCAAAAATATAGATCAATTAAATCTAATCAACGGAATTTATTGTAGTAATATTTACTTTAAACATTGTCAAGAAAAAATTGTTAAAATTCGAATAATAGATATACGATATCAACGCATAATTTTTACTTATTTTTTTTATGAAATTTTGTTAAGGAAAACGGAACTTCGGACACCATCGATATATCGAAGTTTTAGACCAATGTATTATACACCATCGAATTATCATTTTGTAAACTTCGATGAACATCGACAAACAGTTTTATATATAAAGATTAGGTCGAAGATGCCTCCTTCTTCTATTTCAAAGAACACAATTAGGCCTTTTCCGAATTCCTAACGTTTTCAAAATGTAAAAACGAAACGATAACGAACGTTTTACGTTCCCAATTCCGGCCGAAATGGACTTGTTTTTATTTTTCGAACTTGGTTTCGAAAACGTTTCGATAGCAGTAAGTCATCGTCCGTATCACCTGTTTTGAAAGTAGAAATTGCTAAATATATAAATTGCTTATTTACTTCTGCTATGCTAATTACACTAGGCAACAGCCCAAAAGTTACAAGAACCAAAACCACTTTTTTGGATAGATTTGGGGCCAAAGCCGACGAAAAACATTTTTTTTTTTTTTTATGGTGAGATTTTTTTTCTAGAATTTTTCAAAAATCTGGCTTATTTTTATTCCTTTTTGTTAGAGGTGCGCCCACATTTGTAATCATTACTCGAGAATGCCAAAACCGATTTATCAAAGCTTTACTTTATCTAAAAGCTAATAAATATATCTATATTTCATTTATACACAGTCTTAGATTTAAACCAGTAGTTTAAGAGATATCAATTTTTAAATTAAGAAAATGATGATTTTTTCTTGGCTTTTTTTCAGCTTTTTTCAATAAAAAATTCGAGGAAAATTCGAATCAATTTTTTTACTATTTTATTTGCGTAGCTGTTGTAATTACGCGTTGATTCATTAAAATCTATGGTGAGACGAAGATATGATATTATGTTGAGTCGAGGCATGTTTTTGTCGACTTTTTTGATTTCATTGTGGTGTTGCATGACCTTTGGTATGAAAATTTTTTGTGTTTTTTGAGATATCCCAACCAAACTCACAGAATTTGAATTTGTTATTGTTTTACACATTGTGACCAAAGTTGGTTCAAATCGGTCAACTATCTCATATAGCTGCCATAGGAACAATCGGTCGAAAATCAAGTTTTAGTATGAAAAACTTGTTTGTATTTTAAGAAATTTCAACTAAACTGACAGAATATGTATTTAAGAGGGTTATTAATTTGTTACTATATATTTAGCTATATTAAATACCCATCGCACAGTGGTCGAAAAGGCTCATTTAGCGGCGTTTAATTAATACCTCTTAGGGTAAAACCTTTTTTTTTTAATATTTTTTTTGTTGCAAATAGATTTAGTTACAAATTTAAATAAAAAAATATAAATTTTTTAGGTTTATGTGAGTTTTTAATTTTGTCAAAGATGCAACTTTTTATCATAATTTGGAGATTTTTTATTTCGACAACAAAATTTTGAAAATTTTTTAAATTTTCTTTTTTTTATTTATTCCAATAAAAATATATTGAAACTTAATAAAAAAATTATTTTAATATTTTTTTTTATTTATATATATATTTTTTTTTTATTTATATATATATTTTTTTGGTTTACAAGCTAGGTGTTTTTGGCCCATTTCAGTCCTTGCTAATTTCAAGTCTTTGTGTATTCCAATAATAACAAAAATAATTTTAAATACGTTTTAAGTCACAAACTTTTATTTTTTTAATTTCTTAAATATATAATAATTCTGTTGTCCAAATAAAATTTATATTTTCTTCAGGAAGACAATTATTCTGATCTTTCTATTGTAATTCCAGTCCAAGTCTATTGTAAGTTATTCATCAAAGGCATTACAAAGTAGATTTTTTACCTCCATATCCAAAAAAATATCATTATTTGAATGTCGAGACGGACTTTTGCTTAAGCTAGTTATTAGGGGATCCGAAGATATTAATAGTGAGTTCATCAGATCCTCCAGAACTTTGTATTTCTGATCGAATCTTTTCAAAACTCTATGGCATTCTTTCCACATTACAGAAAGCCTTTTGCAAAAATTATGAATGATTTTATCTATTAAGTCATGATCTTCCTCCGTGCAATTGGATTTTTCAATAGAATTTGAATAAATGTAGGTCTTCAGTGCTGACATCTTTTTTGCGGATCATTTTCGCTGCGCCATTCTAAAAAAAGGATACGCTTGCAGACAGACATGGTACCTAAAAAATATTATATTGTGAACGGCTGCAACTCGCTGCGGCAGATTTTGGACATTTCACAAAGAAGACAAACCACATTAACATATAAAATTAGTATTTTCAACTGCAAATGACGGCGTCACTATTTATACTCTACAGAAGTAAAATATTGGTCACATTTCAGAGGATAACAAAGTTGTTAGTTTTACCATTAATTATTAATATAACATATATCCACAGGTCACAAAACATTTATTTTTATGTAAATACATACCTTTATTATTGAAAAAATAAAAAAAACAATTAAAAATGAGATTTTTAAAAATGTTGCAGCACAATTTGCACACGTGCTAAAACTTAACACAATGTATTTCCAACAGCTGTTTTAACAAATGTTATGATTAAAAGCTCACAGCTGATCATCTAAAGTGCAATTATCGTTTTGGTTGTTATCGATTTGCTAAATAACCTTTTAGCTATCGACTGACAAATTAATTTTGTAATTTGTTAAATGTAAAAAATTCAATTTCGGTCCGCCAGATTGCTTAAATCGACCACTGTGCATCGTTTAGAATGTTTACCATTAAATAAAATATTAAATAAAATGTAAAAAATTGTTTCGACTTTTCCTCGAATTTTTAAGTGAAAAAAGCTAAAGAAAAAGCTAAGAAAAAATCATCATTTTCTTAATTCAAAAATTGATATCTCATAAACTACTGGTTTAAATCTAAGACTGTGTATAAATGAAATATAGATATATTCATTAGCTTTTAGATAAAGTAAAGCTTTGATAAATCGGTTTTGGCATTTTCGTGTAATGATGACATATGTGGGCGCACCTCTGAAAAAAAGTATTTAAAAAAAGCCAAATTTTGAAAAATTCTAAAAAAAAAATCTCACCATAAAAAAAAAAAAATGTTTTTCGTCGGTTTTGGCCCCAAATCTTTAAAAAAAAAAGTGGGTTTGGTTTCTGTAACTCGCAAAAAGTGCGATTTTGTTGCCTAGTGGTATTAGTAAAGTCGTTAGCAAAGGGTAATGCTGCGCCGTACCACATGTAGTTAAAAATTCGTTCAATAAAGGCCATGCAAGTGTTCTATTTGACACCTATTCCCTAGGGACTGCAGGAAGTACTATAACAATCAATTTAATCTGTATGTCATTACTCTACTGATAATGATAATTCCATTTTTAATGAAGCTTCCATTGTTTTGCCACGTGATATATATTTTCTTTCCTTAGGTTAATAAAATATACATAGTTTTGGATTTTACCGTGTTTTTTCATATGCATATATTGAACAATTTTCGTAGTTGAGTATAATTACATTTTAGCAACAGGGTTCAATCCTAAAATATAAAAACATTTTCTCAATACGGCAGCCGTCGCTTCGCATATTAAGATTCTGCTGTGGTGAACTTTAATAATTCGACCCGACTTGTCTTTTTCGATGCAGTAACAACTATCATAGAACTCAGTAAATGCAGTGCAGACCTCATAACAAAACTCACAAAGAAAGTGAAGATATAAGCCATTTGAACACTTCATTATTATGTCGTACAACTTCAGCAACGTTTTAGCAAGTTTCCATTCTTTTTCATGCTCCAACAATAAGTTAAATGTATCTAAAATCTTTGACAAATTGGTAAAATCCTCGCCTGAACTGCGAGCAATTGAGCAAATGCGTGTGTATGTGTACAGTAAATATACTGCAGTATTTCCTCGATCATCCAGCATTTTATCAAAAGAAAACACATAATCGCTAATACGGTTGTGACATAAATCTGCATACTTGATACAACCGTACGCTATAGCTTCTTGTGCATCGCTCAACTCTTTTGGTGACAATATTTGGTCACGACCTCTTTGCTGTAACTGTTTCAAAGAGTACTTCATTCCCTCGTCTAACAAATCGGACAATTTGACAGTATCTCCCGAGCGTGTCTTAAATTTTTTGCCATCTTCCCCTAGAACTACGCCAAACTGAACGTGATCGATACGATGCTCATTCGGATTAACAATGCCGCATCGCTCGGCAGCTTGAAAGATTGAATTAAAGTGAGTGCTTTGACCAGAATCCACAACGTAAATTAACCAATTTGCAAGTTCTTCTTCGATTCGATGTCTAATGGCAGCCATATCAGAAGTGTCATATGTAAAACCACCATCAGATTTTACAATGGTTAATGGTATTCCACTCTTTTTGACGTTCGGCCACATAATTTTGCGTCCATCGTCCAGTTCCAACAAATCCTTCCTTTGCAAGAATTCAACGATCAACAGCATGCGGGATTGATAAAATGATTCGCCACGTTCTTTAATAGTTACGTCCAATCGATTATAAATTTTTTGAAACTCTTGACGCGAAACATCACATATAAGTTGCCATGCTTTTATTGATTTTTCGTCACCGGCTTGAAGAGTTACAACGTGGTTATAGGCTCGTTTTTTGAAATCATCATCGTCATCAAAACTGAAAGAAAAGAAAATAATAATAACGTTAACATAGAGTTGACTTGGGCGTACCGAGATAAGTAGTTTGTCAATCATACTAGTATGAAATACTGAAAAAATATTCCATTTTCTTAATTGCATTTTCCTATGTTTTGACAAACTTTCCAGATTATTAAGCATCGTATATCTTTACAATTGTTCTTGTAAATGTCATATTAATTAAGTCCGTATGGTATACGCCCGTAGCAAACAGTATAGTTGGCGTAATACCTGAGATAAAAAATATACAAATCATTCACATAGAAGATCGTTCCAAAATCACCGGACTGACAGTGAAAAAAAAACATTTTTTTTATAGCCTGAGCCCACTGAAAATGGGCAAAAAAGGGTATGTGTTTGGCAGGATGTATGGAACAGGCAGAATGGGTGTGGCAGACCCCCAAAAGTATATATATTCTTGATCAGGAGCCATGTCCGTCTGTCTGTCCGTCCGTCCGTCTGTTCGTCTGTTTGAACGCGTCTATCTCAAAAACCATAAGAGATAGAGACTTCAAACTTGGCATGTAGGTTCCTGGATACCATAGGCAGATCTGTCTGTCTGTCCGTCCGTCCGTCTGTTCATCTGTTTGAACGCGTCTATCTCAAAAACCATAAGAGCTAGAGACTTCAAACTTGGCATGTAGGTTCCTGGATACCATAGGCAGATCAAGTTTGTTTTTATTTTTGGATCGGACCACTATATCATATAGCTGCCATAGGAACGATACATCAAAAATGAAGTTTCAGTAAGAAAACGTTTTTTGTTTGTTGAGATATAAGAACCAAATGTTTAGTAATATATAAAAAACTAACTATAACTAGTGCCTTAAGATCGCTAAGCACGCTCGACAGTAGGATACGCTAAGCCCAGGTACTCTTTTATAAAAGTTGATTCTCGACCAATTGTTTCTATGGCAGCTATATGATACATGGAAACGATTTGAACCAAATCTGATCAGAATGTATAAAACCAACATAAATGCATATTCTATCAGTTTGGTAAAGATGCCTTAAAAAACAAAAACTTTTTCATACTAAAACTTGATTTTCGACCGATCGGTCGTATAACAGCTATATGATATCGTTAACGATTTAAACGAACTTCGGTCAGGATGGACAAGACCAAGTTAAATGCCTATTTTATCAGTCTGGTTAAGATATCTCAGAGTATGTGTGCATCGGTTTTTTCTGTCTTCAGTGAGAAGATCGCATTGAAAAAAGTGGTAACTGTTTTTTTCTGATTTTCTGTATTTTCTGTTATTTCAGAAAAAATTGGAGGCGTGACAAAATTCTAAAGCAAACTTGAACTGCGTGCACAACATAGCCGTATTGTCACCAAACATGATAGTTCTAGCTCTTATAGTCTGGTAATTATAGATTCAGGTTATTATATGTCCCATCTTCTCTGTTTATTAACCGATCTAAGACGTGGGTGTGGCCAAATTTAAAACAAATTTGATATAGGTTAACATCCTAGAAGTGTGGACACCAAACTTGGTTGCTCCAACTCTTATGGTGCATTTAAACTAGTTGACAAACAAGTCGAGTTTGATGCCAACGTGGTCAATCCTAGTGTAAACAGCGGTCAACTCCAGTCTATAAAATATTCTGTAACCCGGGCACCACACAAATTTGTTTATTCTTATATCAAATCACATTAACGTGCTTCTAAGTAAGAAAATAACATAAGTAACAAAAATATGTGCAAATCGGAGGTGTTCTACAAATCTCTAACAGCGTCAAAGCAACTCAAAAGCAATTGTTGGGGTTCCTGAAAGCAAGCATACATTGCTTTTAAATACAGAAAAAAAATTTAATTTCACAAAATGAAATAATTATGGAATTAGACTAAACTAATTTTTAAAGTGAAAAAAATTGATAAAGTAAATTTTTTATAATTTTTTAAAAAAATGTTGTTAAAACTGGAAGTAAGTCGATTTTTTTGACTTCGAAAATATGTTCGAAAAAACTAGATCTCTGACATTCGGGGAACACCGACATTTCGAACGGTTGTTTTCAAAAGCAATTCCTTTCAAAACTTCTAGAGATTTCTGGAACACACCACTGAATCGCTTTTAATGCTACAGGGCGAATGCAAAAAAATAATATTCTCGGTGGACATGTGCATAGTATTGAATCCGTTACTGAGGGAACAAGAACCCATATTTCAGGACGATTCTGTAGCTTGATCGTGTCCAGGCGCGCTCTGTAAGTTATTCTGTGACTCTATTTTGTTTCAATATTTTTTTTTAATACTTTTGACTATTCTTAAACGACAGATAATCATTTTGTAGGAGAATTTGGGTATAAAGTACTTAGATTGGCCAGGGAACAGCCCTGACCTGAATCCCATAGAGAATGTATGGGGTCTTATGAGCGCGAAAATAAGAAAGCGGAAGGCAAAAACTATGGTTGAATTGATGGAAACTATAGAAAAATGTAGTTTGAGGATATATATGAGAAATATCTGTCCACTATATCATATAGCTGCTGTTGGCGCCGAAATAATGCCAATTCAAATCAAGCCAGGGCCGGGAGTTAAGTTCGATGATAGAGAACAAATGAAATGTTAATTTAGAGCTGCTATGTTAATAGCATAACCGATTTATGTAGCTGTAATGGAATGTAAACAGCGCTCATACACATATACTACCAAGTTTAGCATAAGTCATTATTGAAAATTATAGAGACCGACTCGGTCAGAACCAACAGCACTTGGCTTTTTATTTCGAGATTGAGGATCCGAACTGGTCTGGAGAGTTACGGAAACAGCTGCCATGTAACGATCGGTCTTAAATCAAGTTTTGATATGAAAAACTATTTCGTTTTTAAGATATCTTTACTAAACTGATAGAATATGCATTGAAGTTGGTCTTATGTATAATAACCAAAGTTGGTTCAAATCGGGCCTCTATATCATATAGCTGCCATAGGACCGATCGGTCGAAAATCAAGTTTTAGTATGAAAAACTTTTTGTTTTTTGATATATCTTAATCAAACTCATGAATTGGGTATTTTTAATTGCCCTTCACATTCTTACCAAATTTGGTTGAAATCGGAGCACTATATCATATAACTGCCATAGGAACGATCGATAAGCAAGCTTTAGTATGAAAAACTTGTTTGTTTTTTAAGTTATCTGTACAAAACTTACAAATTAAGAATCTTGTATCGTCTTATAAAACTGTCCAAATTTGGCTGGAAGCGGACCACTATAACATAGCTGCCATGGGACCGATGAGTCAAAAATCAACCTTTGCGAAAAACTTGTTTCATTGTTTAAATACTAATAACTTAGCCGTCTTTCAATAGATTATAATGGTAAACATACTTAACGATGGGTAATTAATATAGCTAAATCTATAGCAAAAAATTATGTAGTTCGAATGACCCTCCTAAACACAAATTGTGTCAGTTTACTTGAAATATCTAAAAATACAAATAAGTTTTTTATACTAAAACTTGATTTTGAACCGATCGTTCCTATGGCAGCTATATGATATAGTTAACCGATTTGAACCATTTTTAGTCAAATTGTGTAAAACAATAACAAATTCATATTGTGTGACTTTGATTAGGATATCTCAAAAAACACAAAAAATGTTCATACCAAAAGTCATAACGCCCTAGACACAAAATAATAATTTATCGCCGTCTCTCCATCTATTTAAATAAACCATATCTTAAACAAAGCGTTATTATAGCAGCTACGCAAATAAATAAAATGCAAAAAAAAATTTCGACTTTTCCTCGAATTTTTAAGCAAAAAAAGTTAAAAAAAAAAAGCTTAGATAAAATCATCCTTTTCTTAATTCAAAAATTGGTATATCTTAAACTAAGGATTTAAATCTAAGACTGTGTATAAATGAAATATAGATATATTCATTAGCTTTCAGATAAAGTAAAGCTTTGATAAATCGGTTTTGGCATTCTCGGGTAATGATTACAAATGTGGGCGCACCTCTAAAAAAAAAGTCCGATTTTTGAAAAATTCTAAAAAAAAATCTCACCATAAAAAAAAATGTTTTTCGCCGGTTTTGGCCGAAAAATGCATCTAGGAAGGTAATTTACAATCCCACAAAAAAAACCTCTAAACGAGGTGAAAGTCTAGTGACAAAAGCAATTTCCAGCCCCAAAATTTCTGATATCCAATTTTGTGACGAACAGAATTGAGTTTAATATAAAAATTTTAATTAAAAATATAAATTAAAAAAAAAAAAATTGGCCTTGTGCACTGTGCGCAAAAAGGGTGAGCTTCTTTGTACATAAAAATTACTTTTTGCGCAGTGCCGAATGCCAATTGTTTTTTTTTAATAATTTATATTTTTATTTATCATTTTTATATTAAACTCAATTCTGTTCGTCACAAAATTGGATATCAGAAATTTTGGGGCTGGAAATTGCTTTCGTAACTAGACTTTTACCTCGTTTAGAGGTTTTTTTTGTGGGATATCAGAAATTTTTGCAATTGCTTTTGCTTTTGACATTGTAAATTTATCATTGTTGAATATTTTTTCATATTTAAAAAAAAAATTTTTTTAATTATAAAGAAAAGTAGGGGTCTCTGCCCCCTGCTCGCATCGCTTAAGTTGCTACTCTACTGTCGGAAGCCCCGTACCTACTGTGAGAAAAAAAAGTTTCTCATACTCAGACTCAGACTTCGCTCGATCGGTCCTATGACAGCTATATGATATAGTGGTCCGATTTGAACCAACTTTGGCCAGGATATATAAAACGAAGTTAAATGAATATTTTATCAGTTTGGTTGAGATATCTCATAAAACAAAAATGTTTTTCGTACTAAGACTCCATTTTCCCCCGATCGGTCCTATGACGGCTATATGATATAGTGGTCCGATTTGAACCAACTTCGGACAGAATATATATAACTAAGTTGAATGCTTTTTGTTTTAGTTTGGTTACGACATCTCATTAAACAAAAAAGTTTTTCATACTAAGAGTCGACTTTTGCCCGATCGGTCCTATGACAGCTATATGTTATAGTCGTCCGATTTGAACCAACTTTGGACAGGATGTATAAGACCATGTTTTATGTACATTCTATACGTTTGGTTACGATATCTCAAAAAAGAAAAAAGTTTTTCATACTTAGACTTGATTTTCGACCGATCGGTCCAATGACAGCTATATGTTATAGTTGACCGATTTGAACCAACTTTGGTTATGAAACCAAATTAGATACATATTCTATCAGTTTGGTTACGATATCTCAAAAAACAAAAAAGTTTTTCATACTAGAACTTGATTTTCGACCGATCGGTCCTATGACAGCTATATGTTATAGTGGTCCGATTTGAACCAACTTTGGTAAGGATGTACAAAACTAACTTAAATGCATATTCTTTAAGTTTGGTTACGATATCTCATAAAACAAAAAAGTTTTTCATACTAAAACTTGATTTTAGACCGATTGTTCCTATGGGCGCTATATGATATAGTGGTTCGATTCAAAAAAGAAACAAACTTAACCTGCCTGCAATATAGAGGAATCTACATACCAAATTTGGTGTCACTAGCTTTTAAATTGCTCTTATAATTTGGATATGAAATTTTTTTTTCCAATTTGTGGGCGATATAGGGGGCGTGGCCGAATTTTGAAACAAACTTGATCTGCCTGCAGTATAGAGGAACCTACATACCAAGTTTGGTGTCTCTAGCTCTTATAGTCTCTGGGATCTAGGTGTTCATACAGACAGACAGACAGACAGACAGACAGACAGACAGACGGACAGACAGACAGACAGACAGACAGACGGACATTGCTATATCGACTCGGCTATTGATGCTGATCAAGAATATATATACTTTATGGGGTCTGCCACGCCTCCTTTTGCCTGTTACGCACATATTCGGTAAAACAAACCCAATAGACCCCTGTACTTTTTTTAAGTACGGGGTCTAAAAAAATGTTTTTCGTCGGTTTTGGCCCCAAATCTATCCAAAAAAGTGGTTTTGGTTCTTGTAACTTTTGGGCTGTTGCCTAGTGTTATTGAAGGAAGTGTTATATACATGCACAAAACAGTTTCGTTTTATACATTGATGTAACACTGAACATCATAGTTCGTACGTATTCAGAGTACATTATCGAATGAAACACAACTACAACTATATCGCATACAAGTCTGCTGATATATAGGAGTACGGTATTTCGTATCGCATAATATATTTATATTAGCAATAGAGTTATTTAAGTTGCATCGATGTATTTTGGTTTGAATAAACGAAATTGAATATATTAAACATGGAATGTAAGGCTGAGTCTCAATTATCGGAAGCCACCAAAGGAAGCTCACAATAAAAAGCAAACACAAAGTTAACATCAGTAGTGGAGAAATTTGATAAGTTTGTGCTGGCGAGATGCATTTGAGGGTAATACACAGATACAGTGTCCCTTAAAGTTGTTAAAAGGTTGCATAGAAAAAGCAATAAATCTACAAACTAAGTTGGGTAATCTTAATCCAAGCAATGACAACAGAGGATTACTAGAAGATATTTGTATCACGACAAAGTGTTTGTATTTAGGCGGGAGCAACAAAGAGTCGGATGATCAAGGCTCACATTGTTGTTCAACTAACTTAGCAGACTCAAGCGAACGTTATAGCCTTTCAAAATTGCGGTTGCCCAATTTTAGCGGCAAACGTTCGGAATCTAGAAGCTTTATGAGTCTATTTGAGAGTTTAGTCGGTGATGACAGCTCAATTCCAGATGTTGGGAAATTCAATTAACTGGTGTCTTGTTTATCTGATGAAGCGCTAGGAGTAGGTAAATTATGTGAGCCGATATGCTAAAATTATGGTAAAGCTCTTGACGTTCTAAAGAATGTGTCTGACAACAACTGCTTGATATTTCTCCATACAATTTTCCTGTTGTTTTCCATACCAAGTATAACAAAACCAACTGCTGGGGTCTCAACTGACAATGTTTTTCGTCGATTGGCAATGATAAGGAAATTGCACAAGCCATGATCATATATTTGATCATATAAGTGGACGGGTGTGTTCAAATCCACATCATTTATTGCTTAATAGATACGATGTACACACACAAAATCATAATGATAAGTTTCCGGTGAATGAAGCATACACAGGTGACGTGCGGAGCACTAGCCAAGTTATTCTTGCCAGAGCTGTGGTCAACATAAAAGATAGATTTAGTCAGATTCACAGCGCAAGAGGTCTCCTCGATTCTGGCTCTCAGATTTATTTCATGTCAGAATGCTTAGCACAGCAGCTTTGACTGCCACGTAAGAATAGTTTGCTGAATATTGTCACAGTAGGGAAATCAGCCACTTTTAATATGCAAAAAATGTTTGCATGTGTCAAATCTTAAATAAATAAGAATAATTTCTCAAGCGAATTCTAGGTTTGAAGTCTATATCTACTTGTATAATTTCTCGAGCGAATTCTAGGTTTTAAAGTCTATATCTACTTGTCATACCCATTGAAAAATCCAAAAAATTATTGAGTTAACAGACCCAGAATTTTACAAGCCTGCCAAAATTAATTTTTTGCTAGGAGCTGAAACCTTTTTTGTCATGCTGTGTCAAATAAAGATGAGCCCTGAGAAAAGTCCAGCAACGCAGTTGTAACATTGCCTCTCTTAGTATGAAAATTATTTTTGATTTCTGAGCTATCTCAAACAAATTTACAATATATGTCATTTAAAGTAAATGTTACACCCTGTTCAAATTTGGTCTAAATCGGATGACTATATCAGATAGCTGTGTTGGGTTTAATTTAACCTTTAGTTTAAAAAACTTTTTTTTTATTTTTTCAATACACTGCCGCTCAACTGAATAGGCTCACGACTTTCATCATATTAAATTGTACAGATAATTTGAACCAATTGGTCGATTGTGATAAAATCATTTTTATTTGATATAGAATTTATTTGTTAATAAAATGTAAAAGTTTCTTGTTGTTACTACAATTACAAATATTAATTTATTTCATTTCCCAAAAGCATGCTTATTTGGCTTAACTGAATAGGTGCACTAACTTTCGATTTAACTTTGTGATCGACAGAGATAACTTAGAGACGCCAATTATTTCTTGTATATTAATTAAGAGTTTTACCAGCCAAATTTAAATTAAATTAACCGCATAGCGCAATTAACTTACTTTGAAAGAGTTCAAGTAAAACAATGTCTCGATTATGAACTAAATCACCATATAACCGATAATATAAAATAGGGCAGAGCCAAAATGATTATGAGTTACCTTTGAAATACCCCGAACTATGGCAAAAATATGAAAAAAAATGTGTTCAATACGCAAGAACATCAGTAGAAGAAGACTTATCATTAAAAATGCATCAAATTTATCACGTTTGGTTTCCCAAATCAGGAGAATATGAGGTGTTAATGCCAGTGAAGCGACTGAAAAACGCATCATTTGAAGTTTCAAATGCTGGGAGAGATTGAAAAAAACAAAAAAAAAACACCTCAATGATGTGCTTAAAGCCCCACGCACCTGTTTTGCTCGAAAGCGTTTAACATGGAGAGAGGTATAGCACAATGTCGGGTTTTTCGATCAGAAAACATTTTATCTGGATGGTCCTCATGAGTTTAAATAATACCTTCAAGACGTACGATAGGAATAATGTGTTTTAAATCATCACCACACTTGTAAATGTGCTATAATTGTGTCTGAAGACATAGCATATTATGGAATTTGTAAACTGCAAATCGTTTTTTTAGAAATAAACGGAAATGTGTGCAAAACTGAACTATTAAAGAAGTTTTCCCAATTTTTCGAATTACTTGACCGCCTTTCATGAACATTTCAGCATCATAACGCCCACACTCCATCTACAAGGAGAATTAAACTGAAGACAGAAATGTGAGATTGCCTGAGACATAATCTCCCCGGACCTAAACTTAATGGAGAGAATATGGGGACTCTTGTACATGAGGTTGAGAGACAATTTGAAGATACCGAGACCTTAATTAATGCGATTAAAAAAGCTTGGAATATATTTTAAATCCCTTCCAGGTCATATTTTTGAATTGATACTTAAGTAATTAAAGGCATTAAGGGCATCATTATTAAATGTTAGTAAATTAGTAAATATCTAATAGAAAATTCACTTAAGCATTGAATTTTTGCGTTAAACATTTTTTTTTAAATTTGAATCTCATGAAACTATTCAGTTGAACCAAAAAAAAAAGCAATCCATTTTAGGTAGGCTTTTGGGAAATAAAATAATTTTACTATTTGTACTTATGTTACAAACCGGAAACTCTTACATCTTATTAGCAACTAAATGCTCTATTAAATACAAATTATTTCATCCAACTTGACCAATGCACAGTGGTTGATTTCATAGGCCAAAAATAAAAACACAAATGTTTGAAATTGGTCACTCTTTGTCGAAAAAGTACTGCTTAACATAGCAGTAAAACTAACTGTAATTTCATTTTTGGTCTCTCTCATTCGTACGCGCTACGAATAGCGAGAGAAGAGAGGCAAAAAAAAACACGTGGACGTTGCAGTGAACGCAGCTTGAAAATTAGCTTTCACAAAAAAGTTAAATTTTAATATTAAATCGTGTCTAATCATTGTTAATTAAAAAGAATGTTGAAAATAAAGGTATGTACTATAAAACTGTGTATTTTTTATGTCATTATGTGTTGTGTTATTGTTTTAAAGTTAGTGTTTCACCTGTGACCTGACGAGTGCTGTATTTTTGTGTATACATAGATTTCAGAGAAAGAAAAATTTGTGATACCTGTCTTATCCTTTAAGGGGACCGTACACCACTTTTTTTTCAAAATTTTTGATTTTTCAAAAACATCGTTTTCGTGCACTACATGTATGTAGAATTAGTGTAGAAACTCTAATTTGCCGATTTTCAACCGAGAATGTGTCGAAAAATCGATTCTCAGGAAGTGTCTCTGATAGCGCAGACTTAGCGTACAAAAACTTTAAACAAGTATTTCTCAAAACAACGTTTTTTGAGCTGGTTGACACGATTTTGGAAAAACTATCTGTCCGATTGGGCTAAAATTTTCAGGGATTATTCAGCACACATGTGCTTATCGCCTGAA
Organism: Drosophila falleni; assembly: GCA_035045575.1. Taxonomy (NCBI): domain Eukaryota; kingdom Metazoa; phylum Arthropoda; class Insecta; order Diptera; family Drosophilidae; genus Drosophila; species Drosophila falleni. The sequence continues at coordinate 1,501,283 of JAWNOV010000056.1, read as the reverse complement.
CCACAACCAACATTCTACATACATTTTTAGCCCCATTTTTTTACCGTTTTAGTGGTGAAAAAGGGTAAAAAAAATTCAAACCGCCGCCATTTACTCATTTTTTATCAACTTCATTTTTTGTGGTTCATGCCATAGCCACTGACATATATTTTAAGAAATTCTTTGGATTTTTTGTTTCAGAAATTTTGAAGCAGAGATATCGTGTCAACCAGTTTTTATCGGACAATCACTTCAACCGCCATTTTGTCGCCATGAAGGGCAGAATAAATAAAAAAAATATTTTTTTCTTAATACTTAATATGTGTGTTAGCATGTGTGAAAAAAGCCTAGTGTTTCGATATATTTTACTATGAAAAAATAAATGTTGAAAAATCATGCAAAAGTGGTGTACGGTCCCCTTAATGAAACTTATATATTAATACAAGTACATGATTTCTTAGGCTATGTTTAAAATTTGAGCTGCAACTTTTTGCAACTTTCTGACTTATTCGCTTTTTTGTGTTCGTCCATATTTTGTGTTTTTGGACCCCGTACTTAAAAAAAGTACAGGGGTCTATTGGGTTTGTTTTACCGAATATGTGCGTAAAAGGCAGAAGGAGGCGTGGCAGACCCCACAAAGTATATATATTCTTGATCAGCATCAATAGCCGAGTCGATATAGCAATGTCCGTCTGTCTGACTGTTTGTCTGTCTGTCTGTATGAACACCTAGATTTCAGAGACTATAAGAGCTAGAGACACCAAACTTGGTATGTAGGTTCCTCTATACTGCAGGCAGATCAAGTTTGTTTCAAAATTCGGCCACGCCCCTTTTAACGCCCACAAATCGAAAAAAAATTTTATATCCCAATTATAAGAGCAATTTAAAAGTTAGTGACACCAAATTTGGTATGTAGATTCCTCTATATTGCAGGCAGGTTAAGTTTGTTTCTTTTTTGAATCGAACCACTATATCATATAGCGCCCATAGGAACAATCGGTCTAAAATCAAGTTTTAGTATGAAAAACTTTTTTGTTTTATGAGATATCGTAACGAAACTTATAGAATATGCATTTGAGTTAGTCTTATACATCCTAGCCAAAGTTGGTTCAAATCGGTTTACTATAACATATAGCTGTCATAGGACCGATCGGGCGAAAATCAAGTCTTAGTATGAAAAACTTATTTGTTTTATAAGATATCGTAACCAAACTTACAGAATATGCATTAAAGTTAGTCTTATACATCCTTACCAAAGTTGGTTCAAATCGGACTTGGCTTTATGTATCCTGTCCAAAGTTCGTTCAAATCTGAGCACTATAACATATAGCTGTCATAGGACCGATCGGACGAAAATTAAGCCTTAGTATGAAAAACTTTTTTGTTTTATGAGATATCGTAACCAAACTTATAGAATATAAATTAAACTTGGTTTTATATATTCTCTCCAAAGTTGGTTTAAATCGGACCACTATAACATATAGCTGTCATAGGATCGATCGGGCGAAAATCGAGACTTAGTTTGAAAAACTTTTTAGTTTTATTAGATATCGTAACCAAACTTATGGAATATGCATTAAAGTTAGTCTTATACATCCTTACCAAAGTTGGTTCAAATCGGTCCACTATATCATATAACTGTCATAGGACCGATCGGGCGAAAATCAAGCCATAGTATGAAAAACTTTTTTGTTTTTTGGGATATCGTAACCAAACTTATAGAATATGCATAAAACTTGGTTTTATATATTCTGTCTAAAGTTGGTTCTAATCGGACCACTATATCATATAGCTCTCATAGAACCGATCGGGCGAAAATTAAGTCTTAGTATGTTTCATGAGACATCGTAATCAACCTGATAGAATATGCATTTAAGTTAACTAAATTATTTTTAATTTTTTTCCATTATAAGTTTTTTCCTTAGTAAGTACGGGGTCTCCGACTGTCGAGTATTCTCGACTGTAGCACCGGCCCACTAGTTTTGTTTACTTGCATATTTTGTGCTTTGTTGTGTTCGTCGTATTCGTTTGTGCTTTGAAATCTCAATTGTGAATTTTTAAATTACATTTTCTAATTTGATTAAACTTTTTTTTTAAAACATAGCCAGTTCATATCAGTGCAAACTGTCACGCTTAAATGTTTTTGAGATGTGGTGCTCAGTAGTAGGTTCATTTGCTGATAAAGCTAGAAAAGTATATGATCATATATTTCAGCTGAAATATAAAATAAATGCCATAGAATAAAAGTAAAAGTTATTCAACTAAATTCGGACTGGTTGGCACAACTTGAAAATATATTTTTAAGTCAATCCAGTAAATCATCTTTTATCTGCAGAAATAACTGACATAGAACAACATTTAATTGAAAGCAGTGCAACATTACTACAAGCCTTGTCCTCTGGATATAAAATTAATGTAGAACAATTTCAAAAATTAGCGCTAGATACTGCAAAAGAACTAACATCAAAGTATTCCTGATATTATTTGCCTTCCTCAGTTTATAAAATATTAATTCATGCCCCAGATGTTATTCAATATGCATTAGTTTCAATTGGGCAGCTCTTAGAAGAAGCTGCAGAGACAAGGAACAAGGACGTAAAGAAATACCGACTCAATCATACACGTACAATCTCACGTTTAGCCACGAATAAAGACCTTCTAAATCGGTTGTTATTAACTTCCGTTCCTTTCATAACCGGGCAGCGCGATTTACCCAACAAATGTAAAACGATTCTTTCGAAACGTGTTTTTGATTTGTTAGAAGAATTTTTTGTATAATATATATTTTTGCAATGCTTTTTATAATTTTATATAATGTATTATAAAGGCTACTATATATTTGAACATCCAATTTTTATATTATTTTGTATATAGATAATAAAATTAAAATAAAATATAATTTATTAATAAGGGATTTCCATACACTGAAAGTATGCAATTGAATTTAAGTTTTAAAATGTTATTTTATAATATTTTCGGGTTTTAACGTATGGTTTTTGCCTTTGTTTTATAATTTTCTTTATGTTATTGGGCCTTTTTAGTAGTATAGAAATTTTCAGATCTATATTCCAACTGGAAGTATTTTAGCCGCTTTTTCCATACAAGATAAACCACTGAGCAATGGCACAGTGGTTCCTCCCATAGGCCAAAAATAAAAAAGTCCAAGTTAAAATTTGGACTTTAAATGTGTCAACACTGTTTTATAGTTGGTCTAGCTATTAAACTGTATTCTTGTTTTTGTTTTGCTCTACCTGTCCTCTTCAAGAATAGCATCAAAAGAGACTACATAATATTATATTGGTATTGCAGCGTGAGCAACTTGCAAGTAGAGCTGTCTATAAAAAAATTAAGAACCCATTAAAAACAAAGTTATTGTGCGATGGAAGGGTTTAATTTTATAAATAAAGGTATTATCTATATTAATACAACAAAAAGTATATGTACTTCCTGCTGTGTTTTGTGTAAATCTGTATTGTGTTAAGTACATTATATTAGACGTTCTGTGTTTTTCTTTGCTGTGTTTCGTTAGAGTTTTCGTTATGAAGGTAAAATCAGGATTAAAAAAATCTATTTGTATATTATGAAATATCATTTGAAGATTATGTGATATTAATTTTAAGTGCCAATAGGCGCCTAGGATCTTGCTATATACAAAAATGTAACCTAACCTTTTTCCATTATATTTGTTTTGTTTTTACATTATAATTAAAACGAGTACATATAAACTGTAAAAAAATATGTTTAATTATTTTGTGCTTGTTAATTTATTGTTACATTTTTGTTGTTTGTCGTTAAAAAAATGATTTTTTTTCAACAAAAGCTCGATTTTAGACTGATTGTTCGTATGACGGCTATATGATATAGCAGTCCGATTTTAACCAAATTTGTTCAGGATATATTGGACTATCCCAAACGCAAATTCTGTAAGTTTGGTTAAGATGTCTCAAACAACAAAAAAGTTTTTCATACAAACACCTGAATTGAGACCAATAGTTCATATGACAGCTATATGATATGGTAATCCGATCCGGCTGATTTTTATACATAATCTTACTATAAATTTATAAAAATTTTGTGTTAAGTTTCAAGCCTCTATCTCAACTAGAAGTATTTTTGGCCGCCCTCCCCATACAACAGGAACCAGTGTGAATGGGTTCAAAAGATCTGGCCCATTGAATTGTACGAAAGTAAAGGACAACATAGTTTACAAAATTTGTGAGTTTGGTTAAAATATCTTAGAAAATAAAAAAGTTTTTTATACTGAAGGTGGATTTTCGACCGATCGTTCCTATGGCACCTATATGATATAGAAGACCGGTTATATAAAAAAGTCAGATTTTTAAAAAATTCTAAATAAAATCTTACTATAAAAAAATTTTTTTTCGTCGTTTTGGGCCCCAAATTTATCCGAAAAAGTAGGTTTGGTTTTTGAAATTTTTTGGATATTGCCTAGTGTATTTGCTTCATACGAACGTTGAAAAAATTTAGTTTTCTGATTTGTATAAGATGCTATCATGTCATTTAGCAGGTACTGATTACTGATCCAACAGAAGCAAAAAAGGCATTGCTGATTAAAAAACCTGTCAAATAAACCCAATGTTAGAAATAACAACCCTTTGCTCTTAAAAGACAGAAACTGCAGTTGAAATGCCTCTCTTGCTATTTTTATTCTTTTTTTTACATGTTAATGTGAACGGATTTTAGAATCAACAAATTTGTGTGGTGCCCGGACTACTGAATATTTTATAGATAAAAATTTAACAAGCGGTCCGAATTAACAAGTGTTCGAACTATTGAACAGTAACTTATTTTTGCGTTAAAGAAGTTTATTCAATAAAAATATTAGCAGTGTCTTTTTTCACGCTTCAATTCCGCTAGCGAAGCGAGCAGGAGAGGAGCCCCTTAGCATTATATAAATTTCTTACTATTTCTTATATTTGGCAGTAAATTTTCAGCAACAAAAAATTTAAAAATTTTTTCAAATAGTAAGTAAGAGCGCAATCTGCACTGGGATTTTCCAGTTCTACCACCATTTTCATTTAAGGTTACATCAGTTTTTGTACTTTAACTATGTTTAGGCGCTTCTAGATGCAAGCAAAACCCGGGAAATTCAGTTAGAGAATTGAATACCGTGTGCGTATGCGAAAAGCGTGCTGTAGTAGTGGAATTGTGGCGGTCGGAGGTGGGATCTAGTTATCTTCCATCAAAGTTAAAAAATAGCCTAATTTAAGTCCGTATAATTATACTTTGCTGGTAAAACAAATAAATAAGTGAAGAAACAATTCTTTTTGAGTTTTTCATTAAAAATAAACAAACTTTTCAGAATAAATAGAATAATGATCGGTCGCATTCAGTTTTAAAGTTTGTATGTTTTGAAAAATTTGCTCATTTGTGCGCGTAATGAAAAATGGACAGTGTTTCCAATTTACCTATTTCCCCGCTAGATCTAGCGGGTTACAAATGGCAAATGCGGGATAAATTGTAAAATAGCGGCTAGCGGGAATTATATCTATTTCCAAGCAAGGTGGAATCAACCAATATTTAAAAGATTCTGTTCCAATACTCGAAGTGCAAATTTGTTGCATAGTGTTATTAGTAAAATTCTAAATTTTTTTAATCCAAAATTTAATTGGTTTATAAAGTCAAGAAAAAATTCAAACAATAAAAATATTTTTTTGCATTAAATTGAACCAAGGTTCGAGCCCACACCTTGCGTTCAGTGGGTACATAAACCGATTTGTAAACCAAACCCAAGTCTTGATCTATGTTTTCAAAAGCTGAACTGACCCTTTATAAAAATTTTTGTGTTTTGTTGCCTTTTTTTTAACAGAAAATTTCGCAAGATTTAAACTTTTTGATTAACTTTAAGGTTTTGCCATCGATTGACTCCTCTGTTAAAATGCCAGTACACAAATAAAAACAAGAATGGGGTTACAGTCGAGCACGCACAACAGTAGGATACCCTGTGCCAAGGAACTCTGTACTGAGGTTGATTTTCGACCAATTGTTCCTGTGGCATCTATTTGAATTAAATCAAATTTGGAGAGAATTTACAAAACCAACTAAAATGCATATTCTAACATGTGGTTAAGAATAAATGGTAAATGTCTATTATATGGGCCTCATCTCAAAAACTAAAAAAAAAAAAAACCACAAATAGGGGGTGATTTATGATGAATTTAGCAAAAAAAATTAGATTGGGGACTCAATTGGTTTATTTTTAAAAAATCCTTAAAGTTTCCATACAAAATGAACTATTTTATTGTTGTTTTGTGCAACTTGTCATTATTGTGTTCCGTTTACCAACACTATTTACAATAAAATAGTCCATTTTGTATGGAAACTTTAAGGATTTTTTAAAAATAAACCAATTGAGTCCCCAATCTAATTTTTTTTGCTAAATTCATCATAAATCACCCCCTATTTATGGTTTTTTTTTTTTTTAGTTTTTGAGATGAGGCCCATATAATAGACAATTACCGAATAAATAACAACTTTGCCTACCCTACATTCTGGCACTTATTTTCTCGCTCTCACTCTCTCTCTCTCTCTTTCATGCAACAAATTCGAGTCTGCCAAAGGCAGCTGCAGTGCACGCGAAATTTGAATTAAAAGAATGTTCAATTTTACGAGATTCTAAAGCGGAAAATGTTAAGATTTTTTTTTTTTAATGAAAATAAGCAGAAACTTATTAAATATATAGTTTGTGTGAGGAATCGGAAATATTAAAAATTACAATTTTTAAATTGCAGCAAATCTTACAGCACACAAAAAATGTTCATAATAAAGGTCATGCCACACTACAAGGAAGTCTTAAAAATCAAGAAAAACATGCAAAGATATAAAATTGTAGTATATCGCCATTTCTTCATAGACTTAAATGAATCATAAACGATATGCATAAAAAAATTAAAACCGAAGTTCAGATTTTTTTTTCCAAGTTTTCCTTGAATTTTAAAGCAAAACAGGTTAAAAAAAAACATTTTCTTAATTTAAAAAATTAATAGCTCTTAAACTACTCGAGTGTATGGATAAATTACAGATATATTAATTAGCATTCAGGAAAAGTAAAGGTTTTCTCAATCGGTTTTGGCATTCACGAGTAATGATGACAAAAGCACCTCTAAAAAACGACAAGAAAAAAAACCAACTTTTAAAAAATTAAAAAAAAAAAAAACTCAGCCATAGAAAAACTGTTTTTCGTCGTTTGAGGCCCCATATCTATAAAAAAAAAAAAAGTCGGTTTGGTTCAATTCAGATTTGGGCTGTTGCCTAGCGTTATCTAATTAATGACCAACTCAAAACTCATAAGATTGCAGGGATTTCTAAGCAAGATAGTTTAAGAAAATCATATGAAAGAAATTGTATTTACTTCATTGAAATGTTAACTTTTAAATTTGTGAACCGATTACCTTAAAATAAAGTTCCCTTTATTCGAAACATGTGAAACTCAACATTTTTAGACTAAAGTATTGACATTTGTTTCTACTTATTTTTTTAAGGACTTTTAATAAAACATTTTTTTTTATGTAAAAGGAAGAAAAAGAAGTGCAGATTTGGCTTCAGCGCCCCAAATTTCCACAAAAAACAAATAGTAATTCTTAATCAACAAATCATTGTCTCCTTGTGTTATTTTTTGTGAGAAGAGTTCACCTACATTATAACTCTTAGAAAACGACCTTTAACTTAAGAGCTTGAATTCTCGTCAATACATCCTGTGAAAATGCCAATATATGTATAAGAATCACTTACCGTTTCTTTGATTCCTTGTAAAATGCTTGTAAGTCTCCTATTGGAGGACTCTCAGTCAGAAAATTGGGAAATCGATCTTCAAGATGCGCAATTAGCATACCAAACTGTGTACCCCAATCGCCCAGATGATTTATGCGAATTACATCATGTTGTAAGAACTCTAGAAGGCGGCAAATTGACTCGCCAATAATAGTAGATCGTAAATGACCAACATGCATTTGCTTTGCAATGTTCGGCGAGGAAAAGTCGACTAAAACGCGTTTTTTAGGGACGCTCGGTGGTCTGATGCCATCACGTAACATACTGGTTAAGGCATCTACAGCATATTTCCTGCAGAAATATTTTTGCGGATTAAATAAACAGTATTTAACACAAGATTTACAGATTAAATTTACTTGCTAAGAAAAACATTCACGAAACCTGCGCCAGCTACTTCTATCTTCTCTATTATTGGTGAAGCCGGACAGCACCTCTGTATATTTGCAGCAATCTCACGCGGTGTTATGTTAATACCAGTTTCTTTCATTTTTTTTGCCAATCCCATGGCATTGTTACATTGGTAATCTCCGTATTTCGACGCCACATTATTCACTGCTGCAATGATGACAGGTATTTGACTGAAGGCAGGATAAGCTAGTCCAATCGCTTGGGAAAATATATTCTCCAAGTGCTCCGTAATCAAAAGAGCAGAATTAAAGTTAATTTCCAAGACAGATTCTTTCTCAGCGGATATTGCCTGTAAGCGAAGAAGTTAAAAATTATGACAATTATAATTACAAGTTCATAAATGAGTACTGTGTAAGAACGAACTTGTTTGATTATGGCAAGACGGTGCTTAAGTTTCGTATTTTCAATCAGCAGCTCGAGCACGGCATCATTACATTTAAGAAATGGCGAAAATTGCATTTTTGCACACAGTTCTGTTGCTACACTTTCCTTTTTGGCGAATAAAATTAATTGTTAATAGTTAAGTTGAATTACTGCGATTATTTAAAAATAAAAAACATACCAAGCAGGAAAGCTTATTTAACTCAGTTATTAACGAAGAAGACATGCCACAGAAATTATTTACAAAAATCTGACCACGTTACGAGTTAACTACTTGAGTTTAATTGCAATATCGATATTATATCGAAATTGGTTGGCGATAAGCTTGGGTTATTAATGAGTAGGGGCTTCCCTAAAACAGATTTGGTATTGATTTGGTTTAGGCAGAATTAAATCGTTCCAAGAAGACGATTTTTTACACTGATTTGATACATAAATTAAAAAAAAAAAATTTTAGCCCATAAATTGACATATGACAGTGTGAAAACTGTTTTTCTTAGACTTTTTGGTAACTGTCTATTATATGGGCCTCATCTCAGAAAAAAAAACCACAAATAGGGGGTGATTTATGATGAATTTAGCAGAAAAAATTAGTTCGGGGATTCACTTAGTATTTTTTTTTAAATTATCTTTGAAATTTATAATTTTGAACATATAATACTTTTTAATATATGTAAGTCTGCTTGCAGAATTGTATGGTTAGAAAATATCATTTGTTTAAAATGCTTAAGCTGGGTATGGACATCGAATTGTTCCCAACGCAACACACAAGAATCACCAAGATTAAGATGGCAGCTCTGTTGCGTCAGCTGTGCTTTGCTTACCTTTTTAAAAAACAGCAACTGATTACATAGAGGAGGCATAGTGTATAAAAAATGTCAAAAGTATATTATATTTAGGATATTTAGTGTTGTAATTCAAATTGGAAGAATATGCAGACACATAAAAATTATGTGTGGATTCTGCTGTTTGAAGCTCGGTTACCAAAAAAAAAAGGTATCAGAGCCTATTACATTCGTGACAATTATGGTACACTACTTTGAACACTTTCTCTCCGAGACTATACAAGTTACAGCAACCAAATTTGGTGACAATACTCCAAGGATGTTGACCTAATTCATGTTAATTTTAAAATTTGGCCACGTCCACTTCCGCCCACGTAAATGATATAAAATTTTATAACAAGAGCAATTATAAAGCTGCAGCTTTATTGGCAAACAGCATAAGAAGACGAGTCCTGAGGTATGCTCATCGAGATCGGTTAGTAAACAAAGAAGATATTTGAGGAAATATGATACATAAGAGCAAGAACTACCGAATTGTGTGACACTGCCATGTGGCGCAGATCAATTTTGTCACGCCACCCAATTTTTCTGTAGTCGACAGAAAACTAAAATATCCAATTACAAGGCCAACTTAATAGGTAGAGATTTCAACTTTACCACACGTATAGATTACCATCTATATGATGTATGTTGTTTAATTTCGATCAGATAATAAACATCGAATTTATTAACCAAATAAGTTTTGCTTTGCATGCCGTGGTACACACAGTATGGAGGGGTGGGGGTAACAGCAGGAACACATGTTATGTTAATGCTTTGGTTATACACGTCTGATAGTTTGTATGTTAAATTTTTTTTAATTTTAACATTTTAAAAGTTAAAAGTGTCAATTAAATTTAGCCTCTGTACGAATTGAAGTTTTTTCAAGTATTTATTTATTTAATTAATGGTCATTGAATCTCATTGTAAATCTAATTTAATATTTGTTGATGTTCAAATATAGCTTTAAGCTGCATGTCACACATAGGCCACGTTAACCTGATCAAGTATCACAAAAATTGTATACCTGTAATAGTTAATTAACACTGGACAACATCTACCATCTATCATTAATTTTCGTGATGGTCCCATTGTTTTATAGGTAATTTACACTGATGCCGGTAAGCAAAAAGCCTTAGCATAAGGGGATGTCTAATTGTCAAATTGAAAATTGCTCTTTACAACATATAGTCTTACATAAAATTAGTATGTGAATATTTATAACGGGTCCATCATGATTTTCGGACGACTAGTTGGTTGCAAAGTTAAATAAAAGATAGAATGACGGCTTTCAAGGCATATTTCAATTAACTGTACTTTCTTCTGTGGTGGAAAATTAATTTTTAATCAATTCTTAGCCACGGCAGCCACCTTTTGTCAAAAAATCGCCGTAAGGGACGCCGTTTGAGCCTAACTAAAAAATTTTTGTATGGTTAAGGCCAACTTAAGAACTCTATACCCGTCATACTCGTAACGTAATTTTTCCATCCGTCTTAACATCTAATATTGATGTTCTTATCCCATACGATTTCAATTGGTTTAAAGCTTATATTTTTAAAATGCATTAATATAAATTTGTCATTCGCTACGCAAATAAAAAACAATGTCATGTAAAATAAGTGGCAAATACAATAAGAACAAGATTGAGTTGAATGATGAAAAACTATATATTTAATGCTGCATAATTACTAAAAATGTGCCAGATGTATATGACAGCTTAGAAAGGGTTGTGAGAATTGAAGCTTATTTCAGAAAATTGCGCTGTTAATGTGAAAAATTACAGCTTGAGAATTATAAACAAATAGTATTATTCTAATTATACTATTCTGCAACAAAATATATATATGAATATATATCTTAGAAAACAGATTTCACACTTTCATTTGTCAATTTGTGTTTTGCCGACATATTTTTAAATTCGCGGAATCAAAATCATGTAAGTGTACAAAAAGGGTCGTTCCTGAAACTGATTTAGATTTGCTTAAACCAAATCGAAATCAAATCCGAAACTGTTTCAGGAATCCCACTTTTGATTTATCGGACGATTCGGTCAACTCCTTAGCTTATATACTTTATAGGGTCTGCCATGCATTTGCCTGCCTGTGACATACATTATGCCTAACGCATTATACCCTTTTTTGCGCACGTCTAATATGCACAATGTATGAAAATAAGCATAAAAGTAAACAAAAAATGTTGTTATTTTTTAATTATTTATTCCGATAAATTTAAGCTAATTTCTAATTAAGGTAATTTTTCTTAAGTCTCTCCTGCGATTGTGCTACTCTTTGCGTGATATGGTCTTCTGCTTGTCTACTGACACTCGCTCCCACACTACTTCGACTCAGCTCCGATTAGTGCGATTAGCTGGGGAAATCTCTTTACTCTGGCTTCGGGTCACCTGGTGATGGCGTTTTTAAGAAGAACCTTTTCAACCTTTTTTTTCTAAATGCTCAGGTAACATTTTACAGATGAAATAAGGTTTTTATAGCTTACATTTTGTTATGTTCATGTTTTATCTTTTGTGCCAGCTCTATGATAATTTTGTTGTGTTTAGTGTTATTATCGGCTTAGTCGGTGTGTCTTGTTATTTATTTAAAATTTATGATATCGATAGGCATTGGCGGTTAAAGAGTTGTCAAGGGGGTGGCGACCCTATATTTTAGATCAGAAAGAGAGGGAATCCATATTTTTTTTTAGGGAGTAACGGCGAACGAAGGAAGGGAAAAAGAGGAGATATTTCTTAGGAGGAAGAAAAAAAAACCACGTTGCTGGGAGTTGGATTTGATCGACGACGAGAAGCGGTTGCCTTTTAGAGGCAGACAGTTTTTATTTGGCGAAAAGTTTCGCGCCTTGTGCCGCAGTAGCAGACGTGTGCCATCGCTAGGTGCTGCCACAAAATTTGGAATTCCACCGGAGGCTGTGCCCCATCTGGAACCGAGGAGCACTGGCCGGCCTGTGCAATACAAGGAATCTTTGTGCCGTCATCGCGGGAAAAGTTGCGCTTATCGGCCGAAAGGTAGCCAACGAGAGCGACACCCCCTTGATAGTCCCGTGGAAGTCTGGAGAGCAGCAGTGGGCAGAACATCGGCGGCATTATTGTATACGAGTGAGTCCGTTCCGAGGAGCGCCCTTTTCCTGTCAGCAACTACGCCTTGTTTTCATAAAATAGTTCACATTCCCATAAAATAAGTACACATTGTGCGTTTTGTGCAGAGTAGTCGCTGTTGAAGCTTTATTGACAAAATTAAACAAAAAGTGAACGAAAAAAACAAAAACTTAAATTTATAATCTTGTCAATAACGTACAAATATAAACTTGTAAAACAAAGTTAAAAGGAAGCTGAAAGAAAGAAAACAAATAAACCTGAATAAAAAAGGGATAAAATATGTTAATTATTAATAAATAAATTTGAAGAAAAATCTAAAGAAAAGAAAGAGAATAAATGTAAATAAAATTAAAGTAAATTAAAATTTAAAGTAAAGTAACGAAAATAAAAATTAAAATCTGTAAAAAAAAAAAACAGTTTAGGAACAACACGAAAAAATAAACACCCAACAAAATACACTAAATATTGTAAATTTACATATATATGTATACATACGCACAAACCATTATCGCCCCTTTACCCACCCAGAGAGCTCTTTAGGTAGGCAAAGTAGTTGTTAAGCGATTGATTTGCACATTTCCATTTAAGTAAATCACATACACTATACACTAATCACACAATAATTGATATCACTTTCCGATACATACATATGCCTATTGGCAACATCGTTGTGTTCCTGTTCTGTGTTTGTTAGTCCCATCATTGTTGCGTTGAATTTTGTTAAGAAAACTGTAAAAACATACCTGTAAATAGATATTAAGAAACGTTGTTAATTATGGAGAAGATCTATATGTCGGAATAATATAGTACTTACCTGATAGTAAACATGTCAGAGTAATTATTGCTGTAGGGGGAGGGAGAAATACGATGGCCAACACAGGATGAAGTAGGTCCATTCGGTGGCCAACATGAGGGAGATGACATTGAGGTGATCATCTCAGGCAGGGCGGGTGCGCCTGTATCCGGAACCGGGATCCTGTTTGGACGAGAGGTGGATCAGTGTTAGGTTTTGTGAATGTTTGTTTGTTTACTTACCGTTTGGATTTTTTGCAGGTTTTGTTGTTTACGTTGTGGATTTCTGTCGTCTTTTGTTGTTAGTGCTGTATAGATTCGTTCGCCACAGCTGTTTGTGTATCGATGAGGTAATCGATTGTTTGGACTGCGGGCCAGGGATGGAACCACAGCCGTGAATAGTTCTGATGAGCTAGTCGGCGCGGCCCACAGAGAAAAAAGCAGTCCACAACAATTTTGTTGATGCTTATTTTCAATATGTTGCAAAATATGTTATTTTTAATATATGTAAAATTTCGTGTTTTTTAGTATATGATACATTCATTTTGGGTAAGGAATGTGAAAGACATTACCTGTTAACTGAATATATACATTTTCCGATCGATCGAAAATTCCGTTTTCAGCGAGTAAAAGCAGTGTTGCCAATGCAATGCACAAAAAATAAAAAAAATTATGATGGTAGCTATGTTGCGTCAGTTGTGATTATTTTTTAAACCAGCAACTGATTAGATTACATTGAGGGGGCATAGGTAATGTAATAAGACGAAAGTTAAGGATATATACTGTGTTTTTATTTAAGTAGGAAGAATATGCAGAGTAACATAAATGTTATGTGTGTATTTTGTTTTTTTTTTTATATGGATTTGACATTTAGCGCACAGCTTTTATCCGATGTTCATAACCATTCTTAGTACGAAAAACTTTTTATTTTTTTAAAAAAAATCTAAACCAATCTGACACATTATGCATTTTTATCATACTTATACATCCTGACTAAATTTGGTTCAAATTGGTGCAATATATCATATTGCTACTGCCATAGGAACGATCGGTCGAAAACCAGGTTTCAGTACCAAAACTTTTTTGTTTTTTTAGGATATCTCAACCAATATGACATATAATGCACTTAAGTCAGTCCTATAGTTCCTGACCAAAATTTTTTTTTTAATCGGTTCACTTTATCATATGACTGTCATATCACGTTTAAGTACGTCACGTTTTAGTACTCTTAAGTTTTTGAGATATCTCAACCAATCTGACAGATAATGCATCTAATTTGGTTTTAATTATCCTGACCAAAATTGGTTTAAATCTGTTCACTACATAACGTTTTTGAATGAACAACTTTTTTGTTTTTTTGAGATATTACAACCACTCTTAACGATAATGCACTTTAGTCAGCTTTATTCATCTTGAACAAATTTTGTTCAAATCGGTTCACACTATCTTATAGATGGTATGGTAACGATCGGTAAAAAATCCAATCGTAACAGTCTTAGAAAATTTTCAATATTAACTGCATATATTGCTAGTCGCCTTTCGCACGATTCGTGCTGCTTTTGTCACAAGGGCCAACTGCCCTCCGCAGTGATATATTTTTGGGAAATCTTTTTTTTCTATTCATATAGATATATTTTTTTTGTGAAACATAAAACACTGCATCCAAGCGCAAACATGTAATAAAATATAAATATTATTGGAAACATAACTAATTTTCAATGAAAAAGCTGGAAATTTTGCTGAGATTCCTGAAACAGAATCGGACTTGGTTTCGTTACAATGTGTTCTAATCAGCATTTAAACAAAGCACGCAGCACTGTTACCAGTTCACTTTTGCTTATTTTTGTATGTTGCATTGGCAACATTGCGCTAGCGAAGACAAATTTTTTCTCAGTACTCTCCTTTAGTATGACCAAATATCCCAATACACATCTTGTATTGAAAATGGAATATCTGGAATACCCCATTGCGTCAAGAAAAAATTTTAAGTGGGATTCCTGAAACATATTCGAATCTGATTTCGGTTTGGTTTAAGCAAATCTGAATCAGTTTCAGAACGACCTTGTTACACACTGCACTATGGGCAAAAAGTCCGAAAATTGTGCATAAAGTATTTTTTTTTTATATTTTAAATACTCAAAATTGAATGTGTTTTCCAATTATGCATACTCAAGAGAAAATAAAACTGTTCCGAAAAAATTTGTAAAGCGTGCGGTTTGAAATTGCCGCGCAAACAAAGTCAGCTTACTAAATGCATGCCTGACCTATCGAAATGCAGCCGTGAATGTCGATGAGCTTTGCGCGTTTGTTGTGGCTTTTTCTTTAAAGTGAAGACAATTTGGAAATATGGCAAATAATCCTACAGGTTTATTGTTATTATCGGCTTAGTCGATATGTTTTGTTATTTATTTAAAATGTGTAGGCATCAATAGGTAATATCGGCAAATGCGGCGAGAAGAGTCTGTGGGGGTTAGTTTCAACTCCAAGTGTTTTGCTAGACGAAGACGGGTAGCAACTTCAAAACGAGACAGCGCATAAGCGCATACCCTTTCATGCCCGTTCGAAGCAATTGAGAGGAATTGTACTTAAACTGCAGCAACGGTGGGATGATTCCTATTCAAAGGATTCAAAAGGAATTAGAAACTTTTCCATCAAACCACGTTGCTGCAGAATATGCAGTTCGGGAGTTCGACTTTGACAGCGGTCAGCGACGGTAGCTTCTGAAAAAATTGTTCGGATTCGTCAAGTTTTCCTGCACGCTGAGCGGCGCTAGCTCGAATTCTACGCCTCCGTGCTATCAAAGAAGTGTTCCCGCGACCGATTCAAAAATTCCATTCCTTCGTGTTGTAAACTGAGTAGTCGCTAACGAAGACCATCGGTGAGCTGTGCCCCGTGTCGCTTACGCTGCAGGATCTGCTGGCAGCGACGACCCCCAGTGTGTTCTAGTGACGACAGTGGCCACTTCCGACATAGTCGAGGCAGAAGGCGCCTAACAGCAGCAGTATTAAGCCAACTTTCCCGTCAGCGTAGGAGAGCATCCCAACATCCATTGTCGCAGTAGGTGGACTCTGAGTGAGTCCGTTCCAATTGACCGCCACATATTGGCCAAATATATGAAGAAGAGCTGCAAGAGAAATTCCTTTTGTCCCCTGTGCCGCCGTGAAAAAACCATCCGCTGTAGTTTTTGCTTAAAATTAATAATGGAATATTTATTCCATATTTATTAGCGCATTGTGCCTAATTTAAAAGAAAAAATTTGATGATCGCCATACACATTAATAAAATCATACAAGTCGAACATTAAAAGAAATTGTACAAATTAAACTTAAAAATACGTAAATTAAAACTTATTTAAAATTAAAAAGAAATAATATAATTAAATTAAATAATATTAAAAATAAACTTAAGTAAAATAAGGAAAAAAGAAAAAAAATGTAAATAAAAATAAAAATCTGTGAAAAGTAAGACACAACAGTTTAGGGACAACACAAAACAATAACAATCAAAAACCATTCATCAAAATACAATAAATAATATTCACCTTTACATGTAACTAATTTACATACACTTATTACAATCACATTAATTTATCACACTTACCGACATACACACAAATATATACATATACATATATACATTGATAATTTCTGCGGCGTCTCTGCACCAGCATCATGCCACAGTAGTTTCCGGCGAGCTTGTTGCCTATTTGCAGCATCATGGTGTTCCTAGACTGTTTCGTTTGTTTCTTCCTTGTTGCTCTGTTGCCGAATTGTTTGATACATATATACCTGTAAATAGAAGATAAGATACTATGTTAATTACGGAGAAAAATCATATGACGGGATAATATAATACTTACCTGATGATGAAGATGTCCGCTTAATTATTGATATAGGGGGGAGGGAAAACATGATGGATAACACATGATGAAGAAGGTTCATTCGGCGGCCAACATGAGGGAGATGACGTTGAGGTGGTCTTCTCAGGCAGGGTGGGTATGCCTGGGTCCGGAACCGGGATCCTGTTTGGACGAGAGGGTGATCAGTGTTACGTTTTGTGAATGTTTGTTTGTTTACTTACCGTTTTGTAATTTATTGCAGGTTTTGTTGTTTATTTTGTGGATTTCTGTCGTCTTTTTTTGCTAGTATTGTGTAGTTCCGTTCGCCACAGCTGTTTGTGTAGCGATGCTGTAATCGATTGATCGGACTGCGGGTCAGGGATGGGACTCTATCCTGAGAACCGATGAGCCAGCCGGCGCGGCCCAAGGATAAAAAGCACTTCGCAACAGACTCAAAGCTAGCAACGAAGTAATCCACGTAGTGCTTGTTTCTTATAGCATCTGTAACGGCTTCTGAATATTTGGTGGCATTTTGCGCGTTTATATACTTTATATACTGCGCACAGCATAGAGAGCAAGCAGCACCAAATATCAACACTTTCATCTTGTACGTGGATACTTCTGCGTTCCTCCATAAAAACCTAAGAGCTTGCTGATCGACTTCTCTTACTTGAACCTGTAAAAGCATCTCTTTGATGTCCGCACAAACAGCTATTTTTCCTTGCTGAAATTGGAACAGTATCTGGATCAACTGCGGATTTTTATCTGGTCCCTTCAACAGCTTTGCATTTTAGGAAATTCCATCTACTGATGCTGCTGCGTCGAATACTAAACGCATCTTCTTGGGTTTATTAATGTTGTGGAAGCCCTTTCGGCTAATTTGTTTTGCAGAATGTATGTAAGAGGCAGAAGGGGGCGTGGCAGACCCCAAAAAGTATATATATTCTTGGTCAGGATCAACAGCCGAGTCGATTGAGCCATGTCCGTCTGTCTGTCCGTCTGTTTGAACCCGTCGATCTCAAAAACTATACAAACTTGAGACATCAAACTTGGTATGTAGGTTCCTGGATACCATACGCAGATCAAGTTTGTTTTTATTTTTGGATCGGACCACTATATCATATAGCTACCATTGGAACGATACATCAAAAAGTAAGTTTTAGTATGAAAAAGATTTGTTTGTTGAGATATCAAAACAAACTGATAGATTATGTATCGGAGCTGGTATTATACATCCTGACCAAATTTGGTTAAAATCGGTTTACTATATCACATAGCTGTCATAGGAACGATGCATCGAAAATGAAGTTTTAGTATGAAAAAGTTTTGTGTTTTTAAGATATCAGAACCAAAGTATTAGATTATGTATCGGAGCTGGTATTATACATCCTGATTAAATTTGGGTTAAATCGGTTTACTATATCGCATAGCTGTCATAGGAACGATGCATCAAAAATGAAGTTTTAGTATGAAATAGTTTTTTAGTTTTTTGAGATATCTTAACAAAACTAATAGAAAATGCATTAATATTGGTTTTGTACATTCTAACCAGATTTGGTTTAAATCGGCGTCATATATCATATAGCTGCCAAAGGAACAATTGGTCGAAAATAAACTTTTATTGAAGAGTACCTGGGCTCAGGGTATCCAACTGTCGAGCGTGCTCGATTGTAACCGCCCACTTGTTATAGTTAATACCAATAAGCAACATTGGATCAGCAATTGTATATTCATTAATTGCTTTGCAAGATTTTCATTGATCAATGGTGCCGAGGATTCTTCATCTATAAATGCAAAGGATAAACAATAATCTTATTTGGACCAACCACTTGCACAGGCAATTCTTCAAACAATATCTTTGATATATAGAAATTTACAGTGTTTAAAGCAGCTTCTTGCGGCTTTGCTTCTTCGGGTTTTGTATGATCTTTTCTTTGATCAGCGTGGAGCGCTCTATGGTGGTTCTTTTTGCACCCATTCAGCTTACATGATCGCGATAATTTTCAGGACGTCATACTATGTCCACGATGCAAACATCCATAACAAACACCAAGTTCCTTTGCCATCGCCCATTTTTCTGCGACAGTTGCTTTGACATATACGTCACATTTGACAAAATTTTTGATCTCCTTTTCATTTGTAACAGACCATATTTTTGTCATTTTCCAATTCAGGTTCCTTTGTTGTTTGCACCACCGTCTTTTGTTGTGAGCGTTGCCCACAATATGCTTTTGGTTTTGACGAAATCAGTGTTGCCCCAGCCACGCTTTTTATACCATGAGCCCATTGAAAATGGGCAATAAAGGGTATAATGTGTTTGGCAGAATGTATGTAACAGGCAGAAGGGGGCGTGGCAG
This sequence comes from Drosophila falleni, assembly GCA_035045575.1. Classification (NCBI taxonomy): domain Eukaryota; kingdom Metazoa; phylum Arthropoda; class Insecta; order Diptera; family Drosophilidae; genus Drosophila; species Drosophila falleni. Next base: position 1,481,804 of record JAWNOV010000056.1, on the reverse strand, counting down.
ACCCCAAAAAGTATATATATTCTTGATCAGGATCAACAGCCGAGTCGATTGAGCCATGTCCGTCTGTTTGAACGCGTCGATCTCAGAAACCATAATAGCTAGAGACATCAAACTTGGTATGTAGGTTCCTGGATACCATACGCAGATCAAGTTTGTTTGTATTTTTGGATCGGACCACTATATCATATAGCTGCCATACGAACGATACATCGAAAATGAAGTTTTAGTATGAAAAAGTTTTTTAGCTTGTTGAGATATCAGAACCAAACTGATAGAATATGCATCGGGACTGGCATTATACATCCTAACCAAATTTGGTTAAAATCAGTTAACTATATCACATAGCTGCCATAGGAACGATGCCTCGAAAATGAAGTTTTAGTATGGAAAAGTTTTTTGTTTTTTAAGATATAAGAACCAAACTGATAAAGTATACATCCGGACTAGTATTATACATGCTGACCAAATTTTGTTAAAATCGGTCTACTATATCGTATAGCTACAATAGAGACGCTCAATCGAAATTTAAGTCTTAGTATGAAAAATATTTTTGAAGTGAAACTTCTATAGGCGCGTTGGGAGTGAATCGAAAATACGCTTGACCGCGTGTGTGACGAAAAACCGACAGATTAGGAAGGGGGAAATGCCGTATGTATACATACATACATATGTATGTGTATGCAAAGCTCTAAGCTGCTCTTTCCACTCTGAGTCAAAAGCTCTAAGCTCGGCTTGTTTCCCGTTACGTTATCGCATGTTCCTCACGTGTTTGTTTTGCGCGTCATTTTAACATGTATGTATGTATGTATGTATGAACGTATGTATGTACATATGTATAAGAATGGATTAGTTGAGTGCTTAATTTGTGCAAGAGAAACTTAAGTTTCTTAAGTTTCGCACGCTCTGTGTTTAAGCATATGTATGTATGCATGTACTTAAGTCGTATGTATGAATGAAAGTATGTATATGTACATATTCTATATGTTTATTTGTAAAGTAAGTACATATAGTGTGTTTTGTAAGATCTATTTGATCTTCACACGACGACAGTTTTCAATTACAAAGCGAGAATTCTAGTGACAAGCAAACTTGTATAAAGAAGTGAGCAAAAGAAAAATGGAAAAAATTGTCATCTTGAAGTAAAAAAAAAAACAGGCCACTACCGTATGCACTCCTAGGAAGTTTCACTTCATTCGCGTAACTTTTTACGCACATCTTTTTTTTTTTTTTGAGATATCTTAACCAAACTGATAGAATATGCATTAATTTTGGTTTTGTACATTCTGACCAGATTTGGTTCAAGTCGGCTCCATATATCATACAGCTGCCATAGGAGCAATTGGTCAAAAATAAACTTTTATTGAAGAGTACCTGGGCTCAGGGTATCCTACTGTCGAGCGTGCTCGACTGTAACCGCTTACTTGTTCTTATTGCGTTAGGCCAAATTCTGTTAAGTCGGGAAAAGGCAGAATTGTGTTGGCATAGTCGTTCCATTGTATGCGCTTTGTTATTTGTAATTTCCCAATCAATTGCTCAATTAAAGATGGATTATGCAAGTAGTTTCAGCTGATCGCAGAAAACCCGCTAAATTTTTCACCTTTGTGGCAAACGGTACTATCTTTTCCAAATTGTTATCGTACACACTCGACAGTTCGTTTACAATTTCTATCTGACTCTAAAAGCCGATCCATTACTTGATTTACATTAGCTGGGTGAATTAGTAAACCTTTAATCTCATCCTTAAGCAGCTCCTTTTAGACTTTTTTGCAATCTCAAAATGTTCTCCAAATCAGAGTATCTGTAGGCTGAAGATGATTCCGAGAACATCTTACAGAATACTGGCCAATATTCCAGATTTCCAGCAAATTCCAACAAGTCGATTAATTTTCGAGGTTGGTAAAACGAGTGATACGCATTGTGTGCGGATCTATATTTGCTTCGTTATTTGTTCTGAGCCTAAGCCTACCGAACTAATATCCATACCCATCATATGCTCATACATACGAACACCTCGAACTCCAGAAACGTCTTTTGCAGGCAAGCGTCTATTTCGGTCCAACGTATGTGCGCTACTATCAAGTCCATAGTTGTCATCTTTTCAAATAATGCTTGTGCCACCCTGTGTGGCCAAGCCATGGGCGCCGTGTGCGCCATGCGAAAATGCATGTCCATGTTCGTTGCTGCGTTTCATGTTAGCAGTTGCGCCACCCTGTGTGGCCAATCTGAATGCGCCGTGAGCGCCATGTGTCGTTGCACTTGCATGTGCGACTTGGTTTTTTGGATCACTGCGTGTGTCATCCTGTGAGGCCAATGCGTCTTGGTTTTCTGGAACACTGCTTGTACCACTGTGTGGCTGAACCATATGCGCCTTCATATGCTCCGTGTGCAATTGCACCACCGTGTGCACTACTGCCGATTGGAACAGTGCCTGTACCACTCTGTGTGGTCAGACCAATAGCACCGCTATACTCAACATGCGCATCCATAACTGCAGGTTGCTCTAATTTACCAACACGACTAGTCAGATCCTATGTAACACTCATAACTTTAGTTGTATTATTTGTTAGCACACCCATTTGCTCCAGTATACGTTTCAGCATATTTCTATTTTCATCTACCTCGACGACTGTTACATTAACATCTGAATCCGTTTCAGACTCCATGTCGTCAGAGCTAATTGCCGTCGATGCCTCCGCCGTGTCTATCAGGCCAAGCCGTTTCTTATTTCTCAATTCATGCCATTCCAGTAATGAAGAGTATTTATTTTAACGTGTTGTAGTGCCGTGCGAAGTCTGTTCAATTCTGCTTCTTCTCGCTTCGATTATGGCACGTTCGATACATTGTTGTCGATAATGTTAGGTTTGTGTTGTCGATACTTATTATATGAACAACGATAGCCATGGAATGGTTCGGTAGATAGGGCAGTAAAATTTCAAAATTGTTTAGGTCACCAACAGGCAGCTATATGATATAGTTACCCGATGTTCACCAAATTTGGTCATGGTATAATTTGAAAAATATTAATAAAATGAAACTAAAATATAAAATTAAAATCTCGCCTCAATTGGGACTCGAACCGCGGACTTCTTGGGCTTAAGCTGTTACGTTTTGGCTTGTTTCTTTGGGGCAACGCTGGCTAGCTCGTCACCTCAGGGTAGGGTTCTTAACCAGTGCCCGCCGAGCGCACAATCACAATCATCGATTTCAAACTGTCAACGACCACGAACAAAACACGACACAACATATCGATACTAAAACACAACCAAAAAAACATTGGACACACTTTTCGGCGGCTTCGGTCTTATACCGCAGCGTACCCGCCCTCCCTGTGGCGGCAACATTTCAAATTTAAAAGTCGTTGCGCCACCCAATAATGTTTCCGACGACTACTCTATTCCATGGCAATGCGATCCCTCTCCCTCAATAAATTTTTAAGCGCTCATAATTTAAAATTTTCAATTCCTTAGCATTTATTTATAATATGTATGCCTACCATTCTAATCTTTATTTATAAATTTTATATTTAATAAATACTTGTCTATTTTTGTGGCTGTTTGTGTTTGATTTTTACTTATTTTTTCATTTCCTCTTTGTAAATTTCCTCTCCCTTTTCTTTTAATTTTATTATTAATTTATTTTTTACTTTTATTTTATTTTCTTATTAAGGACGAAATAGGGACTCCTAATATTCCTACAGAGCTCTGGGGGGGTACATATTAAGAATCCTGTGGGAAAAATAAAAATGTATTTGAGGGAATATGTATATATGTATATAAATTTCGGACGGATGGCAAGAAACAAAGAAAGATCAACAAAAATATACGAAAATAATAAATAAATTAACGAAAATAAATAAACAAATAAATATAAGAATAAATAAACAATAGCAAACAAAATTAACAAATTTGAACAAATTAAATTTTTAAATTCAATGAATGACATGTTTTTCTTAATATATTAAATAATGGAATAAATAATAAATAAATGAATAACAAAATAAATAATTATAAATTAAATAAACAATAATAAATAACTGATTTTACGTTACCAAAGAAAACAAGATATGAACAAAAGAAAAACAACAAATAAAATAAATAACAAATTAAATAACTAAACGCCAATCCAGTCCGTGACGAAGGGGGAAATAAACAATACAGCTCACCGACGAAAGTTATGCTGAACGCACGTTGTATTGTTTTAATGGTTGAATTGTTGTTATTGTTGTAATTGTTGATTGTTGTAATTATTGATTGTTTAATTGTTGCAAAAAAATATATATATGTATTCGTAGGTGTGTGTGTGTGCATAAATGTATGTGTGTATGGGGGATCAAAAAAAACTTAACACTTGTTGCTTGTTGTTTTGGGATATTGTTGGTGTTGTTGACGTGATAATAATCTGATACATATGTATATATGTTGCAACGTATCACCGCACTGTGTTATTCACTGAACGTATGTGTAAGTGTGTGTATTTATTTAATTTTAAATTATATTTATTTTGATTGATGTATAAATATAATTTTTACCCGCCACTACACTTATATATATATATGTCTATTTATATATATATTAATCTATATATATATATATATATATATATATATATATATATATATATATATATATATATATATACATATATCGCACCGCACACGTTTTGAAATTTTTGGGCCGACGAAACTCTCAGCGCATGCGTCCACGCTCGAGATTCCAATCAGACTCTCTATGCCTGCCAAAACTGCCTGTCGCTAACTTAAATTTTCTATTTATCCCCCCTTCCCCTTTTGTCTATCAGTTTCTCTCTCGCCCACGCAAAACGGTCCCAACCGAGTCAACGGCCGATCGCCCTTGACTTCGACCCACATTCGGTGCCATCGGTGCAGTCTGGACAATAAGCCGCTCACGCATACATTTATAAGACCTCTCTCTCTCTCTCTCTCCGTGGCTCTTATACTCGCTCTCACCGACGAACACAACCCTGTGTTGTGTGCGCAGCCTTCGGTCTCACTTGGCCGCGCTGGACAGATTTGAGCTATCGAAATATCGATAAGGAAAATGTTGCCATTTGTTAATTTGCCCAGGCCCAGATGCAACAAAGTATGCATGTATATACACCATCCTCTGCACCTCTTAGGTAGTACTGAACTCGCCAGCTGACCAAACACTGCTATATTATGTTAATTAAATAAATGTATTTCATTGTTTAGTCAAATTGATTTTCAAAAAACCATGATCAAGCTAGATTTGAGCCTAGAGCTACTGAGTCGAACACACCATTCTCTGCACCACATTGCCACCATAACTTTTTATGAAAGAGATATTTATTTTCACGCTGCCCGCTGGCCCTGCAATCGGATTTTGGGAAAATAGCCAGATTTGGCGGAAAAATTCCAGATTTGGCAGAAAAACTTGAGACTTGGCGTGCAAAAGCGAATCTGTGAGTTTGGTTGAGATAACTTAAAAAACAGAAAGTTTTTTATACTAAAGCTTAATATGATCGCGATTTTTCCTATGACAGCTATTTTCACCAAATTGTTAAATATCGTAAAATTTATAAAAATGTTAATAAAATGAAACAAAAAAATTAAAAACTAATCTTTCTCGGTCTAGGCTCGAACTCGTGACCCCGTGCCCGTGAGTCCACGAAACCATCCTCTGCACTACCTAAGTACTAGGCACGCTGGGTGACCAACCGCTGCTACATGTAAATCGAAATAAAAGCGAACTTTTGCCTCGATTTTTGACACGCTATCTGGTAAAATATTCAAAACGCTGCACTTTGGCGTATATCAGGAAATAAGGTTTCAAAAATCTGTAATTTTTTAACCCAGTGAGATATCGGTCTTAAATTTGTAATATATATTCTTTTAAAAAAAATTTGGACCAAATAAAAAGGAAGGCGTGGCATGGGAAAGGGCGTAAATTGACGTTCAAACGGAAAATTTAATGTTTTTAAACATTTAAAATGCGATTACAAATTTAAAAAGAATTTTACCATATAAAACTTTTATTTTGTATTTTTTGTTTTTATTTTTAGAAAATTGTAATGTTGTTAAAATTAATGCAAACAAAACTTTTTTATTTCAATTTCTGAGGTCAATAAGTCTACTGTGAATTTGCGTCCTTTATCATGACACACCTACTTTTATATTTTAGTTGAAATTTTCTTAATATATGAAGTGTTCCTAATATATATTTTAAATTTCAGACCGATATCTCACTCAGTTCAATAGCTAGAGCTTTTTCCATTAACTTCAGCCAAACCTGCCATACCAAAGACTTTAAAAGTTTCAAATTTTTTGCTTCTGAGCATACGCTATCTCTATAGCGTAACATGAAATAATATCGTGGGTTTCTTTTTATCTCTTCGTGAATATTTACAGAATTAAAAACAATAGTCAAATTTGGTGGACTTGACTGTACTCGGCTTTGAAAATCAACCTATAGTTGAGCAAGGGGGTTTCGCCCCTGCTCTCTTCACTCGCCATGACACATCTACTTTTATTTTGTAGTTAGACTTTTCTCTGAAGTATTCTTAGTATAAATTTTAAATTTCAGACTGATATCTCACCCAGTTCAATAGCTAGAGCTTTTCCCATAAACTTCAGCCAAACCTGCCATAGTAAAGCCTTTAAAAGTTTCAAATGTTTTACTCCTGAGCTATCTCTATGACGTAAATTGGAAAAATATCATGGGTTGTCTTACTAAAACTAAAAAGTCTCCAATTGGGCACAAAAGTAGCAATGGGTTTTTATTTTATCCTTTCTTGAATATTCACAGAATCAATAAAAAAAGTCAAATTTGGTGGACTCGACTGGACTTGGTTTTGAAAATCAACATATCGTCGAACAAGGTGGTTACGCCCCCTGCTTGTTTCACGCGCTCACCCCCGGGTCGCTTTGCTCGCGGTGAGGTGCGGCTACAGTCAAGCACGCTAGACAGTAAGATTCCCTGAGCCCAGGTACTCTTTTATTAAAGTTGATTTTCGACCAATTGTTCCTGTGGCAGCTATATGAAACCGCTTTGAACCAAGTCTGGTCAGAATGTACAAAATGTATCAGCTGGGCAAAATATCTCAAAAATAATAAACTTTATTATACTAAGACTTGATTTTTGAACGATATATGTATGATATAGTGGACCGATTTTAACGAGCTTCGGTCACGATTTACAAAACTAGGTTAGGTTAGGTTAGGGCGGCTGTCGATTTCGACTCACTTAGGCCACAGTTGAGCCCATTGAGGTACTGCGGAAATAGGGTTTCCTACTACTCTGTGGTGATATGATTATCAATATGGTGTCCAGTTTGATAGCTGGATAAATTTGGCGATTTTTTACGGTGTAATGAAGGCAAGTGCCCCTAAAGTGGAGAGAAAGGGTTTTCCCAGGGTGCGGAGTCTTCTATTATTCAGCACGGGACAGGAGCAAAAGAAATGTTTCAATGATTCCATTTCTTTTTCATCCTTACAGCTCCTGCAAAAGTCGTTGTATGGGGCGTTCAGCCGTGTGGCATGGATACCAACCAGCCAGTGCCCTGTTAGAGCCCTTACTACGGCAGAACAGTCTGTTTTGCTTAGCTCACATAGGATTTTAGAATGAGTCTTGTTCAGGTGAAGCCAGGTTTGCCTCGCAACACGACAGTGGGGCGTGCTTTGCCATATATTTTCGCTATCACGTATAGATTGAGCTAGGAGTAGTAGCTTGCAGGTCGCTAGGGGCATACATGTATCTTCCTTGTCAAGAAGGAGGTGTACTGTTGTACCTTGTTTGGCTAGTTCATCAGATATACAGTACCCATATTCGGCTAATGTCGAAATGCTCAGCCATCTCATGTAGAGATTTGCGACAGTTCGAAACTGAGGTAGAGTTAGTTGTGGTCAATTCTATAGGCTTGATAGCTGCTTGGCTATCACTGTACGAGCCCAAACCACTATTAATTCGTACGGCATGATTTTTAACGTGTATGCAATGTTTAACATACAATATTTGCAATGATAATGAAGATTTCAGATCCAAATATATATTTCCCTTAGAGACAATTTTATTCTCTATAAGATAGGAGAAAATCTTTCTTTGTAATTCCAACAACAACAATAATAACCGAAATTTATTCGAATGCTTCGTTTAACTGAAAACAAAAATTTGACCACGCGAAAAAAGCATGTTTAATAGCTTAATAGCACGAATTAATAGTGGTTTGACGTGAATTGACTTGAGATTCCCGTAGGAGATTTCAGATTTCATTTATATCCAGGATTTTAGCTTGGAAAACGGTGCAATGGTCAGGTAGCCTAAAACAAACTTTTATACTTAGCTCCTGAGAGTATAGTCCTCCACCAACTTGATTGTTCAACTTTAAACCATCTGTTAGAAGGATAAGGCCCCAGAGTGTCCTACTTGGAATGGTGGTTGTAAAGGGAAGGAACGATTTGATTTTCTTTGAGAATGGCGGAGTGCCCTGTGGAGCTCTCTTCCAAAGAATTTGAATCTCTCAGTCGGACTGCGTTCAGGGTGGAGATAATTTTGCATACTTGCTAATACTAATGCTAATTGGCTGTATGTTAAGAACGGCGTCTAGAGCTTCACCCGGTGTTGTGTTACGAGCACTTGTGATGCAGATTTCGGCCATCCGTTGAATTTTGTTAAGTTGCTTGGTGATGGACTGCTTTGTTAAAACGGACCACCACACTGCGATTCCATATAGCAAAATCGGTCTGACCATTGCTATATATAGCCAATGATCAATGTATGGCGACATGCCCCATTTCAGTCCAATCGCTCTCCTACAAGTGTACAGTGCGATTGTTGCCTTCCTACATCTTATTGTGTGTTAATTTTCCTGTTCAACTTCCTGTCCAAAATTAATCCCTAGTATCTGGCGCTTTTGCTAGAGGAGAGGACAGAGTCTTTTATTCTTGGGGGTGTAAGAGTACAAGTTCCGTTTAGGCTGGGGTTACTCCCAGTCACACTTGTCGGCCCAGGTAACCAGTTTTTGTAGCTTGACCGACATCAGGTAGTGTTTGGGTAAATTTTCCCGTGAAAATAAGCGCTACGTCGTCCGCGTAGGCAACGACCTGGCAGCCTCCCCCCTCCTTGGCACGTTGACTGTCAGGTTCCATAGAAGAGGAGATAGAACCCTTCCTCTACTGACGAACCTGGTGAGTGTTGAACAGCCAAGTGTGGACGTAACGACCCTGCATGTGAAAAACTATTCGATAAGTCCCACTAGCCGGCTTTCAATTCCCAAGATAGTTTGTGCTCCAGTGATTGCTTCCGGGACGACGTTGTTAAAAGCTCCCTCGATGTCTAAGAAGGTCATGAGGGAGTATTCAGTAAGCGAAAGGGATTTTTCTATAGTGACGACAACGGAGTGCAAAGCGGTTTTCGTCGATTTGCCTTTCCGATATGAGTGCTGTGAGTTGGATAAGAGTTGTAGGTGAATGGATGCTCTTAGATGAAGAGCCAAGAGTCGCTCGAAGGCTTTGATCATAAAGGACGACAGGCTGATTGGTCTGAGGTCCTTTGGTGTCGTATGGGAGGACTTGCCAGTTTTGGGTATGAATAGTCTTTTTAAAACTCGCCATGGATCAGGAATATGGGCTGTTTTGAACCTCTAAAAGGGTGGATTGTTGCCAGTTTATGGCAATGTCTCCCGCTTGCTGTAATTGGGCAATAAAGATGCCAGCGATTCTTCGCTTGACGTAGTCCAGGTGTCATCCTCTTTTTTGAGGTAACCTAATGTGGGGGTTGATTTGGTAAAATACTCCAGAGCAGAAAGCTCTCCATAAATTTCTCTTCGCTTTTCGTTTCGCCTTTTTGTATGTTGAAAGGGTGTGCTTGTAGTTGAGCCAGAATTCTTCTGTGTTAACAGCCTTGGCTTGATTAAAAAGGGTTCTAGAGCTCTTGCGAAGCTCGCCTGGTTTAGAGTTCCACCATGGTGGTTTCTTACCCTTTTTTGATCTGCTGCTGGGACATGCTACTCTGCATGCAGAGTTACACGCCTTTGTAACTTGCCAGTTGTAATTAAGTAGTGTTTCTACCTCTGGGATAACCTTCCTAAGGAAAGCAATATATAGTGGCCATTTGGTCTTTCTTAAATTAGTGAATGGAATTTGTTTGGAATGCCTCAGATTGAGAGAGAATTTAATATATCTGTGATCAGAGAAAGAGTGATCATTCGCCACAATCCAGTCTCTGATAAGATTATATAGAGAGTGTGATACCAGGGTAAAGTGACCTCCTTCCTGTCCTTAATTATAAAGGTAGGTTCGCAACCTTTGTTGCCTAGAACTAAGTCAGTGCTAAGAAGACAGTTTAGGAGTGACTCACCCCTTGGATTTGTGTTTGTGCTACCCCAATTGGGAATGGTGTGCATTGGCATCACAACCGACGATAAAGTTGATATTGCGCGTTTCGCAGTCTTTTATCAGACTTTTCGTGGTGTCATTCGGAGGAGGGCCAGAGTGGTCGTAAGCCATGTAGCAGGATAGCAGCCTTATCGGAGCTAACTGGAGTTCCAGGCTTTCTGCCGTGTTGTCCTCATCGACGTCGCTATGCTCCGGTTCCTTCAGCTCTGCTGTTATGTACTCCACGACTGGCTTGTCGGAAGGGTCTATACCAGCCGCGTTATCCGACCTGTAGACCTGAAGAGCTAAATCCGAAGTTCAGCTCCTTTCCAGCAGCTTATATGGGACCGAGAGAATCCTTTTTCAGGATTAGCACGACCTGATTTGTGGGCCCTTTCATCTCCTCCACCTTTACGACTTCTAAGTCGTGAATAGGGAAGCTAGGGCTACAGCGCTGGAGCATCTTTAAGATTCTCTCCGTCGCTTTAATGCAGAAGTGAATCCATAAGGCCCTGGGCCGGACTGGGATGTCGTTCACTTCACCGCCTCCAATTTGGATCCGAGGTATACTTCGCCGATATTTGAGACTACCGCTCTGTAGAGCTCTGCAGATCTCTCATCGTTCCCTGGTACCAGCCAACGTCTTTGCAGACCGGTGTTGGTCCAGGTTCCTGCTCAAGCATCTCGAAGCAGCGGGTGGCCAGTGCCGTCTCAACCCCCTACAACTGGCTCTTGGGGATCCTGCCTTCCGAATCACCTCAGTCAAGAGCCCCAATGAGGATTCTTTCCTTGGCGATCTGGGCCAAAAATTTTCCCACCTGAACTCAGAAGTGCCAGGAGTCTCCTGAGAGCGTTGCCTCTTTTCCTGTGCCTGCGCCCTAAATGCCTACTCGTGGTAAGTGGGAAGCACAGTCTTGGCCCATGCAACCTACTGCAGCCACTCCGCGAAGGGGCTGGATTTTGCTCCCGCATTTTGACGCTGATGGATGTTGCCAGCACTCCTTTTCTTAGCATAAGAAAATTTCCTAGCTACGCTGGCTGTTGTATGTTTGTATTTTTTTGATATTTTTCTTTTTATTTGTATTTGAGCTTGTATTGTTTATTGTTTTCGTGTGTGATTCCCAATAGTTTCGGAAAAAGGGTGGTCCGCCTGCACTGAGATCCGCACTATGCAGGTACGGCTATCACGACCGGAGGGTGCCAGGTATCCGGCCGCTTCGTTTACGACTGGGCTATTTTTGATAAAAAGCCCCCAGCCAGGCTGACTATCGGCACAGGTCGCATGACACCTTAGTCCAGCCCTCATTACCTCAGACCATGACAGAAGCGTCAGACAAGCATTAAGCCTTAAGGAGCCATTATACATGTCTTGAACAAATGTCTTGGCTATCACCAGTTCCCAGGGGAACCAAAAAAAAAACTTTTTTATGCGAAGACTTAATTTTCGGTTGAGCGTCTCTATTGCAAATAGTTAACCGATCTACACCAAATTTGGTCAGGATGTATACTATGCATACTATATCATTTGGTTCTAATATCTCAACAAACAAAAAACTTTTCCAATGGCAGCTCTATGATATAGTGGTCCGATCCAAAAATAAACCAAACTTGATCTGCCTATGGTATCCAAATGGCAGTTATATGGATCAGTGGCGTTTCCAACACCAAACACCAACCAGAATATCTTGCGCAGTGTACAAGTTATTGATTAACTTCCTAAAACTGCTCAAAATCCCCATAGTGCTCTCTTAAAGCGCAAGCAGCGCGCGTCGAAAAGTCATATAAAATGAGAATATTCATCTCTCGCCCTCTTTGCACATACATGTCCTTATGTAGCCAGACAGAGAGAGATGTATTCGGGCGCGCAGGCTCCTCTGTATGTATGCGTGCATCTTACAACCCAACAAAAATAATTAATGCCCTGAAGGCAAAGAATCGACGCTGTGAGGAGCATCTGCCATCAGAGCTGGACGTATTTAATGAGCCCCTAATGGATTCAGGACATATTTTGGAGCAAAATTTTATTGAAAATAAGGGATTCTCCAGTGATAGTGGTGACCTGTCTGAACCTTCGGAAAACCTTGACCAATTTTAGAACATTTTGCGATAAGCGATCAAAACATAACATTTTTTTTATTATCTACATTAATAAATTTATTTGATTTACGATGTTTTTCTTTATAAAATGTTAATGACAATAAAGCTAAAGGGTATTTCATAGCATGCATGTTTTGTGTCTCGATTGCTGTGCCAGCAACGAGCTCGGCCAGCCAACTGAATCGAAACCAAAAATAATTTCCCTCAAACGACGCGTCCACCGAAAAATAGCTGAGACACTTTCAGTTGTATGGGATGACTTCTCTATAGGTTATTTGCGTAGTGATAATGCTTTAGCTGCAGTTTCACACACATTAACAGCTCATTTTTTATCTGCGTCTTTTTAGTTTTTCATTTATTTTTACATTTTATAAAGTTAAATTAGGACTCTCCACAAATTGTTTTTTGAAGTTTTTTAAATATTTATATATTAATTAAATGGTTATTAAATCTAACTGCCACGAAGGTGTGGGTAGCGTACATATAAGTGTCGAGTGGGCTCGACTGTAGTCCTTTCATACATCACCGCGAGCGAAGCGAGCCGTGGATAGGCGAGCGTTGCGAGCAGGGGGCGGAGCACCTTGTTATTTTTAAATATGATTATAATTTACATAATTTTCATATTAAATTTTTTATAATTCGTCTCAAAATTGGATATCAGAAATTTTGCGGCATCTATCCTTTCGTCACTAGACTTTTACATCGTGAAAAGGTTTTTTTTGAAGATATTAGAATTTTTTTGTTTTAAATGTTTTACTAATATTATAAAACAGTTATAGAAAGACCCCAATAATTTAATTCTGTTAACTTATAACTGCCCGCAATGCTACAAGAAAAACTTTCTGACAACTTTGGTTATTACTGCAATGCAATAGCTATGCTACAAAAATATTTTTGACAACACTGATTACACTAGGCAACAAAATCGCACTTTTTGCGAGTTACAGAAACCAAACCCACTTTTTTGGATAGATTTGGGGCCAAAACCGACAAAAAACATTTTTTTTTTTTTATGGTGAGATTTTTTTTTAGAATTTTTCAAAACTTGGCTTTTTTTATACTTTTCAGAGGTGCGCCCACGTTTGTAATCATTACTAGAATTTGGCATTCGCCAAAACCGATTTAACAAAGCTTTACTTTATCTAAAAGCTAATGAATGTATCTATATTTAGATTTAAACCAGTAGTTTAAGAGATATTAATTTTTGAATTAAGAAAATGATGATTTTTTCTTGGCTTTTTTCTTAGCTTTTTTCACTAAAAAATTCGAGGAAAATTCGAAACAATTTTTTACATTTTATTAACTATTTTATTTGCGTAGCTGTTGTAATTACGCGTTGTGTGTTTTTTGAGATATCTCAACCAAACTCACAGAATTTGAATTTGTTATTGTTTTACACAGTATGACCAAAGTTGGTTCAAATCGGTTAACTATATCATATAGCTGCCATAGGAACAATCGGTCGAAAATCAATCTTTAGTATGAAAGGTTGTGTTATTTCTTGAGATATATCAACAAATCGCACAGGTTGTATATCTGGAAATGTGTTACATATCCCTACCAAATTTGGTTCAAATCGGATCACTATTCAATATAGCTGCTATAGGAACGATCGGTCAAAAATGCACCTTTAGTATGAAAAACCTATTTAGTATTTGCCCTGTTAGAGCCCTTACTACGGCAGAACAGTCTGTTTTGCTTAGCTCACATAGGATTTTAGAATGAGTCTTGTTCAGGTGAAGCCAGGTTTGCCTCGCAACACGACAGTGGGGCGTGCTTTGCCATATATTTTCGCTATCACGTATAGATTGAGCTAGGAGTAGTAGCTTGCAGGTCGCTAGGGGCATACATGTATCTTCCTTGTCAAGAAGGAGGTGTACTGTTGTACCTTGTTTGGCTAGTTCATCAGATATACAGTACCCATATTCGGCTAATGTCGAAATGCTCAGCCATCTCATGTAGAGATTTGCGACAGTTCGAAACTGAGGTAGAGTTAGTTGTGGTCAATTCTATAGGCTTGATAGCTGCTTGGCTATCACTGTACGAGCCCAAACCACTATTAATTCGTACGGCATGATTTTTAACGTGTATGCAATGTTTAACATACAATATTTGCAATGATAATGAAGATTTCAGATCCAAATATATATTTCCCTTAGAGACAATTTTATTCTCTATAAGATAGGAGAAAATCTTTCTTTGTAATTCCAACAACAACAATAATAACCGAAATTTATTCGAATGCTTCGTTTAACTGAAAACAAAAATTTGACCACGCGAAAAAAGCATGTTTAATAGCTTAATAGCACGAATTAATAGTGGTTTGACGTGAATTGACTTGAGATTCCCGTAGGAGATTTCAGATTTCATTTATATCCAGGATTTTAGCTTGGAAAACGGTGCAATGGTCAGGTAGCCTAAAACAAACTTTTATACTTAGCTCCTGAGAGTATAGTCCTCCACCAACTTGATTGTTCAACTTTAAACCATCTGTTAGAAGGATAAGGCCCCAGAGTGTCCTACTTGGAATGGTGGTTGTAAAGGGAAGGAACGATTTGATTTTCTTTGAGAATGGCGGAGTGCCCTGTGGAGCTCTCTTCCAAAGAATTTGAATCTCTCAGTCGGACTGCGTTCAGGGTGGAGATAATTTTGCATACTTGCTAATACTAATGCTAATTGGCTGTATGTTAAGAACGGCGTCTAGAGCTTCACCCGGTGTTGTGTTACGAGCACTTGTGATGCAGATTTCGGCCATCCGTTGAATTTTGTTAAGTTGCTTGGTGATGGACTGCTTTGTTAAAACGGACCACCACACTGCGATTCCATATAGCAAAATCGGTCTGACCATTGCTATGTATAGCCAATGGTCAATGTATGGCGACATGCCCCATTTCAGCCCAATCGCTCTCCTACAAGTGTACAGTGCGATTGTTGCCTTCCTACATCTTATTGTGTGTTAATTTTCCTGTTCAACTTCCTGTCCAAAATTAATCCCTAGTATCTGGCGCTTTTGCTAGAGGAGAGGACAGAGTCTTTTATTCTTGGGGGTGTAAGAGTACAAGTTCCGTTTAGGCTGGGGTTACTCCCAGTCACACTTGTCGGCCCAGGTAACCAGTTTTTGTAGCTTGACCGACATCAGGTAGTGTTTGGGTAAATTTTCCCGTGAAAATAAGCGCTACGTCGTCCGCGTAGGCAACGACCTGGCAGCCTCCCCCCTCCTTGGCACGTTGACTGTCAGGTTCCATAGAAGAGGAGATAGAACCCTTCCTCTGCTGACGAACCTGGTGAGTGTTGAACAGCCAAGTGTGGACGTAACGACCCTGCATGTGAAAAACTATTCGATAAGTCCCACTAGCCGGCTTTCAATTCCCAAGATAGTTTGTGCTCCAGTGATTGCTTCCGGGACGACGTTGTTAAAAGCTCCCTCGATGTCTAAGAAGGTCATGAGGGAGTATTCAGTAAGCGAAAGGGATTTTTCTATAGTGACGACAACGGAGTGCAAAGCGGTTTTCGTCGATTTGCCTTTCCGATATGAGTGCTGTGAGTTGGATAAGAGTTGTAGGTGAATGGATGCTCTTAGATGAAGAGCCAAGAGTCGCTCGAAGGCTTTGATCATAAAGGACGACAGGCTGATTGGTCTGAGGTCCTTTGGTGTCGTATGGGAGGACTTGCCAGTTTTGGGTATGAATAGTCTTTTTAAAACTCGCCATGGATCAGGAATATGGGCTGTTTTGAACCTCTAAAAGGATGGATTGTTGCCAGTTTATGGCAATGTCTCCCGCTTGCTGTAATTGGGCAATAAAGATGCCAGCGATTCTTCGCTTGACGTAGTCCAGGTGTCATCCTCTTTTTTGAGGTAACCTAATGTGGGGGTTGATTTGGTAAAATACTCCAGAGCAGAAAGCTCTCCATAAATTTCTCTTCGCTTTTCGTTTCGCCTTTTTGTATGTTGAAAGGGTGTGCTTGTAGTTGAGCCAGAATTCTTCTGTGTTAACAGCCTTGGCTTGATTAAAAAGGGTTCTAGAGCTCTTGCGAAGCTCGCCTGGTTTAGAGTTCCACCATGGTGGTTTCTTACCCTTTTTTGATCTGCTGCTGGGACATGCTACTCTGCATGCAGAGTTACACGCCTCTGTAACTTGCCAGTTGTAATTAAGTAGTGTTTCTACCTCTGGGATAACCTTCCTAAGGAAAGCAATATATAGTGGCCATTTGGTCTTTCTTAAATTAGTGAATGGAATTTGTTTGGAATGCCTCAGATTGAGAGAGAATTTAATATATCTGTGATCAGAGAAAGAGTGATCATTCGCCACAATCCAGTCTCTGATAAGATTATATAGAGAGTGTGATACCAGGGTAAAGTGACCTCCTTCCTGTCCTTAATTATAAAGGTAGGTTCGCAACCTTTGTTGCCTAGAACTAAGTCAGTGCTAAGAAGACAGTTTAGGAGTGACTCACCCCTTGGATTTGTGTTTGTGCTACCCCAATTGGGAATGGTGTGCATTGGCATCACAACCGACGATAAAGTTGATATTGCGCGTTTCGCAGTCTTTTATCAGACTTTTCGTGGTGTCATTCGGAGGAGGGCCAGAGTGGTCGTAAGCCATGTAGCAGGATAGCAGCCTTATCGGAGCTAACTGGAGTTCCAGGCTTTCTGCCGTGTTGTCCTCATCGACGTCGCTATGCTCCGGTTCCTTCAGCTCTGCTGTTATGTACTCCACGACTGGCTTGTCGGAAGGGTCTATACCAGCCGCGTTATCCGACCTGTAGACCTGAAGAGCTAAATCCGAAGTTCAGCTCCTTTCCAGCAGCTTATATGGGACCGAGAGAATCCTTTTTCAGGATTAGCACGACCTGATTTGTGGGCCCTTTCATCTCCTCCACCTTTACGACTTCTAAGTCGTGAATAGGGAAGCTAGGGCTACAGCGCTGGAGCATCTTTAAGATTCTCTCCGTCGCTTTAATGCAGAAGTGAATCCATAAGGCCCTGGGCCGGACTGGGATGTCGTTCACTTCACAGACTCCAATTTGGATCCGAGGTATACTTCGCCGATATTTGAGACTACCGCTCTGCAGATCTCTCATCGTTCCCTGGTACCAGCCAACGTCTTTGCAGACCGGTGTTGGTCCAGGTTCCTGCTCAAGCATCTCGAAGCAGCGGGTGGCCAGTGCCGTCTCAACCCCCTACAACTGGCTCTTGGGGATCCTGCCTTCCGAATCACCTCAGTCAAGAGCCCCAATGAGGATTCTTTCCTTGGCGATCTGGGCCAAAAATTTTCCCACCTGAACTCAGATGTGCCAGGAGTCTCCTGAGAGCGTTGCCTCTTTTCCTGTGCCTGCGCCCTAGGTGCCTACTCGTGGTAAGTGGGAAGCACAGTCTTGGCCCATGCAACCTACTGCAGCCACTCCGCGAAGGGGCTGGATTTTGCTCCCGCATTTTGACGCTGATGGATGTTGCCAGCACTCCTTTTCTTAGCATAAGAAAATTTCCTAGCTACGCTGGCTGTTGTATGTTTGTATTTTTTTGATATTTTTCTTTTTATTTGTATTTGAGTTTGTATTGTTTATTGTTTTCGTGTGTGATTCCCAATAGTTTCGGAAAAAGGGTGGTCCGCCTGCACTGAGATCCGCACTATGCAGGTACGGCTATCACGACCGGAGGGTGCCAGGTATCCGGCCGCTTCGTTTACGACTGGGCTATTTTTGATAAAAAGCCCCCAGCCAGGCTGACTATCGGCACAGGTCGCATGACACCTTAGTCCAGCCCTCATTACCTCAGACCATGACAGAAGCGTCAGACATGCATTAAGCCTTAAGGAGCCATTATACATGTCTTGAACAAATGTCTTGGCTATCACCAGTTCCCAGGGGAACCAAAAAAAAAACTTTTTTATGCGAAGACTTAATTTTCGGTTGAGCGTCTCTATTGCAAATAGTTAACTGATCTACACCAAATTTGGTCAGGATGTATACTATGCATACTATATCATTTGGTTCTAATATCTCAACAAACAAAAAACTTTTCCAATGGCAGCTCTATGATATAGTGGTCCGATCCAAAAATAAACCAAACTTGATCTGCCTATGGTATCCAAATGGCAGTTATATGGATCAGTGGCGTTTCCAACACCAAACACCAACCAGAATATCTTGCGCAGTGTACAAGTTATTGATTAACTTCCTAAAACTGCTCAAAATCCCCATAGTGCTCTCTTAAAGCGCAAGCAGCGCGCGTCGAAAAGTCATATAAAATGAGAATATTCATCTCTCGCCCTCTTTGCACATACATGTCCTTATGTAGCCAGACAGAGAGAGATGTATTCGGGCGCGCAGGCTCCTCTGTATGTATGCGTGCATCTTACAACCCAACAAAAATAATTAATGCCCTGAAGGCAAAGAATCGACGCTGTGAGGAGCATCTGCCATCAGAGCTGGACGTATTTAATGAGCCCCTAATGGATTCAGGACATATTTTGGAGCAAAATTTTATTGAAAATAAGGGATTCTCCAGTGATAGTGGTGACCTGTCTGAACCTTCGGAAAACCTTGACCAATTTTAGAACATTTTGCGATAAGCGATCAAAACATAACATTTTTTTTATTATCTACATTAATAAATTTATTTGATTTACGATGTTTTTCTTTATAAAATGTTAATGACAATAAAGCTAAAGGGTATTTCATAGCATGCATGTTTTGTGTCTCGATTGCTGTGCCAGCAACGAGCTCGGCCAGCCAACTGAATCGAAACCAAAAATAATTTCCCTCAAACGACGCGTCCACCGAAAAAAAACTGAGACACTTTCAGTTGTATGGGATGACTTCTCTATAGGTTATTTGCGTAGTGATAATGCTTTAGCTGCAGTTTCACACACATTAACAGCTCATTTTTTATCTGCGTCTTTTTAATTTTTCATTTATTTTTACATTTTATAAAGTTAAATTAGGACTCTCCACAAATTGTTTTTTGAAGTTTTTTAAATATTTATATATTAATTAAATGGTTATTAAATCTAACTGCCACGAAGGTGTGGGTAGCGTACATATAAGTGTCGAGTGGGCTCGACTGTAGTCCTTTCATACATCACCGCGAGCGAAGCGAGCCGTGGATAGGCGAGCGTTGCGAGCAGGGGGCGGAGCACCTTGTTATTTTTAAATATGATTATAATTTACATAATTTTCATATTAAATTTTTTATAATTCGTCTCAAAATTGGATATCAGAAATTTTGCGGCATCTATCCTTTCGTCACTAGACTTTTACATCGTGAAAAGGTTTTTTTTGAAGATATTAGAATTTTTTTGTTTTAAATGTTTTACTAATATTATAAAACAGTTATAGAAAGACCCCAATAATTTAATTCTGTTAACTTATAACTGCCCGCAATGCTACAAGAAAAACTTTCTGACAACTTTGGTTATTACTGCAATGCAATAGCTATGCTACAAAAATATTTTTGACAACACTGATTACACTAGGCAACAAAATCGCACTTTTTGCGAGTTACAGAAACCAAACCCACTTTTTTGGATAGATTTGGGGCCAAAACCGACAAAAAACATTTTTTTTTTTTTATGGTGAGATTTTTTTTTAGAATTTTTCAAAACTTGGCTTTTTTTATACTTTTCAGAGGTGCGCCCACGTTTGTAATCATTACTAGAATTTGGCATTCGCCAAAACCGATTTAACAAAGCTTTACTTTATCTAAAAGCTAATGAATGTATCTATATTTAGATTTAAACCAGTAGTTTAAGAGATATTAATTTTTGAATTAAGAAAATGATGATTTTTTCTTGGCTTTTTTCTTAGCTTTTTTCACTAAAAAATTCGAGGAAAATTCGAAACAATTTTTTACATTTTATTAACTATTTTATTTGCGTAGCTGTTGTAATTACGCGTTGTGTGTTTTTTGAGATATCTCAACCAAACTCACAGAATTTGAATTTGTTATTGTTTTACACAGTATGACCAAAGTTGGTTCAAATCGGTTAACTATATCATATAGCTGCCATAGGAACAATCGGTCGAAAATCAATCTTTAGTATGAAAGGTTGTGTTATTTCTTGAGATATATCAACAAATCGCACAGGTTGTATATCTGGAAATGTGTTACATATCCCTACCAAATTTGGTTCAAATCGGATCACTATTCAATATAGCTGCTATAGGAACGATCGGTCAAAAATGCACCTTTAGTATGAAAAACCTATTTATTTTCTAAAATATTTTAGCCAAACTTACACATTGTGTATTCTATGTTGTCCTTTATATCTTCACCAATTCTTCACCAATGGTTTAAATCTGTCCACTATATCATATAGCTGCCATAGGACCGATCGGTCTAAAATCAAGTTTTAGTATGAAAAACTTTTTTGTTTTATGAGATATCGTAACCAAACTTATAGAATATGCATTTAAGTAAGCCTTATACATCCTTACCAAAGTTGGTTCAAATCTGTCCACTATATCATATAGCTGCCATAGGAACGATCGGTCGAAAATCAAGTTTTAGTATAAAAAACTTTTTGTTTTTTTGAGATACCTCAATCAAACTCATGAATTGGGTATTCTTAATTGCTCTTCACATCCTTACCGAATTTGGTTGAAATCGGAGCACTATATCATATAGCTGCCATAGGAACGATCGATACGAATGTCGATAAGCAAGCTTTAGTACGAAAAACTTTTTTGTTTTTTAAGTTATCTGTACCAAACTTACAAATTAAGAATCTCGTATCGTCTTATACAACCTGTCCAAATTTGGCTGGAATCGGACCACTATAACATATAGCTGCCATGGGACCGATCAATCAAAAATCAACCTTTGCGAAAAAATTGTTTCATTGTTTAATACTAATAACTTAGCCGTCTTTCCATATATTTTAATGGTAAGCATTTTAAACGATGTGTAATCAATATAGCTAAATATATAGTAACAAATTAATTACCCTCTTAAATACATATTCTGTCAGTTTAGTTGAAATATCTCAAAATACAAATAAGTTTTTCATACTAAAACTTGACTTTCGACCGATCGTTCCTATGGCAGCTATATGATATAGTGGTCCGATTTGAACCAACTTTAATCACAATGTGTAGAACAATAACAAATTCAAATTCTGTGAGTTTGGTTGAGATATCTCGAAAAACACAAAAAAATTTCATACTAAAGGTCATGCCACACCACAACGAAGTCAAAAAAGTCGACAAAAACATGCCTTGACTCAACATAATATCATATCGCCATCTCACCATAGATTTTAATGAATCATATCTAAAACAACGCGTAATTAGAACAGCTACTCAAATAAAATAGTTAATAAAATGTAAAAAAAATTGTTTCGAATTTTCCTCGAATTTTTTAGTGAAAAAAGCTAAAAAAAAAAAGATGTGCGTAAAAAGTTACGCGAATGAAGTGAAACTTCCTAGGAGTGCATACGGTAGTGGCCTGTTTTTTTTTATTACTTCAAGATGACAATTTTTTCCATTTTTCTTTTGCTCACTTCTTTATACAAGTTTGCTTGTCACTAGAATTCTCACTTTCTAATTGAAAACTGTCGTCGTGTGAAGATCAAATAGATCTTACAAGACATAGAAAACAAAACACACTATATGTACTTACTTTACAAATAAACATATAGAATATGTACATATACATACTTTCATTCATACATACGACTTAAGTACATGCATATATACATATGCTTAAACACAGAGCGTGCGAAGTTTCTCTTGCACAAATTAAGCACTCAACTAATCCATTCTTATACATATGTATGTACATTCTTACGTTCATACATACATACATACATACATGTTAAAATGACGCGCAAAACAAACACGTGAGGAACATGCGATAACGTAACGGGAAACAAGCCGAGCTTAGAGCTTTTGACTCACATACACATACATACACATACATATGTATGTATGTATACATACGGCATTTCCCCATCCCTAATCTGTCGGTTTTTCGTTACACACGCGGTCAAGCGTATTTTCGATTCACTCCCAACGCGCCTATAGAAGTTTCACTTCAAAAAAAAAGCCAAGAAAATATCATCATTTTCTTAATTCAAAAATTGATATCTCTTAAACTACTGGTTTAAATCTAAGACTGTGTATAAATGAAATATAGATATATTCATTAGCTTTTAGATAAAGTAAAGCTTTGATAAATCGGTTTTGGCATTCTCGATTGATTACAAACGTGGGCGCACCTCAAAAAAAAAGGAATAAAAAAAAGCCAGATATTTTAAAAATTCTAAAAAAAAAATCTCACCATAAAAAAAAAAAAATGTTTTTCGTCGGTTTTGGCCCCAAATCTATCCAAAAAAGTGGTTTTGGTTCTTGTAACTTTTAGGCTGTTGCCTAGTGTTATTTTTGCCGCACAATAGCTGTCTGCTACATAGGTTTGCAGGCATGCCATGTTATTGCTATATTTTGCCAAAATTGATTTATCAAAGCTTTACTTTTTCTGAAAACTAATAAATATATCTACTATT
Organism: Drosophila falleni; assembly: GCA_035045575.1. Classification (NCBI taxonomy): domain Eukaryota; kingdom Metazoa; phylum Arthropoda; class Insecta; order Diptera; family Drosophilidae; genus Drosophila; species Drosophila falleni. Next base: position 1,458,857 of record JAWNOV010000056.1, on the reverse strand, counting down.
CATGAATGCAAAGTTTAAGAATTAATTCAGTAGTTTAAGAGACATCAATTCTTTTAATTAAGAAAATTATGATTTTTTCTTAGCTTTTTTTTTTAATTATTTGCACTTTAAAATTCGAGGAAAAGTAAAAAAAAAATTAGTACATATTATTATATATTTTATTCGCATAGCTGCATTAATTACGCGTTGTTTAAGACATGATTAATTAAAATCTATATAATATTATTTTGTGTCCAGGCATGTTTTTGTCGACTTTGATGACTACCTTGTGGGCCGTTATGACATTTAGTATGAACATTTTTTGTGTTTTTTGAGATATCCTAACCAAACTCATAGAAATAAAATTTGTTATTGTTTTACACATTATGACCAAAGTTGGTTCAAATCAGTTTACTATATCATATAGCTGCCATAGGAACGATCGGTGGAAAATCAAGTTTTAGTATAAAAAACTTTTTTGTTTTTTTTAATTTATTTCAACTAAACTGACAGAATATGCATTGAAGAGGGTCATTTGAACTATTTAATTTGTTTCTATATATATGGCTATTTTAATTTCTCTAAGTAAAACGTATCGATTTACTTCAGATTTTTGATATTATTTTGGTCAACTGGTGATCTCTATTAACCCTATTTCAACTGGTTAATTCCGAAGACAGTAACTGCTACATTTGCACCACTACACTACTGTCTCCCCGCCGTCTCTTTGTCTTCGTATTGCCTGCGTTCGTTGCACTAGGGCGTTGATCGTGTCTCAGCTCTTCAACTGCGTTCAACGGTCATTCGGGTTCAGCGTTGTTGTTGGCCGTATTTTTTTTCATGCAATTGCTTTAACATAACCGCGAACATCCACACTAACAGTGCATTTCACACACATTAACAGCCCATTTTTGAAGTGAAACTTCTATAGGCGCGTTGGGAGTGAATCGAAAATACGCTTGACCGCGTGTGTAACGAAAAACCGACAGATTAGGGATGGGGAAATGCCGTATGTATACATACATACATATGTATGTGTATGTATGTGTATGTGAGTCAAAAGCTCTAAGCTCGGCTTGTTTCCCGTTACGTTATCGCATGTTCCTCACGTGTTTGTTTTGCGCGTCATTTTAACATGTATGTATGTATGTATGTATGAACGTATGAATGTACATACATATGTATAAGAATGGATTAGTTGAGTGCTTAATTTGTGCAAGAGAAACTTCGCACGCTCTGTGTTTAAGCATATGTATATATGCATGTACTTAAGTCGTATGTATGAATGAAAGTATGTATATGTACATATTCTATATGTTTATTTGTAAAGTAAGTACATATAGTGTGTTTTGTTTTCTATGTCTTGTAAGATCTATTTGATCTTCACACGACGACAGTTTTCAATTAGAAAGTGAGAATTCTAGTGACAAGCAAACTTGTATAAAGAAGTGAGCAAAAGAAAAATGGAAAAAATTGTCATCTTGAAGTAATAAAAAAAAACAGGCCACTACCGTATGCACTCCTAGGAAGTTTCACTTCATTCGCGTAACTTTTTACGCACATCTTTTTTTTTATCTGGGTCTTTTTAATTTTTCATTTATTTTTACATTTTATAAAGTTAAATTAAGACTATCCACAAATTGTTGTTTGAAGTTTTTTAAGTATTTATTTATTAATTTAATGGTCATTAAATCTAACTGCCGTGTCGAGTGGGCTCGACTGTAGTCCTTTCATACAACACCGCGAGCGAAGCGAGCCGTCGATAGGCGAGCGTTGCGAGCAGGGGGCGGAGCATCTTGTTATTTTTAAAAATGATTATAATTTATATAATTTTCATATTAAATTTTTTATAATTCGTCTCAAAATTGGATATCAGAAATTTTGCGGCATCTATCCTTTCGTCACTAGACTTTTACATCGTGAAAAGGTTTTTGAAGTGAAACTTCTATAGGCGCGTTGGGAGTGAATCGAAAATACGCTTGACCGCGTGTGTTACGAAAAACCGACACCATAAAAGAGAGCTTGATAAAGCTTTAATATGTTCTCTTAGATGCATGCTCTCAGCACTGATTTATTATTAGGTTGGAATATCAAAGCTCTGACTTTGCTCCTCCTAATTACATACATACACACATGTACACATGCAAAGCTCAAAGCTGCTCTTTCTACTCTGAGTCAAAAGCTCTAAGCTTGGCTTGTTTCCCGTTACGTCATCGCATGTTCCTCACATGTTTGTTTTGCGCGTCATTTTAACATGTATGTATGTATGTATGTATGTATGTATGTATGTATGTATGTATGTATGTATGTATGTATGTATGTATGTACGTATGTATGTACATAAGTATAAGAATGGATTAGTTGAGTGCTTAATTTGTGCAAGTGAAACTTTGCACGCTCTGTGTTTAAGCATATATATGTATGCATGTACATATGTCGTATGTATGTATGTATGTATGTATGTATATGTACATATTCTATATATTTATTTGTAAAGTAAGTACATATAGTGTGTTTTGTTTTCTATGTCTTGTAAGATCTATTTGCTCTTCACACGACGACAGTTTTCAATTACACAGCGAGAATTCTAGTGACAAGCAAACTTGTATAAAGAAGTGTGCAAAAGAAAAATGGAAAAAATTGTCATCTTGAAGTAAAAAAAAAAAACAGGCCACTACCGTATGCACTCCTAGGAAGTTTCACTTCAATCGCGTAACTTTTTACGCACATCTTTTTTTTTTTTTTTTTGAAGATATTAGAATTTTTTTGTTTTAAATGTTTCACTAATATTATAAAACAGTTATAGAAAGACCGCAACAATTTAATTCTGTTAATATCTTGAGAAAGCGAATGTTCACAGACAATATAATTCGTCAAAAAACGCGAAATTTATTGACTATAAAACATTAAAATTTTATAAAAATGTCAATTTTTCTAAAATCGCCAAAATGTGAGCCACAAAACATTTTTCACCTGTAAAATTTTACCTGAGCCTCTTGGTCTTCGTATTGCCTGCGTTCGTTGCACTTGGGCGTTGATCATGTCTCAGCTCTTCAACTGTGTTCAACGGTCATTTGGGTTCAGCGTTGTTGTTTTCCGTATTTTTTTTCATGCAATTGCTTTAGCATTACCGCGAACATCCACACTAACATTCACGCATTTGTGTCGTCGCCTCATCGCTTGCACTACGTTTTCGTTTGTACACTTTGTTGCTGCGCCAAATCTTGGCCGCTGTTAGCTCTATATTCTACATCATTCACACACATTTGGGTCACTGCGATTAATCTCAACTGTGAGTGACTGTTCGGATAAGTGTGTCTTTAATCACAAGATTAGTCCGCGGCAAGTTTATGTGTTCTGCTGGCTGTGTGACAACGTTGTTCACACTGGATGTGCCAATATTGGGAAAATAGGTGTTCTATGACCTTATAAAGGCGCGGAATGGACTGAACTGAACCTGCTGGGATTGTAGACATATCGAGGCTGACATAAAGATCTTCATGAGGCAAACTCACACTGAGTTTGCAGCAGTTCAGTCAGGATTCCGCGATCTTTAGAAAACATTTTTGCCAAAGAAAATCACTTTAAGACTTTACAAGTTATAAATGAATAGCCCACACGCAATGCAATCTATCATTGCTCACTCAATTCTTATCATTTCCAGGCATTGATGAGCCCTCGTCTCCTGCACATACACCTGCTCATACACCTACTCTGCTGGCTAATTGCCCATTGGTGCCGACTCCAACTACATCTGCACCTAGTGAAGCTATTCCAGCCCAAACTTGTTCTGCTGACACTGGCGTACTACAGACTAATTGCTTATTGATACCCAAAATAATCATTCCGTTGCTGATGATAATCTCGTCATTGCGGACCCTTTAAATGCCTCGGTTGTTTCGCCAATGGATAATAAGTTAAGTCCGAAGACCTTGTTCGACAGTATATTTGTTCGAAGATTAATATTGATAGCCTCTCTGGCTTTTCTATAATTAAATTTAACTTTGAAACTAAACGTGCCATTCATATTTTAAAATTTTGGTACCCAATTAGTATATTCAAACTTAGCTAGATCCATCTTTCTGGCCAAAGCATACAATTTCCCATATTTTTACTAATCGGTCGCCTAATCCTAATGTTAACATAAGTGACCAGGCAACCTCTCGTTCTAATACTTTATCATCCGTTCCAAAAACTGAAAACTTCCTTTACAGTATCCAACAATAAGTGCGCGGCTTGGGAAGTAAGTTGCGTAACCTTTTCTTAGACAGCGTCTCGTTTGAATACGATGTCATTGCCCTCACTGAGACTTGGTTCACGACATCTATTTCAAGTCATGAAATTCTTACTGATGACTATTATTATTTATCGTAAAGATCGCCCTACTCGCGTTGGGGGTGTCATGATTGTCGTTAGAAGTGCCTCGCCATGTCAGCTTATATCGTATGACTCATATGATGATCTTGAATTAATAATTTTCAAGATAAGTTTAAAATCTTTTATATTTCCTGTTCATACATTCCTCCGCCAAGATCTGATTTTTCTGCTCATATGAGTCACATTTCATGTCTACAGTTTGTTATGCCTACTTGGCTTGCCACTATCAGGGCTGTGGTTCTTGGTGATTTTAATCTTCCAAACATATCCTGGAATCTGTGAATTTGGTTAAGAAACTGCAAAAATTAAAAAAGTTATTAATATTAAAAGATAATTTAAAACCGACGTTCACATGGCAGCTATCACTGCGGACGTCAGTTCGCGCTAGTTACGAAAGCGGAACGAAGAGTTCGAAAGGCGACTAGCAATATATACAGCTAATTTGGAAAATTTCCTATGACTGTCCGATCAAATCGAGTTATATACCGATCGAAAGGTTTAGTCCTAACTTACAAAATGACATACTAAGTGGGAGGGGAAAAATTTCAATGATTGTAGGTAATGGGGCTGTTGAGGCCTTTTGGTAAAATTTTTTTTGTTTTTAAAAATCAAATTAAAAATACGCGTCGATTTCATCCGATCACATCCGATAACTGGTTCTTTTTCATGCTAAAACTTTATTTTCGATGCATCGTTCCCATGACAGCTATATGATATAGTGGACTGATCCTAAAATAATAAAAACAAACTTGATCTGCCTTTGGTATCCAGGAACCTACATACCAAGTTTCAAGTGTCTGGATTTTATGGTTTCTGAGATCGACGCGTTCAAACAGACGGACAGACAGACGGACATGGCTCAATCAACTCGGCTGTTAATCCTGATCAAGAATATATATACTTTTGGGGGTCAGCCACGCCCCCTTCTGCCTGTTACATACATTCGGCCAAACACATTATACCATTTTTTGCCCATTTTCAATGGGCTCTGGGTATAAAAAAAGCTTACACAAAAACAAGTAGGCGGTTACAGTCGAGCACGCCAGTAGGATACCCTGAGCCCAGGTACTCTTCAACAAAAGTTTATTTTCGAACAATTGTTCCTATGGCAGCTATATGATATATGACGCCGATTTGAACCAAATCTGGTCAGAATGTACAAAACCAACATTAATGCATATTCTATCAGTTTGGTTAAGATATCTCAAAAAACAAAAAACTTTTTCATACTAAAACTTTATTTTCGATATATCGTTCCTATGGCAGCTATGTGATAAAGTTAACTGATTTTAACCAAATTTGGTCAGGATGTAAAATACCTGCTGCGATGCATATTCTATCAGTTTGTTTAAGATATCTCAAAAAACAAAAAACTTTTTCATACTAAAACTTAATTTTTGATGCATCGTTCCTATGGCAGCTATGTGATATAGTAAGCCGATTTTAAATTAGTCAGGATGTAAAATACCTGCTCCTATGCATATTCTATCAGTTTGGTTCTGATATCTCATTAAACACAAAACTTTTTCATACTAAAACTTCATTTTCGATGTTTCGTTCCTATGGCAGCTATATGATATAGTTTACCGATTTTAATAAAATTTAGTCAGGATGTAAAATATAAACTCCGAAACATAATCTATTGGTTTGGTTTTGATATCTCAACAAACACAAAACTTTTTCATACTAAAGCTTCATTTTCGATGTATCGTTCCTATGGCAGCTATATGATATAGTTAACCGATTTTAATAAAATTTAGCCAGGATGTATAATATAAGCTTCGATACATAATCTATTAGTTTGGTTCTGATATCTCAACAAAAACAAAACTTTTTCATACTTATACTTCATTTTCGATGTATTGTTCCTATGGCAGCTATATGATATAGTGGTCCTTTTCAAAGTTAAAAATAAACTTGATCTGCGTATGGTATCCAGGAACCTACATACCAAGTTTGATGTCTCTTGCTTTTATGGTTTCTGAGATCAACGCGTTCAACGGACAGACAGACATGGCTCAATCGACTCGGCTGTTGATCCTGATCAAGAATATATATACTTTTTGGGGTCTGTCACGCCCCCTTCTGCCTGTTACATACATTCGGCCAAACACATTATACCCCTTTTTGCCCATTTTTAATGGGATTAGGGTTTAAAAATATTAATCTGTCAAATGGCCTAACCGGTGTTTATCAAACAAACGATTTATAATAAATATTTATAAAATAAAATAATAAACAGAGACTATTTATTTGGCGCCTCACCGCAATTTAGTACTCGCGAAAAAAATGTAAAATATCTTGTAGTGCGAAACGAGTAAGCAAGAGATACTTGTGAGAAAAAAAACCTAAGAATACCTTGTGATGCGAAACAAGTAAACAAAACATATCTGTTTAAATAAAAAACTAAAAGATATCTAATGATGTGAAAAAGGTCTTAATCAAGAAAAAATATTTCAAAAATAAAACGGAAAGAATTATAACTTGAAAACAATTTCTGATTTGTGATTCCACTTTGTTAATACAAATTTTTTTTTGTAAAAAATAAATATTTAACGACAACATCGAAGGAACATAACAACAACAATATCGAAGCAAGAAGACGACATCTCAACGACAGATTTAGATTCACAAACTTAAAGTGACAAAACATGTAGGTGGGATGTTCACGATCACGGACAAATAAAAAAATAGCTAAAAATAACTAAATAAACTACTATTTTTATTCTGACTGCTACAGGAATATAGGACTTGACTTTTCTTTTCTCTCTTTATCTTTTCTCCCATGAGTAGTGAAGAGGAACTTATCCCAAGCTATAGAGAAAGGTTACACTCAAAAAAAAACTCGGTCCATCTGGTAGAAAATCAAGACCATCTGTGCATGAATGTAGCGCAAGCAACAATTACAATTCAAGCACAATTTATACATAATTTATGACCACTCACTTGTAGAACAGTTCTCTTAAAGATATTTGATTCCAAAATACATTTTTCCATCATTCATTGAATAAATGTGAAAGGGATAAGATGTAAAATCATAGATTCGTTTAATTAATATAAAGTCATTTGCGCAACCCACTTCATATGTCTGCAAATGCTCATCAAAACTTTTAACATCAATTTTATAACAAAGTAAGTAAACATTTTCGCCCTGTATAACAATGTTTTTGATTCTATATATATCAACAAGATTATTATTAGAGACTAAGTAATTGTTAGTCTTGTATCGAGTTCCTTTATAATTAATTTCTTCGGTAATTTTACAGGTTTTGAAATTAAAGCTATCGATTTTTCAAATTTCACTATAGTACATTTGTTCGCTTAAATTAACGTTTGCGGAATATTCAAAATATAATGTTGGCTCAAAACCATTCTTATCGTTTAATAAAAAATTCGAAAAATTCAGACTAGCCCTTCTAGCTATAGATATTGAGGGATTGACTCGTGGCATGGAATTATTAAAATACATTTTTGCTATTTTGTGTTTTTCTTTAAATCGCATACTCCAGTACCTTACGCCAAATTTTTTAAACGCGGTTGCATAATGAACTACGAAATGATGTTTAAAGCTCCATATAGTATTAGATTACACTTTGATGGGTAAAGAAAATCAAAATCATTAGAAATCTGTAATTAAAAGTCAAATTAAAATACAAAATTAATTAATTAAATTAATTATCGCATACCAACTCCGGAGCCTTTGAATGAGAAAGTTTAGGCCAAGCGAATACAAAATCCAGGCTTCCCAAAGACTTTATATCCTTTTGGCGGGAATGGAACGTCTTCCGTCACTTTTTTGTTATGTCACTGCACTCTCCACCATCCCGCTTAAGTGCGGTTTTGTAGGCCGCAGCAACCGACGAATCAATCTCAACGTTGTGCTCCGAATTGGTTAAGATGGGTGTTTGAGACGAGTTCGATGCAGAACCCAAAATCTTACGTTTTTTGGCGAATTGATTCTTGTACTTGGAGTACAGCATTCCGGAAGCGTTATTTTTAAATTTTCTTGGAATATAATAGAAATTCTTGAAAATAAATTATAAAATTAATTAGATATTGTTTACTTCTTAATTCGCTGGAATCGAAATACGAAAAATATTAATCTGAGATGTTTGGTTCTATCATGATTTTGGGCTAAGCAACACGAATTTAATTTTGATTTGTCGAAAAAAGTTCACCTGAAAGCGGCAGGTGAAAAAGTCGGATGACCGTCTGTAGATGGTCTTAGTGGGTTGGGCGAAAAAATTGAATTTAAATATAATTTTTATATAAATAAGCGTTTTTAATTAAAGTTAATGCTCAATTCTTAGGCCAAAACAGTTAAACAGTTAAACTAGTGGGTCGGTGCTACAGTCGAGCATACTCGAGAGTCGGATACCCCGTACTTACCATGGGAAAAACTTATAAATGAAAAAATTAAAGAATAATTTAGTTAACAAACTCAATAGACCCCTGTACTTTTTTTAAGTACTGATTATATATTCTGTCCAACGTTGGTTCAAATCGGACCACTGCACATTGGGCCAGCGAGCTGATTTTTCGACGAAAATTAAAGTTTTAAAGCTAGGTTCTTGAAATTTGGTACATACGATAGTGTCGATGAACATAAAAATATATCTAAGTTTCAGACCGATCTGACCACGCCTTCCCTAGCCACCCATATGAGATAGGTTTCCTCTTATTGATACTTGTACGGTAATTAAGAAATTAAAATATTGTGAAAATTTGCAATGAGAAATTCATCAAGACTAAGATTTCAGCTAGTAGCTAAGGTTGTGCAAACGCCCTCCATGTTGTATTCTCGTTCATGGTATTTCCGCTGCCATTCTGCTTGGGCTTATCCAAATGTAAAGCCCTAGAATTCCACATCTGCTTCCGAATCGAATTCTTTCAGTTCATCATAAATCCAACTCGAAACGGCAGATACGTTACGGTTGTTTTGTATGTCGATATCAAGCAGTTGCTCATGGGCGAACTCAACCACAGCTACAATATTATGGATTTATACACAACGGAACAAAATGGAACAAAAAAGATTTTTAAAATTAGTTTATATACACTTTGCACTATAATGACACATAATAACTTTTTGGCACAACTTGGCACAAAATTTGTGATAATCCACGACCGACGGGCTAGCAGGTGAGCTTTTTTCTACTTTTGGACAACACAACTAAACGCACACAAAAAACACATTAACCAAATCTTTTTTAATACAAATATTCTACATATCTTGGTGTTTCTTTGCCATAATTTTAGTTAAAAATGGTTAAACCACAATAATTTTGGGACGCTCGCAAGTGAACAAAAACTTTCCCGCGCTTTTTAGTTTCGCACGCATGCAATCAAACAGCTGACTTTGAAGGGCTGCCAAAATTGCAGGAATGCATCAAAACAATTAAAATCTTTTGATTCATTTTAGTCCTAGTGTACACTATCCAAATTTTAATATTTATAAAGGTTTACTTTCTATGAAAAAGTTGAATTTTCGTCGAAAAATCGGCTCGCTGGTCCAATGTGCACTGTATCATATACCTCTCATAGAACCGATCGGGCGAAAACCAAGCCTTAGTATGAAAATCTTTTATGTTTCATGAGACATCGTTATCAACCTGATAGAATTTGCATTTAAGTTAACTAAATTATTTTATAATTTTTTTCCATAATAAGTTTTTGCCATAGTAATTACATTGTCTTCGACAGTTGAGTATGCTCGACTGTAGCACCGGTCCACTAGTTTTTATTGTAAACAGACACAATTTTACAAAAATTTAGAAGCAAAACGCTGTTGTACCTAAAATACTTAACTGCTCGCATTCAAACTTGCATCTATCAATTAATGACGGAATTGTCGAAAACCATATTTGACGGGCTAAAAATTCTTCAAATTAAACAATTTTATTGTTAAATATTTTCAGTCGGGTACTTACAGTGTAAGTAAGTAAATATTAAACTGATATTATCAGTAGCAGCCAGAACGTCGAACGGGTAGGCTATGCTCGTGCTTGGCCTAAAAAACATTAAATATGCACTGCGAGTTAAAAATAAAACAGATATAAAACTATTCTATATTAAATATTATAAAAAAGACAATTATATATAAAACTATTATGTATAAAACTTTATTATATATAAAACTATATACTATAGATATAAAACTTTATTATACATACAACTATAAAACTATATATAAAACTATATTATATATAAAAATATATAATATATAAAAGTATTCTAATTAAATAATTTTTAAGCGTACATAATATTGGCTAATAATTTTAATAATTTGCTTATAACGATATGTTTCTAATGCTACGAAGTTGTCCGCCGTTGCTGATCCGTCTTCTGCGAGCGCCGAACACAGAGGGATACAACTACAATGACAAGATCAGCAATTCCACACCAAGAGTAGGTTCCAATTGTCACTTCACTACACTTCACTTGTCACTTCCCGTTGATCCGTCCTCACCAAGCGTCGAACACTAACTGCCTGCATACTGCGAGAAGGCCTTCGTTTATATGCTGCGTGGGTGGTCAGTTAGCAGGACTCTGTTATCTTAGCAGTGCCAATGTGAGTTTAACAGTGCCAATGTGAGTTTAACAGTGTTAATCGAGTTTAACAGTGTTAATCGATTTTAACAGTGTTAATCGTGTTTAACAGTGACAATGTGAGTTTAACAGTGACAATCGAGTTTAGCAGTGCCAATGTGAGTTTAACAGTGCTAATCGAGTTTAACAGTGTTATTCGAGCTAAACAGTGCCAATTCAAGTTTAACAGTGTCAATGTGAAGAGAAGTTAGAAAATTTAATTCTAAAAAAAAAAAAAATTATATCGAAAAATCAAGAAAATTCAAAAAAAAAATTATGCAAAAATTAAAAAAATTCTAAAAAATAAAAAATTAAAAATCCGAATTTAAGTACAAAAACTAGAAACACCCAAATTCGGAAATGTACTTGTTTATTTGAGTACAAAAAATCGAACCAGATCGGAAACTTTTACCGGATGGGCAACCCTCGGTTTTAGGACGCCGCGCCGCATTCTACAAAATTAGCACCAATCCCGTATATTTTAAAAGGGAATATATTTCACGTAAGGGAGCGGATAGGCGATCAGGTGTTGGTAGAATGCGTATATTGTCCTGCCAATTAAAAGCTATTTCGTGGATACCTACGACAGGGGACTAGTAATTGGCACAAGCACATCAGAGTAAGTCGCTCCTCCCTTCCGCCTGCCTCTCAACACTTCGCAACATTAACATTCTTTTACAACTTAAAAACAGCCACGCCATCCTAGACTAATCCCAAAAGTGAGGCAAGTGAATGAAGAAAAAAAAAGCAGTCGCTGCTGCCGCTGATCAAAGGCGTCGGCGTCGTGGTCGCAACGACGATCATGACGATGAAGCAGCAAAACAGCCGGTGGAGGAGGAGGAGGATGAGGAAAGCGAGTTGGAGGAGAGCTGGAGCTTCTCTAGCTGTGTGCTTTATGCGAGTCGCTCGACCCCCAAAGTCAAATCCCAATCAATCAAAATAAGTAGGGTAAAAAACTAAATGGAAAACCAATCAATCCTGTCAACAACAAACCTGGTCGTTATTTTAATATAAAATTTAAACAACCAGCGCCAGGATTGCATCTTTTTATAACAAAACTAATTAAATCTTTTAAATCCAACAGAGTCGTCGTGTTAATTATCAATTTCAAGAAGAAGGAAAAGGACAACCAATCAAACTTTTATTCTGGAAAACACAGTTTTTGTTGGCGGTTAAAACTTAAATTTTATAAACTACATTTCTTTACGAAATGAGATAGATATTATGCAAAACACATTAAGAATTTGATGAGGAATAAATGAACCGATTTTGCAAAGAAATCAACAATTTCAGAAAAAAATAAACTTCTGTTAATTTATTGCAAACCGTCTTTTTCATGTTGCGCGCGTGTGGAGGAGACCAAGTTGATGGGCACAGTTTCGCACGCGTGCAAATCAGCTGTTCGATTTACCAATGCAAACGCAAACCCGAGCGCATCAAGCAACGCGTTAGACATCTGCATGAATGGCAGAAAATCGACGTTCGAATGGACAATGCGTAAATTGAGTTGAGTGAATTCGAATGCGACGCAAAATTTATTTGAGTGAGTGAGTACGCTAGCGTCGTACAATGTCTCATTCAACTCAAACGAAAAGCAATGAATTGAATGAGTGAGTACGCGTAAAAATTAGAGGCTTGGTTTTGAATATATTCGAATGCGAGACAGATTTTTCATTAAATCGTAGAACACAAAGCGTACAGAATTATAGTATAATAATATGTACATATGTAAGCCTATATTTATATATGTATTAAATTTATGCCTATATTTATATATGTATTTAGTTTATATTCGAGTGCAAAAAAATTATTTTGTTAAATGAATGAAATGAATACACACAAAGTCTATGTCACAACTCGAATACATTCGAATGTCTTCGGCTTCATTCCGTTTTACGCAGTTATTTATTCTCGCTCATTTCGTTGAATACCGTTAGTTATGAGTCACAGTGTGGTGTGCCACTCATACACATTCAATTCATTGTGTGCTTCGTACTCAATCAGCTGAATTCATTCGAATACAATCAATTTTACCTCTAACTTACACCCTCCGAGATTGTTGCTTGGGTATTGGGCGCTTGAGCAAACAGTTGCTTCAGCCACATATTTACTTGATTTGACTGCTCGTTAGCAACAAACTTAAATAACAAGAAATACAACAATATAAAATTGTATACATTTAAATTAACATAGCGTTTGTTTTTATTTTTGGATCGGACATGTATATCGATACATCGAAAATGAAGTTTTAGTATGAAAAAGTTTTGTGTTTGTAAAGATATAAGAACCAAACTAATAGAATATGCACCTGGGTTTGTATATTATATAAAGTTTTAGTGTGAAAAAGTTTTTTATTTGTAAGGATATTAGAACCAAACTAATAGAATATGCACCTGGGTTTGTATATTACATCCTGACCAAATTTGGTTAAAATCAGTTAACTGTATCACATAGCTGCCATAGGAACGATGCATCGAAAATAAAGTTTTAGTATGAAAAAGTTTTTTATTTGTTGATTATTTTATTAGAACCAAACTAATAGGATATGCATTAATGTTGGTTTTGTGCATTCTGACCAGATTTGGTTAAAATCGGCTTCATATATCATATAGCTGCCATAGGAACAATTGGTCGAAAATAATCTTTTATTGAAGAGTACCTGAGCTCAGGATATCCTACTGTCGAGCGTCCTCGACTGTAACCGCCCACTTGTTTTTTAGTTCTGGTAGATCAGTAATTAATACCTGCTAAATGACAAGATACCTTCTTATACAAATCAGACTACCACGTTTTCTACCGATCGTACGATGAAAAAAAATTTGAAATGTTTTGTCGTTGGAAATTTCATGCTTGATGCAATAATTACACTAGACAACAACTTTGAATTTTTTGGCTATTACGAGAACCAACCCCACTTTTTTTTATAGATATGGAGCCACAAACGACGAAAAACATTTTTTTTTTCATATGGTGAGATTTTTTTTTAGAATTTTTTTGAAATTTGGCTTCTTTAATATTTCAGAGGTGCGCCCACATTTGTCATCATTACTCAAGATTACCAAAACCGATTTTAAAAAGCTATACTTTTTCTGAAAGCTAATTTATCTATAATTCATTTACACAAACTTCAAGGTTTAAAGTTTAAAGTAGTTTAAGAGATATCAATTCTTAAATTAAGAAAAAGATAATATTTATTTAAGCTTTTTTTTTTAGCTTTTTTTACTTTAAAATTCGAGAAAAAGTCGACAAAAATTTATTACATTTTGTTTTCTATTTTATTTGCATATCTGCTTTTATTAAGCGTCGTTTATAATATTTTAATGAATCATTAAAATCTATGAAGAGACGGCGATATAATATTATTTTGTTTCTTGGCTTGTTTTTGTCGACTTTGATGACTTTAGTATGAACATTTTTTGTAATTTTTTAAATATCCTAACCAATCTCACACAATATTTATTTCTTGTTATTTTACATATTTTGACCATATTTGGTTTGAGTCGGTCTACCTTATCATATAGCTGCCATAGGAACAATCGGTCGAAAATTCATCTTTAGTATGAAAAGTTGTGTTATTTCTTGAGATATATAAACCAATCGCACAGGTTGTATATCTGGAAATATGGTTTATATCCCTACCAAATTTGGTTTAAATCGGAACATTATTCAATATAACTGCTATAGGAACGATCGGTCGAAAATCCACCTTAAGTATGAAAAACTTTTATATTTTCTAATATATTTTAACCAAACTCACAAATTAAGTATTTTATGTTGTCCTTTATATTTTCACCAATTTTGGTCCGAATCTGTCCACTATATCATATAGCTGTCATAGGACCAATAGGGCGAAAATCAACTTTTGAGATATCTTTATATATCTTTACTAAACTGATAGAATATGCATTGAACTTGGTTTTATGCATCCTTACCAAAGATGGTTCAAATCGGTTAACTATATCATATAGTTGCCACAGGAACAATCGGTCGAAAATCAAGTTTTGGTATAAAAAATATTTTGTTTGTTTATATAAATTCAAAATGGCGGATCCGTTAAATACATGCTTATTTAAAATTCGCCATTTTAAATTTTCAAAATTTGACTTTATATTCGTGATCAGCGACCCCGAAAACCCCTAAGTACCGAGTTTCATACAAATCCGATGATATTTTCTAAAAAGTGTCCGCCGTATTGCATCTGCCATTATGAATTTTTTCAAATTTACTTCATATTCGTGATCAGCGACTTTTTTCAAAAAAGTGTCCGCCATATCGGATCCGCCATTTAAAATTTCTAAAAATTGAACTCATATTCGTAATCAGCGACCCCAAAAACCCCCGGTTAACGAGTTTCAACCGAGTGTGAAAAATTTTTCAAAAACGTGTCCGCCATTTTGTTTTTTTGGGATTATTTCCAAAACCTGACGTGCTGGAATAAAATTGACTTCGGATTGGGATTCAGCTGCCCAAAATCCATATAGTAAGCATAGTGAGACCTATAGATCAGAGCATCACTTTTATTTTGTGTGGCTGTGTACTTTTCATACTAAGAGTTAATTTCCATCCAATTGTTTCAATGGCAGCTATATGATACAATTACCTGATGTTCACCAAATTTGGTCTGGGTGTATAATACCAGCCCAGATGCATATTTTATCAGTTTGGTTCTAATATCTCAACAAACAAAAAACTTTTCCATACCAAAACTTAATTTTTGATGTTTCGTTCCTATGGCAGCTACATGATATCACTGCGGACGGCAGTTCGCGTTAGTGACGAAAGCAGCACGAAGGGTGCGAAAGGCGACTAACAATATATACAGCTAAGTTGGAAAATTTGCTACGACTGTCCGATCAGATCGAGTTATATACCGATCGAAAGGTTTAGTCTTAACTTACAAAATGGCATACTAAAACTTTTGCTAATTCACCTGGGTCATGAGATACGAGGGTGTAAGTGGGAGGGGAAAAATTTATATGATCGCAGCTTATGGAGCCGTTGGGGCTTTTACGTAAAATTTTTTATTTTTTAAAAATTTTTATCAAAAATACGCGTCGTTTGATACCTTGATGACCCAAATCCGATAACTGGTTCAAAAGATAAATAAATTTGAAAATTTTAGTAGAATACTAAAAATGAAGTGAAAAAGTTTCTTTGTTTGTCTGTTTGTCTGTTTGTCTGTTTGTATCAAAGCGCTAAAAAAGCGTAGATGTTATGATGGGGATTTGTTCATTTTTGAAAATCTAGAAATGTTTGTTTTACGACTTTTTCAATTTCCCGCTAGTTTAGCGGGAAATCGCTAAATCCCGCTAAATTTGAAACCTCACCAGTTTCCATACCATAGTAGCTATAGATATGTTCTGGGTATCATTGGAAAGGTGTGCTTGAGGGCTTTTAGGCGTACCTTTAAACTTTTTTTCTAAAGTACTCAGGTAACATTTTACAGGTGAAATAAAGTTTTTTAGCTTACATTTTGGCGATTTTTGACAAAACGGCTCTAACGATTTTTATTAAATTTTAGTATGTTGTAGTACGTAGAATTTTGCGTTTTTAAGTATATGAAACATAAACTTTGACCAAGGGATTTGGAAGATATTGCTTGTTAACTGAATGTATACATTTTTCTATCGGTCGAAAATCAGGTTTTAGTACGAAAAACTTTTTGGTTGTATGAGATATCTCAAACAAACTGACACAATAAGCATTTAACTTGGTTTTATATATTCTGTGCAAAGTTGGTTCAAATCGGACTACTATAACATATAGCTGTCATAGGACCGATCGGGGGAAAATGGAGTCTTAGTACGAAAAACTTTTTTGTTTTATGAGATATCTCAACCAAACTGATAAAATATGCATTTAACTTCGTTTTATATATCCTGGCCAAAGTTGGTTCAAATCGGACCACTATATCATATAGCTGTCATAGGACCGATCGTGCGAAAATCAAGTCTTAGCATAAAAAACTTTTTTTTCACGAGATATCGTAACAAAACTAATAGAATATGCATTTAAGTTAGACTTATAGATCCTGAAGAAAGTTGGTTCTAATCGAACCACTATATCATATAACTGTCATAGGACCGATCGGGCGAAGTCTAAGTCTTAGTATGAGAAACTTTTTTTTCTCACAGTAGGTACGGGGCTTCCGACAGTAGAGTAGCAACTTAAGCGATGCGAGCAGGGGGCGGAGCCCCCTACTTTTCTTTATAATTAAAAAAAATTTTTTTAAATATGAAAAAATATTCAACAATGATAAATTTACAATGTCAAAAGCAAAAGCAATTGCAAAAATTTCTGATATCCCACAAAAAAAACCTCTAAACGAGGTAAAAGTCTAGTGACGAAAGCAATTTCCAGCCCCAAAATTTCTGATATCCAATTTTGTGACGAACAAAATTGAGTTTAATATAAAAATTTTAAATAAAAATATAAATTAATAAAAAAAAACAATTGGCATTCGGCACTGCGCAAAAAGTAATTTTTATGTACAAAGAAGCTCACCCTTTTTGCGCACAGTGCACAAGGCCAATTGTTTTTTTTTATTAATTTATATTTTTATTTAAAATTTTTATATTAAACTCAATTTTGTTCGTCACAAAATTGGATATCAGAAATTTTGGGGCTGGAAATTGCTTTCGTCACTAGACTTTTACCTCGTTTAGAGGTTTTTTTTGTGGGATAAATATAACCGTTCATCATTGTGAATGTAGACTATGCTTTTCTTTTGGGTCACCGGCTGAGTAGCGCTTTATATATATTGAAGTAATCTCTTGAACTTATTCAAGGATCTTCTTGTACGGTGCCTCTTTGAGTCTTTTAATTTTGTGTATACCGGCTTCTGATTAAGCCTTGCATGAACTAATCTAAGTCATTCTCGCATTAGCATACACTCATATTACACTAGGCAACAAATCGTACTTTTTGCGAGTTACAAGAACCAAACCCACTTTTTTATATAGATTTGGGGCCAAAACCGACGAAAAATATTTGTTTTTTTATGGTGAGATTTTGATTTTATAATTTTTCTAAATTCGGCTTTTTTTAAATACTTTTTTTCAGAGGTGCGCCCACATTTGTCATCATTGCATGAAAATGCCGAAACTGATTTATCAAAGCTTAACTTATCCTAAAAGTTAATGAATATATCTATATTTCATTTATACACAGTCTTAGATTAAGGCCAGTAGTTTAAGAGATATCAATTTTTGAATTAAGAAAATAATGATTTTTTCTTAGCTTTTTTCTTAGCTTTTTTCACTTAAAAATTCGAGGAAAAGTCGTAACTATTATCTATTTATTATCTATTTTATTTGCGTAGCTCCTGTAATTACGCGTCGTTTAAGATATAATTCATTAAAATCTATGGTGAGACGGCGATATGATATTATTTTGTGTCTAGGCATGTTTTTGTCGACTTTTTTGACTTTGTTGTGGTGCGGCATGACCTTAGTAGGAAATTTTTTTGTGTTTTTTGAGATATCCCAACCAAACTCACAGAATTTTAATTTGTTTTTGTTGTACACAATATGACCAAAGTTGGTTTAAATCCGTTAACTATATCATATAGCTGCCATAGGAACAATCGGTCGAAAATCAATCTTTAGTATGAAAAGTTTTGTTATTTCTTGAGATATATCAACCAATCGCACAGGTTTTATATCTGGGAATGTGTTATATATCCCTACCAAATTTGGTTCAAATCAGATCACTATTCAATATAGCTGCTATAGGAACGATCGGTTGAAAATTCATCTTTAGTATGAAAAACTTTTTTATTTTCTAAGATATTTTAACCAAACTCAAAAATTGTGTATTCTATAATGTCCTTTATATCTTCACCAATTTTGGTCCGAATCTGTCCCCTATATCATATAGCTGCCATAGGAACGATCGGTCCAAAATCAAGTTTTGATATGAAAAACTATTTCGTTTTTAAGATATCTTTACTAAACTGATAGAATATGCATTGAAGTTGGTCTTATGTATAATAACCAAAGTTGGTTCAAATCGTTCCACTATATCATATAGCTGCCATAGGACCGATCGGTCAAAAATCAAGTTTTCGTATGAAAAACTTTTTGTTTTTTGAGATATCTCAATCAAAACTCATGAATTGTGTATTTTTAATTGCTGTTCACATCCTTACCAAATTTGGTTGAAATCGGAGCACTATATCATATAGCTGCCATAGGAACGATCGAAACGAACGGTCGATAAGCAAGCTTTAGTATGAAAAACTTTTTTGTTTTTTAAGTTATCTGTACCAAACTTACAAATAAAATATAATTAAATTATCGTATCGTCTTATACAACCTGTCCAAATTTGGCTGGAATCGGACCACTATAACATATAGCTGCCATGGGACCGATCAGTCAAAAATCAACCTTTGCGTAAAACTTGTTTCATTGTTTAAATACTAATAACTTAGCCGTCTTTCCATAGATTTTAATGGTAAACATACTTAACGATGGGTAATTAATATAGCTAAATATATAGTAACAAATTATGAAGTTCAAATGACCCTCTTAAATACATATTCTGTCAGTTTAGTTGAAATATCTCAAAATACAAATAAGTTTTTCAGAGTAAAACTTGATTTTGGATCGATCGTTCCTATGGCAGCTATATAATATAGTTAACCGATTTAAACCAACTTTGGTCATAATGTGTACAACAATAACAAATTAAAATTCTGTGAGTTTGGTTGGGATATCTCGAAAAACACAAAAAAATATCCTACTAAAGGTCATGCCGCACCACAACAAAGTCAAAAAAGTCGACTAAAACATGCCTAGACACAAAATAATATCATATCGCCGTCTCACCATAGATTTTAATGAATTATATCTTAAACAACGCGTAATTATAGCAGCTACGCAAATAAAATAGATAATAAATAGATAATAGTTACGACTTTTCCTCGAATTTTTAAGTGAAAAAAGCTAAGAAAAAAGCTAAGAAAAAATCATCATTTTCTTAATTCAAAAATTTATATCTCTTAAACTACTGGTTTAAATCTAAGACTGTGTATAAATGAAATATAGATATATTCATTAACTTTTAGATAAAGTAAAGCTTTGATAAATCGGTTTTGGCAATTTCGAGTAATGATTACAAACGTGGGCGCACCTCTAAAAAAGTATTTGAAAAAAAAGCCAAATTTTGAAAAATTCTAAAAAAAAATCTCACCATTAAAAAAAAAAAATGTTTTTCGTCGGTTTTGGCCCCAAACCTATCCAAAAAAGTGGGTTTGGTTTTTGTAACTTTTGGGCTGTTGCCTAGTGTTATTGATCTCAATACTTGCAATTAATCATGTTAATTGCAAGGTCACTACTATAATTCGTACATAATGTACGTTGGGGTTAGAAGCATTACAAAAGTTTGCCTGGACATTAATTTTGTGTTTATTTTATTGCCTGGACAATAATTTTGTTTTTATTTTATTAATTCCTGCAGGAATCGTCTACTTTTTAATCTTATGGTGACCAAGATTATGATCTTTAATTTTTTTTTTTTTTAGCAAGATGAACTTTTTTTTTGGAATGTATTTGAAATTGAAATTCTTTATTGCAATTGGAGTTTGAGATTTGAATGTAACAATAATTTGAAACCAAAAACTGCGCTGAGGACAACATAATACAACTTCTTCATTTAATGTATTTATTTTTAAATGGTTTTTTTTTTGTTTTCATTAAAAAAAATTTGATTTATTTAAAATTTGCTGCATTATTAAAAATTGCTAAATTATTTTGAAATTTGCTTGGCTATCAGCCACTTTGGATGTTTGGCTTGCCATTTTTATACCCTGAGCCCATTAAAAATGGGCAAAAAAGGGTATAATGCGTTTGGCCGAATGTATGTAACAGGCAGAAGGGGGCGTGGCAGACCTCAAAAAGTATATATATTCTGTATCAGGATCAACAGCCGAGTCCGTCTGCCTGTCCGTCTGTCCGTCTGCTTGAACGCGTCGAACTCAGAAACTATAAGAGCTAGAGACTTCAAACTTGGTATGTAGGTTCCTGCATACCATACGCAGATCAAGTTTGTTTTTATTTTTGGATCGGACCACTATATCATATAGCTGCCATAGGAACGATACATCGAAAATGAAGTTTTGGTATGAAAAAGTTTTGTGTTTGTTAAGATATCAGAACCAAACTAATACATCCTGACCAAATTTGGTTAAAATCGGATAACTATATCACATAGCTGCCATAGGAACAATGCATCGAAAATGAAGTTTTAGTATGAAAAAGTTTGTTTTTTTTGTTTTTTGAGATATCTTAACCAAACTGATAGAATATGCATTAATGTTAGTTTTGTACATTCTGACCAGATTTGGTTCAAATCGGCTTTATATATCATATAGCTGCCATAGGAACAATTGGTCGAAAATAAACTTTTATTGAAGAGGACCTGGGCTCAGGTTATCCTACTGTCGAGCGTGCTCGACTGTAACCGCTTATTTGTTATTTATTAATATAATACGGAAAATAATATATATATTTTTTTAATATTTGTTTGTTTTTTTTTGTTTTTTCTTTAAGGGCGAGATTGGATCTCTAAACTCAAGAGCACGTGACGGTGTACATTTACTACCTATATTTTGTATGACTTTATGAGATATACGCTACCAGGTTGGTTCTATCAGGTTGATTACGATGTCACATAAACCATAAAAGTTTTTCACACTAAGTCTCGATTTTCGCCCGATCGGTCCTATGACAGCTATATGCTATGGTGGTCCAATTAAAAAAACTTTGGACAGAATATATATAACCAAGATTTATGTATATTCTATACATTTGGTTACGATATCTCATTAAACAAATAAGTTTTTCATACTGATACATATATGATATAGTGGTCCGATTGAAAACAGAAACAAACTTAATCTACCTGCAATATAGAGATATACTTTATAGGGTCTGTCACGCCTCCTTCTGCCTGTTACGCACATATTCGGTATAACGAACCCAATAGACCCCTGTACTTTTTTTAAGTACGGGGTCTAAGCTGTTATAGGACCGATCCGGCGAAAATCTAGTTTTCGTATGAAAAACTTCTTTGTTTTATTAGATATGTAAAGAAACGTATAAAATTTACATAAAATTTGGTCTTATATATTCTGTCCAAAGTTGGTTTAAATCGGACCCCTATAACATATAGCTGTCATAGGACCGATCGGGCGAAAATGAAGTCTTAGTATGAAATACTTTTTAGTTTTATGAGATATCCTGATTCCTGCCAAGTCAACAAGAATGAATGAAAGTGCGGAAACTGCTGTGGAAATCACACAGCTAATTACAGAGGCTGCCCAGTGTACAAGGAACTTAAAAGCCGCATCCGATGAGTACCAACAGCGCCCCATCCGCACCTGCCAGGTGCAATTATAGCATCCCAAACTACACCCGACGTCTTCTTCGCCAAAGCAGCCAGGTCCTCATTTGGTCCCGCAAGCACTGTCAACGGCATATCTTTCGCTAATGCTTTAATATTGCTTGTTAACTGAATGTATACATTTTTCTATCGGTCGAAAATCAGGTTTTAGTACGAAAAACTTTTTGGTTGTATGAGATATCTCAAACAAACTGACACAATAAGCATTTAACTTGGTTTTATATATTCTGTGCAAAGTTGGTTCAAATCGGACTACTATAACATATAGCTGTCATACGACCGATCGGGGGAAAATGGAGTCTTAGTACGAAAAACTTTTTTGTTTTATGAGATATCTCAACCAAACTGATAAAATATGCATTTAACTTCGTTTTATATATCCTGGCCAAAGTTGGTTCAAATCGGACCACTATATCATATAGCTGTCATAGGACCGATCGTGCGAAAATCAAGTCTTAGCATAAAAAACTTTTTTTTCACGAGATATCGTAACAAAACTAATAGAATATGCATTTAAGTTAGACTTATAGATCCTGAAGAAAGTTGGTTCTAATCGAACCACTATATCATATAACTGTCATAGGACCGATCGGGCGAAGTCTAAGTCTTAGTATGAGAAACTTTTTTTTCTCACAGTAGGTACGGGGCTTCCGACAGTAGAGTAGCAACTTAAGCGATGCGAGCAGGGGGCGGAGCCCCCTACTTTTCTTTATAATTAAAAAAAATTTTTTTTTAAATATGAAAAAATATTCAACAATGATAAATTTACAATGTCAAAAGCAAAAGCAATTGCAAAAATTTCTGATATCCCACAAAAAAACCTCTAAACGAGGTAAAAGTCTAGTGACGAAAGCAATTTCCAGCCCCAAAATTTCTGATATCCAATTTTGTGACGAACAAAATTGAGTTTAATATAAAAATTTTAAATAAAAATATAAATTAATAAAAAAAAACAATTGGCATTCGGCACTGCGCAAAAAGTAATTTTTATGTACAAAGAAGCTCACCCTTTTTGCGCACAGTGCACAAGGCCAATTGTTTTTTTTTATTAATTTATATTTTTATTTAAAATTTTTATATTAAACTCAATTTTGTTCGTCACAAAATTGGATATCAGAAATTTTGGGGCTGGAAATTGCTTTCGTCACTAGACTTTTACCTCGTTTAGAGGTTTTTTTTGTGGGATAAATATAACCGTTCATCATTGTGAATGTAGACTATGCTTTTCTTTTGGGTCACCGGCTGAGTAGCGCTTTATATATATTGAAGTAATCTCTTGAACTTATTCAAGGATCTTCTTGTACGGTGCCTCTTTGAGTCTTTTAATTTTGTGTATACCGGCTTCTGATTAAGCCTTGCATGAACTAATCTAAGTCATTCTCGCATTAGCATACACTCATATTACACTAGGCAACAAATCGTACTTTTTGCGAGTTACAAGAACCAAACCCACTTTTTTATATAGATTTGGGGCCAAAACCGACGAAAAATATTTGTTTTTTTATGGTGAGATTTTGATTTTATAATTTTTCTAAATTCGGCTTTTTTTAAATACTTTTTTTCAGAGGTGCGCCCACATTTGTCATCATTGCATGAAAATGCCGAAATTGATTTATCAAAGCTTAACTTATCCTAAAAGTTAATGAATATATCTATATTTCATTTATACACAGTCTTAGATTTAAGCCAGTAGTTTAAGAGATATCAATTTTTGAATTAAGAAAATGATGATTTTTTCTTAGCTTTTTTCTTAGCTTTTTTCACTTAAAAATTCGAGGAAAAGTCGTAACTATTATCTATTTATTATCTATTTTATTTGCGTAGCTCCTGTAATTACGCGTTGTTTAAGATATAATTCATTAAAATCTATGGTGAGACGGCGATATGATATTATTTTGTGTCTAGGCATGTTTTTGTCGACTTTTTTGACTTTGTTGTGGTGCGGCATGACCTTAGTAGGAAATTTTTTTGTGTTTTTTGAGATATCCCAACCAAACTCACAGAATTTTAATTTGTTTTTGTTGTACACAATATGACCAAAGTTGGTTTAAATCCGTTAACTATATCATATAGCTGCCATAGGAACAATCGGTCGAAAATCAATCTTTAGTATGAAAAGTTTTGTTATTTCTTGAGATATATCAACCAATCGCACAGGTTTTATATCTGGGAATGTGTTATATATCCCTACCAAATTTGGTTCAAATCAGATCACTATTCAATATAGCTGCTATAGGAACGATCGGTTGAAAATTCATCTTTAGTATGAAAAACTTTTTTATTTTCTAAGATATTTTAACCAAACTCAAAAATTGTGTATTCTATAATGTCCTTTATATCTTCACCAATTTTGGTCCGAATCTGTCCCCTATATCATATAGCTGCCATAGGAACGATCGGTCTAAAATCAAGTTTTGATATGAAAAACTATTTCGTTTTTAAGATATCTTTACTAAACTGATAGAATATGCATTGAAGTTGGTCTTATGTATAATAACCAAAGTTGGTTCAAATCGTTCCACTATATCATATAGCTGCCATAGGACCGATCGGTCAAAAATCAAGTTTTCGTATGAAAAACTTTTTGTTTTTTGAGATATCTCAATCAAAACTCATGAGTTGTGTATTTTTAATTGCTGTTCACATCCTTACCAAATTTGGTTGAAATCGGAGCACTATATCATATCCCACAAAAAAACCTCTAAACGAGGTAAAAGTCTAGTGACGAAAGCAATTTCCAGCCCCAAAATTTCTGATATCCAATTTTGTGACGAACAAAATTGAGTTTAATATAAAAATTTTAAATAAAAATATAAATTAATAAAAAAAAAATTGGCCTTGTGCACTGTGCGCAAAAAGGGTGAGCTTCTTTGTACATAAAAATTACTTTTTGCGCAGTGCCGAATGCCAATTGTTTTTTTTTTATTAATTTATATTTTTATTTAAAATTTTTATATTAAACTCAATTTTGTTCGTCACAAAATTGGATATCAGAAATTTTGGGGCTGGAAATTGCTTTCGTCACTAGACTTTTACCTCGTTTAGAGGTTTTTTTTGTGGGATATCAGAAATTTTTGCAATTGCTTTTGCTTTTGACATTGTAAATTTATCATTGTTGAATATTTTTTCATATTTAAAAAAAAAATTTTTTTTAATTATAAAGAAAAGTAAGGGGCTCCGCCCCCTGCTCGCATCGCTTAAGTTGCTACTCTACTGTCGGAAGCCCCGTACCTACTGTGAGAAAAAAAAGTTTCTCATACTAAGACTTAGACTTCGCCCGATCGGTCCTATGACAGTTATATGATATAGTGGTTCGATTAGAACCAACTTTCTTCAGGATCTATAAGTCTAACTTAAATGCATATTCTATTAGTTTTGTTACGATATCTCTTGTAAAAAAAAGTTTTTTATGCTAAGACTTGTTTTCGCCCGATCGGTCCTATGACAGCTATATGATATAGTGGTCCGATTTGAACCAACTTTGGCCAGGATATATAAAACGAAGTTAAATTCATATTTTATCAGTTTGGTTGAGATATCTCATAAAACAAAAAAGTTTTTCGTACTAAGACTCCATTTTCCCCCGATCGGTCCTATGACAGCTATATGATATAGTGGTCCGATTTGAACCAACTTTGCACAGAATATATAAAACCAAGTTAAATGCATATTTTATCAGTTTGGTTGAGATATCTCATAAAACAAAAAAGTTTTTTGTACTAAGACTCCATTTTCGCCCGATCGGTCCTATGACAGCTATATGATATAGTGGTCCGATTTGAACCAACTTTGGCCAGGATATATAAAACGAAGTTAAATGCATATTTTATCAGTTTGGTTGAGATATCTCATAAAACAAAAAAGTTTTTCGTACTAAGACTCCATTTTCCCCCGATCGGTCCTATGACAGCTATATGTTATAGTGGTCCGATTTGAACCAACTTTGCACAGAATATATAAAACCAAGTTAAATGCATATTTTATCAGTTTGGTTGAGATATCTTATAAAACAAAAAAGTTTTTTGTACTAAGACTCCATTTTCGCCCGATCGGTCCTATGACAGCTATATGATATAGTGGTCCGATTTGAACCAACTTTGGCCAGGATATATAAAACGAAGTTAAATGCATATTTTATCAGTTTGGTTGAGATATCTCATAAAACAAAAAAGTTTTTCGTACTAAGACTCCATTTCGCCTGATCGGTCCTATGACAGCTATATGATATAGTGGTCCGATTTGAACCAACTTTGGCCAGGGAATATAAAACGAAGTTAAATGCATATTTTATCAGTTTGGTTGAGATATCTCATAAAACAAAAAAGTTTTTCGTACTAAGACTCCATTTTCGCCCGATCGGTCCTATGACAGCTATATGATATAGTGGTCCGATTTGAACCAACTTTGGCCAGGATATATAAAACGAAGTTAACTGCATATTTTATCAGTTTGGTTGAGATATCTCATAAAACAAAAAAGTTTTTCGTACTAAGACTCCATTTTCGCCCGATCGGTCCTATGACAGCTATATGATATAGTGGTCCGATTTAAACCAACTTTAGCCAGGATATATAAAATGAAGTTAAATGCATATTTTATCAGTTTGGTTGAGATATCTCATAAAACAAAAAAGTTTTTCGTACTAAGACTCCATTTTCCCCCGATCGGTCCTATGACAGCTATATGTTATAGTGGTCCGATTTGAACCAACTTTGCACAGAATATATAAAACCATGTTAAATGCGTATTGTGTCCGTTTGTTTGAGATATCTCATACAACCAAAAATTTTTTCTTACTAAAACCTGATTTTCGACCGATAGAAAAATGTATACATTCAGTTAACAAGCAATATCTTCCAAACCCCTTGGTCAAAGTTTATGTTTTATATACTAAAAAACGCAAAATTCTACGTACTACAACATACTAAAATTTAATAAAAATCGTTAGAGCCGTTTTGTCAGAAATCGCCAAAATGTAAGCTAAAAAACTTTATTTCACCTGTAAAATGTTACCTGAGTACTTTAGAAAAAAAGTTTAAAGGTACGCCTAAAAGCCCTCAAGCACACCTTTCCAATGATACCCAGAACATATCTATAGCTTCTATGGTATGGAAACTGGTGAGGTTTCAAATTTAGCGGGATTTAGCGATTTCCCGCTAAATTAGCGGGAAATTGAAAAAGTCGTAAAACAAACATTTCTAGATTTTCAAAAATGAACAAATCCCCATCATAACATCTACGCTTTTTTAGCGCTTTGATACAAACAGACAAACAGACAAACAGACAAACAAAGAAACTTTTTCACTTCATTTTTAGTATTCTACTAAAATTTTCAAATTTATTTATCTTTTGAACCAGTTATCGGATTTGGGTCATCAAGGTATCAAACGACGCGTATTTTTGATAAGAATTTTTAAAAAATAAAAAATTTTACGTAAAAGCCCCAACGGCTCCATAAGCTGCGATCATATAAATTTTTCCCCTCCCACTTACACCCCCGTATCTCATGACCCAGGTGAATTAGCAAAAGTTTTAGTATGCCATTTTGTAAGTTAGGACTAAACCTTTCGATCGGTATATAACTCGATCTGATCGGACAGTCGTAGCAAATTTTCCAACTTAGCTGTATATAGTTGTTAGTCGCCTTTCGCACCCTTCGTGCTGCTTTCGTCACTAACGCGAACTGCCGTCCGCAGTGATAGCTGCCATAGGAACGATCGAAACGAACGGTCGATAAGCAAGCTTTAGTATGAAAAACTTTTTTGTTTTTTAAGTTACCTGTACCAAACTTACAAATAAAATATAATTAAATTATCGTATCGTCTTATACAACCTGTCCAAATTTGGCTGGAATCGGACCACTATAACATATAGCTGCCATGGGACCGATCAGTCAAAAATCAACCTTTGCGTAAAACTTGTTTCATTGTTTAAATACTAATAACTTAGCCGTCTTTCCATAGATTTTAATGGTAAACATACTTAACGATGGGTAATTAATATAGCTAAATATATAGTAACAAATTATGAAGTTCAAATGACCCTCTTAAATACATATTCTGTCAGTTTAGTTGAAATATCTCAAAATACAAATAAGTTTTTCAGAGTAAAACTTGATTTTGGATCGATCGTTCCTATGGCAGCTATATAATATAGTTAACCGATTTAAACCAACTTTGGTCATAATGTGTACAACAATAACAAATTAAAATTCTGTGAGTTTGGTTGGGATATCTCGAAAAACACAAAAAAATATCCTACTAAAGGTCATGCCGCACCACAACAAAGTCAAAAAAGTCGACTAAAACATGCCTAGACACAAAATAATATCATATCGCCGTCTCACCATAGATTTTAATGAATTATATCTTAAACAACGCGTAATTATAGCAGCTACGCAAATAAAATAGATAATAAATAGATAATAGTTACGACTTTTCCTCGAATTTTTAAGTGAAAAAAGCTAAGAAAAAAGCTAAGAAAAAATCATCATTTTCTTAATTCAAAAATTGATATCTCTTAAACTACTGGTTTAAATCTAAGACTGTGTATAAATGAAATATAGATATATTCATTAACTTTTAGATAAAGTAAAGCTTTGATAAATCGGTTTTGGCAATTTCGAGTAATGATTACAAACGTGGGCGCACCTCTAAAAAAGTATTTGAAAAAAAAGCCAAATTTTGAAAAATTCTAAAAAAAAATCTCACCATTAAAAAAAAAAAATGTTTTTCGTCGGTTTTGGCCCCAAACCTATCCAAAAAAGTGGGTTTGGTTTTTGTAACTTTTGGGCTGTTGCCTAGTGTTATTGATCTCAATACTTGCAATTAATCATGTTAATTGCAAGGTCACTACTATAATTCGTACATAATGTACGTTGGGGTTAGAAGCATTACAAAAGTTTGCCTGGACATTAATTTTGTGTTTATTTTATTGCCTGGACAATAATTTTGTTTTTATTTTATTAATTCCTGCAGGAATCGTCTACTTTTTAATCTTATGGTGACCAAGATTATGATCTTTAATTTTTTTTTTTTTTAGCAAGATGAACTTTTTTTTTGGAATGTATTTGAAATTGAAATTCTTTATTGCAATTGGAGTTTGAGATTTGAATGTAACAATAATTTGAAACCAAAAACTGCGCTGAGGACAACATAATACAACTTCTTCATTTAATGTATTTATTTTTATATGGTTTTTTTTTTGTTTTCATTAAAAAAAATTTGATTTATTTAAAATTTGCTGCATTATTAAAAATTGCTAAATTATTTTGAAATTTGCTTGGCTATCAGCCACTTTGGATGTTTGGCTTGCCATTTTTATACCCTGAGCCCATTAAAAATGGGCAAAAAAGGGTATAATGCGTTTGGCCGAATGTATGTAACAGGCAGAAGGGGGCGTGGCAGACCTCAAAAAGTATATATATTCTGTATCAGGATCAACAGCCGAGTCCGTCTGTCTGTCCGTCTGTCCGTCTGCTTGAACGCGTCGATCTCAGAAACTATAAGAGCTAGAGACTTCAAACTTGGTATGTAGGTTCCTGCATACCATACGCAGATCAAGTTTGTTTTTATTTTTGGATCGGACCACTATATCATATAGCTGCCATAGGAACGATACATCGAAAATGAAGTTTTGGTATGAAAAAGTTTTGTGTTTGTTAAGATATCAGAACCAAACTAATACATCCTGACCAAATTTGGTTAAAATCGGATAACTATATCACATAGCTGCCATAGGAACGATGCATCGAAAATGAAGTTTTAGTATGAAAAAGTTTGTTTTTTTTGTTTTTTGAGATATCTTAACCAAACTGATAGAATATGCATTAATGTTAGTTTTGTACATTCTGACCAGATTTGGTTCAAATCGGCTTTATATATCATATAGCTGCCATAGGAACAATTGGTCGAAAATAAACTTTTATTGAAGAGGACCTGGGCTCAGGTTATCCTACTGTCGAGCGTGCTCGACTGTAACCGCTTATTTGTTATTTATTAATATAATACGGAAAATAATATATATATTTTTTTAATATTTGTTTGTTTTTTTTTGTTTTTTCTTTAAGGGCGAGATTGGATCTCTAAACTCAAGAGCACGTGACGGTGTACATTTACTACCTATATTTTGTATGACTTTATGAGATATACGCTACCAGGTTGGTTCTATCAGGTTGATTACGATGTCACATAAACCATAAAAGTTTTTCACACTAAGACTCGATTTTCGCCCGATCGGTCCTATGACAGCTATATGCTATGGTGGTCCAATTAAAAAAACTTTGGACAGAATATATATAACCAAGATTTATGTATATTCTATACATTTGGTTACGATATCTCATTAAACAAATAAGTTTTTCATACTGATACATATATGATATAGTGGTCCGATTGAAAACAGAAACAAACTTAATCTACCTGCAATATAGAGATATACTTTATAGGGTCTGTCACGCCTCCTTCTGCTTGTTACGCACATATTCGGTATAACGAACCCAATAGACCCCTGTACTTTTTTTAAGTACGGGGTCTAAGCTGTTATAGGACCGATCCGGCGA
Source organism: Drosophila falleni (assembly GCA_035045575.1). Taxonomy (NCBI): domain Eukaryota; kingdom Metazoa; phylum Arthropoda; class Insecta; order Diptera; family Drosophilidae; genus Drosophila; species Drosophila falleni. The sequence goes on along the minus strand of JAWNOV010000056.1, from coordinate 1,427,949 downwards.
AAATCTAGTTTTCGTATGAAAAACTTCTTTGTTTTATTAGATATGTAAAGAAACGTATAAAATTTACATAAAATTTGGTCTTATATATTCTGTCCAAAGTTGGTTTAAATCGGACCCCTATAACATATAGCTGTCATAGGACCGATCGGGCGAAAATGAAGTCTTAGTATGAAATACTTTTTAGTTTTATGAGATATCCTGATTCCTGCCAAGTCAACAAGAATGAATGAAAGTGCGGAAACTGCTGTGGAAATCACACAGCTAATTACAGAGGCTGCCCAGTGTACAAGGAACTTAAAAGCCGCATCCGATGAGTACCAACAGCGCCCCATCCGCACCTGCCAGGTGCAATTATAGCATCCCAAACTACACCCGACGTCTTCTTCGCCAAAGCAGCCAGGTCCTCATTTGGTCCCGCAAGCACTGTCAACGGCATATCTTTCGCTAATGCTTTAAAATCTGGCCTTCAAAAATCAACTCCCTCAGCAGCGCCCCCAAGGGTAATACAAGAAGATTCGAGTATGGATAACGCGCAGCAGCCCATGCAGCAGTCACAAAGCCCTATTGAAACGATGTTTTTACCCTACAACAAAGTATGATAGAGTTCATGTCGTTTATGAGATCAACTATGCAAAATCAAAACACCTTGATACAGATGCTTGCATCTCAACAATCCAAATAATCAATGGCGCCTCTACGAATATCTCTGTGGAACGCCATTGGTGTTTCACGGCATAAACTTGAACTTACCCAATTCCTATACGACAATCACATTGATGTAATGCTGCTTTTTGAGACGCACCTCACTAACAAATATAACTTTCAAATTCGTGGATACATATTCTACGGCACAGATCATCCGGATGGAAAAGCACATGGCGGAACCGGTGTTCTAATAATAAACCGCATCAAGCACGAATTCCACAAAAGGTTTGCGACAAACTATCTTTAAGCCACATCTATAATTGTACAATCGGACATCAGCAATCTTACTATTGCCGCTGTATACTATCCTCCCCGCTTTACAATCTCTGAAGATCAATTCATGCAATTCTACAATTCACTGGGACAGCGATTTATAGCAGCAGGAGACTATAATGCGAAACACCCGCACTGGGGATCTCGCCTTGTGACCGCAAAAAGAAGGCAGCTATACAACGCAATCATAAGGCCAAGCAACAAACTCAACTATGTTTCTCCGGGTAGTCCTACATACTGGCCAGCAGACCCTAACAAACAACCAGACTTAATAGATTTTGCTGTGACAAAAAACATCCCACGCAATCTGATAAGCGACGTAGCACTTCCAGATCTTTCATCCGACCACTCCCCCGTGTTATTAAATCTACTCCAATTCCCGGAATATGTGGAATATTCTTATAGACTCACAACACACAGAACCAACTGGCTCAAGTACAAGAAATACGTTAGCTCTCACATCGATCTTGCTCAGCAGTTCAACATCGAAGCGTTAAAGCGCAAAGTTCAACATAGAATCTGTACTTGTTGCAGCAGCTAAGATCTACAACGCGCGCATGTGCAGACAAATAAACGTAAAACTTATCTTCAAATATAACAACTTGTTCTGGAAAAGCGACGATTGCGACGTGAATGGCAGTCTCACCGGTCGCCACCTACAAAACAACGCTTTAAAGATGCTTCACGCAGACTCAGCAAAGCTCTTAAGCATGAAGAAACAGATGCCCAACGCCGCTACATAGAGCAATTATCACCAACCAGTACCAAGCATCCTTTGTGGAGGGCTCACCCTACGCTAAGTGCGCCGATCGAAACGGTACCTCCTATAAGAAACCCCTCAGGCTGTTGGGCCCGTAGCGACAAAGACAGAGCTAACACATTTGCTGCTCACCTACGTAATGTATTCCAACCAAATCCCGCAACATATTCGTTTTTACTATCATCCTGTGTATCTGATAGTCCTGGCGAGCCTGAACCACCTGAATTTCGTCCAAATGAAATTGTAAAAGTCATAAAAGAACAGATGAAACCAAAGAAAGCTCCAGGCTGCGATCTAGTAACTCAAAAAACATTGAACTTCCAAACTGTGCTATTTCCCTCATCTGTAATTTTCATTGCATAACAACAATCGGCTACTTCCCAAAAAATTGAAGAAATCGGTCATTATAATGATTCCCAAACCTGGAAAAGATCATACACTACCATCATCTTACAGACCAATTAGCCTAGGTTTTTTGAAAAATGCCTCTTGACGCGCTTAATTTCTCATCTGAAAACACACAACACAATCCCAACACATCAATTTGGCATCCGAGAAAAGCATGAAACTATCGAGCAAGTTGACCGAATAACATCAGAAATACATACAGCATACGAACATCGGAACTACTGCAGCGCAATATTCCTCGACGTCTCTTAGGCCTTCGAGCGTGGTTTGAAGGTCTCATGCATAAAATCAAATCGACGCTCCCAGTACACAGTGGATCCGCTTGTATGGAGCCGCGGCCAAAAATACTTCCAATGGTTGTAGGATGTTGAAATTTTCAAAAATATTTAGAATTAGTGGCGAAAATATGGGATGGAACACACCACCGGCAACCTCCATACCCCACCTATAAAAAAAAATTTATAAAATAAGAAAAATTAAACAGGTTATAATATAGTTTAATTCTATAAAATTTAAGAAAAACTTATAAGAATCAATACAAATATTTAAGATGTATCATCTAATAAGCTATAGAAAAATAACTTTGACTTAGCTTTTTTCGGTATTTTTCTCTGACCTGTAATAAATAGGTCGGACCTTAAAAGAAGTAATTGTATAATGTCTGTGTTTGTAATACCGCGTGACATTTTCCGAGTGTGATTACGTCTAATTTTTTTAAATTCCTTATTGTTAGATTCAGCAGCTTCCTCCGAAAGCTCTCCAATTGAAACAATTGCATGTTCTATTATTGCAGATCCATGAACAAGAATTTTATGTACCGAAGCTGGCATAAAGTACCAAGGATACTCTTTGATGAGATCCTTGGCAGTATCGACCGCATATGCGTTAAATTTTTTAACATTTTATACCCAGATGATATAGCTTGTAGTATAGTGGCACATCGATTCTCGTTTAAACCTGTTATTTCGGCAGCCAAACTTGGATTTGTTTAAAAAGTTCTTGCAGTATTTCCGCCTCTACCTCCATCTCTGGGCTTGTCTACTATTAAGCCCATTTTTTCACGAAACATCTTTTGAATTTTTGATTTTCTTTCCATTACTTTTAGTTTTTGCTCAGGGCCTCTAGCCTGCCACATTTCAATGTCGGATTTATAAGATATATGCAAAAAGTATTCAAAGAAACGTATTTTTGCATGAAGGGGAGAAAGACCAAATTCAAAATATTTCTCTAAAGGGACTTTGTTTAAGCAATCGGCCAAGTTATTCATCTGCGTTGGATTTGCACCACATGTGTAACACTTGGCAGAGGAAGACTCACTAAGGGCATTACATACTTTACCATCCACAATCGTCAATTGTAAACTATGCTTAACGTTGATATTTCTCTTGTTAATAAATAGTTCCGTAGGCTTTAGAAGGTTAATTTTATCCTTAAAATATTTTTCTTCTTCCCGTGACACTTCGCTCGTTTCTTTTTTAAACTTAAATCGAACTGGCCTGCAGTAACGAATTGACGAAGGCCGGGGGTTTTTCCAAATAATTTTGTGGTCAGCTGGTGAAATGAGTTGCAGAGGTACGTAGGATGTAACAAATAAGCTTTTGTCCTCTAAGCCGTTATTGAAAAATGTTTGCTAATATTCGCTATGGCCTGCACTTTCATCAAATCCCCATTTTCCAATTACAGACTTTTTTAATAACACTGGCTTGAAGTTACAGTATACTCGATTCTGTGTTATCCAAAAGATTTTGTAACTCGACTTCAGCGCCAGATTCATCCACAGAAATATTGTCCGGATATCTCTTTTTTTTTGAAGTCACTATACTTTGATAGCATGGAAAAAAATCAAAGGATATTTGGCTGTTTACGAAATCCCTTGTTAGCAATAATTGGCTTTTTGTCATGCAGGTCTCCATTATTAGCGAAATAACTTCGATAGAATCCGCTGGAAGTAAATTTTGCATCTGATTCTCATTGCGTAAAGCAGACACATCGATCTCATTCAGCTGAGCCATACGCCTTCGCTTTGTTCGTGCTGAAGATTCAGCAAAATCCAGTTTGGGTCGAACACGCTGTGCACTTTCCGATATTTGCTTACATGAGTTGATCAAAATTGTCTCCTTTTCATTCAACCAAGAGCATTGATATTTTAAAACTGAAGATTTGTTTCGTTTAAAACGAGTCCACAATGCATCAAGCTTCTTGCAAATGTATCCAATTGATTTTATTAATTGTCTTAAGCTACGTCGTCCTCATTCTCAATATTAATCTGGACATCATTGATTACGTGCTGTTGTTTTTTGACATTGTTACCAATTTCGGAGCACCATAAATCAAATAAATGAAGGCGTGAAATAACACAATAATACAAATCGCCTTCGGAAACCAATAAGAAAATTATGAACAAAAAACAAAAAATAATCAGAGTAATTAAAACAATTTCAATAAATTGGCAATTTAAAATTGGGACAAACACGATACACATGTAAAAAAACACCACAAAACAATAACAAGACGACAAAGGGGCTTCGTTGGCCAAATTTAAAAAGGATGAGTTAGTATATTTAAAACTACAAACACATCTGCAAATATCTGCAAAAAAAAAAATGGAACACTTTTATTACCTTAAAACTCTAATTAATAAAGTGATATAGGCAGATTTGGGGGGAAAGAGGAGGAAAATAACTAAAAGTTTACATAAACATAAAAAACACGCACAAAAACGGTACAAAAATATAGGTTTCTTAAAACATTTATTACACTGCAGCTACGACATAAGTCCGTATTTTATAATTTTTAGCAAGAAGTACAAGTTAACGCCAGCTAGGTTCAATTTGGCGACCGGATGCCGTCAAGACATTGTTGCGACACTCTGCCGCAGAAACGCTGATCTTGCATTGCCAACTCCGCATTGCCGGCCGGTCAACAGCCAGCTGAGTAATATGATCCCTTTGGCATGCACGCCAAGTGGCCGCTGAAGAACGGCACGAGGCGCATAGTCAGCGATCTGTCGACGTCACTGCAGCGCAGTCTAGGTTTTATGAGAACTTAAGAATATTTTGTAAATCAGTTTAATAAGAACCCTTGAATTATACAGTTGAATAGAAATAAAGATTGTATTTTACAAAGTAAAACAATTACAAGATTCTAATTTATCTTAATTGGCGCCCAACGGCATTAAACTCCGCGAATAATTATAATTGCTACGCTAGCTCACGCCGCGAGTAAAAGTTTGTTCGCGTTAAAAAAAAAAAAGTTGTCACTATTGTGATCAACCGAAATTAAAATTAACTAAAACAAGTGTTTCTTAGCTCACGCTAAGAGTGACCAACTAAAGTTAAAATTAAATAAGCAAAAAAAATCCACATGAAGTGCAAATATTAAAAAAAAAGTGAATAAAATTAACATTGAATTGAAACTTTAACTGTAAACAGTAAATTTATTTAAAAAAAAGGAATCTAAAAATCAACAATACCTTTAAAAAATTATATTAATAAAACAAAAAAAATAAAACCCCAACCGAAGGTTGAGTGAGTAAAAAAAAAAAAAAAAAAAAAAAAAAACCCCAACCAAGAGGTTGAGCGAGTAAAAACCATCACTACAACTATAGCAACGGAAGCTGCGACTAAAAGGAATCAACGACTTTCACACCACACCGTTCAAAATCTTGAAATAATGAAACTCATGTAAGTGGAGTGCTGAATCAATTTCTCCTTAATTTAAATAAATAAATATAAAAAATATAAATACCAGGCTGATTGGTATAAATAAAGTAAATGTTGAAATAAATCAAGTTTTTATTTTTCTGTTTTTAAACTCTACTGAATCGGACATTAGACGAATTTGACAAATTTTTATGTGGACGGCCGGACTAGACAAAGTTAACGAAGAAGAAGAAGAAGAGGACCTTATTGACTCTTACAAAGAAACCCGTTCAGACAATAAAATGAGTGACGAATTAGTGAAATTAATGGAGGCAGCCCTCCTGCATCAGGCTACAATGATGGAGAGGTCTTTCGAGGAAAAATTGTTAAAAATTACAAAGTCTTTCGAGGAAAAAATCGAAAAATTACAGGCCCCAACAGAAAAAATTAAAGAAAAGAAACGATATGATAGAGTCAATATTGTTGAAGGAGTAGGTTGTGACCTGCCATTAGACATGGTTAAATGTTTACCAGAGTTCGATGGCAAACAAGGCGAATATGCCGCCTTTTGTGAAGCAGCTACTGCTGCCTATGATGTCTTTAAAAATTTCGTTGGCAGTTACAGGCATTACCTCGCTGTGGGAATTATTCGAAACAAGGTTAAGGGCGCAGCGAGTGCTACGTTGACGTCCTATAACACAACACTCAACTTTGAGGCCATCATAGACAGATTAGATTTTGTCTACGCTGACAGAACACCAACGCGCGTCCTATTACAAAAGCTTGGCACACTACGACAGGGTGATTTGCCTTTGCTTGAGTACTACGACTTGGTGGAGAAAACATTGACCCTTCTCACAAACAAAACAGTAATGACACATAGCCCTGAAGAAGCTGAGATTCTGAACGAACAGTTTAGGGAAGACGCCTTGCACTCATTTGTATCAGGTCTCAAGAAATCTCTCAAACTGGCAGTATTCCCAGCCAAACCTGAAGACTTACCTACAGCCTTGGCGATTGCACTGGAGGCAGAAGTCAGCAATGACTACGCTCAGTTCGCAGCAAGTTTTGCAAAGACTACTGAGGAAAGGCAGGGTCAGAAATTTGCAGAACAGCGTCCGCGCTACCAACGTAGCGAAGGCACAAGCCAAACAAAACTTCCACAGTTGAGAAGCAACTTTGGGAATAATAGGGATAAGGCGGGTCCGTCCGGGACCCAGCCACAACCAAATCCACAACCCAGTAGTTCGAAACAACGTTTTCAACGTGAGCAGCAGGCTCAGGCCGAACCCATGGACGTCGATCCGTCCATTTCACGATTTCGACAACCAACAAATTTCAAAAAACCTGGCTCGGCTCAGAGCCGACAGAAAATAAATCATACAATGCAGGAACAGAGTACTGATGATAGTGATTATCAGTCTGTTGCAGAAGAGGGTGTCAAATTATTCGAAGACGATGTCTCCGTTTAAGACTCCTTGAATTTTTTAGGACTAGGTCCTACCTCCCTTACATCACACGACATGTAGCGGGACGGCCTATTAAACTATTAATCGATACAGGAGCGTCTAAAAATTATATCAAACCTTTGCCTGAATTAAAAAATATCATCGACGTTGAAAAACCTTTCCAAGTCAAATCCATCCATGGGGGCACAAAAATTGATAAAAAATGTATAATAAACATATTTAACGTAGAATCACCTTTTTTTATTCTTTCAACTTTGGACGACTTCGATGCCATAATAGGTCTGGACCTACTTATGGAAATTGACGCAAATATTAGTTTGACAAATAACGAAATTAAATTCAATGGTGGCACTGAACCACTCCAATACAGGAAATGCTTCAACGTCAATTTTATAAAAGTTGATGATTCAGATGTGCCCCCTGCAATGAAAGAATCTTTTTGTAAAATGATCAAACTACGATCAAAGGCATTCGCGGATCCGAACGAATCCCTGCCTTATAATATTAACACTGTAGCCACCATCAGAACGGATGATGAGCCAGTGTATTCCAAATTATACCCATACCCAATGGGTGTTGCCGACTTTGTAAACTCAGAAGTTCAACAACTTCTAGAGAACGGCATTATTAGACCGTCCAGGTCTCCATACAATAACCCCATTTGGGTTGTTGACAAAAAAGGTGTCGACGAGCTCGGCCATAAGAAAAAAAGAATGGTAATTGACTTCAGGAAACTGAATCAAAAAACCATCAGCGACAAATACCCAATACCCTCTATTTCGACAATACTGTCAAACATGGTAAAGCCCAATATTACACAACGTTGGACCTGAAATCAGGTTTCCATCAAATCGAATTAGCGGAAAGGGACAGGGAAAAAACCGCCTTTTCGGTGAACAACGGGAAGTACGAATTCTGTCGACTTCCTTTTGGTCTGAAAAATGCACCAAGCATATTTCAAAGGGCGATAGACGATGTTCTTAGGGAACAAATTGGGAAAACATGTTACGTCTATGTTGATGACGTTATCATATTTTCCGAAAGTAAAGAGGACCACGTCAAACACATTGACTGGGTCTTAAAAAGTCTTTACGATGCGGGCATGAGGGTATCTCAAGAAAAGTCCACATTTTTTAAGAAAAGTGTAGAATATTTGGGATTTGTAGTCACCAGGGGCGAAATAAAGACATCCCCCGACAAAGTACAGGCTATCTTAAACTTCAAGCCACCCTCTAACCTCTTTGACCTTAGGTCATTCCTAGGGTTATCCAGCTATTACAGGTGTTTTATAAAAAACTATGCCACCTTGGCAAAACCTCTTACTGAGCTGCTGAAGGGTGACAATGGTAAGGTAGGTGCTAATCAGTCAAGGAAAGTTCCAATTGAACTAACGGCTAAACAGCTAGAAACCTTTGACAGATTAAAGAAAATCCTTATATCCGAAGATGTGATGTTAAGGTACCCTGACTTTAAAAAATGCTTCGATCTAACTACTGACGCCTCAGCACATGGCCTTGGAGCTGTATTGTCACAAGAAGGTCGCCCGATTACAATGATCTCAAGAACATTGCGGGATAAAGAAGCAAATTTCGCGACGAACGAGCGAGAACTGTTGGCAATCGTTTGGGCTCTTAAAAGTCTCCGGAATTACCTGTACGGAGTTAAAGACCTCAATATTTTTACTGACCACCAGCCCTTGACCTTCGCCGTATCGGACCGTAACCCAAATGCAAAGATAAAACGCTGGAAAGCTTTTATTGATGAGCATAACGCAAACTTGATCTACAAACCTGGCAAAGAGAATTATGTGGCTGACGCATTGTCGCGTCAAAACGTGAACGCCCTAGATTCTGATTCTCAATGTTCGGACCTCGCTACAATACATAGTGAGCAATCCTTGACTTACACCATTGAGACCACGGATAAGCCAGTCAACTGTTTCAGGAATCAGATAATAATTGAAGAATCTAATTCCTCATCCGTCCGAACATTCCTGCTTTTCCAAAATAAAGCAAGGCACGTCGTTCGAGTCTCAGACCGCAGCACACTGCTACAGACACTACAAGACGTAGTGAATGTAGGGGTTGTCAACGCTATACATTGCGAGCTGCCAACACTTGCTTTTATTCAACATAGGCTCATCGAGCTTTTTCCGTCAACTACATTCAGGTACTCCAACAAAGAGAATATAGTGACGGCTGAGCATAACAGAGCTCACCGAGCAGCGCAAGAAAATGTGAAACAAATATTGCGTGACTACTTCTTTCCCAACATGAATAGACTGGCGACAGAAATCGTTGTCAATTGCAGAGTCTGTTCACTGGCTAAATACGACCGGCACCCGAAAAAACAGATGCTGGGCGAAACGCCAATCCCTTCTTATGCAGGAAAACTTTTACACGTAGATGTATTTTCCACCGATCAAAAATACTTTCTTACATGCGTCGATAAATTTTCCAAGTTCGCTGTGGTTCAACCGATTTGTTCAAGAGCAATTGTAGACATCAAAGACCCAATACTACAGCTCATAAATATTTTCCCTAACATAAAAACTATTTACTGTGACAACGAAAGATCCCTTAATTCTAAAACAATTAAAACAATTCTTTTAAAATTCAACATTCATATTTCAAACGCACCCCCTTCACACAGCATTTCAAATGGCCAGGTCGAGAGATTTCATAGCACATTGGCGGCAATCGCGCGGTGCATGAAAATCAGTAAACAAATAAGTGAAACTGTCGACCTAATCCTGCTTTCAACCATAGAATATAATAGGACTATTCATTCAGTTACCAATATGAAGCCAATTGAAACCATCCATTCAAATTCCATAGAAGTCGGATTACAGGTCAGAGATAGAATTGAAAAAGCCCAAAACAGGAAAATAGAACAGGAAAATAAAAAAAGGGAAGATAAGGAATACCAGGTGGGTGAAAGGGTATGGGTCAAATCAATCAAATCACGGATACTTAGGACACACTACGAACTTGACATCGTACGAGACCTACGTGGACGAAACCAGAAGGTCTTTGGACTTATTTAACAAGGATCATGAAAGGAGAGTAATAGCAACTGATCTTAGTCATATTGAAACGTTAGTGGAAACCCTTAGGATTAACCACAGGCATTCACGTAGCATAAATCTGTTAGGAACAGTAGTGGCGGGGACTCCCGATTTTATTTAAGCAAACACAACTAATAGAAGCAGAAACTAAGCAAATAGAAATAAACACTAGAATCCAAACGAGACTCAACGAACTGACCATGACACTAAACTCAATACGTGACACTGACGGAAATGACATGGGACATATGTACGAGACCATTTTAGCAAAAAACAGAATAATAATTACAGATCTTCAAAATTTAATCCTTGCACTAACGTTAGCAAAAATTGACTTGATCAGCCCGTTAATATTGGATAATGATGACATTAAGGAATTAATACTTCAGCATTTCACCAATATTAGTGTAGCGGATTTATAAGAAGTAGCTAAGATTAAGACATTTCAAAATAATGAAATTTTATACTTTTTGATTAAATATCCCATACCTAAATTAGTCTGTAAGAAAATTAACATTTTTCCCGTGAGTCACGGAAATATAATCTTAAATTTTGAAAACATTAGTACTGTTGCCGATTGCGGAACAAACATCTTGGCCATCGACGGGTGTGGTGTGGCTGTCAGTTCAACATTCTGCAAACAACTGGTGACATCAAACTGCGCACAACAGCTGGTTGCAGGAACCCTTGCGCAATGCAGCACGCGACCCGGTCACCTCGACGAATTGACTCTGGTAGACGACGGTGCAGTAATCATCAACAACGCAGCTGCAAATATAACCGACAATGCTGGCTTTCAACAATTGGTTGTCGGAACGTATCTCCTCACGTTCGATGACAAGGTCTGGATAAATGGGACGTTATTCGTCAACAACTATGGTGTCTTCAAAAGGAAACCAGTGGTACAGGCTGTTGCCCAAATCAACATAACTGAGCACCGAGAACACCTCAGCCTGCCTTATCTGCATGAACTGAGTCTGGCAAACCTTCAACACATCAGCCAGCTACGATCCAGACTCCTGGCAAGTCCGGCTATGAGCAGCAGCATCACCTTAACCCTCATCGTCGTTTGTCTGGTCGCTGCCCACAAGATCCGCCAACGAAGAAAACGTCAAAAACTATCTGCCAGGCTAGCAGACCTGCAGGCAAGCATGAGTAAGCCCGGGGACGCGCTTAACTTAGCTGAGGGAGGAGTTAACGCCAGCTAGGTTCAATTCTGCGACCGGATGCCGTCAAGACATTGTTGCGACACTCTGCCGCAGAAACGCTGATCTTGCATTGCCAACTCCGCATTGCCGGCCGGTCAACAGCCAGCTGAGTAATATGATCCCTTTGGCATGCACGCCAAGTGGCCGCTGAAGAACGGCACGAGGCGCATAGTCAGCGATCTGTCGACGTCACTGCAGCGCAGTCTAGGTTTTATGAGAACTTAAGAATATTTTGTAAATCAGTTTAATAAGAACCCTTGAATTATACAGTTGAATAGAAATAAAGATTGTATTTTACAAAGTAAAACAATTACAAGATTCTAATTTATCTTAATTTACATACCTTTAACTTTAAATTCCTTTTAAAAAATTAATTTTCTTGGACAAAAACAATTACTAGAGAATTTGCAAGTTCGCTTTGCTTCAGAAAAATGTAGTTCGCGTGCAGTTGTGCGCAAAATATGAACACGTGTTCAAGCTTTTGGTTCTATTTTTAGAAAGAACCGTTAGAATTTCGGTTAAATCTGGTATGCAACAATAGAGATGGGACATTTATGAGACTAATGGTGTGTTTTTTTCTCAATATATCGTAATGATTTTTTTGATTTTTGGCCTATGGGATGAACCACTGTGCAGTGTACACTCATAAGCTTCTCGAGTCGTACCTCTACGTTTACTTTCAACATGCAAACATGTCCTCCGTTAGCACTGTCAAATACGCAACTCCCACAAGCCTAAGAAGTAACGTACCTTGGCGTTCATCTTGATAGGCGGCTCACCTGGCGTCGTCACCTTGAAGCAAAAAAAAAACGCAGATTAAACTGAAAGCCAATAATCTCTACTAGCAATATTAATATCATCTAGCGAGCACAATCAAAAATCTTGAGGACTATCACTGGGGCACGTTATATACGTCAAACTGAGATAGCAATACAAAAGGCGAGCTACAACATTAAGCTATCTTTGCACCCAAATCCTCTTGCTCAACGGTTAACTCGGGTTTGCAGTCGAACCCGCCTTAAACGTAACGACCTTCCAGCCCAGCAATAAACCCTTAGGGCACCGTAAATTATATTAAGTCAACATGACTGTTAGTTAAGCTTTTAATATAAGATTGGATAAACCTATTGTGAGTCTCATTTGGAGAAGATTCAATAAATAAAGTAAAAAATAAAAAAAGAAAAAATAAAAGAGATATCGTAACCAAATTTATAGAATATGCATTTAAGTTGGTCTTATACATCCTTACCAAAGTTGGATCAAATCGGTCCACTATATCATATAGCTGTCATAGGGCCGATCGGGCCAAAATCAAACCTTAGTATAAAAAACTGTTTGTTTTATGAGATATCGTAACCAAATGTATAGAATATACATAAAACTTGCCTTTATATATCCTGTTAAAAGTTCGTTGAATTCGAAGCACTATTACATATAGCTGTCATAGGACCGATCGGGCAAATATTAAGTCTTAGTATGAAAACCTTTTTTGTTTTATGAGATATCGTAACTAAACTGATTAAATAACATAAAACTTGGTTTTATATATTCTGTCCTAAGTTGGTTCAAATCAGACAACTATCACTGCGGACAACAGTTCGCGTTAGTGACGAAAGCAGCACGAAGGGTGCGAAAGGCGACTAACAATATATACAGCTAAGTTGGAAAATTTGCTACGACTGTCCGATCAGATCGAGTTATATACCGATCGAAAGGTTTAGTCCTAACTTACAAAATGGCATACTAAAACTTTTGCTAATTCACCTGGGTCATGAGATACGGGGGTGTAAGTGAGAGGGGAAAAATTTGTATGATCGCAGCTTATGGAGCCGTTGGGGCTTTTACGTAAAAATTTTTATTTTTTACAAATTTTTTTCAAAAATACGCGTCGTTTGATACCTTGATGACCCAAATCCGATAACTGGTTCAAAAGATAAATAAATTTGAAAATTTTAGTAGAATACTAAAAATGAAGTGAAAAGTTTGTCTGTTTGTCTGTTTGTATCAAAGCGCTAAAAAAGCGTAGATGTTATGATGGGGATTTATTCATTTTTGAAAATCTAGAAATGTTTGTTTTACGACTTTTTCAATTTCCCGCTAGTTTGGCGGGAAATCGCTAAATCCCGCTAAATTTGAAACCTCACCAGTTTCCATACCATAGAAGCTATAGATATGTTCTGGATATCATTGGAAAGGTGTGCTTGAGGGCTTTTAGGCGTACCTTTAAACTTTTTTTCTTAAGTACTCAGGTAACATTTTACAGGTGAAATAAAGTTTTTTAGCTTACATTTTGGCGATTTCTGACAAAACGGCTCTAACGATTTTTATTAAATTTTAGTATGTTGTAGTACGTAGAATTTTGCGTTTTTTAGTATATGAAACATAAACTTTGACCAAGGAGTTTGGAAGATATTGCCTGTTAACTGAATGTATACATTTTTCTATCGGTCGAAAATCAGGTTTTAGTACGAAAAACTTTTTGGTTGTATGAGATATCTCAAACAAACTGACACAATACGCATTTAACTTGGTTTTATATATTCTGTGCAAAGTTGGTTCAAATCGGACCACTATAACATATATCTGTCATAGGACCGATCGGGGGAAAATGGAGTCTTAGTACGAAAAACTTTTTTGTTTTATGAGGTATCTCAACCAAACTGATAAAATATGCATTTAACTTCGTTTTATATATCCTGGCCAAAGTTGGTTCAAATCGGACCACTATATCATATAGCTGTCATAGGACCGATCGGGCGAAAATCAAGTCTTAGCATAAAAAACTTATTTTTACAAGAGATATCGTAACAAAACTAATAGAATATGCATTTAAGTTAGACTTATAGATCCTGAAGAAAGTTGGTTCTAATCGAACCACTATATCATATAACTGTCATAGGACCGATCGGGCCAAATCCAAGTCTTAGTATGAGAAACTTTTTTTTCATAGTAAGTACGGGGCATCCGATAGTAAAGTAGCAACTCAAGCGAAGCGAGCAGGGGGCGGAGCCCCTACTTTTCTTTATAATTAAAAAAAATATTTTTTTTTAAGTATGAAAAAAAATTCAACAATGATAAATTTACAATGTCAAAAGCAAAAGCAATTGCCAAAATTTCTGATATCCCACAAAAACAACCTCTACACGAGGTAAAAGTCTAGTGACGAAAGCAATTTCCAGCCCCAAAATTTCTGATATCCAATTTTGTGACGAACAAAAATGAGTTTAATATAAAAATTTTAAATAAAAATATAAATTAATAAAAAAAAACAATTGGCATTCGGCACTGCGCAAAAAGTTATTTTTATGTACAAAGAAGCTCACCCTTTTTGCGCACAGTGCACAAGGCCAATTGTTTTTTTTTATTAATTTATATTTTTATTTAAAATTTTTATATTAAACTCAATTTTGTTCGTTACAAAATTGGATATCAGAAATTTTGGGGCTGGAAATTGCTTTCGTCACTAGAGTTTTACCTCGTTTAGAGGTTTTTTTTGTGGGATATTTCATTTCACTAGCATAAAAAAAAGTAGTGCTAGTGAAACTTAATTCCTCTAGCATTGAAAACAGTAGTGCTAATGAAATTTCATTTCACTAGCATTGAAAAGAATAGTGCTAATGAAATTCATTTCACTAGCATTGAAAAAGTAGTGCTAGTGAAAAATTATTTAATTGGCATTAAATTTAAAACTTTTCGTTGGCATTAAGTAATGCCAATGAAAACCCATTTTAATTAGCATTGAAAATAATTTTTTTGGAAATTCAATAAATATATGGAAAATAGTTTTTCCGATAGCTTTTCCGATACTTATCCGATAGCCTTATCCGATAGCTTTATCGGATAGTTCTATCGGATAGTTTTATCCGATAGTTTTATCTTAAAATTTTTTATTGCAATTTACAAAAAAAATTTTGTTTTTTGTCCAAAAAGATAGAAATTTTTTGGGAAAAGCGTTTTATAGTGTTCTATATACGACTATTAAAATGAAGAATGAATAATACTATTATCGATTAAGTACCAATTTGACTAAAATAAATGTCTGCAGATACTAAAATTTGACTAATTCAAAAGTTTTACTTTAAAAAAAAGTTGTTTTTTATTTCTAAAAACAAAACTCGCCACCTTTCAGTTTTGAATACTCTGAAATTTTGCACAAAAAAAATCTTTCAGAATCCACTTCATCGTTTGAAATTCGGAACGAAAAGTGAAAAGCGTTACTCCCTACTGTTAATGTTTGAGTTATAATAATCCACAACTTTGTTAGTAATACTCTGTGATAATGCCTTACACTTTTTATACCCTGAGCCCATTAAAAATGGGCATAAAAAGGGTATAATGCGTTTGGCAGGATGTATGTAACAGGCAGAAGGAGGCGTGTCAGACCCCACAAAGTATATATATTCTTGATCAGGATCAACAGCCGAGTCGATTGAGCCATGTCCGTCTGTCTGTCCGACTGTCTGTCCGTCTGTCTGTCCGTAAGAGCTAGAGACTTCAAACTTGGTATGTAGATTCCTGGATACCGGGCGCAGATCAAGTTTGTTTTTATTTTTGGATCGGACCACTATATCATATAGCTGCCATAGGAACGATACATCGAAAATGAAGTTTTAGTATGAAAAAGTTTTGTAATTGTTGAGATATCAGAACCAAACTAATAGATTATGTATCGGAGCTGGTATTATACATCCTGACCAAATTTGGTTAAAATCGGATAACTATATCACATAGCTGCCATAGGAACGATACATCGAAAATGAAGATTTAGTATGAAAAAGTTTTGCGTTTGTTGAGATATCTTAACCAAACTGATAGAATATGCATTAATGTTAGTTTTGTACATTCTGACCTGATTTGGTTCTAATCGGCTTTGTATATCATATAGCTGCCATAGGAACAATTGGTCGAAAATAAACTTTTATTGAAGAGTACCTGGGCTCAGGGTATCCTACTGTCGAGCGTGCTCGACTGTAACCGCTTACTTGTTTTGGTTTAGGAGTTGCGAAAACGTCAGATTTCTTTACATTTACAGCCTTCTAAGACACCTTAATAGACACGAAAACTCCTATGTATATAACATCTCGTAATGTAAAACCGTCCGGTAAGAGTAGACAATAAAGACTTTTAAATGGTGATGTAAAAATAGATCGAAATACCGACAACTTGATTTCCGCGGAAACAAATATCGAGTACTTCAACTCGATAATTTTTTGACGATCTAAGAAGACGATTAAATCGATATCCATTAAAAAACATCGTCAACTTTCAGAAGTTTGTTTATCGTATTTCATTTGCCGAACTAAATGATCTTCAATGAATCTTTTCTTGAAATTAAGTACCTATCGGGAAGTTAAGTGAATTAAAGCGCGCGGTAAAGGTCTGTTACAATGTTGACAACTTTTTAGAGTCGGAAAAGCTATATTAACAGCTTTAAAAAAAATCGAAAAAACTTGAAAATTTTCAACAAAAAATCCAGATGAAAAGCCCTTCTTGTTAACTCGATACCAATAAAAAGCCATTCCTGTTAGCTCGGTACCCAAAAAAAATGGGTAATAGAACCTATTAGATTCTGACAATTGTGTTCACTACTTTGAACACCTTTATCTCCGAGACTATAAAAGTTAGAGAAACAAAATTTGGTGACAATACTTTGAGAATGTTGACCTCTCTTCAAAGTTTATTTCAAAATTTGACCACGCCCACTTCCACTCACGTTAATTATATAAAATCTAATAACGTGTCCAATTTTAAAGCCACTATGACAATACTATATTGCGCACGCAGATCAAGTTTGCGTTACTACAATATCCAAACTAAAATATCCAAACTAAAATATCCAAACTAAAATATCAAAATTCAAGGCCAATTTAATAGGTAGAGATTTTAAATTAAAATCACGTATGATGTATGCTGAAAATTCAAATTCATTGCGATCGGATAACACACAACGAATATATTAAGCAAATAAGACATGTTATATGAATGTTATGTTACTAAAATTTATGTTAATATACATTTCTTCTGTAACTTCCACTATTTATTTAATTATGTTTATCTATAAATGTTAAATTTGCATATATTTATGTATGTTTGATGGGTAGTATGTAAAATTTTCATTTATATTAACATTTTTAAAGCTAAAAGTGTCAATTAAGTTAAACCTCTGTACGAATTTAAGTTTTTATTTATTTAATTAATGGTTATTAAATCTAACTGCCACGAAGAAGTGGGTAGCGAGTATATAACTGTCGAGTGGGCTCGACTGTAATCCTTTCATACTTCACCGCAAGCTAAGCGAGCCGGGGGTAGGCGAGCGTTGCGAGCAGTTGTTAAGAGAAATGTGGATCGTAAAAGCACGGGCTTGTCTTTAATTGTTGCTAATCTTATTCCAGTAATGAAAGGCATTTGCCGATTTCAGCACAACCATCATCTCCCTTAGGTATACAGATACAGGTTTGTCCCACTTAACTTTATTAACTTTACGTTTAAAACACCTAGTTTTGCAGCTTTGGTTGATTTGCAATGCCTGCAATAACATTTTCCCTAATCCTCATCCCCAGATCAAGTTTGTTTCAAATTTAAGCCACGCTCCTATCCGCTCCCGCAAACGGCGAAAAAACAACACACCCACAGTTTTTAAGATAATTTAGTTTTTATGGAAATTAACCCTATCTAATCACTGAATCGCATCAAGATCGTACAAGTAGAATGGCAACTATGGCGAATTAGTTAGTGTTTAAAAAATCTCAAAGCAACATTTACTGATATTATTGCTATCGATTACACTAGACAACAGCCTAATTCTAAATTTAACCAAACCGACTTTTATGGATAGATATGGGGCCCCAGTCGACGAAAAACATTTTTTTTTTCTATGACAGAGTTTTATTTTTAGAATTTTTTAAAATTTGCCTTTTTTTCGAGGCGTTTTTTAGAGATGCGTCCACTTTTGTCAGCATTGCTCGAGAACGCGAAAACCGATTTTTTAAAGCATTACTTTTCCTAAAAGCAAATGTAAGCATCTGTAACTCACTCACTCACAGTCTTAGATTTAAGCCAGTATTTTAGGAGCTATTAATTCTTGAATTAAGAAAATGTTGATTTTAGGTAATTTTTTTAGCTGTCTTTACTTTAAAATTCAAGGAAAACTCGATAACATTTCCGAATTTCGGTTTTAATTTATTTTTTTATTTTTTGCAAAGCTGCATTAATTGAGCGTCGTTTAAGATATGATTCATTAAAATCTATGTAGAAACGGCGATTTAATAAAATTGTATATCTATGCATGTTTGACTTCCTTTTAGAGCGGCATTACCTTTATTATGAAAAATTTTTGTATTTTTTTAGATATCCTAATCAAACTCACAGAAATTGAATGTGTTATTGTCTTACACCAGGGATTAAAGCCTTAACCGAAACCGTAACTTTTAAATGTCTTTATCAGTCTCCTAAACAGGTAGTAGACCACTACTTTGGCTTGCTCTCGATTGTCGACGATACAACAACAATTTTTGACGCTGAGCGCAAATATCTTATGTCCCCCTTCCCCTCTATAAAACGAAACCACAACAACACAGTAAATGCGCGTCGCGAGACGCTGGACGGCAACAACAACCACACAAATTCTCGTCGCGAACATAGAGCAATAAAAGTGTTTATTTTGCTTTAATTTATGACTTCAGTGGTGTTGTAGTGCTCATTACAAATTTCGTGCCCACTTTCTTGCAACTTCTTTTTTCATCTTCGTCTGAGTTTCTTAAAAATTTTGTAGTGACGTATCGGCGGTTACTTTTGTGCGTATTCTTGACGTCGTTACGCGTCGTACAAAAATAGACAATTGAGCAAGTGCGAGCGAGACAGCGAACCGTTGCACACGATCATATGCAAAAACACATATGTATGTGTGTATGTGCATATGTGTGTTTGTTTCCTAGGGGGGACAGTGTACATATGAAAGTGTGACTAAAGACAAAGTTTTATTTATATTAACATACATAGGTACATACATAGGTACATTACTACTACATTACCACTTAACCTACGTTCTGCCGGCGTCGCTGTTTATGCTGCTACTGCTGTTCATACCGCTGCTGTCGTCTTAGGCTGCCATTGGTCGTTGTTACCGCTGCTGTTGTTGGGGCTGCCAACCTAAACACTTGGGTTTGGTTGGGTGTCGTCGTGCATCCGCTGGTCCCACGGTCACTGGCCTTAAGGGTGCGTACTCAGCGCACGTGTCTTCGTCTCTGTACCCTCTGCCGTTCGCACCTGCGGAACGTTGCTGATCGAGGGTGTCCAATTGCATCCGCCAGTCCCACGGTGAGCTGCTGATATCGTTTGGTCAGCGCTCGTGGCTTCTTGCGCCACCTGTGTCCACGAGATTTGGTAGTTGCTTATGTTGTTGTTTTGGTTTAGCCGCTAATGTTTGTTGTTGTTGTCTCATCAGCTAAATTGTTGTTGTTGTCTGGCTGCTTATATTATATTATATTTGACCAGGTTGCCTATGTACTCATATTGTTATTGTTGTGTTAGGACTTGACATGCAGGGTGTTAACTCTTCCCCCTTTTTAAGTGCGAGCGTCCTCGGTCGTCACATAAACCCCTACCGGAGTTCTATTGTCTGGTGCGTTTTTTTCACCTGTTCTCTTCTCTCTCATTCTTCTGATGAGCTCGATGGCTAATCCTACTATTACTAGTAATAGGATGCTGAGCGAGGTGTAGCTGAGAGTTGCCTGTATAGTTTCTTTGGCTCCGAGTTTCTCCAGTGTCTTGGTGTTGTTTATGTTTAGCTCGTTGATCATTTACAGCGAGAGTACTTCGTCCAGTCTAGTTCTTTCTACTGCTAGCTGGAACAGGGGTGGTTCTGGCTCCGCGGGTTGGATCTCTTCTGTTTTGTAGCTCCTGTCGCCGATTTTCACTGTGGAGTTTCGGTATTGGATGATGTATGTTCCCCGGAGTTGCAAAGTTTTTTCGTCTAATGTGACGAAACCGTCGAATCCGTTCAGCTTTAAGGTACCTGGGAGTATCTCCTCAAAGTTCGGAATGTGTTGATTGTTGATTATGGTGCATTCTGGTTTTTGTAGGTTAAGTAGTGCGTGTAGGCAAGTGTCATTACTTAAGTCTATTAAGGGGACCGTACACCACTTTTTTTTTCAAAATTTTTGATTTTTCAAAAACATCGTTTTCGTGCACTACATTCGATTTTCAACCGAGAATATGTCGAAAAATCGATTCTCAGGAAGTGTCTATGATAGCGCAGACTTAGCGTACAAAAACTTTAAACAAGTTTTTCTCAAAACAACGGTTTTTGAGCTGGTTGACACGATTTTGGAAAAACTATCTGTCCGATTGGGCTAAAATTTTCAGGGGTTATTCAGCACACATGTGCTTATCGTCTGAACCACAACCAACATTCTACATACATTTTTAGCCCCATTTTTTACCGTTTTAGTGGTGAAAAAAGGGTAAAAAAAATTCAAACCATTACTTGTTAAACTGTAAGGGGGTGTGGTGAAGACTTAAATGCCTAATTGGTCTTGGAGAAGGAATTTAATCGATGCTGGGTTCAGAGCTCTTTCATTATCAATAACTATTGTTTTTGGAATACCGAATGCTATTAATGTTTCTTTCAGTGGAACTTTTATATCTTTTGCGGCTCTTGACTTTAAAATTTTTACTTGGGCATATTTTGAAAATTTATCGATGCTTGTTAATATAGTGTGCCTCTCAGTAATATAGATGTCGACATGGATGATTTCACCTGGGGATTGGGGAGTCGGGGTTGGCTAAATTTCAGAATTTGGAGGGTGTCTGCCATATTTAGATTCCTTGCATGTTAAGCACGACTTCGCAATTTCTTTAACTTTTTTATGTAGCTGTGGGAAGAAGTATTTTTCTAAGATTTGAGCTTTATTTTCTGAAACATTCCTATGTGCTCGTCTGTGCTCGTGGGCTATTATTTCACTTTGTTTGTTAATGTCGTTAATGTCCTCTACTTGTCTTTAAAAATTTGAATTAATTCGGTTTCTGTGTAGCTTGGTCGAGTTACTCTGTGTCTATGGTATGTTGGAAATGGTATTTCAAATCGGTAGTCGGCTTTTTCGCCGGTTAGTATAAAGAGTTGATTTTTGAAAACATTAATGGGTACTTCCATTGAAGGGATTAAATTGTGTGACGAACTTTCGTCACTCATTACTGTGGCCTCGGTACTGTTTAACTCGATAATTGGGTTTCTGGATAAAGCGTCTGCCTCTACGTTGGAGGTACCTGGTTTGTATTTTAGTTCGTAGTTGAATTCTTCTATAAATGTTTTCCAACGTTTTAATTTAGCGTTATGGTTTTTGTTGCTTAAGGCGAATGTAAGAGGTTGGTGGTCGGTAAAGATTACGACCTTGGCTCTACCGTATAGGTATGTTCTAAGCCCAAACAATTGCAAGCATCTCTTTCTCGTTTGTCGCGTGGTTTTCTTCAGTTTTTGACAGAGTGCGAGATATGAAGGTAATGGGTTTGCCCTCTTGTTCGAGAACACCTCCGATTAAGTGAAATTCTTTACTAAAGTTGGGGTACTTTACAATAACGTCTGTTGAACTGAGTGTCTGTTTGATTTTGTCGAAAGCCTCTATAGCCTGCTTATTCATGCTTATTGGGACTTTGTCTGATATTTTGGTTGAGATTCGGCCGCCTTCGCCTCTCAATAGAGTGGTGAGCGGTTTCGTTAATTTTGCGTAATCTCTTATGAACCTACGATAGTAACCTGAGAGGCCTAAAAATGATCTCAGCTCTTTGAGAGATTGGGGAATGGGGAACTTAGAAATCGCCTAAACTTTTTGTGTATTGGTTTTTACGCATTGATCTGAGATAGTGAATCCCAAAAAGTTGACTTCTTTTTTGAAAAATTCGCACTTGTCCATCTGTACTTTCATGTTTGCGATTTGTAACGTCGTGAAGACTTGTTCCAAGTGATGAGCATGTTCGTTTTCTGTTTTGCTAAAAACGATAATGTCATCAATGTAGACAGCAAATTTTTCCAACATGTTCCCTTAGAATGTCATCTAGGGCTCTTTGGAAAATTGAGGGGGAGTTCTTGAGACCGAATGGTAGTCTTGTGAATTCATATTTCCCGCCATTGACTGCGAAAGCCGTTTTTTTTTATGTCTTGTCTTTTTAACGGGATCTGATGAAAACCG
The DNA here is from genome assembly GCA_035045575.1 of Drosophila falleni. NCBI lineage: Eukaryota > Metazoa > Arthropoda > Insecta > Diptera > Drosophilidae > Drosophila > Drosophila falleni. The sequence continues at coordinate 1,405,235 of JAWNOV010000056.1, read as the reverse complement.
CTTTTTAGGTCGAGGACCGTGAAAAATTTATTGTTTCCTAGTTGGGCTTTGATTTCCCCTATTTCGGGCATGGGGTATCGATCAGGTATAATTACTAAATTGAGCTTTCTGTAGTCAATAACTAATCTATATTTCTTTTTTCCTGAAGCATCGGTTTTTTTTGGTACTACCCATACTGGTGCATTGTATGGCGATCTAGAAGGTCGTATTATTCCGTCTAAGATTTCTGCGATTTGTTTCTCTACTTCTTGCTTGAGTGCGATAGGATACGGATAGTGTTTGGTGTAAACAGGGGTGTCTGAGGATGTTCGGATCTCGCCTACTACGTTTGTAGCGTAGGTCAATTTTTGTTCTGGGTCTGCGAAAAGATTTCTAAAGGTATTCGTTAGGAGGTCTATTGTTTTCTTTTGACTATCGGACATGTGTTCGGTTCTTACTTTTATATTGTTAATTGCCTGTGCAGGCAATTGTTTGATTCGGAGTCGTTTGTCTCCATTTACTACGAGAATGTCATTTCTGACATCGATTATTACGTTAAGTTGTTTCATAGTATCATTACCCAAGATGCCATGGAACGTTTTGAGAGTGGGAAGTATGAAAAATCTAATTGGTGTGTCGTAGAGACTGAAAAGATTTAGAAAAACGTGATGGGTAATTGCTATTTTTCCGCCAATCGAATTAGCGTAGAAATCTTCTTTGTTTACTTTCGGGTTTTCTACTAATGAAGGCTGTACGTAGTTTTGGTTGGATCCGGTGTCAATGAGGAAGTTTAATATCTTGCCGTCCCTCGTTCTACATTGAAAATAAGGCAACGAGAAACGATTTGTCCGATTTGTTCATATAGTTTATGTTTCTTGTTCAGATTGATGAATCCACTTCCATTGGTTGTGGAGGCGGTTGTGGCTTAGGAGCCGATGGTCTTGGTGGTGCGTTAAAAAATTGCTGCGGTTGTTGATACGTTTGTCTTGAAGCGAAATTGGGTGGTTGCGAAAAGACAGCGGGTTTTGGAGTGTAATATAAATTTGGGTTAAAATTGTTCCTATTGACGATTTGAGAAGTGTTAGATCGGAATGGGTATTGGTTAATGAATCTTTGAGCCTGTTGGTTGTTCCTTGGTGGTAGCAAAGGAGGCTTGATGGGATTAACGGCGTTCCTATTAGATTGCTTTTCGATTAGTCGGCACAAGTGAAGGGCATGTTTTAGATCAGTTGGTTCTTTGATAGCTAACAATCTAGGCAAATCTCTATTAAGGCCTCTTATGAAAGTATCCAGTGCTTTGTCCCTGTAGATCTTTGTAAGGGCTCTCAACGTCTCTGGCGATGAATCGTGATTGTTAATCTGATTCAGAATTAAAGACAGATGATAGTACACCGTCTGATAAAATTCGTCGATCGATTTGCCGCGTTGACTGAGCGTATTCAACTGATATTCTAGTGTCTTAAGATCTCTGCGGTCTGCAAAATGATCTGTAAGACGCTGCGCGATTGCTTTCCAATTTAATGGGGTGTTATATGCCTCTAGTACGGCATCAGCTTCCCCTACTATCTTACTGCGTACTACCAGTAAAATCCCATTATGTTTTTGGGTACATTGGTGGCCGGAGTAAACTTCAAATACTCTGTCCACTCTTTTGCGCCATGAGGTGAATTCAGCTTTGTTACCGGAAAAATCTTTTAAAATTCTTACTACATCTGGCAGTCTATCTAACTCACTAATTTTTCCTACATGCTCTCGTGCCATAGTCTGGTCGGTCATCGTGTAAGCGTTTGCGTTCGAATGTAGTAATTCGTCGCCCATTTCCTGTAGTATTTTCCTAAGATATCTTTCAACGGTGTTTTCAATAGATGTCGATAAAAGAGGATTACACGACGTACTTGGTTGTTCGTGGGTTTTAGTATTAGTGTCCGGCATGTTTAATTTAGAGAATGCTTCGCCTAGCTCGGTAATAGCTTGCGAAAAATCTGGGAGTGAATTCTCGGAGGAGGAAATGATGATGATTTTTTCAACAAAAACAAAAGAAAATTATGTAATTTATCAATGAAGTGGGTTTGCTATAGTTTTTTTCTATTTGAACCAAATTTCGGTCCCTTATTTATAATTTAAGTGTTTCTCTTATATAAATTTTATATATAAATTTTAATTGTTTCTTAAATTTAACTTCTTGTGTGTTTTATTGTTTGTTGTTTTTTTTCAAAAATTTTTTCAATTCTGCTTTGAAGATACGCTTACAATAGTAGTTTCAGCATTGGTGATTCCCGCGACGGTGGCTCGGATTTATCCCTTTCGTCTATCCCACGGTGGAGTCTAGTTACTCAAGATCCTGCAGCACACACACAACTCACGGTACCCTACGGACGGACATTATAGGGTATCAGCAATCAAGTTTTTTTTCAGAAGCGTGAAAAAAGCAATTCATTATATTGAAACGATCCTTCTCGTTCGCGCTGTAGCTGTTTTGCAGGCACTTTTGACGAATCGCTAGATTGTTCAATAATTGTCGCGTTCACGTTTGTGGCTGGTCGTGCAGGCACTTTTTGCGAACAGTAGCTACTTTGTAGGCACTCTATTTTTCGCCGCGTGAACTTTTTAAGTTGCTTTTATAACACGGTCCCTGCTCGGGCGCCAAAAAGGAAATTGTGTTATTTCTTTTTAAAAAAAATACATCAGTATTTATTGGTGGTTTGATTAGAACTAAAACAATTATGTCTTATAATTATCCACTTAACCTACGTTCTGCCGGCGTCGCTGTTTATGCTGCTGCTGCTGTTCATACCGCTGCTGTCGTCTTAGGCTGCCATTGGTCGTTGTTACCGCTGCTGTTGTTGGGGCTGCGTACCTAAACACTTGGGTTTGGTTGGGTGTCGTCTTGCATCCGCTGATCCCACGGTCACTGGCCTTAAGGGTGCGAACTCAGCGCACGTGTCTTCGTCTCTGGGTGTCCAATTGCATCCGCCAGTCCCACGGTGAGCTGCTGATATCGTTTGGTCAGCGCTCGTGGCTTCTTGCGCCACCTGTGTCCACGAGATTTGGTAGTTGCTTATGTTGTTGTTTTGGTTTAGCCGCTAATGTTTGTTGTTGTTGTCTCATCAGCTAAATTGTTGTTGTTGTCTGGCTGCTTATATTATATTATATTTGACCAGGTTGCCTATGTACTCATATTGTTATTGTTGTGTTAGGACTTGACATGCAGGGTGTTAACTCTTCCCCCTTTTTAAGTGCGAGCGTCCTCGGTCGTCACATAAACCCCTACCGGAGTTCTATTGTCTGGTGCGTTTTTTTCACCTGTTCTCTTCTCTCTCATTCTTCTGATGAGCTCGATGGCTAATCCTACTATTACTAGTAATAGGATGCTGAGCGAGGTGTAGCTGAGAGTTGCCTGTATAGTTTCTTTGGCTCCGAGTTTCTCCAGTGTCTTGGTGTTGTTTATGTTTAGCTCGTTGATCATTTACAGCGAGAGTACTTCGTCCAGTCTAGTTCTTTCTACTGCTAGCTGGAACAGGGGTGGTTCTGGCTCCGCGGGTTGGATCTCTTCTGTTTTGTAGCTCCTGTCGCCGATTTTCACTGTGGAGTTTCGGTATTGGATGATGTATGTTCCCCGGAGTTGCAAAGTTTTTTCGTCTAATGTGACGAAACCGTCGAATCCGTTCAGCTTTAAGGTACCTGGGAGTATCTCCTCAAAGTTCGGAATGTGTTGATTGTTGATTATGGTGCATTCTGGTTTTTGTAGGTTAAGTAGTGCGTGTAGGCAAGTGTCATTACTTAAGTCTATTAAGGGGACCGTACACCACTTTTTTTTTCAAAATTTTTGATTTTTCAAAAACATCGTTTTCGTGCACTACATTCGATTTTCAACCGAGAATATGTCGAAAAATCGATTCTCAGGAAGTGTCTCTGATAGCGCAGACTTAGCGTACAAAAACTTTAAACAAGTTTTTCTCAAAACAACGTTTTTTGAGCTGGTTGACACGATTTTGGAAAGACTATCTGTCCGATTGGGCTAAAATTTTCAGTGGTTATTCTCACACATGTGCTTATCGTCTGAACCACAACCAACATTCTACATACATTTTTAGCCCCATTTTTTAAAGTTTTAGTGGTGAAAAAGGGTAAAAAAAATTCAAACCGCCGCCATTTACTCATTTTATTTTCAACTTCATTTTTTGTGGTTCATGCCATAGCCACTGACATATATTTTAAGAAATTCTTTGGAATTTTTGTTTCAGAATTTTTGAAGCAGAGATATCGTGTCAACCAGTTTTTTTCGGACAGTCACTTCAACCGCCATTTTGTCGCCATGAAGGGCAGAATAAATAAAAAAATATTTTTTACTTAATCCTCAATATGTGTGTTAGCATGTGTAAAAAAAGCCTAGTGTTTCGATACATTTTACTATGAAAAAATAAATGTTGGAAAATCATGCAAAAGTGGTGTACGCTTTCCTAAAATTATCTCTATTACATGTTGTCCTGTCATTATGATTTTCACAATTTTCTTTTATGGCATATAGCTCGTTCTTACATTCTAGTAAATTTTCGTATTTTATGTCGTTAATAATTTGGGCTTTCTTTACGGCTTCAACTTTAAGTGTTCTGCATTTATCTAAGCTAATGGTTGGGAGTCTAATTATGTAAATTAAGTCTTTACCGTTTGTGGCAATTATTACTTCTGAGAATTCTAAAAGTTCTTCTATGTTAAAAAATTAATTGTTTTCTTTCTGAAAAATTTGTTCTACAATGTCGGTTTCAATTGCTAAGAAAATAAATGAATTTACAGTATGTTACTTGGCCCATGTAATTGCATGTAAGATATTGGTTAATTCTTCTTTTACTAATTGTATTTTGTATTTAAGAATATTTGCGTTTTGGTTAACAATTTCATCTTACTTTTAGTATTGCGTTAGTTACGTTTGTCAATTGATTAATTTTTTCATTTATTATGCGGTTTATGACAACTTGTTTATTATTATTCTCTAGTTGATCATTTATTTTATTAATTATAGCTTCATGATCGTGCTAGTCCGGAGTTCCTGCCAACCATTTCCACGACGTACCTAAGGCTTCAATTGCTCTTTTGTTTTTATTTGGGGGTTTGAGTCTTTTTAAGTCATTTTTGACTTGCGACAGCTCAAAGGAGAGGTATGGGTATAATGGGTGACATGGGTTAAGTGATTGAAGTGAATTTTCCAATGATGAATAGATAATTGCATATTTCTCTAAATCAAAAATGTGGATTATTTTAAAGGTACCGTCTTGTTTAGCTGCTAGTCCAGTGTCGATTGAAATGACTTGTGAGTTTGAGTAGTCGAGGACTGTCGTTATCCCCAAGCATGTTGGTAAAATAATCCTGTAAATTAAGTTCTAATATTAATTTTGTGTACTATTTTCCCGGACTGTGTTTTAATGGTTGAGTTTGTATTTTCTGCTACTTTTTCCTTTCTGTACTTGGGTGTCAGTTTTGAACCCAATCTTTTGACGATTTTGACGAAAATTACCTCCCCTTGCTCGTAATTTTTAATCTCGTTCTTGTCTTTGTTGTGGTATTTTAAGTCAGCTTTTTGTTTTCCTGTGAGTTTGTCCACTATTTTTTTCCTATTCTCTTCTGCTTTATCCAGGTCGTTACAGGCTGCCATACCGAAGAATATGTCTCTTGGTTTTTTTCCGATTACAGTGTGAATGCACGAGTTATATTCTTGAACTGCTTTGAAAAGGACATCGGTAAAATTCATGTCACTATTGTCTTTTCTGAGGCATGCCATAATTTCTGATTGGGTGGAGTGAAACCTTTCTATCTAGCCATTACTAGTTAAACTGTAAGGGGGTGTGGTGAAGATTTGAATGCCTTATTGGTCTTGGAGAAGGAATTTAATCGATGCTGGGTTCAGAGCTCTTTCATTATCAATAACTATTGTTTTTGGAATACCGAATGCTATTAATGTTTCTTTCAGTGGAACTTTTATATCTTTTGCGGCTCTTGACTTTAAAATTTTTACTTGGGCATATTTTGAAAATTTATCGATGCTTGTTAATATAGTGTGCCCCTCAGTAATATAGATGTCGACATGGATGATTTCACCTGGGGATTGGGGAATCGGGATTGGCTGATTTTCAGAATTTGGAGGGTGTCTGTCATATTTAGATTCCTTGCATGTTAAGCACGACTTCGCAATTCCTTTAACTTTTTTATGTAGCTGTGGGAAGAAGTATTTTTCTAAGATTTGAGCTTTATTTTCTGAAGCATTCCTATGTGCTCGTCTGTGCTCGTGGGCTATTATTTCACTTTGTTTGTTAATGTCGTTAATGTCCTCTACTTGTCTTTAAAATTTTTAATTAATTCGGTGTCTGTGTAGCTTGGTCGAGTTACTCTGTGTCTATGGTATGTTGGAAATGGCATTTCAAATCGGTAGTCGGCTTTTTCGCCGGTTAGTATAAAGAGTTGATTTTTGAAAACATTAATGGGTACTTCCATTGAAGGGATTAAATTGTGTGACGAACTTTCGTCACTCATTACTGTGGCCTCGGTACTGTTTAACTCGATAATTGGGTTTCTGGATAAAGCGTCTGCCTCTACGTTGGAGGTACCTGGTTTGTATTTTAGTTCGTAGTTGAATTCTTCTATAAATGTTTTCCAACGTTTTAATTTAGCGTTATGGTTTTTGTTGCTTAAGGCGAATGTAAGAGGTTGGTGGTCGGTAAAGATTACGACCTTGGCTCTACCGTATAGGTATGTTCTAAGCCCAAACAATTGCAAGCATCTCTTTCTCGTTTGTCGCGTGGTTTTCTTCTGTTTTTGACAGAGTGCGAGATATGAAGGTAATGGGTTTGCCCTCTTGTTCGAGAACACCTCCGATTAAGTGAAATTCTTTACTAAAGTTGGGGTACTTTACAATAACGTCTGTTGAACTGAGTGTCTGTTTGATTTTGTCGAAAGCCTCTATAGCCTGCTTATTCATGCTTATTGGGACTTTGTCTGATATTTTGGTTGAGATTCGGCCGCCTTCGCCTCTCAATAGAGTGGTGAGCGGTTTCGTTAATTTTGCGTAATCTCTTATGAACCTACGATAGTAACCTGAGAGGCCTAAAAATGATCTCAGCTCTTTGAGAGATTGGGGAATGGGGAACTTAGAAATCGCCTAAACTTTTTGTGTATTGGTTTTTACGCATTGATCTGAGATAGTGAATCCCAAAAAGTTGACTTCTTTTTTGAAAAATTCGCACTTGTCCATCTGTACTTTCATGTTTGCGATTTGTAACGTCGTGAAGACTTGTTCCAAGTGATGAGCATGTTCGTTTTCTGTTTTGCTAAAAACGATAATGTCATCAATGTAGACAGCAAATTTTTCCAACATGTTCCCTTAGAATGTCATCTAGGGCTCTTTGGAAAATTGAGGGGGAGTTCTTGAGACCGAATGGTAGTCTTGTGAATTCATATTTCCCGCCATTGACTGCGAAAGCCGTTTTTTTTATGTCTTGTCTTTTTAACGGGATCTGATGAAAACCGCTTTTTAGGTCGAGGACCGTGAAAAATTTATTGTTTCCTAGTTGGGCTTTGATTTCCCCTATTTCGGGCATGGGGTATCGATCAGGTATAATTACTAAATTGAGCTTTCTGTAGTCAATAACTAATCTATATTTCTTTTTTCCTGAAGCATCGGTTTTTTTTTTTTTGGTACTACCCATACTGGTGCATTGTATGGCGATCTAGAAGGTCGTATTATTCCGTCGTCTAACATTTCTGCGATTTGTTTCTCTACTTCTTGCTTGAGTGCAATAGGATACGGATAGTGTTTGGTGTAAACAGGGGTGTCTGAGGATGTTCGGATCTCGCCTACTACGTTTGTAGCGTAGGTCAATTTTTGTTCTGGGTCTGCGAAAAGATTTCTAAAGGTATTCGTTAGGAGGTCTATTGTTTTCTTTTGACTATCGGACATGTGTTCGGTTCTTACTTTTATATTGTTAATTGCCTGTGCAGGCAATTGTTTGATTCGGAGTCGTTTGTCTCCATTTACGACGAGAATGTCATTTCTGACATCGATTATTACGTTAAGTTGTTTCATAGTATCATTACCCAAGATGCCATGGAACGTTTTGAGAGTGGGAAGTATGAAAAATCTAATTGGTGTGTCGTAGAGACTGAAAAGATTTAGAAAAACGTGATGGGTAATTGCTATTTTTCCGCCAATCGAATTAGCGTAGAAATCTTCTTTGTTTACTTTCGGGTTTTCTACTAATGAAGGCTGTATGTAGTTTTGGTTGGATCCGGTGTCAATGAGGAAGTTTAATATCTTGCCGTCCCTCGTTCTACATTGAAAATAAGGCAACGAGGAACGATTTAGACTAAAGAATTGAGTTTAGCCATGTCTGTTGTCTCGGTTGGAATGTCGTTGTTCTGGAAGTTTTAGATTTCATATGGCATCTCGGGAATGCCATGTTCTTCCATTTCTGTAAAGTAGTTTTGTTCGTACATGTAGTGTGCATAGGCGTCGGTGTAAGCGTTTGCATATGCCTCATATGCATAAGCACCAGCTTCGCCTTCAGCTTGATAGTCCGTGAGCTGCCCTAATGTTTCTCCCGTATTAATGTGGAATTGTCTCTGGAATTTGTTTGGAATTTGATCTGCCCTTGAAGATAAGGGTCTTTTCCCCGCGAACTGGTTATTGTCCGGTCTGTTCATATAGCTTATGTTTCTTGTTCGGATAGATGAATCCACTTCCGTTGGTTGTGGAGGCGGTTGTGGCTTAGGAGCCGATGGTCTTGGTGGTGCGTTAAAAAATTGCTGCGGTTGTTGATACGTTTGCTTGGAGCGAAATTGGGTGGTTGCGAAAAGACAGCGGGTTTTGGAGTGTAATAAAAATTTGGGTTCTATTTTGTTCCTATTGACGGCTTGAGAAGTGTTAGATCGGAATGGGTATTGGTTAATGAATCTTTGAGCCTGTTGGTTGTTCCTTGGTGGTAGCAAAGGAGGCTTGATGGGATTAACGGCGTTCCTATTAGATTGCTTTTCGATTAGTCGGCACAAGTGAAGGGCATGTTTTAGATCAGTTGGTTCTTTGATAGCTAACAATCTAGGCAAATCTCTATTAAGGCCTCTTATGAAAGTATCCAGGGCTTTGTCCCTGTAGATCTTTGTAAGGGCTCTCAACGTCTCTGGCGATGAATCGTGATTGTTAATCTGATTCAGAATTAAAGACAGATGATAGTACACCGTCTGATAAAATTCGTCGATCGATTTGCCGCGTTGATTGAGCGTATACAACTGATATTCTAGTGTCTTAAGATCTCTGCGGTCTGCAAAATGATCTGTAAGACACTGCGCGATTGCTTTCCAATTTAATGGGGTGTTATATGCCTCTAGTTCGGCATCAGCTTCCCCTACTATCTTACTGCGTACTACCAGTAAAATCCCATAATGTTTTGGGGTACCTTGGTGGCCGAAGTAAACTTCAAATACTCTGTCAGGTGAATTCAGCTTTGTTACCGGAAAAATCTTTTAAAATTCTTACTACATCTGGCAGTCTATCTAACTCACTAATTTTTCCTACATGCTCTCGTGCCATAGTCTGGTCGGTCATCGTGTAAGCGTTTGCGTTCGAATGTAGTAATTCGTCGCCCATTTCCTGTAGTATTTTCCTAAGATATCTTTCAACGGTGTTTTCAATAGATGTTGATAAAAGAGGATTACACGACGTACTTGGTTGTTCGTTGGTTTTAGTATTAGTGTCCGGCATGTTTAATTTAGAGAATGCTTCGCCTAGCTCGGTAATAGCTTGAGACAAATCTGGGGGTGAATTCTCGGAGAAGGAAATGATGATGATTTTTTCAACAAAAACAAAAGAAAATTATGTAATTTATCAATGAAGTGGGTTTGCTATAGTTTTTTTCTATTTGAACCAAATTTTTTTCGGTCCCTTATTTATATTTTAATTGTTTCTCTTGTTTATATTTTAATTGTTTCTTAAATTTAAATTCTTGTGTGTTTTCTTGTTTGTTGTTTGTTTACAAAAATTTTTTCAATTCTGCTTAGAAGATACGCTTACAATAGTAGTTTCAGCATTGGTGATTCCCGCGACGGTGGCTCGGATTTATCCCTTTCGTCTATCCCACGGTGGAGTCTAGTTACTCAAGATCCTGCAGCACACACACAACTCACGGTACCCTACGGACGGACATTATAGGGTATCAGCAATCAAGTTTTTTTTCAGAACCGTGAAAAAAGCAATTCATTATATTGAAACGATCCTTCTCGTTCGCGCTGTAGCTGTTTTGCAGGCACTTTTGACGAATCGCTAGATTGTTCAATAATTGTCGCGTTCACGTTTGTGGCTGGTCGTGCAGGCACTTTTTGCGAACAGTAGCTACTTTGTAGGCACTCTATTTTTCGACGCGTGAACTTTTTAAGTTGCTTTTATAACACGGTCCCTGCTCGGGCGCCAATAAGGAAATTGTGTTATTTCTTTTTAAAAAAAATACATCAGTATTTATTGGTGGTTTGATTAGAACTAAAACAATTATGTCTTATAATTATCCACTTAACCTACGTTCTGCCGGCGTCGCTGTTTATGCTGCTACTGCTGTTCATACCGCTGCTGTCGTCTTAGGCTGCCATTGGTCGTTGTTACCGCTGCTGTTGTTGGGGCTGCCAACCTAAACACTTGGGTTTGGTTGGGTGTCGTCGTGCATCCGCTGGTCCCACGGTCACTGGCCTTAAGGGTGCGTACTCAGCGCACGTGTCTTCGTCTCTGTACCCTCTGCCGTTCGCACCTGCGGAACGTTGCTGATCGAGGGTGTCCAATTGCATCCGCCAGTCCCACGGTGAGCTGCTGATATCGTTTGGTCAGCGCTCGTGGCTTCTTGCGCAACCTGTGTCCGCGTGATTTGGTAGTTGCTTAAGGTGTTGTTTTGGTTTAGCCGCTAATGTTTGTTGTTGTTGTCTCATCAGCTAAATTGTTGTTGTTGTCTGGCTGCTTATATTATATTATATTTGACCAGGTTGCCTATGTACTCATATTGTTGTTGTTGTGTTGGGACTTTGACATGCAGGGTGTTAAGTAACGTGCAACTTTGCTTTTGTTACTCCAGTTAAATCGGTGCTGGCTGTGAAAAGTGAATAAATAATTGTGTTTGTGTTTGTACATGTGTACAACAAAAATTTTAATTTTTGTAAAGATTTTTTTATTTTTTTGTAAACCGAACCCGTATTTCATAACCGAAAATTACCAAATACCGGTAGCCGTTACAAAATCGATATTAAAAGACTTTGCGTAACCTTTAACCGAAAGCCTTAATGCGAGAATAACCGAAACCGTAACCTGAACCGATATTCGTTTCGATTTTAATTCCTGTCTTACACATTATGACCAAAGTTGGTTCAAATCGGTAAACTATATCATACCGCTGCCATAGGAACAATCGGTCCATAATCAAGTTTTAGTATGAAAAACTTTTTTGTTTTTTGAGATATTTTAACTAAACTGACAGAATATGCACTTAAGATAGTCATTTGAACTATAAAATATTTTGCTATATATATATAGCTTAGTTAATTACCAATTGTTTATTATGTTTACCGTTAAAATCTATGCTAACACGGCTTACTTAATAGCATATAAACAATGAATCAAGGTTTTCGCAAAGGTTGATTTTCGACTGATCCGTCCTATGGCAGCTATATGTTATAGTGGTCCGATTCAAACCAAATTTGGACAGGTTGTATAAGACGATACGAGATTCTTAAGTTGTTTCTAAATTTGGTACAGATACCTCAAAAATAAAAAAGTTTTTCATATTTAAGGTTGCTTATCGAGCGTTCGTATCGATCGTTCCTATAGCAGCTATATGATATAGAGCTCCGACTTCAACCAAATTCGGTAAGGATGTAAAGGGCAATTTAAAATACCCAATTCAAGAGTTTGATTAAGTTAATAAAGTTTTTCATGCTAAAACTTGATTTTAGTTCGATCGGTCCTATGACGACAGATATGATAGATGTAAAGGACAACATAGAATACGCAATTTGTGAGCTTGGTTAAAATATATAAGAAAGTAAATAAGTTTTTCATACTAAAGGTGGATTTTCGACCGATCGTTCCTATATCAGTTATATTGAATAGTGATCCGATTTGAACCAAATTTGGTAGGGATATAAAACATATTACCAGATGTACAACCTGTGCGATTGGTTAATATATTCCAAGAAATATCATAACTTTTCATACTTTGGATGGATTTTCGACCGATCGTTCCAATGGCAGCTATATGATATAGTGGTTCGATTTGTGTGTAATATTAACACATTCAAATTCTGAGAGTTTGGTTAGGATATCTCAAAAAATAAAAAAAATAATATATTGAAGGTCATGCCGCTCTTTAAAGAAGTCATAAAAATCAAGACAAACATGCATAGATATAAAATTATTTTGTCGCCGTTTTTCCATAGATTTTAACGAATCATATCTTAAACGAAACTTAATTAATTCAGCTTTGCAAAAAAAACAAGTGGGCGGTTACCGTCGAGCACGCTCGACAGTAGGGTACCCTGAGCCCAGGTACTCTTCAATAAAAGTTTATTTTCGACCAATTGTTCCTATTACAGCTATATGATATATGAAGCCGATTTGAACCAAATCTGGTCAGAATGTACAAAACCAACATTAATGCATATTTTCTCATACTTTTTTATACTAAAACTTCTATACTACTACTATAGTAACCCGATTTTAACCAAATTTGGTCAGGATGTATATTACCAGCTCCGATACATAATCTATCAGTTTGGTTCTGATATCTCAACAAACTCAAAACTTTTTCATACTAAATCTTCATTTTCGATGTATCGTTCCTATGGCAGCTATATGATATAGTTAACCGATTTTAACCAAATTTGGTCAGAATGTATAACGCCAGCTCCGATACATTTTCCATCAGTTTGGTTCTGATATCTCAACAAACAAAGAACTTTTTCATACTAAAACTTCATTTTCGATGTATGGTTCCTATGGCAGCTATATGATATTGTGGTCCGATCAAAAAATAAAAACAAACTTGATTTGCGTATGGTATCCAGGAACCTACATACCAAGTTTAAAGTCTCTAGCTTTTATAGTTTCTGAGATCGACGCGCTCAAACAGACGGACACACAGACGGACATGGCTCAATCGACGCGGCTGTTGATCCTGATCAAGAATATATATACTTTTTGGGGTCTGTCACGCCTCCTTCTGCCTGTTACATACATCCTGCCAAACGCATTATGCCCTTTTTGCCCATTTTTAATGGGCTCAGGGTATAAAAATTAAAACCGAAGTTCACAACTTTTTCCAGTTTTCCTTGAATTTAAACCAAAAAATAAGCTAAAAACTCAAAAATTAATAGCTCCAAAACTATTGGCTTAAATCTTAGACTGTGTATGGATGAATTACAGATATATTCATTTGCTTTTAGGAAAAGTAAAGCTTTGAAAAATCGACTTTCGCGTAATGCTGACAAAAGTAGGCGCATCTCTACAAATCGACTCGAAAAAAAGGTAAATTTAAAAGAATTCTAAAAAAAACAATGTTTTTTGTCGTTTGGGGCCCCATATTTATCCAAAAAAGTCGCTTTGGTTAGATTCAAAAGAAACTAGTGGGCGGTTACAGTCGAGCACGCTCGACAGTTGAATACCCTGTGCCCATGAACTCTGTATTGAAAGTTGATTTTCGATCGATTGCTCCCTTGGCAGCTATATGATATTTTAGACAGATTCTAACCAAATTCGGTCAGGATGTATAATACCAGTCCAGATGCATATTCTATCAGTTTGGTTCTGATATCTAAACAAACCTAAAACTTCTTCATACTAAAACTTCGTTTTCGATGTACCTTTCCTATGGCAGCTATCTGATATAGTTAACCGATTTTAACCAAATTTGGTCAGGATGTATATTAGCAGCCCAGATACATATTCTATCAGTTTGGTTCTGATATCTCAACAATCAAAAAACTTTTTCATACTAAAACTTCATTTTTGATCTATCGTTCCTATGGCAGCTATATGATATAGTGGACCGATCCAAAAATAAAAACAAACTTGATCTGCCTATGGTATCGAGGAACCTACACACCAAGTTCGAAGTCTCTAGCTTTTATAGTTTCTGAGATCGACGCGTTCAAACATCCGGACGGACGGACGGACGGACAGACAGACAGACGTCATTAGCGCGAACTGCTGTTCGCCGTGATAATTTAGTTCTAAGCTGTATTATTTTTAGTTTTTCATGAGTATCTCAGATCGAATAGTTGGATTTTCTCTTTTTATTTCATATATTCACCTTCCTAGTGCACCTCTGCTTTTTCAATTTGTTATTTCGCAGGCGCTTCTCAGTTTACTTGGTTGGAAAAATAGTCATATATTGCCTGAAAAGTGTAATTTTTTTTTTGTCATGGGAATGAAGTTAGATTTGTCCACAGTAGGTAAGAAAATCGATTCAGTGTCATTACTTAAGATTTTTATAGACAAGCAATTTTTTTCTTACTTTGTTTTAATTTTCTTCCGTTTCTTCTTTTAGCATCGATTAGTTATCTGATTTAGACCAAATTTGGTCATGATCTTACCGTTTGGGCTTCACAAAGATCGATCAGTCAGGAAAATAATTTGTATATATATAATTATTTCTATCTCTGTGTATGGCAGAATGTATGTAACAGGCAAAGAGGTGTGGCCAAACCCATAAAGTATTTAGGACGTTCTTTGTCAAGCGAAACAAGCCTCTGCACTCTCTGATTCAATATGGCGTATATTTTTTATAATATCAGTAAGATTTACTTGAATTTTTAACAATGAAAAATTAACAATGACAGATCCAAAATGGCAAACTTTTTTCATAAAATTAATTAGATTTACTTGAAATCACTACTCGGGGGTTTATCGGGCCACTAATTTCGAACCTAAAGTCAGATTTTAAAAATTCAAAGTGGCAGATCCAATATGACGGACTTTTTATACCCTGAGCCAATTGAAAATGGGAAAGATAGGGTATAATGTGCTTGACAGAATGTATGTAACAGGCAGAAAGGGGCCTGGTCGACCCCCAAAAGTATATATATCAGGATCAACAGCCGAGTCGATTGAGCCATGTCTGTCTGTCCGTGCGTCCGTCCGTCTGATTAAACGCGTTCATTTCAGAGACCATAAGAGCTGAGGACTTCAAACTTGGTATGTTCCTGAATACCATAGAAAGATCAAGGTTGCTTTTATTTTTGGATTGGACCACTATATCATATAGCTGATATAGAAACGATACATCGAAATTGAATTTTAAGTATGGAAAAGTTGTTTGGTGAGATATCAGAAACAAACTGGTAGAATATGCATCTGGGTTGGTATAATATACCCTGCCCAAATTTGTTAAAAATCGGTGCACTATATCGTACAGCTGCAAATGAGACGCTCAATCAAAAAAAAGGTCTTAGTACGAAATTTTCTTTTTTCTTGAGATATATTAACCAAACTGATAGAAAATACATTTAACTTGGTTTTGTCTACCCTGGCCGAAGTTCGTTCAAATCGGCTTACTATATCATAAGGAGACATAGGACCGATCGGTAGAAAATAAGGTTTTTTTTTGAAGTTTTTTTTTTTGCTTTTTAAGACATCCTAACCAAACTCATAGAATATGCATAAATGTTGGTTTTGTTTATTCTGAGCAGATTTGGTTTTAATCAGTTCCATATTTTATATAGCTGCCATAGGAGCAATTTTTCGAAAATCTACTTTTATAAAAGAAAAGCTGGGCTCAGGGTATCCTACTGTCAAGTGTGCCCGACTGTAGCCGCACCTCACCTCAAGCGAAAGGAGCCAGGGGTAGGCGGGCGAAGAGAGCACGTGGCGGAGCCTCCTTGTTTTTTGATAAAATTGGTCAGAGATATCACGCATTGGAAAGCTCTCTGCGGCTTAAGGGGTTGAGACTGTCTTTATGTAGCGAAATAATAAATTCAACGTAGCAAGACATTTTAATTATTTAGCGTGTCATTTATAACAATTTTAATATCAAAATTCGTTCGTAAAACAGAACTAAACTGTACCACTATCGTTATCTCGTCTCTAGTATTGTTTTTAGTTGTTGTCGCTTGCTTTCTGACATCAATGAATAACAAAGAAAAGAAGACTAAAGGTTTTTTGATACTTAGACTGTATATATTTAATGATAACACGATAGTCATGTCACAGTCATCTGACCCCATCTTGCAACGCGATCACAAATTATTTTGTCTTAGCGCCCAGATACTTCTGAAAATGTGATTTGTTGCAATTGTAGAAGGGGGGAATGGATGATTCTTTAAATGCTTCAATAGATGAAGCATTGTCGAAACCTCTAGATGATAAAGAAAATCAGACTAAAAATATCTGTTTATGGAGAGAATATAAGCTGATGAATGGTCTGAAAGAAAAGTTTTTTTCCCCTTCCAGAAGACGATCCGTTCAAAGTATTGATGTAAATCCAAATTTGTGATTGAGTTGAATATTGAAATAGAAAATCGTCCCAAAAATTATCGAGTTGTCGAGTTGTTACCAAAAAAAAACAGCGTAGCGTGTATATAAAGAGGATAAATAAAAAAGGTTATTTTGGTTATGGAAACTTCATAGATTTCTTTACACATAAACTAGTTGAGTATTAAGAATTAATTTTTATTGCTAAATTCATGATAAATTGCCCTCTATTTGCAATTGTATTTTATTATTTTTTTTAACAGACCAGTGTAGCCAAGTCAGCTCTTTTCCGTCAGATCTGACATTTTTTGAATGACAATGCTGGAAAAATTGTGATATAGCGGGTGACGGGGATTCTAGCTTTATTAAAAGTTGCAAAATGTCAAATTATCAAAGCATATCATCACTTTTAACACTAGGCAACAAACTTTCACTTTTTTCTTCTGAATTTAACCAAACCGACTTTTTTGGAAAGATATGGGGCCCCAACCGACTAAAAACATTATTTTTTTTCTATGGCAGAGTTTTTTTTAGAATTGTTTTAAATTTGTCTTTTTTCGAGGAGGTACACCCACTTTTGTCACCATAACTTAAGAATGGCAAAACCGATTTGATAAAGCTTTACGTTTCCTAAAAGCTAATAAATATATCTGTAATTCATCCATACACAGTCTAAGATTTAAGCCATCATCAAGAATATATGTACTTTGAGGGATCTGTTATGCCTTCTTCTGCCTGTAACATGCATTCTGCCAAATGCATTATACTCTTTTTGCGAAGTTTTAATGGTTTTCTTTTTTTTACAACAATGTATATGTATATGGGCATTGCCACAGCCCGGTTCGCTCGCTAAAATGTGACAACAACATAAAAATTAACACGATCGACCATTCCGATTAAAAGATTAGCAAAAATATGCAATGACGTTGCTTAACGAATATAAAAGTTGGTTTGAGTTAAAATTAAAACTCTTTAAAATATGCCGTTTTGCATACAGCTTTTTTTTAATATCATTTGTCATATGGTCATTAAAATATTGTAAGTTCATTTTTCAGGAAATTAACGTGACGTGACGTGACGTGACGTTTTTAGTAATTAAGTAACTTTTACAATACATCAGAATTAAAGTGTTTTTTTTTATGTTGGAAATAGTATTTCGTCACATAATCGTTATAATACATACTCTTTTTTTTTTTAAGTAAGTTATTTAGAAAACGGCCAATATATATAGAAAACATAATTTATGCAAATCAACATTCGATAATTTTATTTAAGTAAGTTAACTTATGTGTAAATTGTTAAAATAAGTATCTTAAATTCGTATGGGAATTTCTGAAAAATTTTACAATATGTGAGTTATTGATCAGTTTTAAGTTTTTGGTCGAGGTGGACCTTTTTGTGGAAATGTCCAAATGTACTTATGTTAAACGGGTGCGTGTCATAACGAACGGTGTGGAGGTTATGACGCTAATTTTTGTGTCAAAATTGTGTCATAGTACCCTCAACTTTATAAAACTTGTAAAGTGCACCAAGAATCAACGAGAGTACCGTTAATAAAAGTACCGTTTATTATGTTATCTATCAAAAGCATTTTACATGTTTTCGGCACAGTGATCCTCTTAAATTATCCTTAAAAACTTACTTTGGGTGCTACAAAAATTTGGAGCAACGGTCATTTCATTCTCTACAGCTCTGCCCATATTGCAGAAAAATAGTTTAAAATCATTTAAAAGTGTATTAATAAAGTAAGAATTCATTATTATTTATTCTCAAAATGTACTTGGGTAAGGTTGTAGTCAAAAATTTTTTGTCTAAAAATTGCGCGGACACAGCAAAGGTACCCTTTCGACTACAGTTATTTTTTTAACAGTTTTGTATTGAGGGCTAATTTTGAAAAGCTTAACATAAATGTTTTTTGTACTAAAGGGCAATACAGATTGGAAGCGAAACGACAGTACAAAATTTGAGCGCGTAAATGCACTTATAGTGTAATAAAGCCCGCAAAAAAGTGACTTAAGGGCCTACGGGCGATATAACAGTTTTAAAAGCGACATTTCGCCCGAGGGTCTTATCTTCAAAAATAAGCGTCATAGCGCCCACTGGCGTTAGTAGTTGCCTTTTACACCCCTCGTGCTGCTTTCGTCACTAGCGCTGTCTACCGGTCAGATTGAATGCGCATGGTTCTGAACAGGCTTCCAGAAATAATACGGCCGAATATTTTATTTAAAATGGTTTGCAGAAATGCAATTTTTAATACTCTGTACTGAAAATGTACATTGGTCTATTGGGTTTGTTGAATGCGAAACAGCAGACGATGGCATGGCAAACCCATAAAATATTATACACGTATTCTTAATCACCTCAATTTCAGGGCCTTTAAATCAAGCCTTCCACGGCACTCTTAAGCACAACTTTACCAGAACCTGCTACATACCTGTTCTGACCAACCCTGCAATGAAACGAAAATAATTTGAGTGGCATACAGCGTGCACTCAATTAACAGAGTCGATAGTCATGGCTGTTCACATAGATCTCAAAGACTATGGAATCATTGTCCAAAATTGAAAGTTCAATTTAATACCTTTTATCTCTACGTCAACGATTAAAACACAATTTTTAAATTATTAGCAATGTTTCTATTATCCATTTTTTTTTTTAATTTATGTACATTACCGGCATACATGAAATTATATATGAAAACACATAATGCACGATTGGAATGGTATTGTATGATTCCACAAATTGCTAAATGTATCACATACAGCAATTGTTGTTTTTGTTTTTTTAATTATAAGAATTGTTTGTTTTACGTATGTATTTTTGTTTATAGAATAAGTATGAATGTATATATGTACATTTGAGAATAGTTATGTCCTCGAACTACTTGCATATCCATTTTCAATTTCACATTATACAAATAATACAAATTCTCCCTTCTTATATGCAAATATAAATATCTAATTTAAGCTAATAGGTATTCGGTGTTTTAATATATTTAAAGTCTTATTTATGTATACCTATATACGATTATGTGTGTATGTATATGCCTATCGCTGCTGGTAGACTCAAGTGGGAAGCAACTTGTTGCGAAAGGTTATGGCTCGCATAAATAATCTCGGAACAAGTGAAGATGAGCTATCCACTTTTCTTCATTTTTGTTTAGTAGGTAAAATATTTTTCCTACATTTTTAAATAGGTATTAAAAATATTAAATTAAAATTAAGTTAATAAATATTTCCATTTACTTTTTTATGTTACAAAAGCGTGGCCCTTTTTTTCTTGGTGTTTTCTCAGGCTAAGAATGTGCTGGATAGAGGTAGGGCCAAAGAGTAGAACACATATGACATAATAGAAGTGTTTGAACTCCTAAAAACTTTTATAGTTTAAAATAGCATTATAATATTCTCAATAGATTATCATCGACTTGGTGTTGCTGGTGAAGCAGATGGTATGCCGATGACGCTAGCATTAACAGTGCAATGACTAACACCTGTCCCAGGTGTACTTACTACTATGCCTATAGTATGATCGGTTTCCTTTTTTGTTGTTATTGGTGACCGACTTAATGGATCCACAGCTATCATATGTTGTACTGCCATATTCATTGTAGGCGGCGGTGGTCCTGGCACCTTTCCGATTCCGATTGTAGGTAATTGTGTTTGTGATGGTTGCGTAGGCGATGAAGCAATAATACTTACACCTGCAGGTGGCTGCATTCGAAGATGTGAAGCAGGTAGACCCAAGGGACCTGCCGATGGTGGAGGTATGGGACTCGGTTCTTTACCTCTCAAATGAGCTGCGGACTGTGCAGCATAGATGCTTAGAACCTTCTGACGTTCTTCAGCTTCATGACGAAATGCAGCCTCCATTATAGGGTTATAACGCAAGATAGGTGCATAGGGATCACGGTAAGGATCAATGCCCCACGCTGGCGGGCCAGACGGGGGAAAATGTGTTAGTGGCCCTCCGACTCCTATTGTAGGGGGCATCATGTTGCGTGGAAGATGAGCTGCCGATGATGGTAACACGTGTGAAGGTCCATGACGTCCCGTAACCATGAAATTAGCATGATGATGCGCTGCTGCTACGGCTGCATTTGCCTGTGCCGCGACCAGCGATGAGGGATGATAACGCGGGTCCCCAACACCACCTGCCGCCGATACGCGCATAAGCATTACCTCTTGTTCCTCTTTTGTTCTTGGATGTTCTTCTTTAATACGAATTTCGGTATTATGTTCACCAATGCTACGATGAGGTGATCGATCCCGTGGTGTTGATGCTACAACCGCTGCCTGTTTATTATTCTCGTTGATGCGTTGTTGCTGCAATAATCTTTCACGTTCAATCTCACGGCGTTCTATTTCACGTCGCTCACGTTCTTTACGTTCTCGTTCTCTTTCCCGTTCTTGTTGCTCACGCTTTAATTTTTCTTCTTTTTCTTTTCGTTCACGTTCTTCACGTTCTCGTCTCTGACGGTCACGTTCCCTCTGTTCTCGTTCTCGAATCTCACGTTCACGTTCTCGTTCTTCTGCTTCTCGACGGGCATTCTCTAGAGCAGGATCGGACTTGATAGCCCAACCACTTGGTCCAGTCGCACCTGTGGGATGGTACGTCACAGATCGTGGAATAGAACTTGTTCTGGAAAATAAGTTATAAAAATTGATTTTAAAGTTTTGATAGATTTATTTACGTTCAAATATATATGTTAACATGTCATATTAATTTTTGATCAGATATGCAGCTAGATGGTTTTTGGCAGCGATTTACGTCTCAAATTCCAACACCAAAACTCCTTACGAAAACATCAAAATATATCTGCCAACAATCCTGTAGAACCTCGTGCAGGCTGATTAGCAGCTTAAAAATTCAAGCAATAATATCAAATGAAAACAAATAAATTATTTGAAACTATTAATTTATACATTTAATCTCATGTGATAATCAGGGGTGCCACAAAAAACGAAACCAACCGAAAATCTCCCAAAAATGTAGTTTTGGAAAATTTTCGGTTTATTCCAAAAATGTATGGAGTTCTGGGAAATTCTCGGTTGGTTTTGCCTTCACCTCGCTTCGCTCGCGGTGCTACAGTCGAGCATACTCGATTGTCGGGGACCCCGTAATTGCTTTGGGAAAAGCTTAAGTGGTCAAAATTAGAAAACTTATGATTACTCGATTGTAGGTACCATGGGTCCAAACACTTAAATGCTGTTTGGCACGCCACAGATTTAATGACCTCGCAGAGTGCTATATTACATTTTCGACAAATTGTTCCAATGCCAGCTATGATAAAGTAAACTGATTTGAACTACATTCATTCAGGTTATATAGGACGAACCCAAATTCCGGTTTGGTTAATGTATCTTAAAAAGCAAAAAGTTTTTCATACAAAAACTTAATTTTCGACCGATGGGTTTTATGGTAGCAATATGATATAGTGGTCCAATTTGAACAAAATTTGATCAAGATTTAGTAGACCAACCCAAATGCAAACGCACTCAATTTGGTTAAGATTCTTAAAGATTTGATTTTTCTCAAGCGATATGTGTGTTTTCAAGATTTGTTTAGAGCACCTGTTATGTCAACTATTTTTCAGAAAAATAGGACAAAACGACTAGAGAAAATAGGGAAAAAGGCTAAATAATTAAAAAATAGGACAACATTTTTTTAATTTAATTTAACACTTTGAGTTAAATTAAAGTTTATTTAAACCGACGTTCAAAAAGCTCAACAAACAAAAACAGTTTTCATACCATACCATTTGTTTAATTTAATTTAACACTTTGAGGGCAATTTCGATCATTTTCCCGTCAACCTTTTCTTCTCAATCATATGCAGCCATGGCTCCAATTAGTTTAAGGTATTTGTCAGGAAATTGATAAGGATGGCAACAAGATTTGTGCTTACGCAATCCGAATCTTCAGAAGATAAACAAACGAGCGTGGCCGATTTCTCAATCAAAACCTACATACCAAGTTTGGTGTCTCTAGCTCTTATAGTCTCTAAGATCTCGGTGTTCACACAGACGTCAGGACAGACGGATTTACGGACATTGCTATATCGACTTAGTTATTGATGCTGATCAAATATTTGTATACTTTATAGGAAAGATAAAATTTGTTCGATTTTTGGTCTATATTATAATTATAATCTTCGACTAAAATACACTTCTATCAAAGCTTATCGATATGTCTACTGAAATTGATCATATTTTAGTTTGTCAATGAATTAGACGCATCCAACATTTAAATTTTATTTTGTTCGTCACAAAATTGGATATCAAAAATTTTGCTTTTGTTACTAGACTTTTACCTCGTGTAAAATTTTTTTTGTGGGATTTATAATGTCTGTCTGTCTGTCTGTCTGTCTGTCTGTCTGTCTGTCTGTCTGTCTGTATGGTATGTCTGTCTGTATGTATGGTATGTAGGTTCCTCTATACTGCAGGCAAATCAAGTTTGTTTCAAAATTCGGCCACGCCCCCTATATCGCCCACAAATCGGAAAAAAAATTTCATATCTAAATTATAACAACAATTTAAAAGCCGGTGACACCAAGTTTGGTCTGTGGATTCCTTTATATTGCAGGCAGTTTAAGTTTGTTTCTATTTTGAATCGCACCACTATATCATATAGCGCCCATAGGAACAATCGGTCGAAGATCAAGTTTTAGTATGAAAAACTTTTTTGTTTCTTAAGATAGAGAAAGCAAACTTATATAATATGCATTAAAGTTAGTTTTGTACATCCTTACTAGAGGTCTGCATGAGTCCACTCAAAGCATACGTAAAATTGAATGTATTCGAATGAATTCAGCTGATTGAGTACGAAGCACACAGTGAATTGAATGTGTATGAGTGGCACACCACACTGTGACTCATAACTAACGGTATTCAACGAAATGAGCGAGAATAAATAACTGCGTAAAACGGAATGAAGCCGAAGACATTCGAATGTATTCGAGTTGTGACATAGACTTTGTGTGTATTTATTTCATTCATTTAACAAAATAATGTTTTTGCACTCGAATATAAACTAAATAGATATATAAATATAGGCATAAATTTAATACATATATAAATATAGGCTTACATATGTACATATTATTATACTATAATTCTGTACGCTTTGTCTTCTACGATTTAATGAAAAATCTGTCTCGCATTCGAATATATTCAAAACCAAGCCTCTAATTTTTACGCGTACTCACTCATTCAATTCATTGCTTTTCGTTTGAGTTGAATGAGACATTGTACGACGCTAGCGTACTCACTCACTCAAATAAATTTTGCGTCGCATTCGAATTCACTCAACTCAATTTACGCATTGTCCATTCGAACGTCGATTCTCTGCCATTCATGCAGATGTCTAATCCTTACCAAAGTTGGTTTAAATCGGTCCACTATATCATATAGCTGTCATAGGACCGATCCGGCGAAAATCAAGTCTAAGTATGAAAAACTATTTTGTTTTATGAGATATCGTAACTAAACGTATAGAATATATATAAAACTTAGATTTATATATTCTGTCCAAAGTTGGTTCAAATCGGACCACTATAACATATAGCTGTCATAGGACCGATCGGGCGAAAATCGAGTCTTAGTATGAAAAACTTTTTTGTTTTATGAGATATCGTGACCAAACTTATAGAACAGGTATTAAGTTACTCTTTTATATCCAAAGTTGGTTTAAATCGGTCCACTATATCATATAGCTGTCTTAGGACCGATAGGGCGAAAATCAAGCCTTAGTATGAAAAACTTTTTTGTTTTATGAGCTATCGTAACCAAACGTATAGAATATACATAAAACTTGGTTTTATATATTCTGTCGAAAGTTGGTTCAAATCGGACCACTATAACATATAGCTGTGATAGGACCGATCGGGCGAAAATCAAGTCTTAGTGTGCAAATTTTTTATGTTTCATGAGACATCGTAATCAACCTGATAGAATATGCATTTAGGTTAACTTAATTTTTTTTTAATTTTTTTTCATTATAAGTTTTTTCCATAGTAAGTAAGGGGTCTCCGACTGTAAAGAATGCTCGACTGTAGCACCGCGAGCGAAGCGAGGTGAAGGCAAAACCAACCGAAAATTTCCCAAAACTCCATACATTTTCGGAAGAAATAACTCTTATTTATAATAAACTGAGAGATCCGCTCCCTGTTCGCTACGCTCGCAGAATTGAAGCGTGAAAAAGAGAAGAGCTTCATATACATATTTCTCTTGAATAAACTTTTTTAACAAAAATAAATAACTGTACTATTTCAATAATTCAGACACTTGTTAATTCGTACAACCTGATAATTCGGACACTTAATTTTTACCTATAAAATATTCTGTATCCCGGGCACCACACAAATCTGTTAAGTCTGAAATCCGATTACATTATCGCTTTTGTATATAAGAAAAGAATAAAAGTAGCAAAAATATGTGCATGAAAAGGCATTTCAACTGCAGATTCTGTCATTCAAGAGAGCATAGGGTCATTATTTCCAGGAACTAAAAATAATAATAACACTAGGCAACAGACCAAAAGTTACAAGAACCAAACCAACGGAAAACATTTTTTTTTTTGGTGAGATTTTTTTTTAGAATTTTTCAAAAATCTGCTTTTTTTCATTACTTTTTTTCAGAGGTGCACCCACATTTGTCATCATTACTCGAGAATGCCAAAACCAATTTATCACTTACTTTATCTGAAAGCTAGTGAATATATCTATATTTCACTTATACACAGTCTTAGATTTAAACCAGTAGTTTAAGAGATATCACTTTTTAAATTAAGAAAATAATAATTTTTTTGTAGCCTTTTTTTTAAGCTTTTTTTTACTTTAAAATTCGAGGAAAAGTCGAAAACAAATTTACAATAACAAATTCAAATTCTGTGAGTTTGGTTGGGATATCTCAAAAAACACAAAAGCACATACTAAAGGTCATGCCACTCCACAACAAAGTCAAAAAAGTCGACAAAAACATGCCTAGACACAAAATTATATTATATCGCCGTCTCTCTATGGATTTTAATGAATCATATCATATCATAAGTAACAAAACTATGTGCAAATGAAGACTTTTAGACCGCAGTTTATTTAAAACCGACGTTCAAAAAGCTCAACAAACAAAAACAGTTTTCATACCATAAGTTAATTTCCATCCGGTTGCTCCAATGGAAGCTATATGATATAGTTACCCGATGTTGATCAAATTTGGTCAGGGTTTAACAGGCAGTCTCAAATACACGATCTGTGAGTTTGTTTTATTTTGACCAAACTGTAAAGTATCGAAAAATTTAAAACAGATGTTTATAAAAATAATTTAAGAAATAAAAAAAAATCTTGTTCGGACTGGGTTTGAATTCGCGAACCCATACCAGTGAGTCTACGACACCATCCGCTGCACTACCCAAGTACTAATACAGCTGGCTGACCAAACAGCAGCTGTTTACAACAGCTTTAGCATCATTTAAACAAATTTTATGTTGCAGCCCTTTGAGATTTTGTTCGAGATTACCAAAAAAAAAAAAAAAAAACAATGATAAAGCAACATAACAAACAACAACAAAAATGCAAAATGTTGCAATATATTGTTTTTGATTTAAAAAAATAATAATTAAAAAAAATTTTAAAAAAATGCAATTAAAACATGAAAATAAAACCTTGCATGGTCGGGGATTCAAACTGAGGACCTCTTGCGCCTAAGTCCGTACACCATCCTCTGCACCACCTAGGTACTAAGCTCGATGGCTGATAAAACGCTGCTATATGTAAATCAAAATAAACGCGAACTTTGACCTTGAATTTAACGCACTTGTAGTGCGAATGTGTCAAAACGCTGTCTTAAACGCTGATGAATTTGTCATATCTGTTGGGTTAAAATTTCAAACTTGTATCCTGAGCCGTTTGGCCTGTACAATGCGCTGTCAATTGGACAAATAACTTTATATATATAGATGAACCCGCCGACTGACTGCTATGTGTAAATTAAAATAAACACGAAAGTTTTTTGTTTATTAAAATATCTTCACCAAACTGATAGAATATGCATTAATGTTGGTTTTGTACATTCTGACCAGATTTGGTTAAAATCGGCTTCATTTACCATATAGCTGACATAGGAACAATTGGTCGAAAATAAACTTGTATTGAAGAGTACCTGGGCTCAGGGTATCCCCTCGGTCATGAGATAAGAGGCTGTAATGGGCAAAATTTTAATAATTGGAGCTAACGGGGCCGTTGGCCCCATTTG
Source organism: Drosophila falleni (assembly GCA_035045575.1). NCBI lineage: Eukaryota > Metazoa > Arthropoda > Insecta > Diptera > Drosophilidae > Drosophila > Drosophila falleni. Next base: position 1,378,527 of record JAWNOV010000056.1, on the reverse strand, counting down.
GTAAAATTCTTATTATCAAAAATATGCGTTGATTGATACCTTGATCCGCCAAATCCGACAACTAGTTCAAAAGATAATTTAACTTGAAATCTTTGGCGGACCTTTCAAAATGAGATTAAAAAAATTGTTTGTTTGTCTGTTTGTATCAAAACGCTAAAAAAGCTTAGATGTAATGGTGGGATTTATTCCTTAACGAAAGTCTAGAAATGTTTGTTCAACGATTTTTTTAAAAAACCGCTCGTTTAGCATGGACATCCCGTTAAAATTGAACAGCAACAATTCTGAGTTTTTTGGTATATGAGGCATAAATTTTAACTGAGGGGCTTGGAAGATATTACCTGTTAACTGAATATATTCATTTTACTATCGATTGAAAATCACGTTTTAGTACGAACAACTTTTTATTAACTTGGTTTTAAATATCCAGACCAAAGTTGGTTTAAATAGGACCACTATATCATATAGCTGTCATATGACCGATCGCGTCAAAATAAGGTTTTAGTATGAAAAACTTTATTGTTTTATGAGATATTTTAACCAAATTGATAGAATTGGCATTTAAGCTAGTTTTATACATCCAAGTCTTAGTATGAAGCATTTCTTTTCATAGTAAGTACGGAGTCTCCGACAGTAGAGAATGCTCGACTGTAGCAACGAGAGCGAAGAGAGCAGGAGTTGAAGCTCCCTAGTCTTCCTTACAATCAAAGAAAAATTTCTTTTTTAATATGAAAGAAATTCAACAACTAAATTTATATATTTTACTATCTGCCTGTATTAATGATAAAGTTACAATGTCAAAAGCAAAAGCAATTGCAAACATTTTTGATATCCCAAAAAAAAAACCAGGTAAAAGTCTAGTCCAAAGGCAATTTCTAGCCCCAAAAATTTCTAATATGCAATTTTGTGATGAACAAAATTTATTTTAATAAAACAACTTTAAATAAAAATATAAATTAATAAAAAAAAAAAAGGGAAATTGGCACTATCGGCACTGCGCAAAAAGTAATTTTTATGAACACAGAAGCTCTCTTCCTTTTGCGCACAGTGCACAATGCAATTTTTTTTTAATGTGTTTTAGTGTTATTTAGCTTATTGTTTGGCGATTTATGACATTTCATTATCTGGTATTGTGATATTCTATGTTATATATTCATTTTAAATTCGGTTACAATCAGGTCACTTTCTTATTTAGCTGCCATAAGAGTGTTCGGTCGTAAAACTAGGTTTAGTTTGAAAACTTGTTTTTTGTATCTCAACCAAACTCACAAAAACATCAACATTAAGCATAGGAAATAAACTCGGTTTTTTGTCATATGGGGCTCCATATGCATAAAAAAGTGTGTGGTCTCAATTGCTTATTTTCTGTTGTCTAGTGTTTTTGGTGTAGCACACAGACACTGGAGAATATATTTTTAAGATTAGATATCTTTTTATATGTTCCATAAATAAATGATTCGAATTGAACGATTTTTAGCATTTGTTTGTTGATTGGAGATGAATTCTCTGCTTTTTACATTGAAACTTAGTTAATACATGGTTGTAAAAATAATAAAAAATTTTGTGTGTTGTCCAAAGTTACTTACCTCCATGCATCTAAATGTCCACCCAATGAAATTTCGCGTCCAAAATGTGTCAGGCCGCCAAAACCAAATGATCCCACATACCTGCCAAATGGGGAAACTGATGTCCCTGTCAGAGTTTGTTTCATATTAACATAAATGGCTTCGTGGAACAACTTTTGCTTATTAACTTACCGATATGACTAGGTGGTGCTCCAATAAAACTTGCAGCGAGAGGTGAAGTTTCAAAGGGCAATCTCCCGTACGTTGCTGCTGAAGACAATTCCCCGGACCGATGTAGCAAATGCGGTGAAGTTGTATTTATAGTAATCGCCGAAGAGGATTTCATGCCAATTACTGATGATGATCCGCTTGCCGCTACCACGTTTCCATTAGAAAGTGAAGTAGTGGCGTTGTTTGCGGGTATGCCACCGGCACTAGACGCAGATCCACTGGCGCTGTTGACTCCGTTGCCAGTTGATCCAGACGATCCAGAAATGGTATTAATACCGCAACTACTATGACTTGTACCCACAATTGACGCAGAACAAACTGATTTTTCAGAACTTTGCTTGTTTTGGTGATAGTAAATTTCCCACGCAATACGAACATGCATTGCATTCCAACGACCAGTTTTCTAATCAAATAAAAAGAGACAAATAATAAATGAAAATTTTTATATTAAACTCAAGTTTGTTCGTCACAAAATTGGATATCAGATATTTTGGGGCTGGAAAATGCTTTCGTCACTAGACTCTTACCTCGTGTAGAGGTTTTTCTTTTGGATATCATAAATTTTTGCAATTGCTTTTGACATTGGAAATTTTTCATTGTTTAATTTTTTCTTCATATTTAAAAAAAAATATTTTTTTTTAATTATAAAGAAAAGTAGGGGGCTCTGCCCCCTGCTCGCTTCTTTTGAGTTGCTACTCTACTGTCGGAGGCCCCGTACTTACTATGAAAAAAAAGTATCTCATACTAAGACTTGGACTTTGCACGATAGGTCCTATAACAGTTATATGATATTGTGTTTCGATTAGAACCAACTTTGTTCAGGATCTATAAGTCTAACTTAAATGCATATTCTATTAGTTTTGTTACGATATCTCGTAAAAAAAAGTTTTTTATACTAAGACTTGATTTTCGCCCGATCGGTCCTATGACAGCTATATAATATAGTGGTCAGGTTGTATAATATCTTTTATAAACTAAAACTTCATTTTCAATGTGTCGTTCCTATGGCAGCTATATGATATAGTGGTCCGATCCAAAATAAAAACAAACCTACTTACCAAGTCTGAACTCTCTAGCTCTTATTGTCTCTGAAATCGACGCGTTCAAAAGACGGAAAAACAAACGGACTTGGCTCAATCGACTCGGCTGTTGATCCTGAGCAATAATATATCTGGCCTTTTCTGCCGATTTTAACCGATTTAAGAAAAAAATTAATTTTTCACGTTGAATTTGTGCCAAACATTTTAAAATAATATTTTATTACTTTATTAGACTTAAATTCACTAACTCAAAGAAAGTTCAATGCTAAAAATACTTCCAGATTGAAATAAGAATAGGCAAAACAGTTTCACTTCCGACAAGTCTTTCGAAAGTGAAATCCGGAACAGGCCTGTATATACTTTACATACATTCTGCCAAATACATTATACCCTTTTTTTGCCAATTTTCAATGGGTATAAAAATAAATAACGAAAATTGAATTACAACTGAACCAAATAATTAAATAAAAAGCAACATATTTGCATATTTGAAAAAACTGTACAAAATTTGTGAGATATAAATTTAAAAAATTATTTCAAATCGAAACGAAGTTGTTAAAATTTCAAATTTGTAGCTTAAAAAACATCAATCTGAGATAATCAGGCCTGTTCCGAATTCCGAAAACAAGTGGAATTGACGCAAATCGAGCTGATGCCTGTTCCGAACTCCGCAAATCGACAAAAACTGTTGTTTTCAAAACATGTGCTGTTGAGCGATCGGAATCAAATTTATATGCTACAAAAAGCATTAAAATAATTTCCTACATCAATAAACTGAAAAATCAAATAACCTTGAACATTTTTAGAATCGCTAAACATCACTACTTCAACTGTTTAAAGTTGAAGTATATTTTTAAGGAATTTTTTATAAACATATATAAAATATTGCATACAAAACAAAATCGAGCGGCAATGACTAAGCCGAGCTGTTTTGAATTCCACTTTACATTTTATTATAGATACTAACTCTCGCAATCGAAAGCTGCTAGACTTACTTCAATTGATAAATAAAATTCAAACAACGAAATTTAAGTCTAATTCAGTTTTAAAGTGCTATATTTAACATGAAATATCTAAAATTAATATTCAATAATGGTTTGAAATAATTCTAAAATCTGTCACTCTCTGAGCAAGACCCATGTTTTCGATTTAGTCATGCTCTCGGTCTTGAGTTTTTTACAGAGCAAACACACAATTGGATCTTGACATGACAACTCGATCAGGAACAAATTTTCGGGCTCTCATGAAATAAGGGTCTACAGATGAGCAAAGCGTAAAAAGGGGAAACAAAATGGGTCTTTAATAATCTTATTTTTAATTTTTTTAATTAAAAATTGAATTTAAAATACTCGTTTAAGTGTAGGAATTTGTTTGCACCATCTATGGTATATTAGACTCCATTCACAGCTAACTGACAGCGCGAAGAATATCCCTTCAACTCACGGGAATCAATTTATTAACAAGAATTGGGGTCAGGGACTATTTTTGTGCAAGTCTTTCAGCCTTTTTTATATAGTATATGGCGTTTCGACTAAAATTTCAATGAGACTTTCCTGTTATACACTAAAGACCCTATTTTGGTTTGAGCCCAGAAAATCAGTCTCTGAAAAACCCGACCGAAATTAAAGCGAATCTAGTGCTCATTTCTTGAGCATTTTCCTTATTGACAGAAAACACAATAGAGTGTGTTTTCTCTCAACCTTTTTGGGATCTGTCCGAATGAAACAGACGGTTTGAAAGTGTTGACCTTTTTTGCAAACTGTGGTCGGAATTGAAATCAGCAAATGGTAAAGCGTTCGTTTTCGTTTCGTTTTTACTTTTTAAAAACGTATGGGGTTTGGAACAGACCTGATTATATAAAAAGTTTTTATTGAAAACAGAATAAGCATTACAAATAAAAACATATTTCAAGCAATAGTTATAGGAAGTCTTCAGAACAAACGATTTTTAATAGTTTATGAAACTAACAGTATGTGTGACTGCAGGGTTTTTTTTTTATCTGGCATACTAACACTTTTGTTAACTCACGTGGTCCATGAGATAAGGGGGTGTTAGTGATAGGGTGAAAATTTATATGATTGCAGATAATGCGGCCGTTGGAGACTTTTCGTAATGTTTTTAGACCCCGTACTTAAAAAAAGTACAGGGGTCTATTGGGTTTGTTTTACAGAATATGTGCGTAACAGGTAGAAGGAGGCGTGGCAGACCCTATAAAGTATATATATTCTTGATCAGCATTAATAGTCGAGTCGATATAGCAATGTACGTCTGTCTGTCTGTCCGTCTGTCTGTCTGTATGAACACCTAGATCTCGGAGACTTTAAGAGCTAGAGACACCAAACTTGGTATGTAGGTTCAGCCACGCCCCCTTAACCGCCTGCAAATCGACATTGAAAATTTCATATCCAAATTATAAGAGCATTTTGAAAGCCAGAAACTCCAGACTTTGCACAGATGAAGATATAATTGTCCATTCTGATCGCACAGTAAATAGCGAAGATATATAAATAATAAATTTTGCTGTTAAATTCGTTGATGGCGCGTTGGCAGTAATTAAAACTTGAATATCTTAATAAAACAAAAAATTTATATTAACATATTATATAACAGATTGGCGTCTATTCAGACGTGAGCTTCGGTGGCGCAGTGTACTGAGTCGCGGAGTCGGACAGTGCTCGTGGGTTCGAGTCCTGCCGTGGGCGAAAGATTTTTAATTTATTTATGTTCGAATTCAATTTCATTTTATATTAAAACAAGCTCAGTGCTTATTTAAAATGTAATATTAACATTAAATGTTAAAATATAAATTATTTCTTTTACTTTTTAATTGAGCACTAAAACAAGCAATATGGCCATTTAGGAGGATAAAGACATAAGTGCGAGAGTGGCTCAACACGTTGAGCCTTTGTCTTTTGAAAATTTTTGCAATTTTGTCGCGGGTTCGATTCCCGGCGGGAACAACTTTTTTTCCAGCTGATTTTAAGCTATTTTTTTTTATTTTTTACAATTTAATGAAATTGTTTTTTATGAATGTTATACTGACATTTAATTTTGAATACATGTTTAATCATTTCATTTAAATAATTTTTTATTGGTATTTATATAAACTTTAAGTTAAAATTCTATGTTAAATTCAAAATTAAAAATTTACTGTGTAAATTTGAGCGGCGAAAAATTTAATATATTAGAGTTTATGGTAATCTTAAATATTATTTAGTTTTTAGAAGTGACTGATTTTGGATAGTAAGTACGGGGTCTCCGACAGTCGAGTATGCTTGACTGTAGCACCGGCCGACTAGTTTATATTAAAAATACGTGTCGATACCTACATCACCCAAATCCAGAAACAAGATGTATCAAAGCGCTTAAAAAAAACTTAGATTTTATAAAGGGGATTCATTCCTCTTCGAAAATCTAGTAATGTTTGTTATACTAGTTTAGCGGGAAAACGATAAATCCGGCTTTAATTAAAACCCAAACGATAGAAGCTACAGATATGCCCTATATATTGTTAGAAAGGTAGTTTTTAGGACTTAAAGGCGTACCTTTAAACTTCTTAACTTAAGTACTCAGGTAACATTTTACAAGTGAATTGAATTTTTAAGCTTACATTTTTGCGTTTTATGGCAAAATGGCGCTAACAGTTGTTGTTAAAATGCAATATATTGTGTGCTCTGCGCAAAAAGTAATTTTTATGTACAAAGAAACTCACCTTTTTTGCGCACAATTCAGAATTCCAATTTTCGTGTTTATTTAATTTATTTAAATTTTTTATGTTTATTTAACATTTTAATATTTTTTACTTAATTTTTTTCGTCACAAAATTGGATATCAGACATTTTGGGGCTTGAAAATGCTTTCATCACTAGAGTTTTACCTCGTGTAGAGGATTGTATTGTGTGATTTAATATCGTTTTTCACAAAAATGAAAGAGAGAAAAAATGCGATAGCATTGAAGACGATTTCTACGTTTAATACTGTACATGTCCGGTAGCGCTACGGTAAAGCAAATCCCTATGCGCCGCGCATAGGCCGTGTAGACCACTTCAATAAACCCAGCCGTAAGTCAATAAATTCATCCGAATCCATCGGAATTGCAAATAAGAAATGAGCATAATAATATAAAACCTGAATAAAACCTATGTGACAATTTTAAATGTGGACATTGACTATATCAAGTATGTTTACAAATTCAGCCCCGCCCACGTCCCAAATTAAAAAATCGAATATCAAGAGCAATTGTAAAGCTTAAGCCTTGAGAGTTGCCTCATATGATAGGGGGACAAGTACCATAGCGCTTAATTTTATTTCGTTCGTCTCAAAACATATATCAGAAATTTTGGGTTAGAAGAGATTTTTTTTATAAAGATATCAGAAATTTTTCTGTTTCATACGCTCCTGATTGTTATTTCACCTATAAATGTCAGCATTGCCCCAAAAGCTTTCAGGAAACACTGGCAAAAAATTTTAACTTTTTGGCTATTACAACAACCAACCCCACCTTTTTTTTTATATGGTATTTTTGATAGTAATTAAAATTTTTTTTAAAAATTACCGATTCGAATAATTACCAAACGGTAATATAAGCTAAAATCATTTATATACTTTATACTTTTCGATCGGTATATAGATACTATTAGATTGGTATATAGATAACTCGATCTGATCGGACAGTCGTTTAGCTGTTCACTGCCGCTCAACTAAATAGGTTCACGACTTACATTAAATTAAAACCTCTTCACAAATATTTGATATCCAATTCTAATATTTAATTTAAGATATAAATGATATAAGAACTATAACTATAATTATAAATAATATAAAGTTGTTTGTCCAACTGACTGAGCATTGTACAGGCCAAACGGCTTGACATGCGACCTTGAAACTTGAAACATATTAACTAATTTTTTAATTTTAGGATATTTTACATTTTGGTCAAAATCGGGTTACTATGTCATATAACTACAATAGGAACACTCGGGTTCAGCATGGGTACCTTTTTTGTTTTTCAAGTTTTCTCAACCAAACTCACAGATTGTGTTTTTTCTACCATATTTCACACCCTGACCAACTTTATTCAAATTCGGATGACTATATCATATAGTTGTATAATCAAGCTCAAATTAACTTTTAATATGAAAAACTATTTTGTTTCTTAAGACATGTCAACCAAACTCACAAATTGTCATATCATTAAGCTGTCATAGGTACAATCAAGCTCAAATTAACCTTTAGTATAAAAAACTTTTTTATTTCTTAAGACATGACAACCAAACCAAACCAAACAAATTGTGTATTTGAAACTGTCTGTTACACCCTGACCAAATTTGGTGAACATTGGGTAATTGTATCATATGGCTGCCATTGAAACAATTGGATGGCAATTAACTCTAAGTATGAAAATTATTTTTGTTTTTTGAGCTATCTCAACCAAACTCACAGAATATGTCTGTTTTAATATATGTTACACCCTGTTCAAATATCTTCTAAGTCGGATGACTATATAATATAGTTGCCATATGAACGTCGGTTTAAAATTAACCTTTAATATAAAAAACTTTTTTAATTTTAGCCATCTCTTAACCAAATTACAGATTCGCTTTTGCAAGCCAAATATTGAAGTTTTCTGCCAAATCTTGCCGTTTCTTTTTACGAACACGACAAAAAAATTACTAATTCTTTTCAAAAACTGATAACTGATAAAATTTGCATCGTACGAAAGGTAATAAACGTAGTAGTCTAATTTGTATAAGAAGGTATCATGTCATTTAGCAGGTACTAATTACTGATCTATCAGAAGTAAAAAATAATAATAAACTGATAAAAAAACGTGCCCAATAAACCCAATGTTAAAAATAACGACCCTTTGCTCTTAAATTGCAGAAGCTATATTGTTACTTATATTATTTTCTTACCTACAAACCGTAATGTGATTGGATTTTAAAATAAACAAATTTGTGTGGTGCACGGGTTACAGAATATATTATAGATAAAAAATGAGTGCCCGAATTTTTAGGTTGTTAAAATTAACAAGTGTCCAAATTTTGAAATAGTACAGTAATTTCGTTTTGCGTTAAAGAAGTTTGTTTAAAAAAAATATAAGTGCTCCTCTTTTTCACGCTTCAATTCCGGGAGCGAAGCTAGCCGTGGGTTGGTGAGCGAAGCGAGCAGGAGCCGGAGCCCCCTAGTATTATATAAACTTGTTTCTACTTCTTCCTCAATTCTGCGAGAGAAGCGAGACGGGTGATGTTGAGCAAAGCGAGCAGCGAGCGGAGCCTATAGTTACAAATTAAAAGTTCGGCTGAACTGGTTCTATTTATAATTAGAATTATAATGCTGATATAATTTATTGATTAAATTGAATATCGTTCGTCGCATAATTGGATCAAATATTTTGAAGCATCTAGACTTTCGTCCCTTTTATTAAAGTGCAATCATTTAAAATTGCCTCTTCCACTTCCACTTTTTTCTCGTGAATCTTCCACTTACACCTTTTTTTTAATAAACCTGGCGATTTAGCAAAATAAATTATATTTTTTACAGCTAAATTAAAGTAAAATGAACCGCATAACACCATTAACAATCTATGAAAAAGGTTAAGTAAAAAGATTTGTCGGCTTAAAACATAATTTCCGTAAAATCTCTCATACAAAATAGATTCAATCCAAATTGGTTACTAGGTATTCTATTAATACCTTAAAGAAAGGCAATATCATGAAAGTAGGTGTTCAATACGCTACAGCATCAGTAGAAGAAGACCTTTCATTGGAACTGCATCAAACTTATCACGTTTGGTTTTCCAAATCAGGGAAAATGCGGTGTTAATGCCAATGGGGCGACAGAAAACGCATTATTTGAAGTGCCAAACGTCGGATGAGATTGAAAAAAAAAAAAAATTATCTTCGAGTTTTCCAAAGAGAAAACACTTAATCTGGAGGGTTCTGACGAGTTAAAATAATACTTCCAAGACGTACAAAAGAAATAATGTGTTTTAGTCGCCACCACACTTGAAAATGTGGTAGATTTGTGTCTAAAGGCATATTATATTTACTATGGAAATTGTAAGCTGAATTTGGTTTTATCACAAATAAACGGAAATGTGACCAAACCCGTACTAAAAAAGAGCATTTCCCAACTTTCCGAATTATTTGGCCGGTTTCTTGGACATTTTACCATGATAACGCCCTCATTCAGTCTGCAAAGCTGGTAATACAGTTGACTGAACTCCAAAATGTGAGATTGCTTGAGTTATAATCGTACTTGATTGACCCGAATATTCCCAGCGTTACCGTATAGTAAAAAGCAATAGGCATATACTAAAACTTCATTTTTAGACAACATATTAACATTAGATTAACTTTAATATGGTATTCTAAGAGTAATTTGTTGTCTCTAACTAATAAAAAGTTGATTGATTGAGTAGTAAGCTGATCGAAAAATGCGAACAAACTAATTTTAGTACTGAACACTATGAAATTCCCGCATCATTTAATAGGTAAAAGAGTAATTTTTTTTAAAATATAAAAAGATTCGGGAAAAAAATCTTTTTCTCGGTAAATTTACGCTTTTTATTTTCGTGCTACCATATGGTAACGCTGGAAAGTACAGGGTACATGTTTTTGCCATACATTTTTTCGCGTTTTGGTACTGTTTTGTTCATAAAATATGATTATTTCTATGACACCTATATAATATAGTAAGCCGATTTGAACCAAAATTTAGTCAGGATGTATAAAACCAACTTAAATGCAAACAAAGTTTTCCATACCAAAGGTGAATTTGACCCCAATTGTTCCTATTACAGCTATATATTATAGTCCAAAGATTTGAACCAAATTTGGTTGGGGGAGGAGCCCCCCTCTTGGATAAAGATGTGCTTATTAGACTTTTTCGCAAATCTTCGTATTTTGTTGTTTTAAAAAAACCTCTACCCTTTTATTCCCAGCGTAACCATATAGTAACTGCTGAAAAAATGGTCCTGTCGATTATCCTGACCAGGACAAACAAAAAGAATGTCTCTTTCATAATCAGCGACCTCAAATTTATCAGTCCTGAAAGAAACTCGAATAAAAAATGCTGAGGACGATTCGGGTTAAATCAACAAAAAATGTATAAGTGTTAAGGTCACTATACAGAGTAAGTAAAAATTGAACCGTTCGAATCAGTGCACCCTGAAAAGCCACGGTGAACATTTGATTGATATTATATATAAGTATATATTCACACAAATAAAATTCTTGTTTGTAATTTACATTTGAATATGAGTAGTATTTCTTACCTTTGGAGCGAATGAAGTTAAATGGTTTGGTGGCATGAATGGAGTTGGTCCCCCCAATCCAGCGTGCAAAAGCCCCGCCGGGTTATATCCGGTATACCCAGGGGGAAGTCCGATGCCACCACGGTAAAACTGGGGATCAACAGCGGGTATTTTGGGAATGTCTTTAAATAGTGGTGGTGGATAAATTTGAGATGAAGCTGGTGGTGTTTGTGGCAGAATAGTGTTAGCGGTCGAGATAGGTGCAGCAGACAACATCTGTGGATGCTGATGCAGATGCGTATGCTGATGTTGATGGTGGTGCAGCTCTTGCCTTAAATATGTTGAAGAAGATGTGGGTGAAGGTTGAGTCAAGCCAGAGCGATCCAAAAAGCGACTATCGAGCTCACGGCGCAATAAGTCTGCCTGGTCATCTAAATCAACAACAAAACATTTTGTAAATAAATATAAGTTGTAAGAGACAGCAACAAGTGTGAATTATTTATACTTTTACTAGGCTGAAAAAGAGACTCGGCCGAAAATGGATGAGGTGTGGATGTTACTTCACTTGACACCGTTGGTACAGTGGATTGTGTAGTACCCGCAGTAGTGACCAATGATGTTGACGTTGTCGCTGTGGTCATCGATGCAATAACGGCTGATGTGTGGGGCACCAAGGGTAATATAGCCATGGAGTTGCTGCTTATAGACGTGATAGATGAAGGCGTAGTTGAAGATGAAAGCGTCGGTGCTAGTGGTGTTGCGAAGAACGTGGTTTGAAAATTGCCAACAGGGGCACTGCCAACAGAGGAATGTACCGCGTGTGGTGAAAATGCATTTCCAATAGCTCTTGAAGGTGTACCAGCGGATCCAGCGTTTAGCAGTGAGGGTGATGGACGAATGTTAACAGCCGAAACTGATGTAGGCATAACTGAGGGACTGAAAGAAAATGACGTTGTATAAAATCAACAAAATATTTCAGTTTAAAATATCATACTTTAACCATAGACCTGTCTTTGAAGAAAAGTTTGTCATACTAGGACCGGTAACTGCTAAAACCGAATGGGTTGCCGGTGGCAATGTAGAAGATGATGAAACAGAGGCCCCACTTATAGGCGTCGATGGCATAAGACTGCAGAACTGCGGTCCTAAACTGATGCCTTGAGATCCACCAGCCATAGATATGGCATTACTTGGTCGAACGGTTGTAACGCTGCTAATAAAAAATTATTTTGAATCATTCTATATGTTTTGTAATAATTAGATATTCTGTGTTGCGTGTTAATTCCTTTAAAATTCGATGGCTTTATAATTCAGATATGTTTAACTTAATTCGTTGGAGCTGTTTAGAGATGGACACGAGTCTTCTTTTGAGGCCCGGCCCAAATTCAATTTTTAAGACCCGCCCCGTTTTATTTTTTTTTTTTTGTAAATCACATATTTTTCCTTTTATTTAGGCATGTGTTAATAAAAGAGATGAATGGTAGTAACAGTGAAATTTTACAGAAAAATTACAAAAAAATTCGAAGTCCATGGATTACATTGAGATCGATTAATAAACAAAGAAGATATTTAAGGAAATATGATATTAGAGGAAATATAAAATCACCTGGATCTCAGAGCTACAAGAGCTAGAGCTACCGAATTTGGTGACAATATGCTACGTAGCGCACCCAGATCAAGTTTGCTTTAGAATTTTGCCACGCCCCCCAATATTCCTACAATCGACAAAAAACTAAAATACCCCAATTCAAGGCCAATTTATTAGACTCGAAGATAAACATTTTTCACACTTTTATGTGTCAATTTGTGTTTTCACGCCATTTTTCAAATTCTCGAATTCAAAATCAAATCAGTGTGCAAAAAGATTCGTTCCTGAAACTGATTCAGATTTGTTTAAGTCAAATCAAAATAAAATCGTAATCAATTTCAGGAATACCACTAATAATTTAATTAAGCTCAAATTTGGACACAGTTCTTATATAGGATGAAACTTTGGGAAAAAAATTTTGAATTGTTTTTTTAGTGTCAGGCTAATTAAATGTCAGGCTCGAGACTTATCGAGTGATTTGTTACTTAAAATAACTACTTGAAATAAATGTTTCATTTTAGTGGTATTCCTGAAACTGATTCAGATTTGCTTAAGAAAAATTTCAGGAATACCACTAATAATTTAATTGAGCTCAAATTTTGACACAGTTCTTATATAGAATGAAACTTTCGAAAAAAAAAATTGAATTTTTTTTAGTGTCAGGCTAATTAAATGTCAGGCTAGGGAATTATCAACTGATGTGTTACTTAAAATAAATACTTGAAATTAATGTTTCATTTTGTTAATTTTAAACGTTAAGTAAATTTTCTTCACTGCACTATGGGCGAAAAGTCGAATATTCTGGCATAAACTACAATTTTAAAGCTAGAGTTTTCAAATTTGGCATGAGTGTTAGTTAGATTAATTTAGAATTTTGAATTTTTTTTTATGAATTTGGACCACGGCATCACCTTCCTTTGCCACCCCACTTAAAAAAAATCGAAAATATTTATATAAAATCTAAATATAAAATTAGGCTAAAGTAGATTATATAGTTTTATATTTTTAAATTTGACCTTGTCTTTCCGCCGATCCGATATATTTATGTATGTATATATTTAACAAGTTTTTAGTACAAGAACATTATATTTCTTCCTCATCTAAAAAAAACTTATATGTAACTAAAAATGCAAATTATTTGATATTGCGCAAGAATGCGCAAAAGATATTAATAACACTATATACTAGAGGCTTTAGTTAATAACTTGCCATATTTGGTTGCTTGCGCCACCATGCACTTTATAAGTAATACTCCACGGAACACAACTACATTTGATATTTTTCTTGCTAAACAAAACAGTTGACAACAACAACTAAACACATATTTTGTTACATATTACAACAAATATTGATTTTACATACCGTGAGCATCATTTTCCATATTTAATTTTTTTTTTTTATTAATGCGTTGCTTAATAACTTACGCTAGAAAAATTGGAACTTAGCGGGTCAATTTTCAAAAGCATGTGCTTTTACAAAACAGCTGACTTTAGAGAGTTACCACAAGAGAAGAGTTAACACCTAGCCCGAAAAAGAATATTTTTTAATCTAACTGAAGTGCTTACATTCAATAAATAAAGTTACATTTTGAAAATACTACCATACATTTTTTGACTTTATGCCAGAAATATCGACAAATCGCCCAATGTGCATTGGTGGGGATCAGACGCTGATGCTCTTGAGGACGCAAAACGACGAGCCAACGGCTGATTTGAAAGTGCTGCATAACGGTATTCCCTCGCCCAAGAAGGTAGGCCGAAATATCATCCTCCAAATCAACAAGGAGGCAGAGGATATCTTGTACCCGAGAATGGGGAAGATGTCGTGATGTATTGATTTGCCACAAAAAAACGCCACCTGGAGGACAGCAATGCGCAGACCCTTAAAACTGAAAAGGTGGAGAAAAACCTAGATCTGGATTAACCACAACCTCCAACCTCACACAACGTTTTCTACGCACCTACGGTAAGCAGATCTAGAACCGTCGTAATTGTACCAAAGGGGATCCATGCCTATCCTATGTCACAATACAGCACTGAAGGACCATAGTTCTCAGATCACAGGTACATTAAATTCGAGTGTGCCTATAACCATATACAAAAGGCAACAGCTTACATAAACCCCCTGAACACAAACTGGGAAAAGTTCAAAACAATAGCCACCGAGAAAATCGCAGAACCGGTTATCATAGAATCCGCTACGCAGGATTCTCTAAAAACAGTGTCCAATGATCTCACAGATTAGTTTTACGTTCGCGCCCACTTACAAGAACCAGGCCACGCTTGAGCAACCCAGACCTCACAATTCAAAGGCGTAACCTCAGAGCAGTCGTCAAGATCTCCAAACAAGTAGACGAACAAATTGTACACGAGGAATATAAACTCATGCTCGGAAGATAAAGGACAGACATACGCAAAGCACAGAAAATCTGGTTGAGGAACTTCAGCTCTGGAATCGAGAAAGTGGCTGAAACAGCTGGACTTAGGGAGCTGCTCTCCACGCAGACCACTATTCAAAGTCAGCTTAAACTAGAAGAAGGCGGAAGGCAGAAGCTCTCATGTCAGCTCACTTCCCGGGATGTACTTAGGTACCCGATGCCACAAGGCAAGAGGACCTGGTAACTGAGGAACAAGAAATGTCAACAAATGTTATATCCTCCAAGAAAATCGAGTGGGCTATTGACACCTTCAATGGTTTAAAAGCCCGTGGAATAATATCAGCCATGTTACAGGTGACGAAAGACGAGATCACCCCATGGCTATTAAAGATCTGCAACGTATGCCTACGCACAGGCTATGCGCATATACAATGGAAAACCTCTCGGATTGTTTTCCTGCCCAAAGCAGGAGAGTGCAGCCACATGAGCCCCAAAGATTACAGGCCAATAAACCTAAGCGCTTTGTTACTAAATACACTTGAAAAACTGCTGGACCTTAACATCAGGAACGAAATTGGACGATTTATGTCGGAAAAGCAGCACGCCTACACTAAAAGGAAGTCAGTAAAAACTGCGCTACATTCTCTAGTAGCATCTATAGAGAAAGCCCTTCACCAGCAAGAATATGTACTAGGAGTTTTTGAGGACATCTCTGGAGCATTCAACAATCTATCCACTACAGCAATAACAGAATGTCTAAAAGCGACCAACACTCACCCAGCCATTATCCACAGGATAAAGGTTGCAGGCGGGTACAATCAGATTGGGATGCTGCCTCTATAGTTAAAGGGGCACACAGATGCACACCACAAGGTGGAGTCCTATCTCCCCTACTATGGAATATGGTGCTCGACAACCTAATCAAGAGATTTGGCAGGAGGGCCCCAAAAATAACCGCCAATGCCTATGACATAAGCATAATTATTACGGGTGTCGGTCCGTCGACTCTCATCTCCGTTATGGAATACACACTCAGGGAGATATGCGAGTGGGGGGAAGGAGTCAGACTTGATATTAATGCGGATAAGACGGATCTAATTCTCTTCACAAAAAAGATACAAGGATCCGCAATGGTTCCCACTAAAATTAACGAAGTTCGGCTAACACCAAAGACACAAGTCAGATGTCTAGGCACAGTGTTGGGCAGCAAGCTGGCAATTTTTGTAGAATGTATTTTAAAACTACATCACCGCGATCGAATCAAGCAGGGGGCGGAGTTCCTTCAGAATAAAAAAAAGCTTCCCGTATTTGAATTTTATATAGTGGTATTATTTAACTGGCAAAATTTATTTTTGTACTCCAAGTAAAGGCATTTTTTAAAATTCACAAAACATCACTCGAACGGCAGTGGTTTTATTATGGCTTGTAGCAAGAAGAATTTTGCCTTCCTCGAAAAATTTTTTGAATTTTAAATAAAGTTTTAGTATAATAATTCCAAAAAACTCCTTAATTATCAGGATTGCAAATATGCCCAGCCGATTCTTCACCATAGATTTAAATTTCTTATATCTTATCGGAAGCTTAATTAATCCAATTATGCAAACACAGGAAGGAGAAAAAACATTATTAATTTTCTTATTTTAAGATTTGATCATTTTTCAATTGATAAATAACACCTTCGCACCGTGAATATTCACAGGCGAAAATCGACGCTCAACGTCAATTGAAAAATTCCAATCTCATAGAAATGGCTTGACGGGTAACTCCTAATGCCGAAGCACTTCCTCTTGCGTTTGCCACAAATCCTCATCGACCAATGCCTCCAACACACGTGGCTTTATCGACTTGGCTCTTGACGCCACCTTCTGCCTGCTACGCACATTATTTTTGTGAGCAAACTTAGTAGACCTGAATACTTTTATTTAAAGAGGGGGTCTGAATATAAACAGTCTGCGAAAAGAACTACCTTATATTTCAGAATCAAATATAAATAAATATTAAGATGCCTGAATGTATAAAATTAGTCGAATCACTGCTGACGGCAGTTCGCGCTAGTGACGAAAGCAGCACGAAGGGTGCGAAAGGCGACTAGCAATATATACAGCTAATTTGGAAAATTTGCTATGACTGTCCTATCAGATTGAGTTATACACCGATCGAAATGTTTAGTCGTAACTTACAAAATTGCATTCTAAAACTTTTTCTAACTCAGCTGGGTCATGAGATACTGAGGTGTAAGTGGGAGGGGAAAAATTTTAATGATTGCAGCTAATGGGGCTGCTGGGGTCTTTTGGTAAATTTTTTATTTTATAATAATTTAATTAAAAATACGCATCGATTGATACCTCGATTACCCAAATCCGATTACTGGTTCAAAATATAAATAAATTTGAAATTTTTTGTGGACTTCTCAAAATGAAATGAAAAGTCAGTTTGTTTGTTTTGTCTGTTTATATCAAGGGGGATCTATTCCATTTCAAAATTCTAAGAATATTTGTTCTACGACTTTAAAAATAAAAACCCGCTAGTTTAGCGAGAAAACGCTAAATTCCACTAATATTAAACAGTTTCCAAGGCATAGAAGCTACAGATATGTTCTATATATCATTCGAAAGGTGTGTTTGAGGGCTTTTAGGCGTACCTTCAAACATTTACAGGTGAAATACATTTTTTTAGCTTACATTTTGGCGGTTTATGACAAAACGGCTCAAACGATTTTTATTAAATTTTAGTATGTTGTAGTACGTAAAATTTTTGTGACGAAAGCAGTTTTTAACCCCAAAATTTCTAATACAGTTTTGGGACGAACAAAATTCAGCTTTATATAAAAGTTTAAAGTAATAATATAAATTAATAAAAAAAAACGAAGATTGGCATTCGGCAATTGCGCAAAAAGTAATTTTTATGTACAAAGAAGCTCACCCTTTTTGCGCTAAGTGCACAATGCCAATATGGGTTTTTATTTTAATTTATATTTTTGTTTAAAATATTTATATTAAGTTAAAATTTTGTTCGTCACAAAATTGGATAACAGAAATTTTGGAGCTAGAAATTGCTTTCGTCACTAGACTTTTACAGGTTGTGGGATTTTAATATTAGCTCAGGTTTCGTCAAAATTAGTGTTTCAATTGTTTGCAGTGAAAGCTCATACTAGTGAATTAATTTATGTGTTAATAGTTTGAATAAGTAACTTGAAAATGTTTCTGGAAGAAAATTTTACAAATTGTGAGTTTTTAATCAATTTTTAGATTTTTGGCCCTTAGATAAAACAAACAACTTGGGCACAAGCACAACACAAATATATAGTAACATATGTAATGCACATAGCCACGTAAATATTCTTGCACATATTCCCCCTATCAAGTAAAAAGATATCAATAAGAATAACAAACTGGTGAAAATAACAATTCACCTCAAATGCGTAATCGACACAGGTTCCTCTACAAACCTAATGAAAAACAACTTTTTGAATTTCCCAATTAAAACTTGTCATTTGGAAGTCCAAACGATAATAGGAAATATTTTATTAAACCAATGTATTTCCTTAACCCCAAGTAAACTTTGTCCAAAACACCAAAGATTTTACATACACGAATTTTCAGAAAATTACGATGTATTGTTAGGCAGGGAATATCTCGAAGCTTGCGAAGCAAATATAAATTATAAAGAGGAAACTGTTATTTTAAGCGATTACCCATTTATCATGAGATACAATCATGAAGATACCTTAAAGGACAAGACCGCTGTCAATCGTGTTGATTCACCTTATATGGAGGATTCCGAATTTGACTGCCTTGATCCGCCATTCACATCTGACCAACCGTTTAATTTTGCAATCGAAAATGAGTTATTAGAAAGTAACCAGTTCAGATTAGAACACCTCAATAAGCAAGAAAAATCAAAATTAACCAAAATCCTTCATGAGTTTAGAGACATACGGTACAAAGAAAGTGAAAATTTGACTTTCACCAGTACTATTAAGCATGTCATTCAAACTAAACACGAAGATGCTATTTACAAGCGACCTTATAAGTATCCACAAGCTTATGACGAAGAGGTCGAAATCCAAATGAAAGAAATGATAAAACAGGAAATCATAAGAAATTCGAATTCTCCTTATTGCTCACCAATTTGGATTGTACCAAAGAAAAGTGACGCATCAGGAAAACAAAAGTTTAGGATAGTAATTGACTATCGAAACCTTAATGAAATCACAGTTGACGATAAATACCCAATACCAGTCATGGATGATATATTAGACAAACTTGGAAAGTGTCAATATTTCACTACCATTGACCTGGCGAAAGGCTTTCATCAGATCCAAATGGATGCTGATTCAATCCCAAAGACTGCTTTTTCGACAAAAAATGGCCATTACGAGTACACTCGCATGCCATTTGGACTCAAAAACGCTCCTGCAACTTTTCAACGTTGCATGAACAACCTTTTAGAAGATTTAATCTATAAGGATTGTTTAGTCTACATGGATGACATAATAGTGTATTCCACTTCATTGGAAGAACACATATCATTGAAAAGAGTTTTTAATAAACTCAGGGAAGCCAATTTAAATTTGAAGTTGGACAAATGTAAATTTTTGAAAAAAGAAACTGAGTTCCTCGGTCACATTGTCACAACTGAGGGAATAAAACCAAACTCAATTAAAGTCACTGCAATTACAAATTTCCCAATACCCAAAACAACGAATGAAATCAAGTCATTTCTTGGACTGTGTGGTTATTATAGGAAATTTATACCAAACTTTGCCCAAATCGTAAAACCCATGGCAGTAAAACTTAAGAAAAATGCAACAATTGACATAAATAACAAAACATATATCTCAGCATTTGAAAAATTAAAAATACTTATTACATCTGATCCAATACTAATTTATCCAAACTTTGAAAAACCTTTTTCGTTAACTACAGATGCAAGCAATATTGCTATAGGTGCCGTGTTATCGCAAAACCATATGCCAATATGCTATGCAAGTCGAACACTAAATGAACACGAAATAAATTATTCCGCAATAGAAAAAGAACTTTTAGCTATTGTTTGGGCCACTAAATACTTTAGGTCCTATCTTTTTGGCAGGAAATTCGAAATCCTCAGTGATCACAAACCTCTAGTTTGGTTAAACAATGTTAAAGAGCCAAACATGAAACTTCAAAGATGGAAGATCAAATTAAATGAATTTGACTATCACATAAAATATGTCCCTGGCAAAGAAAATTATGTTGCCGATGCTTTGTCAAGAATTAAAATTGAAGAAAATTTATTAGGAGAATCTCCCAACAGTACAGCAGCAACTATACACAGTGCACAAAAAGATAATCAAAATTATATCTCGATTACAGAAAGACCAATCAACTATTACAATAGGCAGATCGAATTTAATTAATTAAACACAATACAAACGAAGTAAACGTAATAAATTATTTTCATAAAACGAAAATTCAAATTATGTATAAAGAAATGACCAACACTCATGCCAAAGAACTAATCAAAGAATATTTATGTACAAAGAAAAGCGTAATCTATTTTCATTGTGAAACAGATTTCTTAACTTTTCAAACTGCTTTCTTAGAAATAATCATAGCTAACTTCATTATTTAAAGAGAAATATTATTACCCAGATTACCAAAACCTAATTCAAAATATTATTAATGAATGCCAAATCTGTAACATTGCGAAAACAGAACATAGAGACACAAAGTTAGCTTTCGAGCTAACGCCAGAAACTTTCAATCCCAGAGAAAAATGCGTTATGGATTTTTATATGGTAGATAATAAGCAATTCCTTTCTTGCATAGACATTTATTCAAAATTCACGTCCCTTATCGAAGTAAACGGTAGAGATTGGTTAGAAGCTAAAAGAGCATTACTTAAAATTTTCAATGAAATGGGAAAACCAAAAGAAATTAAAGCAGATAAAGATTCAGCATTTATGTGCTCAGCACTACGAATATGGCTAAAAACTGAGTAGATATAAATATCACAACAAGTAGAAATGGCATATCTGACGTAGAAAGATTTCATAAAACTATTAATGAAAAATTAAGAATAATAAACAGCGAATCAGATCCAGAAAATAAGCTTACTAGATTCGAAATAATACTTTACACATATAATCACAAAACCACTCATAATACAACAGGTAGAGCACCAGCAGACATTTTTATATACGCGGGAACCCCAGGAACGCACAACTTAACAAAACAATTCAAATATATAAATTAAATGAAAAACGTTCAGATTTTCAAATTAACTAACTATAGAGAATCACCTTTGGTACGTTCAAAATCAACTAATCCATTCAAAAAGACCGGTAATTTGAGACAAGTAGACGAAAAACATTTCGAAGAGACTAACAGAGGGAGAAAAATAATACACTACAAATCTAAATTTAAAAAGAAAATTAACAAGAGCAAATATGATAATTTCTGATCATCGCCTAATGACAACCAAAATCAGGAAACTACAACATAAAATAATTCCTTTTATAATACAATTCTAACTAATGTATTTCATCCAACAAACCAATGGCCAAAGTTTAGAAGTAAACCCAATCCAATCGAAAAACGGTTACCTTATATTTAAAACAGGAACTATTAACTTACCAATAAATTATGAATACCACTATCTAGCTGTAAGTCTTACAAAAATCGAAAGTACATTCAAAAATTAATGAAACAAGCTAAAGAATTTGAAACATTATCCCAAATTCAATATTTAACAGAAAAATTGGAAAGAGAAATGAACGGCATAAGAATAGCAAAACGCAACAAAAGAGGCCTTATCAATTTTATGGGAACATTTTATAAATTCCTATTTGGCACGTTAGATCAAGAAGATAAAGCAGAACTAGAATTCAAAATAAATAGCTTATCAGAAAATAGCGTTCAAGCAAGTGAACTAAGCCAAATAACACTAGGCAACAAAATCGCACTTTTTGCGAGTTATAGAAACCAAACCCACTTTTTTGGATAGATTTGGGGCCAAAACCGACGAAAAACATTTTTTTTTTTTTTTTTATGGTGAGATTTTTTTTTAGAATTTTTCAAAATTTGGCTTTTTTTAAATACTTTTTTTCAGAGGTGCGCCCACATTTGTCATCATTGCATGAAAATGCCGAAACCAATTTATCAAAGCTTTACTTTATCTAAAAGCTAATGAATATATCTATATTTCATTTATACACAGTTTTGGATTTAAACCAGTAGTTTAAGAGATATCAATTTTTGAATTAAGAAAATGATGATTTTTTCTTAGCTTTTTTCTTAGCTTTTTTCACTAAAAAATTCGAGGAAAATTCGAAACAATTTTTTTACATTTTATTAACTATTTTATTTGCGTAGCTGTTGTAATTACGCGTTGTTTAAGATATGATTCATTAAAATCTATGGTGAGACGGCGATATGATATTATGTTGATTCGAGGCATGTTTTTGTCGACTTTTTTGACATTGTTGTGGTGCGGCATGACCTTTAGTATGAAAATTTTTTGTGTTTTTTGAGATATCCCAACCAAACTCACAGAATTTGAAATTGTTATTGTTTTACACATTGTGACCAAAGTTGGTTCAAATCGGACCACTATATCATATAGCTGCCATAGGAACGATCGGTTGAAAATCCATCCTTAGTATGAAAGGTTGTGTTATTTCTTGAGATATATCAACCAATCGCACAGGTTGTATATCTGGAAATGTGTTATATATCCCTACCAAATTTGGTTCAAATCGGATTACTATTCAATATAGCTGCTATAGGAACGATCGGTTAAAAATGCACCTTTAGTATGAAAAACTTTTTTATTTTCTAAGATATTTTGACCAAACACACACATTGTGTATTTTATGTTGTCCTTCATATCTTCACCAATTTTAGTTTGAATCTGTTTACTATATCATATAGCTGCTATAGGACCGATCGGTCTAAAATAAAGTTTAAGTATGAAAAACTTTTTTGTTTTATGAGATATCGTAACCAAACTTATAGAATATGCATTTAAGTAAGCCTTATACATCCTTACCAAAGTTGGTTCAAATCAGTCTACTATATCATATAGCTGCCATAGGAACGATCGGTCGAAAATCAAGTTTTAGTATGAAAAACTTTTTGTTTTTTTGAGATACCTCAATCAAACTCATGAATTGGGTATTTTTAATTGTTCTTTACATCCTTACCGAATTTGGTTGAAATCGGAGCACTATATCATATAGCTGCCATAGGAACGATCGATACGAACGGTCGATTAGCAAGCTTTAGTATGAAAAACTTTTTTATTTTTTAAGTTATCTGTTCCAAACTTACAAGTTAAGAATCTCGTATTGTCTTATACAACCTGTCCAAGTTTGGTTGGAATCGGACCACTATAACATATAGCTGCCATAGGAACGATCGGTAAAAAATCAACCTTTGCGAAAAACTTGTTTCATTGTTTATATGCTAATAACTTAGCTATCTTTCCATCGATTTTAACGGTAAACATACTTAACGATGGGTAATTAATATAACTAAATATATAGTAACAAATTATGTAGTTCAAATGACCCTCTTAAATACATTTTAGTTGAAATATCTCAAAATACAAAAAAGTTTTTTATGCTAAAACTTGCTTTATGACCGATTGTTCCTATGGCAGCTATATGATATAGTTAACCGATTTGAACCAACTTTGGTCATAATGTGTAAAATAACAACAAATTGATATTGTGTAAGTTTGGTTGGGATATCTCAAAAAACACAAAAAATTTTGATACTAAAGTTCATGCCGCACCACAACAATGTCAAAAAAGTCGACAAAAACATGCCTCGAATCAACATAATATCATATCGCCGTCCCACCGTAGATTTTAATGAATCATATCTTAAACAACGCGTAATTACAACAGCTCCGCAAATAAAATAGTTAATAAAATGTAAAAAAATTGTTTCGAATTTTCCTCGAATTTTTTAGTGAAAAAAGCTAAGAAAAAAGCTAAGAAAAAATCATTATTTTCTTAATTCAAAAATTGATATCTCTTAAACTACTGGTTTAAATCCAAAACTGTGTATAAATGAAATATAGATATATTCATTAGCTTTTAGATAAAGTAAAGCTTTGATAAATCGGTTTCGGCATTTTCATGCAATGATGACAAATGTGGGCGCACCTCTAAAAAAAAAGGAATAAAAAAAAGCCAGATTTTTGAAAAATTCTAAAAAAAAAATCTCACCATAAAAAAAAAAAAAAAATGTTTTTCGTCGGTTTTGGCCCCAAATCTATCCAAAAAAGTGGTTTTGGTTCTTGTAACTTTTGGGCTGTTGCCTAGTGTAATCGATGTAATAAATAGAGGAATAGAAGTTACAAATACTTTAACATATATTAACGAAGCAGACAACAAATTAGCAATAATTACATTTAATCTACAAGAATTTACAGAATATATTGAAGACATAGAGCTAGGAATGCAGTTAACAAGATTAGGTATATTTAACCCAAAATTACTAAAACACAGTCCATTATCCCACGTAAACTGTGAAAAAAATTTTGAATATTAAGACTTCTACATGGTTAAAAACAACAACATATGAAATTTTGATAATTTCCCATATTCCACGCGAAATCATCAATACGCCAATTTTTGAAATAGTCCCATACCCAGACGCAAACAGAAACATTTTAACTGAAATTATACATGACAAATATTTTATACAAAATAATAAAGTATATTCTGAAAAGACACAGGATCTAGTAATGAACAAGTGTATAACAGGAATTTTAAACCAAGACACAACTGAATGTAGATATTCAAAAACACATAAATCTTTTGAAACAAAATATGTAGAGCCTAATGTATTGTTAACTTGGAACTTACCTAAGACTATTTTAAATGAAAATTGTATAAGCCGAGAAATAACAATAGAAAGTATTAATATTATAAAAGCATTAAATTGTTCAATTCAATTGGAAGATATATTGATCACAAGTACTATTTTAGATTACACACAAACTATTTATGTAAACAATAATGTAACTAAACTAGAGCCACTCTCATATATCCAAGCAAAAGAAATTGTACAACAACAAACAAAACATTACAACATATTTCAAGTTATTACTTTAACAGCACTTATAATTATTGTAATTATACTGGTACTATATTTTAGCTATAAGTATAAAAGCATACCACGCAAAATAATTGTTAAATATAAGAAACAAACAGAAACAATCCCACAATCAAATAATGTTCAATTAAACCCTATATCAAATGAAACCGCAAATATTGTTCTCGAACCCGAGCCAACACTATACCCTAATATTACCGCCTGAGGACAGGCTAATTTTTTATGGATGGGGGAGTAACATATGTAATGCACATAGCCACTTAAATATTCTCGCACATATTCCCCCTAATAACAATTCAAGCGCTCCCACGATCGAAACAGTTAATATAAACATCCGCTAGAATTGCTATTCCCAACAAGGGTCAAATCTGCCGACGCGGCACAAATCCAGGCTGTTGCTTAGCACCCAAATATTCGTCTTCTCAATAAGAGCGATCTCTAAGATCTCTCTCTGTTTATATTAGAGCGCAAAGCTCATCTCCAAAAGCTCACAGCCGAGGTTTGTTAAGCGACGTCAAACTATTTTATAATTAGTCTTGAATTATTATGAAACTCTGATGTTCAACTCGCTTTAAGTTTTTATTTTAATAAAGTTATATTTTTTTTTAAATAAACTAAAGTCGGAACTCGTTATTATATATATATATATATATATATATATATATATATATATATATATATATATATATATATAATAATAATAAATATAATAAATATATACGTAAAAGACACCTTCTGCGCAACAAAGAGTCTTAAGTAAACAATTGTTTAAAAAGAGCGATAAAAAAAACTTAATGGTGTAAGGGTAAGTTACACTGGAAGGGTAACGCGCGCAGAATAAAAATCTTCACATAAAAAAATATCGAAAATATGTTTACTTTATGGAGTTTTTCATTCGGTCGTTCTGCTTTCAGTGTAACCAAAGAGGGGGCTGAGAAGTTGAAGTCTCGTTTTAATATAAAAAGCTGGCTGCCTGTAAAAAGGGACCACTTCTTGAAAGTTCCAATCTGAATGCTTACGATGGTCAAGTGCGACATGGTTGGTTCGGGTATCCTGAAAAACAAAAATAACACAACCACACAAAATAAAAGTGATGATCTGATCTGGGGGTCTCACTATGCTTACTATATGGATTTTGGGCCTCTGAATCCGAATCCAAAGTCAATTTTACTCCAGCACGTCAGGTTTTGGAAATAATCCCAAAAAAACAAAATGGCGGACACGTTATTGAAAAATTCGTCACACTCGGTTGAAACTCGTTACCCGGGGGTTTTTGGGTCGCTGATCACGAATGTGAGTTCAATTTTTAGAAATTTTAATTGGCGGATCCAATATGACGAACACTTTTTTAAAAAAATTCATCCGATTCGTGTAAAACTCTTTCCCCAAGGTTTTTGGGGTCGCTGATCACAAAATTGATCGGACTCGCTTGAAACTTGTTACCCGGGGGTTTTTGGGGTCGCTGATTACGAATATGCAGTAAATTTGAAAAAATTCAAAATGGCGGATACAATACGGCGGACACTTTTAACAAAAAATCATCGGATTCGTATGAAACTCGTTGACAGGGGGTTTTTGGGGTCGTTGATCAAGAATATGAAGTCAAATTTTGAAAATTTAAAATGGCGGATCTAATATGGCGAATTTTTAATAAGAATTTAATGGATCCGCCATTTTGAATCTTTTCCGATTCCTCTACGACCAGAAAAAACAACTTCATTATAAGATTCTAAATTGGGTTTTTTTTAGACTCCGGTCTCATTACCGGTAAAATTAAATTAAAAAAAAAATTTACATGTTAAAGAACAAAAATATATTTAAATCTAAGTTAAAAGATATTTTTTAATATGTATGTGCAATGTTCATTGTACATACAGAAAACAGCAAATAATTGAAAAAGTGTTCCAAAAGCGTACCGGTACAAACGTTTTGGTTTTCGGTTTTTAAAAAAATAATTATTTTTCATTTAACTTTGGTTGAGTGAAAATAAGTTAAAGGGAATTTTGTTTTCGTATATCAGATTGGGCTGTCAAATCTCGATCTTAAATGAATTCTAAGGACATTTGTCCAAGAATCCCTAGATCAAAAATCAATTTCAAGCTTCCCATTTTGAAAAATAAAGAAAAGTATAGATTGAAAATTGTCTGTTATCGGACTCCTACCTTTAAAAAAAAAACCCAAATGGTCGATTTATGATGAATTTTGGAATAAGGATCAGTTCGCGATCTTTTTTCTTTGAATTAAAAAAATTTTTTTTTAGAGATACACACTTGTATACACACGTGTGCGAAATAATAAGAACAGCATATGTGAAAACTTAACTCGATAAAAAAATTGCTATGAAAACATTTTTATAATACTATTTTACATGTATTAAGCTATTTATATCCAAAACAAATGCATATCCTGTCATGTTCTTATCTATCATAATATCAACTTTGTTGTGTTAAGTCGGAATTCAGCTGTGCGAAATAATAAGAACAAAGATAGATGTTAATGGATTACCTATTCCTACATCAGTTTTAACAGTTTATGGGTGTACACTTAGGTCCGTAGATTTAATAGGAAAGATATCCCCCAGTTTTTCAGATCATCTTGACATCTAGGGTCTATAGATCTTATAAAAGCGTGGTATATCGAGATTATAATATTTTACCAAGTATTTTCTTCTTCTTGCCATAAGGCTGGACGCAGCTTCAACTCCTATGAAAATACACGTGTAGTTATTATACGGAAACAAATAAAAATTTGAAAGAAGATCCAGTTTGGTCCTTCAACCAAGCTCTTTGATGTGTGTTAAAAAATTCAAGCATTAACATTAAGGAAGAATTAAAAGAAAATAATTTACTCTTAGTCAAGAAAAGTGGTTATTTCGAACAATTACTTACTTTTCAACTAGGTGGTCACATAATGTGAAAAGCCATAACAGTAAAAAAATGGCTTGGAATGTAAAATTTTAGATTGACAGAATAGTCAGCACAATGTCCCGAGCCCGATCCGATTGAAAATCTTTGGTCAAGTGTTGAACAACGACTTGCATAGTATGATATAGCCCTATCCGCCAAGGACGATCTTTAGAGCAGTGTACAAGTGGAGTGGAATCGAATTCCAAAACAAATATTTGAGAATATGATAGAGAATGTACCAAAGTATATAAATTAAGTCAACAAAACTTTTTATCTGTGTCGAAATAATATAAATTATTTAATATCTTCAGTTTTCACGAAAAGAGCAAAAGTGAGTACATACGAGTTGTTTTGGTTTTTTATTTTCCACTTCTTGAAAATAACTATTTTTTGTTTGCTAGCTAGTATTATTTCTTACAAATAATATAATAAACATGGAAAAATTCATTTTTTGCCCGTTGCTATTATAGTTTTGTTATTGCAGATGCCGAAAGACAGAGTTTGTGAACATGTACTCATTTTTGCTCCCCACTGTATCTGTAGCATATATGGTTTGGAAATTGCGGGGGTTTCCATTTTAGCGGAATTTAGATTTTTCCCGCTAAGCTAGCGGTTTTTCTTAAACTCGTAGAACAAACATTTCTAGATTATCGAAAAGGAATAAATCTCCATCATCTAATCTCATCTGTTTTAGCGCTTTAATGCAAATAGACAAACAAACTATTTGACTTTTCATTTCATTTTGGAAAGAACACTTAAAATTTCAAATTAAATTATCTATTGAACCAGTTGTCGGATTTGGGTGATCGAGGTATCAATCGACGCGTAAAATATCCCTAAAAGACCTATTAATTGCAATCATTTAAAATTTGCTCCTCTCACTTACTCCCATTTGCTTCATGAGCCAGGTAGAGTTAGCTAAAGTTTTAGTACGCGATTTTGTTAGGATTACACCGGTATATAACTCGATCTGATCTGACAGTAGTAGCAAATTTTCCATATTAGCAGTATATATTGGTAGTTGACCTTCGCACCCTTCGTGCTGCTTTCGTAACTGACGCAAACTGCCATTCGCAGTGATGGTAAAAAATACACACTCTGTGAGTTTATATGAGATACCTCAAAAAAAACAAAAAAGTTTTTTATAATATAGGTGTATTTGAACCCAATTGTTCTTAGTGCAGCTATATGATTTATTAATCCAATTTTGAAAAAATGGTAAAATATAATAAGATTTAAAAAAAAATATAATAAAATAAAATTAAAATGTTAAAATTATATCTGGCCTGGTCTGAGCCGGAGAGTGAACCGGAGAATTCCAGCGCCTGAGTCTAACACACCATCCTCTGCTTTGAGCTCGAATTTAAAGGACTTCCAGGTCGAATTTTCCAAAACGATATCCCACGGTGAAATTATCTGAGGTTTTTTG
Organism: Drosophila falleni; assembly: GCA_035045575.1. Classification (NCBI taxonomy): domain Eukaryota; kingdom Metazoa; phylum Arthropoda; class Insecta; order Diptera; family Drosophilidae; genus Drosophila; species Drosophila falleni. The sequence goes on along the minus strand of JAWNOV010000056.1, from coordinate 1,349,025 downwards.
TCCCCAAATTTTAAGCTCGCAAGTCAAATGGTTTTGGCATGTACAATACTTAGTCAGTTGGACAGAGAGATTTATATATTTATAGATGATCGTGCAATATTAGTTTAATTGCACTAGGCAACAAATTTAAATTTTTCGGCTATTTCACGAACGATACCCACTTGGTTTTTAGTATTAACATTTATTTTTCTATGGTTATTTCATTATTTTAAAATTTTTTTTAACTTGGTTTATTTTTCTTTGCGGTTTTTAAAGGTGCGTCCACCTTTGTTACCATTATTCAAGAATGTCAAAAACCGATAAGCAAAAGCTTTACTTTTCTGAAATCTATTGCATATATCAGTATACAGTAGTTTAAGAACCATCAATCTTTGAATATTGAAAATTATGGTTTTTTTTAATTTTTTTTTTTTTGGATTTTTGAATCATAAAATTTTAGGAAATCTAGAAAACAAAATTACAATAGATTTAAACTGTTATTTGCATAACTGCATTGATTAGGAAACGTAATACGTCACTCAGATAGTTCCATCTTTTATAAGAACAAATTTGATTTGAGCTTAATTTGATTACACAGCCACACAATATAAAAGTGAAGCTCTGATCTGGAGGTCTCACTATGCTTTCTATATGGATTTTGGGCCGCTGAATCCGAATCCGAAGTAAATTTTTTTTAGCACGTCAGGTTTTCGAAATAATCCCAAAAAAACAAAATTGCGGACTTTTTTTTTTAAAATTCATGACACTCGGTTTAAACCCGTTAAACCCCCGGGGGGGTTTTTGGGGTCGCTGATCACAAATATGACTTTAATTTTTAGAAATTTAAAATGGCGTATCCAATATGGCGGACCCATTTTTGAAATATTTATCGGATTCCTTAAAAAACTCGTTACGCGGTGGTTTTTGGTGTCGCTGATCACAAAATAGATCGGACTAGTTTGAAACTTGTTAACCGGGGGTTTTTGGTTTAAAAGGATCGAAAGGGACGGAAAACAAAAAGTCTAAAATAGTTTGTGTAATTTGTCAATGTGTACTAGGAGCCTACTTATGTGTTAGCTCACACACTTCCATATGATATGTGCACATACTTTAAACAACAGTGTTCTCTGTCCTTTAGTACAGTAAAACCCCATACAAATCAAGCAGTGTTGTGTTAGTTGGGGATTGACAATAGCGTTTACATACTAGCTCTGAGTTGCGACTAACATCGCGACAAAATTTATGTACAAATTTGCATGCAATACCCTTTTCTCTATTCTTAAAATAACGGGTATAAAAAGTGGGTACATTACAAAAAACTTCTTCGGAAATAAGTCTCTGTGCAAATGTAAAAGTAGTGTAAATTTGTGTGTTAAGGTGTTTGCAAGAGGTGTTTGCATTAAAGTTACATGACAATATCACTATATAATAAAAACGATCTTCTCCTGACAATATACTTTTCACAGAATTCTTTAAGATATCGTAAAATGAGTAAAGCGACATTGAACTTTCATGTTAAAAAATCCCAATAATAACAATGAAAGTAAACGCTGCAGTATGTCGACATATTTGAATTAGCTTTGTTAACGGGCAATATCACAACTTGTGGTTCAAAAAACTACGGATATATAAGATATATAATATACAGCTTAACATATATAAAAGACTACGATAAAAAGATTTAATCAAAAACAATATTCTTTTATACGCTCCAAAGAGCATGTTATTAGCTTTAAGAAGGTTTGGATTTGTCAAAATATACAAACTTTGCGCCGATAAGTTTCAAAATTTAATTTTTTGGGTCGACAAAAAGTTTTAGCAATTCTTCTAAGGACTTTCTATTTATTTTAAATAATTCTCTATCGGATTGGCCAGCAAAGGGCAAGCATATAAACGACATTTAAATAATAATAAGCTAGAAAATATAAATATTCTTTACAAAAGTGAAAAAATTAAATTATAAATAAATTAAACTATTCGTAGCAGGCTACAGTTGTCTGTAACCTATCTGGACTACAGAGGGCCTTATTGAACTATACATGTCCCCATTTAAGGGGCCGCACAGTGGGGCAGATCCTCATTTTGCGTTGCAAAAATCATATCTTTTGAACCGGTAAAGATATTTTAAAGGCATTTGATAGAAAACTTCTTAAGCTTTAAAATTAGTGCTTGCACTGCTTAATAGGCCCACTGGTTGATTCAGGGTTTTCGGTCAAAGTTGAAATATATTTTCAGTGCATATTTTACATGTAAAATTATAAAAAAAAATCCATTTTTGCTGCCCAAAACATACATTTTAATCTTTTTCATATTTTAAGCAACAATAACACTAGGCAACAGCCCAAAAGTTACAAGAACCAAAACCACTTTTTTTGATAGATTTGGGGCCAAAACCGACGAAAAACATTTTTTTTTTTATGGTGAGATTTTTTTTTTTGAATTTTTCAAAAATCTGGCTTTTTTTATTCCTTTTTTTTTAGAGGTGCGCCCACATTTGTAATCATTACTCGAGAATGCCAAAACCGATTTATCAAAGCTTTACTTTATCTAAAAGCTAATGAATATATCTATATTTCATTTATACACAGCACTATGGGCAAAAGGTCCGAAAATTGTGCATAAAGTATTTTTTTTTATATTTTAAATACTCAAAATTGAATGTGTTTTCCAATTATGCATACTCAAGAGAAAATAAAACTGTTCCGAAAAAATTTGTAAAGCGTGCGGTTTGAAATTGCTGCGCAAACAAAGTCAGCTTACTAAATGCATGCCTGACCTATCGAAATGCAGCCGTAAATGTCGATGAGCTTTGCGCGTTTGTTGTGGCTTTTTCTTTAAAGTGAAGACAATTTTGAAATATGGCAAATAATCCTACAGGTATCTAGATTCAACGTTGTATGTTAGTTTTCATATGTTCTGTATGTTTTGTCTTGTATCGTCAATTGTTGTTGGAGTATTTTTACAGCTCAAATTTAACAAATGTATTTGTGTTCTGTGGTGTGTAACTTATTTGCCGCGCGCGCGCGAGCAACTAAAACTGGTATGTTTTTCGTAAAAGTATATAGAATACGGTGTTAATAATATTCTTTGCCCGTTTTTGTCCGTTTTCGACAAAAATGACACATTGCAGCAGAATATGAGTTTCGCCGCTTAACACTGCTGGAGGTTTGGGACAACAATGGACGCGACGACTCTGCCGTAACGAAGTGGATGTTGGAGAAAATGAAAATAAGTCAACTCAGCAACTCACACGTTAATCAAATTGAGCAAAAAGTTTCAAATTTTATCAAGCATATTAAGAAATATTTGCCTAAATGCAACCGTATGTTGTCAAGGTTTAAAGTTACTCACTCAAGGTGGCTTTCGCAGGCGATTATTATTACCATGGATGAAGAGCGTGCGGATCCATCTCCCTCTAAAATGGGTAGACCAACGCGAAGCTATACACAGGCTTTAACTGGTACGTTATCAACTCAGTGCTGCCCAATATGTGGGGTCAAACCTAAGAAACTCCTCGAGACCATTGATTTTCACTCCGAAGTTTTTAAGCCAAGGCCAGCGACTCTAAAATATGGTGTCAATCCATTGCATGCCTGGATTCGATTTTTTGAATTTGTGTTAAACGTGTCCTATAGGCTTAAAATTCAAAAGTGGCACATCACCCAGTCTAACAAATTCGAAATGATGGCTCGGAAAAAGGAAATTCAGGAAAGGATGTGGACACAAATGGGTCTACATGTAAGCATTCCCAAACAAAACGGAAGTGGGAATAGTAATGATGGAAACACGGCTAGAAGAGCATTCGCGAATTACCAATTATTTTCCTCAATTACAAGCTTTGATCAAAACATTCTATACAATTTGTATGTAGTTTTGATCACAATTTCAAGCGAGCATTCTGTTGATGTTGATAAATTCAAAGCATTTTGTGAGGACACATTTTTCTTATATGTTAATACATATCCTTGGTGTCCAATGTCACCGACGGTACATAAAATATTAATTCACGGCTGGCAAATAATAAACTCCTCTTTGGTTCCGGTTGGATGTTTAGGAGAAAATGCTTCAGAAGCAAGGAACAAGTACAATAAAAACGATAGGAAGTCACATGCCCGAAAAAATTGCCGCTTAAACAATATGACTGATGTTTTTTATAGAGCTATGGATTCTTCTGATCCATTAATATCCAGTATTTGCTTAAATGTAAGGCAAAAGAAATTTAAAAAAAAAAACCCCTCCCGGCAGAAGTAATAAATCTTTTAAAATGCCCACCTCCCCCGAACTATGAAACAATCACGTCAGAAATAGAAAATGAAGATTTGGACTCCGCTAATGATTCTGATGATTATCTAGAAATTGAATTAGATGATGAAGAAGATTAAACCTATCTGTAAATAAAATTATAAATTAATAGCAAAAAAAAATTTTTTTTTACTCGGGTGTGGGTGGATTGGTTGAAAGAGTAGTTTTATTGCAAAACAGAAATAAACATAAATTCTATATTAATATTTTAAATTTTTGTGCCAATCTTGAGCGCTCTAGCTTTAAAATTGGACTTTATGCAAAAATTTCGGACTTTTTGCCCATAGTGCACAGTCTTAGATTTAAACCAGTAGTTTAAGAGATATCAATTTTTGAATTAAGAAAATTATGTTTTCTTCTTGGCGTTTTTTTTCAGCTTTTTTTACAAAAAAATTCGAGGAAAATTCGAAACAATTTTTTTACATTTTATTAACTATTTTATTTGCGTAGCTGTTGTAATTACGCGGTGTTTAAGATATGATTTATTAAAATCTATGGTGATACGGTGATATGATATTATGTTGAGTCGAGGCATGTTTTTGTCGACTTTTTTGACATTGTTGTGGTGCGGCATGACCTTTAGTATGAACATTTTTTGTGTTTTTTGAGATATCCCAACCAAACTCACAGAATTTGAATTTGTTATTGTTTTACACATTGTGACCAAAGTTGGTTCAAATCGGACCACTATATCATATAGCTGCCATAGGAACGATCGGTCATAAATCCATCCTTAGTATGAAAGGTTGTGTTATTTCTTGAGATATATCAACAAATCGCACAGGTTGTATATAGGAACGATCGGTCAAATACCCACCTTTAGTATGAAAAACTTTTTTATTTTCCAAGATTTTTTAACCAAACTCACACATTGTGTATTCTATGTTGTCCTTTATATCTTCACCAATTTTAGTTTGAATCTGTTTACAATTTCATATAGCTGCCATAGGACCGATCGGTCTAAAATAAAGTTTAAGTATGAAAAACTTTTTTTGTTTTATGAGATATCGTAACCAAACTTATAGAATATGCATTTAAGTAAGCCTTATACATCCTTACCAAAGTTGGTTCAAATCTGTCCACTATATCATATAGCTGCCATAGGAACGATCGGTCGAAAATCAAGTTTAAGTAAAAAACTTTTTGTTTTTTTGAGATACCTCAATCAAACTCATGAATTGGGTATTTTTAATTGTTCTTCACATCCTCACCGAATTTGGTTGAAATCGGAGCACTATATCATATAGCTGCCATAGGAACGATCGATACGAACGGCCGATTAGCAAGCTTTAGTATGAAAAACTGTTTTGTTTTTTAAGTTATCTGTACCAAACTTACAAATTAAGAATCTCGTGTTGTCTTATACAACCTGTCCAAGTTTGGTTGAAATCGGACCACTATAACATATAGCTGTCATGGGACCGATCAGTCGAAATCAATATTTGCGAAAAACTTGTTTCATTACTTATATGCTAATAACTCCGTCGTCTTTCCATAGATTTTAATGCCAAACATACTTAACGATGGGTAATTAATAAAGCTAAATATATAGTAACAAATTTTGTAGTTCAAATGACCCTCTTAAATACATATTCTGTCAGTTTAGTTAAAATATCTCAGAATACAAATAAGTTTTTCATACTAAGCTTGGATTTTTGACCGATCGTTCCTATGGCAGCTATATGATATAGTGGTTCGATTTGAACCAACTTTGGTCACAATGTGTAAAACAATAACAAATTCAAATTCTGTAAGTTTGGTTGGGATATCTCAAAAAACACAAAAAATTTTCATACTAAAGGTCATGCCACACCACAACGAAGTCAAAAAAGTCGACAAAAACATGCCTCGACTCAACATAATATCATATTGCCGTGTCTCCATAGATTTTGATGAATCATATCTTAAACAACGCGTAATTACAACAGCTACGCAAAATAAAATAGTTAATAAAATGTAAAAAAATTGTTTCGACTTTTCCTCGAATTTTTAAGTGAAAATAGCTAAGAAAAAAGCTAAGAAAAAATCATAATTTTCTTAATTCAAAAATTGATATCTCTTAAACTACTGGTTTAAATCTAAGACTGTGTATAAATGAAATATTGATATATTCATTAGCTTTTAGATAAAGTAAAGCTTTGATAAATCGGTTTCGGCATTTTCATGCAATGATGACAAATGTGGGCGCACCTCTGAAAAAAAGTATTTAAAAAAAAGCCAAATTTTGAAAAATTCTAAAAAAAAAATCTCACCATAAAAAAAAAAAAAAAAATGTTTTTCGTCGGTTTTGGCCCCAAATCTATCCAAAAAAGTGGGTTTGGTTTCTGTAAATCGCAAAAAGTGCGATTTTGTTGCCTAGTGTAATTGGTATTTTAAATAGTAGATTAGTTTCAAAATTTAATTTTTTGGGACGACAAAAAGTTTCAGCAATTCTTCTAAGGACTTTCTATTTATTTTAAATAATTCTCTATCGGATTGGCCAGCAAAGGGCAAGCATATAAACGACATTTAAATAATAATAAGCTAGAAAATATAAATATTCTTTACAAAAGTGAAAAAATTAAATTATAAATAAATTAAACTATTCGTAGCAGGCTACAGTTGTCTGTAACCTATCTGGACTACAGAGGGCCTTATTGAACTATACATGTCCCCATTTAAGGGGCCGCACAGTGGGGCAGATCCTCATTTTGCGTTGCAAAAATCATATCTTTTGAACCGGTAAATATATTTTCTAAATTTTAAAGGCATTTGATAGAAAACTTCTTAAGCTTTAAAATGAGTGCTTGCACTGCTTAATAGGCCCACTGATTGATTCAGGGTTTTCGGTCAAACTTGAAATATATTTTCAGTGCATATTTTACATGTAAAATTATAAAAAAAAAAAATCTATTTTTGCTGCCCAAAACATACATTTTAATCTTTTTTCATATTTTAAGCAACAATAATTGGTATTTTAAATAGTGGAAATACGCTAATAAAAAAATTTAATTTTTTTTTTTTTTTTTTGAAAAAATCTCGTCCGATGCCTGACATGTCGAAAACGTATGTAATTGTACCGCGCTCTTCCTCTTCTATCACCATTTTTTTGCGAGGTTGCATCGGTTTTTGTCCTATAACTTCCCCAGACGCAGCTGGACGCATAAAAGACCGGGGTTATTTCGTTAGAGAATTGATTAACAAAGACTCTTGTGGTAGTGGGATCGAGTCCAAATGAGTCCAATTTTTGTCCTATTCCATCAAAGTCAAAAAATAGCCTAATTTTAGTCCTTTTTTTTAAACATCGCTGGGATAAAAGGCCAACAAGTGAAGAAACAAAATTCTACGGCATTTAATTAGAAATGAATGTACATTTCATATGAAACCAAAAACATAAATATCGGCCGTATAACTTGACAACAAAACTGTTTTAAATTTAGCATTTTTAGTAAAACTTGCACATTTGTGCGCGCACTGAAAAATTTTTCAACTTTGAGAGGCTGTCACGCCCATAATTTTTGCCTGATTTCAAAAATCTTTTGGATTTGTAATCTCTGGAGATTTCTCTATCGATTACATTTATTATTTTTGAAATCGCTTTCATCGAAAAAATGATTTTTGCCACGCTTTTCGGCCGCCTGCCCCAGTGTGGGCCGTCTGGTTTAACCTGGCCTTATTATGCAGATATACCTATTTCATTAGATTTTTGTATTTAATTTTTTTCCCAATTTTATATGAACATATTACAGTTAGAATGCAATGTTTACTAATTAATCATTGGTTTAAAATGATAAAGATAAAGTTTTCAATTATCATTAGATTTATATAATTTTTTTAAGTAAATTTATATACTTATTTCCCTGAGGTAATTAAGATGTGTTGTGTAGCTTTTAGGGACGGCCTAAATTCTTAAGCTAAGCGATATAAAATACAAATATTACATGTACCTGTAATTTATGTCCCGATCTCGGCTAGGGCTCTCGCTTTTAGGCGAAAGATTTTTTTGGATCACAGATGATGCCGCTGATAGAGGCGTATTCAATGACGATGTTGGAATCGCGGTCATTAAATTTTGTACATTGACAACTGAGGTGTTCGTAGTGCCCACAGCCGAATTGGTACTGCAGCGCAATGCCGACTGATGTGTCGGCGCTGGTGGTGCAAACTGTGGATATGTAGTCAGCAATTGTGGAAGATGGGAGGAGTACCCAGATTGTGGGAGCATTTGTGTTGGAGCAGATGACAATAGTTGCGGCGTAACCGTTACTGAAGTTACGGCGGGTGCTGATAGTGTTGCTGTTGTGATAACTGGTCCCGTCATTGATACACCAAATGCCCCTGCTGTGTATACTGATAACTGTTGTGGATGAGAAGTCGGGTTTACCAAAGGTACAGTCGTTGTTGTTGTTGTAGACGACGTTCCCAAAGACTGGACTGCATTATTACTGGTAATAACATAGCCAAGTGGCGTAGTCGGACGTAATCCTGCAACCCCATTGACGTTCTGCTGCTGTGATGTAGTTGTACTTGTTACTGGTGCTTTTATAGGTGTCGCTGCCGGTGACTCGCGACTGTTGCGTGTATCAGATCGGTGGGGCGAAGATAAAGTGTTAGGAGCTACTATTGGTAACACTGAAGGCAGGTATTGTCCATGCGAAATACTATTATATGGTGTATATAAAGAGTAATTCGTATAAGGTGTACGGTATGGCGTGGCTTGAATTAGCATAGGTAATCCCGCACTTAAGTGGGGCATTGGCGGAGGTCCACTATGAAAAACTAAAGATGATCCTGTAGTTCCAACTGGACAACTTCCTGTATTAAATGAAGATTTTGCGATACCAGAGGCAGCTGCCGCAACGGGATTGCTAGATGTATTCGGTGGCAAGTTCATAGGGATTGGAAGCACCTTGCTTCCTGAATGTGGAGAAATGCAAGATAAAACCGCTGATGTTGCACAAGTGATAGGTGGATAGCCAGTGAGAATTCCGTTAGCAACTGTAGTGGTAGACATTTGTAATGAGCCAGTGGTGCTCTTTTGCAAATCTACGGGAACAGATATCGAGATGCCACCGTCATTGCTTAATTTTAATTTATCCATTGACTTTACACTGGCGGTAATTAAGACACTTGATGCTCGCTCGTTAAACGAACTACCTTGTAACTGTGCCACAGTGACTGGTGTTAAAGGGGTACTAGGCAACAAAGGATTCGTTGGCCTTTGTGCCGCACTATCCGTGCCGAGTGAAGTCACCATCTTGGTGCCTAATATGATATCCTGAGCAATTCCAGATGAAGTCTGCCTTTGTCCAGCTGATGATGTAATATGTGAATCACAACCAACAGATACACCAACGTTGGTTACCTAGAAAAGAACTTAACGCGTAAATAAAAATTAGAAATAAAGGATATCCTCGGAACGCCGAAGATTTGATTGATTTCCGACTGTTTGTTTCTATGCCAGATGTATAATAAAGTAGTCCGATTTTATCCAAATAAAGTAAGCATGTATAAGATAATATCAAATTGGTTGAGGTATCTTAAGAAAGTAAAGTATTTTATAATAAGTATTGATTTCCGACTGTTCGTTTCTATGCCAGATGTATAATAAAGTAGTCCGATTTTATCCAAATTTAAAGATAAGATTGCATAGAAACAGACGGACAGACTGAAATGGCACTCAGCTCATTGTCCTGAATAAGAATATATTCGTTAAATACCCTATGCAAAAGTATAAGAAACAGCGAAATATTTTAGGAAAACTTACTTGTGAGATAGAGGCTACTGTTGGATTGGTTATGATGACATCCACCAGATTATTATCTGTACTTGACATTGACTGTTGGTTATTACCGCTTTCTGTAATAGAGTTCGTTGATAAACCTGTACTTGTTATACCGAGGGTATTTTGTAAGCTATCAGAAGACCCGCCGCTACCATTCTTCTTAATAATAGTGAGAGACCCAATTGCATCTGTACAAGTTAAAGTATTTAATACAGGGCTTGTTTCTGTCGCTGAAAATGCAGTCGAAGAAGTCAAATCGCTGTCACCGGCCACAGATTCCTTGCGAATAGCCTGCGCTTGCAAATATTCTGAGGTCTTGCATGAAGATGATTGCCTGGGTGAAATACTTGCGACATGTGTTGGCGTCGAAGGAAAGTCAAAAGCAATCACGTTTTCCGATTTCTGCACAAATATAAAATATAACAGTAAAACTCATTAATAAAAATATGTAAAAATAGGGGTTCTGAAAGTCTGAAATAATTTTAATGAGCGTTCATCACGTGTATTTCACAAATCTTAAGAAATTTTTATGTCAATCGGATTTCAAAAGTATTGAACAAAATTGTTTGTTTCAGAAATGGCAGATTTAATTTTTCGGCCAAATCTCGGATTCCCGAAAATTAGCTGACTTTAATTTACATAATTTACATTTTAGCAGAATTATTAATATTTTATTCTATTAAATTGAATATTGTGAAATAAATGTATATTATGAAATAAAATGTAATTTAATGGTTTAATGGTTATTGAATTCATTTCATATGTTATAAAATTTCTCAACCAGTAATTCAAATTATAACCGTTAGCCGATGCTAAACGATTAAAATTTTAACCTCAGCAAATCTGAAACGAAGACCCGAAACTATTTAAGCCATGCATACTCAGCCCTATGTCCACGAGGTACTTTTTGTGTTTGTATTTGCTCACAAGATAGAAAAACGACGATCGTAAACATTAACGGTATCAAGCATACAAAAGCCAAAGCATGCAAGCAATTAAGTGTGTATGCACTGCGTAGAGCAGGGGTGCTCAAAGCTGCCTTATGGATGTGCCTACACCAATACAAATAAAATAAATCGCGCGCACATATGTAACTTAATTTTTTTTTTGTTTCTATGTGTCCACTGAAAAAAAAATTGGAATATGTTTCTTCAAATGAAAAAATAAAATTACAAATGAAAAAGTGCGAATAGAATAGATGCGTAAGACAATTCACAACAAAGTTTATTTTTTCGTTTTCAGTGTATACGAAACAATAAGCCAACAACAAATTGCATTTGGATAAGCGACGAGTCACTCATGCAACAACAGTCTATGAAATTGTTGTTGCTGAGCTCGGCGACATGTCAGAAAATGAAAAGAAAGAGAGCGAATGTATGAAATTGTTTTTGTTTTAAAAAGATCGAAAGGGACGGAATACAAAAAGTCAAAAATTGTTTGCTTAATTTGTCAATGTGCACTAGGAGCCTACTAATGTGTAAGCTCACACACTTCCATACGATATGTGCACAACAAAAACAAATGCTTAATTTTTCAATGTGCACTAGGAGCCTACTAATGTGTAAGCTCACATATTTCCAAACGATATGTGCACAACAAAAACAAATGTGCGTCGTGTGTATAGGCACTGAGCACCCCTGCCGTAGAGCCATCTCTCTTCTTTCTACTTGTCGCTGCTCTCTCGAGCAAACTGACCAACAACATTTAGAACGATTTTGTTTTTGTCTTGCGCTCTCATTCTCATTCGCGAGCGACGCGCTTCTAATCCGACGCTTCTAATTGTTGCCTTGTCGGCAAGTTGGCACTGAACGAAATATTTTTTTTTGTTTTAGTTTTACTTATGTTCACCCTGTTAAAATTGTAAACAAACTTTTTTTCAATGCAACAAAAAAACTGATCGCTTCAATGTATTTGTGTTTGTGTTTGTGAGTATTGGTGCGTGCCCAGCAGTATGCTGTGTAAGAGCATGCCTAATTAAAACCGAAATAACTAGTTAATATATAAATAATAGTTTCGGGTTAGTCAAGCATAAAATCATTGCTTATTAACCTCATATTGTTCTTTATTTGAGATTTGAATATTGATTTCATCAAATAGATCTTCTGTTTATTAGTCAAAACTAATGGGCGGTTACAGTCGCACGCTCGACAGTAGGATACCCTGTGCCCAGGAACTTTGAACTGAGGTTGATTTTCGACCAATTGTTTCAATGGCAGCTATATATGGAACTGAATTAATTCAAATTTGGTTAGAGTGTACAAAGCCAACTTAAATACAAATTTTAACAGTTTGGTTAAGACATCTGCAAACTACAACTTTTCTCAGACTGCATTTTGGCAGCAGCCATTCTCCTGTCTCACTCTCTCTCACGCAACAAATTCGAGTCTGCCAAGGATGCTGCAGAGCGAGCGAAATTAAAATAAAAGACAATGTCTAAGTAAAGGAGATTTTAAAGCGAAAAATGGTACGTTTTTTTTACAATGATATTAAGCAGAAACTTATTGAATCTATGTGTGAGAAATCGGAAATATTAACAATAAAAATTATTATCTTGCAGCTTTCAGTATTCGGGAACGATGCAAGAGTAGAGCTGCAAAATGATCGCTTGTCCTCCTGTGCGATTTCATGCATAGCAATCAGCTTCTGTCCGACTTTATTGAAAGTGTTACGTCAATTTTGGAATTTTGACGTGCAAAACTACATATTTATATATTAACACAAATATACTTTAATATAATTGTATATTTGTATATACAAAAATTATATATCAACACTTTCATAATCATAGTATTTTTGCTTATTACTAGATTCTTAATCGGTGCCAAAAAAAATGGGTACTATTTCGTACTGTCTTTGTGCGCGCCTTGCATATAAACTTATACATGCTGTCTCGCTCGCACGTTCAATTGGCCAAGCAAATGTAATTGTGGAATTAAATGTAATTCCGAAATATCTTATGGGGCAATCGCTTTGAAATTTTCAGGGTCGTTTAATAGACTTACTTCTTACCTGATTGTTTAGTTAGGGAGTGATATCTTTTAAATTGCGCCTGTAAATCATTTTGTGCGATTTGTGAGCGAAGAAGAAGTGGAACTCAAAATTGAAAACAAACTTGACCTGCGTATGGCATCCAGGAACAATACCAAATTTGAAGTCCCTAACCCTTGGGGGGTCTACCAGGCCTCCATCTGCCTTTTACATACATTCTGTCTAATACATTATACCCTTTTTTGTCCATTTTTAATGGGCTCAGGAAAAAAAGTTTGTTTTTATTTTTCAAATTTTTAAACTAATCTTTAGATTATTTTTATTTTTTAAACGGAAATTATAGCGGAATATTAAAACAGAGACATACAAAATAAACAATGGGGCTCCGCCTTTGCTCGGATACCCAGGATACCCAGTGCCCAGACACTCTGTAATAATAGTTGATTTACGACCGCAGCTATATGATACAGAAAACCGATTTGAACCAAAATTGATCATGGTGTATAACACAAACTTAAATGCATTTTCTATCAATTTCGTTAAGATTTCTCAAAAAATAAAGTTTTTCACACAAACACTTGATTTTAATCAAAATAATCAAAAGAAAAAATAAAAATTGGTACAGATAATTAAATTTTATATCGCAGCCTCGCCATAGATTTTTATAAATTATATCTTAAACAACGCGTAATTAATACAGCTACGTTAATAAAATTGAACCGAAAATTTAACTAATTTTTTCGAGTTTTCCTTGAATTTTTAAGTAAAAAAGCTAAAAAAAAAAAAACAAAAGCTAAGCAAAAAATCATAATTTTCTTAATTTAAAAATGTATAGCTCTAAAATTACTGGCTTAAGTCTTAGACTGTGTATGGATAAGTTACAGACATATTCATTAGCTTTTAGGAAAAGTAAAGCTTTTCAAAATCGGTTTTGGCATTCTCCAATGGGCGCACCTCTAAAAAACGGCTGAAAAAAGGACAAACTAAAAAAATTCTAAAAAAAAACTCGGTCATAGAAAAAAAATATTTTTTCGTCGTTTGGGGCCCCATATCTATCCAAAAAGTCGGTTTAGTTAAATTCAAAAGAAAGAAGTGGGCGGTTACAGTCGAGCACGCTCGACAGTAGGATACCCTGAGCCCAGCTACTCTTCAATAAAAGTTTATTTCCCTAAGGCAGCTATATGATATATGAAGCCGATTTGAACCAAATCTGGTCAGAATGTACAAAACCAACATTAATGCATATTCTATCAGTTTGGTTAAGATATCTCAATAAACGCAAAACTTTTTCATACTAAAACTTCATTTTCGATGCATCGTTCCTATGGCAGCTATGTGATATTGTTATGAACCGACTTATCAATCGCAGCCAAATATCGATTTGCCGGCTAACTATCGGTATACTCAGGGATGAGTACGACCATCGATACTTGGCGAGTCGGGTAAGGATTAGGTGAACAGGTGGCAATCGTTGAGGTGGATAACAACACCTGTTCACCTAATCCTTGCCAGCAGTTGTCCGTGAAGGTGTTATGAGACCAACGTCTGAGTATTATTCCGATTAGTAAAAATACAAATAATTGTTACCCGTCTCGCCAAGTATCGATGGTCGTACTCATCCCTGAGTATACCGATAGTTAGCCGGCAAATCGATATTTGGCTGCGATTGATAAGTCGGTTCATAACAATATAGTTAATCGATTTTAACCAAATTTGGTCAGGATGTATAATACCAGCTCTGATACTTAATCTATCAGTTTGGTTCTGATATCTCAACAAACACAAAACTTTTTTATACTAAACCTTCATTTTCGATGAATCGTTCCTATGGCAGCTTTATGATATAGTTAACCGATTTTAACCAAATTTGGTCAGGATGTATAATAACAGCCTAGATGTATATTTTATCAGTTGGGTTGTGATATCTCAACAAACAAAACTTTTTCATACTAAAACTTTATTTTCGATGTTCCGTTTCTATGGCAGCTATATGATATAGTGGTCCGATCCAAAAATAAAAACAAACTTGATATGCACCCGGTATCCAGGAACCTATCTACCAAGTTTGAAGTCTCTAGCTTTTATAATTTCTGAGATCAACGCGTTCAAACAGACGGACAGACGGACGGACATGGCTCAATAGACTCGGCTGTTGATCCTGATCAAGAATATATATACTTTTTGGGGTCTGCCACGCCTCCTTCTGCCTGTTACACACATCCTGCCAATCGCATTATACCCTTTTTTGCCCATTTTTAATGGGCTCAGGGTATAAAAAGTCAAAATTTGTTGCTTGCTGTTATCGATGACAAAATCAGCTGTTTGCTACTATTACCCCGAAAAAATGCAGCATTTTGATCAAATACTAGATAAAATGCTGTCACACTTTCAGAAGATGTGTCGCATCATTGTCTTCTTTTATTCATCGGTCTCTTATGGAAAACAATTCCGCAACTTCTATTTAACGGCTAAAAGTCAATCATGCGCCTAATGTAAAGACAGTATAAGGAAAAATTCCCACTCATCAAATTTAAGTTCTTACAAGGCTCGATCGAGGTACCACAAGTTTATCAAAAACCAAAATCGAAATTTATTTGCTATACCATTCGATCAATATATTACTCGATCTGATCGAACAGTCGTAGCAAATTTTTCATTTTGGCTGTATATATTGCTAGTCGCCTTTCGAACCCTTCGTCCTGCTTTGCTTTTTAAAATATCGACCCCTTTTTGCAAAAGTATCGTAGGTTACAAAAAGTAAATTGTTCAGGAGACGTTTCTTTTGGTTTTTTCGGGCTAGGGCAAAGATATCGGTTCCAAATTTTATCTGCACATTAATGTTAAACTCCTTTAATTGTTACCAAAAAAATTGTTGTAAAAAGTGTATGGCTCACAGATAATAAACAATTTTCTACGCATCCGATACTTTACATAAATCTCTATGGCAGCTATATGGTCTAGTGGACCTAGTAAAACCAATTTTGATCAAAAGAAAAACTTTTCTGTTTCTTGACCTTTTATTAAACGAAGCCTAATTATTGCATGTATGTAAATAAAAGTGTAAACTTTTTAAAATTATTTTTTTTAGTTTTCCTAGAATTTCAAAATCAGTAATGGGTCTCCGCCTCCATGGCAGCTACATAATATAGTGACCCTATCAAAAAATAAAAACAAACTTGATCTGATGCTAAATTATAAATTCGAAATATGAAACAATTGGTTGATGACTGGAATGCGCATATGGCAGAAAATAAAAACATTTAATATTTAATTTAAAAATAATACTTGGCATACATTATGAATTTAGATTTTTCTTTGCTCCCTCTGATCATTTTTGTGATATCTCTGGTAAACGGGACTGATACCAGATCATGATATTAAATTTTGTGTATGTATTATAAAAAACTAGTCGGACGAAACTAGTCTCTAGCTCTTATAGTCATACAGACAGACAGACAGACAAACAGACAGACGGACATTGCTATATCGACTCGGCTATTGATGCTGATCAAGAATATATACACTTTATGGGGTCTGCCACGCCTCCTTCTGCCTGTTACGCACATATTCGGTAAAACATACCCAATAGACCCCTGTACTTTTTTTAAGTACGGGGTCTAAAAAGAATGATACTTTGGTCTACTTTTCTGCCCCCGTCAGTTATATTTATCGAAATACATGAAATGATTATCGAAAGTTTTATTTGTTATAAATGTGCAACTGCAGTAGCAGTGTTTTAATTGGATACAAATTATATTAACTTATTAGAAAGTTTGGTTTTTGTTTGGTTCTTGTAACTTTTAGGCTGTTGCCTAGTGTAATCATAGGGTGTTCGATGACTAAAGTCCCACAGGGCGAATGACAATGATTGTCAGCATTCAGATTAAAATGAAGTTAGGTGTGTCAAAGCTGTCGTGAAAATAGCATATGTCTCTTGGTGATTCACCTGGTTCATGAGAATTTATATGATTGCTGCGGATGGGGCTTAAATACGCAATTTTTAGTGATCTTCCCAAAAGGAGTCAGTCGCAATAACTGGCGTTTTACTTGTCCGATCTTGATGCGATTCAGTGTGATAATAAATAATTCTAATAAATAACGTTAATAACCACAAAAAATGTATTATCTTAAAAACTGTGGGTGTGGTGGTTTTTGTGATTTGCGGGGGCGGAGGGGGCTTTAATTTGAAACAAACTTGATCTGCGTGGAGTATATAGAAATCTGTGTGCCAAATTTAGTTACGCTACCTTTTATAGTCTCTGAAATCCTTGTGTTTTTACAGACGGACGATCGGTTTTTTGCGATTTACGGGCGCGTGTCAATTTAAAACAAACTTGAGCTGCTCCAACGCTTTTGGAGTCTGTGAGTGGGTCTGTGGTTTCTCTATCTCTTATAGTCTCTGAGAACTAGGCGCTCTCACGGATGGACGGACGAACAGACACTCATGACTATATCGACTTGGCTGTTACTGCCGATCAAGAATATATATATACTTTATAGTGTCAGAGAAGTCTCCTTCTTCCTGTTTCATACTTTTCAACGAAAACAATTTTCCCTTTTTCTTATATTTTAAGTAATTGGTATAAAAAAAACGGTTTCTAAATGCTACAGATATATTCTTAATCTGTTAGAAAGATATTTTTGTGGAACTTAGACTTACTTTCAAACTTATTGTTTTTAATGTACAGGTAAATTAAGGTTTATTATCTCACATTTTGGCGATTTAAGAGATCCAAAAAAACCTCTTTACACCAAAAACCTCTTCATGCCCCAAAATTTCTGATATCCCATTATTTAACAAACAATATTCGATTTAATATATAAAACTAACAAAAATTTAAATTCAAAACAAAATACATAAATTTAAAAATAAATGACATTCAGTACCACGCGCACAAAGGTCAAGCTTCTTAGTACATAAACATAATCTTTTTCGTAGTGTCAAATGTTTTTTTTTTTCAAATATCCGAAATTTTTTTAATTTTACATGCTTCTGACATTGATACTTCCAAAGAAGATTATTAAGAATGTTTACTTCAAATTAAAAAACAAATTCACAATTACAAAGATTTGAGGCATTAAATTTTTAACTGAATGTTTCAATGACAGCTATATGATATAGCCAACCGATTTGCGTAAAATCGGAATGCATTGGACCAACTTTAATGCATATTCTGTCAGATTGATTCTTAAAAAATAAAAAAGTTTTTTGAACTATAACTTGATTTTCGAACGATCGATCCTATGGTAGCTAAATTATATAGTACATTGATTTAAATCAATTTTGGTCAGGATGTATAAGACTTACTTAAATGCATTTTCTGTCAGATTGGTTAAGATATCTTAAAATAAAAAAACAAGTGGGCGGTTACAGTCGAGCACGCTCAACAGTAGGATACCCTGAGCCCAGGTACTTTACACTGAGGTTGATTTTCAATCAATTGTTCGTATCGCAGCTATATGATATATGCAACCGAATTAAACTAAACTTGGTCAAAGTGTACAAAACCAGGTTAAATGCATATTCTATCGGTTTGATTAAGATATCTTAAAAAAGCAAAAAACTTTTTCATACTAAGACTTGATTTTCATCCGATCGTTCCTTTGGTAGCTATATGATATAGTTAACCGATTTTAACCAAATTTGGTCAGGATGTATAATATAAGCCCAGATGCATATTCTATCAGTTTGATTCTGATATCTCAAAAAACGAAAAACCTTTCCATACTAAAACTAAATTTTCGTTGTATCGTTCCATTGGCAGTTATATGATATGGTAGACCAATTTCACCCAATTTTGGTCAGAGTGTATAACACCAGCCCAGATGCATATTCTAACAGTATGGTTAAGATATCTCAACAAACAAAAAATTTTTCTATACTAAAAGTTGATTTTTGATCAATCGGTCCTATGACAATATGATATAGTCGCCCGATTTGAGCGAACATCGACCAGAATAGACAAAGCCAAGTTAAATGCATATTCTAACAGTTTGGTTAAGATAACTCAAAAAAGAAAAAAAATTGCATACTAAGATTTAATCTTTGATTGAGCGTTACTATTGCAGATATATGATATAGTAGACCGATTTTAACCAAATTTGGTCAGGATGTATAATACCAGCCCATATGCTTATTCGATCAGTTTGGTTTTGATATCTCAAAAAAAAAAAAAAAGTTTTCCATACAAAAACTTCATGTTCGATGTATCGTTCCTATGGCAGCTATATGATATAGTTAACCGATGTGAACCAAATTTGGTCAGGATGTATAATACCATATTCTATCAGTTTGGTTCTGATATCTCAACAAACTAAGACTTAATTTTCGATGTATCGCAGCTATATGATATAGTGGTCCGATCCAAAAATAAAAACAAACTTGATGGGGTCCTTGGGGGTCTGCCACGCCCCCTTCTGTTTGTTACATACATTCTGCCAAACACATTATACCCTTTTTTGCCCATTTTCAATGGGCTCTTGACTTGAACCAAATTTGGGAAGGATTTATGAAATTCACATAAATGAATTGTTTGTCAGATTGGCTAAGATATCTAAAAAAAAACAAAATGTTTTTTGTACTAAAACGGGATTTTTGACCGACCGAAAAATGTATACATTCATGTAACAGGTATATATTCCAAACCCCTCATCCAAAAATTTTTTTTTTTTTTTTTTTTGTTTTTAAACCAACGTTTTTCGTATTACAACTGTTGAAAATAAATCAAAATCGTTTAAGTTATAAAACCTTATCGCGGATCGAGCACAATAACCTAACCATTTTTTTAATTAAAAATATTACATTTCAAGCTATTTTTTTTTGTAATTTTGAATGTGCACATCATATCGCCACATAGTGTAAAAGCTAATAGTTTTGGCACATAAAGTCCAAAAAGAGATAAAATTGGTCAAATGGATTTTTCCACAGAATACCCCATATTAATTGAATATGGGCAAGAAGCCACCATGTAGATCCTCGCCAAACCATTGACCTCGATCCGATTGAAAATCGTTGGTCATGTGTTAAACAACGGCTGGGACAGTATGAATCAGACCCAACCGAAGGGTACAATCTTTGGAGACGAGTACAAGCGGAATACAATCGAATTCCAAAACAGATTTTTGTGAATATGGCAGAGAGTGTACCAAGTTTCATAATTTACTAAGCAAAAACTTCTTTCTATGTAGAAATAATTAAATTATTTGAAAGCCTTAAATCAAAATCGTTTAAGTTATAAAACCTTACCGCGGATCGAGCACAATAACCTAACCATTTTTTTAATTAAAAATATTACATTTCAAGCTATTTTTTTTTTGTAATTTTTAATGTGCACATCATATCGCCACATAGTGTAAAAGCTAATAGTTTTGGCACATAAAGTCCAAAAAGAGATAAAATTGGTCAAATGGATCTTTCCACATAATACCCCATATTAATTGAATATGGGCAAGAAGCCACCATGTAGATCCTCGCCAAACCATTGACCTCGATCCGATTGAAAATCGTTGGTCATGTGTTAAACAACGGCTGGGACAGTATGAATCAGACCCAACCGAAGGGTACAATCTTTGGAGACGAGTACAAGCGGAATACAATCGAATTCCAAAACAGATTTTTGTGAATATGGCAGAGAGTGTACCAAGTTTCATAACTTACTAGCAAAAACTTCTTTCTATGCAGAAATAATTAAATTATTTGAAAGCCTTAGTTTCACGAGAAGTGCAAAAGTGAGTACATGCGAGTTGTTTTGGTTTTTTATTTTGCAATTCTGGAATTTAACTATTTAATGTTTATTTGCTCATATTTCTCACAAGTAATATAAAAAATTAATATAAATAAAGGCAAAGATTGTGAACTTGTACTCACTTTTGCTCGTTTTTTCAAGATATTTAATATTAATTGTATGAATAAATCAGGGTTTTCCTTTACAACTTCAAAGCTAAAATTACTTTTGCTCTGACTTTAAATAGAGCAGTAGCATTCGAATAGCATATACAATGCTCTCCGTTAAATTTCGTATTAGAGTAGAGCAATAATAGTTGTAAAAACAAGAAAGCTCCACTCCCTGCTCGTCTCCTTCTGTCTGTTACATACATTCTGCCAAACACATAATACCCCTTTTTGCCCATTTTTAATGGACAAAGGGTATAAAAATGATCGATGTGCTATTTGTAGTTATAGCAAGAGCAAAACGCAAAAAACAATCAATATCTTCGATTACTGCTTCTGCCATAGTAATAGCAAGAATATAAAATAAATTGAATTTATTCAAAGATTCAGTCGGTATGTTCATTTTAGAGAGTGTACTAGGTTGTTCAATAAGTTTTGTGGTTCGGTACCAAAGGGTGTTGCTGCAAGCTTAAATTAATTTTAGTATGTTGGTACACTATTTTTAAGAACGTACGTGAAGTTTCATTGCAAACATTCAATTAGTTTTATTTTTGTACGCCATTTTGTATTATCGTGTCGCGAAATTTTATACAATGGAAAAAATCAAGTATCGCGCAGTGATTCAATTTTTATTTTTGGAAGGTTTAAAAGCAAAGGATATTTATGAACGAATGTTAAAAGTGTATAATGATTCTTTGCCTTCGATAAGCACTGTTGAAAGATGGGTTTCTGAATTTAAGCGTGGTCATATGAGCCTTGAAGATGATTTACGTCCAGGACGTCCAAAAACAGCAACAACACCAGAAATTGTTCAAAAAAAAAAAAGTAATGGATATCGTATCGGAAAATCGTCGAGTGACTGAAAGAGATTTAGTAGAAGCCGTAGGCATCTCATTGGGGAGTGTTAACAATATTTTGACCGATGTATTGGGTTACAGAAAGCTGTGTGCAAAGTGGGTGCCACAATCGCTAACAATGGAGCAGAAACACACTCGAGCACGACTTTCTCGGCAACATTTGGATCTTTTTCGAAAAAATAAAATAGATTTTGTGCGGAAATTGATTACTATGGATGAGACTTGGGTCTATCACCATGATTCTGAATCAAAACAAGAAGCTTAAGAGTTGTGGGAACCTGGTTATTCGGTTCCGAAACGAGTTCGTGTCCAGAAATCGGAGAAGAAGGTGTTAGCATCAGTTTTTTGGGATGCAAAAGGAGTTTTGTTAGTGGACTACCTGCAAACTTGTAAAACAATAAATTCTAAATATTATTGTCACCTTTTAGACAAGCTAAAAGAAAAAATGAATGAAAAAATGTCCGGATTGCAGAAGAAAAAAGTTCTTTTTCATCAAGACAATGCACCATGTCACAAGAGCATTTTGACAATGTCTTAATTCAACGAACTAAAGTTTGAATTATTGGAGCATCCCCCGTATTCACCGGATTTGGCCCCTAGCGACTTCCATCTGTTTTCAGATCTTAAAAGAAAGATCTTAGGGGAAAGCGTTTTTCATCAAATGATGACGTCATAACTGCAGTAGAATTTTGCAGCCCTTCTAGATTCTCACTTCAGGGATGGAATCTATAAGTTGGAATCCCGTGGGAACAAATGTATTGACCTTCAGGGAGACCACACTGAATAATAAAATATTTTTTAAGCCATATAATTATGTTTTTCCTATCGAGTCGCAATATTTTTTGAACAACCTAGTATTCATGTGTAAATTGTTTAAATAGGAAACTTAAAACTGTTTCGTAAAAAAAAATTCACAAGAAAACATTTCTAAATTTCAATGCATTACGCGAAGTAACACTCAAAATAATTCTGGGATGCGACATAGCGTAGGTTGTAAATATTCTTAAATGAAACATTGTGGCATACTAAAATTTTTTGTTGCACATCGAAAATTGTAATTACGGTAAAAAAAAACGATTTTTCGAGGTTGATAGAGTTAAGCAATCATATGTTTTAAACTATGCATTCTGCAATAATATTCCGTTACACTACAAACTCAAATTAAGGGAGCTAAGTGTATAAACATATGAATTTTTTCAGATTTTAGCATCTTCCCCGTGTTCTGAACAAAAATTACTGAGTCATATTGGTATCAAACTAATTACTTTTGGTATGCAGTTTTCAAAAACATTTAATTTTGCGTCTTCTGCATTTTAGTTTAATAAAATTAAGTAACATTTAACTGTTCAACTTTTAAGGAAAAAAAAGTTATCAAATTGATAATAGTAATTGATCATTTTTCGTTCTTTTTCTTATGAAAAGTGCAAATTTTAAGTCCAAATTGAACATTATTGAGCAACGAGCTTGGAAATGTTATACTGCTCTATGGGATAATTATGATGGCAATAACAGGAGCGTCGACTATGTTACAAGTGTAAACTATTTTTTAAGCCCGTACAATTACTTACCAAATACTCTTATAAGGAAAGTTTCTAAGTTTCTAAGTTTCTTCATTTCAAAACCAAAAATTTAAATCTGTGACGAAGTTATGAGCGTATTAGTGTACGCAAGTATGAAAATACAGTTTTTTCCCGTAATTTAGAAATTCGATGTGAACCAAAACATTCTAGTATGCAAAACAATATGTATTTAACTATACCTACAACATACGCTATGTCGCATCCCAGAAGTTTTGTTTTGATTTTTTTTAACACAGTGGTATTAAACTGTATCGCTTTAAAAGCCATTTCGAAAAACTATTGCAAAGTGTCTGCAAGTGCTGTAGCTCCATATGAATTCGGATCATCAGTGGATCAACGAATGATTGGAGACAAGGTGCAAGCGCTTCAAGAGCAACATTCTAAAAATATGATAATTCCAATTATGTTGCAATTCGAAGTAACTTTGCACACCATTTGTTGTAGTTATTAATTTGCATGGTAATAAAGATTATAATTATTACCCACAACCATTACATTTTGTATACGTTTTGTATCATTTTAAATTTTGCACCATTTGTTAATTGTTTTTGTTAGTAAGTAAGTGATAATATTTTCTCAACTTCAAAAAAAATTCAAAATTAGTTTCATTGAAATGCTTTTACATAGAGTTGTATCGAATCGTTCGGACAAACTAATCTCTAAAGTGAACGAACAAACTAAACCCCCGATTCGTATCGGTGATAGTGAATAGATCCCAATATATTTCGATGTTTGATTTAAATTTCAATATATCTCGCTAGAGACACACTGTTAATAATATATATAATAAAGTTATGTATTAAAATAAGGATTAAATAAAAATCAATTTATGGTTTTCTTTAAACAAATATGAAATTCATAAATTAATCAAAAATTAAAAGTGTTTTGTTACAGATATATAAATTAAAGCCTCAATTAAATTCTGTTTCAAACGGTAATTTGTTATAAACAAATAGAAACTTCCTATTTCCCATATCAATACCATGGTATGACCACAGCGTCCCTTAAACCTACTCATTTGTGGCCTAATCTAACGAACGAACTATATTGGAATTGAGGATCTATTCACTGAACGAACTATATGGAATTTACTCACTGAACGAATTTTATGGGATCTGTTTACTGAACAATAAAACTATATGAAAGATTAGTTGGATCATTAAAAATTGAACTACTGAACTAAATCCTTCAATTGAACTACGAAATTTTCTATTCTCCCACCACTAGATCATTGTAGCTTTTGTTCCAATATGCTAAAATGCTAGAATGTAGTTTCAGTGAGGACTGGGCAATAGAGTGGAGTGAATTTCACGGGTGTTTTATTTTCGAAAACGTTGTATCATCAATGGATGATACATAAAAGCAATATCTATAAAAA
This sequence comes from Drosophila falleni, assembly GCA_035045575.1. NCBI lineage: Eukaryota > Metazoa > Arthropoda > Insecta > Diptera > Drosophilidae > Drosophila > Drosophila falleni. The sequence continues at coordinate 1,324,286 of JAWNOV010000056.1, read as the reverse complement.
AAAATCCTTTTTTTTGGAGGTCAACCTGAGGTGCCGCAACGACGATCAGTTTTTAGAAATCAGTCAAAAACTCAAAAAATCCGACATAACTGATTTAACCCCAAATGATATATATTTAAAAATCAAATATTATTTTTCTTAGTTAGCCCTAGCTGTTTGCTTTCTAAAACTATATCAACTGTTAAGATCGGTAGAAAAACAGATTTTTTATTAATATCAAAATTAGTAAAAATCCGTTACATTTGAGGTGGACACGTCCAGAAAAAATGTGTGCAATGTATGAAGAAGGTATTTTATTTTTGACTAATGTTGGAATGAATTTTTTAGGTTGATTAATTTTATAATATGGTTGTAAAATGGCCTGGCACTATAGTAGGTTCAAGTAACGACCATAAAATTGAGCAATATGAAGTATTGAAATTTACTACACCCTACTGGGCATAAGTCCCCATCTAAGCTTTTCAACGTAGGCAATTCAACAGGTAACGTAACTTTTTTTATTATATTGTAATGTGCACAAAAAAGTTTAATTTTTTCTGGCCTTTGAACGGGGTATAATTTGAACCCATAAAAATTAACAAAAAAAAAAACTTTCCTCAAGTGGTCCTATTTGTTGCAATCATTTAAACATTGTCCCATCCACTTACTTCGCCACTAAGCCGGTCGTGAGACTAGAATGAAACGTGAATCTGTTTAGCAAATAGCGAAGAAAAACCTTGAACTCAAGACGTCCAAGCACCAAAAAGTTCAGCTTCTCACAGACAAAAACAAATTTGAAGTCAGTCATTGTCTGTGACGAAACTTAAGTCAGCGGCAAGTCACCACTGGTTTTCGTGAGTCAAGGGGTTAAAATTTATCAAGAAGTGGTACTTTCTGGGCTCAATACCACTTCGGCGATGCGGACTGGACTTTTCAACCGTTCACACAGCGAAAGTGACGCACCCGTCGCGATACCTTCGTCACTAGTGTGGACTGACGTGTACAGTAATATTAAAATATATTATAGAAACCTAAAAACATTAAATATCAAGGTATTTAAAAGCCTGTGCGTAAAAGTGTGTAGGACATTATTTAATTCTCTAGACTAGAGCTTTCTTGTTTTCTGTAATAACAAAGATATACGAAAAGTTATTTCATCGCACGGGCAGATTGCCTCAAAATATTGTTGACAAAAACAAATGAAATAGTAGTATTACGAAAGTAAATTGACGTTACATTCATCAATTAAAAATATTTATGCTTACGAACGCATAGCTCTCGTGATATAGCAATATGTATCTATCAAATTTTTTTTCACGATTAATCAAGATAAAAAACTGATTTAAAGAAAAATCGACCTATCTGATTTCATTCACGTTTTAAACTGTTTTCAAGTAAAATCGACCGTTTTGATTTCATGCTTGTTTTTAACTGGTGCTCGAAAAAAAGAAATTAATGAGTTCTGAAATTAGCATATAAGTATATCATATTCATTTAAAAGCCCATGAGCCACATAAAACTTTTAAAATTTTAATTGAAAAAGACGATGGATTGCTATAATTAACAGATGAATCGACAATTCAATTTTTATTCACATTACTACGAGGGTAACCCTAAAAGTTTCCGGAATCCAACACTAGGGGGCATTTGCTAGCGGCGTCATTATTATTTTCGCAAAGTTTGACATCTTCTAAGGTAAACACCATTGACAGATCAGAAATTCGTCAAGTAGTTTCGTTTTTACAGCGTTTTAAAAAAATCATTTTACATTAGTCTTTTTTTTGAGCCTCGGTCAAATTATGTGGGATCCAACACGAGTGCAAATCTTCTTTACGCCTAAATGTTCATATAAGATCGTTTGTATTTGACTTTTGCCAATGCCCATTGTTGCCTCTATCTCACGGAATGTCACATGCCGATCTGCCTCAACCATTTCTCTCACAGCATCGATGTTTGCTGGAACAACAGCAGTTGATGGACGACCTTCACGAAATTCGTTACTGAGGCTAACACGTCCACGCATGAATTCTGAAAACCAATCGTATACGGTGGTTTTGGATGGTACTTCATCACCAAAAGCAGAATGAAGAGTAAGGCCACATCGACAACATTTGCGGGGCCGGCCGGGGGGGGGGGGGGGGGGGGGGGGGGGGGGGGGGGGGGGGGGGGGGGGGGGGGGGGGGGGGGGGGGGGGGGGGGGGGGGGGGGGGGGGGGGGGGGGGGGGGGGGGGGGGCCGGGGGGGGGGGGGGGGGGGGGGGGGGGGGGGGGGGGGGGGGGGGGGGGGGGGGGGGGGGGGGGGGGGGGGGGGGGGGGGGGGGGGGGGGGGGGGGGGGGGGGGGGGGGGGGGGGGGGGGGGGGGGGGGGGGGGGGGGGGGGGGGGGGGGGGGGGGGGGGGGGGGGGGGGGGGGGGGGGGGGGGGGGGGGGGGGGGGGGGGTTGCTGGTGCTGCTGCGGCGGTCTGGCGTCTGCGCGGGGGGGGTGCGTGTGTGGGTGGTTTGTGGTTTTGGTGGGGGCGGTGTGCGTGCGGCTGCGTCGCGGGGCTTTCTTCCAGATCGTGATCCTTTTTAAGTAAAAGGCTGGTTTCGATGACTTGTGCTGAACCATTTGCGAAGTCTTTGATTTCCAGTGTCAAGCCCGCCGCAGATGCTGCTGCAGCAATCATACTAGCTTCTTGGTTGCCTTCAAAAGTATTTAGCTTCTGTTGATATTTAGAAAATTTAAGTAAACTACATTTCATTTTGTGTGTCAAAAGAATTGCACTACTCACTTTGATTTTTGGGGACGAGGATGAAGAAAGCATAACATTAAGATGACTGTTTACTGCAACTTCAGCAGTTGATCTTGTGCCTTTAATGCTAATATACTCTGTAACTCCGCTATTTGGTTGATTAGCATTGCTTGTTGAATTTTGGGATTTGTTTACATCGGTACTTCCACTACCACTAATGCTACTTAGATCTTTGGGTGGGAGACTAACGATATTAGCGACGGATAACGGCGATGGTCGTGTAATATCTGTTACTCGATCTTCACTGCCGTTCTCTTTTATGCAGGCACTACTGATAGTATTTACTGTCTCAGAGATTGAAGCACTGCAGCGGTTGGTGGTGACTGAAGATTCGGCATGCTTGGATAGCCCCATAGGACTTACATGTGTTTGGCAATTATTAATTTCATTTTGATTTGCATTACTATTAATACTTATGCTTAAATTAGCTTTATTTTTAGCAATGCCATTTATATGATCTTGTTGCTGTTGCTGTCGATATTGATCTCCTGTCCAAGGTATTTCAGCTTCTGAATCTGGCTCTGGAGCTGTACACATACTAGCTAATGGAACCGTATACACTGTTGTACTGGTGTTAATGTTGTTATTATTAGACATAATATTACTAGTACTGCTGCTATTAGATGTAACTACAATTGCACCTCCAATGGTGAGAGAAGGTGGATGATGGTGATTAACTTCTTTTAAATTATTATTGCTAACCACAGTTAGGCTGGAAAGATTGGTAGTACGGAGCGGGTGGGAATGCGGATGCGGCTGTGGTTGTCCAGTGTCGTTGATCTTTGGCATTTTCATGTCCTCTATGCTGTAGGTGCATGTCAACTCTTCCAGTGCCGAAAGACGTTTCTCTTTGCGTTTTTGGCCCAATTTAATTGCAAACTGTTTGCATAAATATTATTATAAATACAAAATAAAAATGTTACTTAATGTGTACAGAAACTCACCTCAAGATCTTCATACGTTTTGAACTCTAATATGGCAAACCCATCAATAATCTCCTCTTCAAGAACAGGCGATCTTGGTAACTTTCGTCGAACTGGAGGTGGTGGTCTTGGCGGAGGCTTATCACGAGGCAGCAGCAATGTTGATGACGATGACGTTGATAGGAGATCTTCATCCAGTGACTCGCCTTCGCTATCACTAGGAGTGGCCATAAGACCGGAGTTACATTCAGGTGAATGTGGTGGATTTAATAACAATGATGCAATACTGTCTGTAGGTGGCAACAAATTATTACTACCGTTGCTACTACTAGTAAAGTTTCCATTCGAATTATTGCTATCCTCACCCATGCTGCCCGCACTGTTAAGATGATATAACATGCCATTACCAGGGCCCAATACACTGTTGTTACCACTACCCAATAATACTGCCGCGGCGGTAGCAGTTGAGGTGCCAATGATGCTACCATTGCTCCCACCTCCAGCAGTAGTTGTGACCATACCAAGACTGACAGCCACTCCAACAGATCCTCCACCTCCTCCTCCTATCAATGTGCCACTTAATGCACTTGAATTACATCGGCTATCGCGCTCTGCCTGCAGGCGCTGCGCTCGCTCACGTCGACGTTTTTGCTGGCGTTGCTGTTTTGTGTTTAGACTTATTTGAGAAGAATTAGTGGAAGAGTTGCTGCCGTTATTTATGTGCCCGTTGGTCGCTGCCGTCGCTGTTAAAACACTTTGGACTGGTGTTGACACTGATGGTAAAGGTGAAGTGGTAGAGTGATCTCCAATAGTAGCAATGGAATTTGCTGCTGTCACCGCTGCAACGATCGAAAGTTCCGTGTCTGAGTCAAAATCACTTGCACAAAGTGAGGCTGTTAATGTAGACGGTGCTATTGGGTCTGAACTAGTGTGAACTAGCGGTGGCGTCGACGTTGTTGTTGTCCTTATATTTGAGGCAGTCGTCGTAAATGGAGGCGGTGCTGGCAATAAACACGTCAATAAAGCTACATCAGCTGCACCGGAGCCTGCAATACTTATATGCGGCGTCGGCGTCGCTGTTGGTGGTGGCAGGTTCAAGGCCGTGGGCGTAGTATTTGCTATTGTTGTAGTTGTTGTGAGAGTTGTTGATGGAACTGACGACGTTACGTTAAATCCTTGAGCCCTCTCACGTTTGTTGCTTGGGGTCTGGTGTTCATGGTGCTGTTTTTGATTTTGGATAGCACTGACTGCGACTACCGGAGAAAAATTTGGAGCTGCACCTATGATTGATTCCTGTTGTGACTCATGTAGATCGCTACAATTTACGTACGGCTTTAACTCTGGCGCTGCAGTTGTTAATTTTGTATTGATATTGCTGTTGTCCATTTCAATGACGCATTTATGTGGTGAAGCTGTTGCTGTTGTTGTTTATGTGTGTGTGCGTGCTTTTGTCTCAGCCAGCTTACAGCATCCAAGCAATGATACTGCTGCTACAGCTGCAATCCAAGTTGAAGTCCAAGAGAGATTCCATTGTTGTGATTGGATTGGATTACAGTTACTGAACTTTACCGAGTCCTTGAATTTTGGAACTGACAGAGAAAATATTAAATTCACTTCGGTCTACAGCCATTAATTCAATATAAGCCATAAAGTTTCAATCGAATAGTGCAAAAATCTGTGTAGTACTGATTTTGGTGTTAGCAATTTAAAAAAAAAAATACACATATTTTTTAAATTTTAGATTAAGTTTTACGGTTGTTTTTTCTTTTTGATTTTATAACATAAAACATTACCAGTTTATTTTTGTGGTTGGAAATGTTTATTGTTGCACTAATTTTTTTTTTTTTAGTCATATGCGATGCATTTAATAGTGTTTATTGTTCTTTTTTCTATAATTGATTCAAATAGATTACCAAAGTTTGTCTATACATATACATATGTACATACGTATATGACATTGTGAGGAAAACTACATGCATACATTCGTAGGGTTATCATTCAGTGCTCATATCCTATCCCCATCACCATTCCTCATCAATTTTTAACATTATGAAATGTTTACAAAACAAATATCTCATAAATATATATTGTATGTACATAAATATTTATTGCATTAAATTAGCTTTAAATGTTTTTATTGGGGGAGTTTCTTCATACATATATTAGATATATGTACATAAATATACATTTGTATATATATAAATATATATATATATATGTTCATATAAGCCACTGTAAATTAGTTTTATATTTTTAAATGCTACACACAAGTGTATATGCACAAATTCATAATCCCGACCGATTTTTATATTGTTTTTTATGTTCATTATACTGTATATTCACTAGAGTTGATGATGTCGGTTGCAAGAGCGCCCGCGCGCTAGTTGACTTGTATGTATATATAAGATGTTGTATACAATGATTCTAGTAGCAATAGCCATCTCGCTTGCACTTTTTTAAAGTGTAGTCAACATGGTAATGTTTCTACGTGTATTATACGCAGCAACAGCTACAACACCGAAAGCAGCAGTACACATCACAGACTATTTTTCATAGAACAAATAACTTTTGCTTGAATCTCACTTCATTCACGCAGCACCATTTATTATTTAATATTCATGTATAGCCATAATGATAGTTAAATATTGCATAAAAAGCATTTATCTATTCTCAAACTTTTTGACCAAAAAATCGAACATGAAAACAGTAAAGTAAAAACATCGTTTTGTACGTTTATTGAAAGACCGATAGTTGGCATTAAAAAATTTATCGATAGTTAATGTAAGATAACAAAAATTTGTGAACACTAAATAAGGTAATTGTCTGTATCGTTAATGTCTGTTTGACGCTAACAGTATAAAAAATATAATATACAGAAAAACCTCAAATAGAGGGCAATTGATCATGAATTTTGAGATGAAACAGATGACCCGGGACCCAACTAGTTTTCATTCAATTAATTCTAAAGTTTCCATACAAAATGAGATTATTTATTGTTGTTTTGGACAGCGGGATTTCTTAAATAAATTTTTTTTTCCGTCCACTATTTACATCCACCAAACCCCAGGATGAAATTAATATGATTGATCTCGTGACCGTGTTACTAAATCAGTGTTGGTAAACGGTCTATAATAGTGACAAGTTGCACAAAAAAACTTTATTTACAAAAAAAAACAACAGTTGAGTCTCGGATCACGCTTGGAATTTTCGGTATTTTTCCTCTGTTTTTTTTTTTTTTTGAGACTTCTGGCGTCAAACAGACATTATCCGTCAGGTTGCAAATAGCGTTGGAACTTCTAGTTCAATTCGTTGAACAAGCACACTCGGTAATTTTTTTGTCGTGAACTGATTCACCTATTTAGTTCATTGGTCAGTTGTTATGAATTATCTACATATATTCATAAAATTCTTTGTCCAATACACTCATTCACCCATCTATATATCATCATACAGGCCAAACGGCTCAAGATACAAGTTTGAAGTTTTAGGACAACAAAGTTATGACAATTTCATCGGAAGATAAGGCTGCGATTTGCCAAATTCGAACTGTAAGTGCGTCAAAATTGAGTATTTGCGGTATTCAGTGGCAAAATAGTGCAGAGGATGGTCTGTAAGACTTACGCGCAAGGCTTTACGCGTTCAAGACCTGCCGGCTCAGCCCAGGCAAATATTAATTTTTTTTTATTAATTTTTACTCGTATTTTTTAAAGTCAAAACTAATATTTTGCTATATTCTTCATTTTTATTGTTGTTTGCAGCGGGCTTAGTACTTGGATTTTAATTTATTTATCAATTTCATTTTATTAGCATTTTTATAAATTTTACGATATTGAACAATTTGGTCAAAATAGCTGTCATAGGAACAATGGGTATCATAATAAGCTTTAGTATTAAAAACTGTTCTGTTTTCTAAGTTATCTCAACCAAACTCACAAATTCGCTTTTGCACGCCAAGTATTAAGTATTGCCACCAGTGCTGCCAAAATCTGTGAAGCAAAAATTGCTAGATTTGAAAAAAAAATTGCTAAAAGTTGCTAAAAATTTTGTAAAAATTGTTTAAAAAAAATTGCTAAATCACTAAAATTTTAGTTTTCAAAAAATTGGTATTTAATTAGGAAAAATAAAACACAAAACTAATAATATTTAAAATGAAAATGAACATGATTTCTTTTCCAAAAAATTAAATTAATAAGGAACATGATTTCTTATTGCTTAAAATAAATGATTTCTTATCATAATATTTAAGAAAGAATACTAATTGCATCATCTAACTCGTCAGCTTCACATGTGGTCGCGTAGTTTTCATCTTCTAAAATCTGAATCAAATACTCATAGGGGAGATCAGAATTATGGCAACATTTTCCATGTCTGTTAAAATATTTGAAGGTTAAGTGTTCAATTTGTATTTCTATTATATTTATTGATTTTTAAGCCTCTCCTTACATACAAAATCGCATTCAATGTTTTTATGCTCATGGCGTTGCGTAGTTTGCTCTTCACAATATTCATCTGAGAGAATATACGCTCAACTTCAGCATTCGACCATGGCAGCGAAAGAATTTTTAGGGCAAATTCCGCTAGGCCACTGAATGGGTTGTTGTTACCGGCGTCTTTGTTAATGAGGACTTCCGCCCAAAATTTAATGGTGTCGTCCACAAACTCCCACCTTATGAAACTGATTTTATCGATTTGCATTTTAATATCGTCAATATTTTGACATTCAAAATATTCTAAAACACTAAGAATTTTCTAACTCTTAGAAGTTCGTAACATATTTTGAACTGAAAATAAATTGACGTGAACCATTACGTCAATATTATCCGGCAGTCTGGAAAATAAATATGTATATATATGTACGTGAGACAAAATCACCATATAACCTATCGCGGAGTTGGATTATTAGTTTTTTTATAAACTCCATGAAAGTTTATCTAATTTCAATCTCGTGCGATAGAAATTGAGCCTCTTTAATTTTTTTTTCAAATGCATAGCGAAAATGCAAGTCTAGCACTGCTTCCAAATCATCTTTTAAAATATTGATTTCATTATCAGGTGGTATTATTTTGGATTTAAAAAGTTTATTGCAACCATTACATCCGAAAGTAATTGGGTTGGGTTTCCATTCGCACTTTGAAAATTTTTATTAAGTCCTTGCATGTCCTTTAATATGGATCTTAAAAACACCAAATAAAGATAATTAATGTCATCTTTATATAGTCCGTTCAGAATATGTGCCTTATGACACTTTTCCGAAGTAGCTGCTAGTTCAAAATGGAGCTGCAACTCTGTCCACTGATCCACGATACGTGAAACTGCAGTCTCTATCGACAACCATTTAGTGTCACATATTTTCGGTATTTTTAAAGGATTCTAATGCAATAAATGATAAAAAAAAGCGATTAGTTTAAACTTAGAAAATGTTAGAAAATAAACATATAACTTTTACACACCACGATAACAATCAGCTCTACCATATCTATAAATTGTTAATACATTAGTATTAGACAGTTACAATTCGGATTATTTTTGTTAATACATCTGTTTGTATGTATACCTGCTCATCATTTATACAATGATACATTTTTCTATAATGTAGTTGTCAACAAGAACTTTTGGAGAACCATGCGTAAGTCTCATGCACAAGAAACTCTAGGCTGTCTAGTATCACCTTTGTGCAAGACTTTATAACGGCTAGCTCAATTGAGTGGCATACACATTTGATGAGTTTCAAAGAGGGAACTAACTTTTTCAGTTCCGTGTAAACACTCTCTTTTGAGCCAGTCATGACGCTGGCGTTGACCGTTCCGATGCCGACTAAATTAGCTATGTTTAATTTATTTTTAAATAGCAGGTTTTTGACGCCATCAGCTATGGAAATAGCATCTCCAGTTTCGATTTGTTCGAGGCCTAAAAATGTCGACACTATATCCCCTTTAGTCTTACTAAAGTAGCTAATAGCAACTCCTAAAGATTAAAGAACATTAACAATTACAGGTTTACGTACACGTACACGTACACGTACACGTTTATTTTATCTACACTTAGACCGAAAGCTTACCAAGAATTTTTGTCATCCCAATGTCAGTGGACTTCTCTAACAGAAGGCTAAAAGAGGCGTTTCCGAGATCGATGCGTAAGTCTTCTAGGAAATGTACTGCAAGTGTATCGCAGTGTGTTTAGCAATGTGAAGGCAAATTGCCGCTTCCTGATCCTCCGTTTTTGTTGACTTTCGTACGAAAGGCAATTTATTTTTTTTTTTTTTTGAATGCGCCCACTGCAGCGACATGTTTTTTTGAAGTGGCATGGTGGCGGATATCAAAAAGTTTAGCGCCTATTGAGGATTTGCAGTACACAAAATACGCCCTTGTTGGATCCGTACAATCCTTGCGAATCCAGTGCTTGAATTCATCATCCTGTAGCCAGGCATCGCGAAAATTTTGATTATAAATTTTTGGAATTTTAAACAACCAAAATCAAATGTCAGCAAAATTCAAAAGTCAGAAGGAAAGTGAGTGAGCGAACAAGTTCATTATATCGACCAACAGAGTTTAATTCAAGCTCCGCTATTTTTGTGACCATTACTTATCGTAATATGTGCAATCAATTGAAAAATGTACAAAAATAGGTACAAATGTTAAAGAAAATTTAAAAACAGCTAGATAATATAATAAAGTTGCTAAAATTGCTAAAGAAAAATTAAAAGTTGCTAGATTTGTGGCTAATAGCATTTTTAAAAAAAAAGTTGCAAATTTTTTTAAAAGTTGCTAAATCTAGCAACTAAATTGCTAAACTGGCAGCACTGATTGCCGCATCTGGAATTTTCCCGCCAAATCCGGCATACAGATTTCAAAATCAATAATTTTGTGTTACAGAATATTTAATAGATCAAAATTAAAAGTCCGAAATACCAGGTTGTTCTAATTAACAAGTGTTCCAATTATTATAGTAGAACAGTAATTTATATTTGCATAAGAGACGATGTGCTCCTCTTTATCACTTTTCAATTTCAAGAGCGAAGCGAGCAAGGAGCGGACATCGACAAGAATTGTCTTTTTTAAGTACAGTCGACGGCATAACTATTTTGACAAACCTCGTTGCTTTGCTTTCCGTTTTGTTTTGATCAGCTCGCACATTTAACGGTTCTTAGTTTGTTGTCAAAGCATAGATTACGAAAACATAAAGCAGAATACAAATTTTTTTTCCCAATTGCAAATTGCATTTTCTTAATTTTCGCTTTATTGTCTTTCGCTAGCTGATAAGAGGTGGACAAAAGTACTTTGACATTCTCATTATTTAGTCTTTATTAGTCTGCTACTGACCTAACACTAATCCTACGTGATTATTATTATTTAATATTTTATTTTAAGAAAAAACAGAACAGTTTTGCTTTTTCGTTTTGCGTAATTATGGTGAAAACTAATGAATTAAGCGACATGGTGAAGTGTCAGATGGTGGAGAAGTATAACTCTGGTATTTCTGTAGAAAATATCAGTAAATTATACAAAGTTTCTCGCCAAACTGTTTATTACCAAATAAACAAATTTAAAAAATATCACAGCATCAAAAATCTTGCGCGAAGTGGCAGACCTCGCAAGACAACCGAGGAGGCAGATCGGTTTATTCTTCGCCACTTTAAAAAAAACCCATTAGAGACGTCCAAATCAGTAGCCCGGGAGCTTGCTAATGCTTCAAGCACAAGTATTAGTGAAAGGTCAATTCGGTGGCGCCTTAAGGAAGCAGATTACGGAACATATGTAGCTAGAACTATTCCCCAAATTAGTGCAAGGAATAAACTCAAACGGCTGGAATTTGCCAAAAAATTTGTTGACAAGCCTCCATCGTTTTGGCAACATGTTTTATGGAGTGACGAAAGCTCATTTCATTTCCAATGCTCAAAAAAAAAAGTTTATGTCAAAATGCCACGAGTAACGCATCAAAAAAGAGTCCCGACGTGTGAAAGAGTGAGCCACGGAGGTGGGTCAATCATGTTTTGGGGATGCGTTGCCTATAACGGCGTAGGAGATTTGGTACCAGTTGATGGAATGATGACCAAAAGTAAATATTTGGAAGTCCTGAATAATTTTGCATTTCCTTCAGGAGATAAGTTGATCGGGGAGTCTTTCATATTCCAGCAGGACAATGCTCCGTGCCATAAGGCTAAAATGATCACAAGTTTTTTGAGTGAGATCGGAGTTAATATCCTAGATTGGCCACCCCAAAGTCCCGATTTGAATATAATCGAAAATCTGTGGGCTTACATTAAACGAAAGCGGTGTGCTGACTTACAAAGGACACGCGAGGACACCATTTCGGAGGTTGAAGCGCTCTGGAGGGATGTACCCTTGGATTATATCCGTAACTTAGTTGAGTCAGTTCCCAGACGCTTACAAAAAGTTATAAGTGCTAAGGGTGGATATATTTTTTACTAAAAATAAGAATTACTACATTTAAACTTAATTTTTTTGTTAGTTTTGATCATTAAAAGATATTGTCAAAATACTTTTGCCACCGTACCTTTCGGTATATTGAATTTTTTCTATTATAATTATTAAGTTTAAAAGATTTTCGTTACTTTCAATAAACATTAGATAATTATAACTTCTCACCACAATTTGTTTATTTTTTTGTATGGTTATTTAAAAAAGTTATGTCCATATTTTCATAACATTTATTTTGTCAAAATAGTTATGCCGTCGACTGTAAATGCTATTTACAACATTAAAAAGGTAAAAATCTATTAGCCTAGTATTAAAAACAAAAATAAAACCCCAAATAGAGCCCGATTCATCATGAGTTTAGCCAAAGAAATTAGGTTGGGGACTCGACTAGTTTTTATACTTAAGCAAGTGGGCGGTTACAGTCGAGCACGCTCGACAGTAGAATACCCTGAGCCCAGGTACTCTTCAATAAAAGTTTATCTTCGACCAATTGTTCCTATGGCAGCTTTATAAATGAACAAAACCAACATTAATGCATATTCTATCAGTTTGGTTAATATATCTAAATAAACAAAAAACTTTTTCATACTTAAACTTCATTTTCGATGCATCGTTCCTATGGAAGCTATGTGATATAGTTAACCGATTTTAACCAAATTTGGTCAGGATGTATAATGCCAGCTCTGATACATAATCTATCTATTTGGTTCTTATATCTCAACAAACACAAAACTTTTTCATACTAAAACTTCATTTTCGATGTATCGTTCCTATGGCAGCTATATGATATAGTGGTCCGATCCAAAAATGAAAACAAACTTGAACTGCGTTTGGTATCCAGGAACATACATACCAAGTTTGATGTCTCTAGCTTTTATAGTTTCTGAGATCGACGCGTTCAAACAGACGGACATGGCTCAATCGACTCGGCTGTTGATCCTGATCAAGAATATATATACTTTTTGGGGTCTGCCACGCTCTCTTCTGCCTATTACATACATTCTGCCAAACACATTATTCAGGGTATTAAAATAAGTAAAAGGATTTATTGTGATCGTTGGAATGTATGTAACAGGGAGAAGTTGGCATCTCTCACCCCATTAAGTATATATATTCTTGATCTGCATCAACAGCCGAGTCGATATAGCCATGTGTGTCCGTCCGTCCGTCCGTCTGTGTTAGTACCTAGATCTCAGAGACCGTAAAAGATAGAGCAACCAAATTTGGCACAAAGATTTCTATATACAACACGCAAATCAAGTTTATTTTAAAATTAAGCCACGCCCCCTTCGCCTTCGAAAATCGCGAAAAACCGCCACCCTTACGGTTTTTAAGATAATACGTTTTTTTGTATTATCCTAATCTTATTCCTTTTAGTATTAACTTTCATTCTACAGAATTGCATCAAGATCGGACCAGAATAACGGCAACTGTAGCGGTTTAATGTATTCAAAGTAATACAATTATTTTTTTTTAAAGTACTTTTATTTACAATGTACTTCGGACTTATATGTATATATATTGAAGTAAGTAACGGGTGTGCTATGGTCGGAATTCCGACAATAGCCTTTTCGACCGGTTTTTTTTTAAGTTTCCATACAAAATTGAAAATAAAGTTAGGTTTATCTCGGTAAAATACGAGCATATAGTATGTATGTATGAACAAATCTGTTAATTTATTTTTGTTAAATGACATTTAATAGTTTTTTGGTTTTAGTTTAATTGCTGTATCGGTACGTATAGGTACTGAGATCGGAACCGAAAGGTAAATACCGAAATAGAATCGTTTTCAAAAATAATTGTTTTTGGACGTACCTTTTTTTTAATACTTTTTTTCAGAGGTGCACCCACATGGCAGCTATATGATGTAGTTAACCGATTTGAACCAACTTTGATCATAATGTGTAAAGCAATAACAAATTCAAATTCTGTGAGTTTGGTTGGGATATCTCAAATAAAACAAAAAAATTTTATACTAAAGGTCATGCCACACCACAACGAAGTCAAAAAAGTCGACCAAAAACATACCTCGACTCAACATAATATCATACCGCCGTCTCACCATAGATTTTAATGAATCATATCTTAAACAACGTGCAATTACAGCAGCTACGAAAATAAAATAGTTAATAAAATGTAAAAAAATAGTTTCGACTTTTCCTTGAATTTTTAAGTAAAGCTAAGAAAAAATCATCATTTTCTTAATTCAAAAATTGATATCTCTTAAACTACTGTAAATCTAAGACTGTGTGTAAATGAAATATAGATATATTCATTAGCTTTTAGATAAAGTAAAGCTTTGATAAATCGCTTTTGGCATTCTCGAGTAATGATTACAAATGTAGGCGCCCCTCTAAAAGAAAAGGAATAAAAAAAAACCTGATTTTTGAAAAATTCTGAAAAAAAACCTCACCATAAAAAAAAATATGTTTTTCGTCGGTTTTGGCCCCAAATCTATCCAACTTGTGGGCCGGTGCTACTGTCGAGCATACTCGACAGTCGGAGACCCCGTTCTTACTATGAAAAAAACTTATAATGGAAAAAAATTAAGTTAACCTAAATGCCCGATCGGGCTATGAGAGCTATATGATATAGTGGTCCGATTTGAACCAACTTTGGACAGGATATATAAAACCAAGTTTAATGCATATTCAATTAGTTTGGTTACGATATCTCATAAAACAAAAGAGTTTTTCATACCAAGGCTTAATTTTCGCCGGATTGGTCCTATGACAGCTATATGATATACTGGACCGATTTTAACCAACTTTGGTAAGGATGTATAAGACTAACTTAAAGGGATATTCTATAAGTTTATTTACGATATCTCATAAAACAAAAAAGGTTTTTAATACTAAAACTTGTTTTTCGACCGATTGTTCCTATGGGCGCTATATGATATAGTTGTCCGATTCAAAAAAGAAAAAAACTTAACCTGCCTGCAGTATAGAGGAATCTTCATACCAAATTTGGTGAATTTTTTTTTCCGATTTGTGGGCGTTAAAAGGGGCGTGGCCGAATTTTGAAACAAACTTGATCTGCCTGCAGAATAGAGGAACCTACATAGCAAGTTTGGTGTCTCTAGCTCTTATAGTCTCTGAGATCTAGGTGTTCTACAGACAGACAGACAGACGGACAGACGGTCATTGCTATATCGACTCGGCTATTGATGCTGATCAAGAACTTATATACTTTTTGGGGTCTGCAACGCCTCCTTCTGCCTGTTACGCACATATTCGGTACAAAAAACCCAATAGACCCCTGTACTTTTTTTAAGTACGGGGTCTAAAAAAGTTGGTTTGGTTCTTGTATATTTTGGGCTGTTGCCTAGTGTAATTGTTTCGGTTTGATTCCCTGATTTCAGAAGATATAAAAGTACTCCAAAGAAAATATTTGTATTATCTAGAAAGCATTAATTCGTGTTTATACAGTCGGACGGACGGTTTTTCGCGAATTACGAAGGTGGAAAAGACCGTAACGTAAAAGCTTGACCTGCTCTTACGCCTTTTGGAGTCTGTGTGTGAAATTTTGGTGGCTCCATCTCTTCTTCATGGCTATATCGACTCGTTGATGCTGTGAAGAATGTATATACTTTATAGGCTCGGAGATGCCTCCTTCTCCCTGTTACATACATTCCAAAGTTCACAATTTACAATTTAACATATTTTTTAAGTAGCTGGTGTAAATATTGCTTAAAATAGCTCAAAAAAAAAAAGTTAAATAGCTCGAAAATAATGATCATTTTTTTTTTTAACAGATTAATTATTTTATTTTAACATCAATGATATTTTGACAGTTTATTATTTGTATATATTTCAGGTTCTTAAATATTTTTTACACTTCTCCGACATCTTTGCATTCCAAAACTTTGTGGTGTTGAAATAGTTCTCTCATTTATCTAAATGGATTTTCTCATTGGACTTCATTAAATTTCGAAGCTTCTGTAGCTTAAATTTTCTAAATCTAGCAATAAAAAGAAAAAATGGCAGTAGCTAAATCAGTTTTTAAAATGCTAGATATCTAGCTTATATCAGCTTAAAAAGTTTTTTAGATTTTGGAATAAAAAAGTACTAAGTCTTGGAAGAAAATGGCTAAAATGGCAACACTGCAAACACATGCACTAGACCAGTGCTGCCAGTTTAGCAATTTAGTTGCTAGATCTAGCAACTTTTAAAAAAATTTGCAACTTTTTTTTTTAAAAATGCTATTAGCCACAAATCTAGCAACTTTTAATTTTTCTTTAGCAATTTTAGCAACTTTATTATAAATCTAGCTGTTTTTAAATTTTCTTTAACATTTGTACCTATTTTTGTACATTTTTCAATTGATTGCACATATTACGATAAGTAATGGTCACAAAAATAGCGGAGCTTGAATTAAACTCTGTTGGTCGATATCATGAACTTGTTCGCCCACTCAATTTTCTTCTGACTTTTGAATTTTGCTGACATTTGAATTTGGTTGTTTAAAATTCCAAAAATTTTTAATCAAAATTTTCGCGATGCCTGGCTACAGGATGATAAATTCAAGCACTGGATTCGCAAGGATAGGCGCTAAACTTTTTGATATCCGCCACCATGCCACTTCAAAAAAACATGTCGCTGCAGTGGGCGCATTCAAAAAAAAAAAAAAAATAAATTGCCTTTCGTACGAAAGTCAACAAAAACGGAGGATCAGGAAGCGGCAATTTGCCTTCACATTGCTAAACACACTGCGATACACTTGCAGTACATTTCCTAGAAGACTTACGCATCGATCTCGGAAACGCCTCTTTTAGCCTTCTGTTAGAGAAGTCCACTGACATTGGGATGACAAAAATTCTTGGTAAGCTTTCGGTCTAAGTGTAGATAAAATAAACGTGTACGTGTACGTGTACGTGTACGTAAACCTGTAATTGTTAATGTTCTTTAATCTTTAGGAGTTGCTATTAGCTACTTTAGTAAGACTAAAGGGGATATAGTGTCGACATTTTTAGGCCTCGAACAAATCGAAACTGGAGATGCTATTTCCATAGCTGATGGCGTCAAAAACCTGCTATTTAAAAATAAATTAAACATAGCTAATTTAGTCGGCATCGGAACGGTCAACGCCAGCGTCATGACTGGCTCAAAAGAGAGTGTTTACACGGAACTGAAAAAGTTAGTTCCCTCTTTGAAACTCATCAAATGTGTATGCCACTCAATTGAGCTAGCCGTTATAAAGTCTTGCACAAAGGTGATACTAGACAGCCTAGAGTTTCTTGTGCATGAGACTTACGCATGGTTCTCCAAAAGTTCTTGTTGACAACTACATTATAGAAAAATGTATCATTGTATAAATGATGAGCAGGTATACATACAAACAGATGTATTAACAAAAATAATCCGAATTGTAACTGTCTAATACTAATGTATTAACAATTTATAGATATGGTAGAGCTGATTGTTATCGTGGTGTGTAAAAGTTATATGTTTATTTTCTAACATTTTCTAAGTTTAAACTAATCGCTTTTTTTTATCATTTATTGCATTAGAATCCTTTAAAAATACCGAAAATATGTGACACTAAATGGTTGTCGATAGAGACTGCAGTTTCACGTATCGTGGATCAGTGGACAGAGTTGCAGCTCCATTTTGAACTAGCAGCTACTTCGGAAAAGTGTCATAAGGCACATATTCTGAACGGACTATATAAAGATGACATTAATTATCTTTATTTGGTGTTTTTAAGATCCATATTAAAGGACATGCAAGGACTTAATAAAAATTTTCAAAGTGCGAATGGAAACCCAACCCAATTACTTTCGGATGTAATGGTTGCAATAAACTTTTTTAAATCCAAAATAATACCACCTGATAATGAAATCAATATTTTAAAAGATGATTTGGAAGCAGTGCTAGACTTGCATTTTCGCTATGCATTTGAAAAAAAAATTAAAGAGGCTCAATTTCTATCGCACGAGATTGAAATTAGATAAACTTTCATGGAGTTTATAAAAAAACTAATAATCCAACTCCGCGATAGGTTATATGGTGATTTTGTCTCACGTACATATATATACATATTTATTTTCCAGACTGCCGGATAATATTGACGTAATGGTTCACGTCAATTTATTTTCAGTTCAAAATATGTTACGAACTTCTAAGAGTTAGAAAATTCTTAGTGTTTTAGAATATTTTGAATGTCAAAATATTGACGATATTAAAATGCAAATCGATAAAATCAGTTTCATAAGGTGGGAGTTTGTGGACGACACCATTAAATTTTGGGCGGAAGTCCTCATTAACAAAGACGCCGGTAACAACAACCCATTCAGTGGCCTAGCGGAATTTGCCCTAAAAATTCTTTCGCTGCCATGGTCGAATGCTGAAGTTGAGCGTATATTCTCTCAGATGAATATTGTGAAGAGCAAACTACGCAACGCCATGAGCATAAAAACATTGAATGCGATTTTGTATGTAAGGAGAGGCTTAAAAATCAATAAATATAATAGAAATACAAATTGAACACTTAACCTTCAAATATTTTAACAGACATGGAAAATGTTGCCATAATTCTGATCTCCCCTATGAGTATTTGATTCAGATTTTAGAAGATGAAAACTACGCGACCACAAGTGAAGCTGACGAGTTAGATGATGCAATTAGTATTCTTTCTTAAATATTATGATAAGAAATCATTTATTTTAAGCAATAAGAAATCATGTTCCTTATTTATTTAATTTTTTGGAAAAGAAATCATGTTCATTTTCATTTTAAATATTATTAGTTTTGTGTTTTATTTTTCCTAATTAAATACCAATTTTTTGAAAACTAAAATTTTAGTGATTTAGCAATTTTTTTTAAAACAATTTTTACAAAATTTTTAGCAATTTTTAGCAACTTTTTTTTCAAATCTAGCAATTTTTGCTTCACAGATTCTGGCAGCACTGCACTAGACAGACAAACGATTAATGACTTGGGGTATTCCTGAAACAAATTCAGATTTGGCTTTGATTTGGTTTAAGCAAATCTGAATCCGTTTCAAAACGATCCTTTTTGTACACTGAGTTGATTTTAAATTTGAGAATTTAAAAAAAAAGGCTCGAATACACAAATTGACAAAGAATGTGTGAAACCTGAATTTCTTAGACTTTTCAATAATAATTTGGTTTCAAAAATAAGTAATAGCACTTTTAATTTGTTTATAATGCTTAAGCTTCAATTTTACACATTATCAGCTGCTTTTTCATGTTGTAAGTTTTAACCTATACAAAAACAACCTCGTCACGAGGTAAACGTCTAGTGACGAAAGAAAATTGCAGCCCCAAAACTTCTAATAACCAATTTTGAGAAAAACAAAAGAAAGTTTAATATAAAACTCTTAAATCAAAATAATTAAAAATAAAAAATTTAACACGAAAATTGACATTCTGCAATGTGCTCAATAAGGGTGAGCTATCCGTTCATAATAGGAACTTTTTGTGCAGTGCCGAATGCGAACTTTCGTGTTTTTTTTAATGTATATATATTTTTTTAAATGTTTTATAATAAACTTAAAAAATTTTGGGGCTGAAATATGTTTTCGTCACTAGACTTTTACTTTGTGCAGATGTTTGTTTTTTGTGTGATATGAGAATTTTATGAAAATTTTTCAGAAACGCAAAACAAAACTGTCTGGCAACACTGTTTTTTGAGCAATGCAAAGCTGTCAGCTACACCCACAAGCCTTGACTGCTACACCTGCCTTGTTGCTGCTGTCCTCTCTAAATACCTATTAAAATAGGTTATATCTTCGGAACCTCTTAGCCAAAAGTAATGTTGCATATACCAAAAACATTACATATTGCAATTTAACAAAAATGGTTAAAGCCACTTTTTCATAAATCGCCAAAATGTAAGCTTAAAAACTTTATTTTACCTATAAAATATGACCTTGAGTACTTTAGAAAAAAAGAGCACTAGCTTTGTTCTCGAAATTTAAACCTGATAAAGAGGAGCACTTTTTATACTTTTCTTGAATAAACTTTTTTTACGCAAATATAAATTACTGTTTTGCTTCAATATTTGGAGCACTTGATAATTAGGACAGCCTGGTATTTCGGACTTTCAATTTGTATCTATTAAATATTGTTGGTAAGAATAGAATAAACGTGTAATAGTATAAAAATTGCAAGTGAAGGCATTTTAACTGCAGTTTTTGTCGCTTAAGAGCAAAGGGCCGCTTTTTCAACATTGGGTTTATTCGGCAGGTTTTTATCTTTACTTCTGAAGGATCAGTAATCAGTACCTGCTAAATGACATGATACCTACGACATGATATACTACGTTTTTTACTGTTCGTAGAAAGCAATTATTATCAGTTATTAGTTATTTGAGAAGAATTTAAAATTTTTAGTTGTTCAATATTTCCTGCTGAATGCAAAAGGTAGCAACAAATTTATATAATATAACATTTTTTGAAAGAGAAAAGAATAAATAGCAGGATTTCTAAAACATATTCGGATTTGATTTCGATTTGGTTTAAGCAAATCTGAATCAGTTTCAGAAACGACCCTATTAACACACTGATTTGATTTTGATTTCAAGAATTTAAAAAAATGGCAGCAAAACACAAATTGACAAATGAGTGTTAAATCAGTTTTTCTAAGACTTTTTATTAATAGTTTGGTTGCAGAATAATGTAATTAGAATAATACTATTTGTGTATAATACGTAAGCTGCAATTTTACGCATAATCAGCTCCATTTCATCTTTTTAACCTATTTTTGAACTTTAACTTCAATTCTCACAGCCCTTGTTTAGCTGTCATATCCATCTGGGACATCCATAGTATTTATTGTTTATTAAATATATAGTTAGTTAATTATAATTAATTAAGTTAATTAATAATTACCAAACAATTCGCTATAGTTTAATCGCAACAAAATGTAAGCAAACACCAAGTTTGGCCAAATAATGCATGGTCTCACATATTATCGAAATGAAATCAAAACGAAATCAGCCTGAAACTGATTTGGTGAAATCACATAGGGTTACCACACTTTCCGTATAATTTTTTTAATTTGCCTGGCAGCCCTACACATTTTATATGGAACAGCTGTGAACAGCTGATCAGCGAAATCAAATCTGTAACGAAACCAAATCCGAATCTGCTTCAGGAATCTCACCACGGCGGGAAAAAGCCAGATTTGGCGGGAAAGTTCCAATTTGGCAGAAATTTTTGAAACTTTTGAAACTCACCTGGCTCATGAGATAATGGGGTGTAAGTG
This sequence comes from Drosophila falleni, assembly GCA_035045575.1. Classification (NCBI taxonomy): domain Eukaryota; kingdom Metazoa; phylum Arthropoda; class Insecta; order Diptera; family Drosophilidae; genus Drosophila; species Drosophila falleni. The sequence goes on along the minus strand of JAWNOV010000056.1, from coordinate 1,302,926 downwards.
GGAGGGGAAAAATTTATATGATCGCAGCTTATGGAGCCGTTAGGGCTTTTACGTACAATTTTTCACCCAAATCCGATAACTGGCTCAAGAGATAAATAAATTTAAAAATGTTAGTGGACCTCTTAAAATTATATGTAAAGTTTCTTTGTTTGTCTGTTTGTCTGTTTGTATCAAAGCGCTAAAAAAGCTTAGATGTAATGATGGGAATTTATTTCTCTTTGAAAATCTAGAAATGTTTGCTCTACGACTTTTTCAATTTCCCGCTAGCTTAGCGGGAAAACGCAAAATCCCGCTAAACTTGAAACCTCAACAGTTTCCAAACCATAGAAGCTATAGATATGTTCTGTATATCATTGGAAAGGTGCGTTTGAGGGCTTTTATACGTACCTTTAAGCACGAGGTAAAAGTCTAGTGACGAAAGCAATTTCCAGCCCCAAAATTTCTGATATCCAATTTTGTGACGAACAAAATTTAGTTTAATATAAAAATTTTAAATAAAAATATAAATTAATAAAAAAAAAAAAATTATTAACGCAACGTAATGCTGATACGTAGCGGAACCAAATATCCAACTGAAAATCGTAAATTTTTTTTCAGTTTGTTTTGCATGTAGTTTTTGATTCCGCAATCGTTTCGCTCTAATTGTAACCAGGCCTTAACCCTCTAACAGGCAAAATAGAAATAGCCATTCAATCAAGTTGATATTTATTTTATGAGTAGATATAGCTAAAATAAGCTTAAGTTTTAAGTTTCATAATTTTCGGGTGGTCGGTGCGCCCACCAGTTGAAAAATACTGAAGACCGTCTACAGACGGCTTGTCGGTTAAAGCGTAAAAAAATCTGCAGGTATGGTTGTATGTAATATGTGCAATATCTTTATCTAAAGCTATTTTTTTTGGGTTAGTTGTTATAAGATGTATTAGTTTTGATGGTGATAGTCCCAAAAACAGTTTTGGGTGGCTTTCCCACATAGATGCAGTTTGCATTTTGAACAAATCATTTGAGTATCCGATTTTTTGCAGTGCTTGCACCGCTTTTTCCCTTTTCTGTCCAACCAAATTGGGAAATGATTTTCACCGTCAAATCTTATGTCTTGAACTTGATGAATAGCTCGTTTTCCTTGAGTCGCTAAAAATGATGGTTTTTGACGACCTACCGATCGCTTCTCTTTAATAGAAAGAAGTCCTGCTGCTATTTGTGATCGGAATTCTGCGAGCTTGAGTTGCTCGCCGATCACATGGCTCGAGTCAGAAGCTTTCTCTACAAGGAATCGCTTGTATAAGATATACGCATTTGTGGCACTCAAATCAACGAAATGATAGAAAATTATTATCATAATGTTTCGGCTCTTAGTCTTGATGTGGTAACGGCCCATAAGGAAGTCCATCAAATCGACTCCTCCCATATGTGCATTGTATTCTTTTAAATTTTGGGGGCAACTTATTTCGATGTATTGGTTATGCTTTCCATCGTATCATAACGTGGTGCTTTGGCTCTCACCTCACTGCTGTTGGCTCTGAGAAATGGTTCGATTCCGACATACGTAGATGCCAGCCTAACGCACTTATTATCTTTCCAAAGAACCGTAGTTACATCAACTCCTTGAATCGTAGTCATGAATTCGGTGAAAAATCCTCGAATTTCCTTGCTCGGTTCAACGTCGGTAGCCAGCTTGCACGCCAAAATGCGATTGGCCATTCAAGAAAAGCTAAATAAAAATTAATTTCGTAAAAACAATAGAATATGTGTATACCTCTCACTGTGACCAAACTATAAATTCCTCTTGCTCGTAAATATACTAGTAGTGGCAGCGAAGTTTAAAGTTGTCAAAGTAGACAATATGATGAACAAATTCAGGAATGGTTTGTGATAAGCATGTATTAGGCATGTATTATCGAAGATGATGCTTTGTCTTAGTGCTGCACATTTGTTCATCGACACAGTCTTGCCGACTTAGGAATTAAGAATCATTGAGCTTGTTAGCCAAAGACCGAATCCGAAAATAGGGATCATATCTTGGCTCGCCTTTCTTTTTTCGCTCCGATTCATTTTGGAATGATAACTAATTTTTATCGTTAAGAATCACTTCAGTGGCATACAGTTTTGAATTGGAGCGAACGGAATCTTGCCCCAGTAGCTCTCCAAATTTGTATAGTTATATACTGACATATACATCAGTATTCCGATGTAATTCAAAATCTCGGTGGATGTTGTCTTGAATGTTGAATTTATGTTTTCCTGCAAGGCACATCGGTTTGTCTCTTCGCAGATAATCTTCAATATGTCTTCTGTGAAAAAGTATTTAAAGAATTCCAGTGGGGTCTTTTTTACTTCATCTGGTAGGGATGAGTCACCACGAAAAACCACTTAGTTTACATGCAACTGCATGGATCGTTTGCGCCACAGCAAATTCGCCTTAACAGAGATTTAATTCAAAGCTGGGAATAAATAAATAAGCACAATGAATGTTTGTTTAAAAAGTACTTGAATTTAGGTATACCCTTTTCCAATAAAGCCACCCGAAGAAGGCTGGAGTTGCTTCCAGTTGCTTCAGCTACGGGCAATAGAGATCGCACTCGTTTTGATGGCTTGAAGCGTGCAGTCGATGTGGAAAGCTCTGCATCATCGATTGGTGAAACTTCTGCTTGCTCGAGTTCGGAGCCAATAAACGAGAAGCTAAAATCTTCAGTGCATGCATCCATTGTTTCAGCTTTAACAAATTGCTCAATATATTTATCAATTGTTTCCAAATGATCTTGGCATTCCGGAGCAATGTTGTCAACAACGTAATGGGTGTCATCCTCACTTTCATCACTGCTGAACTCGACGTCTGTTTCCACCGAATCGATCAGCTCGAGCAATTGTTCGTCCGACAATGACAATTGATCTTTTTTTGTATGAACTTTCTTAGCTTAGCATATTAGCAAAAGTTCACAAAAGGGGATTCAATGTATAGTAACTTGCCAGTTTACAGCTATAGTAGTGTTTACCATCTCCAAACAACTTTATCAACAAAATTTCCCAAGAATAATCGCAAAAAGTGGCGCGCGATATTTCCAAGTGATGCAAGCGAACGGCCACATTTTTTTCCGCTCAAACCGACAAGACCGTCTACAGACGGTCTTTAGTTTTTCGCTATTTAAGAATACTTCTAATTGCATTTTTATATTTAATTTTTTAATAAACAAAAGAAAATAATATTATCTACTCTCAGTGCAATTCCCAATTCGATAACTGTAATCGATATATTTTTATTGGTGATTGAAATTGCAATTTACTTCGTCATATTTAAATTTGAAATTTTTCACAATTTCAATACTTAACAAAATTCTGTAAAAAAACTGTTAATGGGAAAATAATGATAATAATTTTTTATCGTAAGAATTTTAATTCTGAATACATAATAAAAAATCTTGAAACTAAATATTTATTAGTTTTCCATTTATATTTTAAAAACGGATGACCGTCTACAGACGGTCTTACCCGTTAGAGGGTTAAAGCTTAATATTATCCCGACTGTTCCAATAATAGCTTTTATGAAAATATTAAGGAAATAATATTAATCTATAAAAATAAAATCTTTCGCGGTCTGGGTTCAAACTCGCGACCTCGTGCCCGTGAATATATGACACTATCCCCTTCACTACCTAAGTACTAAGCCCGGTGCAAAAAATAACAAAAATGCAGAATAAGGCAAAATATTGGTTTCGATTAAAAAAATACGAATAACAATAAACTTAAATAAAATGAATATTTGCCTGGGCTGAACCGGCAGGTCTTCAACCCGTAAAGCCTTGCGCGTAAGTCTAACAGACCATCCTCTGTACTACTTTGCCACTGAATGCCCCGGTTTATAAAACCTTACTACTTTGATTTAAAAAAATAAAAACAACAAATTAAAAAAAAGGAGTAAAATTTGACTGGGCTGAGCCGGAAGGTCTTGAACCCTTGAAGCTTTGCGCGTGAGTCTAACAGATCATCCTCTGAACTACTATGCCACTAAATACCGCGCTTGACCAAACTACATGTAAACTGCAAATACATGTGAACTTTGAACTGCACTTTGATGCATTTACAGGTCGAATTTAGTAAAACGCCGCCTTATCTTCCGATGAAATCATCTTAAGATTATTGTGCCCAAGTTTCAAGGTCGTACGTCAAGCCGTTTGGGCTGTACAAAGATACATGAGTGAGTGAGTGAGTAAGTAAGTGAGTGAGTGAGTGATCGAATGAGTGAGCGAATGAATCTACAGGTTGAAGAATATTATATATATGTAGATAACTGTAGCTTCAATGGTTTGGAAACTGTTTGGATTTCAGTCTAGCTTTTCCCGCTAAGCTAGCTGTTTTTTCAAAAAGTCGTAGAACAAACATTTCTAGATTTTCGAAAAGAATAAATCCCTATCATTACATCTAAGCTATTTAAACACTTTGATACAAACAGACAAACAAACAAACTGACTTTTCATCTCATTTTCAGAAGTCATTAAGTCATAAAGTCATACACATGAAGTCATAAGAAGTCATACTCATTTTGTATGGAGCAGCTGTGAACAGCGGATCGCCGAAATTAAATCTGTAACGAAACCAAATTCGAATCTGTTTCAGGAATCCCACCATTATATTCACGCTGCCAGATTTGGCGGAAAAATTCCAAATTTTGCAGAAAAATTTGAAACTTGACGTGCAAAAGCGAATCTGTTAGTTTGGTTGAGATAACTTAAAAAACAGAACCGTTTTTTATTCTAAAGCCTAGTTTACACTTAGATGTACAGAATTATGATATTTTTGTTATCGATATACGTGTTTAATCGATCGTGCGCTTTTATTGAGCCCTGTTAAACCAAATCAGCTCTTTCTAGGCAAAACAAAATAATAAAAACTAATTTTACCAAATAAAATGCAGGAAAGCGTTACTTAAATTATGTTTGTTATTTGTATTTATGTAATTTTATAGCTATGCATGCTTATTGCTTATATTATTCAATTTTATTTAATTAATATTATCATTGAAAAAAGTTTAATTTTGTTTTTTTTTTATATTTAGTCATATCTGCGTGTTTTATTTTATCGGCGTTTATTAGCTGCACCTTATTCACTTTTCAAGACCATGAAAACAATGCTTTCTTGTTGTGCTCTTAATTGGCATTTTTTTCATTGTTGACTGACGAAAATATGTTTGAAGCCAATTTCCAATACGTAATTGCGAAGAGTGGCTTTAACAGTGCCATGTTAAAGTTAACACGACGTTATGCTGATACGTAGCATTACGTTGCGAGAAGTGTGAACCAAATATCAAACTGCAAGTCGTCAATTTTCTTTACTGTTTGTTTTGTATGGAGTTTTTGATTTCGTGGTCGTTTTGCTCTAAGGGTAACCAGGCCCTATCGATATACGTATTAAAAGTACCCTGCGCTTTTATTGTGTCCTGTCAAACCAAATAACTTGTTCATAAGCAACAAAAATTTATTGTGGTCTGTTAAACCAATTCATCTATTTATAAACAAAATAAAATTACAAAAACAAATTAAAAGAGAATTTAGACAAATAAAATACATTATGTTATGTTATTTGTATGTATGTAATTTCATAGTTATTTTTCATATAATGTTAAAATAACATTGTCATGTTATTATTAACGCAACGTAATGCGGATACGTAGCGGAACCAAATATCTAACTGCAAATCGTTAATTTTTTTTCCGTTTGTTTTGTATGTAATTCTTTGATTTCGCAATCGTTTCGCTCTTAGTGTAACCAGGCCTTAAAGTTTAATATTATCCCGATTGTTCCTATGATAGCTATTTTAACCAAATTGTTAAATATCGTAAAACTTATAAAAATATTAATGAAATGAAATTAATCTATAAAAAATCTTTCTCGGTCTGGGTTCAAACTCGCGACCCCGTGCCCGTGAATGTACGACACCATCCCCTTCACTACCTAAGTACTAAGCCCGCTGCAAAAAATAACAAAAATGCAGAATAAGGCAAAATATTGGTTTCGATTAAAAAAATACGAATAACAATAAATTTAAAAAAAAAGGAATATTTGCCTAGGGTGAACCGGCAGGTCTAACAGATCATCCACTGCACTTCTTTGTCACTGAATGGCGCGCTTGACCAAACTGTACTATTTTGATTTAAAAAAGTTCGAATAACAACAAATTAAAAAAAAAGGAGTAATATTTGCCTGGGCTGAACCGGCAGGTCTTCAACCCGTGAAGCCTTGCACGTAAGTCTAACAGACCATCCTCTACACTACCTTGCCACTGAATACCGCACTTGACAAAACTCTACTACATGTAACCTAACATGTAACTACCTCGATTTAGACGCACTTGCAGACCCCATTTTCTAAATCGCAGCCTTATCTCCCCATGAAATTATCTAAAGTTTATTGCCCCAAAATTTCAAATTTGTATCTTGAGCTGTTTGGATGAGTGAATGATTTTTTTTTTTTTACTTTGTCTTTATTTATTGAATCTTCGCCAAGGGAGACTTACAATAAGTGTATCAAATCTTATATTTAAAGCTTTACTAACAGTAACTTAATATGATCTACGTTTCGTTTAAGGCAGGTTAGACTGCAAGCCCGAGTTAACCGTTGAGTAAGGGGATTTGGGTGTGAGGATAGTTTAATGTTGTAGCTCGCCTTTTGTCTTGCTATCTCATCTTTGACGTATATAACGTTCAAATCTCTATGAATGTTCTCGTTTCGAACATACCATGGTGCCCCAGTGATAGTCCTCAAGATTTTTGATTGTGCTTTTGGAATGACATCAATATTGCTACTGCACGCGTTTCCCCATAGCTGCGAGCCGTAGGTCCACACTGGTTTTATGGTGGAATTGTAAAGTAGGACCTTGTAGTCTAAGCTGAGAGGAGATCGGAGGTTCAAAAGCCAATAGAGGTTATTGGCTTTCAGTTTAATCTGCGTTTTTTTTTGCTTCAATGTGACGACGCCAGGTGAGTTTGTTTGCATGTAGTTTTTGATTCCGCAATCGTTTCGCTCTAATTGTAACCAGGCCTTAACCCTCTAACAGGCAAAATAGAAATAGCCATTCAATCAAGTTGATATTTATTTTATGAGTAGATATAGCTAAAATAAGCTTAAGTTTTAAGTTTCATAATTTTCGGGTGGTCGGTGCGCCCACCAGTTGAAAAATACTGAAGACCGTCTACAGACGGCTTGTCGGTTAAAGCGTAAAAAAATCTGCAGGTATGGTTGTATGTAATATGTGCAATATCTTTATCTAAAGCTATTTTTTTTGGGTTAGTTGTTATAAGATGTATTAGTTTTGATGGTGATAGTCCCAAAAACAGTTTTGGGTGGCTTTCCCACATAGATGCAGTTTGCATTTTGAACAAATCATTTGAGTATCCGATTTTTTGCAGTGCTTGCACCGCTTTTTCCCTTTTCTGTCCAACCAAATTGGGAAATGATTTTCACCGTCAAATCTTATGTCTTGAACTTGATGAATAGCTCGTTTTCCTTGAGTCGCTAAAAATGATGGTTTTTGACGACCTACCGATCGCTTCTCTTTAATAGAAAGAAGTCCTGCTGCTATTTGTGATCGGAATTCTGCGAGCTTGAGTTGCTCGCCGATCACATGGCTCGAGTCAGAAGCTTTCTCTACAAGGAATCGCTTGTATAAGATATACGCATTTGTGGCACTCAAATCAACGAAATGATAGAAAATTATTATCATAATGTTTCGGCTCTTAGTCTTGATGTGGTAACGGCCCATAAGGAAGTCCATCAAATCGACTCCTCCCATATGTGCATTGTATTCTTTTAAATTTTGGGGGCAACTTATTTCGATGTATTGGTTATGCTTTCCATCGTATCATAACGTGGTGCTTTGGCTCTCACCTCACTGCTGTTGGCTCTGAGAAATGGTTCGATTCCGACATACGTAGATGCCAGCCTAACGCACTTATTATCTTTCCAAAGAACCGTAGTTACATCAACTCCTTGAATCGTAGTCATGAATTCGGTGAAAAATCCTCGAATTTCCTTGCTCGGTTCAACGTCGGTAGCCAGCTTGCACGCCAAAATGCGATTGGCCATTCAAGAAAAGCTAAATAAAAATTAATTTCGTAAAAACAATAGAATATGTGTATACCTCTCACTGTGACCAAACTATAAATTCCTCTTGCTCGTAAATATACTAGTAGTGGCAGCGAAGTTTAAAGTTGTCAAAGTAGACAATATGATGAACAAATTCAGGAATGGTTTGTGATAAGCATGTATTAGGCATGTATTATCGAAGATGATGCTTTGTCTTAGTGCTGCACATTTGTTCATCGACACAGTCTTGCCGACTTAGGAATTAAGAATCATTGAGCTTGTTAGCCAAAGACCGAATCCGAAAATAGGGATCATATCTTGGCTCGCCTTTCTTTTTTCGCTCCGATTCATTTTGGAATGATAACTAATTTTTATCGTTAAGAATCACTTCAGTGGCATACAGTTTTGAATTGGAGCGAACGGAATCTTGCCCCAGTAGCTCTCCAAATTTGTATAGTTATATACTGACATATACATCAGTATTCCGATGTAATTCAAAATCTCGGTGGATGTTGTCTTGAATGTTGAATTTATGTTTTCCTGCAAGGCACATCGGTTTGTCTCTTCGCAGATAATCTTCAATATGTCTTCTGTGAAAAAGTATTTAAAGAATTCCAGTGGGGTCTTTTTTACTTCATCTGGTAGGGATGAGTCACCACGAAAAACCACTTAGTTTACATGCAACTGCATGGATCGTTTGCGCCACAGCAAATTCGCCTTAACAGAGATTTAATTCAAAGCTGGGAATAAATAAATAAGCACAATGAATGTTTGTTTAAAAAGTACTTGAATTTAGGTATACCCTTTTCCAATAAAGCCACCCGAAGAAGGCTGGATATGAGTTGCTTCCAGTTGCTTCAGCTACGGGCAATAGAGATCGCACTCGTTTTGATGGCTTGAAGCGTGCAGTCGATGTGGAAAGCTCTGCATCATCGATTGGTGAAACTTCTGCTTGCTCGAGTTCGGAGCCAATAAACGAGAAGCTAAAATCTTCAGTGCATGCATCCATTGTTTCAGCATTAACAAATTGCTCAATATATTTATCAATTGTTTCCAAATGATCTTGGCATTCCGGAGCAATGTTGTCAACAACGTAATGGGTGTCATCCTCACTTTCATCACTGCTGAACTCGACGTCTGTTTCCACCGAATCGATCAGCTCGAGCAATTGTTCGTCCGACAATGACAATTGATCTTTTTTTGTATGAACTTTTTTAGCTTAGCATATTAGCAAAAGTTCACAAAAGGGGATTCAATGTATAGTAACTTGCCAGTTTACAGCTATAGTAGTGTTTACCATCTCCAAACAACTTTATCAACAAAAAATCCCAAGAATAATCGCAAAAAGTGGCGCGCGATATTTCCAAGTGATGCAAGCGAACGGCCACATTTTTTTCCGCTCAAACCGACAAGACCGTCTACAGACGGTCTTTAGTTTTTCGCTATTTAAGAATACTTCTAATTGCATTTTTATATTTAATTTTTTAATAAACAAAAGAAAATAATATTATCTACTCTCAGTGCAATTCCCAATTCGATAACTGTAATCGATATATTTTTATTGGTGATTGAAATTGCAATTTACTTCGTCATATTTAAATTTGAAATTTTTCACAATTTCAATACTTAACAAAATTCTGTAAAAAAACTGTTAATGGGAAAATAATGATAATAATTTTTTATCGTAAGAATTTTAATTCTGAATACATAATAAAAAATCTTGAAACTAAATATTTATTAGTTTTCCATTTATATTTTAAAAACGGATGACCGTCTACAGACGGTCTTACCCGTTAGAGGGTTAAAGCTTAATATTATCCCGACTGTTCCAATAATAGCTTTTATGAAAATATTAAGGAAATAATATTAATCTATAAAAATAAAATCTTTCGCGGTCTGGGTTCAAACTCGCGACCTCGTGCCCGTGAATATATGACACTATCCCCTTCACTACCTAAGTACTAAGCCCGGTGCAAAAAATAACAAAAATGCAGAATAAGGCAAAATATTGGTTTCGATTAAAAAAATACGAATAACAATAAACTTAAATAAAATGAATATTTGCCTGGGCTGAACCGGCAGGTCTTCAACCCGTAAAGCCTTGCGCGTAAGTCTAACAGACCATCCTCTGTACTACTTTGCCACTGAATGCCCCGGTTTATAAAACCTTACTACTTTGATTTAAAAAAATAAAAACAACAAATTAAAAAAAAAGGAGTAAAATTTGACTGGGCTGAGCCGGAAGGTCTTGAACCCTTGAAGCTTTGCGCGTGAGTCTAACAGATCATCCTCTGAACTACTATGCCACTAAATACCGCGCTTGACCAAACTACATGTAAACTGCAAATACATGTGAACTTTGAACTGCACTTTGATGCATTTACAGGTCGAATTTAGTAAAACGCCGCCTTATCTTCCGATGAAATCATCTTAAGATTATTGTGCCCAAGTTTCAAGGTCGTACGTCAAGCCGTTTGGGCTGTACAAAGATACATGAGTGAGTGAGTGAGTAAGTAAGTGAGTGAGTGAGTGATCGAATGAGTGAGCGAATGAATCTACAGGTTGAAGAATATTATATATATGTAGATAACTGTAGCTTCAATGGTTTGGAAACTGTTTGGATTTCAGTCTAGCTTTTCCCGCTAAGCTAGCTGTTTTTTCAAAAAGTCGTAGAACAAACATTTCTAGATTTTCGAAAAGAATAAATCCCTATCATTACATCTAAGCTATTTAAACACTTTGATACAAACAGACAAACAAACAAACTGACTTTTCATCTCATTTTCAGAAGTCATTAAGTCATAAAGTCATACACATGAAGTCATAAGAAGTCATACTCATTTTGTATGGAGCAGCTGTGAACAGCGGATCGCCGAAATTAAATCTGTAACGAAACCAAATTCGAATCTGTTTCAGGAATCCCACCATTATATTCACGCTGCCAGATTTGGCGGAAAAATTCCAAATTTTGCAGAAAAATTTGAAACTTGACGTGCAAAAGCGAATCTGTTAGTTTGGTTGAGATAACTTAAAAAACAGAACCGTTTTTTATTCTAAAGCCTAGTTTACACTTAGATGTACAGAATTATGATATTTTTGTTATCGATATACGTGTTTAATCGATCGTGCGCTTTTATTAAGCCCTGTTAAACCAAATCAGCTCTTTCTAGGCAAAACAAAATAATAAAAACTAATTTTACCAAATAAAATGCAGGAAAGCGTTACTTAAATTATGTTTGTTATTTGTATTTATGTAATTTTATAGCTATGCATGCTTATTGCTTATATTATTCAATTTTATTTAATTAATATTATCATTGAAAAAAGTTTAATTTTGTTTTTTTTTTTTATATTTAGTCATATCTGCGTGTTTTATTTTATCGGCGTTTATTAGCTGCACCTTATTCACTTTTCAAGACCATGAAAACAATGCTTTCTTGTTGTGCTCTTAATTGGCATTTTTTTCATTGTTGACTGACGAAAATATGTTTGAAGCCAATTTCCAATACGTAATTGCGAAGAGTGGCTTTAACAGTGCCATGTTAAAGTTAACACGACGTTATGCTGATACGTAGCATTACGTTGCGAGAAGTGTGAACCAAATATCAAACTGCAAGTCGTCAATTTTCTTTACTGTTTGTTTTGTATGGAGTTTTTGATTTCGTGGTCGTTTTGCTCTAAGGGTAACCAGGCCCTATCGATATACGTATTAAAAGTACCCTGCGCTTTTATTGTGTCCTGTCAAACCAAATAACTTGTTCATAAGCAACAAAAATTTATTGTGGTCTGTTAAACCAATTCATCTATCACTGCGGACGGCAGTTCGCGTTAGTGACGAAAGCAGCACGAAGGGTGCGAAAGGCGACTAACAATATATACAGCTAAGTTGGAAAATTTGCTACGACTGTCCGATCAGATCGAGTTATATACCGATCGAAAGGTTTAGTCTTAACTTACAAAATGGCATACTAAAACTTTTGCTAATTCACCTGGGTCATGAGATACGAGGGTGTAAGTGGGAGGGGAAAAATTTATATGATCGCAGCTTATGGAGCCGTTGGGGCTTTTACGTAAAATTTTTTATTTTTTAAAAATTTTTATCAAAAATACGCGTCGTTTGATACCTTGATGACCCAAATCCGATAACTGGTTCAAAAGAAAAATAAATTTGAAAATTTTAGTAGAATACTAAAAATGAAGTGAAAAAGTTTCTTTGTTTGTCTGTTTGTCTGTTTGTCTGTTTGTCTGTTTGTCTGTTTGTCTGTTTGTATCAAAGCGCTAAAAAAGCGTAGATGTTATGATGGGGATTTGTTCATTTTTGAAAATCTAGAAATGTTTGTTTTACGACTTTTTCAATTTCCCGCTAGTTTAGCGGGAAATCGCTAAATCCCGCTAAATTTGAAACCTCACCAGTTTCCATACCATAGTAGCTATAGATATGTTCGGGGTATCATTGGAAAGGTGTGCTTGAGGGCTTTTAGGCGTACCTTTAAACTTTTTTTCTAAAGTACTCAGGTAACATTTTACAGGTGAAATAAAGTTTTTTAGCTTACATTTTGGCGATTTTTGACAAAACGGCTCTAACGATTTTTATTAAATTTTAGTATGTTGTAGTACGTAGAATTTTGCGTTTTTTAGTATATGAAACATAAACTTTGACCAAGGGATTTGGAAGATATTGCTTGTTAACTGAATGTATACATTTTTCTATCGGTCGAAAATCAGGTTTTAGTACGAAAAACTTTTTGGTTGTATGAGATATCTCAAACAAACTGACACAATAAGCATTTAACTTGGTTTTATATATTCTGTGCAAAGTTGGTTCAAATCGGACTACTATAACATATAGCTGTCATAGGACCGATCGGGGGAAAATGGAGTCTTAGTACGAAAAACTTTTTTGTTTTATGAGATATCTCAACCAAACTGATAAAATATGCATTTAACTTCGTTTTATATATCCTGGCCAAAGTTGGTTCAAATCGGACCACTATATCATATAGCTGTCATAGGACCGATCGTGCGAAAATCAAGTCTTAGCATAAAAAACTTTTTTTTCACGAGATATCGTAACAAAACTAATAGAATATGCATTTAAGTTAGACTTATAGATCCTGAAGAAAGTTGGTTCTAATCGAACCACTATATCATATAACTGTCATAGGACCGATCGGGCGAAGTCTAAGTCTTAGTATGAGAAACTTTTTTTTCTCACAGTAGGTACGGGGCTTCCGACAGTAGAGTAGCAACTTAAGCGATGCGAGCAGGGGGCGGAGCCCCCTACTTTTCTTTATAATTAAAAAAAATTTTTTTTTAAATATGAAAAAATATTCAACAATGATAAATTTACAATGTCAAAAGCAAAAGCAATTGCAAAAATTTCTGATATCCCACAAAAAAAACCTCTAAACGAGGTAAAAGTCTAGTGACGAAAGCAATTTCCAGCCCCAAAATTTCTGATATCCAATTTTGTGACGAACAAAATTGAGTTTAATATAAAAATTTTAAATAAAAATATAAATTAATAAAAAAAAACAATTGGCATTCGGCACTGCGCAAAAAGTAATTTTTATGTACAAAGAAGCTCACCCTTTTTGCGCACAGTGCACAAGGCCAATTGTTTTTTTTTATTAATTTATATTTTTATTTAAAATTTTTATATTAAACTCAATTTTGTTCGTCACAAAATTGGATATCAGAAATTTTGGGGCTGGAAATTGCTTTCGTCACTAGACTTTTACCTCGTTTAGAGGTTTTTTTTGTGGGATTTATAAACAAAATAAAATTACAAAAACAAATTAAAAGAGAATTTAGACAAATAAAATACATTATGTTATGTTATTTGTATGTATGTAATTTCATAGTTATTTTTCATATAATGTTAAAATAACATTGTCATGTTATTATTAACGCAACGTAATGCGGATACGTAGCGGAACCAAATATCTAACTGCAAATCGTTAATTTTTTTTCCGTTTGTTTTGTATGTAATTCTTTGATTTCGCAATCGTTTCGCTCTTAGTGTAACCAGGCCTTAAAGTTTAATATTATCCCGATTGTTCCTATGATAGCTATTTTAACCAAATTGTTAAATATCGTAAAACTTATAAAAATATTAATGAAATGAAATTAATCTATAAAAAATCTTTCTCGGTCTGGGTTCAAACTCGCGACCCCGTGCCCGTGAATGTACGACACCATCCCCTTCACTACCTAAGTACTAAGCCCGCTGCAAAAAATAACAAAAATGCAGAATAAGGCAAAATATTGGTTTCGATTAAAAAAATACGAATAACAATAAATTAAAAAAAAAAGGAATATTTGCCTAGGGTGAACCGGCAGGTCTAACAGATCATCCACTGCACTTCTTTGTCACTGAATGGCGCGCTTGACCAAACTGTACTATTTTGATTTAAAAAAGTTCGAATAACAACAAATTAAAAAAAAAGGAGTAATATTTGCCTGGGCTGAACCGGCAGGTCTTCAACCCGTGATGCCTTGCACGTAAGTCTAACAGACCATCCTCTACACTACCTTGCCACTGAATACCGCACTTGACAAAACTCTACTACATGTAACCTAACATGTAACTACCTCGATTTAGACGCACTTGCAGACCCCATTTTCTAAATCGCAGCCTTATCTCCCCATGAAATTATCTAAAGTTTATTGCCCCAAAATTTCAAATTTGTATCTTGAGCTGTTTGGATGAGTGAATGATTTTTTTTTTTTTACTTTGTCTTTATTTATTGAATCTTCGCCAAGGGAGACTTACAATAAGTGTATCAAATCTTATATTTAAAGCTTTACTAACAGTAACTTAATATGATCTACGTTTCGTTTAAGGCAGGTTAGACTGCAAGCCCGAGTTAACCGTTGAGTAAGGGGATTTGGGTGTGAGGATAGTTTAATGTTGTAGCTCGCCTTTTGTCTTGCTATCTCATCTTTGACGTATATAACGTTCAAATCTCTATGAATGTTCTCGTTTCGAACATACCATGGTGCCCCAATGATAGTCCTCAAGATTTTTGATTGTGCTTGTGGAATGACATCAATATTGCTACTGCACGCGTTTCCCCATAGCTGCGAGCCGTAGGTCCACACTGGTTTTATGGTGGAATTGTAAAGTAGGACCTTGTAGTCTAAGCTGAGAGGAGATCGGAGGTTCAAAAGCCAATAGAGGTTATTGGCTTTCAGTTTAATCTGCGTTTTTTTTTGCTTCAATGTGACGACGCCAGGTGAGCCGCCTATCAAGATGAACGCCAAGCTACGTTACTTCTTTGGCTTGTGGGAGTTGCGTATTAGACAGTGCTAACGGAGGACATGTTTGCATGTTGAGAGTAAACGTGATATGTTTACACTTTGTACCGCCAAATGTTCAGCTAGACGTGCTGTTGCTTCAATGAGGCATCTGGAACGACTAAGACTTGCGGTGTCGTCGGCAAACGTAGATGTTGTTAGCCGCTCGTTTATGGGGATGTCCGCTGTGTAAATTACGTATAGTGTTGGTCCCAATACACTTCCCTGGGGAGCTCCAGCTTCTATAATATGTTCATCAGATGTAGTGGTGTTGCATCTCAATGCGAAAACTTTGTTGTAGAGGTACGACTCGAGAAGCCTATGAGTGTACACTTGAAGCGTCGATTTGATTTTATGCATGAGACCTTCAAGCCACACTCGATCGAAGGCCTGGGAGACGTCGAGGAATATTGCGCTGCAGTATTCCCGATGTTCGTATGCTGTACGTATTTCTGATGTTATTCAGTTAACTTGCTCGATGGTTCCATGCTTTTCTCGGAAGCCAAATTGATGTGTTGGGATTGTGTTGTGTGTTCTCAAATGAGGAATTATGCGCGTCAAGAGGCATTTTTCAAAAAGCTTAGACAAGCACGGTAGTAGGCTAATTGGTCTGTACGATGATGGTATTGTATGGTCTTTTCCTGGTTGGGAATTATTATAATGACCGATTTCTTCAATTTTTTTGGGAAGTAGCCGAGTGTTGTAATCGCGTTGAAAAGTTTACATATGAGGAAAATAGCACAGTTTGGAAGTTCAATGATCATTTTTTGAGTTATTAGATCGCATCGTGGAGCTTTCTTTGGTTTCATCTGTTCTTTTATGACTTTTACAATTTCATTTGGACGAAATTCAGGTGGTTCAGGTTCGCCAGAAATATCAGATACACAGGATGATAGTAAAAACGAATTTGGTGTAGGATTAGGCTGGAATACTTGACGTAGGTGAGCAGCAAATGTGTTAGCTCTGTCTTTGTCGCTACGGGCCCAGCAGCCTGAGGAGTTTCTTATAGGCGTTACCGTTTCGATCGGCGCACTTAGCGTAGCGTGAGTCCTCCACAAAGGATGCTTGGTATTGGTTGGTGATAATTGCTCTATGTAGCGGCGTTGGGCATCTGCTTCTTCATGCTTAAGAGCTTTGCTGAGTCTGCGTGAATCATCTTTAAAGCGTTGTTTTGTAGATGGCGACCGGTGAGACTGTCATTCACGTCGTAATCATCGCTTTTCCAGAACAAGTTATTCTATTTGAAGACTATTTTTACGTTGATTGGCCTGCACATGCGCGCGATGTGGAGTAGAAATCTTAGCTGCTGCAACAAGTACTGATTCTAATAAGTCAGCAGAGCAGTCGATGTCCGCTTCGATTTTGAACTGCGGAGCAAGATCGAGGTGAGAGCTAACGTATTTCTTGTACTTGAGCAAGTTGGTTCTGTGTGTTGTGAGTCTATGAGAATATTCCACATAGTCCGGGGATTGGAGTAGATTTAATAACACGGGGGAGTGGTCGGATGAAAGATCCGAAAGTGCGACGTCGCTTATCAGATTGCGTGGGATGTTTTTTGTCACAGCAAAATCTATTAAGTCTGGTTGTTTGTTAGGGTCTGCTGGCCAGTATGTAGGACTACCCGGGGAAACATAGTTGAGTTTGTTGCTTGACTTTATGATTGCGTTGTATAGCTGCCTTCCTTTTGCGGTCACAAGGCGAGAGCCCCAGTGCGGGTGTTTTGCAATATAGTCTCCTGCTGCTATAAATCGCTGTCCCAGTGAATTGTAGAATTGCATGAATTGATCTTCAGAGATTGCAAAGCTGGGAGGACAGTATACAGCGGCAATAGTAAGATTGCTGATGTCCGATAGTACAATTATAGATGTGGCTTGAAGATAGTTTGCCGCAAACCTTTTGTGGAATTCGTGTTTGATGAGGTTTCTTATTGGAATACCGGTTCCGCCATGTGCTTTTCCATCCGGATGATCTGTGCCGTAGAATACATATCCAAGTATTCGAAAGTTATATTTGTTAGTAAGGTGCGTCTCAGAAAGCAGCATTACATCTATGTGATTGTCGTATAGGAATTGGGTAAGTTCAAGTTTATGCCGTGAATCACCGTTGGCGTTCCACAGAGATATTCGTAGAGGCGCCATTGATTTGGATTGTTGAGATGCAAGCATCTGTATCAGGGTGTTTTGATTTTGCATAAGCTCCATCATACTTTGTTGTAGGGTGAAAATCATCGCTTCAATAGAGCTTTGTGACTGCTGCATGGGCTGCTGCGCGTTATCCATATTCGAAGCTTCTTGTATTACCCTTGGGGGCGCTGCTGAGCGAGTTGATTTTTGAAGGCCAGATTTTAAAGCATTAGCGAAAGATATGCCGTTGACAGTGTATGCGGGACCAAATGAGGACCTGGCTGCTTTGGCGAAGAAGACGTCGGGTGTAGTTTGGGATGCTATAATTGCACCTGGCAGGTGCGGATGGGGCGCTGTTGGTACTCATCGGATGCGGCTTTAAAGTTCCTTGTACACTGGACAGCCTCTGTAACTTTCCACCGCAGTTTCCGCACTTTTTTGTACTAGGGTCATTCTTGTTGACTTTGCAGGAATCAGGGCCATGGGAGTCTCCACAAGCTACACATACCGAACGCAGTATGTCCGTTTGTGTGGTTCCTCAATAGTGATCCGTCGATGCAGCAGGAGCTGTAGTTTGTAGATCGGGTGCACTTTATTTTTCTTTATAGCTTTACTATCCGGCTCCAGCTCAACTTTGAAGAGAGGTTGCGGAATTTTGTTTTTGTTTAAAATATTTGTAACTCTCTTAGCGAGAAGAACCATCTCTTTTAACGCACTTGCGACCTCGGAAGGGGTTACATCCGGTTCAATACCTTTAAGTACAACCTGCAGGCCTTTGCTGCTTTTTAGTTGATAAGTGTAGAAGTTTTTCTTAGCTTTATTTAGATACTTGGAGATTTTACGAAAATGCTCCTCGTCTTTTCATTGAAACTTGATTTCGTGAATGTTCCCTTTAATTAAAGGAACGACATGAAAATTGTTGTTTCCAACTAGGTCAACGATCTTGTTCACTAATGCGTTGGATACCTTTTCCCGAATGAATATAGGTGGGGGCTTTAGTTTCTTTGGTCCATTTCCAGCTTCGGTAGGCTGGTCGTTGACAGTATCAGCCAGCGGTGCAAGCCTATTGATGGTGTTTACTGGGTCCCCAGCAGTTTGGTTTGAGTTGCCGCGGTTAATTTTTGATTTATTTCCCCGTGTTTTTTGTGGGCTAAGTTTTCGCTTTATTTGAATGTAGCGATCCACTCCGGTCTGTCTAGCCGGACCCGCTGCTTTTCACGCTGCGCTTGCAATCGAAGCAGTAGTTGGAAGAGCTTGTGCTTGGTCAGCAAAAGATGGTACGACGACTGTTGACACAGTTAACGTTGTTGTTGCCGTAGCGTTAGCAGCAGCGACTTGTACGTTCAAGTTTGGTGGTGATAGTGGATTCCGCGGTGGGGGGGTCGGTAATGGAGAGGCACACTCTTCGCTTCAGGTTTTTGGCCTAATTTTTTATTTTACTGTAATTGAGTACTATTTAATTTTGATTAATTCGGAGCGCTTTAAGGAAACACGTCTGCACGGTCTAAAGGTCTTTTTTATTCGATGTGAATGATTGAATGAATGTACTGGACAAAGAATTTTATATAAAGGGCGGTTAAATTTCAAGGGCCGATGTTGATTTTGAATAAAACACGAATTATTTAGGAAATTATTGACATTTCTTTTTATTATGATATATTGGTATGACTCAATTATGTATGGAACAAAATATCGGCCAAATGGCCGCCACGGCTTCGGCGGCACACGTGCATCCGATGGTCTAAATTTTCGATGACGCTGAGGCATAATTGAGGTTCAATGTCGTTAATGTGCCGAATTATCTCATCCTTTAGCTCTTGAATTGTTGTTGGCTTATTGGCGTACACCTTTTCTTTCAAATAACCCCAAAGAAAGAAGTCCAACGGTGTCAAAACACATGATCCTGGCGGCCATTTGGCATCGCCGCGACGTGAGATTATTTGGCCATCAAATTTTTCGCGCAAAAGAGCCATTATTTCGTTAGCTGTGTGGCAGGTGGCACCGTCCTGTTGAAACCACATATCGTCCACATCCATATCTTCCAATTCAGGCCACATAAAGTTTGTTATCATCTCACCATAGCGAACACCATCCACAGTAATTGCCTGGCCAGCCTTATTTTCGAAGAAGTACGGCCCTATGATTCCGCCTTTAACGCGTTGCTCGATTGTGTATCTTTCCATGGTTCAAATTGAGTTACTCTGAAGTTGAGAAATGTCAAAAGAAATGCAGGAAAAAAGTTGACGTTTAGGTGTGGTTCACATTCAACATCGGCCCTTAAAATTTAACCACCCTTTATATAGATTAAATAATAATTTAATTTATAATTTAGGTTTAAAAGCAATAAATTTTATCATTATATAAAAAGAAATGTATATAACTTGAAATATTTATAAAATGAGAGAAGCATATCTCAATGCACGGCAATGGGTCGAGCTAGCGTCGACAATATCGAATTTGCATGGCATTTGGTCGAAGCAGCATCAATAATATCGCTCTCTGCATGGTAATGGGGCGAACGAGCGGCGATTATGTCGATCCATGCATGGTATTGCGTCGATCGAGCGTCGCTTATGTAACTTCCCTACGGCGACTCCCTAGGTACGACTCGAGAAGCCTATGAGTGTACACTGGAAGCGTCGATTTGATTTTATGCATGAGACCTTCAAGCCACACTCGATCGAAGGCCTGGAAGACGTCGAGGAATATTGCGCTGCAGTATTCCCGATGTTCGTATGCTGTACGTATTTCTGATGTTATTCGATTAACTTGCTCGATAGTTCCATGCTTTTCTCGGAAGCCAAATTGAGGTGTTGGGATTGTGTTGTGTGTTCTCAGATGAGGCTGAAGCTAAGACAAGCACGGTAGTAGGCTAATTGGTCTGTACGATGATGGTATTGTATGATCTTTTACTGGTTTGGGAATTATTATAATGACCGATTTCTTCAATTTTTTTGGGAAGTAGCCGAGTGTTGTAATCGCGTTGAAAAGTTTACATATGAGAAAAATAGCACAGTTTGGAAGTTCAATGATCATTTTTTGAGTTATTAGATCGCATCGTGGAGCTTTCTTTGGTTTCGTCTGTTCTTTTTTGACTTTTACAATTTCATTTGGACGAAATTCAGGTGGTTCAGGTTCGCCAGGACTATCAGATACACAGGATGATAGTTAAAACGAATTTGTTGTAGAATTAGGCTGGAATACTTGACGTAGGTGAGCAGCAAATGTGTTAGCTCTGTCTCTGTCGCTACGGGCCCAGCAGCCTGAGGAGTTTCTTATAGGCGTTACCGTTTCGATCGGCGCACTTAGCGTAGCGTGAGTCCTCCACAAAGGATGCTTGGTATTGGTTGGTGATAATTGCTCTATGTAGCGGCGTTGGGCATCTGCTTCTTCATGCTTAAGAGCTTTGTTGAGTCTGCGTGAATCATCTTTAAAGCGTTGTTTTGTAGATGGCGACCGGTGAGACTGCCATTCACGTCGCAATCGTCGCTTTTCCAGAACAAGTTATTCTATTTGAAGATTATTTTTACGTTGATTGGTCTGCACATGCGCGCGATGTGGAGTAGAAATCCTAGCTGCTGCAACAAGTACTGATTCTAATAAGTCAGCAGAGCAGTCGATGTCCGCTTCGATTTTGAACTGCGGAGCAAGATCGAGGTGAGAGCTAACGTATTTCTTGTACTTGAGCAAGTTGGTTCTGTGTGTTGTGAGTCTATGAGAATATTCCACATAGTCCGGGGATTGGAGTAGATTTAATAACACGGGGGAGTGGTCGGATGAAAGATCCGAAAGTGCGACGTCGCTTATCAGATTGCGTGGGATGTTTTTTGTCACAGCAAAATCTATTAAGTCTGGTTGTTTGTTAGGGTCTGCTGGCCAGTATGTAGGACTACCCGGGGAAACATAGTTGAGTTTGTTGCTTGGCTTTATGATTGCGTTGTATAGCTGCCTTCCTTTTGCGGTCACAAGGCGAGAGCCCCAGTGCGGGTGTTTTGCAATATAGTCTCCTGCTGCTATTAATCGCTGTCCCAGTGAATTGTAGAATTGCATGAATTGATCTTCAGAGATGGTAAAGCTGGGAGGACAGTATACAGCGGCAATAGTAAGGTTGCTGATGTCCGATTGTACAATTATAGATGTGGCTTGAAGATAGTTTGCCGCAAACCTTTTGTGGAATTCGTGTTTGATGCGGTTTCTTATTGGAATACCGGTTCCGCCATGTGCTTTTCCATCCGGATGATCTGTGCCGTAGAATACATATCCAAGTATTCGAAAGTTATATTTGTTAGTAAGGTGCGTCTCAGAAAGCAGCATTACATCTATGTGATTGTCGTATAGGAATTGGGTAAGTTCAAGTTTATGCCGTGAATCACCGTTGGCGTTCCACAGAGATATTCGTAGAGGCGCCATTGATTTGGATTGTTGAGATGCAAGCATCTGTATCAGGGTGTTTTGATTTTGCATAAGCTCCATCATACTTTGTTGTAGGGTGAAAATCATCGCTTCAATAGAGCTTTGTGACTGCTGCATGGGCTGCTGCGCGTTATCCATATTCGAAGCTTCTTGTATTACCCTTGGGGGCGCTGCTGAGCGAGTTGATTTTTGAAGGCCAGATTTTAAAGCATTATCGAAAGATATGCCGTTGACAGTGTTTGCGGGACCAAATGAGGACCTGGCTGCTTTGACGAAGAAGACGTCGGGTGTAGTTTGGGATGCTATAATTGCACCTGGCAGGTGCGGATGGGGTGCTGTTGGTACTCATCGGATGCGGCTTTAAAGTTCCTTGTACACTGGACAGACTCTGTAACTTTCCACCGCAGTTTCCGCACTTTTTTGTACTAGGGTCATTCTTGTTGACTTTGCAGGAATCAGGGCCATGGGAGTCTCCACAAGCTACACATACCGAACGCAGTATGTCCGTTTGTGTGGTTCCTCAATAGTGATCCGTCGATGCAGCAGGAGCTGTAGTTTGTAGATCGGGTGCACTTTATTTTTCTTTATAGCTTTACTATCCGGCTCCAGCTCAACTTTGAAGAGAGGTTGCGGAATTTTGTTTTTGTTTAAAATATTTGTAACTCTCTTAGCGAGAAGAACCATCTCTTTTAACGCACTTGCGACCTCGGAAAGGGTTACATCCGGTTCAATACCTTTAAGTACAACCTGCAGGCCTTTGCTGCTTTTTAGTTGATAAGTGTAGACGTTTTTCTTAGCTTTATTTAGATACTTGGAGATTTTACGAAAATGCTCCTCGTCTTTTCATTGAAACTTGATTTCGTGAATGTTCCCTTTAATTAAACGAACGACATGAAAATTGTTGTTTCCAACTAGGTCAACGATCTTGTTCACTAATGCGTTGGATATCTTTTCCCGAATGAATATAGGTGGGGGCTTTAGTTTCTTTGGTCCATTTCCAGCTTCGGTAGGCTGGTCGTTGACAGTATCAGCCAGCGGTGCAAACCTATTGATGGTGTTTACTGGGTCCCCAGCAGTTTGGTTTGAGTTGCCGCGGTTAATTTTTGATTTATTTCCCCGTGTTTTTTGTGGGCTAAGTTTTTGCTTTATTTGAATGTAGCGATCCACTCCGGTCTGTCTAGCCGGACCCGCTGCTTTTCACGCTGCGCTTGCAATCGAAGCAGTAGTTGGAAGAGCTTGTGCTTGGTCAGCAAAAGATGGTACGACGACTGTTGACACAGTTAACGTTGTTGTTGCCGTAGCGTTAGCAGCAGCGACTTGTACGTTCAAGTTTGGTGGTGATAGTGGATTCCGCGGTGGGGGGGTCGGTAATGGAGAGGCACACTCTTCGCTTCAGGTTTTTGGCCTAATTTTTTATTTTTACTGTAATTGAGTACTATTTAATTTTGATTAATTCGGAGCGCTTTAAGGAAACACGTCTGCACGGTCTAAAGGTCTTTTTTATTCGATGTGAATGATTGAATGAATGTACTGGACAAAGAATTTTATATAAAGGGCGGTTAAATTTCAAGGGCCGATGTTGATTTTGAATAAAACACGAATTATTTAGGAAATTATTGACATTTCTTTTTATTATGATATATTGGTATGACTCAATTATGTATGGAACAAAATATCGGCCAAATGGCCGCCACGGCTTCGGCGGCACACGTGCATCCGATGGTCTAAATTTTCGATGACGCTGAGGCATAATTGAGGTTCAATGTCGTTAATGTGCCGAATTATCTCATCCTTTAGCTCTTGAATTGTTGTTGGCTTATTGGCGTACACATTTTCTTTCAAATAACCCCAAAGAAAGAAGTCCAACGGTGTCAAAACACATGATCTTGGCGGCCATTTGGCATCGCCGCGACGTGAGATTATTTGGCCATCAAATTTTTCGCGCAAAAGAGCCATTATTTCGTTAGCTGTGTGGCAGGTGGCACCGTCCTGTTGAAACCACATATCGTCCACATCCATATCTTCCAATTCAGGCCACATAAAGTTTGTTATCATCTCACCATAGCGAACACCATCCACAGTAATTGCCTGGCCAGCCTTATTTTCGAAGAAGTACGGCCCTATGATTCCGCCTTTAACGCGTTGCTCGATTGTGTATCTTTCCATGGTTCAAATTGAGTTAGTCTGAAGTTGAGAAATGTCAAAAGAAATGCAGGAAAAAAGTTGACGTTTGGGTGTGGTTCACATTCAACATCGGCCCTTAAAATTTAACCACCCTTTATATAGATTAAATAATAATTTAATTTATAATTTAGGTTTAAAAGCAATAAATTTTATCATTATATAAAAAGAAATGTATATAACTTGAAATATTTATAAAATGAGAGAAGCATATCTCAATGCACGGCAATGGGTCGAGCTAGCGTCGACAATATCGAATTTGCATGGCATTTGGTCGAAGCAGCATCAATAATATCGCTCTCTGCATGGTAATGGGGCGAACGAGCGGCGATTATGTCGATCCATGCATGGTATTGCGTCGATCGAGCGTCGCTTATGTAACTTCCCTACGGCGACTCCCTAGGTACGACTCGAGAAGCCTATGAGTGTACACTGGAAGCGTCGATTTGATTTTATGCATGAGACCTTCAAGCCACACTCGATCGAAGGCCTGGAAGACGTCGAGGAATATTGCGCTGCAGTATTCCCGATGTTCGTATGCTGTACGTATTTCTGATGTTATTCGATTAACTTGCTCGATAGTTCCATGCTTTTCTCGGAAGCCAAATTGAGGTGTTGGGATTGTGTTGTGTGTTCTCAGATGAGGCTGAAGCTAAGACAAGCACGGTAGTAGGCTAATTGGTCTGTACGATGATGGTATTGTATGATCTTTTACTGGTTTGGGAATTATTATAATGACCGATTTCTTCAATTTTTTTGGGAAGTAGCCGAGTGTTGTAATCGCGTTGAAAAGTTTAAATATGAGGAAATTAGCACAGTTTGGAAGTTCAATGATCATTTTTTGAGTTATTAGATCGCATCGTGGAGCTTTCTTTGGTTTCATCTGTTCTTTTATGACTTTAACAATTTCATTTGGACGAAATTCAGGTGGTTCAGGTTCGCCAGAAATATCAGATACACAGGATGATAGTAAAAACGAATTTGGTGTAGGATTAGGCTGGAATACTTGACGTAGGTGAGCAGCAAATGTGTTAGCTCTGTCTTTGTCGCTACGGGCCCAGCAGCCTGAGGAGTTTCTTATAGGCGTTACCGTTTCGATCGGCGCACTTAGCGTAGCGTGAGTCCTCCACAAAGGATGCTTGGTATTGGTTGGTGATAATTGCTCTATGTAGCGGCGTTGGGCATCTGCTCCTTCATGCTTTAGAGCTTTGCTGAGTCTGCGTGAAGCATCTTTAAAGCGTTGTTTTGTAGATGGCGACCGGTGAGACTGCCATTCACGTCGCAATCATCGCTTTTCCAGAACAAGTTATTCTATTTGAAGATTATTTTTACGTTGATTGGTCTGCACATGCGCACGTTGTGGAGTAGAAATCCTAGCTGCTGCAACAAGTACTGATTCTAATAAGTCAGCAGAGCAGTCGATGTCCGCTTCGATTTTGAACTGCGGAGCAAGATCGAGGTGAGAGCTAACGTATTTCTTGTACTTGAGCCAGTTGGTTCTGTGTGTTGTGAGTCTATTAGAATATTCCACATAGTCCGGGGATTGGAGTATATTTAATAACACGGGGGAGTGGTCGGATGAAAGATCCGAAAGTGCGACGTCGCTTATCAGATTGCGTGGGATGTTTTTTGTCACAGCAAAATCTATTAAGTCTGGTTGTTTGTTAGGGTCTGCTGGCCAGTATGTAGGACTACCCGGGGAAACATAGTTGAGTTTGTTGCTTGGCTTTATGATTGCGTTGTATAGCTGCCTTCCTTTTGCGGTCACAAGGCGAGAGCCCCAGTGCGGGTGTTTTGCAATATAGTCTCCTGCTGCTATAAATCGCTGTCCCAGTGAATTGTAGAATTGCATGAATTGATCTTCAGAGATTGTAAAGCTGGGAGGACAGTATACAGCGGCAATAGTAAGGTTGCTGATGTCCGATTGTACAATTATAGATGTGGCTTGAAGATAGTTTGCCGCAAACCTTTTGTGGAATTCATGTTCGATGCGGTTTCTTATTGGAATACCGGTTCCGCCATGTGCTTTTCCATCCGGATGATCTGTGCCGTAGAATACATATCCAAGTATTTGAAAGTTATATTTGTTAGTAAGGTGCGTCTCAGAAAGCAGCATTACATCTATATAATTGTCGTATAGGAATTGGGTAAGTTCAAGCTTATGCCGTGAAACACCGTTGGCGTTCCACAGAGATATTCGTAGAGGCGCCATTGATTTGGATTGTTGAGATGCAAGCATCTGTATCAGGGTGTTTTGATTTTGCATAAGATTTTGCATAGTTGATCTCATAAACAACATGAACTCCATCATACATTGTTGTAGGGTGAAAATCATCGCTTCAATAGAGCTTTGTGACTGCTGCATGGGCTGCTGCGCGTTATCCATACGCGAAACTTCTTGTATTACCCTTGGGGGCGCTGCTGAGCGAGTTGATTTTTGAAGGCCAGATTTTAAAGCATTAGCGAAAGATATGCCGTTGACAGTGTATGCGGGACCAAATGAGGACCTGGCTGCTTTGGCGAAGAAGACGTCGGGTGTAGTTTGGGATGCTATAATTGCACCTGGCAGGTGCGGATGGGGCGCTGTTGGTACTCATCGGATGCGGCTTTAAAGTTCCTTGTACACTGGACAGACTCTGTAACTTTCCACCGCAGTTTCCGCACTTTTTTGTACTAGGGTCATTCTTGTTGACTTTGCAGGAATCAGGGCCATGGGAGTCTCCACAAGCTACACATACCGAACGCAGTATGTCCTGGTATGCCCATATTCCTGGCAGTTTGAGCATTGATTGTGTGGTTCCTCAATAGTGATCCGTCGATGCAGCAGGAGCTGTAGTTTGTAGATCGGGTGCACTTTATTTTTCTTAGGAGCTTTATTATCTGGCTCCAGCACAACTTTGAAGAAAGGAATTTTGTTTTTGTCTAAAATATTTGTAACTCTCTTAGCGAGAAAGCTCTTCTTTTTTAACGCACTTGCGACCTCGGAAGGGGTTACATCCGGTTCAATACCTTTAAGTACAACCTGCAGGCCCTTGCTGCTTTTTAGTTGATAAGTGTAGAAGTTTTTCTTAGCTTTATTTAGATACTTGGAGATTTTACGGAAATGCTCCTCGTCTTTTCATTGAAGCTTGATTTCGTGAATGTTCCCTTTAATTAAAGGAACGACATGAAAATTGTTGTTTCCAACTAGGTCAACGATCTTGTTCACCAATGCGTTGGATATCTTTTCCCTAATGAATATAGGTGGGGGCTTTAGTTTCTTTAGTGTGGCCAGTGGCACCGTCCTGTTGAAACGACATATCGTCCACATCCATATATTCCAATTCAGGCCACAAAAAGTTTGTTATCATCTCACCATAGCGAACACCATCCACAGTAATTGCCTAGCCAGCCTTATTTTCGAAGAAGTACGGCCCTATGATTCCGTCTTTAACGCGTTGCTCGATTGTGTATTTTTCCATGGTTCAAATTGAGTTAGTCTAAAGTTGAGAATTGTCAAAAGAAATGCAGGAAAAAACTTGACGTTTAGGTGTGGTTCACATTTAACATCGGCCCTTAAAATTTAACCACCCTTTATATAGATTAAATAATAATTTAATTTATAATTTAGGTTTAAAAGCAATAAATTTTTTCATTATATAAAAAGAAATGTATATAATTTGAAATATTTATAAAATGAGAGAAGCATCTCTCCATGCACGGCAATGGGTCGAAGGATCGTTGATAATGCTGCTCCATGCACGGCAATGGGTCGAGCTAGCGTCGACAATATCGTTTTTGCATGGCATTTGGTCGAAGCAGCGTCAATAATATCGCTCTCTGTATGGTAATGGGGCGAACGAGCAGCGATTATGTCGATCCATGCATGGTATTGCGTCGATCGAGCGTCGCTTATGTACCTTCCCTACGGCGACCTATCGTGCCTGGTTAACATTCGTTAACGTATTAAGCCGGTATTGCCTTGCAAAATACGTTAGTCGAACAGCGTCGGTCTGCCGTACTAAAGGGAAGTTATTACCCCTATGTTTATCTGATATTAATGAGATTACGCAGAATAATAGCTAAGAATAATACAAAACGTTATTCAAAACAAAAAAACCCTATCTTTAAAAATGTGGGTAATATATTTGTCGTTCACGGAGGGAAAGTCCTCGGAATCTTTAAGCTGTTGGACGCCTATCGATTGACTCAAACGCAATTCATGAGCATTGATATAATATTGGAGGATTTTATTCTGTAAGCAATTCATCTTAGAACAGTACAAAATTTATAACTTAATTCTTACCGCAGTGACTGCTTCCCATCCCGAGTGCCAAAAAACAACAAGTCACTCAAATTCCAATACAATTCCTTAAATATAAATAAGTGTGACCAGCACAGCTGCAAAACGCCAAAATGCATATTCTAATACTTAACATAAACTATCGATACTAAAATACTACATGACTAATGGAAACTAATTCGTCCCACGACATCCCCTCCCCCGTGAAGCAGCTGCTTCGCTCACATCTAAAATTGTCAAATTGGAGACGGGACGCATTATGACTCGGGCTTGGTCACAATCAGTGACGCGCACACGAGCACGTCGGGAATTCCGTCGAGTCCAGCGTAGACCTCTTCCGGTGCTCGGTGCTCCGGCACCACTTTTCACGATGTACGAGTGTAGGCAAATACTCGTGCACCCATCTCTTGCAGAACCGATTTCTCATTTGGCGCGCTATACGCCATTGCTTCCTTGTTGCACATTTTTCTGGTTTCGGTCCATCGATAACGGGCGTATCTGACACATTAGCTACTTCCTTCAGTAAATCGTTTGACGTAAGAGGAGCCTCCTGATCCACCGCAACCGGCAAGTGGGTAAGCGTACGAGAATTCACTATATTCTCTGCTTCTATCAGGAAAGACTGTAGAACGTGTTCCTTAGGTGCCATCTCCTTTAGCGTGTGCCTTAGAACTCGCTTGACGCACTGCACCATTCTTTCCCATACTCCGCCTTCTGAGGGATTTGCAGGGCAGTTAAATATCCACTCGATTCTCCTGGTCGACAGCTCATCCTGAATCTTCTCCGGTTCGAACACTTCCACGAATCTTTTTGCCTCTCGGTCAGCTTCAACGAAGTTCTTTCCATTGTCGCTGCGTAGTTTAAGCACTGGTCCTCGACGGCATAGAAAGTTCCTCATGGCAATGATGCACGAGTCAGTGGACAAGTCGTGGGCCAGCTCCAGTTGAATCGCTCTCGTGGTCAGGCATGTAAACAAGGCAACCCACCGCTTCTCCTTGCGGCGTCCAGCCGTTAGAAGCAGTGGTCCGAAATAATCCAATCCGGTATATTTAAATGGCCATCCATTGCCTTCCAGGCGGTCCTCCAGCAAGGAACCCATCATAGTTGGCGCTGGCTGCGCCCGTTGTAGCTTGCATGTAGCGCATGCGAAGGTAATCCGTTGGAATAAGCGCCGCAGATTCGTCACCCAAAACTTGGTCTGAATCTTGCTTATTGTAGCTTTAATTTTGATTTTTCATCTTCACATGGTAGTGGTTCACTAAAAGTTCCGAGAATGGAAGCCTGTGTTACAGTATGATCGGTCTTCTTGCGCTGTATGGCATGCATAGAGCTGCGTCTACTCTGCCATAAGCACGTAAGATTCCATATTCGCCCAAAGAGGGTGCCAATCCTCGTATGTCGCTTCGTCCAGCGACTATATTCTTGTGATACGCAGTCTGCATCTCGTCTGGGAATGCCTCGCATTGTGACCGTCGTATCAACAAGTACTCCGCGTCCTCACACTCAGCTGCTGTGAGTCCGAAGCACTCGAGCTTCTACTACTGTCCACGGCATCTCCCAATGAATCTCTGTACCCAGGCAGTGGTTCTCTTAAGAAATTCGTTTGCAGCAAAAAGTGCAAACTCACTTGGCGATTCCTCTTCGTCATCGAAGGTATCATCCTTTGCCGCTGTCTGCGGCAAATTGTTGGCTGCCTCTTGCAAAAACGCAGGTCCGTTCAACCATCGGGATACTTGGCTTAGATCTACCTTGGATTGCGGCCGCGTTGCGTCATCTGTTGCGTTGTCGGCGGATGGCACCCATCGCCACTGTGTAGTATCCGTCGACTCTAGAATTTCCGCTACACGATTGCCAATAAACTGCTTGTATCGGCGGTGCGTGCATTAATCCAGTGCAGCACTGTTTTTGAGTCTGTCCAGAGCACGATACTGCTGATAGCGATGCTGTGTTCCTGCTTTACAGTAATCATCAACCGGGTTCCCAGAACGGCAGCTTGCAGCTGCAGTCGTGGTATCGACATGGTTTTCATCGGAGCACATTTCGTCTTGGCACACACGAAACGTACTCGAACATCATCTTCGCTGGTGACCCTCTAATAGGCCACTGCGGCAAATGCAGGTTGACTTGCATCCACGAATATGTGTAGTTGCGTATCTCCAATTACACCTGGGCCGAAGTAGTAGCGTGGATATCGAAATTTCTCCACGTCGGCTATCTCCTGGCGCCACTTCTGAAAGGTGCCGCTGATTCCATCCGGTAGTGGTTCGTCCCACTTAACATCTCGCCGAGAAATCTCTCTTAGCAGCAATTTGGTAGTAATCAAAAATCAGCACAGAAATCCCAATGGATCGAATGTTGACATTATTAGGCTCAGGATCTCCCTTTTGGTAGCCACTCAACACCTTGATCGGGACTTTATGAAACTTCACGTTGAATTTGAAGTCATTCGTGGCTGGCTGCCAGTACATTCCCAATATCTTTTCTTCAGTGTCACTTCATCTGACGTCCTTAGCTGCCCCATGTTGGCCCAAGGCGTCGATCACAAATGGCGAGCTGGAAGCAAATTGGCACAAATCGAGTCCAGCATTAGCATGAATTTCTCTCACCCGTGTTGATACAGCGATGGCACCCAGTTCTGTCGCGAAGCTGTCCACATCATCGTCTACGCAGTGGTAATCCGTAATAGCTTTGACTGCTCGTGGATCCGTGTGTTGATGCTCCAGTGCATTGATGGCTTTCACGTAATGCGCCGCACTTGATGAGCAAGCTGAGCCAAACGTCATTACAACCATTTCGTAGACACTTGGATTCCGTCGATCATCGCCGTCTCTTCATAGAAATCGCTGTGCACATCGATTCTGTGGCTGTATCAACACCTGGTGAAACATCTCCTTGATGTCTCCGCAAACTCCAACGGCGCCTTCCCGAAAGTGGAAGAGCACGGCTGGCAGTGCCTTGTAGTGTTGTGGACCTTTCTCCAGTACTGAGTTCGGTGATATGTCGCCCACTTTGGCTACCGCATCAAAGACCAGTGGAAGTTTTCCTGGCTTGTTGGGATTCACAACTTCAAAATGTGGCAGGTACCAAACTTTGTCGTTATTTCCCAAATCGATTTCATGGCGTTCCAATCGTCGAGCGTGTCCTTTGGTCAGGTAGTCGTTCATAATTCGTTTATAGACCTCTGCGAATTGTCCATCTTGTTTCATCTTTTTCTCCATATTGATAAGCCTTTTGTGTGATACCTCATAGCTTATCGGCAGCACAATGTTATCAGTTTTCCATAGCAGTCCGGTCTGATAGTTTTGTCTCACTCTTACCGTGGTGTCTTCGAGCATCTTTTGAGCTATAACATCGACGCTTGCTGCTACCGACAGCGCAAGCTTCACTCCAAAGTTCTCGATCTCAAAGTAGTCGCTAACCATCTTATGTACAGTATCGTCCTTAGACACTGCTAAATGGCATGACACCGGTGAAGGCATATCCGAATGACCACTAGAGGGACCAAAGACCACCCATCCAAGTTTAGTGGCGGCTGCATATGGCCCTTTCTCGGTAAGCCGCCTGGATTTCATTGGTAATCCTAGATGCGCATGATCTAATCCAATTAGAAGCTTCGGTACTACATTGATGTACGGCTTCATTGGCAGGCGCAGATTTTCCATGGTTCCTTGAACATCACCTCGGCACAAGCCCTGCATCGGCAGACTCAAGTTTTAAACCGAATTCACAATTTTCAAATCGAAGCGTTTGGATTTGCCTACTCCACAAATTTGTAGGCTAACAATAGTGGTAGGTTCTCTGGCCGATTTTCCACCAAACCAATTGATGTTCAATTGTCGTCGTTCACCCTTCAGGTTCAGTTCACGTCTCAGCTCATCATCAATCATGGATACGGCCGATCCTTCATCGAAGAGTGCGTACGTGTCCAGTCGCTTGTTTCCTACTCCGAGCAATGTGACAGGCAATATGCGAAACAGCAGGCGTGTTCCTTCGGGTCGACACAACTCAAGCTCCTTTCAGGGTCATGAGACAACGGGGTGTAAATGGTAGGGGCAAAATTTAAATAATTGCAGCTAATGGGGCTGTTGGGGCTTTTTGATAAAATTTTTTATTTAAAAACAAAATCAAAAATACGCGTCGACCACCGAAATCTGACAACTACTTCAAAAGATAATTAAATTTGTAATATTTCGTGGACTTCTCAATGTCGGATTCAGCAGCAGCCTGATCCGTTTATCGATATAACTATCGGCACAGCATGAACTAGATGCGCATGCTTGTCGAGTACTGAACTAGATGAGCAGGCTTGTCGGGAACTGGTTCCAGCTGTGATTGCATACACATACACATACATATACACTAGCATATTTTTCCCGCGTTTTTGCATTGTACATAACTTTAGTTGTTGATCTGGCGAAGCTTATTGTTAAAAGCCACAGCCGCATATTGTGAAGCTAATCTAGCCAAAATAAACGTTGTTGTTGAAATCCAAGTTGTATTCATTCTTGGTAAATAGTACCCGCGTACAATTATCAAAAAATATTGGCAATTCAACATTTGGAGGCCCCGGCGAGATTGGCTATCAAGTGCATAATCATACATACATAAGTGCGTGTGTGTGTTGCAAAGCAACAGTTTCATAGTGTCATATTGTGTCATATTGGGAAAGGCACCGCAATTAGACTCTCGCTCGTTGTTGTTGTTGTCATTCTCAGCCTTCTTATATACATACGCTGGTACATAAGCGGCTGTGCGGTTACTGACTTTTGTCGTTGCTTTCATTTCTTTCGCCGTTACATTGTTGCCAAGCGCCATCAAGGCAAACACAGACGCTGATAATGCGCGAATTGCAGACAGGGTGACCTTTTTCAAACGCAAAGTGTCTGCATTGTTTGAACGCGCTAAAAATCTCGAAAGTGATTTATCAACAAACAAGCTTAATGATCTAGACCCTGTCGAGCTAGAAGTGCATTTATTACGTATTGAGCAAACTAAATCTACCTAACGGCGCGCATAATTCGTTAGAAGAACTCGACTTCGACGAAATTGTCAGCAAAGTGCGCGATGACTTTGACGATTTAATGGCTAAGCTCGAGGCTCGTGTGCGCGTAATTATTCAAAAACATCAGTCAAGTGCCCCGCCACATTCGACATTTGGGCGCTATGATGACACTCTTAATGAAACCGTGAAAGTGGCCAATAGATCGCGTTTGGCCGAGCTCAAGCTGCCTACATTCTCCGATGGCTATACGGAATATGCCAATTTCTACGCAATGTTTGAGTCTGTCGTTGACAAGGATCCCGAATTGACCAACATTGAGAAGCTGCAGCATCTTCGCTCATGTCTGTCTGGCCCTGCGTTGGATGCGGTTAGATCGTTGGATTTTATCGGTGCCAATTATCGTGTGGCTCTCGATATTCTTAATAAACGCTTTAGTAACAAACGAATTGTTTTCCAGGCACACATAAAGGAGATTCTTGGGCTCAAGAGGGTAGACAACGAGTCTGACTCTGACAAGGTCAACTCGCATATGCGTGCGTTAAAAACATTGGGCAATTCGGAGCAGATTTCAGGATGTTTTATTGTGCAAACACTTCTTCAGAAATTGGATGTGAAAACCCAAAATAAGTGGGATGACGCTTGCTCCTCGGACAAGGTGCCGACAGCTGATGAGTTCTTTGAGTTTCTGGAAAGGCGATGCCAGAAGCTGGACAGCATACAATATTCGACGTCAGCAAATTCTCATATGGGCAAGTCTAACCAAAATGCTAACCCAAGAAAGGCCTTTGTGGCCGAGACTAGCCAAGGTGGATGTGGTTTCTGTGATGAACGCGGCCACGGAATCTATTCATGCAGTAGATTTGCAAATTTGTCTCCATCTCTGCGCCATAAGGAGGTAAAAAAAACTGCCTCTATGTTTCAACTGCCTAAAGAAAGGGCATCAAACTCGTTCATGTAGCAGCAGTCATTGTCGCACCTGTGGAGGAAAGCATCACAGCCTGTTGCATTTTGCTACCTCTTCTGATTCTCAGGCAGTAAGACCAGCAAGCACATCGTCTGCCGCCAGTATTCCCCCGTCGACTACAGCTCACTCTGCTACCTCTCTTGCTGCCCAAGGTCTTCAGTCTGGTGTCGTGCTTTTGGCCACCGCGGTGGTCATGGTGAGAAATAGCGTTGGCTCTTTGGTTCCGTGCAGAGCGTTACTGGACTCTGGTTCTCAGCTGCACATGGTAACTTCTCGTTTCGCACAGAGGCTACATTTAAAGAAAACCAGATCTTCGGCCGTCGTCACGGGTCTCGGAGACACGAGCGCTTCTACTGACGGATCAGTTGTAAAAATTCAGATGAAGTCGTCAACGTCAGAGTATTCAGCCACATTTGACGCCCTTGTGGCCCCAACTATTACCGACAGTCAGCCTAGCTTCGCAATCGACACGTCGGATTGGAAGATTCCCTCCAACATTACACTGGCTGATCCAGCGTTTAAAAAGCCACAGCGAGTGGATCTTTTAATTGGAGCGAGCCTTTTCTATGAGCTGCTATCTGTTGGGCAAATCATGCTGTTGCCAGGATTGCCGCTGCTTCAAAAGACGCGCCTTGGCTGGGTCGTGACTGGAGGTTTTGAGAAGCATCGTAGCACTTCGTTGTTGTCTACTGGCAGCGCTCTTATCAGCGAGGCTGCTCAGCTGGACTTCAGGTTGGATGACTTGGTTCGGCGTTTTTGGGAAATTGAGAGTTTGGAAGAGCCCATGGTAAAGGCCAGCAAGGAAGAATTGGAATGCGAGCAGCACTTAGTAAAAAACTTATCTCGTTTTCCGTCTGGCGAATATATGGTTCGGTTGCCTTTGAAGCCCAGTGCAGAGCTTCTAGGTGACTCCTATGACCAGGCATATCGTCGTTTCCTCAGCATTGAACGTAAATAGGGCCGTCATGCGCATCTAAAGGAGCAGTATTCAGCTTTCATCAAAGAGTTTCTGGATCTGAACCACATGTCGCAAGTTGCTCCTGAGTCCATAGATTGCTGCAAGTATTTTCTTCCTCACCATTGCGTCTTGAAGGAGGACAGCACCACAACAAAGTTGCGTGTGGTGTTTGATGGCTCTGCGTCGACCGATTCAGGATACTCTCTTACCGACGTGTTGATGGCCGGCCCAATCATACAGCCAAAGCTGCTTCATATTTTGATTCGTTTTCGCACATATTCTGTAGCGCTAACAGCTGACATTTGTAAGATGTACCGCTGTGTTCGAGTTGCCATGCCTGATAGCTTGTATCAATGCATTCTGTGGAGAGATTCGCCTGAGGAGGGCATAAAGGTATTCAAATTGGATACGGTGACTTATGGAACCAAATCTGCATCATTTCAATCAGTGCGCGCAATGCACCAGTTGGCCATTGATGAGCGTGATGCTTATCCAATTGGTTCAAAGGCCCTACAACAGGAGTTCTATGTTGACGATTTTATCTCCGGAGCAAACTCAGTGGCAGAAGCCAGGCAAAAGATGGATCGGACTTGCGCTATATTGACCCGTGGCCAGTTCAAGCTTCGCAAATGGTGTTCGAGTCACGAGAAGGTCCTAGATGGAGTAGCTGCTGAAAACAGAGAACAGTTTTTGAAGTTCGATGATGGAAGCGATGTCACCAAAGCCCTTGGCCTTGTATGGGACCCTGCAGTTGATACGCTTTTGTTTTCTTTGTCTGTTTTAGACTCTAGAGTGAAGCCGTCGAGACGCTCAGTTCTGTCTATTGTTGCCCGATTTTATGACCCGCTTGGACTATTAGGCCCAGTCATAACTAAAGCAAAGATTTTTCTTCAGCAGCTCTGCAAGGCTCAACTGACTTGGGATGAAAGTTTGCCTGTAGCACGTGACACGGCATGGAAGGAGTTATGCAGTAGTTTCCAGAACATTCCACACGTCTCGTTTCCTAGAGTCGTGCTTATCGCAGATGCTGAGGTGGAGATTCATGGATTTTGCGATGCCAGTTTGGAGGCTTATGGTGCTTGCCAGAGGTCAGACTGTCACAAGTAGACTCCTGTGCTCCAAGTCGCGAGTTGCGCCTTTGAAGACGTTGTCCGTTCCGAAGTTGGAACTTTGTGGAGCGAAGCTATTGGCAAGTCTGATGTATGAAATCAATCGTACCGGAATTTTCTTCAGCCAGTTTTATTGCTGGTGCGATTCTTCAGTAGTTCTCTCCTGGATTAGAGATGAGCCTTTCCAATTTAATGTTTTCGTTGCGAACAGAGTGTCTGCAATACAGGAGTTGACCCTCGGCATGCAATGGCA
Organism: Drosophila falleni; assembly: GCA_035045575.1. Classification (NCBI taxonomy): domain Eukaryota; kingdom Metazoa; phylum Arthropoda; class Insecta; order Diptera; family Drosophilidae; genus Drosophila; species Drosophila falleni. The sequence goes on along the minus strand of JAWNOV010000056.1, from coordinate 1,266,270 downwards.
TCATGTTCCAACCGATAGGAATCCAGCTGACATCCTTTCTAGGGGCGCACTTCCAGAAGTGTTTGGCACAATCCGATCTCTGGTTCCATGGCCCGCCATATCTTGTGGATGGTCGTCCAAGCTGGCCTGCGTCTTGCATTCCCGAAAAGCCTACAATTGAGTTGAGGAAGAGCGCACTCATCGTTACATCTCCACATGCAGACCTCACTCTTGGATGTAAGCACTCAAATTCATTTGGATCCATGCAGCGCACATTTGGCTATGTCTACAAATTTATCAATCCTGTATTAACTGTCTTAGATGTTCATCATGGCACTCGCATTCTTCTGCGTCTTGTGCAAATGACGAACCTTTGGGACGACATGAAAGAGATCCGGTCTCACGGGAATGTGAAAAAGTCAAGCTCCATTGCTGCTTTGGCTCCCTTTTTGGATGAGTGTGGACTGCTTCGTGTTGGTGGACGGCTTTGCAATTCGTCTTTGGATTATGATTATGATGATCCCATTATTCTGCCTCAGCGTCATGCAATCACAGAAGCACTCATCGTGCAGGTTCATCAAAAGAATCTTCACATCGTACCCCGTGCACTTCTGGCCAAGATTCGACTTCAGTATTGGCCAATTGGCGGATTAAGAACGGTAACCAAGGCGATAAGAGGATGTGTGACGTGCTTCCGAGCGAGGCCAAGCTTTGTGGAACCAATGATGGCAAGTCTTCCAAAGGAGCGTCTGGAAGCGGTTCGAGCGTTTACGGTCACTGGAGTCGACTATTGTGGGCCATTTTTCTATAAGTCGGATGTTCGAACGCGAGCGCCCCTGAAATGCTATGTCAGCGTGTTTATCTGCTTCACAAGCAAGGCAGTGCACCTGGAGCTGGTTAAGGATCTATCGACGGCGGCGTTTCTGAGCGCGTTAAAACGTTTTATTCCTACTCGCGGGAAGCCCAGTCAGATGCGGTCCGACAATACAACGAATTTTGATGGGGCCAAGAACGAGTTACTTGAGCTAAAAACGTTGATGCTAAGCGATTCCCACCTGAAGGCAGTGCAGCAGTTTTGCCTCGCCGATGACATCGATTGGAAGTTCATTCCTCCTCGTTCTCCGCACTTTGGTGGATTATGGGAGGCGGCTGTGAAGTTGGCCAAGCACCATTTTTATCGCTCTGTTTGCCGCTCAGTGTTGCACTTTGATGAACTGCGCACCCTCGTCTGCCAAATAAGAGTTATTAGAAACTTGATTAACTTTTTTTTTTTCAATTTTTATTTAAAAATTATAGAATAAAAGTTATTTTTCAATTTTTATTATAAAAATTGAAAATAAAAGTTATTTTTCAATTTTTATTATAAAAATTGAAAATAAAAATTGAATGCTTATATCTTTTAAGCCGAAAGGTGTATTTTCAAAAGTGACATGTATATATAAAGGCGCAGTCAAGGAGAGTAGGAACGATGTTGCTTAACCACCCCTCCCCCCCTCACACACCCCCTTGTGAATGATTGAGTATATCACATAGATATTCGCTTTCAAATATTTTGATGAGAATAATGTATGTGAAATTCACTGTGAATAAATTCTTACTAATAACATAAATATACATTCATTTGTGCAAATTTAATTACATTTTCATACTTTTATTTATTTAATTTGAGAAACAAAAGTTTTTTTATGGATTCCGATGACAGATTGCACCTTAAGTCGGAAAGAATCAATTTTAGCGCAGAAAATGCTCTTTCTACCGAAACTTGGGTAGCAGGCACGCTATGCAGTATCTTCGCTAGTTGGTACAGACGAGGATATGTAAATTTTTTGCTTTCCCAGTATTTCATTATATCCTCCTGAAGGCCAATTGGCTTAGGTGAGTACCCGTGAATTTCTGTGATCGCCAACTTCAATTCAGGATCGTCGTCGTCATCTGATTCGCCAGAACACACTTCAATAGAGTTAAGAAACTCGTTTAAAAGGGAGCATGTGCTTTGAGATGCTCCGTCAATCTGAGTCGGGGACTGAGTTGCCATTTGTGATAACACCACTTGCTCTTCTGGTGCGCTGTCCTGACAAAATGAAATAATATACGAATTCCGTTTGAAATAATTGTTTTTATGTTTTTAAAATATAAGATTACCTTTTTATTTACGGATAGTATCTTCCGCATTAATGCCGTCAAGTGATTTTTGGCATATACCTGCTGTATTGAATTTTTTATTAAAACCCTGCGAATCCGGGGATCCAAGTAAATTGCGGAGAGAACAACTTCATTTTGCGTTAGATTTACTTCTCGTTTCTCCAAACATTTGGCAAGATCCTTACTATGAGTGTTTTCCATAGATTTGACGGATAACTTTGTTTCAAGCCAAAGCTTATAGAAGTCGCCAAAAAAAAGTTGCTCCCTCTGCAGTTTCTGGGTGGCTATAAAAATCGGCTCTAATGCAGATAGCAGCAAGTTAATTTCCTCCCAATTCGATTCCGTTAACTGCAAATGCTCACTAAGGTGTTCTTCCGAAAACTCCTTGTACACGCAGACATTTTTCAACATGGTGTATGTTGAGTTCCACCTGGTTGGAACATCAATGAGAGGTTGAGGTAACCCTTGCGTAGAGATTGCCAACCTAAGTACAGTTTCAAAAATATATATTTTAGTAGTTTAAAAATTTCGTGCTATGCATTTTTTTATTACCTAAAAGTCGGAGTTCGCAATGTTTTTAGAATTGCTCGTGCGCTGTCAACAATAATTCTCCGATTAGCATCCTTAAGGAAGTCATGTACTGCCAGCTGCATAGAATGGGCAGCACATCTGATGGATACTATCGAGTGAACTCGTACGTCCTTCAAAAGCTCGTCGTCGTCAAAATCGTCAATAGGTTCATTATCAAGATCCTTGTTCAGATATTCTATGGCTTTTACAACATTCTTGCCATTATCTGATGTGACGGTGTATATTTGACTCTTGGAAACGGAAAACTCTTCCAATATACTCTCTATTTCCACACTTAAATTGAGACCAGAGTGTTTTTTATGCAACTCAATTAACCCAAGCGTTTTAACTTCAATGCGGTGGTCTCGATAATACTGGACATTAACTCCCAAGATTCCTTTGTTGTGCCTCGATGCAATATCGATTTTCAGCGAAAGTATTTTGTTCTTTAATACTTTTGAAAGATTTCTTTTCTCAAGCTCATATTTGTCGCTTACATGGTGCATAACGTTGCGTGATGAAATAGGGTTCATATCCAGACCGCTAAAAATTTGTTCCGTCAACTTTTTAAATGGAGCCGAGTCTAAGAGAGCGAATGGTGCTTTCTCTTCTGTCACCAGTTGCACACATGCTTCTTTTACTTCTAATGCAGAAAGAGCAATGGAAATTTTTGTTTTTTTTTCCTTAGGCTCGTCTGGATCTTGCTCATCAATTGCATTTTTGTATTCGCCTGGATGAACCTCCTGCAAATGCCTTCTTAAGTTGGTGAAGTAATTTCCTTTAAAGCAACGGCCACAAAGTTTGCATTTTGAGACATTTTCGTCTGATTCGAAATTGAAAATTTCACGGATAACAATATCACTTTTACGGCCCATCGCGATCAGAAATCAAATGAAATGAAGAAACAAGCAAAGATAAGCTCTCACAAGATGAGTGATGCTGCTTAAGGCATTTCTTATCGCAAGCTAAGTTTTAACTGAAAAAAAAGACTACAGTCCGCAGAGCTCGACTGTGAGATACCCTGTACATAGAAAGTTTGGTGTCTCGGAGATATATCGGTTCATCCAGTAGGTCAGACAGACTTGGTTATATACACTCAGCTATTGACGCTGATAAAAAATATATATACCTTATGGGGTTTGCCACGGCTACTTCTGCATGTTACCGTATTTTTATTTTTTAAAATTTAATATACCCTTTGTACTTTTTTATATTTTCTTAAAGCTGATAAGCAGAGCAATTCTAACGGGAATTACCTGTTACTCGTACAGATAAGGTATACAAAAATACAGTTGTTGTTGCAAAAATTGATGTACAGTGCACTCACGAAACTCTATTGCAAACATCGCTTAATGTTAAAGCGAATATCACATAGAGCAAGTTCATACTCAATCATTCACAAGGTGGTGTGTGAGGGGGGAGGGGTGGTTAAGCAACATCGTTCCTACTCTCCTTGACTGCGCCTTTATATATACATGTCACTTTTGAAAATACACCTTTCGGCTTAAAAGATATAAGCATTCAATTTTTATTTTCAATTTTTATAATAAAAATTGGTAAATAACTTTTATTTTTAATTTTTATTATAAAAATTGAAAAATAACTTTTATTTTCAATTTTTATAATAAAAATTGAAAAATAATTTTTATTTTCAATTTTTATTTTAAAAATTGAAAAATAATTTTTATTTTCAATTTTTATAATAAAAATTGAAAATAAGAGTTATACTATGATTTTTAAATAAAAATTGATATTTAATTTTTATTTTATAATTTTTTTATTTAGATTGAAAAATAAAAGTTATTTTTCAATTTTTTTGATAAAAATCAAAAAATAACTTTTATTTAATAATTTATATTTTAAAAATTATAATAATTACGGTCCCTGCTTTTTTCACTTTAAAATTCGGGGAAAAGTCGAAAACAATTTATTACATTTTATCATCTATTTAGAGACGGCAATATAATATTATTTTGTGTCCAGGCATGCTTTTGTCGACATTGATGACTACCTTGTGGGGCGATATGACATTTAGTATGCAATTTTTTTGTGTTTTTTGAGATATCCTACCCAGACTTACACAATATCAATTTGTTGACCAAAATTTATATATTCAGTTAACAGGTAATATCTTTTAAACCTCTATGCTAAAACGTATGTATCATATACCAAAAAAAAAAAAAAAAAGCGCGAGCCAGCGATTTTTTTAAAACAAACATTTTGAGACTTTCGAAAAAGTCCCTATCATTATATTTAAGGTATTTTAGCGCTTTGATGCAAACAGACAAACAAACAGACAGACAAACAAACTGACTTTTCATTTAATTTTGAGAAGTCCACTAAATATTTAAAATTTAATTATCTTTTGAAGTAGTTGTCAGATTTCGGTGGTCGACGCGTATTTTTGATTTTGTTTTTAAATAAAAAATTTTATTACAAAGGCCCCAACAGCCCCATTAGCTGCAATTATTTAAATTTTGCACCTAACATTTACACCCCGTTGTCTAATGACCCTGGTAAGTTAGCAAGAATTTAAGTATGCCATTTTGTTCGTTAATTTTTAATATTAGCTGTATATATTGCTTGTTACATTTTGCACCCGTCGTGCTGTTTTCGTCATTAGCGCGAGCTGCCGTCCGCAGTGATTTGAGCAGTGAGCGAAATAAATATTTTTATTTCTTCAAAACAGTTTATTACTACTCTGTATGACGACACTAATGAAATAACTTATAGGACTCATACAACTGTTGATCCTGATCAAGAATAGTTACCACGCCTCCTTCTGCCTGTTACATACATTCTGTGTATACAGTTTTTATCGGTCGAAAATCAGGTTTTAGTCTGAAAAACTTTTTGGTTTTATGAGATCTCAAAAAGTTTTATATATTTTGTGCAAAGTTGGTTCAAATCGGACCGCTATATCATATAGCTCTGATAGAACCGATCGGGCGAAAATCGAGTCTTAGTATGAAAAACTTTTTTGTTTTATGAGATATCTCAACCAAACTGATAATATATGCATTTAAAAAAGCTAAAAAAAAAGCTGTAAAAAAGTCATCATTTTCTTAATTAAAGAATTGATATCTCTTAAGCTACTTAATTAAATCTTAAACTTTGCATTCATGAATAAAGATATATTCATTAGCTTTCATAAAAAGAAAGCCTTTGATAAATCGGTTTTGGCATTCTCGAGTAATGATGACAAATGTGGGCGCCCCTTTGAAAAAAAGTATTAAAAAAACGCCAAGTTTTAAAAAATTCAAAAAAAAAAAATCTCACCATAAAAAAAAAAAATGGTGTGCGTTGTTTTTGGCCCCATATCTATAAAAAAAGTGGGTTTGCCAAAAAGTTAGATGAATTTTTTTTATAAAAATTTTAAATAAAAATATAAATTAATAAAAAAAAAAAAATTGGCATTATGCACTGTGCACAATAAGGGTAAGCTTCCTTGCACAAAAAAATTACTTTTTGCGCAGTGCCGAATGCCAATTTTTTTTTTATTTATTTATATTTTTATTTAAAATTTTTATGTTAAACTCAATTTTGTTCGTCACAAAATTGGATATCAGAAATTTTGGGGCTGGAAATTGCTTTCGTAACTAGACTTCTACCTCGTGTAGAGGTTTTTTTTTGTGGGATATCAGAAATTTTTGCAATTGCTTTTGCTTTTGACATTGTAAATTTATTATTGTTAAATTTGTTTTCATATTTAAAAAAAAAATTTTTTTTTGAATTATAAAGAAAAGTAGGGGGCTTCGCCCCCTGCTCGCTTCGCTTGAGTTGCTACTTTACTGTCGGAGGCCCCCTACTAACTATAAAAAAAAAAGTTTCTCATACTAAGACTTAGACTTCGCCCGATCGGTCCTTTTGTTCAGGATCTATAAGTCTAACTTAAATGCATATTCCATTAATTGAGATATCTCATAAAACAAAAAAGTTTTTAATACTAAGACTCGATTTTCGCCCGATCCCATGACAGCTATATGTTATAGTGGTCCGATTTGAACCAACTTTGCGCAGAATATATAAAACCAAGTTAAATGCATATTGTGTCAGTTTGGTTGAGATATCTCATACAACCAAAAAGTTTTTCGGACTATAACCTGATTTTCGACTGATAAAAAAATGTATACATTCAGTTAACAGGCAATATCTTCCAAACCCCTCAGTCAAAGTTTAATAAAAATAGTTAGAGCCGTTTTGTCAGAAATCCCCAAAATGTAAGCTAAAAAACTTTATTTCACCTGTTAAATGTACTTTGTACTGAGTAGTTTAGAAAAAAAGTTTAAAGGTACGCCTAAAGCCCTCAAGCACACCTTTCCAATGATATACAGAACATATCTATAGCTGCTATGGTATGGAAACTGGTAACTCTGTTTCAAATTTAGCGGGACTTAGCGTTTTCTCGTTGAACTAGCGGGAAATTGAAAATGTCGTAAAACAAACATTTCTAGATTTGCAAAGAGGAATAAATACCCATCATAACATCTAAGCTTTTTCAGCGCTTTGTCACAAACAGACAAACAAAGAAACTTTTCACTTCATTTTTAGTATTCTACTAAAATTTTTAAATTTATTTATCTTTTGAACCAGTTATTGGATTTGAGTGATTGGGATATCAATCGACGCGTATTTTTGAGAAGAATTTTAATAAAAAATAAAAAATTTTACGTAAAAGCCCCAAAGGCTCCATAAGCTGCGATCATATAAATTTTTCCCCTTCCACTTACACCAAATTACCTCATGAGCCAGGTTAGTTAAAAAAAGTTTCAGTATGCCCTTTTGTAAGTTAGGACTAAACATTTCGATCGGTATATAACTCGATCTGATCGGACAGTTCGCGATGCTTTCGTCACTAACGCGAACTACCGTCCGCAGTGATTACATGAATATAAAACCGAGCGGCAATAACTAAGAAGAGCTGTTCTTAATTCCCTTTAATTTAAGTTATCTATACCAACTCTCGGAGTCGAAAGCTGCTAATAATTTTTTTTGTTTTTGAATTGTTGACAGCTCTGGTTTATGTCGATATGAACAAGCACACAGTGTTGTCAGAACATTGTAGGCTGAAATTGCTAAATTGAAAAAAAAAAACAAGTGGGAAAGGCAATAGTTGAGATTACGACCAATTGAAACCTGTTACTTATTTCAATCAAGGAATAATACCGGAACCGTTAACCAAAATGAACAGTTTCATTTTGAATACCGGAACCGTAACCGAAATATTTTTTGTTGAAGTTAGGTTTATCTCGATAAAATACGAGCATATAGTACTTATGTATGTACAAATCTGTTAGTTAATTTTTGTAAAATAACATTTAGTTTTTTTTTTGTATTAGATTAATTTATGTACCGGTACTGAGATCGGAACCGAAAGGAAAATACCGAAAAAGAACCGTTTACAAAAATAGTTGTTTTAGGACGTACCGGAACCGAAACCGGAACCGATATTTGTATCAGTTTGATTCCCTGATTTCAATAGATATAAAAGAACTTTAAAAAAATTACTTGTCTTACTTTGAAAACATTCATTCGTCGTGGCTGCTGTTCTACTTATCAGATCTTTATGCGATTCAGTGGGATAGTAGATATTAGTAATATATAACAGAAGTTACCATAAATAACATATGATATTAAAAACTGTGGATGTGGTGATTTTTCGCGATTTGCGGGGCGAAAGGGGCGCGGCTTAAATTTGAAACAAGCTTAATATACGCGCCAAATTTGGTTACTCTACCTCTTATAGTCTTTGAGATCCATGTGTTTATACAGTCGGACGGACGGTCTTTCGCGATTTATGAAGGTGAAAGGGGCCGTAACAAAAATTTTAAGCAAACTTGACCTGCTCCAATGCCTTTTGGAGTTTGTGTGTGAAATTTTGGTTGCTCTATCTCTTGAAATCTAGATGCTCACACGGACAGACTGACGGACTTGGCTATATCGACTCGTTGATGCTGATCAAGAATATGTATACTTTATAGGCTTGGAGATGCCGCCTTCTCTCTGTGACAAACATTCCAAAGAACACAATAACTGCTTTAGCACTTCTCCGCCATCTTTGTATTCCAAAACTTTGTGGTGTTGAAGTAGTTCTCCCATTAAGCTAAATGGATTTTCTCAATGCACTTCATTAAATTTCGAAGCTTCTGTAGCTTTAAATTTTTCAAGTCTAGCAATAAAAAGATAATATGGCAGTAGCTAAATCGTTTTTTTAAATTGCTGGATTTCAAGCTTATATTAGCTCAACAAGTTTTCTAGCTTTTATTATTAAAAAAGTGCTAAGTCTAGGAAAAAACAAGTAGGCGGTTGCAGTCGAGCACGCTCGACAGGAGGATACCCTGAACCCAGGTACTCTGTACTGTAAGTTGATTTTCGATCGATTGTTCCTATGGCAGCTATATGATATTTTAGACCGATTCTAACAGGATGTCATATATACATGTCAGGATGTATAATACCAGCCCATATGCATATTCTATCAGTTTGGTTTTGATATCTCAACAAATAAAAAACTTTTCCATACTAAAACTTCATTTTCGGTAAACCGTTCCTATGGCAGCTATTTGATATTTTAGACTGATTCTAACCAAATTTGGTCAGGATGTATAATACCACCCCATATGCATATTCAATCAGTTTGGTTCTGATATCTCAACAAACACAAAACTTTTCCATACTTTTGATGTCTCTAGCTCTTATGGTTTCTAAGATCGACGCGTTTAAACAGACGGACGGACAGACAGACGGACATGGCTCAATCGACTCGGCTGTTGATCCTGATGAAGAATATATATATCGTCGCATTCCCGCGAAATGATCGTATGTTGATTTTTTGCGAAATTGAGATTTTAATGCAGAACGGTTAGAAAACGTCTGTCTCACATACTTGCAAAAAATTACAAATGAATTCGCTTTAGTTTCGGAAAAAAATCAATTTCAATTTAATCGTATGTTTACTAACATTTTTCTGTGCGCGCGAAATTATCGTATGTCCATATAAATTTTTGTTTTTAAGTGTTGTTAACTACTTTAAACGTACAAAAATAAGGCGACATAAACGAATTTTGAGCTCTTTGTTTTGCGTATTTTTTGGTCGTTTTCTTTTGTGCCGTTATTCCTTGGCGTTTAACATTAAATTTAAGCAAATTACGTTCAGCTATTTTGCACAGCGGAGAAATGGAATTGAATTATGAATATTTCGAAAACACAAACAACAAAAAAATTATTCAAATATAAAACTTGAATCAAAATATTAAAAGTTTATACAAGAACAAGTTAAGCATTTCAGAAAAGAAGTTTTTAGATTTAAAAAATCTATGCAATGTTAACAGTATACCTACTAAATATCATAGTGAATATGTAAATCTTAAAAATTGTAAAACAATCGTAGATTGTTTAGATGAAACCGATGAAGAAGATGAAAACTGAAGATGTTTGCCTTATGCAATATTTTATTTTTTTTTTTTATTTTCATATATATTTTAATTTCATACAGAAAAATATGATTTATATGAATTTCTGACATAAGTTTAATAAAAACAAAAACAAAATTTTATTTTAACTTTTTTTATATGAATAAATTAGGATTTTCTCATATCGTATGTTAAACTTACATTGTTTTGCACCAAAAACATGACGCGCGAAATGATCGTATGTTTAAATAAATTGCTGCTGTAAACACAATTGGCCATATTTAAAAAAAAATTTAACAAGCATTCGTTATTACAACTATAAAATAAGATCTTATGAAAAAATGGCTGCTAAAAAACCACTCTACTTTGAGAAAATTAAAAAAAAGCTTCTCCTGTAAAATCACATTTTTCTACATACGATCATTTCGCGGGAATGCGACGATATAGTTTTGAGGGTCTGCCTCGCCCTCTTCTGCCTGTTACATACATTCTGCCAAACACATTATACCCTTTTTGGCCCATTTATCTTTTGGCCCTATATATCTTTTATAAATGCTTCTATTACATCTATTTACTCCTCTAATCCATCTTTCTTGCCTATATACGCCATTAAACACCCATATTTCTACTATATACCTTTTATAAATGCTTCTATTACATCTATTTACTCCTTTAATCTAATCTAATTCATCTAATCTTATCTAATTTACCTATACACGCCATATAACACACATAATTACCTCATATACCTTCTATAAATGCTTTTATTTTCTCCACTTACTTCTCAAATCCATCATATAGAACTATATACGCCTTTATACACACAAACTTACCCTATATACCTTTTGTAAATGCTTCTTTTCCCTCTATTTACTCCCCAAATCCATCGAATTCACCTGTTTTCGCTATTATATACCCCCTTTTGTTTTATATACCTTTTATAAATGCTTCTATGACCTCTATGTACTCCCCAAATCTATCTAACTCAACTATATCCGCCATTATACGCCCTTATCTGCCCTATATATCTTATGTAAATGCTTCTATTACCTCTATTTAACCGGCAAATCTATCTTATTCAACAATATACGACATTATACCCCCCTATCTGCCATATATACCTTCCATAACTCCAATGAATATATGACTGTTTCCTCTATTTACTCATTAAAAACAAATTAATTTTATTTTTTTAAATCTTGTATGATGCCTGGCAAAGCGAAAACATGTCGAGCCCTATTTGCATAAATAACGTACGCGCCAAAAATCAAATTTTATGGTAGAGAATAATTTTGAGTAATCGTGTGTCGTGTTTAGTGTGACGCTTGTCGCTTATGTTATTATTGACAGGCCAATATTTTCGTAAGTATACACAATACAAATTAAATATTTTGTGTCCAGGTGCGGTTGGTAACAATAAACACATTTGCATTAAAAAGCAAATTTCGGAAAAATGACACTTACATTATTTGTTCAAATTATTATTATGGTATTTGCACTGCGTAGTAGTGGGATAATGGCGTTTGGAGGTGGGATCTAGGTATCTTCCATCAAAGTTCAAAAATAGCTTCATTTAAGCTACATTGCTGGTACAACAAATAAATAAGTTAAGTAACAATTTTTTTTTAGAGTATTTCACTAAAAATGAGCATACTTTTCAGAAGAAATCGAAAGCATAAATCCAGTCGTATAACTTGTCTACTATTAAGTTTAAAAGTTTGTTTTTCTTGTAAAATTAACGCGTTTTTGCATAAAATTGGGTCAACTTCGATAGGCTGTCACGCCAACAATTTTTACCCCATTACAAAACCCTTTTGGATTCGTAATCCCTGAAAATTTCTCTATCCAATGCATATATGACTTTTTACAAACTCTTTCGTCTAATTAATTCGGCCTGCGACCCCAGTGTGCGGCGGGAAATCAAATGTTGGTATTTGTTCATGATCGAAAAATTTCATTTCGTTACGCTAGAGCGGCCAAATCGTCCACTGTGCTATGGCAGCCGAACATGAGTTGTATGTACATAAGCTGGATGTATCAACAGCAGGGTGCGTGTCATAACGCCCGGGGGCGCTATGACACCGGGCGTTATGTAGTGAAAATACGATAATAAATCCGAAATCACTAAGTGAAACTAATTTGGTATTTGAGGATAGTGAGTTTCTGCAAGAATACGGCACTTCGAAGAGAAACCTTTTTATAGGACCACTAAATTGAAAGAGAACTTCGCTTACTCCGTTTTTTTTATATTGCCAAGCATTGTGGAGTTTATAGAAAAAAATCAGGGCAACGTCATTTTTTTATAGATGGAACGTTTGATACGGTCCCTTCTTGCGGCTTTAAGCAATTATGAATTGTTCATTATCAATTTAGGAGTCATGTAAGTATATATGTACAATTAGTGGGATATGTTACCAAATATGAGCATAACACTTTATTTCAATTGCAGACTTTTCCATTTATTAACATTTTGATGTCGAGTCATTATTGCCAAGCTTTGGGGCGCAACAGCTTAAGGATTGCTAAATTTGGAGCAACCCTGAAATGTCATGTGGACTGCTACAAATGGTACCGGACGTTCCTCAGCCTGCCATTAATTTAGCCTTGTCAGATTCAGGAAATGTTTACCATTTTGAAGGACCAGTTGGTTGATTAAGCCTTGTCAGATTCAGGAAATGTTTACCATTTTGAAGGACCAGTTGGTTTAGCTGCCAAAAAAAAGCACGATGTTATCAAGCTTTTCTTGAAAAATTTTGAAAAAAAAGCAATAGATGGTAAAAGTAAGACTAGGTCTCTTTTTTATTGAAACTTCTGTAATTGTTCTTTCTCATCATTTAATAAAATGAAATCTTACTTTTTTTGAGTGCGCGCAAAAACGAGTTAATTTTACAAAAAAAACAAATACTCTAAAAAAAATTGTTACTTAACTTATTTATTTGTTGTACCAGCAATGTAGCTTAAATGAAGCTATTTTTGAAGTTTGATGGAAGATACCTAGATCCCACCTCCAAACGCCATTATCCCACTACTACTACTACTATTTGAACAAATAATGTAAGTGTCATTTTTCCGAAATTTGTTTTTTAATGCAAATGTGTTTATTGTTAACAACCGCACCTGGACACAAAATATTTAATTTGTATTGTGTATACTTACGAAAATATTGGCCTGTCAATAATAACATAAGCGACAAGCGTCACACTAAGCACGACACACGATTACTCTACCATAAAATTTGATTTTTGGCGCGTACGTTATTTATGCAAATAGAGGTAATAAAAGCTTTTATAGGAGGTTAATAGGACAGATAAGGGTGTATAATGGCGTATCACTGCGGACGGCAGTTCGCGTTAGTGACGAAAGCGGCACGAAGGGTGCGAAAGGCGACTAACAATATATACAGCTAAGTTGGAAAATTTGCTACGACTGTCCGATCAGATCGAGTTATATACCGATCGAAAGGTTTAGTCCTAACTTACAAAATGGCATACTAAAACTTTTGCTACTTCACCTGGGTCATGAGATACGGGGGTGTAAGTGGGAGGGGAAAAATTTATATGATCGCAGCTTATGGAGCCGTTGGGGCTTTTACGTAAAATTTTTTATTTTTTAAAAATTCTTATCAAAAATACGCGTCGTTTGATACCTTGATGATCCAAATCCGATAACTGGTTCAAAAGATAAATAAATTTGAAAATTTTAGTAGAATAGTAAAAATGAAGTGAAAAGTTAGTTTCTTTGTTTGTCTGTTTGTCTGTTTGTATCAAAGCGCTAAAAAAGCGTAGATGTTATGATGGGGATTTGTTCATTTTTGAAAATCTAGAAATGTTTGTTTTACGACTTTTTCAATTTCCCGCTAGTTTAGCTAAATTTGAAACCTCACCAGTTTTCATACCATAGATATGTTATATCTATAGCTTTAGATATGTTCTGGGTATCGTTGGAAAGGTGTGTTGAGGGCTTTTAGGCGTACCTTTAAACTTTTTTTCTAAAGTACTCAGGTAACATTTTACAGGTGAAATAAAGTTTTTCAGCTTACATCTTGGCGATTTCTGACAAAACGGCTCTAACGATTTTTATTAAATTTTGCGTCTTTTAGTATATGAAACATAAACTTTGACCAATGGGTTTGGAAGATATTGCTTGTTAACTGAATGTATACATTTTTCTATCGGTCGAAAATCAGGTTTTAGTACGAACAACTTTTTGGTTGTATGAGATATCTCAAACAAACTGACACAATACGCATTTAACTTGGTTTTATATATTCTGTGCAAAGTTGGTTCAAATCGGACCACTATAACATATAGCTGTCATAGGACCGATCGGGGGAAAATGGAGTCTTAGTACGAAAAACTTTTTGTTTTATGAGATATCTCAACCAAACTGATAAAATATGCATTTAACTTCGTTTTATATATCCTGGCCAAAGTTGGTTCAAATCGGACCACTATATCATATAGCTGTCATAGGACCGATCGGGCGAAAATCAAGTCTTAGCATAAAAAACTTTTTTTTACACGAGATATCGTAACAAAACTAATAGAATATGCATTTAAGTTAGACTTATAGATCCTGAAGAAAGTTGGTTCTAATCGAACCACTATATCATATAACTGTCATAGGACCGATCGGGCGAAGTCTAAGTCTTAGTATGAGAAACTTTTTTTTCTCACAGTAGGTACGGGGCTTCCGACAGTAGAGTAGCAACTTAAGCGATGCGAGCAGGGGGCGGAGCATCCTACTTTTCTTTATAATTAAAAAAAACTTTTTTTTAAATATGAAAAAATATTCAACAATGATAAATTTACAATGTCAAAAGCAAAAGCAATTGCAAAAATTTCTGATATCCCACAAAAAAAACCTCTAAACGAGGTAAAAGTCTAGTGACGAAAGCAATTTCCAGCCCCAAAATTTCTGATATCCAATTTTGTGACGAACAAAATTTAGTTTAATATAAAAATTTTAATTAAAAATATAAATTAATAAAAAAAAACAATTGGCATTCGGCACTGCGCAAAAAGTAATTTTTATGTACCCTTTTTGCGCACAGTGCACAAGGCCAATTTTTTTTTTTATTAATTTATATTTTTATTTAAAATTTTTATATTAAACTCAATTTTGTTCGTCACAAAATTGGATATCAGAAATTTTGGGGCTGGAAATTGCTTTCGTCACTAGACTTTTACCTCGTTTAGAGGTTTTTTTTGTGGGATATAGGTGAATACAAAAACACCACTACGAGAGGTAAAAGTCTAGTAACGAAGCATATTAAAAAGGGTGAGCTACCGCGAACATATAAAAAAAAAAAATTAAATACCAATTTTCAGGTTTCTTTTTTATTAATTTATATTTTTATTTAAAAGTTCTATATTTTGTTTTTTTTTTTACAAAATTTTATATCAGAAAAATTTGGAGATGAATCATAATAAACAAATAAAAAGTACTATTACTTTTTTTTGAAACCAAATTATTATTTAAAAGTCTTAGAAATACAGCTTTTTACTGTCAGTTTGTGTTATTGGCCTATATAAAAAATTTTTAAATCAAATCAAATCAGTGTGAAAAAGGGTCATTCCGGAAACGGATTTAGATTTGCTTAAACCAAATCAAAGCCAAATCTGAATTTTTTATTACTAGATTTAGCACTTTTTAAATTGCAAAAGCTAGAAATCATGTTAAGCTGATATAAGCTTGAGATTCAGCAATTTAAAAACGTTTTAGCTACTGCCATTTTTTCTTTTTATTGCTAGATTTAAAAAAATTAAAGCTTGTTATTTTAAGTATTTCACGTTCTAGTTGATCTCTTTATTGTGCGCATTTATTGGGTCTCTTTCAATGTGTGTTCATACAGTGTTGTTGTGTCTATATCCAGTGCGACCACTTTAATGTATTTATCACTGCGGACGGCAGTTCGCGCTAGTGACGAAAGCACCACGAAGGGTGCGAAAGGCAACTAGCAATATATACAGCTAATTTGGAAAATTTACTGCGACTGTCCAATCAAATCGAGTTATATACCGATCGAAAGGAACTTTTTCTAACTCACCTGGATTACGAGATAAGAAGGTGTAAGTAGGGAAAAAATTTAAATGATTGCCGCTAATGGGCCCGTTGGAGCCTTTTGTTAACGTTTTTTTATTTTTAAAGTTCTAATTAAAAATAATGTCGATTTATACTTCGATCACCCGAATCAGACAACTAGTTCAAAAGATAATTCAATTTGAAATTTTTAGTGGACTTCTAAAAATGAGATGTAAAAATTGTTTGTCTGTTTGCATCAAAGCGCTAAAAAACCTTAGATGTAAAGATAAGGATTTATTTTTTTTCGAAAATCTAGAATTGTTTGTTCTACTACTTTTTCAATTTTCCGCTGGTTTAGCGGGAAAACGCTTAAGTTTTTGGTATTTGAAACATAACTTTTGACTAAGGGGCTCAGAAGATATAGCCTATTTACTGAGTATATATATATTTTAATAAGTATTAAGACAGGACAGCAGCAACAAGGCAGGCGTAGCAGCCAGAGCTTAAGACAGCCTTGCGTTGCACAAATAAGCAGTGCTGCCACACAGATTTGTTTTGTTTTTCGTTGCTGAAATATCCAGTGTTCCCAGACAATTTAGTTTTGTTTTGCGTTGCTGAAATATCCAGTGTTACCAGACCGTTTAGTTTTGTTTTTTGACGATAATTTTTTCAATATAAAAGAAGTTCAACAAATAAATTTATATATTCTTCTATCTGCTTGCATTAAAGATAAAGTTACAATGTCTAAAGCAAAAGCCATATAAAAAGTTACTGATATCACACAAAAAAAACCTCTACACGAGGTAAAAGTCTAGTGACGAAACCATATTCCAGCCCCAAAATTGCGAAAATTTTTTTATTATGTTCGTGATACCTCACCCTTTTTGCAAACAGTGCAGAATGCTAATTTTTTTTAAATTTATATTTTTATTGAAAAGTTTCATATTAAACTTTATTTTGTTCGTCACAAAATTGGATATCAAAAATTTTGGGGATGGAATATGCTTTCGCCCCTAGACTTTTCGGTTACAGCTATTTCATCCCCTTTTTTTTAACTTAAACTATTACCTTGGCGCAACATTTGATGGAATATTAACCTTCTAAATATGTATAATTACGTCTATAATTTTGATTCTTTGACAATACTAAGAATGTGCGGTCGAAAAATTTCTTTTTTGTTACTCCTCTTGTCCAATTTTCATATGGAACAATTTTTAGATATACGGAATCCCTCACTTTGAGATCATTTGGTTTTCTTTTGCCTCTGTCAAAGTATTGTTAATTTTAGCTGCGACGCTTTTCTATGTTGTCAGATACATATGTTATAATCTGTTGTGGGTATGCTACATCACAGCCAACTACAGAACAGCCGTTTAGCTGGGCTTGATACGATTTTGTTTGGTGTGCTTCTCCATACAAGAAGAGATTTGTAAAAGTCTAAGTTCGATGCAAGTGATTTTTTCATGAGAGTTTTCGCGATTTTTACCGCTGATTCCGCTTTCCCATTTGCTTGTTGATGATGTTGACTTGATGTTTCATGCTTTAATTCCCAGTTGCATGCAAAATTTTTAAATTCACTATTTGTAAAATTTGTTCCGTTGTATGTTAAAATTTTCCGTGGTATTCCATATCTTTCAAAGTTAGTGCGACATGCTCTGATCGTTACTTGAGCTGACAAGGCTGCCATTTCATACATTTCAAAGAAGTCATAATAATGGTCCACTGTAATCAGGAAGTGTTTTTGCTTTCCATTTATCGTTAGTTCAAATACATCCATCGATATGATTTCAAAGGGAGCTTGCGGAATGGTTGATAAAATTAGTTGTTCTCTTCGCTGATTTGTAGAAAATGTGCTGCAAATGTCTCATTCATTCGTCTGTTATGCCAATTCAATATACTGACTCTCGCACTAGTTTAAGTGTTGGTTCGATTCCGAGGTGAGAGTAATGTAGACGTTGAAGAATGTTGTGTTGCAAATGTTTTGGTATTAAGAATTTGATTCCTTTCATCGTAAACCCTTCACTTATCACTAGCTTTTCCCGAATCGGCTTAAATTTCCATCATCCTTTAAATATTTGGCCAACCGTTTCAAATTAATTTCTTTAAACTGTTAATTTCTTCATCTTGATCCTGACCATTTTTTATTTTTGTTAGTTGCGTTTCAGTTATGGGTGCATCTCTATGTCAAAGTTCAGCTTATCTTCCATTTCTTTAAGCTAATGTTCAATTTTGTATATTTTAAACGATTTTTCATACAGGCTTGATTGTACTGGTGCTCTTGATAACGTATCCGCAATGTACATTTCACCTCCCTTTTTGTACACTATTTTAAAGTTGTATTGTTGCAGCTGCAATATCATTGATTGTAATCGTTTTGGAGTTTTGAGCAATGGCTTGTTGAATATTTTAATTAATGGAGCATGATCTGTTTTTATTGTCACGTCTTTTTTTCCGCAGATATATTGGTCAAATTTGTTGCAAGAAAATAGTACGGCTAGTATTATTTTTCTATCTGAACACAATTTTGTTGAGTAGGCGTTATCGTCTTTGAAACATACATGATTGGATGCCCATTTTGTAATAGCGTACATCCTATAGCAAATGACGATGCATCCGTTTGTATTGTTATTGGTTTCTTTACATTGTAGTATTGTAGCACTGGTGTTTCCATTATTGCTTGTTTTATTTTCTTGAATGCTATGTCTTGTTCTTGCTTCCATATGAGGCTCTGTCATTTGCGATGCATTGTTGTGTACCTTTTTTAGCTGTTGGTCTCGGCATATTTATTAATTTTAAGCTTTTCCTTACTGAGTCATTCTAATAGATTTTGTAGATTTTGGTTATGATTGTAGTAGGCTTCGTGTTCCGTTTCACCTTTTCCAAATACTAATATATCATCCGCGAGGCATACTACTCCTTTTAGACCAGGTATTATTTAGTTTTGTTTCATTTGAAATATTTCCATGACAGGCTTTATCCCGAATGGCAGACGATTAAATTTATATTTTCGAAAGGGTGTCTAAAATGCTGTTATCTTACTGCTTTGTTCGTCGAGCTTTAATTGCAAAAATCCATGTTTTTCATAAAGCACAGAAAATATTTTTGCATCGGCAAGTTCTGTAAATATTTCCTCAACCGTTGGTAATTTAATATTTTACATCCTTCAAAGCTTCGACTACCTTTCTAAGGCTGATGTCAGAGTGCGCGCGAGAAGCGATGCGATGCGAGAAGCGATAATATTGCGTGCGATGAGCAAAGCGATTAGATGTCAGAGTGAAAGCTTTGCATGAAGCGAGTTGCATTGCTCTATTTTAGTTATTAATGTGGGCTTGATGGATTCTGACGAGGAATTTTTCTGTTCGAGCGCAACTCTTAATTTTGTGCTAAACAAAAAGAGAAGTGTCCACCCACTCAACAGCAATAGAAATGAAAAAGGAGAGTTTTGTAATTTATACAATGATTTACGAAAGGATCCAGAAAAGTTTTTTAACTATACGCGAATGTCAATTTCAACTTTTGACTATATATTAAATAAAATTGGCAGTAGACTGGAGAAGCGTTGGTCAAATTTTGTAAAACATCCGATACTCCCTTGCCAGAAATTAATAATAACCTTGAGGTAAGATTTTCAACAGTTAATAATATTTTTATTTATTTATATTTATATTAATACATATTGAAATAAAAGAATATTTATATTGAAAATGAAATAAAGTGTTCTTATAATGTAAGTGAAGTATACTTAAATAATAGCATTAATTGTCAAAGGAATAATTAAATACAATTTTTTGAATTTCCATTCTACATAACAATTTTTTTTTTGCATCCATTTTGCGAACATGTGGTAATAAACTAAAAAAAAAAGCTTCGTCTTCATCTCTATCGTTTTGGTTATTAATTTTTTCTTGCATTAAGCTTAATTTCTTTTGCTCAATAGCCAACAACTCTTTAGCCGGGTTGAACTTTGTCTGTTTTTTTTTTGGCTGATAATTAATTTCTTCTTCGGAAAAAAGCTCACTTATTTCCTCAGATATAATTGTATCTTCTTCACTTTCATTCATCGAGGACTCTGAAGGAAATCCTGAGCATGAAGCCTCCAATGATAGTTCCTTTAAATTTCCGACTGACTTCCGTGGCTTCATTTGGTCCTTTAGAAATATCAATGAATTAAAGTGTGGCCAAGTTGTATATTTGGAATACTGCTCCTCTGAAATTCCACAGTCTCCAGATTTTGCAACTGGAATTTTTTTAAATTCATTACGGAATTGGTCACGAATATTTTTCCACTTCTTCTTTAAGCAGTCCTCTGTAATAAAAATTATATTTATTTAATTACAGATTTTTAGCTACTGGGGCATCTTTTGTATCATTGGGCTATTCATTCAAAATTGGAAGGACTACCATTTCAGTTCTAGTAAAAGAAACCGTAATTGCTCTTTGGGAGGAACTACAACCACTGCATATGCCCCAGCCTACAACAGAAATTATTACACAGACTGCAAAGGAATTTTGGAAAGTTTGGAACTTTCCCAATTGTGCTGGTGCTATTGATGGAAAGCACATTCGTGTTAGATGTCCAGCACATTCCGGGTCTATGTATTACAATTATAAAAAGTTTTTTTCCATTGTACTTCAAGGGGTGGCTGATGCCAATTGTAAATTTATAACAATTGAAGTTGGAGGCTATGGCAAACAAAGTGATGGTGGAACATTTAATGCATCTCAACTGTATAAGCAACTAAAAACCCGACAGTTCATGCCGCCAGATTCCTTTTTGCCGGGAACAAATATAAAGATGCCATATGTCTTCGTTGGTGATGAGGCCTATCCCCTTTTACAAAGTCTTTTAAGGCCATATTCAAGAAGAGATATAAATGCTGAAAACGAGTATTTTAACATTCGTCTTTCCAGAGCTCGAAGATGCATTGAATGTGCCTTTGGAATAATAACATCTAAATGGCGTCTTCTCTGGAAGCCTATTGAAACAGATCCAGATTTTGTTGATGTTATTGTAAAAAGTATATGCATTTTGCATAATACAATTATTGACCTCGAAGGAGCTTATGATTTGAATCTTGAATCAGCAAATTTTCAGACAAACAATACAAATAATAATGGCGCCGAAACATATAATCATATAAATTTTAGAACAGGTCAAATAGTTAGGGACGCCTTTCGTGACTTTGTATGTACACACAAATAATATTATTTAAGCAACATGTTATCAAACACAATATAATAAAATTTACATATGTTAAATTACACACAATATAATAAGATCTACACATCTTAATAAATCTTTACTTACTTGGTGTTTCCAACGCTTTCTCAATTTCAGTCCAATTTTTCTCAACAATAATTCAGTTGTGGTAATTTTTGGACTTTTGATCCCAGAGCACTGAGTGGCAAAAGATTTCCGAAATTAAATTTTCTACACTGAAACTCATATTTTTGTCATATGTCTTTTTTCTCCGACGTTCACTTAAAAAGTAAAAACGAATGCAGTAAATACGCATCATTTCATTATAACAAACGGTGAATAAAGATGGGAATTAAGATAAAAATTTACCGCAAAAGTTTACAAATATGCAAGATTTGAAAATAAACGGTTATTAAAGCTCAGAATGCAAGAAAAGAGACTAGCAGTCTGAGCGAGACCAAGCGACAAAGCAGGTTGTAAACTGCTTTCTCGCCTCGCTCTCGATTTGTCGCTTGAACTCGCATCTCGCTCCGTTCTCACTCTGACACCTTTTAAGCGATTGCATTCAAAAAAGCTTGCAGAGCTTTATCGCGCGATGTCGCCCAATATTATCGCATCGCTTCTCGCGCGCACTCTGACATCAGCCTTAGGTCGATACAAATTCTCAGCTTGTTATCGTGTTTTTTTTTATAATTTTAATACCAATGTTGCTATTCCATGGAGTGTAATCGTTTTGTTTTGAAATGATCTGTTCTCTTTCCATTTCTTTAATTAATTTATTAAGTTGTTGACGTAATGCTCTTGGTATTCTTCTTGGGGGCTCGCTTGTTGCTGTTTTTATTTTGTCTATTTCTTTTACCTTGCCTATTCCTGTAAATACAATCTTGTATTTCTGCAAAATGTTATAAGTATCCTCTTTTATGACGACTTTTTGGTCGATTTTTTTTGCATATTTCTATTAGTTTTAGTGATTGGCATGTTTCAGCAGATAGTAGTGGGAAATGTTGAGATTCTATTACATAGAATAGTAGCTCAAAACTATTCGTGTCGTTGTGTTTCTTCACTGTTAGTTTTCATGTTCCAATTGTTGGTATCCATGTTTCGTCTACTGTCTGGAGAACTGTTTGTTTTTTTTTTATTGTTTCTTCTAGTTCGATGTTATTTAATTCTTTGATTCCGATGACGTTACATGTTGTTCCTGTCTCCAGTTGACATCTTACTATGTTGGGTTATCTGCGCTTGTTATAGATGTGTAAATCTACGATTTCTTTGTTTATATTGTTCTTATTATTACTTAATACATGATTATCGTCCCCCATACTCGATTGAAGCATTTTGCTTACTTCTACTTTGTATTCCTCTTGATTGGCTGTTGATTTTTTTGAGATGCAAACTCTAGCATAATGTCCCTTTTGCCGCATTTCTGGCAAACTGCATTGCGCGCTCGGCATTGCTCCAAATTCTCATGATAGCTTCCGCCACAGAATAGTTTTGCTTGTTGTTGATTTGTCGCTGTTTTTCTTTGCTGCTGTTCTAACCTCATTTTCATCAAGTGGCATGTTGGTGTACCTTTCAAACACGTCTTTGCCAACTGCGCTGAGTAAAATGCCTGTTGCTGTCATATAATTTTCCCATTGTTGCTTAAAATATTTTAAATTTTCGGCTATGTTGCCAGTTTTGATGCTTATAGGACCGGGCACCGACACCTGAGACAATACACGTAGTATTGTGCTATCGTTTTGAGCTACCGTTCCCTCATTGATTTTGAGCTCAATTGCAAGCTCAATTCCAAGCTGTTGCTTCAGATGGTGTATCTCTGCTT
This sequence comes from Drosophila falleni, assembly GCA_035045575.1. NCBI lineage: Eukaryota > Metazoa > Arthropoda > Insecta > Diptera > Drosophilidae > Drosophila > Drosophila falleni. Next base: position 1,243,121 of record JAWNOV010000056.1, on the reverse strand, counting down.
CCATTATTCTTTGTTTCTTTATTAGCGTTAAAAGTTGAGTTTTACACACCTGACATTATTGACGTTTATATTACTGCGGACGGCAGTTCGCGTTTGTGTCGAAAGCATCACGAAGGGTGCGAAAGGCGACTAACAATATATACAGCTAAGCTGTAAAATTTGCTACGACTGTCTGATCAGATCGAGTTATATACCGATCGAAAGGCTTAGATCTAACTTACAAAATGACGTACTGGAACTTTTTCTAACTCACCTAATTTATCATATATTGGGGTGTAAGTGGGAAGGGAAACATTTATATGATCGCAGCTTATAGAGCCGTTGAGGCTTTTACGTAAAATTGTTATATTTTCTTATCAAAAATACGCGTCGATTGACAACTCGAAATCAGACAACTGGTTCAAAGGATAAATAAATTTGAAATGTTTAGTGCTCATCTCAAAATGAAATGAAAAGTCAGTTTCTTTGTTTGTCTGTTTGTATCAATGCGCTAAAAAGGTTTAGATGTAATGATGGGGATATATTCCTCTTTGAAAATCTAGAAATGTTTGTTCTACGACTTTTTCAATATCCCGCTAGTTTAGCGGGAAAACGCTATTTCCAGCTAAAATTGAAACCTCAACAGTTTCAAATTACACTAGGCAACAGCCCAAAAGTTACAAGAACCAAAACCACTTTTTTGGATAGATTTGGGGCCAAAACCGACGAAAAACATTTTTTTTTTTTTTATGGTGAGATTTTTTTTTAGAAATTTTCAAAAATCTAACTTTTTTCTATTCCTTTTTTTTTAGAGGTGCGCCCACATTTGTAATCATTACTCGAGAATGCCAAAACCGATTTATCAAAGCTTTACTTTATCTAAAAGCTAATGAATATATCTATATTTCATTTATACACAGTCTTAGATTTAAAACAGTAGTTTAAGAGATATCAATTTTTGAATTAAGAAAATGATGATTTTTCCTTAGCTTTTTTCTTAGCTTTTTTCACTAAAAAATTCGAGGAAAAGTCGTAACTATTACCTATTTATTATCTATTTTATTTGCGTAGCTCCTGTAATTACGCGTTGTTTAAGATATAATTCATTAAAATCTATGGTGAGACGGCGATATGATATTATTTTGTGTCTAGGCATGTTTTTGTCGACTTTTTTGACTTTGTTGTGGTGCGGCATGACCTTAGTAGGAAATTTTTTTGTGTTTTTTGAGATATCCCAACCAAACTCACAGAATTTTAATTTGTTTTTGTTGTACACAATATGACCAAAGTTGGTTTAAATCCGTTAACTATATCATATAGCTGCCATAGGAACAATCGGTCGAAAATCAATCTTTAGTATGAAAAGTTTTGTTATTTCTTGAGATATATCAACCAATCGCACAGGTTTTATATCTGGGAATGTGTTATATATCCCTATTAAATTTGGTTCAAATCGGATCACTATTCAATATAGCTGCTATAGGAACGATCGGTCAAAAATCCACCTTTAGTATGAAAAACTTTTTTATTATCTAAGATATTTTAACCAAACTCACACATTGTGTATTCTATGTTGTCCTTTATATCTTCACCAATTTTGGTTTAAATCTGTCGACTATATCATATAGCTACCAAAGGACCGATCGGTCTAAATCAAGTTAAAGTATGAAAAACTTTTTTGTTTTATAAGATATCGTAACAAAACTTATAGAACTTGCATTAAAGTTAGTCCTATACATTCTTACCAAAGTTGGTTCAAATCGGTCTACTATATCATATAGCTTCCATAAGAACGATCGGTCGAAAATCAAGTTTTAGTATGAAAAATTTTTGGTTTTTTTGAGATCACTCAATTAAACTCATAAATTGAGTATTTTTAATTGCTCATCACATCCTTACCGAATTTCGTTGAAATCGGAGCACTATATCATAAAGCTGCCATAGGAACCCGTATTTAAAAAAAGTACAGGGGTCTATTGGGTTTGTTTTACCGAATATGTGTGTAACAGGCAGAAGGAGGGGTGGCAGACCCTATAAAGTATATATATTCTTGATCAGCATCAATAGCCGAGTCGATACAGCAATGTCCGTCTGTCTGTCTGTATGTATGAACACCTAGATCTCAGAGACTATAAGAGCTAGAGACACCAAACGTGGTATGTAGGTTTTTCTATACTGCAAGCAGATCAAGTTTGTTTCAAAATTCGGCCACGCCCCTTTTAACGCCCACAAATCGTAAAAAAAAATTTCATATCTAAATTAAAAGAACAATTTAAAAGCTAGTGACACCAAATTAAATGGTATGTAGATAAATCTATATTGCAGGCAGATAAAGATTGTTACCTTTTTAGGATCAGACCACTATATCATATAGCGCCCATAGGAACAATCGGTCGAAAACCAAGTCTCATGAAAAACTTTTTTGTTTTATGAGATATCGTAACCACACTGATAGAATATGCATATAACTTGGATTTATATATCCTGACCAATGTTGGTTTAAATCGCAACACTTTATCATATAGCTGTCATATGACCGATCGGGCGAAAATCAAGTCTTAGTATGAAAAACTATTTTGTTTTATGAGATATCGTTACCAATCTTATAGAATATACATAAAACTTGGTCTTATATATTCTGTCGAAAGCTGCTCCAAATCGGAACACTATATCATATAGCTGTCATAGGACCGATCGGGCGAAAATCAAGTCTTAGTATGAAAAACTTTTTTGTTTTTTGAGATATCGTAACCAAACAGATAGAATATACTTGGTTTTATATATCCTGACCAAAGTTGGTTCAAATCGCACCCTTTTATCATATAGCTGTCATAGGACCAATCGGATCCAAATCAAATATGAAATTTAAGCAGTCTTAGCTTTTGACATAGTAAGTACGACTGTCGGAGAAGTCGAGAATGGTCAACTGTAGCTCCGTCTGACTAGTTAAATCATATAATTCCTTATTTCTTTTCTTCTAACATAATTCCAGCTCTTTTGTATGCTATTTCTATTCTATATTTACTCTCTTCTGAATGATCGTCTATATTGTAGATTACTTCTATGTTGTTTATACTATTAAACTGTTTTGGTAAATTACTTGATTTACCAAATACTCACTTATATGGACAATAATTAACCCTCTAAGGCTACTTTCCAAAATAATAAAAAAAAAATTTTTAAATAATTTTTTTTAAAGTGAATGAATTGCTTTTAAGCTCAAATATGTACTTAGAAATAACGTAGAATCTTCGGTTTACCTGTAAGGTGAGAAAAAAGGAAAGCGTGCCTGAAGGCACGCTTGGGGCTTTGAGTGAAAAAAAAACATTTTCAAGTAATGAAGATTTATTTTATTTTTTCTTATGGTATTCTAAAAAACAGTTTTTATTCGCTGTGCAGCATAAATGCAGATTGCATTTCGTGCATATGCATTGCGTTTGTGAAGATTTACAGTGCTTGCAACATCTTTTTCCACTGTTTCGATCCAACCAATGTGGGAAATGGTTAAGCTGGTCAAACTGCAAGTCCGATATTGGATGTTTTGATTTTTGACCATGTTTGAGCTCATGCTGAAAAGGTCGATGAGAGAGTGGAGACTGCATTGCCCGGTCTGCCTGCGAGGATGGTGAATTTATTGTTCGTCCTGACTGAGAGGATGGAGACTGGTTTGCCCATCGCGGTGAAGATGCATTTTTGGTATTGATTGGACGACTCGGTAAGTTTTTGTTTTTATATGTTACCAGCCCTGCGGGTAGTGTTTCGCGAAAGTCTGGGAGTGCGAGTAATTTTTCTGTGCTTGCGTTCTCTGTTTGGATACGTTTGTGTAAAATATAGCCGTTGGTGGCTGCCATATCAATTGATAAAAAATTCGTGTTGCGGCATCCCGAGTTTTTGCTCTGATATGATAGCGGCCCATTAGGCCGTCCATGAGATCTACGCCGCCCATGTGAGCGTTATACTCATGCACAATTTGGGGACAGTCAATTGAAATGTGTCGCTTAGCTTTTCTGTCAAAACGAGCAGCCTTTGCAGTTTCTTCACGAGGGTTTGTCCTTTCAAATTGCTTAACACCCACATAAGTGGACAAAAAGCGATCAGGCTTGCTGTCTTTCCAGAGTACATTGGTTATGTCGACACCATATAAGGACCCAACGTACTTAGTCAAAAAACCCCTTGGCAATTTGCTGATGGCAATATAATTTGGTAGCTTGCAATTGGGGATACGGTTTACACGCACCGTGCCAAGGCTATAAATACCTTTCGCTCTTAGATACATCATTAAAGGCAGAGATGTATAAAAATTATCGAAGTAAACGATGTGATTCTTAAATCTTTCTACGGTTTGTGTTAAGCGCATTACAATGTTGGCCGAAGCACCAAGATCTGGGTGACCAGGTAAGACCACATTATCACCGGCACCGCTGTAGATCTAAAAGCGGTATCCGTATCCAAATGAATCGCACAATACAAATAGTAAGCACTTGTGCGGCTTTTTTGACATGTACGGACGCAAGTGGTGCTTCATTTTTGTGCTGCACATTAGCTCGTAAACACAAAGGCGGGCATACTTTGGCACCGAGTCAAATCGTTTGTTGAGACAGTCTACAAATTTTCGCGTACGGAACAAAGGATAGTACCCTGGTTCACCCTTTTTGATACGTTCGCGCTCATCACGTAGCGAGAAGTACTTCTTGATTGCCTCGAATCTGCTTCGGGTCATGCAGGTTTGTATAGGTCCGAACGCGTTTTGTCCCCAGTAGCTCTTCAGATTCGGGTAACGATAAATGGACATGAACATCAAAACACCTATGTAATGGTGCATCTCATCTGTGTTAATTTTGAACTTATTGTTAATATAATCCGTTAAAGCTGCGCACATAGTTTCGTCAACGATCATATTCATGATTTTCGCATTAAAGAAATAGCAAAAGAGCTCTAGTGGAGTTCTGAGCTCTTTTATTTCTACTGGCAGCGAAAAATCGCCTCGAAATGCTACATTGTTAACATGCAACTGCATACATTTCTTTCACCACAGAATCTTACTCGAATCTTTTGTTATTGATTCAATACCTGTATAAATAAAACTAATTGTTCACTAAAATAACACATAGCAACTTAATTTGGCATATCAGCTTCATTGAACCCACCAGAAGTTGGTGGAGATGCGCACGCCGAATCTTCACTGATTGGTAATGGTGATGGCGGCCTTTTTGCAGTTTTCTGGGAAGGTTCAGCTTTCTGTGCATTGTTTTGGACATTTTCAACATTACTCTCAATAAATGACACAGTCTCAGCATCCTCTAATGCAGTATTAAGAGCCTCCACTATATTAATGTCGTCGTCACTTGAGCTTATCATTTCTTCATCCAACGGAACTGAGTCAAATGGGTGCATGGCATAACGCCCAGTGTCATAGCGCCCGCGGGCCACATTAAAAGGGTCACATAGCCCGCACCGAAAATGTCACAGCGCCCGTGGGCCTTATGACATTTTCGACCCGTGTCATAACGCCCTCAATTTCTTAAAACTTGCAAAGCTTATCAAGAATCAATAAAAGTACCGTTATTAAAAGTACAGTTTAATGTGTTATCTCGTTTGCATTCGCGCTTTACATGTTTTTGGCACAATAATATTCTATTTAGTTTGTGATTGATCTCGAAACTAAGTGCACGTGAAATGGAATCTGTTTATGAATATAAAATAGTACCTGGATTTAGAAAAAATTCTAAGTTGCTGTTTCTTACAAGCCAGCAACAATTGTTTAAAATTAAAAGTGTTTTGAAGGAAAGTTCGCGTTATATTTGTTACATAAAAGACTGTAGTGTTTCCGTGGCCTTGTCCAATAGTGGTGTGTGTACTCAAATGAGTCACGAGAGCAGCCACAACCATGCTTCTCCCCAAGACCTAATAAAAAGGCTAGAGCTAATTAACAATGTGAAAAGTCAATGTGAGCAAACAAATTTAAAAAGAAAAGGCGTGCGCGACATCTTCAACGAAGAATGCCTTAAAAGCGGGGAAGCGGCTTCTTCGGTTGCTTTTCCTAAAATAAGACGGCAATTGTTTAGGATCCGGAGTAAAAACGCGATGCAAAACCCCGAGTCGCCAAGTGAAGTCAAATTGCTATTTGAAGATGACGCTTTCCAGGAAGAATATGGCAATTCTAAGCAAAATCAGCTACCTTTTTATAGGTCCACTATTGTGGAAGAAAACTTTGCTAATTGCATTTTCCTATCGCCAAGTATTGTGCAGATGATTGAAAGTAGGCCAGGAGAACGCCACGTTTTCATAGATGGAACGTTCGATACGGTGCCTTCTTGCGGCTTTAAAAAATTGCTAATTGTTCATTATCAATTCAGGAACCATGTAAGTATATTAATATATACAGTTTGTGCGATATTTAACCAAATAAGTTCATGTCCATTTTTATTCTAATTGCAGACTTTTCCATTTATTTACATTTTGATGACGAGAAACACAAGAGAGGTGTACGAGCACCTGTTCGCATTTTTGAAAGCCAACTTTTTAAAGTTTCAGCCGAAAAGCTTTACCACAGACTATGAGATAGCCTTGAGAAAAGCGTTAAAAACTGTGTTCCCAACGGCAACGATAAATGGCTGCTGGTTTCATTACTGATTTTTTTTAGCTAATGCTTTGGATGGCGACTTAACCGCGCTAAGCGCAAAGCGAAAAAAGCAGAGTCAAGGACAACAAAATAGAAGAGCTTCTCAGGGACTTGGAGAGCGCAACAATATCTTTAAACGAGTTTTTTGGCAGTTTAATTAATCATTTGAAGAGCAGTCATGCTCAGATAATACTGAAGATGGAGATGAGGACAATACTTTACACTTCAGTCAAATGGCTGAAGTTCTTAAATGTATAATTTGCCTTGAAACTCCGCGTGATGTGGTACTATTACCTTGTAGCCACTTCAAAATATGTTTTGGGTGCTCCAAAAAGATAAAAATTAAAGCGGCGAAGTCTCTATTGCTCTGCCCATATTGCAGGCAAATAGTAGACAGCCAAATCAAAGTTTATCAATAATGTTTAAATGAAATGTTAACACAATTCTGTATTTCAATTTACTTTATTAAAAGCGCAAGCAAAAATAGTTTTACATACAAATCGCGCGATTTTTATGTAAAAAAATTTTTGCCTAAAACGCTTCTCAGCATACCACGCTGAGATTAAAGGCCATCACAACTTTTACTTTTTTAAAACAAATTGCGTTATTGAGCACTCTATTCTCCCTAAAAATGATGCTGGGTAGAGGGCGGCTATTTATACCAGGTATTTCATTATTATTAGGTTCGGGCGTTAATGCACTTTTCATAGTTTCATAAGGCCCACAAGAAAAATGAAATAAGGCCCGCGGGCGATATGACACTTTCAAAAGAGACACAATGCCCGCGGGCGCTATGACACTGGGCGCTATGACACTGGGCGTTATGCCATGCACACGAGTCAAATATCTTGAGCAACTGCTCATCTGTCAAGTCGGACAGCTTAAACCGAACCCGTTTTGCCATTTCTAGTAATATTTATAATTTTTTTTAAGTAAAATCAACAGAAACAAACACATAAATTGCAATCAATTGTGAAATATCAGCTGGCAACAAAAGTTGTCTTGGAGCCCAAACGTGCCTCAAGGCACGTATCGCTATTTCGCTGTCACAACGAATGTCTTTTATGTATTTGCAAATCGGCAACTTAATTTTAATAGTAAATGAACTTACCTTTCAAGAAAAAAATTATAAGCTGGATAGGCTTTCTATATTTACTATTATTTGCCCAGCAAAACACAACATACAGCAGCCAAAATTTTATGCGCGAAAAAACAAATGGCTTGCTTGTGCATAGCGAAATATAAGTCCCGTTAAAAGCTTCGGAGAGCTTTTAAAGCTGAGACTCATAGTTTTGTGTGTTTATTATCAACCGTCAAAAATTATTTAATTTAAACTGTTAGTTTATTTGTTAGGGCCAAAAATGTAATACGCTTACATGTTAGAGGGTTAAGTGCCACTGAGGGGGTCGTGTTGAAACAAAAATCGAAATATTGAAGTATGGCTTCAATATAGACTGATATATAAGATCGTATGTATTCATTGAAAGTTCTGTGACTTCTTTCGATTGTTCTAACTGTCTGGTGGTGGTGTGCAGTAGATGTTATATTTTTAGATATTTGCACAAGTCGTTTATAATTGAATTCTTATATTCTGTTCCCATGTCCGTAATGAACGTCTTCGTTGGACCGTAAATCAAAATAAAAGACTCAAATATAGCTTTAGCGACAGTGTTTGCGCTCTTATTAGCAACTGATATGGCAACTAGATATTTAGTTAAGTCACATATTAGTGTGACTGCATATTCATTGCCATTTTCTGATTTGGATAGTGGACCAATAGTGTCCACTATCACTCCATCGAAAGCATTAATTGGTGTATCAGTTATTGTTAACGGGGTCTTATTGTGCTTAGTTGCTTTTGCTTTTTGGCATTTTTGACATTTTTGTACGTAAATTAATTATTCTTTAGTTAAAACTCCAGTAAAGGTTTTGGTTTAGTTAATCTTTATTTAATTTTAATTATTACGTTAACACGAAAGACTTATTAAAACACTTGTCAATTTAGACTCAGTGAGTGAGGTGAATTTCGCGGATGGAATAATGGGCAGATGTGCCCCATTCTAAAACCGATATAAAACTAAACTAAGGGATACAAAAATTTTGTGGCTGGTGTGATATCAAATTACATTTGCACTTGCGTTGACTTCTGTTAACTGCTCCCCCCTTAAGTTAAGGCCGCCCTCGGCCGTTCCTATCTCGGTGATCACCTCTCTGATGTTCTTGGCTGTGACCACGTTCTTCCTGTACCGATGATAGATGATTCCGGCGCATATTATAGCGCAACAAACAGCTCCCAACCAAAAGGCCATTACAACGCTGTTGACACTTCCGCTTTCGTCTTTGATTTCTTTAATGATCTCCAAGTTACGTTCATTCAAACGATGAAGGTAAGGGAAACTTAGTACGTCCTGGTGACCGGTGACGTTCAGAAGGGGAGATGCTGCAATGCCGGGGAACTTGCTCTGCACATTTTTGAGATTCAGATATTTGGTCTTGTTGATTCGAGCCCACTTGTTGAACGTGATAAGATTCGTTCCGTGAACCCAAGTCTCAGTGCCGTTGTCAATGCAAACTGTTGCAGGCCGATTGTTGATGATCAGAATTCCATCAACTACCCATGTGATCGGGTCCAGATGTATCGGCTGTATCTGACAGCTTGCCAAACAACCAGCAAGAAGCTCTCTGGCACAAGAGCTATTAGGTGATAGTTGACAAAAGGTTCCTCCAGGCGTTGAAGTGCAATTTTTAAGAGCGAGCACTTGATGTCCACATTTAGCTATAATGTTATCATCGATTTGTAGTACAGCATTCTCGTGAGCGACAGGATTCAGCATCACCTTTCTGCAAGCCATTTGGATTTTTGGAAACTTAATTATAAAGTGAAGGCGTTTGTGGACTGTAACACTTTAATGGACACAACGGACATAAGGTCAGCTATTGGAGTACCTGTGGGCTCATCTAGCCAAACAGATTTTAAATCCGCGTGTTCTAATATATTTGGGCTTATTATGGTTATTTTAGCAAGGGTCACCGCGAGCATTAAATTCTGCATTTCCATCAGCAACATTCTGTTACGCGCTAGGAGCGTCTCAAACAAATTACCAGAATCGACTTGACTCTTCTTTGCAGCTTTTAATATTGTGTTGACGGTTGACGTAAGCTGGTTGATCTGCTCTTGAACTTTCGTGTTTATAGCTACCTGTCTGTTGTTGGAGTTCACCAATTGTAGCTCTGTGAATTAAATCTGTTTAAAGTCACTAGCGTCCGGTGTTCCTGCAACTACTTTGAGAAACTTAAAACTATTGCCAAGTGGCGCAAAAATAAAAACTTATAGCTCTCGCCCTACTTAATGTTGTCCTTATGGACCACCCTCCCCCCATTGAGAACGGTCGTGCCGAGGTCTGCCTCTACAACATGTTCTTCACACAAGGGCGTGAGCTTGTTGCCAAGCCTGCGGTTTCTTTTTACCAAGACCTTTTTTCCTACTTCAAAAATCCTATTCTGACGCTGGGTGTTCAGCCTAGCCCGGAGCGTATCTTGCGCATTCTTTAGTTTTCTTCCTGAGGTTCACCTGCAGGTATAAGGGTGGCATCAACAGGTCTCTTGTTAATAACGGAATGGATTGTTTTGTTATATCCTACCGTGGCCAGCATTATGATTTCAACAGAGTTACTAATGTTTTTCTCTAACTTGTGGGAGCGCGCAAGCTCGGCTAGAGTGCTATGGAAGTGCTCCACTTGGCCATTGCAATGCATTGGAGGTGCTATGCAGCGGAGGCGCATTAACAATATGGACTCCGTAGTTGTTCAATAACAGGAACTTGAGTGTCAGCGAATTCAACGAAGGTTCGTTGTCGGAATATATTGTTTTGACTCGCGGAAAGAAATTCATGAGCTGTAGCAGAGGGACTTTTAAGTCCTCAATAGTGAGCGATTGAATTGGTTGTACGACTGCAAATTTAGAAAAATTATCGACACAGGTCAATAAAAACTTTTTGTCTGTGGAAAAAATATCAATATGCAGAAATTCGCCAGAAGTCTCAGGAATCGGGGTCTCCCCTAGCTGTTGCTTTCTTGGATGTCTGTCGTACTTGGCCGTTGATCAGATTCTACAGTTCCCTTCAATTTCTTTGGCTATTTTCGCCATTTTTGGAAAATAATATTCAGAAAGGACTTGCTTGACATTTTCTTGAGCTGCTCTGTGCGCTCTATTATGTTCAGCAATTAGAATTTCCCTCCTCTACTCGATATTATATACATCTGTAACACGATTTTTGCATTGCCAAAACTTCGTACCTGGAAACATACGCACTAAGCCATCTTGAACTTGGGCTAGTGTGTGCAGGTTGCAGTAGAGGGCATTTACCGCTTTTGGATTGATTAAGTCACGGAGTTGGTCAAGAATGGTTGTGGCATCAGTGAAGCTTACTTCATGACGTCTTTTATCCCCGAAAAGAATGAAGTTGCGTTTTGAGGGGACGCGTGCCTCCTCAATGTCAATTTGATTTTGAAAACAATTGAGCGGCTTTTCAGTGGACTTAATTGTGTGCGTTAATGACAGCTCGCTGTCGGCTGTGGCCGCACATAAATCGGCATTAAGCTCGTCTTGAGCATTGAGCTGCTGTCGCGAAAGCGCATCAGTAACTAAATTTTCCCTGCCTGGCTTATAAAACATTCGCGCATTTGTTTCCTCAATACGCGCTTTCCACCTTTTGTTTTTGGCATTTGGATTTGTTTCGGAATCGGCTAAAGTTAACGGCTGGTGGTCTGTGAAAATGTTTATGTCTTTTACACCATATAGGTAGTGACGTAGCTTGCTAAGGGCCTAAACTATAGCTAATAGCTCCCGTTCGTTCGTGGGGAAGTTCACCTCTGACGGTCTCAATGTTCTGGAAATCATTGAGATGGGGCAACCCTCTTGTGAAAGCACTGCTCCTATGCCGTAGGCTGAAACGTCTGTCCTTAGATCAAACGGCTTCTTATAGTCAGGGTAACGGAGCATGACATTTTCTGAAGACAAAATGTTGCGAAGCTTATGAAAAGCCTGATGCTGAAAATCTGAGAATTCTTCTATAATGTAACGCGATTTGTGCCTACTAACTGACCCATTCTCACCCTTTAGGACGTCAGAAATGGGCTTTGCTATTGAGGCAAAGTCTTTGATGAAACACCTGGCCAAACCAAGAAATGATCTAACTTCAAAAACATTCTTTGGTTCTGGGTACTCTTTAATTGCTTTTACCTTTTCCGGGTCTGCTGTGGCTCCGTTGCTGGTTTCCACAAAACCAAGAAAACCTACGCTTTTCTTAAAAAAGCAAGATTTCTCCTTGGGGACTCTCATATTTGCCTCATACAGGCTCTTCAAGACCCACTCCACATGTTTGACATGGGAATCTTCATCTTTCGAGAAGACAAAGACATCATCAACATAAACATAGCAGGATTTGTCAATCTGCTCACGCAGTAAGTCGTCGACGGTTCTTTGGAAGATGCTGGCTGCATTCTTCAACCCGAAAGGAAGTCGACAAAATTCGTACTTTCTCCCGTTAACAGCGAAAGCTGTTTTCTCATGTTCACGCTCTGCTAGCGTGATCTAGTGATAGCCGGATTTCAAATCCAGTGTCAAAAAGTATTTGGCCTTACCAAGATTCGCAAGGTTCATTGGAATATTGGGCATGGGTTATCTATCAGCAATGGTTTTCTCATGTTCTTGTTGCCGAATTCATCTGTGCCCTTTTTGTCAACCACCCAAATTGGGTTGTTATAGGGGGAAACAGATTTTTTAATGATGCCGTTTTTTAAGAGGCTCTGAATTTCTTTGTTAACAAATTTTGCTGCTCCCATTGGATAGGGATACAATCGGACATAAACAGGTTGTTCGTCAATGGTCCTGATAGTGGTCACAACTGACGTATTATATGGAAGTGCTTTTTCCGGATCTGCAAAGGCTTTGCGCCTGTTTTTGAGAAAAGTCTTCTTTATTAAATCAGGAGCGTCGGCGCAATCGACATTGGCAAAATTAACGTCCGCGCACCTGTGGAATTCAATAGGTTCCGTTATTGCGCCACATCTGAGTTGGCCAGAGGAAATACAAAGCGAAGCTCCTGCATGTGTGAGTAGGTCCAGCCCTATAATTTCATCAAAGGTCGACAAGTCAGGGAGCAAAAAGAATGTGGCCTTTTGGCCGAACAAAGATACGAGGCACTTGTGTGAAATGTTGGAGGTGCCATGAATTGAGTGAGTGGAAAAGGAAGAATTTACTGGGCGCACACCTTTTAGACTTCCATGTGGTTTGATGTAATTTTTGGAAGCGCCAGTGTCGATGAGAAATCTCATCTGAACCCCTGAAGGGGTAGCAGGGAGCTACCCCTAAAAAATTGAGAGTGTCCGATTCATCGTCGCTGCCATTGTCGTCGGCGATTTGCTGCTCTGCTCCTGCAGCAGCGTTAGCATATTTCCTTGGGTCTTGATCGGGCTCACGAGTCGTGTGATTGACCCTTTGCCTTCTCTGTCCAGTTGAACGTCCAGAGGTGGCTGTTCTCTTATAGGCTTGTGGAGCGCTAGAGTTAACATAGGCTGGTGCCTGTGATGGCTAAAGGATTTTTGACGAGGATGGATCGACGTCCATTGGTTCCTGCGAGCCACTCTGCTGTTCAGATTGGTTCTGTGGTCTTTGCTGCCTAGTGAAATGAGGATTCTTAGAGCCGTTGGCTTGCGGACCTTCCTGCTGCTGGTTCCTATCTTGTTGACGGCCTTGTGGTCTTGGGGTAATTTTTCGTTTCCTATCTTCCTGGCCGTTAGCGAAACTTGCGGCAAAAGCGGACCTCTCATGGTTTGCCTCTACGTCTTGTGCTAGCGCGAGGGCAGCCGGTATGTCATTAGACTTTGCAGCGAATAGGACATCCGTTGAGGCCTGAGACAAACACACGCAACACATCATTCCTAAACTTGGTTCAAAGTGCTTGCGCCATGTTTGGCTTATGTGATATGTTAACCTTATTAGTGATGAGGGTAAGTTTTTTCTCCACCTCATCGTAGTGCTGTAAGAATGTTAAGGAGCCCTGTCTGAGTGTGCTCATTTCCTGTTCTATAAGACACCGTCAGCTGCCGGTAGCTGCCCCTCTAATCTTGCTCTTAATAATTATCACCGCTTGATAGTGGCGCGAGCTGCCGTCGAACGGTTTGTAAATAGCATAGGCAGCTGCCGTGGCTTGCCTCCAAGAGGCATACGTCTCCGGTGCCCCAGTAAATTCTGGTAAACATTTAACGGCATCCAATGGCTCGTTGCATTGGATGTCGTTTCTGATTTTGACCGGCATGAATGCTTCGACCGGCGGTGGTGTAATGCTAGTGGCAGATATTCTGTTTGATATCGCTTGTATCTGAGCGTCTATAGAATTTCTCAATTCTGTATCCCTCAATTGTAATACTACACTTTGTGCCTCTAGGGCGCTCGCTATTGCGACCTGCACTACAGTCTTAAGCTGCTCTGGGTCTATTTCTCTTTTTTGCTCGTCAGCGATTTCTAGCGTGCCAACGGACTGTCTATCTGTTTCCCTATCTACAGTGGCGGAATCGTCTGACTCTGATCCCCGCGATTCTTTATCTCTGTAAATTTTAAGGGCGGAAGAAACACAGCAAATTGAAAAAATATTATCAACAGAAGTTGCTGACGAATGGAACATAACTTAATTCAACGTGCAGAGTAAAACTGCAATCTTTTACAATAAATTTTTTATTTTAATTCTTAAATTCTTTGGTTTGTACTCACGCAGATTTAAACTAGTGGGCCGGTGCTACAGTCGAGCATACTCGAAAGTCGGCACCCCGTACTTACTATGGAAAAAACTTATAATGAAAAAAAAACTAACTTTGGACAGGATATGTAGAACCAAGTTTTATGCAATCAGTTTGGTTAAGATATCTCATAAAACAAAAAAGTTTTCATACTAAGACTTAATTTTCACTCGATCGGTCCTATGACAGCTATATGTTATAGTAATCCGATTTGAACAAACTTTGGACAAGATATATAAAGCCAAGTTTTATGCATATTATAAAAGTTTGGTTACTATAACTCATAAAACAAAAAATTTATTTATACTAAGGCTTGATTTTCGCCCGATCGGTCCTATGACAGCTATATGATATAGTAGACCGATTTGAACCAACTTTGATAAGGATGTGTAAGACTAACTTGAATGCATATTCTATAAATTTGGTTACGATATCTCATAAAACTAAAAAGTTTTTCATACTAAGACTCGATTTTCGCCCGATCGGTCCTATGACAGCTATATGTTATAGTGGTCCGATTTGAACCAACTTTGGACAGAATATATAAATCTAAGTTTTATATATATTCTATACGTTTAGTTACGATATCTCATAAAACAAAATAGTTTTTCATACTTAGACTTGATTTTCGCCGGATCGGTCCTATGACAGCTATATGATATAGTGGACCGATTTGAACCAACTTTGGTAAGGATTAGACATCTGCATGAATGGCAGAGAATCGACGTTCGAATGGACAATGCGTAAATTGAGTTGAGTGAATTCGAATGCGACGCAAAATTTATTTGAGTGAGTGAGTACGCTAGCGTCGTACAATGTCTCATTCAACTCAAACGAAAAGCAATGAATTGAATGAGTGAGTACGCGTAAAAATTAGAGGCTTGGTTTTGAATATATTCGAATGCGAGACAGATTTTTCATTAAATCGTAGAAGACAAAGCGTACAGAATTATAGTATAATAATATGTACATATGTAAGCCTATATTTATATATGTATTAAATTTATGCCTATATTTATATATGTATTTAGTTTATATTCGAGTGCAAAAACATTATTTTGTTAAATGAATGAAATGAATACACACAATGTCTATGTCACAACTCGAATACATTCGAATGTCTTCGGCTTCATTCCGTTTTACGCAGTTATTTATTCTCGCTCATTTCGTTGAATACCGTTAGTTATGAGTCACAGTGTGGTGTGCCACTCATACACATTCAATTCATTGTGTGCTTCGTACTCAATCAGCTGAATTCATTCGAATTTTATTCAATTTTACGTATGCTTTGAGTGGACTCATGCAGACCTCTAGTAAGGATGTATAATACTAACTTTAATGAATATTATATAAGTTTGCTTTCTCTATCTTAAGAAACAAAAAAGTTTTTCATACTAAAACTTAATTTTCGACCGATTGTTCCTATGGGCGCTATATGATATAGTGGTCCAATTCAAAAAAGAAACAAACTTAACCTGCCTGCAATATAGAGGAATCTACACACCAAATTTGGTGTCAGTAGCTTTTAAAATGCTCTTATAACTTCGATATGAAATTTTTTTTTCCAATTTGTGGGCGATATAGGGGGCGTGGCCGAATTTTGAAACAAACTTGATCTGCCTGCAGTATAGGGGAACCTACATACCAAGTTTCGTGTCTCTAGCTTTTATAGTCTCTGAGATCTAGGTGTTCATACAGACAGACGGACAGACAGACAGACAGACAGACAGACGGACAGACGGACATTGCTATATCGACTCGGCTATTCATGCTGATCAAGAATATATATACTTTATGGGGTCTGGCCCGCCTCCTTCTGCCTGTTACGCACATATTCGGTAAAACAAACCCAATAGACCCCTGTACTTTTTTTAAGTACGGGGTCTAAAAATGTTTATAACTTATCTTCGCTGCCCAAACCTGCTTGCGCGCTAGGTGACAAATCGCTGCTCCATCGGCTTCGGTGTAATAAGAGAATTTATTATGACCACTATTGACGTAGGTCAGGCACACCTTGTTGTTTGCACTGGTGGGTTTTTGATTTTATTTATTTAACACTGCACAGCTTTGAGTTTGCACAGCACAATAAAATCGTTTGAACGTCGGGCGCCAATTAAGTATTAAATTATTATAAATTAATTCTTTAGTTAAAACTCCAGTAGAGGTTTTGGCTTAGTTTATCTTTATTTAATTTTAATTATTTCGTTAACAAGAAAGGCTTATTAAAATACTAGTCAATTCAGACTCGGTGAGTGATTTGAATTTCGCGGATAGAATAATGGGCAGATGTGCCTCATTCAAAAATCGATATAAAACTAATCTAAGGGATACAAATAGAAAAGACTTTAGCTATTGGATTCAACTCACAACGGCCGCTAAAATGCTTAGCTTGCGTCTCGTGCGCTGCCGTTGTGCAAGACATCCAGCCCAGAGATATGTCAGCTTCTGTGGCTGGTGTGATATCAAATTACATTTGCACTTGCATTGACTTTTGTAAACTTGTACTCAGTTATTTCTCGAGTCATGCCTTTCCAAAAATAATGTCTTTTGACCTTGGCCAAGGTTTTTGTGATGAATGTGTGATCTCCTTGTATAAGATTGTCATGGTATGTAGACAAAATAGCATCTTTTTCTTGTTCATTTTTTATTTGGGTCACCGGGTTAAGTAGCGCTACTCGTTATGTTTTTAATATTTTATTGCCCATTTTCTTGAAATTATCAATGGAAACTTGTCCAAAGATATTTTCACAAAGTGCCACTTTGAGTTGGCTGATTTTATTTATACCGGCTGGCATTTCAAGCCTTTGGAAAACTGACCTTAGTCAAGAGTTCCATTAGTGTATAAATCGCAAACATTATATCTTGCTGTAAATTTCCTACCATGTTTAAAGAAACATAGCATGTTTTTTGCATTCAAGGTCACTAATTTACGTACTTCGTCATTTTTGATGACTTCATATACGTTGGGCTTCGAAGCTTCTTCTGTAGATTGCCCAGCCAATTATACTTCACATTTCCTGCGCAGGATTTTTGTCTACTTTGGAGTCTTTCTTGACATTCCCTATTATGAACTACATTTGATGGTTATTCTCGATAACGCATCAGCTACATAATTATCTTTACCCTTTAGATACTCTACCGTAAAGGTATACTCCTCTAACTCAAATCTCATACGTGTTAATTTGGATTTTGGATTAACCATTGAAAATAAATATATAAGTGACCTTGTGAGGAACAACTATGTGTTCCCCACAACAGTTACACAATTTCAGCGACGCCTCTGGTATGCTCCTCTTGCCAACGGCGGCCAGAGTATAAAAGGGCGCGCAAGAGCGCATGCGACTCACTTTGAGTGGAGCAATCAACCTAGCAACACTGATCGGTCCTTGCAATAGCAGGACAACCCAGCAATCCTTGCTGTCACAGGATTCTCCGTAAACACAACTTTGCAGTAGCAGGTTATAATCCTCGTTGCCACAGGAAATATCGTAGATATCCTCGCTGTAGCAGGATATCGTCCTAGCTGTCGCAGGACACATTCTAGATAACTTTGCAGTGGCAGGTTATAATCCTCGTTGTCACCGGAGCCATCGTAGATATCCTGGCTGTAGCAGGATATCGTCCTAGCTGTCTCAGGGCGCATCATCAATAGCTTTGCAATAGCAGGCTTTAATCCTCGTTGTCACAGAAGCTATCGTAGATATCCTCGCTGTAGCAGGATATCGTCCTAGCTGTCGCAGGACGCCCCATCAATAGCTTTGCAATAGCAGGCTGTAATCCTCGTTGTCACAGGAGCCATCGTTGATATTTTCGCTGTCCTAGCTGTCGCAGGACGCATCATCAATAACCTTGCCTTACCAGGTTATAATCCGTGCTGTCGTCGGAAACATCGTAGATATCCTTGCTGTAGCAGGATATAGCAGGAGTAAATTTAGAGAGCCTTGCTGTTGCAGGAATACTTCAAGTCATCCTTGCTGTCGCAGGACCTAGGCTATCCGTCCTTGCTAAAGCAGGACATAGATTTAGTTGTCCCTTCAGGAGCGGGTCACGGGGGATTTATCCTCGCTGTCGCAGGATCGACGTTCGACAATCCTAGCTGTCGCAGGACCCGTTCCCGATACCCACGAGCCCATATCGCCGACCGAGTTAGCCCGGTGAAACCTTAAGGATCGTTACAACCTATGATCTGTTTTGACAGTGAAATGTCTACCATAAATGTATGGTCTGAAATGTGTTATTGCCCAATGAATTGCTGCGAGTTCCTGTTCCGTTGTACTCTTGTTACTTTCTTCCTTGGAGAATGATCTGGATGCGTATGCAACTGGAAGTACATTGTGGTTTTGAGTTAAAACCAATCCACACGCTTGCTTACTTGCATCAGTTATAATACAAAATTCCTTAGTGAAGTTTAATGAGTTGGGATTTTAAGTATAAAAATGCATTTTGGCAGTCATCTGTCCATTCAAATGGAACATTCTTTTTATTTTGTCCATAATAATTGCAAAATGCAACGAAATGTCTAGCGCTGTCCGCATCATGTGAGACTGGGTAATTTTAAATGACGTCGTATCTTTTGTCGTCTGGTGAGATTCCTTTGTCTGTGCACTTGTGTTCCAGAAATGTGACTTCATGCATAAAAAATGAACATTTTTAGAATCTAGCTATAAGTTGTATTTCCTGCATTTGTCAAAAACATCAGTTAGGTTTTTAACCATATGCTTTTCTGAAGAACCAATCACTATTAGGTCATCCATATAAAGGAATGCTTGCGAAGGTTCAAGTCCAGAGAATGCTATAGTCATCATTCTCTGAAATGAATTCGGCGCTATCTTTAGACGAAATGGTAATCGAGTGAAGCGATAGGAGCCATTGCTCGTTGAATAGACGTTAAATCTCTTGAATTATTGTCGAGCACAATTTGGTGAACACCTGACATTAAGTCAAGGTATGAAAAATATTTTACTCTACCTAGTTGACCCAAAATATCATCAATTCTAGGTAGTGGGAACTTATCGGCTACAGATTTTTATTGATTTGACGGTAGTCAATTACTAATCGCCATTTTTTCTTATTGGTGTCAGAATAAGATTTCTTTGGTACTAACCAAAGTGGGCTATTATGTTCTCATTCAGACGGTTCTACAATTTTGTCGTCAATTACTTTTTGTACTTGGGCTTGGATTTCTTCTTTCGGACTGTGAAGACTTCTATAATTTTTATTGTGGACTGGTTCATCGTCTTTCAATCTTAGCTTTTGTTTGTAAAAATTATTTGTTGTAATAGATTCGGATTTTAGTCCGAATATATCTGTAAATTTAGTGCATAATTCAGTTAATTTGGTTTTAAACTGTGGTGGAAAATTTTTGGATAATCGAGACATGACCTCTTCTTTTCTACTGCCATTGTTTGTTTGAACCACATCGTAGTTCGAAAGTGATTCATAGCTTAGATTGTTTATGTTAACTAGTTGGTCGGTACTGGTTGTGTTCAGTAGTCGGACAAATGCATTACCGGTAGTTGCAACCGTGTTTGCAACATAAATATCGTTTTGAACATCCTGGTTTCGACTTTTCGGACAACTTGAGATCGTGCTGGTACAAGAATCATATTATTACCTATATAGTTACATATGTAATGCACATAGCCACTTAATTATTCTCGCACATATTCCCCCTATCAAGTAATAAGATATCAATAAGAATAACAAACTGGTGAAAATAACAATTCAAGCGCTCCCACGATCGAAACAGTTAATATAAACATCCGCTAGAATTGCTATTCCCACCAAGGGTCAAATCTGCCGACGCGGCACAAATCCAGGCTGTTGCTTAGCACCCAAATATTCGTCTTCTCAATAAGAGCGATCTCTAAGATCTCTCTCTCTCTGTTTATATTAGAGCGCAAAGCTCATCTCCAAAAGCTCACAGCCGAGGTTTGTTAAGCGACGTCAAACTATTTTACAATTAGTCTTGAATTATTATCAAACTCCGATGTTCAACTCGCTTGCTTGTGCATAAATAAACGTTTTAAACTTTGTTAATTGTGCTTTGTGACCGCTAAAGGATAATCGTAATCCCAGGCCACAACAATAAAAAAAAACAAAAATACTAAAATAAAAATAAATAAAGACACCAATCAACCAACATCAATCATGGCAACTCCACCAAGCCCAAGCCCATCCCCATCAACTCCACCAATGATTTTGTCAGAGCTTCTCCTAAAGCAAGCTCTTGGACAAATAAAACAAGTGCCGATTTTTAATGGAGAAACCTAAGAACTCACGGCGCTCGTGAGAAGAGTGGACTACATAATGCAGCTGTACCCCACTCAAGATCTGAGACAACACAACGTTCTATTCGGAGCTATTGAGCTACAAACTTCTGGAGCAGCACAGCGGGTCGCACAGCTGTCAGGAGCCACAAACTGGACACTACTGATGAACGTGCTGATTGACGAGTTCAAAACACAGACACCCTTTGAGGAACTGCTTCGTCGATTATATAATACAAATTATAACGGAAATATCCGTAAGTTTTTAGAAGACCTTGAATTCAAATCTTTTGTAATTTCAAACAAATTAATGTTGGAAGGCATACACACAAATACACTTTTATACAATGAACAACACAATCAACGACGTTATAACAAGAAAGCTACCCGACCAAATTTTTATGACTCTGGTTTAGGTACGATATTACGACAATAACTAAATTAAAGCAAGTAGCTCAGAGAGAGGGACTATACGAAAACAACTTTTCTGACCGTTCAAAAACCAACACTTCAACTACGTCAAATAGTAATGATGCTCGCAGGAATAGAGGAAACTATCAAAATTCCTATCCTGTGGCAAGCCCACCAAACACAAATAATGCCAATCAAAACTTTCAAACCCCAAACCAAAGCAACCCACAGTTGCACAAAGAATTTCAACAAAATTTAAATCAGGTTAGATTTCAAAACCCAATGAACTACCAACAAAACAGGAATTCAGCCAACACTTCAAATCCGCCTGTCAAAAGACAACGCGAAAATTCTAGTGGTCAATCCAAAATGGATACTGCCGAAAATTTTCATCACGCAGCCTCGGACCAAGAACAAAACAAAACCCCTTTATTCGATTAATCATGAACAACATTCACCTCAAATGCGTAATCGACACAGGTTCCTCTATAAACCTAATGAAAAACAACTTTTTGAATTTTCCAATTAAAACTTGTCATTTCGAACTCCAAACGATAAAAGGAAATATTTGTTTAAGCCAATGTATTTCCTTAACCCCAAGTAAACTTTGTCCAAAACACCAAAGATTTTACATACACGAATTTTCAGAAAATTACGATGTATTGTTAGGCAGGGAATATTTCGAAGCTTGTGAAGCAAATATAAATTATAAAGAGGAAACTGTTATTTTAAGCGATTACCCATTTATCATGAGATACAAGCATGAAGATACCTTAAAGGACAAGACCGCTGTCAATCGTGTTGATCCACCTTATATGGAGGATTCCGAATTTGACTGCCTTGATCCGCCATTTACATCTGACCAATCGAAATGAGTTATTAGAAAGTAACCAGTTCAGATTAGAACACCTCAATGAGGAAGAAAAATCAAAATTAACCAAAATCCTTCATGAGTTTAGAGACATACAGTACAAAGAAAGTGAAAATTTGACTTTCACCAGTACTATTAAGCATGTCATTTAAACAAAACACGAAGATGCCATTTACAAGCGACCTTATAAGTATCCTTAAGGGGGTCTTCTCATTCAAAACCCGTTTTTTGGACCGTTTTTAAAAAAATTCTTATTTGAAAACGCAAAGAATAGTTGAAAACTTTTTTTTATTTATTTTATTAGAAAAGGTTCAAAGTAAATAAAAAAATTTTTTTGCCCCGATACGAGGGGTGTTCAAAAAGTAATGAGACTTCAAAGTTGGCGTTTGAAAAAAAAGGTCAAGATCATAATTTTGTGATTTTTTTTGACAAAATGGCGGCCATTCAAAAAAAAATTTCAATTTCGGGCTTTTTTTTGTAGTTTAGTGTAAAAAAAAAATAGTAAAAATTTTTTTAAAATTATAATCTTGCTTCACCCGAAAATGGTGACAATTCTGCGTCGATTCCACTTTGTTTTATGAAAATCGGTTCAGTTGAACTGGAGATATCATGGCCGCCAGTTCGAAAAACGTGGTTTCGAGATAAACGCGTTTAAAGTTTAAAGTTTGAAGAAAATAGCTCATTTTGACGAAGACCTTGCTTCACAAAAAAGGCTGTATCTTCTAAAGTATTTCGAATTTTAAAAAATCCTTTTAAGGGCATATTCACAACTACCCAAGCTATAAATAAATGCCAAAAAAAAAGTCGAAAAAAAAAGTTGCTCAATGAGAAGACCCCCTTAAGCTTATGACGAAGAGGTCGAAATCCAAATGAATAAAATGATAAAACAGGGAATCATAAGAAAATCGAATTCTCCTTATTGCTCACCAATTTGGATTGTACCAAAGAAAAGTGACGCATCAGGAAAACAAAAGTTTAGGATAGTAATTGACTATCGAAACCTTAATGAAATCACAGTTGACGATAAATACCCAATACCAGTCATGGATGATATATTAGACAAACTTGGAAAGTGTCAATATTTCACTACCATTGACCTGGCGAAAGGCTTTCATCAGATCCAAATGGATGCTGATTCAATCCCAAAGACTGCTTTTTCGACAAAAAATGGCCATTACGAGTACACTCGCATGCCATTTGGAATCAAAAACGCTCCTGCAACTTTTCAACGTTGCATCAACAACCTTTTAAAAGATTTAATCTATAAGGATTGTTTAGTCTACATGGATGACATAATAGTGTATTCCACTTCATTGGAAGAACACATATTATCATTGAAAAGAGTTTTTAATAAACTCAGGGAAGCCAATTTAAATTTGAAGTTGGACAAATGTAAATTTTTGAAAAAAGAAACTGAGTTCCTCGGTCACATTGTCACAACTGAGGGTATAAAACCAAACCCAATTAAAGTCACTGCAATTACAAATTTCCCAATACCCAGAACAACGAAAGAAATCAAGTCATTTCTAGGACTCTGTGGTTATTATAGGAAATTTATACCAAACTTTGCCAAATCGTAAAACCCATGACATTAAAACTTAAGAAAAATGCAACAATTGACATAAATAACAAAGAATATATCTCAGCATTTAAAAAATTAAAAATACTTATTACATCTGATCCAATACTAATTTATCCAAACTTTGAAAAACCTTTTTCGTTAACTACAGATGCAAGCAATATTGCTATACGTGCCGTGTTATCGCAAAACCATAAGCCAATATGCTATGCAAGTCGAACACTAAATGAACTCGAAATAAATTATTCCGCAATAGAAAAAGAACTTTGGTTAAACAATGTTAAAGAGCCAAACATGAAACTTCAAAGATGGAAGATCAAATTAAATGAATTTGACTATCACATAAAATATATCCCTGGCAAAGAAAATTATGTTGCCGATGCTTTGTCAAGAAATAAACTTGAAGAAAATTTATTAGGAGAATCTCCCAACAGTACAGCAGCAACTATAGCCAGTGCACAAGAAGATAATCAAAATTATATCTCGATTACAGAAAGACAAATCAACTATTACAATAGGCAGATCGAATTTATTAAACACAATACAAAAGAAGTAAACGTAATAAATTATTTTCATAAAACGAAAATTCAAATTATGTATAAAAAAATGACCAACACTAGAAGAATATTTATGTACAAAGAAAAGCGTAATCTATTTTCATTGTGAAACAGATTTCTTAACTTTTCAAACTGCTTTCTTAGAAATAATCAGTCCCAACAATTTAACCAAAGTAATGAGATCTACTAAAAAACTACAAGACATTCAAACATACGCAGAATTCAAAGACTTCGTTATAAAAACACATGAAGAATTATTACACCCAGGTATACAGAAACTAACGTCATTATTTAAAGAGAAATATTTTTACCCAGATTACCAAAACCTAATTCAAAATATTATTAATGAATGCCAAATCTGTAACATTGCGAAAACAGAACATAGAGACACAAAGTTAGCTTTCGAGCTAACGCCAGAAACTTTCAATCCCAGAGAAAAATACGATATAGATTTTTATATGGTAGATAATAAACAATTTCTTTCTTGCATATATATTTATTTAAAATTCGCGTCCCTTATCGAAGTAAACGGTAGAGATTGGTTAGAAGCTAAAAGAGCATTACTTAAAATTTTCAATGAAATGGGAAAACCAAAAGAAATTAAAGCAGATAAAGATTCAGCATTTATGTGCTCAGCACTACAAATATGGCTAAAAACTGAAGAAGTAGATATAAATATCACAACAAGTAAAAATGACATATCTGACGTAGAAAGATTTCATAAAACTATTAATGAAAAATTAAGAATAATAAACAGCGAATCAGATCCAGAAAATAAACTTACTAGATTCGAAATAATACTTTACACATATAATCACAAAACCACTCATAATACAACAGGTAGAACACCAGCAGACGTTTTTATATACGCGGGAACCCCAGGAACGCACAACTTAACAAAACAATTCAAATATATAAATTAAATGAAAAACGTTCAGATTTTCAAATTAACTAACTATAGAGAATCACCTTTGGTACGTTCAAAATCAACTAATCCATTCAAAAAGACGGTAAAGACAAGTAGACGAAAAACATTTCGAAGAGACTAACAGAGGGAGAAAAATAATACACTACAAATCTAAATTTAAAAAGAAAAAGAAAATTAACAAGAGCAAATATGATAATTCCAGATCATCGCCTAATGACAACCAAAATCAGGAAACTACAACATAAAATAATTCCTTTTATAATACAATTCTTACTAATGTATTTCATCCAACAAACCAATGGCCAAAGTTTAGAAGTAAACCCAATCCAATCGAAAAACGGTTACCTTATATTTAAAACAGGAACTATTAACTTACCAATAAATTATGAATACCACTATCTAGCTGTAAATCTTACAAAAATCGAAAATATATTCAAAAATTAATAAAACAAGCTAAAGAATTTGGAACATTATCCCAAATTCAATATTTAACAGAAAAATTGGAAAGAGAAATGAACGGCATAAGAATAGCAAAACGGAACAAAAGAGGCCTTATCAATTTTATGGGAACATTTTATAAATACCTATTTGGCACGTTAGATCAAGAAGATAAAGCAGAACTAGAATCCAAAATAAATAGCTTATCAGAAAATAGCGTTCAAGCAAGTGAACTAAACCAAATCATCGATGTAATAAATAGAGGAATAGAAGTTACAAATACTTTAACATATAATAACGAAGCAGACAACAAATTAGCAACAATTACATTTAATCTACAAGAATTTACAGAATATATCGAAGACATAGAGCTAGGAATGCAGTTAACAAGATTGGGTATATTTAACCCGCTGTTAAGCACAGCCATGTGCTTATTTTAATTTGCTGGTTGTTGTTCTGGACTACATTGTCTTGCGCTTGGAGGATAGAATTCCGGTCTGAGGCATCCGGTGACCCGGCGACCCATTTCCAAGCGGATCTCAACCAATCTATGGAACGTGGCTTCGTGTGCGGTAACGGTCATCTTTGTAATGCCATCCGTCGCTTTTTGCAGGAAATGGCATACCAGCGCACATTGGGCCCAATGGCCGTTTTTTTGGCATAAAGTCTAAAAATGATGTTAATGAGCTCAAACTTTGTATATATCACAAATACAAATAGCTTAGAACGTAGAAACAAAACTTGAAAATTTTGGCCACG
Source organism: Drosophila falleni (assembly GCA_035045575.1). Lineage (NCBI taxonomy): Eukaryota > Metazoa > Arthropoda > Insecta > Diptera > Drosophilidae > Drosophila > Drosophila falleni. Next base: position 1,216,912 of record JAWNOV010000056.1, on the reverse strand, counting down.
CTTACCCATACCGCCCATACAAGAACACATTGCGTATACGTATGGTAATAATAAAAATAGATAAATTTTAATTTCTCTTTATATGTAATGTAAGAAGTTAGTTAGATATCCCACAAAAAAAACCTCTAAACGAGGTAAAAGTCTAGTGACGAAAGCAATTTCCAGCCCCAAAATTTCTGATATCCAATTTTGTGACGAACAAAATTGAGTTTAATATAAAAATTTTAAATAAAAATATAAATTAATAAAAAAAAACAATTGGCCTTGTGCACTGTGCGCAAAAATGGTGAGCTTCTTTGTACATAAAAATTACTTTTTGCGCAGTGCCGAATGCCAATTGTTTTTTTTTATTAATTTATATTTTTATTTAAAATTTTTATATTAAACTCAATTTTGTTCGTCACAAAATTGGATATCAGAAATTTTGGGGCTGGAAATTGCTTTCGTCACTAGACTTTTACCTCGTTTAGAGGTTTTTTTTGTGGGATATCAGAAATTTTTGCAATTGCTTTTGCTTTTGACATTGTAAATTTATCATTGTTGAATATTTTTTCATATTTAAAAAAAAATTTTTTTTAATTATAAAGAAAAGTAGGGGGCTCCGCCCCCTGCTCGCATCGCTTAAGTTGCTACTCTACTGTCGGAAGCCCCGTACCTACTGTGAGAAAAAAAAGTTTCTCATACTAAGACTTAGACTTCGCCCGATCGGTCCTATGACAGTTATATGATATAGTGGTTCGATTAGAACCAACTTTCTTCAGGATCTATAAGTCTAACTTAAATGCATATTCTATTAGTTTTGTTACGATATCTCGTGAAAAAAAAGTTTTTTATGCTAAGACTTGATTTTCGCCCGATCGGTCCTATGACAGCTATATGATATAGTGGTCCGATTTGAACCAACTTTGGCCAGGATATATAAAACGAAGTTAAATGCATATTTTATCAGTTTGGTTGAGATATCTCATAAAACAAAAAAGTTTTTCGTACTAAGACTCCATTTTCCCCCGATCGGTCCTATGACAGCTATATGTTATAGTAGTCCGATTTGAACCAACTTTGCACAGAATATATAAAACCAAGTTAAATGCTTATTGTGTCAGTTTGTTTGAGATATCTCATACAACCAAAAAGTTTTTCGTACTAAAACCTGATTTTCGACCGATAGAAAAATGTATACATTCAGTTAACAAGCAATATCTTCCAAATCCCTTGGTCAAAGTTTATGTTTCATATACTAAAAAACGCAAAATTCTACGTACTACAACATACTAAAATTTAATAAAAATCGTTAGAGCCGTTTTGTCAGAAATCGCCAAAATGTAAGCTAAAAAACTTTATTTCACCTGTAAAATGTTACCTGAGTACTTTAGAAAAAAAGTTTAAAGGTACGCCTAAAAGCCCTCAAGCACACCTTTCCAATGATACCCAGAACATATCTATAGCTACTATGGTATGAAAACTGGTGAGGTTTCAAATTTAGCGGGATTTAGCGATTTCCCGCTAAACTAGCGGGAAATTGAAAAAGTCGTAAAACAAACATTTCTAGATTTTCAAAAATGAACAAATCCCCATCATAAAATCTACGCTTTTTTAGCGCTTTGATACAAACAGACAAACAGACAAACAGACAAACAAAGAAACTTTTTCACTTCATTTTTAGTATTCTACTAAAATTTTCAAATTTATTTATCTTTTGAACCAGTTATCGGATTTGGGTCATCAAGGTATCAAACGACGCGTATTTTTGATAAGAATTTTTTAAAAATAAAAAATTGTACGTAAAAGCCCCAACGGCTCCATAAGCTGCGATCATATAAATTTTTCCCCTCCCACTTACACCCTCGTATCTCATGACCCAGGTGAATAAGCAAAAGTTTTAGTATGCCATTTTGTAAGTTAAGACTAAACCTTTCGATCGGTATATAACTCGATCTGATCGGACAGTCGTAGCAAATTTTCCAACTTAGCTGTATATATTGTTAGTCGCCTTTCGCACCCTTCGTGCTGCTTTCGTCACTAACGCGAACTGCCGTCCGCAGTGATTAAATAAAAGCTAGTTTTCTTAACATTCAAAAAAATATAAAGATAAAATATTAAAAAAAACAACTTATAAAACTTCGGATTCTTCTAACTTAAGCTTATCTATAAGTTAAAAGTACCGCCAAGGCCGGATAAAGCCGGATAAAAGTTTATTACAAATGGTTAATACACATATTCAACTTTAATTTAACATACATTACATGTTGCGCAACCCTGCGCCAAATTAGTTATGGTCTACAAAAGACGAACCCTTTGGTTAAGTTATTTCAGTTATTGGACATACAAATAACACACATTTATAACATTAAAACAATTATTAATAAGAAAACAAGTTTGGTTTTGCTATTCTACATACCCTGGCCTTCAATTTCCATTTTAAATATTTACTTTGAGTCCAAGGGTTAAAAAGTAAGACGCACACAAAGTGAACAAAAATTTCCCGCCAATTTCATAAAAACAGACCGCTCTCTGAACAGCTGACTTTGAAGGTCGATAAAAATTTTAGGGCTTTAAAAATATCGATATTTTTTATCGATTCTTTATATATAGACTATATACTACAAATCTGTAACATTAGAAGTGATTTTCTTTTCAATTAATTTTTCGACTTTATGCCAAAAAAACGGCCATTGGGCCCAATGTGCAGCGCTCCGATTCTGCTATCGGTGATTAACGATGTTTCGCTAGTGGTTTGTCGATGATCTGTTGTAGCTGCTTTAAGTCGATGACATGCGCGAGCTTGAACACTCCGTTGACACGCCATACGACGCCTTGTTGGAGTGGGATGACTGGCGTATCGTACCTGAAGATGTGGAGGGCGGTTGCGACGTGCACGATCACCATTCTTGGGAAAAAGTTGTTACTTAGTGGTTGTAGTTTTATATGCATAGTATTTAAAGGTTTTTTTGTTTGTTTTTTTTTTTTCAATCTTAAAATTAATCCTTATTTCCTATTTTTTTATTTAGATTTTTTGTGTATTTTTTTTTCGTTTTTTTTTTTTGTGTAATTTTGTTTTGTTTTATTAAGTTTTAAGTGTTGTAACCATTGTGTTTTTTTGTTTTTATTTTTATAGAAAATGGGAGTTTAGTGAAACGTTTTCAAGGCTTTCTGATTTTTTTAACTTTTCAAATGGGATTTGTGGATAAGCTTTCCTGATTTGGTCTTAATTGTCACTCTACCATCCTCCTTAACTTCTTCTGTCTTGAAACGCTGTTTGTCTTTGCTTTTAATTTGTTTATTCGAGACATATGGTGCATTTACACTAGTTGATAACGAGTCAACGTTGATATCAACTTTATCAATCCTAGTGTGAACAGCTGTCAACTTGATCAACTGTTGCGTTGACAGTAGATTGACAATGCGAGAATCATCAATTGTTGCTCTGAGTGTAAACATAGTGTAAACACTTTGTGTCAACAGTTGAAGACACAATCGGCGCGTTGACAACACAAAATTAAGTTGAGCTCGTGTTCATTCTTTTGCTTTGTGTTGACAAACCTTATGTACAGATTGGAGGTAGCAGCACTTCGCTCGCCATCCGATTTATTTATTGTTGTCTGTTATTTCAAGTGTGCAGTCTATAAAAAACAATAACTAAGCTAAAATGTTATTAAAAAATAAATATTCATTTATTTATATACATATTTATCTAACGATACATACTTTAATATCGCTGTTGCCATTGTTCTGATTTTATCGTAAAGTAAACAAATTGCATATGAATTAGTTTTTAAATGCATATGCATAAGTACTTACCACTTTTTTACTTTTCTCAATTATTAAAACAACACAATATCGATTAAAATCAGTTTCGATACATTCACAAGTTCGACGTCAACGAAAAATGCTAAGCAACGTGAATGTCAACGAATGTGAATAAATTACTCTCAACTTCAATATCAACGCGTTGGCACCTTGGCGTTGCTCAACTCGAAAATAAGTTGGCAACCCGGTTTCTTTGTCAACTCTATCAACTAATGTAAACACAACAAATGCGTTGACGTTGGATATCAATTGTTGATATAGCTAGAATTGACGCTGCATCAACTAGTGTAAATGCACCAATAGACAGTTTCCCCCTGGCTATAATTGACGGGTTTCGCCCTATTCTTGTTAAACCTATCAGTGGACATTTTTTGCTTGTAATTAAGCAAGCCTCTTATGTCTTCTTGGGTTTGTTCATTGAAATTATTAAGTCCTTGATAGTTAATTCTGGAGGCCCTGTCGAAAAATATATCGCCTGGCCTATGATTCGTGACCGAATGGACAGAGTTGCTGTATCTGTCTACGGCTTAGAAAACCAGCTCCATTACATTAAGGTTCGGGTTGTCGTTTTTCAGACACAAAAAAATCTCGAGGAAAGTTGAGTGAAACCTTTCTATTTGACCGGTTACCTCACTTTTTTGGGATGGCGTGTAATATACAGCTATTCCCAAGGATTGCAAGTAACTCAGCACTGTTGGGCAAAGTTAGCCCCTTTCATTGTCTGATACCATTGTTTTTGACGCAGTAAAGTAATGGAGAACTTCGGTCAATTTCTCCCGCAAGCGTATTGATGAATCGATCGAAAAGCTTAGCGAATTTGGAAAATTTGTCTATACAACTCAAGAATTTATGATTTTCGATCGTAAAAAGGTCAATATGGAGAATCTCGCTCGGATATTTTGGGATTGGCGTTAATTGGAGTTCTGGCTTGTTCGGATATTTATCATATCATATCATATTTACATTTTTTGCAAACCTGACAAGAAGACACCTGTGATTTAATAAGGCTGGCCATCTTAGGGAAATAGAACCTCTCTTAAATTTGTAATTTCATTTCTTTGGGGTTTCTGTGAGCCCTTGAATGCTCTTCCCCTATTACTTTACAGATTTCTTCCTCATCATTCAAGTCTGTTGCTAGCCTCTGGGCTATGCGAATTTTATAACCCTGAAAAGATTTTAGGCAACAGGACTGTAAGAATAGTTAATAGGTTGCAGGTATTTTGATGCCGTTTATTACCAACGGCTTAAGATACTTTTTAAGGGAAGTTTCTAAAGCTCGCATAGAGTCGCTATTTATTGGAATCAGATGGCGCACATAGCCTGCATGTGGCGTTTCGGAGGAATACTCCAGTTTTTCGGGGTCGAAGATGAGCTGATTCATAAATACGTTTATTGGGACTTCGACGTGCGGAATTAAATCCGATGCGTCTTGAAGGGCGCTATTAACAGTAGCAACGGACTCCGTTGCTGAGACAGTAGCCGTATCGGAAACGAGATAGTTGACATTCGATACAATGCGGGAAAGGGCATCGGCAACTACTGTAAAGTGCCACTTGTTAGCAATCGACATGATATGTTTAGCTTTGAGCTTCTGCTCAGCTTTGATGCTTTATTTCGAATGATTCTTATATGTTAATGTTGGGTTTGGCTTACTCGAAAACATGCCATGCTTATATTTATGTACTTATATATATGTAAGTTAGTAGGCATATACATATGTATGCAGGAGGCGTGCATATGTTATGTATGCCTTGACCAATTGAGCTGCAAAGTGCAAGCTCAGCATTCTCAGGCGCTGCGATCGACTTGTATATAAGCGGTGGATCGTATTGCTTATGCTTATGGAATGTCTATGTTATTCTAAGCGGTCTTTTGTACATTTGTATATTTGTATATAAATTATGACAAAGTGTCACAATGTATTGAGGGATTGTTAAACCTCCCTTTTTAAAGAAATGACGTAATACATGTAGTCATTTAGTGTTAGTGTTATTTAATTTTTTTTTAAACGAAATTAATTTATCACTGCGGACGGCAGTTCGCGTTAGTGCCGAAAGCAGCACGAAGGGTGCGAAAGGCGACTAACAATATATACAGCTAAGTTGGAAAATTTGCTACGACTGTCCGATCAGATCGAGTTATGTACCGATCGAAAGGTTTAGTCCTAACTTACAAAACGGCATACTAAAACTTTTGCTAATTCACCTGGGTCATGAGATACGGGGGTGTAAGTGGGAGGGGAAAAATTTATATGATCGCAGCTTATCAAAAATACGCGTCGTTTGATACCTTGATGACCCAAATCCGATAACTGGTTCAAAAGATAAATAAATTTTGAAAATTTTAGTAGAATACTAAAAATGAAGTGAAAAGTTAGTTTCTTTGTTTGTCTGTTTGTCTGCTTGTATCAAAGCGATAAAAAAAAGCGTAGATGTTATGATGGGGATTTGTTCATTTTTGAAAATCTAGAAATGTTTGTTTTACGACTTTTTCAATTTCCCGCTAGTTTAGCGGGAAATCGCTAAATCCCGCTAAATTTGAAACCTCACCAGTTTCCATACCATAGAAGCTATAGATATGTTCTGGGTATCATTGGAAAGGTGTGCTTGAGGGCTTTTAGGCGTACCTTTAAACTTTTTTTCTAAAGTACTCAGGTAACATTTTACAGGTGAAATAAAGTTTTTTAGCTTACATTTTGGCGATTTCTGACAAAACGGCTCCAACGATTTTTATTAAATTTTAGTATGTTGTAGTACGTAGAATTTTGCGTTTTTTAATATATGAAACATAAACTTTGACCAAGGGGTTTGGAAGATATTGCTTGTTAACTGAATGTATACATTTTTGTATCGGTCGAAAATCAGGTTTTAGTACGAAAAACTTTTTGGTTGTATGAGATATCTCAAACAAACTGACACAATACGCATTTAACTTGGTTTTATATATTCTGTGCAAAGTTGGTTCAAATCGGACCACCATAACATATAGCTGTCATAGGACCGATCGGGGGAAAATGGAGTCTTACTACGAAAAACTTTTTAGTTTTATGAGATATCTTAACCAAACTAATAAAATATGCATTTAACTTCGTTTTACATATCCTGGCCAAAGTTGGTTCAAATCGGACCACTATATCATATAGCTGTCATAGGACCGATCGGGCGAAAATCAAGTCTTAGCATAAAAAACTTTTTTTTACAAGAGATATCTTAACAAAACTAATAGAATATGCATTTAAGTTAGACTTATAGATCCTGAAGAAAGTTGGTTCTAATCGAACCACTATATCATATAACTGTCATAGGACCGATCGGGCGAAGTCTAAGTCTTAGTATGAGAAACTTTTTTTTCTCACAGTAGGTACGGGGCTTCCGACAGTAGAGTAGCAACTTAAGCGATGCGAGCAGGGGGCGGAGCATCCTACTTTTCTTTATAATTAAAAAAAATTTTTTTTTAAATATGAAAAAATATTCAACAATGATAAATTTACAATGTCAAAAGCAAAAGCAATTGCAAAAATTCCTGATATCCCACAAAAAAAACCTCTAAACGAGGTAAAAGTCTAGTGACGAAAGCAATTTCCAGCCCCAAAATTTCTGATATCCAATTTTGTGACGAACAAAATTGAGTTTAATATAAAAATTTTAATTAAAAATATAAATTAATAAAAAAAAAACAATTGGCATTCGGCACTGCGCAAAAAGTAGTTTTTATGTACCCTTTTTGCGCACAGTGCACAAGGCCAATTTTTTGCCTTGTTCTTTTTTGGTTGATCAGACCCCTTTTTTTTCATGAAACGTTTATTGAATATATATTTTTAACCTATCCTTATGTACTGTTTGTTTCTTATTCTTGCTATCTCTAATTGTAATATTATCTTTATTATCTTTATCTATGACTTCGTTCTATTGTTCCTAAAGTTTGGTGATGATGTGCAGTAGACGTTATATTGTCTATCTTTAAATATTTGCACAAGTCATTTATTACTAAGTTCTTATATTCTGTTCCCATGTCTGTAATGAACGTCTTCATTGGACCGTACTTTAGAATAAAGTTTTCAAATAAAGCTTTGGCAACAGTAGTTGCACTTTTATTTAGAATTGAAATAGTTACTGAATACTTAGTTAAATCGCATATTAGCGTAACTGCATATTCATTGCCATTCTCTGAGCGTGGTAGTGGAGCTATAGTATCTACTATCACTCTATCAAAAGCTGTAATTGGGGTTTCAGTTAAAGTCATTGGAGTCTTTATATGAGTTGTTGTTTTTGATTTTTGGCATTTTTGACATTTACGTACGTACTCTTTGACCTGACGAGTCATGTTTTTCCAATAGTAATGTCGTTTTATTTTAGCTAGCGTTCTTGTAATGGCATTATGACGTCCTTGAATTGGATCGTCATGAAATTTAGACAGTATCGCTTCTTGATCTTTTTCATTTTGTTATTAGGGTCACCGGCTTGAGTGGCGCTACTCTTAATATATTCAACATTTTATTGCCCATATTTTTGAAAGATTCAATTGAAATTAATTCAAAGATCTTTTCGCTCGGTGTCAATTTGAGTTGGCTGATCTTAAGTATACCGGCTTGCATTTCAAGCCTTTGGAAGAACTGACCTAAGTCAAGATTTTCATTGGTGTACAGATCGCTAACATCAATTCTTGCTATAATTTTTCTTCCATGTTTCAAAAAACATATCTGATTTTTTATTAGCAAGGTCACTACTTTTCGTACTTCGTCATTACAAATGACTTCATATACGTTGAGCTTAGAAGCGTTGTCATGAGATTGCATCGGCAAATCTTCTTGATCTTTTCCTGCGCAGGATTTTTTCTGTCTATACTGTTGCCTAGTAGTGACTTTCAGGACTTTATGTTGCATATCTTTTAGTTCTTTTATATTAATACGCGAAAGTGCGTCTGCTACAAAATTATCTTTCCCCTTTAGGTATTCTACTGTGAAGTCGTATTCCTTAAGCTCTAGCCGCATGCGAGCTAATTTTGAACTGGGATTAGTCATAGAAAAAAGATATGTTAATGGTCTGTGATACGTTTTAATAGTAAAGTGTTTGCCATAAATATATGGTCTAAAATGGGTAATAGCCCAATGCATTGCCGCTAACTCTTGTTCTGTTGTGCTCTTATTGCTTTCACCTTTTGTAAATGAACGAGATGCATAAGCTATTGGGAGCTGAATTCCGTCACGGTTCTGAGTTAGAACCGCTCCGCAAGCTTGTTTACTAGCATCTGTTATCATGCAAAATTCTTTGCGAAAATCAGGATATTGTAATAATGTGGGGAGCATAAGCTTTTCTTTAAGGTATTGGAATGCGTGCTGGCGTTCACTTGACCATTCAAAAAGAACATTCTTTTTACATAATCTAGTTATGTGCCGTGAATAATCGGTGAAGTTTTTTATAAATCGACGATAATAATTGCAGAATGATACAAATCATGAGGGACAGGCTAATTTTTGATAACGTCAAATTTCATGTCATCTGGCAATGCTTTTTTGTCAGTGCATTTGTGACCCAGGAAAGTTACTTCATTCATGAAAAATTAACATTTTTCTGGATGCAACATCAGTTAAATTTTTAATCATGTGTTTTTCGGAACATCCTATCACCATTAAGTCATCCATATAAAGGAATGCCTGAGAGGGTTATAAACCCGAGAATGCTATAGTCATCATTCTCTAAAATGAATTTGGTGCTATTTTAAGACCAAATGGTAATCGCGTGAAGCGATATGAGCCATTGCTCGTTGAAAAAGTTGTTATATTTCTTGAACTTTCTTCAAGTTCAATTTGGTGGAAACCTGACATTAAGTCAAGGCATGAAAAGTATTAAGCTCTACCCAGTTGGTCTAGAATATCATCAATTCTGGGGAGCGGGAATTTATCAGAAAGTAGTTTTTTGTTTATTTGGCGATAGTCTATTACTAATCGCCATTTCTTCTCTTCCGAATTTGGCAATGATTTTTTCGGAACTAACAAAAGTGGGCTGTTATATTCGGATACAGACGGTTCTACGATTTTGTCATCTATTAATTTCCCTACTTGTTTTTGAATTTCTTCAACGTGGCTATGCGGGCTTCTGTAGTTTTTAATATAAATAGGTTCATCATCTTTAAGTCTTAATGTTTGTTTATAAAAATTATTTGATGATATTGGTTCGGTTTCTAGTCCAAACACATCACTGTACCTGGTGCATAATTCTGTTAGTTGACTTTTGAATTGTTCTGCAAAACTTTTCCTTAATTTTGAAATCCCACAAAAAAAACCTCTACACGAGGTAAAAGTCTAGTGACGAAAGCAATTTCCAGCCCCAAAATTTCTGATATCCAATTTTGTGACGAACAAAATTAAGTTTAATATAAAAAATTTAAATAAAAATAGTAATTAATAGAAAAAAAAAAATGACATTGCGCACTGTGCGCAAAAAGGGTGAACTTCTTTGTACATAAAAATTACTTTTTGCGCAGTGCCGAATGCCAATTTTTTTTGTTTTTTTTTATTTCTATTAATATTTAAATTTTTTATATTAAACTCAATTTTGTTCGTCACAAAATTGGATATCAGAAATTTTGGGGCTAGAGATTGCTTTCGTCACTAGACTTTTACCTCGTGTAGAGGTTTTTTTTGTGGGATATCAGAAGTTTTGGCAATTGCTTTTGCTTTTGACATTGTAAATTTATCATTGTTGAATTTTTTTTCATACTTAAAAAAAAATAATTTTTTTAATTATAAAGAAAAGTAGGGGGCTCCGCCCCCTGCTCGCTTCGCTTGAGTTGCTACTTTACTATCGGATGCCCCGTACTTACTATGAAAAAAAAAGTTTCTCATACTAAGACTTGGATTTGGCCCGATCGGTCCTATGACAGTTATATGATATAGTGGTTCGATTAGAATCAACTTTGTTCAGGATCTATAAGTCTAACTTAAATGCATATTCTATTAGTTTTGTTACGATATCTTGTGAAAAAAAAGTTTTTTATACTAAGACTTGATTTTCAACCGATCGGTTTTACGACAGCTATATGATATAGTGGTCCGGTTTGTACCAACTTTAGCCAGGATATATAAAACCAAGTTAAATGCATATTGTGTTAGTTTGGTTGAGATATCTTATAAAACCAAAAAGTTTTTCGGACTAAAACCTGATTTTCGACCGATAGAAAAATGTATACATTCAGTTAACAGGCAATATCTTCCAAGCCCCTCAGTCAAAGTTTATGTTTTATGTACCAAAAAACGCAAAATTTTACGTACTACAACATACTAATAGTATTTAATAAAAATCGTTAAAACCGTTTTGTCAGAAATCGCCAAAATGTAAGCTAAAAAACTTTATTTCACTTGTAAACTAAACTAGCGGAATATTGAAAAAGTCGTAAAACAAACATTTCTAGATTTTCAAAAATGAACAAATTCCCATCATAACATTTTAGCTTCTTTAGCGCTTTGATGCAAACAAACAGACAAACAAACTGACTTTTCACTTCATTTTTAGGAGTCTACTAAAACTTTCAAATTTATTTATCTTTTGAACCAGTTATCAGATTTGGGTGATTGAGGTATCAATCGACGCGTATTTTAAGTAAAAAAAATAAAAAATTTTACCAAAAGGCCCCAACAGCCCCAGTAGCTGCAATCATTTAAATTTTTCCCCTCCCACTTACACCCATATCTCATGACCCAGGTTGGTTAGAAAAAGTTTTATTATGCCATTTTGTAAGTTAGGACTAAACCTTTCGATCAGTATATAACTCGATCTGATCGGACAGTCGTAGCAAATTTTCCAACTTTGCTGTATATATACATAGTTGGTCGCCTTTCGCACCCTTTGTGCTGCTTTCGTCACTAACGCGAACTGCCGTCCGCAGTGATTACTTGTTCGCTTCTATTTTGTGGATTAGTGTTATGAATGTCGTAATCTGTTAAATTTTCAAATTGGGATTTGTTTACTTTGACCAATTGGTTTGAATTAGTTGTGTTTAGAAGGCGAATGTTTACATGTTTGGATGCTGCTATTGTAATTGCAACATAAATTCCGTAATGTATGTCTTGATTAGAAACAAATATATAATCATTTACTGTATTAATGTTTTTCTTCGTATAACTTGGGATCTGGCTGGCAGAAGAACTGTATTGTTGCCAGCACTATATGTTATCGGAACATAAATAATTTAAATTTTGAGGTCTAATTATAAACCAGTCTTCACCTGGTTTGAAATCTATTCGACAATTGAATTTTTTAATAAAATCAATGCCGATTATTCCATCGCATGGTATTGAAAAGTCTGAATCAATGAAATGAAATTCATGTGGAATAATATATTTTGTTGATTGAAGATCTATTGAAGTTGTTCCTTGAAATTTTATTACACCTTGGCCTATGCCTTGGATGTTTATAATATTTTTTTCTTTAATTTTGAAATTATCTGAATTTATTTTTGAGAGTGAGATATCTGCACCAGTATCTATTAGGAATGTCAGTTTACTTTCAGTTGAATGATTATAAAAAGTGACAAATATATTAAGACTGTAATTGATGGAATGAACCTTTGCATTTACGGGTTGTTTCCTAAAGGGTTCTGCGAGTTGTCCGACGCGTTTTGCGCCACTCTCACATTGTTATTATTATTGCTTTGATTGGAGTTACCTCGGCCTCTACCTTGATATTGGCCTCGTCTTCCTCCACGGTTATTGTAACTATTGTTGTTAATGGCCTCGGTTGTAATTGATGTGGTTGAAATTTCTGCCACGATTATAACCTCGGCCTCCTCTATTATTATTGTTTGCACCTCGTCGATACTACAGGACAGTGTGATTTGACCTGTTATCTCCGTGTAACTATTGACAAATTTGGAAACGGCATCATTCATATTTGTGAATGTGCCTGCTTGCGTGATAAGTCTTACCTTATCAATTGAACAATTTTGTGTTATTGCTTTTACAGCCGTTGTAGAGCTGTATTTGTTTGCAAGTAATTGGCTTAGACCTTCACTGACATAGGCGCCTTCAAGGGCCTTTGCTAGCTTTTCAACCTCTTGGGTGTATTGATTAGCCATTTTATTTTTCTGTTGCAGATTAAGAAGCTTGGCAGATACAACTTCTACCGATTCTCCTTTTACTGCATTTGAAATTTGTGTAATGATTGCAGCAATTGTCTGCTCATAACTTATTAGGTTTCTCGCATGGCCTTTTAGTTTTGTTTTAATAAGGCTTAAGGCTGTTAGCTCATGTGTGCCTTTTAAAGTATCTAATAGATTCAAAGAATCTGGAAAACTTTGTAGATTTTCCGGCTTACCGTCAAACTCTGGTATCAGAGATGTGGCTAGCTTGATAAATTCTACAACTGTTTGTGCCATTTCAGAGATTGTTATTTGCGGTTTTATTTCAATTGGATTGCTTTCTTCTAGTGTTTCAATGTCACTATCAGATTCAGCGTCGCTTGTTTTAATTGCTTCGTCTAATTTTTTTAATTGGTTGGGGTCGAACTCCGCCAATTGATTTAGACCTTCTGGCACTTTTATCTGAATATGTCGCCCATTGATGACATTAATCAGTCTTGTGTTTAGGGATTTAATTACCCTTAAACATTTGTTATTGTGCTCAGATGTGAATTTATTTTCATACCTATTTACTAAGGTTACTATATTATTGTATTCCATTACTAATATTTCAATATGATTTTTCAGAGTTTATTGATGCATTTGTAGGATTTATCAAATTTGGAACGAAATGCGTTTATATGTTTTGCGATTTCGTTCCATTCCATTCCTTTAATACATTAATATCTCGATACCTTAAATTTTGTAATTGTACACTAGGTTGGGTGATTTATCGTCGACTGAAATATATAAATGTTTGGTAACGTCATTAATACAAAACCCTAGGTTGTACCTAGCCATATATCTTGTCTCGAAGTGTGTTATGTCTATTGGGGTCGTGAAAATCAATTGTAAGGCCCTTGCTGCGAAATTTGGCTCTAACTGATATACTTGGAGGATTGTATCCAAAATATCCATTTTTGGTTTTTTTTTTAGTACTTTATTATATTCTAGTTAGATTCTGTCTAGGTTAAAAAAAAATGAGATTTTGTATTAAGAATCTTTGTTTTTCATAAAAAATTTTTTTTTGTATGTGTGATTGTGTAAAGAAAGAAAAATCCCACAAAAAAAACCTCTACACGAGGTAAAAGTCTAGTGACGAAAGCAATTTCCAGCCCCAAAAATTTCTGATATCCAATTTTGTGACGAACAAAATTAAGTTTAATATAAATAAAAAATGTAAAAAAATTGTTTCGACTTTTTCTCAAATTTTTAAGTGAAAAACTCTTAAAAAAAAGCTAAGAAAAAATCATCATTTTCTTAATTCAAAAATTGATATCTCTTAAACTACTGGTTTAAATCTAAGACTGTGTAAAAATGAAATATATATATATATATTCATTAGCTTTTAGGTAAAGTAAAGCGTTGATAAATCGATTTTGGCATTCTCGAGTAATGATGACAAATGTGGGCGCACCTCTGAAGAAATTATTACAAAAATGGCCAAATTTTGAAAAATTCTAAGAAAAAAAATCTCACCATAAAAAAAAAAAATGTTTTTCGTCGGTTTTGGCCCCAAATCTATCCAAAAAAGTGGGTTTGGTTCTTGTAACTCGCAAAAGGTTAGATTTTGTTGCCTAGTGTAATGGTCTGCAATTTATTTATAATAGCAGCTATACTTATTTAAGTTTCTTCTTCAACTTTGTGTAGTGTTGTACCTACCATTTTTGATTTCATCACTTTAATGGCGATTTCTTCATATGGTCCTTTTGCCAAGTCGACCAAATTTATTGCTGTGATAAATCTCTGAAGATGGACTTTCTTTCCATCAAATTAAGGCACTTCCTTTATATACGGCCTTTGGGGGACTGAAGTATCCGTCATAGTGACGAGCTTTTGTTCAATGACGCTAGAATTTGAATCTGATTCTGAAAACTCTTCTTGTATTAGATCGTGTAGAGTTAGTACTGCGGGAATTGTGGGATAAATCTTTTTCTTTTACTTCGTTATCAGAGTCACTGTTTGATTCTAATTCTTCTTATAGATCTATTTCTTTAAGTGTTGATTCTGGTTCATCACCGGTTTCAACTGTCGAAGGGGTATATAGGATCGATGGATTGTTATATCCAAATTATTTATTTATTTATGCGTGACTAAAAGCAGTCGGTAAAAAGCAAAAAAGTCTATGTATAAAAATTAAATTAAAGATTAAAATTAGAGATAAAATTAAATATAAATTTTAACTGTAAAGAAAAGATTTAAATCAGAATTAGAACTGGGGTATGCAAAAATTATAAATGATTCAACATTTGTTGCAAGGATTGGAGAAAACCCAGAAAAACCCCATCAGATCAATAAGGATTAGTGTTGCTATTAGTAATTTTTGGAATGTTAAACTAGTATAATGTAATAAAACAAGTTATTAGTATTAATAAGGTGAGGATTTTAACGTAATGTTATGGAAAAGTGCAGATTTTGGGGAAGGAAAAGAGAGTTCTGAGGAGAATACTTGAAAAAGGCTATTATAGGTAGTGCATAAAACACGAAACGAATCGTGTGACGCGTAAATAGTTGTGCATCTAGATGAAAAATGGCTTGTAATTCCTAGTAGACCTGCGGGGGACTGAAAAGGTGAGGCGGGCTAGAAGGGAACTAGAATCGATCTCGCCACTAATCAATTTGTGAAAAAAAACACAGCAAGAGTTTTCCTACGATTAATTAAAGACGGAAGATTGAGAAGACGAAGCCAATGGGAGTACGGTGGTCAACGAAGGTTGGGATCCCAGTTAGGCGTAAGGCGTAAGGCGAAAAGCAAGAATTGCTTTTGAACTGATTCAATTCGATTCTGGTTTATTTGATACTGCGGGCTCCAAATGCATGAACAGTATTCCATGATGGGAGGAACTGAAGAGACGTAAAGGAGTTTAGTAGTGAAAGGATCATTAAATTCTTTCGACCAACGTTTAATGAAACCAAGTACTCCTTTGGCGTCATTAACTATAGTGGAGATATGTAAATTGAAGCATAATTTGCAATCAAATAAAACTCCAAGATCCTTTACAGATTTTATACGTTTCAAAGGGGTATTGTCAATCGTATAAGAAGCTAAATAGGGCCTAGAACGACTAAATGTCATGAACATACACTTTGCAACCATAGTTGCATAGCGTTCAAATCGTCTTGCAGACGATTATGAAGAAGGGGATCAGTGTATGAAAAGATAAGCTTTACATCATCCGCATACATTAAAATATATGAATGGGCCAGAATAGTGGGTAGATCGTTAATGAACAGAGTAAAAAATAAAGGCCCCAAGTGACTACGTTGAGGTACACCAGAAGTAACGTAAACCGAACTCGAAATAGTTGACCTAAGGAGCACTTTTTGGGTCCTACCTTTTAAGTAGGTAGAAACCCAACGTAAAAAGGCGGGAGGGAAACCTATGCAACTAAGTTTGTGAATTAAGAGGTCATGGTTCACAGAGTCAAAGGCTTTACTGAAGTCAGTGAATATGACATCCGTTTGCTTTTCTCTGAAAATGCATTTTTTACCAGGGAGGTAAATTCAAGCAAGTTGGTCGTAATGGACCGGTCTTTAATAAAACCGTGCTAAGTAGGGAAAATGATCGATTTACAGAGATGCTGCAAAGACGAAACAAGGATTTTTTCAAATAATTAAGAAATGGCTGATAGCTTTGCAATGCCACCAATGGAGTCGGATATGTCACTACAGGGTGCCGTGGGAGGCACAAGTCAGCGCAATGGAACAGTACCAAAACAACGCTATTCCGAATTGCCGAATCAGGCGAATGCTGGTGTCCAGTGGGTCAATCCCGAAGGGAATGCAGCGCCCTGCAAACTCCCGAGTGAGATTCGGTCGGCAATAAACGTCGCCATGTTCCAGGCTTTGGAGACTGACCGAGCTGCGAGCTCGACACAATTTTCAGCAGAATTTGCAGGTCTCACGGCCCACTTCCGCAAAGAGATGCTAGGGTTTATGATGATATCCAGGATACAATTAGGAACACGAAGCAAGCGGATCCCCCTTAAGGAAAGCCACTTCAAGAACCAGCAGGATCACTCGTGGCTCCCGCAAAGTCGACGGCCAAGCCACGAGCAAAGGCGACACCGGGCCGGTTCTCCAGGGTCAAACACGACCGAACGCGCGGAATCTAGATCACATTCCGTGCAGGTTCGTCGCTGGGGGCTGACGATTGATGAAAGCTCTAAAAGTATGCCGGTAAAGGAGTTTATCTTTCGCGTGGAGCACATGCAGAAAGCTTACCAGTTGCCCTGGTCGGAGGTGAACTGAGATTTCCACCTTCTAGTGAATGGTCGAGCGAAGAATTGGTTTTGGATGCATGCGAGGACCGGGCAGATGATGGATTGGCCCAATTTGCCATATGCGTTGCAAATCCAGTTCCAGACCCGGAAACCCAGCTTCGAGCAAGATCAGGAGCTCAGGGAACGTCGTCAACGACCGGGCGAAAGCGTCGACGAATACTTGCAGGAGATGTTGGCTTTTAGATCCAGGTTGGACACCCCCTTCTCGGACCGTGACCTAAACAAGGTGATCAAAGTCAACATTAAGGACAGCATCTCACGAGTGATCTATCCGATGTACATAACGAACTGGGAGATGCTACGTGACGAGTGTCATGACGCTGAGAAGTGGGTGGCCAATAGATGGAGTCGTCCGCAGACCGTTCCACCGCCCCAGAGACCATTCAAGGAGCGACATCAGGTCCTGGAGGCGTTTGTTCCAGAACCCGAGAGAACGCCAAATGATGAGCCGACAAAAACTGCCGAAGCGCTGTATTGGCCGCGTACAAGCGGTGGCGAGAAGGCTCCATCATTTGCGAGCTGGAACTGCGCGCAAGGCGCGCACTCATTTTGGGAATGCGAGTTCCCAGTGCGTAACATATTTTGTTATAGATGTGGTCAGTCGGATGTGGTGTTGGCAAAATGCCCTAGATGTCAGTCGGAAAACAAGGTGGGCAAGGTAGACGCGATGGTCCAGTACGCGAAGATGGAAAGATCGCTTACGCTGTATGTGTTTCCTTCCCTCCAGCAGCCCATTTACTTAGGTATCGATTTCTGCCGAAATATCAGACTTGCACCTAACATCGTAGGAGTCGAGGCATTGGCCTTGGTGGAGTCAGAGTGTCTGACGAAGAACGAACCCGTCGAGCCACACATTTTAGATGCATCACAACAGCAGAGACTGGAAACAGTAAAGGTCAAGCTTGGATCGTACGAGCGTGAAGGATTAGGGGAGACTCACCTGGAGCAGCACTCTATACAGCTGGTAGACGGAGCAGCGGTTATATCCTGTGTCTCCAGCAGTTCAGCGATTGCTGTATGCAGAGGTGGATGAGATGCTGCGACTCGGAGTGATAGAGCCGCACGAGAGTCCGCGGAGCAACCGGATGACATTGGTGAGAAAATCCAGGAAGATTTTTGGATGCCAGGAAGTTAAATGCCGTCGCCAGGAAGGATGCCTATCCGCTCCAAACCATCGAAACGATATTGAGCCGAGTGGATTTAAAGCACGCGTTCTGGCAAATAAAGCTCGATCCGAAGAGTCGGGAGTATACGGTTTTCACAATTCCGGGTTGGCCTCTCTATCAGTTCCGGATGACGCCGTTTGGATTTTGCAACGCTGCACAAAGGTTGTGTCGACTGATGGACCGCGTCATACCCCAGGCACTCCGAAGTAAGGTGTTTGTTTATTTGGATGATCTGCTTGTAATCTCCAAAACGTTCGAGGAACACATGGATCTAGTATCCAAGGTGGCGAAGTGTCTGAGCGATGCGAACTTGACGATCGGGCTGCAGAAATCCAATTTCTTTTTCAAGTACATTCGGTACCTGGGATATGTCATCGGCGGGGGGATGTTGCGAACGGATCCAGAAATGGTGAAAGCGATTCTCCAAATTCCAGTACCAAAGAGCATACGGCAGCTGAGGAGCTTCTTGAGAACTGCCGACTGGTCCCGCAGATTCATCTGGGACTTTTCAGGTCTATTTGCAGCACTGACGGATTGCTTTAAGGAGAAGACGAAGTTCAAAAAGACAGATGAGGCGCTCACGGCATTCCATGCCCTCAAGAAGACACTTACCTGCGCTCCAGTCCTGGTTCACCCGGATTAAAAGCGTCTACATTTTATTCAGTGCGACGCAAGCCATGTAGGTATCGGTGCGGTGTTGTTCCAGAGGGATGACGAAGATTCCGACAATAGCATTCTTCTCAGCAAAGCTCCGTGGAGCGACGCTCAACTACAGCGTCACGGAGAAGGAATGTTTGGCAGTGTTTAAGGCCGTCGAGAGATTCAGACCCTACGTGGAGTTAATGCCCTTCCCCATCATCACGGATCACGCCAGTCTGCAATGGTTGATGACACTGAAGGATTTGGGCGGACGGCTGGTGAGGTGGTCCATGGCTCTGCTGACGAATTCAAGATCGAGCACCGGAAAGGAAAGGACAACGTGGTGGCCGATATGCTGTCCCGCCCGTTTGAGCTGGGCGAGCTGAATATCGTCGATTTCGAAACCACGGCGTATGAGTGCGAGGAATATTTGGAACGGCTTCAGTTCGTGAAGGAGAACCAAGCACAATTCACAGACCTTCGAGTCGAGAAAGAACTCCTGTTGAAACGCACTCAGTTTGCTCGTGAGGACACGGAGGAGTTCCAGTGGAAGTTGTGGATTCCGAAAGCCATCACTAGCAATCTTGTTCAGCAAGCACACGAGGGAGTGACCAGGATGCACGGAGGTGTGGCCAAGACGCTGGGAGACTCCGGCAGTTTTATTACTGGCCGAGGATGACCGTACAGGTGCGGGAGTATGTGCTAGGGTGTGACACGTGCAAGGAGACGAAGCACACCGCTTAAATAACCAGACCTCCAATGGGAAAGAAGGTGATCACGGACCGTCTTATGCAGAAGATCTACTTGAATTTCCTGGGAAAGTATCCGAGGTCAAGGAAAGGAAACGCGTATATCCTCATCGCACTTGACCATCTCACAAAGTTTGTCTGGCTCAGAGCAATCTCAAAAGCGACAGTGGTAGCGACTGTAAAGGTTTTAAAGGACGATATATTTCCGCAGTTTGGAGTACCGGAGGTGATACATACCAATAAAGGGAAAACGTTCACGTCGCAGGAGTTCGGAGCGTTCATAAATCACCATGGAATCACCTACATTAAGACCGCGAATTACTCGAAACGCGTAAGTCAGTCTGTTCTGGCAGCAATTAGGATTCACGTGAGCGAGAACCAGACGACGTATTTTGCCATGTTTGTACCCACTACGCGCTGGCGAGAAAACTAGGTGCTTTGGAGGATGCGGCGATAGCACCGTTGGCCCGCTCGGAGAAGCAGCAGACTTACAGAGCCAGGATCTGGGAGACTTTAAATCAGGCCTACGAGAGAGAAGAGATGAGGTACAGCCTAAAGCCGCGGAGGATACAGTTCTTATCTGGCTTGGAAGTGTACAAGCGGAATTTCCTTTGGAGCATTAACTCCAAAAAGTGCCGGATCGTGAGGCAGTTGGGAACAGCCTGTATGAGTTGGAGACACTGCAAGGCACTCCGCTCGGGATCTTCTACGCCAAGGACCTGAAGCAGTGAGCGTATGCCCGTCTAGATCAGTCAGTAAAGCACGAGTCTCTCTATCTCAGGGTGTGGGAGGTGGGCTACGTTGGCGCCTGACCTCAGGGCTTAATCCTCCTCTATTTCCAGTATTAAAAAAGCTTTGGATTTTTGGTAGGCCTTGGAAAGAAAGAAGAGATTAATAGAAAATAAAATTTTGGAAATGCAAAAAAAATAAGAAGGGGTATGAGGTTAGGGTTAGTCTAGATCGCGTGGTGGTTGCCGCAAGGCAAAGTTTCTTTTTGAGTGCGGAACTTTGAACAGATAGAAAAATACAAATAAACAAACAAATGGTGACAAACATCGACACATAATACACATCAGCCGCAGCAGCCACAGCCGTAATTCGTACGCACAACAAGCTACAAACACAACAAACAAGCTACGCACAACACGCAAGCGCAACCACTTCCAGCGCTGCAAAACACACATTGCATCGATACAGGCAGGCACACACAAACAGAGACACAAAGTGTAAACACCAAACATCGGGAACGCGGTGAGTCCCTGAGGGCATCTTGACGCATATGCTCTTATGAGCGTCAAGTGCCCAAAATTCGATTGCCACGTCCCATTGTCCGAAGCCTTGATTCCAGAAATCCTCCTCGTTGCATCCAGACAGTCCAGCAGCTGTTCATCTGTTACATGTTTGCTGCTGCTTACGCCAGACACCCACAGAAGTCCAGGAGTCTCCGTCTGCAAATACTTATATCATTGGTTTAATTAGATCACACTGTTAACTTATACTGTCACAAATACTTTCATTTAAATTGTTGTCGATGTATTGAATATCGAATGTAAACACAAACACGAAATATCAAATATAATTTATAATTAAAATAATAGTGTTGAAATGTTAGGTTTAATTAGAATTATTACATATAACTAAACACTTTAACGTTTGAAGAAATGATTGTTTAATTTAATTATTCGGGTGAGATGGATATGTGGTGAGGCTGGGTAAAGTTTATAGTAGGGAGTCGGCACGAACTATTAAAAGCCGACTATAGGTTGGGAGGACGATCGTTGAGGTGGATAACGTCATCTGTCCACCCAATCCTTGCAAGCAGTTGTTCGGGAAGGTGTTATGAGACCAAAGTATGAGTATTATTCCGATTAGTAAAAATATAAATTATTGTTACCCGACTCGCTAAGTATCGATGGTCGCACTCATCACTGTGTATACCGATAGTTAGCCGGCAAATCGATATTTGGCTGCGATTGATAATTCGGTAAATAACATTTCTTTACTTCTTATGGATCAGTTATCAGTACCTGCTAAATGACATAACACCTTCTTCTACAAATCAGACTTTCACCGTTCGTACGAAGCAATTATTATCAGTTATTTGAAAAGAATTTAAAATTTTTAGTTGTTGAAAATTTCCTTCTGTAGCAACAAATATATGTAATTATCGTTTTTATACCCTGAGCCCATTGAAAATGGACAAAAAATGGTATAATGTGTTTGGGCGAATGTATGTAACAGACAGAAGGGGGCGTGGCAGAACCCCAAAAGTATATATATTCTCGATCAGGATCAACAGCCGAGTCGATTGAGCCATGTCCGTCTGTCTGTCCGTCCGTCCGTCCGTCCGTCCGTCCGTCTGTTTGAACGTGTCGATCTCAGAAACTAAAGGGTTTTTCAATTGGCGCGGGTCGATTTTGGCGCCCCGTGGCAGCCATTTTGTTTTGGAGACATCTTTGAAATCTTTTGTTTATTATTCAGTTGTTTAAGCCAAATCATCATGGCAAGTTACACGATTGAACAGCACGTTCAAATAATAAAACTTTATTATCAAAATGAGTGTTCATTAACGCAAACGTTGCGCGCATTGCGCCTATTATACGGTAGACGTGACGAGGCGCATTTTTGGATGAATGGCTGTGTAAACATAGAAATTGCCGGATATTGGACGACACCAATCTACACGAGGTTCACCAGGTGATAATGCATCCTCAAAAAGTTACTTTGTGGTGTGGATTTTGGGCCAGCGGCGTCATTGTTCCGTACTTTTTTAAAAACGACGTTGGTGAGGCGGTCACCGTAATCAGCGAGTGCTACACAACGATGATAACCAATTTCTTATGGCCCATATTGAACCATATGGACCTAGACGTTACGTGGCACACAGCAAATGCCACGATTGACATTCTGCCTGAACGATTTGAGGGTACGGTTATCTCTCGCAGGGGTGATGTGAATTGGCCACCAAGGTCATGCAATTTGACCCCGCTAGACTTTTTCCTGTGTTTCTTGGAGTCGCAGGTCTATGCAAATAAACCACAACCGACCGATGCTCTAAAGGTGAACACAACACAGGACCACTCGGATACGTTCCACCGTAAGAAGCCGAGGAGGGCATTTGAATGATGTCATATTCCACACTAAAAAGCATATAAGCGCCTTTCAAATAAAAAAATTATTTTGTCAATATCTAACACATAGCTTGTTTTATTCCATTTCAACATCTACCCGCCCTTATTGAAAAACCCTTTATAACATTTTTTGAAAGAGAAAAGAATAATTATTAATAATAATAATTATTATTAATTATTAATTATTATTTATATATTCAGCTGCCCGTGCAATTGAAATTTGGGAAAATCGCCAGATCTGGCGGGAAAAAGCCGAGTTTGGCGGAAAAATTTCAGAATTTGAATACCGCGCTCGACCAGACTCTTCTACATGTAAACTGAAAATACATGTGAACTTTGATCTTGATCACTGCGGACGGCAGTTCGCGTTAGTGACGAAAGCAGCACGAAGGGTGCGAAAGGCGACTAACAATATATACAGCTAAGTTGGAAAATTTGCTACGACTGTCCGATCAGATCGAGTTATATACCGATCGAAAGGTTTAGCCCTAACTTACAAAATAACATACTAAAACTTTTGCTAATTCACCTGGGTCATGAGACACGGGGGTGTACGTGAGAGGGGAAAAATTTGTATGATCGCAGCTTATGGAGCCGTTGGGGCTTTTACGTAAAAATTTTTATTTTTTACAAATTCTTATCAAAAATACGCGTCGTTTGATACCTTGATGACCCAAATCCGATAACTGGTTCAAAAGATAAATAAATTTGAAAATTTTAGTAGAATACTAAAAATGAAGTGAAAAGTTAGTTTCTTTGTTTGTCTGTTTGTCTGTTTGTCTGTTTGTATCAAAGCGCTAAAAAAGCGTAGATGTTATGATGGGGATTTGTTCATTTTTGAAAATCTAGAAATGTTTGTTTTACGACTTTTTCAATTTCCCGCTAGTTTAGCGGGAAATCGCTAAATCCCGCTAAATTTGAAACCTCACCAGTTTCCATACCATAGTAGCTATAGATATGTTCTGGGTATCATTGGAAAGGTGTGCTTGAGGGCTTTTAGGCGTACCTTTTTTTCTAAAGTACTCAGGTAACATTTTACAGGTGAAATAAAGTTTTTTAGCTTACATTTTGGCGATTTCTGACAAAACGGCTCTTTTATTAAATTTTAGTATGTTGTAGTACGTAGAATTTTGCGTTTTTTAGTATATGAAACATAAACTTTGACCAAGGGGTTTGGAAGATATTGCTTGTTAACTGAATGTATACATTTTTCTATCGGTCGAAAATCAGGTTTTAGTACGAAAAACTTTTTGGTTGTATGAGATATCTCAAACAAACTGACACAATACGCATTTAACTTGGTTTTATATATTCTGTGCAAAGTTGGTTCAAATCGGACCACTATAACATATAGCTGTCATAGGACCGATCGGGGGAAAATGGAGTCTTAGTACGAAAAACTTTTTTGTTTTATGAGGTATCTCAACCAAACTGATAAAATATGCATTTAACTTCGTTTTATATATCCTGGCCAAAGTTGGTTCAAATCGGACCACTATATCATATAGCTGTCATAGGACCGATCAGGCGAAAATCAAGTCTTAGCATAAGAAACTTTTTTTTACAAGAGATATCTTAACAAAACTAATAGAATATGCATTTAAGTTAGACTTATAGATCCTGAAGAAAGTTGGTTCTAATCGAACCACTATATCATATAACTGTCATAGGACCGATCGGGCGAAGTCTAAGTCTTAGTATGAGAAACTTTTTTTTCTCACAGTAGGTACGGGGCTTCCGACAGTAGAGTAGCAACTTAAGCGATGCGAGCAGGGGGCGGAGCATCCTACTTTTCTTTATAATTAAAAAAAATTTTTTTTTAAATATGAAAAAATATTCAACAATGATAAATTTACAATGTCAAAAGCAAAAGCAATTGCAAAAATTTCTGATATCCCACAAAAAAAACCTCTAAACGAGGTAAAAGTCTAGTGACGAAAGCAATTTCCAGTCCCAAAATTTCTGATATCCAATTTTGTGACGAACAAAATTGAGTTTAATATAAAAATTTTAAATAAAAATATAAATTAATAAAAAAAAAACAATTGGCATTCGGCACTGCGCAAAAAGTAATTTTTATGTACAAAGAAGCTCACCCTTTTTGCGCACAGTGCACAAGGCAAATTGTTTTTTTTAATAATTTATATTTTTATTTAAAATTTTTATATTAAACTCAATTTTGTTCGTCACAAAATTGGATATCAGAAATTTTGGGGCTGGAAATTGCTTTCGTCACTAGACTTCTACCTCGTTTAGAGGTTTTTTTTTTGGGATTTATAATACCCCAGAACACTGAAAATGATTTCTTTGATCCTTTGGCATATTTTTTTTTATTTTGCTTGTGCTCTTTCTATTTGCAATTTTCAGCAACCGCCGCGGCGGTCGCACGTCTAACATCCTGACTTTTTGTCGGCGGCTCGCTTGTTGTCCCGCTCACTCTTGTCTAATTGCTTTTGCGCGCACTGATTTTTGCTTTTCTTTTGTGTACGTATGCCAAACATTTTCTGTTCTCCTTCTTCCAAAAAATTCTCTGCTTTGCGCCTTTCTCCTTCTTCTAGAAGCTTTACCTTGAGTGAGCTGAGCGACGGAAGAGTATCACGCGTCTCTATTGCCACTACGAAATTTTCGTATGGACTTGTCAACGTCGACAAGAGCAATATGCCCAAAAGCTCATCAGAAATCGTGACCTCAATCTCACTGAGTTCTTCCACCACGTCAAGGAAGTTTCCAAGATGCCCAACCATGATATCTCCTTCTTTCTTTTTCGTGGCCAATAATTGCTTGAGCAATGTAACACGCCGTGCCGGTCCTCTTGGCACATGGATCTCACGCAACAAACTCCAAACATTCGCTGATGTTCTACAATGCTTAACATTGTTTATTTGCGTTGCCTTTATGCACAACATAATGCTTGCCATTGCCTTCTCGTCTTTTGTGTAAAAATCTGCCTTTGCCTGTGCGATGTCGTTTCTCTTTTGACGACTCGCCCGCAAACGACAGACCACAAATCAGCATGAATTAACACGCTCTTCATCTGCACTGACCAGGCACCATTATTCTCACTATCGAGCTTCTCGATATTATGCATCGTCGACATAATTTAAACGCTCAATAAAAAATTATTTGCAAATGGAGTCACTAGCGATGTCCAGCAATGTCTGGGCCCATAACCTATTCGTTTTATTTGAAATATATAAGTACACTTAGTGTATCTTTTGCAAAGTATAAAGGGTGACTGAAAATTAACGTTACCAAAGCGTCATAGCTTAAATGGTAACAGAGTTCTTCTCTAGTGCTTACATACAGGCGTATGCTGTTACATATACGTTGTATTTAATTCATATTCTCAACACTAAAAACCATGATTTTCTTAATTCAAAAATGGTTAGCTCTAAAACTCCTGGTTTAAATCTGAGACTGTGTATAAATAAAATATAAATATTTTTATTAGCTTTTAGAAAAAGTAAAGCTTTTGTCTGTCGCGAGTAATGGTGACAAATGAGGGCGCACCTCAAAAAAAAAGGAAGAATAAAAGCCCGATTTTTTAAAAATTTAAAAATAAACTCTGCCATAGATAAAAAAATGTTTTTCGCCGGTTCTGGCCCCAAATCTATCCAAAAAATTGGGTCTTGTTCATTTAATAGCCAAAAAGTTCAAATTTGTTGCCTATTCACTACAATCACTCAAACTATCTCATCCATTATACCCATACCTCTTCTTTGAGCTGTCGCAAGCCAAAAATGACTTCAAAGACTGAAACCCTCAACTAAAAATAAAAGAGCAATTGAAGCCTTAGGTACAGCGTGGAAATTGTTGGCAGGAACTCCGGACCCCTACGATCATGATGTCATAAATAATAAATTAAATGATCAACTAGAGAATAATAACAAACAAGTTGAATAAAAAAAAAAATCAATCAATTAACAAATGTAACTAACGCAATCCTAAAAGCCACTTTAAGCTCAAAAGAAATTGTTAACCAAAAAGCAAATATTCTTAGATACAAAACACAGTTGAAAACACAGCAATAGAGACTGATATTGTAGAACGAATTTTTAAGCAAGAAAACAGTTTATATTTATTTAATTTTTTATAACATAAAAGAATTTTCAGAAGTAAAAGATGCCACAAACGGTAAAGACTTAATTTACATAATTGGCCTCCCAACCATTAGCTTATTTAAATGCAGCACATTTAAAGTAAAAGCCGTAAGAAAAGCCCAAGTTATTAACGATATTAAATATGAAAATTAGCTTGAGTGTAAGAATGAGCTATATGCTATTAGAGAAAATTGTGAAAATCATAATGACAGAACAATATATAGAGATAAATTAATAGATTTAAGTAACGACAATTGCCAACACGCACTGCTTAACCTTCAAAAACCAGAGTACTCCACAATTAACAAGCAACACATTCCAGACTTTGATACTCCCAGGTACCATAATGCTGAATGGATTCGACGGGTTCGTTACATTAGACGAGAAAACATTGCAACTCCAGAAAAAGTACATCATCCAATACCGAAACTTCACAGTGAGAATCGGTGACAGAAGCTACAAAACAAAATACATCCAACCCGCGGAGCCAGAACTACCGCTGTTCCAACTAGCAGTGGAAAGGGACTCACCGTGAGACCGGCGAATACAACGGGTCACCCTCGCTCGGCAATGTTTTATAGGTGCGAACGGCAGAGGGTACGGAGAAAAATCCACGTGCGCTGAGTGCGCATCGTCGCACCGTCGAACTCCAAAAGCGTATTCGGGAACGCCGTATGTAATTGAACTGTATTAAAATGCATATGTTGTTCTTGGCACAGAACAAAACAAAAATAAGAACACAAAAACGTAATCACACTCTTAACCTCGCTTCCTTTCTTTGCGCTCATATCGCAATCCCTTTTTTTCTTATATTTCGCTTATTATCCGCAGACCGACTCGATCACCACTGTCATTTTTCCGGAATTTTCCGCCGATTTAAATTGAATTTTTCCGCGAATTCCAACGTAGGACCGCTAGCTGTAGATAAAGCGCTTGCACTGGGCACTGCGCTGCTGACGTCTCACCGCTAAGCAGATTTCGCTGTTGCCCTCTACATTCGTTGGTCGCTCTGAGAGCCCATTGAAGCCATTATCATAACTAATTGCTAGTTTTAAAAGAGTTGCTTTATCTTGATAAGCTATTCCTTTCGAAGTAATTGCGATTAGCGCATCGGGCTTAACGATCTTATGTCGGGACAAGCATAAAGAACTCGCAAATCATCTGATTAGTTTCGATGCATTTTAATCAAATTACAATGAGAAGGAGAACAACAAATGAAAGGGAGGTATGCGAGTTGCAAATTAATTAGTTACTAGGCGCCAAACCTAAAAAGATAGGTTTGCATATATATAAGTTAACAGAGGCCAACGACACCAGCTCCAGATGCTGATATAGCCCTGGGCCGGATGTTCCTACGAGTTAACAGGGGTCAGCAAAATGCAATATAACACCAGCCAAAGATGCTGACATAGCTCTGGGCTGGATGTTCTTGCACAACGGCAGCGCACGAGGCGCAAGCTAAGCATTCTAGCGGTCGTTGTGAAAAGCACACAATAGCTTAAGTAGTTTTGATCAACCTTTTGTAAATTTAGTTTTTAATTCAGCTTTCACTGAGACACATCGGCCCAACGATTTCACGCGTAAAATAACTCGCTCACTACGGGTTAACGGCCTAGTGTTCTATAAACTACATAACGTTAATCAACTTTGTGTTACAAAAATAACAAAATTATCGAAGTAAAAGTCTCATAAAGAAAACCCGCGAGGACTTATTATTTAAAAATTAATTTATAGAAAAAATTCAATAAAAATCGCTCTCGAAAAAAAAGTTTTTGTTTCTAAAATGAACTTCTTTCCCTGAATTTGGCGCGGAAATAATTAATAAAAATTTGGCAAGTCCGCCTTTTTCTTTTCCTCTGGCTAGTGCACTCGCGTATATAACATATATATATGACGGAGTCTTTATTTCCGTATTCAATTGCTTCGTTTTCAGCCATTTCGATAATGTGCAGTGCGTCTCTCCGTCTAGTGCCTTTCAATATGCAGGTTAAGTGACTTGCACCTTTCTTCTTCTTTTCTATATGACAAGACCAATAAAATCTGACACTCACAGAGAGCCACACTCGATGACAGCATCAGCTGTTATCCCACATTGTCCGAACTGTTTAACAACACTAATTACGCTCTATTCAACACTAAACTATATGAAAGTGCCAACACTCAAGCTATTCATCTATTCTCCGACACGGCCATTCTGATAAATCACACATCCTCGTGTATTAATCAATAAGTGTCTTTATTACATAAGTCGTTTCATTTAACATTCAGTTATATTTTAAAATTACATTCTTATTACTAACAATCGTTTTCTTAACTTCAACTTCTCTTAACAATCTTATTAATCTTTAAATCATTTCATTTCTAATTCTCTTTATCGTTCTAAAATAACATTCATTCTCTCCAGCCTGGTCAGGTACCCCCATGAGCATCGACAACTTTGCTTCTTCCGCCATTATCTACAGTCTGTTTCAACTGTTTATCATACTACAGTCTGTTTCAACTGCTTCTCTTTCTACAGTCTGTTTCAACTGTCTCTCCATCTACAGTCTGTTTCAACTGTTTCTCCTTCTACAGTCTGTTCAACTGCTTCTTCTTCTACAGTCTGTTTCAACTGCTTCTTACACACTACAGCCTGGCGGGTCTAGCTCAGTTTCTTCGATGTCTAACTAACTTGGCACTTGTCCATCTGACAGCCTTCGCAAACTTTCATGTGGGTATTTATATTTTCTATTGCTCGTCATGGACTTTAGCATATACCTATCGCCTTCCAATATCTCTAGCACTACAAAAGGTTCTCGGAACTTTAGGTCTAGTTTCATTTGATTTCTTTCTTCACTCTTTAGTAATACGTGATCTCCAACCTTAATGTTGATTACTTTAGCCTTACTTGTATCAAATCTTTGCTTTTCATACACTGCTGCGTTTTTCATATTTTTTTCAGCTTCTACTCTATTTTCCTGTAAGTCTACCTGATTCTCGTCTTCGCTAATAGGAAGCAAACCTAGAGGCCGTGCAATCTTACCTATCAATAGCTCTAAAGGACTTGATTTTGTTACCCGATTGACGGTGCAGTTTATGGCTAATTGGACTTCTCCTAACGCATCTTGCCATGTTCTATTGCTTGTTTAACGGCAGTAAATAAGTTCTTAAGAGTGGTCATAATTCGTTCTACCTGTCCGTTGGCGCGACTAGCTCCCGTCGCAATCAAATGTAACTTAATATTTTGTGACGAGCAAAACTCAGTAAATTTTGTTCCGGTGAAGCTTATACCTTGGTCAGCAATTAAACGAGTGGGTACTCCGAATTGGTAAATCCACAATCCTCGGAGCTTAGAGTAAAGGTATGATATTAATAAACGAATTTGGAGAAAGCGTCTATCAAAACTATCACATATTCTTTACTGTCACTTTTGCCACTTAATTTTCCTGAAATGTCTATGTAAAGCGTGTGCCATGGAATACTGACTTTCGGGATCGGATGAAGCTCCATCTGCACTTTTCCTGATGATGATTTTGAAACCCTACAAGTAATACAATTCTCGACGAACTTTCTAACATATTTTGCATTACAATCGAACCAATAATGTTCATACACCTTATCAAGAGTTTTTTGCCACCCAAGATGCATAATTGACTCATGCACCTGATTAATTACTGACCACCTAAACGCACGTGGTACAACTGGCAAACAACAAGTCTTAGAATTTCTCTGAATTTTCCGATATAAAACTCCAGCTCTCAATTCGTATGTTTTACCTATATCTTCAGAGAGTTCATGATTCTTAAACTTTGTAACTATTTCCTTTATGTCGTGATCACGCTGTTGTTCAGACAAAAGCCAGTTTTCAGAAATTTCTGTTAGAGAAATTTTTTTTTTCCACGACCTTATTATGGGCCGACCTAATCTCAGGACTGAGCGGATTTCTGGACAAAAAGTCAACATGCGCCATGCGCAGTGAAAATTACAAATTTTCTGCCATGTAAATAGTGTCGAAAATGTTTTACTGCATATACTACTGCGAGTGTTTCTAACTCATAAGAAGTATATCTCGCCTCACATGGACTTGTTGTCTTACTGAAATATTTCACTGCAAAAGGATAGCTCCATACCCGATTGTGCTTGCTTCCGTATGTAATTCAATGGGAAACTGAGGGTCAAAAATTGTCAACACCGGTTTGTTGATAAGAACTTCGAAAACTTTCTGGCGGATCCTTTCGTGTTCTGCTTTTCCACTCAAAACCGTTTTTTCCGAGTTAAGAAAATAGAGAGGTTTCATCATCTGGGAAAATCCTGGTATAAACTGTCGAAAATAAAAGGCTAACCCGATAAACTGACGTAAAGTGGTAACCGACCTGGGCGGTGGCAAACCACTTAACGCTTCTATTTTCTGCAAGTTGGGACGTACCTCGCCCGCACATACCTCATAACTTAGGTATTGTACAGTCGTTCTGAGAAAGAAACATTTCGTGATGTTAAACGAGAAGCCAGCTGACGAAAGTATGCCAAGAACAATTTCCAACCTTTCGAGCGCTGTCTCCTGCGTTGGTGCTATAATTAGAATATCGTCCATATAAACGACCACATACGAAAAGGCAAGATCTCCAAGAGCTTTCATCACAGCTCTCTGAAAAACAGAAGGCGCATTTTTCAACCCAAATGGCATTGCCAAGAACTCAAACTGTCCATCAGGGGTTACAAACGCGGTATACTCTATCGAATTGGTATGTAATGGGACTTGGTAATATCCAGACGCCATATCTAGGCTGGTAAAATATCGGGCTTCATTTAATCTAGCTATCTGATCTGCTTTGCGAGGCAGAGGATATTTGTCTGCAATAGTATTTGAATTAAGCTCTCGATAATCAATGCAGAGTCTGGCAGATCCATTCTTTTTCATTACCAACAGTGCAGGACTAGCATATGGTGAGCTACTGGATCTAATTACTTTACACTCTATCAACTCTTGAACCTTTTCTCGTACAATCTCTCTTTCGCTAGGAGTGAATCGATATGGCCGCCTTTGTACGGTCTTATTTGGCTCGATTAATCTAATAGCCATCTCGCCTGTTGTAACTCTAGTGTGCGGAGTTCCCTGAATGAAAGAGGATGAATACTTTTTCAAAATTGACACCAATTTATTCTTTTGTACACCATAAACTTCAGTTTCAACCTGCTCAAAACAGTCGTTAACCTCAGGTATAGAACAAACATGAATTGTTTTGGCCTTCACAAACTCAACACCGTCACATGAAACTAAAGCTGACAATCCCTGAGCCAGAACTCCACGACCAATAACAATATTATTTTTAAGAGAGTCGTCTGGTACACAATGGAATTATATTTCAAGACAATTATCATTAAGTACTACCTCACTTAAGATCTGAACAGTACTATAAATATTGGCGTTTCCTATGCCCTTCATCGTAATAAGATTGTTTGCTCTCTTACCCATTAACTTGCTAGACATACTCTCCTTAACTAAAGAACATTCGGCTCCAGAATCAACTGTAATTTGAAATTTTTCGCCTCGCTGCATCATCTGCGATTTCGGGTCTTCCACGACGCACAACTCCACTCGCTTTTCAAATCTTTTTCCGCCTCCAGAGACACCCTTTGGACAATGTGTAGCAATGTGTCCCATCTCTTGACAGCGGTAACACTGAATGTTGGTTTTCGTTTGCTGCTGCAACGCTTGAGTCGCTTTACGTTCGCCATCACGCATAGATCCTCCACCTTGCATCGCTGCTCTGCACTCAAACTTCTTATGCCCCATCTTGCCGCAGTTATGGCACTTTATGGTGGATAACTTCGTGCGCTTTGATCCAGGTCCCTCATCTGGAAATTCCTGACGGCGCTTTTCCAACATAAAAACTTGTAGCTCCGATTGAAGATCACGCCGGTTCTGAACATTCGTTGTGTACGCCACTCTTTGCAGCCGTCGGTCGAAGTTGGCTATGTGTCCAAGAACGACTGATACGACAATCTCCTCCAAATCCATACCACGCCATTTTGTCATCAGAGATGTTACTTTACGGCTCGCGTATACGGCAAAGCATTCACCGTCTTTGGGGCGGCTGTTAATTAAGTTTAGCATGGTAGCTGCCGACGTCTCCGTGCTTTCGAACCTCTGCACAAAAAGCTGTTTAAATTGTTCCCATGTGATCCCGGGAAAACAAATTTGCGACAGCCACAATGACGCACTGCCCTCCAACGATTCGCTTAGTGCCAGAACTAAAGCGCTGCCATGTAACGGTTTCTCGCTTAAGACAATATCAACCGTGGCGCACCACTGCGTAGCATCGGCACCGGCTACATCTGCGTTGAATTTTGGCAGCTTGGTGACGCCATTTTGTTGAGACTCTTTTGTCGTGTCGCGCAAGGATTTAGCCAACTCAAGAAAGTTGCGATTCTGCTGCTCCAATAAAGCACGAAACTGCTCATCCGCTGATATTGGCTGCGAATAGGATCCCACTTCTGATGACGGAGTTTCATTTCCGTATTCAATTGCTTCGTTTTCAGCCATTTCGATAATGTGCAGTGCGTCTCTCCGTCTAGTGGCTTTCAATGTGCAGGTCAAGTGACTTGCACCTTTCTTCTTCTTTTCTATATGACAAGACCAATAAAATCTGACACTCACAGAGAGCCACACTCGATGACAGCATCAGCTGTTATCCCACATTGTCCGAACTGTTTATCAACACTAATTACGCTCTATTCTACGCTAAACTATAAACAAGCTATTCATCTATTCTCCGACATATATATATATATATATATATATATATATATGCATATATATATATATATATTTTTGCTAAGTCAAACGAGTCACTTAAAAATATATACTGTGTATCACTGCAGATATACGTCTGCCTCCTCTGGATGCCAAAATGGATAAGAAAGATGCCGCTCTAATGCAAGACCCGGAACTCTCTCTAGGCTGTAAGGAAAGAAGCCGTATTCCTTTCTATTTGACAAATTGGTCTGTTAGCTGCTCGTGATCAGCTGCTCTGCATTAAATAAAAAATTATATTAAAATATAATATAATTTATGTGGCATACTTTCAGACTAAGCAAATAAAGCCGTTGCAATCCTTACATTTCTTTATCAGTAAACCTTTCTTTATCAGTAGTCGTATTAAAACAATTATAAATTTCAATTTTTAGTTAAAAAAATTTAAAATAATTATTAATTTCAATTTTTACCTTAAAAATTAAGAATACAAATCATTCATTATTTTCTATTGAAAGGTACAAATTTAATGTAAATATATTTTGAGCCAAGTGGCGTATTTTCTAAATCTAAAAATATGTATGATATGTGATCCATACTTTTTATAGAAGAATGCAACTATTTGTGTATAGGTTATCCCCGGACACTACTTGTATATCTGTAGCGGCATACATTTCTAGCAAAGTTGCTGCTTATGTCTTAAAAATAAGTGTCCTTGCCTGTTTCCCATACAGCTGGTAGCTCCAATGTACATGAGCCCGCCAGTACGGCTTCAAAAAACTAGACCTGTGGCCCGATTTTGTCTTTCATTGTTCATTATCAAAATGTTAGAGGCCACCTTACTAAGTTTAAAAATCTATATTTGAGTAGTATGTCCTTTGAGTTTGATACAATTGCTTTGTCAGAAACTTGGTTAAATCCTACAGTATCTGATTCTGAAGTTATGTCAAATAATTATCTTGCATGTTTCTCTTAGCGGAGCCCGCTCGTATGGCTTCGAAAAACTTGATCTGCGGCCCGATTTCGCCTGTATTTTTTTACCAAACTGTTAGAGGTCTCCTTACTAAGCTCAATAATCTATTGTCGTGTCAGAAACTTCGTTAAATCCTACAGTATCTGATTGCGAAGTTATTTCAGGTAATAATCTTTTATATAGAAAAGATCGAACGACTCGAAGTGGTGGCGTACTTATAACCACTTACTCGGTACCTTAGTCAGAACGCATTGCTTTTAATATGACTTCTGATATTGAAATTGCTGCTGTCTTTACTAACTCGATCAATTTTTATCATGCAGCGTTACCTTATTTCCTTACACCAAGATATATTTTTTAATAACTTACTTGATCTCGCATTGTTTCAAATGAATTCAATAAGAAATCATATTAATCGAATTCTTGATCTGGTTTTTATTGTTCTTAGTTCTTTCTATAAGACCCTAAATGCACTCTTAGATGCACTCCACTCCAACTCGGACTTCGCCAATTTAAGTCCGTTATGCTACGAGAACTATCTTACTCGATGCAAAAGACAGTTTTCCCGTGGGCCTAAACGATTTTACAAATCTGTTAACACAGTTTACCTTCCTTTTTATACCCTGAGCCCATTAAAAATGGGCCAAAAAGGGTATAATGTGTTTGGCAGAATGTATGTAACAGGCAGAAGGGGGCGTGGCCTACCCTCAAAACTATATATATTCTTGATCAGGATCAACAGCCGAGTCGATTGAGCCATGTCCGTCTGTCTGTCCGTCTGTTTGAACGCGTCGATATCAGAAACTATAAAAGCTAGAGACATCAAACTTGGTATGTAGGTTCCTGGATACCATACGCAGATCAGGTTTGTTTTTATTTTTGGATCGGTCCACTATATCATATAGCTGCCATAGGAACGGTACATCGAAAACGAAGTTTTAATATGGTAAGGTTTTGTGTTTGTCGAGATATCATAACCATACTGATAAAATATGCATCTGGGCTGGTAATATACATCTTGACCAAATTTGGTCAAAATCGATTAACTATATCATATAGCTGCCATAGGAACGGTACATCGAAAATGAAGTTTTAGTATGAAAAAGTTGTTTGTTTGTTGAGATATCAGAACCAAACTGATAGAATATGCATATGGGCTAGTATTATACATTCTGATCAAATTTGGTTAGAATCGGTCTAAAATATCATATAGCTGCCATAACAATCGATCTAAAATCAACTTTCAGTACAGAGTACCTGGGTTCAGGATATCCTCCTGTCGAGCGTGCTCGACTGTAACCGCTTACTTGTGTTTTCATGGAATTGATAATGCAAGCAACGACACTGTAGCCGCTGAACTATTTGCTATCTTTTCCACCTACTCTGCAATGTCCACTTCCAACTCATCTTATCCTTATTCTATTTTTCAATCAAACACTATGTTTGCTCCCTCTATTTCTTATAACACTATAATCTCTTCTTTTAGCTCCGTAAAATCTTTTCATTCCTGGGCCAGACAACATTCCTAGTTGTATCCTTAAAGAATGGTGCTCTTCTTTAGTTGCTCCGTTGCATTAGCCTTTTAATCAATCAGCTTTAATTTGCACATCTCCACTATCAATGCGAACGGTAGTCTGCGCTAGTGACGAAAGCAGCACGAAGGGTGCGAAAGGCGACTAGCAATATCCCACAAAAAAACCTCTACACGAGGTAAAAGTCTAGTGACGAAAGCAATTTTTAGCCTCAAAATTTCTGATATCCAATTTTGTCACGAACAAAATTGAGTCTATATAAAAATTTTAATTTAAAATATAAATTAATAAAAAAAAAACGAAAATTGGCATTGTGCACTGTGTACAAAAAGTGTGAGCATCTTTGTACATAAAAATTACTTTTTGCGCAGTGCCGCAGATCAACTACTTTCAAAATGTTCCGCATATGCTCGGAGCATTTAATAATGTCATTATTTTCAGCTGCCTGTAAGATCGCGTAATATTTTGATATTATACACAGGCATTTAATAAATACGCTTTTTAAGGCTGTATTGTGTAGCTGATATGCTATTTTCCTTGTGGAAGCGTTTTCTTCAATGATTAATTTTTACAAGCCTGAAATAATTTCGATAAATTTTTTTTTTAAATCGCTTATGCTGCAGTACTTTTCAGACCACCTTGTCTTGCAAAACGAGTGTACGTTTGATTCTATAAAAAAATTGGATATATCCTTAATAGTGGCAATGGTGTTTCTTACTGCAGGAACAGAATTAAGGTCATTCACAACCAAATTCAGCTGATGACTTGCGCAATGAAAATAAAAGCTTTTGAAAATAGAATTTTTTTAAATTGCCTGCACGTCGCTTGTTTTTCAAACCATTGTAGCACAACTATCGAACCCGAATCCTAGTGACTGTGTCCATATTTTTGAGTTCTATGAACCCGACGAACTCTTCCCGAATGGTCAGCTGAGACTTATCAAAGAATCGAATCACTATGGTTAGTTGCTCCTTGCCTGACATATCAGCTGTCTTCTCCGCTAAAATAGCATTCTCCCGACTTCTTTATCTTCTTACATATAAAGTCATTCAGGACCTAAGCGTATATTTCGATGATTTGATTTTGCGTATTCGGAGATCTATACGTTGCATTTTTACCGTGGGACACGCTTAATGATTCGTCACCACATTCAATTCTCATCGTCAGCAAGCAGTTAAAGTAGTACTAACAAGAACCTGCAGAGATAAACTTTCGAATATCCATATAATATCTTCTTAATATTTTTGAGCATAAACGAAGTTTTGCTTATGGCTGCTTTTTTGATAATTCCCGTGAGTATACGATACTTGTTGCGACTCGATGTTTCGATTACTTTTTTTTATGAAATATGTCGATAGCTCAAGGCTAAACAAAATTTGCCACGCAAACATTAAAGATTTTTAAAGACAATTCAAAGCGAACTTTGGAAGCTAAATAATGTAAAGTTCTGTGTGTGTGTGTGTGGGGGGGGGGGGGGGGGGGGAGTGCACTGCCCTACGCCCTTGATAAGATCATTGTCGTTTCTAAAAAGAAATGTGAGGTTTTGAAATAGTCTTGTCCAGTATGCATTGACTTACAAATTGATTTCCCAATTCTGTGAGAAACCAATTCTCAAAACTTAATAAAATAGCTAGGCTATCTCAAGTGATTTTGACTCTAATCTGGAGTTGCTTAGCCTATATAAATTTAGCTCACCGCCTTAATTTTTAGCTGTTCCCCTTGATATACCAGCTACTCAACCTCCCGTGACTCCATTGGCATCTCGTCACTTTCAAGACGCTTTGCCAACGTTGTCTTTATCGGCCTCTCTGGGTATTGATAACCTATTCAATTCTCCTACACCTTCTGCAGGTGATTCTCAGACCACTCAGACAACTTAATTAGCTGAAGTCATCGTGTTTTCGGTGCGGGATGGATCTGGTAGCAAGGGTAGACCTCCTCGCACTGCAGAGCCTAACAATAGGACTGACAACGTAGCTGTCCCTGCATCTAAGATCTCTATTTTAAATGTTGTTGCACCTCGTAAGCAAGTATTTGTGCTTAGATTATCCTCGGACACTACTTGTGAATCTGTAGCGGCATACATTTCTAAGAAAGTCTCTCCTAATGTCTCAATCACTAAATTTAATTTTGATTTTTCCCGTGAAATAGAATCTTTTAAAATAGGTGTCCCTTACCACTCATTTACTATCATTTGTTATCCAAAATTTTGGCCACCACCTATGATAGTAAATGAGTTTAAGTCCAAAAGGCGTAGTGAATCCTTGCCTGTTTCTCTTAGCGGAGCCCGCTAGTAAGGCTTCGAAAAACTTGATCTGCGGCCCGATTTTGCCTGTATTTTTTTATCAAACTGTAAGAGATCTTCTTACTAAGCTCAAAATCTATATTTAATAGCTCTGTCAGAAACTTCGGTAAATCCTACAGTATCAGATTCTGAAGTTATGTCTAATAATTATCTTTTATATGGAAATGATTGACAGACTCGAAGTAGTGGCGTACTTATTGCCACTACTTAAGTCAAAATGCATTGCTTTTAATATGACTTCTGATATTGAAATTGTTGCTGTCGAAGTAACTGTTCAACTCGAACAATTTTTATCACCAGTTCTTATATCAATCCAAAAGCTTATACATTATGCAGCATTTTGCCTGTATTGAAGAAATTAAGCTTCAAGTCAAAGATAACGACTTATTTAACGTGCTGAGTGATTTTAATTTACCTATTATTTCTTGGTTATTTTTCAGTAGCATCGTATCTCGTATCGTATCATCTCTCGTATTTGAAATGAATTTAATAAAAAAATCAAAATGATTGAATTCTAGATATGGTTTTTATTAGTGACTTCCCAAATACTGTCGTCTAAAGATCATCCCAATGAAGTATCCCTTATGACTTACATCATCCTACTATACAAATTTATATCTCAATCTCTAAACCTTTAGTCCACCTTTATTATGTCAGCAATCACCTCGTCGATTGTTTTCGCAAGGAAAATTATTCATTGTTTTATGAACTCATCCTCGCTACCGCCTGGTGCTTTTTAAAAAGAGCGACTTACATCGAAATTGCCCTCAATTATTTCTTTGATACCCTACATGCACTAATAAATGTGTGCATTCCAAATTATGTTCCATCGTCTGGTCATTTAAAGCCTCCTTGGTTGACACCTAGACTTGTTTATTTAAAAAGATTAAATATAAATATTTTTAAAATTTTAAGAAGTTAAGTTCAAGTCTCGACTGGTCAAAGTACACAGTAGGCAAGTCGAACTTTGCCCGTTCAAGCTCGCTTTGCTACGAGAACAATCTAGCTCCATGCAAAAAACAGTTTTCTCGTGACCCCAAGCAACTTTACATATTTGTTAACTTGAAGCGAAAGTCCCCCAGTTTACCTTCCTATTTTTTTCATGGGATAGCAACGATTTTTCAGCCGCTGAACTATTTGATAACTTTTTTTCTATCCACCTACTCTCCAATCTCCACTTCCAACCCATCATATCATTATTATATTTTTCAATCAAACACTATATTTGCTCCCTCTATTTCTTATAAAACTTTTATCAGCACTTTAAAATCTTCTTTCATTCCGGGGCCAGACAACATTCCTAGTTGTCTCCTTAAGCAATGGTGCTCTTCTTTAGTTGCTCCGTTGCAATAGCTTTTTAATCTATCCCTTGCATTTTCAATCTTTCCATATCTTTAGAAAGAATCTTATATCATTCCCCTTCACAAAAAGGTGGTAAGTCTAAAATTTCGAGCTACAGAGGTATTGCAAAGCTATCAGCCATTCCTAAATTATTTGAAAAAGTCCTTGTTTCGTCTTTGCAGCATCTCTGTAAATCGATAATTTCCCCTACTTAACACGGCTATGTTAAGGTTCGGTCCACTACGACTAACTTGCTTGAATTTACCTCCCTGGTAAATGATGCATTTTCATAAAAAAGCAGACGGATGTCATATACACTGACTTCAGTAAAGCCTTTGACTCCGTGAACCATGACCTCTTAATTCACAAACTTAGTTGGATAGGCTTTCCTCCCGCCTTTTTACGTTGGGTTTCCACATACCTAAAGCCATTTCGAGTTCGGCTCACGTTACTTCTGGTGTACCTTAAGGTAGTCACTTGGGGCCTTAAGTTTTTACTCTGTTCATTAACGATCTACCCCCTATTCTGTTCCACTCATATATTTTAATGTATGCGGATGATGTAAGACTTATCTTTTCATACACTGATCCCCTTCTTCATAATCGTCTGCAAGACGATTTGAACGCTCTGCAACTATGGTGCTCGGCCAATAAGTTGCATCTCAATTGTTCAATGTGTATGTTCATGACATTTAGTCGTTCTAAGCCCTATTTAGCTTCGTATACGATTGAAAATATCCCTTTGAAACGTATAAAATCTGTAAAGGATCTTGGAGTTTTATTTGATTGAAAATAAGGCTTC
Organism: Drosophila falleni; assembly: GCA_035045575.1. Lineage (NCBI taxonomy): Eukaryota > Metazoa > Arthropoda > Insecta > Diptera > Drosophilidae > Drosophila > Drosophila falleni. The sequence goes on along the minus strand of JAWNOV010000056.1, from coordinate 1,176,238 downwards.
AATTTACATATCTCCTCTATAGATAATGACGCCAAAGGAGTACTTGGTTTCATTAAACGTTGGTCGAAAGGATTTAATAATCGTTTCACCATTAAACTTCATTACGTCTCTTTAGTTCGTCCTATCCTGGAATACTGTTCATGCATTTTGAGCCCGCAGTATCAAATAAACCAGAATCGAATTGAATCAGTTCAAAAGCAATTCTTGATTTTCGCGTATGGAGGCTGTAGCTGGAATCCCAACCTTCGTTTACCACCGTACTCCCATAGGCTTCGACTTCTCAATTTAATTAATTAATTAAATAATCAAAGGAAAACTTTTTGACCTTACAAATACTTATAGCTTGTTTTATTACATTATACTAGTTTAACATTAATACAATTACTCAATGCAACACTAATCCTTATTGATTTGATTGGATTTTTCCCAATCCTTGCAACAAATTTTTTTTTAATTTTTTCTTTACAGTTTAATTTATACTTAATTTTTTTTTTAAATCTTCAATTTAATTTTTATAATTGGATTTTTTTGTTTCTGCTTTTAGTCGTGCATAAATGATATAGTCGGGTTTCATATGAAAAAACAGACAATATCTGTGATTTTGGTTGAGATCAGGGATTAAAGCCGGAACAAAAATCGGTTTCAGTTAAGGTTTCGGTTATGCTCGCATTAAGTTTTTTGGTTAAGCGGAGTACAGTCGAGAGAAAAATGTTGTTCACGAAGTGTCAACTCCATATAAGAAACGGTGGTGAAATCAGTTAGAAAAAAATTCAGCAGCGGTTTAGCTGAGCAGTCCTCAGAACGAAAAGGCAGAGTTTCCAGATATAGGGACTTGTCGGTTTAACTTCGACGATGCATACTTCGTCATCTACTCGTCGTACAATTTTATACGATCCTGTGTACTGTTGTTCGAGTGGTTGCTTGACAGAGGCGACCAGCTTAAATACATGCGTGCAATTTTGGAGATTTTGCAAGCAGAAAATTTAAGGCTTGCTGTGGTGACCTGTGGGCGTTGGCTTGATGGCTTGGATGTTCACGAAATTTTTCAATGAAGCGCTATTGGTCGAATGGAGTCGATAAGATCTTCTCTGCGAGAAACTCATTTAGAAGCCGGATCGTTGTGCCAAAAAGCATTTCTGCTGGTGATGCCTGCAAATCCTCTTTAAATGCAGTGCGTAATCCGAACAGAACGGTGGGAGGAAGATCTGGCCAAGTAATTTGAGAATTGCACATTAATGATGCCTTTAGTGTGCGATGTCATCTCTCTACCCATTGAATTGTGGGTGGTAAGCTATTGTTCAAATTCCTTCCGCCCCTATCATTCGTGATAGTCCCTTAAAAAGAGCTGATTCGAATTGGGTCCCTTGGTTTGTAGTTATGCTAAGAGGTGTACCGAATTGACAGCTCCAGTGTGTATATACTGCTAAAACTACTTAATTTGCAGTCATGTTGGACAAAACGACAGCAAGAAGCCATCTACTAAATCGATCGATGATAGTAAGGCAATAGCGAATATTGTTGACTCGAGGTAGTTCTATTAAGTCCAGATGTATGTGGTCAAAACGATGATTTGGAACATCAATGTGATCGACAGCACTGTGTGTCAGACGGTGTATTTTGGAACGCTGACAAGCAACGCATTGACGCGACCATGCTGTAAATTTTCATTTCATAAACGGCCACACAAATTGGCTGTTGTCCCTCAACTTGGGTGTGACAAATTATGAACCGAATCAAATGCGCACCGGAATCTGCGCAACTCCATAATAGTTTTGCCTGAGTTCTGTGGTGCTGATAGTGTACCCAAGAAATACAACTTCTGTCTGCCAAATTGGCACTTTTGTGGGTTGATACTTATCCGATTTTTGCTTGAAATTTCGAAAATTATTTCGAGATGCTGGAGGTGCTCCGCGTGGGTAGTAGAGTATACGATGATGTGGTCAATGTAGCACCCAACGAATGTAAGACCGCGAAGTAAATTGTCCATGGTTTGTGCTACCAAGAGGCATTCCAACAAATTCTGACAATCCAAATGGAGTCGTAACTGCGGTTTTTGGAACATCCTCGGAAGCGACTGAAATTTAATGGTAGGCACACACCAAGTCAATTGAGTTTTCGATAACCTTCAGTAGTTCGCCATCCATTGGGTCTCTTAGGGACCAGATGAATTGAACTAGCCCATTGGTTGTTTGACGGTCAAATTACTCCATATTGGAGCAATAGGTCATAATCTTGACGAGCTGCATTTAGCTTTTTACCAGCGAGTCGCCTAGGCTTGTCAAAAAAAGGAGGACCAGTTGTCTCGTTGAAATGAGCTACGTCGTTATCGATGCTGGTTGCTGGGGACGCATTCGGTCGGATGATATCAGTAAAGCGTGTAAGTAGCTTAATGTATGCTCGGTTCATTCCGTTTTCGCTGTGCAAATTGATTGTTGAGACGATGTACAGTTGTCCCTGTGTGCAGTTTGAAATTGTAGGATCTATGAGACGGTGACCTTTGAGATCTAGAAGTAAGCTAAAATGGGTAAAAAATCAGCTTCAATGATTGCTGATTGCGCATTAGCAAGTATGATAGACCAGTTAAACTTGCGGTGAAGTTTGAGATCAAATGAAAGGCTTACAGTTCCATACGTGTCGATAACTGATTTGTTTGCTGCATACAATCTAAACCCACTTTGTTTGTATCGCGTGTTTTTGAAAATTAATATCGGTATGAGTGATATTACTGAACCCAAGTCAATTAGGAACTTTGTGTTTGAAGAAAGGTCGTAATTGTGGAGCCTTAGCTTCAGTCTTTGCTGTCACTGGTCGCCTGTTCAGCTGACAGCTTCTTTAGTTTTCCTGTGGCGCGACCCAATCACATGGCTGTTTGGTTGTTCCTCGATAGAGGCTGAGCAGAGCACTTTTAGACCGCGTTGAACGTGTTGTGGAGCAACGACAACCAACGGACTCGCAAAGCATCTCTAGATGCCCGTCCTCCAGCAGGCATCGTCATTTGGCGAAGTAATTGTGATGGCGTTTTGTCCTCAAGGGCAAGTTCAGACATGGCTCTGTGTAGTTGACGATCAGGAGTTTCTGTGAAACGTTTGATGATAAGTGCTTTTAATCCTTTATATCTGTTGGACTCATGCGGTTGCATCAGAAAATCCGTAAGCTCAGAAATAATGTCTGCACCGAGTGTGCTTAGCAAACGATAGTAGCGTGTGTTATCTGAGGTAACGCGATTGCATGAGAATTGTGCTTCTCAATTTCTTCAATTTGTATGTGTTAACTGTCTGTACCATTGACAAGTTGTCGCGTACTATTTCACCAGAGTCTGGCGAATAAGATGCACTTCCTGAGCTTGATTGAGATCCAGGTATGTTTGCTGTTATCTGCGGGGTCACCAATGTAAAAATATCGTTTCTTTTTATTTAATTAACAATTAATTATGACAAGTACAGTATTGTCGCTGATGCGTGTGTCTGTTGTGGTAGCTGAAACTGAAGTGAGTGTTGTCGAGACTGATTCAGAAGAAAGCTCGCGGAACCAGTAGTTGTTTCGGTGATGTGTTGTTGCCAGATCGAACTGTTGCCACGGTAACGACAACGCCACATAATCACGATGATAAAACTGCTACATAAAGGATACAACTGAAACCAGCTGTAGACCCTTAATATGTTTTTTTTTATTTTAATTACTAAAATAGAGAGACTTACAAAATATTTATATTGCATTACGAAACAAATCCTACATTTTCCATTCCCCATTCCGTCTCAATGTGTTCTAATCAGCTGTTCTAATCAAACAAAGCGCGCAACTGACGCAACAGTGTTACCATTCCACTTTGAACATATACAAGGACATGAACATGTGTACATAGCAGTTCAAATCAACGTTGCAAGAGCCATCTCCAAAAATTTGGATGCTTGCAGCTTGTTTTAAATCGCAAAAATCTGTGAATGTATGCAATAAATACTATGTACATGAATATGTCGTTATACATATGTATGTATGTCAAATTATCTCAATCATATTTCGCGCGTATGCACTTTTCAATGATGGCACTGATTATACTGGAGCAGGCATGCCCAAACCCAGCACACAGCTGGGCACACACCAGTACTCACAGGGGAGGAGCGGCCTACTGGTGAGTGCCTTTCCCCGTTTTCCAGCTTTTCTCCCATCTTTTGCTCGCGAAGCGTTTGCTTTTTATACCCTGAGCCCATTAAAAATGGGCAAAACAAAGTTTAATGTGTTTGGCAGGATGTATGTAACAGGCAGAAGGAGGCGTGGCAGACCCCCAAAAGTATATATATTCTTGATCAGGATCAACAGCCGAGTCGATTGAGCCATGTCCGTCTGTCTGTCCGTCTGTTTGAACGCGTCGATATCAGATACTATAAAATCTAGAGACATCAAACTTGGTATGTAGGTTCCTGGATACCATACGCAGATCAGGTTTGTTTTTATTTTTGGATCGGATCACTATATCACATAGCTGCCATAGGAACGATACATCGAAAATGAAGTTTTAGTATGAAAAAGTTTTGTGTTTATTGAGATATCAGAACCATACTAATAGATTATGTATCGGAGCTGGTATTATACATTCTGACCAAATTTGGTTAAAATCGGTTAACAATATCATATAGCTGCCATAGGAACGATACATCGAAAATGAAGATTTAGTATGAAAAAGTTTTGCGTTTGTTGATATATCAGAACCAAACTAAAAGATTATGTTTCGGAGCTGGTATTATACATCCTGACCAAATTTGGTTAAAATCGGTTTACTATATCACATAGCTGCAATAGGAACTATGCATCGAAAATAAAGTTTTAGTATGAAAAAGTTTTTTGTTTTTTTAGATATCTTAACCAAACTGATAGAATATGGATTAATGTTGGTTTTGTACATTCTGACCAGATTTGGTTAAAATCGGCTTTATATATCATATAGCTGCCATAGGAACAATTGGTCGAAAATAAACTTTTATTGAAGGGTATCCTACTGTCGAGCGTGCTCGACTGTAACCGTCCACTTGTTTACTTTGCGCTCTCGCTGGTGGCAATTTTACGCTGTCACTTAAAAAATTAATCTGCAAAGAGGATCAACCACTACCCATATTGTCAAACGGGTATGAGCGGCAGCCAAGATGTACAAAGGATCGAAGCGGAGCTTCTTTCCAATTTCAACGTGCGTCCAAGGTTAGGAAGAACGCCACCGCCTGGTGCGCCAGCATTTGCACCGCCTGCTGGGATGGAATCTGTGTTTCAGTTTAATGGTGCAGATACGGACACACCTAAGAGGAGCAGAGAGGATATCAGTTCGGGGACCTCGCCAAATGCAGCGCCAAAGAAATCAAAAACGCAGAAGAGCTTGTACGGAATATCGGAAGAGTTGGGAGTGCTTATTGACAGCCTAATGCATGAGTTCAGACCAAAACCAACCAGACATATTACGCAGGCAAATAGAGATGCATTTGCACATATGAAACAGCTGCAAGTTGAGATCCTCAACGGATCCATTCTGTGTGATATTGCAGATAATGCGTCCCAGAAGACTCCGTCCCTGCAACAAAAGGAGAAGCTGATATGTAAACCAACAGGCAGCAATAAACGGAAGAACCAGCTCCCAAAAAGTGCAACTAAGCGCACTCCAGATGCCCGAGCCACGACGTATAGTCAAGTGGCGGCGAATGCGGTAGACAACCGAGGCCATTTAGAGGAAGTCCCAAGCAATGCCAAGAACAAGCCAGAATGGCACAAGGTCAAGCCCGGAAACAAGTTAGCACCTAGGCGCAAGAGCCGACCAGACGCTATACTGGTCAAATGCAAAAACTCGGATGACTATGCTGAAGTCCTTGCCTCTGTGCAGACCAGCAACGAGCTTCAGCAGTACAAGGAGAACGTATGCGCTGTACGACGTACTGCTGCAGGGGAAGTTATTTTCCAAATGAGTAAGACTGATGATGACGCCACAATCTAGCTTTACAAAGCTCTGGGATAGACAGCGGAGGTAAAGGTGATCTCGGAGAAGATACGTGTTGAGATTAGAGATCTTCCTGAATGGGCAACAGCTGACGATGCCACACTGCAGGTGCTTAAACATATCGATGGTGATTTACCTGCAGAGTCGGCGCCAAAGCTACGTAAAGGCTACCGTGGCAGACAGGTAGCATCGATGTTTCTCCCACAGGCAATTGCAAACACATTGCTACCGATGAAAGTAATTCGTATAGGGTGGGCAGTGTGCAGCATACGCAGCCTGATCGATCCACGTAGATGTACCATGCAAATAACAGCACCGAGATATACAGACAGAGCTGAAATACTAGAGGCAGCGGCACGCATACATGGCAACAAAGCGCCAGGCCCAGACGGTGTACCCTCCAAGGTAGTCAAGGTTATTGCAACAGCGGACAGTACTGAGGAGATGGAAGCTGCAACGGTTGGTGCTTCTTCCAAAGGGGGATTATGTCGATGACCCGTTTGCCTACAGACCCTTGTGCATGTTAGATGTCGTCGGGAAGCTGTTTGAATGCATCATCTGCAACAGGTTGGAAGATGAGTTAGATGCAAGGAGAGGCATCTCTGCCTGGCAGTATGGATTACGGAAGAAGCGACGCACAATCGATGCCATCAATGCAGTGGTGGAGATAGCTAGTAAAGCCATTGAGAGAGAACGTTGAAAAGGTGGTAAAAAGCAGTACTGCCTCATCACAACACTAGATGTGCACAATGCTTTCAACTCGGCAAGCTGCAGCACAGGATCACAGGTGGCGTCCCCCAAGGCTCAGTGCTGGGACCAACACTGTGGAACGTCATGTATGACGCGGTGCTCCGGCTGCTCATGCTAGCAGGAAAGCAATTGAAACTGCTACCATAGAAGTTGCTGGTTGCACAATAGCATCGAAACCGGTGATCAAGTATATTGGAGTGCAGCTTGACCATAGGTTGACCTTAAGCACAACTTGGAGTACACGGCGAAGAAAGCAGCAAAAGCGACGACTGCGTTAAGTGGCATCGCACTTGTGCTCTGAGAGTACTTAGTGCCATTCGCACGGTTTCCAACGACGCAGTTCTGGTGCTATCTGGGATGGTCCCACTGGAACTACTTGCCGAGGAGACCAGATGCATAGAGATCCAGCTTCCAACAGAAATGTGACGATGGCGAGATGGCAGGAGAGAAAAAGAGCTGCTACCAACGACAGCTGGACCAAACGTATTGTCCCGGACATACGGCCGTAGGTGAGTAGGAAGTACGGACAAACTGACTTTAACTTGACCCAGCTACTGACAGGACATGGGTGTTTTAAATCCTATCTTTATAGGCTAAATCACGAGACGAACCCGTTTTGCACACACTGTGCAGGGGTTATTGAAGACGCAGAGCATGTCTTTTTTGTCTGTCCTAGATTTTCTGCTGAATGGGAAGAGCTAAGCCTAAATATTGGAAGGAATTTCATAGTCACCGAAAATATAGATATCCTACTCAGTTCGCAAAACAATTGGGTTGCTGTAACCCACATGGCTGCAGATATCATGAAAACGTTGACAGCGCAACTCGAATTCACACTCTAGATGAGACTCTAGAAGAGGCCTTCTCCCCCTTCTCGTGAGGTAATACTTAGCGGTGATTCCGCGAGAGGGAAACGGAAAGTAGGGGTCGTTTTAGTGGGTGCAATGGCTTTTAACGGCTTTTAATTCTTTTTTCCCTTATATAAAAAAAAAAAAAAATAACCAGTACTCACAAACAAAAACACGAATACATTAAAGCGATCAGTTTATTTGTTGCACTGAAAAAAAGTTATCCTACATTTTCAACACGGCGAATATAAGTAAAACTTAAACAGAAACAAGTAAGCGGTTACAGTCGAGCACGCTCGACAGTAGGATACCCTGACCCCAGGTACTCTTCAATAAAAGTTTATTTTCGACCAATTGTTCCTATGGCAGCTATATGATATATAAAGCCGATTTAAACCAAATCTGGTCAGAATGTACAAAACTAACATTAATGCATATTCTATCAGTTTGGTTAAGATATCTCAAAAAACAAAAAACTTTTCCATACTAAAACTTCATTTTCGATGCATCGTTCCTATGGCAGCTACGTGATATAGTTATCCGATTTTAACCAAATTTGGTCAGGATGTATATTACCAGCTCCGAAACATAATCTATCAGTTTGGTTCTGATATCTCAACAAACAAAGAACTTTTTCATACTAAAACTTCATTTTCGATGTATCGTTCCTATGGCAGCTATATGATATAGTGGTCCGATCCAAAATTAAAAACAAACTTGATCTGCGTATCCAGGAACCTACATACCAAATTTGAAGTCTCTAGCTCTTTAGGTTTCTGAGATCGACGCGTTCCAACAGACGGACAGACGGACAGACAGACGGACATGGCTCAATCGACTTGGCTGTTGATCCTGATCAAGAATATATATACTTTGTGGGGTCTGTTACGCCTCCTTCTGCCTGTTACATACATCCTGCCAAACGCATTATACCCTTTTTTGCCCATTTTTAATGGGCTCAGGGTATAAAAAAGAGTTCTTTCAGTGCTAGCTCAACTACAAAGTCCATGAGAATGAGAGCGCGAGACAAAAACGTAATCGTTAAAATTGTTGTTGGTCAGTTTGCTCGCGAGTGCAGCGACCGATAGAAGGAAGAAAGAAGGTTCTATGCAGTGCATACACACTTTGTTGTTTGCATGTATTGTGTTTTGTATGCTGGGTGCCGTTCATGTATACTATCGTCGTTTTCCTATCTTGTGGGCAAATGCAAAAACAAAACGTACTTCGTGGGCATAGGGCTGGGCATGCCTGTACTGGAGTAACAAAAGCAAAAGAAAAGAAGAAAACTCTATAACATGATCACAAGGTTATCCGTAATATTTACGTTAATACTGTCATTGTGAATATTTTTGTATTATACCCATTACTTATAAAAAAAGTAATAGGGTATATAGTGTTTGTTGGAATTTATGTAACAGAGAGAAGGAGGCATCTCCAACCCCATAAAGTATACATATTCTTGAACAGCCGAGTCGATATAGCCATGTGTGTCTGTCCGTCCATCCGTACGTGTGACCGCCTAGATCTCAAAGACTATAAGAGATAGAGATACCAAACTATCACCCACAGACTCCAAATGCATTTTAGAATGTCAAGTTTGCTTTAAATTTGTGCCACGCCCTTAAATCGCGAAAAACCGTTCGTTCGTCTGTATAAACTCAAGGATCTCAGAAAATGCTTAGCTGGTTGAAAGCTTGTGGAAAGTCTTCGGGTTATTTGTTTTAAGAAGAAATGTCGCTGGTGGTTTTTTATCATAAACAAAAGAGAATTATGTAATTTGTCAATGAAATAGGGTTGCTGTACCTTGTTTTTTTTTCTAATTGAAAAAACTTCTTTCGATTTCTTATTTCTATTTTTAATTTTGATTTAATACCCCTTACCTAAAAAATAAGTAAAAAGGTATATTGTGATCGTTGGAATGTAAGTAACAGGGAGAAGGAGGCATCTCCGACCCCATTAAGTATATATCGAGCCCTACTTGCATAAATAACGTAAGTGCCATTTTTTCAAAATTTGTTATTTAATGCAAATGTGTTCATAATTACGAACCGCATATACACACAAAATATTATATTTGTATTATATATATTTACGAAGATATTAACCTGTTAATTATAACGTAAGCGACAAGCACCATGCGAAACACGACACACGATTACTCAAAATTGCTCTCTCTTGTAAAATTTGATTTTTGGCGCGTACGTTATTATAGGGCTAGATATATAGCCATGTGTGTCTGTCCGTCTATGTGAGCGCCTAGATCTCAGACACTTAAGCCACGCCCCCGCAAATGTTGCTTATGCTGCCGCTGCTGTTGATACCGCTGCTATCTCTTGGGCAGCCTTTGGTCGTTGTTACCGCTGCTGTTGTTGGGGCTGCGTTCCTTAACAGTTGGGTTTGATTGAGTGTCGTCTTGCATCCGTTGGTCCCACGGTCACTGACCTAAATAATGCGCACTCAGCGCACGTGGATTTTTCTCCGTACCCTCTGCCGTTCGCACCTATAAAACATTGCCGAGCGAGGGTGACCCGTTGTATTCGCCGGTCTCACGGTGAGTCCCTTTCCACTGCTAGTTGGAACAGCGGTAGTTCTGGCTCCGCGGGTTGGATGTATTTTGTTTTGTAGCTTCTGTCACCGATTCTCACTGTGAAGTTTCGGTATTGGATGATGTACTTTTTCTGGAGTTGCAATGTTTTCTCGTCTAATGTAACGAACCCGTCGAATCCATTCAGCATTATGGTACCTGGGAGTATCAAAGTCTGGAATGTGTTGCTTGTTAATTGTGGTGTACTCTGGTTTTTGAAGGTTAAGCAGTGCGTGTTGGCAATTGTCGTTACTTAAATCTATTAATTTATCTCTATATATTGTTCTGTCATTATGATTTTCACAATTTTCTCTAATAGCATATAGCTCATTCTTACACTCAAGCTAATTTTCATATTTTATATCGTTAATAATTTGGGCTTTTCTTACGGATTTTACTTTAAATGTGCTGCATTTTAATAAGCTAATGGTTGGGAGGCCAATTATGTAAATTAAGTCTTTACCGTTTGTGGCAACTTTTACTTCTGAAAATTCTTTTATGTTATAAAAAATTAAATAAATATAAACTGTTTTCTTGCTTAAAAATTCGTTCTACAATATCAGTCTCTATTGCTGTGTTTTCAACTGTGTTTTGTATCTAAGAATATTTGCTTTTTGGTTAACAATTTCTTTTGAGCTTAAAGTGGCTTTTAGGATTGCGTTAGTTACATTTGTTAATTGATTGATTTTTTTTTTTATTCAACTTGTTTGTTATTATTCTCTAGTTGATCATTTAATTTATTATTTATGACATCATGATCGTAGGGGTCCGGAGTTCCTGCCAACAATTTCCACGCTGTACCTAAGGCTTCAATTGCTCTTTTATTTTTAGTTGAGGGTTTCAGTCTTTGAAGTCATTTTTGGCTTGCGACAGCTCAAAGAAGAGGTATGGGTATAATGGATGAGATAGTTTGAGTGATTGTGGTGAATAGGCAACAAATTTGAACTTTTTGGCTATTAAATGAACAAGACCCAATTTTTTGGATAGATTTGGGGCCAGAACCGGCGAAAAACATTTTTTTATCTATGGCAGAGTTTATTTTTAAATTTTTAAAAAATCGGGCTTTTATTCTTCCTTTTTTTTTGAGGTGCGCCCTCATTTGTCACCATTACTCGCGACAGACAAAAGCTTTACTTTTTCTAAAAGCTAATAAAAATATTTATATTTTATTTATACACAGTCTCAGATTTAAACCAGGAGTTTTAGAGCTAACCATTTTTGAATTAAGAAAATCATGGTTTTTAGTGTTGAGAATATGAATTAAATACAACGTATATGTAACAGCATACGCCTGTATGTAAGCACTAGAGAAGAACTCTGTTACCATTTAAGCTATGACGTTTGTTAACGTTAATTTTCAGTCACCCTTTATACTTTGCAAAAGATACACTAAGTGTACTTATATATTTCAAATAAAACGAATAGGTTATGGGCCCAGACATTGCTGGACATCGCTAGTGACTCCATTTGCAAATAATTTTTTATTGAGCGTTAAAATTATGTCGACGATGCATAATATCGAGAAGCTCGATAATGAGAATAATGGTTCCTGGTCAGTGCAGATGAAGAGCGTGTTAATTCATGCTGATTTGTGGTCTGTCGTTTGCGGGCGAGTCGTCAAAAGAGAAACGACATCGCACAGACAAAGGCAGATTTTGACACAAAAGACGAGAAGGCAATGGCAAGCATTATGTTGTGCATAAAGGCAAATAAACAATGTTAAGCATTGTAGAACATCAGCGAATGTTTGGAGTTTGTTGCGTGAGATCCATGTGCCAAGAGGACCGGCACGGCGTGTTACATTGCTCAAGCAATTATTGGCCACGAAAAAGAAAGAAGGATATATCATGGTTGGGCATCTTGGAAACTTCCTTGACGTGGTGGAAGAACTCAGTGAGATTGAGGTCACGATTTCTGATGAGCTTTTGGGCATATTGCTCTTGTCGACGTTGACAAGCCCATACGAAAATTTCGTAGTGGCAATAGAGACGCGTGATACTCTTCCGTCGCTCAGCTCACTCAAGGTAAAGCTTCTAGAAGAAGGAGATAGGCGCAAAGCAGAGAATTTTTTGGAAGAAGGAGAACAGAAAATGTTTGGCATACGTACACAAAAGAAATCAGCAAAAATCAGTGCGCGCAAAAGCAATTAGACAAGAGTGAGCGGGACAACAAGCAAGCCGCCGACAAAAAGTCAGGATGTTAGACGTGCGACCGCCGCGGCCATATTGCTGATAATTGCAAGGAAAATAAACAAAATTACGCCAAAGGATCAAAGAAGTCATTTTCAGTGTTCTGTGGTAATATAATTAAAAGAGAAATGCCCTCAGAACATGCGTGGTGCTTGGACAGCGGCGCTACAGCGTACTTATGCAAAGACAAGGCTCAGTTTATCAACGCAGAAAAACAAACGCAGAAAAACAAACTGGAAAGAGCATTAAAGCGATCAGGAGCGATAATGGAAGAGAGTATTTAAGCGAGGTGTTCGAAAACTACTTGAAGAGCAGCGGAATCAAGAGACAGCTGACAGTCCCGCACACCCCGCAGCACCCCGCGGCGTGGCAGAGCGTGCCAATAGGATTCTTGTGGAGATGGCCCGTAGCATGCTGGTGCATGCAGGCACTGATGAAGCATTCTGGGCAGAAGCAGTTAAGGAAGCTTCGAAACCGTGCATCGACCAATGTCACACCCCAAGAAGCCTGGTCTGGAAAGAAGCCTAGTGTATCGCATCTTAAAATGTTCGGCTCTAAGGCTATTGTGCTAGACAAGACGCACAAGAGAAAGTTCAAGCCAAAGGGACATAGTAGTCCGAATTGAACAAACTTTGGTCAGGATATATGAAACCAAGTTAAATGCATATTGTAGCAGTTTGGTTGAGATATCTCATAAAACCAAAAAGTTGTATTTATTCACTTAACAGGTAATATCTTCCAAACCCCTTTACCAAAATTTATGTTTCATATACCAAATAACGTATTACAACATATTAAAATTTTACAGAAATCTTTATAGCCGTTTTGTCAAAAATCGCTAAAATGTAAGCAAAAAACTGTATTTTACCTGTAAAATGTTACCTGAGTACTTTACATAAAAAGTTTAAAGGTACGCCTAAGAGCCCTCAAACACACCAATGATATATAGAAAGTATCTGTAGTTTCTTTGGTTTGGAAACTGATGAGGTTTCAATTTTAGCGGGATTTAGCGTTTTCCCGCTAGACTGCCGGTTTTTTCAAAAAGTCGTAGAACAAACATTTCTAGATTTTCGAAAAGGAATAAATTCCCATCATTTCATTTAAGCTTCTTTAGCGCTTTGATGCAAACAGACAAACAGACAAACAAACTGACTTTTCATTTCATTTTGAAGTCCACTAAAGTTTTCAAATTTATTTATCTTTTGAAACAGTTATGGGATTTGGGTGATTGAGGTATCAATCTACGCGTATTTTTAAGTAGAATTTTTAAAGGGTAGTAGTAAGTAGAATTTTTGGTAAAAAGTAGAATTTACCAAAAGGCCCCAACAGCCCCATTAGCTGCAATCATCTGAATTTTTCTCCTCCCACTTGCACTCCCACATTTTATGACCCAGGTTGGTTAGAACAAGTTTTAGTATGCCATTTTGTAAGTTAGGACTAAACCTTTCGATCGGTATATAACTTGATCTAATCGGACAGTCGTAGCAAATTTTCCAACTTAGCTGTATATGTATATTGTTAGTCGCCTTTCGCACCCTTCGTACTGCTTTCGTCACTAACGCGAGCTGCCGTCCGCAGTGATTAGTTGCCTTTCGCACCCTTCGTGATGCTTTCGTCACTAACGCGAACTGCCGTCATAGAATATGTCAATGTGAAGTTGTATACCCTCTCTTTCTGGAATAGGTGCTTTAGAAATTGGGATTTGTTTAGGGTTTTTGTTATATATATTTTTGTTACAAATTTTTCAATTTCGTTTGTGTTCTTTAAGTTTTTTATATACTGTAGACCAATAACAGAACTTCAAAATTTACTTAAGATTTTCATCAAATCCTCTGTGAGCTCGAAAATTTGTTTCTTCGATAATAATTTCTTGATCATTTTTTTTTTCAATGTCTTGCACAAATTCGTGTGAAAAGAAATTTATTGGAAAATGTACTTTTTAATTTAGTCTGAATCACATATTTGTCTTCGAGACAACAACAATGATTGCCTGTGGTTAAATTTGGTTGAAGAAATTCTTTAAGTATGTTATTTAAATTATCTACTGTGTCGTATTCTATAATATGTCTTGTTTTGTGGAACACGTCGTATTTTGCGTGAATAGTTATTCTATTTTTTTAAATAAATAACTGTTGTTTGAATTGATTTAATGGTTTTTTAGTTGCTTCTAATACATTTTCATAGCTACTATTTGCAGAAGTGGTTTCCGTCAATGGATTCTTGACTTCCTGTGACAGAAATGTGGTTAATGACTACCCTTGATAAGCCGTCAACAACGACGTTAGTGGAACCTGGTTTATAATATATTTTAGGGTTAAATTCTTCTATAAAGGCCTGCGTTTCATTTTTGGATGAGGATTTCGTGCAGAAACAGCAAATAAAACCGGTTATGTTATGTATGATATGTATGAATTTCTAGATTTGTGACGCCATAGAAATAATTTCTGAGATTCTTTAAGGCCCTTACAATAGCGTATAATTCTCTTTCATTTTTGGCATAATTTCTTTCGGTTGAATTCAAAGTTTAAGAGACAAAGGTAATTGACTTACTATCCTGTGAGAGGACTGCGCCTATGGGGATATCTGGAGCGTCTGTATGTAGAACAAACTTTTTCGAATAATGTGGTTGGGTTAGTTCGACTTTTGCAATTAAGTGTGATTTTAGGTTTGCAAAGGAAGAGAAAGCTTCTTCGTCTAATGATATTTCTGTTTTCTTAATCATATGTTTTGAAACCATACCGTTATGTCCTTGTAATAATTTAGTAAGTGGTTTTGCTATGGATGCGTAACTTTTACCAAATTTCCTGTAATAACCGGTTAAACCTATAAAACCTCGTAACTCTCTCAAATTCTCGGGTGGAGGATATTTTATAATGGCTTCTATTTTTTGAGGATCAGTTTTAATTATGTTGTGTGATACTATATATTCCAAAAATTCAATTTCTCTTCTAAAGAATTTTGATTTTTCTAAAGATATCTTCATGTTTGCTTTAGGATTCCAATGACTTTCAGTCAATCATCGAGATGTTGTTTCGGAGTTTCTCAAAAAACTATAATATCGTCCATATAAATGTGGCAAGTTTTAACAACTTTTCGAGCAATATATTATCCATTGCTCATTGGAATATGCCTGGTGCGTTTGCAAGCCCAAATGGCAAGCGTAGAAATTCGTATTTATCATTGTTTTTAGAGAACGCTGTTTTTTTAATGTTTTCATCTCTTGTTAGAATTTTATGGAATCCAGATTCCAAATCAATTGCTGAAAAGAATCGCGCTTTTCCTAGGCTAGACAAAATAACCGAAGGATCTGGCATTGGATTCCTATCGGGGATTGTATTGTTATTTAGTTTTTTGAAGTCAATTACTAACCGATTCTTTGGTGTCCCGTCTTCGTTGAAACCTTTTTTTCCAACTATCCATACTGGGGAATTGTAAGGACTTCTGCTAGGCCTTATTATATTTTCGTTCAACATCCTATTTATTTCCTGACTAACAAAGTTGTTAACTGAGTGAGGATAAGGATATTGCTTGCTGAAGATTGCATTGTCATTTATTGTTCGATTCTCTCCTCTGATATCTGTCCTAAAAGGAAGACTGGTTTGAATCTAAGAATGATATTCTTCTATCTCTTGAACGACCTGTTGTTCAAGGATATTAAATCTATTTTATTAGTAGAATGATAAAATTTGCACAAGGAAGAACTTTTTGAAGAGGATACTGACATCTTTCGACGTCTGCACTTTTTCGATTTTTTCTTTGTGCGTGTTGTGATTCTGTATCTGATACATTAAATATTGAAAATATTTTGTATTTTTCATTTTGGTAGTTAAAGTACGAAGCGACTGTGTAAGTTTCGTCTGAACTCATTTAATTGTCTACCGTTTCTTGGACATGTTTAATAAAATTAATTTTTTCTGTTTTGTTATTATAATGCAAACTTCCCTATGATAAGTCGATTACTGTTTTGATTTCTTTTAAAAGATTGTAACCAACCAATAAATCTGCATCGAGGTTGTTGATTTCATAAAACCTATGGCGTTTGCTGAATATATTTATATTATGAAAGTGTGTTATTATACTGTAGCCGTTTACAGTTTTGATTCTTTTCTTAATTACTAGCTCTTTGCATTGTCGGAAATACCCTTACATAACAAGCGGTAGAACCTGTGTCTATTAATATTTTTATTTTTTGATTTATTTTCTTGTCTATCCTGTAGACGAAGGGGAGCTCTCCTGCTCTTCCTCTAAAAAATGATCTTCTTGGAGGTTGTTAACGCGCATAAGCTTGATAGGTTGCTGACCTGAAGGGAGACTCGGCTCCCTTTCAAAATTTGCTTTAAGTTATTGTGCCTTCGCCAAGGCATTAGACAAGTTTTCTGGCTTAAGAGAAAACAATACTTATGATAAAGAACCATTAAGGCCTGTGATAAAGATCCGCAAAGCATTGTCCCTGTTTGTCAATACCAGAATTTTCGGGTAGTTACAATGCGTATGTTAGCTGGCGCGAAGCTGCTTGTTGCGCTATGCGCATGTATAAACAAGTGGCCGGTTACAGTCAATCATGCTCGACAGTAGGATACCCTGAGCACAGGAACTCTTCAATAAAAGTTTATTTTCGACCAATTGTTCCTATGGCAGCTATATGATATATGAAGCCGATTTGAACCAAATCTGGTTAAAATGTACAAAATCAACATTAATGCATATTCTACCCTTCTGCCTGTTACATACATCCTGCCAAAAATTTTTTTTTTTAAATTTTTGATTTTTCAAAAACATCGTTTTCGTGCACTACATGTATGTAGAATTATTGTAGAAACTCTGATTTGCCGATTTTCAACCGAGAATATGTCGAAAAATCGATAGCGCAGACTTAGCGTACAAAAACTTTAAACAAGTTTTTCTCAAAACAACGGTTTTTGAGCTGGTTGACACGATTTTGGAAAAACTATCTGTCCGATTGGGCTAAAATTTTCAGGGGTTATTCAGCACACATGTGCTTATCGTCTGAACCACAACCAACATTCTACATACATTTTTAACCCCATTTTTTACCGTTTTAGTGGTGAAAAAAGGGTAAAAAATATTCAAACCGCCGCCATTTACTCATTTTTTTTTTCAAATTAATTTTTTGTGGTTCATGCCATAGCCACTGACATATATTTTAAGAAATTCTTTGGATTTTTTGTTTCAGAAATTTTGAAGCAGAGATATCGTGTCAACCAGTTTTTTTCGGACAATCACTTCAACCGTCATTTTGTCGCCATGAAGGGCAGAATAAACAAAAAAATATTTTTTTCTTAATCCTCAATATGTGTGTTAACATGTGTGAAAAAAGCCTAGTGTTTCGATATATTTTACTATCAAAAAAAAAAAAATGGTGAAAAATCATGCAAAAGTGGTAGACGGTCCCCTTAAGCCCATTTTTAATGGTCTCAGGGTATAAAAATTATCACCCTCCATGGAAAAATTTACCGTTTGATTTATTTTCGATTTATTTCAAAGTGCAGAAATATAGCCGCACTTCACCAAATTAAATATTATGTTGAAAAATTTAAACTAATTCATTTATTTTTATTCAGATTAATGTTAAATATAACCTTCCTCAGCAATAAATAATTAGTAGATCCTATTCGCCACACAATCTACCAGACTTTTTTAATCGCTTAGGCACAGATCTTCCCCTGACTTACTTACTGACATGACCATCAAAGATCCTCCTCCACAATTCCTCGAAGAAAAGGGCACGGGCTCATTACTTAAATGCCCCAAACAGTTTAATTTGGACAGTTTTGATGGGTTCTTGCCATATTGAATGGTTTAAGCAATGAGATTTCTACATACTCCACGCAGAAAAAGTTTGTTTTAAATTTAAGCCACGTCCAATCTACCCCCGTTAATCGCTAAAAACCGTCAGTTCGTCTGTATGAACAAAGGAATCTCAGAGACTATAAGAGGTAGAGTAACCAATTTTGATTTTTCTAAAGATATCTTCATGTTTGCTTTAGGATTCCAATGACTTTCAGTCAATCATCGAGATGTTGTTTCGGAGTTTCTCAAAAAACTATAATATCGTCCATATAAATGTGGCAAGTTTTAACAACTTTTCGAGCAATATATTATCCATTGCTCATTGGAATATGCCTGGTGCGTTTGCAAGCCCAAATGGCAAGCGTAGAAATTCGTATTTATCATTGTTTTTAGAGAACGCTGTTTTTTTAATGTTTTCATCTCTTGTTAGAATTTTATGGAATCCAGATTCCAAATCAATTGCTGAAAAGAATCGCGCTTTTCCTAGGCTAGACAAAATAACAGAAGGATCTGGCATTGGATTCCTATCGGGGATTGTATTGTTATTTAGTTTTTTGAAGTCAATTACTAACCGATTCTTTGGTGTCTTGTCTTCGTTGAAACCTTTTTTTCCAACTATCCATACTGGGGAATTGTAAGGACTTCTGCTAGGCCTTATTATATTTTCGTTCAACATCCTATTTATTTCCTGACTAACAAAGTTGTTAACTGAGTGAGGATAAGGATATTGCTTGCTGAAGATTGCATTGTCATTTATTGTTCGATTCTCTCCTCTGATATCTGTCCTAAAAGGAAGACTGGTTTGAATCTAAGAATGATATTCTTCTATCTCTTGAACGACCTGTTGTTCAAGGATATTAAATCTATTTTATTAGTAGAATGATAAAATTTGCACAAGGAAGAACTTTTTGAAGAGGATACTGACATCTTTCGACGTCTGCACTTTTTCGATTTTTTCTTTGTGCGTGTTGTGATTCTGTATCTGATACATTAAATATTGAAAATATTTTGTATTTTTCATTTTGGTAGTTAAAGTACGAAGCGACTGTGTAAGTTTCGTCTGAACTCATTTAATTGTCTACCGTTTCTTGGACATGTTTAATAAAATTAATTTTTTCTGTTTTGTTATTATAATGCAAACTTCCCTATGATAAGTCGATTACTGTTTTGATTTCTTTTAAAAGATTGTAACCAACCAATAAATCTGCATCGAGGTTGTTGATTTCATAAAACCTATGGCGTTTGCTGAATATATTTATATTATGAAAGTGTGTTATTATACTGTAGCCGTTTACAGTTTTGATTCTTTTCTTAATTACTAGCTCTTTGCATTGTCGGAAATACCCTTACATAACAAGCGGTAGAACCTGTGTCTATTAATATTTTTATTTTTTTATTTATTTTCTTGTCTATCCTGTAGACGAAGGGGAGCTCTCCTGCTCTTCCTCTAAAAAATGATCTTCTTGGAGGTTGTTAACGCGCATAAGCTTGATAGGTTGCTGACCTGAAGGGAGACTCGGCTCCCTTTCAAAATTTGCTTTAAGTTATTGTGCCTTCGCCAAGGCATTAGACAAGTTTTCTGGCTTAAGAGAAAACAATACTTATGATAAAGAACCATTAAGGCCTGTGATAAAGATCCGCAAAGCATTGTCCCTGTTTGTCAATACCAGAATTTTCGGGTAGTTACAATGCGTATGTTAGCTGGCGCGAAGCAGCTTGTTGCGCTATGCGCATGTATAAACAAGTGGCCGGTTACAGTCAAGCATGCTCGACAGTAGGATACCCTGAGCACAGGAACTCTTCAATAAAAGTTTATTTTCGACCAATTGTTCCTATGGCAGCTATATGATATATGAAGCCGATTTGAACCAAATCTGGTTAAAATGTACAAAATCAACATTAATGCATTTTCTATCAGTTTGGTTCTGATATCTCAACAAACACACAACTTTTTCATACTAAAACTTCATTATTGATGTATCGTTCCTATTGCAGCTATATGATATAGTAAACCGATATTAGCCAAATTTGATCAGAATGTATTATACCAGCTCCGATATAAAATCTATCAGTTTGGTTCTGATATCCCAACAAACCCAAAACTTTTTCATACTTAAACTTTATATTCGATGTATCGTTCCTATGGCAGCTATATTATATAGTTAACCGATTTAAACCAAATTTAATCAGGATGTATAATACCAGCTCCGATACATAATCTATCAGTTTGGTTCTGATATCCCAACAAACACGAAACTGTTTCATACTAAAACTTAATTTTCGATGTATCGTTCCTATGGCAGCTATATGATATAGTGGTCCGATCCAAAAATAAAAACAAACTTGATCTGCGTATGGTATTCAGGAACCTACATACCAAGTTTGAAGTTTCTAACTCTTATGGTCTCTGAAATCGACGAGTTCAAACAGACGGACGGACGTATGGACGGACATGGCTCAATCGAATCGACTAATGATCCTGATCAAGAATATATATACTTTTTGGGGTCTGCCACGCCCCCTTCTGCCTGTTACATACATCCTGCCAAAAATTTTTTTTTTTAAATTTTTGATTTTTCAAAAACATCGTTTTCGTGCACTACATGTATGTAGAATTATTGTAGAAACTCTGATTTGCCGATTTTCAACCGAGAATATGTCGAAAAATCGATAGCGCAGACTTAGCGTACAAAAACTTTAAACAAGTTTTTCTCAAAACAACGGTTTTTGAGCTGGTTGACACGATTTTGGAAAAACTATTTGTCCGATTGGGCTAAAATTTTCAGGGGTTATTCAGCACACATGTGCTTATCGTCTGAACCACAACCAACATTCTACATACATTTTTAACCCCATTTTTTACCGTTTTAGTGGTGAAAAAAGGGTAAAAAATATTCAAACCGCCGCCATTTACTCATTTTTTTTTTCAAATTAATTTTTTGTGGTTCATGCCATAGCCACTGACATATATTTTAAGAAATTCTTTGGATTTTTTGTTTCAGAAATTTTGAAGCAGAGATATCGTGTCAACCAGTTTTTTTCGGACAATCACTTCAACCGTCATTTTGTCGCCATGAAGGGCAGAATAAACAAAAAAATATTTTTTTTTTAATCCTCAATATGTGTGTTAACATGTGTGAAAAAAGCCTAGTGTTTCGATATATTTTACTATCAAAAAAAAAAAATGGTGAAAAATCATGCAAAAGTGGTAGACGGTCCCCTTAAGCCCATTTTTAATGGTCTCAGGGTATAAAAATTATCACCCTCCATGGAAAAATTTACCGTTTGATTTATTTTCGATTTATTTCAAAGTGCAGAAATATAGCCGCACTTCACCAAATTAAATAATATGTTGAAAAATTTAAACTAATTCATTTATTTTTATTCAAATTAATGTTAAATATAACCTTCCTCAGCAATAAATAATTAGTAGATCCTATTCGCCACACAATCTACCAGACTTTTTTAATCGCTTAGGCACAGATCTTCCCCTGACTTACTTACTGACATGACCATCAAAGATCCTCCTCCACAATTCCTTGAAGAAAAGGGCACGGGCTCATTACTTAAATGCCCCAAACAGTTTAATTTGGACAGTTTTGATGGGTTCTTGCCATATTGAATGGTTTAAGCAATGAGATTTCTACATACTCCACGCAGAAAAAGTTTGTTTTAAATTTAAGCCACGTCCAATCTACCCCCGTTAATCGCTAAAAACCGTCAGTTCGTCTGTATGAACAAAGGAATCTCAGAGACTATAAGAGGTAGAGTAACCAATTTTCGCACATAGATTTTTTTTTTTTTTTTTTTTAAGTAATGCAAGTTATTTTTTTAAAGTACTTTTATATAAATTTAAATAAGTAACGGGTATCCTATGGTCGGGATCTGGACTTTAGCCTTTCCCACTTGTTTTATTATCTATATTTTTTCCAAGGGCAACAGCCAAAAAATTACAAGAACCAAACCTTCTTTTTTGGATATATTTGAAACCCCAAACGGCGAAAAACATTTTTTTTTATGGTAAGATTTTTTTTTAGAATTTTTAAAAATCTGGCTTTTTATTACTTTTTTCCAGAGGTGCACCCATATTTGTCATCATTACTCGAGAATGCCAAAACCGATGTTTACTTTTTACTTTTTCTGAAAGCTAATAAATAGATCTATAAATCATGAATACAAAGTTTAAGATTTAAACTAGTAGTTTTAAGCTTTTTTCTTAGTTTTTTTAACTTCAAAGTCGAGGAAAAGTCGAAAAGAATTGATTACATTTTAATTTTCTAGCTATGGCAGCTATATTATATATTCGATCGATTTGGACCAAATTAGGATGCATAAGACCAACTTCAATGCATATTCTATCAGTTTAGTTAAGGTATCTTAAAAAACAAAAAAGTTTTTCATACAAAAACTTGATCTTAGACCGTTCGGCTCCATGGCAACTATATGATACAGTAGACAGATTCGAACAAAAATTAAATAATATATAAAGGACCACAAATAAATAACAATTTTTGGATAAAATATTCTGGAAAATAAAAATGTTGTCCATACTAAGGGTGGATTTCCGACCGATCGTTCCTATATTGAATAGTGATCCGATTCGAACCAAATTCGGTAGAGATGTATAAAACATTACCAGATATACAATCTGTGCGATTGGTTGATATATCTCAAGAAATAACACAACTTTTCACACTAAAGATGGATTTTCGAACGATTGTTCTTTTGGCAGCTATATGATAATGTAGACGTATTTGAACCAAGTTTAGTCAAAAAGTGTAAAGTAACAACAAATTCATATTCTGTGATTTTCATACTTAAGGTAATGCCGCTTCGCAAGGAAATCAAAAAAATCGACAAAAACATGCCTGGACACAAAAAAAATATTATATAGCCGTTTTTCCATAAATTTCAATAAATCATATCTTAAACGATGCGTAACTAATGCAGCTATGCAAATAAAATACAAAATAAATAATAAATGAATTAATTTTTTTTCAACTTTTTCTTAAATTTAAAAAAAAAACCTGAAAAAAACATCACTTTCTTAATTCAAGAACTGATATCTCTTAAACTACTGATTTAAATCTTAACACTGTATTAATAAATTATATATATATTTATTAGCTTTCAGAAAAAGTAAAGCTTCGGCAAATTGCTTTTGGCATTCTCAAGTAATGATGACAAATGTGGGCGCACCTCATCACCATAGAAAAAAAATGTTTTTCGTCGTTTGGGGCCCATAACTATCAAAAAAAGTGGGTTTGGTTTTCGTAATAACCAAAAAATTCAAATTTGTTGCCTAGTGTAATTTGTGTACAATTACACACGTTGAGCGAGTAAATGGGCTATGGGATTGAAGGCTTTTGCAATGGATTGCCGACCATTGAGCAGACCATAAATAATTCGGCAGTTCGCAACGATGTTTTCAATAACACTTACATAATGATTCAAACGGCAGCAGCCCTAAAGAGGGGCCCCAATAGCACATCAACTAAATCGCCTACGCATGCTGCATGACAACAGATACAATATCTCAATAATATTATGCTTAGACCTTACGAAAAATAAGAAATTTCTTTTAAAGGCAAACGCCAAAGACAAAAAAATACATGAGAAACAGAAGAAGTAAAAAGGTCCAAGACAATTTATAACAATTCCTTTTCATTTCCACGAAGACGAAAAAAGAAGTAGCATGAAATTGGCCACGAAATTTGCAATAGTGAGGTTGTGTGGTTGCTGTTGCTGTCTACCGTGTCGCGACGCGCATTTGCTGTGTGGCTGTTGTTTTGTTGTATAGAGGGGGGAGGATCATAAGATATTTGAGCTCTGCGAAATTAGCCCTTATAAATGAATCCGTTGCGGTTTTCAGGTTTCGGCATAGTGAAAAAAATTTTTTCGGCTATGGCTTTGGTTACGGTTACAATTTCAATCGCTTTTTACCTGTTAAATGTTATGGTTGCGGTTAAGGTTTTAATTCCCGGTTGGGATAGTTAAAAAAAAAACAAAAAAGTTTTGAATATTAAAGGTTAATTTGCATCCGATTGTTTCTATGGCAGCTATATGATATAGAAACCTAATGTTGACTAAACTTGGTCGGGGTGTAACAAGCAGTCCCAAATGTATATTCTGTGACTTTGGTTGAGATAGCTCAAAAACTAATACAATTGTTCATACTAAGCAATTTTCTCAAAGTGTGAACTTTGATCAAAATTTGGCCCCCTTGCAATTCGAGTTATGAAAATTGTGTGAAAATTAGTCTTCTAGGTCTTATGGTGCAGCAATCAATCAGTCTGTCAGTCAGGACAAATAATATTATATCATGACCCTTGTCATCTTCTGTCTGAACATGCGACTTGATCGGATTAGATTCCGGCAAAGTAGCTATGTCTTGACCAGCATAACTGTTATCAACACATGAGACATTGGCACCAGTGTCCAGTAATCCATGTTCTATCCTATTTAAAAAGGAAACCGTAGCATGTTGTCGTCCGTCATATTTTTTTAACGAAAAACGAATGAAAAATCGTTATCGCCAAAATCGATTCAATTTGTTCACTGCAAACTGCTTCTGCATAAGTTCGGATATATATTCATGGCAGCTACATGATATAGTGGACCGATTTAAACCAAAATTGATGAAGGTGTAAAGGAAAATTTAGAATACACAGTTTGTGAGTTTGGTTGAAATATCTTAAAAAATAAAAAAGTTGTTCATATTAATATTGTGTGAAATTGATTAGGATATCTCAAGAAACACAAAAAACACACATCATACTAAAGGTCATGCTGCATCACAAGGTAGTCAACAAATTCGAAAAAAACATCGATACAGACCAAAAAAATTATAATGCCGTTTCGGCATTTTTAAATTTTATAGTTAAAAAAACCAAAAAAAAAAAAAGCTAAGCAAAAAATATATATAAGCAAATATATATATATATATAGTGACATATTCTATGTCTACGTTATACATAATATATTCTATGTCCTCACTATGTCCTCTATGTTCTGACTTATACATAAGTCTAGACACCAAATTCCTCATTCCAATAATGTAAACTTTCACAGGCTGCAATTGTAAAGAAAAGCGTAGCCAAGCCACCCCAAATTTCGCGTACCGATAATGTAAACTTTCACAGGCTGCACTTGTATACAAAGAGCAGTTAAGCCGGGCTTCTCCCCCATCGATCAGCATTGATCGAAATAACTCACTGTCAGCAGATTTGTGTTCCCAGCCAACGCTGAGTTCGTTCCCAGCCTTTATAATATTGTAAACATTTAAATGCCCAAAATTAGCTTTCGTTATAACGCAATGCACAATTATCTGTTAGTCTTAAATTGTTCTTCAATAAATGAACTCGTCGTGAAATATCGCCTTGCCTTTTATTTTATAATAAATTCAACTTAACCGTTAGAGCTGTGCACGGTTTTTATAAGATTCAAACTCACAGTAAATAAAGAAAAATCTAATTGGCGCAGCCGGTAGGATAACAATAAATTGTGGATCCTGATGCAATAGCTGAGTTATTAATTCTTGTGTCCCGTTTACTGTTATCCGCTAAAACAACCAACGCGAAGGCAACCCAAGCGACGGTCAATATCGCGTCAAGTTTTTATTAAACCTCGACAGTGACGTGTACACCAAAATTCGCATATTGTCAAAGCCGTGGATTGTGCAAAAAAAAAAAACTTGAAAAACAATTCAAGAAGACGCGATAGAATTCGAAGAGAAAATAATTCCAGAAACTTCTGGTTATCTCAAAAAAATTCGAAAGTGCTATCTGTGCAAACCAATCAAACATTTTAAACTATAAGTTAACAAATTAAGTGAAAACAATAAAAATATAATCAACAACCAAAAGAAACTGAACCTAAAATAAGAGAAGCTAAAGTGAAACAACAAAAACTAAGAGATAAGAAAAATTAAAAATAAAACTAAATAAATAAAAAATAATTAAATAAAAAACAAAAATTTATTATAATAAAACCAACAAACAAAAAAAAAAAAAAACAACAATAATGGAAGGCAACGCAACAGCACCCCTGACCGATGCCAACATGACACAAGTGATCAACCAACTTAAAAACGTTGAGAAGTTCACTGGAGATAAGAACGCTTTGTACACGTTCATCAACCGGATCGACTACATTTTGGCCCTCTACACCACCAACGATGCAAGACAGAGGTCAATTCTTTTTGGACTTGTGGAACGCTGCATCAGCAGTGAAGTGATGTTATCCCTTGGCGTAAACAACTTGATGACTTAGACGGATCTTCGGAAGCAACTAGTATTGAACTACAAGACGCAAACTAAGAACCACACCCTACTGGAGGAATTCAGTAGCACCCCGTTTAAAGGCAACGTGCGAGCTTTTCTGGAAGAAGCAGAACACCGTAGGCAGACATTAATGAGTAAGCTGGAACTAGAAAATAACATTGACGAAAAAACATTGTATGCGCGACTAATCAAAACTAGCATTGACGACCTTTTTCAAAAATTACCCACAAGCATTTGCATTCGAATTGTAAATTGCGAAATTCCCGATTTAAGATCTCTAATTAATATTTTGCAAGAAAAAAATCTTTATAACGAGCCCTGTCTTAATCCAACCCCAAATAAAGTAAAACAAGAAAAATATTTGAAGTCATTGTATCAACCAAACCCAAATATTCAAAGATTCCCCACTTTTCTTCAACCAAATCAACCCTATGTCCCATATCGACCCCATCAACCTTACATTCAACAACCATATCATCAACCATCACCCAACTATACTAACAACAACACTTTTAAACCTAATAATTATTCACCTCAACCAATGCAACAAATACCTAGTCCAATCAGACCAACATACTTTACACCCAGACCAATCCTTCGACAGAACCAATTCGACAACAATCGTTTCGGACAAGTAACTCCACAATAAAACTCTTTCAATAACTCTGGCGTAGCCAACCAACCGACTAAGCGAGTTAGACCTGCAGAAAGTGGACAGAGTAAGATGTGTATTGACCATGAAACTAGAAATCAGGAAGAGCTAAACTATCATGATTACATGCAACAAGAATACGATAATCAATGCACTGCTTATGCTGAATATTATCCACAATATTATCAAGCAGAAAGTTACCCACAAAACCTAGACTTTACATACACACAATCAGCCGAACACGAGACAGAACAACCAAATGAAATAGAAATCGAGCAAGCCGAAAATTTTCAGCTGCCAGCCTTGGAAACCAACAGTACATAGTAATCACTTATAAAGGCAAAAATCTGAAATGTTTAATAGATTCAGGCTCTACTGTAAATATGATGACATCAAATGTTTTCAATTTACAAGTTCATGACACCGTCTGTTTTATTCAAACCAGCAACGGACCTTTAACTATCACAAAGAAAGTTAACGCACTTTCCAATAACCTATTCAAGGGCAATAATGAATTTCTTCTACACCAATTCTCCTCAGACTATGATCTATTAATTGGTAGAAAATTGCTTTCAGAAGCACAAGCCGTTATAGATTATAAAGCCCGAAACTGTTACTTTATACAATAGAAAGTATAAACTAACTAACGATATTCCAATCACAAATCAGAACCACTTCTTAGTCCAACCAAATCCTAAAACTAATCAACATTTTAAAAATCCAGTTAGAGAAATTTGCGATAACCAAGAATCTGCAAACTCAAACCCTTACCGATTAGATCATTTAAATGAAGAAGAAAGAATCAATTTAATTAGTTTGTTGAAACAATATCAACACATACAATATAAAGAAGGCGACCAATTTAGTTTCAGTAATCAAGAAAAACACATTATAATTACTACCCACAATTCAGCCTTACATACAAAACCATACAGTTATCCACAAGCATATGAACAGGATGTTGAAAATCAAATTCAAGACATGCTTAATCAAGGTATCATACGGCCTAGCAATTCTCCTTTTTGTAGTCCTATATGGATCGTACCGAAAAAGCAAGGTGCTTCAGGAAAACAAAAATTCAGAATCGAAATTGACTACAGGAAATTAAATGAAGTAACCATAAGCGATAGGCATTCAATACCAAATATGGACGAGATTTTAGGAAAACTAGGTAGATGCAATTATTTCACTACAATCGACCTTGCAAAAGGATTCCACCAACTTGAAATGCATCCAGATTCCAAAAAAAAACAGCTTTCTCTACTAAACATGGCCACTATGAATATCTTCGTATGCCATTTGGATTAAAAAATGCACCCGCAACCTTTCAACATTGCATGAACAATGTTTTACGACCGTTCCTAAATAAACATTGTCTGGTATATCTTGATGATATAATTGTATTCTCAACATCCTTAGAAGAACATTTGCAATCACTCCAATTAGTTTTCAAGAAGTTTTCTGAAGCAAATCTCAAATTACAACTTGATAAATGCGAGTTTCTAAAACAAGAAACTTCATTCCTAGGACATGATATAACTAAGGATGGAATACGTAAAACCCAATCCTGATAAAATCAAAGCAATTCAAAAATATCCAATTCCCACAAAAACCAAAGAAATAAAAGGTTTTCTTGGATTAACCGGTTACTACAGAGAGTTCATTCCAAATTTTGCAGACATAGCCAAACCAATGACAGCAGTACTTAGAAAAGATTCAAAAATTGACATTAAAAATCCTGAATACATTAGAGCTTTTGAAAAATTAAAACAGCTAATTTCTAATGACCCAATTCTAAAAATTCCAGACTTCAAAAGTAAATTCGTTTTAACCACTGACGCAAGTAATGTAGCTCTTGGAGCAGTATTCTCTCAAAACGGACATCCCATTAGTTTTATTAGCAGAACTCTCAATGACCACGAAACTAACTACAGTACCATAGAAAAAGAGCTTTTAGCCATTGTATGGGCAACAAAAACTTTTAGACATTACCTACTAGGACGACATTTCGAAATCAATAGTGACCATCAGCCATTATGTTGGCTGTACAAAATGAAAGAACCAAATTCAAACTACTTCAAAAAATTAATAATTCACATTACATACGATAACATGACTAAAGATAAAGCCGAAAAATATTTAATAGACCATTTTTGCACAAAAACCAGTGCAATGCTTATAGAAAGTGATGCAGATTTTGAAATAATTCAAAACGCACACAAGGAAATTATTAACACTAGCCATACTAAAATTCTTCGAAGTCTCATTCAATTAAAAAACATTAACTCCTATGCCGAATTCAAAGAACTTATTTTGAAATCCCATGAAAAACTCCAACACCCCGGAATTCAAAAAACAAATAAACCTTTTTGTGAAACCTATTATTTCCCTAACAGCCAAATATTAACACAAAACATAATAAACGAATGTCATATTTGCAACTTAGCAAAATCAGAACATAGAAACACAAAAATGCCAATGAAAATTACACCCAAGCCCGAACACTGTCGTGACAAATTTGTAATTGACATTTAGTCTTCTGAAGGCAAACATTATCTTAGCTGCATGGACATTTATTCAAAATTCGCTACTCTTGAAAATATCAAATCAAAAGACGGGATAGAATGCAAAAATGCATAAATGCGTATATTTAATCAGTTAGGAAAACCAATATTATTAAAAGCTGACCGAGACGGCGCATTTTCCAGCTTAGCACTAAAATAATGGCTTGAAAGTGAAGGAGTAGAAATACAATTAAATACAACAAAAACAGGAATAGCAGACATCGAAAGACTACATAAAACAATAAATGAAAAAATCAGAATAATTAACACTTTAAATGACGAAGAAAATAAACTCAGCTAAATAGAAACAATTCTTTACATTTACAATCACAAAACAAAACATGACACAACTGGACAAACTCCTGCACACATTTTCTTATATGCCGGACAACCAAATTTAGATACCCAAGAAAAAAAAGAAAAAGTAATAAATAAAATTAACAGTGACCGACAAGAATACGAAGTTGATACTAAATATCGAAAAGGACCATTACAAAAAGGAAAATTAGAAATTCCTTTTAAAGCTAATAAAAACGTTGAACAAACAGACCCAGACCATTATCAAATTACTAATAGAAATAGAGTTACACGCTATTATAAAACACAATTTAAGAAACTTAAGAAAATTAATAAAATTCAAATTCCACGGGTTTCTACTTCATAATCATACTATGGTTCACCCTCTTTAACATATGTCACACCCAACAAATTAACTACCAAGATAATATCATACTAATTATATCCCATATCCCAATTGACTTTCAGTCCACTAACACTATCAAAATTATCCCATATCCCGATCATAATGGCTATCAACTTGATTACATTAGTACTACTTCTTATTTTGAAAAAGATAATAAAATTTATAATCGAAATAATAAACCAGTAATTAACGAATGCATAACAAAAATTTTACTACACACAACACCAATTTGTAACTTTGAACGCATAAATAACAAAGAAATGATAAAATACATTGAACCAAATACCATTGTAACTTGGAACATAACTAATACAACTGTAAAACAAAATTGCCAGAAAAACAATGTTGATCTTAATATTCAGAGCAATAAAATTATAAGTATAAATCAATGCAAAATGCAAATAAATGACATAATTTTAAGCGACAACTATCTACAGCCAGAAGTTGACCTTACACCATTGTATTCCCCCTTAGAAATAATTAAAATTAAACCTATCAAGCATGATGACATTGTAAAAATTGTATCACAAAATAATATCTTTACATATGCAGTCATCATAATCATAACCATCATATTCATAAATTTATTCTTATATCTAAAATATGTATCTTGTAATCCCATAATGTTAATCCATAAAAAGTTTAAGAAACAAATTCACGAACCCAAGAACCAAACAACGCCATCGGTTCAACCAGAAGAACAAAGAGACACAAATATCGAGTGACACAAACAATATTGCCAAAACTTTACCCTTCATTGTCACCTTGACTCGCAGGCTCACCTCTTAAGGAGAGGGAAGTGACATATTCTATGTCTACGTTATACATAATATATTCTATGTCCTCGTTATACATAAGTCTAGACACCAAATTCCTCATTCCAATAAAGTAAACTTTCACAGGCTGCAATTGTAAAGAAAAGCGTAGCCAAGCCACCCCAAATTTCGCGTACCGATAATGTAAACTTTCACAGGCTGCACTTGTATACAAAGAGCAGTTAAGCCGGGCTTCTCCCCCATCGATCAGCATTGATCGAAATAACTCACTGTCAGCAGATTTGTGTTCCCAGCCAACGCTGAGTTCGTTCCCAGCCTTTATAATATTGTAAACATTTAAATGCTCAAAATTAGCTTTCGTTATAACGCAATGCACAATTATCTGTTAGTCTTAAGTTGTTCTTCAATAAATGAACTCGTCGTGAAATATCGCCTTGCCTTTTATTTTATAATAAATTCAACTTAACCGTTAGAGCTGTGCGCGGTTTTTATAAGATTCAAACTCACAGTAAATAAAGAAAAATCTAATTATATATATATATATATAGCGTAACCAAATTTGGCACACAGATTTCTATAAACCTCACGCAGATCAAGATTTTTTATATGTAAACCACGTCTCCCTTCGCCCTCGCAATTCACGAAAAACCACCACACCAATAGTTCTAAAACTAATACGTTTTTGTAGTTATTAACGTTGAGCGCATTCACCAGGCACGTTTGCTCCCTGATAATTTTTGTGATACCTATGATACTTCTGGTGAACGGCAGTGATACCAAATTTTGTGTATCATGAATCGTGATTCATGATAGATGAACATGTATCATAATCGATAGTTCGATTATCATGTGTTGGCAGAAAAATGTATCAAAGCGTTCACCAGGAAGTATCAGTAGTTAAAAGTTTTTGTGATACTTGATTAGGGAGCATGTTTTCTGGTGAATGCGCCTGTTATCTATTTTTCCACAGAATTGCATCAAGATCAGAATAGTAGAACGGCAGTTATGGTGAATTCAAGTTTTCAGAATATTTCTTTAAAGTCCTATAAATATATTAAAGTAAGTAGCGGGTATCCTATGGTCGAAATCTCGACTATAACCTTCTCGACTAGTTCTATTTTGTATATATAAAAAATTAATATTATTTTGAGATTATCTGGATTATTTTTTATTTAAACGTTTTTTTTTAATACTTTAGAT
This sequence comes from Drosophila falleni, assembly GCA_035045575.1. Classification (NCBI taxonomy): domain Eukaryota; kingdom Metazoa; phylum Arthropoda; class Insecta; order Diptera; family Drosophilidae; genus Drosophila; species Drosophila falleni. The sequence goes on along the minus strand of JAWNOV010000056.1, from coordinate 1,143,905 downwards.
TCTAAAATTTACAATATTATATTTAATTATTTACAGTAAAAATAAAATAAAAAGACGAAAAAGTAAGAATTTAAAAATAATTACTCAGCTATATTTTCTATCAATTTTTTGACCTTTTCATCATATTCAATACAAAAAGCGTGCTTTTTAATTTGGAATAAATTAAAGATTAGCAGACTTTAAAACTGGACGATGCACAAAGGACTATTATTGGAAACACATAAATACCGCCGAAATTCACAAGTTCTATTCCACGAAAGCCCCGGATATGTTAGTCACAATTCTTTAAATTAAATGTTAAGTTCTACATCAGTTTACCACTAACACATACATATCATAACCAAACCGATAAAATATGCATTTGGGCTATATATATATAGCTATATCATATAGCTGCAATTGGAACGACACATCGAAAATGAAGTTGTAGTATAAAAAAGTTTTTTGTTTGTTGACATATCAGAAACTGATAGAATATGCATCTAAGCTGGTATTATACGTCCTGACCAAGTTCGGTTAAAATCGGTCCACTACATCATATAACTGCAATAGAGACGCTCAATGAAAAATTAAGTCTTGGAATAATAAAGTTACTTGTTTTTTGAGAGATCTTAATCGAACTGATATAATATGCATATAACGTGGTTTTATCCACCCTGGCCGAAGTTAGCTCAAATCGGGTGACTATACCATATAGCTGTCATAGCACCGATTAAATTTTAGCATAAAAAAGATTTTTGTTTTTGAGATATCTTAACCCAACTGTTAGAATATGCATTTAGGTTGGTTTTTTACATTCTGAACAAATTTGGTTTAATTCGGTTGCATATATCGGTAATTGTCTATTATATGGGCCTCATCTCAAAAAAAAAATAAAAAAAAAAAAAACAACAAATAGGGGGTGATTTATGATCAATTTAGCAACAAAAATTAGATTGGGGACTCAATTGGTTTATTTTTAAAAAATCTTTGAAGTTTCCATACAAAATGAACTCTTTTATTGTTGTTTTGTGCAATTTGTCATTATTGTGGACTGTTTACCAACACTATATTTCTTGGACTTGTCGATTTTATGATCTTTTTACCATTTACATCTAATTCTCTTGTAAGTTGTATTTTAAAAAATCTCAATAGAAAAATAATTTCATGAAAAATTATGAATACATCGGGTCAAGAAGCTCGAGGACCATTGGCAGAAAACTGTTGTACATGAGGTGTCTGTGGGAACTTGGAAAATAAATCGCGCGATTATTAAAAAAAAAATTTTGTCCAAGACTTTCTATTAACATTCCCAACACCACTATGATATAGATTATGTAGATGTTAATGAAGCTACTTGTGACTGTGTGACCAATTCAGTGTTGGTAAACGGATCACAATAATGACATGTTGCACAAAACAACAATAAAAGAGTTTATTTTGCATGGAAATTTCAAAGATTTTTTTTTAAAATAAACCAATTGAGTCCCTAATTTTTCTAAATTCTTCATAAATCACCCCCTCTTTGTGGTTATTGATTTTGTTTTTGAGATGAGGCCCATACAATTGACATTTACCCATATATCATATAGCTGCCATAGGAACAATTGGTCGAAAATAAACTTTTATAGTAGAGTACCTGAGCTCAGGGTATCCTTCTGTCGATGGTGCTCGACTGTAGCCGCACCTCATCGCGAACGAAGCGAGCAGGGGAAGGATTTTTTTTTTTTTTTTTTTTTTTTTTATTAAATTTTTATAAATGTAACATTTTAACTATTATACTGCTACCATGTGGCAGCTTAAGCTAGTTTTACATCAGAGATAAAAAATAGTGACTACAATTACATAATAACAATTACAGTGAAATATACAATTCGGATATTACATTAAACTCGTTTGAGTATATCATATTTACATTTTTACAACAGATGTCTACGACAGGACTCTGGTGGGCAGATCCTGTGGGTGATGTCTTTTGAGTCTCCTCTTCCCTTTGTATCGCGTCATACGTCGAGCGAGTGCATTTGGGTGCGAAGCCAGCCTGTCTTTATATTTTTCGGCCTAAGGTTGGACCACATCACCAACCTTTGGAACTCCTAGATCCCTTTCAATGTCCCTAGTGCGCATGTACCAGCGAGCGTTGCACATCTTTCGGAGGATTTTGCTCTGAGCCACGCGAATCTTGTTGAGATGGGTTTTGGCAGTGATCCCATAGACTTGTAGTCCATACTTCCATATCGGACTCAATATGGTCTTGTAAATGGCTACCTTGTTATATAAAAAGAGCTTATTTTTAGGGGACAACAACCACGCCATTCTTGCAGCCTTTGTCAATACGGTTCGTTGAATCATAGTTGCATGTCGACCAAAGTTAAGGTATCTGTCCAAGATGATGTCTAGGTATTTGTAGTGTGTTTCATGCTTAAGGACCGAGCCGAGCATCGTTATTCCTGGGCAGGATCCCACTCTTGTGGCAAAGGTGACGTTTGCACATTTGCTGCTGTTAATGCCAATATTCCATTTAAGGGCCCATCTCTCAAAGCTCCGAACGTACTCCTGTAATGCCGTTGCTGCAATGCCAAGAGATTCGTTTCTCGTAAGAACAGCAGTGTCATCGGCGTAGGTGGCAATAAGCACATCCTGGCTGTCAACGGCACGAACAGAGCTGAATGTTGGCATATCAGCTGTGTACAGTGAGTACAAGGTGGGACCTAGGATACTGCCTTGTGGAACTCCTGCACATATTGGGCTCTCGGATGATTTCGCCACATCCACGACTACAGAAAACGATCTGTCCTCCAGAAAACTGCTCACCAGCTGGAAAGCTGTGGTGTTAGTATGCGCTTCAGCTTACTTCGGAGACCGCTATGCCAAACTCTGTCGAGGGCTTGTTGGATATCCATAAATACTGCCACAGCATATTGATTGTGCTCCATGGCCTCCAAGGCGAAGTTGACCACTCTGTGAAGCTGTTCTGGAGTGCCGTGACTTTTTCGAAAACCAAACTGCCACTTTGGAATTGTCTGCGTCACGCTGTCAAGTTTTAGAATCCGGTTAAGGATAACCCTCTCCAGCATCTTTCCCAATGCAGGCAAACTAATCGGCCTGAATGAGTTGACTTCTGTTAACTGTTTTCCTGATTTTGGGATCATCGTAATTAAGGCAGACTTCCATAGCTTCGGGAAATAACCCAGTCTTAATGAGCTGTTAAATATTAGGACTATGAAGAGCACTGCTTTAATTGGCAGAAGCTTGATAGTTTTGTTGTCCAACAGGTCAGTACCAGGTGACTTCTTGACTTTAAGCTGCTTTATTACCGTCATCACCTCCTGAAACGTAACTGGATTTACAGGTGGAGACATTTGAAACGGGCTTTCCAGGGATATTTGTATGTACCGATACATAAAATCCGGTGACAGGTTAAGTGGCCTAAATCTTTCTTCCAAATTATCCGCAAAGGTTTCAGCTTTCTGCAAACCGGTGTAAGACCACCCGCCTGCAGGATTCTTCAATGGGGCCTTGGGAGTTACTTGCCGCTTGAAACGTCTTGTAAGATTCCAGAGAGTGTAGTTGGATGTTACATCGGGACTTGCGTTTTCGAGAAGGTCATCAATTTTTGCTTGCCTGTTTCTCCTAAGCACTTTCTGCAGACGATTTGATAACCGCTTGTATATCTGGTTGAGCCGCTCGTCACCAGTCCTAACGTACTCCTTTCTTACCCGTCTTTTAAGGCACAAGAGTGCTGCAGCATTTGGGGTCAATTCAGCTCTCTGGTGTTGTCGAGAAGCCTGTGCAATCGTCGGAGATGCAGAAGTTGCAGCTAGTTCCAGGTTGATCATGAATATTGTGATCGCTTCTTCGACTTCCTCAGGGCTATTTATTTTCATTCCCAGGTTAATCCTGCTATCTAGTTCTGCTCTAAACGTTTCAACGGAATGTCCAGGTGAGAGTATCCGTTGCCTGCGAGACTGGATTTGTGGAACTTGGTGTAAAACAGCTATGATAGGCAGGTGATCAGATGAAAGTTCATAGCGTCTTTCTACAGAGAGCCTATTGCTTGGTATCCCGTTGAATATAAAAAAGTCCAGAGCAGTAGGAGTGAGCTGGGTGTTAAATGAATAAAAGGTTGGATCACCAGTAGCTAAAACTTGACATGTGCTGCTGACAATAGCTTCCTGCAATCGATCACCACGATAATTTGACCTTATGTTGCCCCACCAACTGTGTTTAGCGTTCAAATCGCCACCAGCTTCGAATTTGTTGCCCACGGATATCAATAATTGATCGAAGTCAGCCTTTGACCAAGGTTCATTAGGAGGAAGATATAAGGAGGCAATTCTAACGATTCCACCGTTCGTTTGTATGCTCACACTTGCTATTTGCACCTTCCAGCGTGAAAATGGCTCATTTTGGGAATGATTGATGCTGGTTTTAATGATGATTGCAGCACCCCCTCTGCAGTTGCCGCTAGGATGATCGGCATGATAAATGTCGTACCCAGGAATGTATACGTTTTGCCCAGAGCGGAAGTGAGTCTCCGTTACAAGCATGATGTCTACCGAGTTGGCGCTGAGGAAAAGTTTAAGCTCTTCGATGTTTTTGAGCAACCCTCGTGCGTTCCACAGTCCAATTTTTATATTAGAATTAATCATTTCGTAATTAGCTTCTGTACCAAGTCTCGAAATGCCTTGTTAGCATCCATCGAGTCCTGGATTAATTTGAAAAGCTGATTCATTCTTGCATTAATGTCTTGAATTGCTTCTTCTAGGATAGCGAACTTATTATTATTTCCATGATCTTCTACACGATTGATTGAGCGCGGAACTGACTGTGTAGCAAAACCATTGTACTTGCTGTTGGAGTTTCGTCTTGTCACGTCAGCATAAGAGTACCCGTTTTTAACAACTGAATCTGGAATAAATGTTGCCCTGGAGCTTGATGACTTCTGAGTGCCCTTCCTTTCTACGTTTCGAAGTCCATTAGTCGGTAATCTCGCAGCAGGCTTTATTTTCTTGGTCAAATCAATTCTTACTTTACATCCTTTAAATTCGGAGGTGTGATCATCACCACAGTTGGCACATATGCAGGTAGCACTGGAGCGCAGCTCACAAAAGTTTGACCCAGTTGGGTGATCTCCTGAGCACTTTCCACAGACCGGCTTTTTAAGACAATAGTTTCGGGAGTGTGCGTAATCTTGGCATCTTAAACACTGTACCAGTTCCTTGCCAGGCTTTGCCCTCATAAGAGTAACCCTATATCTTCCTATTTGACTAACTTTCAATGCTTCTGCGACATTCGGAGTCTGCTTAAGATTAACAAAAAACATGTTTTGTCTAGTTTTAGCATTAATTATTTGTTCGTCATTATTCTCGCTGATTGGGATGCTGCGCCAGTCAGCTCTTCTTGTTAAGTACTTCGAACCCTTTATCTTCAAACTTTTTCCTTATTAGCTCCTTTAAGACATTTGGATGGATATCCTTTAACACCAATTTGTACGGTTTGTTCTCCCTCAGTTGATGATGCCAGAACTCACAATTGTGCTGCGTTAACACTTTAACTACAGCTCTGAATATTTCAGCATTCGCAGCGTAAATACGTGAAACACCAGATTTGGAAGTGCGTATGTGGTATTCATGCGTAGGAATAGTGGTATTGAGGACCGTCTCAAGAGTGTCTAGCTTATTAACATGAGGCACACAGATAGCAGGAGGCTTAGGTGGTGACTTTGTCTGCTGCGATCCGTCGGAGTCATTGGGAGACCTGTCACATTCCAAATCTTTTTGATCATCCATATCCATCACAGCTTCGGCTTCATCAGCTAAAGCGGCAAAACGATTATTGCGAAGAGCCGAAGAAGAGGTGGAAGCAATGCTAGTATTTGGCCGATTATCAGTCAAGTTAACTGTATTTGGTTTACATTTCTGAATTGTTTTTGATATCCTATCTGCTCCTTTTTGTTTTCTGCGAAGGGGAAACCATAGGTAATTGAAAAGTGCAAACATTTGCCTGATCTTTACCAATATTGGAGCTTGGGGAGCATATGTGGCTGGTTGTAGTTGTTGCTACAGTGTACGTTGATCCACAACCAACAATAGAAACAGTAGAAAATGACATCGTGCTAGTCGTAGTAGTGCAATTGCTGCAGCTGCTACTTATTTGCGGAGTGTTCAATCTTGAAGCTTTTAATAGATTTTTCATGAGCGAGGCTCGCAGTTCTCCAGGTGTTTCACCAGCTACTTGCTTCATCGCCTCGAAATCCAGACAGTTTGTTATCAGCAAAGTTTGTGTTTTGCGTTTTGTGCAGACTTTCGGTCAATTGGCAAGCAATCTATTTAGTAAATAAATATTGTGTTGTTGCTTTAACAAAGAACAATGAAACATCTTCTCACTCCCGACTTGGAAATAAGAAAATAATTAATTTCAACATAATTTTAAGTTTTAATTTAGTATTGCCTACCAGATAAGCAGAATTGACCATTGTGCTAGGGTAACTATTTTTATTAATTTCGATTTACACACTTCATTCAAATCTGAATCTGTTTTCGGAATACCCTAATAAAAAAATTGAGTTTTGTAATTGCCTTTGTCCACTGATGTACTCAACAGGAAACGCATGGGAATAATGGTAGCCGTGAAAATGAATTCACACTGGCAACATCTACCATCCCCCATCAATTTACCCTTGGCGAAATTATTGTGAAATTATTTAACTTATTTTGTTTTATTGAATTCGATTCGTTGTTGTTGCTGCTGAGGAGAATGAGAATTTAAATTACAAATTACATTACACAATGCCACTTTTTTTTGGATAGATTTGGAGCTACAAACGACAAAAAAAAATTGTTTTTTCTTTGCCAGAGATTTTTTTTAAGAATCTTGTTTTTTTTTTACTTTAATCCGAATAGCCCCAGCGTTACCATATGGTAACACGCATTAGACATTTACTAAAACATAATTTTTAGACAACATACTAAAATTAGACTAACTTTAATATGATATGCTTAGAGTAAACTGTTGTCTCTAATTGATAAATAGTTGATTGAAACAATCTCTAGAAGCTAGCTTATCAAAAGATGTGCATTATGTTGGTCACTATATTCGGCTGTGCATATAAACGATATTTGGCAATTTGCGCAAGAAAATTTAAATCGCTTAACTAATTTCCGTACCGAACTATATGCAATGCACACATCATTAGAAATGTAAAAGAGTGCTTTTTTAATTAAAAACAAAACTTTTTCTCGGCAAATTTACGCTTTTTGTTTTGGGAGGTACAGGGTACAGGTTTTTTCTATACATTTTGCATTTCGGTATCACTGCGGACGGGTGCGAAAGGCAACTAGCAATATATACAGTTCATTTGGAAAATTTGCTATGACTGTTCGATCAGATCGAGTTCTATACCGATCAAAAGGTTTAGTCCTAACTTACAAAATGACATAAAACTTTTTCTAACTCACCTGGGTCATGAAATACGAGGGTTAAGTGGGTAGGGAAAAATTTAAATGATTGCAGCTAATGGGGCTGTTGGGGCCTTTTGGCAACATTTTTTAATTTTTATACACTGAGCCCATTGAAAATGGTCAAAAAAGGGTATAATGTTTTTGGCCGAATGTATGTTACAGACAGAAGGAGGCGTGGCAGACCCCAAAAAGTATATATATTCTTGATCAGGATCAACAACCGTCTGTCTGTCCTTTTGTTTGAACGCGTCGATCTCAGAAACTATATAAGCTAGAGACATCAAATTTGGTATGTAGGTTCCTAGATACCATACGCAGATCAAGTTTGTTTTTATTTTTGGATCGGACCACAATATCATATAGGTGCCATAGGAACGATACATCGAAAATGAAGTTTTAGTATAAAAAAATATTCTGTTTGTTGAGATATCAGAACCAAACTGATAGATTATGTATCGGAGCTGGTATTATACATCCTGATCAAATTTGGTTAAAATCGGTTTTCTATATCACATAGCTGACATAGGAACGATGCATCGAAAATAAAGTTTTAGTACGAAAAAGTTTTTTGTTTTTTAACATATCTTAACCAAACTGATAAAATAGGCTTTAATGTTGGTTTTGTACATTTTAACCAGATTTGGTTCAAATCGGCTTCATATATCATATAGCTGCCATAGGAACAATTGGTCAAAAATAAACTTTTATTGAAGAGTTTCTGTGCTCAGGGTATCCTACTGTCGAGCGTGCTCGACTGTAACCGCCCAATTGTTTTTAAGTTCGAATTGAAAATACGATTGATACCTCAATCACCCAAATCCGATACTGGTTCAAAAGATAAATACATTTTACAATTTTAGTGGACTTCTCATAATGAAATGAAAAGTAAGTTTGTCTGTTTGTATCAAAGCGCTAAAGAAGCTTAGATGTAATGATGGGGAAAACGCTAAATCCCGCTAAAATTAAAACCTCAACAGTTTTCAAGCCATATAAACTACAGATATGTCCTTTATATCATTAGAAAGGTGTGTTAGAGGGCTTTAAGGTGAATTTTTATCTAAAGTACTCAGTTAACATTTTACAGGTGAAACAAGGTTTTTAGCTTACATTTTGCCGATTTATGACAAAACGGTTCTAACATTTTTTATTAAACTTAAGGATGTTGTAGAACGTAAAATTTCAGCATATAAAACATAAATTTTGGTTGAGGGGCTTGGAAGATACTACCTGTTAACTAAATATATTTTTTAATAAGTATAAAGAGAGGACAGCAGCATCAAGTCAGGCGTAGCAGCCAGAGCTTCAGAGTGTATAGCTGACACCTATGCGTTGCACAAATATCAGTGCTGCCGGACAGTTTTTATTTAGCGTTGCTGAAATATCCAGCTCTGCTAGATAGTTTTGTTTTGTTTTACCACTAAGCAAATAACCTATAGAGAAGTCATCCCATACAACTGAAAGTGTCTCAGCTAAAAGCATGACGGGGCGTCCACTGGGTAATTTTTCGGTGGACGCGTCGTTTGAGGGAAATTATTTTTGGTTTCGATTCAGTTGGCTGGCCGAGCTCGTTGCTGGCACAGCTAGCGAAACACAAAACATGCATGCTATGAAATACCCTTTAGCTTTAAAAAATGATTGTCTTTAATATTTTATAAAGAAAAACATCGTAAATCTATTAAATTTATAAATGTAGATAATAAAAAATTCGATGTGTTATTTTAATAATTTTAAATATTTATTTGCGCTTGAAATTTCTTCATTAAAAAATTTTTTTGTACAGGGTATTAGAGTCTACATACAAAATTTAAAGGGAAGCAACTTATAAACAAAGCGATGTTGTCAATTCTCTCAGTACCCCATACATATGCACACACTTATTGTAAGATGCACGCATACATACAGAGGAGCCTGCGCGCCCGAATACATCTCTCTCCGTCTGGCTACATAGGGACATGTATGAGCAAAGAGGGCGAGAGATGAATATTCTCATTTTGTATGACTTTTCGACGCGCGCTGCTTGCGCGCTATCAGAGCACTATGGGGATTTTAAGCAGTTTTAGGAAGTTAATTAATAACTTGTAAACTGCGCAAGATATTCTGATACTGTTTTTTTAGTATTTTTATTATTTGATGTTGGAAACGCCACTGATCCATTTAGCAAAAAAAAAAGTGATATATAATTCTTATGAATAATAACATTTTATAAAATAAAATTATGTTAAATTTTTCTGCATTTATGTTGGTGGCTGATGTGGTGATATTGTTCCTCTTCTATTCTGATCCAAGTGTATAAGTTAAATTTTTTTTTATCTTACACCCTAGCTGTGTGAAAACTAAAGATAAAACAAATATTAAATTATTTAACTATTTTTTATTTATTATTCAAATATATTATATATAATAAAATAAAGATTAAAATCACTTTTTTTTTTGCTAAATGGATCAGTGGCGTTTCCAACATCAAATAATAAAAATACTAAAAAAACAGTATCAGAATATCTTGCGCAGTTTACAAGTTATTAATTAACTTCCTAAAACTGCTTAAAATCCCCATAGTGCTCTGATAGCGCGCAAGCAGCGCGCGTCGAAAAGTCATACAAAATGAGAATATTCATCTCTCGCCCTCTTTGCTCATACATGTCCCTATGTAGCCAGACGGAGAGAGATGTATTCGGGCGCGCAGGCTCCTCTGTATGTATGCGTGCATCTTACAATAAGTGTGTGCATATGTATGGGGTACTGAGAGAATTGACAACATCGCTTTGTTTATAAGTTGCTTCCCTTTAAATTTTGTATGTAGACTCTAATACCCTGTACAAAAAAATTTTTTAATGAAGAAATTTCAAGCGCAAATAAATATTTAAAATTATTAAAATAACACATCGAATTTTTTATTATCTACATTTATAAATTTAATAGATTTACGATGTTTTTCTTTATAAAATATTAAAGACAATCATTTTTTAAAGCTAAAGGGTATTTCATAGCATGCATGTTTTGTGTTTCGCTTGCTGTGCCAGCAACGAGCTCGGCCAGCCAACTGAATCGAAACCAAAAATAATTTCCCTCAAACGACGCGTCCACCGAAAAATTACCCAGTGGACGCCCCGTCATGCTTTTAGCTGAGACACTTTCAGTTGTATGGGATGACTTCTCTATAGGTTATTTGCTTAGTGGTTTTACGCGTTTTATCCAGTGTTGCAAGACCATTTAGTTTTCAACTTATAAATTAACATATTTTTCTATCTGCTTACATTAATAATAAAGTTACAATGTCAAAAGCAAAAGCAATTGCAAACATTTCTGATATCCCAATATTTCTGATATCTTATTTTGTGACGAACAAAATTCAGTTTAATATACAAAGTTTAAATAAAAATATTAATTAATAAAAAAAAAAAAACGAAAATTAGCATTTTGCACTGTACGCAAATAGGGTGAGCTTCTTTGTACATAAAAATTACTTTTTGCGCAGTGCCAAATGCCAATTTACATATTTTTTTTTTCTATTAATTTAAATTTTTATTTAAAATTTTTATATTAAACTGAATTTTGTTCGTCACAAAATTGAATATCAGAAATTGTTATGAACCGACTTAGCAATCGCAGCCAAATATTTTCCGGCTAACTATCGGTATACTTAGGGATGAGTACGACCATCGATACTTGGCGAGTCGGGTAACTATTTATATTTTTTCTAATCGGAATAATACTCAGACTTTGGTCTCATAACACCTTCACGGACAACTGCTGGCAACGATTAGGTGGACAGATGACGTTACTCCATCAACGATCGCTCGTGCCGACTCCCTATCCCAAACTTTACCCAACCTCACCACATACCCATCTCACCCGAATAAATAAATTTAGTTAATCATTTTGAATAACGTTATAAAATTTAATTAATATTACTAATTATGATTATCCTTAACATTTTACAATTATTATTATTTAAATTGCATTCGATACTTCGTGCTCGATATTTACAAATAACAATGGCAACTTCTATGTAAGTACACACATATAAACATACGCACTTATGTGTAAGTTAACATTTGATTTTAATTATAACAGCTATCTGTTTACAGGCAAATCAAATAACCAACAAGACGGGTTCAGCCTTCTGTGTGTGTGTGTGTATGCGTGACCTCTGCGTCAAGCTGCCGCCAGAGCGCACGACTGAACAGCTGAGGCTCCACTGCTGTTGATAAGGATGATGTCTGGTCAATAGTAAGGTGGCGCTGGCTCTCTGCAGTGTCTGCTGCTCCTGACTTGCGGTACAGGCAATGGCTATCTGTTTGGGAGACTTGGCGCGCATATGGGCATGGATGCGCCAAGTTTCCTGCAGGGACGGACTCACTCGTGACTTGGCCAATGTGTGTGTTGCTGTGCTGTGGGTTGCTGCGCTTGCGTGTCGTGCGTGTAGCTTGTGTGTTGTGTTTGTAGCTTGTTGCGCGTGCTAATTTCGGCTGTGGCTGCTGCGGCTGATGTGTATTGTATGTCAATGCTTGTCACCAATCGTTTTTACATTTATGGTTTTTTATTTGTTCAAAATTCCGCACTCAAAAAGAAACTCTGTCTAGCAGCAGCAACCACGCGACCCAGACTCCCTCTTCTTCCTATATCCCTAACCTCATAAACGTCTGTCAAATCCCCGATTCCTGCTCTTCCTACTTTTATCATTAATTCTCATTACAAAGCATAAGGTTTTATGTTTTGGTTGAGGATAAGCCATCAGCTGTTGATGTTAGGCAATAGATGGCGCTAGTAACAGCTGATGCCTATCTATGGCTTGCTGCCAACCATAACAAAATTTTGGGGCTAGAAATAGCTTTCGTCACTAGACTTTTACCTCGAGTAGAGGTTTTCTTGTGGGATTGTTTTGATCATATAATATGATTGATCCTATGGCAGCTTTATAATATAGAAAGCCGTTTTAAACCAAATTAGAACTAAATTATATGCATATTTTGTGAGTTTGGTTGAGATGTATCAGAAATCAAAAAACTTTTCCATACTAGAGGTGAATTTGACGCAGATTGTTTTTATGACTGCTATATGATATAGTGCGCCGATTTGAAGCAAATTTGATCAGATATACAAAGGAGGAGCCCTCCTGTTGGATAAAGCTTTGTTTATTAGACTTTTTTCAAATATTTGTATTTGTACCCTGTTAGTACTAGCGTAACAATATGGTAACATCAGAATAAATTATCCTGTCGAATATTCTGACAAGAATGCGTTATCTAAGATATGATTGATAAAAATTGTCACAAAATTAGAGCCCCAAAACTTTGCTACAATTTAAGAATATTGCCTCGAAAGTCTCTCTGTATTTTATGGTGAATCGTCTTTAAAAACTCACCAAAAGAAAAACTTGGAGACATACAGTAAGCTATTCTATTCACAACGAAAGTTTCGAAGTTGTGTTGCTTGGATTTTTATAAGCCCGTTGCTCTGTGGCTATTTCCTGCCATTTTTTAAGTCTGGAAAACTGGGCTCAAGTATCAGTACCAGAATTCATAAAAATTGACCAATTGACCTATGACAGCTGTATTATATATGGAACCGATTTGAACCAAAACCTGTCAGTTTGATTAAGATATCTCAACAAACAAAAAACTTTTCCATACTAAAACTTCATTTTCGATGTATCGTTCCTTTCGCAGCTATATGTTTTAGTGGTCCGATCCAAAAATTAAAACAAACTTGATCGGCGCATGTTATTCATTTTCAATGGTCTCAGGGTATGTGTATGAATGAAATATAGATACTACTGTGAGCAAAAAATAAGGTTAACTTGCTTGTTAAATGAAAAATCTTTATTTACTCTTGTAAATCAATGTCATTCCCTTCAAAATAATCCCCTCCCGATAAAATACATTTATGCCAACTTTTTTTCCAATCTTCGAAGCATGCCAAATAGTCCCTTTCCGGTATAGCCATCAGCGCCTTCTTTGATTCAGCTTTTATCTTCTTAATCGACTCAAAACGCGTTCCCTGGAGTGATTGGTCTGTTGTTTCAAACTCGAAAGCATAAATTTAATTCACATCTTCCGTAATCATACATTTAAGCTTGTCCTGATAGTCAGAAAGCATTGTTTCACACACATCAACGCGACGACTTTTTTTGCAAGAAATTCTGATCATATCAGTAAGGTCTCTAACAGTCAACCGAAGATTTTTTAGCACAAATTCCTTCACTTTATTGAAGTGTTGGTCATCTGTTGACGTCGATGGTCGTCCGGAGCGCCCCAAGTCATCAACACGTTCTCGACCCTCTTTGAAGTCTTTGTACCACTTATAAACATTTTTCTGCGACATGGTAGAATCACCAAAGACCTTTCGCAACATCCTCAACGTTTTCGCAGCCAAAATTTCATTCCGCAAACAGTGCCTTAAGTTGCTGTAAATAAAAGAGAGATACCTTGAACCGCCTTTATAAACACTTTTCTATTGCGCTTTAACGTTGACAGTGAGTTAGCGAAACTCGTATTTTAAATATACGTATAAGCACTTATCGCTTTAAAAATTTACTTCAAAACCAACTGTTTCTCGTCTACAACTACTAAGTCCCATTGAAAATGCAACAATATGCCAAATATTTAATTAATACACAATAAAAACAAAATAAAGTCGGACGTATAAGCAGTTAAAAAAATGTGTTGTAAGAATTGACGGTTATGTAAAAATCAGGTTTAGCTGCTCTTAAAACATGGTAATAGAGAAGTCAATTTAAACAACAAAAGTGCCCACAGACATTGCGTCAACCGGTGAAATTTTGTATGGAACTTAAAAAAAAACCGGTTCTTTCCTTCAGGTTCATAGAATTTTTCACCGGTGGACGCAATGTTTGCATTTTCGTTGTATGAAATTATTTCTCTATAGGTTATTTACTTAGCGGCAACATCTACCATCAATTTTCATGGTGGTCCCATAATTTTACCGTGCCGAAATTTTTCCCTTTGTTCCAAAATCTGTTATTGATGCTCCTCTCCCAATCGTTCCCAATCAGTATTATAGTTTCAGCACACTGAGCACATCATGGGAATTATAGTAGATGTGAAACTGTAATTCACACTGGAAACATCTAACATCAACTTTAGACTTGACGTCAGAATATAAGAAAATGTACACAAATTTTAAATTTTGCAACAAATGAATTTTGAGCAGAAACTGTCCACTATTATTGCTTCACAATATAAAAATAGTTAATTAAATAAACAATTATTGGGGGCATTCGATGCAATCGGCTGATGAAATCAGATGTATGCCATTGCAAATTAACATTTTTTGTTAAAAAAAAAAAAATAAAATGTATTAAAATAATTCGGATTTTCTCCTTAAGTTAAAAAAAAAAACAGATAACAGTGTCTCTTGTTGGGTCTTTGTTTCTATCTGTGCTCTGGTTTCAGGCCATGCAATTGATTGTAGTGGTGCTGCACTCAATCGTGTATTTCACTCATTCCATATTAAGCGTTGTCTCTGTCGACCAACAGATTCTTTAATTCTGATGACCATGTAATACTGCTAGCAGTTCCTTTTTTGAGCGCTTTAATACGTTAAATATTAGCTGAAAAAATTTAAATACTATTTTTTACATACCTGATTCGACCCTTTGTTATTATTTACTTCAATTGTTTCTGTTTTGCAATGCATTTTATTTGCATTTTTATATCAAATGTCAGATATCTGGTGTTGCTTTCGGTAACTATCGGCTTGAAACCGATTGGAAACGTATGGGACAGGAACATCAAAGGGGCGATAGCGGAGCGAATGAAAAATTCGGCTCGGGGAAACTATGAAACCATCACGAGAATTGGTGGCAGATGTTGCTTAGTGTAAATTGAGTATAATCTTGTTATTTTTGTAGTTGCCATTCATTTGAGTTTATATTGTTTGCCTTCACCAGAAAGCATGCTCCCTGATCAAGTATTTTAAAAATTTTATGCTACTGATAGTTCCTAGTGAACGCTTTGACACATATATATGCCAACAGCTTATAATCTAATTATCGATAATAAAGGTTATGAACAGCACAAATAAAAGATTTAAGTAAAATGATCTAATAAATTAAAATAAATTTTATGTATTTAAAATACTGCTGATGATTAATAACTTTGATTACAAAGAAATTTTTCGATAAGCAATTCTGTTATTACGATAAAAATGCCTGACTGAAGCAGAAAAATAGCACGAGGTAGCAATCTTTTTTATAATACATGCTGCCAATTCATCCTTTTTCAGGAGAGATTTGGATCTTTTGAAAATGAATTTTCCGGAATTTTTTTCAAGCATAACCTCTCCGAAAATCTGTCTTATTTAAATTTTTGTTATACCTTTCAAATATTTGCTTAAAATATTTATTTAATATTAAAATAAATATAATTAAAAAACATACGTGTAAAAGTTAACTCGAATTACTTTTTAACGCGTCAGGTCAGAATTGGTTATTTACAAGACTTTTCTAATTTTAATGTTTTAACTATCAAAAATTGACAACATCGTACAGCAATAAAACAAAAATTGATGCATGACATTATTCATGTGAACTTAAAAACTGTGAAAATGTAAAAGTTTTGTGATTTTTCCTGTTTTTCTGTCTCTTTTTAAAAAATTTGTCCTATTTTTGCCCTTTTTCAGAGTCCATCCATCCTGTTTTTCTTATCGACTTATGGCAGCACTAATCATGATAAACAAAATTTGGTATCATGATACCGTATCAGTAGTATCACAGGTATCACAAAAATGGTAGATGATAGGTGTTCCTCAGTGTGAATTGACTTTAACCAGATTTTGTCGCCTGTGCTAACCAAATTTATTAATTCCGATACACTAAATTTATTTAAGTACATGGGTACGTTAAAATACTTGTCGCTAAAAACAGCTATATAGGTAAGATCCACCCATCTCTAACTTATGAAAGCAACAACAACTACGTAAGCAAATATAAAAAAGTGATTTGTGAAACTATTGATGGGCAGCGTGCATGGAAGATATGAAAACAAAGCGTCACCCCAGCGACATTTATGTTATGAATTAAGGAAAACAGAAGTAACAATCGCATCATCATTGAATGAACTGCACTTAGCACAGCCATCAACAGCATCGCAACCAGCGCTACAACCTGGCTGCGGCGGTTGCAACAGAAAACTGTTCCGAAAGGCCACCGCAGCCCACCCATCAAGAGCGTTTAGTAGCTGTACAATCAGTGATGCATTAATATCAAAACGTTCGCGACAGGTATGTAATTATTTATCTTAACCAAAACAATAAAAATAGCTATGACGCATTGGAAAGGGCTCACTTCATATATTCGTACATTCGATATTATATGTTGGGTAATAGCAAGGACTTTGGCAGGAGGGGCCATTGCCTATTTTCGTTGTTGCTTTGTGTAACTTGTCACTGGCCCGTTTACCAACACTACTTTTCTTTTACTTGTCCATTTAATGTCCTGTTTACCAAGTTCATCTAATGGGTTTGTAAATTTAATTGTTAAAAATCAAAGTGATATTTTCGATATTGACATTAATTTCTTTAAGGTGTACGTCAAAATATGTCTAATATATCGCAGGAATCGAGTAGACCAGAAATTTCCGCCGGCGGCAAGAAGGCTTTATAGAACCAGACGGTGGAACATAGTTTTGAATGCACACGTCTAAGAGTGCATTTAGGGTCTTATAGAAAGAACTAAGGGCAATATCGATTTCAGCCCCTTTTTTAAAAAGCACCAGTCGGTAGCAAGGATAAGTTCATTAAGCAATGAATAATATCCCTTGCGAAAACAACGACGAGGTAATTGCTGATGTAGGATGATGTAAGCCTTCAGGGATACTTGATGGTGATGCCCTAGAGACGGCAGTATTTGCGAAGTCATTAATAAAAACCAGATCAAAAATTGTATGGTGAGATTTTTTTTTTAGAATTTTTTAAAATTTGGCTTTTTTTTTAAATTTTTTTCAGAGGTGCGCCCACGTTTATCATTATTACACGAGAATGCCAAAACCAATTTTTTAAAGCTTTGCTTTTTCTGAAAGCTAATATATATATCTACAATTCATTTACACAAAGTTTAAGATTTAATGCCGTAGTTTAAGAGATATTAATTCTTTAATTGAGAAAATGATGATTTTTTCTTAGCTTTTTTCACTTTAAAATTCGAGGAAAAGTCAAAAAAAAAGTCAACCGTTCGTATCGATCGTTCCTATGACTACTATATGATATAGTTAACCGATTTAAACCAACTTTGGTCATAATGTCCAAAACAATAACAAATTTAATTTTTGTGAGTTTGGTTGGGATATCTCAAAAAACACAAAAAAAAATTTCATACTAAAGGTCATGCCGCTCCACAACAAAGTCAAAAAAGTCGACAAAAACAAAATAATATTATATCGCCGTCTCTCCATAGATTTGAATGAATCATGTCTTAAACAACGCGTAATTAATGCAGCTATAATAAAATAGAAAATAAAATGTAATAAATTTTTTTTCGACTTTTCCTCGAATTTTAAAGTGAGAAAAGCTTAAAAAAAAGCAAAGAAAATATCAAAATTTTCCTTATTCTAAAATTGATATCTCTTAAACAACTGGTTTAAATCTAAAACTGTGTATAATTGAAATATAGATATATTTATAAGCTAGCAGATAAAGTATAGCTTTAATAAATTGGATTTGGCATTCTCGAGAAATTATGACAAATGTGGTTGCACCTCTTAAAAAAAGTAATTAAAAAAAGCCAGATATTTGAAAAATTCTAAATATAAGTTTTTCGTCGGTTTTGGCCCCAAATCTATCCAAAAAGGTTGGTTTGGTTCTTGTAACTTTTGGGCTGTTGTCTAGTATTGAGAAATCAATTTGTAAGTCGATTCATACTGGGCAAAACCATTTCATTGCATCACATTTCTTTTTAGAAACTGCAATGATCTTATAACATTCTCGGCCTGTAGGTCCAGCACACTTGATATTCTCACACAACCTACATATAGCAGCACGACATATTTCCAAATGGAGCTAAACAGATAACACTAGGCAACAAAATCGCACTTTTTGCGAGTTACAGAAACCAAACCCACTTTTTTGGATAGATTTGGGGCCAAAACCGACGAAAAACATTTTTTTTTTTTTTTTTATGGTGAGATTTTTTTTTAGAATTTTTCAAAATTTGGCTTTTTTTTAAATACTTTTTTTCAGAGGTGCGCCCACATTTGTCATCATTACACGAAAATGCCAAAACCGATTTATCAAACCTTTACTTTATTTGAAAGCTAATGAATATATCTATATTTTATTTATACACAGTCTTAGATTTAAACCAGTAGTTTAAGAGATATCAATTTTTGAATTAAGAAAATGATGATTTTTTCCTAGCGTTTTTCTTAGCTTTTTTCACTAAAAAATTCGAGGAAAATTCGAAACAATTTTTTTTACATTTTATTAACTATTTTATTTGCGTAGCTGTTGTTATTACGCGTTGTTTAAGATATAATTCATTAAAATCTATGGTGAGACGGCGATATGATATTTTGTTGAATCGAGGCATGTTTTTGTCGACTTTTTTGACTTCGTTGTGGTGTGGCATGACCTTTAGTATGAAAATTTTTTGTGTTTTTTGAGATATCCCAACCAAACTCACAAAATTTAAATTTGTTATTGTTTTACACATTGTGACCAAAGTTGGTTCAAATCGGTCTACTATATCATATAGCTGCCATAGGAACAATCGTTCAAAAATAAAGTTTTAGTATGAAAACTTATTTGTATTTTGAGATATTTCAACTAAACTGACAGAATAGAGGATCATTTGAACTACATAATTTGTTACTATATATTTAGCTATATTAATTAGCCATCGTTAAGTCTGTTTGCCATTAAAATCTATGGAAAGACGACGGAGTTATTAGCATATAAGCAATGAAACAAGTTTTTCGCAACGGTTGATTTTCGACTGATCGGTCCCATGGCAGCTATATGTTTTAGTGGTCCGATTCCAACCAAACTTGGACAGGTTGTATAAGACAATACGAGATTCTTTATTTGTAAGTTTGGTACAGATAACTTAAAAAATAAAAAAGTTTTTCATACTAAAGCTTGCTAATCGACCGTTCGTATCGATCGTTCCTATGGCAGCTATATGATATACTGCTCCGATTTCAACGAAATTTGGTAAGGATGTGAAAAACAATTAAAAATATCCAATTCATGAGTTTGATTGAGGTATCTCAAAAAAACAAAAAGTTTTTCATACTAAAACTTGATTTTCGACCGATCGTTCCTATGGAAGCTATATGATATAGTAGGCCGATTTGAACCAACTTTGGTGAGGATGTAAAGGGCTTACTTAAATGCATATTCTATAAGTTTGGCTCCGATATCTCATAAAACAAAAAAGTTTTTCATACTTAAACTTGATTTTAGACCGATCGGTCCTATGGCAGCTATATGATATAGTAGACACATTTAAACTAAAATTGGTAAAGATATAAAGGACAACATAGAATACACAATGTGTGAGTTTGGTTAAAATATCTTAGAAAATAAAAAAGTTTTTCATACTAAAGGTGGATTTTTGACCGATCGTTCCTATAGCAGCTATATTAAATAGTGATCCGATTTGAACCAAATTTGGTAGGGATATATAACACATTTCCAGATATACAACCTGTGCGATTGGTTGATATATCTCAAGAAATAACACAACCTTTCATACTAAGCATGGATTTTCGACCGATCGTTCCTATGGCAGCTATATGATATAGTGGTTCGATTTGAACTAACTTTGGTCACAATGTGTAAAACAATAACAAATTCAAATTCTGTGAGTTTGGTTGGGATATCTCAAAAAACACAAAAAATTTTCATACTAAAGGTCATGCCACACCACAACGAAGTCAAAAAAGTCGACAAAAACATGCCTCGATTCAACAAAATATCATATCGCCGTCTCACCATAGATTTTAATGAATTATATCTTAAACAACGCGTAATAACAACAGCTACGCAAATAAAATAGTTAATAAAATGTAAAAAAATTGTTTCGAATTTTCCTCGAATTTTTTAGTGAAAAAAGCTAAGAAAAAAGCTAAGAAAAAATCATCATTTTCTTAATTCAAAAATTGATATCTCTTAAACTACTGGTTTAAATCTAAGACTGTGTATAAATGAAATATAGATATATTCATCGGCTTTTAGATAAAGTAAAACTTTGATAAATCGGTTGAGGCATTCTTGAGTAATGATTACAAATGTGGGCGCACCTCTAAAAAAAAGGAATAAAAAAAAGCCAGATTTTTGAAAAATTCTAAAAAAAAAATCTCTCCATAAAAAAAAAAAAAAATGTTTTTCATCGGTTTTGGCCCCAAATCTATCCAAAAAAGTGGTTTTGGTTCTTGTAACTTTTGGGCTGTTGCCTAGTGTAATTTATAGGCAGAAACTGGGAACGTAAAAAGAGCGGAAGTCACTTAAATGAAGCTTCAATTTAGAGGGACAAAAGAAAACAATTTGCTTGTGAGAGCGCTCTGCTAAACAAAAACAAAATGCAACAGCGAGCACATACACAAACCAATGCATTAAGATGTGCGAAGCGCCGAAACTGAGATAAGGAGATGTAAACAAAAACAATCGCTATGCTTACAATAACAACTCATAGAGTATTTTTTTTTTTTTTAACTAAAAATAAAACTCAAGGTGTTATTTTGACTTTAAAAAAAAAAATTAAAAATGAAATAGTTATATTAAAATCATTTAGAATTTTTTTAAAATTTAAATGTTAATAAATTTTGTTCATATGTTCCTTATTAAATAGTCAAAATAACATCTAGAGCAGCGATGTCCAAAACTTGAAAAGGCAGCCACTCGTGGTTGGCAAACCAAACTCTGCCGGCGTCGCAGCCGACACATGTATAGAGAGAGAGAATATGTGTATTCTATAAATAGAACGCTCGGCAACTTGCTCTCGCACGATGCGCGTGTTCGGCTGCATCTTCTCTCACGACTCATGTGTTCGGCTGAAGCTCAAAAGTCAAACGCGCAGTCAGTCGCTGTGCTAAATTCAATGAGGACAGATCATAGAGCGCACGATTTTTTACTACACCGAAAAAAATGTTTGATCTCAATTGGAAAAATAAATTATTTTTCATTGAGAATATGGATGGTAATGCTCAATGTTTATTGTGCCATTTCGTTGCATGTCGATTTACCCTTGACGTAATTTAAAGGCACTACCAACTTTGCCACGGGGGTTATGATGAAATAAAGGGGAGGGAGAGAGATGTAAAAGTTTTAGACATGTTTGTATCGCACGCACTTTATTTTTTCAGTGTAAAGCAGTAAAACGTCACGTTGCCTTCGGGTTTCGCTGCTTCGCACACAAGCGCAAATCTTTTATTGTGTGAGTATGGACACCACTGATCTAGAGTTCTATTTTTGATTTAAAAAAAAAAACTCAAGAAATACTCATTGGTGAGATTCCTGAAACAGATTCGAATTTGGTTTCGTTACAGATTTGATTTCGCCGATCAGCTGTTCACAGCTGCTCCATACAAAATGTGTAGGGTTGCCAGGCAAATTCAAAAAATTATTTCATTTCATTTCGATAATTTGTGAGACAGTGCATTTCGATTACATTAATTGGCCACGCTTGGTGTTTGCTCACATTTTGTAATGATTTTAATTTGGAGAATGTTGAATGGTTCTTGCATTGCAAGTTAATTTAATAACTATATATTTAATGCAGAATAATTTCCAAAAATGTCCCAGATGGATATGACAGCAAAGAAAGGGCTGTGAGAATTGAAGCTAATGCACGAAAACAGCTTAGAAAGACGCAGATAAAATTGGAGCTGTTAATTTGTAAAACTGCAGGTAAAGCATTGTTAGCATAGTTATTATTATTCTAAATATGCTATTCTGCAATTTGTGCCTTGCCGCCATCTTTTTTAAATTCTCGAAATCAAAATCAAATCAGTATGCAAAACGGGTCGTTCCTGAAACTGATTCAGATTTGCTTAACCCAAATCAAAATCAATTCCGAATCTGTTTCAGGACTCCCACTATTATGCTATGAGTTTTATTTTTTTTTCGCTCAAAAATAATGATTACTTCTTAAGTTTTATTATTTTTTGCACAATAATAATAATTATTTCATGAGTCAAATAATAAAAATCATAAATCTTAAGATTGCTTAAAGAAAAATGTTGGTGAATTTTACGTTCTTTAACTTTCTAGAAGTGACTGATTTTACTTAGTTAAAAAAAATAAAATAATAATTATTATTTACTTTCCCTGGTATTTGGTACCACAAAAAAAAAAAAACACTACACGAGGTAAAAGATTTGTAACGAAAGCAAATTTAAATTTTTTTATAAAAACTTTAAATAAAAAATAAATAAATTAAAAACTTGTCGGGCGGAGCTACAGCCTAGCATTCTCGACTGTCGGAGACTCCGTACTTACTATGGCAGAAGCCAAGACTGCTAAAAATTTATACATGTTTTTCACCCGATTGCTCCTATGGTCCAGCTATGTGATATAGGGGTCCGGTTTGACCAATTTCGGTCAGGATATATAAAACTAAGTTATATACATATTCTATCAGTTAAGTTACGATATTTTTAAAAACCAAAAAGTTTTTCATACTAAGACTAGATTTTCGCCCGATCGGTTATATGACAGCTATATAATATAGTGGTCCGACTTGGACCAACTTTAGACAGGATATATTAAACCAAGTTTTATGTATATTTTATAAGATTGGTTACGATATCTCATTAAACAAAAAACTTGATCTTCGACCGATTGTTCCTATGGGCGCTATATGATATAGTAGTCCGATCCTAAAAAGAAACAATCTTTATCTGCCTGCAATATAGAGGAATCTACAAACCAAACTTGGTGTCACTAGCTTTTCAATTAATCTTATAATTTGTATACAAAATTTTTTTTTCCGATTTATGGGCTTTAAATGGGGCGTGGCCGAGTTTTGAAACAAACTTTATCTGCATGCAACATAGAAGAACCTACATACCAAGTCTGGTGTCTCTAGCTCTTATAGTCTCTGAGATCTAGGTGTTCATACGGACAGACAGACAGACGGACATTGCTATATCGACTTGGCTATTGATGCTCATCAAGAATATATATACTTTATAGGGTCTGCCACGCCTCCTTTTGTTACGCACATATACGGTAAAACAAACCCAATAGACCCCTGTACTTTTTTTAAGTACGGGGTCTAAAAATAACACGAAAATTGGGATTCTGTACTGTGCGCAAAAAGGGTAAGTTCCTATACACATAAGAATTGCCAATTTTTCTTGTTTTTTTACCCTGAGCCCATTGAAAATGGGCAAAAAAGGGTATAATGTGTTTTGCAGAATGTATGTAACAGACAGAAGGGCGCGTGGCAGACCCCCAAAAGTATATATATTCTTTTTCAGGATCAACAGCCGAGTCGATTGAGTTATGTCCGTCTGTTCGTCTGTTTGAACGCGTCGATCTCAGAAACCATAAGAGCTTGGTAGGTAGGTTGCTAGATACCATAGGCAGATCAAGTTTGTTTTTGTTTTTGGATCGAACCACTATATCATATAGCTGCCATAGGAACGATACATCGAAAATGAAGTCTTAGTATGAACAAGTTTCTTTTTTGTTGAGATATCAGAACCAAACTGATAGAATAACTATATGGGCTGGTATTATACATCCTGACCAAATTTGGTTCAAATCGGTTAACTATATCATATAGCTGCCATAGGAACGATACATCGAACATGAAGTTTTTGTATGGAAAAGTTTTTTGTTTGTCGAGATATCAGAACAAAACTGATAGAATAACTATATGGGCTGGTATTATACATCCCGACCAAATTTGGTTAAAATCAGTCCACTATATCATATAGCTGCAATTGTAACGCTCAATCAAAAATTGAATCTTGGTATGAAAATTTGTTTTCTTTTTTGAGTTATCTTAACCAAACTGTTAGAATTTACATTTAACTTGGCTTTGTCTATCCTGGCCGAAGTTCGTTCAAATCGGTCGACTATATCATATAGCTGTCATAGGACCGATTGATCAAATATCAACTTTTAGTATGGAAAAGTTTTTTGTTGGTTGAGATATCTAAACCAAACTGTTAGAATATGTTTTAAAGTTGATTTTGTATATTCTAACCAAATTAGGTTTAATTCAGTTCCATATATCATAAAACTGCCATAGGAACAATCGGTCGAGAGTCAAATTTCCGGACAAAGTACTTGGGCGCAGAGTACTCGAGCGTACTCGACTGTAACCGCCCACTAGTTTTATAATGGACTCAGGGTAGAAAAACAACACATAAATTAAATATGCGTTGCAGAAAGGCACACTAGTTTAATTAATTTAAATTGTCAAAATACAAAACCAAACTGTCTGGCAACACTGGCTAATTATTCTACGCAAAACAAGACTTATTTTACCTATAAAACTTTACCTGAGTATTTCAGAAAAAAAGTTTTAAGGCTCTACTAAAAGCCCTCAATTATACCTCAGATTTAGCGGGATTTATCGATTTTCCGCTAAACAAGCAACTTTTTTTTTCAAAAAGTCGTGGAACAAACATTTGTAGATTTTTGAAAAGGAATAAACCCTCATCATTACATCTAATGTTTTTTTTAGCCTTTGATACAAACAGACAAACTGACTTTTCATCTCATTTTGAGAAGTCAACTAAAATTTTCAAATTTAATTATCTTTGGATAATTATCAAGGTATCAACGCGTGTTTTTGATAAAAATTTGTAAAAATAAAAAAATTGTATCAACAGGATCAATGGATCAATGCAATCATTTTAATTTTTCCTCTCTTACTTACATCTTATCTCATGACCCAGCTGTGTTAAAAAAAGATTAAGTATGTCATTTTAAAAGTTATATATATTAAAAGGTATATAACTCGATCTGATATGACTAGCGCGAACTGCCGTCCGCAGTGATTATATATTTGTGTATTATTTGTCAATCTGTGATTTAGTCTGTATCAGTTTATCTATGTATGTCTGCTTGTCGGTGACCGTACGCGGTGCGCTCGTCGGCCGGTTGGGCGGGATGTGGGATTTGCAAGTGGCTTAGGTCCGCGCGTTAACAAGCATTGCACTTGAAATTTTTTTTTTAGGGCTTTTATTTTTAAAGATGCAATTAATATTTCGGAAAACTGTGTCCGGTTATCTTGTCGTTCAGGTCGCGAATATTGCGATCTTACTTACTTTTTTCCTTTTTTTGACTATACTTTTTAGTTAATTAAAAAAAATATATTATTATCACAGGCTTCATATCGGTACACGACACGATGGCATCGTCCGAAAACAAATTCCATATTTAGTTCCCATTTTAAGGAATCCAACCAAAACGAGCAGTTTGAGGTTCGTCATCTTGTAGCCAAAGGCGCCTTTGGAGTAGTGTTCAAAGTCTGCGAAAGGTTAAAGCCTGGCGATATTAACAACGTTAGTTACGCCTTAAAGGTGATAAAAAAATCCAAGGTAATGACTACACTCAAATAATTATATCGTAACAATAGATAATATAATATGTATTTACTTTGTTCTAGATTATTGCGGAGAACAGCTTACAGCAAATTAAGGACGAGGTGGATATTCAAAAGCTTTGTAGTCATCATTCCTTCATAGTTAAACAAATCGATGTTTGGCAGAATCGTCGCAATCTTCATATTTGTAGGTATTTTTATTTATGTGAGCTAGAACTATCCTTTTCTATACAAACGTTGTACAATAACATTTTGAATTTAAAGATATTTTTCACAAATTCACAATTATAAGAAATATTTTCCATGTTTATACAGTACCTAAGGTTGCTTTAAATAAAAGCAAATTAGCATAAACCACCTTTATAAACACTTTTTAAATGCGCTTTGACGTTAAAAGGGATTTAGCGAAGCTTGCCTTTTAAACCGGTTGTTAATTTTTTAAGCCGCTTTAAATTAACGTTTAAACGCTTATCACTTGAAAATGTACTACAAAACTATGTGTTTCTCATATACAACGACTAAGCACCATGAAAAGCACTACGATATGTCAAATATTTAATTAATACACAGTTACAACAAAATTAAATCGCAACTATAAACACTAAAATAGATTTGGAAAAACAATTTTAGTTAAAATCAAGATTAGCTGCTCTATAAACATGGTAATTTACAAGCCCGCCCATGTTATGGCATTAAGCAAAAAACCTATAGAGAAGTCATCCAATACAACAGAAAGTGTCTCAGATAACACCATGAGATTGCGTCCACCCGGAAATTTTTCGGTGGACGTGACGTCTGAGGGAAATTATTATACCCGTTACTTAAAAAATAAGTAAAAGGGTATATTGTGTTCGTTAAAATGTAACAGGTAGAAAACGGCATCTCCGACCCTTCAAAGTAGAGATATTCTTGATCAGCATCAACAGCCGAGTCGATGTAGCCATATCCGTCTGTCTGTCTGACCGTCTGTGTGAGCGCCTAGATGAAATAGAAATATAGATAGCAAATTTGGCACTCAGAGTTCTATAAGCCCCATACAGGTCAAGTTTGTTTTAAATTTTTGCCATGTCCCCGTAAATCGCAAAAAACCGTCTGTTCGTGTGTATAAACACAAGGATCTCAAAGACTATAAGAAATAGGGAGCTCCGCCCCCTGCTCGCTTCGCTCGCAAAAAAGAAAATTTTCTGCTGAATGTATTAAATAGCAACAAATTTATATAATATACCATTTTTTGAAAGAAAAAGAATAATTATATTCACGCTGCCAGCTGCCCCTGCAATTGGATTTTGAGATTTTGCGGGAAAAAGTCAGATTTGGAACCAAAACGCCAGATTTGGCGGCAAAATTCTAGATTTGGTAGAAAACTCGATACTTGGCGTGCGAAAGCGAATCTGTGAGTTTGGTTGAGATAACTTAAAAAACACAAAACTTTTTCATACTAAAACTTAATATGATCCCGATTTTTTCTATGACAGCTATTTTTACCAAAATGTTAAATATCGTAAATTTATAAAAATATTAATAATATGAAATAAAAAATAAAAATAAAATCTTTTTCGTTCTGGGTTCAAACTCGCAACCCCGTGCCCGTAAATCAACGACACCACTGCAAACAACAATAAAAATGCAGAATGTAGCAAAATATTAGTTTTGATTTTAAAACATACGGATAACAATAAATTTAAAAAAAAGTAATATTTAAACTCTACTATTTTGATTTAGAAAAAAAAACGAATAACAAATATAAAAAAGTGATATTTGCCTGGGCGGAACCGGCAGGTTTTGAAACCGTAAAGCATTGCGCGCGAATCCAACAGACCATCCTCTGGATTTAGACGCACTTGCAGGCCACATTTTCTATATCGCAGCCTTTTCTTCCGATGAAATTATCTTAAGTTTATTGTCCCAAAATTTCAAATTTGTATCTTGAGCGGTTTGGCTAGTACAATGATACATGAGTGAGTGAGTGAATGAATTTACTGGGCAAAGAATTTCATATATATAGATAGAGTAATTAATGTTTTCAAAGTAATACAAGTAATTTCATTAAAGTATTTTTATATATAATAACAATGTTCAATCCGGTTTAGTTAAAAAATAAAAAAAATTACTTTATACGGAAAAGGCGAACATATTAAAAAATAATTCCAGACTAATCATTAAGTGTGTTGGCGGCGTTTAGCAAACCTCGGTTGTGGGAGTCTGCTCTTAAGGGGGTCTTCTCATTCAAAACCCGTTTTTTTGACCCTTTTTACAAAAATTCTTATTTGAAAACGCAAAGAATAGTTGAAAACTTTTTTTATTTATTGTATTAGAAAAGGTTCAAAGTAAATAAAAAAATTTTTTTTGCCCCGATACGAGGGGTGTTCAAAAAGTAATGAGACTTCAAAGTTGGGGGTTGAAAAAAAAGGTGTCGTCACGGCGGCCACGATTCCGGGTCTCCGGAGCGTCGGAAATGAAAAAAAAAAACGGGGTTATAATCAGTATAGATGTAATTCTCGGGTGAAGCAAGATCATAATTTTTTGATTTTTTTTGACAAAATGGCGGCCATTCAAAAAAAAATTTCAATTTCGGGCTTTTTTTTTGTAGTTTAGTGTAAAAAAAAAATAGTAAAATTTTTTTAAAATTATGGTCTTGCTTCACCCGAAAATGGTGACAATTCTGCGTCGATTCCACTTTGTTTCATGAAAATCGGTTCAGTTGAACTGGAGATATCATGGCCGCCAGTTCGAAAAACGTGGTTTCGAGATAAACGCGTTTAAAGTTTGAAGTTTGAAGAAAATAGCTCATTTTGACGAAGATCTTGCTTCACAAAAAAGGCTGTATCTTCTAAAGTATTTCGAATTTTAAAAAATCACAACTACCCAAGCTATAAATAAATGCAAAAAAAAAAAAGTCGAAGAAAAAAAGTTGCTTAATGAGAAGACCCCCTTAAGTAAACAGATCGCTCTCTTGAGATGACGAAGATGTGTTACAATTACAATTTAACTAAAATTTTGAATATTAGATCTTTCTTCCTTAGACAGCACGTTAGGTTGGGCTCACTCTACAATTCATACCCTAACATGTTTTTACAAAGAAATACACTTTTACAAATAATACTGAGTTTTAAACATTAAACTCGCTTAAAATTAGTTTCCTATAGTTAATGGCCTTTTAAATGTAATCCTCACCGTTTAAGGCAGAAATTATCCCATGATCTTGCAGTGCGTTTTAACCCAGTAGGTTGTATCGAAATTCTCTCAGCACGGTGTATCTACCTATGAAGTGTGTGATATCCTCAACTTCCCTGAGGTTGCATAAGGTGCATTCCTTTTCTTCACGTCTGTGTGTGCTTCCGTTTATCCACAGAGTATCGGTGTGGCCTTTAAATATCCAGCTGATTGTCTCTCTTCTATATGTATTTTAACAATACGTCTTCCATTTGATAGTCTAGGTACTTATAAATGCGCGTTTCGCTTGACAATGCCTTTTGGATTGAATAGTTTTTCTCTCTTAGCGTTGAAAAGAGTTTAATACTTGTAATGCACCAGTGTTTTTCTGTAATATTCTTAGTATTAGCTAGTTCTAAGAGTGGTCAAACAAGAAAGTTTGTTTTCGAATTACTACTCTGGTTAATATTTGCGACAATCGGTAGTCATCGTATTTTAACAAAACTCTTTTAATATACCTAAGGTGGAGGCTTAATGGGTATATATATCCTTCTTCAAATCACGTTTTCAAACAAAGACTTGTGCTGCATATGACTGTATTCCTCTTGCCGTTGCTTAAAACAAATTCCACGTGCTGCTCATATCTCAACAAACAAAAAACTAAAACTTAATTTTCGATGTACCGTTCCTATGGCAGCTATATCATATAGTTAACCGATTCTAACCAAATTTGGTCAGGATGTATAATACCAGCCCAGATGCATATCCTATTAGTTTGATTTTGATATTTCACCAAACCAAAAACTTTTCCATACTAAAACTTTATTTTCGATGTATCGTTCCTATGGCAGCTATATGATATAGTGGACCGATCCAAAAATTAAAATAAACTTGATCTGCCTATGGTATCCAGGAACCTACATACCAAGTTTGAAGTCTCTAGCATTTATGGTTTCTGATATCGACGCGTTCAAGCAGACGGACGGACGGTGAGACATACGGACATGGCTCAATCGACTCGGCTGTTGATCCTGATCAAGAATATATATACTTTTGGGGGTACATACATACATTCTGCCAAACACATTATACCGGGCAAGACTTTGAATTATTATGGGGTGCTTCAAAGATATCAATTATTTCTAGCTGCCCTTTTCTTAATACACATGCTAGAGATAAGAGGATCTGATGAGTCCATAGATCTATGGAACACATCCATTATATTATTGAATTTTGTCTAGCGTGCACTCGCCTATCACGTTTGTAAAATTAATTTCGCGCTTCTGTCGCATTTTCCCCAAGACAGCCTACCGGCACTACTGAAGCAGCTATTATTTGGGATCCATGTATTAAAATTTTGTGTATAGTTAATGACATCGGATACCATGGGTAATGCAACATATACGATCGTATGGTCTTATTTGAAAAAGTTTAAAATTTTTGAGCATCGATTGCAAATTCGCAGTTAATAGCTATTAGAATAGTATGCAGATTGTCAATTAACTCCAAGTTGAGATCTAAAATTGATGCGAATAGTTTTGTATTAGAAAATGCTTTTCTGGCTGTATTTCCATCGTTCGTGTTGGCACTCCCATTCTGTTTCGGCTTATCTACATGCAATCCCATTTCTTGCCACATTCTCTTTTGTACATATTTTTTTTAGAAACCATACAAAGTTTGTCACTTTCGCTTCTTGCTTGCCATTTTTTGAACTCCATTTTATATGATATTTTGAAGAGTAACTCAAAAACACGTATCCACGCGTGTAGTGGACTTATTTCATACTGAAGGTGTCCAGGGTTCGGCTTAAAAGAATTTTGATCAATCGTGTCCATAAATTGTTTTGGGCCTGCACCACAGATTGAACATAATTGGCAGGAGTTCGTGCCCGTTAAAACGTTTAAAACTTTCCCGTCTATAAGTGTCATGTACAACTCATACGAGACGGTGATTTTTCTTTCCTCTAAAATCGTTAACACATAAGGAATCAAATTTATAATTTGTCTATCCAAATCGTTTTTTTCTGCAAGAATGTGATTTTTTGTTTCTTTAGCGAATTCCATTTTTAGAGGGTGACAAAATCTTACAGATTGCGGAGTTCTGTTATTCCAAAAAATTGTTCCTGTTTCATCTATAAGCTTCAGGGGTGTGACAGTAGTAAAAAACAAAGACTGATCTGAAGTGTCTATTTTGTTACTTTCAAATCTTTTTTGGATTTCCTTGCTGATATTGTGGCTGCATGAATCAAAAGTTTGGTTTCATTGTCATTTTAAAGTGCTAAATCACTAGCAAGTTTTCTTTTAAGGCGGGGTCCCCTTCATCATAAATTAGTTTTGGTCTATCCCTTTTTAAATTTCGCATCTCCGCGTGATTTTCCATAACAATTTGTAAAGACTTTGATAGCCACTGTGAATGTTCGCACATTACGGCTGCACTTTTGCAGATTGGACTTAATATAAATTTCAAAGCTTTTTGTTTTTTTGGTAATTTCACTTCTTTTTTCGTCGGTCAATGCACATTCATTTATTTGGCCAAATATCTATACCGGATAGTTATTATATTTTTAAGAATAGGTTCTAATATTTTTTTAACATACACTACACATCGCAGAAATACGCAAAAGACTTTTTCTCTACAGAAGACTAACACAAGTTGGTTTGATTTTTTCTTATTGGACAACACACAACAATACACATATTATTACATATAACAAATTTTGACACAAAATCTTTTCATTTAACTCAATTTACATACCTCGGTTTTCAAAATCTATTTTTAATAATAACCAATTTGCTTATCGTGTGGAATTGCCAAGCGCACAAAGTCGACAAAAGTTTCCCGCCAATTTTGTCACAAAAGTCAGCTGTTTAATCGGCTGACTTTGGAGCTTGATAAAAAATGCCAGGGTTGCCTTTTTAGCAAAAATATTTATTGATGCTGTCCACAGAGGAAATCTAGTATATATATGTTAAATAAAAATGTAGATTTGCTTCAATTAAATTGAAGCCACTTATTTGTCAATCCGAGCCAGTGTGCTTTGGTAGCTATATGATATAGTTAACCGATTTGAACTAACTTAACATAATGTGTAAAATAACAACAAATTGATATTGTGTAAGTTTGGTTAGGATATCTCAAAAAACACAAAACATTTTCATACTAAATGTCATTACGCCCCACAAGGTAGTCATCAAAGTCGAAAAAAACATGCCTGGACACAAAATAATATTATATCGCCGTCTCTCCATAGATTTTAATGACTCATATCTTAAAGAACGCAAAATTAATGCAGCTATGCGAATAAAATAGGAAATAAAATGTAATACATTTGTTTCGACTTTTCCTCAAATTTTAAAGTGAAAAAAGCTTAAAAATAGCTAAAACAAGTAAGCGGTTACAGTCGAGCATGCTCGACAGTAGGATATCCTGAGCCCAGGTACTCTTCATTAAAAGTTATTTTCGACCAATTGTTCCTAGGGCAGCTATATAATATATGAAACCGACTTGAACCAAATCTGGTCAGAATGCACAAAACTAACATTAATGAATATTCTATCAGTTTGGTTAAGATATCTCAAAAAACAAAAAACTTTTTCATACTAAAACTTCATTTTCAATGCATTGTTCCTATGGCAGCTATGTGATATAGTTGTCCGATTTTAACCAAATTTGGTCAGGATGTATAATACCAGCTCCGAAACATAATCTATCAGTTTGGTACTGATATCTTAACAAACGGAAAACTTTTTCATACTAAATCTTCATTTTCGATGTATCGTTCCTATGGCAGCTATATGATATAGTAAACCGATCCAAAAATTAAAATAAACTTGATCTGCCTATGGTATCCAGGAACCTACATACCAAGTTTGAAGTCTCTAGCTTTTATGGTTTCTGAGATCGACGCGTTCAAACAGACGGACGGACGAACGGACAGACAGACGGACATGGCTCAATCGACTCGGCTGTTGATCCTGATCATTAATATATATACTTTTGGGGGTCTGCCACGCCCCCTTGTGCCTGTTACATACATTCTGCCAAACACATTATACCCTTTTTTGCCCATTTTTAATGGGCTCAGGGTATAAAAATCCCACCATAAAAAAAAAAATGTTTTTCGTCGGTTTTGGCGCCAAATTTATCCAAAAAAGTTGGTTTGGTTCTTGTAACTTTTGGGCTGTTGTCTAGTGTAATTAGAAGATCCTGTAACTATTACACACCTGAGATGTCGATTACACTGTGTTACAAAAAAAATCAAAACAAAACTTCTGGGATGGGAGATAGCGTATGTTGTTGATATAGGTTAATACATTTTTTTGGGCCTACTTGAATTTTTTTGGTCACATCGAAATTTTAAATTAAATTTCGAAAACTAATATGAGTTACGATTTTTTGGACACCAGCCTAGTTTGCACACTCACCATGCATAATCTTAAAAGAACAATTAAACATATTCTACAAAAAATATTCCAAAACAGAGCACAAAAAATTCAAATATCTATGATCCAAAAATCAACAATAGTTACTTTAAATTTCAAAATTATAACATAGTAGGAACTGTTATCGTTATAAGTTATATTTTTAAAACTCAAGAAATAATCATTATTCTATAATCAAAAAAATAAAATTCATAAATAATGATTATTTCTCGAGTTTTATTTTTTGAAACCAACCAATTTTAGTTTTATTTTATATTATTCTATGATCATTTTTTTTTTTTTTTTGCTGAAAAATAATGATTATTTTATGAGCAAAATTATAAAAATAATAAATCTTAAGATCATGGTCAAATTGCATAGATTACCCCTAAAAAACAATTTTGGTATATTTCAAGTTTATTTACAAAAAAAAACAATAAATTCATTATTTACTTTAAATTTATATTTGAATAGAAGAATAATGACTTAAAAATTACAAATTCTGCTAAAATTTAAAATGAATTTATGGCAAGCGATTTTCCGTATCGTTTATGAATAGTATTACAAGTGGAATTCATTTTTAACACCTTTCAAGCTATAAAAGATCCTGAGTTTGAAATTTTTTGCATCTGATGTGAGGTGATAGAACTCTGAGTAGATTTACGAAGTTAAAAATTCTTTAACCATGAGTTTAGGGGCAATGGCTTTCGCCTGCCTACGCCCTTGCCATTCGCACAAAATCGATTGGAACGACTGAAATTTATGACCCTCAATCTGAAACGTACGTAGTTTGGTCGTTCACTTTAGTAAATAGTTCAATCGAACTTTTTCTGATCAATTCGATACAACTGTGTTAGTTAATAATATTTACACATCGCTTTAATACATTTCTTCACTCATTAATGGAAATGTAAACTTAAACTCTTTATAGTATCCGAATACATGCCCAATGGTGAGCTGCTTTCAAAAATAGATTACTTCTCTCTCGATTTACTACGGTTCTACGTTGCTGAAATTTCTACTGCTATCGGTAAATAAACAATAATATATCTCCGGATATAGTAATAAAAAAAATTTTTCTAAATTTATGTAATTAAAATTTATTTGCAGACTTTCTACATAACGCTGGCATCATTTATAGGGACGCCAAGCCGGAGAACATTCTTCTAACTCAACAGCTACACATCAAGCTGACTGATTTCGGGCTAAGCAAGTGGCTAAAGCTAGGGGCCAATACACGTACCATTTGTGGTACTTTAAAATATATGGGTACGATCTTAAAAAATTTTTAAATTATCTATTACAAAACTAAATGCAAAGTAAAAAGCATTAAGTTAGTCGAGAAGGGACCCTGTCTAAAAGGAAAAGAGCAGAGACGAATTTTAAATTAGATAATTCCATTAATTTAATATTTGAAAAGTTAATTCATAGGTGTCTGTATATAATCACTATAGTATAAATCATTAATTTTGATGAACCGGAAACCACACCAAAGAAATCTGTTCTGTAACCACCATAAATTTGCCCAAAATTAGGGAATCAACTTTTAAAATGAACGCACGCTCCCAAGTATTTGATCTAACAATGGAGGGTCGACAGGTGGACGAAGCGGTTGCAAGCATCTTTCACACAGTGCTCTTCCACCGCTGTTTAGGAAAATATATGTATACAGGAGATGCACAATACTCAATTGGCACTGTGGGGTATTCTGATGTTGACTGTGATTTTATTGATTTCACCTACGTTTGCTGCACATCGGATAGCCTTTCGCGCAAGGTGAAGCGCGCCATTAATCTATTTAGCGAAAAGCTTCGATCAAATGAAAGCTGTGGCTCTGGCCAAATTAGTTTGGAGTTCTTTCAGAAAAAGAAGAATCGCTGGTTATTTCCACAGGAGTCCATACCTTGGGAGGTTTGGACCGTGCATCTGGATTTAATCAAGCACGAGAACGATGATGAGCGTCAGCTTTGTCGCGAAAATGTTTCAGATATGCTGACTGAGAAGGTCATATACATAACGGAACTTATGAATAGACATGACTATGTGCCAAAGACTCCTAGCCAAAGTGAGCTTGATTTGATATTCGACACTTCGTTTCCCGACGTGCAGCCATATTTGTTTAAATTCGATTATTCCACATCTGGATCGACGGCACCCTCAATGGGAAATGCTATGAAAAAGATAATTAAAGAGACACTCGCAATGTGACCGACCGACAGTGAGCAAGATTATGTTTACTTAAGCGGTCCACCTTTCTACCACCATACTGCATTATATGTCTTTCTGTTTTTAGCGATAGTCAAGTCCCTTAAATGTAAGTGATTTGAAGTTTACTTAAATTTTAAATGTTGTTATAATTTATCCATTTTTATTTAATTAGGCTGTTCTGTACTGGACCCATTGAAAATTGCAACTCAGTTTCTAGAGCCATCTTGTAAAACTTATGCTATTTCTGGATCCATCACAAATTAACTGTCATAATAAGGTGAACCTAAGTGAGGGTAATTTTGTATTCCTTGTGATTTTTGTACGTCCATAACTTTCAAGTTTTTTGAAACTCCTGAATCTAAATCAACGCCACTTCCGGTTAACTTCCAAACAATTTAAATTGTTGGAACATCCTTTTATAATATAGGAGCTTAAAAACAAGTCAAAATTGTTTTGCGTTCTACCCTATTCTCTCTCTCTATATATATAGAGAGAGATATCTATCTATTTATATAAGCATCCAAAGCAGTTTCAATTTGGCCTATCTGCATTAGTATCGATATAAGAGACTATAAAGGATACAGTCAAACTTTGAGAAATTGCATCTGTTTTATCGTACAAAAATTATAGGTCAAGTAAAAGTTAATTTCAAATGCACTTTGATGAGAAGTTAATTCGGTCAGTAACAGAAATTTGATCACCTGTTGGGTATTAGCTATCCTTACGTGGCCATGATTCAGAATATTTTTATTTTTTTTCACGGACTTATTTTATGAATCATTTTAAGCTTATATAATTAAAAATTAAATGGGAAATCTGCACGGATGATTTATAGAGTACATACGTACCAGAAATCTGCAGTGGTCCACCACAACTGCTAGTGTACCGCATTCGAACAATATCATTTTCATACATGAGTACTGAAGCACCGCAGCAAAAATTGATGCCGGGTTTTTTTATTACCTTTTTTTTCTACTTATTCGTATGCAGTGCCTGAACTGTGCGTCACAATTTGAGCTGGTATATTTTTGAAATACAAGCAGGCTCTACACAAAACAGAAAAGAGCACTGCACACTGCAGTAAAACTACGCTTAAAATTTGATTTTTATAAAATGAATTGAGAAATATTAAAGAAAGAATATTGATCTTGTCATCCAATATTCATTGAATTTGTCTACTTCAGCCAACCACAACCAACCAATCACCGGTGCAGATCTCTTTATATTTCAATCAGGGAATAATACCGGAGTTAATAACGGAACAGTTAACCGAAATTAGCCGTAACCGTAACAGAACAAAATTCTTTTTCATGTACAGAAAAACAAAAAGCTTTACGGTTATTGTTTTCTTCTGTATGGAGAAAATTTTCCTTTATATTAAACAATTTTTTAAAATTTATATTGGATTAATTGTATTGACTTATAAATCAATATGTATATATTATTGTTTGTTTAGCATTTTAAAATTGTATTGATCTTTCGGTATATACCGGTGCTAGTACCGGAATCGAAATAGAACCTTTTACCAAAATTATTATTTCGGAACGTACCGGAACCGTTATTTGTTTTGGTTTAAGGTCGCATAATTTGTTATATACATACTTACCTATGTGTGAGTCTGGCAACAAAGGAGGGTGTGTGTGTGCATAAACGTTTGTATATAAGTGATGTGTGTTGATGTATGCAAAATTTATTTTTGGAAAATTGTAAATATAGCTTTTTTTACAACACAGGGCGAATACACGATAGAACAGATATTAAATTTACAGCAATAAATTGTTGTCTACAGGCAAATTTTATGTGTAGTTTTTTTTGTCGCATAATATATTTTAGGGTGTTTATTAGAGTGGGGCATTTTGTGGAGTAAAAAAATGGAAAAACTGGTTATGAAAATCGTAATCTATGATCCATCCTAAGAAGAATTGCTCAAGAAACCATGGGTGTTTAATCAATATTGAGATTCCAATTTTAACGGAGAAGAAATACCTGTTTTATATGTTGGTAATTGTCAGTTATGTGGAACTTACGTCTAAAACAAAAAAAATTGAAAACCCAATTAGTGGGCGATTTTTGATGAGTTTTGAGATAATGTTTAAATGCTTAAGTGCTTATGTTAAAAACCTAACTAAAAAAAACTGTTAAGACCACCAACTAATTCTTATCTCTAAATTCATCAAAATTCGGCTTCTATCTGGGGTTTTTGTTTTGTGTGTTTAGAGGCAAGTTTCACCTAACAGACAATTAACAATATATTAAATACGTATAACTTCTTCGTAAAAAGTGAAAGCTCGATATTGATTTTAGACCCATGGTTTCTTAGACAATTATTAGAATTCGTCGTAGATAACGTTTTTATGACTGCTTTGTCGCGAAAAAAAGTGCCTAGTGTTTATGTCTTAATTTTTAAAATTTAAAAAAATAATTACAACTTAGCGATGAAGAATGCATGATGAAGCTCAACATATTAAATATATAAAATGAAAAAATCCCTGTAAAAAAGCGGAGAAATTTTTGTTTCGAAAACAAAGATTTTTTTTTTTTAACTTTTAAATAACAATTAATAAAAAGAGTTACAGAGTTTTAATTTAGACAATATAAAGAAAACTTTGGTGTCCAAATGTTTAATTGTGTGCTTTTGGAACTACTGCCCTATAATGGTCCGTGCACATTTTCCCATTTTTCAGATGTTATCTTGTTATCTTAACTAATGTTCTACCAATCGTTTATTTTTGGCCAAACTGGCTTAATTTTACTATTTTATTTTAAGAGCTAACTTAATAATAATAAAATTATAGGCTAGCTTGTTACTTGGCTATGGTATGTTTAGGTATACCGATGTTAAAATACAAATTTGCAATTAAAATCTTTTTAACCATGAAATAGTTGACACAATTGCACTTATGAGTTTAAAATATTTGTAGGCCCAACATTTTATGTCAGCCTTAGCAAAAAAAATATATATTTAAATTTAAGGTATACTTTGTGCTTATTAAAATATATATTTTGTAAATATCTAAAAAAAAAAACAGAAATGTTGTTGCCAGAGTATGGCGAATATCGTACATTATTTGTTTTTTTTTTTTGTGTTTTATAAAGTGAGGAAATGGCAAAAAAGCTAGAGAAATTGATAACATATGAAAGTTATTGTGATTGTTTTTGTAGTTAATCATGTGCAGTTTTGGCAACAGCTCTACGTTGTTACATAGAATCTAAGTATATATTAAGAATAACATATTTATTTCTATGTATGTCCACACTGAAACTGTAAATTATGTAATTAAATGTAAATTTTATATTAAATAACGTTGTAAATCTTGAATAAGAAAAAGAATTAAAATTTGAAAAAATAAATAAATATAAAGAAAATTTTCTGGAAAACTATTTTGCACTAGAATTCACTGCGATTTTTACTTACACTACTTTTTTCAATGCTAGTGAAATGGGATTTAGCAAGCACTATTTTCAACGCTTTAAAGCAGCGGTGGGCACGAAATTTGCAATTGTGAGCACAGCAACAGCTGCGACAAACACAACTTCTAAAGTCATAAATTAAAGAAAATTAGCACATTTATTGCTCTGTGCGTCGTGCCGAAAAATCTGTGTGGTTGTTTTATAAACTAAATGAAGCTATAATTAATTTTATTTGAAAAAATTTGCATGTCTTACGCTTGTTATGTGGTAAAAATAAAAACGTATCAAAACCAACTTTTCTTTTTCACACAGTGTACAAAACTCTTCTGAAGTCATAAATGTTAGCAAAATGAACACTCATATGACGGTACGTTTGACAGCCGAAACTCGAGTAATTGCTTTGCGCTTGTTGTTTAGTTTTATTGGTGGTCATAAATGATTTCGCGCAACGTCAAAAGTTGTGTTGTGTCGCTCAGTAGCTTGAGTAGCATGAGCAAGGGCTTGCCCACCGCTGCACTATGGCGTATTTTTTGGCAAATATAAATTTTCGCGTTGTTCGATTAAGAATAGGTTTAAGTAATTTATACAGAAAGTTTTATATTTTTAATAAAATTTCAAAGTTGTTATGATTTTTAAAAAATGTCTGAGCGAGAGAAAATATGCGTTTTAAGTGCAATTTTCGATATATATCTTTAAATCGAGGTGAGATTTGGTATCAACATTTTTTTCTTTAAGCGTATTCATATCTAAAAGTTTATTGATAAAAAAAAAATTTTTTCAAAATTTTTATTTATTTATTTTTTAGGACTTATTATCTTGGGGAGTTTTTCATTATAGGTTGATTTTCAAAACCGAGTCTAGTCAAGTCCACCAAATTTGACTATTGTCTCTGTTTTTGTGAATATTCAAGATGAGTATTCAAAAAAAAAAAAACCAATGCAATAATTGTGGCCGGTTGGAGATATTTAACTTTTAGTAACATAGCCCACGGTATTTTTGTTACCCCATAGAGATTACCATGGCAGGATTGGCTGAAGCTGATGGGAAAAAGCTCTATCTATTAAAGTGGCTGAGATATCGGTCTAAAATTTTAAATATATATATTTAGAACCCTTCATAGAAAAATTCCAACCACAAAATAAAATTAGGCGTGTCATGACAAAGGTCGTAAATTAAAGGCAATAAGGACTTCTTGACCTAAGAAATAGCAACTTTAACTACTTTATAATTTTTATACCCTGAGCCCATTAAGGGGACCGTACACCACTTTTTTTTCAAAATTTTTGATTTTTCAAAAACATCGTTTTCCTGCACTACATGTATGTAGAGTTAGTGTAGAAACTCTGATTTGTCGATTTTCGACCGAGAATATGTCGAAAAATCGATTCTCAGGAAGTATCTCTGAACGCGCAGAATTAGCGTTTTGGACGAAAGTCGCATCACCTTCTCCAACCGGCGTAGCCTAGAAGCTTCGAAAGAGCACCGATCTGAGATCAGACTACAAGGAGTAGCTGTAAACGAAGCCTACGAGGATGAGGAAGGATTGGTGCATGGAGCAGGCATCGCTGATTGAGCGTAAATCACTTTTTTATAGTTATACTAAAGATTTTACGTACAAAAACTTTAAACGAGTTTTTCTCAAAACAACGTTTTTTGAGCTAGTTGACACGATTTTGGAAAAACTATCTGTCCGATTGGGCTAAAATTTTCAGGGGTTATTCAGCACACATGTGCTAATCGTCTGAACCACAACCAACATTCTACAAACATTTTTAACCCCATTTTTTTACCGTTTTAGGGGTGAAAAAAGCGTTAAAAAAATTCATTTACTCTTTTTTTTTCAAATTCATTTTTTGTGGTTCATGCCATAGCCACTGACATATATTTTAAGAAATTCTTTGGATTTTTTGTTTCAGAAATTTTGAATCAGAGATATCGTGTCAACCAGTTTTTTTCGGACAATCATTTCAACCGCCATTTTGTCGCCATGAAGGGCAGAATAAATAAAAAAATATTTTTTTCTTAATCCTCAATATGTGTGTTAATATGTATGAAAAAAGCCTAGTGTTTCGATATATATAAAATAAATGTTGAAAAATCATGCAAAAGTGGTGTACGGTCCCCTTAAAAAATGGGTATAATGTTTTTGGCAGGATGTATGTAACAGGCAGAAGGGGGCGTGGCAGACCCAAAAAAGTATATATATTCTTGATCAGGATCAACAACCGAGTCGATTGAGCCATGTCCGTCTGTCTGTCCGTCCGCTTGAACGCGTCGATCTCAGAAACTATAAAAGCTAGAGACATCAAATTTGGTATGTAGGTTTACGATAACATACGCAGATCAAGTTTGTTTTTATTTTTGAATCTTACCACTATATTTTATATAGCTGCCATAGGAACGATACATCGGAAATGAAGTTTTAGTATGAAAAAGTTTTGTGTTTGTTGAGATATCAGAACCAAACTAATAGATTATGTATCGAAGCTGTTATTATACATCCTGACCAAATTTGGTTAGAATCAGTTAACTATAGGAACGATGCATCGAAAATGAAGATTTAGTATGAAAAAGTTTTTTGTTTTTTGAGATATCTTAACCAAACTGAAAGAATATGCATTTATGTTGGTTTTGTAGATTTTGACCAGATTTGGTTCAAATCGGCTTCATATATCATTTGGCTGCCCTAGGAACAATTGGTCGAAAATAACTTTTTTTGAAGAGTACCTGGGCTCAGGATATCCTACTGTCGAGCGTGCTCGACTGTAACCGCCCACTTGTTTTAAAATAAAAACAATATATAAAAGCTTTATTTTTAAAATTTGTTATTGCATTGTAAATGTTGAAAAAACGAAACATTGCGTTGAAACGTTTATTTACGCCCTTTTCCATACCACGCATTCTTTTATTTTTTCTTTAAGGTGCTAAGAATATATATTTCAAATTTTAGACCTATATCTCACCGGGCTCAAAAGTTACAGATTTTTGCCATGCAAATTCCTGAAATACGTCATAGTGCGCTGATTTAAGGTTATGATATTGTTTATAGGTACAACTCTGTTTGTTGATTCTTGTATATTTAATTTCATGTGTTATTCGGGTAAGTAAAAAGTTTTTTCGCTCTCTACTTTTATTGCAGCGCCTGAGATTATTAACCACAAGCCTTACAACCATGCAGTGGATTGGTGGGCCTTAGGCGTCATCGTCTGCCAGATGCTAACACGCAAGGTAAGTATAATCTACAGTCTTGCACTAATACATAAAAAGTAATAAACAAGATATTAATACACTTGCATTTCAATCACGATTACTCGCCTGTCCAAATAATACAAACTTAATTGTAAAATAAATTTGTATCTAGATCTAGTTGTTGGTTTAATAAGAAACAGGGCGCTACAGCGTCTTAATTCATTTGAGTCTGTTGTGTGAATG
Source organism: Drosophila falleni (assembly GCA_035045575.1). Taxonomy (NCBI): domain Eukaryota; kingdom Metazoa; phylum Arthropoda; class Insecta; order Diptera; family Drosophilidae; genus Drosophila; species Drosophila falleni. Next base: position 1,101,318 of record JAWNOV010000056.1, on the reverse strand, counting down.
TTAATTTATTTTATTAATATATTACTATGGACGGCAGTCCACGCTAGAGACAAAAGCATTATGAAGGGTACGAAAAGCGACTAGCAATTTATAGAAAAGAATGAAAAATTGCCCACGACTCAACAAAAAAGAACGTTCATTTCTTATAACAATGCACTATGGACCATTTTTTAATTTAGGCACCAAAAGAGTAATAGTCCACGGAACACTACTTCTTAGGTTAGATTTTTGATAAAAAATTAGTGGGCGGTTACAGTCGAGCACGCTCGGCAGTTGAATACCCTGTGCCCAGGTACTCTGTACTGAAAGTTGATTTTCGATCGATTGTTCGTATTGCAGCTATGATATTTTAGACCGATTCTAACAAAATTTGGTCAGGATGTAAACCACCAGCCCAGATGCACATTCTATCAGTTTGGCTCTAATATCTCAACAAACAATAAACTTTTCCATACTAAAACTTAATTTTCGATGTACCGTTCCTATGGAAGCTATATGATATAGTTAACCGACTCTAACCAAATTTGGTCAGGATGTATAATACCAGCCCAGATGCATACCCTATTAGTTTGGTTCTGATATCTCAACAAACAAAAAACTTTTCATACTAAATTTTTATTTACGATGTATCGTTCCTATGGCAGCTATATGACATAGTGGACCGATTTAAAAATTAAAACAAACTTGATCTGCCTATGGTATCCAGGAACCTACATACCAAGTTTGAAGTCTCTAGCATTTATGGTTTCTGATATCGACGCGTTCAAGCAGACGGACGGACGGTGAGACATACGGACATGGCTCAATCGACTCGGCTGTTGATCCTGATCAAGAATATATATACTTTTGGGGGTCTGCCACGCCCCATTCTGCCTGTTACATACATTCTGCCAAACACATTATACCGGGCAAGACATTATATTGGGCAAGACTTTGTATTATTATGGGGTGCTTCAAAGATATCAATTATTTCTAGCTGCCCTTTTCTTAATACACATGCTAGAGATAAGAGGATCTGATGAGTCCATAGATCTATGGAACACATCCATTATATTATTGAATTTTGTCTAGCGTGCACTCGCCTATCACGTTTGTAAAATTAATTTCGCGCTTCTGTCGCATTTTCCCCAAGACAGCCTACCGGCACTACTGAAGCAGCTATTATTTGGGATCCATGTATTAAAATTTTGTGTATAGTTAATGACATCGGATACCATGGGTAATGCAACATATACGATCGTATGGTCTTATTTGAAAAAGTTTAAAATTTTTGAGCATCGATTGCAAATTCGCAGTTAATAGCTATTAGAATAGTATGCAGATTGTCAATTAACTCCAAGTTGAGATCTAAAATTGATGCGAATAGTTTTGTATTAGAAAATGCTTTTCTGGCTGTATTTCCATCGTTCGTGTTGGCACTCCCATTCTGTTTCGGCTTATCTACATGCAATCCCATTTCTTGCCACATTCTCTTTTGTACATATTTTTTTTTAAAAACCATACAAAGTTTGTCACTTTCGCTTCTTGCTTGCCATTTTTTGAACTCCATTTTATATGATATTTTGAAGAGTAACTCAAAAACACGTATCCACGCGTGTAGTGGACTTATTTCATACTGAAGGTGTCCAGGGTTCGGCTTAAAAGAATTTTGATCAATCGTGTCCATAAATTGTTTTGGGCCTGCACCACAGATTGAACATAATTGGCAGGAGTTCGTGCCCGTTAAAACGTTTAAAACTTTCCCGTCTATAAGTGTCATGTACAACTCATACGAGACGGTGATTTTTCTTTCCTCTAAAATCGTTAACACATAAGGAATCAAATTTATAATTTGTCTATCCAAATCGTTTTTTTCTGCAAGAATGTGATTTTTTGTTTCTTTAGCGAATTCCATTTTTAGAGGGTGACAAAATCTTACAGATTGCGGAGTTCTGTTATTCCAAAAAATTGTTCCTGTTTCATCTATAAGCTTCAGGGGTGTGACAGTAGTAAAAAACAAAGACTGATCTGAAGTGTCTATTTTGTTACTTTCAAATCTTTTTTGGATTTCCTTGCTGATATTGTGGCTGCATGAATCAAAAGTTTGGTTTCATTGTCATTTTAAAGTGCTAAATCACTAGCAAGTTTTCTTTTAAGGCGGGGTCCCCTTCATCATAAATTAGTTTTGGTCTATCCCTTTTTAAATTTCGCATCTCCGCGTGATTTTCCAAAACAATTTGTAAAGACTTTGATAGCCACTGTGAATGTTCGCACATTACGGCTGCACTTTTGCAGATTGGACTTAATATAAATTTCAAAGCTTTTTGTTTTTTTTGGTAATTTCACTTCTTTTTTCGTCGGTCAATGCACATTCATTTATTTGGCCAAATATCTATACCGGATAGTTATTATATTTTTAAGAATAGGTTCTAATATTTTTTTAACATACACTACACATCGCAGAAATACGCAAAAGACTTTTTTTCTCTACAGAAGACTAACACAAGTTGGTTTGATTTTTTCTTATTGGACAACACACAACAATACACATATTATTACATATAACAAATTTTGACACAAAATCTTTTCATTTAACTCAATTTACATACCTCGGTTTTCAAAATCTATTTTTAATAATAACCAATTTGCTTATCGTGTGGAATTGCCAAGCGCACAAAGTCGACAAAAGTTTCCCGCCAATTTTGTCACAAAAGTCAGCTGTTTAATCGGCTGACTTTGGAGCTTGATAAAAAATGCCAGGGTTGCCTTTTTAGCAAAAATATTTATTGATGCTGTCCACAGAGGAAATGTAGTATATATATGTTAAATAAAAATGTAGATTTGCTTCAATTAAATTTTCGACTTTATGCCACTTATTTGTCAATCCGAGCCAGTGTGCTTTGGTAGCTATATGATATAGTTAACCGATTTGAACTAACTTAACATAATGTGTAAAATAACAACAAATTGATATTGTGTAAGTTTGGTTAGGATATCTCAAAAAACACAAAACATTTTCATACTAAATGTCATTACGCCCCACAAGGTAGTCATCAAAGTCGAAAAAAACATGCCTGGACACAAAATAATATTATATCGCCGTCTCTCCATAGATTTTAATGACTCATATCTTAAAGAACGCAAAATTAATGCAGCTATGCGAATAAAATAGGAAATAAAATGTAATACATTTGTTTCGACTTTTCCTCAAATTTTAAAGTGAAAAAAGCTTAAAAATAGCTAAAACAAGTAAGCGGTTACAGTCGAGCATGCTCGACAGTAGGATATCCTGAGCCCAGGTACTCTTCAATAAAAGTTATTTTCGACCAATTGTTCCTAGGGCAGCTATATAATATATGAAACCGACTTGAACCAAATCTGGTCAGAATGCACAAAACTAACATTAATGAATATTCTATCAGTTTGGTTAAGATATCTCAAAAAACAAAAAACTTTTTCATACTAAAACTTCATTTTCAATGCATCGTTCCTATGGCAGCTATGTGATATAGTTGTCCGATTTTAACCAAATTTGGTCAGGATGTATAATACCAGCTCCGAAACATAATCTATCAGTTTGGTACTGATATCTTAACAAACGGAAAACTTTTTCATACTAAATCTTCATTTTCGATGTATCGTTCCTATGGCAGCTATATGATATAGTAAACCGATCCAAAAATTAAAATAAACTTGATCTGCCTATGGTATCCAGGAACCTACATACCAAGTTTAAGTCTCTAGCTTTTATGGTTTCTAAGATCGACGCGTTCAAACAGACGGACGGACGGACGGACAGACAGACGGACGGACGGAGAGACAGACGGACATGGCTCAATCGACTCGGCTGTTGATCCTGATCAAGAATATATATACTATGGGGTCGGAGATGCCTCATTCTCTATTTTACATACATTCCAACGAACACAATTTTTATGTTAATGCAAGTTGTGTGTAGTGAATAATTGTTGCAGCCTCTGTGGTGCGAGCAGATTGACTTCTGTAAAGCGACTGACTTATGTCAACAGACGGGTGCGTACCAGAGCAGCCTCTGTTAACATAAGTTCCTTGTTCGATAAGTCCTTCGGGGCGACACCCCCACAGGTAACGGTGGAGACGGAGCAGCGAGCAGTTCTCCAAGCGATGGTTGGCTGCACTGACGTTGCAATCTTGGAACTTGTTGTTGCTGTGAGTCATCAGTTTGTACGTCTGGTCCATGGCTACCACTCGGTGTTGAAGATGATGTCGTCTTACAATTCCCGATTCACTTAGACGAACGTTGTATAAGATGGGCCCATATTTATCTGACACCAGACCTTCCACCCATTTTGGCCCAGCAGCATTATTTACGAACCCAGACTGAATTACCTGTATCAAAATGTTTAGTATTGACGCAATCTTTTACCTTACCTTACCATACGTAATCTCTTTTGGTTGAATCTTGTGGAAATAGGCTCTCAATTCTCGATTTATCAACAATTCGGCAAGTGTTCGGTTCGTGCTGAAGTGTGGAGTTGTAGGCTGGCTGAATAGATATCGCACCAATGCTAGATCAATGTTAATGCTGCGGTCAAACTTCTTGAGATAGTTTTTCGTGCTTTACACCATTTGCTCGGCTTTGCCGTTTGGCGCTGGATGACATGGTGCCGAACGAATATGGCGGATAAGGTTTCTCTCCCTAAACACTGTAAATTCGTCCGACGTAGAAGCAGTTCCGTTGTCTGAAAGGACTTCATATCATATCTATGAGTGGCGAAAAGTTGCCGAAGGTACTTAATGGTGGCGGACGTCGATGTGGACTTTACGACGCTAGCCTCAAGCCATTTTGAGTAAGAGTCAGCAACCAATAAGAATTCTTGATCGTGAAATGGTCCGGTTAACTCGATATGAAGACGAGCCAATAGCCGCCTAGCAGATTCCCAATGATGTGAAACTGTTTGCGGTGGGCCATTACGATTGTGTTGACATGAGGAACATCGTTTCACGACCGCCTCGATTTCGGCATCGAAGTTTGGCCACCACACGTTACTGCGCGCTAACGATTTCATCTTAACGATCCCTGAATGGGGCATGTAATGCTTGTAGAATAGCTTGCCACGAAGAAGGGGGAACAATCGCACGGCATTCACAATTCGAGTAGCTGCCCACTCAATCATTAGCACATCTTCTGTTTTTACTGGCTCTTCTTTAGATAGCATTGGGCTTACAAAATCTGCGTTTCCAATCTTCGTTCCTGCGCGATGAACCAAGTCGAAATTGTAAGCGTTCAGAACAGTTGCACGGTGAAGCATCTCGTTAGATATCACAATGATCCGTTACTAGTGTGAAAGGGCAACCATACACATAATTATGAAATTTTTTGATACCTGAAATGAGTTCGACAGCTTTTTTGTACATTTTGTGCTTAGTTCCTCTCTGCCTTGGATAGAGTTCTGGAGAAAGGTTAAGTTGGACGGCCCTCGCGGGGCCAAGTCGTAGGCCAGTAAGATCCTTAGAGATCCGGAAGTTGGTATATCATGATTAATACGTTGGCTTCAAATACTGTAGGATTGATGTTCTTTTGGCGAAGGTAAGTAATTCTTTTTGGGCCCTTCGAGCGGCTGCATCTAGTGATGCCAGCGTCGGTGCTCCAAGGTACTTTAATTTTGCCCGTGATAGAGCTGCCCAGTTGTAGCATGCATCTTATTGCCGCCTGACTGTCGACTAAAATGTCGATTGTGTGTTATGCTGGGTTGATGTGCTGAGCGACCTCCGCTGCTTTCCTGATTGCGAAGACTGGAATATGCTGCAGTGGTCCGGTAGCTACTGACAGTCTTATTTCAGGATCTGCACAATAAATAGCTTCTCCTACTCCTTCATCCATCTAGGAGCCATCTGTGTAGGTGTAGGTGTTTTCCATTCCCCTGGTCAGTTGTTTTAACATCAGTTCGGGTACGGGGGACCATATAGTCAGTTGATCTGGCCATGTCCCTCCCGATGGAACTGTGCCCATTACCTTGTAGTTACCGGACGCTACGAGGCGTTGGGCTAAATTCCCCGCAGCTAGTTGTGCGTAGATATCGAGGGGTTCGATTCCGAGTATTGTTTCGAGTCCTTTGGTGGGTGTGGACTTCAGTGCCCCTGTGATGCAGAGCATTGCCTGCCGCTGAACCCTTTCCATTAGCTTAACGTAGGTTTTCCTTTCGAAAGCTTGCCACCACACTAAGATTCCATACATCAGGGTTGGTCTCACTATAGCGCAATGGTGGCTTTCTTAACTCCTTCCTCGACATTTGCTCTCCATGTCAGATTGCTGTCCAACACCGTGCCTAGATATCTGACCCGTGTCCTTGGTGTAAGCCGAACTTTATTAATTTTCGGGGGGATCCATTGCGGTACATTGTATCTCTTTGTGAAGAGAATTAGGTCCGTCTTATCCGCATTGATATCGAGTCCGACTCCTTCCGCCCACTCGCAAATCGCATAGGCGGTTATTTTTGGGGCCCTCCTGTCAAATCTCTTAATTAGGTTATCCAGCTGATAATGGCTGGGTGGGTGTTGGTCGCTTGTCTTTAGTAGAAACGAGGTTAGGCTTATTGGCCTGTTATCCTTGGGGCTCATGTGGCTGCACTTTCCTGCTTTGGGCAGAAAACAATTCCTCATGTCCATTGTATAGGATCGTAGCCTGTGCGCAGGCATGCGTTGGGGATCTTAAGTAGCCATTGGGTGATCACCTCTTTCGTCACCTGTAACATGGCTGGTATTTTTTCGTCAATTCCAGGGGCTTTTAAGCCATAGAAGGTGTCAGTGACTCATTCGATCTTCTTGGAAAATATTATTTCTGTTGACATTTTTTGTCATGGCATCGGGTATCTCAGTACATCCCGAGAAGTGAGCTGACATAAGAGCTTCTAGGGTCTCTACACTGCCTTCCGCCTATCTGCCTGCTTCTAGTTTGAGCAGACTTTGAATAGTGGGCTGCTTGGAGAGCAGCTCCCTAAGTCTAGCTGTTTTAGTCACTTTTTCGATCCCAGAGCAGAAGTTCCTCCACAAGTTTCGCTGTGTCTTGCGTATGTCTGTCTTATATCTTCTGAGCATGAGTTTATATTCCTCGTGTACAATTTCTTCGACCGCTTGTTTGGCGATCTTGAAAAGTTCTCTGAGGTTATTTCTTTGAACAGTGAGGTCTGGGTTCCACCAGAGTGGCCTAGTTTTCCCTTTTGTCCTTGTAAGTGGGCACGATGCATAAAACGCATCTGTTAGATCCTTTTAAACGGTTTAGAGAGAATCCTCAATGTCCGTAGCGGATTCTATGATGCCCAGTTCTGCGATTTTCTCAGTGGCTATTGCTTTAAACTTCTTCCAGCTTGTGTTCCGGGGGTTTCTGTAAGCCATTGCCTTATGTGAATGGTTAGAGTTAAAGTTGTACTCGAAGTTAATGTACCTGTGATCTAAGAAGCATCTTCTATCCCGATATCAGGTTACTATTGCCTGTTGCTGGTGTTTGATCAAGCACGTTGGACGAAGTGGGCCCTACAAATGTGTGTGTACCTCGCCCACGTTTGCTATGTTTAGGTTAGTTGATAAAATAAAATCAAGGAATGACTCACCTCTGTCGTTTGTATCTGAGCTTCTCCACACCGGATGGTGGGAGTTGGCATCCGTGCCAATGACAAGATGCTTCACCTCTTCAGGTGGTGCCGTTCTGTCGTGTGTTATGAAGCTCAGTCAGGTCAGCAGTGCTGTAATGTGACATAAGATAAGATAAAGGGGACCATTTCGTAAAAGTACGACTGTTCTAGTTCTGCTTACCGTAGGTGCGTAGAAAACGTTGTAAGATGATGATTTCAGTTTAGTCACCATGTTGCCAGCTGCAATCCATGGTTCTTGAACTAATGCTACATCGGCGGGAACTTGTTCCAAGGCTATAAGGAGCTCCGCCGATGCCGTTCTGCTCTTATGCAGAACACTCAACGTCTGCTTCACCTGACGGGTTAACTACTATCGTCAGGTCACCGTCCTCTGTATCCTCCATGTCCTCGCCTATCGTCAGACCCTCTGCTGCTACAAGGATAGAGTCCAGACCTATCTTTCTCCACCTCTCCAGCTTTAAAAGTAGGCGCCTTTTTGTCCTTCGGGTGGTGTTTTTTGAGGCGAGGGTGAACGCTGCCAATGCTCCACGCCATCTTCCCAAATGTCGTGTAAAGGATATCATTTGCCTCCTTGTTTATTTGGTGGATGACATTCCGACATTTGGTCGAGGGAGTACCGGTATGTTGCACCTTTCAATCAGCCGTTGGCACGTCAGGATTCTGTGTCCTCTACAGCTTCAGCGTTTGGTTCCCATCTAGAGTAGAGATGGGAATGAGTACCTTCGCCTTCGGTTTCGACGGGATGTTACCTGTCGACCGCCTTCAGCTTGGCCCCCTCCCATAACTCTCCCAACGTGAGACCTTCTGCGTCAGCCACCTGATCGTCGAGTCGTCGTTGCATTTTAAGAGCTTAAGTCCGTTGGGCCATCTAGCACTGTCAAAAGTGGTCATGGGTGTAAGGGAAGCAACAGTACGCTGCCTAGATCCGAATCTACGGAGACTCTGGCATCCGCGCGCATCAGTTTCGCTTTGGTGACTGTAGCTTTGCAACTGATTCGGCGGGAGCAGGCCGGGGTATGGTAACCGCTGGCGACACGCAGAAACGATTGCTCCGCCCCGTGCCCGCCGATGGTAGCAGTAACGCCTTCCACTGAAGTTCGGGCTGACATCCCAGCCCGGGTTGTATCTAAGGTTGCGTCCATTGCCCAGCCGGTTGCCCGGATCGACGCAGCGCCCATTGCCCATCCGGCACCCTCGTGGAAACTTATGGCTGAGGACTGCTTCTAACCTGTAAGCGGATGCGTCGCACGTTAATACTAATGGCAGACTTCCGTCGTAGTGTACAAGGACATCGTCAGATGCAACAAACTGTTTAAGATTTGCAAAAGCTTTTTCGTGGGGCTTTCGCCAGACCTATGGTGCGTCTATATCCAAAAGACGATGTAAGGTTCCGCAATAGTAAACTTATGTGGTGGAAATGAGTGATAAAAATTGATAAGGCCCAAAAACGCGTGCAACGCTTGCCTCGAATTTTTTGATGGATGGCCGAATACATAAGGCATCGATTTTAAATCCCAGGAACTCGACTGACGGTACTCCAAAATGGCATTTGCCCTTCCGCAAACACAGACCTGCTTTGTCAAAACGACAAAGTACTTCGTATAATCTTCCGAATAGTTCTTCTGTCGATTTATTTATTATGACGATGTCATCAAAATATGGTAGTACGTCAGGCACGTTTTGTAACAAGTGCTCGATGCAGCTTTGAAATATCTCGGGTGCGTATGATATGCCAAATTGATGTCTGTTTACTTTGAAGCAACCCTAATCTGTAAATATGATTTGTAGCAATGCTTAGCGTTCGTCAACCACCAAACGGTAAGCTTGAGCAAAATCGATTTTGGCGAACAGCGATCCACCCTCAATGGACGCCAAGAGCGTACTAATAGCAGGAACCTGGTGGCCATGAGGCGTGATAGCCCGATTAAGAGTAGATTTGTCCAAAGTTTCTTTAATACTTGTTTTATGGTTAATAGCGTGTTTACCCTCAATGCGTATGTCTAGTGGTTCGAACTAGTTGCATCCAAGTAGGTCTTTTCCGCCTCCAGTTACAATGATTCTCTATCCGTTGGTTGTTGTAATAGATAGAAGTATCATCAATTCCCTTTAAGTATAAAAGCGGCAATCTCCAATTTTTGCGGGTATAAATGTCAAATTCTATGCACTGACCTGAACTGGATGTCCCAATGATGCTAGAAGCTCGTATAAAGGAGCATCTGCTAACGTAGGGAATGCCGCTTTCTTACGCTCCTTATTTTTGACGTCATTAGCTAGCAGGAAAAATTCAAAACGTTCCCTGTACGACGGTCATTAATTGGAATGCGCCAGATTATACTGCTCCAAGCCACTAACTCTAGCTATGGTAACTCCCGTTGGTATGCAGTTATGCTAGCAGATTACAAACGCAACGGAACTGCAGTTGTGTGTTGTTGTTGACGTCTCTGTTTAGCCATCGCTCCGTTATTATTGTGTCGCCTGCTTTGTTCACTCGTTCGAACTGTGTTTCAAACAATCTGGCAGCGTTGTACGAGTGAGAATTATGCACACAATTTACACCGATCAATATTAACTTGCAAACATAAACGAATTCAGCATCCTATCCTCGTCGCCAGTTTTATGTAAATGCAAGTTTATATAATACAATTTATTATTCAATCGCACAATGGTGTGTAATTGTGTGTAGTGAATAATTGTCGCAGCCTCCGTGGTGCGAGCAAATTGACTTCTGCAAAGCGACTGACTTATGTCAACAAACGGGTGCTTACGAGAGAAGCCTCTGTTAACATAAGTAGGATACATAACAACAATATACCCTATTACTTATTTTTTAAGTAATGGGTGTAAATATTTTTTAATCTAACTGAAGTATCTACTTTTAATAAATTAATTCATTTCTTGAATATGCTACCATAAAATCTTGGACTTTATGCCGCCTAAACCGAAAAACCGCCTATAGTGCAATGGAGAATCGTAGCTCTTCACTTGATTACTTTTTCATCTGCAATGTTTGAAATTTTTTTTAAACTTGGTATGGTAGCTTACTTCCTTTTGTCACATCACGCCAATATCCCACTATTTCAGGTCGCTTTGGTAACACAATGCAAAACAAAACAAGTAAGCGGTTACAGTCGAGCACGCTCGACAGTAGGATACCCTGAGCCCAGGTACTCTTCAATAAAAGTTTATTTTCGACCAATTGTTCTTATGGCAGCTATATGATATACAAAGCCGATTAGAACCAAATCAGGTCAGAATGTACAAAACTAACATTAATGCATATTCTATCAGTTTGGTTAAGATATCTCAAAAAACAAAAAACTTTTTCATACTAAAACTTAATTTTCGATGCATCGTTCCTATGGTAGCTATGTGGTATAGCTATCCGATTTTAACCAAATTTGGTCAGGATGTATAATACCAGCTCCGATACATAATCTATTAGTTTGGTTCTGATATCTCAACAATTACAAAACTTTTTCATACTAAAAGTTCATTTTCGATGTATCGTTCCTATGGCAGCTATATGATATAGTGGTCCGATCCAAAAATAAAAACAAACTTGATCTGCGCCCGGTATCCAGGAACCTACATACCAAGTTTGAAGTCTCTAGCTCTTATGGTTTCTGAGATCGACGCGTTCAAACAGACGGACAGACAGACGGACAGACGGACAGACAGACGGACATGGCTCAATCGACTCGGCTGTTGATCCTGATCAAGAATATATATACTTTGTGGGGTCTGCCACGCCTCCTTCTGCCTGTTACATACATCCTGCCAAACGCATTATACCCTTTTTTGCCCATTTTTAATGGGCTCAGGGTATAAAAATCAAAACAAAATGTCAAGGATGGGACATAGCGTATGTTGTAGGTATAGTTAAATAAATTTGTTATGCATACTAAAATTTTTTGGTTCACATCGAAATTATAAAAGTACGGTAACAAAACCGTTTTTTCATACTTGCGTTCACTATTACGCCCATAGCAAAGTTTAGAATCCACCAATTTTCAATATATTATCGGTTTTGGATTGAAGAAACTTTGGTATTTTAATGGTTTATAATTGACTTAACAGTTTTTAATTCCCTTATTAGAGTATTTGCTATATAAAAATATTTGTTTTGTGTTTACTTTGGTGATTGTTTTTGAAAACTATTTTGTTCGAAACCTCCTATCCTTGCTTTATTATTTAAAAAAAAAAAACACATTTTCACGAGTAAAATGTGTATTTATTTTCTGAAATCGGTCAATAACACTAGGCAACAAATTTGAACTTTTTGGCTAATACAAGAACCAAACCCACTGTATTTTATAGATATGGGGCCTCAAACAACGGAAAACATTTTTTTTGATATGGTCAGATTTAATTGTTTATTTTTAAAAATTGGGTGTTTTTTTATATTTTTTTTTCAGAGGTGCGCCCACATTTGTCATTATGACTTGAGACTGCCTATACCGATTTTCCCATGCTTCACTTTTCTGGAAGCTTATAAATATATCTATAATTCATTAATACAAAGCTTAAGATTTTAACCAGTAGTTTAAGAGATATTAATTCTTGAATTAAGAAAATTATGAGTTTTTTAAGCTTGTTTCTTAGCTGTTTTTACTTTAAAATTCGAAGAAAAGTAAAAAAAAATGTATTTCCTTTTATTTTGGAAATTGACTTTGGCATTCTCGAGTAATAATGACAAATGTATGCCCACCTCTGAAAAAAAGTTATAAAAAAAGACAGATTTTTTTAAAAATTCCAAAGTAAAAATCCCACCAGTTACAAAAAAATTTGTTTGTCGTTTGGGGCCTGAAATCTATCCAAAAGAGTGGGTTTGGTTCTTGTAATTTTTTTGCTGTTGCCTAGTGTAATTACCGAAGTTATAGGAGATTTTCGGAAACTATATGCTGCTCAATATGTTGATGAGCGCGCAATTATAATACTGTCGACTGTCGTAATATTGTTAAGAAATGTATAGCAGAGCTACATTAACAATTGACCGTTCTTCGTTGTCCGCAAATAAGTCTCATAATTCCCAATCGTTCCCTTTGTCTCCTAAGTTAAACGGTCTACGCTCAATGAATATCCGAAATTTTTGTTTCTCTTTTGTTCGGAGAATTCACTGACCGTTTTGATGGGAGCGTTTATATGCGTGTTTGCAAGTGAAACGCCTTTTAAAGCAGTTCTTTAAGTTGAAAACATTTAAAAACATTATTAATTGTTAAGTTAAGAAAAAAAATGTATATATTTAAAAAAATGTATGTATATAATCAAAGTATTGAGAAATTATTTTTCTTTACGCAGTTTTACGCAAACGACAGGTCAACACTGTAAACAAGGCAAAGTGAACAAAACAAAAGACTGTTTGCTGACTCTCAATGTGCGAATGATCAAGAGAATCGCTCTCTCTCAGCTAAACCTGAGTTTAACTTAAATCGTTTAATCTTGCAACACAATTTTTAAAGTGTTTATACGTGCGACTTTATTTTGTTATTATTCTGTATTAATTAAATATTTAGCACATCGTTGCATTTTCAATGGCACTTAGTAGTTGTATATGAGAAGCAGTTGATTTTGTAGTACATTTTTAAAGCGATAAGTGTTTTATTGTATATTTAAAGCTGTGCTAAACCACTGTTAACGTTAAGGCGCATTAAAAAAGTGTTTATAAAGGCGGTTTAAGGTATCGTTTTCAAGTAAAGCCACTTAATTCACTGTATAAACATGCTAATTGAAAAAGCGAAACACGTATAGCTCACCCGAGTACACTCAACCAAACGCGTTAACGAAATCAATCGAAGTGTTCTGCTCAGAGACAGAGCTAGTGTGTATGAATTTTTCAGTTTTGTTAGTGAACAGACCGCAAAGAGAAAAACGGTTAGCTCTTATTTGCGAGCTCTGCTTTATAGTACATTTTTAAAAAATTGTTGTCAGAGTGTCTAAGAACTGTAAAATTAAAAAAAAATATATCAAGCTACTTCATTTCACAATATTTTTTTTTACTATTTTTTAACTTTTAGTACACACTTTAAAAATTTTACTCGATCTTTTATGTTATACCTTAAGACCATTGAAAATAGGCAAAAAGGGTATAATGTGTTTGGCAGAATGTATAAAACAGGCAGAAGGGGGCGTGGGAGACCCGTCAAGGAATATATATATTCTTCATCAGGATCAACAGCCGAGTCGATTGAGCCATGTCCGGCTATATCGGATTCAAACTGTTAGAAAATTGACATTTGGCAACTAAATTTTAGTCTTATTTAGCTTTTATGTGCTATTTTTGACATGAAATATTTAAAATTAATTTTTAAAAATAGTTTTAAATACCACTAGACAACAAAATCGATCTTTTTGGCAGTTTTTGACATTTATCATCATTACACGAGAATGCCAAAACCAATTTATCAAAGCTTTGCTTTTTCTAAAAGCTGATGAATATTAATATAATTCATTTATACAAAGGTTAAGATTTAATGCCGTTGTTTAAGAAATCAATTCTTTAATTAAGAAAATGATGATTTTATCTTAGCTTTTTTCACTTTAAAATTTGAGGAAAAGTCGAACAAAATTTATTACATTTTATTTACTATTTGATTTGCATAGCTGCATTAATTTCGCGTTGTTAAGACATGATTCATTCAAATCTATGGAGAGACGGCGATATAATATTATTTTGTTTTTGTCGACTTTTTTGACTTTGTTGTGGAGCGGCATGACCTTTAGTATGAAATTTTTTTGTGTTTTTTGAGATATCCCAACCAAACTCACAAAATTAGAATTTGTTGTTATTTTACACATTATGACCAAAGTTAGTTCAAATCTGTTAACTATATCATATAGCTGCCGTAGGAACGATCGGTCGAAAATCCATCTTTGGTATGAAAGGTTGTGTTATTTCTTGAGATATATAAACCAATCGCGCTGGTTGTATATCTGGAAATGTGTTATATATCCCTACCAAATTTGGTTCAAATCGGATCACTATTCAATATAGCTGCTATAGGAACGATCGGTCGAAAATCCACCTTTAGTATGAAAAACTTTTTTATTTTCTAAGATACTTTAACCAAACTCACAAATTGTGTATTCTATGTTGTCCTTAATATCTTTACCAATTTTGATTCGAATCTGTCCACTTTACCATATAGCTGCCATAGGAACGATCGGTCTAAAATCAAGTTTTGGTATGAAAAAATTTTTATTTTTAAGATATCTTTACTAAACTCATAGAATTTGCATTGAAGTTGGTCTTATGTATAATAACCAAAGTTGGTTCAAATCGGTCCACTGCCATAGGAACGATCGGTCTAAAATCAAGTTTTAGTATGAAAAACTTTTGGTTTTTTGAGATATCTCAATCAAATTCATGAATTGGGTATTTTTAATTGCTCTTCACATCCTTACCAAATTTGGTTGAGATCGGAGCACTATATCATATACCTGCCATAGGAACGATCGATACAAACGGTCGATAAGCAAGCTTTAGTATGAAAAACTTTTTTTATTTTTTAAATTATCTGTACCAAACTTACAAATTAAGAAAAACTTGTTTCATTGCTTACATGCTAATAACTCCGTCGTCTTTCCATAGATTTTAATGGCAAACATACTTAACGATGGGTAATTAATATAGCTAAATATATAGTAACAAATTATGTAGTTCAATTGACCCTCTTAAATACATATTCTGTCAGTTTGGTTAAAATATCTCAAAATACAAATAAGTTTTTCATACTAAGCATGGATTTTCGACCGATCGTTCCTATGGCAGCTATATGACATAGTGGTTCGATTTGAACTTACTTTGGTCACAATATGTAAAACAACAACAAATTCAAATTCTGTAAGTTTGGTTGGGATATCTCAAAAAACACAAAAAATGTTTATACTAAAGGTCATGCCACACCACAACGAAGTCAAAAAAGTCGACAAAAACATGCCTCGATTCAACATAATATCATATCGCCGTGTCCCCATAGATTTTAATGAATCATATCTTAAACAACGCGTAATTACAACAGCTACGCAAATAAAATAGTTTATAAAATGTTAAAAAATATTTTCGAATTTTCCCCGAATTTTTTAGTGAAAAAAGCTTTAAAAAAAGCCAAGAAAAAATCATCATTTTCTTAATTCAAAAATTGATATCTCTAAAACTACTGTAAATCTAAGACTGTGTGTAAATGAAATATAGATATATTCATTAGCTTTTAGATAAAGTAAAGCTTTGATAAATCGCTTTTGGCATTCTCGAGTAACGATTACAAATGTGGGCACACCTCTAAAAAAAAGGAATTAAAAAATGCCAGATTTTTGAAAAATTCTAAAAGAAAAATCTTACCATAAAAAAAAAAAAATGTTTTTCGTCGGTTTTGGCCCCAAATCTATCCAAAAAAGTGGTTTTGGTTCATGTAACTTTTGGTCTGTTGCTTAGTGTAATTAATTTAAAAGGAAAAACAACACCAAGAGTTGTTCTACGATTAATTAAAAACGGACGATTGAGGAGACGAAGCCTATGGGAGTACGGTGGTAAACGAAGGTTGAGATCCAAGTTAAAATTACGTAAGGCGAAAAGAAAGAGTTGCTTTTGAGCTAATTCAATTCGATTCTGGTTTATTTGATATTGTGGGCTCCAAATGCATGAACAGTATTACGGGATGGGTTGAACTAAAGAGACGTAAAGAAGTTTAGTGGTTAAAAGGGTCATTAAATTCTTTTGACTAACGTTTAATGATACCAAGTACTCCTTAGGCGTCATTAACTAACGTGGAGATGTGTAAATTGAAGCATAATTTGCAATCAAATAGAACTAAAAGATCCTTTACAGATTTTATACGTTACAAAGGGATATTGTCAATTGTATAAGAACCTAAAACTAGCCTAGAACGACTAAATGTCATACACATGTACTTTGAACAATTGAGATGCAATTTATTGGCCGTCTTGCAGACGATTATGAAGAAGGGTATCAGTGTATGAAAAGATAATCTTTACATCATCCGCATACGTTCAAATATTAGAATGAGACAGAATGGTGGATAGATCGTTAATGAACAGAGTAAAAAATAAAGGCCCCAAGTGACTACCTTGAGCTACACCAGAAGAAAAATGAACCGAACTCGAAATGGTTGACCTAAGAAACATTTTTTGGGTCCTACCTTTTCAGCAGGTGGAAATCCAACGTTAAAAGGCGGGAGGGAAACCTTTGCAATCAAGTTAGTAAAGTAAGAGGTCATGGTTTACAGGGTCAAAGGCTTTACAGAAGTCAGTGTATATGAAATCCGTTTGCTTTTTCTCTGAAAATGCATCATTTACCAGGGAGGTAAATTCAAGCAATTTGGCCGTAGTGGACCGACCCTTTATAATGCCGTGTTGTGCAGGGAAAATTATCGATTTACAGAGATGATGCAAAGAAGAAAGAAGGATTTTTTTTTTCAAATAATTTAGGAATGGGTGATAGCTTTCCAATGCCACTGTAGCTCGAAATATCAGACTTACCACCGTTTTTGTGGAGGGGAATGATATACGATTCTTTCCAAAGAAATGGAAAGATTGAAGATTTAAGAGATAGATTAAAAAGCTTATGCAACGGAGCAGCTATAAATCTTGTGCATCCTACAAAAATGCACTGCTTTAGCTTTTTCCACATTTGGATTGACTTTGAAGAATGGTGCTATTCCATATAAAGTTGCCAATTTACCGCACTTGTTATCTTTCCACAATACTAAATTTATAATAACTCCTTGGGTCTTGGACCAAAACTCGGCGGGAAGTTGAATGGATTTCAAGACCAATTGGTTCAACTGTTGTCAATGAAGATCGGATGCTTTACAAAGGCTTGAAGCATGCAGTTGATGTAGATAGGTCTTCTACATCGATAGGTATAGGACCTGTAGGTGAAACTCTTGCCTGACCGTTTTGGTGACCATTGAATGGCAGGCTCAAATGTTAAAGAATTGCATCTGAATTTTCATTTTCAATAATTTATCAATTTTTTTAATGGTTTCGGAATAGTCTAGGTTTCTAGATTGTATGTTGTCGACAACATAATCGAACTCCCATCACTTTTATCACTGCTTAACTTATCATCGCTTCTATCTAATCTATTAACTCAAGCAATTATCCATTTTAAAACTGCTTATAAATTGATATATTTTATAATAGTCACTTGAAATTAATTCAGTTGAATATTATTATAGTTATATTAGTGATTACTAACTCAAAAAATCTTTAGAAGCAACAATTAGCAAAGTCGCGTACGATATCGCCTTGTGATGCAAGCGAAAGGACATATTCTTTTCCGCTTAAGCCGACAAAATCGTCTACAGACGGTCTTCAGTTTTTCGCTTTTAAGAATAATTATAGTTGCATTTTTATATTTATTTTTTTATGAAACAAAAGAAAATAACATTCGCTATTATCAGTTAAATACACAGAGCGATACACTTAGTCAATATATTTTTGTTTGGAGAGTGAAATTTAAATTTATTTGGTCATAATTAAATTTGGTACATTTCGCAATTTTGAATGTTTAACGAAATTCTGTACAAAAAACCGTTCTTATAAAGACAATCATATACATATCAAAACGTCAGGAAATCAGTTCTTCACACATAATAAATAATCTCGAAAAGAAATATTTATAAGTTTGCCATTTATACTCTAAGAATTGAAAACCGCCTACAGACGGTCTTACCCGTTAGAGGGTTAATTCAATTGTTCATTGAGGTATGTTTTTATACCCTGAGCCCATTGAAAATGGGCAATAAAGGTTATAATATGTTTGGCCAATGTATGTAACAGGCAGAAGGGGGCGTGGCAGACCTCCAGAAGTATATATATTGACGATCAGGATCAACAGCCTAGTCGATTAAGCCATGTCCGTTTGTTTGAACGAGTCGATCTCAGAAACCATAAAAGAAAGAAACATCAAACTTGGTATGTAGGTTTCCGATAACATACGCAGATCAAGTTTGTTTTTATTTTTGAATCTTACCACTATATTTTATATAGCTGCCATAGGAACGGTACATCGAAAAGTAAATTTTAGTATGAAAAAATTTTTTGTTTGTATAGATATCAGAATTAAACTGATAGAATATGCGTCTGGGCTGGTATTATACATCCTGAACAAATTTAGTTAAAATCGGTCTACTATATCATATAGTTGCAATAGAGACGCTCAATCGAAAATTTAGTCTTAGTATGAAAAATTTTTTTTGTTTTTGAGATATCTTAACCAAACTGATAGAATATGCATTATTGTTAGCTTTATACATTCTGACCAGATTTGGCTAAAACCGTCACCATATATCATATAGCTGCATAGGAACAATTGGTCGAAAATAAACTTTTATTGAAGAGTACCTGGGCTTGGGGTATCATACTGTCGAGCGTGCAAGACCGTAACCGCCCACTTGTTTTTACTTATATTAGGCGCGTAGCCTTAGGGCTGAACGTAACACACGAACTGGTCTCTTATTGCTCAGTAAGTAAACCTAAGCAAGCAAAGAGTCCACATAAAAGGTTTTTTGTTTTGCTGTCGCGATTGCCTTATGTTGTTGCCTTAGATCATTTTCTCGGCCAAACACATGTGCTTGAATATCACAATTCTGCCGGCTTCGCATACAAGCGCATTGTTTGAATGTATGAGTTTGGACACCACTGCTTTAGATATTTACTCGCGTTCAAAGCATTAAAGAAAAAGGAAGAAGAGAATAGAATATTTTGCTTCTTACTCGACTTGGCTCAACAGTAAATATTGGGTACTTATAAATTTTCTATTGCACTAATGAGTTATAAGTATGTTTAGCATTTGAGTATTGATAAGGGTAATTGTTATGTATTGTTTCAGACCCCCAACATAATATCAAATATACAGCGTCAGCATCAGGAAAATCTTGGAGAAGACCTACGGAATGCTCCGTCCATTTCTCAGATTAACGGCCATCTAGTGGATAAGGACAGAACATATTTTATGCCGAAATCGTTAGAATTTCTAAGTTACGAAGAGCAGGACTTAATACGACGACTTCTGGTTCTGGAGCCGCAACAGCGGATACGCAGTGTAATGTCTTTGCAGCGTATTGCACTATATAAAAACTACAAAATAGAAACTAAACGGCTTCTTAACGTAAGCAATCAATATAAAATAGTTATTCATATTTTTTAGTAACAAATTATACTTTTCAGATATCTCCGCTTGACATCATTACCAGGGATAAAATTCGTGTACACGAGGATAATTCTTATGAGCTTTTTTCTAGTGAGCTGGCCGATAAAGCATTCCAAGATTTCTAGTATTAATTTTATTCGTACGTTGATATGATTAAACCATCGCTGGTTTAACTCAATAAAAGTATATTGGCCATTATAGAATTTATTTTAAAGTTTAAAATTTAAACCCTTTGCAGTTTCTTGAGTTAATTTTGTTTTAGAAATATAAAAGAAGAAGTGGACTCCGTCCTCTGCTCGCATCGTTGGCGTGAAGCGTGAAAAGGAGGGTAACTTCTACTATTTTTTTCTTGAATAAGCTTCTTTCACGCAAAAACAAATTAATGTACTATTTCAATAATTTTTTTAATTTATAATCAAAAAAAAAAAACGGAAATTAGCATTCGGCACATCCTTTTTGCGCTCAGTGCACAATGCCAATTTTCGTTTTATTTTATTTTATTAATTTATATATTTTTTTAAATTTATATGTTAAACTGAATTTTGATCGTCACAAAATTGGATATCAGAAATTTTGGGGCTACAAATTGCTTTCGTCACTAGACTTTTACCTCGTGTAGAGGTTTCTTTGTGGGTAGATTTTACATACAAACGAGTTTCTACGGACACCAGAAAGGGTTTGATATAATTTTTCTTGGCCCCCGCACCCAGAAGCAATTTAATTGCCTCCCGCTACTGTTCTTGTGATGAACGGTAGCAGGGAGTGCCTCCCAAAAAATTCCAGCTTTCTGCGTCCGAGAGGTCCTCATTCATGAACTTGACTGCGGCTTTGGGGCAGTAGATTCGTATTTCAGGTGGTTTGATGGCTCCAGAGAGGTGAAATTCAGTTTCTGGTCTTTTTTGGAGTTACCTCCAAAAATATTGGTCTGTTGTGTTGAAACTTTGTCGGTTGCCTGAAAAGCGGGGCATTGGTTCTGGAGTAGGAAGACTCTGGAAACCTGAATCCGGTGCAAAGCGTTGTTTGCCACTGAACTGATTTGTATTCGCCTGGTCTTGGTTCTGAGGTTTTGCAAATTGAATATTCTTTTGTTAAACCCCCTGGGTTTGGGTACCGCTCTGTTGGGGACCGCTGCGCCAGGTCCCTGGCTTATGGTTTCGGCGACCTGTCTTCCGAGTGCTTGGCAAAGTTTGCCGCGAATAAGCCCCGCTCATTACTAGCTTCAGCCTCTCGTACTAGGGCTAGAGCTGATGGTAAATCACGAGGTTGTGCGGGGAAAACCGCAGTTCTCGGGATTTTTTAGTCCCGAGATGAAAACATGCAGAGCATCTTCTTTGAATTTTTTGTGGCCGATGCAGCATTTTGGGTCATAATTGTCTTATTTGTCAGAAGCGTGAGCTTGTGTTGAATGTTTTTGTAGTACTGAGTGAGGGTAAGTTTCCCTATTCTCAAGAAATTGAGTTCCTGAGTTAACACCTGTATTGGTGTCTTCTCGGCGTATGTGTCGTCTAACCTTGTTATAATAGCTCTGAAATTCAACGCCGTATTGTGTGATGCAATCATCGTTGCATCAGCATCTCTCTGTATTTTGTTTCTTAGAATGAGATCTGTTTTATAGTGCCTGCGCTTTCCAACGTATGTTTCAAACAAACTATACACTGCTTGGGCGGCCTGTCGTCATGAGACGTAATTTGCCTGATTGCCGTCAAACTCCGGCACCGATTTTACCACGTCTAGGGGCTCTTCACATCGTAGCCCTTTCGTTCCTTAGAGCATCTAATTCTGCTCGAAATTCAGCCTTTTGTTGCACCAAAGCCGCATTTATGGCGTCTTCCATGCCCAAAAGTATTTCTGGGGTCAGCGCCATAGAATTGGGGCTTACTTAATGAAACTGCCCTTTCCCTATAGCTGTCTGAGTTATTTGTCTGTGTTCTTGCTGTAACAGTCAATTTCCCCTTAAAGCTGGGAATAAGATCCTCTTCACAATTAATGGAAATATTTTTATATAAGTCTTGGCAGAAACCTGGATAAAGAACACGGTTGGTATTTCATACATCTGATTACTAGTTTATGTTTGTCCCAATCGGACCAACGTTATTGTATTTTTTTTTTTACACAATTAAGATTTTACCTTTTTATACCCTGAGCCCATTAAAAATGGGCAAAAAGGGTATTATGTGTTTGACAGAATGTATGTAACAGGCAGAAGGGGGCGTGGCAGATCCCCAAAAGTATATATATTCTTGATCAGGATCAACAGCCGAGTCGATTGAGCCATGTCCGTCTGTCTGTCCGTCCGTCCGTCCGTCTGTTTGAACGCGTCGATCTCAGAAACCATAAAAGTTAGAGACTTCGAACTTGGTATGTAGGTTCCTGGATACCATAGGCAGATCAAGTTTGTTTTAATTTGTGGATCGGTGCACTATATCATATAGCTGCCATAGGAACGGTGCATCGAAAATGAAGTTTTAGTATGGAAAAGTTTCTTGTTTGTTGAGATATCAAAACCAAACTGATAGAATATGCATCTGGGCTGGTATTATACATCCTGACCAAAATTGGTTAGAATCGGTTTACTATATCATATAGCTGCCATAGGAACGGTACATCGAAAATGAAGCTTTAGTATGGAAAAGTTTCTTGTATGTTGAGATATCAGAACCAAGCTGATAGAATATGCATCTGGGCTGGTATTATAGATTCTGACCAAAATTGGTTAGAATCGGTTAACTATATCATATAGCTGCTGTAGGAACGGTACATCAAAAATGAAGTTTTAGTATGGAAAACTTTTTTGTTTGTTGAGATATCAGAACCAAACTGATAGAATGTGCATCTGGGCTGGTATTATACATCTTGACCAAATTTGGTTACAATCGGTTATCTATATCATATAGCTGCCATAGGAACGATAGATCGAAAATGAAGTTTTAGTATGGAAAAGTTTTTTGTTTGTTGAGATATCAGAACCAAACTGATAGAATTTGCATCTGTGCTGGTATTATACATCCTGACCTAAAATGGTTAGAATCGGTTAACTATGTCAAATAGCTGCCATAGGAACGGTACATCGAAAATGAAGCTTTGGCATGGAAAAGTTTCTTGTTTGTTGAGATATCAGAACCAAACTAATATAATGTGCATCTGGGCTGTTATTTTACATCCTGACCAAATTTGGTTAAAATCGGTCTACTACATCATATAGCTGCCATAGGAACAATTGGTCGAAATTCAACCTAAGTGTAGAGGACCTGGGCTCAGGGTATCCTACTGTCGAGCGTGCTCGACTGTAACCGCCTACTTGTTTTTTATTAGCATTTTGTAACCAATAATATTTTTTTAACATCACAAATTAATTTCGCAGTGTGGAAAAATTTTTTCTTTACAGATAAAACTGTTTTGAATTTTTTTTCACTTCACGAGAAAAAAAAATATTTTCGTATTTGGTATTGCGTATGTGTGTTTTCCTTTTATTGCCGGATAAAATAACTTTAATTAATTTTTGACGGACTTTTATAAATTTCCTTTTTTGAATTATGATTTTGTATTTCCATTTTATTTTTATTGTTAACAGAGCTGCTTTATTTTATTCTTGTGTTTTTTGATTTTTTTTAATTATGTTTTTTTATTATTACTAATTATTATTATTATTATTACTATTATTAAATACATATGTTAAGCTTTTGGTAACACGTTGATTTTCTCCACATATATTTTGTTTGTTTTGAAAATCTTCTGATTTTCTTCGCGGGTACTTTTATATGCTGGGCACCAGACTTAACCAGACTCTGTTTCCAATACAATTGTTTTATTTATAAGTTCTTTTTATCACTGCGGACGGCAGTTCACGCTAGTGACGAAAGCAGCACGCAGGATGCGAAAGGCGACTAACAATATATACAGTTAATTTTGAAAATTTACTATGACTGTCCGATCAGATCGAGTTATATACCGATCGAAAGGTTTAGTCCTAACTTACAAAATGGCATGTTAAATCGTTTTCTAATTCACCTGGGTCAAGAGATACCGGGGTGTAAGTGGGAGGGGAAAATTTCAATGATTGCAGCTAATGGGGCTCTTAAGGCCTTTTGGTAAAAATACGAGTGGGTTGATACCTCGATCACCCAAATCCGATAACTGGCTCAAAAGATAAATAAATTGAAGTTTTTAGTGTACTTTTTAAAATGAAATGAAAAGTCAGTTTGATTGTTTGTCTGTTTTTTTCAAAGCGCTAAAAAAAGCTTTGATGTTATGATGGGGATATATTCCATTTCGAAAATCTAGAAATGTTTGTTCTACGACTTTTTAAAAAACCGCTAGTTTTTCGGGAAAATGCTAAATCCCGCAAAAACAGTTTGCAAACCATAGAAGCTACAGATTTGAGGGCTTTGAGACGTAACTTTTAACTTTTTTCTTAAGTACTCAGGTGACAGTACTTAAGCTTACATTTTGGCGATTTCCGACAAAACGGCTCTAACGTTTTTTTTATGTTGTTTTCAGTATGTTGTAGTATGTAAAATTTTGGGTTTTTTGGTATATAAAACATAAACTTTGGCTGAGGGGCTTAGAAGATATTACCTGTTAACTGAATAAATACATTTTTCTTTCAGTCGAAAATTACGTTTTTGTTCGAAAAACTTTTTTGTTTTATGAAATATCTCAACTAAACTGATACAATATGCAATTAACTTAGTTTTATATATCCTGAAAAGAAAGTTGATTCAAATCGTACCACTATATCATAAAGCTGTCATAGGACCGATCGGGCAAAATCAAGTCCTAGTATGAAAAACTTTTTTTATTTTATCGTATCGTAGCCAAACTATATGCATTTAAGTTAGACTTATAGATCCTGAGAGTAGCAACTCGAGCGAAGCGAGCAGGGGCCGGAGTCTTCTACTTTTCTTTATAATTAAAAAAACTTTTTTTTTAAATTTGAAAGAAATTCAACAATGATAAAGTTACAATGTCAAAAGCAAAAGCAAAAATTTCTGTTGTCCCACAAAAAAACCTCTACACGAGGTAAAAGTCTAGTGACGAAAGCAATTTGTAGACCCAAAATTTCTGATATAAAATTTTGTGACGTACAAAATTCAGTTTAATCTAAAAGTTGTAAATAAAAATATAAGTTAATAAAAAAAAGCGAAAATTGACATTTGGCACTGTGCAATAAGTACTTTTTATGTACAAAGAAGCTCACCCTTTTTGCGCACAGTGCACAATGCAAATTTTTTTTTTTAATTAATTTATATTTTGAAAATTTTTATATTTAACTCAATTTTGTTCGTCACAAAATTGGATATCAGAATTTTTGGGGCTGGAAATTGCTTTCATCACTAGACTCTTACCTCGTGTGGAGGTTTTTTTTGTGGGATCTAATATCTCAACAAACACAAAACTTTTTCATACTTAAACTTCATTTTCGATGTATCGTTCCTATAGCACATATAGCTGCTATATAGTGGTCCATACAAAAATAAAAACAAACTTTGTGAATTTATTGTGTTTTACATAGGTTGATATTTTTTCTATTTCATTAGTGTAGGTGATGTTTCTTATAATTAATTTAAAAGAAATAAGATAAGATCCTGTAAGACAAGTTTCATAAATACAATTTGTGCCATCCGTTATAATTTGAATTTACTAATTTTTTTTAGATAATTTCTTACAAGTTGTAAATGGTTTATTTAGGAGATTTACAAAACAATTTGGAGTAAATATAATTTGGGCAAAACTTATATATTTCTCTTTTAAAATTGTAGATAAGATAAAATGTGTTGTTACAATTGGCAATTTTCCATCTGTTTGCGATATGACCTTAGCGTGGCTAACTTACAATTATAATTAATAGTTGGATATTTAATAAAAGCTATGATAAAACCTTAGAATGAAATAATTAAAAAAGAGAAAACATTCAAAAGATCGATTAGGGTCATGTTTAATATTTTGCTGATTGAATATATTTATCATGTCTTGTTTATTTAAAATTTTTGGGTTTATTATTCTGGCTTTTGAAAATGTGATAGTATCCAGCAAATTTTGTATATCAAGTAATAATAGCTTAAGGCGATATTTTTTCAATAAAAATACCTGATTTAATTTAATGTCCTTTCAAAGGGTTGTGGTTTTCGTAGCTTCCTTGAAAATTGCAGAATTAATTTGATTTTGCTGATTATTATTTTGAATAAGTTTATTAACTTTAGTTTAAATAGTTATCATGTCATCATGATCTGGTGTTCCTGTACTCCATTTAAAAATAGTACCTAACTCATTGATACTGCGCTTAAAAATGTTGTGGGGTGTAAGTTGTGAAATTCATTAAATTTAATTCCATGGTTATTTCCCCATCGATGGTAGAATTTCTATTTTTAAAAAAATTTAACTCGTTTTCAAAAATATCTTTATAAAAACTAAGGTTAGTAACGCGATTCGTTCTCCATGTACATTCATACATTTTGTACATTCGGACCAGTTTTGGTTCAAATCGGCTTCATATATCATATAGCTGCCTTAGGAACAATTGGTCGAAAATAAACTTTTATTGAATAGTACCTGGGCTCAGGGTATCCTACTGTCGAGCGTGCTCGACTGTAACCTTCCACTTGTTTATAAGTGATTTCGCCTGTTTGGTAATTTTTAGGTGTCCTCGTTTCGTTGTGATATCAAACATGATTCTAGTTTATATGGTAAATTTGCATGATTTATTTTGTTGAATTATATGTCGCAAGGTTTTTTGATTGTCGCAAGTTGAATTGTTGATTGGATTGAGTTATTCTTTTACTGCTCGGTAAATAAGCTCAAAATGATTCATTATATTGTATTCTTCGTGAATACAACCAGAAATTTCAGTTAGTGTTGAATGAACTTTTTCTACCTGACCATTAAACTGTGCCGGGGATCGGTAAAATAAATTGTTATACCTGAACGAGACATGGATGATTTGAGTTGTGCTGATGAAAAACTGGGTTCGTTATCCATCATTATGGTTTTAGCAAAAGGGAAGGGTTGGATGAACTCTAACATTTTATTTGCCATGTCTGATTTGTTAGCGATTTCTTTTACAAGCGAAAACCTAAAATAAGTATCTATACAAGTTATGAATGTTAATTTTTGGGCATAGAATATGTCAATGTGAAGTTGTTCATCTTCTCTTTCTGGAATAGGTGCTTTAGATATAGGGATTTGTTTAGCGTTTCTGTAATATATATTTTTGTTACAAATTTTTTCACTTTCGTATGTGTTCTTTAAGTTTTTTTTATATAATGTAGACCAATAACAGAACTTCAAAATTTACTTAAGATTTTCATCAAATCCTCTGTGAGCTCGAGCATGTGTTTCTTCGATAATAATTTCTTGATCATTTTTGTTTTCAATGTCTTGCACAAATTCGTGTGAAAAGAAACTTATTGGTAAATGTACTTTTTAATTTAGTCTGAATCTCATATAAGTCTTCGAGACAAGAATGAATGCCTGTGGATAAATTTGGTTGGAGAAATTCCTTAAGTATGTTAACCCTCTAACAGGCAAAACCGATATAGTCTTTCAATCAAGTTGATATTTATTATATAATTAGATATAGGTTAAATAAACTTAAGTTTTAAATTTCATAATTTTCCGTTGGTTGGAACGACCGTCAAAAATACTGAAGACCGTCTGTATACAGTCTTGTCGGCTTGAGCGGAAAAAAATTTGGCCGTTCGCTTGCATCACAAAGGAATATAGAATAGTAATCACTAATATAATTATAATTATATGCAATTTACTCGAATTTAAATAATTATTATAAAATATATCAATTTATAAGCAGCTTTAAATGAACAATTGCTTTAGTTGACCGTTACTATGTATTATGTGGAAAATCCCTATTTACCGGTATATTTTTAAGTTAGATGTCTTAAAATGTACTTATTTTTGTAATGGTTGTTTTAAAAAAAATTTTGGGAGACTGTTTTCCTTTTTATCCAACCAAATTGGGAAATGATTTGCATTTTCATATCTGATGCCAGATGAACAGCTCTTTTCCAGTGATTGCTAAGCCGACTAAGTCATGTAAAGCCATTTTCTCAAAGGAAACAACTCCTTTTGTTTTTTTTTGTAAGGAACTCTGTCTGCTTTAGCAGCTCTCCGATCCCATACTCTGAATCGGAAACTTTCTATACAAGAACCAACCTGTGTAATATGTAGGCATTAGTTGTAATCATGTTCCCGAAATGATTGAAAAGCCACTAATCATATAGTAGAGTGGTTTCCTTTACGTTTTCTATCTTCGTCCTTTGGTTATTACTTCGCATAAGGCCGTCCATCAAAGAGACTCCTTCAAATGTGATTAATGTATTCCTCTTTATTTGCAGGTCACTAATTTATATATATAGCCTCAGCATCCTGCCATAATGCAATGCTTTAGCTTTTTATACCCATTAAAAATGGGCAAAAAAGAGTATAATGTGTTTGGCCGAATGTATGTAACAGGCGGAAGGAGGCGTGGCAGACCCCAAAAAGTATATATATTCTTGATCAGGATCAACAGCCGAGTCAATTGAGCCATGTCCGTCTGTCTGTCCGTCTGTTTGAACGCGTCGATCTCAGAAACCATAAAAGCTAGAGACATCAAACTTGGTATGTAGGTTTCTGGATACCATACGCAGATCAAGTTTGTTTCTATTTTTGGATCGGATCACTATATCATATAGCTGCCATAGGAACGATACATCGAAATTCAAGTTTAAGTATGAAAAAAATTTGTGTTTGTTGAGATATCAGATCCCACAAAAAAACCTCAACACGTGGTAAAAGTGTAGTGACGAAAGTAATTTCCAGCCCCAAAATTTCTGATATCCAATTTTGTGACAAAAAAATTGAGTTTAATATAAAAATTTTAAAAAGAAATATAAATTAATAAAAAAAAAATTGGCATTCGGATCTGCGCAAAAAGTAACTTTTATGTACAAAGAAGCTCACCTTTTTTGCGCACAGTACACAATGCCAATTTTCCAAAGAAGCTCACCCTTTTTGCGCACAGTGCACAATGCCAATTTTTTTTTTAAATTAATTTATATTTTTTATTGAAAATTTTTATATTTAACTCAATTTTGTTCGTCACAAAATTGGATATCAGAATTTTTGGGGCTGGAAATTGCTTTCGTCACTAGACTCTTACCTCGTGTGGAGGTTTTTTTTGTGGGATCTAATATCTCAACAAACACAAAACTTTTTCATACTTAAACTTCATTTTCGATGTATCGTTCCTATGGCAGCTATATGATATAGTGGTCCGATCCAAAAATAAAAACAAACTTTGTGAATTTATTGTGTTTAACATAGGTTCATATTTTTTCTATTTCATTAGTGTAGGTGATGTTTCTTATAATTAATTTAAAAGAAATAAGATAAGATCCTGTAAGACAAGTTTCATAAATACAATTTGTGCCATCCGTTATAATTTGAATTTACTAATTTTTTTTAGACAATTTCTTACAAGTTGTAAATGGTTTATTTAGGAGATTTACAAAACAATTTGGAGTAAATATAATTTGGGCAAAACTGTTATATATTTCTCTTTTAAAATTGTAGATAAGATAAAATGTGTTGTTACAATTGGCAATTTTCCATCTGTTTGCGATATGACCTTAGCGTGGCTAACTTACAATTATAATTAATAGTTGGATATTTAATAAAAGCTATGATAAAACCTTAGAATAAAATAATTAAAAAAGAGAAAACATTCAAAAGATCGATTAGGGTCATGTTTAATATTTTGCTGATTGAATATATTTATCATGTCTTGTTTATTTAAAATTTTTGGGTTTATTATTCTGGCTTTTGAAAATGTGATAGTATCCAGCAAATTTTGTATATCAAGTAATAATAGCTTAAGGCGATATTTTTTCAATAAAAATACCTGATTTAATTTAATGTCCTTTAAAAGGGTTGTGGTTTTCGTAGCTTCCTTGAAAATTGCAGAATTAATTTGATTTTGCTGATTATTATTTTGAATAAGTTTATTAACTTTAGTTTGAATAGTTATCATGTCATCATGATCTGGTGTTCCTGTACTCCATTTAAAAATAGTACCTAACTCATTGATACTGCGCTTAAAAATGTTGTGGGGTGTAAGTTGTGAAATTCATTAAATTTAATTCCATGGTTATTTCCCCATCGATGGTAGAATTTCTATTTTTAAAAAAATTTAACTCGTTTTCAAAAATATCTTTATAAAAACTAAGGTTAGTAACGCGATTCGTTCTCCATGTACATTCATACATTTTGTACATTCGGACCAGTTTTGGTTCAAATCGGCTTCATATATCATATAGCTGCCATAGGAACAATTGGTCGAAAATAAACTTTTATTGAATAGTACCTGTGCTCAGGGTATCCTACTGTCGAGCGTGCTCGACTGTAACCTTCCACTTGTTTATAAGTGATTTCGCCTGTTTGGTAATTTTTAGGTGTCCTCGTTTCGTTGTGATATCAAACATGATTCTAGTTTATATGGTAAATTTGCATGATTTATTTTGTTGAATTATATGTCGCAAGGTTTTTTGATTGTCGCAAGTTGAATTGTTGACTGGATTGAGTTATTCTTTTACTGCTCGGTAAATTAGCTCAAAATGATTCATTATATTGTATTCTTCGTGAATACAACGAGAAATTTCAGTTAGTGTTGAATGAACTTTTTCTACCTGACCATTAAACTGTGCCGGGGATCGGTAAAATAAATTGTTATACCTGAACGAGACATGGATGATTTGAGTTGTGCTGATGAAAAACTGGGTTCGTTATCCATCATTATGGTTTTAGCAAAAGGGAAGGGTTGGATGAACTCTAACATTTTATTTGCCATGTCTGATTTGTTAGCGATTTCTTTTACAAGCGAAAACCTAAAATAAGTATCTATACAAGTTATGAATGTTAATTTTTGGGCATAGAATATGTCAATGTGAAGTTGTTCATCTTCTCTTTCTGGAATAGGTGCTTTAGATATAGGGATTTGTTTAGCGTTTCTGTAATATATATTTTTGTTACAAATTTTTCACTTTCGTATGTGTTCTTTAAGTTTTTTTTATATAATGTAGACCAATAACAGAACTTCAAAATTTACTTAAGATTTTCATCAAATCCTCTGTGAGCTCGAGCATGTGTTTCTTCGATAATAATTTCTTGATCATTTTTGTTTTCAATGTCTTGCACAAATTCGTGTGAAAAGAAACTTATTGGTAAATGTACTTTTTAATTTAGTCTGAATCTCATATAAGTCTTCGAGACAAGAATGAATGCCTGTGGATAAATTTGGTTGGAGAAATTCCTTAAGTATGTTAACCCTCTAACAGGCAAAACCGATATAGTCTTTCAATCAAGTTGATATTTATTATATAATTAGATATAGGTTAAATAAACTTAAGTTTTAAATTTCATAATTTTCCGTTGGTTGGAACGACCGTCAAAAATACTGAAGACCGTCTGTATACAGTCTTGTCGGCTTGAGCGGAAAAAAATTTGGCCGTTCGCTTGCATCACAAAGGAATATAGAATAGTAATCACTAATATAATTATAATTATATGCAATTTACTCGAATTTAAATAATTATTATAAAATATATCAATTTATAAGCAGCTTTAAATGAACAATTGCTTTAGTTGACCGTTACTATGTATTATGTGGAAAATCCCTATTTACCGGTATATTTTTAAGTTAGATGTCTTAAAATGTACTTATTTTTGTAATGGTTGTTTTAAAAAAAATTTTGGGAGACTGTTTTCCTTTTTATCCAACCAAATTGGGAAATGATTTGCATTTTCATATCTGATGCCAGATGAACAGCTCTTTTCCAGTGATTGCTAAGCCGACTAAGTCATGTAATGCCATTTTCTCAATGGAAACAACTCCTTTTGTTTTTTTTGTAAGGAACTCTGCCTGCTTTAGCAGCTCTCCGATCCCATACTCTGAATCGGAAACTTTCTATACAAGAACCAACCTGTGTAATATGTAGGCATTAGTTGTAATCATGTTCCCGAAATGATTGAAAAGCCACTAATCATATAGTAGAGTGGCTTTCTTTACGTTTTCTATCTTCGTTCTTTGGTTATTACTTCGCATAAGGCCGTCCATCAAAGAGACTCCTTCAAATGTGATTAATGTATTCCTATTTATTTGCAGGTCACTGATTTATATATATAGCTTCAGCATCCTGCCATAATGCAATGCTTTAGCTTTTTATACCCATTAAAAATGGGCAAAAAAGAGTATAATGTGTTTGGCCGAATGTATGTAACAGGCGGAAGGAGGCGTGGCAGACCCCAAAAAGTATATATATTCTTGATCAGGATCAACAGCCGAGTCGATTGAGCCATGTCCGTCTGTCTGTCCGTCTGTTTGAACGCGTCGATCTCAGAAACCATAAAAGCTAGAGACATCAAACTTGGTATGTAGGTTTCTGGATACCATACGCAGATCAAGTTTGTTTCTATTTTTGGATCGGATCACTATATCATATAGCTGCCATAGGAACGATACATCGAAATTCAAGTTTAAGTATGAAAAAAATTTGTGTTTGTTGAGATATCAGATCCCACAAAAAAACCTCAACACGAGGTAAGAGTCTAGTGACGAAAGCAATTTCTAGCCCCAAAAATTCTGATATCCAATTTTGTGACGAACAAAATTGAGTTAAATACAAAAATTTTAAAAAGAAATATAAATTAATAAAAAAAAAAATTGGCATTGGGATCTGCGCAAAAAGTAACTTTTATGTACAAAGAAGCTCACCTTTTTTGCGCACAGTACACAATGCCAATTTTCGCTTTTTTCGTTTCGTTTCGATGTTCGCTACATTCAAATAAAGCGCACAAAAAATACGGGAAAATAAATCACAAATTAAGCGCGGTGACTCAAACCAAATTGCTTGGGACCCAGTAAGCCCCATCAAAAGGTTTGCACCGCTGGCTGATACTGTCAACGACCAGCCTACCAAAGCTGGAAATGGACCAAAGAAACTAAAGCCCCCACCTCTATAAATTAGCCGAACTCTGTTATAATTTAGTATCTATTAATTTATTTGTCAGATAATTCTGTTACAAAGTTATATGAAAGTTAGGGTAGTTGATGGCATAATTCTTTTAAGTTATTTGACAACACCCGTGAGGGCCGTTGCAGATCCAAATTAAAACTAACTAACTCTAAACTAAAGCTATCCCACCAAGCTTTAAGGTATCGGCCGCACTTCCGGCAGATCGCAGTGTCAGCGCCTCGTGCCGTCCACCCGCTGCCCGCTGACTTCAAGACTCCGCTGCATCGACTTCGTTCCCAGCCCAATGCAGCGTCAGCACCTAGCGACCGTTGTTTGTTGGTCACTCAGTCCCTGGCCGTTGAACTCCAGGAATCTGCTGACTGTCCCATACTCCGCGTCCGGTCTAGCGCTGTTGTCGCCGCTGACTGAAGCTCTCTTTATCGTGTTAACTCCTCCCACGGATAAGTGAGGGCCGTCCTCGGTACTCCTTACGGCGCACAGTGAGGCAGATCCTCATTTTGCGTTGCAAAAATCATATCTTTTGAACCAGTTAAAATATATTTTCAAAATTTTTAAAGCATTTTATAGAAAACTTTTTAAGCTTTAATTGAGTGCTTGCACAGCTTAATGTTCCCACTGGTTGATTCAGGGTTTTCGGTCAAAGTTGAAAAATATTCAGTGCATATTTTACATGTAAAATTATAAAAAAAAAATCAATTTTTGCTGCCCAAAATATACATTTTAATCTTTTTTTTCATATTTTAAGCAACAATAATTGGTTTTTTGAATAGTTGAGTTTCGCTAATAAAAAAAAAAATTTTTTTTTTTATAAATTTCGTACGATGCCTGACATGTCGAAAACGTATGTAATTGTACTGCGCTCTTCCTCTTCTATCAACATTTTTTTGCGAGGTTGCATCTGTTTTTGTCCCATAACTTTCCCAGACGCAGCTGGACGCATTAAAGACCGGGGTTATTTCGTTAGAGAATTGATTTACAAAGACTCCTGTGGTAGTGCGATTGAGTCCAAATGGGTCCAATTTTTGTTCTATTCCATTAAAGTCAAAAAATAGCTTAATTTTAATGCTTTTTTTAAACATCGCTGGGATAAAAGGTCAACAAGTGAAGAAACAAAATTCTACGGCATTTAATTAGAAATTAATGTACTTTTCACACAACAAAAACATAAAGATCGGTCATATAACTTGTCATCAAATCAGTTTTAAAGTTTGCATTTTTTATAAAATTTTTACATTTTTGCGCGCACTGAAAAATGGGTAAACTTTGAGAGGCTGTCACGCCCACAATTTTTACCTGATTTCAAAAATCTTTTGGATTCGTAATCTTTCGAATGCCTTTCTTACTTTTTACGAACGCTATCGTCAAAAAAATTATTTTTGCCACGCTTTTCGGCCGCCTGCCCCAGTGTGCGGCGGACTCCGTGTCCAATGTTTCACGCAACTGCTAAGGATGAGTTTTATTAGCAGCTCCTGTTTCAGGTAACCAATGTGTTGGAGGTTCTTAACGCTTAGCTGATGGAGGAACGGTAAGCTAAGCCTCTCGCGGTGCGCTGTCACGTTGAGTTGAGACATCGCAGAAACGACTGGGCTCTTCTTCAGGACGCCGAGGTGGTTGTTGATTCGGCTCCCATTAAGGTAGATATAGTCCGTGAACGTGACGAGATAGGTTCCGGAGATTTGTTGGGTTTTCCCATCGGACGACACAACGTTCATGGTTGCGTCGTTTATGATGGCTATCCCCTCGTCGACCAGCGTGACGGGCTCCAAATGTCCAGTGTGTGTTCCATGTGGCTGTGGCTCCGGACACCAGCTGCTGGGCGCATATTTCCGTCTTGATCCACTTGCAGAAAGTGGTGCTCACTGCGTCTCGGCATTCTCCCACGGCATAGGTGTGTGAGCCGCAATCAGCGACCGTGTTACCATCTTCAAAATCTGAAGCTACTTTATTAAAATGTACTGGGAAGATATTTATTTTCTTGCATATTGCTGAGGGATTGGAAACTTTATTAAGATATGTAATATGTCGATATTTTGGAAAGCCTTAATACTAGGTACTTCTCATATATTTGCTACGCTAATATTTGTGAGATGTTCGTTAAGCAGGTCTTTTATGTCGATGTTGTTAAGGATAGATGGGCTGATTAGGTCAATTTTTGCTAATGTAAGGGTCAAGAGTAAATTCTCCAAGTCTGTGATAATTGTCCTATTATCTGTCAGGATTGTTTCGTACAAATGTTTGCTATCTGTTATATTGGGGATTTTATGTCCACTCTTGCCCGAGACTCTATTGGTTGTACTATGGCGGATTTTGATAACTTGTAAATACAGGTGAGAAAGAATTTCCTGTCTAATGGAATATAAGTATAATGGAATAGGAGTCTGTCCAAATGTTTGTTTTGTTGGATGGCGATTGTACTTGGCCATCGAACAGGTTTTGCAATTTAGTGCTACTTCGATTCGATTCATTTTTGGAAAAAAATAGTCCCTCAGAACTTGTTTTATGTTGTCTATAGCGAGGAATTTGCAATGCTTGAATGTTGTTGAGGGAAATGCTCCGACCAACCTATGTTGGATGAACGCTAGGATTGGAAGCTCGCAATGGATTGCGTTTACTACGTCAGCTTTTATCACGTCAAGTAGGGATTGAAATAATGTTTCGCGGTTGGAAAATTGTATGATGAGTCTGGTTTTTTCCTTAAATAAAATGAAGTGCTTTATGCATGGGGTCTCTGTTTCTTCCGTCAGCAACGAAATTTTCCTTGCCAGGCTTATAAATTATTTTAGCACCGTGTTCGTTGAAAAAGGCTTTCCCCCTCTTTATTATAGCGTTGGGATTTTTGTCAGACACAGCAAAGGTAAGTGGCTGGTGGTCAGTGAAAATGTTTAGATTTCTGACTACATTTCGGAGTTTTTTCAAAGATCACACGATGGCCAAAAGTTCTCTTTCGTTCGTTGCAAAATAAATTTTGCTGTCGTGTAAAGTGCGAGAAATCATTGTAATGCGGCGGCCATTTTGGGATAGTACAGCCCCTAAGCCATAACTAGAAGCGTCAGTTGTTAAGTCAAATGGTTTTTTAAGGTCCGGGTATGTCAACAAAACTTCTTCAGAAGCCAAAATGTTTTTTAGCTTGGAAAGGGTTTGCAGATGTTTTTCGCTGAGTTTAATTTTCACTTTTCTCGAGTGGTTTTTTTTTGCTAATTTTACCGTTTTCGCCTTTTAATGCGTCCGTGAGGGGCTTGGCGATTTTTGCGTAATCTTTTATAAAACAACGGTAATAGCTCGAGACGCCTAGGAATGACCTTAGGTCGAAAAGAGTTTGTGGGATTGGAAAGTTTGAAATTGCGTGCACTTTTTCCGGTGAAGTCTTTATCCCTTCCCTTGATAAATATTCCACTCTTTTTTTTGAAAAACTTGGATTTCTCTTGTGATACTCTCATGCCAGCATCTTGAAGTCTTTTGAGAAAGCAATCGATGTCCTTAATGTGGTCTTCCTTTGTTTCGGAGAAGATTATCACATCGTCTACGTAAACGTAGCAATGAATCGATGGCTCTCTGAAAAATACTTGGGGCATTTTTCAGCCCAAAAGGTAATTTACAAAACTCGCATTTTCCGTTGTTAACGGAAAATGCTGTTTTTTCCCTGTCGCTTTCATCAGTTCAAGGTCCAGAGTTGTGAAATACTGAGCCTTACCCATGTTTGACAAAATCGTCGAGATTGTGGGAATCGGGTATTTGTGATCGATTGTATTTTGATTCAGTATCCTGAAATAAATTACTAATCTTTTCTTTCGGAAACCTTGTTCGTCAGTTCCTTTTTATCAACAACCCAAGTTGGGTCGGTTCACCATCAGTTCTTATTGTTGCGATAGTGTTGATATTATAAGGCAGAGCCTCGTTGGGGTCTGCGAATGCCTTTATTCTCTGCTGAATCATTTTATCGAAAGATTCTTTGACAGCGATTGGGACATCGATATCGTCAATCTGAATGAAGTTGGTGAGCGTGTGAATAAAATAGGTTCTGAACTGTAGGCTGTTTTAATTATGTTAAGGGTTAGGTAAATGTTTGCATTGACATTTATTAGAAGATCGAGGCCTATTATACCGTCGAAATCCTTAAGAGTGTTTATGATGAAAAAATATGTTATTATCTCAAAAAGGTGAATGAGGCATTTCTATTTAACCTCAGTGCTGCCATGAATGGATTTTACTTGGAAGGAGGTTTCTACGGGCACTATGTGCTTTAACTCTGGAAGTGGCTTGATGTAGTTTTTCGGAGCCCCCGTATCCACGATTAATTTGATCGTACGCCCTGCTACTGTTCTCGTGATGAACGGTAACAAGGACTGACTAAAAAATTGCACCTATCCGTATCCGAGAGGTCTTCATTCATGACCTCTACCGCGTCTTGGGCAGCCGACTCATATTCT
Organism: Drosophila falleni; assembly: GCA_035045575.1. Taxonomy (NCBI): domain Eukaryota; kingdom Metazoa; phylum Arthropoda; class Insecta; order Diptera; family Drosophilidae; genus Drosophila; species Drosophila falleni. Next base: position 1,064,084 of record JAWNOV010000056.1, on the reverse strand, counting down.
TGGTCATTTGTTGGCTCTTGTGAATTAAAATTTATCTTTTGGCCCTTTTTGGAGTTACCTCCAAAGGTGTCATTTCTGTTTTGCTGAAATTTTGTGGGTTGCCTGAAACGTGAGGACGAATCGACGTCCATGGGTTCTGGGGCAGACAAAGTCTGTGAGCCTAAGGCCTGAGCAAAGCGCTGTTTGCCGCTAGATGAACTTGGTTCTGATCTTTCGCGAATTGGGAATTTTTTTGCTGCGTTTGAAAACTGTTTTGCTGAGGGCTGCTACGCCAGGACGAATTTCTCTGACTTGGGGGCTTTTGCACTCTTTCTTCAGTATGTTTGGCGAAAGTTGCCGCAAATATGCCCCGTTCATTACTAGCCTCTACATCTCGAGCGAGGGCTAATGCTGATGGCAGATCCCGTGGTTGTGCAGGAAAAACTGCAGTTCTCAGAGACTTCTTAAGTCCGGAGATGAAAGCATGCAAAGCATCCTCTCTGAATTTTTTGTTCAAGATGGTGGCAGAAACCGTGTCTTGAGTCATGAGTGTTTTGTTTGTCAGAAGTGTGAGCTTCTGCTGGATGTTGTTATAATATTGAGTGAGGGAAAGTTCTCCCTGCCCCAAGAAATTAAGCTCCTGTGTCAACACCTGTATAGGAGTCTTGTCGGTGTAAGTATTGTCAAGCCGATCTATTATGGCCCTGAAGTTCAACACCGTATTGTGTGACGCGAGCATCGCGTCAGCGTCCCCCATATTTTGTTCCTAATAATTACGACCGCCTGAAAGTGTCTGCTGCTTCCAACGTATGGCTCGAACAGCTGTGCAGCCGGTCGCCAAGAGACGTAACTTGTTTTGTTGCCGTCAAATTCCGGCACCGTTTTTACTGCGTCCTGTGGGTCGTCACATTTGACGTCCCGATTAATGAACGCTCTCTGGTAGTTTGGCTCCGCACAAGCTACCGTTTTTCCTACCCTTTTGTTTCTTCGGGCATCTATTTGAGCAAGAAATTCTGATTTTTGTTGTTCTAGGACCGCATTGATGGCGGCCTCCATGTTGGAAATCATTTCAGGAGTGACTGCCATAGTGCTACTTTTTGGTGGTAGTGGTAAACGAGAACTTAGCAAAGCTTTTCTTTCCCTGTAGCTGTCCAACCTATTTGTATTTTTTTTATCCTTAAAAGTTTCCCTATAACTTTCAATGAGATAATGGAGGAAATGTTATTTATTGGTTATTAATACCTAGCAAAAGCTTGGAAAATAACACAGCTGGACAATATTTCACAATTTGGATAATAGTACTGTTTGTCCCGTTCGGACCAACTGAAACCCAAACAACACGACTTTGAGTTTAAATTGATTGTATTTTTTATCAAATCGTTTATCTAATAGCCTATTTTTACGACAGCACATTTGGCTCATCCGACGCCATTTTCAACATCTGGCCCGAATGTGGACCTCATTTCAGTACAAAATCCGGATGATCATTTTGGCTCATCCATAACGATTTTTTGCCATACGCCCCTACAAGTTTTAGTATTTTTTTTTTATCGAACACGCGATGTTTATCGATAATTTCGTGAAAAAATCAATTACCACTTTAACCAGCTGTTTTCTTCAACAAAAAAATTTTGCACGAATTATAATTGCAAAATAAAAATGAAAATGTTTATTATTTTAACTTTGTATAAATTTATCACAGAAATCGAACAACTGATTTATATCGGCCGAATGACAAATGCTTTGACAGTTGAACATTTGGTCGTGGAAAGCCAAAAATGAGTCACATCCGAATGTGACCAGATGTGAGTGGTCGTGGAAATAGGCTATAATACTTATGCTTTTAGTGAACATCTCACTTACATGATTGTGTTGATTCCTGTTAATTCCTGATGGCACGGTCGCTGTTGCTCCAGTTCCGGTGCGACAATGTAGTTTTTCTGGGTTTTTTTTAATAAAAAAAATTCCACTGTAGGTTTTTGATTATTATTTTATGTTTAAACTTTTTGCAGTCAGTTTCTACACTTTCTTGTTTTTTTTTTTATGAGTTAGCCAGCACAATTTTGTCTTTTTATTATTTTATTGCCGTAGTTTTTTCTTGAAAATCTGTTGATTTTCATTCGCGGATACTTTCCGTGTCTCGACAGTTTGTCACAAATTAGATTTTTTGCTGGGGTTTTTTTTCACCCTAAGATTATACTTGTTTCCGCAGCGCGTTACGGTATGCTCTTTTTGTTGAAAATCTTTTGATTTTCTTTCGCGGGTACTTTTACTAGTTGGGCGCCAACTAACCGAACTCTGTTATGGTTTAGTATTTATTAATTTATTTGTCAGATAATTCTGTTACAAAGTTATATGATTTTGTATAGGGTAGTTGATGGCTTAATTCTTTTGAGTTATTTGACAACACCCGTGAGGGCCGTTGCAGATCCAAATTAAAACTAACTAACTCTAAACTAAAGCTATCCTACGAAGCTTCAACGTATCGGCCGCACTCCCGGCAGATCGCAGTGTCAGCACCTCGTGCCGTCCATCGCTGATCACTTGCAATGCGCATGCAAGGGTATCGGATGTCAGCCCTAGAGACCGCTGACTTCAAGACTCCGCTGCATCGACTCCGTTCCCAGCCCAATGCAGCGTCAGCACCTAGCGACCGCTGTTGGTTGGTCACTCAGTGCGCGCGTGCGACGTCAATGGATATCCCTGGCCGTTCAACTCCAGGAATCTGCTGACTGTCGCATACTCCGCGTCCGGTCTAGCGCTGTTGTCAGCTGCAACTATGTCGCCGCTGACTGAAGCTCTCTTGCTCGTGTTAACTTATACATTTGGGGGGAGATATCCAATGCATTGGTGAACAAGATTGTTGACCTAGTTGGAAACAACAATTTTTATGTCGTTCCTTTAAATAAAGGGAATATTCACGAAATCAAGCTTCAATAAAAAGACGAGGAGCATTTCCGTAAAATCTCCAAGTATCTAAATGACGCTAAGAAAATCTTCTACACTTACCAACTAAAAAGCATCAAGGGCCTGCAGGTTGTACTTAAAGGTATTGAACCGGATGTAACCCCTTCCGAGGTCGCAAGTGCGTTAAAAGAGAAGGGCTTTCTCGCTAAGAGACTTACAAATATTTTAAACAAGAGCAAAATACCGCAGCGTATCCTCAAAGTTAAGCTGGAGCTAGATAGTAAAGCTCCGTTCGGTATGTGTAGCTTGTGGAGACTCCCATGGCCCTGATTCCTGCCAAGTCAACAAGAATGACCCTAGTACAAAAAAGTGCGGAAACTGCGATGGAAATCACACAGCTAACTACAGAGGCTGTTCAGTATACAAGGAACTAAAAGGCCGCATCCGACGAGTACCAGCAGCGCGCCATCCGCACCTGCCAGGTGCAATTATAGCATCCCAAACTACACCCAACGTCATCTTCGCCAAAGCAGCCAAGTCCCCATTTGGTCCCGCAAACACTGTCAACGGCATATCTTTCGCTAATGCTTTAAAATCTGGCCTTCAAAAATCAACTCGCTCAGCAGCGCCCCCAAGGGTAATACAAGAAGATTCGAGTATGGATAACGCGCAGCAGCCCATGCAGCAGTCACAAAGCTCTATTGAAGCGATGATTTTCACCCTACAACAAAGTATGATGGAGTTCATGTCGTTTATGAGATCAACTATGCAAAATCTTATGCAAAATCAAAACACATTGATACAGATGCTTGCATCTCAACAATCCAAATAATCAATGGCGCCTCTACGAATATCTCTGTGGAACGCCAACGGTGTTTCACGGCATAAACTTGAACTTACCCAATTCCTATACGACAATCACATTGATGTAATGCTGCTTTCTGAGACGTTCCTTACTAACAAATATTACTTTCAAATACGCGGATACATATTCTACTGCACAGATCATCCGGATAGAAAAACACATGGCCACAGATCATTCGGATGGAAAAGCACATGGCGGAACCGGTATTCTAATAAGAAACCGCATCAAACATGATTTCCACAAAAAGTTTGCGGCAAACTATATACAAGCCACATCTATAATTGTACAATCGGACATCAGCAATCTTACTATTGCCGCTGTATACTGTCCTCCCCGCTTTACAATCTCTGAAGATCAATTCATGCAGTTCTACAATTCACTGGGACAGCGCTTTATAGCAGCAGGAGACTATAGTGCGAAACACCTGCACTGGGGTTCTCGCCTTGTGACCTCAAAAGGAACGCAGCTATACAACGCAATCATAAAGCCAAGCAACAAACTCAACTATGTTTCCCCGAGTAGTCCTACATACTGGCCAGCAGACCCTAACAAACAATCAGACTTAATAGGTTTTGCTGTGACAAAAAACATCCTACGCAATCTGGTAAGCGCCGTAGCACTTTCGGATCTTTCATCCGACCACTTTCCCGTGTCATTAAATCTACTCCAATTCCCGGAATATGTGGAATATTGTAATAGACTCACAACACACAGAACCAACTGGCTCAAGTACAAAAAATACGTTAGCTCTCACCTCGATCTAGCCCCGCAGTTCAACATCGAAGCGGACATCGACTGCTCAGCTGACTTATTAGAATGTGTACTTGTTGCAGCAGCTAAGATTTCTATTCCACAACGTGCGCATGTGCAGACCAATCAACGTAAAACTAGTCTTTAAATAAAACAACTTGTTCTGGAAAAGCGGCGCTTGCGACGTGAATGGAAGTCTCACCGGTCGCCAAACAAACAAAACAACGCTTTAAAGATGCCTTCGATCGAGTGTGGCTTGATGGTCTCATGCATTAAATCAAAACGACGCTCCCAGTGTGCACTCATTAGCTTCTCGAGACGCACCTCTACAATAGAGTCTTCGCAGTGAGATGCAACACTACTACATCTAATGATCATATTATAGAAGCTGGAGCTCCCCAGGGAAGTGTATAGGGACCAACACTAAACGAAATTTACACAGCGGACATCCCCATTAAGGAGCGGCTAACGACATCTACGTTTGCCGACGACACCGCAATTCTTAGTCGTTTCAGATGCCCCATTAAAACAACAGCACGTCTAGCTGAACATTCGGCGGAAGTAGAGAAATGGCTAGCCGACTGACGTATTAAAATAAATAAACAAAAGTGTAAACACATCACGTTTACTCTCAACATGCAAACATGTCCTCCGTTAGTGCGTCTAGCACGCGAATCCCACAAGCCAAAGAAATGACGTACCTTGGCGTTCGTCTTGATAGGCGGCTCACCTGGCGTCGTCACCTTAAAGCAAAGAAAACGCAGATTAAACTAAAAGCCAATAATCTCTATTGGCTTTTGAACCCCCGATCTTCTTTCAGCTTGGAATACAAGGCCCTACTTACAAATCCTCTTGCACGGCGATTAACTCGGGTTTGCTCTAAACTAAACGACCTTCCAGCCCAGCAATAAACCCTTGGGGCACCGTAGTTCATGTTGAGTCAACATGACTGTTAGTTAAGCTTTAAATATAAGATTTGATAAAGGCAAAATAAATTAAAAAAAAATTCGGTGAGTTTGGTTGAGATAACTTGAAAAACAAAATAGTTGAATCTGAACCCGATGGTTCCTATTGCAGCTATATGATATAGTAACCCGATTTCGACCAAATTCTAAAATATCCTAAAATTTAAATATATGTTAATAAAATTAAATTAAACAAGTGGGCGGTTACAGTCGAGCACACTCGACAGTAGGGTACCCTGAGCCCAGGTATCTTTAATAAAAGTTTATTTTCGACCAATTGTTCCTATGGCAGGTATATGATATATGGAACCGATTTGAACCAAATCTGGCCAGAATGTACAAGACCAACACTAATGCATATTCTATCAGTTTGGTTCACTGCGGACGCCAGTTCGCGTTAGTGACGAAAGCAGCACGAAGGGTACGAAAGGTGAGTAACTATATATACAGCTAAGTTGGAAAATTTGCTACGACTGTCCGATTAGATCGAGTTATATACCGATCGAAAGGTTAAGTCCTAACTTACAAAATGGCATACTAAAACTTGTTCTAACCAACCTGGGTCATGAGATATGGGGGTGTAAGTGGGAGGGGAAAAATTTAAATGATTGCAACTAATGGAGCCTTTTGGTAAAATTTTTTATTTTGTTAAAATTTTACTTAAGATTGATACCTCAATCTCAATCTCAATCTAAAAATTTTAGTAGGCTCCTAAAAATGAAATGAAAAGTCAGTTTGTTTGTCTGTTTGCATTAAAGCGCTAAAGAAGCTAAAATGTTATGATGGGGATTTGTTCCTTTTCGAAAATCTAGAAATGTTTGTTTTACGACTTTTTCAATTTCCCGCTAGTTTAGCGGGAAAACGCTTTTTTCCCCTAAAATTGAAACCTCAACAGTTTCCAAAACATTTAAGCTACAGTTATGTTCTATATATCGTTGGAAAGGTGCGACGTGCCTCTAAAACACTCAGGTAATATTTAACAGGTGAAATAAGTTTTTTTATCTTACATTTTGACGATTTTTGACAAAACAGCTCTAACGATTTTTATTAAATTTCAATAAAGTGTTTAAAGTGTACAATTTCGCGTTTTTTGGTATATAAAACATAAATTTTGGTTGAGGGGTGTAGAAGATATTACCTGTTAACTGAATCACTGCGCAAAAAGTAATTTTTCTTTACAAAGATTCTCACCCTTTTGCACACAGTACACAATGCCAATTTTTTTTTTATTAATTCATATCTTTAGTTAAAATGTTTATATTAAACTCAATTTTTTCGTCACAAAATTGGATATCAGAAATTTTGGCGATAGAAATTACTTTCGTCACTAGACCTATACCTCGTATTGAGGTTTTTTTGTGGGATCTGATATCTCACCAAACACAAATTTTTTTCATACTTAAACTTGAATTTCGATCTATTGTTCCTATGGCAGCTATATGATATAGTGATCCGATCCAAAAATAAAAACAAACTTGATCTGCGTATGGTATCCAGGAATCTACATACCAAGTTTGATGTCTCTAGCTTTTATGGTTTCTGAGATCGACGGGTTCAAACAGACGGACATGGCTCAATCGTCTCGGCTGTTGATACTGGTCAAGAATATATATACTTTTGGGGATCTGCCACGCCCCTTTCTGCCAGTTACATTCATTGGGCCAAACACATTATACCCTTTTTTGCCCATTTTCATTGGGCTCAGGGTGTAAAAAGCCATGATCCAGCGAAATTCGAGCCCGGTGCTTCTGCTTCTGAATCTAACACATCATCCTCTGCACCACTTTGCCTCTGAATACCGCACTTGACCAAAACTTTCGACTCCATTTTGACGTACTTACAGGTCGATTTTGGACAAACGCAGCCTTATCTCCCGATGAAATTATCTTAAGAATATTGTGGCCAAGCTTCAAGGTCGTACGTCAAACCGTCTGGGCTGTACAATGCGAAGTCAGTCAGTGAGTCAGTTGTACAAAGAGCCTTATATAAATAATATAGCATTTTTTGTAAAAAAAAAAAACGAATGATTGCATGCACGTTGCTAGATTTGGCAGAAAACTTCGATATTTGGCGTGAAAAAGCGAATCTGGGAATTTTGTTAAGAAATTGCAAAAATTAAAAAAGTTTTTCATATTAAAGGTTAATTTGAAACCGACGTTCTTGTGGCAGCTATATTATATAGTCATCCGATTTAGACCAAATTTTAACAGGGTGTAACATTAAGTAAAAAAGACATATTCTGTGAGTCTGGTTGAGATAGCTCAAAAAACAAAAATTATTTTCATACTAAGAGTTAATTTACATTAAATTGTTCCAATGGCAGCTATATGATATAGTTATCCGATGTTCACTAAATTTAGTCGGGGTGTAACAGGCAGACTCAAATAGACATTTTGTGAGTTTGGTTGACATGTCTTAAGAAACAAAGAATTTAAGCTTGATTGTACTAATGAAAGCTATTTGATATAGTCATCAGATTTTGAAAAAAGTTTGTCAGGGTGAAAAATATGGAAAAAAAACACACCATCTGTGAGTTTGATTGAGATATTTTGAAAAACAAAAAAGTTCTCCATACTAAAGTTGAATCTGAACCCGATTGTTCCTATTACCCGATTTTGTCCAAATTGTAAAATATCCTAAGATTTAAATATATAATAATAAAATGAAATTAAGAAATGAAATAAAAATCCTGCCTGGTGTGGGAAATGAACCCGCACCTTCCTGCTTCTGAGTCTAACACACCATTTTCTGCACCACTTAGGTACTGAATTTGCAAGCTGACCAAATACAGATAATTGTAAATTAAATAAATGTATGTCTTTGTTTTGTTTAATTGATTTTAAAAGGCTAAAAGATTCGAACACGGAACTACTGCTTCTAAATCAAACACACCATCCTTTGCACCACTTTGCCACTGAATACCGCGCTTGGCCAAACATCTACTACATGTAAACTAAAAATACATGTGAACTTTCAACTCCATTTTGACGCACTTACAGGTCGATTTTGGCCAAACGCAGCCATATTTAACAATAAAATTATCTTAAGAGTATTGTGGCCTTGTTTCAAGGTCGTACGTTAAACCGTCTGGGCTGTACAATGGTAAATCAGTCAGTGAGTCAGTTGGTCAATGAGACTTATATATATAATATAACACTTTTTGTAAAAGAAACGAATAATTATATTTACGCCGCCAGCTGCCCCTGCAATTGGACTTTGGAAAAATCGCCAAATTTGGCGGGAAAAAGTCTGATTTTGAGCGAAAAAGCTAGATTTATCGGCAAAATTTTAGATTTGGCATTAAGATTCGATACTTGACGTGCATAAGCGAATCTGTGTTTGGTTGAGATATTTAAAAAAAAAAAAAAAACAAGTTTTTCATACTAATTTGATCAGGATATAACAGGTAGGGTCAAAAACCAAGGTAGTTAAAAAAATAAAACAAAATAGTTAACAGCTATATGGTGACAGCTATATGAGATAGTACCATATGGCAAAAAAGACATATTCTGTGAGTTTGGTTGAGATAGCTTAAGAAACAAAAAAGTTTTTCCTACTAAAGGTTAATTTACATTCGATTGTTTCTAAGGCAGCTGTATGATATTAGCCCGATTTAATCAAATTGTTAAATAATGTAAGAAAAATGAAAATAAAATCTTGCCTTTTCCGGGATTGAGCCGAGGGGCCCTTGCGAGTTAGTCTAACACACTATCCTCGGCACTACCTCAGTACTAAGCCTGCTATATGTAAATTAAAATAAACGCAAACTTTGAACTCGAATTTGACGCACTTGCAGGTAGAGTTTTTCAAAACGCCGCACACTGGGGCTGGCGCCCGAAAAGCGTGTCAAAAATCATTTTTTTGACGAAAGCGTTCATAAAAAGTAATAAAGGCATTCGATAGAGAAAACTCGAAAGATTCGATTCCAAAAGACTTTTGAAATCAGGTAAAAATTGTGGGCGTGACAGCCTATCAAAGTAGACCCATTTTGCAGTGCGCGCAAAAATGTGAAAATTTTATAAAAAATGCAAACTTTAAAACTGATTTGATGACAAGTTATATGACCGATCGTTATATGTCATATGAAAAGTACATTAATTTCTAATTAAAAGCTGTAGAATTTAGTTTCTTCACTTGTTGACCTTTTATCCCAGTGATGTTTAAAAAAAGCACTAAAATTAAGCTATTTTTTGACTTTGATGGAATAGAACAAAAATTGGACTCATTTGGACTCGATCGCACTACCACACGAGTCTTTGTAAATCAATTTTCTAACGAAATAACCCCGGTCTTTCATGCGTCCAGCTGCGTCTGGGAAAGTTATAGGACAAAAACAGATGCAACCTCGCAAAAAAATGGTGATAGAAGAGGAAGAGCGCAGTACAATTACATACGTTTTCGACATGTCAGGCATCGTACAAAATTTATAGAAAAAAAAATTTTTTTTTTTTTATTAACGTAACCCAACTATTTAAAATACCAATTATTGTTGCTTAAAATATGAAAAAAGATTAAAATGTATGTTAAGGCAGCAAAAATTGATTTTATTTTTATAATATTACATGTAAAATAAGCACTGAAAATATGTTTTCACTTTGACCGAAAACCCTGAATCAACCAGTAGGCACATTAAGCTGTGAAAGCACTTAAGACTCATTTTAAAGCTTAAGAAGTTTTCTATAAAATGCTTTTTAAATTTTGAAAATATCTTTACCGGTTCAAAAGATATGATTTTTGCAACGCAAAATGAGGATCTGCCCCACTGTGCGCCGCACAGCAATGTTTGAAAAAAGCACTAAAATTAGGCTATTTTTGAACTTTGATGGAAGATAACAAAAATTGGACACTTTTGGACACCATCCCACTACTTCAGAAGGCTTTGGAAAACATTTCTCTTACTATATTATCCAGTTTTGTTTGCTTCTATTTGCGCCTTTTTTTTAAAGTGCAAAAACTGACGCAACCTCGCATAAAAATTGTGATGGAAGACGAAGAGTGCAGTGCAATTTCATACGTTTTTGCTATGCCAACCATCATAAACCATTTATGAAAAAAAAAGAAATTTTTTTTTTGAAATAAGCGCAATAAAACATTTTAATATATTAAACAATGATGTTTAAAGGACAAAAAAGATTGAAATTTATATTTGGAGCAAAAAATAAATGCTTTTTTTTCAATTTTACATGTAAAATATGCACTGAAAATATTTTTCAACTTTGACCGAAGGCCCAGAATTAGCCAAGAAGCCTATCAAGCCCTGTAAGCCCTCATTTTAAGAAGTTTTTCATAAAATGCTTTTTAAATTTTTGAAATATCTTTATTGGTTCAAAAGATATGATTTTAATACAGCAAAATGAGAGAATGTCCCACTGTGCGCCGTCTTAAACGCCGATAAATTTGTAATATCTGTGGTGTGTTAAAATTTCAAATTTGTATGTTAAGCAGTTTGTCTTCTACAATGCTCAGTCAGTTGGACAAGAAACTTAATATATATAGATATATAAGTATATAAGGTAGACGGCCATTAGTTATGCTATTTTAATAATGTACTTTAAACTACCATTTCTCAATATTTTGTTTACATTTGTAACAAGTTTTTAATTAATAATAAAAGAAATAAAGAATAAAAACTTAACGAAACGAGTATTTTATTATAGTGATTCTGGAATTGCCCGCATACAAATTTACTGCGTAGTAGAAATTTAGCACTCACACATATAGACGTGTGGTGAAATTTTATGGAATTGCGAAATAAGAAACGGTTTGGCAGGAGAGCTATGGCTAAGGCATCGAGGGTAACTAGCTCTGACGACATTAAGTCAGAAAAGGAATCGGATGTTGATGAAACATGGTGGCACAAGCATTCTTCGACAAGATGGCAACTATGGATTTGATAGCAGCGCAAATACGTTGGACCGAAATAAACGCTTGCCTGGTAGAGACGTTTCTGGAGTTCGAGGTGCTGGTAAGTATGAACATAGGGTGGGTATGGATATTGGTTCGGTAGGCTTAGGTTCAAAATCAAACTCAAAGAAATATGACAAACAATGAAGCAAATATAGATCCCCCACACAATGCGTATCAATTAATCGTCTTGCTGAAATTTACTAGAAATTCGCAAGATTGGCCAGTATTCTGTACGATGTTCTCGGCGGCACCTTCAGCCTACAGATACTCAGATTTGGAGAGCATAATGAGATTGCAAAAAAGTCTTAAAGGAGCTACTAAGGATGCGGTCAAGGGTATACCAATCCACGTGGCTAATGTAAATCCATCAATAGATCCACTTTCGTTTCGTTTTGGATGACCAGAGCTTTTAATAAAAAGCCAGTTAGAAATGGTAAACGAACTTTCTAGCGTGTATGATAACAATCTGGCGAAGATAGTACTGTTTGGTGGTTTTTTGCGTTCAGCTGAAGTCACACAATACTTGTTGAATCCATCTTTAATTGAGCAACTGCACAGTGGTTGGGCTTGTATGGAGCCGCGGCCATAAATACTCCCCGTTGAGATATCGTTATGAAATTTTCACCAAAAATCTAAAAAAATATTTTGAATATATAGTATATAAATTGGCTACATCGGATGACTGTATCCTATAGCTCACATAGCACCTTAGTATGGCTTATAAGGCGATGGTTCGCAAAAATACTTCCAGTGGAGTTATGGTGCATTTACACTAGTTGATGCAGCTTCAATTCTAGCTATATAAACAATTGATATCCAACGTCAACGCATTTGTTGTGCTTACATTAGTTGATAGAGTTGACAAAAAAACAGGGTTGCCAACTAATTTTGGAGTTGAGCAACGCGCAAGATGCCAACGCGTTAATATTGAAGTTGAGAGTAATTTTCACCAGTTGATTTCCACATTCGTTGACAATCACGTTGCTTAGCATTTTTCGTTGACGTCGGGCTTGTGAATGTATCGAAACTGATTTTAATCGATATTGTGTTGTTTTAATAATTGAGAAAAGTAAAAAAATGGTAAGTACTTATGCATATGTATTTTAAAACTAATTCATATGCAATTTGTTTACTTTACGATAAAATCAGAACAATGGCAACAGCGAAGAAGAGCAAAATAGCGGCAGCAGTGATTTTGGTTTTAGCTCTTGAGGACGAGGAATATTTATTTTTTAGTAACATTTTATTATTAGTTATTGTTTTTTATAGACTGCACACTTGAAATAAATAAATCGGATGGCGAGCGAAGTGTTGCTACCTCCAATCTGTACATAAAGTTTGTCAACACAAAGCAAAAGAATGAACATGAGCTCAACTTAATTTTGTGTTGTCAACGCGCCGATTGTGTATCCAACTGTTGACACAAAGTCTTTACACTATGTTTACACTCAGAGCAACAATTGATGATTCTCGCATTGTCAATCTACTGTCAACGCAACAGTTGATCAAGTTGACAGCTGTTCACACTAGGATTGATAAAGTTGATATCAACGTTGACACCATAAGGATGGTACGTCAATGGATTGCCACTAACTCCGCCGAAGATATCATCGATTGTATCAGTTGTACTACACGTACGTCCAAAAGAGGCAGAACTAGAAAGGGAAATGCACGAAATTATGATGAAATATTTCACTACGGAAAGTTTTGTTGTCAAGGTGCCTAAAAAACCTTTCGAGTCTACTGGCGTAAGCAGAGCAAGAAATTTTTTACTGAATACGACAAAGAGACTAGATGGAGCATATGAAACAGGTCTGCTATGAACTAAAGACATGGTTAAATTTCCTGACAGTTATAGCATGGCATTAAAGCGACTACATGAAGTAAAAAACTTGATGCGCAAAACAGCAAAAATTAAAGACTATAATGCAGCTGTTATGGATTTTGTCAACAAAGGGTACGCTTATAAGCTGTCAAAGCATGAGGCCTCTGTAGTAAATGCCTACACTTGGTATTTTCCCCATTTCGGCGTACACAACATTAATAAGCCTAAGAAGATGCGTTTAGTATTCGACGCATCAGCATCAATAGATGGAATTTCTTAAAATACAGAACTATTGAAGGGACCAGATGAAAGTCCGCAGTTGATCCCATTCCGGCAAGGAAAAATAGCTGCTTGTGCGGACATTAAAGAGATGTTTTTACAGGTTCAAGTAAGAGAAGTCAGCGAGCTTTCAGATTTTTATGAAGGAACCGTGATCCTGATGCAAAAATATCCACTTACAAGATACAATTGTTGATATTTGGTGCTGCTTGCTCTCCATGCAGTGCGCAGTATATAAAGAATATAAACGCGCAAAATGCCACCAAATATTCACAAGTAGTAACTGATGCTACAAGGAACAATCACTACGTGGATGACTTCGTCGCTAACTTTGAGTCTGAACTGTGTTATGTTTATTGGTATATTTCCGTTATTTTCGGCTCTGTCGATATATATTGTTATTTATTAAAATAAGCAGTTATCGATAGATTTCGGCGGCTAAAGTAACGTGCAAGGGTGTGGCGACCCTGTATTTTAATAGACTACATTTTTAGGGCAGCAACGGTTTTTGGAATAACGAAAGTAAAAATTAAAAAAAAAAAAAAATGAAAAAGTGATATTTTTTAAAAAGCAAGTTGCTGAGAAGAGTTCGACATTGACAGCCATCAGGAGCGGTTGCCTTTGGGCAGACCCAGATTTTTCTGAAAAGTTGTCGGACCTTGTGCCGCACCAGCACACGTGTGCCTCGCTAGAAGTTGTGCCGTTTTTCTAAACCCAAGTCGTGCCCGACGAGGGCTATCCGTTTCGAGAAAAGTGCTGTGCCGCTAATTGTGTCCTGTTCCGCATTGGACATCAACATATCCATTGACAGCGACAACAACAGACGCACCAAAGTCAGTAGTCATATCATATAGCAGGAGAAGGCGTCAGTTATCACCATCGTGGGCAAACGTGTCTTCGTCATTGAGGCAGCAGGATACTTATCCAGTCAGTCCATTACGATTGCTCAACCACATGTTTGGCAAGATTGTAAAGTTGAAAAGCTGCAATATATAATAATAAAAGAAATTCAATTGCGCTATCGTCTTACAAAGTTTATTAGTATTTATTGGCGCATCGCACGTCATCAAAATCGAATGTCATACATAACAAAAAAATCGATCAAAAGAACAAAATTATAAATTGAAACTTATTTAAGGTAAAATTAAGTTAAATTTAAATTATACTCTGTTTAAGTAAAAGTAAAGTAAACATACAAACTTAAGGTTAAGTATAAAATGAGATAAAAAGAAGTAATAAAATATGTTCTGTAACAACACAAAAACAATAACATTGTAAATTTACTCAACAAAATACAAAAGATATAAGCCTTTACCTATTTAGAGAGCTCTTTTTAACATTAACAGATAAGTTTAATTTACTTATTAAGCTCACCTGCATGAATGCAAATAAATATATATATATATATTTATCAAAATTTATCAAAAATCATCCTGCAAGTGCGTCAAAAAAGAGTTCAAAGTTCGGATTTATTTTGATTAAAATATTGCAGCGTTTGGTCAGGCGACGGCCTCAGTTCCTAGGTGGAGCAGAGGATGGACTATAGACTTAGGCGCAAGAAGTACTAGGTTCAAATCCTCGACAAGCATTTTTTTTTGTTGTTTGATATGGAAATTTATCCTTGTTATTCTTTTTATATATAAAGTTATTTGTCCAACTGACTGATTAATCTTTGTATGTTACAGCCCAAACGACGTACGACCTTGAAACTTGGCAACAATATTCTTAAGATATTTTCTTCGGGAGATATGGTTGCGTTTTTCTCGAAATCGACCTGTAGGTGCGTCAAAATGGAGTTGAAAGTTCACATGTATTTTCAGTTTACATGTAGTAGAGTTTGATCAAGCGCGGTATTCAGTGGCAAAGTGGTGCAGAGGATGGTGTGTTAGATTCAGAAGCTGAACCTCCGGGTTCGAATCCCGCTTTTTAATATCAATTTGACAAAACAAACCAACATTTATTTAACTAACATACAGTAGTGTTTGGTCAGCTTGCGAATTTAGTACCTAAGTAGTGCAGAGGACCGTGTGTTAGACACAGGTGCAGGAAGGCGCGGGCTAAATTCCCACACCAGGTTTTTTATTTTTTTTATTTTTTATTATTTTTATTTTATTTTTTAATTTAATTTTATTAACATTTATATTTAAATTATAGGATATTTTACAATTTGTTCAAATTTGGGTTACTATATCATATAGCTGCAATAGGAACAATCGGGTTCAGATTCAAGTTTTGTATGGAGAACTTTTTGTTTTTCAAAATATCTCAATCAAACTCACAGATAGTGTGTTTTTTTTTTCCACCCTGACAAACTTTTATCAAAATCGGATGACTATATCATATAGCTGTCATTAGTACAATCAAGCTTAAATTAAGGGGACCGTACACCACTTTTGCATGATTTTTCAACATTTATTTTTTCATAGTAAAATATATCGAAACACTTGAGGATTAAGAAAAAAATATTTTTTTATGTATTCAGCCCTTGATGGCGACAAAATGGCGGTTGATGTGATTGTCCGAAAAAAACTGATTGACACGATATCTCTGCATCAAAACTTCTGAAACAAAAAATCCAAAGAATTTCTTACAATATATGTCAGTGGCTATGGCATGAACCACAAAAAATGAATTTGGAAAAAAAATGAGTAAATGGCGGCGGTTTGAATTTCTTACCCTTTTCTCACCCCTAAAACGGTAAAAAAATGGGGTTAAAAATGTATGTTGAATGTGGTTGTGGTTCAGGCGATAAACACATGTGTGCTGAATAACCCCTGAACATTTTAGCCCAATCGGACAGATAGTTTTTCCAAAATCGTGTCAACTAGTTCAAAAAACGTTGTTTGAGAAAAACTCGTTTAAAGTTTTTTTTTTTTTTTTTTTTTTTTTATTACTTTGTCTTAATTTATTGAATCTTCTCCAAGGGAGACTTACAATAAGTTTATCAAATCTTATATTTAAAGCTTAACTAACAGTCATGTTGACTTAATATGATCTACGGTGCCCCAAGGGTTTAATGCTGGGCTGGAAGGTCGTTTCGTTTAAGGCGGGTTCGACTGCAAGCCCAAGTTAACCGTTGAGCAAGAGGATTTGGGTGTGAAGATAGTTTAATGTTGTGGCTCGCCTTTTGTCTTGCTATCTCATCTTTGACGTATATAACGTTCAAATCTCTATGAATGTTCTCGTTTCGAACATACCATGGTGGCCCAGTGATAGTCCTCAGGATTTTTGATTGGGCTCGCTGGATAATATCAATATTGTTACTGCACGCGTTTCCCCACAGTTGCGAGCCGTAGGTCCACACTGGTTTTATGGTGGAGTTGTAAAGTAGGACCTTGTAGTCTAAGCTGAGAGGAGATCGGGGACTCAAAAGCCAATAGAGGTTATTGGCTTTCAGTTTAATCTGCGTTTTTTTTGCTTCAAGGTGACGACGCCAGGTGAGCCGCCTATCAAGATGAACGCCAAGGTACGTTACTTCATTGGCTTGTAGGAGTTGAGTATTAGACAGTGCTAACGGAGGACATGTTTGCATGTTGAAAGTAAACGTGATGTGTTTACACTTTTGTTTATTTATTTTAATACGTCAGTCGGCTAGCCATTTCTCTACTACCGCCAAGTGTTCAGCTAGACGTGCTGTTGCTTCAATTTGGCATCTGCAACGACTAAGAATTGCGGTGTCGTCGGCAAACGTAGATGTTATTAGCCGCTCGTTTATGGGGATGTCGGCTGTGTAAATTACGTATAGTGTTGGTCCCTATACACTTCCCTGGGGAACTCCAGCTTCTATAATATGATCATCAGATGTAGTAGTGTTGCATCTCACTGCGAAAACTCTTTTGTAGAGGTACGACTCGAGAAGCCTATGAGTGTACACTGGAAGCGTCTATTTGATTTTATGCATGAGACCATCAAGCCACACACGATCGAAGGCCTGGGAAACGTTGAGGAATATTGCGCTGCAGTATTCCCGATGTTCGTATGCTGTACGTATTTCTGATGTTATTCGGTTAACTTGCTCGATAGTTCCATGCTTTTTTCGGAAGCCAAATTGATGTGTTGGGATTGCGTTGTGTGTTCTCAGATGAGGAATTATGCGCGTCAAGAGGCATTTTTCAAAAAGCTTAGACAAGCACGGTAGTAGGTTAATTAGTCTGTACGATGATGGTATTGTATGGTCTTTTCCTGGTTTGGGAATCAGTATAAGGACCGATTTCTTTCATTTTTTTGGGAAGTAGCCGATGGTTGTAATTGCGTTGAAAAGTTTACAGATGAGGGAAATAGCACAGTTTGGAAGTTCAACAATCATTTTTGAGTTATTAAATCGCAGCCTGGAGCTTTCTTTGGTTTCATCTGTTCTTTTATGACTTAAAATTTCATTTGGACGAAATTCTGGTGGTTCAGGTTCGCCAGGACTTTCAGATACACAGGATGATAGTAAAAACGAATTTGTTGCGGGGTTTGATTGGAATACATGACGAAGGGGAGCAGCAAATGTGTTAGCTCTGTCTTTGTCGCTACGGGCCCAACAGCCTGAGGAGTTTCTTATAGGCGTTACCGTTTCGATCGGCGCACTTAGTGTAGGGTGAGCCCTCCACAAGGGATGCTTGGTACTGGTTGGTGATAATTGCTCTATGTAGCGGCATTGGGCATCTGCTTCTTCATGCTTAAGAGCTTTGCTGAGCCAGCGTGAAGCATCTTTAAAGCGTTGTTTTGTAGATGGCGACCGGTGAGACTGCCATTCACGTCGCAATCGTCGCGTTTCCAGAACAAGTTGTTCTATTTGAAGATTAGTTTTACGTTTGTTCGTCTGCACATGCGCGCGTTGTGGAGTAGAGATCTTAGCTGCTGCAACAAGTACTGATTCTAATAAGTCAGCAGAGCAGACGATGTCCGCTTCAATGTTGAACTGCGGAGCAAGATCGAGGTGAGAGCTGACTTATTTCTTGTACTTGAGCCAATTGGTTCTGTGTGTTGTGAGTCTATTAGAATATTCCACATATTCCGGGGATTGGAGTAGATTTAATAACACGGGGGAGTGGTCGGATGAAAGATCCGAAAGTGCTACGGCGCTTATCAGATTGCGTGGGATGTTTTTTGTCACAGCAAAATCTATTAAGTCTGGTTGTTTGTTAGGGTCTGCTGGCCAGTATGTAGGACTACCCGGGGAAACATAGTTGAGTTTGTTGCTTGGCTTAATGATTGCGTTGTATAGCTGTCTCCTTTTGCGGTCACAAGGCGAGAACCCAAGTGCGGGTGTTTCGCATTATAGTCTCCTGCTGCTATAAATCGCTGTCCCAGTGAATTGTAGAACTGCATGAATTGATCTTCAGAGATTGTAAAGCGGGGAGGACAGTATACAGCGGCAATAGTAAGATTGCTGATGTCCGATTGTACAATTACAGATGTGGCTTGTAGGTAGTTTGTCGCAAACCTTTTGTGGAATTCGTGTTTGATGCGGTTTCTTATTAGAATACCGGTTCCGCCATGTGCTTTTCCATTCGGATGATCAGTGCCGTAGAATATGTATCCACGTATTTGAAAGTTATATTTGTTAGTAAGGTGCGTCTCAGAAAGCAGCATTACATCAATGTGATTGTCGTGTAGGAATTGGGTAAGTTCAAGTTTATGCCGTGAAACACCATTGGCGTTCCACAGAGATATTCGTAGAGGCGCCATTGATTATTTGGATTGTTGAGATGCAAGCATCTGTATCAAGGTGTTTTGATTTTGCATAAGATTTTGCATAGTTGATCTCATAAACGACATGAACTCCATCATACTTTGTTGTAGGGTGAAAATCATCGTTTCAATAGGGCTTTGTGACTGCTGCATGGGCTGCTACGCGTTATCCATACTCGAAACTTCTTGTATTACCCTTGGGGGCGCTGCTGAGGGAGCTGGTTTTAAAGTTTTTGTACGTTAAATCGTTAGTATAACTATAAAAAAGTGATTTATGCTCGATCAGCGATGCCTGCTCCATACACCAATTCTTTTTCATCCTCGTAGGCTTCGTCTACAGCTTTTCTTTGTAGTCTGATCTCAGATCGGTGCTCTTTCGAAGCTTCTAGGCTACGCCGGTTGGAGAAGGTGATGCCACCTTCGTCCAAAATGCTTATTCTGCGCGTTCAGAGACACTTTCTGAGAATCGATTTTTCGACATATTCTCGGTCGAAAATCGGCAAATCAGAGTTTCTACACTAATTCAACATACATGTAGTGCACGAAAACTATGTTTTTGAAAAATCAAAAATTTTGAAAAAAATAAGTGGTGTACGGTCCCCTTAACCTTTAGTATGAAAAATTCTTTGTTTCTTAAGACATGACATATTAAGAAATATTAATTCATATTTTTAGTTAAAATTTTTATATTAATTTCAATTTTTTCGTCACTAAATTGGATATCAGAAATTTTGGCGCTAGAAATTGCTTTCGTCACTAGACTTTTACCTCGTGTAGAGGTTTTTTTGTGGGATATTAGACATTTTTGCAATTGCTTTTGCTTTTGACATTGTAACTTTATCATTAATGCAGGCAGATATAAAAATATGTTAATTTTTTAATTGAAATTCTTTCATATTTAAAAAAAAAAAATCGTCTAAAAACAAAACTAAACAGTCTGGCAACACTGGATATTTCAGCAACCCAAAATAAAATAAAACTGCCTGGCAGTACTGGTTTTGTGTGCAACTCAAAGCAGTCAGCTATACACTCTCAAGCTCTGGCTGCCTTGACGCTGCTGTCGCGTCTTAAAACGTATTAAGAAATATATATTCAGTTAACAGGTAATATCTTCTAAACCCCTCAACCAAAATTTATGTTTTAAAAATCGTTAGAGCCGTTTTGTCAGAAATCGTCAAAATGTAAGCTGAAAAACCTTATTTCACCTGTTAAATATTACCTGAGTGTTTTAGAGGCACGTCGCACCTTTCCAACGTTATATAGAACATAACTGTAGCTTAAATGTTTTGGAAACTGTTGAGGTTTCAATTTTAGGGGAAAAAAGCGTTTTCCCGCTAAACTAGCGGGATATTGAAAAAGTCGTAAGACAAACATTTCTAGATTTTCGAAAAGGAACAAATCCCCATCATAACATTTTAGCTTCTTTAGCGCTTTAATGCAAACAGACAAACAAACTGACTTTTCATTTAATTTTTAGGAGTCTATTAAAATTTTTAGATTGAGATTGAGGTATCAATCGACGTGTATTCTTAAGTAAAATTTTAACAAAATAAAAAATTTTACCAAAAGGCTCCATTAGTTGCAATCATTTAAATTTTTCCCCTCCCACTTACACCCCCATATCTCATGATCCAGGTTGGTTAGAAAAAGTTTTAGTATGCCATTTTGTAAGTTAGGACTTAACCTTTCGATCGGTGTATAACTCGATCTAATCGGACAGTCGTAGCAAATTTTCCAACTTAGCTGTATCTATAGTTAGTCACCTTTCGCACCCTTCGTGCTGCTTTCGTCACTAACGCGAACTGGCGTCCGCAGTGAACCAAACTGATAGAATATGCATTAATGTTAGTCTTGTACATTCTGGCCAGATTTGGTTCAAATCGGCTCCATATATCATATACCTGCCATAGGAACAATTGGTCGAAAATAAACTTTTATTAAAGATACCTGGGCTCAGGGTACCCTACTGTCGAGTGTGCTCGACTGTAACCGCCCACTTGTTTAATTTAATTTTATTAACATATATTTAAATTTTAGGATATTTTAGAATTTGGTCGAAATCGGGTTACTATATCATATAGCTGCAATAGGAACCATCAAGTTATCTCAACCAAACTCACCGAATTTTTTTTTAATTTATTTTGCCTTTATCAAATCTTATATTTAAAGCTTAACTAACAGTCATGTTGACTAAATATGAACTACGGTGCCCCAAGGGTTTATTGCTGGGCTGGAAGGTTGCTTAGTTTAGAGCAAACCCGAGTTGACCGCTGTGCAAGAGGATTTGTAAGTAGGGCCTTGTATTCCAAGCTGAAAGAAGATCGGGGGTTCAAAAGCCAATAGAGATTATTTGCTTTCAGTTTAATCTGCGTTTTCTTTGCTTCAAGGTGACGACGCCAGGTGAGCCGCCTATCAAGACGAACGCCAAGGTACGTCACTTCTTTTGCTTGTGGGATTTGCGTATTAGACGCGCTTACGGAGGACATGTTTGCATGCTGAGAGTAAACGTGATGTGTTTACACTTTTGTTTATTTATTTTAATACGTCAGTCGGCTAGCCATTTCTCTACTTCCGCCAAATGTTCAGCTAAACGTGCTGTTGTTTTAATGGGGCATCTGGAACGACTAAGAATTGCGGTGTCGTCGGCAAACGTAGATGTCGTTAGCCGCTCCTTAATGGGAGACGTCGAGGAATATTGCGCTGCAGTATTCCCGTTGTTATTACTGATGTTATTCGGTTAACTTGCTCGATATTTTCAGGCTTTTCTCGGAAGCCAAATTGATGTGTTGGGATTGCGTTGTGTGTTTTCAGATGAGAAATTATGCGTGTCAAGAGGCATTTATCAAAAAGCTTAGACAAGCACGGTAGTAGGCTAATTGGTCTATACGATGATGGTATTGTATGATCTTGGGAATCATTAAAATAACCGTTTTCTTCCATTTTTTTGGGAAGTAGCCGAGTGTTATAATCGCGTTGAGTATTTACAGATGAGGGAAATAGCTCTGTTTGGAAGTTCAATGATCATTTTTTGAGTTATTAGATCGCATCGTGGAGCTTTCTTTGGTTTCATCTGTTCTTTTATGACTTTTACAATTTCATTTGGACGAAATTCAGGTGGTTCAAGTTCGCCAGAAATATCCGATACACAGGATGATAGTAAAAACGAATTTGTTGTAGGATTAGGCTGGAATACTTGACGTAGGTGAGCAGCAAATGTGTTAGCTCTGTCTTTGTCGCTACGGGCCCAGCAGCCTGAGGAGTTTCTTATAGGCGTTACCGTTTCGATCGGCGCACTTAGCGTAGCGTGAGTCCTCCACATGGGATGCTTGGTATTGGTTGGTGATAATTGCTCTATGTAGCGGCGTTGGGCATCTGCTTCTTCATGCTTAAGAGCTTTGCTGAGTCTGCGTGAAGCATCTTTAAAGCGTTGTTTTGTAGATGGCGACCTGTGAGACTGCCATTCACGTCGCAATCGTCGCGTTTCCAGAACAAGTTGTTCTATTTGAAGATTAGTTTTACGTTTGTTCGTCTGCACATGCGCACGTTGTGGAATAGAAATCTTAGCTGCTGCAGCAAGTACACATTCTAATAAGTCAGCTGAGCAGTCGATGTCCGCTTCGATGTTGAATTGCGGGGCTAGATCGAGATGAGAGCTAACGTATTTTTTGTACTTGAGCCAGTTGGTTCTGTGTGTTGTGAGTCTATTACAATATTCCACATATTCCGGGAATTGGAGTAGATTTAATGACACGGGAAAGTGGTCGGATTAAAGATCTGAAAGTGCTACTTCGCTTATTTGATTGCGTGGGAAGTTTTTTGTCACAGCAAAATCTATTAAGTCTGATTGTTTGTTAGGGTCTGCTGGCCAGTATGTAGGACTACCCGGAGAAACATAGTTGAGTTTGTTGCTTGGCTTTATGATTGTGTTGTATAGCTGCCTTCCTTTTGAGGTCACAAGGCGAGAACCCATGTGCGGGTGTTTCGCATTATAGTCTCCTGCTGCTATAAGGCGCTGTCCGAGTGAATTTTAGAATTGCATGAAATGATCTTCAGAGATTGTTAAGCGGGGAGGACAGTATACAGCGGCAAAAGTAAGATTGTTGATGATGCTCTTCGTCTTTTGATTGAAGCTTGATTTCGTGAATATTCCCTTTAATTAAAGGAACGACATGAAAATTTGTGTTTCCAACTAGGTCAACAATATTGTTCACCAATGCGTTGGATATCTTCTCCCGAATGTATATAGGTGGGGGCTTTAGTTTCTTCGGTCCATTTTCAGCTTCGGTAGGCTGGTCGTTGACAGTATCTGGGTCCCCAGCAGTTTGATTTAAGTCACCGCGGTTAATTTGTGATTTATTTTTTTTTGCTTTAATTGAAAGCGATCCATTTCGGTCTGCCTAGCCGGACCCGCTGCTTTTGACGCTGCGCTGGCAATCGAAGCAGTAGTTAAAAGAGCTTGCGCTTGGTCAGCAGAAGATGGTACAACTACGGTTGACACAGTTAACGTTGTTGTTTGGTAAAATCGGAGTGCAAAAACGCGCTCTCACATCTTCTACGGCTAAGGCTGCAAACAGAGTGCGAGCTGAGACGAAGATGAAGACGAAGCGAAAGACAAATTGCTTGCGTTGTGAGTAAGCTAATAGGTGTACATCGTGCAAAACGAATTAGTAGCGTGTTGTCATGTTAGTCGCAATGGATTCGTCATCAGATAATGAGCTGATTTTCAATAAAGTTTGTATTTTAAATTAAAATGCAATAAAAAGAAAATACATCCCATTAATTTGGGAAGATACATTTTTGGCGAGTTTCATAATTTGTATACTGACCTGCGTCAGGATGAAACCAGATTTGTGGCTTACACCCAAATGAAAATCAGCACATTCGACTACATTTTGAAAAACTTTGAGCCATTAATAAATAAAAATTGGACCAATTTTATTTGAGCTCCAATCATGCCTGCTGAAAGGGTTATTGTGACATTGAGGTAATTAACTATTCAAAATATATTTAAATTAATTAATTTATTAAATTTAATTTCTCAATATAAACATTCCTATAGGATAATTAATTTTTAATTTTTTTTTTAATTTGTGAAAGTTATAATATTTCCTGATTGAATTGATTCCTGCGGTGACGAAGCATTATCAGAAAATTGGATTGACGAAGAGTCAAGTACAGTCGGTGATGGTAGAGATATGTATGATCTTTGGCTTTGCACATTTTGGAATTGAAATGACTGCTCCATATTGTACGCATAATAAAAGACCGATCTTTGAATATCAATTCTACATAAAAGCTTCGTCTGCGAATCCATTTTTTTTAAATGTAGCAACAAGCTTACAAAAAAAGCAATGTCTTCATCGTCGGCTGGAATCATGTTTTTTGTTTTCTGCATCAACAGCACCAGCTTCTATTTTCAGTATTGAGCATTTCATCCTCCACATTATAAATGCGTCGTTTGAGATTCCTAATTCCACTTTAAACGTACTCATTTCGTTTTCTTCAAAGACGTTTTCTTGCGACACCTTCAAAACAATACTGTTGAAATCCTCTTTAATATTAAAGTCATGTACATCGCTTTTTTTTGCGGCATTTTCTCTGGTCCTTTAAAAACATAATAGATGCAAAATGACACCATTGAGAACCCATCTCGTTGACAGTATCTGGTCTAGGGTAGCCAGGATGTTCCGATGGAAGTTTCCTTAATTCAGCCCGGAACGTGTCTCTCAATTGTTTCCATTTTTTTTTTCAAAGATTAAACTGAAAAATATATAAACGTTTTATTAGTTACGATATTAAGCATTTAACCAAATACAATTTTTTTTTATTTGTCTTTATTAGATATCTTGCTACTGGTGCTTCATTTAGATCCTTGTCTTTTAACTTTCGAATGGGTGCTTCAACGGTTCGTTCTATTGTGATAGAGACATGTGAAGCTTTGTGGTTATTTTTGCAGCCTACACATGCCAGTGCCTACAGAACAATCCATAAAAAAAGTTGCAAAGCAATATTGGAATCTTTGGGAATTTCCAAATTGTGTTGGATCTATCAATGGAAAACACATGAGTCTTAAATTCCCAGCGAACTCCGGATCAATGTTTTAGAAATATAAAAAGTTCTTTGCAATAGTGCTGCAAGGAGCCAATTGATTGATTGCAATTTCTTAACAAAACTCACAGAATTGCTTTTGCAAGCCAAATATAGAAGTTTTCTGCCAGATCTAGCGGTTTTTTTTTTTACAAAAAATGTTATATTATATAAATTTGTTGCTACTTATTGCATTGAGCATGAAATTTTCAGCGACAAAACATTTCAAATTTGTTCAAATAACTGATAATAATTGAATCGTACAAACGGTAAAAAACGTAAAAGTCTGATTTTTACAAGGAGCTATCATGTCATTTACTTAGCAGATACTGATTACTGATCTTCATCAGAAGTATAGAAAAGATACCTGTCGAATATTTTATAGATTAAAATTGAAAGTCCGAAATACCAGGTTTTCCTAATTTACAAGTGTTCCAATTATTGAAGTAGAACAGTAATTTATATTTGCGTAAAAGATGTTTATTCAAGAAAAAGAAAAGAAGTGCTCCTCTTTATCACGTTTCAATTTCGCAAGCGAAGCGAGCAATGGGTGGAGCTCCTAGTATTATATAAATTTGTTGCTACTTATTGCATTCTGCATGAAATTTCCAGCGATATAAAATTTCAAGTTTTTTTTTTCGACTGATAAAAAAACGTGCCGAATAAACCCAATGTTAGAAATAACGATCCTTTGCTCTAAACTGACAAAAACTGCAGTACAAATGATTTCTCTTGTTTTCTTACATAAAAACACGTTAATGTGATCGGATTTCTGAATTACCAAATTTGTGTGGTGCCCGGGTAACAGAATATTTTAAAATTAAAAATTAAGTGTGCGCATTATTAGGTTAAGTTGTTGTAATAGTACAGTAATTTACTTTTACGTTAAGACCTGACTCTAGCAGGCCCGACAGTCCTAAGCTGTGATTAGGGCATAGCTAGCCGGACTAGCAAATAAAACACCACCACTGCACAGTGGTCGATACTGTCAATCTGGCAAGCAATAATTAATAACTAGCGAACTAAATATGTAATATATTTTTTTTTTATTTGAATAAATTTGTAAATAATCTAAGCCAATTTTACAATTTTTTTTTAAATTCTATTTTTAAAAATAAAATAATTTCGAAAAAATGTAATAGATTTTATTTGTTTTTTTAATACTTTAATACTTTACTTTAATAGTTAATCGAAGATATTTTGTATCAGTTTCTTGACATTTTTATCTAATTAGTGAAAATGCCTGCTTTTTAAATCGAAATAAATTACAGATTAGCAAATAGTAGCAGATCATTTTGACACTGGACGATGCACAAAGAACCATGCTTAGAAACACATAAGGACATAAGCCAAATACAGTTGAGTATCACAAGTTCTATTCCACGAAATTCTCGGATATGTTAGTCACAATACTCTAAATGAAATGTTAATTTCTACATCAATTTACTGCTAGAACATGCATACACAGAACACAAAAATATTTTATTATTAAAAAAAAAAATACCAATTTGTTCAAGTTAAACAATTTTTCAATAATAATGTGAAAACATTAAATTTTTCACAGCGTAATGCAAAACACAATAAAAAGGCGCGAAAATTAATTCAGATATGGGCAGTAATCTATCGAAAGTTTTGAACGCTCACAACTGCTTGACTATCGATAGGAAAAATATTTGAACACTGGAATAAATATTGGCTTAGTGTTAGTTTGCAAGAAAAAATTAACCAAATTCAAATTTTCAATTTTGTATTATTGCCTCCGAATCGACCACTGTGCACCATGTCGGTGGCGTTAATAAATTTGATTGAAATTTTGTTTAGGCTTTCATATCAGTTTTATTATAGTTTTGGGCTTATTAACTTTTGTAAAAAAATAAATTTTGTATTAATTCGAGGCAGCCGATAATTTATATATTTGTTATGCCTTTACTGCTCTAGTTTTATTTCAAAACTGACTTTATTTAACATTTTTCTTAACTTATTTGCTGATTTGCTTCCCTGCGAAGTTAATCGACGTGTCGCCTTCAGCTTCTTTGGTCGCCAAGACGAACTTGATAATGAACGTCACCCACTTGAGCAATGACCGCAGCTCAAATAGTCTCGTGCTGTAGCTTTTCACCTGCTGAAAAACTTTTAGTTGGAGAATTATGTTCGTTATAGGATTTCTTGTTCTGTGGCAGCATTAGTTCCAAACGAGATTGTATCTGTCTTCCAAACATGAGCATTGAAGGCGATTTGCCTGTCGCTGGGTGTAAGGTCCTATGATAGGCCATCAGAAATATCGGCAACTGCTCATCAATGTTGTTTCCTATGCATTTGAAACTGTTCTGTTTGTTCTTGAATGCTTGAACAAGTCTTTCTGCCTGCCCATTGGTTACTGGATGATATGGAGCACCTTGCTTGTGAACAATGTCATTGTTATTTAGAAACTTTTTCAACAATTCCGCATTAAACTGTGTCCGGTGATCGCTGACCAGGACAATTAGTGTTGCGACAATGGAAAATATTTCTCGGCACTTTGCGATCGTTATTTGAGTCGCCATGTTTGGTATAATCTTTACCTCCGGCCATTTGGTATATGCATTATTCAAAACAAAAAAAAAAACTTTCCCTCTAATGGTCTCGCGTAATCAACATGTATGCTTTCGAAAGGTTTCGTAGCCAATCCCATGCCTGTGTTGGTACCTTCTTAGGTTCTGGGCGTGCAACCTGACATGCGCTGCAGTTTCTTATCAACTCATCGATGTCTTTATCCTTTTGATGCCTCCCGCAATATCCTCTTGCTAGTGTTTTTATTTTGGTCATTCCTAGATGTGCAGTGTGTAATTCCTTAAGCATTCGTTTACGTAGTGGCTTGGGTATATACTAGGTTGTTCAAAAAATATTGCGGCTCGATAGGAAAAACATATTTAAATGGCTTAAAAAAATTTTTTTTATTCAATATAGTCTCCCTGAAGGTCAATACATTTGTTCCAACGGGATTTCAAGTTAAAGATTCCATCCCTGAAGTGAGAATCTGGAAGGGCTGCAAAATACGCTTCTACTGTAGTTATGACGTCATCATTTGATGAAAAACGCTTTCTCCGCATTCTTTTTTAAGATCTAAAAACAGATGGAAGTCACTAGGGGCCAAATCCGGTGAATACGGGGGATGCTCCAATAATTCAAACTTTAGTTCGTTGATTTTAGCCATTGTCAAAATGCTCTTGTAACATGGTGCATTGTCTTGATGAAAAAGAACTTTTTTCTTCTGCAATCCGGGCCTTTTTTCATTAATTTTTTCTTTTTGCTTGTCTAAAAGGTTACACTAATTTATTGTTTTACCAGTTTGCAGGTAATCCACTAACAAAACTCCTTTTGCATCCCAAAAAACTGATGCTCACACCTTCTTCGCCGATTTCTGGACACGAACTCGGTTCGGAGCCGAATAACCAGGTTCACACCACTTTAGCTTCTTGTTTTGATTGAGGATCATGGTGATAGACCCAAGTCTCATCCATAGTAATCAATCTCCGCACAAAATCCACTTTATTTTTTCGAAAAAGCTTCAAATGTTGCCGAGAAAGTCGTGCTCGAGTGTGTTTCTGCTCCATTGTTAGCGAATGCGGCACCCACTTTGCACACACCTTTCTGTAACCCAATACTTTAGTCAAAATATTGTTAACACTCCACAATGAGATGCCTACGGCTTCTACTAAATCTCTTTCAGTCACTCGACAATTTTCCAATACGATATCCATTATTTTTTTTACAATTTCTGGTGTTGCTGCTGTTTTTGGACGTCCTGGACGTAAGTCATCTTCAAGGCTCATACGACCACGCTTAAATTTAGAAGCCCATCTTTCAACAGTGCTTATCGAAGGCGAAGAATCCTTATACACTTTTAACATTCGTTCATATATATCCTTTGCTTTTAAACCTTCCAAAAATAAAAATTGAATCACATCGCGATACTTGAAATTTTCCATTGTAAAAACTTTCGCGACACGATAATACAAAATGGCGTACAAAAATAGAACTAATTGAATGTTTGCAATGAAACTTCACGTACGTTTTTAAAAATAGTGTACCAACATACAAAAATTAATTTAAGCTTACCGAACCGCAAAACTTATTGAACAACCTAGTATACTCTAATATCGCGCATGATGCAACCGTTGTATAATTTGAACTCTGTAATTGAAATACCAAATCTGTCCTTACCTGTGGAATCTCGACCGTACTTTAGACACTGCATCAGTACTTTGGTTTCTTCGTCACTCTGTGTTGTCGCTTTTAGTTCTGCCACTGTTATGGGTTAATTCTCGATAAGCTCATCATCAATGATGTCGACTTCTTCGGTGAGTTTACTTTCATCCTCTATTGGCGATCTCGACAACGCATCTGCGTTAGCATTTTCTTTTAAACGCTTAAATATATATCAAAATCCAAGTGTTCTAGAAATATTGCGTAATGCTGCATTCGCGTAGCCGATAGAGTCGGCAATCCTTTGTGTTACAAAATTTTTGAGCAATTGCCCTGTTGTTTGTAATAAGCGTAAACTTCCTGCCATATTTGTATTGGTAATATTTAATGACTGCATATGCCTCTTCGTCTATTTGGCTATAACACTGCTGCATCTTGGCTTCTCTGTGCCATTACCATACTCGTGACTCAAAACCGCTCCAACTACAATCGGACTAGCGTCAACTGCCAAAACTAAACAAACGAGTAAGTTGATAAAGTCATTTATATGAGTTCAGCGTCCTTAAATATCCGTCTTCTGGATGCACTTCCAACTGCAGATATGCTTTAGACAAGTCAAGCAGCAACGTTGGGCGCATGAGCTACAAAGCTACAGCCGGCAAGCCAACTCAACATAAGCGATAACGCAGATACTTGCAGCATAGTCAAGTATCGGGTTACCGATGCTGACCATTGTGGTCGGGGCGCTGAACTCATGCGTCAGCGGAATATGGTTGGAGCAAATGTGTAAATATTATTATTGTGAAAGATTATTATACAAAGTATTTATGTGCAATTCTTATGTGTTAACTACTTCCCCCTCAAGTTTATGACCGTCCTCGGTCACCTTGTAGCTGTTGATGAACCTTTGTGCTTCCCGAGAAGCTTGTTGCCTTTTCGTGATATACAATATGAAGATTAAGCCACTTAGGATGATGCTGAGAGCAACGCCGACAATAGTCCACATATTGGATGAGTCGGCGGACGCCAACTCGTCTTTGATTTCTTGGATGACACGAAGGATATTATTGATCGTCTTATGGAGTTGAGGCATACTCAAAACTGGGTCATGACTAACGATGTTGAGTAGTGGTATCTCACGCTGGTTCACATATTTGGGCCATTGATGGTTGCGGAGAAACGGTAAGTGACGACGTGTGTTCCGTTCGTGCTTACCTCTGGGCCATTGTCTGTACTGACCCTTGCTAGCATGCAGTGCTCGTGCACAGGTGTCATGTGCCAATTTCTTACAAACGGATGCGAATGTTGTTGTTACGTACTCGTTAACCGCTAGAACATCGTTTTTGCATTTAGCTCCTGTGTCATCTTGTAGTTGCAGCGGGACATGTTGGTGAGATACTGGATAGATAGTTACCTTGGTACAGATGAAGTTAATTCTGGGGTAGGCTATGAGTATATGAACCATGTTCTCGGACTGTAGGACTTTAATTTTTGATGCTTCAGCTAGGCTCACTATGGACATCTCTACAGGGTGTTCATTTCAAATTGTCTTCAAATCTTCAGGACCAAAAATAATGGGATTTATTATGGCAGCCTTAGCTAATGTTGTTGTGAGTATCAAGTTTAAAATTTGGTCTATTACCATTCTATTTCTCGCTAATAGTGTTTCATATAAATGCGGTGTATAAACTAGCTCATTCTTTCTTGCTTTAACTATTTTATTTATAGCATCTGTGTATTTATTAATTTGTCTCTGTGTTTCTGAATTAATCACTATTTGCCTATTAACTCAATTAACTTCAATTCGGACCACCTAACCTTCTCAAAATCGGCCGCATCTGACGTGCCTGCTATTACCTTGAGTGCTGAACCTAAAAAGTCTAGGCTCCTTGCTATTCTATGGTGCACTCCTACCACGGACAACAAATTTCTAATGTGTTCTATGTCTACATCTAATAATTTACGCATATGCGATTGAGCGAATCTGATGAGACATCATCATTATAGTGAACTCTGCCAAGTTGTTTGAATGCCTTAAATAGTCCCTTTGTTCCCATACCAATACTTTCGCTTGTATTACCGGAATGTAGTTGGAGTGGGTGTAGTCGATAATCCGACATTGTGCTACCCCTAACAATACCAGGCCTGCAAGTTTAAACCTGCAAATAAATAGAGAAGGAGGGAGTAAGAACTGTTGTGCGCTTAATTGTCAATCTTAGCCTATGCGATTTTTTCGCGTGTAGGTAAATGCTATTTATGGTTGTCCTGATGGACAACCCTCCCTTTAATAAGAACTGACATTCCTAGGTCTGCTTGGATCGCCTCCTCTGTGCAGAGGGTAGAGGTGCAGAAACATCGAGTGAAACATCGATAACATCGATGTTTTCAAAACATCGGAACCATCGATGGTTCGTGACCACCATCGATGTTTTCACAAACAACTCTGCGCTCGGGGAGAAAAAATTGTAAGTAAATGAATTTCTTATTGTTTTTTCTAAAAACTAACAAAATTGTTGATAATATTCAGGATTTCTAGTTGATGGTGTTGGTGGACGTTGATGGATGACGAAGTCAAGATGGAGAATTACCTGAAAAGTAAGTTATATATCTTTACAAGCCCACGCTTC
Organism: Drosophila falleni; assembly: GCA_035045575.1. Classification (NCBI taxonomy): domain Eukaryota; kingdom Metazoa; phylum Arthropoda; class Insecta; order Diptera; family Drosophilidae; genus Drosophila; species Drosophila falleni. The sequence continues at coordinate 1,032,029 of JAWNOV010000056.1, read as the reverse complement.
CTTTAGATATGTGTGCATGTATGTGTATGTACACACATACATTCATAAATTGGCTACTAATGCCGCAAAAATTTGGCGTAAGCCTTAAAATAAAGTAGCTCTTGTTTTGTTATGTTGTTTAGTGAATAGAAAATTACATACAGTTTAGTAACATGCTTTTCTTATTTATTGGTGTAATAGGAGTGGAACCGACAGAGGAAGTGGAGACGGAGTCAGCACAAAAACGTAAGAGAGAGCGATCGGTTGCTTGGGACCACTTCAAAAAGAGCAGTGACAAAGCGTATGGCATTTGCAACTACTGTGGAAAACATCTTGCTTGACCATCTTAAGCGCTTGCATCCGAGTCGCATGACCGCTGATAAGGAACCAATGCCTAAAACGATGGCAACTTTTTTGAACAAGGAGCCGTTCTATGGCAGTGACTCAAATATAAAAATAAGACGGACGTGCGTCCGTTTAGTTGCGTTCATGACGAAGGATTTGTCGAACTCATGCAAGAAGCGGTCCCGCGCTACAAGTTGCCGAGCAGAACGTATTTTCGCGATGTGATGCTTCCAACGGAATATGATCTGCTAAGCCTTAAGTTGCGTGTAGCTTTGGAGACCGTTAAGCATGTTGGTTTGACAACCGATCTATGGACATCTGCAGCTAACGAAGGCTACATCACAATCACGTGTCATTTTATAACAGAAAACTTTAAATTGACGTCTGCACTGCTATCGACAGCACCCTTGATGACCCCCACAAATCATAACGCCCAAAACATCGCAGACTCAATAAGTTTAATGTTGGCTAAGTGGGGTCTCTTGTCGAAGGTTGTCACCGTTATAACGGACAATGATAGTACAATGAAAAAAGCGTGCGATATTTTGGAATTCAAGCATTTACCCTGTTTGGCACACACGATAAATCTGCTTGCTCAGGACATTTTTAAACTGGCAGCAGTAAATGTGATTATCCCAAAGTGCAAACGGATAGTAATATACTTCAAGCAAAGCACAATAGCCACAGCTAAATTAAAAGAAGCGCAAAATACAAATGAGCCGCTTCTCTTAATTCAGGAAGTAAGCACTAGGTGGAACAGTGCATACGCCATGGTAAAAAGAATACTCCAAATAAATGAGTATGTTACTTTGACTTTGCTAAAACTGCGAAATGGCCCTTCGCCGATCACAAATGAAGAACTCGACGTCTTGAATGACTTGTCGGATTTGCTGTCACCTTTTCATGAAGCGACTCTTTCGGTGTCGACTAACACAAAAGTGTCTGTGTCGCTAATTATTCCAGTCATTGCCGAAATTCATCATAAAATGAATCAAGTAAATGCACAGTTGCGAACACAGGAAGGAAAAGATATATATGACCTTGTTCAGAAACGCTTAGTGGAAAGACTTGATTCCTTTGAAACGCGCACAATTCCTCGCATCACTAATCTCGTTGATCCTCGCTTCAAAAAAGATGGCTTTCTCCGAAGTTCAAACGCAGACCAAGCAGCTAAAGCGTTGGAGCTGGAACTGCTCTCTCTTAAATCAACAACTCCACGACGTCCACCAACACCAGAATCAACTTCAAACGAGGCAAGCAGCAAATTTTCATTTTTGCAAAATAAGCCTAAAGTAAAGTCTACCAGAGCCGATGCCATTATTGCCACAAGGCAATATATGGAAAAAGAAAACATTCCTGACACTTGCGACCCCTTGAAGTATTGGGAGGTATGATTTTTAAATAATTATGACTAACATGTTAAATAACAAATATTTTTACAGATGACTGCTGACAACGAACTGAAATTGGTTGCAAAAAATTTTTTCTGCATACAAGCTTCGTCCTGTGAGTCTGAACGAGTATTCAGCAAAGCTGGACAAACCATATCTGACCGCAGGACAAGGCTTAAACATGAAGTTGTTGATCAACTTTTGTTCCTGAATAGAAATAGACACTTTAAATGATCTCAAATAAATCTCATGTGACTGTTTGTGCTGTTTCTGTTCTTTTTGCATTTTCTTTTTTTTTTTTTAAACATCGATGTTTCACTCGATGTTTTTTTTGAAAACATCGAAAACATCGATGGACACGAACATCGATGTTTCTGCACCTCTGGCAGAGGGGTGCTAACTTTTTTCCAATCTTTTATTGTTCTTTACGAACACTTTCTTGCCTACCTCAAAAACTCTATTTTGCCTATTTGGGTTGGATCTCTCAATGTTGTCACGTTGGGCTTTTGCGATCTTATTTTTAATTGTCTGCCTGAGCTCGCTAGACGCCGCATGAAGTACATCGATCGGGGTTTGGTCTGTGACCGAATGTACGGATCGGTTGTAGGCTACTGTTGCCCTTAGAATTAGCTTAACTGTATCATCAGACATTTTGTCAAGTCTAAAAGATCCAGCTATGTCTGCGAAAATGCGATGAAAGCGCTCTACTTTCCCATTCGAACAACTATGAAGAGGTGGTGCATTCACAATGTCTATGTCATATCCGTTCTTTAAAAGCGTTCTGATTGTCTCTGAATTGAAGGCGGCTTCATTGTCACAATAAATTGTTTTTGTTTGAGGAAAGAAGTTTAAAAGTTGAATAATGGTCATTTTCACATCCATTATAGTGCGGGACGCGAGCGGGTGTAAAACGGTAAATTTTGAGAACTTGACAATACAAGTTAAGAACGATTTTTTGTCCGTTGAAAAAAATGTCAATTTGGAGCATTTCTCCAGCATATGACGGAATTGGCGTTACCCCAAGAATCTGTTTCTTTGGGTGCCTATCGTGTTTTGCTTTTGTACATGTTTTGCAATTTATTACCACTTCGTTGGTCAACTTCACCATTTTCAGAAAATAATAATCACGAAGAATTTCTTTCATATTTTCCTGAGCGGCCCTATGTGCGCAATTGTGTTCAGTGGTGATAATTTCAATTTGCTCACCTTTGTCCGTAATGTCTACAACCAAATTCTTACAATGCCAGAATATAGTTGCCGGAAAGTTTAACACTAAATCATGTTGTATACTGGCTAACGTTGGCAAGTCGCAGGAAAACGCGTTTACTAAGTTGGTGTTTACTAGTGGTTTGATTTTTTGAAATAGGTTTTATTAGTGACGTTTATTAAGTGTCGGATTTTTCTGGTGAAAAGTATGATATCTCTTTTTATGGGGAATTTGGCCTCTTCAAGAACAAACTGGTTCTTGAAACATTTTAACTTCTTTTCTGTTGAATCAACCGTGTGGGCTAACGACAGTTCGCTATGAATCTTCGCAGCGTCTGATTGAACTTCATTTTCCAAGTTATTTACATTCTGCCGGGACAGGGCATCTGCCACGAAGTTTTCTTTGTCGGGCTTATATAACACTTTTGCGTCGTGTTCATCAATGTATGATTTCCACCTTTTGATTTTCGCATTTGTGTTTCTGTCGGAGACAGCGAAGGTAACGGGTTGGTGATTTGTAAAGATGTTGATTTCTTTCGACCCATACAGGTAATTTTGCAATTTACCCAAAGCCTATACAATGGCAAACAACTCCCTTTCATTTGTGGCATAGTGCGTCTCACTTCGCTTTAGCGTTCGCGAAATCATGGTAATTGGCTTTCCACCTTGGGAAAGAACCGCACCGATGCCGTTCATGGAAGCGTCGGTGGTTAAATCGAACGGTTGTTTAAAATCCGGGTACATGAGGATAACATCCTCGGATGCCAGGATGTTCTTCAGATTCTCAAGGGCGCTTCAAAAATTTCATTAAAATCGATTTCTATCTTTTTGGACATATGCTTACTCACCGACCCATTTTCTCCCTTGAGTTTGTTGGTCAAAGGCCTTGCCATTGCCGCAAAGTCCTTAATGAATCCTCTGTAATAACTAGCTAAGCCAAGGAATGATAGTAAACTAAATAAGTTTTTAGGTTCAATATATTCCTGTTGGCCCTAATCTTTTCTGGGTCAGTTTTTGCCCCGTTACTATAAAGCCCAAGAAGTCGATGCTTTCTTTAAAAAACTTCGTTTTTTTTTAACTACTCTCATATTGGCATCGCTTAAGCATTTCAAAATTGTGTCAATATGTTTCACGTGGTCGGTTTCGTTTTCAGAAAAAATTATTACGTCATCGACGTAAACGTTAAATATCTTTCTATATGTTCCCTCAGGATATCGTCAATGGTTCTTTGAAAAATGCTCCCCGCATTCTTCAAACCGAAAGGTAGGCGGCAAAACTCATACTTTCCGCCGTTTACCGAGAACGACGTTTTTTCGCGGTCTTGTTCAGCTAGGAAAATCTGATGGTACCCCTACTTTAAGTCCAGGGTTGTGAAAAACTTTGCCTTTCCTAGATTCGCTAAAGCCACTGGGATACTCGGCATCGGGTATCGATCGGCTATAGTTCGCTCATTTAGCTTCCTAAAGTCACTTACTAACCGTTTATTTTTATAACCACTGTTATCAACTCCTTTTTTGACAACGACCCATACTGGGCTATAATATGGGGATTTTAATGGTCTAATGATACCATCTTTAAGTAGTTGCTTGATTTCGTTGTTTACAAAATTAGAGACTCATTTGGGTACGGATATAGTTTCGTACAGATTGATTCATTATCTATGGTGCGAATAGTGGCAATGACCGAAGTGTTAAAGGGTAATGCCTCATTAGATGTCGAAAACGCCTTTGACCTTTTCAATATCACGCCTTTGAATTCCTCTTTAACGGACATGGACCCTACTATGTCATTAACATCTGTGAAGTTTACACTGTGACAGTAATGGAAGTTCATTTGCTCTGTTTCTGGTATTTCATAATTTTATTTTTTAAGTCTAATACTGCTCCTGCTCCTTTTAACGAGTCAAAGCCTAAAATGGCATCAAATAAACTTAGTGTGTCAAGCACAAAAAATGGTGAGATTTGACCAAATATTTTCAAACAGCATTTGTTTGTTATTTTGCTCGAACCATGTACCGAGTTTCCAGTGAAGGGTCTTTCGACATGAATTACTTTTTTTAGCTCCTTTATGGGCTTAACGTAATTTTTGCCGCCTCTGTATCCACTAATATCTTTAAAGTTCTCGCACCCAACTGTCGTTTGATGTACGGCAGTCGGGATCGTTCCCTAAAAAACGTCATCGTCCTGTAGCGACTGAGCGTCTTCCTCAATCTCAACTACAGCAGCTTCAGCTGCGTTTTCATATCTAGGAACCTCAGCATGGGGGGCACTCTGAACAACATTGTGCAGCTTTTGGCGCCTTGGTCCTGTCATTCTATCAGACGAGTTTGGTCTCTTTTGGGCCTGCTCAGCGTTATTTTGAGGTTTAGAGAAATTAAGGCGGTGTCTAAACTTAGACGAAGAGTCAACTTCCATTAGCTCCGGTGGTTGTCCCTGTTCATCTCTCTTGCCTTTCTCTTGGTAACCATTGTTATTTTGTTGTTTTTTGACAAAACGGAAATTTTTTTCACCCTATTCGTCCCTATTATGCTTCCCCTGTTTTGGGTTAGGCGATTTTTAGACCCCGTACTTAAAAAAAGTACAGGGGTCTATTGGGTTTGTTTTACCGAATATGTGCGTAACAGGCAGAAGGAGGCGTGGCAGACCCCACAAAGTATATATATTCTTGATCAGCATCAATAGCCGAGTCGATATAGCAATGTCCGTCTGTCTGTCTGTCTGTCCGTCTGTCCGTCTGTCTGTCTGTGAGAACACCTAGATCTCAGAGACTATAAGAGCTAGAGACACCAAACTTGGTATGTAGGTTCCTCTATACTGCAGGCAGATCAAGTTTGTTTCAAAATTCGGCCACGCCCTCTATATCGCCCACAAATTGGAAAAAAAAAATTCATATCCAAATTATAAGAGCAATTTAAAAGCTAGTGACACCAAATTTGGTGTGTAGATTCCTGTATACTGCAGGCACTTTAAGTTTGTTTCTTTTTTAAATCGGACCACTATATCATATAGCGCCCATAGGAACAATCGGTCGAAAATCAAGTTCTAGTATGAAAAACTTTTTTGCTGTATGAGATATCGTAACCAAACTTATAGAATATGCATTTAAGTTAGTTTTGTACATCCTTACCAAAGTTGGTTCAAATCGGGCCACTATAACATATAGCTGTCATAGGACCGATCGGTCGAAAATCAAGTCTAAGTATAAAAAAGGTTTTTTGTTTAATGAGATGTCGTTACCAAATTAAAACAAAAAGCATTCATCTTAGTTATATATATTCTGTCCGAAGTTGGTTCAAATCGGACCACTATATCATATAGCCGTCATAGGACCGATCGGGTGAAAATCAAGTCTTAGCATGAAAAACTTTTTTGTTTTCGGGTGAAAATCAAGTATGAATTTTTGGCAGTCTTAGCTTTTGACATAGTAAGTACGGGGTCTCCGACAGTCGAGAATGCTCGACTGTAGCTTCGTCCGACTAGTTATGGTCCTGCTTTGCATGGCCTTAAGTGATTTCCTAAGTCCTGAGATGAAGGCGTGAAGCGCATCAGCCCTGACCTCATCATTTAGAAGCGTTGCTTGTACTGATTCATGTGTCATTATGATTTTGTTTGTAACAAGAGTTAATTTTCTCTCAACTTCGTCGTAATATTCCATTAGGGTCAAGTCACCTTGCTTAACCATTTTGAGGCCTTGCCTCAGAAGTCGTGAAGAAAAATTTTGGTCAGCATAGGAGCAATCTAGTCTGGCTATGATTGCATCAAAATTCAAGACAGTATTGTGTGGTACTAATAGCGATCTGGCTGCTCCTGTAACTTTATTCCTAATGATTGTTACCGCTTGGTAATGCGTGCAACTACCATCAAAGGGTTTAAACAACAACCATGGACGGCTGATTGCCTCCATGCTACGTACTCATCTGACCCGCCGCTAAATTCTGGGACTGATATTCTTATGTCCAACGGAATATTACAACTGATCTGTGGGTTCACAGAAATTCTTTGGTAGGGTTCAACTTGTGGTGTTTCGATGCACAAGCTATTTACCCGCGCGCTCATAGCGTTAAGCTCAGTTTGAAACCTTTGTTCTTGCTGCGCCAACGCTGCTCTAACAGCAGATTCTATTATTGCTTGCACCTGGTTTGCGTCCATGGTGGAGTTCAGTCGGTTCTGTGTCTGTTTGGTGTACTTCGCTGATATGAGACTCTAGGTTTGGGACCTGGCTTAAGATCGTTTAGTTGTGTACCTGGCTGATATGGGGCTCTTTGTTTGGGACTTGGCTATTGTTGTCTTCTGTGTCCCAATCACTGTCTCTATCTCTCTGGGTTTTTATGTCTTTTAATGCGTCTAACCCACTCATATGCTCATGTGCATAAAACAAATTCGTCTTTTTTTTTTTTTTTTTTTTTTTTTTTTTTTTACTTTGCCTTTATTTATTGAATCTTCTCCAAGGGAGACTTACAATAAGTTTATCAAATCTTATATTTAAAGCTTAACTAACAGTCATGTTGACTTAATATGATCTACGGTGCCCCAAGGGTTTATTGCTGGGCTGGAAGGTCGTTTCGTTTAAGGCGGGTTCGACTGCAAACCCGAGTTAACCGTTGAGCAAGAGGATTTGGGTGCAAAGATAGCTTAATGTTGTAGCTCGCCTTTTGTATTGCTATCTCAGTTTGACGTATATAACGTGCCCCAGTGATAGTCCTCAAGATTTTTGATTGTGCTCGCTGGATGATATTAATATTGCTAGTAGAGATTATTGGCTTTCAGTTTAATCTGCGTTTTTTTTTTGCTTCAAGGTGACGACGCCAGGTGAGCCGCCTATCAAGATGAACGCCAAGGTACGTTACTTCTTAGGCTTGTGGGAGTTGCGTATTAGACAGTGCTAACGGAGGACATGTTCGCATGTTGAAAGTAAACGTGATATGTTTACACTTTTGTTTATTTATTTTAATACGCCAGTCGGCTAGCCATTTCTCTACTACCGCCAAATGTTTAGCTAGACGTGCTATTGCTTCAAGGGGGCATCTGGAACGACTAAGAATTGCGGTGTCGTCGGCAAACGTAGATGTTGTTAGCCGCTCGTTTATGGGGATGTCGGCTGTGTAAATTACGTATAGTGTTGGTCCCTATACACTTCCCTGGGGAACTCCAGCTTCTATAATATGATCATCAGATGTAGTAGAGGTACGACTCGAGAAGCCTATGAGTGTACACTGGAAGCGTCGATTTGATTTTATGCATGAGACCATCAAGCCACACACGATCGAAGGCCTGGGAAGCGTTGAGGAATATTGCGCTGCAGTATTCCCGATGTTCGTATGCTGTACGTATTTCTGATGTTATTCGGTTTACTTGCTCGATAGTTCCATGCTTTTTTCGGAAGCCAAATTGATGTGTTGGGATTTTGTTGTGTGTTCTCAGATGAGGAATTGTGCGCGTCAAGAGGCATTTTTCAAAAAACCTAGACTAATTGGTCTGTACGATGATGGTATTGTATGATCTTTTCCTGGTTTTGGAATCATTATAATGACCGATTTCTTCCATTTTTTGGGAAGTAGCCGAGTGTTGTAATCGCGTTGAAAAGTTTACATATGAGAAAAAGTTTACAAATTCTTAGCAGCGTTTTCACGCAACGGCTTGGAACTTGTTTTAGAATGAGAACGAAATAGTTGAACCGCTTAAATATGATACACAACATAACTTTGGAAAGATCTTTGATTGGATGTGGCTTTTTTCTTGTCGATTGTATTTTTACCGACACATTCACAATTACATACACTTGCAGTTAATTGTAATTTTGGTGTGCGATTTGAAGAAGCAATTTTAAATAAACTTACAATGTGTGGAAATTAGAGTAAGGCTAACTCTAACTAATGTGGGAATCTTGTATGTTGGTCGTCAATCAGGTAAAATGGGCTGGTCCAGCGATTAACTAGGCGTCGAAGGCAGATCCAGCGTTGATTGCGTAATTATAATTTTCTTATGACGATTATGTTGGAGGGCTTGACTTCGCCCCCATTTCTACTCACTGGCCTTGTGGCTCAGCAATGATCAGAAAATATAACAATTTTATTTACGCCAGTGTGCCGGAGTAGTGCTGGTTTATTCTTAAAGCGTCAATACAAAACTGAACTGTATTACAAAATTGAACTAAAGCTAAACCTAAACGTTGGGCGCATAAGCTACAAAGCTACAGCCGGCAAGCCAACTCAATATAAGCGATAACGCAGATACTTGCAGCATAGTCAAGTATCGGGTTACCGATGCTGACCATTGTGGTCGGGGCGCTGAACTGATGCGTCAGCGGAATATGGTTGGAGCAAATGTGTAAATATTATTATTGTGCAGGATTCTTATACAAAGTATTTATGTGCAATTCTTTTGTGTTAACTTGTATGCGTTTGTTGTTAACGCTACATTCATACATCACTTTGACTCTTATGCCGCTTTCTATTTGTTTTTGTTATTTATTTGAAATGGCTCCTGAATGTCCTTAAACTGCTCTGTATTAGGATTAGCTTCAATTTCGTCCAATTGTTTCTTTTCCTTGAAACAAACTTTCTTAAGGTGCCCAATTTTTCCGCAGAAATAGCCCTTTGCGTCTTTATATTTGCAATCGTATGCCAAATGACTGGCGTTGCCACATCGGAGCCATTGCTTGTTTGACTTTGCACCGACTGGCAGCTTTTGTTGCTTTTCAACACTTTTCTTGATCTTTTGTTTAGTTTGCATTTTGTTTACGCTGACTGTCTCTTTTCCTCTATTTTGTGTATGTATCTCTTTGCTTTCTATTTCTGCTGCTTTGTACGCGATTGCCATATTAACCGCTTCAGTCAAGGTCAAGTCTTTTCAAGCATTCTACTTTGCAATCTTTGGCTTGCCAATACAAACACAAATTGATTTCGCAAAGCTCAACCTAAGTAGTTTCCGAAATTGCAATTTGAAGACATACGTCGCAGAGCCACTAAAAACTCGGCGCACGCACCACCTTCCTTTTGCTTACGCATATTAAACCTGTAATTTTCCAAAATTTTATTTTGCCTTGGATCGAAATGCTCCGATAGCACATTCGCAATGCCCTGGAAATCTTATTGTTCCGGTGTACGTGGTGCCAATTTGTCGCATAGAACATTGTATGTTGCAGCTCCCAAGTAGTGCACCAATATATATGGCTTTTCATATATTCGCAGCCGTATATATTCATCGCTGTTTCCAAAAGCTTAACCAATCGTCCAAACGTCGTCACATGTGGATTAGACGCATCGAAATTGAAAGGGACGTGTTCGCCATTATATGCGGTGTTTCCGGCATGTTTTGTATTGAACTGTAAAAATTTTAAAACTGATCTTCTTCCTTTTATCCTCGTCGCCAAATGTTATGTCTTTACTGTTCTAGTGTTATTTCATCACTGACTTCATTTAACTTTCTCTTAACTTATAATACTACGATGCCAGAGCAGAGTTGCATGCTATGTTATCGATAGTTGTTGTTAGCTACGATACTACAATATTTAATTGAATATTAATCGTCACAAAATTGGATACCACAAAGTTTGGAGCATGGGAAGAGTTCATAAATGAACATACGGCTTGAACAGCCCTCGGGCTGCGTGACAGATTTGGGACACAACCCATTTGGTAAGGTCTGTACAGTAGAATTACCACATGGGTCGCAATCGCAGAAATAACAGACCAATGTGTGAGCCTGTATGCTCAAAATAGATAAGATACACGCTAGTACTTAATATCATAAATCACATGAAATATATTACAACGCTAATCCATACAATAAGTAGAAAAGAGTCTAACATACTTTAATATAATGTCAAGAATATCCTAGTAATACATAAGAACACATAGATTCGATGAGTAGAAGTAAGCCAAGAATATTGTAAGCACCATATTGAACTCTGTCAAATTGATACATAACATATTCTATAAAACATCATACAAATCCAATATACGAGCCAGTTCTTAAACAAACGCGTAAGTGTTTTTACTTAGGAATTGGCAAGCGTGCTTAAATACTGGCTCTGACGTTGCGACTAACATTGCGACAAAGTTCAAGTAGAGATTTGCATGCATACGGTCCTTCGAACAATTTTGCTTAGTGACTGCCATTTAATCGGTATCACGGAAACAAGTCTGTAGATAGCACCTGTCGTGCATCATGGCGCAGCTAGGAAAATAAAAAAAAAACAACAAATATAACTCCTAGTTTAAAAATCGGCGCCGCAGGAACCTGACAACGATCGCTGAAGAAGGCGAAGTGGGAATCTTGCATCGAATATCTACGGCTCCAATTCTGAGTAGGGTTCGGCGAAACCACAGAGAGTACGAGCAAGCGTTAGCAAATCGGTAAAAATTAAGCCACAGCAACGCAAAGAACTAAAAAGGGCGGCGCAGGAACCTGACAACGATCGCTGATTAAGGCGACGTGGGAATCCTGCATCGAATATCTACGGCTCCTACTCTGAGTACGATTCGGCGAAACCACAGAGAACACGAGCAAAACGCTGGAATAGTAATAAATTTTAAACCACGCCAGCGAGAAACATTAAAAAAAAAACACGGCGGCGCGGGAAACTAAGTTCGATCGCTAAAGCAGGCGCAACGTGGGAGTCGTGCTACATAAACTAAAGGAGGCAGAGTATGGAAGAGCTCCCAAAAAATTTTAAGAACTACTGGACGACAAGCGTTTAAAAATACTTCAAGACGCTTAAGTATTGCCGACTACAAGACACGCCAAATCAAGAAATTAGAAAACTCAATCCTAAAACGGAAAGAGTTTTTAACGGACACTGCAGAAGAAGGTGCCGGCCCATTACCCTCGACGATAGAGGACAACAATCACAGGCGTGAAAGTAGGTCAGAAGCACAAAAGCAGCCGAGGAAGAAGACAAAACGAGCCGTGGAAAGGATGCGAAGAAATAAGAGACGTAAGGATTGCAATTACCACGGGAGAAGCAAAAGAGAATCTTATTTGAGAAATAAAGCGATTTGAAAATCAAAAATATTTTAAGTAAAAAAAAAAACTAGTGGGCAGTTAGAGTCGAGCACGCTCGACAGTAGGATAACCTGCGCCCAAGTACTCTATACGGAAAGTTGATTTTCGACCGATTGTTCCTATGGCAGTTTTATGATATATGGAACTGAATTAAACCTAACTTGATAAGAATGTACAAAATCAACTTAAAGACACATTCTAACAGTTTGGTTAAGATAACTCAACAAACAAAAATACTAATCCATACTAAAGTTGATTTTTGAGCAGTCGGTCCTATGACAGCTATATAATATAGTCGACCGATTTAAACGAACTTCGGCCAGGATAGACAAAGCCAAATTGAATGCATATTCTAACAGTTTGGTTAAGAAAACTCAAAATAGAAAAAAAATTTCATACCAAGATTTAATTTTTGATTGAGCGTTACTATTGCAGCTATATGATATAGTAAACCGAATTTAGTCAAATTTGGTAAGGATGTATAATACCAGCCCACATGCATATTTTATCAGTTGGGTTTTGATATCTCAACAAACAAAAAACTTTTCCATACAAAAACTTCATGCTCGATGTATCGTTCCTATGGCAGCTATATGATATAGTGGTCCGATCCAAAAATAAAAACAAACTTGATCTGCGCCCGGTATCCAGGAACCTACCTACCAAGTTTGAAGTCTCTAGCTTTTATATTTTCTGAGATCGACGCGATCAAACAGACGGACAGACGGACAGACAGACGGACAGACAGACGGACATGGCTCAATCGACTCGACTGTTGATCCTGATCAAGAATATATATACTTTGTGGGGTCTGCAACGCCTCCTTCTGCCTGTTACATACATCCTGCCAAACGCATTATACCCTTTTTTGCCCATTTTTAATGGGCTCAGGGTATAAAAAGCACTAATTAAGAATCGGGGACGATTCTTTCTTTAAAAAAAGGAGGAGTTATCACCCAGCTTGCAAGCCAATTCTTATTGAATTATACACAATATTTTGGAATAGGTTTCTTTTCCAATTGCTTAGCTCATTGACTCTTAGTAAAACTTTCTCAATCACCACCCTTAATTAACGCTCAGCTGCGGCTTTTATAAAATAAACTCATTAGCATTAGGCCACTTCACGTAAAACCCAGATACCCGGCTTTAACATAAACATAACAGCGCAACCATTTAATGCAAAGATCACGATTCTTATGCGCAGTTTCTAACGTACATAAATATAACAACGCAATTACTTAACGTAAAAGAACCAGATTCTCGCGCGTTCATAAAGTAAACATAATCCTAGTTTGAGTACGCAAACCGCCCTCACGAGCTTTTTAGCTTTAGAAAAAAAGCTTTAGCATAAACTTAGCTGACTTGCAGCATAAGATCACAATTGTACTTTAGTTCTAAATTTGGTATCAAACACATCGGGAGTACTTGCCTCCAACTAATTAATATTTTTTTCAACTTAACCGATCGAAAGGTATAGTCTTAACTAATAAAATTGCATTCTTGGACTTTTTCTAACTCACCTGGTTCATGTGATTGAGGGGTGTAAGTGGAAGGGAATATATTTTAAGAGATGGAATCTAATGGGACCGTTGGAGTCTTCATTTACATTTTTTTTTACGCGTCTATTGCTACCTCGACCATTCCAATCCGACAAATTAAATAAGAAATTTTTGGTGACCTTTTAAAAAGAAATATTCTATGTAGTCCTTTATATTTTCACCAATTCTCGATCGAGTCTGTCCACTATATCTTATAGCCGTCATTGAACCGATCGGTCCAATATTAAGTTTGAGTATGAACAACTTTTTTGTTTTACGAGATATCGTAGCCAAATAATTCAATATGCATTTAAGTAAGACTTATAGATCCTGACCAAAGTTGGCTCTAATCGAACCACTATATGATATAGCTGTCATAGGACCGATCGGGCGAAATTCAAGTCTAAGTATGAAAAAATTTCTTGTTCATAGTAAGTACGGGGTCTCCGAGAGTAGAGTATGCTCAACTGTAGCATCGTGAGCGGGGCGGAGCCCCCAAGTTTTCTTTATAATTAAAGAAAACTTTTTTTTTAAATATGAACGAAATTCAGCAACCAAATTTATATATTTCACTATCTGCCTGCATTAATGATAAATTTACAATGTCAAAATCAAAAGCAATTGCAAAAATTTCTGATATCCCACTAAAAAAAACCTGTACACGAGGTAAGAGTCTAGTGACGAAAGCAATTTCTAGCTCCAAAATTTCTGATATTCAATTTTGTGACAAGCAAAATTCAGTTTAACCCGAATCGTTCTGACCAACTTTTTTTCGAGTTTCTTCATGAACTTTCAGGACTGATAAATTTGAGGTCGTCATTCTTTTTGTTTATCCTTGTCAGGATTATCGACAGAAACATTTTTTCGGCTGTTATCAAATGGTAACACTGGGAATAACAGGGTACAGATTTTGTAAATACTACAAAACACAAATATTGGCGAAAAAGTCTAACAAACACAGTTTTATCCAAAAGGGGGCTCCTCCTTGATATATATGACCAAATTTTGTTCAAGTCGGTGCACAATATGCACTATGACAGCTATAAGGGTCGAATTTACCTTTAGTATGTAAAACTATTATGATTTCTGAGATATTTGTAGAATAACTGTGTTCAGTTGACACATATGACTAAAATTAAATAGCATTAATTCCTGACTGCCGTCCAAGTTAACTTTTTATCGATATGCACCAACTCACATCGGGTGGATTGAGGCCGGCATTTACCATTAAATTCAAAATAGAAAAAAAAAAAATATATAAAAGATACAAATTATGGAAGCGAACAGCTCATTACGGCATTTCTAACAAGATCGGCGTTAGGGTCGAAAGAAAATAGATAAACGAATTTATTGTAGTTTTTACAAATTGTTCAGAGGGCTTCATGTTAGGAGTAATTTGTTGAGCAAAAGGAGATTTGGAGGGGGACAATTCGTCCAATTCTTTAGTCCATCCCTTGATATACCCAAGGACGCCGGCTACTTCAGATGATATAATCGAAACATAGGTATTAAAGTATAAGTTAGGCTCAAAAATATTGCTCAGGTCTACAACTCTAAACAAACGCTTTAATGAAATGTCATTAATTGTGTAGTGATATAAATAAGGCTTGCCACGATTAAAGCTCATGACGTTGCATTTGGAGATATTCAAGGGTAAACAATTTATGAGACACCAATTATTAAGGGAGACTAAATCGGATTGCAAAAGGATAGGAGAAAAAGGATCGTTGAAGGATAGGCAAAGATTGACGTCGTCTGGATACATTAAGGCACGAAAGTGTGTTAATACGAGTGGCAGATCATTTATAAAAAGGTTAAATAGCTAGGGTCCGAGATGACTTCCTTGAGGGACACCAGATGTAACCAAAATTGACTTAGAGTAAGTCGATTTAAATCGCACCCGCTGAGATCTATTTATAAGATACGCTCTGATCCATTGAGTAAATATAGGTGTAAAACAAAGATAATTTAATTTATGCAGAAGCAGAGATTGGTTGACAGAATCAAATGCCTTGCTAAAGTCGGTATAGACGACGTCTGTTTGGTACTTACGACAAAATCCCGAGTTAACGATGATAGAAAATTCGTGGCGATTGGTCGCCACCGATCGCCGCCTCGGTTTATATCGGATGACAGAAATGTTGTAGTTGGGAGGCTATAATTTTTTCGAAAAGTTTGGGGATCGCAGAAAGATTAAAAGATAAAGATAACACTAGGCAACAGCCCAAAAATTACAAGAACCAAACCCACTTTTTTGGATAGATTTGGGGCCAAAACCGACGAAAAACAATTATTTTTTTTTTATGGTGAGATTTTTTTTTAGAATTTTTCAAAAATCTGGCTTTTTTTATTACTTTTTTTCAGAGGTGTACCTACATTTGTCATAATTACTCGAGAATGCAAAAACCGATTTATCAATGCTTTACTTTATCTGAAAGCTAATAAATATATCTATATTTAGATTTAAACCAGTAGTTTAAGAGATATCAATTTTTGAATTAAGAAAATGATGATTTTTTCTTAGCTTTTTTCACTTAAAAATTCGAGGAAAAGTCGAAACAATTTTTCTACATTTTATTATCTATTTTATTTAGCTGCTGTAATTACGCGTTGTTTAAGATACGATTAATTAAAATCTATGGTGAGACGGCGCACAGTGGGACAGAAAGGGGTGGGGGCTGTATTTAAATCATTTTTTCGATAAAAGCGATTTCAAAAAAAATTAATGCAATCGACAGATAAATCTCCAAAGATTACAAAAAAAAATTGATTTTGAAATCGGGCAAAAATTGTGGGCGTGACAGCCTTTCAAAGCTGACCCTTATTTCAGTGCGCGCACAAATGTGCATTTTTTCCAAAAAATGCAAACTTTAAAGCGGTTTTTTTGTCAAGTTATACGACCGATCTTTATGTTTTTGATTTCATATGAAAGGCATGTTAATTTCTAATCAAATGCCGTGGAATTTTGTTTCAAAACTTGTTTACTTTTTATCCCAGAGATGTTTGAAAAAAGCACTTAAATTAGGCTATTTTTCAACTTTGATGGAAGATAACAAAAATTGGACACTTTTGGACACCATCCCACTACTTCAGAAGGCTTCGGGAAACATTTCTCTAACTATATTATCCAGTTTTGTTTGCCTTTATTTGCCTTTTTTTTTTTGAAAGTGCAAAAACTCACGCAACCTCGCATAAAAATTGTGATGGAAGAAGAAGAGTGCAGTGCAATTTCATACGTTTTTGCTATGCCAGTCATCATAAACGATTTATGAAAAAAAAGAGAATTTTTTTTTTTTTAAATAAGCGCAATAAAACATTTTAATATGTTAAACAATGATGTTTAAAGGATAAAAAAGATTGAAATTTATATTTGGAGCAAAAAATAAATGCTTTTTTTTTTAATTTTACATGTAAAATATGCACTGAAAATATTTTTCAACTTTGACCGAAGGCCCAGAATTAACCTGAGGGCCTATCAAGCCGTACAAACCCTCATTTAAAAGCTTAAGAAGTTTTCTATCAAATGCTTTTTAAATTTTTGAAATATCTTTATTTGTTCAAAAGATATGATTTTAATACAGCAAAATGAGAGAATGTCCCACTGTGCGGCGGTATGATATTATTTTGTGTCGAGGCATGTTTTTGTCGCCTTTTTTGACTGCGTTGTGGTGCGTCATAACCTTTAGTATGAACATTTTTTGTCTGTTTTGAGATATCCCAACCAAACTCACAGAATTTGAATTTGTTGTTATTTTACACATTATGACCAAAGTTGGTTCAAATCGGTTAACTATATCATATAGCTGCCATAGGAACAATCGGTCGAAAATCAATCATAAGTATGAAAAGTTGTGTTATTTCTTGAGATATATCAAATAATCGCACAGGGTGTATATCCGGGAATGTGTTATATTTCCCTACCAAATTTTGTTCAAATCGGATCACTATTCAATATAGCTGCTATAGGAACGATCGGTTGAAAATTCACCTTTAGTATGAAAAACTTTTTTTAATTTCTAAGATATTTTAACCAAACTCACAAATTGTGTATTCTATGATGTCCTTTATATCTTCACCAATTTTGGTTCGAATCTGTCTGCTATATCATATAGCTGCCATAGGACCGATCGGTCGAAAATCAAGTTTTAGTATGAAAAAGTTTTCTGTTTTTTGAGTCATCTTAACCAAACTCATGAATTTGGTATTTTTAATTGCTCTCCACATCCTTACCAAAGTTGGTTGAAATCGGAGCACTATATCATATAGCTGCCATAGGAACAATCGATTCGAACGGTCGATAAGCAAGCTTTAGTATGAAAAACTTTTTTGTTTTTTAAGTTATCTGTACCAAACTTACAAATTAAAAATCTCTTCATTTTCGATGTATCGTTCCTATGGCAGCTATGTGATATAGTTATCCGATTTCAACCAAATTTGTTCAGGATGTATAATACCAGCTCCGATACATAATCTATTAGTTTGGTTCTGATATCTCAACAAACACAAAACTTTTTCATACTAAAACTTCATTTTCGATGTATCGTTCCTATGGCAGCTATATGATATAGTGGTCCGATTTCAACCAAATTTGGTCAGGATGTATAATACCAGCTCCAATACATAATCTATTAGTTTGGTTCTGATATCTCAACAAACACAAAACTTTTTCATACTAAAACTTCATTTTCGATGTATCGTTCCTATGCCAGCTATATGATATAGTTAACCGATTTGAACCAAATTTGGTCAGGATTTATAATACCAGCCTACATTCTTATTCTATCAGTTTGGTTATGATATCTCAACAAACTTTTTCATACTAAGACTTCATTTTCGATGTATGGTTCCTATGGCAGCTATATGATATAGTGGACCGATCCAAAAATAAAAACAAACTTGATCTGCTTATGGTATCCAGGAACCTACATACCAAATTCGAAGCCTCTAGCTTTTATGGTTTCTGAGATCGACGCGTTCAAACAGACGGACGAACTGACGGACAGACAGACGGACATGGCTCAATCGACTCGGCTGTTTATCCTGATCAAGAATATATATACTTTTGGGGATCTGCCACGCCCCCTTCTGTCTGTTACATACATTCTGCCAAACACATTATACCCTTTTTTGCCCATTTTCAATAGTCTCAGGATATACAAAAAAATATATATATCATTTCGGTTTTTGTTCATTCAGAAGAAAATTAATAAAAATGGTTTATAAACGGGGACAGCTGAACGCATTAGGGTCAAGTCAGTCTGCAATATATGCTCAGCTAAAACGCTGGGAAGAGGAATTGCACAAAGACTAGCAGACTAGTTCAAATTGGGCGACAAAAGTTCAAGAACAGTGGGAGCTGTTTAAAACACAACATCAAATTTTAAAATCACATGAAGCGCTTTTGGCAGGCGAATACTTCGAAAAAGAAGCGTACCAAAAAAAATCAAGTTATCAAAAATAGGATATAAATGAGTTGAATAAAAAAACAATTAAGCAATCATTGAATGAGACAATGATAGACGACATTGAAGAAAATGATATACGAGCAAAAGAATTGCACCGAGAAGCTAGCACCCTACAAAGAAGAGTTGAGAAAACATGGCCAAGCAACTAATTCGATACGGGATCACTATGAAGATCTAAACGAAGAAAAAAAAAAAAAAAAAATACGATGGCTCACAGAGAACAAGCCGTCAGAACAAAGAATTTAGCTGATACCCGTGGAAATACCGGCGTTTTTTGGAGATGTTACGGCATGGTCAAGCTTTTCGGATACCTTTACTCAAATGGTAGACGCGAATGGCGACTTAGATATCAAGTCAAAATTAATTCGACTAAGAGAACTGGTAAGAGGAGAAGCGTCCCAAATAATAAGGCACTTACACATTAGCACAGAAAACTACGAAGCAGTGCTAAAGATCCTAAAGAACAGATACGGAAATTCGAGAAAATTATTTTCGAGCCAGTGGAATCGCATTTTACCCTTTCCGAATATGAATAGTGAATCTGATAAGAGCGTTCAGAACATGCTAGATACAACGAACAAGAGTATGCACGCAACAGAAGGAATGGGTATTTCAGTCAAAGGTGCAGAGCCATTCATTGCGAGCGTTTTAATCACAAAGACTAAAGAAATTCAGACATTAGAGGACGTCATACAATTCCTGGAAAGAAACTTACAATCGATCCAGGCGGCAAGACCAAGAAGCTAACCAAACTCAAAAATAATGAGTACGACGGTGAATAACGCCTGCAACTACTGTAAAATAACAGGTCACAACATTATAGACTGTAGCAAATTCAAAAAAATAGAAACAAGTGAAAAATGGCAATTCGTTCGATCTAAAGGGATATGTTTCAGATGCCTCAATCACAAGTTCATTCAAAAACTAGTGGGCCGGTGCTACAGTCGAGCATACTCGACAGTCGGAGACCCCGCACTTACTATGGAAAAAACTTATAATGGAAAAAAATTAAAAATAATTTAGTTATCTTTCATGCTATTCTATCAGGTTGATTACGTCTTATGAAACATAAAACATTTCCATACTAAGAGTTGATTTTCACCAGATCGGTCCTATGATAGCTATATGATATAGTGGTCCGACTTGAACCAACTTTAGACAGGATGTATAAAACCAATTTATATGCCTATTGTATCAGTTTGGTAACGATATGTCATAAAACAAAAAAGGTTTTCATACTAAGACTTGATTTTCGACCGATTGTTTCTATGGGCGCTATATGATATAGTGGTCCGATCCAAAAAAAAAAAAAAACAATCTTTATCTGCCCGCAATATAGATGAATCTTCACACCAAATTTGGCGTCACTAGCTTTTAAATTGTACTTTTAATTTAGATATGAAAATTTTTTTCAATTTGTGGGCGTTAAAAGGGGCGTGGCCGAATTTTGAAACAAACTTGATATGCTTGCAGCATAGAAGAACCTACATACCAAGTTTTGTGTCTCTAGCTCTTATAGTCTCTGAGATCTAGGTGTTCATACAGACAGACAGACGGACATTGCTATATCGACTCGGCTATTGATGCTGATCAAGAACATATATACTTTATAGGGTCTGCCACGCCTCCTTCTGCCTGTTACGCACATATTCGGGCAAACAAACCCAATAGACCCCTGTACTTTTTTTTAAGTACGGGGTCTAAATATATAGAAAGAGAGTAAATGCATCTCGAAAACGAAACAAAGACGACAATGACAACAAGAGCAGAAAAAACTACGTTGCTGGCTACACCTCAAGTTGAGGTGCAATCACTCACGGGAGAATTGATCATTTGTCGGGCATTAGTGGACCAAAGATCACAGATCTCAATTATTTCCGAGGAAATAGCACAGACTTTTAATTTACGAAAACAAAAGAAGCAAACAGAATTGTATGAAGTTGGAAAAAATCTAGTTGCAGTTTCTAGGGCTGCACATTGGGCCCAATGGCCGTTTTTTTGGCATAAAGTCTAAAAATGATGTTAACGAGCTGAAACTTTGTATATATCACTAATACAAATAGCTTAGAACGTAGAAAAAAAAGTTGAAAATTTTGGCCACGCCTACCCATACCGCCCATACAAGAACACATTACGTATACGTATGGTAATTATAAAAATAGATAAATTTTAATTTCTCTTTATATGTAATGTAAGAAGTTAGTTAGATATTAAATTAAAACTAGTTTTCTTAACATTTAAAAAAATATCAAGATAAAATATTAAAAAAAAACAACTTATAAAAATTCGGATTCTTCTAACTTAAGCTTATCTACAAGTTCAAAATACCGCCAAAGCGGCAAAATCCCACAATCAAGATTATTACTAACTTTTTATACACACTCTCTACTTTGTTTTCACATACATTACATATCGCAGAAACACGCAGAAGGTTAGTTTTTACTCCACAGAAGACGAACACATATGTATAGTTTTCTATCTTTTTGGACAATACAAAACAGTACACATATATAAAATATTATAAATTTGAACACCAAATTGTTTTGTTTTATCCATTCTACATACCTTGGCCTCCAAAATTAATTTTTTACAGTATCTTATTTTTCTTTTGTGTAAATTTGCCAAGCGCTCAAAGTGAATAAAAATTTCCCGCCAATTTTGTCGCAGGCATCAGCTGACTAATCACCTGACTTTGAAGCTTGATCAGAATGACAGGGTTGCATGTTTGGTAAAAGCGATCATCGATTTTTCCTATTTAGGGACTCTAGTTTGAATATACATAATTATAATTATTATTTGCTTCCACAAAATTTTCGACTTTATGCCACTTATTTGGCAATTCAGCCCAGTGTGGGCTGTAGTAAAATTGAGAATCAGACCAAGATTCTCAAGCGACGACAAGTTCAAAGCCGACGCAGTAGTCCTTATAATAGTTGTTAGTCCACAACCTCCACAATCATTCGAGTATGATAAAACATTTGGAAGAATGAAGAGTTGGCGGATCCCACATTTAATAAGAGAAGTCGGATTGATATTCTGATTGAAGGCGAACTACTAGCAGCAATTTTAACAAAAGGACTGAAACAAGATAACACGGTAATAGGACAATGCACAAACTTGGATGGATCCTATCTGGGGCAGTAAAGATATCCGGAACGAAGCGAATTCAAACGGCAGTTAATTTAGAAAAGTTTTGGGAAATTGAAGAAGTTCCACAAACAAAAACATATAATGAAGAAGAAAAGTGCATGGAACTTTTTAAAGAATCAACGCAGATTCTTGGTGAAAATGTTATTTATTGAAGACAAAGAATTACGGGAATCCAGGAGCCGAGCAATGGCACGTTTCTTAAATTTGGAGAAAAGATGACTGAAAGACAGTAATCTAAGGATACAGTACACCCAGTTTATGAAAGAGTATCAGGAAATCACATGAGAGAAACGAAGGAAATTGAAGATGGAAAGTATTATATACCACATCAACCTGTGATTAGAGATGAAAGCTTCACAACAAAACTTCGTATCGTGTTCGATGCTTCATCGAAAAAAACGAATGAGAAAAGTTTAAACTGACTTTACACTCACCGGACCCTATATTCAAAAAACCATTTTTGAAATAATTTTGAAATGGTGAAACTGGAAATATGTGATGACCGCTGATGCGGAAAAAATGTACAGATAAATAAAAGTATGAGAAGAAGATCAAGAGTATCTGAAAATTCTATGAAGAAACGACCCGAAAGAACCAGTTAAGGAATTCAAGTTAACAACGCGAACATATGGGACAACATCGGCGCCATTTTAAGCAACAAGATGTTTACTAGAAATATCAGAAAGATGTACAACACCAATCATAAAGGAAATCATAAAAAATGATTTCTACATGGATGACCTAATGACAGGAGCTAAGAGTAAAGAAGAATGTGTCAACGTTTATAAAAACATATCACAGGAGCTAGAAGATTATGGATTTCACCTGCGAAAATGGACATCGAATGACAAATCAGTTACGATAACGTTATCTGGCCAAGAATCTAAAAAAAAACACTTGGGCTAAAATGGAATCCACAGGGTGATCACTTCAGCTTCAATATTTGCAGTTCAACAGACACCGAATTAACAAAACGAAAAATTCTATCAACACTAGCAAGGAAATTCGACCCGATGGGATGGCTATCACCAATTACAATTGGAGCCAAATTGTTCATTTAAAAACTTTGGATGTCAGAAATAAGTTGGAATGAGGCACTGAGTACGACGCTTTCCGAAGAATGGTAGAGTTTTACAAAAAACTAAAATCCATTGAAAGCTTAAAAATTCCACGATGGACAGGAGTATGCTACGGTACACCACTAGAAATTTTTTTTTTAGAATTTTTTAAAAATCTGGCTTTTTTTATTACTTTTTTTCAGAGGTGCACCCACATTTGTCATCATTACACGAGAATGCAAAAACCAATTAAAGCTTTGCTTTTTCTGAAAGCTAATGAATATATCTACAATTCATTAATACAAAGTTTAAGATTTATTTCCGTAGTTTAAGAGATATCAATTCTTTAATTAAGAAAATTATGATTTTTTCTTAGCTTTTTTTACTTTAAAATTCGAGGAAAAGTTGAAAAAAATTTATTACATTTTATTTACTATTTTATTTGCATGGATGCATTAATTACTCGTCGTTTAAGATATAATTTATAAAAAATCTATGGAGAGACGGCGATATAATATTATTTTGTGTCGAGGCATGTTTTTGTCGACTTTTTTGACTTCGTTGTGGTGCGGCATGAGTGAAGCGGATAATTTATCGATGTAGAAAATTTACGAGGTATCGTCAATCGAACACAGAACAATTAATAGGTCAGATTCCAGAGACTAGAGTCACCATATCACAACCATTCAGTCACACAGAAATCGACTATGCAGGACCAATAAATATAAGAGTCTCTAAAGGAAGGGGACAAAAGGCGTACAAAGGATACATAGCGCTTTTTGTATGTATGAGTACAAAGGCTGTCCACCTAGAACCTGTGAGTCACCTAACGACAGAGGCACTTTTAGCAGCACTTAAGAGATTTATATCAAGGAAAGGAAAATGTCAACGCCTGTATTCAGACAATGAGACGAACTTCGTAGGAGCAGAAAGAAAGCTGAACTCAGAATTTATTCAAGCTATTCAACAGAACAGCATAGCTTCAGTATTGGAAAAGGAATGAATAGAATGGCATTTTATTCCGCCGGCAAGTCCTCACTTTGAAGGAATTTGGGAAGCTGGAGTAAATTTGGTGAAATGTTTCTTAAAAAGGATAATTGTAGACAACACGTTAACATAGGAAGAAATGAGCACTCTACTAGCACAGATTGTAGCTATAATGAACTCACGACCATTATATCCGATAGACTCCAGCAATGAGTTCGATGAAATCCTGACACCAGGACACTTTCTCATCGGGAAACCAATGTTAGAAGTAACAGAAAATGAAATAGATTCGAAGGTATCATTAACAAATCATGGGAAACTAGTTTAAAAATAAAGACGCACTTTTGGCAATCCCTTCAAAAACGATAAAAATGGCAAAAGGAGTCATCAAACCTGAAATTTGGGGAAATTGTGTTGGTAAAAAGTGAAAATACGAATCCAACAAAATGCCCACATAGACGAATCGAAGAAACCCACCCTGGATAGAAAAGTCAGAGTAGTCACAATTAAAATTCAAAATGGAGTGATTTTAAGACCAATCCACAAGATTTGCCCATTAAAACCTAATAAAGAAGAAAATAAAGTAACCCACAGGACCGAATCAAGTAAATCAGTCACCATGTTAATCTGCTTGCTTATCCTTACATTGATGAACAACGTCATCAGCCTTAATACAACAAAACTGGATCAAGTACAAGTAACGCCCATCGACAAGGATGCAATGATATATCTATTTGTTCAAGGAAAACTGGAAACAACTTCACCAAAATGGAACCTGATTACAATCTGGAACCATACATATTGAACAGAACAAATGGCTATATCGACGAAATAGCAATTAACTGCAGATATTTGGTTCATTTCGAAGGAGCATGCCACATGGTGACTCATGCCACGGCCTTCAGATATGCGCAACTAAAAAAACAACGAATTATTGCTAAAAATAAAAAGAAAGAGACGAGCACCCTTTGAGTTTGTTGGATCAATATATATGACATCTTATTTGGAACAATGGATGTCGACGACCGGACAATGTTAATATTCAACATTGTATGTATTTGACAACCAACAAGATCTTCATAAAATGTACAAGAAACAAACATCAATAATAGACTCGACAATCAATAGATTAAAGAACTACGGACGACGTCAACAAGCAGTTCACTGCAATGGATAATGAGATTCAAAGACTTCGCAGCGATATGGCCGAAAAAATCCATATAAGCCAATTGGCATTATCATACCAAATCATGTTGTCACAAATAATTCAACTAATAGAAAACTGGGAAAAAATACAATCAGCAATCACAAACTTATTTATCGACCTGAATCGTGGAAGAATCAATCCGCAGCTACTTAAGCCTTCCCAACTGAAAAAGGAAATCAATGTCATCAAAGAAAGGCAAGGAAAGCATCGACAGGTACGGAGCTGAAGGAAATATATAACTTAATGGAAGCTCAAGCCATGATAATGGATAATCGACTAGTAATACATGCCGAGATTCCGTTATTCAACCAGGAATCTGCAACTGTCTACCGACTAGTCCCGATTCCAATCGTTAAACATAAAACGACAGTCATAGTTCAAATAAAGGCGTAATATCTTTAGTCTATAACTTCAACCAGGATATCTACACGTTGATATCAGAAACCCAGTTAGCGTCATGTAACCTGCAATCCAATAAACATCTACTATGGCTATTTAAAATTATCATTGAGCCTGTTTTGGAATGGACCTGTGGAACTTAGCACATCAAAGTGAAACACATCGCAAGACAAGGCATTTGCGAATAGAAGAAGAATGTACCACCCGCCAAGAAAAACATCCACACGCATCTCAAAAAATTACAACAGAGGATGACGTGGTATATCTGGCAGCACCTTTAATTAAATTAGCAAATAACATCCCATTAACTCAAATAGGACCACTAGCAAATAAGTTAATAAACAATACAGAAGAGATTGCTAAAACTAACATATAAATAGAAGAACAAATACACGATAAATTCAAATTAAGAAACATAGAATTTCACAATGCAACTGGACACACATCTTTAACACTGGTGACACTAGGCAACAGCCCAGTTCTGAATTTAACTAAACCAACGAAATACATTTTTTTTTCTATGGCAGAGTTTTTTTTCGAATTTTTTAACATTTGGATTTTTTTCGAGCCGTTTTTTTTAGAGGTACACCCACTTTTGTCATCATTACTCGAGAATAGCGAAAGCGATCTTCGAAAGCTTTAAGTTTCCTAAAAGCTAATGAATATATCTGTAATTTCTCCATTAACAGTCTAAGATTTAAAGCAGCAGTTTAAGAGTTATATATTTTTTAATTAAGAAAATGTTGTTTTTTTAAGCTTTTTTTTAGCCTATCTTACTTTAAAATTCAAGGAACACTCGAAACAATTTCTGAACTTCGGTTTTAATTTATTTGCAAAGCTTCATAAATGAAGCGTCGTTTAAGATATAACTTATCAAAATCTATAGAGAAACGGCGATATAACAGAATTTTATATCTATGCATGTTTTTCTTGATTTTGATGACTTCCTTGTAGAGCAGCGTGTCTTTTAGTATGAACATTTTTTGTGTTTTTTAAGATATCTTAACCAAGTTCGCAGGAAAATAATTTGCTGTTGTCTTACACATTTTGATTAGGTTATAATCAGATTACTACATCATATAGCTGTCAACAAGCAGGAACGATCGGTCAAAAATGCATCTTTAGTATGACATGTTGTGGTTTTTCTTGAGATATATCAACCAATCTCACAGGTTGTATATCTGGAAATGTGTTATATATCCCTACTTAATTTGGTTTAAATCGGATCACTTTTCAATATAGCTGCTATATGAACGATCGGTCTGAAAAACTTTTTATTTTCTAAGATATTTTTATCATCATAATAGTGTATTCTATGTTGTCCTTTATATCTTCCAATTTAGGACCGAGTCTGTCCACTATGTCATATAGCTGCCATAGGACCGATCGGTCTAAGATCAAGCTTTAGTATGAAAAACTTTTTTGTTTTTTAAGATATCTTAACTAAACTTATAGAATATGAATCAAAGTTGGTCTTATGCATCCTTACTGAAGTTGGTTCAAATCTTAGTATAAAAAACTATTTTATTATTGGGGAAATCTTAATTAAACTTTTGAATTGAGTATTTTTAATTGCTCTTCACATCCTTACCAAATTTGGTTGAAATCGTAGCACTATATTATATAGCTCCCATAGGAACAATCGATACAAACGATCGATATGCAACCTTTAATATGAAAAACTTTTTTATTATTTTAAACTTACAAATTACGAATCTCATATCGTCTTATACAACCTGTCCAAATTTGGTTGGAATCGGAACACTATAACGTATAGCTGCCATGTGACCGATCAGTCGAAAATCAACCTTTGCGGAAAACTTGTTTCATTGTTTATATGCTAATAACTTAGCCGTCTTACCATAGATTTAAACGGTAGACATACTAACCAATTGGTAATTAATATAGCTATATATCTAGAAACAAATTTAACAGTTCAAATGACTATCTCAAATGCTCATTCTGTTAATTTAGATAAAATATCTTAAAAACAAAAAAGTTTTTCATACTAAAACTTGATTTTCTACCGATCGTTCCTATAGCAAATATATAATAAAACTGACCGATTTGAACCAACTTCGGTCATAATGTGTAAGACAATACCAAATTTGAATATTGTGACCGTGGTTAGGATATCTTAAAAAATACAAAAAATGTTCATACTAAAAGTCATGCTGCTCTACAAGGAAGTCATTAAAATCAAGAAAAACATGCATAGTCATGCTGCTCTACAAGGAAGTCATTAAAGTCCAAAAAAAAAAATTTTATTATATCGCCGTTTCTCCATAGATTTGGATGATTTATCTTAAGGGGTTATCTACAGTTAGGATTTTCAAACAATCGAATTTTTTTTTTTGCTTGTTCTTAATTTTTAGACCCCGTACTTAAAAAAAAGTACAGGGGTCTATTGGGTTTGCTTGACCGAATATGTGCGTAACAGGCAGAAGGAGGCGTGGCAGACCCTATAAAGTATACATATATATTCTTGATCAGCATCAATAGCCGAGTCGATATAGCAATGTCCGTCTGTCTGTCTGTATGAACACCTAGATCTCAGAGACTATAAGAGAAAGAGACACAAAACTTGGTATGTAGGTTCTTCTATGCTGCAAGCAGATCAAGTTTGTTTCAAAATTCGGCCACGCCCCTTTTAACGCCCACAAATCGAAAATAAAAATTTCATATCTAAAATAAAAGAACAATTTAAAAGCTAGTGACGCCAAATTTGGTGTGAAGATTCATCTATATTGCGGGCAGATAAAGATTGTTTTTTTTTTTGGATCGGACCACTATATCACACAGGAACAATCGGTCGAAAATCAAGTCTTAGTATGAAAAACTCTTTTGTTTTATGAGATATCGTAACAAAACTGATACAATAAGCATATAACTTGGTTTTATACATCCTGTACAAAGTTGGTTCAAATCGGACCACTATATCATATAGCTGTCATAGGACCGATCGGGCGAAAATCAAATCTTAGTAAGCAAAATTTTTTTTGTTTTATGAGATATTGTAACCAATCTTATAGAATATACATAAAACGTGGTTTTATATATCCTGTCTAAAGTTGGTTCAAGTCGGACCACTATATCATATAGCTCTCATAGAACCGATCCAACGAAAATTAAGTCTTAGTATGAAAATGTTTTATGTTTCATGAGACATAATCAACCTGATAGAATAGCATGTAAGATAACTAAATTATTTTTAATTTTTTTCCATTATAAGTTTTTTCCATAGTAAATGCGGGGTTTCCGACTGTCGAGTATGCTCGACTGTAGCACCGGCCCACTAGTTATTAATGAAATTTATTTGGTTTTTGCATTTTGGATGATCCAGTCCAGAGATATCGTGCTCACCGCAAGAGGCCTTTTTTTTTGCGGACCTCTGCAAAATTGGCAATATTAATATTCCCGAAAATTATTTTTGGCAGTAAAACATATCTGAATACAGTTTAAGGCTGTCATAATATACCTGCCAAATTTCAAATCAATAAACCAAATACACTAGTCGGCATATATATTTTGACATGGCGATGCCTCAGTTTCTTTTTCACTTCTTTCTCATTTTAAGAGAAAACTGAAACTAATTTTAATTTATTATAGTTAAGTATAATGTATTCAATTATGAATACAACAATTTTTTATTTTTAACCATGATTTTGTATTTTTATTTAATTAAAACTAAAAATAGAGGAATTCAAGAGATGGCATAAGTATTTTGACAAAATGTTGTTTATCAACTTAAAATATGATTATGTTTTATAAATGAAATTTGAACTTAAAATTAATAAAAAATATATCCCCCTTTGGTATCTAGGACCTTTTGGAGGCGATTTGGAACGGAATCCACCAAGGTTTGGAGGGTTTTTAATGGAATCCTTTTCCACTCCTTTGTGACCTCAGTGATTGTTTCGTCTCTTGTCCTAGTTATATCGGCGGCTCTCTTTCGCTTTATTAGCGACCACACATTTTCAATAATGTTCAAATCTGGACTTTGGGGTGGCCAATCCAGGGTTTTCACCCCAACTTCTCTTAAGAATGTGTTAATCATTTTTGCCTTGTGGCAAGGAGCGTTGTCCTGCTGGAGAATAAATTCTTCCCCGATCAATCTGTCGCCGGAGGGAAACGCAAAATCGTTCAATGTTCTAAGGTATTGACTTTGGTTCATAGAACCGTCAATGGGAACCAAGTCTCCCACACCATTATAAGAAACGGATCCCCAGAACATAACGTTCCCACCTCCATGGCTTACTTTTTGACACACAGGTGCATTTTTTTTACGATAATTTTTGTTTAATCGTACTAAAACTTTTTTTTTTGAAGAGTGGAACTCAAAAGTACTTTCATCCGTCCACAGAACATTGCGCCAAAATGAAACAGGCTAGAGGATGTACCTCTGCGCGAACTCCAAACGCTTAAGTTTATTTTTAGGGGTGATGAAAGGTATTGGTTTTGCTATATAACTTTTTATATCTGCCTCAATTAAACGCCTGCGTATGGTTCTCTCACTTATCGGATTGGGTGAAGTCGTATTCCACTCCAAGGCCACAGCTTTTGGTGTTATAAGAGGATTTTTTTTGAATTGGCGCACGATGAGACGGTCTGCATCAGCATTTGTCTTTCGGTTTCTGCCTGTTCGTCGTACATTGGTTATTTGATTCAAGTTTTTATGTTTGTTGATTTGATAATATATAGTTTGACGTGACAAATTATATTCCTTAGCGATATTTATTACGGAAATACCCAAGTTATATTTTGTCACAATTTCTGTTCTTATTATTGTGCTTAGTTCAGATATTTTAACCATTTTTAATATTAAAAACACGGTTATATCAAATAATAAGAAAGATTTTTTGAAAACTTCTTTAATAACAATTTGAACTCGCCAAGTAGCAACGAAATCACGCGATGTCAAAATACTTATGCCGCTGCTAAATTCGTTGCCTGCTTGCATTCTTATCAGCAGAAAGAAATGACAAAAGATAATAGACAAAATATTTAGCATATTTACAGTTAATAATATGCACTTCACTTTGAGCATCATTTTCGCTTTGTTGAATACAACGGTACTTAGCAAAAGAGACTTAAAGTCAAATGTAACCTATGTCAAAATATATATGCCGACTAGTGTAGTTATAGTTATAAATAGTTAAACGACGCTTAATTAATACAGCTTTGCAAAAAAAAAAATTAAAACCGAAGTAAAGAAATTTTTTCGAGTTTTCCTTGAATTTTAAAGTAAGATAGGCTAAAAAAAAGCTTAAAAAAAACAACAATTTCTTAATTAAAAAATAAATAGCTCTTAAACTGCTGGCTGAAATCTTAGTGTAATCAGTGGAATTTTAGTTATAGGTATAATATAATGTAATAAGAAAATGTAAAACAGATAAGCAAAAAATTATTATATGTTTCGGGTTACCAACAACAACTGATAAAAGCTCCCCGCAAAATGTTCTTAAATGAAAATCCGGCTTGAATAGCCCTTGGTCTGCGTGACAGATTTGCGACACAAACCACGTGAAAAGGTCACTACAGTAGAATTACCTCATGGGTCGCAGTCCTGGCGCGCAGAAATAACAGACCAATGTGTGAGCCTGTATGCTCAAAATAGATAAGATACACGCTAGTACGTAGGATCATAAATATTACAACGCTAATCTATACAATAAGTAGAAAAGAGTCCAACATACTTTAACATAGTGTCAAGTATATCCTAGTTATACATAAGAACACATAGATTCGATGAGTAGAAGTAAGCCAAGAATGTTGTAAGCCCTATATTGAACTCTGTCAAATAAGTACTTTACTTCGGGATTGGCAAGCGTGCTTACATATTGGCTCTGGCTCATACAGGAAGACTTTCTTCACTAGACTTATTATGATTATGATATCTCAAAAAAATACAAAATTTTTGTAGTACAACTTGATCTTCGACCGATCGTTTCCATGCCAGCTATAAGATATTGTGAGTCGACTTAAACAAAATTTGTTCAATGTTGAATTTTTGAGACATTTTGATGCTGTGGCGCTGTGTCAAAATGACAAGTAGTGATTACAGTGACGGCAATTATTTTGGCTTGTCACAGCGCTGTAAAGCATAAGAATTAAAATGCCAATGTGTACACTTTGGTGTCTCAAGCTGTCAGAAATTGCACAACATGATTCTGCCGTGCGCCCCAATGAAAGCCCAGCATAAGATTTAAATCAGGAGCTTTTTGAATTAAGAAAATGTTGGCTTTCCTAAGGTTTTGAAGTGAAACTTCTATAGGCGCGTTGGGAGTGAATCAAAAATACGCTTGACCGCGTGCGTTACGAAAAACCGACACCATAAAAGAGAGCTTGATAAAGCTTTAATATGTTCTCTTAGATGCATGCTCTCAGCACTGATTTATTATTAGGTTGGAATATCAAAGCTCTGACTTTGCTACTCCTAATTACATACATACACACATGTACATACATACATATGTATGTGTATGCAAAGCTCTAAGCTGCTCTTTCTACTCTGAGTCAAAAGCTCTAAGCTTGGCTTGTTTCCCGTTACGTTATCGCATGTTCCTCACATGTTTGTTTTGCGCGTCATTTTAACATGTATGTATGTATGTACGTATGTATGTACATATGTATAAGAATGGATTAGTTGAGTGCTTAATTTGTGCAAGTGAAACTTCGCATGTGTTTAAGCATATGTATGAATTAAGAAATTGTTTTATTTTCTTTTAAAAAAAATACATAAGTATTTATTGGTGGTTTGATTAGAACTAAAACAATTATGTCTTATGATTATCCACTTAACCTACGTTCTGCCGGCGTCGCTGTTTATGCTGCTGCCGCTGCTGTCGTCTTAGGCTGCCATTGGTCGTTGTTACCGCTGCTGTTGTTGGGGCTGCGTACCTTAACACTTGGGTTTGGTTGGGTGTCGTCTTGCATCCGCTGGTCCCACGGTCACTGGCCTTAAGGGTGCGTACTCAGCGCACGTGTCTTCGTCTCTGTACCCTCTGCCGTTCGCACCTGCGGAACGTTGCTGATCGAGGGTGTCCAGTTGCATCCGCCAGTCCCACGGTGAGCTGCTGATATTGTTTGGTCAGCGCTCGTGGCTTCTTGCGCAACCTGTCCGCGTGATTTGGTAGTTGCTTAAGTTGTTGTTTTGGTTTAGCCGCTAATGTTTGTTGTTGTTTTCTCGTCAGCTAAATTGTTGTTGTTGTCTGGCTGCTTATATTATATTATGTTTGGCCAGGTTGCCTATGTACTCATATTATTGTTGTTGTGTTGGGCCTTTGACATGCAGGGTGTTAACTTATGTATGCATGTACATATGTATAGTATGTACATATAGTGTGTTTTGTTTTCTATGTCTTGTAAGATCTATTTGCTCTTCACACGACGACAGTTTTCAATTACACAGCGAGAATTCTAGTGACAAGCAAACTTGTATAAAGAAGTGTGCAAAAGAAAAATGGAAAAAATTGTCATCTTGAAGTAAAAAAAAAAACAGGCCACTACCTTATGCACTCCTAGGAAGTTTCACTTCAATCGCGTATCTTTTTACGCACATCTTTTTTTAAACCGACTTTTTTACTTTAAAGTTCCAGAAAAGTTCGCCCATTGAGAAAATTGCTAAGTATAGAAAACTTTGTTAGTTTTAGAGCTATCCCTGCGAACAGTAGTCCACGCTAGTGGCGAACGCAGCACGAAGGGTACGAAAGGCGACTAACAATATATACAGCTAATATAGAAAATTTGCCACGACTGACCGATCAGATCGAGTTATGTACCGATCAAAAGGTTTAGTTCTAACAAAATGGCATATCAAAACTTTTGTTATCTTGAGATAAGGGTGCGTAAGTAGAAGGGGCAACATTTAAATGATTGCAGCTAATGGAGCCGTTAGCACCCTTTAGTTAAATTGTTTGTTTTTTTTGAAAAGTTAAAGTTAAAATTTCGCGGCGATTGATACCTTGAGCACCTAAATTCGACAACTAGTTGAAAAGATAATTAAATTTGAAATGTTTAGTGAACTTCCCAATTGAAAAGTCTGTTTGTCTGAAAGTTCATTTGTCTGTGCTAAAAAAAAACTTCCTTTTCGAAAATTCGGAAAAGTTTGCTTTACGATTTTTCGAAAAACTGCTAGATTAGCGGGAAAACGCATAATCAAAACCTCCGCACTTTCTAAACCATAGAAGCTACAGATGTGCTAGCTAAATTAAGAAAATTACGTTTTAGTTTGAAAAAGTTCGTGAGTAAGAAGCAAGCTCCACAAATAAAATAAAAACACAAAAAATTGTTCATCTGTTGCGAGTCTAATTATCATTGTCAATTTTGAAATCTCTAGGAAACCAATTTGAAATAATTTTAAGTAAGAAAATCAACACTAAAACACAAGTGAATGGATTCCAAAATACTAGAATTGCAGCCCAAAAAAAAAAAAAAGATGTGCGTAAAAAGTTACGCGATTGAAATGAAACTTCCTTGGAGTGCATACGGTAGTGGCCTGTTTTTTTTTTACTTCAAGATGACAATTTTTTCCATTTTTCTTTTGCACACTTCTTTATACAAGTTTCACTAGAATTCTCGCTGTGTAATTGAAAACTGTCGTCGTGTGAAGAGCAAATAGATCTTACAAGACATTGAAAACGAATCACACTATATGTACATACTATACAAATAAACATATAGAATATGTATATATACATACATACATACATACATACATACGACATATGTACATGCATACATATATATGCTTAAACACAGAGCGTGCAAAGTTTCACTTGCACAAATTAAGCACTCAACTAATCCATTCTTATACATATGTACATACATACGTACATACATACATACATACATACATGTTAAAATGACGCGCAAAACAAACACGTGAGGAACATGCGATAACGTAACGAGAAACAAGCCAAGCTTAGAGCTTTTGACTCAGAGTAGAAAGAGTAGCTTAGAGCTTTGCATACACATACATATGTATGTATGTACATGTGTGTATGTATGTAATTAGGAGTAGCAAAGTCAGAGCTTTGATATTCTAACCTAATAATAAATCAGTGCTGAGAGCATCTAAGAGAACATATTAAAGCTTTATCAAGCTCTCTTTTCTGTCGGTTTTTCGTAACGCACGCGGTCAAGCGTATTTTCGATTCACCCCCAACGCGCCTATAGAAGTTTCACTTCAAAAAAAAAAAAAATGGCAACTGGGCCACGCCTTTACTTCCCGCCCCTGAATTTGTACAAGCAAAAAAAGCGAAATTGACCTAACAAAAAACATGGCATCTTTAGTTGCTTACATCGGCGTGCACCACAAAAGAACACAACTTCCTTAAAAAAAATTAAAAAAATATTCTGGGGTATCTAAAATAGAGAAGGAAACGATTGATCCAACATTTGTTGCAAGGATTGGGGACAACCCAGAAAAACCCAATCAGACCAAGATAAAATAAGGGATTAGTTAGATAGGAATAATAATAGAGGTCTTAATTGTAAGGGAAAAACACTCGAAACTAATCGTACGGCACCGATTGTTAGATGAGTATCGTATACTGCCTCATCAGTGGGGGTGGAATGTATGAACATGTTAAATAAATAGAAAATTTATTGGAAGATACTTTCGCACAAACGAATAAAAAATGTTTGGAATCGGTTTTGAGGCAAGATTGAAATAACAGCAAACAGTTTTCCACTTCCAACTCGTGTAACTCGCATTTTTATATAGTATATTAAGAAGAAAGAATGGAAAAATCTTAAGGTTTTAGCCAAGTCTCAGTAAAACAGATGATGTCAAAGTATTGGGGTAAATCAAATTAAATTTATCCTTCAAAATATGAGAATTTGGTATTTTGTTTTGGACATATGCCTTAACATCATACGATGACTGATCTTTGGAAAGCCTAGAGATAAAAACTTGTCTCTTTAGATTCGGAGGAGGAGTGCATTGGAGGGGCGGTACGGTAGTCAGTGGATTAACTGCTGTATCGTCTGGTTTGACATTAAGATTCACACTCTTGGATACAGATGTTGATTGTGAGCCAAAAAATTTCACTAACATGTGGGTTATGGTGGGTCCTAACATGTTGAGGTAATAAATTGGTGGATTGAGATGTGGAATTTGTATTTGATTGCTGAAGATCCAGGTCTGATTGCGAGATCGAAAAGGCAGTCTGCGCATGGCGCGAAGCAGAGCTACTCCTTATCTGTTTATGTTGCTCGATGCAAAAGTTCACAAGAGAATGCAAATCGAAATGCCAATGCAAAACAAGATCATAGAAATCGACAAAAACAATGCTTGGTTACAAACCGACGCAAAATGCAGAATATAAACACAAAGCAACACAAAGATAGAGTGAGAGAGCTTGGAGAAATAGACTTTACGCACGAACAAAAACTATGCGCTCATGCTTGCAATGCTTGTTAAGTGAGAGCTCAAGAGAGCTAGTTAACAGAATGTTAAATACACAAACAAAAACAATTTAATTAGCAGCTGATCGAGTAGAGAGATAGGAAAAAATAAACAAAAACAAATATATATGCAAGTTATCACCCAGCAAAAAGGCAATTCTTATTAAAATCATAAACAATATTTTGAAATAGGTTTCTATTCCAATTGCGCAGTTCTTTAAAAAGCCTTTCTCAATCACCACCCTTAATTAACAGCCAGCTGCAGCTCTCTTAACATAAACTCAGAATTAGCAGTAAACCACTTAACGTAAAACTTAGATTCCAGTCTTTAACATAAACAAAACAGCGCAATCACTTAATGTAAAGATCACGTCTCTAATGCGCAGTTTTTAACATAAACATAAACATAGCAGCGCAACCACTTAACGTAAAAGATCCATATTCTCGCGCGCAGTTCTTTTTGTAAACATAATCCTAGTTTGCTTACGCAAACCGCCCCCACGAGCTTTTGAGCTTTAAGAGAAGCTTTAGCATAAACATAGCTGACTTGCAGCATAAGTTCCCAATTGTACTTTAGTTCTAATTTGGTTATCGAACAGATCGGGAGTACTTGCCTCCCTCAAATAAATATTTTTTTCAAACAACTAACCGTTGATTTGTTAATTGGCGCCCAACGTGGGGCTCGCGTTTAAAAAAAAACACATTAAAAAGATTGAATAAAAAGAAAAAAATCTTTCGTGTTACGCGAGTTTGCTAAGTACCGACATTGTCTAACCAAGGAGACGAATAACAAAAAAAGTCTCTGAACTCTAAATCCGCCAAGTGCTACAAAAACTCTAGTGCATCAAAAATTTCCTACAACTGGAAATACTAAGTGCCACAATCAGAATATAAAAAACTTTATGTGCCAAATTTGTTTAATACATCAACCAACGATCTAAGTGCAACTTAGACAGCAATCAAACAAAGAACAGAAGGAAGACCGAATCTCAACCACTAAATAGGAAACCCCAAGGGCAGAAGGAAGACTACCAAGTTCATCAACCAAGAAGAAGGATCGCTTACGTGAGCCATC
This sequence comes from Drosophila falleni, assembly GCA_035045575.1. Lineage (NCBI taxonomy): Eukaryota > Metazoa > Arthropoda > Insecta > Diptera > Drosophilidae > Drosophila > Drosophila falleni. The sequence continues at coordinate 994,814 of JAWNOV010000056.1, read as the reverse complement.
ATACAAATATTACAATTATTCTTAAAAAATATTTATATACAAATCATAAATTTACTTCGTGTTAAAGAACATTTATTTTTAAATATAACTGTGAAAAATATAATTGATAAAAGTGGAAGACCTAATTGAAAGTTTCAAGGGTTTAGAAATGGCTAACGATAGATTAACAGCTGATTTGGTAGCTCAGTTGATTGCAAATCAAACTAGAGCACTTGAACAACAAATTGCAGAATTAAGATTGCAGGTCACCTTGCCCCAAAACAGTGAACAAGAATACACAGCTACACAAATTAATGATATCATTCGTTGCGATGAGTCTTTCGATGTCATCAAATCAATTCCCGAATTTTCGGGTAGCTACAATGCGTACGTTAGCTGGCGCGAAGCAGCCTGTTGCGCTATGCGCATGTACAAAGAAGGAAGTAGAAGGTACGTAGGTGCGTTGACAATTCTCCGAAATAAAGTGACAGGTAGAGCCAATGATACTTTAACCAATCATGGTACAGTTCTTTGCTTGGAAGCCATACTTTCCAGATTGGATTTCGCGTATAGCGATAGACGACCAATCTACATAATCGAACAAGAATTAAGCGTCCTAAGGCAGGGTAATTTGTCGGTCCTCGACTATTACAATTTGGTCAATAAAAAATTGACCCTGTTGATAAACAAAACTATCATGACATACGGTAACAAAGCCGGCATTATTACCGAAATGAATAACAAAAATAGGGACAATGCTTTGCGGATCTTTATCACAGGTCTTAACGGTTCCCTATCAGAAATATTGTTTTCTCTTAAACCAGAAAACCTGCCCAATGCTTTGGCAAAGGCTCAAGAACTTGAAGCAAATTATCAAAGAGCTCATTTCGCTTACAATCATTTTGCTAATTCCCAACAAAACAATCCCAGCTCTGGGCAAAGGAATCAACAGAAGAAAACTGAAAATTCCAACCCATTCAAAAAATTTGATAATCGTCTGCGATTTGATCAAGCTCCACAAAATCAGAATGCTGCACATGGCAACAGCACTTCTCAACCGGCACAGGTACCCATGGATGTAGACAAATCCATCCAGTTACAAAACAAGCCATACCCCTATCCACAAAATCAAAATTTTGTGCAACCAAAAAAGCGGGAGTTGAGTCCCCCTTCAGGGCAGCAACCTAACAAAGTCATGCGTGTAAACAACCTCCAAGAAGATCATTTTTTAGAGGAAGATCAGGAGAGCTCCCCTTCGTCTACAGGATAGACAGGAAAATAGATAAAAGATTAAAAATATTAATAGACACAGGTGCTACCGCTTGTTATGTGAACAAGGGTATTTACGATAATGCAGAAGAGCTAGTAATAAAGAAAAGAATAAAAACTGTAAACGGCTACAGTATAATAACACATTTTCATAATATAAATATATTCGGCAAACGTCATAGGTTCTATGAAATCAACAACCTCGATGCAGATTTATTGGTTGGTTATAATCTCTTAAAAGATATCAAAGCAGTAATCGATTTATCAGAGGGAAGTTTGCATTATAATAACAAAACAGAAAAAATAAATTTCATAAAACATGCCCAAGAAACAGTAGGCAATTTAATGAGTTCAGACGAAGCCTATACAGTCGCTTCGTACTTGGACTACCAAAATGGAAAATACAAAACATTTTCCCTATTTAATGTATCAGATATAGAATCATCGTCATCGAGTGACGCTGAAAGCTTACAAACGAAAAGACAAAGAATTGAAACAAAACCTGTGGAAACAACACGCACAAAGAAAAAATCAAAAAAGAGCAGACGTCGAAAGATGTCAGTATCCTCTACATCAAGTTCTTCCTTGTGCAAAGTTAATCAATCCACTAATGAAATAGATTTAAATATCCTTGAACAACAGGTCGTTCAAGAGATCGAAGAAAAGCATTCTCAAATACAAATCAGTCTCCCTTTTAGGACAGATATCCGAGGAGAGATTCGTACAATAAATGACAATGCAATTTACAGTAAGCAATATCCTTATCCTCACTCAGTTAACAATTTTGTTAGTCAGGAAATAAACAGGATGTTGAACGAAAACATAATCAGGCCTAGCAGAAGTCCTTACAATGCCCCAGTATGGGTAGTTGGGAAAAAAGGTTTTAATGAAGACGGGACACCAAAGAATCGGTTAGTGATCGACTTCAAAAAATTGAATAACAATACAATCCCCGATAGGTATCCAATGCCAGATCCCTCAGTTATTTTGTCTAACTTAGGAAAGGCACGATTCTTTTCAACAATTGATTTGGAATCTGGATTCCATCAAATTTTAATGAAAGAAGAAGACATTGAAAAAACAGCATTTTCCATTAACAATGGTAAATACGAATTTTTACGTTTACCATTTGGACTTGCAAATGCACCAGGAATATTCCAAAGGGCAATGGATAACATATTGCGCGAAAAAGTTGGTAAGACTTGCCACATTTACATGGACGATATTATAGTTTTTTCAGAAACCCCGGAACAACATTTCAATGATTTACAGGAAGTCATTGAAATCCTTTTTAAAGCAAATATGAAGATATCTTTGGAAAAATCCAAATTCTTCAGAAGAGAAATCGAATTTTTGGGATACATAGTATCACACAACATAATCAAAACAGATCCTCAAAAAATAGAAGCCATAATAAAATATCCTCCACCCGAGAATTTGAGAGAGTTACGAGGTTTTCTAGGTTTAACCGGCTATTACAGGAAATTTGTAAAAAATTACGCATCCATAGCAAAACCACTTACTAAATTATTACAAGGACATAACGGTATGGTTTCAAAACATATGTCTAAGAAAACAGAAATATCATTAGACGAAGAAGCTTTCTCTGCCTTCGAAAATTTAAAATCACACCTAATTGCAAAAGTTGAATTAACCCAACCAGATTATTCAAAAAAATTCGTTCTCAATACAGACGCTTCAGATATCGCCATAGGCGCAGTCCTCTCACAGGATAATAAACCAATTACCTTTGTCTCCAAAACCTTGAATTCAACAGAAAGAAATTATGCCACAAATGAAAGGGAACTATACGCTATTGTATGGGCTTTAAAGAATCTCAGAAATTATTTATATGGCGTCACAAATTTAGAAATTCACACAGATCATCAACCACTTTCATTTGCAGTCTCTGCACGAAATCCGAATCCAAAAATGAAACGCTGGCATGCCTTTATAGAAGAATTTAACCCTAAAATATTCTATAAACCAGGTTCCACTAACGTCGTTGCTGACGCCTTATCAAGGATAGTCATTAACCACATTTCTATCACAGGTAGTCAAGAATCCATTGAAAGAAACCACTTGTCTGGAGAAGAATCTTCTTCCGAAAACGAAACTGTTCATTCCGCAAATAGTAGCTATGAAAATGTATTAGAAGAAACCAACAAACCATTAAATCAATTCAATCAACAGTTACTTATTTCAAAAAATAGAATTACCATTCATGAAAAATACGAAGTGTTTAACAAAACAAGACATATTATAGAATACGACACAGTAGATAACTTAATTAACATACTTAAAGAATTTCTCCAACCAAATTTAACCACAGGCATTCATTGTTGTCTTGAAGACTTATATGAGATTCAAACTAAATTAAAAAATACATTTACCAATAAGTTTCTTTTCACACGAAAATTTGTGCAAGACATTGCAAACAAAAACGATCAAGAAATAATTATCGAAGAAACACATGCTCGAGCTCATAGAGGATTTGATGAAAATCTTAGGCAAATTTTGAAGTTCTATTACTGGCCTACACTATATAAAAAACTTAAAGAACACATTCGAAATTGCGAAATTTGTAACAAAAACAAATACAACAGAAACCCTAAACAAATCCCTATTTCTAAAGCACCTATTCCAGAAAAAGAGGGTGAAAATCTCCACATTGACATTTTCTATGCCCAAAAATTAACATTCATAACTTGTATAGATGCTTATTCCAAGTTTTTGGTCGTAAAAGAAATCGCTAACAAATCAGACATGGCAACTAAAGTGTTAGAATTAATTCAACCTTTCCCTTTTGTTAAAACCATAATGATGGATAACGAACCTAGTTTTTCATCAGCTCAATTCAAATCAACCATGTCCCGTTCAGGCATAACAATTTATTTTGCCGATCCCCGGCACAGTCTAAGTAATGGACAGGTGGAAAGAGTTCATTCAACATTAATTGAAATTTCCCGTTGTATTCACGAAGAATACAATATAATGGACCATTCCGAACTAATTTACCGAGCAGTAAAAGAATATAATAACTCAATCCAATCAACAACCCAACAAAAACCTTGTGACATATTATTTAACAAAATAAATCATGCAAACTTACCGCTTAAATTAGAATCAGCTCAAACAAAAATGTTAGGGTATCACAACGAAAAGAGAACACCTAAAAATTACCAAACCGGCGAAATCATTTATGAAAAAATACATGGAGAGCGAAATAAACTACAGCCTAGATATAAAAAACAGGTAGTTAAAGAAGATTTAGGAAATAAGGTAAAAATAAACAATAGAGATCGCATAATTCATAAAGATAATATTAAATTTTAATTCATTTATATTTCTTTTTTATGTACTTTTAGAATGAACGTTTTATATGTCATATATATTTTATTGCCGATTTGCGGTTCTGATATAGTCAATTACTCAACAGACGACTATGTCCTACTTGAGGATACAGATAATCTTTTTTTATACGAAACATATGGAGAAGTTTTTCACGTTACTAACCTTAGTTTTTATAACGACATTTTTGAAACTGAGTTAAATTTTTTTAAAAATAGAAATTCTACCATCGATTGGGAAATAACCATGGAATTAAATTTAATCAAAACACTTCTTTCACAACTTACACCCCACAAAGTCTTTACGCGCAGTATCAATGAGTTAGGTACCATTTTTAAATGGATTACAGGAACACCAGATCATGAAGACATGATAACTATCCAAACTAAAGTTAATGAACTTATTCAAAACAATAATCAGCAAAATCAAATTAATTCTGCAATTTTCAAAGAAGTCACGAAAATCACAACCCTTTTAAGAAACATTAAAATAAATCAGGAATTTTTATTGAAAAAATATCGCCTTAAACTATTATCACTTGATCTACAAAATTTACTGGATACTATCACATTTTCAAAAGCCAGAATACTAAACCCAAAAATTTTAAATAAAGAAGACATGATAAAAATATTCAATCACGAAAAATTAAATATCACCCTAATCGATCTTTTGGACGTTTCCTCTTTTTCAATTATTTCATTTCAAGGTTTAATCATAGTTTTTATTAAATATCCAACTATTAATCATAATTGTAAGTTATATCATGCTAAGGCCATATCGCAAACAGATGGAAAATTATTTGTTAACAATAAAATTGCTAATTGTAACAACACATTTTATCTTATCAACAATTTCAAAAAAGAAATATATAACAGTTTTGCCCAAATTATGTATACTCCAAATTGCTTTGTAAATCTCCTAAATAAACAATTTACAACTTGTAAGAAACTATCTGAAAAAAATAAGCCAATTGAAATTATAACAGATGGCGCTATTTTAGTGTCAGGCACAAATTGTATTAATGAAACCTGGCTTACAGGAACTTATCTTGTTACTTTTAAAACCATAGTAATTATAAACAACATCACCTACACCAATGAAAAAGAAAAAATATTAACCTATGTAAAACACAATAAATTCAAAAATTACCTAATTACAGAATATCAACCTACCAATCTACCGAACTACAATTAGAAAATACAAATATTTTATCAAAAATTGTTATTAAAATAGAAAGTAATCATTCTAAAATCACATTTATTATAATTATAATTATTTTAATTTTTATTATGATAAAGCTTCTCAAATATTGCCCAGAAACAAATTTAAATCCCTTTATATTGCTAAAATCAAAATTATTACACAATCCAAATCGCCATAAAACTCAAACCCCAGACCTAGAACTTGACATGTTACATAAATTAAATGAACAAATTGAATACATAAAAAGAACCCATTAAGAATCGGGGACGATTCATTTTAAGAAAGGGAGGAGTTATCACCCAGCTCAAAAGGCAATTCTTATTAAAATCATAAACAATATTTTGAAATAGGTTTCTATTCCAATTGCGCAGTTCTTTAAAAAGCCTTTCTCAATCACCACCCTTAATTAACAGCCAGCTGCAGCTCTCTTAACATAAACTCAGAATTAGCAGTAAACCACTTAACGTAAAACTCAGATTCCAGTCTTTAACATAAACAAAACAGCGCAATCACTTAATGTAAAGATCACGTCTCTAATGCGCAGTTTTTAACATAAACATAAACATAGCAGCGCAACCACTTAACGTAAAAGATCCATATTCTCGCGCGCAGTTCTTTTTGTAAACACATGTTACGTCTCGGCTTGTTTTCCTGGGGCAACGCTGGCTAGCTCGTCACCTCAGGGTAGGGATCTTAACCAATGCCCGCCGAGCGCACAATCACAATCATCGATTTCAAACTCTCAACGACACGAACAAAACACGACACAACATATCGATATCAAAACACAAACAAAAACATTGGACACACTTATCGGCGGCTTCGGTCTTATACCGCAGCGTACCCGCCCTTCCTGTGGCGGCAACATTTCAAATTTAAAAGTCGTTGCGCCACCCAACAATGTCTCCGACGACTACTCTATTCCATGGCGATGCGATCCCCCTCCCTCAATAAGTTTTTACGCGCTCATATTTTCAACTTTTCAATTTCTTAACATTTATTTATAAAAAGTATGCTTATCATTATAATTTTTATTTATAAATTTTACATTCAATAAATATTTGTTTATTTTCGTGCTAAGTGTCTGTGTTTTTACTTAATTTTTTTGCATTTCTTTCTTGTAGATTTTTCTCTCCCTTTTATTTTTATTTTTATTATTAGTTTAAATTTGTACTCTTATTTTATTTAATTTTTTTTGACGAAACAGGGACTCCTAATATTCCTACAGAGCTCTGAGGGGGTAAATATTAAGAATCCTGTGGAAAAATAATAATGTTTTGGAGGGAATATAAATAATAAATAAATAAATTAGGGACGGATGGCAGAAAACAAGGAAAGATCAACAAAAAAAAAATACGAAAATAATAAATTAATTAACGGAAATAAATAAACAAATAAATATCAAAATAAATAAACAATAGCAACAAAATTAACAAATTAGGACAAATTAAATTTTGAAATTAAATAAATGAAATTATTTTTTTTAAATATTAAATAAAGGAATAAATAATAAATAAATAAATAACAGAATAAATAATAATAAATTAAATAAACAATAATAAATAACTGATTTTACGTTAACAAAAAAAACGAGAAATGAACAAAAAAAAATAACAAGTAAAATAAATAACAAATTAAATCTCTAATCGCCAATCCAGTCCGTGACAGGGGGGGGGGGGGGGGAATGAACAATACACGATACAGCTCACCGACAATCTGTGCTGAACGCAGCCAGAATGGGGGGACGTCACTGCTTCTCAGCTGCACGCTTCCAAAACGCTCTTGCCGTCAGCTGTTGTTTGTTGTAATAATATTGTTTGGCGCGACGCACGTTATATTGTTTTAGCCGTTTAATTGTTTAATTTTGTTGCCAAAAAAAAAATGTATATATATATATGTATATATATATACTTGTGGGTGTGGGGGTGTATGTAAATGTTGTGTGTATGGGGGATCAAAAAGAATTTAACACTTGTTGCTTATTGTTGGTGTTGTTGTTGTTGTAATAATTATATATATTTTATATATATGTATATATATATATATATGTGCAACACTTGCACATACCACTGCACTGGGTAATTCGTTGAACGTATGTGTGTGTATATATTTATTACGATTTTTAATTATATTTATTTCGATTTTTGTATAAATATAATTTTTTTACCCGCCACTACACTTTTCTATATATAGATGTCTATTTCTATATATATATATTTACTCATATATATATATATATATACACTGCACCGCACACGTTTTTGCAAAATCTTTGAACCGACGAAACTCCCAGCGCATGCGTCTACGCTCGAGTTTCCAATCAGACTCTCGATGCCTGCCAAAACTGCCTGTTGCTAAGCTTCAAATTTCCTATCATTCCCCCCTTCCCCTTTTGTCTCTCAGTTGCTCTCTCGCCCACGCAAAACGGTCCCAACCGAGTCAACGGCCGATCGCCCTTGGCTTTGACCCATATTCGGTGCCATCGGTGCACTCTGCACAATAAGCCGCTCACGCATACTCTCTCTCTCCCTCTCTCCGTGGCTCTTATACTCGCTCTCACCGACAAACACAACCCTGTGTTGCGTGCGCAGAGTTCGGTCACACTTGGCCGCGCTGGACAAATTTGAGATATCGAAATATCGATAAGGAAAATGTTGCCATTTGTTAATTTGCACAGGCCCAGATGCAACACCGGCACGAAGATTTCCGCCCGGATCGTCAGAATAGTGGCGCAAATGTTCGTATGCATGGGACTGGAATTTAGTAACGCAGCGTCGGGGAATCTGCTGCCAAGAGTTGCCCACCTTTTGCCGCGCCCAACGTAGGCCCACGCCCACTCAACACTAGAGCCTATCATGCTTCCATTACTGGCGAATATCCTTGGCATGGAACACGCCGACCGAACGCCCCTGCTCATCCTCCAGCTCGTACATGTTCGAGCCAACGGACCTCACCACACGTGCCTTCAGAAATTTCCGTGCAAATTTAGCGTTGCTCTCTTTTTCCTTTCTTTCTTCTTTTTTCTCTTTCTCTTTTTTTTCCCTCTTCTCTCCTTTTCCTTCTTCCTCTTCCTTCCCTCTCCCCCCTTTTTCTTCCCCTTCCCTCTTCTCTCTCTCTCTCCCTTTTCTTCTTCCTCTTCTCCTCCCCTCCTTCATTCCTTCCCTTTCCCCTCCTTCCCTCCTCTTCCTCTTCCTCCTTTCTTCTTCTCTCCCCTCTTTTCTTCCCCTTCTTTCTTCTTCTCCTCTCTTCCTTCTCCTCTTCTCCCTTTCCTCTCTCCCTCCCCCTCCTCTTCTTCTTCTCCTCCTCCCCTCTCCTTTCCTTCTTCTCTTTCTCTTCCCTCTCCTCTTTTCTCCTTTTTCTCCCTTCTCCTTTTCCTCTTCTCTTCCTCCCTTTCTTCTTCCTCTCCTCCTTCCTCCTCCCTTTCTCTTCTTTTTCCCTTCCTTTCCCCTCCTCTTTCTCTCCTTTTCCTTTCCTCTCTTTTCTTCTCCTCCCTCCCTTTTTTCTCTTCCCCTTCCCTCTTTAAGCTTTGCTGAAGTTGCTCAACGTGAAGTTGCGTCTGAATACCTCCTGACCTGGAGTTAAGTGCAACTCCCGTGCGCGCTCATTGTAGCGCAGGCTGCTCCGCTCATATGCTGCATGGAGATGTTTCTGGATCTTCTCTTGGATGAGTTGCTGCCTATCTGTCCTGCCTAACCTCGCAAATTCGTGCTCGCAAAGTGATTTTAATTTGCGTCCCAATGCGTACTGTGTGCCGTTCAACATCAAATGTTGGCCAAACAAAGCGAAGAACGGTGTCACTCCTGTAGCCGAGTGGACACTATTGCGTAACGCTACCTCGATTTCGGGAAGGTACATGTCCCACTCCCGATGGTCAGACTCAAGATACGCCCTAATCGCTGCCAATACCGATCGGTTCACGCGCTCTGCTGCGTTGCTTTGTGGTGAGTACACTGCAGTTCTCAGGTGGTTGATTCCATAAGCTTGGATCATCTCCTCGAAGGCTTTGCCAGTAAACTGACGACCATTGTCCGAATGGATCACTTCAGGAACTCCAAACTTATGGAACACCTCCTGTACCAAAAACTCCACCACGCAGCTCGCAGTCGCATCGCGCATGGCCTTTAAAAACGAAAACTTGGTGAAATGGTCCACCACAATAAAGATCCACGCGTGACCTCGCTTCGATCTCGGATATTTCCCTAAGAAATCGATGTAGAGCTTCTGGAAAGGCCTCTCTGTGACGACTTCTGCTCCTATACCAACCTGCATCCTACAATTTACTGCTTTTGTTTCTTTACAGAGAGCGCAATTTCGAACAAAGTCAGCCACTTGGACTGCCATCTTTGGCCAGAAGTACTGCCTCCGTAGCGCATGCAGCGTTTTGGCAACTCCACCATGTGCCGCTGTGTGCTCTTCGTGCGCTCTCCTTACCAACTCATGAGTGAGAGACGCAGGCACCCACAACTTCCATGTCGCTCCATCGAGCTCTTCTTCTAGTTTGCTAAACACTCCGCGCTTGAAGATTGCACCTCCTTCTACTCTTAAATCTGGTAAGCATTCCTTGTTTTCCTGAACCTCCCGAACTAATTCTTTATACTCCTCAGATTCGAACTCGTTTGTCTGAAACCCTAACGCTTCGCTCGGATCGAACTCAGGCTCTGCCAAATCTGCGACCTCAGCACTAAAGCTTCGCGAGAGCGTGTCCGCTACGATGTTATCGACACCCTTGCGATGCTCGATCTCGAAGTCCATGCGCTGAAGCTGTAACGACCATCGACCTAGCCTACCACTCAGGTCTTTCAGAGACATCAGCCACTTCAGGCTGGCGTGATCTGTGATGACCGTAAATGGCATAAGCTCAATGTATGGCCGGAACTTCTGGATCGCCAAAATCGCAGCGAGGCACTCTTTCTCGGTAACCGAGTAATTGACCTGATGCTTGTTAAGCTTCGCCGAGAAGTACGCGATAGGTCTCTCATGCTCAGACTCGTCTAGCTGGAAGAGAACGGCACCCACACCGGCATGTGACGCGTCACACTGGACATAAAAACGCTTCTTGAAATCAGCGTGCACTAAAACCGGAGCCGTCGTCATAGCTCTCTTCAATTCTTGAACGGACTTGACCGCTTCCTCGCTCAGGACAAATTTCCGGCCACTTCTGGACTTCAGAGCATCCGTGAGTGGTACTGCTAAGGAAGCGAAGTTCCTAATAAACCGCCTGTACCACCCAGTAGTACCTAGGAACGCACGAACTTCGCGCACTGATCGAGGCACTGGAATCTGCTCTATGGCCGTTACCCTAGCTGGATCTGTGCGTAGTGTACCCCCGCCTATGATGAATCCCAGGTATTTAAGCGACTTAAAGCAGAACTGTGACTTTTTCAACCCTATTGTCAAATTTGCGGCTTTCAGGCACTCGGCGACTCGATTGAGATATTCAATATGTGTCTCAAAGTCTGGAGCTATGATCAAAAGGTCGTCGAGATACACGAACACGTTTGATCGTAGCTCGGTCGGGATCACCTTATCCATAAGACGACATAGACGCTGTGCCGCATTGCACAACCCGAAAGGCATCATGACGAACTGGTAAAGCGGTCGCCCAGGCACTGTAAACGCCGTACACGCCTTGCTCTCTTCATCTAGCTCGATCTGCCAGAAGGCAAATTTTAGATCGACGCTAGAGATGAAGTACGTCTGATCCACTCGCGACAATATCCCTTCAATGCTAGGCAATGGATAGGCGTCCTTGATCGTCAAGGTGTTGAGCTTTCGGGCATCGAGACAGAAGCGATTCTTATCCGGCTTTCGCACCACAGTGGTACGGTTACTCCACGGACTGTTGCTCTCCTCGATGACACCGATTGCTAACATCTTGTCGACCTCATCCCAGACCACTTGCTGCATTGCTGGCGACAGTGGATAGTGACGGTCTTTAACAGGCTGAGCTCCCGCCACCAGTTCTATTTTGTGCTTCTCCACGTGCGTCTTCCCAAGTCCGACCTTCTCAAATGCCAAGAACTTGGCCTTCACCTCCTCTAGTGCCATTTTCTGACTTTTGTCAAGGTCCCAAGCCTCTGGCATGCTCTTCCCCGCATCGTCGTCTGCATAATGAGCTATTTGCTCGGCTATTCCCTGCCTATCACCTATTGCTTCCACGACTGGCTCCTCGTGCCCCACCACTTCTGGTGCTATCCGAAAGATCCGCCAGAAATCAATCCCCAGGTAAGCTGTCTGCTCCAAGTACGGACACAAGTACATAACTACTTCCTTAATCTCGCCCTTGTACTCTACAGGAACCACCATTCGACCAATAATTGAGCGATCTTCCCCAGAAGCGGTGCGCACTATCGACGTGTATGGCTTCACCGGCAGATTCAACTCCTCCGCGAGCTCACGACACCCTCGTCCCAAGAGACTCACAGTCGCACCGGAGTCGAGTAAGCCTCGTAGCTGTCGGCCTACCAGCTTGAACTCCGCGAAGACACGAGGGTCAGTCCGAGCGCTTCGAGCAACCGCTGCGACTACTTGTCGCTTGACCTGACGCCTCCGCTTGAATCTATCCCGTGCCTTCTTCATCTTACGCGTCACCATTCGCATACCATCTAGTAACCGCTCATCGAATATCCGGTTCCGAGCCTCCAGATATGCCCTAATACGCTCCTCATAAGGTAAGTGCCGAATGCTATTAAACTTATTCCCTACGTTATCCTTATAATTATTACCCTTCACCAGATCTAAACCTACATCTTCGCGAGATTCATCTACTGGCGCGATTCTCCCGCTTTCATCGCGCCCTTCCGCCCGTTTCCCGCGCAATCTGGACATTTTGGACAAAATGTGTCGGGTCTGCCACACCAATAGCAAAAAATCTTTCGCTCCTTGGCCATACAATTGCGGAAATCGTGGTCTGGTTGCCCGCAGTTCCAGCATCCCGTTCTACGCGGTTCTCGTGACAACACTCGAGCCTCTTCAACCTCGAGTTCCGGCAACGTCGGCTGTTCAACCGATACATCGATTTCATTCGCCGACATTCCACCTCTCGGAACCCCGAACCTCGGCGTCGGCCTCGTATCAAACGCTGGCTTCGGATTGCGCCTACCGTACATCTTCTCTACCTCGCTACATTCGTCCCGTAGTTGATCTAGAGAATACACCTCTAAGGCGTATATGTACCGGGCCAGATCGTCCCGTAAGCCCTTCTTGATAATCTTGATCAAGCGCGCTTCTGGCAACGGTTCCCGCAATCTCGACGCTAGCTTCTGCATTGCGTGGATGAAGTCGTCCGCGCTCTCGCCACGCTTTTGCTCACGCTGCATTAGGTCGTGCATCTTATCGTGCTCGGTCTGTGTGCCTCTAAAACTGGCGATTAACGCTCGTTTTAGTTGCTCCCATTCGTCGACTTGGTGCTGGCGAACATAAATCCAATACCAATCGCGAGCCCTACCCTTTAACAAAAGATGGAAGCAGCGAAGCACTTCACGCCAGGGGCATCTGGATTGGTGCTGCAGGAACTCAACCCGGAATATAAAATCTTCTACTGAAGACTTGCTGCAGTCGCCATCGAACAACACGTCCCACTTCTCGACTCTGACCCAAGACGGTCTCGACTGCCAAGACTCCTCCTGCTGCCTACCCGAGCCCTCGTTACAAAACCCGTTTGCCCTCCTATCCTCGATACGAAATGCGCCTTGTTGCGGAACCGGATTCCGCCAATGACTTGCGCTCGGATCCATCGGCCTATGCTCGTTTGGGTGTGCGTTCGGGAAGAGTGTTCGTGCTGGCTTTAGCACCGAATTTGGCTGAGCCTGAATATTACCTGCCACGCCTGGAGCCTGCTTTGGCACTGCGCCTTGCTGCATGCCTACTGCCTGCCCTGCCTCCTCATCAAAGGCTAGCAACTGCTCCTCCGTTGCCTCCGCGTCAAAGGCCGGTAATTGTGGCCGAACGAGGTCATTTATCGCCTTCATGATGCCCACGAAACCCTCACGCATCTCCTCACGGATTGCCTGGCAGATCCCCTCTCCTTGGGCCTTCAAGTATGACAAGTGCGCTTGTGCTAACATGGCATTTATGGCCGATGCCTCAACGGAGGAAAATACAGGCTTTTCGCTGCCCTTGGATGGCCTTGCAGCCTCTTCCGGTGGTGGTGTCCTCGTCATCGTCCCATAACCTGCCGGTTCGGTCTCCCAAGAGGTCTCCCGCTCTTGAGTGGCTTGTCGGGTGTCATACCCGTGCCCCTTTTTACCGCCTTCAGCCATTTCTATTGAAAACCTAACAAAAAAATACGAAGACTAACGGAAACTATCGGCCTGTCCTTATCGCAACAACAACAATACCAGAAAACGAGCAACAAAATTAATAATAAATATATAAAGGTAAGAAAATATAATAATAATAAATAAATATATTAAATATATATAATAAATAAATATATAAGTGGCAAAAATCAATCAATAATTACTAATCAATTAACAATAAATAATTTAATAATAAATAAATAAATAAGCAAATAAATAAATAAATAAGCAAATAAATAAATAAATATAAACAAATAAATAAATAAATATTGTCCAATAAATAATTCAATAAATACTAAATAATAAATAAATAAATAAATACATCAATTGAATAAATACTGGACAACAAAAAAAATTTATTTATAATATCCAACAAAAAAAGACTTTCATATATATATATATATATATATATATATATATATATATATTTATCTTTTCTTTTTCAGTCTCCACAATATGAGGTGGGGATCGCATCCTGCCGGAAATAGTCGCCTAGACACTACGCCAACTTTAAAAGTTCGATAGGTGCCCAATATAACAAAAAAAAACACAAAAAAAAACCAACAAACACGTGAGTATTGTCAACTGCACAGATCATCACTCAAGTTGATGATCGGCAGTTGAGAGCACTCCGTTTTCTTGTAACTTTACTTTATTATATGATTTTTTCTTCAGTGTCGCCTGCCCGCGATGGGATAGAAGTCCATGATGCAGCGCGTGTGAGTATCTTACTCTTCACGGGTCACCATGGCCAACTATACACCATCTAGCTGCCCTCTCGATGCCCACGATGCAACGCGTGCGAGGATCTTCCTCGTCACGGGTCACCGTATTCATCAAGTCTCAGCAGCTGGACAGACGACACCCGAAAACCTGCAAAAAAAAACGTAAGTTACTTTACAACAATTACTATAACATTGGACAAATACAAACACGATTACTGTACAGGTCGACCACTCCACGTGCAATTGTAGGTGAGCGTTAACGCCCCCTACAAGACACCGCTTCGGATCGGCCCATACAGAAAAACATGCATTTCGAGAATTCGTCATCTTATGCTTTATATTTATTTTATTCTGGGCAGTTTGCTGTGACATCGGTGGAACCGATGCCGAGCTCCGTTTCCAGATTGGGCGCCATATTGTTACGTCTCGGCTTGTTTTCCTGGGGCAACGCTGGCTAGCTCGTCACCTCAGGGTAGGGATCTTAACCAATGCCCGCCGAGCGCACAATCACAATCATCGATTTCAAACTCTCAACGACACGAACAAAACACGACACCACATATCGATATCAAAACACAAACAAAACATTGGACACACTTATCGGCGGCTTCGGTCTTATACCGCAGCGTACCCGCCCTTCCTGTGGCGGCAACATTTCAAATTTAAAAAGTGGTTGCGCCACCCAATAATGTCTCCGACGACTACTCTATTCCATGGCGATGCGATCCCCCTCCCTCAATAAGTTTTTACGCGCTCATATTTTCAACTTTTCAATTTCTTAACATTTATTTATAATAAGTATGCCTATCATTATAATTTTTATTTATAAATTTTACATTTAATAAATATTTGTTTATTTTCGTGCTAAGTGTCTGTGTATTTACTTAATTTTTTTGCATTTCTTTCTTGTAGATTTTTCTCTCCCTTTTATTTTTATTTTTATTATTAGTTTAAATTTGTACTCTTATTTTATTTAATTTTTTTGACGAAACAGGGACTCCTAATATTCCTACAGAGCTCTGAGGGGGTAAATATTAAGAATCCTGTGGAAAAATAATAATGTTTTGGAGGGAATATAAGTAATAAATAAATAAATTAGGGACGGATGGCAGAAAAACAAGGAAAGATCAACAAAAAAAATACGAAAATAATAAATTAATTAACGGAAATAAATAAACAAATAAATATCAAAATAAATAAACAATAGAAACAAAATTAACAAATTAGGACAAATTAAATTTTGAAATTAAATAAATGAAATTATTTCTTTTAAAATATTAAATAATGGAATAAATAATAAATAAATGAATAACAGAATAAATAATAATAAATTAAATAAACAATAATAAATAACTGATTTTACGTTAACAAAAAAAACGAAAAATGAACAAAAAAATAACAAGTAAATCGCCAATCCAGTCCGTGACAGGGGGGGGGGGGGAAATGAACAATACACGATACAGCTCACCGACAATCTGTGCTGAACGCAGCCAGAATGGGGGGACGTCACTGCTTCTCAGCTGCACGCTTCCAAAACGCTCTTGCCGTCAGCTGTTGTTTGTTGTAATAATATTGTTTGGCGCGACGCACGTTATATTGTTTTAGCCGTTGAATTGTTGTTGTTGTTGTTGAATTATTGTTGCCGTTTAATTGTTTAATTTTCTTTTGCCAAAAAAAAAAAAATGTATATATATATATGTATATATATATATATATGTATATATATACTTGTGGGTGTGGGGGTGTATGTAAATGTTGTGTGTATGGGGGGGATCAAAAAGAATTTAACACTTGTTGCTTTTTGTTGGTGTTGTTGTTGTTGTAATAATTATATATATTTTATATATATGTATATATATTATGTGCAACACTTGCACATACCACTACACTGGGTTATTCGTTGAACGTATGTGTTTAAATATTTATTTCGATTTTTAATAAATATAATTTTTTTTACCCGCCACTACACTTTTATGTATATAGATGTCTATTTCTATATATATATATTTACTCATATATATATATATATATATATATATACTGCACCGCACACGTTTTTTTGCCAAAGTCTTTGAACCGACGAAACTCCCAGCGCATGCGTCTACGCTCGAGTTTCCAATCAGACTCTCGATGCCTGCCAAAACTGCCTGTTGCTAAGCCTTAAATTTCCTATCATTCCCCCCTTCCCCTTTTGTCTATCAGCTGCTCTCTCGCCCACGCAAAACGGTCCCAACCGAGTCAACGGCCGATCGCCCTTGGCTTTGACCCATATTCGGTGCCATCGGTGCACTCTGCACAATAAGCCGCTCACGCATACTCTCTCTCTTCCTCTCTCCGTGGCTCTAATACTCGCTCTCACCGACAAACACAACCCTGTGTTGCGTGCGCAGAGTTCGGTCACACTTGGCCGCGCTGGACAAATTTGAGATATCGAAATATCGATAAGGAAAATGTTGCCATTTGTTAATTTGCACAGGCCCAGATGCAACACATAATCCTAGTTTGCTTACGCAAACCGCCCCCACGAGCTTTTGAGCTTTAAGAGAAGCTTTAGCATAAACATAGCTGACTTGCAGCAAAAGTTCCCAATTGTACTTTAGTTCTAATTTGGTTATCGAACAGATCGGGAGTACTTGCCTCCCTCAAATAAATATTTTTTTCAAACAACTAACCGTTGATTTGTTAATTTGCACAAATTAAATTATAAAACATAAGATTTGATGATTATAGATTTAACAAACTTGATAATTATAGATAATGTATAGATAAAACACCGATCAAATGTGTAACACAATTACACACATTTAGTTATTTGATTAATGTGTTGTTAATATGTACGAATACAAATAAATTCACAGAGCACAGTAAAAACACGACTGGACACAGAGAGAGTTAATGTGTTGTATAGTAACAATAACACTAGGCAACAGCCCAAGAGTTACAAGAACCAAACAAACTTTTTTTGAATAGATTTGGGGCCAAAACCGACGAAAAACATTTTGAAGTGAAACTTCTATAGGCGCGTTGGGAGTGAATCGAAAATACGCTTGACCGCGTGCGTTACGAAAAACCGACACCATAAAAGAGAGCTTGATAAAGCTTTAATATGTTCTCTTAGATGCTCTCAGCACTGATTTATTATTAGGTTGGAATATCAAAGCTCTGACTTTGCTACTCCTAATTACATACATACACACATGTACATACATACATATGTATGTGTATGCAAAGCTCTAAGCTGCTCTTTCTACTCTGAGTCAAAAGCTCTAAGCTTGGCTTGTTTCTCGTTACGTTATCGCATGTTCCTCACGTGTTTGTTTTGCGCGTCATTTTAACATGTATGTATGTATGTATGTATGTACGTATGTATGTACATATGTACATATAAGAATGGATTAGTTGTGTGCTTAATTTGTCCAAGTGAAACTTCGCACGCTCTGTGTTTAAGAATAAGAATGAATGCAAGTACATATGCCGTATGAATGTATCTATGTATGTATATGTACATATTCTATATGTTTATTTGATACTATGTACATATAGTGTGTTTTGTTTTCTATGTCTTGTAAGATCTATTTGCTCTCCACATGACGACAGTTTTCAATTACACAGCGAGAATTCTAGTGACAAGCAAACTTGTATAAAGAAGTGTGCAAAAGAAAAATGGAAAAAATTGTCATCTTCAAGTAAAAAAAAAACAGGCCACTACCGTATGCACTCCTAGGAAGTTTCACTTCAATCGCGTAACTTTTTACGCACATCTTTTTTTTTTTATGGTGAGATTTTTTTTTTTAGAATTTTTCAATAATCTGGCTTTTTTTAATTACTTTTTTCAGATGTGCACCCACATTTGTCATGATTACTTAAGAATGCCAAAACTGATTTAGCCAAGCTTAACTTTTTCTGAAAGCTAATGAATATATGAACAATTCATTAATACAAAATTTAAGATTTAATCCATTAGTTTAAGAGATATCAATTTTTGAATTAAGAAAATTATGATTTTTTTAAGCTCTTTTTTATCTATTTTACTTTAAAATTCGAGGAAAAGTTGAAAAAAATTTATTACATTTTATTATCTAGTTTTTTTTAGATAGCTGCATTAATTATGCGTTGTTTAAGATATGACTTATTGAAATCTATGAAGAGACGGCGATATAATATTATTTTGTGTCTAGGCATGTTTTTGTCGACATTGATGACTACCTTGTGGGGCGTTATGACATTTAGTATGAACATTTTTGGTGTTTTTTGAGATATTCTAATTAAACTTACATAATATCAATTTGTTGATATTTTACACATTATAACCAAAGTTGGTTCAAATCTGTTAACTATATCATATAGCTGCCATAGGAACAATCGGTCGAAAATCCATCTATAGTTGTTGTGTTATTTCTTAGGATATATAAACCAATCGAACAAGTTGTATATCTGGAAATATGGTTTATAATAAATTATATAAATTTGGCTCAAATCGGATCACTATTCATAATAGCTGCTATAGGAACGATGGGTCGAAAATCCACCTTTAGTATGAAAAACTATTTTATTTTCTAATATATTTTAACCAAACTCACAAATTGTGTATTTTATGTTGTCCTTTGTATCTTCACCAATTTTGGTTCGATCTGTACACTATATCATATAGCTGACATAGGACCGATCGGTCTAAAATCAAGTTTTGGTATGAAAAACTATTTTGTTTTTTAAGATATCTTTACTAAGCTGATAGAATATGCATTAAACTTGGTGTTATGCATCTTTACCAAATTTGGTTGAAATCGGAGCAATATATAATATAGCTGTCACAGGAACGATCCATACGAACGGTCGAAAAACAACCTTTAGTATGAAAAACTTTGTTTTCTTAGTTATCTGTACCAAACTTACAAATTAAGAATCTCGTATCGTCTTATGTAGCCTATCCAAATTTTGTTGGAATCGGACCACTATTACATATAGCTGCCATGGGACCGATCAGTCAAAAATCAACCTTTGCGCAAAACTTGTTTCATTGCTTATTTACTAATAACTTAGGCGTCTTTCCATAGATTTAAGCGGTAAGCATACTTAACGATGGGTAAATAATATAGCTGTATATAGAAACAAATTAAATAGTTCAAATGACCCTCTTATATACATATTCTGTCAGTTAAGTTGAAATATCTCAAAAAACAAAAATTTTTTGCATAGTACAACTTGATTTTTGACCGATCGTTCCTATGGCAGCCATAGGATATAGTTAACCGATTTGAACCAACATTGGTCATAATGTGTAAAACAATATGAAATTCAAATTCTGTGAGTTTGGTTGGGATATCTCAAAAAACACAAAAAATATGCATACAAAAGGTCATGCCGCTCTACAAAGAAGTCAAAAAAGTCGACAAAAACATGCCTAGACACAAAATAATATTATATCGCCGTCTCTCCATAGATTTTTTATAAATTATATCTTAAACGACGAGTAATTAATGCATCCATGCAAATAAAACAGTAAATAAAATGTAATAACTTTTTTTCGACTTTTCCTCGAATTTTAAAGTGAAAAAAGCTAAGAAAAAGTAGATATATTCATTAGCTTTCAGAAAAAGCAAAGCTTTAATAAAAGGGTTTTTGCATCCTCGTGAAATGATGATAAATGTGGGCGCAGCTCAAAAAAAAAGTATAAAAAAAGCCAAATGTTAAAAAATTCTAAAAAAAAAAATTTCACCATAAAAAAAATATGGTTTTCGTCGTTTTTGGCTCTATATCTATCAAAACAAGTAGGCGGTTACAGTCGAGCACGCTCGACAGTAGGATACCCTGAACCCAGGTACTCTGTACTGAGAGTTGATTTTCGATCGATTGTTCCTACGGCAGCTATATGATATCTCAACAAATAAAAAACTTTTCCTTACTAAAACTTTATTTTCGGTGTACCGTTCCTATGGCAGCTATATGATATAGTTATCCGATTTTAACCAAATTTGGTCAAGATGTATAATACCAGCCTAGATGCATATTATATCAGTTTGGTTTTGATATCTCAACAAATAAAAAACTTTTCCATACTAAAACTTCATTTTCGGTGTACCGTTCCTATGGCAGCTATATGATATAGTTATCCGATTTTAACCAAATTTGGTCAAGATGTATACTACTAGCCTAGATGCATATTCTATCAGTTTGGGTTTGATATCTCAACAAACACAAAACTTTTCCATACTAAAACTTCATTTTCGATGTACCGTTCCTATGGCAGCTATATGATATAGTTATCCCATTTTAACCAAATTTAGTCAAGATGTGTACTACCAGCCTAGATGCATATTCTATCAGTTTGGGTTTGATATCTCAACAAACACAAAACTTTTCCATACTAAAACTTCATTTTCGATGTACCGTTCCTATGGCAGCTATATGATATAGTGGACCGATCCAAAAATAAAAACAAACTTGATCTGCCTATGGTATTCAGGAACCTACATACCAAATTTGATGTCTCTAGCTCTTATGGTTTCTGAGATCGACGCGTTCAAACAGACGGACGGACGGACGGACGGACGGACGGACAGACAGACGGACATGGCTCAATCGACTCGGCTGTTGATCCTGATCAAGAATATATATACTTTTGGGGGTCGGCCACGCCCCCTTCTGCCTGTTACATACATTCTGCCAAACACATTATACCCTTTTTTGCCCATTTTTAATGGGCTCAGGGTATAAAAAGTGGGTTTGGTTCTTGTAACTGCCAAAAAGTTCGATTTTGTTGCCTACTACACACATTAATTTACTTATGGCAGCAGACATATAAAGGGTGTTTTTTTTAGAGGTTGGCTTTTCGAGTAGAGATTAAGCTGACATTTTAAATCTGGCAATTCTAATCTCTTTTATGTTTAATTTGGTCTGCCATTTTATCATAAATAGGTTGACAAAAGAACAACGCACACTGGGGCAGGCGGCCGAAAAGCGTTGCAAAAATCATTTTTTCGATGAAAGCGATTTCATAAGTAATAAATGTAATCGATAGAGAAATCTCCAGAGATTACAAATCCAAAAGATTTTTGAAATCAGGCAAAAATTATGAGCGTGACAGCCTCTCAAAGTTGACCCATTTTTCAGTGCGCGCACAAATGTGCAAATTTTACTAAAAATGCTAACTTTAAAACAGTTTTGTTGTCAAGTTATACGGCCGATCTTTATGTTTTTGGTTTCATATGAAATGTACATTCATTTCTAATTAAATGCCGTAGAATTTTGTTTCTTCACTTGTTGACCTTTTATCCCAGCGATGTTTAAAAAAAGGACTAAAATTAGGTTATTTTTTGACTTTGACGGAATATAACAAAAATTGGACTCACTTGGACTCGATCCCACTACCACAAGAGTCTTTGTTAATCAATTCTCTAACGAAATAACCCCGGTCTTTTATGCGTCCAGCTGCGTCTGGGGAAGTTATAGGACAAAAACCGATGCAACCTCGCAAAAAAATGGTGATAGAAGAGGAAGAGCGCAGTACAATTACATACGTTTTTGACATGTCAGGCATCGTACAAAATTTATAAAAAAAAAAATTTTTTTTTTTATTGGCGTAACTCAAGTATTCAAAAAACCAATTATTGTTGCTTAAAATATGAAAAAAAGATTAAAATGTATGTTTTGGGCAGCAAAAATTGATTTTTTTTATAATTTTACATGTAAAATATGCACCGAAAATATATTTCAACTTTGACCGAAAACCCTGAATCAACCAGTGGGCCTATTAAGCAGTGCAAGCACTCATTTTAAAGCTTATCAAATGCCTTTAAAATTTTGAAAATATCTTTACCGGTTCAAAAGATATGATTTTTGCAACGCAAAATGAGGATCTGCCCCACTGTGCAACGCTTGAAAATTGTGCGAATTTATATCAAAAATAATCGAAATCAGTTCGCAAAGTTTACCGCAAGCTCCGTCCATTTTTTGGTCGACATAATCGTCAATCAGAGCAATTAATTCGGTTAACCATTGATACGCATCTGCAAAACCGTCGAAGAGTGCGCACCGAAAAAACAATTGACGATGTAAAACAAAGTGTTGAAGAGGACCCTTATGAATCAACTTGCCATTGTACACAGCAATTGGCACCTTGTCCATCAACTTTATAAAATTATCCTTCCAATAAAGCCAAATTGATAGGCAATAGAACGATTTTCTTGTGTTTTATTTCAATTTGAAGTTCTATACCTCTAAAAAAAACGCCCCTTATATTAAATATTCCAAGAATATTTATCCATATCAAACTTATTTAACAGTTTTGCATATTTATTACTTTCTTTAAAGTTACCATACAATGGGCGTTAAATTTCCAAACACGTTTTATGAAAAATCTGCCTACTTTGCAGAGCTGCCACAAAAAATGGGTTTCCACTTAAGGCCCTATTCTCCTTCAGCTTGCTGTTTTTGGACCTTTTTTGAAAAAATTCTCATTTGAAAACGCAAAAAGATATTTGAATTTTGTTTTTTTTATTGAATTAGTAATGAATGAAAGAAAATAAAAATTTTCGCCGCGATACGAGGGGTGTTCAAAAAGTAATGATACTTCAAAGTTGGGGGTTGAAAAAAAAGGTGTCGTCACGGCGGCCACGATTCCGGGTCTCCGGAGCGTCGGAAATGAAAAAAAAAAACGGGGTTATAATCAGTATAGATTTATTCTGGCCCGAAGTAAAATAAAAATTTTGCGATTTTTTTTGACAAAATGGCGGCACCTGAAACTGACAAATCGAATTTGGACCCTTTTTTTTGTAGTTTAGTGTAAAAAAAAAATAGTAAAAAAAATCGCGAAATTTTTTTTTTACTTCGGGCCAGAATGGTGACAATTCTACGTCGATTAAACTTTGTTTCATCCAAATCGGTTCAGTAGAACTGGCGAAATCGTGGCCGCCAGCTCGAAAAACGTGGTTTCGAGATAAACGCGTTCAAAGTTTGAAGTTTGACGAAAATAGCTCATTTTAGCGAAGACATGACCCCAAAAAAATGACCGTATCTTCTAAAGTATTTCGAATTTCAAAAAACCCTTTTAGGGTTATATTCTTAAATGTCCAAGCTATAAAAAAATGCAAAAAAAAAAAGTCGAAAAAAATTTTTTGCTGAAAGAGAATAGGGCTTTAACTGAAAAAAAATATATTTTTTAATCTTACTAAAGTATCTACTAGGTCACTTGAAAAGTTTTAAAGCGACATGTTTGTAGCCCCTTTTAGAACCAAATGCTGTCGAAACTTCCAAGTCGATCTATCAAAAAGCTTTTTTTATTAATTAACTGTTTAAAGAGCACATGTTTTGATATTATTTCAACCATGGAGAAATCTGAATACCACGTTGGTTAAAGTATTAAAGGACTCTGCTCCTTCGTTTCTGAGTGTTCAAAGATGCACCTTAGAGTTTAATCGAGGTCGTACGAGTGTGAATGATGACCCACGTTCTGGACGACCAAAAACTGCAACTAATCAAGAAATGATTGATGCTTTACTTGATATGGTTATAGCAGACTGACGATTGACACTGATAACAAGTGGGCGGTTACAGTCGAGCACGCTCGACAGTAGGATACCCTGAGCCCAGGTACTCTTCAATAAAAGTTTATTTTCGACCAATTGTTCCTATGGCAGCTATATGATATATGAAGCCGATTTGAACCAAATCTAGTCAGAATGTACAAAACCAACATAAAAGCATATTCTATTAGTTTGGTTTAGACATCTCAAAAAACAAACAACTTTTTCATACTAAAACTTCATTTTCGATGCATCGTTCCTATGGCAGCTATGTGATATTGTAAACCGATTTTTAACCAAATTTGGTTAGGATGTATAATACCACCTCCGATACATAATCTATCAGTTTAGTTTTGATATCTCAACAAACGCAAAACTTTTCCATACTAAAACTTCATTTTCGATGTATCGTTCCTATGGCAGCTATATGATATAGTTAACCTATTTATACCAAATTTGGTCAGGATGTATATTACCAGCCCAGATGCATAATCTATCAGTTTGGCTCTGATATCTCAACACACACAAAACTTTTTCATACTAAAACTTCATTTTTTATGTATCGTTCCAATGGCAGCTATAGGATATAGTGGTCCGATCCAAAAATAAAAACAAACTTGATCTGCGTATGGTATCCAGGAACCTACATACCAAGTTTGAAGTCTCTAGCTTTTATAGTTTTTGAGATCGACGCGTTCAAACAGACGGACATGGCTCAATCGATTCGGCTGTTGATCCTGATCAAGAATATTTATACTTTTTCGGGTCTGCCACATCACGAAGTAACGTGTGTTTCATATATTAAAAAACGAATCAGCGTTGCGAATGGCAAGATGGGTGCTGCTCTTTTTAAATTCGGATTGAAAACGCAATCGAATGCAATTGGCGCAACAGCATTTGAATCTTTTCCAGAAGAATAAAACTGATTTTGTGTGTCGATTTGTTACTATGGATGAGACTTGGGCTTACCACTGTTATCCAGCACTGCGAGAACAAACTTCAAAGTGGATTGAAGCTGATGTTTTAGCTCCAAGCCACCAAGGTGGTTAAAATCATGGAAAAAGTTTACGACTTTAGTTTTCAGGTATGCGAAAGGAATATTGTTGATTAAATACTTGCAAACGTGTACAACAATAACACAGGAATGCTACTGCAGTCTATTGAACCAACAGGATGCGATGATTCGTGAAAAAGAACTGGCTTAACGAAGAAGAAAATTCTCTATTATCAGGACAATGCTCCGGTCCACAAAAGTTCCTTTGGCGATGGAAAAATTGGGTGACTTAGAGTCAATTCACACTGAAAAACATCTACCATCTACCATCAATTTTCATGATGGTCTAATAGTATTACCCATGCCGAAATTTTGTCATTCGTTCCAACATCTATTACACTAGGCAACAGCCCAAAAGTTACAAGAACCAAACCCACTTTTTTGGATAGATTTGGGGCCAAAACCGACGAAACACATTTTTTTTTTATGGTGAAATTTTTTTTTAGAATTTTTAAAAAATCTGGCTTTTTTTAATTACTTTTTTTTTAGAGGTGCGCCCACATTTGTAATCATTACTCGAGAATGCCAACCGATTTATCAAAGCTTTACTTTATCTAAAAGCTAATAAATATATATCTATATTTCATTTATACACAGTCTTAGATTTAAACCAGTGGTTTAAGAGATATCAATTTTTGAATTAAAAAAATGATAATTTTTACTTAGCTTTTTCACTTCAAAATTCGAGGAAAAGTCGAAACATTTTTTTTACATTTTATTATCTATTTTATTTGCGTAGTTGCTGCAATTACGCGGTGTTTAAGATATGTTTTTGTCGACTTTTTTGACTTCGTTGTGGTGCGGCATGACCTTTAAGGGGACCGTACACCACTTTTGCATGATTTTTCAACATTTTTTTTTTTTTATAGTAAAATATATGTTAACACACATATTGAGGATTAAGAAAAAAATATTTGTTTGTTTATTCTGCCCTTCATGGCGACAAAATGGCGGTTGAAGTGATTGTCCGAAAAAAATTGGTTGACACGATATCTCTGCTTCAAAATTTCTGAAACAAAAAATCCAAAGAATTTCTTAAAATATATGTCAGTGGCTATGGCATGAACCACAAAAAATTAATTTGAAAAAAAAAATGAGCAAATGGCAGCAGGTTTGAATTTTTTTTACCCTTTTTTCACCACTAAAACGGTAAAAAATGGGGTTAAAAATGTATGTAGAATGTTGGTTGTGCTTCAGGCGATAAACACATGTGTGCTGAATAACCCCTGAAAATTTTAGCCCAATCGGACAGATAGTTTTTCCAAAATCGTGTCAACCAGCTCAAAAAACGTAGTTTTGAGAAAAACTCGTTTAAAGTTTTTGTACGCTGAGTCTGCGCTATGAGAGACACTTCCTGAGAATCGATTTTTCGACATATTCTCGGTCGAAAACACTAGGCAACAAAATCGCACTTTTTGCGAGTTACAGAAACCAAACCCACTTTTTTGGATAGATTTGGGGCCAAAACCGACGAAAAACATTTTTTTTTTTTTTTTTATGGTGAGATTTTTTTTTTAGAATATTTCAAAATTTGGCTTTTTTTTAAATACTTTTTTTCAGAGGTGCGCCCCCATTTGACATCATTACATGAAAATGCCATAACCGATTTATCAAAGCTTTACTTTATCTAAAAGCTAATGAATATATCTATATTTCATTTATACACAGTCTTAGATTTAAACCAGTAGTTTAAGAGATATCAATTTTTGAATTAAGAAAATTATGATTTTTTCTTAGCTTTTTTCACTAAAAAATTCGAGGAAAATTCGAAACAATTTTTTTACATTTTATTAACTATTTTATTTGCGTAGCTGTTGTTATTACGCGTTGTTTAAGATATGATTCATTAAAATCTATGGTGAGACGGCGATATGATATTATGTTGAATCGAGGCATGTTTTTGTTGACATTTTTGACTTCGTTGTGGTGTCGCATGACCTTTAGTAAGAAAATTTTTTGTGTTTTTTGAGATATCCCAACCAAACTTACAGAATTTGAATTTGTTATTGTTTTACACATTGTGACCAAAGTTGGTTCAAATCGGTTAACTATATCATATAGCTGCCATAGGAACGATCGGTCGAAAGTCAAGTTTTAGTATAAAAAACTTATTTGTATTTTGAGATATTTCAACTAAACTGACAAAATATGTATTTAAGTGGGTCATTAATTTGTTACTATATATTTAGCTATATTAATTACCCATCGTTAAGTATGTTTGCCATTAAAATCTATGAAAAGACGACGGAGTTATTAGCATATAAGCAATGAAACAAGTTTTTCGCAACGGTTGATTTTCGACTGATCGGTCCCATGGCAGCTATATGTTTTAGTGGTCCGATTCCAACCAAACTTGGACAGGTTGTATAAGACAATACGAGATTCTTAATTTGTAAGTTTGGTACAGATAACTTAAAAAATAAAAAAGTTTTTCATACTAAAGCTTGCTAATCGACCGTTCGTATCGATTGTTCCAATGGCAGCTATATGATATAGTGCTCCGATTTCGACCAAATTTGGTAAGAATGTGAAAAACAATTAAAAATACCCAATTCATGAGTTTGATTGAGGTATCTCAAAAAAACAAAAAGTTTTTCATACTAAAACTTGATTTTCGACCGATCGTTCCTATGGAAGCTATATAATATAGTAGACCGATTTGAACCAACTTTGGTGAGGATGTATAAGGCTTACTCAAATGCATATTCTATAAGTTTGGTTACGATATCTCATAAAACAAAAAAGTTTTTTATACTTAAACTTGATTTTAGACCGATCGGTCCTACGGCAGCTATATGATATAGTGGACACATTTAAACCAAAATTGGTAAAGATATAAAGGACAACATAGAATACACAATGTGTGAGTTTGGTTAAAATATCTTAGAAAATAAAAAAGTTTTTCATACTAAAGGTGGATTTTTGACCGATCGTTCCTATAGCGGCTATATTGAATAGTGATCCGATTTGAACCAAATTTGGTAAGGATATATAACACATTTCCAGATATACAACCTGTGCGATTGGTTGATATATCTCAAGAAATAACACAACCTTTCATACTAAGCATGGATTTTCGACCGATCGTTCCTATGGCAGCTATATGATATAGTGGTTCGATTTGAACCAACTTTGGTCACAATGTGTAAAACAGTAACAAATTTAAATTCTGTGAGTTTGGTTGGGATATCTCAAAAAACACAAAAAATTTTCATACTAAAGGTCATGGCACACCACAACGAAGTCAAAAATGTCAACAAAAACATGCCTCGATTCAACATAATATCATATCGCCGTCTCACCATAGATTTTAATGAATCATATCTTTAACAACGCGTAATTACAACAGCTACGCAAATAAAATAGTTAATAAAATGTAAAAAAATTGTTTCGAATTTTCCTCGAATTTTTTAGTGAAAAAAGCTAAGAAAAAATCATAATTTTCTTAATTCAAAAATTGATATCTCTTAAACTACTGGTTTAAATCTAAGACTGTGTATAAATGAAATATAGATATATTCATTAGCTTTTAGATAAAGTAAAGCTTTGATAAATCGGTTTTGGCATTCTAGAGTAATGATTACAAATGTGGGCGCACCTCTAAAAAAAAGGAATAAAAAAAAGCCAGATTTTTGAAAAATTCTAAAAAAAAAATCTCTCCATAAAAAAAAAAAAAAAATGTTTTTCGTCGGTTTTGGCCCCAAATCTATCCAAAAAAGTGGTTTTGGTTCTTGTAACTTTTGGGCTGTTGCCTAGTGAAATCGGCAAATCAGAGATTCTAAACTAATTCTACATATATGTAGTGCACGAAAACGATGTTTTTGAAAAATCAAAAATTTTGGTAAAAAGTGGTAGACGGTCCCCTTAATATGAACATTTTTTGTGTTTTTTGAGATATCCCAACCAAACTCACAGAATTTGAATTTGTTATTGTTTTACACATTATGACCAAAGACTAGTGGGCCGGTGCTACAGTCGAGCATACTCGACAGCCGGATGCATATTCTATCAGGTTGATTACGATGTCTCATGAAACATACTAAGACTTAATTTTCGCCCGATCGGTTCTATGAGAGCAATATGATATAGAGGTCCGATTTGAACCAACTTTGGACATTATATATAAAACCAAGTTTTATGTATATTCTATACGTATGGTTACGATATCTCATAAAACAAAAAAGTTTTTCAAACTAAGACTTGATTTTTGCCGGATTGGTCCTATGACAGCTATAGGATATAGTGGACCGATTTGAACCAACTTTGGACAAAATATATAAAACCAAGCTTTATGTATATTCTATACGTTTGGTTACGATATCTCATAAAACAAAAAAGTTTTTCATACTAAAACTTGATTTTCGACCAATTGTTCCCATGGGCGCTATATGTTATAGTTTTCCGAATCGAACCAACTTTGGACAGAATATATAAAACCAAGTTTTATGTATATTCTATACGTTTGGTTACGATATCTCATAAACCAAAAAAGTTTTTCATACTAAAACTTGATTTTCGACCAATTGTTCCTATGGGCGCTCTGTGATATAGTGGTCCAATTCGAAAAAAAAAACAAACAATCTGCCTGCAATATAGAGGAATCTACATACCAAATTTTTTATCACTAGCTTTGATATTGCTCTTATAATTTGGATATGAAATTTTTTTTTTTTTCTATTTGTGGGCGTTATAGGGGGCGTGGCCGAATTTTGAAACAAACTTGATCTGCCTGCAGCATAGAGGAACCTACATACTAAGTTTGGTGTTTCTAGCTCTTATAGTCTCTGAGATCTAGGTGTTCATACAGACAGACAGGCAGACGGACAGACGGACATTGGGCACCTCTGAAATAACAAAACTTTTCATACTAAAGATTGATTTTCGACCGATTGTTCCTATGGCAGCTATATGATATAGTTCACCGATTTAAAACAACTTTGGTCATAATGTGTAAAACAATAACAAATTCAAATTCTGTGAGTTTGGTTGGGATATCTCAAAAAACACAAAAAATTTTCATACTAAAGGTCATGCCGCATTACAACAAAGTCAAAAAAGTCGACAAAAACATGCCTCGACTCAACATAATATCATATCGCCGTCTCACCATAGATTTTAATGAATCATATCTTAAACAACGCGAAATTGCAACAGCTACGAAAATAAAATAGTTAACAAATTGTAAAAAAAATTGTTTCGAATTTTCCTCGAATTTTTTAGTGAAAAAGCTAAGAAAAAAGCCAAGAAAAAATCATCATTTTCTTAATTAAAAAATTGATATCTCTTAAACTGCTGGTTTAAATCTAAGACTGTGTATAAATGAAATGTAGATATATTCATTAGCTTTAAGATAAAGTAAAGCTTTGATAAATCGGTTGGCATTCACGAGTAATGATTACAAACGTGGGCGCACCTCTAAAAAAGGAATAAAAAAAAGCCAGATTTTTGAAAAATTCTAAAAAAAAAAAATCTCACCATAAAAAGAAAAAAAAAAATGTTTTTCGTCGGTTTTGGCCCCAAATCTATCCAAAAAAGTGGTTTTGGTTCTTGTAACTTTTGGGCTGTTGCCTAGTGTTATTTATATTTTCATTTCTTTGAATTTCTCACTTTCAACTTTATTAATTAGAATCTGTAAGTCTGCAAAACTCTAATTAATTACCGAAAAGAATTTAAGCAAACCTATCGATACTTATAATGAATGAACATCATCGTATTTTGAGTCTCTTGATAATAGAGATTGGCACGGGCCTTTTCGCACTTCGTGTCTCGCGGGCCTTTCAAAAAAATCTCCGGGCTTCGGACCTGAAAATCGTAAACGAAAAAAATCACGATTTCACGCTTATTTCTCATATGGGTTGATTAACATTTTTCGTTTATAATTTCCTGTTAATCACTGCGGACGGCAGTTCGCGTTAGTGACGAAAGCATCACGAAGAGTGCGAAAGGCGACTAGCAATATATACAGCTAAGTTGGAAAATTTGCTACGACTGTCCGATCAGATCGAGTTATACACCGATCGAAAGGTTTAGTCCTAACTTACAAAATGACATACTGAAACTTTTTCTAACTCACCTGGTTCATGAGATAATGGGGTGTACGTGGGAGGGGACAAATTTATATGATCACAGCTTATGGAGCCGTTGGGGCTTTTACGAAAAATTATTTTTTTTAATTAATTAATTCTTATCAAAAATACGGATCGATTGATACCTCGATGACCAAAATCCGACAACTGGTTCAAAGGATAAATAAATTTGAAATTTTTAGTGCTCATCTCAAAATGAAATGAAAAGTCAGTTTCTTTGTTTGTCGATTTGTATGTTTGTATCAAAGCGCTAAAAAAGCTTAGATGTAATGATGGGGATTTATTTCTCTTTGAAAATCTAGAAATGTTTGTTCTACGACTTTTTCAATTTACCGCTAAACTTGAAACCTCAACAGTTTCCCAGCCA
The DNA here is from genome assembly GCA_035045575.1 of Drosophila falleni. Lineage (NCBI taxonomy): Eukaryota > Metazoa > Arthropoda > Insecta > Diptera > Drosophilidae > Drosophila > Drosophila falleni. Next base: position 962,959 of record JAWNOV010000056.1, on the reverse strand, counting down.
TAGAAGCTATAGATATGTTCTGTACCATTGGAAAGATGTGCTTGAGGGCTTGTAGGCGTACCTTTAATCTTTATTTCAAAAGTACTCAGGTAACATTTTACAGGTGAAATAAAGTTTTTATACCCTGAGCCCATTAAAAATGGGCAAAAAAGGGTATGATGCGTTTGGCAGGATGTATATAACAGGCAGAAGGAGGCGTGGCAGACCCCACAAAGTATATATATTCTTGATCAGGATCAACAGCCGAGTCGATTGAGCCATGTCCGTCTGTCTGTCTGTCCGTCTGTTTGAACGCGTCGATCTCAAAAACTATAAAAGCTAGAGACTTCAAACTTGGTATGTAGGCTCCTGGATACCGGGCGCAGATCAAGTTTGTTTTTATTTTTGGATCGGAGCACTATATCATATAGCTGCCATAGGAACGATACATCGAAAATAAAGTTTTAGTATGAAAAAGTTTTGTGTTTGTTGAGATATCAGAACCAAACTAATAGATTATGTATCGGAGCTGGTATTATACATCCTGACCAAATTTGGTTAAAATCGGTTAACTATATCATATAGCTGCCATAGTAACGATACACCGAAACTGAAGTTTTAGTATGGAAAAGTTTTGCGTTTGTTGAGATATCAGAACCAAACTGATAGAATATGCATTTATTTTAGTTTTGTACATTCTGACCAGATTTGGTTAAAATCGGCTTTATATATCATATAGCTGTAATAGGATCAATTGGTCGATAATAATAGGATCAATTGGTCGAAAATAAACTTTTATTGAAGAGTACCTGGGCTCAGGGTATCCTACTGTCGAGCGTGCTCGACTGTAGCCGCTTACTTGTTTAGCTTACATTTTGGCGATTTCTGACATAACGGCTCTAACGATTTTTATTATTAAATTGAGTTAAATATACAAGTTTTAAATACAAATATAAATTTATAATAAAAAAATTCACAAAATTGAATATCAGAAATTTTGGGGCTAGACATGGCTTTCGTCACTAGACTTTTACCTCGTGTAGAGGTTTTTTTTGTGGGACATTATTACGTATATATTTCATTGATACGCAATATACGTTTATTAAGCTTAATTTTACCCAAATGCGTGAATAAGAGAAAGAGAATGTGAATCGCTAAAATTAGCAAGGAAAAAAAAATCTGTTTTTATACCCAGAGCCCATTAAAAATGGGTAAATGAGGGTATAATGTGTTTGGCAGAATGTATGTAGCAGGCAGAAAAAGGCGTTGCAGACCCCAAAAAGTATAAGTCGATTGAGCCATTTCCGTCTGTCTGTCTGTCCGTCTGTTTGAACGCGTCGATCTCAGAAACTATAAAAGCTAGGGACATCAAACTTGGTATGTAGGTTCCTGGATACCATACGCAGATCAAGTTTGTTTTTATTTTTGGATCGGGCCACTATATCATATAACTGCCATAGGAAGGAAGCAACGAAGATGAAGTTTTAGTATGAAAAAGTTTTTTGTTTGTTGAGATATCAGAACCAAACTGACTGATTATGTTTCGGAGCTGGTATTATACATCCTGACCAAATTTGATTAAAATCGGTTTACTATATCACATAGTTGTTCCTATGGCAATCGAATCCTATGCATCGAAAAAGAAGTTTTAGTATGAAAAAGTTTTTTGTTTTTTTAAAATATCTTAACCAAACTGATAGAATGTGCATTAATGTAGGTTTTGTACATTCTGCCCAGATTTGGTTTAAATCGGCTTCATATATCATGTAGCTGCCATAGGAACAATTGGTCGAAAATAAACTTTTATTGGAGAGTACCTGGGCTCAGGGTATCCTACTGTCAAGCGTGCTCGACTGCAATCGACTACTTGTTTACATATCAAACAAGTAGACATAAATATTAATCGTTTTTTCGAAAAAATTAAGACCATAGAAACAATATTTAACAATTTTTTTGTACTATATAATAGTTTCGGGCCGGGTTCAGGCCGGGCAGGGCCATTTTGGGTCGGGCCTATAAAATTGATTTCGGGCCCGGGCCGGGCGGGCCTCAAGGAGAAGACCTCTGCCCATCTCTAGTTGATAACACTAGGCAACAGCCCAAAAGTTAAATGAACGAGACCCACTATTTTGGATAGAATTGGGGCCAAACCCGACGAAAAACTTTTTTTTTTTATGGCAGTTTTTTTTTTTTAGAATTTTTTAAAAATCTGGCTAATTTTCTTCCTTTTTTTTGAGGTGCGCCTTCTTTGTCACCATTATACGCGAATGACAAGACCGATTTTTAAAAGCTTACTTTTTTTAAAGGCTAGTGAATATATATATAGTTTATTTATTTACAATCTTAGATTTAAAACAGTAATTTTCGGGTCGACATTATTAACATAGCTGCATTATTTACGCGTTGCTTAAGATGTCACTCATAAAAATTATGGCGAAGCGGCGATATAAAATTTATTTATCTGTATCGATATTTTTTTTCGATTTTTTTGACTTCCTTGTGGAGCAGCATGACCTTTAGTATGGAAATTTTTTATTTTTTTGAGATATCAATGTTACACAATATTAATTTGTTGTTATTTTCAACCTTTTGACAATATTTGGTTTAAATCGGATTACTATATCATATGGCTGCCATAGGAGAGATCGGTTCAGAATCAGCCTTTAGTATGATAACCTCTGCTGTTTCTTAAGATTTACCATCCAATCTAGCAAGTTGGGTATCCGGCAACATTTTATATAAAAAAAGGAATGTTTTTCGTCGGTTTTGGCCCCAAATCCATCCCAAAAAGTGAAAATTGTCTAGAGTAATGAAAAAGCGACAAGATAAACACACGAAAGTTTTTTAACCGTCACAGCGCATCTTACTTGACTAAAATAACATTATAATTCAAACATTAACCCGTCAACATTTTAAATAATGAATATAATTTCAAAAGCCGTAGCTGAGTTTGTTTCAAAATTCGGCCAACCCCCCCTATATCACCCACAAATAGAAAAAAAATTTCATATCCAAATTATAAGAGCAATTTAAAAGCTAGTGACACCAAATTTGGTATGTAGATTCCTATATTTTGCAGGCAGATAAAGATTGCTTCTGTTTTGAATCGGACCACTATATCATATAGCGCCCATATGAACAATCGCCCATATGACAGACAGACAGACGGACATTGCTATATCGACTCGGCTACTGATGCTGATCAAGAATATATATATACTTTATGGGGTCTGCCACGCCTCTTTCTGCCTGTTAAGCACTTATTCGGTAAAACAAACCCAATAGACCCCTGTACTTTTTTTAAGTACGGGGTCTAAAAATCGTTTGTCATGATACTGTAGAGCATTTGGTAGCAAAATACATAAATCCTAAGAAAGAGCTTCTAGCAGATATTGATCACCAAAAAACAGAACTTTTCAATTCCGAAACTGCTATAAGAACAAGTGGGCGATTACAGTCGAGCACGCTCGACAGTAGGATACCCTGAGCCCAGGTACTCTTCAATAAAAGTTATTTTCGACCAATTTTTCCTATGGCAGCTATATGATATATGAAGGCGATTTGAACCAAATCTGGTCAGAATATACAAAACCAACATTAATGCATATTCTATCAGTTTGGTTAAGATATCTCAAAAAACTTTTTCATACTAAAACTTCATTTTCGATGCATCGTTCCTATGGCAGCTATGTGATATTGTAAACCGATTTTTAACCAAATTTGGTTAGGATGTATAATACCACCTCCGATACATAATCTATCAGTTTAGTTTTGATATCTCAACAAACGCAAAACTTTTCCATACTAAAACTTCATTTTCGATGCATCGTTCCTATGGCAGCTATATGATATAGTTAACCTATTTATACCAAATTTGGTCAGGATGTATACTACCAGCCCAGATGCATAATCTATCAGTTTGGCTCTGATATCTCAACACACACAAAACTTTTTCATACTAAAACTTCATTTTTTATGTATCGTTCCAATGGCAGCTATATGATATAGTGGTCCGATCCAAAAATAAAAACAAACTTGATCTGCGTATGGTATCCAGGAACCTACATACCAAGTTTGAAGTCTCTAGCTTTTATAGTTTTTGAGATCGACGCGTTCAAACAGACGGACAGACAGACAGACGGACATGGCTCAATCGACTCGGCTGTTGATCTTGATAAAGAATATATATACTTTTTGGGGTCTGCCACGCCCCCTTCTGCCTATTACATACATCCTGCCAAACGCATTATACCCTTTTTTGCCCATTTTTAATGGGCTCAGGGTATAAAAATGCTTAATATTGCATGCAATATAATAATGATTAACCTGTAATTTGCTCAATTTTCTTGTAATTTATAAATACTTTTAAATTATTACTCAAAACTTCCGAGCATTGCAAAAACGTATCAAACAAGTGGGCGGTTACAGTCGAGCACGCTCGACAGTAGGATACCCTGAGCCGAGGTACTCTTCAATAAAAGTTTATTTTCGATCAATTGTTCCTATGGCAGCTATATGATATATAAAGCCGATTTGGATCTAAAATTGTGCATAAGTGAAATAGCTATCGACTTGCTGTGTAAGTTGTGATCATTTGTGCATTGTGGTCCTAATATGAAGCATTTTATTTTTGCTAAACTTAGTTTTGCAGTTTCCTTTAAATAATTACATTCTTGTGCGTGTGTTTGTTTGTGCATTTCGGCTTTTTGTTTACAACTTGCTCACATAAGTTTGTTGTTATTGTAAGCACAGCGATTGTTTTTGTTTGTGTTTACATCTCCTTATTTCAGTTTCGGCGCTTCGTACATCTTAATACATTTGTTTGTATTTGTCTTCACTAATGCATTTCGTTTTTGTTTAGCAGCGCGCTCTCACAACCCAGCCAGCAAAGTTAGGAGCGCTCTAAATTATATGTCTAAAAAGAGCCGATTTTAAGAGTGTTTTCTGAGTAGGCACATAAATAAGAGCATTTTCTGAGAAAATTTGGGGGTTGCTCCAAATAGGCTCAAAAAGAGTTCATATGTGTGAGCATATTCGGAGCTGCTGTAAGTAAGTACAAAGTAAAAACCTCTCTCAAAATAACGGCGTGCAGATCGCTTATCGCAAAATGTTCTAAAATTGACAATTTTATTTAGTTTGAACATTGAAGAAGTGTAAGTTGGACGTGCTTAAAAAAGTGTAACAAAGTGTTTAAAATTAAGTAAAAGAATGTGTTTCAACTGAAATTTATAATTTAAAGCCAAAATGAGTGTCCAGAGATCAAGCCGGTCTGAGTGTAAAAAAGAAATTAATGCCCTGAAGGCAAAAAATCGACGCTGTGAAGAGCCTCTGCCATCAGAGCTGAACGTATTCAATGAACCTTAATGGATTCAGGACATATTTTGGAGCAAAATTTCAACAATTTCCAGCAAATGGTTTCAAACTGCAAATGACAGAATTAAATATTATAATAAAGCTAAAAAACATTTGACTAAGGAAAATTAATGGTTTATATATGGGTTAAAATTTAAGATTTAGTTTGAAAGATTTCCATATTTTTTATATAATAATACACATATACATAGAATTTAAGAATTAATTTTTAAGATTTTTCCAATTTTCCGTATACTTTTTGAGAAAAATAAAAAGCAAATATAAAATCTGAATTTTATTGATTGAAATTATTCCAAAACTAGTCGGCCGGTGCTACACTCGAGCATACTCGACAGTCGGAGACCCCGTACATACTATGGAAAAAACTTATAACACTAGGCAACAGCCCAAAAGTTACAAGAACCAAAACCACTTTTTTGGATAGATTTGGGGCCAAAACCGACGAAAAACATTATTTTTTTTTTTTTTATGGTGAGATTTTTTTTTTAGAATTTTTCAAAAATCTGGCTTTTTTTTATTCCTTTTTTTTAGAGGTGCGCCCACATTTGTAATCATTACTCGAGAATGCCAAAACCGATTTATAAAGGCTTTACTTTATCTAAAAGCTAATAAATGTATCTATATTTCATTCATACACAGTCTTAGATTTAAACCAGTAGTTTAAGAGATATCAATTTTTGAATTAAGAAAATTATGATTTTTTCTTAGCTTTTTTCACTAAAAAATTCGAGGAAAATTCGAAACAATTTTTTTACATTTTATTAACTATTTTATTTGCGTAGCTGTTGTAATTACGCGTTGTTTAAGATATGATTCATTAAAATCTATGGTGAGACGGCGATATGATATTATGTTGAATCGAGGCATGTTTTTGTCGACTTTTTTGACTTCGTTGTGGTGTGGCATGACCTTTAGTATGAAAATTTTTTGTGTTTTTTGAGATATCCTTACCAAACTCACAGAGTTTGAATTTGTTATTGTTTTACACATTATGACCAAATTTGGTTCAAATCGGACCACTATATCATATAGCTGCCCTAGGAACAATCGGTCGAAAATCAAGTTTTGGTATGAAAAACTTATTTGTATTTTGAGATATTTCAACTAAACTGTTAGAATATGTATTTAAGAGGGTCATTAATTTGTTATTATATATTTAGCTATATTAATTACCCATCGTTTAGAATGTTTACCATTAAAATCTCTAATAAGACGGCTAAGTTATTAGTATTTAAACAATGAAACAAGTTTTTCGCAAAGGTTGATTTTCGACTGATCGGTCCCATGGCAGCTATATGTTATAGTGGTCCGATTCCAGCCAAATTTGGAAAAGTTGTATAAGACGATACGAGATTCTTAATTTGTAAGTTTGGTACAGATAACTTAAAAAATAAAAAAGTTTTTCATACTAAAGCTTGCTAATCGACCGTTTGTATCGATCGTTCCTATGACAGCTATATGATATAGTGCTCCGATTTCAACCAAATTCGGTAAGGATGTGAAGAGCAATTAAAAATACTTAATTCATGAGTTTGATTGAGGTATCTCAAAAAAACAAAAAGTTTTTCATACTAAAACTTGATTTTTTACCGATCGTTCCTATGGAAGCTATATGATATAGTGGATCGATTTGAACCAACTTTGGTAAGGATGTATAAGGCTTACTTAAATGCATATTCTATAAGTTTGGTTACGATATCTCATAAAACAAAAAAGTTTTTCATACTAAAACTTGATTTAAGACCGATCGGTCCTATGACAGCTATATGTTATAAAGCTCAGACTTAAACGAACTTTGGAAAGGATATATAAAGCCAAGTTTTATGTATATTCTGTAAGTCTGTACAAAAAAGTTTTTCATACTTAGGCTTGATTTTCGACCGATCGGCCCTATGAGAGCTATATGATATAGTAGATCGATTTGAACCAACTTTGGTAAGGATGTATAAGACTAACTTTAATGCATCTTCTATAAGTTTGGTTACGATATCTCAGAAAACAAAAATCTTTTCATACTAAAACTTGATTTTCGACCGATGGGCGCTATATGATATAGTGGTCCAATTCACAACAGAAACAAACTGCCTGCAATATATAGGAATCTACATACCAAATTTGGTGTCACTAGCTTTTAAATTGCTCTTATAATTTGTATTTGAAATTTTTTTTTTTTTTCTATTTGTGGGCGTTCATCCAGACAGACGGACATTGCTATATCGACTCGGCTACTGATGCTGATCAAGAATATATATACTTTATGGGGTCTGCCACGCCTCTTTCTGCCTGTTATGCACTTATTCGGTAAAACAAACCCAATAGACCCCTGTACTTTTTTTAAGTACGGGGTCTAAAAATGTTTCAATCAAGTGTCTGAAATTGACCCTTTTCGTGGCGATTTAAGTGCCTAAAAATGATACTTTTATGAGCATTTTGTGTGCGTTTTCAATGCTTGATTAGGAGGCCGAAAGCACTTATTTCTGTGTCAAAAAAGTGTCATATTAGACTCAGAAATTGACCTCTTAAAGTACGACCGTTTTAACGGAAAAAAATGCTCTCTCCGGACTCTTTTTTGAGCACTTTATGATATAAAATGCTCATAAAAAACTATCAGAAAACTGTCAGAAAACGCTCAAATGTGTGTTTGTGTGTTTTGCTCTCTTGTTCAGAGCTCCTTTTGAGTGCCTCCCTCTCTATTTACGTGCGCAATTTCTGACTATTAATTATCTGTTTAACCCCAGTTGGAAATATGTCGTGCTGCAAGAAAACCTGCACTTTCAAGTGTGCAACCGATATATATTTACTGTTCGTTGTGTGAGAATATCATGCATATAAAATGTGCTGGTCTACAGGTCAAGATTGTGATAAGTTCATTGCCGTTTCTAAAAAGGAATGTGATGCAGTGAAGTGTTCTTGTCCAGTATGCATCGACAAGCAAATTGATTTGTCAAAAATGTATAATTCTGTGAGAAACCAATTCTCAAAACTTAATAAAATAGCTAAGCTTCTTTCGAGTGATTTTGACTCTAGTCTGGAGCTGCCTATCCAATACAAATTAAACTCTCCACCTGATTCTTAAATTTTAGCAGTTCCCCCTAATATACCAGTTACCCAGCCTCCCGGGACTCCATTGGCATTTCGCACCATAAAGACGATTTGCCAACTTTGTCTTTATCGGCCTCTCTGGGTATTGATAACCTGTTCAATTCTACTACATCTTCTGCAGGTGATTCTATCACTCACACAACTTAATCTGCCCAAGTCATCGTGTCTTCGCTGCGGGCCGAATTTTGTCGGAAGGGTAGACCTCCTCGCACTGCAGCGCCTAACAATAGGACTGACAACGTAGCTGCCCCTGCATCTGAGCTCCCTATTTTAAATGTTGTTGCTCCTCGTAAGCAAGGTTATACCGGACACTACTTGTGAATCTGTAGCGGCATACAATTCTAGAAAAGTCTCTGCTAATGCCTCAATTTCTTAATTTAATTTTTGCTATTGCCCGGGAAATAGCATATTTTAAAATAAGTGTCCCTCACGACTCATTTGCTGTTATTTGTGATCCGATATTTTGGTCACCGCCTATGATTGGTTATGCGTTAAAGCCCAAAATCCTTGCCTGATTCTCTTATAGCCGGCAGTTCCAACGTACAGGAGCCCGCTAGTATGACTTCGAAAAACTTGATTTGCGTCCCGATTTTGCCTGTATTTTTTTATCAATTGTTAGAGGTCTCCTTACTAAGCTCAAAAATCTATATTTAATTGCTCTGTCAGAAACTTCGTTAAATCCTACAGTATCCGATTATGAAATTATGTCTAATAATTATCTTTTAACATAGAAATGATCGTCTGGGCCGAAGTGGTGGCGTACCTATTGCCAGTAAATCGGCACTTCAGTCAGATCGTATTACTTTTCATGTGACTACTAATATTGAAATTGTTTATGACTAAGTAACTGTTTCAACTCGATCAATTTTTATCACCTGCACTTATATCCCTCCAAAAGCTTTTCCGGCAGTTTACTCGCAGCATTTTCCCTGTATTGAAGAAATTAATCTTCAAGTCAAAGATAACCACTTTTATTTATTTATTTTATTTTACAAAGTTACCTATAATACACAAGAATATTAAAGCTAAGTAGATAATAAGAGCGCTGGCGACCAGGCCTTCGGCTCAGATAACTACTTATTTATTGTGCTGGGTGATTTTAATTTGCCTAAAATTTCTTGGTCATTATTCAGTATCACAAATTACTTTGTTCTCTTAAACCAAGAACAATTTTTAGATAACTTACTTGATCTCTTATTGTTTCAAACGAATTCAATATAAAATCGTAATAATTGAGTTCTTGATCTGCTATTTTTTAATCGCATAAAGTATCCCTAAAGATTTACATCATCCTACTATAGAAATTTCTATCTCAATCTCTAAACCACTTAGTTCACCTTTATTATGTCTGCAACCATCCCGTCGTTGTCCTCACAAGGGATATTTTTCATTGCTTAATGAACTTATCCTTGCTACCGACTGGTTCTTTGTAGAAAAAGCGACTGACATCGATATTGCCCTTAGTTTTTTCTATGAGAACGTAAATGCACTCTTAGATGTGTGCATTCCAAATTATGTTCCACCGTCTGGTTCTATAAAACCTGCTTGGTTTACACCTAGACTTTCTTATTTAAAAAATATCAAATCTAAATATTTTAAAAAATAAAAGAAATCTGGTTCAAGTCTTGACTGGTCTAAGTACACAGTACCCAAGTCGGACTTTGCCAATTTAAACTCGCTATGCTTCGAGAAGTACCTAACTCAATGCAAAAGGCAGTTTTTCATGACCCCAAGCAATTTTATAAATTTGTTAACTTAAAGCGTAAAACCCCCAGTTTACCTTTCTCCTTTTTTCATGGGATAATGCCAGCAACGACTCTGCAGCCGCTGAACCATTTGAAAAATTTTTTTAATCCACTTACTCTCCAATCTCCACTTCCAACTCATCTTATCCTTATTATATTTTCTATCAAACACTATGTTTGCTCCCTCTATTTCTTATAACACTATAATCTCTTCTATTAGCTCTTTAAAATCTTCTTTTATTTCTGGGCCAGACAACATTCCTGGTTGTCTCCTTAAGGAATGCTGCTCTTCTTTAGCTGCTCCGTTGCATAAGCTTAATCTATCCCTTAAATCTTCAACCTTTTCATATCTTTGGAAAGAATCTTATATTATTCCTCGCCACAAAAAAGGTGGTATGTCTGATATTGCACCCAACAGAGGCATTGCAAAGCTATCAGCCATTCCTAAATTATTTGTAAAAATCCTTGTTTCGTCTTTGCAGCATCTCTGTAAATCGATAATTTCCCCTACTCAACACGGCTTTATTAAGGGTCGGTCCACTACGACCAACTTGCTTGAATTTACCTCCCTGGTAAATGATGCATTTTCAGAGAAAAAGCAAACGGATGTCATATACAATGACTTCAGTAAAGCCTTTGACTCTTTGAACCATGACCTCTTACTTTACAAACTTAGTTGCATAGGTTTCCCCGCCGCATTTTTACGTTGGGTTTCCACCTACTTAAAAAGTAGGACCCAAAAAGTTCTTCTTAAGTCAACCATTTCGAGTTCGGTTCATGTTACTTCTAGTGTACCTCAAGGTAGTCACTTGGGGCCATAATTGTTTACCATTTGTTTTTACCGATCGACCCACTATTCCGTCCCAATCTTATATTTTAATGTATGCGGATGATGTAAAGCCTTTTTTTCATACACTGATCACCGTCTTCATAATCGTGTGCAAGACGATTTGAACGCTATGCAACTATGGAGCCCGGACAATCAGCTGCATTTCAATTGCTCAAAGTGTACGTTAAATGACATTTAGTTTTCGGCCCTACTTGGGTTCTTGTACGATTGACAATACCCCTTCGCAACGTATAAAATCTCTTAAGGATCTTGGAGTTTTATTTGATTGCAAATTATGCTTTAATTTGTACATCTCCACTATCAATGCGGACGGCAGTCTGCGCTAGTGACGAAAGCAGCACGAAGGGTGCGAAAGGCGACTAGCAATATCCCACAAAAAAACCTCTACACGAGGTAAAAGTCTAGTGACGAAAGCAATTTCTAGCCTCAAAATTTCTGATATCCAACTTTGTGACGAACAAACTTGAGTTTCATATAAAAATTTTAATAAAAATATAAATTAATAAAAAAAAAACTAAAATTGGCATTGTGCACTGTGTTCAAAAAGGGTGAGCATTTTTGTACATAAAAATTACTTTTTGCGCAGTGCCGCAGATCAACTACTTTCAAAATGTTTCGCATATGCTCGGAGCATTCAATAATGTCATTATTTTCAGCTGGCTGTAAGATCCCGTAATATTTTGATATTATACACAGGCATATAATAAATACGCTTTTTAAGGCTGCACTGTGTAGCTGATATGCAATTTTCCTTGTGGAAGCGTTTACTTCAATGCTTAATTTTTACAAGCCTGAAATAATCTCGACCCATTTTTTTTTTAATCACTTATGCTGCAGTACTTTTAAGACCACCTTGTCTTGCAAAACGAGTGTATGTTTGGTGCAAATTGTCTGCGAATTGGTGATTCCTTAAAAAAATTGGATATATTCTTAAAAGTGCCAATGGCGTTTCTTACTTCAGGAACAGAATTTAAGGTCATTCACAACCAAATTCAGCTGATGACTTTCGCAATGAAAATAAAAGCTTTTGGAAAAAGATTTTTTTTTAAATTGCCTGCACGCCGCTTGTTTTTCCAGCCGTTGTAGCACAACTAACGAACCCCAATCCCACGCATTGTCTGTATCGAGGTCCATTTTGACAATTGCTTCTCTTATATTTTCTGTAATAGTGACTGTGTCCATCTTTTTGAGTTCTATGAACCCGACGAACTCCACCCAAATGGTCAGCTGAGACTTGCCAGACATATCAGCTGTCTTCTCCGCTAAAATAGCATATGCTCCCGACTTCTTTATCTTCTTACTTATAAAGTCATTGAGGACCTTAGCGTATATTTCGATGATTTGATTTTGCTTATTCGGAGATCTATACGTTGCATTTTTCCCGTGGGACACACTTAATGGTTCGTCACCACATTCAATTCTCATCGTCAGCAAGTCATGAAGTATTTCTAAAAATATATAAACCTTTTTGTAATCTTATATATATATATATATATAGGGAATTCAATGGAACTTTTACTTTCATTGTTTAATTTTCCTCGTAGCGGAAGATCGTTGGTGCCGTAGAATATAATTGTTAAAATTATATATTTTAAATTTTTCCGATTTTCGGCAACTATTTTATCATGCCCAAATTGTTTTAAAAATCATAATGAGGCGACGGAACCCAGCAGCTAATTAACAGCTTTCGTTTTTGAGCAGATGTTAATGAGTGCGTCGTATCTATCCATTTGCTAATATCATTTGAATGGCAATCATCTTTTAATTCAAGTAGAGTTGCGCCACGCTCGGGACTTGCCGATCAGATCAAGTTATATACTGATCGAAAGGTTTAGTTTAGTAACTTACAAAATGGCATACTAAAACTAAAACGTCATGAGATACGGGGGTGTAATTGGGAGGGGAAGAATTTGTATGATCGCAGCTTATGGAGCAGTTGGGGCTTTTTGGTAAAATTATTTATTTTTTAAAAATTTTTATCAAAAATACGCGTCGATTGAGAACTCGATGACCCAAATCCGTTATTTGGTTCAAAAGATAAATAAATTTGAAATTTTTATTGGACTTCTCAAACTGAAATGAAAAGCTAGCTTCTTTGTTTGTCTGTTTGCCTGTTTGTATCAAAGCGCTAAAAAGCTTAGATATAATGATGGGGATTTATTCCTCTTTGAAAATCTAGAAATGTTTGTTCTACGACTTTTTCAATTTCCCGCAAGTTTAGCGGGAAAGCGCTAAATCCCGCTAATGCCATAGAAGCTACAGATATGTTCTATATATCATTGGAAAGGTGTGTTTGAGGGCTTTTATGCGTACTTTTTTTCTAAAATATTCAGGTAACATTTTACAGGCGATATAATTTTTGTAAGCTTACATTTTGGCGATTTCTGAAAAAACGGATCTAACGATTTCTGTTAAATTTTATTATGTTGTAAAAAATTGGCATTCGGCACTGCGCAAAAAGTAATTTTTATGTACAAGGAAGCTCACCCTTTTTGCAAACAAAAACATAAAGATCGGTCATATAACTTGTCATCAAATCAGTTTTAAAGTTTGCATTTTTTTCTTAAAATTTTCACATTTTTGCGCGCACTGAATAATGGGTCAACTTTGAGAGGCTGTCACGCCCACAATTTTTACCTGATTTCAAAAATCTTTTGGATTCGTAAACTTTCGAGTTTTCTCTATCGAATGCTTTTATTGCTTTTTACGAACGCTTTCGTCAGAAAAATGATTTTTGCCACGTTTTTCGGCCGCCTGCCCTAGTGTGCACCGCGAGGCATAACTTGTAAGAGAGCAGCCGAATAAAGACTCAAATAAGGAAGCAAAGTATTATTATTATTTAAAAACGGTCACATAACTTACACGATAAATATATTTAAATATCAAATTTATAGCGCTGCAGTGTGCCAACGTCGGCACCCATTTATCGCTGTGGGCTTCATCCAAATGATACTCGCGCCAAATTATGTATTGGCGTCTCGAAATGTCGTCCACGATTCGAATCCACAGTTCCCTCCTGACGATTTCGTTGCTCCCACGAAGTTCGTCACTTGTCGCACGTTCTGTGGGACTCCTCGACGGCCGACGAACCTTTGAAAAGTCATTGCATTATTTTAGTGAACAAGTCGACAACTATCTTAAATTCAACCGCTTTGGAGGCGAAGCAAACAAAAGGAGCGATATACGCCTTATTTTAAGGCTTTCCATGCATTCAAAAGTCGTGCTAATCGGGCCACAAAAATCAACAGCATATATAGGAAATGGGCGGATTGCTAGGTGTCGGTCTGCGGATATGTTACCCATTATATGGGTAAGCAGACAAAGAAGTCTTACGAGCTCTCTTGGTCCAGCACGACAATTCGATAAATGCAGGTATCTAACGTAGCTTCTAGCAAATTGCGAGCTTTTCGGAAAGAGCATCGAATACTTAAGAGGAGCATTTTCAAGCTGTCCTCCCACCAATTTCCATTATACTTTAGAGCCCAATATATGTCATCTTTAAATTCACATTACTGTTATTCTTTGCTCATAAATACCGTAGGAAGTTTTTCAACTGTCTCTTGTTTTGTGAAACGGAATACATAAGCGAATACTCTAAGCAGTCGGGCATGTGTTAAGCAACTATTGATAGTTGCCAAGAGATCCGATCGGTCTACCATAGCTGCCAGTCCAACAGCTGTTTTAAGTACCGAATCATGTATCATGAATCTGGAAGCATGTAACTTAAATCAATGAAACTTGGTTTCAGAATCAGACCAAAGAACAGTCCGTTCAATTGGAAATCTTATAAGATTTCTGATTCGGTGACAGAGATCTGCGAGAAGGTGTGCCGCACACAACTAAAGTCCGGAAGAGCCTTATTCTTGAGGGTGCTACTTTGGATTTATATGTCAACAAAGCGCTACAACAACCTTCTGCAGTATTAATGCGTATTTAAACGCATGCGCCAGACACTCGCAATGAGGCATCGGCAAAACCATGTATCACAATCAATGGAGTTGGCTCTGTATATCCGTATCGTGGTAACAGGCCAAGCGGATCAAAGAACCGCGATGACACCGAGAGAATATTCCGCTTTGTCAATGTAAGACCGATAAACGATTCATTGCGAGACAACGTCTTTTAAGCGACAAAAAACGACGATTCGGAACCGACTCTAATGGAAGTCGTACTTTAAATCAACCTTACGGCAATACTTTCAAATTATCTAGAAAGTGGCTATCACATAACTGGTGTTCAACTGTTTGAACTTTTTTAAGTGCAATGTTGTGTCTCTTGTTCTTTTCTGATAAGTAAGGTTTACTACCTGAGCCGTCTGGGACCTGACGGAGTATAACGCCCTGAGACAATCCAACCATCCAGAGTTTTTGCAGAATCTGACTATTTGGACCTTGCACATTGGGCCAGCAAGCCGATTTTTCGACGAAAATTAAACTTTTTCATAGAAAGTAAACCTATATTAATATTAAAATTTGGATAGTGTACACTTTGACTAAAATAAATCAAAAGATTTTAATTGTGCATCTCTGCAATTTTGGCAGCCCTTCAAAGTCAGCTGTTTGATTGCATGCGTGCGAAGCTAAAAAGCGCGGGAAAGTTTTTGTTCACTTGCGAGCGTCCCAAAATTATTGTGGGTTAACCATTTTTAACTAAAATTATGGCAAAGAAACACCAAGGTATTTAGAATATTTGTATTAAAAAAGATTTTGTTAATGTGTTTTTTGTGTGCGTTTATTTGTGTTGTCCAAAAGTAGAAAAAAGCTCACCTGCTAGCTCGTCTGTCGTGGATTATAACAAATTTTGTGCCAAGTTGTGCCAAAAAGTTATTATGTGGCATTATAGTGCAAAGTGTATATAAACTAATTTTAAAAATCTTTTTTGTTCCATTTTGTATAAATCCATAATATTGTAGCTGTGGTTGAGTTCGCCCATGAGCAACTGCTTGATATCGACATACAAAACAACCGTAACGCATCTGCCGTTTCAAGTTGGATTTATGATGAACTGAAAGAATTCGATTCAGAAGCAGATGTGGAATTCTATGGCTTTACATTTGGATAAGCCCAAGCAGAATGGCAGCGGAAATACCATGAACGGCAATACAGCAAGGAGGGCGTTTGCACAACCTTAGCTACTAGCTGAAATCTTAGATCTTGATGAATTTCTCATTGCATATTTTCACAATATTTTAATTTCTATTTCTTGCAACCTACCAATTGATCAAACACAATTTAAAAAATATTGTCAGAAAACCATAACACTATATATGTCCTTGTATCCATGGTTTCCAATGTCGGCAACAGTCCATAAAGTGTTAATGCACGGCTACCAAATAATATAAGCATCAATCCTTCCATTAGGTTTCTTGGCGAGAACGCATCAGAGGCTCGCAACAAATATTATAAGAGTGACAGGAGGTTACATGCTCGAAAGAGTACACGGCAGAACAACATGACAGACGTTTTCCACAGAGCAATGGATTCTTCAGATCCTCTTGTGTCGAGCATCTATCTATCAAAATGATTGGATCAGCAAAATAAACTACCCCTACCAGCAGACGTAATCGAACTTTTGGAATCACCAAACTTGCTAAATTTTTGTAACATGAACAATAATAACAATGTTCCCGTTTTTGATGTTAACAAAAGTGATAGTAATTCAGATTCTGACTCTGAAAATCCTTTTTCAATTGAAATTGATGTAGAAGACGACTTTTAGGAACAATGTAAGATACATATTTATAGTCATTTTGAATGCATTGTTATTTTTATTAATATTAAGGTTAAGTGTTAAAAAATGAATTAAAAACATTGGTTGAATTAAACGAGTGCTAGCATTATTAATTACCGTACATGTATCAATAAGAGGAAACCTATCTCATATGGGTGGCTAGAGAAGGCGTGGTCAGATCGGTCTGAAACTTAGATATATTTTTATGTTCATCGACACTATCGTATGTACCAAATTTCAAGAACCTAGCTTTAAAGCATGTCGATCTTCTTTGGCCTGTGGAAATTTGTATCAGCTTATTGCAGGTTCTTAGTGATATTTCAATCAATGATATTGACCGAGTGGTGAGGCAGATAACCCGAAATGGTTTTCAAGACTCACAGGTCTAATGAGAACTCACTGCAATTGACTCGCAACTTCATCACTGAATATATCTTGCTCTTTATTTGTGTATTGCATTGAGCAATTCCAAGTAAATTGATACTAGCCTCGTTTTGACACAGTTGCCATCGTTGAGCTAGCTCGTCTGTTGCGCTATTAATTTGCGATCCAGAGTCAAGCAGAGCCCTGGGTAATAAGAAATCGCCACTCTTCGATTTAACACTAACGACTGCAGGATTTAGGATCACACTATCTATAGGTAAATAAACAAGTGGATGGCTACAGTCGAGCACGCTCGACTGGTCAAAATGTACAAAACCAACACTTATCTATCAGTTTGGTTAGGATGCCTTAAAAAATAAAAAACTTTTCATACTAAAACTTGATTTTCTACCGATCGGTCGTATGACAGCCATATGATATAGTCGACCGATTTGAACGAACTTCGGCCAGGATGGACAAAACCAAGCTTAATGCTTCTTTTAACAGTTTGTTCAAGATATCTCAAAAACCAAACACTTTTTTATACTAAGACTTAATTTTCGATATATCGTTCCTATGGCAGCTATAGTATATAGTGGTCCGATCCAAAAATAAACAAACTTGATCTGCCTATGGTATCCAGGAAGCTACATACCAAGTTTGAAGTCTCTAGCTTTTATGGTCTCTGAGGTCGACGCGTTCGAGCAGACGTACGGACGGACGGACATGGCTCATCAAGAAAATATATACTATTGGCGGTCTGCCACGCCCCCTTCTGCCTGTTACATACATTCGGCCAAACACATTATAACCTTTTTTTGCCCAGCACAAAACAGGAAAGCGAATTTCGATTATTGTTTTTAGAAACAGCCTTTGACTCCGTCTTATAGTTATCGGACGAAGATTTGGCTGAAGCTTCTGGAATCTAAGATTCAAGACTTTATTGCAATCACTCCACATTTGCATAGTTGCCTAATGGAGTTAATCCTTCGATTTTTGTCTAGCCATTGGGTTAACCTTATTCATAACGAGATAAATTAGAAATGCATTACAAATCTTTTTATCATCACACAGTGTCAATCATCGAACTTGAAGCTGCAGCAGAAAGATGCTCTATCAAAAAAAAAATTGAAAAATTCATATTGAATATCAGACAGTAATTGTCATAAACCTTCTTTAAACTTAGTAGTGCCTTTATATAATTGACCTCGGGGACTTGGAACGCTTTAAAAGTGCCCAGAGCTGCACCAGAGAGACACGAGATTAGTTGATTGTACTTCTCAATCGTTTCTATCGTCTTAACGTTATGAACCAGTTTATCGGACAAGCTTATAAAATTCTTCAGCTCTGAGTATTTTTCACTGAACTTGGGAAGTGACAGATGCGAAAGATGTGTGAGTGAAGTCGCAACAGAAATGACTGCCTGCATATTCGAACTGATTATCTTTATAACGGACCGTAAAAGGGCTTATGTCGTTATGCAGAGCTCTTCCAGCTCTCTCCTATATTCATCGTCTGTATTAAAAGATTCTACTTGAGTTTGATATCTAAAATCGTTGTCTATATGTCAAGCTAACATTTCTAGTCTACCTTTAACGCACCCATTTCGTTTCTTTTGTGCACAATCGTAAGTCTCCTTAGTGTTTGCCATTTCGATTATTAAATTCGACTACTCTTGCAAAATAAAAATATATCGACTTTATTATTCGATTAAATAACACTAGGCAACAAATTCTGACTTTTTTCTTCTGAATTGAGCCATACCTCCTTTTTTGGATAAATATGGGGCCCCAAACGACGAAAAAAAATTTTTTTTTTTTGTATGACAGTTTTTTTAATAGAAATTTTTAAAATTTTGATTTATTTTACCTGCCGTTTTTTAGGGGTGCGACCACTTTTGTCATCATTACTCGAGAATTCCAAAACCGATTTTTAAAAGCATTTCTTTTCCTGAAAGCTAATGATCTAATCTGTAATATAAATGAAAAGCTTTTTGTTTTTTTTTGAGATATCTTAACTGAACTGATGGAATATACATTTAAGTTGGTTTGATGCATCCCTACAGAAGTTGGTTCAAATCGGTCCACTATATTATTTAGCTGATCAGTAAAAAATCAAGTTATAGGATAAATAACATATTTATTTTTGGAGATACATCAATTAAACTCATGAATTGGGTATTTTTAATTGCCCTTTACATCCTTACCAAATTTAGTTGAAATTGGAGCACTATAATATAGCTGCCAACGGAACGATCGAATCGAACGATACGATCGATATGCAACCTTCAATACGAAAAAGTTATTTATTTTTAAAGTCATCTGTCCCAAACTTACAAATTAAAATCTCGTATCGTCTCATACAACCTGTCCAAATTTGGTTGGATTGGACCACTATAACATAAAGCAGCCATGGGCCTGAACGGTCGAATATCAACCCTTGCGAAAAACTTGTTTCTGTTTATCACTGCGGACGGCAGTTCGCGTTAGTGACGAAAGCAGCACGAAGGGTGCGAAGGGCGACTAACAATATATACAGCTAAGTTGGAAAATTTGCTACGACTGTCCGATCAGATCGAGTTATATACCGATCGAAATGTTTGGTCCTAACTTACAAAATGGCATACTAAAACTTTTGCTAATTCACCTGGGTCATGAGATACGGGGGTGTAAGTGGGAGGGGAAAAATTTATATGATCGCAGCTTATGGAGCCATTGGGGCATTTACGTAAAATTTTTTATTTTTTAAAAATTCTTATCAAAAATACGCGTCGTTTAATACCTTGATGACCCAAATCCGATTACTGGTTCAAAAGATAAATAAATTTGAAAATTTTAGTAGAATACTAAAAATGAAGTGAAAAGTTAGTTTCTTTGTTTGTCTGTTTGTCTGTTTGTATCAAAGCGCTAAAAAAAGCGTAGATGTTATGATGGGGATTTGTTCATTTTTGAAAATCTAGAAATGTTTGTTTTACGACTTTTTCAATTTCCCGCTAGTTTAGCGGGAAATCGCTAAATCCCGCTAAATTTGAAACCTCACCAGTTTCCATACCATAGAAGCTATAAATATGTTCTGGGTATCATTGGAAAGGTGTGCTTGAGGGCTTTTAGGCGTACCTTTAAACTTTTTTTCTAAAGTACTCAGGTAACATTTTACAGGTGAAATAAAGTTTTTTAGCTTACATTTTGGCGATTTCTGACAAAACGGCTCTAACGATTTTTATTAAATTTTTGTATGTTGTAGTACGTAGAATTTTGCGTTTTTTAGTATATGAAACATAAACTTTGACCAAGGGGTTTGGAAGATATTGCTTGTTAACTGAATGTATACATTTTTCTATCGGTCGAAAATCAGGTTTTAGTACGAAAAACTTTTTGGTTGTATGAGATATCTCAAACAAACTGACACAATACGCATTTAACTTGGTTTTATATATTCTGTGCAAAGTTGGTTCAAATCGGACCACTATAACATATAGCTGTCATAGGACCGATCGGGGGAAAATGGAGTCTTAGTACGAAAAACTTTTTTGTTTTATGAGATATCTCAACCAAACTGATAAAATATGCGTTTAACTTCGTTTTATATATCCTGGCCAAAGTTGGTTCAAATCGGACCACTATATTATATAGCTGTCATAGGACCGATCGGCCGAAAATCAAGTCTTAGTATAAAAAACTTTTTTTTACAAGAGATATCGTAACAAAACTAATAGAATATGCATTTAAGTTAGACTTATAGATCCTGAAGAAAGTTGGTTCTAATCGAACCACTATATCATATAACTGTCATAGGACCGATCGGGCGAAGTCTAAGTCTTAGTATGAGAAACTTTTTTTTCTCACAGTAGGTACGGGGCTTCCGACAATAGAGTAGCAACTTAAGCGATGCGAGCAGGGGGCGGAGCCCCCTACTTTTCTTTATAATTAAAAAAAATTTTTTTTTAAATATGAAAAAATATTCAACAATGATAAATTTACAATGTCAAAAGCAAAAGCAATTGCAAAAATTTCTGATATCCCACAAAAAAAACCTCTAAACGAGGTAAAAGTCTAGTGACGAAAGCAATTTCCAGCCCCAAAATTTCTGATATCCAATTTTGTGACGAACAAAATTGAGTTTAATATAAAAATTTTAAATAAAAATATAAATTAATAAAAATAAACAATTGGCATTCGGCACTGCGCAAAAAGTAATTTTTATGTACAAAGAAGCTCACCCTTTTTGTGCACAGTGCATAAGGCCAATTTTTTTTTTTTTTAATTTATATTTTTATTTAAAATAGTTCAAATGACCATCTTAACCAGATCCTCCTGAGCAAGGTTTTTTTTGTCAGGATAATCGTCAGGATCATTTGGCTGTTACCATATGGTAACGCTGAAAATAACATGGTACAGGTCTTATTGGTGGGATTCCTGAAACAGATTCGGATTTGGTTTCGTTACAGATTTGATTTCGTCGATCAGCTGTTCACAGCTGCTCCATACAAAATGTGTTGGGTTGCCGGGAAAATTAAAAAAAAATTATTCGGAAAGAGTGGTAACCCAAAGTTATTTCACGAAATCAGGTTTCAGGCTAATTTCGTTTCAGACTTTAATTCGATAATATGTGAGACCGTGCATTTCGATATTATTATTTGGCCACACTTGGTGTTTGCTCACAAATTAGCCTAAAACCTGATTTCGTGAAATCAATTAGGGCTGCTACACTAACCGTATAATTTTTTTAATTTGCCTGGCAACCCTACAAATTTTGCATGGAACAGCTGTAAACAGCTGATCGGCGAAATCAAATCTGTAACGAAACCAAATCCAAATCTGTTTCAGGAATCCCACCAATAACAAATTTAAATTCTGTGAGCTTGGTAAGGATGTCTTAAAATACACAAAAAATTTTCATACTTAAGGCCGCTCTACAAGATTGTCATAAAAATCAAGCAATATATGCATGGATAAAAATTTTAATTTTATGCCGTTTCTCCATAGATTTTAATGAATCAAATTTTAAGCGATGCTTAATTAATGCAGCTTTGCAAAAAAATCGAATTTTCCTTGAATTTTAAAACAAACAGAATTTGCATTTAAGTTAGTTTTATACATCCTCACCGACCATGGTTCAAAGAGCTGTTATACGACCGAACGGACGGAAATCAATTCTTAGTATGAGAAACTTTTTGTTTTACGATTTATCATAACCAAACTAATTGAATAAGCATTTAACTTAATTTTATATATTCTGACCAACGTTGGTTTAAATCGGACACCTATATCTAATAGCTTTCATAGGACCGATCGGGCAAAAATCAAGTCTTGGTATGAAAACAATTTTTGTCTTACAATATATCGTGACCAAACTGAATGAATATGCATTTAAGTTAGATTTATAGATCCTGACAAAAGTTGGTTTTAATCGGACCACTATATCATATAGCTGTCATAGGACCGATCGGGCGAAAACCAAGTCTTAGGATGAACACGTGGGCAGTTACAGTCGAGCACGCTCGACAGTAGGATACCCTGATCCCAGGTACTCTTCAAGAAAAGTTTATTTTCGATCAATTATGGAGCCGATTTGAACCAAATCTGATCAGAATGTACAAAACCAACATTAATACACATTCTATCAGTTTTGTTAAGATATCTTAAAAAACAAAAAACTTTTGAAGTGAAACTTCTATAGGCGCGTTGGGAGTGAATCGAAAATACGCTTGACCGCGTGTGTAACGAAAAACCGACAGATTAGGGAGGGGGAAATGCCGTATGTATACATACATACATATGTATGTGTATGCAAAGCTCTAAGCTGCTCTTTCCACTCTGAGTCAAAAGCTCTAAGCTCGGCTTGTTTCCCGTTACGTTATCGCATGTTCCTCACGTGTTTGTTTTGCGCGTCATTTTAACATGTATGTATGTATGTATGTATGAACGTATGTATGTACATATGTATAAGAATGGATTAGTTGAGTGCTTAATTTGTGCAAGAGAAACTTTGCACGCTCTGTGTTTAGGCATATGTATGTATGCATGTACTTAAGTCGTATGTATGAATGAAAGTATGTATATGTACATATTCTATATGTTTATTTGTAAAGTAAGTGCATATAGTGTGTTTTGTTTTCTATGTCTTGTAAGATCTATTTGATCTTCACACGACGACAGTTTTCAATTACAAAGCGAGAATTCTAGTGACAAGCAAACTTGTATAAAGAAGTGAGCAAAAGAAAAATGGAAAAAATAGTCATCTTGAAGTAAAAAAAAAAACAGGCCACTACCGTATGCACTCCTAGGAAGTTTCACTTCATTCGCGTAACTTTTTACGCACATCTTTTTTTCATACTAAAACTTCATTTTCGATGCATCGTTCCTATGGCAGCTATGTGATATAGTTATCTGGTTTTAACCAAATTTTGGTCAGGATGTATAGTACCAGCTCCGATGCATATTCTATCAGTTTAATTCTGATATCTTAACAAACACAAAACTTTTTCATACTAAAACTTCATTTTCGATGTATCGTTCCTATGGCAGCTATATAATATAGTGGTCCGATCCAAAAATAAAAACAAACTTGATCTGCGTATGGTATCCAGGAGCCTAAGTACCAAGTTTTATGTCTCTATTTTAATGGGCTCAGGGTAGAAAAACTTTATTTTTTAATAGTATGTTCGGGGTCTCCAACAGTAGAGTGTGCTCGACTGTAGCATCGCGAGCAAAGCGAGCAGGGGGCGGAGCCCCTATTATTTTGTATGATTAAAGAAAATAATATTTTTAAATATGAAAGAAATTCAACAAATAAACCAATATGTTTTACTATCGCCTGCATTAATGTGGTTTTTTTGTGGGATTATGAATTCAGCTACCAAAATAATTTTTTGAGCCTCAACTATTATATATTTAAAAAATCTTTAATGTGCCCATAAAAAATTCATTTTTTTAAATGTTGTTTTGTGGATATATCGATATTTCCCCCTCCCCAACCACCTGATATATCGAAAGCCCGATGCAGCGCCAAGCAGCGAGACCAGAGGAGCACCTCGTATCCTTGCAATATAAACCATATTTTTTTCTCAAGCTCAGCAGCTGATGGAAAGCTTAATGAACAAGAGAGCGGAGCATTGGAGGAGGGACCTGTTTGGGGAGCATGCGTAAGAGTTCGGCTGGTAGAATATTCATGCAGAAAACCAGCAGCTGGCAATGGCATAACAAAATATTATCGTAAAAAACTATAAACTTCTTATGTTATAAAAAGAAAAAATGTGCATAACCCACTGTTCAAAATTGTTGCTGTAACTTTTTACCTTTTTATACATAAATAAATACATGCTTTTTTATTATGGTGAACATTTTTCTGCTGCTGATGTAGCACAAATTTTCAAAGCAACACACATCGTCACATTGATTGACGCTAACACATTTTAAGCAAAAACTAAAGTGAAAGCCTCAAATTGGGGTGAACATGGCTTTAGAGCACACATTCCTTGGAACCTGGGAGGTAAGTCTTCCATATATTGTACAAAAATAAAATAATGTGTATGAATCAAAGGCCCCAGCAGCAAGTAGCTGCTAACTTTAGTATACTAGGATTCATTTTATAAATAAACTAGAGGGCTCGATTCGCCCGCCAACCCCCGGCTCGTTTCTGTTGCGGAATGAAACTTAAAAAGAGGAGCATTTCTTATAAATTTTTTGAATAAACTTCTTTAACACAGAATGATATTTTTGAACAGTTAAAAAAATTTGGACAGTTCTTTATTCGGAAATGTATTATTCTATGTACTGTAACCACAAAAATTTGTTGTTTCTAAAATCCGATCACGTTAACATAATTGTATATAAGAAAAAAATAGCAAAACTATGTGCAAGTGAAGACAATTACAACTGCAATATACTTAAATTATATAGTCCACGTATTTTTCTTTCATTTAAAAGCTCTGGGTCGTTATTTTTACCATTGAGTCATTCCACAGGTTTAAAATCAGTAAATCCTTCTTTACTTCTGATGGTGCAGTATTCATGATACCTTCTTATACAAATTAGACTACTACATTTTTTCACCGATTGCACGAAGAAATTATTATCAGATAACTGTGTTTGAAGCCAAAAGCATCAAAAAAAAAAAAAACATACAGAACGATTTATTATGAATTTTGAGATAAAAAAATGATCCGGGATTCAACTTGTTTTTTTATTTTTAAAGAATTTTCAAGTTTCCATACAAAATGTGATTAGTTATTGTTGTTTCTCACTTTTATGGCCCGTTTAACAACACTGATTTCGTCACACGTTCAAAAGTAGCTGCTGAATCATCTCTATAAACTACATCTTGAGTGGTTGGGGATGTAAGTAGTGGGTCGTTCATACACTTTATAAGCATAAACATTTTATAAATGCTTTTCTAGTGGCCCCCAAACTTTTTTCAAAAGTGAAACTTCGTCCTATATATACACTACAATGATCTTTTTTTGTGATATTATTATACCCGTTACTTATAAAATAAGTATGGTAAAAAGGAATATTGTGTTCATTGAAATGTATGTAACAGGGATAAGGAGGCATCTCCGACCCCGTCAAGAATGTATATTCTTGATCAGCATCAACAGCTGAGTCGATACAGCCATGTCGGCCATGTGCGCTCCTAGATCTCAGAGACTATAAGGAGAACCAATCTTTCACCCACTCCTCTTATCTGAAATTCTCTCATAAAAATAGCCAACCGGCAGCGGCGTTCGGCGATTGCGAAAGAACAGCAAAAAAACGAAAACAAACGGTACCAACATCATAATTGTTTTTGTAAATTCATAAACAAACAGCGAAATAAAACATTTTCGATATTTAACATAAGAAAATGTTATGCTATGCCGTTACGTTTCGTTTACGCTTTCTGTCGCTTTCGTCCGCGAATATTTTTTTTCTCGGTGGTTCGGAACTCGCTTACCATATGGTCAGTCGAGTAAGTAGTCAGGTACTCGGTGGTTAGGCGTTCGATTACCATAGGGTCAGTGATGAAAGTACTTATATATAGAGTGGTGCAGTAGCTAGTTTAAGCATGGCCAATCGATACCTCCAGAGTAACGGGGTAGTTATTTCTTTAAATTACTTTTATATATATTGAATTAAGTAACGGTTATTCTATGGTCGGTATCTTGACTATACCTTTTCCCACTTTTTATACCCTGAGCCCATTGAAAATGGGCCAAATAAAAGGTATAATGTGTTTGGCAGAATGTATGTAACAGACAGACAGGGGCGTGGCAGACCCCCAAAAGAATATATTTTTGATCAGGATCAACAGCGGATTCGATTGAACCATGTCCGCCTGTCTGTCCGTCTGCTTGAACGCGTCGATCTCAGAAAAAATAAGAGCTTAAGACTTCAAACTTGGTATGTAGGTTCCTGAATACCGGGCGCAGATCAAGTTTGTTTTTATTTTTAGGTCGGACCACTATATCAGAAAGCCGCCATAGGAACGATACATCGAAAACTAAGTTTTAGTAAGGAAAAATCAGTTGAGAAATCAGAACCAAACTGATAGAATAAGCATATGGGCTAGTATTATACATCCTGACCAAATTTGATTAAGATCGGTCAATTATATCAATATATATAATAAAGACGCTTAATCGAAAAATGAGTCTTAGTTTGAAAAAGTTTTATTTTTTTTTTTAATATCTTAGCCAAACTGATAAAATATGCATTTAACTTGGTTTTGTCCATACTGGCCAAAGTTCGTTTAAATCGGTCCACTATATGATATAGCTGTCGTAGGACCGATCGGTAGAAAACTATGTTGTAGTATGAAAAGGTTTTTTGTTTTTTAAGTCATCGTAATCAAACTTATAAAATATGCATTAATGTTGGTTCGGTACATTCTGACTAGATTTGGTTAAAATCGGTTCCATATAACATACATGGTTTGAGAGAAAATAAGCAAAAAGGAACAATTAAAGAAAATTATACTATGGACCATTGACCTTAACAAAGAACTTGTCATTTTTAGTTACTTCCAGAAAAGTAATAGTCCACAGAACACAACTTTTTGGTTAGATTTTTGATAAAAAAAATATACTTATAATTACAGTGAAAAACAACAACACATAAATTTACTTATGACAACAGATATATATTTTAAATACCTCAAGAATATTAATCCATATCAAACTTATTTAACTTTTAACAGTTTTGGTAATTTATTAGCTGGTAAAAGTCACCATACATTAGGCGCCAAATTTCATAAGCACGTATTTTGAAAAATCAGCTGACTTTACAGAGCTGCAACAAAAAAAAGGTTGCCACCCAACCGAAAAAAATATTTCTTAATCTAACTGAAGTATCTACTTGAATAAACTAAGTCATTTTTTGATTATTCTACCATAAAATCTTTGACTTTATGGCGCTTTAACTCAATAATCGCCCATCGTGCAATGCTTAGAGCTCTTGGCAATTAAGGAGCAGGATTGCGTATATTCCACATAAATGCTCTAACTAGCTAGCTCTAACTAGTCTAACTAACAAAATTTTAAAATGTAGGTTCTTATTTGTTAATTCCAATATTGACGTAATATGTGGGTCCGAATCTTGGTTTTCGTCTCATTTAAGTGATTTTTGAGTAGAGTGTGATGGCTATGATCTGTTTTAATCTGATCGAGATATTCATGCTGGAGGTGTGACCATATATGGAAGTGAACGTCGAAATGCAAAATTTGTTTGTAAACATCCTAGAGACGACATAGAATCGACGGGATTAAAGTTAACAAATTTATCTGCATCTAGCCATTTTTTGAATTACTGTGATACTTTACTTGACATTATTTTGGAAATCAATATGATAAAAGCTTTACGAATAGACAATTTTCTATCCCATTGTTTCCAATATGGCCTTATATTTTAAACCCATAATTTTTATGCAGACTTGAATATTGATTATGCTCTGCTAAGTTCTGACTTTACATTATGTGACTGGGACTACATTTATGACTTCCCTAACCCGAATATTCCCACAAACAATAGGCATTTACTAAAACTTCATTTTTAGACAACATCTTAACACTAGAATAACTTTTATATGATATTCTAAGAGTAATTTACTGTCTCTAACCGATAAAAAGTTTATTGAAACAATCTCTTGAAGTAAACTGATCGAAAAATGCGGTTTAAGCTGCTCACTATATTTTGCAGTGCAAAAAAACGGGATTCGGCAATCCGTCGCAAGAAAATTTCAATCGCTTAATTAATTTTAGTACTAAGCAATATGCAATTCACACATCATTATAAGGTAAAAGGTAAAAGAGTGCTCTTCTTAGTTATATAAAAAAAAAAAATTTTTTGCGTATATGGTAACGCTAGGAAGTACAGGGAACAGGTTTTTCCATACATTTTACTTGCTTTTCGGTACTGTTTTGTTCATAAAATATGATTGTTCCTATGACAGCTATATGAAACAGTAAGCCGATTTGAACCAAATTTGGTCTGGATGTATAAAATGCATATTCTGTGAGTTTGGTTGAGATATCTCAGAAAACAAAAAAGTTGTCCATACTAAAGGTGAATTTGAACCAAATTTTGTCATATATATCAAGGAGGAGCCCTCCTGTTGGATAAAGCTGTGTTTATTTGACGTTTTCGCAAACACTTAATTTTTATAGTATTAAAAAAACCTGTACCCTGTTTTTCCCAGCGTTACCCAGCGTATCAGCCGAAAAAATGGTCCTGTCGCTTATCCTGACAAGGACGATCAAAAAAAATGTCTTTTTCAAATTCAGAAACCTCAAACTCTAAAGAAACTTTCTCAGGACGATTTGGGTTAAAATTAACTAAAAATTCTAATATTAAAATTCAATTCGATTAGAGTTGCATCCCATGACTATAAATTTTATTTAGCGAGGCCCCTATTGTTATAATAAACAAAACTCACCTAAGTTTTTGCTATTTGTTCTTGAATTTTGTCATATATTTTCATTTCGGGCATAAGGCCCAAAGCTGAATTTAAGCGCAATATTCGCATTGAAAATGGACATAACGCCAAAATCTTGTTGGCCATTCAGTTCTTGGGCGTAAAGTCATGCCACATTCAAGACTATTTCTGCTATCAGATTTATATTTGTGTAGAGGTTTTTTTTGTGGGAGATCAAAAATTTTTACAATTGCTTTTGCTTTAGACATTGTAAATTTATCATTGTTGAATTTTTTTTAATATTTAAGAAATTTTGTTGCTCCTCGTAAGCAAGTATTTGTGTTTAGATTATTCTCGGACACTACTTGTGAATCTGTAGCGGCATACATTTCTAACAAAGTCTCTCCTAATGTCTCAATCACTAAATTTAATTTTGCCCATTCCCGTGAAATAGCATCTTTTAAAATAGGTGTCCCTCACGATTCATTCACTATCATTTGGTATCCGCCACCTATGATAGTAAATGAGTTTAAGTCCAAAAGGCGTAGTGAGTCCTTGCCTGATTCTCTTATAGCCGGCAGTTCCAACGTACAGGAGCCCGCTAGTATGGCTTCGAAAAACTTGATCTGCGGCCCGATTATGCCTATATTTTTTATCAAACTGTTAGAGGTCTCCTTACTAAGCTCAAACATCTTTATTTAATTGCTCTGTCAGAAACTTCGTTAAATCCTACAGTATCTGATTCTAAAGTTATGTCTAGTAATTATCTTTTATATGGAAATGATTGACAGACTCGAAGTAGTGGCGTATTGAAGAAATTAAGCTTCAAGTCAAAAATAACGACTTATTTAATGTGCTGGGTGATTTTAATTTACCTATTATTTCTTGGTTATTTTTCAGTAGCATCGTATCTCGTATCGTATCATCTCTCGTATTTGAAATGAATTAATAAAAAAATCAAAATGATGGAATTCTAGATATGGTTTTTATTAGTGACTTCGCAAATACTGCCGTCTAAAGATCATCCCAATTAAGTATCCCTTATGAATTACATCATCCTACTATACAAATTTATATCTTAATCTCTAAACCTTTAGTCACCCTTTATTGTGTCAGCAATCACCTCGTTGATTGTTTTCGCAAGGAAAATTATTCATAGTTTAATGAACTCATCCTTGCTACCGCCTGGTGCTTTTAAAAAAAAACGACTAACATCGAAATTGCCCTCAATTATTTCTTTGAGACCCTACATGCACTAATAAATGTGTGCATTCCAAATTATGTTCCATCGTCTGGTCCCTTAAAGCCTCCTTGGCTTCCACCTAGACATTTTTAATTAAAAATATTATATCCAAATATTTTTAAAAATTTAAGAAGTCTGATTCAAGTCCTGACTGGTCTAAGTACACAGTAGCCAAGTCGAACTTTGCCCGTTCAAACTCGCTTTGCTACGAGAACAATCTAGCTCCATGCAAAAAACAGTTTTCTCGTGACCCCAAGCAATTTTACATATTTGTTAACTTGAAGCGTAAGTCCCCCAGTTTACCTTCCTATTTTTTTCATAAGATAGATAATGCCAGCAACGACTCTGCAGCCGCTGAACTATTTGCTAACTTTTTTTTATCCACCTACTCTCCAATCTTTACTTCCAACTCATCTTCTCCTTATTCTATTTTTCAATCAAACACAATGTTTGCTCCCTCTTTTTCTCCCTCTTTTCTATTAGCTCTTTAAAATCTTCTTTTATTCCTGGGCCAGACAACATTTCTAGTTGTATCCTTAAAGAATGCTCCTCTTCTTTAGTTGCTCCGTTGCATTAGCCTTTTAATCTATCTCACGAATCTTCAACCCTTCCATATCTTTGGAAAGAATCTTATATTATTCCTCGCCACAAAAAAGGTGGTAAGTCTGATATTGCACCCAACAGAGGCATTGCAAAGCTATCGTCTTTGCAGCATCTCTGTAAATCGATAATTTCTCCTACTCAACACGGCTTTATTAAGGGTCGGTCCACTACGACCAACTTGCTTGAATTTACCTCCCTGGTAAATGATGCATTTTCAGAGAAAAAGCAAACGGATGTCATATACAATGACTTCAGTAAAACCTTTGACTCTTTGAACCATGACCTCTTACTTTACAAACTTAGTTGCATAGGTTTCCCCTCCGCATTTTTACGTTGGGTTTCCACCTACTTAAAAAGTAGAACCCAAAAAGTTCTTCTTAAGTCAACCATTTCGAGTTCGGTTCATGTTACTTTTAGTGTACCTCAAGGTAGTCACTTGGGGCCATAATTGTTTTCCATTTGTTTTTACCGAACGACCCACTATTCCGTCCCAATCTTATATTTTAATGTATGCGGATGATGTAAAGCCTTTTTTTCATACACTGATCACCGTCTTCATAATCGTGTGCAAGACGATTTGAACGCTATGCAACTATGGAGCCCGGACAACCAGCTGCATTTCAATTGCTCAAAGTGTACGTTTATGACATTTAGTTTTCGGCCCTACTTGGGTTCTTGTACGATTGACAATACCCCTTCGCAACGTATAAAATCTGTTAAGGATCTTGGAGTTTTATTTGATTGCAAATTATGCTTTAATTTGCACATCTCCACTATTAATGCGGACGGCAGTCTGCGCTAGTGACGAAAGCAGCACGAAGGGTGCGAAAGGCGACTAGCAATATCCCACAAAAAAATCTCTACACGAGGTAAAAGTCTAGTGACGAAAGCAATTTCTAGCCTCAAAATTTCTGATATCCAACTTTGTGACGAACAAACTTGAGTTTCATATAAAAATTTTAATAAAAATATAAATTAATAAAAAAAAAACTAAAATTGGCATTGTGCACTGTGTTCAAAAAGGGTGAGCATCTTTGTACATAAAAATTACTTTTTGCGCAGTGCCGCAGATCAACTACTTTCAAAATGTTTCGCATATGCTCGGAGCATTCAATAATGTCATTATTTTCAGCTGGCTGTAAGATCCCGTAATATTTTGATATTATACACAGGCATATAATAAATACGCTTTTTAAGGCTGCACTGTGTAGCTGATATGCAATTTTCCTTGTGGAAGCGTTTACTTCAATGCTTAATTTTTACAAGCCTGAAATAATCTCGACCCATTTTTTTTTTAATCACTTATGCTGCAGTACTTTTAAGACCACCTTGTCTTGCAAAACGAGTGTATGTTTGGTGCAAATTGTCTGCGAATTGGTGATTCCTTAAAGAAATTGGATATATTCTTAAAAGTGCCAATGGCGTTTCTTACTTCAGGAACAGAATTTAAGGTCATTCACAACCAAATTCAGCTGATGACTTTCGCAATGAAAATAAAAGCTTTTGGAAAATGATTTTTTTTTAAATTGCCTGCACGCCGCATGTTTTTCCAGCCGTTGTAGCACAACTAACGAACCCCAATCCCACGCATTGTCTGTATCGAGGTCCATTTTGACAATTGCTTCTCTTATATTTTCTGTAATAGTGACTGTGTCCATCTTTTTGAGTTCTATGAACCCGACGAACTCCACCCAAATGGTCAGCTGAGACTTGCCAGACATATCAGCTGTCTTCTCCGCTAAAATAGCATATGCTCCCGACTTCTTTATCTTCTTACTTATAAAGTCATTGAGGACCTTAGCGTATATTTCGATGATTTGATTTTGCTTATTCGGAGATCTATCTATACATTCAATTCTCATCGTCAGCAAGTCATGAAGTATTTCTAAAAATATATAAACCTTTTTGTAATCTTATATATATATATATATATAGGGAATTCAATGGAACTTTTACTTTCATTGTTTAATTTTCCTCGTAGCGGAAGATCGTTGGTGCCGTAGAATATAATTGTTAAAATTATATATTTTAAATTTTTCCGATTTTCGGCAACTATTTTATCTTGCCCAAATTGTTTTAAAAATCATAATGAGGCGACGGAACCCAGCAGCTAATTAACAGCTTTCGTTTTTGAGCAGATGTTAATGAGTGCGTCGTATCTATCCATTTGCTAATATCATTTGAATGGCAATCATCTTTCAATTCAAGTAGAGTTGCGCCACGCTCGGGACTTGCCGATCAGATCAAGTTATATACTGATCGAAAGGTTTAGTTTAGTAACTTACAAAATGGCATACTAAAACTAAAACGTCATGAGATACGGGGGTGTAATTGGGAGGGGAAGAATTTGTATGATCGCAGCTTATGGAGCAGTTGGGGCTTTTTGGTAAAATTATTTATTTTTTAAAAATTTTTATCAAAAATACGCGTCGATTGAGAACTCGATGACCCAAATCCGTTATTTGGTTCAAAAGATAAATAAATTTGAAATTTTTATTGGACTTCTCAAACTGAAATGAAAAGCTAGCTTCTTTGTTTGTCTGTTTGCCTGTTTGTATCAAAGCGCTAAAAAGCTTAGATATAATGATGGGGATTTATTGTTCTTTGAAAATCTAGAAATGTTTGTTCTACGACTTTTTCAATTTCCCGCAAGTTGAGCGGGAAAGCGCTAAATCCCGCTAATGCCATAGAAGCTACAGATATGTTCTATATATCATTGAAAAGGTGTGTTTGAGGGCTTTTATGCGTACTTTTTTTCTAAAATATTCAGGTAACATTTTACAGGCGATATAATTTTTGTAAGCTTACATTTTGGCGATTTCTGAAAAAACGTATCTAACGATTTCTGTTAAATTTTATTATGTTGTAAAAAATTGGCATTCGGCACTGCGCAAAAAGTAATTTTTATGTACAAGGAAGCTCACCCTTTTTGCTCACAGTGCACAATGCCAATTTTCGCTTTTTATACCCTGTGCCCATTAAAAATGGGCAAAAAAGGGTATAATGTGTTTAGCAGAATGTATGTAACAGACAGAAGGGGGCTTGGCAGACCCACCAAAGTATATATATTCTTGATCAGGATCAATAGCCGAGTCGATCGAGCCATGACCGTCTGTCTGTCCGTCTGTTTGAACGCGTCGATCTCAGAAACCATAAGAGCTGGGACTTCAAATTTGGAATGCAGGTTTGTAAATACCATACGCAGGTCAAGTCTGTTTCCAATTTTGGATGCCACGCCCCCTTCGCCTACATATTGCACAAAACGATTTACAGGCGCAATTTTTGACATATCACTCCCTAACTGAATAATCAGTTGAGAAGTATGCCTATTGAACGACCCTGAAAATTTCAAAGCGATTGACCATAAATAGCAAAGATATTTCGGAATTACATTTAATTCAATAATTTCATTTGCATGGCAAATCGAACGTGCGAGCGAGACAGCATGTATACGTTTGTGTGCAAGGCGCGCACAAACACAGTACGAAATTGTACCCATTTTTTTTTTTTGGGTACCAAGAAGAATCGGGCGATAAGAACAAATATTATCGATATCATGTAATGAAAATTTTAGTGTATAATTTATGTATATACATATGTACAATTTGATTAAAATATAATTGTGTTACTATAAAAGTATGTATTTTTGCATGTAAAAATTCCATATGACGTCACATTTTTCAATAAAGTCAAACAGAAGCTGATTGCTATGCATGAAATTGCATAAGAGAGCAAGCGATCATTTTGCAGCACCTTTCTTGCACTAAAAGCAGCAAAATAATAAACTTAATTATTTATATATATCCGAACCTTACACATATATTCATAAAGTTTTCGCTTACTATCATTGTAAGAAAAAACCTAGTATTTTCCGCTTGTTAAATCGCATAAAACTAGACTTTGCTTTTTATTTTAAATTGCGCGCGCAATGCAGCAGCCTCTGGCTGGCTCTAATTTGTTGCGAGAGAGAAAAAGTGAGAGAGGAAAATTTGTGCTGCCAAAACGCAGGCTGAGAAAAGTTGTAGTTTGTGGCTACTCTTGACACACTCTACCTCGATCCGAACGATTACGATTGCGATTTGCGATTTATCAATTTGAATTTAATTTAAAATACGCTTAACACATTTACGAGTGATATATTAGTTCACTGGTGCATTAATAACATAGTTTGCAGTGATAAACATAGTGATTTTACAAAGCCGAGAGTGGATCATAGTTTCGCGTGTCGTTTTTCTGCATGTACATATGTATATGTATGTGGTGTGCGCGCGTGAATTTGAGTGAGTGCTTGAGTTAAATAATCCGTGTCGGTGTCGGTATCGGTGTCGGCATCGGTGTCGGTATCGGTTGTGTTTCTCTTGTGCTGTGACCATTGACCTAATAATAATCGCCAGTTATTAATTGAAAATAGCGAGTGATATATTAATTCAATGGTCTATTAATAACATAGTCTGCAGTGATTTAACAAAGCAGAGAGTTGATCATAATTCCGCGTGTGCAATTTTCGTGCAATACATGTACACGTACATATGTACGAATGTGTATGTAAAGTGCGCGCGTGAATTTGCTTTAGTCCGTTACGCATTCTATGTATATTGTGTGTGAGCGCTTGAGTGCAACTCAAGATATCGGTATCGGTATCGGTTGTATTTAATTATTGCTGTGACTGAACTGATAATAATCGCAAGTTATACATTAAATTAATTACTAAATTTCATATTTAATAATAAGAATATTTTTAATAATATTGCAAAACTAATAATTGTTATTATATTTTAAAAATATATTACCAATTATTATTATTTTGCAATATTAATAACAACTATTATTTACATTTATTTATTTATTAATTTTTATTTATGTTGTATATTTTCATATTTGATATATTTTATTTAATATATTTTCAGATTTTATATATTTTCATATCTTATATATTTTTATATTTTATAAATATTTATATTTTATGTATTATATTTATAAACAATAACATTTTTACTTGATAATTATAATATTCTATCGAAATGCCAAGACAGAAAAGATTGTCAGCTTCCGCTAGGTCTAGGAGACAACAAATTAGAAACAATTTGAATAGGTCAGATTCAGAATACGCTGAACGTGAGAGAGAAGGTAATGCTTTATTTTAAAGAGATCGTAGAAAAAATGAAGTATATAGTCACGTTCAAAGGGTTAGGGATAGTAGAAGACATCAACTTAGAAGAAGTAATAGAATTTCTGCGATTTCTGATCAGGCAGCTAACACTTTGCAACACCAGCTTCACAGACAGGTCCAAGAATTTCAAGATAGAGAGCGATAAAGAGACAGTTTAGAACATGCAATGCACAGGCAAGACCTAGAATTTCGGGATAGGGAACGACAAAGCGACAATTTAACACATGCTGCTCGTCGGGCTGACACTTCAGTTAGAGAAGTGGAGCAAGCAGCTAATACCCTGCAATACCAGTTGCACAGACAGCACCAAGAATTTAGGGATAGGGAACGGGAAGAAGACAGAGATCGTCGGGCTTTACAGCGTCAAGACTTAAATAGAAGAATTTTAGAAAATGAAAGGGATAGAAGTCAAAGGGCTGTGGTTAGAGGCAGTCGTATTCGTAGGATTATTGAGCAAGCAAATAATACAAATGCTAGGCGTAGTGCTAGAATACTAGCAAGACAGCGGGCCATTGACGCCAATTTGAGCGTATCGCAAAGAGTAAGTCAGTATAGAAGCAATAGTCAAAATAGAGCAAAAGAGAATAGGAGAAATGCGACACGAAATAGGCAACACCGTGCGAATATCCCTTCAGAAAATAGAGAATCTCAGCGTAGAAACAATAGTTTAAATAAAATGATAGCCGAATTTAACAAAAGCGAGATGAATGGGCCCACTCCCGTTTGTATTTGCTGAAAGGGGTTATGGTTTAAAAAAAATATGACAAAACTCTCTCGTGCAACTATTGAAAGCAAGTTTGTGCCTCCAATTAGTTCAAATTTCTTAAATCTTGCATCTAAATCCCCAACGGATAACAAATATAGCTTTTGCAAGACTTGCAGTACCGACATTCAAAATGGCAAAAAACAAAGAGCTTCAATAGCAAATGGCCTTGATATCCCAAAGCTTCATGAAAGTTTAATAGGCTTAACGCCGTTAGAAGAAAGACTTATTTCTCCACGTCTTCCTTTTATGACTATTAAGTCTTTGGGATATGGTCGCCAAAATGCTATTAAAGGAGCTGTGGTAAATGTACCAATTCAAGTGGCCAATGTTGTAACGTTACTTCCAAGAGCGTTTGATCAAGCTGAGGTAATTCAACTACACTTGAAGCGAAAATTGGAATACAACCATGATTTTATGGCTGAAACCATTAGACCTTTCAAAATTTTTGAAGCAATCCGATTTTTAAAGAACACTGAGCTGGTTGTCTAGGTTTTCAAATAATGATACGGCTGTTCCTTTTGTAGCATCACCTGATGATAACAACACAGTTGCAGAATTGTTAGAACGATCTGCACGATCTAATTTAAATGAGCAAACGCTGCTAGAAAATGTCCCTACTAAAAATGTTCCCATGCAAAGAATAATTATGGCTCCTGGAGAAGGTCAGCGTCCATTAGATATGATTGAAGATAACGATTTTGAGGAGTTGGCGTTTCCAACTATATTTGCTGGTAACAAAAGAAAGTGTCAGGAAAGTTTTACAACCATAGTAAGGTGAGAACTCAGGAATAGTGATAGGAGACGTTGTAGAGCTGACAAATTATTTCTTAACTATAAAAAGTTAGAAATGATTAAAATTAGGAATAATACTTCCATTTGCTTACGTAAGCATAGCGCCACTCAAGGCATTTTGGCTGCAAACGCCCTTAGTGAGGATCACATAGAATCTTTAATTAGGCATGACGATGGTTATAGGATGTTAAAGGGCAGATTGGTCTGTCGACTTTTTTCATAACATTTTCGGCAGCTGAGACTAGATGGTCTGAGCTTTTAGTATTGCTATCTTATAATGTAGATAAGCAAACTATAACAGAAGAAGCTGCATCAAATTTAAGTTTTAATACAAAAGCCCGTCTTATTAGAGCAGATCCTGTAACATGTGCTAGGTATTTTGATTATAGATTTAGAGAGCTTTTGAAGACAATGAAGAAGGAAGGCGGCGTTTTTGGTAGTCATAGGGTCATTCAGTTTTATTGGCGAGTTGAATTTCAGCAGAGAGGCTCTCCACATGTGTATGGCATATTTTGGTTGAAAGATGCCCCAAAGCTCGACTTAAATGATGAATCCAGTATTCAACCTATTAAGTCATTTATTGATCAGTTTATCACAACTGATACTAATTGCCAAGATGTTCACATTCTTGCAAGCGACAAGTTAGAGGAAACCTAATTTGTCGATTCGGTATTCCATACCCTCCTATGCCTCAAACTGAAATTTTGTTACCCTTAGGAGAAAACACACAAAATGTAGAGGAGCATAGAAGAAATTATGAAAAAATTTTAGCAGCGTTAGAATATCCATTTAATAATGAATGCTTAGAATTGTTTAAAGATTTTAATAACTTCCTGTCCCATGTAAATCCCAACTTAACCTATGAGAAGTATATAAATGCACTAAGATCGAGTCTAAGAAAACCCAAAATTTTCTTAAAGCGATCTTTTAGTGCTATTAAGGTAAACGGGTATATTAAGCATCTTCTCTTGATGCAGCGAGCAAATTTAGATATTCAGTTTATTCTGGATCCCTATGCTTGCTGCTCCTATGTTGTTAATTATATTAACAAGTCCCAGCGAGGAATTTCAAATTTATTGCGAGAAGCAGTCAGTGAAATTAGTGTAGGTAATGTAACAATCAAACAAAAGTTACAACATATAGGACACAAATTTATTTGTGGCACTGAGATCTCTGCTCAGGAAGCCGTTTATTGCTGTTTAGGGATGCCTCTGTCTGGTAGCAGTTCTGGTGAAGTATTTATAAATACAGCAAAGCCGGAAAAACGTATTAGAATTTTGAAATCAAGGGAACAGCTTCAAAATCTTCTTTTCGTAATTGGACTAGCAGAGCATTACGTCCAGACGTTCTTGAGAGCTTATGCCTAGCCGATTTTGCTGCTTATTATGTTTTTAGCAAACGGCATCCACGAAACAGTTCAGAAAGAAATCCAGATGACACAGAAGGCGATAACGAACAGTCTAGGTTTACCGAATCAGTAATTTATGCCCTTCGCGATGAAAGCGGTTTTATTAGAAAAAGACTAGGTCCCAGCATCATTAGATATAGAAGATTTAATATTAATACTGAGAGAAGCGACTATTTTAGGGAATTAGTAATGCTCTATGCACCATGGAGGAATGAAGAAGTTGAGTTACTAACTAGGGATTGTGAGGCATTTTGTAACATTAATAAAGATTTAATAGAAAACAATCGTAGGAAATATAATGTATTAGATGCTAGTGAGCTAGAAAATGCATTGGATAATGCAATCCAGACAGAAGATGAGGATAATATAGAAAACCCAGAAGATAATGAGTTAAGAGTGTTAGGATTGCCTGAGATAGATCCTCAACTGAATGTCTTAAACGTCAATGGGGATGATAACAATATAGGTGATAATAACAATATAATGATAATATTCGCTTGATTAAGCTCCCACCCTTAGTTTCTGAAGAAACCTTATCTAATATTGTTGGGACCCTCAATTTAAAACAGAAAACTTATTTAACACATGTCATGCACAATGCCAAAATAAAATCTGTGTACCACGAATTTGTTGGAGGCGGTGCTGGGGTTGGAAAGAGCCGACTTATTTCAGCAATTTTCCAGTCCCTGTCTGATATGTACAATCGGAAGGCAGGTGCAGTTCATAGGCCTAATAATGATAATGATAAATATAGTTTTTTAAGTGCCCCTACCGGAAAGGTCGCATTCGGAATCAGTGGGTCAACTCTGCATTCCATGTTTTCTCTTCCAGTCAACCAGTCTCGCTATCATTTGAGACCATTAAGTCATGATATAGTTAATACATTGCATTCAAACTTAATCGACCTTCAGTTAATTATTTTTGATGAAATTTCAATGGTTAGTTCATTGATGTTTTCACACTTGGATTCCCGATTAAAACAAATTTTCAAAAATTCCGCTCCCTTTGGAAATATTTCTGTCATTGTTTTCGGTGATCTAAGACAATTACGACCAGTAGGCGGTCGTTGGATTTTGGAACCCAATACCACTGATTCTTATTTTGATATTTTTTTCTCTTCTTTGTGGGACCTGCTTGCTTGCAGTAGGGCCACTACTGCATCGGGATTGTTTATAATAGGAAATTTCAATCCTCCTAAGCCTCCCCAAGACAATGATAAGGTCAAAACTCAATTAGAAAATTTTCGGACTGCTAAACTTCTTCGAACACATTATGATCACTTGGTTAACAGTTCCGCCTTAGACATTTTCTTTCACAACACCCAAAGTCTTAATCTGCATATTGCAGATATTCGATCAGATAGACTTATGCTTCTTTTTAGAAATATAAATATAGAAATTCCTGTGTTCAGAATTGCTGTCCAGCTTGAGTCTGTACGACGCTCAACAGGTATTTTAGTTTATGCCAAGAATGAAATAGTAGATGGAATTTCTTTTAAAGTAAGCGGTAGAAATAATATAACTGATTCGTGCTTTTTCGAGTATGTCATTTTTAGATACAAATCCATTGCTTTTCTCATAATATATATCCTACATATCCCCCATCAGTGTTTAAAACTGAAGTTGAGGATCTATTTCGGCAATATGAATTTTTAAGTGGGAAAACGATCATATTAGGTGATTTTAATTTATGCTTGAAAACGTTAGAGTGCTCCACAGTGGAAATATATGATAATCTGCAGAGTAGGGGATTTAGAAGCTTACTAGGATTGAACACGTCCACTACCAATTTGGACACACATATTGATTTTCAAATATCTCTGCAGATATTATAAGCGCCAGGACTTTTGAGACAGTTTATAGTTACCACAGTGGTCTTTCTGTTAGTGTTGAAGGTAGTATAGATTAACATACATAATTCTAATTTTATTCTTATGTCTTTCTAATATTATTATATCTGCTTTGAATTTTGCAGAACTTATTTACTTAATTACGTCTTCCATATTATTTATTTATACGTTACTTTATATATATATCTCATTTTATTCTTACGTCTTTTGTCTACTTTCTAAAAAAAAAAAAAAAAACAAAAAAAAAAATATATATTCTTACGTCTTTCCTAAATATTTATCTGCTATTGAATTTTGCAGAGAGTATTAATTACGTATTCCTTAATTATAATTCATCAGTTTATTATCATCTTTAATATATCTGCTGATGAAATTTGCAGAAATTTTAAATTTTTTATTTTGGGGAGCTTAGGAGCTTTTAGGTAGCTCAAGTCGACTCGTAGGTCACTAAGAAATTATTTGAAAAGTGACCCCAATTGTAC
This sequence comes from Drosophila falleni, assembly GCA_035045575.1. Classification (NCBI taxonomy): domain Eukaryota; kingdom Metazoa; phylum Arthropoda; class Insecta; order Diptera; family Drosophilidae; genus Drosophila; species Drosophila falleni. The sequence continues at coordinate 921,615 of JAWNOV010000056.1, read as the reverse complement.
ATTACAATTATACATTACAATTGTAATAGCCTCCACATGGTGTTCCCTGGGAATCGATTTTTTTAAATCTGATGAAAATTCGAGCGGCGAAATTTTGAGATATACATTTTTATATGTCTATAATCAATTCTATTGTAAACAAATTATTTTTTATAGAGACTGGGCACAGGTTATCCTACCGTCGAGCGTGCTCGACTGTAACCGCCCACTTGTTTTAATTAATTTATATTTTTATTTAAAATTTTTAGATTAAACTGAAATTTTTTCGTCACAAAATTGGATATCAGAAATTTTGGGGCTAGAAATTGCTTTCGTCACTAGACTTTTACCTCGTATAGAGGTTTTTTTTGTGGGATTTTGATAATTCACGTGAGTATACGATACTTGTTGCGACTCGATGTTTCGATTACTCTTTTATGAATAAAGTCGATAGCTCATGGCTAAACAAAATTTGCCACGCAAAAATTCAAAATTTTTAAAGACAATTCAAAGCGAACTTTGGAAGCAAAATAATGTAAAGTTCTGAGTGTGACGGAGGGCAACTGCTCCCTCCTGCCCCCCCCTGCATACGCCCTTGATTAGATCATTATCGTTTCTAAAAAGAAATGTGATGCAATGAAATAGTCTTGTCCAATATGCATTGACTTACAAATTGATTTCCCAAGAATGTGTAATTCTGTGAGAAACCAATTCTCAAAACTTAATAAAATAGCTAAGTTTCTCTCCGTAGCTCACCGCCTTAATTATTAGCTGTTCCCCTTGATATACCAGCTACTCAGCCTCCCGTGTCTCCATTGGCTTCTCGTCACTATCAAGACGCATTGCCTACGTTGTCTTTATCGGCCTCTCTGGGTATTGATAACCTATTCAATTCTCCTACACCTTCTGCAGGTGATTCTCAGACCACTCAGACAAGTTAATTAGCTCAAGTCATCGTGTTTTCGATGCGGGATGGCTCTGGTCGGAAGGGTAGACCTCCTCGCACTGCAGCGCCTAACAATAGGACTGACAACGTAGCTGCTCCTACATCTGAAATCTCTATTTTAAATGTTGTTGCTCCTCGTAAGCAAGTATTTGTGTCTAGATTATCCTCGGACACTACTTGTGAATCTGTAGCGGCAATCTGTTTCAATCACTAAATTTAATTTTGCCCATTCCCGTGAAATAGCATCTTTTAAAATAGGTGTCCCTCACGATTCATTCACTATCATTTGTTATCCGCCACCTATGATAGTAAATGAGTTTTAGTCCAAAAGGCGTGGTGAGTCCTTGCCTGATTCTCTTATAGCCGGCAGTTCCAACGTACAGGAGCCCGCTAGTATGGCTTCGAAAAACTTGATCTGCGGCCCGATTTTGCTTATATTTTTTATCAAACTGTTAGAGGTCTCCTTACTAAGCTCAAACATCTATATTTAATTGCTCTGTCAGAAACTTCGTTAAATCCTACAGTATCTGATTCTGAAGTTATGTCTAGTAATAAGCGAGCAAGACGAGCGGCGACTCTCTTTTGCCAAAAATAACGCTTACTTTAGCTTTGTATTAGAAGCAAAACCGCAAATGCAACACACAACAGCCGAAATATCAAAGCAGAACCTCTTAGCCGTAGAAGATGTGAGAGCGCGTTCTTGCTCTCCGATTTTACCAACTACAACTCCAAAAACCTGGAGCGAAGAGTGTGCCTCTCCATTACCGACCCCCTCACCTCGGAATCCACTATCACCACCAAACTTGCCCGTACAAGTCGCTGCTGCTAACGCTACGGCAACAACAACGTTAACTGTGTCAACAGTCGTCGTACCATCTTTTGCTGACCAAGCACAAGCTCTTTCAACTACTGCTTCGATTTCAAGCGCAGCGTCAAAAGCAGCGGGTCCGGCTAGGCAGACCGGAATGGATCGTTACATTCAAATAAAGCGAAAACTTAGCCCACAAAAAACACGGGAAAATAAATCAAAAATTAACCGAGGCAACTCAAACCAAACTGCTGGGGACCCAGTAAACTGATACTGTCAACGACCAGCCTACCGAAGCTGGAAATGGACCAAAAAAACTAAAGCCCCCACCTATATTCATTCGGGAAAAGATATCCAACGCTTTGGTGAACAAGATCGTTGACCTATATGGAAAGAACAATTTTCATGTTTAGTTAAAGAGAATATTCACGAAATCAAGCTTCAATCAAAAGACGAGGAGCATTTCCGTATCTAAATGAAGCTAAGAAAAACTTCTACACTTATCAACTAAAAAGCATCAAGGGCCTGCAGGTTGTACTTAAAGGTATTGAACCGGATGTAACCCCTTCCGAGGTCGCAAGTGCGTTAAAAGAGAAGGGCTTTCTCGCTAAGAGGGTTACAAATATTTTAAACAAAAATTAAATACCGCAACCTCTCTTCAAAGTTGAACTGGAGACAGATAGTAAAGCTCCAAAGAAAAATGAAGTGCACCCGATCTACAACCTACAGCTCCTGCTGCATCGCCGGATCACTGTTGAGGAACCACACAAGCGGAATGGTCCAGTTCAATGCTCAAACTGCCAAGAATATGGGCATACCAGGACGTACTGCACGCGGCGTTCGGTATGTGTAGCTTGTGGAGACTCCCATGGCCCTGATTCCTGCCAAGTCAACAAGAATGACCCTAGTACAAAAAAGTGCGGAAACTGCGATGGAAATCACACAGCTAATTACAGAGGCTGCCCAGTGTACAAAGAACTAAAAGGCCGCATCCGACGTGTACCAACAGCGCGCCATTCGCACCTGCCAAATGCAATTACAGCATCCCAAACTATCCCAAGCTAGCCGACTGGCGTATTAAAATAAATAAACAAAAGTGTAAACATATCACGTTTACTCTCAACATGCAAACATGTCCTCTGTAGCACTGTCTAATACGCAACTCCCACAAGCCAAAGAAGTAACGTAACTTGGCGATCATCTTGATAGGCGGCTCACCTGGCGTCGTCACCTTGAAGCAAAAAAAACGAAGATTAAACTGAAAACCAATAACCTCTATTGGCTTCTGAACCCCCGATCTCCTCTCAGCTTAGACTACAAGGTCCTACTTTTCAATCCCACCATAAGACCAGTGTGGACCTATGGCTCGCAGCTGTTGGAAAACGCGTGCAGTAGCAATATTGATGTCATCCAGCGAGCACAATCAAAAATCTTGAGGACTATCACTGGGCCACCATGATATGCTCGAAACGAGAACATTCATAGAGATTTGAACGTTATATATGTCAAAGATGAGATAGCAAGACAAAAGGCGAGCCACATCATTAAACTATCTTCACACCCAAATCCTCTTGCTCAACGGTTAACTCGGGCTTGCAGTCGAACCCGCCTTAAACGAAACGACCTTCCAGCCCAGCAATAAACCCTTGGGGCACCGTAGATCATATTAAGTCGTAACGTTACTTCCAAGAGCGTTTGATCAAGCTGAGGTAATTCAACTACACTTGAAGCGAAAATTGGAATACAACCATGATTTTATGGCTGAAACCATTAGACCTTTCAAAATTTTTGAAGCAATCCGATTTTTAAAGAACACTGAGCTGGTTGTCTAGGTTTTTAAATAATGATACGGCTGTTCCTTTTGTAGCATCACCTGATGATAACAACACAGTTGCAGAATTGTTAGAACGATCTGCACGATCTAATTTAAATGAGCAAACGCTGCTAGAAAATGTCCCTACTGAAAATGTTCCCATGCAAAGAATAATTATGGCTCCTGGAGAAGGTCAGCGTCCATTAGATATGATTGAAGATAACGATTTTGAGGAGTTGGCGTTTCCAACTATATTTGCTGGTAACAAAAGAAAGTGTCAGGAAAGTTTTACAACCATAGTAAGGTGAGAACTCAGGAATAGTGATAGGAGACGTTGTAGAGCTGACAAATTATTTCTTAACTATAAAAAGTTAGAAATGATTAAAATTAGGAATAATACTTCCATTTGCTTACGTAAGCATAGCGCCACTCAAGGCATTTTGGCTGCAAACGCCCTTAGTGAGGATCACATAGAATCTTTAATTAGGCATGACGATGGTTATAGGATGTTAAAGGGCAGATTGGTCTGTCGACTTTTTTCATAACATTTTCGGCAGCTGAGACTAGATGGTCTGAGCTTTTAGTATTGCTATCTTATAATGTAGATAAGCAAACTATAACAGAAGAAGCTGCATCAAATTTAAGTTTTAATACAAAAGCCCGTCTTATTAGAGCAGATCCTGTAACATGTGCTAGGTATTTTGATTATAGATTTAGGGAGCTTTTGAAGACAATGAAGAAGGAAGGCGGCGTTTTTGGTAGTCATAGGGTCATTCAGTTTTATTGGCGAGTTGAATTTCAGCAGAGAGGCTCTCCACATGTGTATGGCATATTTTGGTTGAAAGATGCCCCAAAGCTCGACTTAAATGATGAATCCAGTATTCAACCTATTAAGTCATTTATTGATCAGTTTATCACAACTGATACTAATTGCCAAGATGTTCAACCATTTTTGGAGTATCAAACTCACAATCACGGACATTCTTGCAAGCGACAAGTTAGAGGAAACCTAATTTGTCGATTCGGTATTCCATACCCTCCTATGCCTCAAACTGAAATTTTGTTACCCTTAGGAGAAAACACACAAAATGTAGAGGAGCATAGAAGAAATTATGAAAAAATTTTAGCAGCGTTAGAATATCCATTTAATAATGAATGCTTAGAATTGTTTAAAGATTTTAATAACTTCCTGTCCCATGTAAATCCCAACTTAACCTATGAGAAGTATATAAATGCACTAAGATCGAGTCTAAGAAAACCCAAAATTTTCTTAAAGCGATCTTTTAGTGCTATTAAGGTAAACGGGTATATTAAGCATCTTCTCTTGCAGCGAGCAAATTTAGATATTCAGTTTATTCTGGATCCCTATGCTTGCTGCTCCTATGTTGTTAATTATATTAACAAGTCCCAGCGAGGAATTTCAAATTTATTGCGAGAAGCAGTCAGTGAAATTAGTGTAGGTAATGTAACAATCAAACAAAAGTTACAACATATAGGACACAAATTTATTTGTGGCACTGAGATCTCTGCTCAGGAAGCCGTTTATTGCTGTTTAGGGATGCCTCTGTCTGGTAGCAGTTCTGGTGAAGTATTTATAAATACAGCAAAGCCGGAAAAACGTATTAGAATTTTGAAATCAAGGGAACAGCTTCAAAATCTTCTTTTCGTAATTGGACTAGCAGAGCATTACGTCCAGACGTTCTTGAGAGCTTATGCCTAGCCGATTTTGCTGCTTATTATGTTTTTAGCAAACGGCATCCACGAAACAGTTCAGAAAGAAATCCAGATGACACAGAAGGCGATAACGAACAGTCTAGGTTTACCGAATCAGTAATTTATGCCCTTCGCGATGAAAGCGGTTTTATTAGAAAAAGACTAGGTCCCAGCATCATTAGATATAGAAGATTTAATATTAATACTGAGAGAAGCGACTATTTTAGGGAATTAGTAATGCTCTATGCACCATGGAGGAATGAAGAAGTTGAGTTACTAAATAGGGATTGTGAGGCATTTTGTAACATTAATAAAGATTTAATAGAAAACAATCGTAGGAAATATATTGTATTAGATGCTAGTGAGCTAGAAAATGCATTGGATAATGCAATCCAGACAGAAGATGAGGATAATATAGAAAACCCAGAAGATAATGAGTTAAGAGTGTTAGGATTGCCTGAGATAGATCCTCAACTGAATGTCTTAAACGTCAATGGGGATGATAACAATATAGGTGATAATAACAATATAATGATAATATTCGCTTGATTAAGCTCCCACCCTTAGTTTCTGAAGAAACCTTATCTAATATTGTTGGGACCCTCAATTTAAAACAGAAAACTTATTTAACACATGTCATGCACAATGCCAAAATAAAATCTGTGTACCACGAATTTGTTGGAGGCGGTGCTGGGGTTGGAAAGAGCCGACTTATTTCAGCAATTTTCCAGTCCCTGTCTGATATGTACAATCGGAAGGCAGGCGCAGTTCATAGGCCTAATAATGATAATGATAAATATAGTTTTTTAAGTGCCCCTACCGGAAAGGTCGCATTCGGAATCAGTGGGTCAACTCTGCATTCCATGTTTTCTCTTCCAGTCAACCAGTCTCGCTATCATTTGAGACCATTAAGTCATGATATAGTTAATACATTGCATTCAAACTTAATCGACCTTCAGTTAATTATTTTTGATGAAATTTCAATGGTTAGTTCATTGATGTTTTCACACTTGGATTCCCGATTAAAACAAATTTTCAAAAATTCCGCTCCCTTTGGAAATATTTCTGTCATTGTTTTCGGTGATCTAAGACAATTACGACCAGTAGGCGGTCGTTGGATTTTTGAACCCAATACCACTGATTCTTATTTTGATATTTTTTTCTCTTCTTTGTGGGACCTGCTTGCTTGCAGTAGGGCCACTACTGCATCGGGAATGTGTATAATAGGAAATTTCAATCCTCCTAAGCCTCCCCAAGACAATGATAAGGTCAAAACTCAATTAGAAAATTTTCGGACTGCTAAACTTCTTCGAACACATTATGATCACTTGGTTAACAGTTCCGCCTTAGACATTTTCTTTCACAACACCCAAAGTCTTAATCTGCATATTGCAGATATTCGATCAGATAGACTTATGCTTCTTTTTAGAAATATAAATATAGAAATTCCTGTGTTCAGTATTGCTGTCCAGCTTGAGTCTGTACGACGCTCAACAGGTATTTTAGTTTATGCCAAGAATGAAATAGTAGATGGAATTTCTTTTAAAGTAAGCGGTAGAAATAATATAACTGATTCGTGCTTTTTCGAGTATGTCATTTTTAGATACAAATCCATTGCTTTTCTCATAATATATATCCTACATATCCCCCATCAGTGTTTAAAACTGAAGTTGAGGATCTATTTCGGCAATATGAATTTTTAAGTGGGAAAACGATCATATTAGGTGATTTTAATTTATGCTTGAAAACGTTAGAGTGCTCCACAGTGGAAATATATGTTAATCTGCAGAGTAGGGGATTTAGAAGCTTACTAGGATTGAACACGTCCACTACCAATTTGGACACACATATTGATTTTCAAATATCTCTGCAGATATTATAAGCGCCAGGACTTTTGAGACAGTTTATAGTTACCACAGTGGTCTTTCTGTTAGTGTTGAAGGTAGTATAGATTAACATACATAATTCTAATTTTATTCTTATGTCTTTCTAATATTATTATATCTGCTTTGAATTTTGCAGAACTTATTTACTTAATTACGTCTTCCATATTATTTCTTTATACGTTACTTTATATATATATCTCATTTTATTCTTACGTCTTTTGTCTACTTTCTAAAAAAAAAAAAAAAAAAAAAAAAAAAAAATATATATTCTTACGTCTTTCCTAAATATTTATCTGCTATTGAATTTTGCAGAGAGTATTAATTACGTATTCCTTAATTATAATTCATCAGTTTATTATCATCTTTAATATATCTGCTGATGAAATTTGCAGAAATTTTAAATTTTTTATTTTGGGGAACTTAGGAGCTTTTAGGTAGCTCAAGTCGACTCGTAGGTCACTAAGAAATTATTTGAAAAGTGACCCCAATTGTACATTACAATTATACATTACAATTGTAATAGCCTCCACATGGTGTTCCCTGGGAATCGATTTTTTTAAATCTGATGAAAATTCGAGCGGCGAAATTTTGAGATATACATTTTTATATGTCTATAATCAATTCTATTGTAAACAAATTATTTTTTATAGAGACTGGGCACAGGTTATCCTACCGTCGAGCGTGCTCGACTGTAACCGCCCACTTGTTTTAATTAATTTATATTTTTATTTAAAATTTTTAGATTAAACTGAAATTTTTTCGTCACAAAATTGGATATCAGAAATTTTGGGGCTAGAAATTGCTTTCGTCACTAGACTTTTACCTCGTATAGAGGTTTTTTTTGTGGGATTTTGATAATTCACGTGAGTATACGATACTTGTTGCGACTCGATGTTTCGATTACTCTTTTATGAATAAAGTCGATAGCTCATGGCTAAACAAAATTTGCCACGCAAAAATTCAAAATTTTTAAAGACAATTCAAAGCGAACTTTGGAAGCAAAATAATGTAAAGTTCTGAGTGTGACGGAGGGCAACTGCTCCCTCCTGCCCCCCCCCTGCATACGCCCTTGATTAGATCATTATCGTTTCTAAAAAGAAATGTGATGCAATGAAATAGTCTTGTCCAATATGCATTGACTTACAAATTGATTTCCCAAGAATGTGTAATTCTGTGAGAAACCAATTCTCAAAACTTAATAAAATAGCTAAGTTTCTCTCCGTAGCTCACCGCCTTAATTATTAGCTGTTCCCCTTGATATACCAGCTACTCAGCCTCCCGTGTCTCCATTGGCTTCTCGTCACTATCAAGACGCATTGCCTACGTTGTCTTTATCGGCCTCTCTGGGTATTGATAACCTATTCAATTCTCCTACACCTTCTGCAGGTGATTCTCAGACCACTCAGACGAGTTAATTAGCTCAAGTCATCGTGTTTTCGATGCGGGATGGCTCTGGTCGGAAGGGTAGACCTCATCGCACTGCAGCGCCTAACAATAGGACTGACAACGTAGCTGCTCCTACATCTGAAATCTCTATTTTAAATGTTGTTGCTCCTCGTAAGCAAGAATTTGTGTCTAGATTATCCTCGGACACTACTTGTGAATCTGTAGCGGCAATCTGTCTCAATCACTAAATTTAATTTTGCCCATTCCCGTGAAATAGCATCTTTTAAAATAGGTGTCCCTCACGATTCATTCACTATCATTTGTTATCCGCCACCTATGATAGTAAATGAGTTTTAGTCCAAAAGGCGTGGTGAGTCCTTGCCTGATTCTCTTATAGCCGGCAGTTCCAACGTACAGGAGCCCGCTAGTATGGCTTCGAAAAACTTGATCTGCGGCCCGATTTTGCTTATATTTTTTATCAAACTGTTAGAGGTCTCCTTACTAAGCTCAAACATCTATATTTAATTGCTCTGTCAGAAACTTCGTTAAATCCTACAGTATCTGATTCTGAAGTTATGTCTAGTAATATGCGAGCAAGACGAGCGGCGACTCTCTTTTGCCAAAAATAACGCTTACTTTAGCTTTGTATTAGAAGCAAAACCGCAAATGCAACACACAACAGCCGAAATATCAAAGCAGAACCTCTTAGCCGTAGAAGATGTGAGAGCGCGTTCTTGCTCTCCGATTTTACCAACTACAACTCCAAAAACCTGGAGCGAAGAGTGTGCCTCTCCATTACCGACCCCCTCACCTCGGAATCCACTATCACCACCAAACTTGCCCGTACAAGTCGCTGCTGCTAACGCTACGGCAACAACAACGTTAACTGTGTCAACAGTCGTCGTACCATCTTTTGCTGACCAAGCACAAGCTCTTTCAACTACTGCTTCGATTTCAAGCGCAGCGTCAAAAGCAGCGGGTCCGGCTAGGCAGACCGGAATGGATCGTTACATTCAAATAAAGCGAAAACTTAGCCCACAAAAAACACGGGAAAATAAATCAAAAATTAACCGAGGCAACTCAAACCAAACTGCTGGGGACCCAGTAAACTGATACTGTCAACGACCAGCCTACCGAAGCTGGAAATGGACCAAAAAAACTAAAGCCCCCACCTATATTCATTCGGGAAAAGATATCCAACGCTTTGGTGAACAAGATCGTTGACCTATATGGAAAGAACAATTTTCATGTTTAGTTAAAGAGAATATTCACGAAATCAAGCTTCAATCAAAAGACGAGGAGCATTTCCGTATCTAAATGAAGCTAAGAAAAACTTCTACACTTATCAACTAAAAAGCATCAAGGGCCTGCAGGTTGTACTTAAAGGTATTGAACCGGATGTAACCCCTTCCGAGGTCGCAAGTGCGTTAAAAGAGAAGGGCTTTCTCGCTAAGAGGGTTACAAATATTTTAAACAAAAATTAAATACCGCAACCTCTCTTCAAAGTTGAACTGGAGACAGATAGTAAAGCTCCAAAGAAAAATGAAGTGCACCCGATCTACAACCTACAGCTCCTGCTGCATCGCCGGATCACTGTTGAGGAACCACACAAGCGGAATGGTCCAGTTCAATGCTCAAACTGCCAAGAATATGGGCATACCAGGACGTACTGCACGCGGCGTTCGGTATGTGTAGCTTGTAGAGACTCCCATGGCCCTGATTCCTGCCAAGTCAACAAGAATGACCCTAGTACAAAAAAGTGCGGAAACTGCGGTGGAAATCACACAGCTAATTACAGAGGCTGCCCAGTGTACAAAGAACTAAAAGGCCGCATCCGACGTGTACCAACAGCGCGCCATCCGCACCTGCCAAATGCAATTACAGCATCCCAAACTATCCCAAGCTAGCCGACTGGCGTATTAAAATAAATAAACAAAAGTGTAAACATATCACGTTTACTCTCAACATGCAAACATGTCCTCTGTAGCACTGTCTAATACGCAACTCCCACAAGCCAAAGAAGTAACGTAACTTGGCGATCATCTTGATAGGCGGCTCACCTGGCGTCGTCACCTTGAAGCAAAAAAAACGCAGATTGAACTGAAAACCAATAACCTCTATTGGCTTCTGAACCCCCGATCTCCTCTCAGCTTAGACTACAAGGTCCTACTTTTCAATCCCACCATAAGACCAGTGTGGACCTATGGCTCGCAGCTGTTGGAAAACGCGTGCAGTAGCAATATTGATGTCATCCAGCGAGCACAATCAAAAATCTTGAGGACTATTACTGGGGCACCATGATATGCTCGAAACGAGAACATTCATAGAGATTTGAACGTTATATATGTCAAAGATGAGATAGCAAGACAAAAGGCGAGCCACATCATTAAACTATCTTCACACCCAAATCCTCTTGCTCAACGGTTAACTCGGGCTTGCAGTCGAACCAGCCTTAAACGAAACGACCTTCCAGCCCAGCCATAAACCCTTGGGGCACCGTAGATCATATTAAGTCAACATGACTGTTAGTTAGGCTTTAAATATAAGATTTGATAAGCTTATTGTAAGTCTTCCTTGGAGAAGATTCAATAAATAAAGCCAAATAAAACAAAAACAAAAAAGTAATTATCTTTTATATGAAAATTATTGACAGACTCGAAGTGGTGGCGTACTTATTGCCACTAGATCGGTACGTCTGTCAGAACGCATTGCTTTTAATATGACTTCTGATATTGAAATTTTTGCTGTCAAAGTAACTGTTCAACTCGAACAATTTTTATGACCTGTTCTTATATCAATCCAAAAGCTTCACCATTTTGCAGCTATTTGCCTGTATTGAAGAAATTAAGCTTCAAGTCAAAGATAACGATTTATTTATTGTGTAAGTTTTCAGTAGCACAAATAACCTTGTTGCATTAAACCAAGATAATTTTTTAGATTACCTTCTTGATCTCTCGTATTTGAATTTAATAAAAAAAATTATAATGATCGAATTCTAGGTATGGTTTATAGTATTAGTGACTTCGCAAATACTGTCGTCTAAAGATCATCCCCATTAAGTATCCCTAATGACCTACATCATCCTACTATAAAAATTTCTATCTTAATCTCTAAACCTTTAGTCACCCTTTATTGTGTCAGCAATCACCTCGTTGATTGTTTTCGCAAGGAAAATTATTCATAGTTTAATGAACTCATCCTTGCTACCGCCTGGTGCTTTTTAAAAAGAGCGACTAACATCGAAATTGCCCTCAATTATTTTTTTGAGACCCTACATGCACTAATAAATGTGTGCATTCCAAATTATGTTCCATCGTCTGGTCCCTTAAAGCCTCCTTGGCTTCCACCTAGACATTTTTAATTAAAAATATTATATCCAAATATTTTTAAAAATTTAAGAAAGCTGGTTCAAGTCTTGACTGGTCTAAGTACACAGTAGCCAAGACGAACTTTGCCCGTTCAAACTCGCTTTGCTACGAGAACAATCTAGCTCCATGCAAAAAACAGTTTTCTCGTGACCCCAAGCAATTTTACATATTTGAAGCGTAAGTCCCCCAGTTTACCTTCCTATTTTTTTCATAAGATAGATAATGCCAGCAACGACTCTGCAGCCGTTGAACTATTTGCTAACTTTTTTCTATCCACCTACTCTTCAATCTTCACTTCCAACTCATCTTATCCTTATTCTATTTTTCAATCAAACACAATGTTTGCTCCCTCTATTTCTCCCTTGCTTCTATTAGCTCTTTAAAATCTTCTTTCATTCCTGGGCCAGACAACATTCCTAGTTGTATCCTTAAAGAATGCTCCTCTTCTTTAGTTGCTCCGTTGCATTAGCCTTTTAATCTATCTCTCGAATCTTCAACCCTTCCATATCTTTGGAAAGAATCTCATATCATTCCTCGCCACAAAAAAGGTGGTAAGTCTGATATTTCACACTATAGAGGCATTGCAAAGCTATCTTCCATTCCTAAATTATTTGAAAAAATCCTTGTTTCGTTTTTGCAGCATCTTTGTAAATCGATAATTTCCCCTACTCAACACGGCTTTATTAAGGGTCGGTCCACTACGACCAACTTGCTTGAATTTACCTGCCTGCCCAAAAAGTGCTCCTTAGGTCAACCATTTCGAGTTCGGTTCATGTTACTTCTAGTGTACCTCAAGGTAGTCACTTGGGGCCATAATTGTTTACCATTTGTTTTTACCGATCGACCCACTATTCCGTCCCAATCTTATATTTTAATGTATGCGGATGATGTAAAGCCTTTTTTCATGTGCAATGGTACATAATTGTCTGCAAGACGATTTGAACGCTATGCAACTATGGGGCCCGGACAATCAGGTGCATTTCAATTGCTCAAAGTGTACGTTTATGACATTTAGTCGTTTTCGGCCCTACTTGGGTTCTTGTACGATTGACAATACCCCTTCGCAACGTATAAAATAGGATAAAATCCCAGCACGAAGGGTGCGAAAGGCGACTAGCAATATCCCACAAAAAAACCTCTACACGAGGTAAAAGTCTAGTGACGAAAGCAATTTCTAGCCTCAAAATTTCTGATATCCAATTTTGTGACGAACAAAATGGAGTTTAATATAAAAATTTTAGTTAAAAATACAAATTAATAAAAAAAAAAAAAACGAAAATTGGCATTGTGCACTGTGTTCAAAAAGGGTGAGCATCTTTGTACATAAAATTACTTTTTGCGTGCCGAATGCCAATGTTATTTTTTCTTTTTAATTTATATTATTAATTTAATTTATATTTTTTTTTATTAATTTATATTTGTTACCTGAGTACATAAGAAAAAAGTTTAAAGGTATGCCTATAAGCCCTCAAACACACCTTTCCAATGATATATAAAACATATCTGTAGCTTCTATGGTTTGGAAACTTTTGAGATTTCAATTTTAGCGGGATTTAGCGTTTTCCCACTAAGCTAACGGTTTTTTCAAAAAGTCGTAGAACAAACATTTCTAGATTTTTAAAATGGAATAGATCCTCATCATTACTTTTAAGCTTCTTTGGCGCTTTGATGCAAACAGACAAACAAACTCATTTTTCATTTCATTTTGAGAAGTCCACTAAAAATTTCAAATTTATTTTTCTTTTGAATCAGTTATCGGATTTGGGTGATCGAGGTATCAGTTGACGTGTATTTAATTAGAATTAAAAAAAAATAAAAAATTGTGCCTCCCATTTACATCCCCGTATCTCATGACCCAGGTGAGTTAGAAAAATTTTTAGTATGCCATTTTGTATATGGAAAATTTGCTACGACTGTCTGATCAGATCGAGTTATATACCGATCGAAAGGTTTACTCCTAACTTTCAAAATGGCATACTAAAACTTTTTACTTGATCGGGGTATCAATCGACGCCTATTTTTGATAAGAACTTTTAAAAAATAAATTTTTTTACAAAATTGTTTTAACGGCCCATTAGCTGCAATCATTAGAACTAGGAGCGAGCGTAGCGAGCAGTGGGTGGAGCCCCCTTGTTAAGCTTACATTTTGGCGATTTGTGAAAAATTGACACATATCAAATCCCATGTCTTTAGATCGTCCCATTCTGGAATACTGTTCATACATTTGGAGCTTGCAGTATCGAATAAACTAATTCAAATTGATTTAGCTCAAAAGCAATTCTTGCTTTTCGCGTTACGTGGCTATAACTGGGATCCCAACCTTCGTTTACCACTGTACTCCCATAGGCTTCGTCTCAATCTTCCGTCTTTAATTAATTGTAGAACAACTTTTGGTGTAGTTTTTCTTCACAAATTGACTATTCGCGGAATCGATTCTAGTTCCACACTTTTCTGAAACCTTTCGTTAAATCCCTGACATTACGTATACTAATTACTTGTTTTATTACATTGTACAAGTCAAAAATAAATAATTATACCAATACCAACACTAATTTTCATTGATTTTATTGGGTTCTTCCCAATCTTTGCAACAAACGTTAAATTACTTATAATTTTTTGCATACCCCAGATCGAATCTCACATTTTTTTTCTTTACAGTTCATAATTTATAATTAATATTAATTTTATTTTTATTTTTCAACTTAATTTTTATACTTAGCTATTTTTTCTTTGCCAATTGCTCTTAAGTATACTTTAGTTTTGTCTCCACAGCAGCACCAAACGAAAATAAGACAGAAAACCGCTAAGCCGTACAGGACGGGAGAGCGCGTTTATAATCTCCAGCTTTACCAACTGAAGCTTCAACCCTCCACGCTTATGTAGAATATCCTAATAGACTCACAACACACAGAGCCAACTGGCTTAAGTACAAGGAATATGTTAGTTCCACCTCGATCTTACCAAGCAGATCAATATCGAAATGATCATCGACTGCTTTGCTGATTTAATAAAATCTTTACTTTTTGCAGCAGCTAAAATCACAACTCCGCAAGTCTCAAATGTGCAATCAACGCTAAACTAATCAAATAGAACATCTTGTTCTGGGAAGCGACGATTGCGATGTGAATGGCAGTCCCTTCGCTCACCATCTACCGAGCAACGCTTTAAAGATGCTTCAAGCAGGCTTAATTCAAAAGAAGCAGATGCCCAATGCTGCTACATAGAGAAATTATTGTCAACCAGTACAAAGCATTCTTTATGGAGGACTCACCCAACGCGCCGCCTATGAGGAACTCCTCAGGCTGCTGGACTCGTAGCGACAAAGACAGAGCTAGCAAATTTGCTACTGACCTACATAATGTATTCCAACCAAATCACACAATAAATACATTTGTACCATCATCTTGTGCATCTCATAAATCAGACGACCCTGAACTATATGAGTTTCGGCCGAACGAAATTGCAAAAGTAATAAAAGAAATGAAATCAACAAAAGCTCCACGCTGCGATCTAATAACTCAAAAAATTTTCATTGAACTTCTAAACCGTGCCTATATCTCGTTAAAAAGTTTACAGCTGGGGGAAAAGCTGTAAACTTTTTAACGAGATTACAACACTAAGCTACATCCCAAATAAAGAAAAGAAAAATGGGAAAAATATGTCAATATAATGATACTAAAATTTGGAAAAGATCATACAATACCATCATCGTATAATTAGCTTACTACCGTGTTTTTCAAAGCTATGTGAAAAATACCTCATGTGAGACAACACAATGCAATCCCAACGACAACAATCCTGAGAAATCTATGAAGTTATCCAGCAAGTCAACCGGATAACATCATAAATATGTACTGCAATTGCACAGCGGGAATACTGCAGCACAATATTTCTCGACAACTCTCACGCTTTCAATCGACTGTGACTTGATCACCTCATGTATAAAATCACAACAACACTCCCGGTGTCAGACGAAAAGAAATGGAGCCCGAAAAAGCGCCTAGCCGAATGGCATATTAAAATACATGGACAAATGTGCAAACACGTCACGTTTACTCGCAACATGTAAACATGTCCTCCGCTTACCCTGTCTAGCATACAACTTCCACAAGCTGAAACAGAAGCAAAGAAAAAGATTTAACTGAAAGCCCATATCCTTCATTGCCTTTTGAATACTCGATTTTCTCTCAGATTGGACTACAAAGTCCTACTGTACAATTCTACTTTAAAACCAAAGTGAACTCACGGCTCGCATCTATAGGGAAACGTGTGCCGTAGCAACATAGATATTATCCAGCGAGCACAATCGATAATCCTGAAGACTAACAACACGACAGAATTAAACATTATATACGTAAAAGATGAAATAGCACAGCAATGGGCGAATTACAACATCAAGCTATCCCTGCAGTCGAATCCTCTTGCAAGGTGCCTAACCCACCTTCAACGTAACGACCCTTCGCCTAGCAATAAACCTTAGGGGTTCTAACGACCGTAGTCCAAGTCAACATGACTGTTAGTTCAGCTAAATTTTAAAGATTTGACACCACTTCACTGCTACAGGATGATTCGGACCAATTTTCTATATTAATCACCCCGGGTTTTTCTGCGTTCATCTGCGTTTACGGAAGCTATAGTGCAAATCCTGATGCAACCCCGCAACTTAATACGTTTTTGCTATGCTAGATTTTTCAAAAAAAAATTTTTTTTGTGATTGGGGTTATTCAACTATTTAACACCTCAATAAAAGTTGTTAAAAAATTTAAATAATATTAAAATGTATATTTCTGACGACAAAAATTATTTATTTTTTTTTTTAATTTTGCACGTAAAATATTCACAGAAAATATTTTTCAGCTTGGACCCATAAATACAAATCGTCCAGTGGGCCTATCACACAGTGCAAACAATCATTTCAAAGCTTAATGCTTTTGAGATTTTTATACCCTGAGCCCATTAAAAATGGGCAAAAAAGGGTAAATTGCGTTTGGCAGAATGTATGTAACAGGCAGAAGGGGGACCAAGATCGTGTGATCTAACCCCGTTAGATTACTTTCTGTTGGGTTATGTCAAGTCACTGGTTTATGCGGATAAGCCGCAAGCCCTTGACTAATTAGAGGACAATATTCGGCAAGTTATTGGCGATATACGACCACAATTGTTGGCCAAAGTGGTCGAAAATTTGACCTCTAGGTTAAACTATGTCCGGGCCAGCTGTGGCGGCCATATGCCTGAAATTATATTAACGATGTAATGCCATGAATTAGTCCACCAAATAAAAAAAAATCATGCCAACATCGTTGTGTTATTCCAATTTATGGTTTTATACCCCTAAAAAAAACAACCTTTATGATGTAATATTAAATTAATTAAAAACAAACTTGATCTGCGTACGGTATCCATGCAAAAATATAAGTTAACGCCAGCTAGGTTCAATTCGGCGACCGGATGCCGTCATTGTTGCGACACTCTGCCGCAGAAACGCTGATCTTGCATTGCCAACTCCGCATTGCCGGCCGGTCAACAGCCAGCTGAGTAATATGATCCCTTTGGCATGCACGCCAAGTGGCCGCTGAAGAATGGCACGAGGCGCATAGTCAGCGATCTGTCGACGTCACTGCAGCGCAGTCTAGGTTTTATGAGAACTTAAGAATATTTTGTAAATCAGTTTAATAAGAACCTTTGAATTATACAGTTGAATAGAAATAAAGATTGTATTTTATAAAGTAAAACAATTACAAGATTCTAATTTATCTTAATTGGCGCCCATAGGCATTAAACTCCGCGAATAATAATAATTGCTACGCTAGCTCACGCCGCGAGAAAAAGTTTGTTCGCGTTAAAAAAAAAAAGTTGTCATTATTGTGATCAACCGAAATTAAAATTAACTAAAACAAGTGTTACTTAGCTCACGCTAAAAGTGACCAACTAAAGTTAAAATTAAATAAGCAAAAAAAATCCACACGGAGTGCAAATATTAAAAAAAAAGTGAATAAAGTTAACGTTGAATTGAAACTTTAACTGTAAACAGTAAATTTATTTAAAAAAAAAGGAATCTAAAAATCAACAAAACCTTTAAAAAATTATATTAATAAAACAAAAAAAAATAAAACCTTAACCGAAGGTTGAGCGAGTAAAAAATAAATATAAAAAAAAACCCCAACCAGAGGTTGAGCGAGTAAAAAACCATCACTACATCTATAGCAAAGGAAGCTGCGACTAGAAGGAATCAACGACTTTCACATCACACCGTTCAAAATCTTGAAATAATGAAACTCATGTAAGTGGAGTGCTGAATCAATTTTCCCTTAATTTAAATAAATAAATATAAAAAAATATCAATACCAGGCTGAACGGTATAAATAAAGTAAATTTTAAAATAAGTCAAGTTTTTTATTTTTTTGTTTTTGAACACTACTATATCGGACATTAGACGAATTTGACCAATTTTTATGTGGAGCGCCGGACTAGAAAAAGTTAACGAAGAAGAAGAAGAAGAGGACCTTATTGACTCTTACAAAGACAATCAAATGAGTGACGACTTAGTGAAATTAATGGAGGCAGCCCTCCTGCATCAGGCTACAATGATGGAGAGGTCTTTCGAGGAAAAATTGTTAAAAATTACAAAGTCTTTCGAGGAAAAAATCGAAAAATTACAGGCCCCAATAGAAAAAATTAAAGAAAAGAAACGATATGATAGAGTCAATATTGTTCAAGGAGTAGGTTGTGACCTGCCATTAGACATGGTTAAATGTTTACCAGAGTTCGATGGCAAACAAGGCGAATATGCCGCCTTTCGTGAAGCAGCTACTGCTGCCAACGATGTCTTTAAAAATTTCGTTGGCAGTTACAGACATTACCTCGCTGTGGGAATTATTCGAAACAAGGTTAAGGGCGCAGCGAGTGCTACGTTGACGTCCTATAACACAACACTCAACTTTGAGGCCATCATAGACAGATTAGATTTTGTCTACGCTGACAGAACACCAACGCGCGTCCTATTACAAAAGCTTGGCACACTACGACAGGGTGAGATGCCTTTGCTTGAGTATTATGACTTGGTCGAGAAAACATTGATCCTTCTCACAAACAAAACAGTAATGACACATAGCCCTGAAGAAGCTGAGATTTTGAATGAACAGTTTAGGGAAGACGCCTTACACTCATTTGTATCAGGTCTCAAGAAATCTCTCAAACTGGCAGTATTCCCAGCCAAACCTGAAGACTTACCTACAGCTTTGGCGATTGCACTGGAGGCAGAAGTCAGCAATGACTACGCTCAGTTCGCAGCAAGTTTTGCAAAGACTACTGAGGAAAGGCAGGGTCAAAAATTTTCAGAACAGCGTCCGCGCTACCAACGTAGCGAAGGCACAAGCCAAACAAAACTTCCACAGTTGAGAAGCAACTTTGGGAATAATAGGGACAAGGCGGGTCCGTCCGGGACCCAGCCACAACCAAATCCACAACCCAGTAGTTCGAAACAATGTTTTCAACGTGAGCAACAGGCTCAGGCCGAACCCATGGACGTCGATCCGTCCATTTCACGATTTCGACAACCAACAAATTTCAAGAAACCTGGCTCGGCTCAGAGCCGACAGAAAATAAATCATACAATGCAGGAACAGAGTACTGATGACAGTGATTATCAGTACGTTGCAGAAGAGGGTGTCAAATTATTCGAAGACGATGTCTCCGTTGAAGACTCCTTGAATTTTTTAGGACTAGGTCCTACCTCCCTTACATCACACGACATGTAGCGGGACGGCCTATTAAACTATTAATCGTTACAGGAGCGTCTAAAAATTATATCAAACCTTTGCCTGAATTAAAAAATATCATCGACGTTGAAAAGCCTTTCCAAGTCAAATCCATCCATGGGGGCACAAAAATTGATAAAAAATGTATAATAAACATATTTAACGTAGAATCACCCTTTTTATACCCTGAGCCCATTAAAAATGGGCAAAAAAGGGTATTATGTGTTTGGCTGAATGTATGTAACAGGCAGAAGGGGGCGTGGCAGACCCCCAAAACTGTATATATTCTTGATCAGGATCAACAGCCGAGTCGATTGAGCCATGTCCGTCTGTCTGTCCGTCCGTCCGTCCGTCCGTCCGTCCGTCCGTCCGTCTGTTTGAACGCGTCGATCTCAGAAACCATAAAAGCTAGAGACTTCAAACTTGGTATGTAGGTTCCTGGATACCATAGGCAGATCAGGTTTGTTTTAATTTTTGGATCGGTGCACTATATCATATAGCTGCCATAGGAACGATACATCGAAAACGAAGTTTTAGTATGAAAAAGTTTTGTGTTTGTTGAGATATCAGAACCAAACTCATACAATATGCATCTGGGCTGGTATTACACATCCTGACCAAATTTGGTTAGAATCGGTTAACTATATCATATAGCTGCCATAGAAACGGTAGATCAAAAATGAAGTTTTAGTATGGAAAAGTATTATGTTTGTTGAGATATCAGAAGTAAACTGATAAAATGTACATCTGGGCTGGTATTATACATCTTGACCAAATTTCGGTAGAATCGGTTAACTATATCATATAGCTGCCATAGGAACTGTACATCAAAAATGAAGTTTTAGTATTGAAAAGTTTTTTGTTTGTTAAGATACCACAACCAAACAGACAGAGTGTGCATCTGGGCTGTTGTTTTACATCCTGACCAAATTTGGTTAAAATCGGTCTACTATATCATATAGCTGCCATAGGAACAATTGGTCGAAATTCAACCTAGGTGTAGAGGACTTGGGCTCAGGGTATCATACTGTCGAGCGTGCTCGACTGTAACCGCCTACTTGTTTAATCTTTCAACCTTGGACGACTTCGATGCCATAATAAGTCTGGACCTACTTATGGAAATTGACGCAAATATTAGTTTGACAAATAACGAAATTAAATTCAATGGTGGCACTGAACCATTCCAATACAGAAAATGCTTCAACGTCAATTTTATAAAAGTTGATGATTCAGAATTACCCCCTGCAATGAAAGAATCTTTTTGTAACATGATCAAACTACGATCAAAGGCATTCGCGGATCCGAACGAATCCCTGCCTTATAATATAAACACTGTAGCCACCATCAGAACGGATGATGAGCCAGTGTATTCCAAATTATACCCATATCCAATGGGTGTTGCCGACTTTGTAAACTCAGAAGTCCAACAACTTCTAGAGAACGGCATTATTAGACCGTCTAGGTCTCCATACAATAACCCCATTTGGGTTGTTGACAAAAAAGGTGTCGACGAGCTCGGCCATAAGAAAAAAAGAATGGTGATTGACTTCAGGAAACTGAATCAAAAAACCATCAGCGACAAATACCCAATACCCTCTATTTCGACAATACTGTCAAACATGGGTAAAGCCCAATATTACACAACGTTGGACCTGAAATCAGGTTTCCATCAAATCGAATTAGCGGAAAGGGACAGGGAAAAAACCGCCTTTTCGGTGAACAACGGGAAGTACGAATTCTGTCGACTTCCTTTTGGTCTGAAAAATGCACCAAGCATATTTCAAAGGGCGATAGACGATGTTCTTAGGGAACAAATTGGGAAAACATGTTACGTCTACGTTGATGACGTTATCATATTTTCCGAAAGTAAAGAGGACCACGTCAAACACATTGACTGGGTCTTAAAAAGTCTTTACGATGCGGGCATGAGGGTATCTCAAGAAAAGTCCACATTTTTTAAGAAAAGTGTAGAATATTTGGGATTTGTAGTCACCAGGGGCGAAATAAAGACATCCCCCGACAAAGTACAGGCTATCTTAAACTTCAAGCCACCCTCTAACCTCTTTGACCTTAGGTCATTCCTAGGGTTATCTAGCTATTACAGGTGTTTCATAAAAAACTATGCCACCTTGGCAAAACCTCTTACTGAGCTGCTGAAAAGTGACAATGGTAAGGTTGGTGCTAATCAGTCAAGGAAAGTTCCAATTGAACTAATAGCTAAACAGCTAGAAACCTTTGACAGATTAAAGAAAATCCTTATATCCGAAGATGTGATGTTAAGGTACCCTGATTTTAAAAAATGCTTCGATCTAACTACTGACGCCTCAGCACATGGCCTTGGAGCTGTATTGTCACAAGAAGGTCGCCCGATTACAATGATCTCAAGAACATTGCGGGATAAAGAAGCAAATTTCGCGACGAACGAACGAGAACTGTTGGCAATCGTTTGGGCTCTTAAAAGTCTCCGGAACTACCTGTACGGAGTTAAAGACCTCAATATTTTTACTGACCACCAGCCCTTGACCTTCGCCGTATCGGACCGTAACCCAAATGCAAAGATAAAACGCTGGAAAGCTTTTATTGATGAGCATAACGCAAATTTGATCTACAAACCTGCCAAAGAGAATTATGTAGCTGACGCATTGTCGCGTCAAAACGTGAACGCCCTAGATTCTGATTCTCAATGCTCGGACCTCGCCACAATACATAGTGAGGAATCCTTGACTTACACCATTGAGACCACGAATAAGCCAGTCATCTGTTTCAGGAATCAGATAATAATTGAAGAATCTGATTTCTCATCCGTCCGAACTTTCCTGCTTTTCCAAAATAAAGCAAGGCACGTCGTTCGAGTCTCAGACCGCAGCACACTGCTACAGACACTACAGGACGTAGTGAATGTAGGGGTTGTCAACGCAATACATTGCGAGCTGCCAACACTTGCTTTTATTCAACATAGGCTCATCGAGCTTTTTCCGTCAACTACTTTCAGGTACTCCAAAAACCTGGTTGCGGACATCACGGACAAGACAGAACAAAGAGAAATAGTGACGGCTGAGCATAACAGAGCTTACGAGAGAGCTTACGAGAGAAAACGTGAAACAAATATTGCGTGACTACTTCTTTCCCAACATGAATAGACTGGCGACAGAAATCGTTGCCAATTGCAGAGTCTGTTCACTGGCTAAATACGACCGGCACCCGAAAAAACAGATGCTGGGCGAAACGCCAATCCCTTCTTATGCAGGAGAACTTTTACACGTAGATGTATTTTCCACCGATCAAAAATACTTTCTTACATGCGTCGATAAATTTTCCAAGTTCGCTGTGGTTCTACCGATTTGTTCAAGAGCAATTGTAGACATCAAAGACCCAATACTACAGCTCATATATATTTTCCCTAACATAAAAACTATTTACTGTGACAATGAAAGATCCCTTAATTCTGAAACAATTAAAACAATTCTTTTAAAATTCAACATTCATATTTCAAACGCGCCCCCTTCACACAGCATTTCAAATGGCCAGGTCGAGAGATTTCATAGCACGTTGGCGGAAATCGCACGGTGCATGAAAATCAGTAAACAAATAAGTGAAACTGTCGACCTAATCCTGCTTTCAACCATAGAATATAATAGAACTATTCATTCAGTTACCAATATGAAGCCAATTGAAATCATCCATTCAAATTCCATAGAAGTCGGATTACAGGTCAGAGATAGAATTGAAAAAGCCCAAAACAGGAAAATAGAACAGAAAAATAAAAAAAGAGAAGATAAGGAATACCAGGTGGGTGAAAGGGTATGGGTCAAATCAAATAGACGCCTAGGAAATAAGTTGACCCCACTATGCACAGAAGGCATAGTGGAAGCAGATCTTGGAACGACAGTTCTTATTAAAGGGAGGGTGGTCCACAAGGACAATCTTAGAAAATAAGGTAACTTTTTATATTCTTTTTAGTTTAAAAATTTATTTCCGCTACCTTAGATTAACATCGCTGATTACAACTCTCATGACGACTTACACGACTGCGACTGTGAAGCTGACAAATTACACTACCTCGGACTACATACCAGTATCGGGCGGATACGTGATCATTGGAAGGAGCACGGATACTTAGGACACACTACGAACTTGACATCGTACGAGACCTACGTGGACGAAACCAGAAGGACTTTGGACTTCTTTAACAAGGATCATGAAAGGAGAGTAATAGCAACTGATCTTAGTCATATTGAAACGTTAGTGGAAACCCTTAGGATCAACCACAGGCATTCACGTAGCATAAATCTGTTAGGAACAGCCCTCAAGGTAGTGGCGGGGACTCCCGATTTTGAAGATTGGGAGCAGATAAAATTTAAGCAGACACAACTAATAGAAGCAGAAACTAGGCAAATAGAAATAAACACTAGAATCCAAACGAGACTCAACGAACTGACCATGACACTAAACTCAATACGTGACACTGACGGAAATGACATGGGACATATGTACGAGACCATTTTAGCAAAAAACAGAATAATAATTACAGATCTTCAAAATTTAATCCTTGCACTAACGTTAGCAAAATTTGACTTGATCAGCCCGGTAATATTGGATAATGATGACATTAAGGAATTAATACTTCAGCATTTGACCAATATTAGTGTAGCGAATTTATTAGAAGTAGCTAAGATTAAGGCATTTCAAAATAATGAAATTTTATACTTTTTGATTAAATATCCCATACCTAAATTAGTCTGTAACAAAATTAATATTTTTCACGTGAGTCACGGAAATATAATCTTGAATTTTGAAAACATTAGTACTGTTGCCGATTGCGGAACAAACATCTTGGCCATCGACGGGTGTGGTGTGGCTGTCAGTTCAACATTCTGCAAACAACTGGTGACATCAAACTGCGCACAACAGCTGGTTGCAGGAACCCTTGCGCAATGCAGCACGCGACCCGGTCACCTCGACGAATTGACTCTGGTAGACGACGGTGCAGTAATCATCAACAATGCAGCTGCAAATATAACCGACAATGCTGGCTTTCAACAATTGGTTGTTGGAACGTATCTCCTCACGTTCGATGACAAGGTCTGGATAAATGGGACGTTATTCGTCAACAACTATGGTGTCTTCAAAAGAAAACCAGTGGTACAGGCTGTTGCCCAAATCAACATAACTGAGCACCGAGAACACCTCAGCCTGCCCTATCTGCATGAACTGAGTCTGGCAAACCTTCAACACATCAGCCAGCTACGATCCAGACTCCTGTCAAGTCCGGCTATGAGCAGCAGCATCACCTTAACCCTCATCGTCATTTGTCTGGTTGCTGCCCACAAGATCCGCCAACGAAGAAAACGTCAAAAACTATCTGCCAGGCTAGCAGACCTGCAGGCAAGCATGAGTAAGCCCGGGGACGCGCTTAACTTAGCTGAGGGAGGAGTTAACGCCAGCTAGGTTCAATTCGGCGACCGGATGCCGTCAAGACATTGTTGCGACACTCTGCCGCAGAAACGCTGATCTTGCATTGCCAACTCCGCATTGCCGGCCGGTCAACAGCCAGCTGAGTAATATGATCCCTTTGGCATGCACGCCAAGTGGCCGCTGAAGAACGGCACGAGGCGCATAGTCAGCGATCTGTCGACGTCACTGCAGCGCAGTCTAGGTTTTATGAGAACTTAAGAATATTTTGTAAATCAGTTTAATAAGAACCTTTGAATTATACAGTTGAATAGAAATAAAGATTGTATTTTATAAAGTAAAACAATTACAAGATTCTAATTTATCTTAATTTATATATATTGTGTATAGGGTCTGCAACGCTTCCTTCTGCCTGTTACATTAATTCTGTCAAACGAATTATACAGGGTGGAAAATTAAAAAAATAGTTCGATTATTCGACAGTAGGATATCCACAGCACAGTCACTTAGATAACACTAGGCAACTAAGGTGGATTTTCGACCACTCGTCCCTATAGCAGCTAAATTGAATAGTGATCCGATTTGAACCAAATTTGGTAGGGATATCTAACATATTTTCAGATATACGTCCTGTGCAATTGGTTTATATATCTCAGGAAATAACACAACTTTTCATACTAAAGATGGATTTGCGACCTATTGTTCCTATGGCAGCTATATGATATAGCTTACCGATTTGAACCAACTTAGGTCATAATGTGTAAAATAAGAACAAATTTATATTGTGTATGTTTAGTAAGGATATCTCAAAAAAACAAAAAAAAATTTCATACTAAATGTCATAACGCCCCACAAGGTAGTCATCAAAGTCGACAAAAACATGGCTGGACATAAAATAACATTATATCGCCGTCTCTCAATAGAATTAAATGAATCATATCTTAAACTATGCGTAACTAATGCAACTATGCGAATAAAATAGAAAATAAAATGTATTAATTTTTTCTACTTTTCCTTGAATTTTAAAGTGAAAAAAGCTAAAAAAAAAAAAACTAAGAAAAAATCATCATCTTCTTAATTCAAAAATTGATATCTCTTAAACTACTGGTTAAAATCTAAGACTGTGTATAAATGAAATATATAGGTTTATTCATTAGTTTTTAGATAAAGTAAAGCTTTGATAAGTCGGTTTTGGCATTCTCGAGTAATGATGACAATTGTGGGTGCATCTCTGAAAAAAAAGTAATAAAAAATGCCAGATTTTTGAAAAATTCTAAAAAAAAATCTCACCATAAAAAAAATGTTTTTCGTCGGTTTTGGCCCCAAATCTATCCGAAAAATTTGGGTTTGGGCAAAATTAAAAACCGTGTAAAATAGCCCAATCGAAATAGCCATGTCCGTCTGTCCTAACGTCTGTTTGAACACCTAGGTCTCAGAAACTATAAATGAGTTAAAGATATACCGAATAGCTTTTAAAAAGAGTAAAGCTTTGATAAATCGGTTTAAGCATTCTCGAGTAATGATGACAAATGTGGACGCACATACGAAAAAAAGTAATAAAAAAAGCCAGATACTTAAAAAATTAAAAAAAAAAATCTCACCATAAAAAATTAAAAAATATTTTTTGGGCGTTTGTGGCCCCATTTCTATCCAAAAAAGTAGTGTTAAAAACCATTGTACTGTTTGTCATGAAATATGCAAGCTTACATCTGAGTAAAGCTTATAAGAAATCAACATGATTTTAAATTAAAAAAACTACACCACAGAAAAAAAATATATATATACATATACATATATGTATATATTTTTTTTCTGTGGTGTAGTATATATATGTATATATATATATATATATGTTGTACGAGGTGGAGCGGCGATAACAGCAGTCAGCAGCAGGAGTATCACTTATAAAGTAATATCGATACACGCAGAAGTATCGATATCAGCAGTCAGCAGCAGCAGTCGATATCAGCAGTCATGAGTAGTAGTTGGTCGTTCTTCAGTCGCAGCAGCAGTCAGCCGAATCGTAGTGACAAAATTAAGAGCAGCTTTACCGTAGTCACAAATTTTGTACTTTATTAGACTTACTTGAATATTGCTATCCTATTTTTTAAATAAACTAAGGATGTACGAAATAACCATATTACATATATATATATATCCCACAAAAAAAACCTCTAAACGAGGTAAAAGACTAGTGTCGAAAGCAATTTCCAGCCCCAAAATTTCTGATATCCAATTTTGTGACGAACAAAATTGAGTTTAATATAAAAATTTTAAATAAAAATATAAATTAATAAAAAAAAACAATTGGCCTTGTGCACTGTGCGCAAAAAGGGTGAGCTTCTTTGTACATAAAAATTACTTTTTGCACAGTGCCGAATGCCAATTGTTTTTTTTTATTAATTTATATTTTTATTTAAAATTTTTATATTAAACTCAATTTTGTTCGTCACAAAATTGGATATCAGAAATTTTGGGGCTGGAAATTGCTTTCGACACTAGTCTTTTACCTCGTTTAGAGGTTTTTTTTGTGGGATATCAGAAATTTTTGCAATTGCTTTTGCTGTTGACATTGTAAATTTATCATTGTTGAATATTTTTTCATATTAAAAAAAAATTTTTTTTTAATTATAAAGAAAAGTAGGGGGCTCCGCCCCCTGCTCGCATCGCTTAAGTTGCTACTCTACTGTCGGAAGCCCCGTACCTACTGTGAGAAAAAAAAGTTTCTCATACTAAGACTTAGACTTCGCCCGATCGGTCCTATGACAGTAATATGATATAGTGGTTCGATTAGAACCAACTTTCTTCAGGATCTATAAGTCTAACTTAAATGCATATTCTATTAGTTTTGTTACGATATCTCTTGTAAAAAAAAGTTTTTTATGCTAAGACTTGTTTTCGCCCGATCGGTCCTATGACAGCTATATGATATAGTGGTCCGATTTGAACCCACTTTGGCCAGGATATATAAAACGATGTTAAATGCATATTTTATCAGTTTGGTTGAGATATCTCATAAAACAAAAAAGTTTTTCGTACTAAGACTCCATTTTCCCCCGATCGGTCCTATGACAGCTATATGTTATAGTGGTCCGATTTGAACCAACTTTGCACAGAATATATAAAACCAAGTTAAATGCATATTTTATCAGTTTGGTTGAGATATCTCATAAAACAAAAAAGTTTTTCGTACTAAGACTCCATTTTCGCCCGATCGGTCCTATGACAGCTATATGATATAGTGGTCCGATTTGAACCAACTTTGGCCAGGATATATAAAACGAAGTTAAATGCATATTTTATCAGTTTGGTTGAGATATCTCATAAAACAAAAAAGTTTTTCGTACTAAGACTCCATTTTCCCCCGATCGGTCCTATGACAGCTATATGTTATAGTGGTCCGATTTGAACCAACTTTGCACAGAATATATAAAACCAAGTTAAATGCGTATTGTGTCAGTTTGTTTGAGATATCTCATACAACCAAAAAGTTTTTCTTACTAAAACCTGATTTTCGACCGATAGAAAAATGTATACATTCAGTTAACAAGCAATATCTTCCAAACCCCTTGGTCAAAGTTTATGTTTCATATACTTAAAAACGCAAAATTCTACGTACTACAACATACTAAAATTTAATTAAAATCGTTAGAGCCGTTTTGTCAGAAATCGCCAAAATGTAAGCTAAAAACTTTATTTCACCTGTAAGATGTTACCTGAGTACTTTAGAAAAAAAGTTTAAAGGTACGCCTAAAAGCCCTCAAGCACACCTTTCCAATGATACCCAGAACATATCTATAGCTTCTATGGTACGGAAACTGGTGAGGTTTTAAATTTAGCGGGATTTAGCGATTTCCCGCTAAACTAGCGGGAAATTGAAAAAGTCGTAAAACAAACATTTCTAGATTTTCAAAAATGAACAAATCCCCATCATAACATCTACGCTTTTTTAGCGCTTTGATACAAACAGACAAACAGACAAACAAAGAAACTAATTTTTCACTTCATTTTTAGTATTCTACTAAAATTTTCAAATTTATTTATCTTTTGAACCAGTTATCGGATTTGGGTCATCAAGGTATCAAACGACGCGTATTTTTGATAAGAATTTTTAAAAAATAAAAAATTTTACGTAAAAGCCCCAACGGCTCCATAAGCTGCGATCATATAAATTTTTCCCCTCCCACTTACACCCCCGTATCTCATGACCCAGGTGAATTAGCAAAAGTTTTAGTATGCCATTTTGTAAGTTAGGACTAAACCTTTCGATCGGTATATAACTCGATCTGATCGGACAGTCGTAGCAAATTTTCCAACTTAGCTGTATATAGTTGTTAGTCGCCTTTCGCACCCTTCGTGCTGCTTTCGTCACTAACGCGAACTGCCGTCCGCAGTGATACAGTAGGGAGCAAAAGTGTTTCCATAGTTGACACTTTGAACTTTGTGAGTCAATAATATCCAAACTAATGATGTAAATTTAAGTAAAAACATCGATGTCACGATGTCCATCGATGTTTTCAAAATGAAACATCGATGTTGGTTGATGCATCGGATCAAAACATCGATGCATGTCCCATGTTTTAAAAACCAACAGTTTTTGTTTTTTAAGCTTACTTATTATTTTAAAATAAAAACAGAAAACTTAAAAATTTATAAACATAACATAACAAAAACATATGCTTTAATAGCAGTCTTTCATGTTTCACTTATTTTTAACATAACAATTATTTTAAAATATAACAAAAAACGTATGCTTTCATAGCAGTCTTATATGTATGTTTCAAAACGTATGCTTTCATAGCACATAATATATAAAAAAAAAATATTCAAAAGAAGTATTTTTTTGTCAATACTTTAAAGCAGCGGTGGGCACGAAATTTGCAATCGGGAGCACTACAACAACATCTACAACAAACACAAATTCTGAAGTCATAAATCAAAACAAAATGAACACTTTTATGACTCTCTGCGTCGCGACGAAAATCTGTGTGGTTGTTGTTTTTCTAAATGAGGCAAAAAAATTATACACTAAAAGAAATTATTGGGTGAATTTATTTATTCGTTTATTAGTTTTTCAAAATCGGCTTTTTCTTTACTAATAGATGTTCGCAGTAAATCAGACAGATAAATATCACTTAATTTATTTCTATATACGTTTTTTATATGTTTTATATGTGAAAATGCAGCTTCGCACACATATGTGCTGGCAAAGCTTGCCTCCAACTTAAGCATCGAAGATTTTAGAGTGGGATATTTTTCTTCTGAAACCTTCCTCCAAAATTCTGTCCCGGATACCATTACTGAAAGCATTTGGTAGTCGGATTGTAAGTCACAGAGCTCCATTTACTATTTCGACTCTTGGCTTTCGAGGTCAATATCTTTTGGACTTAAAAAAATACGAATCAAAGTGTTGATTTCGTCAAAGTCGTTGAATCTCTCTGCAAAAAGGTCACTCATTTGTTGTATGGATTCAACATATGGAGCAAAACTAAGAGCTGGATATTCTGTGTATAATTCAAGAAGTCTGCAAAATAACCATTTTTTTCTTAAAGCCGTCAATTGCTGACAGCATTGCCACCATAGAGTGTTTCGGTTTTTGGAGCTGCGAATTTAAAATATTTAAATACATTGTAAGATCCGTTAAAAACGCCACTTCGGAAAGAAAATTCGGATCTTCAAGTTTTCCAACCAATTCTTCTGAATTTTTCACCTGCTCCTTTAGAAACAATGCAATTTCCTTTCTTAGAGCGAAAAACCTTTCAAGGCACTTGCCCCTACTGAGCCAACGAACCTCGGTAAACATTTTGAGGTCACCGTACTGGGCTTTAAGCTCGAGCAAAAGAAATTTTCTGTGGGTTAATGCATTATGACCTCCTCTTATTTTATTTATAATTTTAACCACGCATAATGCTTCCTGATAAATAACGCAGTGGTAAAATGGGACAAATACCACAAAGTTTTTCAAAGCCACCTATGTCGTGGACTGATACTTCTATTGCTCGGAATATGTCCAGCCCTGTGGTTGTTGTATATAGGGGAACTTAGTTTAAAAGGTCCTCTTGAACATTAAAATCAGAGTCAATAAATTTAATAAATATAAGCACCTGTGCAACATCATTGATATCAGTGCTTTCGTCTATCGCCAAGGAGTAATACCTGCATTTCTGTATTTTAATTAAAAGATTTTCTTTCAACTGCGAACTAATCGCGTTTATTCGTCTTGTCACTGTTCGGCGAGAAAGCGGTACTTTCGATACTACTTCGCTCATTTCAATGCCTTTATCATCAAAGCATTTAAGCATGTCAATGAAGGTGGATTTTAAATCGCCGTCCTGTAGAGGTTTTTGAGCTTTGGCGAGATTGTAGCTTACAACAAAAGATGCGCGAAAGATGTTCTTATCATTATCATAGCTCGGTTTTAGGTTGACAGTAGAAGCTGACTGTTTCAGTAAAGTGATATGCTGCAACCTTTCATTTTCATTCAAACAACCGTATGATTTTGCATGAATATTTAAATAATGTCTCCGAATATTAAAATTTCTTTTCAAGCTTACAACAGCGCCGCAAATAAGACAACGTATATCGGAATTAGTCAAGAGTGAAAAAAATACTGAGTCTCATATTCGGAAAATTCAGTTTTTTCAGCCATGATAAATTTTACTTTGAAAAATTTGCTTGTCGAACGCTTATTATGTGGTGAAAATCAAAACGCATCAAAACCAACTTAACTTTTTCACACAGTGTACAAAACGCTGCTGAAGTCATAAATCATAGCAAAATGAACAGACCGTACGCGTCGCAGCCGAAACTCGAGCATTTGCTGTGTGTTTGTTGTTTATTTTTATTAGGGGTCATAAATGAGTTGCGCGAGTTACGTATAACCCCACTTCACTTCCCACATATGTCCAAAACCCAATTTCACCTTTACCACCTCTTAATAATAAAGTACAAGAATTTCTTAACTCATTAAATGCTAAATAAGATATATTTTAAAGTAATACAATAAACAGGAAATGAACAGGTCAACGATCTGACACATGCCAACTAAAATAGTTCTAAAGAAATAGAAAAGCTCAATAAGCAATGTAATACAGTAAACAGGAAATGCATAGTTCATCGATTGTTATTAAATAGGCTATAGAGGCCAACGATCTTACACATGTCAACTAGAATAGTTAATAAGAAAACCTATTAAGCACTTTTGTAAACCTAATTTAAGTTGTCTTTAAAACTTGATCAATAAAGAAAAGTTAGTTGATATTTGCACACTAAACCCGCTCGACGTATTTTATTTGCAACTAATTTTTTTTTTATAAAACTCGCGACTCCTTTTACAAAATTGGCGCAGCCGGTAGGATCCTTTTAAAATAAAAAGGGTCTAGTGATTATTCGAATCAAACGCGAAGTGAAAAAAAAATAACAAAAATTTTTTGTAAAAAAAAAACAAAACAAAAGCGAACTAAAAATCAGTCCGCTAAGCGAAGTGGTGCAGTGTAGTGAGACAACACTGAGGAAGAAATCAGCTCAACCCGGACAGAAGAAGGCAGCGAAGGACCGCTACGTTCGACAACAGCAGAATGGCACACGATAACGGCCAGATGCCTCAAGCGGACCTCCTGGAACAACTAGCCATAAGGGAAAGACAGCTGAAGCAGCTGCAACAAGCATATGTACAGCTCCAAGGAAATGGGAACAACACAGCCCACCAAGAGCGGTTGTTTAAAAATATAAATCGCTTGGCGACCTTCACGGGAACGGGGGATACATCAATCAACTCCTTCTTCAGTAGCGTGGAATACCTACTGCAAACAATAGAGGATCCACAACTGAAAAGAGAAGCCACAAGGACAATATTCTACAGGACGATTCAGGGACAAGCAAAGGATGCGGTGATAAATATTCCGGAGCCAGACAGCTGGGACCTGATCAAAGCCACCTTGAAGTTGCGATACAGACCAGACACGGAGCCTCATCAAATCTACAAAAGGATCTGTGACCTGAGAGTGAATTCGGTGAGCGAGCTTGCAGTAGAAATTCAAAATAATAAATATAAAACTGACGAATTAATTGTATACCATAGGAATGATATTATATATAAAAAAAATATAAAAAGAAAATAAATTAACACACCCAAAAAAAAAACCCAAACAACCTAACAAAACAAAAAAAACAAAGAAAGAAATTTGAACACTATATTAAAGATAATGATGCAACGCAGATACGAGAATAGTTGCATTAGGTATCAGTATAGGAAAGTTAGACCTAATCAAAACAATTATAGGAACAAAAACCAGAATACCAATCAACAATATAATCAACCAAACAACACAATGCGAAATGCACAACAAAACAATAACAACCAACAACAATATAAGCAAAGAAACAACATAATGCAAAATGCACAACAAAACAATAATAACCAACAACAACATTATCAGAGCAACAACTCAGGACAGCTTAGACAGAATAATACCCCTCAGAATTTTAGAGGCAACTATTCCAGACAAAGTAGGCAGTACCAAAATAATCAGAATTATCAGCAATCAGGATCACATCAATCCAGACAGAATAGGCCAGCGAATGTGGTACCTATGGAGGTAGATAACATAGAATCCAACCAATACCAAAACAATACTGAGCAAAACCGATACGAAAACGACAACTACAACAGTGACTACAATGACTCCAACGATGAACACGGTAGCAATCAAAGGGAAAACTATCAACAGGCAGAATTCAACAATACCGTTTTTTTTACGAAGCCGCCTCGGAAGGGTTACCACTAATAGAACTTAACATAGACAGACAGAAATACGTTGCATTAATAGACACACGAGCTACCTTGAGCTTAGTGAGCGACCAGATTAACGGTTACAGAAAAATGAGACTAAATACACCCATATCATACAAAAACGTAATAGCGTACGAAATTCATACAACAGCACCAAAAGAATTTAATTTACCAAATAACGCAAGAGTACGATGGAAATTAGCCCCACTTAAGGAAAGAAAATACAATTTTATCATAGGGATAGACCTCCTAAATTTTTTGAATGCTTTCATTAACATTGAGAAAAGAAAACGTAATTATAAACAATCCATATCAATACAAAGAAGTTTCTGTATTAGAAAGTAGCAGTAAAAACTTAGAAAATTTGAAACTCGATCACTTAAATGAAGAAGAAGTCACAGAAATTAAAGCTATTGTACAACGATTTAATAAATTATTTTTTAAAGAGGGAGACCAACTAAACTCAAAACTCTATAGATATTCACCACAACACGAGGAGGAAGTCAGGAAACAAATAAAAGAAATGGAAGAACAGGGTATAATTAGAAAGAACAATTCAAGATATTCCAGCCCACTTATAGTAATCCCGAAGAAGATTGACAATTCAGGAAAGAAAAAGTTTAGAATTGTAATAGACAACAGAAAATTAAATGAAATCACTATTGATGACAAATTTCCTATTCCGAACATTAATTCAATTCTTGATAAACTGGGAAGAGCTCAATACTTCACTACAATAGATTTAGCCAAAGGTTATCATCAGATTTTAGTAAGAGAAGAAGACAGAAAAAAAACGGCATTCGTAACGCCACATGGGCTATACGAGTTTATAAGAATGCCATTTGGGTTAAAAAATGCCCCTGCCACTTTTCAGAGACTTTTGAATGAAATACTTAGGGACCATATTAATAAGAAATGCGTCGTGTATCTAGATGATATACTTATTTTCAGCACCTCATTAAAAAAACACATTCAAGCTATCAACGAAATATTCCAGATATAAGAGAAGAAAAACTTAAAAATACAGGTTGACAAGTGCAATTTCATGAAAAGGAAACTATTTCTAGGACACATCCTTACAAAAGAGGGCATTAAGCCAAATCCAAATAAGATTGCAATCATAGAAAAACTATTGTTACCACGAACAGAGAAGCAAATATAAAGCTTTTTAGGTATAACAGGTTATTATAGAAAATTTAAAAAAGATTATGCTAAAGTAGCACAGCCAATAACCAAGTATTTGAAAAAAATGTTAAAATAAATTTAAAAGACCCCACCTATGTCGAAGCATTTGAAAAATTAAAACATTTAATCATCTCTCACCCAATTTTAAGGTATGCCAATTTCGGAAAAAAATTTACATTAACCACAGATGCATCAAATTATGCAATTGGATCTGTTTTGTCTCAAGACGGTCATCCGATCTGCTTTGCATCAAGAACACTAAACAATCATGAAAAAAATTACTCAGCAACAGACAAAGAATTTTTTGCAATACTATGGAGCGTAAATTATTTCAGACCATACCTTTACGGGAATAAATTCAAAATATTAACCGACCACCAGCCAATAAAATTCTTACATTCAAAACATAAAGGTAAAGATATTTCACCTAGACACCAGAGATGGTTATTAAAATTAGGAGAATATCAATTCGAGATAGATTACTTGAAAGGAAAAGAGAACAGAGTGGCAGATTTTCTTAGTAGATTGGAAGACAGCGACTATACGAACAAAACCGAAAACGAAAAAGACAATGAATACAACGATAATATTTCAGACATAAACGTGATAGCAAACATTGAAGATAATCTCTCAACATCAACAGTACATTCAGCAGAAGAAAATTTACATAATCATTTTTTTATAAAAGAGGAAATAGTTAACAAATATAAAACACAAATAATTATTACAGACAGTAAAACAGACGAGTATAAAACAATTCATGGAAAATCAATAATATTTATAGCAAAACATGACTTTCCAACAATGTGCGATATTTTTAGGAGATATATACACAAAGGAAAAGTCGAAATCTATTCAGAATTATCGTATCAAGAATATAACGTAGTACAAGAAAAATTAATAGAAATGTTTTCAGACAATAAACAATTTGAATTCATAAAATGCACACTCAGAGCTCAAGATATTGAACATGAAACAGAAGCAGTAAGACAAATTTCGTTTTATCATATAAGAGAAAGTATGCACTCAGGAATTCAGGAAACATATAATCAATTGAAAAACAAAATTTACTTTCCAAAATTGTTAGAGTTAGTGCAAATGGTTATAAATCAATGCGATTTTTGTAAAGAAATAAAATATGATAGAAACCCTATTAAAAACAAATTCAATAAAACAGAAACCCCATCGGATAAAAATCAGATAATACACTTGGATACATATGTAGTGAAAAATACACATTTTTTAACGATTATAGATAAATTTTCAACGTTCGCAGCAGTATACCCATTAAATGATAGAAATCATATCACTATAGTAGAACAATTGGAGGAACATTTTACGAAAATAGGTAAGCCGGGTAAAATAATAGCTGACAACGAATTTGATTCATTTAGAATTAAAGAATTACTAAGACGAGAAGGGATAGAATTACACTTAACAAAACCTAATAGTCACACTGGCAATTCAGATGTAGAAAGACTCCACAATTCACTAGCAGAAAAGTTTAGAATTACGTATAAAACGGAAGTAGCGAATATGTCAGTAAAGCAAATTATGCAGCGAGCAGTGAGAAATTACAACGAAAGATATCATTCCACAATCAAATGTACCCCTAGCGAAGCCCACAACAATAAGATAGAATTGACAAAGATAAAAGAAAATATAGATAACGCTAAACAAAAAATGTTAGAAAAGCACAACAGTAACAGGGAACATTATGAAGAAAAACGTAAAGAGGGTTTTATAAAGAACTACAAGGCAGTCAGACACAAAGAAGCTCCGAAATTCAAAAAAGCAAATCTCAGTAATATTGACCCAATAAATATTAAACGACCTTATAAATTTACAGAAAATACTAACGACAACCATGTTAATGACGGTAACTGATGACGGTGGCAATAACAACAACATCGGGAACACTAACGACTCAAGAAATACTTGATCAGGACGGGTATGCGCAAATAGAAATGAAAAACCAAGAGATAGTCATTACAACGGATATAGTTGTACACATAATAAATCTAAAAGATATTGACAATTGACAAATGACGAACAATGACAACAGACATATACTAAAAACGGAACTGATGGAAACAAAAAACAAGTTATATACCCTATATGGTAGCCACAATCGCAGTAGAAGAGGGTTAGTCAATGTAGTCGGTAGTTCAGCTAAATGGTTATTCGGAACAATGGACGAGGAAGACAGGAAAGAAGTTGAGAAGCATATCTCAACGTTTAGAGAAAACATGCAAGAAACAGATGAGGCATTAAACAAGCAAATTTACATAAATACGTATTTTAACGATACAATAAAATACATTGAAGAAATAGTTAAATCAGATAGAGATACAATAGAGAGACAATTGAATGCAATTAGCAAATTCGAAAATAACAGATATCAGGAGAACTTATATTATGACCAACAGATAAAAATTCAGTTAATAAAAAATAAGATAGAACATTTGCAAGATAACGTTGCTTCTGCTAGATACAATATATTACACCCCAGCATATTAACAGAGCATGAAATTAAAAAATACAATATCGATTTTAACAAACTAAACCATATCAAGTTAGCAACAGCTAATAGAAATCCCAAAGAACTTTATAACAGTGAAGAAAACTTTGAAATAGATCAGGAATCAGAATTGATATTTAAATATAAAAATTCCACATACACCTATAAAACAAATAAAAAATTGAAAGAAATGCGAAAAAGTAAACATTGTATATTTAAAAAAAATTGCAAATTGATACAAAGAAATGAAATGCAAATATTAGAATTAGATGAAGAAACCATAGTAGTTAAGAACGCAAATAACGAAACATTATATCAAAATTGTAACAACAAAGAAATTAAAATGAAGAAAAATATGCTAATACACTTTACAAATTGTACGATAGGTATAGAAAATAATTATTTTACAAATTCATACGAGTTAGATAAGGAAAAAATGCTATATGAAAAATCAAACCATACACAAAATTTCACCAAACAAATCACTTTTGAGAAAATATTGGAAAATAATAAAATTAACTGGTTGAACATAAGAAAATTAAAAACACATAAAGACATAAATTATTTTTGTAATGCAGCCATACTTTTGTCAATAATTATATTAATTGCTTACATTGTTTTAAAACACAAGAAAATTAAAATTCAGCTCAATAACAACAGAATTCAGGAGAATTCTTATCTAAAGGGGGGAGAAGTTACGTATAACCCCACTTCACTTCCCACATATGTCCAAAACCCAATTTCACCTTTACCACCTCTTAATAATAAAGTACAAGAATTGCTTAACTCATTAAATGCTAAATAAGATATATTTTAAAGTAATACAATTAACAGGAAATGAACAGGTCAACGATCTGACACATGCCAACTAAAATAGTTCTAAAGAAATAGAAAAGCTCAATAAGCAATGTAATACAGTAAACAGGAAATGCATAGTTCATCGATTGTTATTAAATGTACACCAACGATCTTACACATGTCAACTAGAAAAGTTAATAAGAAAACCTATTAAGCACTTTTGTAAACCTAATTTAAGTTGTCTTTAAAACTTGATCAATAAAGAAAAGTTAGTTGATATTTGCACACTTAACCCGCTTGACGTATTTTATTTGCAACTAATTTATTTTTTTTAAAACACTCGCGACCTCTTTTACAAAATTCGCGCGGCGTAAAAAGTTGTTGTTGTAGTCAGAGCTCTGGGAGCAGCAGAAGCAAGGGCTTGCCCACCGCTGCTTTAAAGGAAATAAAATGAGACTTAGTCGATCTGGTGATAATCTATTTCGTTTTAGTGTCAGCACATTTGCAGCCGCTGAAAAAACGGGTTCAGAGGGGACTGAAGATCCCACTACCGGCAGAAATTTCAGCGCCACTTGGTGCAAATTGGAATACGTACTTTTCATACCTTTCCAAGCATTTAGTGGATCACTTTCGAATGATGTTAACGGCATTCGCAGGTATTTCTACGTCAATGTCCATATGCGGGCTATGAGACTGCGCCAGCTGATAATGGTGATCCCAAAATGAATTTGAATTTGTAGATGTGCTGGGTGGCAGATTTTCAACATCGTTTATATTTGGCTTTGTTTGAGATTTGATCTTAATTATTGCATTTGCACCTGCCTGAGGATCCTTAAAATGTAATTTCTTGAATCTTGGATCAAGCATTGTGGCCATTGCCAAAATCGATACCTAAAAAATACATTACAAGACATAATTAACGAAATTAATAATTAATGATATTTTAAATATACCTGCTCTACTGATCCCATACGTTTATCAATTTCGATAAGCAGGAAATCCTTTATATCTTTTGCCTCAAATGTGTCGCCATTCAGATTTTGCAATTTGTCTTTCAGGATACTGACGATTGGAATGACCATGCTGGCCGTGAAATATTTTTCGCCACTTATAATTTTCGTTGCTTCCTCGAGGGCGCGCAGCATCCTAACTATGTTGTTCAGCAAGTCCAATTCGATTCCATTGACCATTGTCAGTTCGTTTCGTATATTGAATAGGACCTCGTTAACATATGTTTTCAACTCCAAAAAAAGTTCAATCATATAAAAAGTGATATTCCACCTAGTTGCAACATCCTGTATCAACACTTTGTCTGTCAATTTTCTTAAGTGGTCGCTGGCTACGCAATTTTGTCTGTCAATTTTCTTAAGTGGTCGCTGGCTACGCAACTTTGCTTAAAAAAAGTAACAATGGATTTCACTTTACTAATGCAACCATTTACGGACTCCCTTTACATGGCAGATCGTGCAATTAGATTTAGAGTGTGCGCAAGGCATGGCAGGTGTTTTTTACGACCGAAACCTATGTCAACGGCTTTAACAATATATGCCGCATTTTCTGTGACAATGACAGTAACTTGGTGCTTTTCGATTCGCCAATCTGAGCAGTAACTTTCCAGTATTTCGTTAGGGTAACTTGCAGTGTGACGCTCGCTTAGCTCCAAAACGCCAATTGTTACTGAATTCATTTTGTTCTCACGCAGAAAATGAGCTGTGATTCCATTGTCAAAGTTACCGTAATTCCATCGAGCCGTGTTCTCCATATCTCTTTCATTGCCGTATACTTCTCCTCGACCCATTTTGTTTTTTTGTACCTCGAGGGTATTTCGTACCGTGGTTCAATTGTGTTCTTTAAATATGTAAGCCCAGGTTTCTCAACCAATGAAAATGGCTGTACATCTTTTATTATCATATATATGATCGCATCATTAATTTTTTTTGGACTTTTGACCTTCTGCTCCGAAATCCGTTACGTTTTGAAAGCATTCAAACAGCGAAGGTTGTCGTGGCGCCATGCTGCTACACGATGGTGCTTCCTCGGATGTATGTTTATCAACTACATCGACGTTTTGCGCAGGTGGTCCTTCATATTTGTTGTATTCCCCGCAGTCCTAATTGTTTTGCCACAAATATTGCATTTCGAGCTATTTGCATAAATTTTGCTGAAATGTTTCCAGCAAAAGCTCGTTTTTGTTTTTATTCTGAAATAAATGCTTTTGTAGTAACAATCAAAACAAACCCGAAGACCTTTTACCCAATTTTAATAAATTTACTTACTTTGGCATTGCAAACACAGCTTATGGCGGCAAAATTAGCGGCAAGTCACTTGGCAAGATTCGACGAACGCTCAATTTATTGTGAAATTCAACGGCCGATGTTTTCGTAAATGCATGGCTTAACATCGATATCAACAAAAACAAAATATCGGGAAAAATGGCCAAAAAAACATCGATGCTCGATGCATCCAAACGAATGAAGCAAATAAAAAAAACATCTTTATCCAATAATATGTATTTAATTCTAAACAAATTGCCGTATATAACAAAAACAAAAATAAATCAGCAAAATATTCAATACAATTTTGCACCTTCCGTTATTCTTACTTTGGTTTGATTTCTTAATTCTCTTATCGGCAATAGACATGCAGTTTCACCGTTATATGTTTTATTTTTGCATTCTACACTTTTATGATCCAGAAAATCACGTGTTTCTTATTATTCGAAGCAGATTTGTTGATTTTAGCAATTAGTCTATAAAGTACCGCGATGTCAGATGTCGAAAATAGTATTATACGGAAAGTGGCTGTTCGACTCGTAGCATTGCAAATCAGATTAATATTTCTCATTCAGCGGTGTGCAAGGTCCAGAAAAGACGCAATGTTGCATCCAAAAACACTATTAAAGGCCGCAAACGCCTCTTAAAGGACTCTGACGCCAGACTAATGATGTCGAAAATGAGAACTGATAAGTTCCTAACACCGAAGAAGGCATCTATGGACAAAGGAAAAGACGTGAGTCGGTGGACGGCTAGAAGAGCACTAGCTAAGGCTGAATATGTGGCAAGTGTGAAAAAAATAAACCAGCTCTATCCAAGAAGAATGTCAAGGCTCGATTGAAATTCGCTCGGGAGCACAAGAACTGGACTGTAGATGATTGGAAACGTGTCATCTGGTCGGATGAATCCAAGCTCAACCGTTTTCAGTCAGAAGGCAAGCAATACTATTGGCACAGGCCCGGGGGCAAGCTTCAAAAACACCATGTGAAGTAAACCGTTAAGCATGGAGGATGCAATGTTAAAGTTTGGGGATGCTTTACTTGGTGGCAGATTGAACCATTGCATAAGATTGATGGTATAATGATAAAAGAAGACTATCTCAATATTTTCCAAGCCTATCTACCCAATTTTCTGGACAAGTGTGCATACCCCGTAATGGGGACCCGAAGCACACTGTCAAAATTGTCCGCGAATGGTTAAAAATCAAAGATTTTAGGCTGATGGAGTGGCCAGCTCAAAGTCCCAACCTCAATCCGATTGAGAACCTGTGGTCAATCGTAAAACGACGGCTCGGGCAATATCAATCAATG
This sequence comes from Drosophila falleni, assembly GCA_035045575.1. NCBI lineage: Eukaryota > Metazoa > Arthropoda > Insecta > Diptera > Drosophilidae > Drosophila > Drosophila falleni. The sequence continues at coordinate 879,669 of JAWNOV010000056.1, read as the reverse complement.
CCATCCAACCTAGACGATCTTTGGAAGCGTGTAGAACTGGAGTGGAACCGATCTCCAAAGGAAACCATAGAGAAGTTGGTCGAGAGTATGCCAAAACGAATAAAAAGTGTAATATCTAATAAGGGTCTGTAAACAAAATATTGATTTTGAATCATATTTAATTTTTTTCACTGAAGGTGCAAAATTGTACACATACGATTTGTTTTAGTTTTTTTTTGTGTGAATATTTTGCTGATTTATTTTTGTTTTTGTTATATATGGCAATTTGTTAAGAACTAAATACATATTATTGGAAAAAAAGTTTTTTTGATGTATTTCATTCGTTTGGATATTATTGACTCATAAAGTTCAAAGTGTCAACTATGGAAACACTTTTGCTCTCTACTGTATATATATAAATATGTAGTCCCTGTAGTTTTTTTTTTTGTTGTTGCTCAGTGTTATAATATAAGATTCGTTTAACTAAAAAGATTGCTATAGCAAGTAAAGTCGAATTTTTTTTTATTATACATTTCATTTAGATAGTTTCCTGCACTTTTGAGGGAAAACGCGAACTATCTGGACTGGAGGGGTAAGTACTTGCGCATTAAATTGACCTGTCTAAGAAATTATTAATGCAGCATAAAATTTCGCCTGGATGACACAAGTGACATTACCTGGTACAATGATTTAATTAGCCCACTTCCAGAAAGAAAAGACTGTGGCAACGCCTGTGATTCAGCAAGTGTCTTATTTAGTTGTGAGACATTTGATGTGTACGAAACTAATCCCCGTCTGATCTTTGGAGCTTTTGCTGGACACAGCATAGAATTCAATGTAAGTGGCATAATATTATAACTGCGCCACTATTAAAAATTAAAAAATTTTCAAATTTTTAGACAAACACGCTCATGCCAAGTGATACCCTGGTTCTTAGTTGCGAGAATTGGTATTCAGTTGAGTGCAAAAGGCTTAAAGACGATCGGGCAGCGGGTCAGGAGAGACAATTTAGCTTTGGTGAGGCTCTAGTGGAGACCTATTTTAGCGATGTTGTGGTGAAAAGTGCTAGTGGCATAGAATATGCTGTGCATGCTTCTATTCTTAGACTCAACGGATTTGACTGCAGCATGTGCACCAATATGACAACTCCAACGCCATTCCGACGCCCAAAATCTTTATACAATGAATCACAAATGTCCAATCCTAGTCCTATAAGTTTATTGATCGCGACAGATAGTAAGAAACAGCAATTGTTACCAAGTTTAAGCCATTCCTCGACTTATTTACAACCAACATGCAATTTCCAAGTAATGGTTGCAGATGCAGATGGTCTGGAAGCGCTACGTTTGCACCCGATCAGTAGCAGCTTTGGGTGCCTAAGCAATGGTAATACGGAGAATTTTCCGAGAGAATCTATTGATAGCGGAAAGGAATTGCTTTGTTTGGATGCCGGGATACGACAATTTCCACCCATATCACACTCGGATTCGCACTTAGAGACCTCTCAGGTAGACTGCATGAATATTTTTAATTTTTGCCAGGATATGATGCTGGAGCCAATACCATCATGCATTCCATCAACAAATAGCCTATCTACTGGCTTAGCTGTATGCAGTGCGCGGCGGCCGCCTCTGTCGCCGTATCGAGCGCGAAGCCCTTCACCCTTTTCAAGCTCAGTGGATACGCCACCATCGTCACCTCTAACGCCTGTAGGCGTTCTTTATAACCTACCTTCTTTACTGCTTAGTCCAATTTTGCACTGGCTTTACACGGAGTCCATGCTACCTGAGTTGGATGAAAATATCTGTGAAAAACTAATCATCTTGGCTGAAGCACAGCCACCGCTAACAAAGTTGGTGGAGCCAACTCGCAAGTACCAGCGACTAGTACGACTTAAAAAATGTAAGTACTGTCCTGGCACCTCAAAGTTCCTTTGTAGACAACCATTTAAATATACTGTATCTCAAAGTTGTAGTCAATGTGACAATGGAACTTCACAGTATTCTCAACCGTGTCATTCAGCAGATAGATCCTGATGGAATATCTCACGAGCCCTCCTTGCTCTATGCAACATTTCAGGACGCTTTTCGAGAGTGTGCTATAGGTAAGAAATTTTAAGTGTGAACATTTGGAACTTATACAATGTAAAAATTTGTTGGAACGTTTAATGGATCAACGCTAATTGAATATTGAAATGCTTACTGAGAATTTAACTTAATAATGTAGAGTATACATAAGATAACATAGAGTTGCCAGATATTCTTTCTCTACTTCATAACAGCGATGATTAACATAACAATATCGATATTCGACACTTCTTCTTTAGCTATCAATATATATTAATTTTAACGATTAATTTAGGCATGGACATTTTATAAATTAATTATTGCTTTCCTATACACTTCGTTAAAACATTGGCAATATTTTCATGAGTTGATAGATATGTAAAGTAGTATGGGTAGCTAGGGGGACCATAGAAGGCCTGTGGGATTCGAGAAGTCGAGATAATAACAAAAGGCTGAGATAATGTACAGTCTAAAAGGTTTCGTTGTGCGAGCTAAATTGTTTGTTAACTATTCTTTAATAATCATATGACCTTAAGTTTAGGGGCTCAGCCGTGTCGAAAAAATGTTAAAATTATAAAAAAAATAGGGGGCTCCGTTCACTTCTCACTTCGCTCGCGGTTTCACAGTCGAGCGTACTCGACTGTCGGAGACCCCGTACTTATTATAAAAAAAAGGTAAGACTGCCAAAAATTCAAAAATATTTAGCTCAATCGATGCCATGCAGAGTTCTTTATTACATTTTCGACTTCTTGCTCCAATTTGAACTGGTAAGGATGTATAACGATTTTCGCCCGATCGGTCCGATATGAACCAATTGTCGATCAGGATAGATAAAACCAAGTAAAATGCATATTTAATTTGGTTGGGATATCTTATAAAACCAAAAAGTATTTCACACTAAAACTTGATTTTCGCCCGACCGGTCCTGCAGCAGCTATATGATATATTGGTCCAACTTCGGTCAGGATATATAAAACCAAGTTAAATGCATATAGTAATAACTTGATTGAGGTATCTCACAAAACCAAAAAAAGTTTCACACTAAAACTTGATTTTCGCCCTATCATTGCGGACGGCAGTTCGCGCTATTGCCGAAAGCAGCACGAAGGGTGCGAAAGGCGACTAGCAATATTTACAGGTAATATAGAAAATTTGCTATGACTGTCCGATCAGATCGAGTTATATACCGATCGAAAGGTTTAACTAACTGACAAAATGACATACTAAAACTTTTTCTACCCCACCTGGGTCATGAGATACGGGGGTGTAAGTGGGAGGATCAAAATTTAAACAATCGCAGCTAATGGGGCCGTTGGGGGCTTTTGGTAAAATTTTATATTTTTTAAAAAGTTCTACTTAAAAACTAGTGGGCGGTTACAGTCTAACACGCTTGACAGATGAATACCCTGTGCTCATGTACTCTGTACTAAAAGTTGATTTTCGATCGATTGTTCCCATGGCAGCTATATGATATAGTAAACCGATTCTAACCAAATTCGGTCAGGATGGTGAATACCAGCCCAGATGCATATTCTATCAGTTTGGCTCTGATATCTTAGCAAACAAAAAACTTTTCCATACTAAAACTTCATTTTCGATGTACCGTTCCTATGGCAGCTATAAGATATAGCTCACCGATTTTAATCTAATTGGGTCAGGACGTATATTAGCAGCCCAGATACATATTCTATCAGTATGGTTCTCATATCTCAACAAACTAAAAACTTTTTCATACTAAAACTTTATTTTTGATGTATCGTTCCTATGGCAGCTATAAGATATGGTCAAATTATATCATATAGCTGCAATAGGAACAATCGGGTTCAGATTCAACTTTAGTAGAACTATTTTGTTTTTCATGTTATCTCAACCAAACTCATAGATTGTGATTTTTTTAGCATTTGTTACACCCTGACCAACTTTTGTCAAAATCGGATGACTATATTAAATAGATATCACGGGTACAATCAAACTCAAATTAAACTTAAGTATGAAAAACTTTTTTGTTTCTTAAGATATGTCAACCACACATAGTGGATTTGAGACTGCCTATTACACCATGACCAAATTTGGTGAAAATCGGGTCACTATATCATATAGCTGCCATTGGAACAATTGGATGGAAATGAACTCTTAGTATGAAAATTATTTTTGTATTTTGAGCTATCTCAACCAAATTCACAGAATATGTCTTTTTAAGTAAAATTTGGTCTAAGTCGGATGACTATATAATATAGCTGCCATATGAACGGTTCAAATTAACCTTTAATAAGAAAAACTTTTTTAATTTTTGCAATTTTATAACTAAATTTACAGATTTGCTTTTGCACGCCACATATCGCAGTTTTCTGTCAAATCTAGCCGCATGCATACGTTTCTTTTACAAAAAATTTAATATTATATAAATTTGTTATCATGTCATAGGTTGTCCGAATTAACAAGTGTCCGAATTATTGAAATGGTACAGTAATTTAGTTTTTCGTTAAAAAACTTTATTAAAGCAAAATATAAAAAGTGCTCCACTTTTTGCGAGCAAAGCGAGCAGTGGGCAGAGCCAGCTCCCCTAGTAATTTATATAATTCGGGCAATGTTTTGTTTTTTAACGAAAGTATATAAAAAATCCAAATAGAGGGCTATTTATCATAAATTTAGAGATCAAAATAAGTTCCAAGACACAATTGAATTATTAAAAAAAATTTACTTTTTTATTGTGCAACTTGTCACTTTTATGTACCGATTACCATCACAACTTTTCTATCTGGTGTGTCAATAAATGAGTCGACGACAAAAATTTGTTTAAAAAAATTCCCGCGATTTTTTTTTTTTAATTTTTGTCTGCGGCGCTTACTTTTCAACATTCACTAGGTTAGGTTAGGTTAGAGCGGCTGTCGATCCTGACTCACTTAGGCAACAGCTGGTTCCCTACTACCTTTGTAGTAACATGAGGATCAATATGGTGTCCAGTTTGATAGCTGGATAAATTTGGCGATTTTACGCGGTGTAATGGAGGCAAGTTCCCCTAGAGTGGAGAGAAAGGGTTTTCGCAGGGTGCGGAGTCTTCTCTTACTCAGCGTGGGACAGGAGCAGAAGAAATGATCTGGTGATTCCATTTCATCCTTATCGGATTTAAGAACGAGTCTTGTTCAGGTGAGGCCAGGTTTGCCTCGCAACACGACAGTGGGGCGTGCTTTGCCATATATTTTCGCTTTCACGTATAGATTGAGCTAAGAGTAAGAGCTTGCAGGTCGCCAGGAGCATACATGTATCCTTCTTGTCAGGAAGAAGGTGTACTGTTGTACATTGTCTGGCGAGTTCATCCGCTATGCAGTATATTAGGCTAATGTCGAAATGTTTGGCCATCTCATGTAAAGATTTGCGGCAGTTCGAAACTGAGGTAGAGTTAGTTGTGGTCGATTCTATAGGCTTGATAGCTGCCTGGCTATGTATGTATGTTTATACGGCCCAAATTGACTTGAGATTCCCGTCGGAGACTTAAGGCTTCATTTATAGTCTAGATTTCAGCTTGAAAAACGCTGCAATGGTCAGGTAACCTAAAAGAAACTTTTATACTAAGCTCCTGAGAGTATACCTCTCAATCAACTTGATTGTTCAACTTTGTAGCATGTGTGTTGAAGGATAAAGACCCAGAGTGTCCTGGACTAAGTGTTAACCATTCCTCCCTGCGCGGAATGGTGGTTGTATAGGGAGTTTCAACATACTCTGTTGGCATGCAATACTTCGTTCTGGAAGGAACGATTTGGTTTTCTTTGAGAATGACGGAGTGCCCTGTGGAGCTCTCTACCCAAGAGTTAGAATCTATATTTCGGACTGCTGTCAGGGTAAAGATAATTCTTCCTACTTGTTTGATTGACTATATGTTAAGAACGGCGTCTAGAGCTTCACCCGGTGTTGTGTTAAGAGCACTTGTGATGCAGGTTTCGGCCATCCGTGGAACTTTGTTAAGTTGTTTAGTGATGGACTGTTTTGTTTAAGCTGGCCACCACACTGAGATTCCATATAGCAAAATCGGTCTGACTATTGCTAAGTATAGCCAATGGACAATGTATGGCGACATGTCATATTTCAAGCCAATCGCTTTCCTGCAAGTGTACAGTGCGATTGTTGCTTTCCTACATCTTTCTTGTGTGTTAATTTTCCAGTCCAGCTTCCTGTCCCGTGAAAAAAGCGCTACGTCGTCCGCGTAGGCACTGACCTGGCAGCCTCCCCCCTCCATCTCACGAAGCAGGCTGTTGACTGCTAGGTTCTATAGAAGAGGAGATAGAACCCTTCCTCTACTGATGAACCTGGTGAGTGTTAAAGAGCCAAGTGTGGACGTAACGACCCTGCATGTGAGCAACTGGTCGATTAGTCCCACTAGCCGGCTTCAAATCCCCAAGTTAGTTTGTGCTCCAGTGATTGCTGCTGGTACGGCGTTGTTAAAAACTCCCTCGATGTCTAAGAAGGCTATGAGGGAGTCTTTAATAAGCGAAAAGGATTTTTCTATAGTGGCGACAAGGGAGTGCAAAGCGGCTTCCGTCGATTTGCCTTTCAGATATGAGTTAGAGAAGAGTTTTGGAGCAATCGATGCTCTTAGATGAAGAACTAAGAGTCGCTCGAAGGCTTTGAGCATTAAGGACGACAGGCTGATTGGTCTGAAGTCCTTTGGTGTCGTATGGGAGGACTTGCCAGCTTTGGGTATGAATACTATTTTTGAAACTCGCCATGGACTAGGGATATGGCCAGTGTTGTCGGCTCCGTCTCCAGCTAGACGGAGTAGTAGTGCCGCTGAGGCTGCTTTACAATGGTGGAGGTTTATCTACAGAATCTTTACAGACATCTAAAGATTTGCCCTCCACAAATGTCTTATTCGCGTTCTCGTCGTCTTCACCCATTTGGCACATTGCCTTGAGATCTCGCGTTATGGTGGACGCGTGGGAATTAAAGCCGTGTTCGACGTCGCTATGCCCCGGTTCCTTCAGCTCTGCTGCTCCACGACTGGCTTGTCGGAAGGATCTATACCAGCCGCGGTATCCGACCTATGCACTCGGATGGCAACAGAGCTAAAGCCGAAGCTCAGCTCGTTTCCAGCAGCTTCTATGGGGCCGAGAGAATCCTTGTTCAGGATTAGCACGATCTGATTTGTGGGCCGTTTCATCTCCTCCACCTTTACGACATTCCAGTCGTGAATAGGGAGGCTAGGGTTACAGCGATGGAGCATCTTTAAGATTCTCTCCGGCTCTTTAATGGAGGAGTAAATCCGTAGTCTAGCCCTGTGCCGGACTGGGATGTCGTTCCACTTCACCGCCTCCAATTTGGCTCCGGGGTATACTTTGCCGATATTTGAGATTGCCGCTCTGTAGACCTCTGCAGATCTCTCATCGTCGCAAGCAATTACCTTCATACTTCCCTGGTACCAGCCAACGTCTTTGCAAACCGGTGGTGGTCCAGGTTCCCGCTCCAGCATCTCGAAGCAATGGGTGGCCAGTGCCGTCTTCACTCACGTCCATTGGTTTTTAGGGACCCTACCTCCCGAATCACCTTGGTGAAGAGCCCCAATGAGGATCCTTTTCTTGGCGATCTAGGCGAAGGAATTACCCACCTGAACCCTAGATTTATTGACAAATGGGCCAGGAGTCTCCTGAGAGTGTTGCGCCTTGGCTAGTGCCTGTGCCTGCGCTCGAGGTGCCTGTTCGCTGTAAGCGGGAAGCACACTCTTGGCCCATGCCATCTTCTGCAGCCACTCCGTTAAGGGACTGGATTCTGCTCCCTCATTTTGACGCTGGAGGATGTTGCCAGCACTCCTCTTCTTAGCATACGAAAATTTCCTTGCTACGTTGGCTGTTGGAGGTTTCCCCATCACACCTGCACCTGAAGGTGGCACAGCCGCATTAGTACTCTGCTGTGTCTCCACGGTGACAGGAGATGGCAGAACCACTTCATCTACCCCAAGGCCCATAAACGTTTGCTTGGACCACTTTCGTTAGGTACACCGGTTATCAGGGTGGCCATCTCCGGTGTCTTTATTTGACTATGCAGTTAAGGCTATTACGACCGGAGGGCGCCAGGTATCCGGCCGCTCCGTTCAAACTGGGCAATTTATGGTAGGGTCCCCAGCAAGGCTGACTATCGGCACGGGTCGCATGACACCTTAGTCCAGCCCTCAGACCATGAAAGAAGCGTCAGGCATGCATAAAGTTTAATTAGGAGCCATTACACATGTCTTCGACAAATGTCTTGGCTAACGCCAGTTCCCAGAGGAACCAATTGAGTTTTATTTCCAGTCGGCACCCTCGTGGAGGGTTCAGTCGAGGGTTTTTGCCGACCTCAACACTCACTAACTCTTTTTATTAATTATGCATTTATTGGAAGGATTGCACAGTTTCCGAATGACTATGAAAATCTCAAGAATTCTTTACATGGGGTCTGCAAACATCGTCTGGATTCGAATTAAAATTTGAATAAAATTGATCTTGGCAATCTTTTTAATTCAGATTTTTCACAATTAAATTGAAAAATCTATGAGATGTAGCATAGGTAAAAAGGCCATATAATGAATAGATCACAAATGTAGTGTTGTTTAACCATATTAGTCACAGAATGCAAATAGCAACAATGAAAGGTGAATTTTTTATGGAAACTTAAGAATTCAATTAAGAAAAAAATATTTCATAATGAAATAAGATCCCAATTTTCTTAGGTAAATAAGACCGCAAAAAAAGGAAATATATTTTTTTTTTGAGGGTTATGTTTAATTTGGGCCTTATTTCAAAGAGCACTTTTTATAAGTACGGGGTCTAAGAAGCTGAGGAGTTGAAAAAATTTGATTATTTTGGGTTTTTTGGTTTCGGAAAAAATAGTATTGTTTGAAGAAGGAAAACGCTCGGAAGTAGTGTGAGAAAGAATTTCAAAGGCAGTGCGATCGATAAGTTTTTATTAGACGGTGCATACGTTATGCGCGCTATGACTTTTGGGATACGCTGAATATCACCGCAACAGTTATCCACGAGCTTACGAAGCTATTATCGGAGCGCACTACGTGGACGACTTCATTGACAGCATAAACAGTATCTAAGATGCCATAGAAGTGTCAATCCAAGTTAAGAAGAAGACGATCCAAAATTTGTTCAGTTTGGCTTAACTGAAAAGCTGTTGGGTATCTCCAAGGAGCTATGCGCACGGAGTTACACACTTTCGTCGACGAAAGTGAGTTTGAATACAGTGCCGTTTGTTATCTGCGGGTGCTAATCGATAACGATATCAAAGTGGTATTGGTAGCAGCAAAAAACAAGGTGGCACCATTGAAACGCATGAATCTCCAGGCCGCCGTACTGGGAGTACGCTTGGCGCAAAAGTTTATGAACATTCGTAAGATCTGTATTGACAATGCTCACTACTGGTCAGATTCTAAAACTGTTCTCCGATATCTAGTCATGGACCTCCAGAAACTTTAGCAGCATGTGATGAACATAATTGGAGAAATCCTGGAGCACTTCGGCACCGATCAGTGGCGAAGGGTGCATACAAAAGTAAACGTCGCCGACGGAGCTACAAAAGTAAGCACCTCGCCAAATTCAAAGCAATTGATTAGTGGGCCCGATTACTTGAGCAAACCAAGCACGGATTGGCCAAGCGCTCCTCAGCCTTGAAATGAGATAAACACAACGGAACTTCGTAAACACTTCCTCACAGTGCGCAAGATGTAACAGCAAAATTAAATACAGTACATTCCTCAAACTGAAAACGTCTCTACAGAGCCACAGCTACTTTCATGCTTTGTATAGAACGACTTCGTGAGAAAAGCGGCAAGCGCGTAATGCAGACTATTATAACCGTGGAAAGAAGCATAAAGACTCGCTTACTCAGTCGAAATCAATGCACTACGCTCAAAGCAAGGCGTTCTGCAAAACTAGCAGACTTATCGGCCTTAACCTTGATGACGCACACATTATGCGAGTGCAAGGAAGACGAAATGCCATGAACACCAGAGAAGGTGCAGTAGACATTCCAGCCGACATTCATGTTACTTTTCTGATCATTAGAAGCTACCATGAGAAGTATGCCCACATCGTACGAAAATGATGTCAACGGTGCAGAATAAACACAGCTACTCTGGAGCCCCCGCAAATGGCCACCATACCCAAAGCCAGATTGAACAGCTTTAAGAAGCCCTTCACGTACACCGGAGTCGACAATTTTGACCCTCCAGGCGCGCCACACATGGGTGGTGATTGGGAGCGTCTCGTACGCACAACAAAGAACGTTCTTTGATACATTTATCAATATTTTGAGCACTTTACATTCTACTTAAAGCGTTTTCAGTGCAATTACAAAATTTACAGAACAGGTCAGTTACAGTTTTTTTGCATGGTAATGTTTGAGCCCAGTTATACTTCAAACTGTAGTTCTAGTTATGTGATAGATCGGCGACTCTAACAGCTGAGCCACGTGACCACACAACAAAAAAAGTATTGAAAAACATCTGTCCAAACTACTCCTCCAACGATGAAAGCTTGAGAAGCACCCTATTGGAAACCCAGTTCATTATTAGTTCACGGCCGCTTAATTTCGTTAGCCTGGATGCGATAGAGTATGATGCACTTTCGACAAATCATTTCTTGTTAGGGTCCTCCAATGGCTACAAGACGTTCTCAACAACGAACTCAGGCTTGGGACAACGCTGCACTATGTCGTATTTCAGAAAATAAGGTGGCAAAATTCGGATACTTTTAAACCTGGTGAGATATCGGTCCAAAAAATGAAATATATGTTCTTAATACTTCAAAGAAAATTTTAACCAAAAGAAAAAGAAGGCATGGCATGGGAAAGAGCATACATTAACGTTCAAAAGCAAAATTTCATATTTTTAAAGTTAAAAATGCGATAACAAATAAAAAAAAAAAATAAAAAAATCAAATTTTTAATTCACATTTTTAGAAAATTATAAAGTTGTTAAAAAAATTTAAGCACATTTTTTTTGCAATTTCTTAGGTCAATAAATCCCTTTTATCGTTAATTTGCTCCTTTTCTCGTGACACGCCTTCTTTTATTTTGTGGTCGGAATTTTATCTGCAGTGATTTAAATAAATATTTACAAATTTCAGACCGATATCTCACCCTAGAGCTTTTTCCCATCAACTTCAGCCAAAGCCTCTGAACGTTTCAAATTATTTGCTCCTGAGCATAGGCAATTCTCTAACATGGAAAAATATAGTGGGTTGTTTTGCTCCAATTAGGCACAAAAGTAGAAATGTTTTTTTTTTTAAATCTCTTCTTGAATATTCACAGAATCAAAAACAAAAGTCAAATTCGGTGGACGCGACTGGACTCGGTTTTGAAAATCATCCTATGGTTGAAAAAGTTGACAAAATTAAAGGTTCATAGAAAAAAATTTTACTTTTAATATTTTATTTTATTTTTAACTTACTTTATAATCCAACTTAAAGAAAAAAAGAGGTTTGATGCCTAACCTCACCTCGATTTAAAGATATACTGCTCAAAAGTTGCACTTAATTTTCAAAAATTACACCAACTTTCGCATTCTCCACACGCCACAAATTGTACTAAAAATATAAAACTTTATGTTTAAATTACTAGAAACAATTCTCAATTGACAACATTCAAGTTATTTTCTGTACGGAAAAAATCAAAATTGATTTTTTCACATACTTTCCTGCAATACGCCACAGTGCGCTGGTACCAAGTACAACTATTTGAATATCGCTTTTGACAACGCTGGGAAAAGGACTATATGGTTTCAGAAATGACCGTCGATTAAAATCGACAGTATTGTTATCATCGTAGACGACACACTATTCAAAAACCTCTGAATAAAAGGACGCGTGATAGGCACCATCACAGCCAAAGAAGGAAAAGTTTGACGAGTAACTGTTTAAACTCAGCACGGCGTAATGAAATGCCCTGCAACTAAAGTGGCAGGTCAAAATCTTATATATCATTACCGAAGTTGGTTCAAATCGGCAAACTATATCATATAGCTGTTATATATCCTGACCGAAGTTGGTTCATATCGGATCGGTCATAGGATCGATCGGTCGAAAATCGTTACCAAACTGACAGAATATGCTTTTTAGCTGGTATTATACAAGTAGTCGAACATGTAAAAAATCGCTCTGCAAGGGCGTCGAGTGAGCTTAATATTTTTAAATTTTTAGCAGCCTTAACTTTTTTCAAAATAAGTACAGTGTCTCCGACAGTCGATTATGCTCGAATGTAAAACCGAGAGCGAAGCGAGCCTGGGGTAAAATTGACACGAAAGTTTTTTACCCGTCACAGCGCATATTTGATTGAAGAGACATTATATTTCAAACATTAACCCGTCTACATTTTAATAAAGCATATAATTTCAATAGCCTTAGCTGAATTCTTTGGAAAATTCTAGAAAATTCGTGTTCTGCCAACAACGCTTAGAGTTTTTTTTAATTTTTTCAATATTCTTTAAATTTACTTTCATTCTCGACCGAAGGATGTGCAAAGGTTCTGCAGTTTTGCAATATATTCATAAAAGATGCAGCGCACCTCGCGCGTTATCAAAAAAATGAAATTGTTAAATATGTGCGTACACGCATTCCGATATTTATGACACAAGCACTTCAACTGCTAAGAAATGTACTAGGAGTTATAGTGGATCTAAACACTGAGGAAAAGTCAGAGTTGGTGAATTATCTTGTACCTGAGGTAAGATTTAATAAAATTCAAAATAACCAGATCCGTTATATAATTATCACCTTTCATTAGATTGAATCAACTTTATTGATTTTATCAACTGTGATAGAGGAAATTAAAACCTCATTGGAAACTATGTGTAAGGTAAGTCATCTAAAACATTTTGGCAATATCACAGAGCAACAAATTCGAACAATTTAGCTATTAAACGAAGGAAATTCACTTTAATTATACACATTTGGAAACCCATATGACAATAAAAAAAGTGTTTTTTCTATGTCAAATTTGTTTTTTAATTAAAATAGTGCAAGATTTTTTTTCTTTAAAAACAAGTGGGAAAGGTTAAAGTCGAGATCCCGACTATAGAATACCCGTTACTTAACTTAAATATGTATAAAAGTAATTGTTTTAAGAAATTACTCGTATTACATTGAAAACATTAAATCGCCATAACTGCCGTTCTACTTTTCCGATCTTTATGCAATTCAGTGGGATAGTAAAAATTACTAATAGATAACGTTCATTTTCACAAAAAACTTATTATCTTAAAAACTGTGGGTGTGGTGGTTTTTCGCGATTTGTGGGGCCGGAGGGGGGCGTGGCTTAAATTTGAAACAAACTTGATCTGCGTAAGATATATAGAAATCTTTGCGTCAAATTTGGTAACGCTATCTCTTACAGTCTCTAAGATCCCTTTGTTCAAACAGACGAGCAAACGGTTTTTCATCGCTATTTGCGGGGGCGGAGGGGGGCGTAGCTTCAATTTGAAACAAACTTGATCTGCGTGGGGTATAAAAAAGTTTGTGAGTGAAAGTTTGGTATCGCTATCTCTGTGATCCTTTTCTTCATACGGACGGACGGACGGACAGAAACACATGGCTATATGGCCTCGGCTATTGATGCTGATCAAGAATATATATACTTAATAGTGTCGGAAATGCCTCCTTTTCCCTGTTACATACATTCCAACAAACAAACACACATGGCTATATCGCCTCGGCTATTGATGCTGATCAAGAATATATATACTTTATAGTGTCGGAGATGCCTCATTTTCCCTGTTACATACATTCCAACAAACACAATATACCTCTTTACTTATTTCTTAAGTAACGGGTATAAAAATGGTTAGCAAAGAATCAAACTAAGTATTGCCCGTCGCTAGTCACAACTTTTTCCCATCTTTGTGGAAGAGCTCGAATACCTTGACGATAACAGTCTTCGTCCTTTGATGTTATCCACGAATCAAGCCATTTTTTGATGTCCTCATATAAGTGGAACTGCTGAACACCCAGGCCATTTGCCATCGAATGGAACAAGTAATAATCGAACCGCGCAATATCTGGGTAGTATGGCGGGTGGGGTAGAACTTCACATTTGAGCGTTCCCAGTAAGCGTTAACATGCTTGAAAACGGGAGCACGAGCATTGTCATGCAGTAAAATCACTTTATTGTGCCTCTGCTCGTATTGTGGTCGTTTTTCGCGCAGTGCTCGGCTCAATCGCATCAATTGAGTTCGCTACCGTTCCCCAGTGATGGTTTTACTTGGGCTCAACAGCTCATAATGAATAGCACCGACCATGGCCCACCAGTTACATAACATAACCTTCGCAACGTGAATATTCGGCCGAGCCGAGCATGACCGGGTAGTCCCCAAGATTTATTCCTTTTAGGGTTGCTGTAATGTATCCAATTTTCATCACCCGACATGATGTGATGAAGAAAACTCTTGCCGCTGGTGCAGCTGCTCACAGGCGAACAATAAAGGCTATTTCAAAAATTAAAAAAGCATTTGATAAAATACTTAAGATTTAAATGACAGCTGCACTGCGTCATAGGCCAACTGGTTAATTTAGGGTTGTCGGTCAAAGTTTAAAAATATTTTCAGTGCATATTTTACATGTTAAATTAAAAAATAATCAATTTTTTTTTTGTTAAAAATATACATTTTAATCTTTTTTGATATTTTTAACAACATTATTAAGTATTTAAAATAGTTTTGTTATGCTAGGTCAAAAAAAAATTTTTTTTTCCATGCTAGGGATGGAGTCCCAAGGAGTCCATTAGAAGTTCTATCCATAGAAGTCAAAAAACAGCCTAATGTTAGAGCTTTTTTTTAAACATCGATGGGATGACAAGTCAACTAGTGAAAAAAAAAATCTCATTCATTAGAAAAGAATGTACTTTTCATATGAAATCAAAAACATAAAGATCGGCCGTATAGCTTGACAACAAAACTGTTTTAAAGTTTGCATTTTTAGTAAAATTTGCACATTTGTACGTGCACTGAAAAATTTGTCAACTTTGAGAGGCTGTCACGCCCACAACTTTTACCTGATTTCAAAAATCTTTTGAATTTGTAATCTCTGGAGATTTCTCTATCGAATGCATTTATTACTTTTGAAATCGCTTTCATCGAAAAAATGATTTAAATACAGTCCCCAACCCTTTCTGTCCCACTGTGCGACGCTCAACGTCTCTTTGCTTCAGATCAAAAGGAAGCCAAGATTTTTTCTTCCTTGTTCCTTGCATTCCAATCGCATGGAAATATCTTAACGAGTAACTCCTAATGCTGAAGTGAGCTCCTCTTGCGTGTGGCACGAGTCCTCATCAAGCAATGCTTTTAGTTCAGCGTCTTTGATGATTTTTCCTGAACATCAAAATCACCGTCTTTGAAGCGACGGAGTCAATCACGGGAAGTTGATTCGCGTAGAGCAGCATCTCCGTATACATTTTGGAGCTCTCGATGCGCTTGAGTTGCCGTTTTCTTTGAATGGAATAAGAAAATCAACGCTTCTCTCAAATGTCGTTTGCTTGGTACAAAATTATGTGTCAAAGTGAATTGATTACCATATGCATGTCTAAGCTTGGTTCGTGAACAATTAGCTTGTGGCGGTTTTGGCAACTCTACATCAACCGGAAAATACCAAAGCCAAAATATCGATAATTCGAGCTTCGAAACAATTGGACAATCACACTTTCAATTTAACTTTGATTAATAGTCAATTTACACTGAGGCCGGTAAACAAAAAGGCTTAGCTTAAGGCGAAAGTTGCTTACACTGCCGGTATTTTTAAGTCTAATTGTCAAATTGAAAATTGCTCATTGCAACATTTATATAAATTATACATAAAATTTGTATGTAAATGTTTTTAACGGATCCATCATTAATCAGGGATTGACGGTATAGAAGGCATATTTCAAATATTAACGGTTTTTTTTTCTGTGGTGGTAAATCGATTTTGAATCAATTTTTTGCCTGGGCTGCAATTTATGCACAATCGTCGTTACATTTACGATCGTTGGTTCCAAAACGCTTAGATTTTGAAAAGGAAATTGATGCAAACGTCTCCAATATGCCGGATGCTGAACTAAATGCTAGAATCCGTAAGCTTAAAAATCAACTTGAAACCCTACAACTGGGCTTCTCGAACAAAAATCCGCAAATTCGGTTCGTTCAGATTGAAGGTGCATTTCACCTACATGGTGTCATCAACGATGCTGATAAATTTAATTATACCACCGTCAATTTTGATACAGAGGTTGCCGTAGTCATCGAAGATTTACTCACACATCCAAAGGCTGAAAACAAGTATGAGGTTATAGAAATACGTTTACTGGATAAACTTATCGAGTCGCCAGGATTAAAACTGCATTATTTGTTACAAGGTGGAGAGAAAACAGGGTTGAAGCCATCAGAGATCCTGGCTTACATGCGGCGTTTGGCTCTGAATCCAGCAGCGAGCCCATAATTCGTTCTAGTTTCTGTCGCAGATGCCATTTAAAGGGGTATGATTTGAAAAACTTGCGAAAATTGCCGACAAGATGCTAGACACAGGCGACGCAACTACTTCTTTTGCTATCGGCTCAAATGATTCACATCCAGCGCGTACAACATTAGCTGCTGTTTCCTTATCGGATTCTCTCAAGGATGTAACCAAAGCCTTGCGCACGCTAGAAAACAAGTTTGACACTTCGTCAATCAAGCAATCGTTCTCGCAGCAACTTACGTGGATCAACTTCACGTCAGGAAACTGCTCAGTCGCAGTCTCCATTTGCTATAAACACGTATAAAAAACTGTGTTTCTATCATTACATGTATGGGGACGATGCGAAGAAGTTCATGTACACGCAAGCAGTCGTCAAACTAATTCGGCTGCCGTCGGCAACGCTGGTCGGCGACAGCGCAACCAACAATAGCGATCTTACATTCATCTATTCATTATATCAGAACGTCGTTTATACATCACTGATTTCAGATTTCACATCAGATTCCCGATTGTTTTCGGATCTGTTGTATCTGTCATTCCGCGCACGCTGGCTAGACAGAATATCAAACTGAGCAATCTCACCTTGTACGCAGTGAACGGAACATACCTACCTACGGTAACTCAGTAATGGACCTCAACCTCGGATAACGTCGCTGCCTTATTTGGTCATTCATTGTCACCCATGTCGAAGTAACCATTATTGGTACAGATTACCTGGCCCAATTTTAGCTTCTCATAGACCTCACAAACAAACGGTTGATCGATTCATCCAACGGACTCACATCAACTGACATAGCTGACACCGAATATTTCGAAATATCAACAGTTCATGGCGTGTCGAATCTCCATAGTCTGTTGCAGGAGTTTGTAGACGTCAGAATTCCAGCAAGAAAAACCACCAGTCAACATTAAGTTCGTCATCACATAGAAGCTACAGGTGCGCCAATATCGCCAATATTTGAATCAACTTTGGTAAGGATGTATAAGACTAAGTTAAATGCATATTATATAATTTTGCTTACAATATCTCATAAAACAAAAAAATTTTTTCACACTAAAACTTGATTTTCGGCCGATTGTTCCTATGGGCGCTATATGATATAGTGGTCCGATTCAAAAAAGAAACAAACATAACCTGCCTGTAATATAGAGGAATCTACATACCAATTTTGGTGTCACTAGCTTTTAAACTGCTCTTATAATTTGGATATGAAATTTTTTATTCGATTTGTGGGCGATATAGGGGGCGTGGCCGAATTTTGAAATAAATTTGATCTGCTTGAAATATAGAGGAACCTACATACCAAGTTTGGTGTCTCTAGCTCGTATAGTCTTTGAGATCTGGGTGTTACAGCTTGCATCTCATTGAGGAGGCCCAAGCTGTAGAGTCTGAGCTAATAGATTTGCTGAAAGGTACATCATTAAAGCTTCAGAACTGTGACGTATTCTTTTTCCAAGGCCTTTCTCATCCAAACGGACGCTCAACTCTTCAGCAAATCAAGCAGAAGTTTGTATGGTCACCAATAAATAAGGTTGTCATCAGCTGGTGCAGGGAATGCCTTCCTTGCCAACGAAGCAAGATCAACAGGCACAATCACTTCACATCAGAGAAGATCACTGTTCCCGAGGAAAGGTTGGACCATGTTCATCTCGATATAGTCGTCATGCCCTTTCACCAAAATTTTCGGTTCTGCCTTACGATGATTGATCGTTTCACCCTCTGGCCAGAAGCTGTATCACTCACAGAGATCACAGCAGAGACTGGCGACCATGCTTTTTGGTCACATTGGATTGCCCGGTTTGGTGCGCCGAAGACCATCAGACCAGGTCATAAAATTCGAGTCTAAATTATTTAAAGTGTTAGCAAAGCTCGACGACAATTAACACATTCACACAACTGGGTATCATCCTCAATTAAATGGCTTCGTCGAAAGATGGCTTATGTCATTCAAAGCAGCCATAATGTGTCACAGCAATACACCGTGAACAAAACTCCTGCCGATAGTCCTCCTCGGATTGCGATCGTCCTTTAAGGAGCACTTAAGATGCTCAGCTGGCACACCGTTGCTGACTGCCAACGAATTAATTTACGACCTCGACAGCGGAATTAGCCCTGCAAACTTCATCAGCAGCCATGTTTTCGTTCGTTGAGACGCCGCAAAAAAACCGCTTAAGCCACCATATATTGGCAAATTCGAAGTTCTTCGTCGTAATAGCGACCGTGTCTTCACTCTCCGAATCAACAACAAAGACGTTGCCGTTCCTCCGAAAAGCGATCACGGATCAGCTTCGCCAAATCGTAACGCTGTGGCGGTCTGGTAACGCTACTCTTACCGGAAATACCAAAACCAAGATATCGATGATTCAAGCTTCGATACAATTGGACAATGAAAACTTTTGATTTAACTTTGATTAAGACGCTACCGATTACCAATTGCCTGTAAATTAAATAAGATTTAAACATTAAAGAAATATAACAAAAAAAAAAAATTTGTCGTTCACATTTGCCAAAAGCTGTTAATGCTAGAGCCATCTGTTGACCAACAGCGAGAACTTATTTGCACACCTAATACATATCTTCACGCAGATATTTAAAAAGTTACCTTGTAAGCGTGGGATCAAATCGGTGTTGGTAAACGGGCTATAGTAGTGACAAATAACAGAAAAAAACTGGGTAAATTCTGTCCATCTCTGAGAAAGACCCTTTTTTCCGTTTAAAATCTTGGTCTGGACATTTTTACTGAGCAAACAAACAAATGGATCTTGCCATGACAAATCGAACAGGAACAAATTGTTGGGCTCTCATGAAATAAGGGTCTACAGATGAGCAAAACGTAAAAAGGGAAAACAAAAACGGTTTTTTTCAATAAAAATTTTTTTTTTTATTTTTATTTTTTTTTTCATTAATATATTATGTGTTAAGTTTAACAATTCATAGTGTGTTTACATTTTTTGGGCTTAGTGAGCATCTTTTCTCTAATAGAATAAAGTTTAGTTAAGCAAATTTCCTCCGACACCTAAATTGCTGGTGTGGCCAAAACGATTTGAGCAAGCCCACTCAAATGGGGTGATTTTAATTTCATTGTGCGGTTAAACTGATTTATGTTACAATTTATTGATAGCACAGCCCAAAAATTAAACGAACGAAACACACTTTTTTGGATAGTGTACTTGCTCTGATAATCAGAAGAGTGAAAAAGAACTTGTGGTTATGTTGATAGTTCAATTTCAAGTGTTTTAATAATTTCATGTTAAACTGCAATATCGAGTGTGTGATGGCAATGAAATGATAACGCATTTGCTCTCTTCATGAGGGCGCTCAGCTGTTAGGTGACAGTAAAGTCTTAATTAATAATCTAGTGAAAATAATGATATAAGGAAAAGTAAAGGCGCAAACATACTCCGCCCGTTAAAAGGACGAATTAGCTTTCAAGAATGTTTTTGAATCCTTTCAGATAGGACGTCGTATTAAGCTTCTTGAAGTTTTTATATCGACTATGCGAACTCTTGCATCCTTCCCAGTACAGGTGCTCGAAATGCGTGCCAGTGCTGCGGCGGGAAGTTATGCCTGTGGATGAGAACTAGTTGGCCCCGTTGGATGTTCTCTTCTGGAGTAAGCCACTTGGTGGCACGTGCTTGTAGAGTGTGTAGATCATCGCGGCGCTTCAGCTCCCAAAATCGATGCTTTTGATACGTGATTCGTTGCCAACGAAACAAGTATGATAGTTTGCTGTCACCTATAGTTGGCTCTGAGAGTGCTTTTAATGATGTCCCAATCAAGAAATGCGCTGGTTTGAGTGCTTCTCCGTCATTCGGGTCTTCAGTCAGTGGAGCAATTGGGCGAGAATTGAGGATGTCTTCATATGTGTCTTCAATTGCGATGTCTTCATATGTCAGTCCTGTGGTTGACATATTTTTGATGAGAAGATTCTTCAACTGCTGCCTTCCACAGTCCACCAAAATGTGGAGCCCGAGGCGGTATAAAGTGAAACTCAACGCCAGTGTCGATGATGAAGGTATGCAGCTCATCCAAAGCCTGTTGACTGAAGAGTTGCTGCTTGAAGCGGATGAGTTGCGCACATGCCCCTATAAAATTTGTTGCGTTGTCACAGTAGTTGCGAAGTGGACTGCCTCTGCGTTCGATAACACGTTTTAGTGAGAGAATAAATGTGTTTGCCGCAAGATCAGAGAGAAACTCTATGTGTATCGCTTTCGTTGAAAAGCAAACTGTCAAATATGTTTTATATTGCACCTTACTGTGAATGCGGTAGGACGTTGCAAACGGCTCACATTGGTCTTTTCCGGTTGCAAAGAATGGTTCGTCATCACCAGTCGGTCTGCTGGAAGAGCTCCCATGATTTGACTCATCAAGCGCGGCTTGTAGTTATAGCAGTGATTTCACTGCCTAGCTATGGTCTATTAGTTCTGCTGAAGGGAAAGAAGCCATGCTGCATAAAAAAGCCCGATTGCAAAAAGATTTTCGTGTAAAAATGGGTCTATTGGTGGACATACCCAGGAGTGGAGGATGTGGCACTTTTAATGATGGCAATACGGCCAGAGCATTTTTTAATAACCCGAAAATGGCAGCCGAAATTACAGGAATCAGTGAACATGTTATAATCCGGTGTGCAACATTGCTACAATGTATGGCCCCTGGTTACAAGATCAACGTAAACAAATTTGGCGAATTTGCACTTGACACTGCCAAAGAGCTTATCAAGTTATATCCTTGGTTCTATCTCCCACCCTCACTACACAAAGTTTTGGTTAACGCTCCAGATGTAATAAGTTATGCACTTTTGCCAATTGGGGAGTTATCTGAAGAAGCTGCAGAATCAAAAAATAAGGACATTAAAATGTTTAAAGGGCAGCACACTCGGAAGATATCACGCATTGCTACAAATACGGACTTAATAAATAGATTGCTTCTGAGCGCAGATCCATTCCTTTCTGGCCAAAGAAAACTCCCATGCACAAAAAAGTCAGTATTATTAAAGTCAGCATATGATCTTTTAGATGGCACAAATTTATTCGATTAAATTTAAATGTATATTCATATATAATTATCAATTTTTAAGTTTTTGTTTTTTTTTTTGTTTTTAATTTTTTTTGTTATTTTCATATAATATTAAATTAAATAATATAATTGCACCAGCTTATTCACTTCATGTGGGCGTACTAAGAAAAACCACGCCCCTTTTCAAACAAATTTAATTTTAATCTTATAATTATAAAATGAACAAGTAAGCGGTTACAGTCGAGCACGCTCGACAGAAGGATACCCTGAGCCCAGGTACTCTTCAATAAAAGTTTATTTTCGACCAATTGTTCCTATGGCAGCTATATGATATATAAAGCCGATTTGAACCAAATCTGGTCAGAACGTACAAAACTAACATTAATACATATTCTATTAGTTTGGTTAAGATATCTCAAAAAACAAAAAACTTTTTCGTACTAAAACTTCATTTTCGATGCATCGTTCCTATGGCAGCTATGTGATATAGTTATCCGATTTTAACCAAATTTGGTCAGGATGTATAATACCAGCTCCGAAACATAATCTATCAGTTTGGTTCTGATATCTCAACAAACGCAAAACTTTTTCATACTAAATCTTCTTTTTCGATGTATCGTTCCTATGGCAGCTATGTGATATAGTTATCCGATTTCAACCAAATTTGGTAAGGATGTATAATACCAGCTCCGATACATAATCTATTAGTTTGGTTCTGATATCTCAACAAACACAAAACTTTTTCATACTAAAACTTCATTTTCGATGTATCGTTCCTATGGCAGCTATATGATATAGTGGTCCGATCCAAAAATAAAAACAAACTTGATCTGCGTATGGTATCCAGGAACCTACATACCAAGTTTGAAGTCTCTAGCTTTTATAGTTTCTGAGATCGACGCGTTCAAACAGACGGACAGACGGACAGACAGACGGACATGGCTCAATCGACTCGGCTGTTGATCCTGATCAAGAATATATATACTTTGTGGGGTCTGCCACGCCTCCTTCTGCCTGTTACATACATCCTGCCAAACGCATTATACCCTTTTTTGCCCATTTTTAATGGGCTCAGGGTATAAAAAGTTTCAAACCGAAAACCTACCACTTTATTTTTTTTGTTATCACAACCTTTTGTTCTTTTTTTGTGGTGGGGGGATTTAGGGTGGACGTGGAGGTGTGCAAGCACTTCAATATTTTTGAATTATACTTCTAAGTGTGCAAAGAACTTTCAATTGAAATTTCAGCCCGATATGCCCACTAGAAGTATTTATGACCAAATAAGCGAAACCACTAAAACGATCGTTCCTATGGCATTTTTATTTATAAAAATTTTGCGGTAAGTTTCAAGCCTCTGCCTCAACTAGAAGTATTTTTGGCCGCTCTCCCCATACAACAGGAACCAGTGTGTGTGTGTGTGTGTGTGTGGGGGGGGGGGGGGGGGGTACGCCCAGGTCCTGCAAATGGTCCCTGTTTGAACGGAAGAAGGATTAGTGTTGTTTTCTGTTTGTATTATAATTTTTACTTACCTGTTGTATTTATTGTTGCAGTTTTCGTCGCCGTCGTTCGTTTTTGCGTAGTTTGTTTTTGATTTGTCGATAGTGATGGTAATTGAGCTGCACCTGCAGTTTAGCGATGAATTATCGATTGTGTGAACTGCGGGCCAGGGATGGAAACACACCCGTGAGGATTTTGTCGGCGCGGCCCACTGAGACAAAAGTAGTTTCTTAACAAAAGTGATGCTCTGATCTGCAGGTCTCACTATGCCTACGATCTGGACTTTGGGCCGCTGAAGCCGAAGTAAATTTTATTCCAGCACGTCAGACTTTCGAAATAATCCCAAAAAACAAAATGGTGCACACGTTTTTTAAAAGTTCATTACACTCGGTTGAAACTTGTGACCCGGGAGTTTTTTGGGGTTGCTGATCACGAATATAAGCATAAGTTTAAGAAATTGAAAAAGGCGGATCCCATATGGCGGACACGTTTTTGAAAAATTCATCGGGTTCCTTAAAAAACTCGTTTTTTGGAATTTTGGGGTCGCTGATCACAAAATTGATCGGACTCGCTTGAAACTCGTTACCCGAGGGTCTCTATGGTCGCTGATTACATAAACTGTGGTGCAAATACATAGCCGTACCCAGTTTTTTCAGTTTACGCATAGAAAGAGTGGAGCTAGAAAAATTTAAAGATTATCGTTTGAAAGAGCATTAAAAATAAAGGAAAAGATATAGTAAACATTACCACCCTCCATGGAAAAATTTACCGTTATGATTTATTATTGCTTTACGCAAAGTGCAGAAATATAGCCGCACTTCACCAAATTAAATAATGTGTTGAAAAATGTTAACTAATTTATTTATTTTGATTCAGATTAATGTTAAATATAACCTTCCTTAGCAATAAATAATTAGTAGATCCTATTCGCCACACAATCTACCAGACTTCTTTAGTCCCTTAGGACAGATCCTCCCCTGACTTACTTACTGACAATTTCAGCGCCTTAGGATTATCTTACTTGGTGTTTTTGACGTAAATCCTTTAGATCAGCAACGCCTACAAGTTGTTCAAAAAATTTCAGTCCAGAAATCATAATCAAGCCAAAAACACGTCTCACAGCTAACGTGCATTTATGAGATGTTCTGTTCAAAAAGAATCTTTTGCGACTTTGATCGACATGCAAATGCAATACGTTTATTTTCAATATGTCAACGCACTTCCTAAAGTTCATTTGGGTGCTTGGAACGACCAGCAGTTAACATTCAGACTTTTAGAGCTTGGGCCAAACCAAGAAAGATCCTCCTCCAAAATTCGTCAAAGGAAAGGGCAGGGGCTCATTACTTAAACCATCGAATATGGCAAGAACCCATCAAAACTGTCCCAATTAAACTCTTTGGGGAATAAAAAGTTTTAGTTTGAAAAACTTTTTTTTTATGAGATATCTAAAGCAAACTAATACAATAAGTATATAGCTTGGTTCTATATATTCTGTCCAAAGTTGGTTTAAATCGGTCCACTATATCACATAGCTGTCATAGGACCGATCGGGCGAACATCAAGTCTTAGTATGAAAAACTTTTTTCTTTTATAAGATATCGTAACCAAACTGATTAAATATGCATAAAACAAAGTTGGTTCAAATCACAGCAATATATCATATAGCTGTCATAGGACCGATCGGGTGAAAATCAAGTCTTAGTATGAAAAACTTTTTTGTTTTATGAGATATCGTAACCAAACTGATTGAATATGCATAAAACTTGGTTTTATTACTTTATTAATTTAATTATTTATTTATTTATTTATTTCTTTCTTTCTTTCTTTTTTTCTTTCCTTCTTTCTTTCTTTCTTTCTTTCTTTAAACTGGGGGACTTACGCTTCAAGTTAACAAATTTGCTTGGGGTCGCGAAAAAACTGTCTTTTGCTTGGAACGAGATTTTTCTCGTAGCAAAGCGAGTTTGCACGGGCAAAGTTTGACTTGACTACTGTGTACTTTGAGACAGTCGAAACTTGAACTTAACTTCTTATATTTTTTAAAATATTTAAATTTAATATTCTTTAAATAAGAAAGTCTAGGTGTAAACCAAGGAGGCTTTATAGAACCAGACGGTGGAACATAATTTGGAACGCACACATCTAAGAGTGCATTTAGGGTCTCATAGAAAGAACTAAGGGCAATATCGATGTCAGTCCCTTTTTCTAAAAAACACCAGTCGGTAGCAAGGATAGGTTCATTAAGCAATGCATAATTTCCCTTGCGAAAACAACGACGGGGTGATTGCTGACATAATAGAGGTGAACTAAAAGGTTTAGAGATTGAGATAGAAATTTTTATAGTAGAATGATGTAAATCTTCAGGGATACTTAATCATGATGCCCTAGAGACGGCAGTATTTGTGAAATCATTAATAATACCCAGATCAAGAATTCGAAAATGATGATTTTTTATAAAATTCATTTGAAACATTGAGATATCAAGCAAGTTATCTAAAAAATTATCTTGAATTAAGGAAACAAGGGAATTTGTGTTACCGAAAAATGACCAAGAATTTTTAGGCAAATTAAAATCACCCAGCACAATAAATAATCGTTATCTTTGACTTGAAGATTAATTTATTCAATACAGGTAAAATGCTGCAAGTGAACCAGAGAAGTTTTGGAGGGATATAAGAGCAAATGATACAAATTGATCGAGTTGAAACAGTTACTTTGACAGCAGCAATTTCAATACCAGAAGTGACATTAAAAGCAATGCGTTTTGACTGACGTGACGATTTAATGACAATAAGTACGCCACTTCTTCGAGTCGGTCGATCATTTCTATATAAAAGATAATTACTTGACATAACTTCAGAATCCGATACTGTGAGAGTTAACCAAGTTTCTGACAAAGCAATTACTCAAATATAGATTTTTGAGCTTAGTTAGGAGGCTTCTTACATTTTGATAATGAATACAGGCAAAATCGGGCCGCAGGTCTAGTTTTTTGAAGCCGTACTAGCGGGCTCCTGAACGTTGCAGCTGCCGGCTGTAAGAGAAACAGGCAGGGATTCACTACGCCCTTTGGGCTTAAGTTCATGAACAATCATATGTGGTGTCCAAAATTTTGGATCACAAATGACAGCAATTGAGTCGTAAGGAACACTTATTTTAGACATCTTATTAATTTTTGAGAAATGGTTTCTCACAGAATTATACATTTTTGAGAAATTAATTGGTAACTGTCTATCATACGGTTCTCATCTGAGGAAAAAAAAACACAAACAGGTGGTGATTAATGATGGATTAAGCAGATAAAATTAGTTTGGGGACTTTCTAAGTTTAGTTTTAATAAATCTTTGAAATTTTCATACAATTACAATGTAATTATTTAAGGGAAACTGCAAAACTAATTTTAGCAAGAATAAAAAAAAGTTTGGGCCACAATGCACAAATGATAACAGCTTACACAGCAAGTCGATAGCTTCTTCACTTAAGCACAATTTTAGATCAAATAATATAATATCAGTGTGTTATAATAAAACGAAACGGATGGAAATTTTCATGTCAAATAAACACGTCTGATTCGCTCAAACAAAGAACTCTCTCTTTTATCTGTATCGATGTTTTTCTCTCGATTTTTTTGACTTCCTTGTGGTGCAGCATGACATTATTTTGAAATTTTTTTGTACTTTGTTGAGATACCTTAATTTCACACAACATCAATTTGTTGTTGTCTTTCACATTGTGACCATATTTGGTTTAAATCGGATAACTATATCATATAGCTGTCATAGGAGAGATCGATTCAGAATCAGCCTTTGGTATGAAAAACTTTTTTGTTTTTTGAGTTATGTTAACTAAATGGATAGATTTGGTTAAAATCTGACCACTTAATCATATAGCAGCAACATTTTATTTACATAGGTGCACTAAAATCTATGGATATACGGCTAAGTTATTAGCATATAAACAAAAAAAGTTTCACGCTGTGGCTCGATTCCAATCATATTTGGACAGGTTGTATAAGATGATACGAGGCTCACTGTTGGTACAGGTAACTTTAAAAATAAAAAAGCTTTTCATACTAAAGGTTGCTTATCAACCGTTCGTATTGATCGTTTCTATGGCAGCTATATGATGTAGTGGTCCGATTCTACCAAAATTGGTTAAGATGTCATGGGTAATTTAAGATACCATATTTATGAATTTGACTAAGATATCTCCATAAAAAAAAAAAAAATCTCACACTAAAACTTAATTTTCTACCGATCAGCTTTATGGCAGCTATATGATATAGTGGATGTTATATGTTATATGATAATGTTATACCAAAGGCCATGCTGCTGCATAAGGAAGTCATAAAAGTAATAAATAAATACATCGATACAGATAGAAAAATTTTATATCGCCGTTTCAACAATAGATTTTTATGAAACATATCCTAAACAACGCGTAATTAAAACAGTTATGTAATTAAAATAGAGATGAACATTTAATTAATTTTTTTTCGAGTTTTCCTTGAATTTTAAAGTAAAACAGCTAAAAGAAGCTAAGCAAATAATCATAATTTGCCTAATTCAAAAATTGATAGCTCTAAAACTACTGGCTTAAATCTAAGACTGTGTATGAATGATATATAAAGATTTATTCATAAACTTTTAGAAATGTAAACCTTTTAATACTAAGACTTGATTTTCGCCCAATCGGTCCTATGACAACTATATGATAAGTGGTCCGATTTGAACAAACTTTGGACAGGATATATAAAACAAAGTTTAATGCACATTCAATCAGTTTGTTTTTTAATACTAAGACCTAATTTTCCCCTGATCGGTCCTATGATAGCTATATGATATAGAGGCCCGATTTGAACCAACTTTAAACAGAATATATATAACCAAGTTATATACTTATTGTATCAGTTTGCTTTAGATATCTCATAAAACAAACTAAAACTTGATTTTCGACCGATTGTTCCTGTGGGCGCGATATGTTATACTGGTCCAAATCAAAAAAGAAACAAACTTAACCTGCCTGCAATGTAGAGGAATCTACATACCAAGTTTGGTGTTACTAGCTTTTAAATTGTTTTTGAATGTGAAATTTTTTTTTTGTGGCCGATTAAAGGCGCGTGGCCAAATTTTGAAACAAACTTGATCTGCTTACAAAATAGAGGAACCTACATACTAAGTTTGGTGTCTCTAGTTCTTATAGTCTCTGAATCTAGGTGTTCAGACAGACGAACAGAGGGACAGACAGACAGAAGAACATTGCTATATCGACTCTGCTATTGATGCTGATCAAGAATATATATACTTTTTAGGGTCTGCCACGCTTTCTTCTGCCTGTTACGCACATATTCGTTAAAACAAACCCAATAGACCACTGTATTTTTTTTAAGGACGAGGTCTAAAAAAATCATCTTTTTCGTCGATTGTGGCCCGAAATCTATCCATAAAAGGGGGTTTCGTTCGTTTAATTGTCAAAAAGTTCAAATTGTTTGTTGAGTGTAAGGGACCATTTCCACATTGAAATTTTTAATTTCAATAAATAATTTTTTTAATTTATCCGATGCTGCCTCATTTTGGTTTTGCTGAAGGGAGTGCATGGCATCCAAATATTATTAAAATAGCGAACTTTCTTTGGGAGCACTGAAATTATTTGATAAATTAAGATTTTTCTGGGGTGGGGTAGGTTGTGCATCAGAGCCTTTTGTCGCATTCACCTAGAAAATACAATTGTCAACATTATTATTATATCCTTAATTGCAGTTACATAATTAAGTTTTAACAGTTTAAATAAAACCACACAAAATACATTCAATATTCAGCAAGATTACTACTTAATATATTTACATGCTCTAAAGGACCTAGACGTTTTAAAAACACTTTTACGTAAGTTTTTGTATCTTACTTGCTTCAGCTTAAGCATACGGTAGTCAATTTTATTAAGTTTTGCCTCGCCAGCAATTTTTGATGGTCATTTAAAATCGTTGATGCGTTAATTGCTGATAGCAATGCTTTATAATAATTTACTTTCTCTATCTTTGAGTTGGGCTAACAATTTTTTTCCCAAATAATTTTCGTTTTTCTCACACTGTTCTTCCTCTCCATTCATGATATGAAAAAGTCACTATATAGCAGTTGCTCTCTTTGCAATTTTAGGGTTACATCATATGGGTCCTTAAACGCATCAAAGTATAATTTGACTCAGTCCCAATCAATACGGCTTGAAATAGATAGCTCCTTAAACCAAATTTAATAATTTTACCAACATATTGTTGATGAAGTTCCACTTGGTGATAACATACAGTGTTTGTATGCTTATATTTTGCTCAATCAAGGTACGTCTGCGCCAATTCAAATGTATTGTAATGTGTGGATAATAAGCATTAAGCTTACCTATATTTCATAATACGCAGAGTTTTACACAGTTGGCAGTAAATTGTGACATTTTCGCTTATATCGCCATGCTAATTAACTTTATACACACACAACTGAAGTGTGTGAGCAGCACACCGCACCAGATGTATGTTTGTAAATTCAATTGACTCAATTTATTCCATTATTTCATCGTCACTTTCATCATTGCAGACCAACGGTGGAGAAGCCCTTGCTCTCGCTGCTCCCAGGTCTCCGGCTACAACAACTGCTTTTGACGCTGCGCGCGAATCATTTATTACCCCCAATAAAACTAAACAACAAACACACAGCATTTTACTATAATTTATGACTTTAGTAGCGTCTTGTACACTGTGTAAAAAAGTTAAGATGGTTTTGATGCGTTTTGATTTTTACCACATAATAAGCGATCGACTTGCAAATAAAATTAATTAGAACTTCTTTTAGTCTATAATTGTTTTGGTTCTTTAAAACCAACAACAACCACACCGATTTTTCGTAGCGACGCACAGAGTCTTAAATGTGCTTATTTTACGTTAATTTATGACTTCAGAAGTTGTGTTTGTTGTAGTGCTCACCGCTGTTGTAGACCATTGCATCTTCAGTGGCATTATCATTAAATAACTCAAAAGCCTTTATCATTTTTCTTCCATTGTCAGATGTTATGCTATTTATACATATATAATAAATACATTTTATTTAAGAATGTTGTAGAAAATAAAAATATTTAAATTACCTATTATTTTATTCTACCTATAAATTTGATCCAACCCCATGTCGTACTCTTTTATGGTATCCATAATTTGTTCTTTTATATAAGGACCTGTATGTAACTGGAAGAACTGATTCACGCAAGGGTATTTACAATAATTTCCGATTTCAAGTTGATGGAGTTTATTATTTGCAAGTTGATACCTAGGATTGCTTTTTCCATTCTTGTTGCCACATCAATTTTTAAAGGAAAAAGCTTTCCTTATTTCTTTCATATGAAATACTTTTTATACCCTGAGCCCATTAAAAATGGGCAAAACAGGGTATAATGCGTTTGGCAGGATGTATGTAACAGGCAGAAGGAGGCGTGGCAGACCCCACAAATATTCTTGATCAGGATCAACAGCCGAGTCGATTGAGCCATGTCCGTCTGTCTGTCCGTCTGTCCGTCTGTTTGAACGCGTCGATCTCAGAAACCATAAGAGCTAGAGACTTCAAACTTGGTATGTAGGTTCCTGGATACCATACGCAGATCAGGTTTGTTTTTATTTTTGGATCGGACCACTATATATATAATATATAATAATGGGCTCAGGGTATCCTACTGTGGAGCGTGCTCGACTGTAACCGCTTACTTGTTAACTTTGCTGGTCTTTCTTTATTTTGGGCGACACAAACTTGAAAAGCTTCTAAAAGCTCGCGGTGTTTGGCAATCACGTGCCCTCGAAGATTTGTCAGGTGCTTTCCAATTAGCTGTACTCCGCACACGTTACATACTGACTTGTAAGTGTCTTTGGCAAATTGAAACAAGTGGGCGGTTACAGTCGAGCACGCTCGAAAGTAGGATAGCCTGAGCCCAGTTACTCTTCAATAAAAGTCTATTTTGGACCAATTGATCTTATGACAGCTATATGATATATGAAGCCGACTTGAACAAAATTTGGTGAGAATGTACAAAACCAACATTAATGCATATTTTATCAGTTTGGTTAAGATTTCTCAAAAAACAAAAAACTTTTTCACACTAAAACTTCATTTTCGATGTATCGCACCTATGGCAGCTATATGATATCTTATACCGATTTTAACCAAATTTAGTCAGGATGTATATTACTAGCCCAGGTGCATATTCTTTTAGTTTGGTTCTAATATCTCAACAAACAAAAAATTTTATTATATTAAAGCTTAGTTTTTGATGTATCGTTCCTATGGCAGCTATATGATATAGCTTGCCGATTTTAATGAAATTTAGATTGGATGTAATACCAGCTCCGATGCATAATCTATCAGTTTGGTTCTGATATCTCAACAAACACAAAACTTTTTCATACTAAAGCTTCATTTTTGATGTATCGTTCCCATGGCAACTTTAATTTTTTGCATTGAAAATGAAGTTTTAGTATGAAAAAGTTTTTTGTTTTTTGAGATATCTTAACCAAACTGATAGAATATGGATTAATGTTTGTTTTGTACATTCTGACCAGATTTGGTTCAATTGGCTTAATGAAACACAATTAAGAAATCGCCCTCTATTTGTATTTATTTATTTTTTTGGGAAGGATCCTTTAACAGACCTTTACTGCGCGCTCGAAATTACTTAACTTCTCGATTAGCATTAGTTTCCAAGAAAAGTTTCGATTGTAAATCATCATTAGTCTGCAACTGAACTTCGATGAACAAACGCCCGTGAGTTGTCGATGTTTTTATGAAAATCGATTTAATCAACTCGATAGATCGTCAACAAAATGATCTATAAATTACAAAAAAATGTATACTGAAATATTTTAATGAAATATTAAAATGAACTAATCAACGCAAATGCTCAGTAAAAGTTTGTCAGCCACTAGCGAAAAATTTTCAATATTTTGCTGAGGTCACTATGCAAATAACCCATAGAGAACTCATTTTATACAGCTGAAAGTGTTCGCACAAAACGCTAAACATTATGAAATTTACTATGGTCCTGAAAAAAAGTCTTTTTCAGGTCCATTATAAATTTCACAGTAAAGCAATACCATGTCGTTTTGTGTGGACACTTTCAGTTGTATGAAATGCGTTCTATATAGGTTATTTTGCAAGCAACACCCGTGAGGGCTGTTGTAGATCCAAATTAAAACTAAACTATATCTAGACCTAAGTTATCCCTCGAGGTTTCGTCGTATCGGCAGGGCTCCCGGCAGATTGCACCGTCAGAACCTCGTGACCGTCCATCGCTGATCACTTGCAGTGCGCATGCAAGGGCATCGGATGTCAGCTACAGAGACCGTTGACTTCAAGACTCGGCTGATCCCAGTCGAATGCAGCGTCAGCTCTTAGTGACTGCTCTTCGTTCAACTCCAAGAATGTGCTGACCGCATCCGGTCCAGCGTTGCCGTCAACTACAACTTTGTTGCCGTTGACTGCAACTTTGTTTCTCGCCTTAACTCCTCCCACGGATAAGTAAGGGCCGTCCTCGGTACTTCTTACCGCCTCTAGGTCCAATGCTCCGCTTAGGCGACGTAGAGTTAACCAAACCAGTCCGAGTCAGCTGCTGAGGATGGGCTTTGAAAGCAGCTTGTGTTTCAAGTCGCCAATGTATTGGAGATTCCTTATGATTAGTTCGTGGAGGAACGGTAGGCTGAGTTTTTCTCGATGCTCTGTAACGTTGATTTGTGACAGGCAGAGACAACTGGATTCTTTTTTAGAACGCCGAGGTGGTTGCTGATTCGACTCCCATTCAGGTAGGTCCCAGAGATTTGTTGTGCTTTACCGTCGGAGGACATGTCGTTCATAGTGGCGTCGTTTACGATCACTATACCCTTGTCGATCAGCGTGATGAGCTCTAGGTGTCCCGTGTGCGTACCGCCTGTTGCTGTGGCTCCAGATACCAACTGTTAAGCTCAAGTTTCTGTTTCGATTTCCCTGCAGAAAGTGGTGTCTACTGCAACACGGCAGCTTCCCACGGCGAAGGTGTGTGTACCGCAGTCAACGACCGTTTTGCTATCTTCAAAATCTAAGATTACCTTATAAGTTTATACGGGGTAGATATTCATTTTCTTGCAAACTTCCTGAGGGACTACGAACTTAATTAAAATATGTAATATTTCGTTATTTTGAAAAGCCTTGATACTAGCTACATATAATATATTCGTTATGCTAACATTGGTGAGACGTTCATTTAGCATTAAGTAGACGTTGTTGAGAATAGTTGGGCTGATAAGGTCAATTTTTGGTAAGGTAGGGTCAAAAAAAAAGATTTTCCAAGTCCGTGATTATTATTATTTTTCTGCCAGAATCGTTTAGTATAAATGTTAACTGTCTGTCTCGTCCGGCTTATTAATTCTATTGAGTGTGTCAGTTACTGTATTTGGTTGATCTTGAATTTTTGAGTTTATTTTTACCTGTCTATTTTCTGCGTCTGTTAATTGTTCCTGTCTGTGCTTAACATGTTTTCAATCGTCGAAGTCCGGTGTTCCTGTAACAGCCTTAAGAGCAGTACCTAGTAGGCTTATGCTGCGAGCCTTTCCATGGTGAACCCTCAATGTAGCTTTAAGAGTGTTAATACATCCGAGGTACCTTAGTCATGTGTTTCATGGTAAAAGCGTCTAGTCCAGTCTTGGTCTTTTCCGCGTTATCTTCGTATGAGGAAATGTGAGTGGTATGTCATAGGTATCCAAATTTGTCCCAGATTGCCACGTCTCCGTTTTCTATGGGTATATGTCGAACGTGGGAGTAGTCATTTAGTTTAGTCACGGCGGTAACGAGAGTTACGGTTGTCATCAGTAGTACTGTCCGTTTGTTAGGTCTTATATTCTCTGTCCTTATTTACCTGTTCTAAAGTTTTTTTCTGGTCTCTAAGGATTCTATCGGTTATATTTTTTCGAATTCGACAGAAGCGGGGTGTATTATTTTGATAGGGCTTTTCTTCATTACTGTTTGAATTGTCCTATTATATTTTTTTGTAGCCATAAGAATAAGTTCTACTGTATTTTTAATTTCTGTTAGGGTGCTATGGAATCTTTCAACCTGACGATTAGAGGTACTACGGAGAGGCGATGCGTTTGCTATGTGAGTGTTGAAATTGTTTGTTAAAATAGATTTAATTGTTTTCAAATTCAGAGATGTCTCGATGTCACAATAAATTGTATTTACTTTTGTAAAAAGGTTGACTAGCTGTAAAATTGGAGCTTTTATAGCTACTATTGCCAGAGATTCTATTGGTTGTACTCTGGCGAATTTTGAGAACTTGTCGATACACGTGAGAAAAAATTTCTGGTCCGTTGAAAATACATCGATGTGAAGTATTTCCCCAGCGTATGCTGGAATAGTGATCTGTCCGAGTGCCTGTCTGTTGGATGACGATTATACGTTGCCATCGAACAAGTTCTGCAGTTTAGTGCTACCTCCGTAGCCAAACGATTCATTTTTGGGAAGAAATAGTCAATTAGGACTTGTTTTATGTTTTCCTTACCTGCCCTATGGGCACGACTATGCTCCGTTGTTATAATCTCTATTTGTTCAGAAGGGTCGGTAATGTCGTTTACAAAAATTAAGAATGTTTAAAAGTTGTTGAGGGAAATGCTTCGATTAAATTATGTTAAATGAACGCTAGAATTGGTAACACGCAATGAATTGCATTGACTACATCCGCTTTTACCACATCTAGCAGAGTTTGTAATAGTGTGATACGATTGGAAAACTTTATTACGTATCTGGTTTTTTCTTTAAATAAGATGAAGTGCTTTTTATTCGGGCTCTCTGCTTCCTCTAGAATGATTTGATTTTAGAAACAGTTAACCGGTTTGCCTATTGTCTCTATTGTGTGTGTAAGAAACTCCTCACTGTGACAAGTGGCTACGTCTGAATCAGGGGTTTCTTCTATTGCATTTTTGTGTTGACGCGATAGAGCGTCAGCAACAGAGTTTTCTTTCCTAGGTTTATAGATTACATTCGCGAAATGTTCCTTGATAAAGTTTTTCCAGCGATTTATTTTTTCGTTTTGATTTTTATTCGATACTGCAAAGATAAGTGTTTGATGATCGGTGAAGATATTTAAATTTTTAACACCATTAAGGTAATTTCGAAGATTCTTCAGGGCCTACAAATTGGCCAAAAGTTCACTCTCGTTAGTTGCAAAATTCAGTTCAGCATCATGTAACGCATGGTTTTGTAAAATCCGGGTATGTTAACAGGTCTTCTTCTGAAGTCAAAATATTTTTAAGCTTAGAAAAAGTCTGTTGTTGTCTTTGGCTGAGTTGTATTTCCCCCTTTCTCGAAAGATTTTTGGTTATTTTACTGTTTTCGTTAGAGCGTCCGTAAAGGGCTTGGTGATTTTAAAAGCAACCGTAATAACTCGAGAGGCCTAAGAGCGACATGAACTGGAAAGTTGGAAATTGCTTGCACCTTTTCTGGTGAAGCTTTTTCCGTCCCTGGACACGGTGAATTCCAAAAACTCCAAGCTTGTTTCTCATGCCCGCATCCTGGAGGCTCTTGAGAACCCAATCGATATCCTTAATGTGATCTTCTTTAGTGTCAGAGAAGATTATCGCATCGTCTTCATAAACGTAGCATGTTTTCCTTTTTTTCTTTCCCTCTAAAGACATCGTCTATGGCTCTTTGGAAAATACTGGGGGCATTTTTCAGCCTAAAGGGTAATCTGCAGAACTTATATTTTCCGTTATTAACGGATTATTAATCAATCACCAATCTCTTTTTTCAAAAACAGTGTTCGTGAATTCCTCTTTTATTAACCACCCAAGTTGGGTTGTTATAAGGTGACTTCGATTATGCCGTCCGCTAGTAGTTGTTTAGCTTCTGCATTGACAAAATGGGCCTCTCCCTAAAGGAGAGGGTATAACTTTGAATATACTGGTTCTTATTGTTGCAATTGTATTAATGTTATAAGGCAGAGCCTCGTTGGGGTCTGCGATTGCCTTAATTCTCTGTTGCATCATTTTATTGAAAGGTTTCCTAACTGCGATTGGAACATCGATGTCACCGATATGAATAAAGTTCACGTCTGGCGAACGTGTGAACAAAATAAGTTCTTTTAAACAGATGGATGAGGCATAACTCTTTAATTTGACTGCTGTCGAGAATCACTGCGATCGGCAGTGCGCGCTTGTGACGAAAGCAGCACGAAGGGTGCGAAAGGCGACTAACAATATATACAGTAGGGCGGGTCAATTTGTATGGGTGAGAAATAATCGTACCGTAAAAATCGGAAACTATGATGAATTTGGGGAATAAGAATATTTCACCAAGAAACTATGGGTTTACAATGAATTCCTAGATCCCGCTGACTAGCATAAAGATTTTAGTATGGGGTAAATTAATAAAATGCGATGTTAAAAAAAAAAAAAAAAATAAATATTTTTCAATGATTTTGAGCATAATTCTTTTTCAGCGGCTTATAACGAATTTTATAAAATATTTTTTTTTTGCGATACTAGAGCAGTCGACTTGTTAAATTTGAAAGCTCTAGTTCTTATAGTCTCTGAGATATGTACAAACGAACATGGCTAATTCGGCTCATTTATCGAAAAAAAACATTTTTTTTTGGCTTTCCAAAAAAAAAATAATTTTATAAAATTTGTTATAAGCCGCTGAATTAGAATTATGCTCAAAATTATTGAAAAATATGGTATTTTATTTATTTTTCCTAACATACAAAATGACTTACTGAAACTTTTTCTAATTCATCTGGGTCAAGAGATACGAGGGTGTAAGTGGGAGGAAAAAAATGTTAATTAAAAATAATCGCCGATTGATACCTCGATCCCTCAAATCCAAAAGCTGGTTCAAAAAATATATTAATTTGAAATTTTAAATGGACTTTTCCAAATGAAATAAAATTAGTTTATTTGACTGTTTGTTTGTTTGTCTGTTTGTATAATAGCGCTTAAAAAGCTTAGATGTAATGATGGGGATCTATTCCATTTCGAAAATCTAGAAATGCTTGTTCTACGACTTTTTGGAAAAAACCGCTAGTTTAGCGGAAAAACGTTTAATTTCGTAAAAATTGAAACCCCAAAAGTTTCCAAGCCAAATTGATGTTCTATATATTAATGGAAAGGTGCGTTTGAGGACTTTTAGGCGAACCTTTAATTTTTTTTTTTTTGAGTACTCAGGTAAAATTTTAAAGGTGAAATAAAGTTTTTTAGCTAACATTTTGCCGATTTCTGACAAAACGGCTCTAACGATTTTTATACCCTGAGCCCATTAAAAATGGGCAAAAAAGGGTATAATGCGTTTGGCAGGATGTATGTAACAGGCAGAAGGAGGCGTGGCAGACCCCACAAAGTATATATATTCTTGATCAGTATCAACAGCCGAGTCGATTGAGCCATGTCCGTCTGTCTGTCCGTCTGCTTGAACGCGTCGATCTCAGAAACCATAAGAGCTAGAGACTTCAAACTTGGTATGTAGGTTCCTGGATACCATACTCAGATCAAGTTTGTTTTTATTTTTGGATCGGACCACTATATCATATAGCTGCCATAGGAACAATACATCGAAAATGAAGATTTAGTATGAAAAAGTTTTGCGTTTGTTGAGATATCAGAACCAAACTGATAGATTATGTTTCGGAGCTGGTATTATACATCCTGACTAAATTTGGTTAAAATCGGATAACTATATCACATAGCTACCATAGGAACGATGCATCGAAAAGGAAGTTTCAGTATGAAAAAGTTTTTTTGGTTTTTGAGATATCTTAACCAAACTGATAGAATATGCATTAATGTTGGTTTTGTACATTCTGACCAGATTTGGTTAAAATCGGCTTTATATATCATATAGCTGCCATAGGAACGATTGGTCGAAAATAAACTTTTATTGAAGAGTACCTGGGCTCAGGGTATCCTACTGTCGAGCGTGCTCGACTGTAACCGCTTACTTGTTTTAAACTTTCATATTATATTGAATTTTGTTCGTCACAAAATTGGATATATGAAATTTTGGGGCCAGAAATTGCTTTCGTCACTAGACTTTTACCTCGTGTAGAGGTTTTTTTGTGGTAATGTATTTATGTCAATATTAAAGACTATAGGTTATAAGCCGTGAAGGCTTTATTTGCTGTAAGTTTATTAACAACAGACGTGAGGGCCGTTGTCGATCCAAATTAAAACTAAACTATATCTAGACTTAAGTTATCCCTCGAGGTTCCGTCGTATCGGCAGGACTTCCGGCAGATTGCAGCGTCAGCACCTCGCGACCATCCATCGCTGATCACTTGCAGTGCGCATGCAGGGGCATCGAATGTCAGCTACAGAGGCCGTTGACTTCAAGACTCGGCTGATCCCAGTCGAATGCAGCGTCAGCGCTTAGTGACTGTTCTTCGTTGGTCACACAGGGCGTGCGTGCGACGTCAACGGGTACCGTCGACCGTTCAACTCCAAGAATGTGCTGATCGTTGCGTACTCCGCATCCGGTCCAGCGTTGCCGTCAACTACAACTTTGTTGCCGTTGACTGCAACTTTGTTGATCTTGTTAACTTGTAAAAATCTGTTAACATATTTTTGTTATATAACATTTACTTATTTTTTGCTTTAATTTAATTGCTGTACAGGACTGATACCGGAACAGAAATTAAAATACCTGAATGGAACCGTTTACCGAAATAGTGGTTTTAAGACGTACCAACACTAAAACCGGAACCGATATTTGTTTTGGTTTGATTCCCTGATTAAAATTTTAAAATGTATATAATTAGGGCGCACGTACTGTTTCAGTTGTATTTAATATCTAGCATATCCTCGTTAAAGAACTCCAAATATCTTCGTTTTCTTTTCAAATTAATTATGGCTATTTTATCATAGGTTGGAAAAAAAATTAAAATTTTAATATTTTTACAGGCTGCCTAGCATAAATCAGCTGTTTCACAAACAGTGTTGGAAACCTCTCGATCTGGCATATCTGAATATTTTTCTTTCTTATTTTGCCCCCGGGCTTAGACCCCGTTCTTAAAAAAAAACTTCAGGGGTCTATTGAGTTTGTTTTACCGAATATGTGCGTAACAGGCAGAAGGAGGCGTGTCAGACCCCACAAAGTATATATATTCTTGATCAGCATCAATAGCCGAGTCGATGTAATTCATATCCAAATTATAAGAGCAATTTAAAAGCTAGTGACACCAAATTTCGTAGGTAGATTCCCCTATATTGCCGTCAGATTAAGTTTGTTTCTTTTTTGAATCGGACCACTATATCATATAGCGCCCAAGGAAACAATCGGTCGAAAAACAAGTTTTAGTATGAAAAACTTTTTTGTTTAATGAGATTTAAGATAAGATGAGATATATAATCAAACTTATAGAATATGTATAAAACTTGGTATTATATATCCTGTCCAAAGTTGGTTCAAATCGGACCACTATATCATATAGCTCTCATAGAACCGATCGGGCGAAATTTAAGTCTTAGTATGAAATCTTTTATGTTTCATGAGACATCGTAATCAACCTGATTTATTAATTTTTTTCCATTATAAGTGTCATAGTAAGTACGGGGTCTCCGACAGTCGAGTATGCTCGACTGCAGCACCGGCACACTAGTTTTATATGGAGGTGAAACCTCGCAACCATCAATTTCTGTCCAGTTGCATGTATTTTTACTATGTGTATTTTCTTTGGGTGTACAAAAAACATTTTTAATTAAATTAAATTTATTAAGGCGGAAAGTGAATTAACGCGCTTGCTAATACAAAGTCAAGTTTGATAGCTCGCTCAAATGTAAAAAGCAAAGCAAAATAAATACAAATTATATAGGCTCAGCATCAGTTACTTATATCTCCCAATTCGGCATATCCAATATACATTTTTACTTTTAAAGTAGCTCTGAGTTTCGATATCTTAATGGTCACCCTTGGACCCTATCTACCACAGTCCATACTATTATCTTCTTATAAATACATTAGTTATTCAAATGTTATAGAGTGTGAAGAGTCTTTGCACTTCTGCTTGCTTTGTTGCAGTGTGTATGCTCTTCGCTTAATGCTGCAATAATAGAGGTATGCCACAATCGAGCAGAATCCACTTTAGCGCTTTTACTTGTTATTTAAGGAACTATGAGTTCGAAGATTTGATTAATAATATCAGGATTTCTTTTATCTTACTGCTCTTGTTTTCATACCCAGGATTTGAAGTGCCCACATTTGGATCAAACTCCTCAACAACAACAATCGGACGATGCTCTTCCAATACAGCTGCAGTACGTAAGCGAAGTCGTGCTATCACCCCGTCCTTGTCGGGGACCGCCTATTGGCTTAATGCTTTACGAAAATCCTACAAACCAGCGTATAAGTTCCGAGAACGACCTTAAGTTTGTGCTTTATATGTGCAAAGTGCGTAAAATGCGTGATGTTTATGGTCGCATATCTGCAGCACTTGACATTGTCAATGCGAAGAAGTAAGCTGGATTTTTACGTTTATATAATTTTGCTTATCCAATTTTGCCTTTTTTTTTATAGAAACACTTTTTGTGAAATGGATTTCCCAAGTAAAAGGAGTACAATCAATCAAAATCTTGAGCAGCTAACTACGGATATACCATCTTATATACACTTGTTAGAGAATTTATCAGATCGCTTGGATGATAAATTGGGCTGGAAGGAGTTTAAATTCTGTTTTAAGTTGGCTACAAGTCAAATTGTAAGAAATTGCACCATTAATTCCCATTTGGCCCTGAGCTCCTTGAAAACTGGCCGATATTATTATTTTCAACTAATTTTTAATTTCTAGAGCTCATCTTTAATATATAACTTTTTACATCCTGCGCCCATTTAAAATGAATGTCAATGTCTAGTTAAGGGGCTTGATAACTATATCAGAGCTCTTTTGACGTAAAATGTAGAACAAGTAATGATAAATTTGAAAATAGCTCTTTAATAAATTTTAAAGAGACATTGAAAAACCGACCACAAGTGCTCATAGCATTGTACTCGTTGAAATATATGTAACAGAGAGATGAGAACGTCTTGGTTTTTTGCGCAGTGCCGATTGCCAAACTATTTTTATTTACAATTATAATTTGTATATAATTTATATATTAAACCAAATATCGTTCTTCCCAAAATTTTTTTTTTTAAATGGCAGAAGCTTATGTAGTTTTATTTGCTATGACCAAACCGATATAAACCAACTAGTTAGGATATATAAAACCAAGTAAAATGCAAATTGTATTAGTTTGGTTGAGATAACTAATAAAACAAAAAAAGTTTTTCATACTAAGATTTGATTTTCGACCGATCGGTCCTATGACAGCTATGTGTTGTAGTGGTCCGATAAATACATACTATATTAGTTTGGTGTAGATATCCTATGAAACCAAAAAGTTATATCGGTCCCATGACAGCTATATAATATAGTAGACCGATTTGAGCCAGCTTCGGTACGGGTATATATAAGACTAATTTAAATTTATTTTCTATCACTTTGGTTATTATATCTCAAAGAACCATAATGTTTTTCATACAAAGACTTGATTTTCGCCCGCACGGTGCTATTGCAGCTATATTGTATGGTGCTCCGATTTGAATCAACTTAGGTCAGGATATATAAAACCAAGTTAAATGCATACAGTATTAGTTTGGTTGAGATATTCCATAAAATCAAAAAGTTTTCCACAATAAAACTAGATTTTCGCCCGATTGGTCCTATGACAGCAATATGATATAGTAGACCGATTTGATTCGGTAGGAATATATAAGGTTTCCTTAAATGCATATTCTATTACTTTGGCTATGATATCTAATAAAACAATAAAGTTGTTATACCCTGAGCCCATTAAAAATGGGCAAAAAAGGGTATAATGCGTTTGGCAGGATGTATGTAACAGGCAGAAGGGGCGTGGCAGACCCCACAAAGTATATATATTCTTGATCAGGATCAACAGCCGAGTCGATTGAGCCATGTCCGTCTGTCTGTCCGTCCGTCCGTCTGTTTGAACGCGTCGATCTCAGAAACCATAAAAGTTAGAGACTTCGAACTTGGTATGTAGGTTCCTGGATACCATAGGCAGATCAAGTTTGTTTTTATTTTTGGATCGGACCACTATATCACATAGCTACTATAGGAACGATGCATCGAAAATGAAGTTTTAGTATAAAAAAGTTTTTTGTTTTTTGAGATATCTTAACCAAACTGATAGAATATGCATTAATGTTAGTTTTGTACATTCTGACCTGATTTGGTTCTAATCGGCTTTGTATATCATATAGCTGCCATAGGAACAATTGGTCGAAAATAAACTTTTATTGAAGAGTACCTGGGCTCAGGGTATCCTACTGTCGAGCGTGCTTGACTGTAACCGCTTACTTGTTCATACTTAGATTTGATCTTTGACCGATTGTTGTTAGGCGCTATATGATATAGTGGTCCGATCCAAATAAGAAACAAACTTGATCTGCTTGCAATATAAAGGAACCTACATAGCAAGTTTGGTGTCCCTATCTCTTATAGTTTCTGAGATCTAGGTGTTCATACAGACAGACAGACGGAAATTGCTATATCGACTCGGCAATTGATGCTGATTAAGATAATATATACTTTATGGGGTCTGCGTACCTCCTTCGGCGTGTTACGCACATATTCCTTAAAACAAAACTTATTAGACCCCTGTACTTTTTAAGTACGGGTTCTGAAAATCATATCACAATTACATCAAGACAAGCAGATCAGTCGATCGATTTGAATAAAGTTTGGTCAGTATGTATAAGACCAACTGAAATGTATTATCTGTCAAATTGGCTAAGATTTTAATCAAATTTGGTCAGAAAGTACATAAGACCTTGAGAATAAAAGTTTAAGTTTAATAAGTAAAAGTTTAGCGCGAACTGCCGTTCGCAGTGATTTGTTAAAATGCTTATCAAGAATACGCGTTGATTGATAGCCTTTCCAATATGAAATTAAAGGTCAGTTTGTGTGTTTGTTTGAAAACAAAAACTTAAATTTCATGTTCAGGATTTGTTCCTCATCGAAATGTTCGCTTTACGATTTTAAAAAAAAAGCTAACCGCATAAGTCCCATAAACCGTTTGAAAAGTAAAATGGGTGAATTTTTTTGCTTTACGATTTTAAAAAAAAGCTAACCGCGTAAGTCCCATAAATCGTTTGAAAGGTAAAATGGGTGAATTTTTTTTCGCCACAAAGCGGTTATTAAAATCGACAAATATGCATATAAAACACACGTACATCCTTTCCTTAAAAACAGAAAGCTCGAAATTGATTTTAGACCTATAGTATCTTGGGCAATTCTTCTTAGAATTAATTAAACGATTTTACATTTTTTTAGTAAGCCAATTGGTTCAAGGCATTCGAGTTAATTTTTATTTTTTTGTTTTTTTATTTAAAAGTTATTGATTATCTTAATTTGTGACATTTAAAATTAAATTCAAAAATAACGCTTATTTTTAATTTTTTATTGAAATAATAAGGAACAAGTGTTACTTTTAAACTTTTTAATAAAAATTTTGATTTAATTATTATTCTGCATTTTTTTAACAAAAATAAAAAATAAGAATTAAAAATGATATTTATCATTTTTTATCGGAAATAAACGTTATTAGCTTAGATCGCTACTTACGAAAAAAATAAGAAATTTTGGTGTATTGCATGTTATCCTAACATAATTTTTTCCTATTGGTTTATTTATTTAAAATTTGCGGTAATTGCGGGCCCCATATCTATCCAAAAAAGTCGGTTTGGTTAAATTCAGAAGAAAAAAGTCCAAATTTGTTGCCTAGTTCTATCGATGACATAATCAGCAGTTTGCTACCGATATTCCGCACCTTCTATTTAACGGCTAAAAGTCAATCATGAGGCCAGTGTAAAGACAGTATAAGCTTCTTAAGCGCTTTGATGCAAAGAGAAAAACAATTTTTTCATCTCATTTTGAGAAATTCACAAAAATTTTCAAATTTAATTATCTTTTGAGCCAGTTATTGGATTTGGGTAATGGCGGTATCCCACAAGAAAACCTCTACACGAGGTAAAAGTCTAGTAACGAAAGCAATTTCTAGCCCCAAAATTTCTGATACCCAATTTTGTGACGAAATATAAAAAGTTTAATACGAAATTCATTTAAATATTATAATCATATTTAAAAATTAAAATATTGCTGCTTTGGGCACAGTGGACAAACAGACTACATACCTTTTACCCAACATAGCTTTTTTGCGCAATTCCGATTGCCGAAGTAATTTTATTTTAAAATATGATTATAATATTAATATAATTCTCATATTTAATTTTTTTACTGTTCGTCACAAAATTGGATATCAAAAATTTGGAGCCATTTACCCTTTGGTCACTGGACTTTTACCTCGTGAAAAGTTTTTGGGAAGACATCTTTAAAAAGGTAAGTTTGACGGCTGTTAGGCGTACCTTAATACTTTTTTTCAAAAGTGCTCAGATAAAATCTTACAGGTGAAAAAAGGTTTTTTTGTCTCACATTTTGGCGATTTAAAAAAAATGGATATTTAAGATCTTTATGAAACTTCACTATGTTAAAGTCAAAAAAATTCCGTGTTTTTTGACATATCACATATATCTGTAAAAATTCGATATCTCGAGATATTACCATTTAAGTGTTGAAATATAAAAGCAGCAATAACGTTACACAGCAGCAAGCCTA
Organism: Drosophila falleni; assembly: GCA_035045575.1. Lineage (NCBI taxonomy): Eukaryota > Metazoa > Arthropoda > Insecta > Diptera > Drosophilidae > Drosophila > Drosophila falleni. Next base: position 834,949 of record JAWNOV010000056.1, on the reverse strand, counting down.
TGTAACAGACAGCTTTTGAGCGGCAAAAATAACCCGTGTTATTAACAAATTTTTGTTTTGTAGCTTAGAAATAGCCAGGGTTGCCAAAAAGTAGATTTTTTTTTTTTTTTAAATTTGCGGTTAACTCTCTAACAGGCAAAATCGAAATAGTCATTCAATCAAGCTGATATTTATTTTATCAGTGGACATAGGTTAAATAAGCTTAAGTTTGAAATTTAATCATTTTTCGTTAGTTGGAACAACAGTCAGGTGCAAAATACTAAAGACCGTCTGTAGACGGTCTTGTCGGTTTGAGCGTAAAAAAATATGGCCGTTCGCTTACATCACAAAGAAATATCGCTTAAAGTCCCAACTTACAGGTATTTTTTTAAGTTAGATGTCTTAAAATATATTTATTTTTGTAATGGTTGTCTCAAAAAAAAAATATTGGGTGACTGATCTGTATAAATTGTCCATTCACTTCTACCAAAATATTAAAATGCATATTTTTCCATTTTATCCAGCCAAATTGAAAAATGTTTTACATTATCATATCTTTATCTGATATCAGATTAACTGCTCTTTTCCAGTGATTGCTAAGCCGGCCAAGGCATTTCATTCCATTCCTTGAAGGAAACAAGTCCTGCTGCTGCTTTTGTAAGGAACTCTGCATGCTTTAGCTGTTCTCCCATTTTCTGAATCAGAAACTTTCTATACAAGAACCCACTTTTCTAATATGTTTGCATTATTGGTATTCATATAACGAAATGATAGATAAGCCACTCATCATATAGTAGAATAGTTTTCCTTATGTTTTCTATCTTCGTCCTTGGAATTTAACTGCCCATAAGGCCGTCCATCAAAGGGACTCCTTCAAATGTGATTATTGTATTCCTCATTTATTAGCAGGCAACTGATTTTTATATATAGCTTCAGCATCCTGCCATAATGCAGAGCTTAAGCTCTTTCCTCACTGTAATTGGCTCTGAGGAGTGGAGCTATTCCAAAATATATAGATGCCAGCCTACCGCACTTGTTATCTTCCCACAATACCGAATTTACGATTACTCCTTGAATATTGGAGCAGAACTGGGCGGGAAGTAGACTGTATTTGGGGACTAGTTGGTTCAAGTATGAGCAATGAAGATCGAATGCTTTGGAAAGGCTTGAAGCATGCAGTTGTTCATGAGGATATTTTTTTTTAGATCGATGGGTATACCACCAACACTTCAGGTAAAACTGTTGCCTGAGTGTCTTAGGAAGCATTGAATGAAAGGCTTAAATCTTGAAGAAATGCATCAGAATTATCGTTTTCAATAATTTTCCAATTTTCTAATAGTTTTGGAATAGTATGGACTTCTAGATCAAATGATATCGACAACATAATCGGAATCCCATCACTGCTAAACTTATCATAGCTTCTACCGAAACTATCAACTCAAGCAAATGTTTATTAAAAATCGCTTACAAATGATATATTTTATAAATAATAGACACTTAAATTTAAGTAAATTGCATATTTATAGTTAAATGAGTGATTACCAACTAAAAAAGTACTTTAGAAGCGAAAATTATAATACTTATCGTCAAAAGTCGCGTACGTTATTCCCTTGTTATGCAAGCGAACGGCCATATTTTTTTCCGCTCAAACCGACAAGACCGGCTACAGACGGTCTTCAGTTTTTAGCTTTTCAAGAATACTTCTCGATGTATTTTTGTATTTATTTTTCTACAAATCATAAGAAAATAGTATTACCTACTAGCAGTCTAATTCACAAATCGTTAGACTTAGTCAATATATATTTTTATGGCGATTGAAATTGCAATTTATTTGGTCATAACTAAATTTGGTATTTTCCACAATTTCAATGTTTAACAAAATTCTGTAAAATAACGGTTCATCGGAAAATAATCATATATTTTTTTAAACGTCAGTAAATTAATTCTTAACATATAATAAATATATTCGAAAAGAAATATTTATTTGTTTTCCATTTACATTTTAAAAACGGATGACCGTCTACAGACGGTATTACCCGTTAGAGGGTTAAGCTAGGTTAAATTATTTAACCCTCTCATGGGTAAGACCGGCTGTAGACGATCATCTGTTTTTCACATATAAATGGAAAACTAATAAATATTTCTTTTCGAATATATTTATTATATATTAAGAATTGCTTTTCTGACGTTTAAAAACTATATAACTATTTTCCGATGAACCGTTATTTTACAGAATTTTGTTAAACATTGAAATTGTGGAAAATACCAAATTTAATTATGACCAAATAAGTTGCAATTTCAATCGCCAAAAAAAATATAAATAGACGGTCTTGTCGGCTTGAGCGGAAAAAACAAGGCCGTACGCTTGTATCACAAGGGAATATCGTTCGCGACTTTTAACGATAAGTTTTGTCATTTCTTGCTTCCAAAGATCTTTTTGAGTTGGTAATCACCAATATTACCATAAATATGCAATTCACTTAAATTTAGGTGTCTATTATTTATAAAATATTTTAATTTGTAAGCAATTTTAGATGATCAATTGCTTGAGTTGATAGATTCGGTAGAAGCGATGATAAGTTTAGCAGTGATAAAAGTGATGGGACTCCGAATATGTTGTCGACATCATTTGATCTAGAAGTCCATACTATTCCAAAACTATTAGAAAATTGGGAAATTATTGAAAATGATTATTCCGACGCATTTCTTCAAGATCTGTGCCTATCATTCAATGCTTCCCAAAACACTCAGGCAACCCTTTCACCTGAAGTGTTGGTCCTATACCCATCGATCTAGAAAAACTATCCTCATGAACAACTGCATGCTTCAAGCCTTTCCAAAGCATTCGATCTTCATTATCCATACTTGAACAAACTGGTCCCCAAATACTACTTCCGCCCAGTTCTGCTCCAAGATTCAAAGAGTTATCGTTAATTCGGTATTGTGTGAAGACAACAAATGCGGTTGGCTGGCATCTATCTATCAACACCTATTAAATTTATGTGTTCCTATTCTCTTTACTATTAACAAAACAAATTTTTTTTTAATGTAAAAGTAATTCAATAAAAACATTTACGTATTTTACTATCTGTGTGCAATCATGATAAATTTACAATGTCAAATGAAAAGCAACTGCACATATTTCTAATATCACATAAAAAAAACCTCAACACGAGGTAAGAGTCTAGTGACAAAATCATTGTCCAACTCGAAAATTTCTGACATCCAATTTTGGAGCGAACAGACAACGTTTAATATACAATTTTTTATTTTTTTTTGCTCACAAGAAGTCAATTGTTGATTTCGCATAATCCGAGGAGGCCTTGTCCTGTCAAAAATATTAGGTTTGTTAGTTGTATTTATGTTATTTCATAGTTATGCATGCCTGTTGCATATATTCAATTTTCTTTAATTGATATTATTATCATTAAAGAAAGTTCTATTTTATTTTTATTATATTTATTATTTATTATGCCTTTTTCATTTTATCAGCAATTAGCTGCACCTTATCCACTTTTAAAAAACTATCTTAATTGGCGCGCTGATTTTTTTCATTGTTGACTGACGAAAATAGATTTGAAATCTATTTCCAAAACGTAATTGCGAAAAGTGGGTTTAAGACTGCCATGTTATAGTTAACACAACGTTATGCCGCTACATAGCGTAGCAAGAAGTGTGAACGAAATATCAACCTGCAAAAAAAAATTTTCTGTTTGTTTTGTATGGAGTTTTTGATTTCGCGTTCGTTTTGCTCTAAGTGTAACCAGGCCTTAAGCATTCATTTTGATAAATGTATTAAAATGTAATAAAATGTAAATTAACAATTCAATAGTTATTAAATTGAAAAAAATATTTATAAGTGGGAGGCAAGTACTCCCGATGTGTTTAATACCCAAATAAGAACTAAAGTACAATTGTGATCTTATGCTGTAAGTCAGCTCAGTTAATGCCAAAGCTTCTTTTTCTAAAGCTTAAAAGCTCGTGAGGGCGGCTTGTGTAATCAAACAAGGCTTATGTTGACTTTAAGAAATGCGCGCGAGAGTCTGAATCTTTTGCGTTAAGTGGTTGCGTTGTTATGTTTATGTTTATTTGCGTTACAAACTGCGCATAAGAATCGTGATCTTTGCATTAAGTGGTTGCGCTGTTATGTTTATGTTATAGCCGGGAATCTGGGTTTTACGTTAAGTGGTTGCTTATGCTAATATTTTGAGCTTATGTTATAAAAGCTGCAGCTGGGCGTTAATTAAGGGTGGTGATTGAGAAAGGTCTACTAAAAGTCAATGAGCTAAGCAATTGGAATAGAAAACTATTCCAAAATTTTATGTATAATTCCAATAAGAATTGCCTTGTGAACTAGGTGATAACTCCTCTCTTAAAAAGAATCGTCCCCAATTCTTAATGGGTTCTTTTTATGTATTCAATTTGTTCATTTAATTTATGTAATGTTTCAAGCTCTAGTTGTGGGGTTTGAGCATTATAGCGATTTTGATTTTGTAATGATTTTGATTTTAGCAGGATATGTTATAGGGATTTAAATTTATTACTGGGCAATATTTTAGAAGCTTTTTCATAGTAAAAATAAAAATAATTATAATTAAAATAAATGTGATTCCTTTCTAGCTTTTTGTTTTTTTTTTTATTACTTTGCCTTTATTTATTGAATCTTCTCCAAGGGAGACTTACAATAAGTTTATCAAATCTTATATTTAAAGCCTAACTAACAGTCATGTTGACTTAATAAGATCTACGGTGCCCCAAGGGTTTATTGCTGGGCTGGAAGGTCGTTTCGTTTAAGGCGGGTTCGACTGCAAACCCGAGTTAATCGTTGAGCAAGAGGGTTTGGGTGTGAAGATAGTTTAATGTTGTAGCTCGCCTTTTGTCTTGCTATCTCATCTTTGACGTATATAACGTTCAAATCTCTATGAATGTTCTCGTTTCGAACATACCATGGTGGCCCAGTGATAGTCCTCAGGATTTTTGATTGTGCTCGCTGGATGACATCAATATTGCTACTGCACGCGTTTCCCCACAGCTGCGAGCCGTAGGTCCACACTGGTTTTATGGTAGAATTGTAGAGTAGGACCTTGTAGTCTAAGCTGAGAGATTCAAAAGCCAATTGAGGTTATTGGCTTTCAGCTTAATCTGCGATTTTTTTGCTTCAAGGTGGCGACGCCAGGTGAGCCGCCTATCAAGATGAACGCCAAGGTACGTTACTTCTTTGGCTTGTGGGAGTTGCGTATTAGACATTGTTAACGGAGGGCATGTTTGCATGTTGAGAGTAAACGTGATATGTTTACACTTTTGTTTATTTATTTTAATACGCCAGTCGGCTAGCCATTTCTCAGGTGGTTCAGGTTCGCCAGGACTATCAGATACACAGGATGATAGTAAAAACGAATTTGTTGCGGGGTTTGGTTGGAATACATGACGTAGGTGAGCAGCAAATGTGTTAGCTCTGTCTTTGTCGCTACGGGCCCAACAGCCTGAGGAGTTTCTTATAGGCGTTACCGTTTCGATGGGCGCACTTAGTGTAGGGTGAGCCCTCCACAAAGGATGCTTGGTACTGGTTGGCGATAATTGCTCTATGTAGCGGCGTTGGGCATCTGCTTCTTCATGCTTAAGAGCTTTGCTGAGCCTGCGTGAAGCATCTTTAAAGCGTTGTTTTGTAGATGGCGACCGGTGAGACTGCCATTCACGACGCAATCGTCGCTTTTCCAGAACAAGTTGTTCTATTTGAAGATTAGTTTTACGTTTATTCGTCTGCACATGCGCGCGTTGTGGAGTAGAGATCTTAGCTGCTGCAACAAGTACTGATTCTAATAAGTCAGCAGAGCAGTCGATGTCCACTTCGATGTTGAACTGCGGAGCAAGATCGAGGTAAGAGCTAACGTATTTCTTGTACTTGAGCCAATTGGTTCTGTGTGTTGTCTATTAGAATATTCTATTAGAATATTCCACATATTCCGGGGATTGGAGTAGATTTAATAACACGGGGGAGTGGTCGGATGAAAGATCCGAAAGTGCTACGTCGCTTATCAGATTGCGTGGAATGTTTTTTGTCACAGCAAAATCTATTAAGTCTGGTTGTTTGTTGGGGTCTGCTGGCCAGTATGTAGAACTACCCGGGGAAACATAGTTGAGTTTGTTACTTGGCTTTATGATTGCGTTGTATAGCTGCCTTCCTTTTGCGGTCACAAGGCGAGAGCCCCAGTGCGGGTGTTTTGCAATATAGTCTCCTGCTGCTATAAATCGCTGTTCCAGTGAAATGTAGAATTGCATGAATTGATCTTCAGAGATTGTAAAGCGGGGAGGACAATATACAGCGGCGATAGTAAGATTGCTGATGTCCGATTGTACAATTACAGATGTGGCTTGTAGATAGTTTGCCGCAAACCTTTTGTGGAATTCGTGTTTGATGCGGTTTCTTATTAGAATACCGGTTCCACCATGTGCTTTTCCATCTGGATGATCTGTGCCGTAGAATACGTATCCACGTATTTGAAAGTTATATTTGTTAGTAAGGTGCGTCTCAGAAAGCAGCATTACATCAATGTAATTGTCGTATAAGAATTGGGTAAGTTCAAGTTTATGCCGTGAAACACCGTTGGCGTTCCACAGAGATATTCGTAGAGGCGCCATTGATTATTTGGATTGTTGAGATGCAAGCATCTGTATCAAGGTGTTTTGATTTTGCATAAGATTTTGCATGGTTGATCTCATAAACGACATGAACTCCATCATACTTTGAAAATCATCGTTTCAATAGGGTTTTGTAACTGCTGCATGGGCTGCTGCGCGTTATCCATACTCGAATCTTCTTGTATTACCCTTGGGGGCGCTGCTGAGGGAGCTGATTTTTGAAGGCCAGATTTTAAAACATTGGCGAAAGATATGCCGTTGACAGTGTTTGCGGGACCAAATGAGGACCTGGCTGCTTTGGCGAAGAAGACGTCGGGTGTAGTTTGGGATGCTTTAATTGCACCTGGCAGGTGCGGATGGCGTGCTGTTGGTACACGTCGGATGCGGCTTTTTAGTTCCTTGTACACTGGACAGCCTCTGTAATTAGCTGTGTGATTTCCACCGCAGTTTCCGCACTTTTTTGTACTAGGGTGATTCTTGTTGACTTGGCAGGAATCAGGGCCTTGGGAGTCTCCACAAGCTACACATATCGAACGTAGCGTGCAGTACGTCCTGGTATGCCCATATTCCTGGCAGTTTGAGCATTGAACTAGACCATTCCGTTTGTGTGGTTCCTCAACAGTGATCCGGCGATGCAGCAGGAGCTGTAGTTTGTAGATCGGGTGCACTTCATTTTTCTTTGGAGCTTTACTATCTGGCTCCAGCTCAACTTTGAAGAGAGGTTGCGGAATTTTGTTTTTGTTTAAAATAATTGTAACTCTCTTAGCGAGAAAGCCCTTCTCTTTTAACGCACTTGCGACCTCGGAAGGGGTTACATCCGGTTCAATACCTTTAAGTACAACCTGCAGGCCCTTGCTGCTTTGCTCCTCGTCTTTTGATTGAACCTTGATTTCGTGAATATTCCCTTTAATTAAAGGAACGACATGAAAATTGTTGTTTCCAACTAGGTCAACGATCTTGTTCACCAGTGCGTTGGATATCTTTTCCCGAATGTATATAGGTGGGGGCTTTAGTTTTTTTGGCCCATTTCCAGCTTCGGTAGGCTGGTCGTTGACAGTATCAGCCAGCAGTGCAAACCTATTGATGGTGTTTAGTGGGTCCCCAGCAGTTTGGTTTGAGTTACCGCGGTTGATTTTTGATTTATTTTCCCGTGTTTTTTGTGGGCTAAGTTTTCGCTTTATTTGAATGTAACGATCCATTCCGGTCTGCCTAGCCGGACCCGCTGCTTTTGACGCTGCGCTTGAAATCGAAGCAGTAGTTGAAAGAGCTTGTGCTTGGTCAGCAAAAGATGGTACGACGACTGTTGACACAGTTAACGTTGTTGTTGCCGTAGCGTTAGCAGCAGCGACTTGTACGGGCAAGTTTGGTGGTGATAGTGGATTCCGCGGTGAGGGGGTCGGTAATGGAGAGGCACACTCTTCGCTCCAGGTTTTTGGAGTTGTAGTTGGTAAAATCGGAGAGCAAGAACGCGCTCTCACATCTTCTACGGCTAAGAGGTTCTGCTTTGATTTTTCGGCTGTTGTGTGTTGCATTTGTGGTTTTGCTTCTGAGACAAAGCTAAAGTAAGCGTTGTTTTTGGCCAAAGAGAGTCGCCGCTCGTCTTGCTCGCGCTGACGTTGGGCACGGGTATCGTAGTGACTCATCGAAGTTAACACTTGCTCAATTCAAATTCTATTTGATTTGCTAATAGTTTATATATTTTTTAATTTACACTTGCAAAACTAAATGGATGATCGTGCGCATTGCACTATGGGGCTCTTGGCCTAATTTTAGATTTTTACTGCACTTAAGTAAAGAAACACGTCTGCACGGTCCGAAGCTTAAAAACAATTTTTGATAAAATATTTGTATTTTTTAATTGTAGTTCGGTGTTATTAGCAAGTTGATATTCTGTAATTAAGGAATTTTTGAATTTATTGTGTTTTAAATAGTTTAATATTTTTTCTTTCTTATTGGTGTAGGTGATGTTGTTTATAATTCCAATGGTTTTAAAAGTAACAAGATAATACAATTTGTGCCTAACACTAAAATAGCGCCATCAGTCATAATTTCAATTGGCTTATTTTTTTAGCTTTTTTCTTACAAGTGTAAAATTGTTTATTTAGGAGATTTACAAAACAATTTGGAGTTAATATAATTTGGGCAAAACTGTTATATATTTCTTTTTGAAATTGTTGATTAGATAAAATGTGATGTTACAGTTAGCAATTTTATTGTTGACAAATAATTTTCCATCTGTTTGCGATATGCGTGGTATTACTTACAATTATAATTAATAGTTGGATATTTAATAAAAACTATGATTAAACCTGAATGAAATAATTGAAAAAGAGAAAAAATCCAAAGGATCGATTAAGGTAATGTTTAATTTTTCGTGATTGAATTTGTTTATCATATCTTGTCTATTTAAAATTTTTGGGCTTAGTATTCTGGCTTTTGAAAATTTGATAGTATCCAGCAAGCTTTGTAGATGAAGTGATAATAGTTTTAGGCGATTTTATTCAATAAAAATTCCTGATTTAATTTAATGTCTTTTAAAAGGGTTGTAATTTTCGTAACTTCTTTTAAAATTAGAATTAATTTGATTTTGCTAATTATTATTCTAAACAATTTCATTACTTCAGTTGAAATAGTTATCATGTCATCATAATCTGGTGTTCCTGTAATCCATTTAAAAATGGTACCTAACTCATTAATACTGCGCTTAAAAATTTTGTGGGGTGTATGTTGTGAAAGAAGTGTTTTGATTAAATTTAATTCCATGGTTATTTACCAATCGATAGTATAATTTCTATTTAAAAAAAAAATGTAACTCGTTTTCAAAAATGTCTTTATAAAAACTAAGGTTAGTTACGTGAATAACTTCTCAATATGTTTCTTATAAAAAAAGATTATCTGTATCCTCAAGTAAGACATAGTCATTTGTTGAGTAATTGACAATATCAGAACCGCAAATCGGCAATAAAATAGATATGACACACAAAACGTTCATTTTAAAAGTACATAAAAAAAGAAATATAAATAAATTATAATTTAATATTATCCTTACGAATTATACCATCTCTATTGTTCATTTTTACTTTATTTCCTAAATCTTCTTTAACTACCTGCTTTTTATATCTAGGCTGTAGTTTATTTCGTTCTCCATGTAATTTTTCATAAATGATTTCGCTTGCTTGGTAATTTTTAGTTGTTCTCTTTTCGTTGTGATACCCTAACATTTTTGCTTGAACTGATTCTAGTTTATGTGGTAAGTTTGCATGATTTATTTTGTTGAATTATATGTCGCAAGGTTTTTGTTGGGTTGTTGATTGAATTGAGTTATTATATTATTTTACTGCTCGGTAATTAAGCTTGGAATGGTCCATTATATTGTACTTTTTGTGAAGACAACGAGAAATTTTAATTAGTGTTGAATGAACTCTTTCTACCTGTCCATTACTTAAACTGTGCCGGGGATCGGCAAAATAAATTGTTATACCTGAACGAGATATGGATGATTTGAATTGTGCTGATGAAAAACTAATTTCTTTATCCATCATTAGGGTTTTAGCAAAAGGGAAGGGTTGGATTAATTCTAACATTTTATTTGCCATGTCTGATTTTTTAGCGATTTCTTTTACGACCAAAAACTTAGAATAAGCATCTATACATTCTAAGAATGTTAATTTTTGAGCATAGAAAATGTCAATGTCAAGTTGTTCATCCTCTCTTTCTGGACTAGGTGCTTTAGAAATAGGGATTTGCTAAGGGTTTCTGTTATATTTATTTTGTTACAAATTTCGCAATTTCGTATGTGTTCTTTAAGTTTTTTATATAATGTAGGCAAATAATAGTACTTAAAAATTTGCTTAAGGTTTTTATCAAATCCTCTGTGAGCTCGAGTATGTGCTTCTTCGATAATAATTTCTTGATTATTTTTGTTTTCAATGTCTTGCACAAATTTTCGGGTGAAAAGAAACTTATTAATTTAGTCTGAATCTTATATAAGTCTTGAAGACAACAATGAATGCCTGTGGTTAAATTTGGTTGGAGGAATTCTTTAAGTATGTTAATTAAGTTATCTACTGTGTCGTATTCTATAATATGTCTTGTTTTGTTGAACACGTCGTATTTTTCGTGAATGGTAATTCTATTTTTTGAAATAAGTAACTGTTGTTTGAATTGATTTAATAGTATGTTAGTTTCTTTTAATACATTTTTAAAGCTACTATTTGCAGATTGAACAGTTTCATTTTCAGAAGAAGATTCTTCTCCAGACAAGTAGTTTCTTTCAATGGATTCTTGACTACCTGTGATAGAAATGTGGTTAATGACTGTCCTTGATAAGGCGTCAGCAACAACGTTAATGAAACCTGGTTTATAGAATATTTCAGGGCTAAATTCTTTTATAAAGGCACGCCAGCGTTTCAAATGAAAGCGGTTAATGATCTGTGTGAATTTCTAGATTAGCGACGCCATACAAATAATTTCTGAGATTATTTAAAGCATATGAAATAGAGTTTAATTCTCTTTCATTTGTGGCATAATTTCTTTCTGTTGTATTCAAAGTTTTGGAGACAAAGGTAATTGGTTTATTTTCCTGTAAGAGGATTGCGCCTCTGGCGATATCTGAAGCGTCTGTATTGAGAACAAACCTTTTTGAATAATTAGGTTGGGTTACTTATAAAAACATTATTCTATATGTTTTGAAACCATACCGTTATGTCCTTGTAATAATTTAGTAAGTGATTTTGCTATAGATGCGTAACTTTTTACATTTTATATTTCCTTTTTTTATTTCCTGTAATAACCGGTTAAACCTAGAAAACCTCGGAACACAATTAAATTTTTGGGTGGAGGATATTTTATAATGACTTCTATTTTTTGAGGATCAGTTTTGATTATGTTTTGTGATACTATGTATTCCAAAAAAATTAATTTCTCTTCTGAAGAATTTTTATTTTTCTAAAGATATCTTCATGTTTACTTTAAAAAGGATCTCAATGACTTCCTGTAAGTCTTTTCCTCTAAAAAATGATCTTCTTGGAGGTTGTTAACACGCATAAGCTTGTTAGGTTGATGACCTGAAGGGGGATTCGGCTCCCCCCGTATGTCATGATAGTTTTGTTTATCAGCAGAGTCAGTTTTGTAGAAGTCGAGGACAGACAAGTTACCCTGCCTGAGGACGCTTAATTCTTGTTCGCTTATGTAGATTGGTCTTCTATCGCTATACGCGAAATCCAATCTTGAAAGTATGGCTTCCAAACTAAGATCTGTACCATGATTGGTTAAAGTATCATTAGTTCTACCAGTCACTTTTTTCGCAGAATTGTCAACGCACCTACGTACTTTCTACTTCCTTCTTCATACATGCGCATAGCGCAACGAGCTGCTTCGCGCCAGCTAACATACGCATTGTAAATTCTGGTATTAATTTGATAACATCGAAAGACTCATCGTAACAAATGGTATCGTTAATTTGTGTAGCTGTATATTCTTGTTCATTATTTCGGGGCAAGGTGACCTGCAACCTTAATAATTGAATTTATGGGTTATATAAAAAGTTTTTTTTTTCTTTTTTTAAAATAATTATAATATATATATGATGGCTCACGTAAACGATCCTTCTTCTTCGTTGATGAATATAAAACTTGGTAATCTTCCTTCCTTCTGCCCTTGAGGTCTTCTATTTAGTTGTTGTAAAGAAATTCGGTGAAATTTTTTCTGGTGTTTATTCGATTGTCCAAGTTAATCTTGGATTGTGGGTTGATTTATTAAATTGATTGGTCACATAAAGTTTTTTATATTTTTATTGTGGCACTCGGTATTTGCAATTGTTGGAAATTTTTGATGCACTAGAGCTAATGTGGCACTTGGTATTTCCGATTGTTGACAATACCAACAAAAATATTTATTAGTGGGAGGCAAGTACTCCCGATGTGTTTGCTACCAAAATTAGAACTAAAGTACAATTGTGATTTTATGCTGCAAGTCAGCTAAGTTTATGCTAAAGCTTCTTTTTCTAAAACTGATAAGCTCGTGAGGGTGGCTTGCGTAATAAATCTAGGATTATATTTACTTTCAGAAATGCGCGCGAGAATCTGGATCTTTTACGTTAAGCGGCTGCGTTGTTAAGTGGTTGCTAATGCTAATATTTTGAGTTTATGTTAAAAGCTGCAGCTGGACGTTAATTTAGGGTTGTGATTGAGAAAGGTCTACTAAGAGTCAATGAGCTAAGCAATTGGAATAGAAACCTATTCCAAAATATTGTTTATAATAATAAGAATTGCCTTGCGGGCTGGGTGATAACTTGTATAGCCGTACAATACGTTCTCGACGCTGTTGCTCTTTGGAAAGCTTTTTTAAGTCATATATAGTGCATACAATTTTTTTAAATGTTGTGGTAAAAAGATGATGTAGTTGATTTTATTGCGCAATACCAGTGTTATACGACAAGGCGTACATAAACTACAGGCACTCAAAGCCTGCTCAAAATATTAGCTGTGACCCGTTACACTAGGCAACAAAATCGAACTTTTTGCGAGTTACAAGAACCAAACCCACTTTTTTGGATAGATTTGGGGCCAAACCGACGAAAAACATTTTTTTTGTATAGTGAGATTTTTTTTTAGAATTTTTCAAAATTTGGCTTTTTTTAATACTTTTTTTCAAAGGTGCGCCCACATTTGTCATCATTACACGAAAATGCCAAAACCGATTTATCAAAGCTTTACTTTATCTAAAAGCTAATGAATATATCTATATTTCATTTATACACAGTCTAAGATTTAGTTTAAGAGATATAAATTTTTGAATTAAGAAAATTATGATTTTTTCTTAGCTTTTTTCTTAGCTATTTTCACTTAAAAATTCGAGGAAAAGTCGAAAAAATTTTTTTAAATTTTATTATCTATTTTATTTGAGTAGCTGCTGTAATTACTCGATGTTTAAGTATGATTTATTTAAATCTATGGTGAGACGGCGATATGATATTATTTTGTGTCTAGGCATGTTTTTGTCGACTTTTTTGACTTCGTTGTGGTACGACATGACCTTTAGTATGAACATTTATTCTGTTTTTTGAGATATTCCAAGCAAACTCACAGAATTTGAATTTGTTATTGTTTTACACATTATGACCAAAGTTGGTTTAAATCGGTTAACTATATAATATAGCTGCCATAGGAACGATCGGTCAAAAATCACGTTTTAGTATGACAAGTTGTACCGATCAGTCAAAAATCGACAAAAACATGCCTCGACACAAAATAATATCATATCGCCATCTCATCATAGATTTTAATGAATCATATCTTAAACAACACGTAATTACAGCAGCTATGCAAATAATATTGATAATAAAATATAAAAAAATTGTTTCGACTTTTCCTCGAATTTTTAAGTGAAAAAAGCTTAAAAAAAAGCTAAGAAAAAATCATAATTTTCTTTATTCAAAAATTGATATCTCTTAAACAACTGGTTTAAATCTAAGACTGTGTATAAATGAAATATAGATACATTCATTAGCTATTAGATAAAGTAAAGCTTTTATAAATCGGTTTTGGCATTATCGAGTAATGATTACAAATGTGGGCGCACCTCTAAAAAAAATTAATAAAAAAGCAGGATATTTGAAAAATTCTACAAAAAAAATCTCACCATAAGAAAAATGTTTTTTGTCGGATTTGGCCCCAAATCTATCCAAAAAAGTGGGTTTGGTTCTTGTTACTTTTGGGCTGTTGCCTAGTGTTATCTGCTATGGGAGCGATCAATCGAAAATCAACCTTTGCGTTAATCTTGTTTCATTGGTTATATGTTAATAACTTATCCGCTTTTCCATAGATTTCAATGAATCACATATTAAACGACACGTAAATAATGAAGCTCTGTAAATAAAATAGATAAGAAAATGTTATATTTTTTTTTCGACTTTTCCTCGAATTTTCAAGTCAAAAATTCAAAAAAGCAAAAGCTTAAAAAAAATTCAAAAATTGATGGATCTAAAGCTACTAGTTTATCTTAGACTAAGTATAAATGATTCACAGATATATTCATTAGCTTTAGCAGAAATTATTAACATTACACAAGCTTAATAAAATATGTTTTGGTATTCTCGAGTAATGATGAGAAATGTATCCGGGTGAGGTAGTTTTTCGCGATTTGCGGAACTCGATCTGCTTGGGATTTAAAATAGTCTTTTCCTGAACTTGGTTGCTCTATTTTTTATTGTCTCTGAGATCTTTTGTTTATACAGACAAGCAGAAACTCATGGCTATATCGACTCGGCTGTTAATGCTGCTCAAGAATATACATATACTTTAAAGGCTTAAAAATGCCTCCTTCTACCTGTCACATAAATTTCAATGAACACAATTTTACTTATTTTTTAAGTAACGGGTATAAAATCGTTATTGTTTTCTGCGATATCTCAACCAATCTCACAGAATATGCAGTAAAGTTGTTTTTAGACACCCTCACCAAATTGGGTTAATATCGTAGCCGCGAGCGAAGAGAGCAGGGAGCAAAGCCCCTTGTTTTTAAGTATAAAATACCGTTACATTCGTCACAAAATAAAAAAGGAAAAATGTATTTTAGAGTTGGGCCCAAGATATGTTGTAGTCGAATACTCTTGACTTAAGCGTCAATACTTGATATTATTACTAATTATGTATATGGTTTTTTTTAAATTTAGAATGGTGTTATTGTAAAGCTGTTGGATCACAAGTCAGCACTGCGTCACGCTATTGAACATGTTTGTAAACTGGTAAAAAAAAAAGAATTTTTCAGATCTATTATAGACCTTGGCCTCTTAGAGTCATCAATTTTGCTACAACAAGATTTCAAGCTAGCTGACCATGAAAACAATTTGGATATGGACTTCAGCGATGTTGAAACGATACCTGTGAATCACGAACACAACTATGACTACAAGAATTTCAAGGTAATTATATTTTACATACTAGAGTGGGTCAATTTGTCTCGAGTACAAAAAATACACCAAGCGATTGTACAAATCGTAATATACGACGAATTCTGAGATGGTTTGTTCAACAAACCATGGGTCTTAACCCTCTAAGAAGCAAAATCGAAATAGACATTTAATCAAGTTGATATTTATTTTATAAGTAGATATAGGTTAAATAAGCTTAAGTTTTAAATTTCATAATTTTCCGTTGGCGGGAACGAACACCGACCACCACGGCGAGGTCATAAAAATAAATTTTTTTAAGACTAATTTGTATAAATTGAGCATTCACTTCTACCAAAATTCTGACTAAATGCATCTTTTTCCTTTTTAGTGACAATCATGTTTAGGAATTTAAAAAAAACTTACTCATCATATAGTAGAAAAGCTTTCTTGACACGAATCGTCATGAGCAATTTTTTTTCGAGTTTCTTCATGAAACTTTCAGGACTGATAAATTTAAGGTCGCTGAATCTGAAAAAGACATTCTTTTTGTTCGTCCTTGTGAGGTTAAACGACAGGAACATTTTTTCGGCTGTTGCCATATGGTAACGCTGGGAATAACAGGGTACAGGTTTTTTTAATACTACAAAATAAGAATATTTGCGAAAAAGTCTAATAAACACAGCTGAGCTCATCAGAGGGCTCTTTGTTGTATCATATAACTGTCATAGGAACAATCGGAGTCTAATTCTAAACTTTTTTGTTTTCTGAGATTTTGTTTTACACATCCTGACCAAGTTTGATTTAGATCGGTTTACCTAATCATATAGCTGCCTTAGGAACAATCATATTTTATGAACAAAGCAGTACCGGAATGCGATTAAAATTTATTGAAAAAACCTTCCCAGCGTTACCGTAAGGTAACACGAAAATAAAAAGCGTAAATTTTCCGAAAAAATCGTGTTTGTTTCCGAATTTTTTTATAATTAAAAAGAGCATTTCTTTACCTTTCTAATATTGTGTGCATTGCATATATTTCAGTACTAAAATTAGTTAAACATTTTAAATTTACTTGCGACGAATTGCCAAATGCCATGATTTTGCAGTGTAGAATATAGTGAGCAACTTAAGGCTCATTTTTAGACCAGCTAACTTCGAAAGATGGTTTTAATCAACTTTTTATCGGTTAGAAACAACATATAACTCTTAGAATATAATATTAAAGTTAATATAATATTAATACCACAAAAAAAAAAACCTGAGCACAAAGTAAAAATGTAGTGACGAAAGCAGTTTAATATAAAAGCTGAAAATAAAAATATATATTAATAAAATTCGTCACTAGACTTTTACCTCGTGTAGAGGTTTTTTTTAGTAAAAAATTTAGTTTTTAAATTTCTTTCATATTTAAAAACTAGTCGGTCGGTGCTTAAGTTAAGCATACACGACTGTCGGAGACCGCGTACTTACTACCCAAAAGCAAATTTAAATAATATTTGAGATAAACTTTTATTATTATATATAAGCCTAAATAAATGTTAGTCCTTAACAGAGATTAAATTAAAACTACATGTTTAGCATGCAAAATGTTGTAATAAATAAACTAACCAACACTTAATTCATATAGTACCATAACTGAATCCAAAAAAGTTAACAGATAAATGTTTTAAAAATATAAATTTACATAGTAAATTTATAAAAAACATTAAATTTACATAGAATTTTAACATAACATCTATATTAATGTCAATATAAAATAATTTAAGAAAAAAGCACATATCCACTTAGCCTCCCAAATTGCCATATTACTTCTTTTATTACTCAAATACGAAAAATTTTATTTTAGCCTTGAATCATCTTCTTAATAATACACCTATAAATAAACACTAAATTTTAAATGAAAAAATAAAATAAAAATTGAATGTCTTTCGCCACCGCAGGACTCAAAGCCACAAATATTGTCTGCCATTCAACCTCTTAGCCACTGAAGCCCATGACTAATCGTACACCAATTTGTTGTATAATATGCTAACTTAATTTTCATGTTATCAAGTTATTCAAGACTTAATTACATGCCAACGCTCCCTTATCTAATCAAAAAGTAAAATTTATTATTTGAATAACTTTCCTATTAGTTGTCTAATCGGAATTAAATTTTCAGCACACATCTAGGACACTTCCCCCTTCGTCTAACCAATATCTGGGATCTCCAGCTTTTAGATTGTTCTTATAATTTGGATGTAAAATTTCAAGTCGATTTTTAGGCGGTAAGGGGGGGCGTGGCCAATTTCTAAAACAAACATTATCTGCTTTCAATATAGAGGAATCTACATAACAAGTTTGGTGTCTCTAGCTCTTAAAATGCTCTTATAATATGGATATCAACATTTTTTTAGTTGATTTGTGGGTGGTAAAGGGGGCGTGGCCAAATTTTTGAATCAAACTTGATCTGCTTGTAATATAGAGGAACCTATATACCAGGTTTGGTGTCTCTGAGATCTAGGTGTTCATACAGACGTCAGGACAGACGGACATTGTCATATCGACTCGGCTGTTGATGTTGATTAAAAAAATATATATACTTTATATGGACTGACACGCCTCTTTCTGCCTGTTACGCACATATTCCCTAAAACAAACTTAATAGACCCCTATACTTTTTTTAAGAACTGGGTCTAAAAATTGTTTCTAGGGTGCTCCGCCACGCTCGTGTTGCTACAGTCGAGCATACTCTACTGTCAGAGACCCCGTGTTTACTATGAAAAAAAAAGTTGTTCATACTAAGACTGGGATTTCGCCCGATCGGTCCTCTGACAGCTATATGATATAGGTCAAGATCGTTAAGTCTAACTTAAATGCATATTATATTAGTTTGGTAACGATATCACGTAAAACAAAAAAAAATTTCATACTAAGACTTAATATTGGACCGATCGGTCCTATGAAAGCTATATGATATAGTGGTCCGATTTGAACCAACTTTGGTCAGGATATATAAAACCAAAGTAATGCATATTGTCTTAGTTTGGTTAGGATTTCTCATAAAACAAAATAGTTTTTCACAGTAGAATATGATTTTCCCCCGATTGGTCCTATGACAGCTATATGATATAGTGCTCCGGTATGAACCAACATCGGTCAGGTTGTATAAATCTAACCTTAATGCTTTTTCTATCAATTTGATTAACAAATCTCTTAAAACAAAATAGTTTTTCATACTAAAACCTAATTTTGACCCGATCGGTCCTATGACGGCTATATGATATTGTGGTTTGAGCCAACTTTGGTCAGGATACGTAAAACCAAGTTAAATGCATTCTGTATCAGTTTGATTGTGATAACTCATAAAACAAAAAAGTTGTTCATACTAAAACGTGATTTTCGACCGTTAGCAAAATGTATATATTCAGTTAACAGGTAATATCTTTCAAACCTCTAAGCCAAAATTTATGTTTCATACACCAAAAAACGTTCTACAACATACTCAAAATTAATAAAAATCGTTAAAGCCGTTTTGTCAGAAATCGGCAAAATGTAAGCTTAACAAGAGGGCTCCGCCCCCTGCTCGCTACGCTCGCCTACCCCCGGCTCACTTCGCTCACGGTGATGTATGAAAGGACTACAATCGAGCCCACTCGACAGTTATATTCTCGCTACCCATATATTCGCGGCAGTTGGATATAATGACTATCAATTAAATAAATAAATACTTTTGAACTTCAACTCGTACAGAGGCCTAATTTAATTGACACTTTACACTTTAAAAATGGTCAAATAAAAGGAAAAACATTAATAAACAAAACTTAACAAATAAATATATTCAAATAAAGCATAATTTAATAAACAATTGAATTAACAGATGAAATGCATACTTACCAGAGCTCGTAAAATATGCTCAACCAAATTTTTGTACTCGGCCTGCTCAGTCAAAAGACCGAAAAAACGAGAAAATCGTTCAAGGTCTGAACAGCAACCTTTTTATTCGACTCGTTCGGGTTACTGCTCTCAGGTTTTGGGTTGAGTGTAACAAACGAGTCAGTCTCTTACTGACCTCTCGCTACGAACACAATCGTTCGTCGCTCATCTACTGAGAGTCAGTAAGGGAACAAAGCAAGCAACGAGTTCTCAAAAAAGGTCTTTATTTTTATTGTTGTGTTTGCTTTATGTTGTTGCTAAATATTTTGTTGAACGAGAAATTCTGTAAATCTAACTTGTCATCTAAATATAAATATAAAATTGAAAACAAATTTGTGTAATAACCAAACAATAATCTTTTTGTATTTAAAAATAATTAAATAATATATTGAAATGATATAATAAAATTAGGAATTAAGTTTAATAATTAATAATGAATAAATATTCTCGGCACTTAAGGAGGTGCGTCTTTCGTTTAAAATGAAATTAAGTGCAGAGAACGACCTTTCCACCAATACTTGCGTTGCTGGTGTGGCTAGCACCACCTTAGCAACTTCAGTCAGATGGGGTGACTTAAATTTCATGTCCCGGTAAAAATCTTTGATATTTGTCGTTAATGGTAGCCGACCATGAACTAAATTGAAATTTTCTATTTCCATATAAAGTTTGGATAGCTTATCAGAAACTTCTTCTCCCACCACCTCTCGCACTGTCTGAATTCCATCTAAAAGGCTCGAGAAAAGTGATGTCCCCAGAGAATCGTTACTGCCGCTTGTTAAGGAAGATGGAAGGGAAATGGCATCTGCTTCATGGCTTACATTGGCATTTATCTTAATAAATAAAGGAATGTTATATATTATTATTATTATATATACTTAAATTTGTGGGGGAACATTGAACATTGACTAGTATACAGCAAGGACGATTTTAGTAGCTAAAAACACAAATATACAAACACATAATTCCTTCTAGTAGACGAGACTTGTTGGATTTAACACTATTTTAGATCGTACTTTAGTGTCTTACATGATTTAAATTAAAATAACGGCTAGCGATTGATTTTAAATTTTGTTTCGCCAAAATTTTCTGTTGCTCGGTCAATATCAAATTAACTCTGGGGTCTAAATGTATTGCGGACAACAAAGCTTCGTTTTCAAGCAATTTAGTTTCGCGCAATTTTAGTTGAGTTAATAACTGCTTGGATATTATGTTTTCGCTGCTTTGACATTTTAGCCTTAGTTCCATCCATGCAATAAAAAAATCACTATAAGTAAGATGCTCCTGTTGCAATTTCAGAGTTGTATCATATACATCTTTATATGCATTAAGATACAGCTCAACCCAGTCCCAGTCAGCGTCTATAAAAAATGTGCTTTCCGTCTTGATGTTTAGCATTGAGATGCCGCTTTAAATTTGTAACATGGCGGCCAGCTAGCTTAGCACCACATACTTTGCATATGGACTGACCAATATCTTTTTCAAATTGAAAAAACACATGTACTTCGCGATTCATTTGGAAAAACTTGCACAGATTACGTTTAGTCAACAGAATGTAGGCTATGTTAGTGTTTGCCTTTTGACACACAACACACATACATGCTCAAAAGACCGTTTGCCGAATTTTTACGAAAAAAACGGTTTTGAATGAGCACTGACCCGAGCGAGTGAACAAAAAGGCTCGTCGGTTGAGCACATAGCAAGCCATAGGAAAGCAAAGTTTTAGTGTTTTCAAGTGACAGTTCCTATCGGATCACTAGACGAGAGGTTTTTTTCTGACAACATGCTCGAAAGGGAGAAATTCTTACGAGCTCTGATACTTACATACAATTAATGAACATATCATTCATATAACATGTCTAACATAAATTATACTATATTAATATAACATTGATGTAACATGTATAACTAAAATTATATTATGTTATTATAATGTTAACATAACATGTGTACCTGCTGTTACCCCAACTCCTCCAGACAGTGCGTACCACGGCATGCAAAGCGAAATTTATTTGCTTAATGTATTCGTTGTTTATTATCCGATCGCAATGAAATTTTCAGCATACATCATGAATATGGTAATCTATACGTGTGCTGATAGAATCTCTACCTATAAATTGGCTTGGATTTTGATATTTTAGTTTTTTGTCGATTGCAGGAAAATTGGGGTGCGTAGTTAAGTTCTAAGGCAAACTTGATCTGCGTGCGCTACATAGCAATATTGTCACCAAATTATAACAGCTAGAGAGCTGTTATAATCTCTGAGATCCAGGTGATTATGTGTCCTCCATACATCATATTTCCTTAAATATCTTCTCTTTTTATCAGCATACCTCAAGACTCGTCCCCTCATCCTGTGTGCCAAGTCTCAAGACTGTAGCTTTAAAATTTCTCATTTTATTCGACTTCATATAATTTACGTGGGCAGAAGTGGGCGTGGCCAAATTTTAACATAAATTTGATATAGGTCAACAACTTCGGAGTATTGTCACCAAATTTAGTTTCTCCAACTTTTATAGTCTCGGAGATAAAGGTGTTCAAATTAGAGTACCAAAATTGTCACGAATCTAATAGGCTCTAGTATCTATTTTTTGGGTACCGAGCTAAAAACCTTATTTCACCTGAAATAAGGTAACTTGAGTACTTTAGAGAAAAAGGTGCGTCTAAAAGCCCTTAAACACACCGTTTCAATGATATATAGAAAATATTTGTAGCTGTCATGGTTTGGAATTTGAAGCTTCAATTTTAGCGGGATTTGCCGTTTTTCCGTTAAACTAACGGTTTTTTTTTAAAAAGTCGTAGAACACATTTTCGAACAGGAATAAATCTCCTTCATTACATCTAAGCTTCTTTAGCGTTTTGATGAAAGCATACAATCAAACAAACTGACTTTTCATTTTATTTTGAGAAGTCCACTAAAATTTTGAAATTTACTTATCTTTTGAACTAGTTATTGGATTTGGGTGATCGATGTAACAATCGACGCGCATTTTTGCTAATAGCTTTTAAAAATTAAAAATTTTACCAAAACGCCCCAGCGGCCCCATTAGCTGCAATCATTAAAAATGTTTCATCTCCCACCCACACCCCCTTTTTTCATAAGCCAGGTGAGATAGCAAAAGTTTTAGTACGCCATTTTGTAAGTTAGGACTAAACCATTCGATCGGTATATAACTAGATCTGATCTAAATGCCTATTGCTTGTTACCATATGAAAACCTTGGGAATATTCGTTAATGTTTCTGCTCTTCGTCCTTGGATTGTAACTGCCCAGAAGACCGTCCATCAAAGGGACTCCTTCCAATGTGATTATTATATTCCTCATTTATTTAAAGCATCTGATTGCTATATACAGACGTGTCCGAAAAAATAAGACCAGCATATGGGAAAACTTAATTCGATTAAAAAAATAACTTGAAAAACATTTTTATAACAAGTCTTTTTACTATTATAATAGTACACATATTACGCTATTTATATCCAATAAGAATGGGTATCCTGTTATGTCCTTATCCCTAATAATATAAACTTTGTTGTGTTAAGTCGAAATTTAACAGTGCGAAAAAATAAAAAAAATTATAGATGTTAATGGATTACCGATTGCTACAACAGTTTTAACAATTTATGGGTCCATAGTGAGGGAGATGGAGTGGATTAATATTTTATTGTATATATATTGATAATTTTGTGCGTGTCTATCCCCTCGCAAATCCCGTCTTAAATAAGGGAGAAAAGAGCTTTTAAAGACTCTAAAGTTTTTTAGATCCGCTTAATATTTCTTTTTTCTCAGATCGTGAAGATAGTATTTAAATCTATTAGGTCCATTAAAACTTAAACATTCATCATCACATAATTTCAAAAATTTTCATTGATTTCCTTACATATTCCATGTCTCAGAACCCCTTGTTTTTATGACCTTTTTACTAACCAAAAATCTGAAAATGATTTATTTTTTTTTATTTTTCACTTTCTTCAAATTATTTACTTTTGAACTAATTGGTATTTCTGAGAGGAAATACAGTTAATACCACACAATTCCACAATATTTGCTACTGATTTAATCAGTATGGAACATGTCTTTATTTCTTAAGCTCTTTTTGTAAACTTCAGACTTTGTTCCTTCCTTGACATTTATACCGATATTGTTTGTAATTTTATTAACAATTAACAATTAACAATTTTGAGCCTTGATCGGTTAATTTTTAGTCATCTTTCTATTTTATATTTAAATCGCGATAAACAGGTTGATTTTCTCCTAATCCTGAAAGTCTTAAATTTTAGGGAGTTTCATTTTTCATTTATAGAAAGACTCTTTTTGATATTTTAAGTAACCTTGTATTTAAATTGTATATATTTGTACATAATTCTATATTGTTGTTAAGTATAAACTGCGTCTAATTCATTGACAAACTAAAATATGATGAATTTTACAAGATATATCGATAGGCTTTGATAGCAGTGTATTTAATTCAAAAATTAGAATTTTTTTATGTGCTTTTATAGAAAAAAGTTCAAACTTTAAATTGAATAGATCGCGAGTTAAACTATATTCTAGACCCAAGTGTACGAACCTAAGTGTATACCCATAAATTGTTAAAACTAATGTAGGAATAGGTAATCCGTCTATCTTTGCTCTCATTATTTCGCACAGCTGAATTCCGACTTAACACAACAAAGTTGATATTATGATAGATAAGGACATAACAGGATATGCATTCGTTTTGGATATAAATAGCTTAATAAGTGTACTATTATAATAGTAACAAGTAAGCGGTTACAGTCGAGCACGCTCGACAGTAGGATACCCTGAGCCCAGGTACTTTTCAATAAAAGTTTATTTTCGACCAATTGTTCCTATGGCAGCTGTAGATATATAAAGCCGATTAGAACCAAATCTGGTCAGAATGTACAAAACTAACATTAATGCACATTCTTTCAGTTTGGTTAAGATATCTCAAAAAACAAACAACTTTTTCATACTAAAACTTCATTTTCGATGCATCGTTTCTATGGCAGCTATGTGATATAGTTATCCGATTTTAACCAAGACTTGTTACAAAATTGTTCTTTTAGTCATTTTTATACCCTGAGCCCATTAAAAATGGGCAAAAATGGTATTATGTGTTTGGCAGAATGTATGTAACAGGCAGAAGGGGGCGTGGCAGACCCCCAAAAGTATATATATTCTTGATCAGGATCAACAGCCGAGTCGATTGACCCATGTCCGTCTGTCTGTCCGTCCGTCCGTCTGTTTGAACGCGTCGATCTCAGAAACCATAAAAGTTAGAGACTTCGAACTTGGTATGTAGGTTTCTGGATACCATAGGCAGATCAAGTTTGTTTTAATTTTTGGATCGGTGCACTATATCATATAGCTGCCATAGGAACGGTACATCGAAAATGAAGTTTTAGTATGGAAAAGTTTCTTGTTTGTTGAGATATCAAAACCAAACTGATAGAATATGCATCTGGGCTGGTATTATACATCCTGACCAAAATTGGTTAGAATCGGTTTACTATATCATATAGCTGCCATAGGAACGGTACATCGAAATGAAGCTTTAGTATGGAAAAGTTTCTTGAATGTTGAGATATCAGAACCAAACTGATAGAATATGCATCTGGGCTGGTATTATACATTCTGACCAAAATTGGTTAGAATCGGTTAACTATATCATATAGCTGCCGTAGGAACGGTACATCAAAAATGAAGTTTTAGTATGGAAAACTTTTTTGTTTGTTGAGATATCAGAACCAAACTGATAGAATGTGCATCTGGGCTGGTATTATACATCTTGACCAAATTTGGTTACAATCGGTTATCTATATTATATAGCTGCCATAGGAACGATAGATCGAAAATGAAGTTTTAGTATGGAAAAGTTTTTTGTTTGTTGAGATATCAGAACCAAACTGATAGAATATGCATCTGGGCTGGTAGTATACATCTTGACCAAATTTGGTTAAGATCAGTTAACAATATCATATAGCTGCCATAGGAACGGTACATCGAAAATGAAGTTTTAGTATAAAAACGTTTTGTGTTTGTTGAGATATCAGAACCAAACTAATAGAATATACATCTGGGCTGGTAATATACATCTTGACCAAATTTGGTTAAAATCAGTTAACAATATCATATAGCTGCCATAGGAACGGTACATCGAAAACAAAGTTTTAGTATAAAAAAGTTTTGTGTTTGTTGAGATATCAGAACCAAACTAATAGAATATACATCTGGGCTGGTATTATACATCCTGACCAAATTTGTTAGAATCGGTCTAAAATATCATAAAGCTGCCATAGGAACAATCGATCGAAAATCAACTTTCAGTACAAAGTACCCACAAAACGAAAAAAAAAATTTCATATCTAAGTTATAAGAACAATTTAAAAGCTAGTGACACCAAATTTGGTATGTAGATTCCCCTATATTGCAAGCAGATAAGAATTGTTTCTTTTTTGGATCGGCCCACTATATCATATATTGCCCATAGGTCGAAAATCAAGTTTTAGTATAAAAAACTTTTTTGTTGTATGAGATATCGTAACCAAACTTACTAAATATGCATTTAACTTGGTTTTATATATCCTGCCCAAAGTTCGTTCAAATCGGACCACTATATCATATAGCTGTCATAGGACCGATCGGGTGAAAATCAAGTCTTAGTTTGAAGAACTTTTTTGTTTAATGAGATATCGTTACCAATCCTAAAATATATACAAAAGACTTGGTTCCAGTCCAAAGTTGACCCAAATCGGACTACTATACCATATAGCTGTCATAGGACCGATCGGGTGAAAATCAAGTATGAATTTTTAGCAGTGTTAGCTTTTGTCATAGTAAGTACGGGGTCTTCGACAGTCGAGAATGCTCGACTGTAGCTTCGTCCGACTAGTTAAGAATAACACACGCACACAAAATAAAAGTGAAGCTCTCATCTGGAGGTCTCACTATGCTTACTATATGGATTTTGGGCCGCTGAATCCGAATCCGAAGTCAATTTTTTTCTAGCACGTCACGTTTTCGAAATAATCCCAAAAAAAAACAAAATGGCGGACACTTTTTTTAAAAATTGATCACCCTCGGTTGAAACTCGTTACCCGGGGGTTTTTGGGGTCGTTGATCACGAATATGACTTTAATTTTTAGAAATTTAAAATGGCGAATTCAATATGGCGGACCCTTTTTTGAAATATTCATCGGATTCCTTAAAAAACTCGTTAGCCGGGGGTTTTTGGTGTCGCTGATCACAAAATTGATTGGACTCGCTTGAAACTTGTTAACCGGGGGTTTTTGGGGTTGCTGATTACGAATATGCAGTAAATTTGAAAAAATTCAAAATGGCGGATTCCGATAAATATTGTGATCAGCAACCCCAAAAACCCCGAGCAACGAGTTGTTTGAGGAATCCGATGCATTTTTCAAAAAAATGTCCGTTATATTGGATCCGCCAATAACTCCCGAGTAACGAGTTTTAACCGAGTGTGATGAATTTTTCAAAAACGTGTCCGCTATTTTGTTTTTTGGTACTATTTCGAAAACCTGACGTGCTGGAAAAAAAATTGATTTCGAATTCAGCGGCCCAAAATCCATACAGAAAGTATAGAGAGACCCCCAGATCAGAACATGACTTTTTTTTATGTGGCTGTGTAATTTAAGTTGCATTTTTGTATTTATATTTTTTGGAAAACATAAGAGAATAATTATTCCTTCTCGCAGTCTAATTCACAACTCGATAGACTTATTCAATATGTTTTTTGTTTTGCGATTGAAATTGCAATTTATTTGGTATTAATTAAATTTGGTATTGTTCACAATTTCAATGTTTAACAAAGTTCTGTAAAAAAAAACGGTTCATCGGAAAATAATCATAAAAATTTTTGAAAGTCAGAAAATGAATTCTAAACACAATAAATAAACTTGAAAAGAAAAATTTATTAGTTATCCATTTATAATCTAAAAACGGAAAAAAAACAACGGGTATTATCCTTTAGAGGGTTAAATCAAAATCAAGCTTTCCCTATTTATAAAGAAAAACTATTCAAATTTTATGTATTGGTAATTGTCAATTTCAAAACACTAGTTGAAACCCCTTACTAAGAAAGGATGGGGATGTGGGTTAGCATACCAGGCAAAATAACCGACTAAATTAAACTTGATGGAAGCCACCGTGATCCTGTGCCCTGTCAATCTCAAGTCGACGCCCTACCGTTGGGTGGCAAACTTAAGCGTACGACAAGTTTTCTAGAACGTTCAACTAGTTTATCATTGCGGACGGCAGTTCGCGCTAGTGACGAAAGGAGCTCGAAGGGTGCGAAAGGCGACTAGCAATTTATACAGCTAATTTGGAAAATTTGCTATGACTGTCCGATCAGATCGAGCTATATGCCGATCGAAAGGTTCAATCAAAACTTACAAAATGGCATACTAAACTCTTTCTAACTGACCTGGGTCATGAGATACGGGGGTATAAGTGGGAGGGGAAAAATTTCAATGATTGCAGATAATGGGGCTTTTTGGTAAAATTTATTATTTTAGGTTTTTAGGCGTACCTTTAAAGTACTCAGGTAACATTTTACAGGTGAAATAAAGTTTTTTAGCTTACTTTTGGCGATTTCTGAAAAAACGGCTCTAACGAGTTGTATTAAATTTTAGTATGTTGAAGTACGTAAATTTTTGCGTTTTTAGACCCCGTACTTAAAAAAAGTACAGGGGTCTATTGGGTTTGTTTTACCGAATATGTGCGTAACAGGTAGAAGGAGGCGTGGCAGACCCTATAAAGTATATATATTCTTGATCAGCATCAATAGTCGAGTCGATATAGCAATGCCCGTCTGTCTGTCTGTCTGTCTGTCTGTCTGTCCGTCTGCCTGTATGAACACCTAGATCTCGGAGACTATAAGAGCTAGAGACACCAAACTTGGTATGTAGGTTCCTCTATACTGCAGGCAGATCAAGTTTGTTTCAAAAATCAGCCACGCCCCCTTAAATGCCTGCAAATCGACATTGAAAATTTCATATCCAAATTATAAGAGCATTTTGAAAGCCAGAAACTCCAGATTTTGCACAGTTGAACATATAATTGTCCTAAATTTTTGCTGAAAATTTCATTCTGATCGCACAGTAAATAGCGAAAATATTCAAATAATAAATTTTGCTGTTTAATTCGTTGATGGCGCGTTGGCAGTAATTAAAACTTGAATATCTTAATAAAACAAAAAATTGATATTAACATATTATATAACAAATTGGCGTCCATTCAGACGTGAGCTTCGGTGGCGCAGTGTACTAAATCGCGGACTCGGACAGTGCTCGTGGGTTTGAGTCCTGCCGTGGGTGACAGATTTTTAATTTATTTATGTTTGAATTCAATTTCATTTTATATTAAAACAAACTCAGTGCTTATTTAAAATGTAATATTAACATTAAATGTTAAAATATAAATTATTTCTTTTACTTTTTAATTGAGCACTAAAACAAGCAATATGGCCATTTAGGAGGATAAAGACATAAGTGCGAGAGTGGCTCAACACGTTGAGCCCTTGTCTTTTGAAAATTTTTGCAATTTTGTCGCGGGTTCGATTCCCGGCGGGAACAACTTTTTTTTCCAGCTGATTTTAAGCTATTTTTTTAATTTTTACAATTTAATAAAATTGTTCTTTATGAATGTTATACTGACATTTAATTTTGAATACATGTTTAATCATTTCATTTAAATAATTTTATATTGGTATTTATATAAACGTTAAGTTAAAATTCTATGTTAAATTCATGTTTATTATAAATTTACTGTGTAAATTTGAGCGGCGAAAAATTTAATATATAAGAGTTTATGGTAATCTTAAATATTATTTAGATTTTAGAAGTGACTGATTTTGGATAGTAAGTACGTGGTCTCCGACAGTCGAGTATGCTCGACTGTAGCACCGGCTTACTAGTTTGGTATATAAAACATAAAATTTGGCTGAGGGGCTTAGAAAATCACGTTTAAGCACGAAAAACATTTTGGTTTTAAGAGATATCTCAACCAAAGTTACACAATATGCATTTAACTTATTTTTATATATTCTGACCAAAGTTGGTTCAAATCAGGACCGATCGAGTCAATATTAGTTGTTTGTATGAAAAACTTTTTTGATTCATGAAATACTTTAACCAAATTGACAGAATATGTATTTAAGTCAGTTTCATATATCCTGATCAAAGTTGGTTCAAATCAGACCACTATATCAAATGGATGTCATAGGACCGATCGGGCTTAAGTTAAGTCATAGTATGAAAACCTCTTTGTTTTACGAGATATCGTAGCCAAAAAATTGAGTTTAATATATATATTTTAAGTTAAAATATAAAATAATAAAAAAAACGAAAATTGGCATTTGACACTGTTTCTGTTTGTTTCAAATTGAAGCTACGCCCCCCCTTCGCCCCCGCAAATTCGCTCGTCTGTTTGAACAAAGGGATCTTAGAGACTATAAGAGATAGCGTAACCAAATTTGACACAAAGATTTCTATATACCTTACGCAGATCAAATTTGTTTCTAATTTAAGCCATGGCCCCCTCCGTCCCCGCAAATCGCGAAAAACCACCACTCCCACAGTTTTAAAAATAATACGTTTATTGTGAAAATAAACGTTATCTATTAGTAATTTTTACTATCCCACTCAATTGCATAAAGATCGGACAAGTAGAACGGCAGTTACGGCGATTTAATATTTTCAAAGTAATACAAGTAATTTCTTTAAACAATTACTTCTATACATATTTAAGTTAAGTAACGGGTATCCTATAGTCGGGATCTCGATTGTAAACTTTCCAACTTGTTTTTTTTATTAATTTATATTTTACATTATTATATTAAACTCAATTTTGTTCCTCACAAAATTGGATATCAGAATTATTATGGTTCCAAATTGCTTTCGACTTTTACCTTGTAGAGGTTTTTTTTATGGTGACGCAGCACTTGAAATCCACCCAAAGAAAAAAATAACCTTCAATGAAAGACGCAAGAGAAGCCTCGGAACAGATATTATCTTACGTTGACGACTACGCCAAACGAAAATGGAAAATGATTGCTGATTGAGTGCTGCTCAATAACTAAAAAATACCATCAAGGCTGAGATTCCAGAAAATGCGATTCGAATGGACAGGCCGGCATTACAATGAGCAACTCAGCTGCCATCCAGAAAGGAATGAGTTTGACTGTGGCTTCGTTGTAGGTGCCAAACTGCGGCGCCGCGTCTCTTACTTTCAGCAAATAAGCGAGAAGATAGCAACGATCCGAATAACTGACAAATTCTTCAACATACGAATAATTTGCTCGCACGCCCCAACTAAAAAAATAGACAATGCTAATAAGGATATTTAAGAAATCTTCAAAGATTACAAATCCAAAAGATTTTTGAAATCAGGTAAAAGTTGTGGGCGTGACAACCTCTCAAAGTTGACCCATATTTCAGTGCGCGCATAAATGTGAAAATTTTATAAAAAATTCAAATTTTAAAACTGATTTGATGACAAGTTATATGACC
This sequence comes from Drosophila falleni, assembly GCA_035045575.1. Lineage (NCBI taxonomy): Eukaryota > Metazoa > Arthropoda > Insecta > Diptera > Drosophilidae > Drosophila > Drosophila falleni. Next base: position 803,995 of record JAWNOV010000056.1, on the reverse strand, counting down.
GGTCTTTATGTTTTTATGTTTTTCATATAAAAAGTACATTCATTTCTAATTAAATGCCATAGAATTTTGTTTCTTCACTTGTTGACCTTTATCCCAGCGATGTTTAAAAAAAGCACTAAAATTAGGCTATTTGATGGAATAGAACTAAAATTGGACTCATTTGGACTCGATCCCACTACAACAAGTGTCTTTGTTAATCAATTCTCTAACGAAATAACCCCGGTGTTTCATGCATCTGGGTAAGCCTAAGCACACTTTTAGTCGAAAAACTGAGGCAACCTCGCAATTTACTAGTGTGAGAAGAAGAAAAGCGCAGAGCAATTACATACGTTTTCGCTATGACAGACATCAAACTAGATTTTCAAAATTTTTATTAGACCCCGTATTTAAAAAACAAGTACAGGGGTCTATTGGGTTTCTCTTAAAGAATATGTGCGTAACAGGCAGAAGGAGGCATGGCAGACCCCATAAAGTATATATATTCTTGATCAGCATCAATAGCCGAGTCGATATAGCAATGTCCGTCTGTCTGTCTGTCTGTCTGTCTGAACACCTAGATCTCAGAGACTTTAAGAGCTAGAGACACCAAACTTGGTATGTAGGTTCCTCTATACTGCAGGCAGATCAAGTTTGTTTCAAAATTCCGCCACGCCCCCTATATCGCCCACAAATAAAAAAAAAATTTCATATCCAAATTATAAGAGCAATTCAAAAGCTAGAGATTCCAGATTGCATAGACAAAGAGAATAGTGTCCTAGATTTTTGCTGAAAATTTCATTCTGATTGGACAGTAAATAGCCAAGATATTCAAATAATAAATTTTGCTGTTTAATTCGTTGATGGCGTGTTATCAGTAATTAAAACTTAAATAACTTGATAAAATAAAAAATTGTATTAACATATTATATAACAAATTGGCGTCCATTCAGACGTGAGCTTCCGTGGCACAGTGTACTGAGTCGCGAAGTCGGACGGTGATCGTGGGTTCGAGAACTGCCGTGGGCGAAAGATTTTTAGTTTATTAATGTTTGAATTCAATTTCACTTTATATTAAAATTCAGGGCTTATTTAAAATAATGTAAAATTAACATTATATGTTAAAATATAATTTATTTCTTTTACTTTGTAATTGAGTACTAAAACAAGCAATATGGCCATTTGGGAGGGTGTACACATAAGTACGAGCGTGGCTCGACACGTTGAGCCTCTGCCGACTGAAATCTTTTGCAATTTTGTTGCGGGTTCGATTTCCGGTCGGGACCAACTTTTTTCCAGCTGATTTTATTTTTTTTTAATTTTTACAATTAGTGAAATTGTTTTTTTATGAATGTTATACTGTCATTAAATATTGAATACATGGTTAAGCATTTCACTTAAATAATTTTAAGTTGGTATTTATATAAACGTTCAGTTGAAATTCTATGTTAATTTCATGTTTATTATAAATTTACTGTGTAAATTTATGTTTTTAGTAAACTTATCTTTTTTTGGGGTTCAATTATTTTACTATATAATTTAAGTGACTGCTTTTGGATAGTAAGTACGGGGTCTCCGACAGTCGAGTATGCTCGACTGTAGCACCGGCCGACTGGTATTTATTTTTATTTTTTTGTATAAGCGTAATAAAACTTTTTTATATTACAAATAATGCTGTTTAAGGGATGAACAAGTAAGCGGTTACAGTCGAGCACGCTCGACAGTAGGATACCCTGAGCCCAGGTACTTTTCAATAAAAGTTTATTTTCGACCAATTGTTCCTATGGCAGCTATAGATATATAAAGCCTATTTGAACCAAATCTGGTCAGAATGTACAAAACTAACATTAATGCATATTCTATCAGTTTGGTTAAGATATCTCAAAAAACAAAAAACTTTTTCATACTAAAACTTCATTTTCGATGTATCGTTACTATGGCAGCTATATGATATAGTGGTCCGATCCAAAAATAAAAACAAACTTGATCTGCGTATGGTATCCAGGAATCTACATACGAAGTTTGAAGTCTCTAGCTCTTGTGGTTTCTGAGATCGACGCGTTCAAACAGACGGACAGACAGACGGACATGGCTCAATCGGCTCGACTGTTGATCCTGATCAAGAATATATATACTTTGTGGGGTCTGCCATGCCTCCTTCTGCCTGTTACATACATCCTGCCAAACGCATTATACCCTTTTTTGCCCATTTTTAATGGGCTCAGGGTATAAAAAGATTAAAATTTATGTTTCGGATTAAAAAAAAAGATTTATTTATTTAATTTTACATGTAAAATATGCACCGAAAATATTTTTCAACTTTGACCGAAAACCCCTTAATCAACCAGTGGGCCTATTTAGCAGTGCAAGCACTCATTTTAAAGCTTAAGAAGTTTTCTATCAAATGCTTTTTAAATATCTTCACTGGTTCAAAAGATATGATTTTTGCAACGAAAAATGCGGATCTGCCCCACTGTGCGGCGTCTCGTCAAACAGTTGGACCCAGTGGCATCTGTGTCCGGGAATCCTTGAGGTTCATCAGCTGTAGAACACTCGTGAGCACTCTTACCGGGCGACGGCGTATTAAACAATCTGTAATGAGTGACCCCCACGTCGTTTGACGGAGTATTTACCCAATTGCAGTTGTGAACAGCCAACAGGTGGCATCGTTATTTCAGCTCCGGCTAAAGGGCACTCACCTTGGGCTCTACCAGAAATCGGCAGCAGGCTGCTTCAACTTCATCGGAAGGAGCTTAAAGTCCGAATACGGTCGGTACTGGGGTTCTGGCGGACGGCAATCCAGTGGGATGACGGGCAGGGGTTCTGTGAGCGGCACTATCATCTGGGTCGTATTCGGAGTCATCTTATGTAGATCGATTGGATGTTGATTGGGACTGTTGAGATTTAAAACCAACCTCCGCCCCAGGAGGCTCTTTCCCGATAGTGTGGCACTTGTGGGCTAGCCGGCTCTGCTCGAGCGGCGCGTACCCCGCCTCGGGTTCTGCTGCTGGTTCTCGTATATTGACTTCATCGTGTTTAACACTGTGGCCACTGGTCGCCGTCGGCATTGGACATCGATACGAAGAGACTTGTCGAGCGCTTCCTTAAGGGTTCCTGGTTTGCTGAATAGGATCAGCACTTGGTAAGACGTTTCCTGAATGCCATCGATGAACCGCTGCATCAAAATGCTGTTGTAGGTGGCGCTCGGTAATTCACTAAAGACTACGCGACCCAAACATTGCAAATCCATAGCAAAGTCCTCTAGATATTGCTTAGCACACGATTATGAAACTCGTGGTATTGGGCATGTGGACTGAGAGTAAACTAGTCTCGCAAAGCTGTTGTCAGCGCTCATAAGAACGCAGACTAAGGTCCGGCAGAGTTGCGCAGAATCGCCGGGCTCGACCGCGTAAGCTTTCATATAGCTTTCGACATATCTTGTGTTCAGACCAACAATAGCCCTTGCACATGTCGTTGAACAAACGCTGAAACTCGGCCCATGGCCTTGACACTGGTTATTACCCAGAAAAATTTTAGGAATATCTTCGATTATTTTTTGATGAATTTGTTTTAAGACTTTAGTTGGCATATAAAACGCTTAAGTTTTTGTAAATGATTTCAAATGCATAACATGAGCCTGTATTTGGGTCACCAACCAGTTATATACTATCCTTTACATGCAATAAGCTGCGAATATTGTAGGAAACACAATTTGCACCAGAAACTGTTGGGAAATTTTCCACAAATAAATTGAACATAGTTTAAAAAGTCTGCATGTTTGAATTGCGTTGTTAAGGGCAAAACATGAAACGATAAGCGCAATGAAGACAAAGATAAACCTAGTATTGATAATCAGATAATGAAGCCTTAAGAGCAACAATAAAAATTGTCTAAATTCCGTAGCTTTTCAATTTGAGAGTTCTTACGAAGAAACTCTTTTGGAATGCATCGGCGCATATGTCATGGTCGGCGCTGAGCTATCGATAGGCAACCAGCTGTTGCTAGCGCCACTTATGGCAAACTAGCCGATCAGCGTCGACCACAACATAAAAGCTTTATGCCTTTTAATAAATGGAAGAAAATGATAAACCTGGGAGAAGAAGGAATCGGGGATTTTACAGATAGCTAGGAGGTTAGGAAAATGAGAAGGAAGTCAGTCTGGCTCGCGTAGTGGCTGCTAGAAGGCAGAAATTTTCTTCTTCACGAAAAAAGACGCGTGTGTTCTTAAACAGTGAACATTAAATCAATAACACGCCGTCGAACATCAACAATAACTATCACACAGCCACCCGCACACGCATTGAGGGACACAGACAAGTCAGACACAGACATAAGTCTGAAGGCACACAGTAAAAACTGTAGACAGCAGTTCCTGTAGCTCAGCAGTTCCAGAACCGGCAGCATCCCACAGTTACGCACACACACATTGGTCAGGTAACGAGTGAAACCGTTCCTGCAGGGAACTTGGCGCATCCATGCCCCGTACGCGCCAAGTGCCCCGAGCGGTCCCTCACAGACCTCAAACCCCGTACGCGCCAAGTGCCCCGAGCGGTCCCTCACAGACCTCAAACCATGAGCAGCAGACCTTAGTTAACCAGTGCAGGCGCAACCTTTCCCTGGCAGCTACGCTGCTTTTGTAAAACAGAGCCGCCTCCAATCCCGACTCTCTTTACAACGCCTGTTTGGCCACTGCTGGCAGCTCGGGCTCTCAATCCATACACATAGCAAACAACTAGTTGCTTGATTTGATAAGTACAGATTTAAATGATGATTTTTGTAACTTCTGTTGGTAAAGTCGTCCTCTGTTATTCTTTGTCCTGATTTAGTACTGTATATCAAGTAATTATTAATTTTCCTCCCAATTTGAGTACATTTAGAGCACCTATAACTTGATGAATTATCGGGAATGCCACTAATGAAAGATCTAGCAGGAGCGTCGCAAGCAACGGAACGAATTTGGAATTTAATAATTTTTTCTCCAATTAACATAGCAACCCATTAGTAATATGAGATTGTGCCTCAATATCTAATTTTTCTAGAAATAAATCGCAATCAATAGGCTTGAGGCTTCCCTCAAATACGCTCACTGGAAAGACTGGAGTATTTTTAATATAATTGGGCTTTATTGAAGTTGGCCACAATTGAGCTCTGGAGGCTTTAAATAAAGGAAGACAGTCACTGTTAATGTCAATACTCAAGGGAGAAATTAATGGACTTATTGTGTCAACTTTTAGTTGTTGTGCTACTAGACCGGCGTGGAGGTACGAGCCGCCCGCTAGTTGTGTTATTTCTGGGTGCACTGGCGAATAAAATTTATAAGAGGCGCCAACTTTTAGTGCAGAGGATGGTTTGCTAGGCCCAGGTGCAGGGAGGCGCGGGCTCATTTCCCACACCAGGCAGGATTTTTATTTTATTTTTAAATTAAATTTTATTAACATTTATTAAATTTAGGACATTTTTTTAATTTGGTCAAAATCGGGTTACTATATCATATAGCTGCAATAGGAACAATCGGGTTTAGATTCAAGTTTAGTATGGAGAACTTTTTTGTTTTTCAAGTTATCTCACAGATTGTGTTTTTTTTTACCATATTTTACACCCTGGCCAACTTTTTGTCAAAATCGAATGTAAAATCGATCATAAAGCTGTCATAGGTACAAGCTCAAGCTCAAATTAACATTTAGTATGAAAAACTTTTTTGTTTTTTAAGACATGTCAACCAAACTTACAGATTGTGTATTTGAGACTGCCTGTTACACCCTGACCAAATTTGGTGAACATCGGGTACCTATATCATATAGCTGCCATTGGAACAATTGGATGGAAAATAACTCTTAGTATGGCAATTATTTTTGTTTTTTGAGCTGTCTCAACCAAACTCACAGAATATGTATGTTTTAGTAAATGTTACACCCTGTTTAAATTTGTTCTAAATCGTATGACTATATAGTCGGTATTAAATTAAAATTTAGTAGAAAAACTTATTTATTTTTAAAAATTCTTAACCAAACTCACAGATTCGTTTTTGCACGCCAAAATCGAAGTTTTCTGCCAAATCTAGCCGTTTATTTTTACAAATTTGTTGCTACTTATTGCATTAAGCATGAAATTTTCTACGACAAAAAATTTAAAATTTTGTTCAAATAGCTGATAACTGATAATAATTGCATCGTACAAAAGGTAAAAAACGTAGTAGTCTGATTTGTATAAGAACGTATCATGTCATTTAGCAGGTACTAATTACTGATCAATCAGAAGTAAAAAATAAAAATACGCGTCAATTGATACTTTGATCACCCTAACCCGATAACTAGTGCAAAAAATAATTAAATTTGAAATTTTTAGTGGACTTCTCAAAATGGCGGTTACAGTCGAGAACGCTCGACAGTAGGATACCCTGAACCCAGGTACTTTGTACTGAAAGTTGATTTTCGATCGATTGTTCCTATGGCAGCTTTATGATATTTTAGACCGATTCTAACAAAATTTGATCAGGATGTATAATACCAGCCAATATGCATATTCTATCAGTTTGGATTTGATATCTCAACAAATAAAAAACTTTTCCATACTAAAACTTCATTTTCGATGTACCGTTCCTATGGCAGCTATATGATATTTTAGATTGATTCTAACCAAATTTGGTAAGGATGTATAATACCACCCCAGATACATATTCTATCAGTTTGGTTCTGATATCTCAACAAACAAACAACTTTTTCATACTAAACCTTCAATTTCGATGTATTGTTCTAATGGCAGCTAGAATATATAGTTAACCGATCTTAACCAAATTTGGTCAAGATGTATATTACCAGCCCAGATGCATATTCTATTAGTTTGGTTCTGATTTCTCAACAAACATAAAACTTTTCCATACTAAAACTTCATTTTCGATGTATCGTTCCTATGGCAGCTATATGATATAGTGGTCCGATCCAAAAATAAAAACAAATTTGATCTGCCTATGGTATCCAGGAACCTACATACCAAGTTTGATGTCTCTAGCTCTTATGGTTTCTAAGATCGACGCGTTCAAACAGACGGACGGACGGACAGACAGACGCACATGGCTCAATCGACTCGGCTGTTGATCCTGATCTAGAATATATATACTTTTTGGGGTCTGCCACGCCCCCTTCTGGCTGTTACATACATTTACAACGCATTATACCCTTTTTTGCCTATTTTTAATGGGCTCAGGATATAAAAATTGTTTGTCTGTTTGCATCAAAGCGCTAAAGAAGCTTAAATATAATGATGGGGATCTTTTCCATTTTGAAAATCTAGAAATGTTTGTTCTACGACTTTTTGAAAAAAACGCTAGTTTAGCGGGGGGAAAACGCTGTTTCCCGCTAAGATTAACACTTCAACAGTTTCCTAACTATCGAAGCTACAGTTATATTCTACATATCGTTGAAAAGGTAGTTTTAAGGACTTACAGACGTACATTTAAACATTTTATCCAAAGTACTCAGGTAACATTTATAGGTGAAATATGGTTTTTATACCCTGAGCCCATTAAAAATGGGCAAAAAGGGTATTATGTGTTTGGCAGAATGTATGTAACAGGCAGAAGGGGGCGTGGCAGACACCCAAAAGTATATATATTCTTGATCAGGATCAACAGCCGAGTTGATTGAGCCATGTCCGTCTGTCTGTCCGTCCGTCCGTCCGTCCGTCTGTTTGAACGCGTCGATATCAGAAACCATAAAAGTTAGAGACTTCGAACTTGGTATGTAGGTTCCTGGATACCATAGGCAGATCAAGTTTGTTTTAATTTTTGGATCGGTGCACTATATCATATAGCTGCCATAGGAACGGTACATCGAAAATGAAGTTTTAGTATGGAAAAGTTTCTTGTTTGTTGAGATACCATAACCAAACTGATAGAATATGCAACTGGGCCTCGACACAAAATAATATCATATCGCCCTCCCACCATAGATTTTAATAAATCATATCTTAAACAACGCGTAATTACATCAGCTACGCAAATAAAATAGATCATAAAATGTAATATAAATATTTTTATTAGCTTTTAGATAAAGTGAAGCTTTGATAAATCAGTTTTGGCATTCTCGGGTAATGATGACAAATGTGGGCGCACCTCTGAAAAAAGTATTAAAAAAACCAAATTTTGAAAAATTCTAAAAAAAAAATCTTACCATAAAAAAAAAATAAAATATGTTTTTCGTCGGTTTTGTCCCCAAATCTATCCAAAAAAGTGGGTTTGGTTCTTGTAACTCGCAAAAAGTTCGATTTTGTCGCCTAGTGTTATACTATGTTAATGTAACATTGATGTAACATGTATAACTAAAATAATATTATATTATTTTGACATTAACATAAAATGTGTACCTGCTGTTACCACCACCTCTCCAGACTGTGCGTACCACGGCGTGCAGAGCCAAATATATTTGCTTAATATATTCGTTGTTTATTATCCGATCGCAATGAAGCATACATCATGAATATAGTAATCTATACGTGTGCTGAATTTAAAATCTCTACCTATTAAATTGGCCTTGAATTTGGATATTTTAGTTTTTTGTCGTTTGCAGGAAAATTGGGAGGCGTGGCCAAATTCTACATAGCAGTATTTTTTTACCAAATTTGGTACCTTTAGCTGTTACAGTCTCTGAGATCCAGGTGATTATGTTTCCTTCATATATCATATATCCTCAAATATCTTCTTTGTTTATTAATCAATCTCAATTTTCATTGACACCCCATCCTGTATGCCAAGCCTCAAGACTGTAGCTTTAAAATTGCTCTTGATATTCGATTTTATATAATTTACGTGGGCTGAAGTGGGCGTGGTGAAATTTTAAAATAAACTTGATATAGGTCAACACCTTTGAAGTATTGTCACCAAATTTGGTTGCTCTAACTTTTATAGTCTCGGAGATAAAGGTGTTTAAAATAGTGTACCATAATTGTCACGAATCTAATAGGCTCTACTATCCATTTTTTGGGTACCGAGCTAAATACCCAATGCATGAGTTTGATTGAGATATCTTCAAAACTGAAAAATTTTATTGTACTAAAACTTGATTTTGTACCGATCGGTCCTATGGGAGCTATATGAAATGGTTGACCGGTTTGAACCAACTTTGGTAAGGATGCTTTCGACCAACATTAAAGCATATTCTATTAGTTTAGTTAAGATATCTTAAAAAACAAAAACGTTTTTCATACTAAAACTTGATGTTAGACCGATCGGTCTTATGGCAGCTATATGATATAGTGGACAGATTCGAACCAAAATTGGTGAAGATATAAAGGGCAACATAGAATACACAAATTGTGAGTTTAATTAAAATATCTTAGAAAATAAAGAAGTTTTTCATACCAAAGATGGATTTTGAACAGATAGTTCCTATAGGAGCTATATTGAATAATGATCCGAATTGAATCAATTTCGATATATAACACATTACCAGACTTACAACCTGTGCAATTGGTTGATATATGTCAAGAAATAACACAACTTTTCATACTAAATATGGATTTTCGACCGATCGTTCCAATGGCAGCTATATGATACAGTAAACCGATTTCAACTTAATGTTGTCACAATGTGAAAGAAAACAGCAAATTAATTTCCTGTGAACTTGGTTAGGACATCTTTAAAAACACAAAAAATGTTCATACTTAAAGTCATGCTGCTCTACAAGGAAGTCATCAAAATCAAGAAAAACATGCATAGATATAAAAATGTATTATATCGCCGATTCTCCACAGATTTTAATGAATTATATCTTAACCGACGCTTAATGAATGCATCTTTGAAAAAAAAAATTAAAACCGAAATTCTGAAATTTTTCGAGTTTTCCTTGAATTTTAAAGTTAAAAGATCAAAAAAACAACACTTTTTAAATTCAAAACTAAACAGCTCTTGAACTGCTGACTTAAATCATCTGTGTATGTGTATATTCATTGGCTTTTAGGAAAAGTAAAAATTTTGAAAATCGGGTTTGCCATTCTCGAGTAATGATGATAAAAGTGGGCGTACCCTTAAAAAACGACACGAAAAAAAAGACAAATTGTAAAAAATTATAAAAAAAACTCTGCCATAAAAAAAACGAATGGAAAAGGTTATAGTCGAGATCCCGACTATAGGATACCCGTTACTTAACTTAAATATGTATAAAAGTAATTGTTTAAAGAAATTACTTGTATTGCATTGAAAACATTAAATCGCCATAACTGCCGTTCTACTTGTCCAATATTGATGCAATTCAGTGGGATAATAGATAATACTAATAGATGACGTTTTTTTTGCACAAAAACTTATTATTTTAAAAACTGTGGGTGTGGTGGTTTTTCGCGATTTGCGGGGGCGGAGGTGGGCGTGGCTTAAATTTGAAACAAATTTGATCTGCGTAAGGTATATAGAAATCTTTGTGTCAAATTTGGTTACGCTATCTCTTATAGTCTCTAAGATCCCTTTGTTCAAACAGACGAGCGAACGGTTTTTCGCTATTTGCGGGGCGGAGGGGGGCGTAGCATCAATTTGAAACAAACTTAATCTGAGTGGGGTATATAGAAGTCTGTGAGTGAAAGTTTGTTAACTCTATCTCTTATAGTCTCTGAGATCCTTTTGTTCATACGGATGGACGGACGGACAGACACACATGGCTATATCGACTCGGCTATTGATGCTGATCAAGAATATATGTACTTTGTAGTGTCGGAATTGCTTCCTTCTCCCTTTTCCGTACATTCCAACGAACACAATATACCCTTTTACTTATGTTTTAAGTAACGGGTATAAATATGTTTTTCGACGTTTGGGGCTGTTGCTTTAAAAGTTTTTAAATAAAATCACAATTAAAATTAACACACATATGTCTTCAAACTTCAAGTAATCAAAGGCATTGAAATATTTCTGATCGTGCATTATCCATTTCTTTGCAATAATAAAATACTTTATTTAAATAATTTTATTGTTTTGACAAATAAATTTATCTTAAAAATAAAAATTATTTTCTTATACTTTTTTCATATGTTAGAAAATACAAGAAACTTATGTCTGGAATCTTTAATTGCCCGTTAAATTCTAACCATATTTGGTAGAAATCGGACCACATAAGCAACCTCAAGCATTAAAAACTTTTTTATTTTTAAAGTCACCGGTACCGAACTTACAAATTAAGAATCTCATATCGACTTATACATCCTGTCCATATTTGGTTGGAATCGGACCGCTATAACATATAGCTGCCATGGAACCGACCAGTCGAAAATCAATGTTTGCGAAAAGCTTGTTTAATTGTTTATATGCTGATAACATATCCGTCTTACCAAAGGTTTTAACGGTAAACATACTTAACGATGGGTAATTTATATAGCTATATACATAGTAACAAATTTAATAGTTCAAATAACTATCTGAAGTGCTTATTCTATCAGTTAAGCTAAAATATCTCAAAAAACAGAAAAGTTTTTTATACTAAAACTTGATTTTGGACCGATCGTTCCTATGGCAGCTATTTGATATAATTAACCGATTTGAACCATCGTTGGTCATAATATGGAATACAATAACACACTCAAATTCTGTGAGTTTGGTTATCATAAAAATCAAGAAAAACATGCATAGATATACAATTTTATTATATCGTCGTTTCACCATAAATTTCAATGAATCATATCTAAAACGTTGCTCAATTAATGCATCTTTGAGAAAAAAAAATTAAAACCGAAATTCTGAAATTTTTTCGAGAAAAAATGTTAAAAAACATAATTTTCTTAATTCAAAAATTAACAGCTCCTAAAATGCTGGCTTAAATCTTAGACTGTTTATGGATGAATTACAGATATATTCATTAGCTTTCAGAAAAAGTAAGGAAACGTAAAATCGGTTAGCGTTCTCGAGTAAAGCTGACAAAAGTGAGCGCACCTCTAAAAAATGGCAAGAAAAAAAGTTAAATTCTAAAAAATTCTAAAAAAAAACTCTGCCATAGAAAAAAAATGTTTTTCGTCGTTTGGGGCCCCATATCTATCCAAAAAATTTGGTTTGGTTAAATTCAGAATTGGGCTGTTGCCAAGTGTAATTGATACAAGTTTAAATGCGATCAGTTAAGTATGTATTTTAAGAGCCACCGCGTTCTGCGTCTCAATTTTTGTAATAACAGGTGCAAAAATTACTTGGAATTTTTGTGTCTGCTTACAATAAAAAAATTACTTTACAGAAGTTCAATTGAGTCGGACATTTTTTTGGTAAGATGTTTATAGTGTTTTTGTAATAATTAATTATAAATTTGTTTTAAGATCTTTTTCTAAATTCAAGCTAAAGAGTGCTGATGAGGTTGGTTTTTCGAGAAGTGACAAAGCTGAAATTTTGATTGTTAAATCTGGCAACTCTAATGTCATTTATGTTTAGTTTGGTTTGCCATTTTATCATGAACAGGTTGACAAAAGAACAATGCTTGCATTGTCGTCCATTTTGTGGACGACATAACCATCAGACCAATTAATTCGGTTAACAATGGATCGTTTTCGCACTACGTTTACTCTATGTGATAATATGCATCCGCAGAGAAGTCGAACGGTGCGCACCGAAGAAACAATTGACCATGTAGAGCAAGAAGAGGGTCCGAATGAATCGATTCGACACCGACCACAGCAATTGTAGCTTTGTCCATTAACCTTATGGAAGATTTTGCGCAAAGATCTTGGCTTAACACCTTACCAGATCCAACTTGTTCAAAAATTAAAATTTAATGGGTACTAGAGCCTATTAGATTTGTGACCATAATGGTACACTACTTTGAACACCTTTTTCTCCGAGACTATAAAAATTAGAGCAACCAAATATGGTGACAATACTCGTAGAATGTTGACCTATCGGAAATTAATTTTAAAATTTGGCCACGTCCATGTCCGCCCATGTTTATATACCCGTTACTTAAAAAAAAAAGTAAATGGGTATATTGTGTTAGTTTGAATGTATGTTTCAGGGAGAAGGAAGCATTTCCGACCCTATATATATAACCACGCAGGTCAAGTTTGTTTTAAATTTTCGACACTCACCCCTCCGCCCGCGAAAAACCACCACACCCACAATTTTTAAGATAATACAGTTTTTATGGTAATTAACGCTACCAAGTAGAACGGCAGTTATGGCGATTTAATGTTTTCAAAGAAATACAAGTAATTTCTTTAAAATACTTTTACATATATTGAAATAACTAACGAGTATCTTATGATCGGGATCTCGTCTATAGCCTTTCTCACTTGTTTTTTAGTAAGATCAAGTATTTTATACTTCTTTGCCATTTTAAATGCTGAGTCGTTGCCATTTAATCCGCATATTGTTATTGTAATTGTTATTTCTAAATTTGTAAAATTGTAAAATTGATTTAAGGTTCCCCAAATTAATATATATTTTATTAGCATTTATAAAAGCAAAATAATCAATTATAATACCCATATTTGGAGATATGGAGATACCAGCTTCTGGTATGTTTTTGATATCATCTGCAGCTACACATTAAAATTATTTTCGCACTTTTCGTTGTCCGACTAATTTAATTTCAGGCTTAATCCCTCAACTTTTTTCCAAGTTCGAATTCTTTTTAAAATATTTCAAAATTTCATATTTTCGGTGCCACTGATATCTTAGCGCCCGGGGCAGTTGCCTCCCTTGAAACGGCGCTGGATATAGTTATCCGATTTAGACCAAATTTGAACAGGGTGAAACCTTTAGTAAAAAAGAATTATTCTGTGAGTTTTGTTGAAATATCTCAGCAAACAAAAATAATTTTCATTCAATTGTTCCAATGTCAGCTATATGATATAGATACCCGATGTTGACCGAATTCGGTCAAGGTGTAACAGGCAGTCTCAAATACAAAATCTATGAGTTTAGCTGTTATGTCTTAAGAAACAAACAAGTTTTTCATACTAAAGGTTAATTTGAGATTGATTGTACTCATCACAGCAATATGATATAGTCATCCGATTTCGACAAAATTTGACCAGGGTGTAATATATGGTAAAAAAAAATGCACAATATGTAAGTTTGGTTGAGATGACTTAAAAAAAAAGTTCTCCTCTTCTGAAGGTTAATCTGAGATCCGATTATGACCAAATTGTAAAATATCGTAAAATTAAAAAAATGTTAATAAAAACAAATTTAAAGCAAGTAAGCGGTTACAGTCGAGCACGCTCGACAGTAGGATACCCTGAGCCCAGTTACTCTTCAATAACAGTTTATTTTCCACCAATTGTTCCTATGCCAGCTATATGATATATAAAGCCGATTTGAACCAAATCTGGTCAGAATGTACAAAACTAACATTAATGCATATTCTATCAGTTTGCTTAAGATATCTCAAAAAACATACAACTTTTTCATACTAAAACTTCATTTTCGATGCATCGTTCCTATGGCAGCTATGTGATATAGTTATCCGATTTTAACCAAATTTGGTCAGGATGTATAATACCAGCTCCGATACATAATCTATTAGTTTGGTTCTGATATCTCAACAAACACAAAACACAGACGGACAGACAGACGGACATGGCTCAATCGACTCGGCTGTTGATCCTGATCAAGAATATATATACTTTGTGGGGTCTGCCACGCCTCCTTCTGCCTGTTACATACATCCTGCCAAGCGCATTATACCCTTTGTTGCCCATTTTTAATGGGCTCAGGGTATAAAAAACAATAAAATCTTGCACGGTCATGGTTCCAACTCGCGACGCCGTGCATGTTATTCTACGACACAATCCTCTGCACTATCTAAGTACTCCTCACGCTGGCTGAACAAACGCTGCTATATGCAAATACAAATAAACGCGGACTTTGGCCCCGATTTTTACACACCTTGAGGTTCAACTTTTCAAAACGCCGTTTTATCTCAAAATTTCAAACTTGTATCAAACCTGTACAATGATACATAAGTAAGTGAGTGAATGAATGTACAGAACGAACAACTTTATATATATAGATTAAATATTGTTCGTCACAAAATTGAATTTTTTGTTTTTTTTTTTGAAGATTTATTACAATTGGCGAAACAAATTTTTGAAAAAGATTTTCATGTTGACTGGAAATTTATTTACAGGAAATGGTCAATAAATTTTCAAATAGGCTTAAAAATATATTTTTGGGATTTATGCCGCAATAATCGAAAAATCTCAGATAGTGCCATAGACTTCGTCGTAGATTACTATTTTGACAATCGCTTGGTCGCTAAATAAAAGTGACCCACTCTAATACATATTGTATGTATTTTAATTAGAATCCATTTAATTTAAACAGCTCAATTTAATCAGGCATTTGTGCGAGCCACCTATTGCCGCCAATAGCAATCTATCGAAAAATGCCTTGCGTTTACTTCACTCTGCACAACTAACTGACATGGAGTTTGAGGTTCAAACATATACATCGTCTATCGCAGCTAACGCGGATGAGTTGAAGTCAATGAGCTATGGGCCAACGCGTGTAGCATTGCAAGTGCATAGCTTTAAGGCACATCGTGTAATTGTGGCAGCTCGTTCCGAATGGTTTAAAAAGGCGCTAATGTCCGGCATGCAGGAGTCAATAAACAAAAAGATCATAATCACAGATACTTCGCCGGTAATATTCCGAAGGCTGCTTCTATATCTTTATGGTGCCCCCATAGACCGCACCGTGGGAGCCGAGCAAATATGCGAGCTAATGTTGCTAGCTGATAGATACTCCGTTGATGATCTAAAGGTTATTTATTTTATGAATTGGCGCTTTCTGCCTATTGATATTTATTAGATTACATTATATATATATTTTTTTTTTCTTTAATAGGAACTTTGTGAAAATACATTAAACTCATTAATCGATGAGGAATCGGTAGTCTGTCTGCTGGGCATTGCTGACCGTTATGTGGCCACGGTGCTTAAATCTAATTGCCTATCGTTTCTCTCACAACATTCCGAATTAACTAAAAGTAAATTATTCAAGAAATTGCCACAGAACTTACAGGTAACCAAATCATTACATTATCAAAGAACCGTTTGTATGCTTATGTGTTTCAGTTAGAGGTCATGGATTTAGTCAAGTGGTTTGGTCGCGTCTCAGAGCCATGGAATGATAACAGCTTTCAAACGGACAACAACACACGACAAAATCTAAGAAGTCCATCTAAACCCGGCTTTCGATCCCGTAAATCATCACCATCCTATAAATGACGCTGACAATATACCGAGGAATACGCAAATGCTGATATTATGCAATAATTGTGTAAGATTGATCAACAATAAAAGTGATTAAATTAAATGTCATACTTATAACTAATTCCCGCTCTTAGTCTGATTAACTTAGCATGCTCTGTTTGATACAATTTTAAGAACGTGTAACAATTTGTAAGGACTCAAATTTTCTCCCAATAAAAAAATTTTATTACAAGATTTGCCCCCTCGAATAACTTTTTAAAAATCAGAAACAAATAAAAAAGCTTTCTCCGATCAGATTTTTTTTGCATATGCATATTTAATTGCTGTCACTTTAAAAAACTGTACTTGATTACAATGATATATCGCCAAGTTTACTTATAATCGATTTCGTCTCTTTGGGATAATAGTTCATCGCCATTTCATGAGTCCAGCTTGTAGATGATTTAGGGCTTTATTAAATTACTTGGGCCCATAGTCAAGGGAAACACACACTGCGCGTCATCAGGTTAGCGCCCCCCCTTACACTCACACTCAAAGTTAAATATTATCTGAACCATTTGTGCAATAGCCCTAAAATTGTTATCCATTTGACTCCTAACAATTCTTTTTAAAATAAAACGAAAATGGCTTCTGTAAGACTTCAGATATTTTTTTAATAATTAATTTACGAAAATGGTACAAAATTAATGTAAAGAAAAATTGGTCATCAAGATAGCGCCGCCTGCGATAATTTCCATTTATTTAAATTTTTGAGCAACAATGATGCGTTTAACCACTAGTATTGTATATTTTAATAGTTTTTAAGTAAAATTAGTAATGCGTGGTACCGCCTTGATTTGAAATAACTTCGAAAATTCGATCGTAAATTGAATCGTAAAGTTTTTTAATGTAATTTAATGATATGGTGGACCAAGCGTGTTTGATGCCTTCGATTAACTCGGTTTTATTACTATATTGTTTTCCGGACTCGTACACTTTTCTGGCCAACCATCCCCAGACGTTCTCGATAATATTGAGGTCGGGGGAGTATGGTGGCCAATCGAGGAGATCAACTTTTTGGTCCTGAATCCATGATGTCACAGATCGGGCAGTGTGGATTGGAGCATTATCATGTTGGAAATGCCACTGTAGATTATGGAACACATTTTGGAAATGCGAAAAAGCCGTTTTTAGAGCGCTGTTATAGTTCTGCGCTTTCATGCGCGATGTTAAAAACTGCAGCTCGCAGGTGCCAAAGTACGATATGGCTCCCCACACCATTACTCCACCCACCCGGCTGTGCAAGCGGTCCAAGTAATGCTCCTCTTTGCGTAGGTCATGAAAATAATAGTTATATCCATCGGGACCTTCCAAATTGAATTTCTTTTCATCAGAAAAGACAACGTGTTGCCACTGGGTAGACCAAGTCATGTGAGCGCGAGCAAAATTTAGGCGCATTTCTTTTCGAAGCATATTAAGTGGTGTTTTTTTTTTTAATTTTAGTCGTTGTAGGTGTGCTGCTTTCTTAATAACACGTTGCACCGTTGATAAGCTTGCCTTAACACCCGTTTTTTCCTTGATCTTCGTAGAAGAGTCGTGCGAATTTGAAGCTTGCCTCAGTATTGCTCTCCTGTCTGCTTGGGAAACCACTTGATTGTTGCCGCCTTTGAAGTTTTTTCCATAGTTTTCCTTATTTTTAAGAAAATTGGCAATAGTTTTTCTGTGTCTTCCTGTTTTTTCAGCAATTTTTTGAAAGGATAGTCCAGAATCATAGTATGCTTCAATTTTTGATTTTTCTTCCAAAGATAAAACAGTTCCTCTTCCCATGTTGTGCGTTTATTTGTAGATAATTACTTGCTTGAAACTCACAAAAAATTTGGTAACTGTGATTGCCGAAACATTCGAGATAATTAACATTGAATTTGCAGGCACTAACCTGATGACGCAAAATAAATGCAAGCTTTTTCGTAGAAAATAAAACAAAATAGAATACAAAATATAACGGTTTTTCCAAAGACCTTTTTTTTTCTTGTGAAAGCGACCACATATAATTATTGCGAAAACAAAATAAATGTGCAATTAAGTGCAATTGAGTGCAATAGGAATGAAGAAAAATGCAAAAACAAATGAGTGGAAGGCGGGGCGCTAACCTGATGACGCGCAGTGTATGTTAACGGCAGTGTTGACTATCCAACGGATGGTGAACCAATAACACTAGGCAACAGCCCAAAAATTAAACGAACGAAACCCCCTTGTTTTGATAAATTTGGGGCCACAAACGAGAAAATAATTTTTTTTCCATGGCAAAATTTTGTTTTTTTTTAATTTTTTAAAAATCGGTTTTTTTTTTACTTTTTTTTTTAGAGGTGCACCTACTTTTGTCATCATTACTTGTTAATGCCAACACCGATTATCAAAAATTTTACTTTTTCTTAAAAGCTAATGAATATATCTTTATTTCATTTATACCCAGTCTTAGATTTAAACCAGCAATATTACAACTATCAATTTTTGAATTAAAAAAATTATGATTTTTATACACCGAGCCCATTGAAAATGGGTAAAAAAGGGTATAATGTGTTTAGCAGAATGTATGTAACAGACAGAAGGGGGCGTAGCAGACCCCCAAAAGTATATATATACTTGATTAGGATCAACAGCCGAGTCGATTGAGCCATGTCCTTCTGTCTGTCCGTCCGTCCGTTTGCTTGAACGCGTCGATCTCGGGAACTATAAGAGCTAGAAACCTAGAGGTATCAGAATCAAACTAATATAATAAACATATGGGCTGGTATTTTACTTCCTGACGAAATTTGGTTCAAATCGGGTAACTATGTTATATAGCTGCCATAGGACCGATCGGTAGGAAATCAAGTTTTAGTATAAACAACTTTTTTTTTTTTGGAGACCCTCAATAAAACTCATTAATTGGGTATCTTGAATTGCCCGTTACATCCTAACCAAATTTGGTAGAAATCGGACCACTATATCATATAACTGCCGTAGGAACGATCGATACAAACGATCGATAAGCAACCTTTAGCATGTAGTACCATGTACCAAACTTAAAAATAGTAAACCTCGTATCATCTTATAATACTGGTTCAAATTTGCTTAAAATCGGACCACTATAACATATAGCTGAAATGGGATCAATCAGTCGAAAATCAACATTTGCGTGAAACTTTTTTTTGTTTATATGCTAAGACCATAGATTTTATTGAATCGTGTATCAAACGACGCGTAATTATGGCACCTATGTAAATAAAATATGGCATCTATATGGTAAATTGGTCCGATTTCAACCAAATCTATTAGTTTTCTTAACATAACTCAAAAAACAAAAAAAAATTTTCATATCAAAGACTGATTCTGAATCGATCTTTCCCATGGCAGCTATGAGATATATAGTAGTCCGACTTAAACCAAACACGGCGATAAGGTGAAACACAACAACAAATTGATATTGTGTGAGATTGGTTAAGATATCTCAACAAAAAAAAATTTTTTTTCATACTAAAGGTCATGCTGCTCCACAAGGTAGGTAAGTAAGGGTGGTGAGCTGGTATAAAAACCAGCCCTTCAATTGGAGCTTGCTCCGTTTTGATCCACAAAGGGTGACCCTTCGTATGAATCTGAATGAAAGCCGACTGTGACTGGGATAGCTATACCCACTTGCTATGGTTAAGAAATCTCAGTATTTAGTCTGGTGCGATGTTGCTTACATCGCTTAATGGGTTAAGTGTGTACTTCCCGAGCATCGTACGTCTGCCTCTGCTGAGTACTGGGCAGTGATAGAGCAGATGCCCCTGTCATTTTACTTCCCGTTCCTCTATACAGCTACGGCAGTGTTGGTTAGCACTCCTGCTTTCATGGCATGAGTTCCTATATGCCAGTGTCCTGTTATTGTGGCCGTTAGTTTTGCAATGTCTTTTCTTGACATGCTGAGTAATACTTTTGTACGTTTTTTGTTTTAGATTGACCATTTCTGTTTGTCACTGCGGACGGCAGTTCGCGTTAGTGACGAAAGCAGCACCAAGGGTGCAAAAGGCGACTAACTATATATACAGCTACGACTGTCCGACCAGATCAAGTTATATACTGATCGAAAGGTTTAGTTCTAATTTACAAAATGGCATACTAAAACTTTTTCTAACCAACCTGGGTCATGAGATATGAGGGTGTAAGTGGGAGGGGAAAAATTTAAATGATTGCAGCTAATGGGGCTGTTGGGGCCATTTGGTACAATTTTTTATTTTTTAAAAATTTTACTTAACGCGTCGATTGATACCTCAATCACCCAAATCCGATAACTGGTTTAAAAGATAAATAAATTTGAAAATTTTAGTAGACTTCTAAAAATGAAGTGAAAAGTCAGTTTGTTTGTCTGTTTGTTTGCATCAAAGCGCTAAAGAAGCTAAAATGTTATGATGGGGATTTGTTCATTTTTGAAAATCTAGAAATGTTTGTTTTACGACTTTTTCAATATCCCGCTAGTGTAGTTTACAGGTGAAATAAAGTTTCTTAGCTTACATTTTGGCGATTTCTGACAAAACGGCTCTAACGATTTTTATTAAATTTTAGTATGTTTTAGTACGTAGAATTTTGCGTTTTTTAGTATATGAAACATAAACTTTGACCAAGGGGTTTGGAAGATATTGCCTGTTAACTGAATGTATACATTTTTCTATCGGTCGAAAATCAGGTTTTAGTACGAAAAACTTTTTGGTTGTATGAGATATCTTAACCAAACTGACACAATACGCATTTAACTTGGTTTAATATATTCTGTGCAAAGTTGATTCAAATCGGACCACTATAACATATAGCTGTCATGAAACCAATCGGGCGAAAATCGAGTCTTAGTATGAAAAACTTTTTTGTTTTATGAGATATCTCAACCAAACTGATAAAATATGCATTTAACTTTGTTTTATATATCCTGGCCAAAGTTGGTTCAAATCGGACCACAATATTATATAGCTGTCATAGGACCGATCGGGTGAAAATCAAGTCTTAGTATAAAAAACTTTTTTTTCACGAGATATCGTAAGACAACTAATAGAATATAAATTTAAGTTAGACTTATAGATCCTGAAGAAAGTTGGTTCTAATCGAACCACTATATCATATAACTGTCATAGGACCGATCGGGCGAAGTCTAAGTCTTAGTATGAGAAACTTTTTTTCTCACAATAGGTACGGGGCTTCCGACAGTAGAGTAGCAACTTAAGCGATGCGAGCTGGGGGCGGAGCCCCCTACTTTTCTTTAAATTAAAAAAAAAATTTTTTTTTTAAATTTGAAAAAATGTTCAACAATGATAAATTTACAATGTCAAAAGCAAAAGCAATTGCAAAAATTTCTGATATCCCACAAAAAAACCTCTAAACGAGGTAAAAGTCTAGTGACGAAAGCAATTTCCAGACCCAAAATTTCTGATATCCAATTTTGTGACGAACAAAATTGAGTTTAATATGTAGGGATGAGCATGTCGCGCAACTCAATTTTTGCTATTTGCACATTTGTTTGTTGTTAGTACATTATTTTGGACGCTACTGTTAAGATAATTATCAGCTGTAAGAAACAAAAAATGTTAATCTTCAGTATGTTAACATAACATTTGCAATGCGTTGGCAGGACTTGCAATTGCCATTCACTATATGCGATATATCGATAAATTCGACAAATCGTTCAAGTGCATGCATTTTCTATCGGTAATGACGCCTAGCATTTCCGTCGATCTGTCTCTTTCCTGATGAACAAGTGGACAAGTGCAGTTGGCATCAGAGTGATTTATAAATCTTAAAGCATCCACCTGAGTGTTCAAATTTTCTTCGGCACTAAAAGTGCATTCTATTTGTGTATCGTGCATACATGCACATAGTGTGTGATTTTTGATTAATAAAGGTACGTTGTACATAAAGTGGTTGTCTTGTGTCTAATAAGTTTTCCTATAGGCCTTGGAGTCTGTGCTACTTTTGGCGGGAAAATATTTATCATCGTTCTACAGCAATCCTTAGTTGCAACGACGCTACTGAGACGCCAGTGCAGAGACGCTGCGATCAGTTTCTCGTTGCCAATACGCCACCAATTCGACAGACACACACACACACACATTCTTTTGTGGTATTGCGAAGCTGTCGTTTGCGCGCAGACGCGCTTCCATTTGGATTAGTTGGTATTGCGAGAACTCACTTCTGTTGGGACGTCGCGCTGTTTTGTTGTCAAACCCGGTGTGCACACTCTCGTGGCAGAGACGCTGCGCGCACACCCATATTTGAGTCGCTGCCGCTGTAGCGTGCTCGAACACGCTGCAGCCGACACACACAGTCAACGACGACGTGGCATACAACCTGCTATACCCGCCGTTGTTGTACCTGTGGCCTCGTGTTTCTTGTTGTTCTGACAACAGGGATGTGGAACTAACCTCTTGGAAGACCTAACCTGAAAAGATGACCCTGATGATATAATATCGCTTTGGAAGCGAGTATGCTGATTTTGATTTTGCTTTTGATTTTGCGTGTCTATTGAATTTCACCCAATGGCACTTAACGTAACGTAAATGATATATATAATTCAATTTAAATTCTTTAAACCTTTTATTTGAAATATTTAAATACGGATGACATAAATTGTCACAACAGAAAACAAACGTTTTCAAACAATTTGTAGCCAAGTAAGATAAATATATTCTGGTATGGTATGTATATAGTGCAGAAACATTAGCTGTTATATATTCTAATCCAATTTGAAGTTCAAACAGCAAACCCTTCGTCTTCAGGCCTGTCGACATCGTGGGAATATTGAGATGCTGAATTAAAGTATGTGAGTACGGCATGGCCGAATAATAATAATAAGTAAGTCTATATAACAGCGAATTTTTAAGTATTATCGTAACATATACCTACCAATCAGAATCAAATTATGAGCATTAACGTATCTCAGTATTGTTTGTGAAGATACTTATATAATTCCGGTATTGTAATAAAATCCTCAAATGGGGGTAAAAATATGAAATGTATTAATATCGAACAAAAAAAATGAATTAAACTAAATTGTTAAATGGGCACCTGAAATAAGTTTTGTTGCATTGATTTAGGGTAAAGGCAAAGAATTAAGAGTCTTTACATGGTTGGGTGGGTAAAGAAGAAGAGCTGTAACATCTGAGTTCTTCACATGTAGATATATATCATTTTTGTTTTCTCTTTTCTTGCTTATTCGGTTGTTATCCATTCCTAGTATAACTCTGTCCTACAAGTTTTAGTTATGTGACACGGTGGCTTTCTAGGTGGCAAAAGAACCCCCCCATTTTCCCTGAGCTCAAGTCGGCACCCGTAGGCAGAGTACGCCTCCAGATTGCTGCACACACCACGTGTTCGTTACATAATTAAATGGCGCCCAAACGTGTGGGGCCCGAGATCGTTGAAATTAAAACAAGTAACACTTACGTTGAGTTACCCCGCGCTTCCGGTTACCTTCCTCTAATTCCCACTTCCTTCCACAACCACCATCCAAATTTTGTATTAGATCAGAGCGTATGTTTGATTATAAGGAACTGCAGGTTTTCTGTTAGATTTACGCGGAGCCTGACCTATAAACAAACATATCGCAAGAATTTTAGCTAACAACCGTTAGCCAAACATTATTTTGATTTCACTTCATTTTGGAATTTAGTATTGACTTTACGTTGATCTAAACCAGATGATAGACTTCTAATATCTGCATATCCCTATTTTGTTTTTATGAAAATGAGATTGCTCTTGGTGGACGTCTTCGTCAAGTTCCTCTTTTCCGAAAACAATTCATCACCTTATTTTTATTAGATTCATTTTAAACAGTGAGAGAAGCTCAAATGATATATCTTTATACTATGCAACAATCTTATGAATGGATAAGTCCCAAATTAACTTATGAAAATCTATCGTTTATCGCAAATATATATCGTTTAACTTTTGGAATAAATAATCTGCTCGGATTTCAATTTTTTTTAAATCCTTAAAAGCATTTTCGTTAAGTATACTCAAAACCAGTAGCGATGGCAGTAGTGCGCAGTACAGAAGATCTATCTGCGTTAGCAAATGTTGCAGATAACTCAGTGTCCTGTACAATTTGCAATGATTCCACTTCAGAAACCGTCTTCACTGAAACAGGGTGTAGGCATAAGTTCCACAGGGCCTGTTTATCTGAGTGGTTAAACAATAATACCACATGTCCAAATTGTCGACAACCGTGCAGTCTTGCACAGAGTTCTGAGAACTTGGCAAGTGCAGCCACGACCAATACTAGAAATACAATAGGTAGACCTCGGGGTGCCACTGGAAATAATTCCACAGGAACTATCCCAAGAACTCGACCAGCAACTAGGTCTAATAATCGAAATAATATCCAAAACATGCGTCCGCCAGCCAGTGTTGCCACCAGACGTGACTCAGGAAGAAGTGCTTCCGATAATTATATCGTCAATTCTGATAATCGCATTCAGCAAATAATAGCAAGTTCTTTGGAAAGCTATAGAGCAAGTATCGCCGCGACAGTATCTGATCAGATCAGTACTGCCTTACGAAATTTAAGTTTGTCCGCTTTGCGACGAGAGTCCCGAGACGAGTCACAACTCGAATGGGATAATGAAATTCATTTAAATGTGCCGCGAGCGAACGTTGAGCATGACTCCAATCAGAGACGTAGACCCTCTGGTGCTCGGGCTAACACGATCGATTATTCCACTGATCGTCCTGATAGAATCTCTAACGTTATTTCCAACTGGAAGGTTAAATTCTCTGGTTCTGCTAGTGACCTTCCAATAGAAGACTTTATATATCGTGTTAATTGTCTTACTTCTCAATATTTTAACAGCAATTTCGACTTATTGTATCAGTTTGCGAATTTACTCTTCTCTGGTTCCGCTCTTACATTTTATTGGCGAGTTCATAGAACCACCGGTCATATGAATTGGTTTGAATTGTGCAACAAGCTGCGTGAGCGATATCAAGATCAACGAACTGATCGAGATATCAAACAGGTCATGAGACATCGTAAGCAAGGAAGCAATGAATCTTTCGATGAATTCTTAGACGCAATGGTAGCGATCGCCGATTCTCTCAGAGATCCCATGTCAGAAGCTGACATTATCACAGAAGTTAGACATAACCTGAAATCCGAATTAAGACATGAACTACTTCACGTAGATATTCCAAGTCTGGCAATATTGCGTAAAGAGTGTCATAGACACGAAGAATTCTTTCGTAATTCGCGAACGAAACTTCGTGAAAATGTTTCTAAACGAATAGTTAATGCAATCCGTCACGAAGAGGAATCTGAGGAAGAATCTGAATCAGAGTCCGAAGTAATTGACGAAGTTTGTGCAGTGCGCCTAAATGATAAATTAAAGTGCTGGAACTGCGACGAACAAGGTCATAGGTACCATGATTGCTTGAAACCTCGCCGAATTTTCTGCTATGGCTGCGGTTTGCCGGATATATATAAACCAAATTGTGTTAAATGCAAACCAACTGCGGAAAACTCAGCGCAGGATGTCCTCAGAGTTCAGAGAGGGGATGTCCGACGATAGCCTTGGATCTTAATTCAGCTACTTCTCCATTACCAGACTTACCATATCATTTACCTGACGTATCAATTCACTCCTCAGATTTGACAAATCCCCGATCTTTCAAACCCTATCATGAACGATTGCGAGAGTATAGATTGCGCAGAGCTGCAATTTTCAATGCCGACGCTTTGACAATTCAAAAAAGTCGTTCATCTTTGCGTATGCAAAAATTTTGGAAAGAAAAACGTCGCTTGAATTGCTTTACTATATCTGCTATAGTGCAGAAAGGCAATGATATTCGTCCATTTACACAAATTGAGATCCTCAATGAGTCCTATTTGGCACTCTTGGATAGTGGAGCCAATAAAAGTGTAATTGGATCAGCACTTGCTAAACGTATAATATCAGAACAAATAAATCTAAGCAAAGTAAACGGCGTTGTTCATACTGCAGACGGTTTCAAACAAACTGTGGCAGGTACTGTGTGCTTACCAATAAAGTACAATTCTCAATGTATAGACTTCGAATTTCTTTTAGTACCATCAATTAAACAAAATGTGATTTGTGGAATAGATTTTTGGAAAGCTTTTGGTATTTCTATTTTATCATCCTCTTTCTCGATAAATGAAGTAAAAGCTGACACCGTTAGTGACTCTTCGGAGCTAAAGCTATCTGGAGCTCAGAAAGCGAAATTGAATTCTGTAATTGACTATTTTCCATCCTCAGAACGTAACGGTCTAGGAGAAACATCTCTCGTAGAGCATAATATCGATACGGCCGATTCCAAGCCAATAAAGCAAAGATTCTATCCTTTGTCCCCAGCCAGAGAAAAGCTGCTATGCGAAGAGGTGGATCGAATGATTAAACTAGGCGTGATTGAAGAAGCTCCAACATCGCCATGGTCGTCACCAGTGACGTTAGTGGTCAAGCCAGGAAAGGTTAGGTTCTGTCTCGATGCACGCAAACTCAATGCTGTCACAGTCAAGGATGCATATCCTATGCCGATCTTAGATGGTCTTTTAAGTCGTCTTCCTACAGTGCATTGCATTTCGAAAATCGATTTAAAAGATGCCTTCTGGCAAATTCGATTAGATCCCGATTCTCGTCCTAAAACCGCTTTTACAATTCCGAATCGACCATTATACCAGTTTAAACGAATGCCATTCGGCTTGACTAACGCACCTCAGACCATGTGTAGGTTGATGGATCAGGTCATTCCGTATCAGCTAAAATCTCATGTATTCGTATATCTTGATGATTTGTTAGTTATGTCTTCTAGCTTTGAGGAGCATCTAGAGCATCTTGGCACTGTTGCTACCCAATTGCGCAAAGCTGGACTTACAATAAACGTCAGCAAGAGTCAGTTTGGCTTAAGCAAAGTCGATTATCTCGGTTATGTTGTAGGAGAAGGTACTCTGCAAATCAACCCCAGCAAGATTCAAGCTGTGGATGAGTTTCCAGCGCCAAAGTCGCGCAAGCAACTAAGAAGATTTTTAGGCATGACTGGATGGTACCAGAGGTTCCTTTCTCAGTACTCCACAGTCATATTCCCGCTCACAGAACTATTGCGAGGCAAGTCGTTCGAGTGGAACGATTCGGCGCAAGTTGCTTTTGAAGAAATTAAACGTAGGCTATGTACAGCTCCATTTCTTGTCCATCCGAACTATGAAAAGCCTTTCGTGGTGCAATGCGATGCTTCTTCATATGGTGTTGGTGCAGTGCTAGCTCAAGTTGATGATTCTGGATGCGAGAGACCTATTGCATATATGTCTAAAAAGCTAAATAAAGCGCAAAGGAATTACACCGTAACAGAGCTTGAATGCTTAGCAGTCGTTCTAGCGATAAAAAAGTTTAGAATGTATATCGAAGGACATTCTTTTAAAGTCGTGACTGATCACGCAAGTCTTCGCTGGTTAATGAATCAGGCAGATTTAAGTGGCAGGTTAGCTCGATGGGCAATTAAGTTGCAGGGCTTTTCTTTTCACATAGAACATAGAAAAGGAAGCGAAAATGTGGTAGCTGATGCTCTTTCGAGATCATTTGAAGAAGCTGATGAAGTTGCAGCAATAGAAGTAGAACTGTTCCCAGAAGTTGATCTAAATTCAGAAGCATTTCAATCAGAAGAATATTGTAAGCTAAGAGACAACTATCAAGCCGCAGATTTACCAGATTTTAAAGTTCTTGACAAATATATCTATCGTCGTTGTAATTTTAATGAGGACTCTGATGATTGTTGGAAATTGTTTATTCCAGAGGCGTTACGCATACCAGTCATCAAAGCCGCTCATGATCAGCCGATTTCCAGCCATTGCGGCATCGCTAAATGCTTAGAAAGATTAAGACGACGATTCTTCTGGCCTAAAATGGTTATCGACGTGCGTAACTATATAAGGGATTGTGATACTTGTAAGACAACGAAATATCCTACATGCGCATTAAAACCACCCATGGGAAGCAAGGTGTCGAGTGATAGAATTTTCCAGAGGTTGTATATAGATTTTATTGGTCCCTTTCCTCGCACGAAGCAAGGCAACGTTGGAATTTTTATTGTATTGGATCATTTTTCAAAGTTTACATTTCTTAAAGCTGTGAAGAAATTCACGTCACAGATTGTCATTAAGTACTTGAGGGATGAGGTCTTTGCATGCTTTGGAGTACCGGAAATTGTTGTTAGTGACAATGGCACTCAGTTTAAAAGCCATGAGTTCGCTAATTTCATTTCCAAATATGGTATTAATCATATGTGCACAGGTGCGTATGCTCCTCAGTCCAACGCAGCCGAAAGAGTTAATCGATCTATTAACGCAGCTTTAAGAGCATATGTTCGTAGCGATCAGCGTCTTTGGGACATCTATTTGCCAAGTATAAATTCTGCAATACGAAATTGTATTCATCAATCCGTAGGAATGTCACCATACTTTATTGTATTTGGTCAACACATGATTACGCACGCTCATGATTACAAATTGTTGCGAAATCTTAACCTGCTCAGCGATGGTACTGAAGGGTTATCCAGGATCGATGAATTTCATAAGCTTCGCTCGAATATTGAAAAACATCTCACGAAAGCATATGAGAAAAATCAGCAGACGTACAATTTGCGTACTAGGCCTCGTTCATTTGAGGTTGGCCAAGAAGTTGTTAAGCGAAACTTTGTATTAAGCAATGCAGCTGCAAATTTTAATTCAAAGCTTGCGCCAGTCGGAATAAAAGCCCGAATTAAGAAAAGGTGTGGTAATACGTTGTATCTTTTAGAAGATCTCAATGGTAAAGAATTGGGAACCTTTCATGCGAAGGATATATGGTAAATCTATGCTCACCGTCTTTTTTCAGCTCTAAACTTCGCCGTAGAGGCTTAGTTTAAATCTGATGGGTGTAGGGATGAGCATGTCGCGCAACTCAATTTTTGCTATTTGCACATTTGTTTGTTGTTATTACATTATTTTGGACGCTACTGTTAAGATAATTAACAGCTGTAAGAAACAAAAAATGTTAATCTTCAGTATGTTAACATAACATTTGCAATGCGTTGGCAGGACTTGCAATTGCCATTCACTATATGCGATATATCGATAAATTCGACAAATCGTTCAAGTGCATGCATTTTCTATCGGTAATGACGCCTAGCATTTCCGTCGATCTGTCTCTTTCCTGATGAACAAGTGGACAAGCGCAGTTGGCATCAGAGTGATTTATAAATCTTGAAACATCCACCTGAGTGAACAAATTTTCTTCGGCACTAAAAGTGCATTCTATTTGTGTATCGTGCATACATGCACATAGTGTGTGATTTTTGTTTAATAAAGGTACGTTGTACATAAAGTGGTTGTCTTGTGTCTAATAAGTTTTCCTATAGGCCTTGGAGTCTGTGCTACTTTTGGCGGGAAAATATTTATCATCGTTCTACAGCAATCCTTAGTTGCAACGACGCTACTGAGACGCCAGCGCAGAGACGCTGCGATCAGTTTCTCGTTGCCAATACGCCACCAATTGGACAGACACACACACACACACACACACACATTCCTTTGTGGTATTGCGAAGCTGTTGTTTGCGCGCAGACGCGCTTCCATTTGGATTAGTTGGTATTGCGAGAACTCACTTCTGTTGGGACGTCGCGCTGTTTTTGTTGTCAAACACGGTGTGCACACTCTCGTGGCAGAGACGCTGTGCGCACACCCATATTTGAGTCGCTGCCGCTGTAGCGTGCTCAAACACGCTGCAGCCGACACACACAGTCAACGACGACGTGGCATACAACCTGCTATACCCGCCGTTGTTGTACCTGTGGCCTCGTGGTTCTTGTTGTTCTGACAACAAGGATGTGGAACTAACCTCTTGGAAGACCTAACCTGAAAAGATGACCCTGATGATATAATATCGCTTTGGAAGCGAGTATGCTGATTTTGATTTTGCTTTTGATTTTGCGTGTCTATTGAATTTCACCCAATGGCACTTAACGTAACGTAAATGATATATATAATTCAATTTAAATTACTTTAAACCTTTTATTTGAAATATTTAAATACTGATGACATAAATTGTCACAACAGAAAACAAACGTTTTCAAACAATTTGTAGCCAAGTAAGATAAATATATTCTGGTATGGTATGTATATAGTGCAGAAACATTAGTTGTTATATATTCTAATCCAATTTGAAGTTCAAACAGCAAACCCTTCGTCTTCAGGCCTGTCGACATCGTGGGAATATTGAGATGCTGAATTAAAGTATGTGAGTACGGCATGGCCGAATAATAATAATAAGTAAGTCTATATAACAGCGAATTTTTAAGTATTATCGTAACATATACCTACCAATCAGAATCAAATTATGAGCATTAACGTATCTCAGTATTGTTTGTGAAGATACTTATATAATTCCGGTATTGTAATAAAATCCTCAAATGGGGGTAAAAATATGAAATGTATTAATATCGAACAAAAAAAAATGAATTAAACTAAATTGTTAAATGGGCACCTGAAATAAGTTTTGTTGCATTGATTTAGGGTAAAGGCAAAGAATTAAGAGTCTTTACATGGTTGGGTGGGTAAAGAAGAAGAGCTGTAACATCTGAGTTCTTCACATGTAGATATATATCATTTTTGTTTTCTCTTTTCTTGCTTATTCGGTTGTTATCCATTCCTAGTATAACTCTGTCCTACAAGTTTTAGTTATGTGACACGGTGGCTTTCTAGGTGGCAAAAGAACCCCCCCATTTTCCCTGAGCTCAAGTCGGCACCCGTAGGCAGAGTACGCCTCCAGATTGCTGCACACACCACGTGTTCGTTACAAATATAAAAATTTTAAATAAAAATATAATTAATAAAAAAAACAATTGGCATTCGGCACTGCGCAAAAAGTAATTTTTATGTACAAAGAAGCTCACCCTTTTTGCGCACAGTGCACAAGGTCAATATTTTTTATTAATTTATATTTTTATTTACAATTTTTATATTAAACTCAATTTTGTTCGTCACAAAATTGGATATCAGAAATTTTGGGGCTGGAAATTGCTTTCGTCACTAGACTTTTACCTCGCTTAGAGGTTTTTTTTTGTGGGATCTCATTTACACCCGATTTGAGTTTTCCATTTCTTATTTGATAAGGCTGCGAGCTGACTATGTATCTTACGTTTTATGCTATTTAGAGACGGTCTTACCTCCTCCGATGTTGTAGTTAGCTCTGACCCTGATATGGCCAGCTCGTCCCTTTGTTACCCTCATGGTTCCTATAAGATCCATATAAAGATAACGTTATTCTGTCGACTAACTGCATTTAACTGAGCTGAGGGCCTTGATGGCCGCTTGGCTATCAGAGAAGAATGCCACCTTTGAGTTCACGAGACTTCGCTTCAATAGAAGCTTGGCTGCTTTCATAATTGCGAAGGGTGTGCCTGGAACACAATCGTGGATCTCGGAGGATGGAATGACTTTTCCACTTCTAGATCCGGCCTCCACACCACAGTCCATCTTGGATCCGTTAGTGTAGGGTGATATCTCAAAGGTGTCATCAAGTTTTCCTGTAGCCCACTCATCTCTAGGCGGTACTCTGGTTTTGAATTTTTGTTCAAAGCTTGTCTTGGCTACCACATAGTCAGTCTTGATGGACGTTTCTATGCGTGTCTTTTGTAGTATGCTGTTGTGCCCATTGTTCCTTTCCATCCAGCCATCAGACTCTCTGAATCTAAGGGCAGCTTGTGCTGCGAGTTTAGTATAACCATAAAGGCAGCCGTTGGGCATGATCTCATTGCACCTGTGGCTCCAGCACATGCTGTACGCTGAATTCTGGTTAGTTTCTCTATGTTATATTTCTTTGAGAGGGCTGTCCACCAGAGCAGTGCTCCATATGTCAGTATGGGTCTGACTACTGTGGTATACAACCATAGATTCATTCTTTGTGGCAACTTTGAGCTTTTGCCGAAGGTTTTCTTGCACGAGTAGTAGGCTATGCATGCCTTCCTCACTTTTTCATCAATATTTAGTTTCCATGATAGCTTTGGGTCCAGTAGCACACCTAGATAGCTGAAGCGTGCTTCTGCTGAGCCTTGGCATGTTGAAGCTGTGAACTTTTCTTTTCTTGGTGAAAAGCATTAGTATTGTTTTATCTGGATTTACACCTAGGCCGCACGACGTAGCCCAGTCGTTAAGTTTTCTAAGTGCTACCTCCATTATGTTGCTGATTGTGTCTACGAAGGGTCCGGATAGGAGCAATACCACGTCGTCAGCGTATGCTATAGCTCGGACCATCCCCCCTTGTGTTCAGCTGTTGAAGTATCTTATTTATATTTATTAGTCAAAGTATCGGGGACAGTACTCCCCCTGAGGAGTGCCTTTGCTCACGTATCGCGTGAGATTACAATAAGCAACAAATTTGAACTTTTTGGCTATTAAATGAACAAAGCCCACTTTTTTGGATGGATTTGAGGCCAGAACCGACAAAAAACATTTTTTTTTTAGAATTTCTTTAAAAATCTTGATTTTAAAAAAAAGTGCAGGGGTCTATTGGGTTTGTTCTACCGAATATGTGCGTAACAGGCAGAAGGAGGCGTGGCAGACCCCATAAAGTATATGTATTCTTGATCATCATCAATAGCCGAGTCGATGTAATTCATATTCAAATTATAAGAGCAATTTAAAAGCTAGTGAGGCCAAATTTGGTATGTATTCCTCTTTATTGTAGGCAGATTAAGTTTGTTTCTTTTTCGAATCGGACCGCTATATCATATAGCGCCCAATGGAACAATCGGTATGAAAAACTGAGTTTTGTTGTCAGACAAAAAAAAATTTATATCGCCGTTTCGCCATAGATTTTTAGGAATCATATCTTAAACGACGCATAATTAAAGCTGCTATGTCAATAAAAAAAAGCTACAATTTAATTAAACTTCTTCGAGTTTTCCTCGAATTTTATTATAAAAAAATCTGAAAAAAGCTAAGCATAATATTTTCATTTACTTAATTCAAAAATTGATAGCTCTAAAACTACTGGTTTAAATCGAAGACTGCATATGAGTGAAATATAGATATATTTATTAGCTTTTAGAAAAAGTAAAGATTTTGGCATTCACAAGTAATGATGACAAAAGTAAGCGCACCTCTGAAAAGAAGTAAAAAAAAGACAGATTTTAAAAAATTCTAAATAAAAAACTCTGACATAGAAAAAAATTTTCGTCGTTTGTGGCCCCATATCCGTAAAAAAAATTGGGTTTCGTTCGTAAAATAGCCTAACAGTTCAAATTTGTTGCCAAGTGTTATTCTCAACAAAATTGAAAATTGAACCCGACGGTCATAGGGCAGCTATATGATTTATAGTAGCCATAAAATTAAGACCTAATTTGAACAGTTATGATATAGTTATCCGATGTTGACCAAATTTGTTCAGGGTGTAACACGCAGTCTTAAATACATAATCTATGAGTTTGAGTGTTAAGTCTTAAGAACCAAAAAGTTTTTCATACTAAATGTTAATTTGAGCTTGATTGTACCCATCACAGCTATATGATATAGATATCTGATTTTGACAAAATTTGGTCACGGGGTAACATATGGTAAAGAAAAACACAATCTGTAAGACAACTTAAACACTTCATTTTCGATGTACAGTTCCTATTGCAGCTATATGATATAGTAACCCGATTTTGACCAAATAAAAAAATATCCTAAATTAAAATATATGTAATAACAAGTAGGCGGTTACAGTCGAGCACGCTCGACAGTAGGATACCCTGAGCCCAGGTCCTCTACACCTAGGTTGAATTTCGACCAATTGTTCCTATGGCAGCTATATGATATAGTAGACCGATTTTAACCAAATTTGGTCAGGACGTAAAATAACAGCCCAGATGCACACTCTGTATGTTTGGTTGTGGTATCTTAACAAACAAAAAACTTTTCAATACTTAAACTTCATTTTTGATGTACAGTTCCTATGTCAGCTATATGATATAGTTAACCGATTCTAACGAAATTTGGTCAAGATGTATAATACCAGCCCAGATGTACATTTTATCAGTTTGGTTCTGATATCTCAACAAACAAAAAACTTTTCCATACTAAAACTTAATTTTCGATCTACCGTTTCTATGGCAGCTATATGATATAGTTAACCGATTCTAACCAAATTTGGTCAGGATGTGTAATACCAGCCCAAATGCATATTGTATGAGTTTGGTTCTGATATCTTAACAAACACAAAACTTTTTCATACTAAAACTTCATTTTCGATGTATCGTTCCTATGGCAGCTATATGATATAGTGCACCGATCCAAAAATTAAAACAAACTTGATCTGCCTATGGTATCCAGGAACCTACATACCAAGTTTGAAGTCTCTAGCTTTTATGGTTTCTGAGATCGACGCGTTCAAACAGACGGACGGACGGACGGACGGACGGACAGACAGACGGACATGGCTCAATCGACTCGGCTGTTGATCCTGATCAAGAATATATATAGTTTTGGGGGTCTGCCACGCCCCCTTCTGCCTGTTACATACATTCTGCCAAACACATAATACCCTTTTTTGCCCATTTTTAATGGACTCAGGGTATAAAAATAAAATTTAAAAATTAAAAATCCTGCTTGGTGTGGGAAATGAGCCCGCGTCTCCCTGCACCTGGGCCTAGCAAACCATCCTCTGCACTACTCACTTAGGTACTGAGCTCGCCAGCCGACCAAACACTGCTATATGTAAGTTAAATAAATGTATGTCTTTGTTTTGTCAAATTGATATTAAGACTAGTGGGCGGTTACAGTCGAGCACGCTCGACATTTAAATACCCTGTGCCCATGTACTCTGTAATGAAAGTTGATTTTCGATCGATTGTTCCCATGGCAG
Organism: Drosophila falleni; assembly: GCA_035045575.1. Classification (NCBI taxonomy): domain Eukaryota; kingdom Metazoa; phylum Arthropoda; class Insecta; order Diptera; family Drosophilidae; genus Drosophila; species Drosophila falleni. The sequence continues at coordinate 768,980 of JAWNOV010000056.1, read as the reverse complement.
CTATATGATATTTTAGACCGATTCTAACCAAATTCGGTCAGGATGTATATTAGCAGCCGAGATGCATATTCTATCAGTTTGGTTCTGATATCTCAACAAACAAAAAACTTATCCATACTAAAACTTCATTTTCGATGTATCGTTCCTATGGTAGCTATATGATATAGTAAACCGATTTTAGCCAAATTTAGTCAGGATGTATAATACTAGCCCAGATGCATATTCTATCAGTTTGATTTTGACATCTTAACAAACAAAAAACTTTTCTATACTAAAACTTCATTTTCGATGTACCGTTCCTATGACAGCTATATGATATAGATAACCGATTAAACCAAATTTGGTCAGGATGTATATTAGCAGCCCAGATGCATATTCTATCAGTTTGGTTCTGATATCTCAACAAACAAAAAACTTAACCGTACTAAGACTTCATTTTCGATGTATCGTTCCTATGGTAGCTATATGATATAGTAAACCGATCTTAGCCAAATTTGGTCAGGATGTTTAAAACCAGCCCAAATGCATATTCTATCAGTTTGATTTTGACATCTTAACAAACAAAAAACTTTTCTATACTAAAACTTTATTTTCGATGTATCGTTCCTATGGTAGCCATATGATATAGTTAATCGATTTTAACCAAATTTGGTCAGGATGTATAATACCAGCCCAGATGCATATTCTATCAGTTTGGTTTTGATATCTCAACAAAAAAGAAACTTTTCCATACTAAAACTTCATTTTCGATGTATCGATCCTATGGCAGCTATATGATATAGTGGACCGATCCAAAAATAAAAACAAACTTGATCTGCCTATGGTATCCGGGAGCCTACATACCAAGTTCGAAGTCTATAGCTTTAATGGTTTCTGAGATCGACGTGTTCAAACATCCGGACGGACGGACAGACAGACGGACATGGCTCAATCGACTCGGCTGTTGATTTTGATTAAGAATATATATACTTTTGGGGGTCTGCCACGCCCCCTTCTGCCTGTTACATACATTCTGCCAAACACATTGTACCCTTTTTTGCCCATTTTTAATGGGCTCAGGGTATAAAAAACACAACACACAACACAAACAAGTAAGCGGTTACAGTCGAGCATGCTCGACAGTAGGATACCCTGAGCCCAGGTACTCTTCAATAAAAGTTTATTTTCGACCAATTGTTCCTATGGCAGCTATATGATATATAAAGCCGATTAGAACCAAATCTGGTCAGAATGTACAAAACTAACATTAATGCATATTCTATCAGTTTGGTCAGGATGTATAATACCAGCCCAGATGCATATTCTATCAGTTTGGTTTTGATATCTCAACAAAAAAGAAACTTTTCCATACTAAAACTTCATTTTCGATGTATCGATCCTATGGCAGCTATATGATATAGTGGACCGATCCAAAAATAAAAACAAACTTGATCTGCCTATGGTATCCGGGAGCCTACATACCAAGTTCGAAGTCTATAGCTTTAATGGTTTCTGAGATCGACGTGTTCAAACATCCGGACGGACGGACAGACAGACGGACATGGCTCAATCGACTCGGCTGTTGATTTTGATTAAGAATATATATACTTTTGGGGGTCTGCCACGCCCCCTTCTGCCTGTTACATACATTCTGCCAAACACATTGTACCCTTTTTTGCCCATTTTTAATGGGCTCAGGGTATAAAAAACACAACACACAACACAAACAAGTAAGCGGTTACAGTCGAGCATGCTCGACAGTAGGATACCCTGAGCCCAGGTACTCTTCAATAAAAGTTTATTTTCGACCAATTGTTCCTATGGCAGCTATATGATATATAAAGCCGATTAGAACCAAATCTGGTCAGAATGTACAAAACTAACATTAATGCATATTCTATCAGTTTGGTTAAGATATTTCAAAATACAAAAAACTTTTTCATACTAAAGCTTCATTTTCGATGCATCGCTTCTATGGCAGCTATGTGATATAGTTATCCGATCCAAAAATAAAAACAAACTTGATCTGCGCCCGGTATCCAGGAACCTACATACCAAGTCTGAAGTCTCTAGCTCATATGGTTTCTGAGATCGACGCGTTCAAACAGACCGACAGACAGACGGACAGACAGACGGACATGGCTCAATCGACTCGACTGTTGATCCTGATGAACAATATATATACTTTGTGGGGTCTGCCACGCCTCCTTCTGCCTGTTACATACATCCTGTCAAACGCATTATACTCTTTTTGCCCATTTTTAATGGGCTCAGGGTATAAAAAGACCAAATTATAAAATATCTTAAATCCCACAAGAAAAACCTCTACACGAGGTAAAAGTCTAATGACGAAAGCAATTTCTAGCCCCATAATTTCTGATATCCAATTTTGTGACGAACAAAATTCAGTTTAGACTAAAAATTTGAGTTAACAAGTGGGCGGTTACAGTCGAGTACGCTCGACAGTAGGATACCCTGTTTTGTATAATTTTGTTTACAATAGAGTTGATTATATGCATATAAAATTGTATATCTCAAAATTTCGCCGCTCGAATGTGCATCCGCTTATAGAAAATCGGTTCCCAGGGAACACCACGTGGAGGCCATTACAATTGTAATGGGGTCACTTTTCAAAAAATTACTAAGTGACCTACGAGTCGACTTGAGCTGCATAAAAGCTCCTAAGTTCCCCAAAATAAAAAATTTAACTTTTCTGCACTTTTCATCAGCAGATATAATAAACTGATAAATTATAATTAAGGAATACGTAATTAATACACTCTGCAAAATTCAATAGCAGATATTATAATTAAGAAAGACGTAAGAATAAAATAAGATATATATATAAAGTAACGTATAAATAAATAATATGAAAGACGTAATTAATAAGTTCTGCAAAATTCAATAGCACATATAATAATATTACAAATTTTTTTTTTTGTATAAATTTTGTACGATGCCTGACATGTCGAAAACGTATGTAATTGTACTGCGCTCTTCGACTTCTATCACCATTTTTTTGCGAGGTTGCATCTGTTTTTGTCCTATAACTTCCCCAGACACAGCTGGACGCATCAGAGACCGGGGTTATTTCGTTAGAGAATTGATTAACAAAGACTCTTGTGGTAGTGGGATCGAGTCCAAATGAGTCCAATTTTTGTTCTATTCCATCAAAGTCAAAAAATAGCCTAATTTTAGTGCTTTTTTTAAACATCGCTGGGATAAAAGCTCAACAAGTGAAGAAACAAAATTCTACCGCATTTAATTAGAAATGAATGTACTTTTTATATGAAAACAAAAACATAAAGATCGGTCATATAACTTGTCATCAAATCAGTTTTAAAGTTGGCATTTTTTATAAAACTTTCACATTTGTGCGCGCACTGAAAAATGTGTCAACTTTGAGAGGCTGTCACGCCCACAATTTTTACCTAATTTCAAAAATCTTTTGGATTTAATATCTTTCGAGTTTTCTCTATCGAATGCCTTTATTACTTTTTACAAACGCTTTCGTCAAAAAAATGATTTTTGCCACGCCACGCATAAAGTCATTGAAGCTAAAGGAGGTTATACATCTTACTAAATATAAGCTAGTCGAATTAATTTTGTTAAGCCTAAGATATATTTTTTAACCCTTTCGACCCCAACTTTTTTCCTGAAGAATTAAAAATTTTTTTTTCAATTTTTTCTTTTTGTAATGATTTAAGAAGTATTTGAGCAAAATTTCAAGTCGCCACGCCCACCAGTTTTGGCGCTACCGGATGTTGCTTGTGAGCAACGTTGGGCCATAGTGGTAATATCAAAAAAAATCTTTATATAGCAATTATTTTTATTTATCTTAAAATTTAAGTGTGATACGATATAAAACAGTTCTTTTTAGTGTTGCAACATAGATGCACCTTACATTTAATGCATTTTGACATTGGGATTCCCGTCTTACGCAATCTGCAACGTCCTTTTTCACCAAATACCACCCACCAAATACTACCCACATCATCGTAACGCAAAGAATATTTCGGGTCTGGCTGAAACTTGTACTTTTTGGATTGCATCGATGACACACTGCTTGATGGAGAGCCCAAGGATATTACTGACCTTTCTCTTTGTTTAATTAATGCTCGACCTCCCTTTTTTGTAAACGTTGTAGTGTGAGTAGATTGTAGCACCTCATGAGCAACTTCCATTTGAAATTTTATAAGCGGTATATACTTTTGCTTTGGGTGCATCAAATGTAAATGCTTTCTGTACAGTAGCCATGCATTTGTCATTGATGTTCCCAAGCACCAATAAAAAATTTGCATGTACCACTTTCTTGAACGATGGTTGACTTTGTACAACTTCATGAGCATGTCCGCTAAGTCTACTCCTCCCATTCCCATCAATGTAAACTTTTTCCTTTGCGCTTCATCGTTTGCATATCCCAACTGGTTGATGGTCTTCGCACGAAGATAGTACTAGAACTGACTTATTGTCAAACCATGCCCATCAACGCTTTGATGTTCTTCTTGGGGTAATTTACCAAAACTTTCATTTAGAATGTCTAGTAAAGGACGTATCTTGTACAGCTTATCATAGTTTTAATCTCCTTTCTTGGATTGTTTGGTGTTATCGTTGAAGTGTAAACATGGTATGATTTTTTAAAAATTTTCCTCGTGGCATTGAATCTGATATAGCAGTAAGCTTTAATTCTTTTGACCAAGCCATTTTCAGTTGCGGAACTTTTATTACACCCAAGTATAACAAAATTCCAATATATCTCCTGATGTGCTCCCCAGTGCATTGAAGCTCTTTGCCATGCTCTTGCAACCCATACAAATTTGCTTGCTTTGTAATCAAATCTATTACTTAGATGTCAAGAAATGTGCAGAAATACGCCACAGGTGCCATCACTTCATCAACTTTGAATTTATCGTCTTCTTCCCAAATACTTTCTGAAGCTTCAAATGGCCTTTTTCTCCATTTAAGTGTATTAGGATCAACTTTCTCAAGGCAACTATTAGCCACAACACTAGGCTCCTGGTTACATTCTTTTTCGATCAAATTTTCAATAAGTTCAACCTCTAGTGATTCTCCTTTATCCACAATCCCTTTTAAATTCTTCTCCAGCATTGCAAAAATATATCTTCCAATTCATCTCCACTTTCTTCGTCAGTGGAGACATCCCAATCGAAGTTGAGAATCTTCTCAATGTCAACATTTGATAAACCTTTATCTTTGGGTTTCATACTATAGAATATACTCGCAATGGCCCAAGGTTGCCCACAAGCAACTTTACCACTTTGAAAATTCGACACCTGGGTATTATTGAAAATAAATTAAATTTAACATTAACATAGTTTAGTTAAATCATTGATTAACAATATTGCATTTATACTTTTTACCTTTTTATATTAATTTTATAAGTAAATCACTCACTTTAAAAAAATCTCAGAATTTCACAAAAATTTTTTCCGACGCACGTTCAGCTTTTTGAAAATATTTTCGTCAAATGATGTCCAAACTAAAATTTTTTTGCTCTCATTATGAGTAAACACTTAAAAGTACCGTAATATCGAAGAATTAGCAGAAAATAATAGAAGAAACGATTACCGTTAGCCGTTAAACATTTGAAATTGCTCACAGGCAACGTTGGGGTCGAATGGGTTAAGTATGACAGGGCTTGTCAAAATACTTATGCCATCCTCTAAAATATAAAATGAATTATAATTTTGTTAAGCTTGTTTGAAAAAAAATTTGTTTTCCTATTGTTAAGTTTGTATTAACCATACACAACATGGGAAAAAAATAACAATTTTCCATAAAAGAATTTAAAAATTAAACTACAAAATACGCAATTTTTTCTTCGTCAAAATATTTGTGCCGCGTAGTGTAATTCTGCTGTATGATCCAAAAAGTTTTGTAATGATACTTGGGCGGCCGTTTCCGTTACTTTTATATTTACAGGACGGCATTGTAATTTAGATTCCATTACTAGACTATAGGTTGGTTAAATGTTACTGTGGCGACTTTTATTCATAAGTCTAGTCTTCATATATTGCTTTTTTGTAAGAGAATTTTTAAGGAGGTAAGCCAAAGCTTCATCGGGTGTAAGTGGAATGGGTTTTTGTATATAAAATTGCTTTCTCGATTCAGTTGAGTATTCGGGTGTTGTTATGGTTTTTTTAAGAACAAAAGCCGTGTCCTTCTTGCTTTGTTTCTTTGCAGAGACTGCTGCAGCATGTGCAAGAAGATTTGTGTCACAATTATTCTCATTTGCGAGCTCAGATGCCAATTTCCAATTTAATCTTGTACGCGCTTTCGTGTAAGATAAGGTTGGACGTCCCATTTGCTATGGTGTCTTGCAGGTTTTATCGATAGTAATTGATATTGTACACGCCAACCACACAGTATGCTTAAGCATGAACCGTTCAAGCATGTAGTTACATTTGGGAAGATATTTATGAATGTAACTATTAAAATTACTGATTTTTTTTTGTCTATTTCCTTTATTATCTTGGATTCCACAGTGTTTTTTTTATTAATTTTGGTGTATATCCAATCCGATACACATTGAATTTTTCGATTGTTGCTGCGCCATATTTCAGTAAGTTCGCTGTGACTAAACTTAAACGTGCCACCAAAATGTGAGAAAAGGGGGACGAGCGAGGATGAGTTTTTGGTTTGTGGCTAAAGACAACACTCACAAGTACAATCTCGACCAATTAGTTGCTTCCAGCATGGAACAGCATATTAGTTATATTCCTGTTACGACTCGGCTTGTTTCTCTGGGGCAACGCTGGTTAGCTCGTCACCTCAGGGTAGGGTTTTTTACCAGTGCCCGTCGAGCGCACAATCACAATCATCGATTTCAAACTCTCAACGACCACGAACGAAACACGACACAACATATCGATACCAAAACACAACCAAAAACATCGGACACACTTATCGGCGGCTTCGGTCTTATACCACAGCGTACCCGCCCTTCCTGTGGCAGCAACATTTCAAATCTAAAAGTCGTTGCGCCACCCAATAATGTTTCCGCCGACTACTCTATTCCATGGCGATGCGATTACCCTCCCTCAATAAATTTTTAAGCGCTCATAATTTTGTTTTTCAATTCCTTAGTATTCATTTATAATATGTATGCTTACCATTCTAAACTTTATTTATCAATTTTATGTTTAATAAATACTTGTTTATTTTCGTGGCTGAGTGATTGTGTTTGATTTTTAAATTTTTTTGCATTTTTTTTTTTGTAATTTTCCTCTCCCTTTTCTTTAAATTTTATTATTAGTTTAATTTTACTTTTATTTTATTTTCTTGTTTAGAACAAAACAGGGACTCCTAATATTCCTACAGAGCTCTGGGGGGTAATTATTAAGGATCCTGTGGAAAAAAATAATAATGTATTTGAGGGAATATATATTACAACTAAATTAGGGACGGTTGGCAAAAAACAAAGAAAGATCAACAAAAAAAAAATATGAAAATAATAAATAAGCTAACGAAAATAAATAAGCAAATAAATATCAAAATAAATAAACAATAGCAAACAAAATTAACAGATTTGAACAAATTCAATTTTGAAATTAATTAAATGACATTTTTTTCCTTAAAATATTAAATAATGGATTAAATAATAAATAAATGAATAACAAAATAAATAATTATAAATTAATTAAACGATAAAAAATAACTGATTTTACGTTACCAAAGAAGAAAACAAGATATGAACAAAAAAAAAATAACAAATAAAATAAATAAAAAATTAAATGACTAAGCGCCAATCCAGTCCGTGACAAGGGGGAAATAAACAATACAGCTCACCGAAAAAATTTCAGCTGAACGCAGCCAGAATGGAGGGACGTCGCTGCCTCGCTGCTGAACGCTGCCAAAACGCACTTGCCGTCAGCTGTTTGTATTAATGTTGTTTGTCGCGACGCACGTTGTATTGTTTTAATTGTTGAATTGTTGTTATTGTTGAATTGTTGTAATTGTTGATTGTTTAATTGTTGCCAAAAAAAAAAAAAAAATATATATATATATATATACGTCTGAAAGCCCCTAATTGCACCATTCCAAGGATATATAGAACATAACTGTAGCTTTAATGGCTTGGAAACTATTGAGGCCAAACTGTTCAATTTTAGCGGGAAAAAGCGTTTTCCCACCAAACTAGCGGGAAATTGAAAAAGTCGTAGAACAAACATTTCTAGATTTTCAAAAGGGAATAAATCCCCGTCATTACATCTAAGCTTTTTTTTAGCGCTTTGATACAAACAGACAAACGAACAAACTGACTTTTCATTTCATTTTGAGATGAGCACTAAAAATTTCAAATTTGTCTGTCCTCTAAACCAGTTTTCGGATTTGGGTAATCGAAGTATCAATCGACGCGTATTGTTGATAAGAATTTTTAAGAAGTAAGAAATTTTACGTTTAAGTCCCAACGGCTCCATAAGCTGCGATCATATAAATTTTTTTCCTCCCACTTACACCCCATTATCTCAAGAGCCAGGTGAGTTAGAAAAAGTTTCAGTATGCCATTTTGTAAGTTGGGACTAAACCTTTCGATCGGTATATTTATAATTCGATTTGATCGGACAGTCGTTTCCAACTTAGCAGTGAAACCTGTACCCTGTTATATGGTAACAGCCGACAAAAGTGGTCCTGTCGATTATCTTGACAAGAACGAAAAAAAAAATGTCATTTTCGAATTCATCTACCTCAAATTTATCAGTCCTAAAAGTCTTATGAAGAAACTTGAAAAATCGTTGCTCAGGACGATTCGGGTTAAAAAACCAAGTTTTTTCCTATTTTGACGCAATGTCTTTCCTGCAGCCGGTTATGACTATTGAAAACAAAGTAATAATATATCGTTTTATTAAAATAAATTTTCAGTTTGCCATGTAACAACACCAACTCGAATATTGGTCAATGCACAAATAGCTAGAACAATTGGTTGGCCTTCACAAAATTCGAAATCGAGCAGTGTATATACCGAATGCATTTTCTATTATACGGCGAGCTCTTGAAATCCTATAATTGTATATGCGCTGCTCCTCATTTACACTCCGGAAGGTAAATGGCTTCATAATATAGGGCTTTCATGCAAACGCATCACCGGCGACGTTTGCATACGGTGTTGCAGAGGTTTTGGTGTTGGCACACTCAAAGTACCTTCGGAGTGTGCTTTTGAAAGGGTGCAACTGAAAATAAAAAAGACACTAATACAATACATTTCTGATTTGGTTATGATATTAAATTATATCACTTAGAAAATACTCCGCCATCTGAATCTCTGCCAAATGCCCCTACATCAATTAATTTATAATCCGTATCTGTCATTGCCATTAAAACAATGTTCTGGATTTCGTATGAAAAATTTTTTGTTTTATCAGTTATCGTAATCAAACTTATAGAATATGTATTTAAGTTAGTCTTATACATACTTACCAAAGTTGATTCATATCGGACCACTATAACATATAGCTGTCAGAGGACTGTTGGGTCGAAAATTAAGTCTTAGTATGAAAAACCTATTTGTTTTTTGAGACATCGTAACCAAACTGATAGAATATGTATCTAACTTGGTTTCATATATTCTGTCTCAAGTTGGTTTAAATCGGACCAGTATATCATATAGCTGTAATAGAAACGATCGGGTGAAAATCAAGTTTTACTATAAAAAACTTTTTTGTTTTATAAGATATCGTAACAAAACGTATAGAATATACATAAAACTTGGTTTTATATATCCAGTCCAAAGTGGTTTAAATCGGACCACTATATCATATAGCTGTCATAGGACCGATCGGGCGAAAATCAAGTCTTAGTAAGAAAAAATTTTTTTGTTTATTGAGATATCGTAGCCAATCTTATAGAAAATACATAAAACTTGATTTTATAAATAATGTCTAAGGTTGGTTCAAATGGGACCACTATATCATATGTAGTCATATATAGGACCGATCGGGCGAAAACCAAGTCTTAGTATGAAAAACTTTTTTATTTTATGAGATATTGTAACCAATCTTATATACACTGTCCAAAGTTGGTGCAAATGGCACCACTATATCATAGAGCTGTCATAGGACCGATCGGGCGAAAATCAAGTCTTAGTATGAAATACTTTTTTGTTCTTTAAGATTTCGTAACCCAACTGATAGAATATGTATCCAACTTGGTTTCATATATCCTGACCAAAGTTGGTTCGAATCGGACACCTATATCATATAGCTGTCATGGGACCGATAGGGTGAAAATCAAGTATGATATTTTAGCAGTCTTAGCTTTTGACATAGTAAGTACGGGGTATTCGACAGTCGAGAATGCTCGACTGTAGCTCCGTCCGACTAGTTTATAATTGAAAAACTCGGATCCTGATTTATGAGGTGCTTGGATTTCAATCTGTTTTCCACCCAAAGCAACAATGCAGTGAGAGAAATTTCACTTGTCCTCGTATTTTCTTTGCAATGTCCAGCCACTCGCCAGCTGTAACTGTAATTAATAAGAAAAAAATTGTAAAATATTGTTTAAATCTTTTCAAAACTCAACTCTTTCAAAATCGATAAATGATCTGGAGAAGAGATATGGAAGACACCTCCGCTTTATCTATGGGCTCCGAATCTGTGGCACCAAAACGTCGTAAGCCCAACGAATCTATGCACAAGGAGGCCCTACTTCGATCTGTGTCGGAGGTTGTGGGTGCTTTATCCAAGAAGCGTGACTTGTGAATTTTAATACTACAAATTATTCACGAAAAAGTCTTATATTCAACAGGGGGCTGACCAAAATTGGTTCGTATCGGTGCACTACATGCACTTAGACAGCTATAGTCATAGGAACAATCGGGGTCATTCAAATTAGTTTAGTTGGTTTTATACCAAAGTTGGTTTTGATCAAATTTGGTTCAAATCGGCGTACTGTGTCACATAGCTGTCATAGGAACAATCATATTTTATGAACAAAACAGTACCAAAGCACCAGAAAAATGAATGGAAAAAACCTGTAACCGTGTACTTCCCAGCGTTACCATATGGTAACAAAATAAAAAGCGTAAATTTACCGAGAAAAAGTTTTTTTTTTCAAATTTTTTTTTTTAAATAAAAAATAGCACTTCTTACCTTTTTAATGATGTGTGCATTGCATATAGTTCAGTTCTAAAATTAGTTAAGCGATTTAAGTTTACTTGCGACGAATGCACTTTGGTCCAGATGTTGTTTTTTTATACCCTGAGCCCATTAAAAATGGGCAAAAAAGGGTATAATGCGCTTGGCAGGATGTATGTAACAGGCAGAAGGAGGCGTGGCAGACCCCAAAAAGTATATATATTCTTGATCAGGATCAACAGCCGAGTCGATTGAGCCATGTCCGTCTGTCTGTCCGTCTGTCCGTCTGTCTGTCCGTCTGTTTGAACGCGTCGATCTCAGAAACTATAAAAGCTAGAGACTTTAAACTTGGTATGTAGGTTCCTGGATACCGGGCGCAGATCAAGTTTGTTTTTATTTTTGGATCGGACCACTATATCATATAGCTGCCATAGGAACGATACATCGAAAATATAGTTTTAGTATGAAAAAGTTTTGTGTTTGTTGAGATATCAGAACCAAACTGATAGATTATGTATCGGAGCTGGTATTATACATTCTGAGCAAATTTGGTTAAAATCGGATACCTATATCCCATAGCTGCCATAGGAACGATGCATCGAAAATGAAGTTTTAGTATGAAAAAGTTGTTTGTTTTTTGAGATATTTTAACCAAACTGATAGAATATGCATTAATGTTAGTTTTGTACATTCTGACCAGATTTGGTTCAAATCGGCTTTATATATCATATAGCTGCCATAGGAACAATTGGTCGAAAATAAACTTTTATTGAAGAGTACCTGGGCTCAGGGTATCCAACTGTCGAGCGTGCTCGACTGTAGCCGCTTACTTGTTTTGGCATAAAGTCGATTTTTCGATGTTAATATATGGTTGTTTTGTTACGTCTCGGCTTGTTTTCCTGGGGCAACGCTGGCTAGCTCGTCACCTCAGGGTAGGGATCTTAACCGAGCGCACAATCACAATCATCGATTTCAAACTCTCAACGACACGAACAAAACACGACACCACATATCGATATCAAAACACAAACAAAACATTGGACACACTTATCGGCGGCTTCGGTCTTATACCGCAGCGTACCCGCCCTTCCTGTGGCGGCAACATTTCAAATTTAAAAAGTAGTTGCGCCACCCAATAATGTCTCCGACGACTACTCTATTCCATGGCGATGCGATCCCCCTCCCTCAATAAGTTTTTACGCGCTCATATTTTCAACTTTTCAACTTCTTAACATTTATTTATAAAAAGTATGCTTATCATTATAATTTTTATTTATAAATTTTACATTTAATAAATATTTGTTTATTTTCGTGCTAAGTGTCTGTGTTTTTACTTAATTTTTTGCATTTCTTTCTTGTAGATTTTTCTCTCCCTTTTATTTTTATTTTTATTATTAGTTTAAATTTGTACTCTTATTTTATTTAATTTTTTTGACGAAACAGGGACTCCTAATATTCCTACAGAGCTCTAAGGGGGTAAATATTAAGAACCCTGTGGAAAAATAATAATGTTTTGGAGGGAATATAAATAATAAATAAATAAATTAGGGACGGATGGCAGAAAACAAGGAAAGATCAACAAAAAAAATACGAAAATAATAAATTAATTAACGGAAATAAATAAACAAATAAATATCAAAATAAATAAACAATAGCAACAAAATTAACCAATTAGGACAAATTAAATTTTGAAATTAAATAAATGAAATTATTTTTTTTTTTTAAATATTAAATAAAGGAATAAATAATAAATAAATAAATAACAGAATAATTAATAATAAATTAAATAAACAATAATAAATAACTGATTTTACGTTAACAAAAAAAACGAGAAATGAACAAAAAAAATAAAGTGTAAAAATAAATAACAAATTTAATCTCTAATCGCCAATCCAGTCCGTGACAGGGGGGGGGGGGGAATGAACAATACACGATACAGCTCACCGACAATCTGTGCTGAACGCAGCCAGAATGGGGGACGTCTCTGTTTCTCAGCTGCACGCTTCCAAAAAAACGCTCTTGCCGTCAGCTGTTGTTTGTTGTAATAATATTGTTTGGCGCGACGCACGTTATATTGTTTTAGCCGTTGAATTGTTGTTGTTGTTGTTGAATTATTGTTGCCGTTTAATTGTTTAATTTTGTTGCAAAAAAAAAAAATATGTATATATATATATGTATATATATACTTGTGGGTGTGGGGGTGTATGTAAATGTTGTGTGTATGGGGGGGGATCAAAAAGAATTTAACGCTTGTTGCTTATTGTTGGTGTTGTTGTTGTTGTAATAACTTTATGTATATTTTATATATATGTATATATATGTATGTGCAACACATGCACATATCACTGCACAGGATTATTCGTTAAACGTATGTGTGTGTATTTAGAATTTTAATTATATTTATTTCGATTTCGTATAAATATAATTTTTTTGCCCGCCACTACACTTTTAAGTATATAGATGTCTATTTCTATATATATATATTAACTCATATATATATATATATATATACTGCACCGCACACGTTTTTGCCAAAATCTTTGAACCGACGAAACTCCCAGCGCATGCGTCTACGCTCGAGTTTCCAATCAGACTCCCTATGCCTGCCAAAACTGCCTGTTGCTAAGCTTCAAATTTCCTATTATTCCCCCCTTCCCCTTTTGTCTCTCAGTCGCTCTCTCGCCCACGCAAAACGGTCCCAACCGAGTCAACGGCCGATCGCCCTTGGCTTTGACCCATATTCGGTGCCATCGGTGCACTCTGCACAATTAGCCGCTCACGCATACTCTCTCTCTCCCTCTCTCCGTGGCTCTTATACTCGCTCTCACCGACGAACACAACCCTGTGTTGCGTGCGCAGAGTTCGGTCACACTTGGCCGCGCTGGACAAATTTGAGATATCGAAATATCGATAAGAAAAATGTTGCCATTTGTTAATTTGCACAGGCCCAGATGCAACAGTTTTCTTATTTTAATCTTAAAGTAAATCTACCATACATTATACAAATTTTAATTAAAAGCTTGAAAAGCGCCCCAAAGCTTTTTGAGAGCTTTTAAAAGTGAGCTAGCGATCAGCGGATTTCCGAATAGAAATTTGCGCCAAAATATTAAGTTGCCACACGCGATAATTTGGTAAAGAAAATTCAACTAAATTATGGAAAGTAATCTTCAAGGTATGTACTATTTAATGCACATTTTTATTTTATGTGTAGCTCTAGGGATTTAGTGTTGTGTAATGTCCAATTGATGTGTATTTTTTTTAGAAAGCTAACATGCGTTCTCCGTGTTTCGTGGAATGTTGCATCTGGGCCTGGTCAAATTAACAAATGGCAACATTTTCCTTATCGATATTTCGATAGCTCAAACCTGTCCAGCGCTGCCAAGTGTGACCGAAGGCTGCGCACACAACACAGGGTTGTGTTCGTCGGGGAGAGCGAGTATAAGAGCCACGGAGAGAGATAGAGAGAGGTCTTATAAGTGTATGCGTGAGCGGCTTATTGTGCAGACTGCACCGATGTAACTGAATATGGGTCAAAGCCAAGGGCGATCGGCCGTTGACTCGGTTGGGACCGTTTTGCGTGGGCGAGAGAAGAACTGATAGACAAAAGGGGAAGGGGGGAAGGATAGAAAATTGAAGCTTAGCAACAGGTAGTTTTGGCAGGCATAGGGAGTCTGATTGGAAACTCGAGCGCAGACGCATGCGCTGGAAGTTTCGTCGGCCAAAAAAATTTCGAAACCAACTAAACTAATTTGAATGACCCCGATTGTTCCTATGACTATAGCTGTCTAAGTGCATGTAGTGCACCGATACGAACCAATTTTGGTCAGCCCCCCTGTTGAATATAACACTTTTTCGTGAATAATTTGTAGTATTAAAATTCACAAGTCACGCTTCTTGGATAAAGCACCCACAACCTCCGACACAGATCGAAGTAGGGCCTCCTTGTGCATAGATTCGTTGGGCTTACGACGTTTTGGTGCCACAGATTCGGAGCCCATAGATAAAGCGGAGGTGTCTTCCATATCTCTTCTCCAGATCATTTATCGATTTTGAAAGAGTTGAGTTTTGAAAAGATTTAAACAATATTTTACAATTTTTTTCTTATTAATTACAGTTACAGCTGGCGAGTGGCTGGACATTGCAAAGAAAATACGAGGACAAGTGAAATTTCTCTCACTGCATTGTTGCTTTGGGTGGAAAACAGATTGAAATCCAAGCACCTCATAAATCAGGATCCGAGTTTTTCAATTATAAACTAGTCGGACGGAGCTACAGTCGAGCATTCTCGACTGTCGAATACCCCGTACTTACTATGTCAAAAGCTAAGACTGCTAAAATATCATACTTGATTTTCACCCTATCGGTCCCATGACAGCTATATGATATAGGTGTCCGATTCGAACCAACTTTGGTCAGGATATATGAAACCAAGTTGGATACATATTCTATCAGTTGGGTTACGAAATCTTAAAGAACAAAAAAGTATTTCATACTAAGACTTGATTTTCGCCCGATCGGTCCTATGACAGCTCTATGATATAGTGGTGCCATTTGCACCAACTTTGGACAGTGTATATAAGATTGGTTACAATATCTCATAAAATAAAAAAGTTTTTCATACTAAGACTTGGTTTTCGCCCGATCGGTCCTATATATGACTACATATGATATAGTGGTCCCATTTGAACCAACCTTAGACATTATTTATAAAATCAAGTTTTATGTATTTTCTATAAGATTGGCTACGATATCTCAATAAACAAAAAAATTTTTTCTTACTAAGACTTGATTTTCGCCCGATCGGTCCTATGACAGCTATATGATATAGTGGTCCGATTTAAACCAACTTTGGACTGGATATATAAAACCAAGTTTTATGTATATTCTATACGTTTTGTTACGATATCTCATAAAACAAAAAAGTTTTTCATACTAAGAGTTGATTTTCTCCCGATAGGTCTTATGACAACTATATGATATAGTGGTCCGACTTAAACCAACTTTGGACTGGATATATAAAACCAAGTTTTATGTATATTCTATACGTTTTGTTACGATATCTTATAAAACAAAACGGTTTTTCATAGTAAAACTTGATTTTCACCCGATCGTTCCTATGACAGCTATATGATATACTGGTCCGATTTAAACCAACTTGAGACAGAATATATGAAACCAA
Organism: Drosophila falleni; assembly: GCA_035045575.1. Classification (NCBI taxonomy): domain Eukaryota; kingdom Metazoa; phylum Arthropoda; class Insecta; order Diptera; family Drosophilidae; genus Drosophila; species Drosophila falleni. The sequence goes on along the minus strand of JAWNOV010000056.1, from coordinate 752,729 downwards.
GTTAGATACATATTCTATCAGTTTGGTTACGATGTCTCAAAAAACAAAAAAGTTTTTCATACTAAGACTTGATTTTCGACCCAACAGTCCTATGACAGCTATATGTTATAGTGGACCGATATAAATCAACTTTGGTAAGTATGTATAAGACTAACTTAAATACATATTCTATAAGTTTGATTACGATAACTGATAAAACAAAAAATTTTTCATATTAAAACTTGATTTTCGACCGATTGTTCAAATGGGCGCTATATGGTATAGTGGTCCGATTCAAAAAAGAAACAAACAGACAGACGGACAGACGGACATTGCTATATCGACTCGGCTATTGATGCTGATCAAGAATATATATTCTTTATGGGGTCTGCCACGCCTCCTTCTGCCTGTTACGCCCATATTCGGTAAAACAAACCCAATAGACCCCCTGTACTCTTTTTAAGTACGGTGTCTAAAAATCCAGAACATTGTTTTAATGGCAATGACAGATACGGATTATAAATTAATTGATGTAGGGTCATATGGCAGAGATTCAGATGGCGGAGTATTTTCTAAGTGATATAATTTAATATCATAACCAAATCAGAAATGTATTGTATTAGTGTCTTTTTTATTTTCAGTTGCACCCTTTCAAAAGCACACTCCGAAGGTACTTTGAGTGTGCCAACACCAAAACCTCTGCAACACCGTATGCAAACGTCGCCGGTGATGCGTTTACATGAAAGCCCTATATTATGAAGCCATTTACCTTCCGGAGTGTAAATGAGGAGCAGCGCATATACAATTATAGGATTTCAAGAGCTCGCCGTATAATAGAAAATGCATTCGGTATATACACTGCTCGATTTCGAATTTTGTGAAGGCCAACCAATTGTTCTAGCTATTTGTGCATTGACCAATATTCGAGTTGGTGTTGTTACATGGCAAACTGAAAATTTATTTTAATAAAACGATATATTATTACTTTGTTTTCAATAGTCATAACCGGCTGCAGGAAAGACATTGCGTCAAAATAGGAAAAAACTTGGTTTTTTAACCCGAATCGTCCTGAGCAACGATTTTTCAAGTTTCTTCATAAGACTTTTAGGACTGATAAATTTGAGGTAGATGAATTCGAAAATGACATTTTTTTTTTCGTTCTTGTCAAGATAATCGACAGGACCACTTTTGTCGGCTGTTACCATATAACAGGGTACAGGTTTCACTGCTAAGTTGGAAACGACTGTCCGATCAAATCGAATTATAAATATACCGATCGAAAGGTTTAGTCCCAACTTACAAAATGGCATACTGAAACTTTTTCTAACTCACCTGGCTCTTGAGATAATGGGGTGTAAGTGGGAGGAAAAAAATTTATATGATCGCAGCTTATGGAGCCGTTGGGACTTAAACGTAAAATTTCTTACTTCTTAAAAATTCTTATCAACAATACGCGTCGACTGATACTTCGATTACCAAATCCGAAAACTGGTTTAGAGGACAGACAAATTTGAAATTTTTAGTGCTCATCTCAAAATGAAATGAAAAGTCAGTTTGTTCGTTTGTCTGTTTGTATCAAAGCGCTAAAAAAAGCTTAGATGTAATGACGGGGATTTATTCCCTTTTGAAAATCTAGTTTGGTGGGAAAACTCTATTTCCCGCTAAAATTGAACAGTTTGGCCTCAATAGTTTCCAAGCCATTAAAGCTACAGTTATGTTCTATATATCGTTGGAATGGTGCAATTAGGGGCTTTCAGACGTACCTTTAATTTTTATTCCTTAGTACTCAGGTAACATTTTACAGGTAAAATAAAGTTTTTAAGCATACATTTTAGCGATTTCTGACACAACGGCTCAAACGATTTATTGTTAGTTTATTAAATTTTTGTATGTTCTTGTACTTAAATATTGCGTTTTTTGGTATTTGATACATAAATTTTGGCTGAGAGGTTTGAAAGATATTACCTGTTGACTGAATGTATACTATTTTCTATCGGTCGAAAATCAAGTTTTAGTACGAAAAACTTTTTGGTTTTATGAGATATCTCAACCAAACTGGCACAATATGCATTTAACTTCGTTTTATATATTCTGAACAAAGTTGGTTCAAATCAGTCCACTAAATCATATAGCTTTCATAGGACCGAGCAGGTCAAAATTTGGTTTTAGTGTGAAAAACTTTTTTGATTAATGAAATATTTTAACCAAATTAATAGAATATGCATTTGAGTTAGTCTAATACATCCTTACCAAAGCTGGATCAAATCGGTCCACTATATTATACAGCTGTCATAGGACCGATCGGGCGAAAATCAAGCCTTAGGATGAAAAACTCTTTTGTTGTATGAGATATCGTAACCAAACGTATAGAATACAAGTTAACAGAGGCCAACGACACCAACTCCAGATGCTGATATAGCACTGGGCCGGATGTTCTTGCAAGTTAACAGGGGTCAGCAAAATGCAACATAACACCAGCCACAGATGCTGACATAGCTCTGGGCCGGATGTTCTTGCACAACGGCAGCGCACGAGGCGCACGCTAAGCATTCTAACGGCCGTTGTGAAAAGCACACGATAGTTTAAGTAATTTTTATCAACCTTTTGTAAATTTAGTTTTATATCGGTTTTTGAATGAGGCACATCTGCCCATCATTCTATCCGCGAAATTCAACTCACTCACTGAGTCTGAATTGACTAGTGTTTTAATAAGTCTTTCGTGTTAACGAAGTAAATAAAATTAAATAAAGATAAAACTAAACCAGAACCTCTACTGGAGTTTTAACTTAAAAAATACTTAATTGGCGCCCAACGTTTTTCGGACCATTTTGTGTTATAAATATTTTGTGCTGTGCAGTGCACTATGGGCAAAAAGTCCGAAATTTTTGCATAAAGTCTAATTTTAAAGCTAGAGCGTTCAAATTTGGCACAAAAATTTAAAATATTAATATAGAATTTATGTTTATTTCTGTTTTGCAATAAAACTACTCCTTCAACCAATCCACCCACACCCAAGTAAAAAAAAAATTTTTTTTGCTATTAATTTATAATTTTATTTACAGATAGGTTTAATCTTCTTCATCATCTAATTTAATTTCTAGATAATCATCAGAATCATCAGCGGAGTCCAAAACTTCATTTTCTATTTCTGACGTGATTGTTTCATAGTTCGGGAGAGGTGGGCATTTTAAAAGATTTATTACTTCTGCCGGGAGGGGTTTTTTTTTAATTTCTTTTGCCTTTCATTTAAGCAAATACTGGATATTAATGGATCAGAAGAATCCATAGCTCTATAAAAAACATCAGTCATATTGTTTAAGCGGCAATTTTTTCGGGCATGTGACTTCCTATCGTTTTTATAGTACTTGTTCCTTGCTTCTGAAGCATTTTCTCCTAAACATCCAACCGGAACCAAAGAGGAGTTTATTATTCGCCAGCCGTGAATTAATATTTTATGTACCGTCGGTGACATTGGATACCAAGGATATGTATTAACATATAATAAAAATGTATCCTCACAAAATGCTTTGCATTTATCAACATCTACAGAATGCTCGCTTGAAATTGTGATCAAACTACATACAAATTGTATAGAATGTTTTGATTAAAGCTTGTAAGTGAGGAAAATAATTGGTAATTCGCGAATGCTCTTCTAGCCGTGTATCCATCATTACTATTCCCACTTCCGTTTTGTTTGGGAATGCTTACATGTAGACCCATTTGTGTCCACATCATTTCCTGAATTTCCTTTCTCCGAGCCATCATTTCGAATTTGTTAGACTGTGTGATGTGCCACTTTTGAATTTTAAGCCTATAGGACACGTTCAACACAAATTCAAAAAATCGATTTCAGGCATGCAATGGACTGACACCATATTTTAGAGTCGCTGGCCTTGGCTTAAAAACTTCGGAGTGAAATTCAATGGTCTCGAGGAGTTTTTTAGGTTTGACCCCACATATTGGGCAGCACTGAGTTGATAACGTACCAGTTAAAGCGTTAAGTACTTTACCATCAATAAGTGTCATTTGTGGTTCATAGGTAATGACAACTTCTTTGCCTTCCTTTCTATATATGAAATCCTTCAAACCGGCGACTTGAATATTTTCCTACAAAAATGCCAATGCTTCTTCAGGGGTAAGGGGAATAATCACCTGAGATTTCCGGCCTCCTGTCGTGTTCCCTGTCTGTTCTTCCCTGACGACTTTTAATGCGCTAAACAAATCATCCTCTTTAGCCTTCTTCGCAGAAACAGAAGCAGCATGTAATAAGTGCTGCGTTGAAAAGTCAGTGTCCGATGCAAGATCATTTGCTAATTTATGTTTCAAACGCATTCCAGCCTGTGTATAGCTTAGCGTTGGTCTACCCATTTTAGAGGGAGATGGATCCGTAAGCTCTTTATCCAAGGTAATAATAATCGCCTGCGAAAGCCACCTTGAGTGAGTAACTTTAAACCTTGACAACATACTGTTGCATTTAGGCAAATATTTCTAAATATGCTTGATAAAATTTGAAACTTTTTGCTCAATTTGATTAACGTGTGAGTTGCTGAGTTGACTTATTTTCATTTTCTCCAACATCCACTTCGTTACGGCAGAGTCGTCGCGTCCATTGTTGTCCCAAACCTCCAGCAGTGTTAAGCGGCGAAACTCATATTCTGCTGCAATGTGTCATTTTTGTCGAAAACGGACAAAAATGGGCAAAGAATATTATTAACACCGTATTCTATATACTTTTACGAAAAACATACCAGTTTTAGTTGATCGTGCGCGCGCGCGGCAAATGAGTTGCACACCACAGAACACAATTACATTTGTTAAATTCGAGCTGTAAAATTACTCCAACAGCAATTGACGATACAAGACAAAACATACAGAACATATGAAAACTAACATACAACGTTGAATCTAGATACCTGTAGGATTATTTGCCATATTTCCAAATTGTCTTCACTTTAAAGAAAAAGCCACAACAAACGCGCAAAGCTCATCGACATTCACGGCTGCATTTCGATAGGTCAGGCATGCATTTAGTAAGCTGACTTAGTTTGCGCGGCAATTTCAAACCGCACGCCTTACAAATTTTTTCAGAACAGTTTTATTTTCTCTTGAGTATGCATAATTGGCAAACACATTCAATTTTAAGTATTTAAAATATAAAAAAAAAATACTTTATGCACAATTTTCTGACTTTTTGCCCATAGTGCAACGTCGGGCCAACAAATATAGTATCATTCAACGAGACTCCGTTACTACACTTGCAGGAAGCGTCAAATACGACTCGCAATTTGGTCGTCAGGCTTTCCGGTCTGAGAACGGGATGATGGGGCAGGAAATATCAAACAACTTTTTGGTAGGGATATATAACACATTTCCAGATATACAACCTGTGCGATTGGTTGATATATCTCAAGAAACAACCTTTCATACTAAGCATGGATTTTCGACCGATCGTTCCTATGGCAGCTATATGATATAGTGGTCCGATTTGAACCAACTTTGGTCACAATGTGTAAAACAATAACAAATTTAAATTTTGTGAGTTTGGTTGGGATATCTCAAAAAACACAAAAATTTTTATACTAAAAGTCATGCCACACCACAACGAAGTCAAAAAAGTCGACAAAAACATGCCTCGATTCAACATAATATCATATCGCCGTCTCACCATAGATTTTAATGAATCATATCTTAAACAACGCGTAATTACAACAGCTACGCAAATAAAATAGTTAATAAAATGTAAAAAAATTGTTTCGAATTTTCCTCGAATTTTTTAGTGAAAAAAGCTAAGATAAAAGCCAAGAAAAAATCATCATTTTGTTAATTAAAAAATTGATATCTCTTAAACTACTGGTTTAAATCTAAGACTGTGTATAAATGAAATATAGATATATTCGATAGCTTTTAGATAAAGTAAAGCTTTGATAAATAGGTTTTGGCATTGTCGAGTAATGATTACAAACGGTGGCGCACCTCTAAAAAAAAGATATAAAAAAAAGCCAGATTTTTGAAAAATTCTAAAAAAAAATCTCACTATAAAAAAAAAAATGTTTTTCGTCGGTTTTAGCCCCAAATCTATCCAAAAAAGTTGTTTTGGTTCTTGTAACCCTTGGGCTGTTGCCTAGTGTTTTTACGTTAAGTTGTTTCATAGTATCATTACCCAAGATGCCATGAAACGTTTGTAACGATCCTTAAGGCTTCACCGGGCTAACTCGGTCGGCGATATGGGCTCGTGCAACAAATTTATAATATGCAGCACTTGCGAGTGAATAAGAAGGCAGATTTGGTTTCAATATTAAATGTTATTCGGTTTATTAGCGACGCGATGGCCGACTCGTATAAATTCCAAAGTAGATTTATTATATTTAATGTGTAGACGTTGCTGGGTGAATGTCCTCGGTCTCGGGTCGATGAAGTCCGAAGTGGCCTCGTCGCTCGGCGCTCGTCGGTCGCTGGTCTTCCTCCTGGTTGAAGCTCGATCCGTCTCTCGTACTGGCGACCCCGCTACTGCAGGGTATCGGGAATGGGTCCTGCGACAGCTAGGATTGTCGAATGTCGATCCTGCGACAGCGAGGATAAGTCCCCCTTGACCCGTTCTTACAGGGACAACTAAATCTATGTCCTGCTTCTGCAAGGACGGATAATCTAGGTCCTGCGACAGCTAGGAGAATGAATGACCCTGATCCTGCGTTCTCCAAGGACTCTCCGCTTGATTTTGCCCGCCTCCAGCTGGGTTGGCCCTAGCCTGCTAATGCGAGGTCGACTATTACTAGGTCCTGCGACAGCTAGGACGGATAAACTAGGTCCCGCGGCAGCAAGGATGACGCGCAGTATTCCTGCGCCAGCAAGGCTCTTTTAAATGTTCTCCTGCTACAGCGAGGCTCTTTTAAAGGTATTCCTGCTACAGCGAGGCTCTCTTAATTTGCTCCTGCTACAGCGAGGCTCTAGGATATTAATGTTACGACTAGGACTACTAGATCCTGCGACAGCGAGGATATCTTTTCTGGTTCCGCGTCGGCAGGAACTATATCCTGCTACAGCAAGGATATCTACGATGTTTCCGGCGACAGCACGGATTATATCCTGCTAAGGCAAGGTTATGATGATGCGTCCTGCGACAGCTAGGACGATATCCTGCTACAGCGAGGATATCAATGACGACTCCTGCGACAACGAGGATTATAGCCTGCTATTGCGAAGCTATTGATGATGCGTCCTGCGACAGCTAGGACGATATCCTGCTACAGCGAGGATATCAACGACGATTCCTGTGGCAACGAGGATTATAGCCTGCTATTGCAAAGCTATTGATGATGCGTCCTGCGACAGCTAGGACGATATCCTGCTACAGCGAGGATATCTACGATGGCTCCTGTAACAACGAGGATTATAGCCTGCTATTGCAAAGCTATTGATGATGCGTCCTGCGACAGCTAGGACGATATCCTGCTACAGCGAGGATATCTGCGATGGTTCCTGTGACAACGAGGACTATAACCTGCTACTGCAAAGTTATCTAGGATGTGTCTTGCGACAGCTAAGACTATATCCTGCTACAGCAAGGATATCTGCGAGGACTCCTGTGACAACGAGGATTATAACCTGCTACTGCAAAGTTATCTAGGATGTGTCTTGCGACAGCTAAGACTATATCCTGCTACAGCAAGGATATCTGCGAGGACTCCTGTGACAACGAGGATTATAACCTGCTACTGCAAAGTTATCTAGGATGTGTCTTGCGACAGCTAAGACTATATCCTGCTACAGCAAGGATATCTACGATGTTTCCTGTGGCAACGAGGACTTTAACCTGCTACTGCAAAGTTACGTTTTCGGAGGATCCTGTGACAACAAGGATTGCTGGGGTGTCCTGCTATTGCAAGGACCGATCAGTGTTGCTAAGTTGCTTGCTCCACTCAAAGTGACCCGCATGCGCTGTTGCGCGCCCTTTTATACTCTAGTCGCCGTTTCGCAACGGGACTTCTGCTCGCCTGCATGCCAGAGGCGTCGCTGAAGGGGGCATACCAGAGGCGTCGCTGAAATTGTGTAACAGTTGTGGGGAACACATATTTGTTCCTCACACTCCCCTCTTTCCTCGGATAAATGAAAGTGACATGTGTATATAGTTTTTTTTTTTTTTAATTTTTATTTAAGCCGCTCGCGGAACACGCGGATCCGCCCCTGCCCCGCCTTAATCTTATACCTCCTACCCTCATCCCACACTAGGTACACCCGGCGCTTCCCGGGGTTCAACTCTTTGGACGCCTGGAGCACGTCCCGCGGCCATGGCACGCCCACCAACTCCTCGTACCTGGTGGGCGGCCTCGGCGTCTCCTCGAACAGCTCCTCCTGTGCCGGCCGCGGGAACGCCAGTTCCAACCCCAGAGACCACCTGGGGGTGCGGGGCACATACGCCTGCGGCCCTGGTGGGCAGATCGACTGCTGCACCGGCTGTACCGGAGGGATGATAAACGGCTGCTCCGGGATATAGATGGGCTGCTCCGGGGGGTAGATGGGCTGCTCCGGGAGGCAGATGGGCTGCTCCGGGAGGCAGATGGGTAGCTCCGGGGGGCAGGTGGGCAGCGCCGGGGGGCAGGTGGGCTGCACTGGTCCCTTGAATGGCTGCTCTGGGGCCCGGGACGGCTGCTCCGGGGGGCGGAGCGGCTGCTCCGGGGGGCAGGTCGGCTCCCTCACGGTCCTGGCCCGCTTCGGCGCAGCGGGTGCTGGCGCGGCTTCCTCCTCCTCCGATCCCGAAGAGATCTCCCACACTGTGGGAGACATGACGCTGGGCGGGATCGCCCCCTTCTCTTTCTTCGTTGGCCACCACAGCGGCGGGACCTCCCGCTTGGGCGACGCCGTTGCCGGGGGCGTCAGCCCTGCCGCCACCGCCTGGTCCTCCTCCAAGAGCGGCGACGCGGCCAGCTCCAATACATCGGTGTGCCCAGCCAATTTCAGCTCGGGCAGCTTTGGCGTCGCCCTCCGCCGCGGGTGGAAGGGCAGCCTGGTCGCCCTCCTGATGTTGCTAGTCGTCCTGTTGTTGCTCATCCTGTGGTTTGCTTGGTAGTGTCCAACTGCGTGGGCGGTCGCCCTTTTATAGTCGCCGCGCAGGCGCGAAATTCCGTTTTCCTTTTTGGTCCCTTGTTTCTCTCCTCCTCTCCTTGGCGACCGCCCCCCTCAACCTTGCGCCCAGGACTACGGTTTCTCTCTCTCCCTAGATATGTATGTACCCATGCGCATATATATTCCATTAATGGGTTATGTGTGTCTGTACATACATAAATCGGTAATTTGAAAATTGCGCCGAACACCGGTAATTGTGTCAAATCTGCTTGGAACAGTATTATTAACACTTTTTTTTGTTGTTAATAATTGAAAAATGCGACGCGAACATGCTCGGCCAAGTTCTTGCCCACGCCCCCCCACGGGGCTCGAACCCCGATCTTCGGTCTAGTACGCACAGCAGACGGCGCCTCAACGCAGAGCGCCGCTGCCGGCGGCCTCTGGCTGTAATCGCAACAACAATTATGTGTGCTAATTGCTTGCTTTGCTGACGTCACAGCAACGCCGCTGCAGCTTCACTTTCCTTTTATGTGCAATTCTACATATATGTATGCACAATAGCGAATTCGTGTTGTATTTGTATTGTGTTGTATTTCCCTCGTCGTTTTATATATATATATATATGTATTTATGCATAGATACGTGTCCATATATATATATATATATATATATGTACTCCTGTTTTAGCGATCTCGTGTTGTATTTCCCTCGTCGTATATATACATATATATACGTATGTATATATATATGTACTCTTGTTCACATACATATGCTCCCTCGTTGTGGTTGTTCTAATGTTTATATATATGTACAATGAATTTCGCGCATAATAAATCCCTCGCTGTGTAGATATTTGTATTTGTCATTATTAACAAATGTTCACTCCTTGCCGGTTATGTGTATGTATGTATGTTATGCATATGGGTTTTGTTTATACATTACATGATGTATGTAAGTGTACATGCCTATATGTATATTTATAAATATCTATTTATATATGATTGTCATTACTCATGTAATCGTTCCTTCGCTGCAATCATAATCATATATATATATAAACATAATACATTTTGCGCATCATAATTCCCTCGTTGTGTATATTTGTTTAATTGTTCGGCTTAATCAGCCGCGATGCTCCCAACAACAAATAGCGTCGCTCTATTTTGTCTTTGTTGTGCATTCTCTCTGAGAGCAATTCCTCTCCGTTTTGTTAACATCTAAGCATTGTGTTATGCATATCAGCGCAATATCACCGTTGTTCTCTTTCTTTCCTTTGCTTCGCTTTCTGCGCCGCTCTCTGTGACTTAGATGACGGGTCATTGCTATGCAAAGCAAACGAAAAGTAAACAACAACAAATGTTTGTGTTTTGCTTTGTCGGCCACTGACCGCCGCGACAACAACAAATGTTTGCGCTCTCTTATCTTTCGTTCGCTGTGCGTTGCGTGAAACGTAAACAACAACAACGTTTTCGTTTTGCTTTGCTGACCACTGACCGTCGCGACAACAACAGATGTTTGGGCTCTCTTTTTCTTTCGTTTGCTGTGCGTTGCGTTGAGTTCGATGCTGTTCTCGAACACGTATGCACAGTGGGCCGCGCTGATTGTTCCCGCGTTGAATTATTCTGTTGCTCACGCCGGTTATATCGTGTACATGTATACATATATATACATATATATTGATCTAATACATATATGTATATATATTTCTCCCTTTTTTTCCTCTTGTTGGAAAGAATATTTCCTGGCCTCGGTTTAGGGTGGTCCCAAACATAAAAAAATTTTTTTTTTTTTTTTTAAAAAATTCCAGCACCAATAAAAAAAATTTATCCAACAAAATTTTCCATTGAATGTTTGCCGTGCCTGTTTTGGATGCCCGATGAATTAGGGTGGTCCCAAAAAATATTATTATTATTTTCCAGAAAGGAAAAACAATTATTTTATTATTATCATAGCTTGCAAATAACTGTTAACCGTTTTTTCCTTACGCTCTGTTCGAGAGAACAACCGAAAAATATCATACTTTCTCGCTCTCGCTCTGAGCAAGACCCTTTGGTTGTTTTCGATCCGGTTTTCGGTTGAGCGCTAACAGTTGAGCAATTTGCTTATCGGTCTTTGAGTGAACAGCGCGTAAAGAGTGAAACGATTCACGCTCACACAGTGAGGCTCACCAAAAGACCGATTGACAGAAAAACTCAACGCAAACGGTCTTTTCAACTATTTGTCTTCTTTTCGATGCACAGTGGTACGTTGTGTAAAATTGCGACATTAAATTTCACTTTCGATCTTCTTAAAAAAATTGTATGTATTTCAGACTAATTTTTTGTTTAAAACAGGAATAGTTTTATTTTTTTAAGTATTTTATTTTGAATTAAGCTTAACAACTAATAATGAATTTATGTTTTGTTAAAATTACTGTGCTCAATCGAAACTCACAAAGCAAATTGACGCGTAAAACCCACGAAACTTCACATACACACATACATGCGCAAAAGACTTTTTGAATCGTCGTTCAGAAGCAAACGGTCCCGGAATAAGCAGAGCAAAAGAGAACAGAAAAAAGTGATCTTCGACTGAGCGCGAGCAAAATTTATTTACGAAAAATCCAATCGGTTGCTCTCAGACCTTTTGCTCAAAGTCTCAGTGAAGAACACTTATTTCGCGACAGTGTGAAACGGTTAACAGTTATTTGCGAGCTATGATTATTATTTTTCTCCAGGAAGAAAAATGTTATTTGTTATTATATTTTATTATTGATGTTATTTTTTTTTTTTTTGCTCATTTGTGTGCAGTTATGGGTGCTGTGAGAGTTCCGACGGATTAGGGTGGTCCCAAATTTTGTAACCACTTTTAAAAAAAAAGAAGATTTTTTTCCTTTTTTAACTTCATGTTAACCCATAAGTTTATTGGTGTGCTGTTCTTTCTATGTATGTATTCTATTATCACCCTCTGCAACATTTATATGTAAAAAAAAAATCATTCGTCTGACCTGGTTTCCCTTGCCGCCGTATGTGGTTTTAGATCTCCAACGTGTGCTCGCCGTATCTTTTTATCCGCCTGTGATTGCAGCTTGCATATTACCGGCGATATGAAGTCCACGATCTGGTATGGTCCTCCAAATCTAGGTGCCAGCTTAGCCGCAAATCCATCCACTGCATTGGATAGATGATGTTCCTTTAGCCACACGTGCTCCCCCACGCTTGGTTTCCATTGTCTCCTGCGTAGATTGTAATAACGTGCCTGATCTTGCGCCGCCTTCTCCAAACTCCTGCGAACAATCTCAAATATTTCTTTGAGTTTGTTAGCGTTTGCTTGCGGATCCTGTGTAGTCCGTCCTGTGCCAATGGCCACCTCATCATATAAAGCCTGGGGAAGTCGAGGCTCTCGACCCTGTGTTACAAACGCTGGCGTGTATCCTGTGGATGCTGTCACGCTGGTGTTTACGGCCAACGTGATTTCTGGCAGCGCCTCATCCCAACAGCGTTGATTTGCTCCAGCATATTGAGCAATCATTGTTTTTACTGTGCGATTTGCTCTTTCCGTGGGGTTTTCCTGCGGTGTGTACGGTGCCGTGTACTGGTGTCTCACCCCCAAATCCTGCAGGAAATTCTTGAATGCTTTGCTGGTGAATTGTGCGCCGTTGTCAGTGATGAGGACCTTTGGCACGCCAAATCTTGCCAGGATTCGTTCTCTGAACGCTTTTTGGAGGGCTGCTGCCGTTGCGTTTCGCATTGGTATTAGTTCCGTCCATTTTGAGAACCTGTCTATAAATACCAGTAGTGTTGTATTCCCGTGTTTTGATCGTGGTAATGGTCCAACGAAATCTGCGCACACCGTGGCCCATGGTTCTTCTGGAATCTGAGTGAGCATCTGTCCGGCTGCCTGCAACTGATTCGGTTTGTATTGCTGACAAACTTCACAGCGTTGCACATAGGTGCGGACGTCTCGGTGCAATCCTGGCCAGTAATAACGTGCCGCCACCCGAGCTATTGTTTTCCGTGTTCCAGTATGTCCCGCTGCTGCTATGTCGTGATTTTCGTGTAATACACGTTGCCTTTCGTTCGTTGGCACACACAATTTCCAGGATGTCACATCTTCGTGCCCTGCTCGGTGGGGAATGTGCCTGTATAAGTTGCCAGATTCTTCTAGGTAGTCTGGGAATTTCCTGGGCTCCTTACGAATCTTCAGTAGCATCTTGTGTATCCAGTTTCTATCAGTTTCACTAGTTTCCGCTGTTTCTTCTTCAATTTCTACCCGAGCGCAGACATCCTCATTTAACGGTTGCCTCGACAATGCGTCTGCCACAACGTTCAGCTTTCCTTTGCGATATGCCACTTCGAAGTCGTACTGCTGCAATTCCAATGCCCATCTTGCGATACGACCTGTAGGGTTTTCAATAGAATTTAACCATTTGAGCGCCATGTGGTCTGTTACGACGGCAAAATGGTAACCCTCTAGGTATGGTCGCATCTTCCGAATCGCCCAAACGATAGCTAAGCATTCTTTCTCTGTCGCTGAGTAGTTTCTTTCGGGTCCGTTCAGTGTTCTGCTAGCATATGCGATTACCCGTTCTCCTTCTCCAAAATCCTGTGTGAGGATGGCTCCCAGTCCATAGTTGCTGGCATCAGTTTGTAGTGTGAATTGCTGGGCGAAGTCGGGGCACGCTAGGACTGGTGCATGCGTCAGCTTTTCTTTCACACTCTCAAACGCCTGTTGGTGCTCTTCGTTCCATAGCCATTTCACGCCTTTCTTCAATAAACCGTTGAGGGGGTGCACCGTAGTGGAAAAGTCAGGCACGAATCGTCTATACCAGGATGCCACTCCGAGGTATTGCCGCAGCTCCCTGATGTTAGTAGGCGGTTTTAGTTGGGAAATCGCCGCTACTTTGTCCGGGTCGGTGCATATTCCGTGTTCGGTTACTTTATGTCCCAGATATTTTAATTCTTTTTTGAAGAAGTCGCACTTGTCGACGTTGATCTTCAAATTCGCTGCCCTGAGTCGCCGAAACACCTCCTTTAGGTTGGCCATATGTTCCTCCAATGTCTTCCCAATAACGATGATGTCATCTAGATATGCGAAGGCATGTGGCAGCATTTCTGGTCCAATCACCCGATCCAATGCTCGTTGGAATGTTGCTGGAGCGGAGTGAAGTCCAAACGGCATAACTTTCCAATGGAAGAGTCCTCTGCCTGGTACTGTGAACGCTGTCAAAGGGCGACTTGTTTCCTCCATGGGGATTTGCCAGTAACCGTCTTTCAGGTCGAGGCTGGTGATGTAACGTGCTTCCCTCAACTGATCCAGGATGTGGTGTACTCGGGGTAATGGATAAGCGTCCTTGACTGATCGGCTGTTTAGCTGCCGAAAGTCGACGCACAACCTCCATTTACCCGTTTTCTTTCTGACCATCACAATCGGGGCACTGTGTGGACTGTTGGACGGCTCAATACATCCTTTGGCCAGCAACTCGTCGATCTGTTTGTTGATTTCGTCTTGCATCTTAGGGTTCTTTGGAAAGTAGCGTTGCTTTATTGGGCGGTCATCGTGCATCACGATCCGGTGTTCCGTGATTGGCGATGTGCCGCTCATAACAGCAAATGCGGCTAGTTCCTGTTGAAGAAATTTATCCACCGCTGGTTCGTGGTGTAAGGATTCACCCTGCTCCTTGCCGATGGTCGTTGTTTCATCCTTCGTTGTAATGGTATGTTCCAGCGTGGTTTCCTCGTCTTGTGTTGCCTGTTCTTGTTTCCTTTGCTCTTGTTTACTTTGTTCTTGTATTCTTTGCTCCTGTGTGTGATCTGTGTTGACAACCGAGAGTTTCTCTTCTTGTACTCTGTTGTTTTGTCGACGAGTCGGGATTCTGACTTCGATTCCTGCGCATTCGAAGTTAGTTCCCATGTTGGAGAGGAAATCCCATCCTAGCACCAGTTCGTCGATGACTCCCGACAGAATTAATAATGGCATGTTTATAGTTCTGTTGCCGAGCTTTATCTGTGCCTCCACTTGTTCTGTAATGACACCAGTCCGGCCATCTGCCAACCGCACCTGTCTCTGTGTTGCTTTTAGTTCAAATCCTTCTTCGCATAGCGTCCCTGCTAGTTCCTCGCTTAAGAAACTGCTCGTTGCCCCTGTGTCGATGGTGGCGTTGTACAGGTTATTTCCAATTTGAACCGTTGCTGACAGGCGGTGGCCCTCGTCCTTCAAGGTGCCGATTAATTGTGGGGAGCCGCTTCTATCGGCATCCGCTCGCTCCTGGAACCTGGACGCCGCCGATCGTTTCCCTGTCGACAACATTGCACTGTGCGAACTCCAATTCGCCCACATATCCAGCAGAAAAGGAGGCTCGGGTTTTGACATTCCCTCGCCCAGTGTCCCTCGGTTCCGCATCTTCTACACGCCTGTGTTGGGTTAGGGACATGTGTTGGTTGTCCTGAGAATGCTCTTGGTGTTGGCTGTGGTCGCGACCTTGCGTTGTCGATGCAGCGGGTACATGGGCCTTTGGTTTCTGCTGGTCTAGCGTCTTCTACTGCCATGAGCCTGGGGCGGTTACCACGGGATTGTTGTCGCAGTTTCTCTCTGTCCCGTTCCAGTTCCTCGAATTCCTCCGCAAGTTGCATGAGTTCGATTAAACTGCCGTTCTGATACGGTCTTGCGAACGCTCTGAAGTCGGGAAGGCTGCTGTTGTATATTTTATCTCGTTCCCGCTCCTTCGTCAATTTTAGTGGCCGCATCAGCGTCTGCATATCTACCATGAACTTTTTGAATGGTTCCTCTATGCCCTGCTTCCTCCGATCGACTTCTTCCGCCAGCTTCGAGAAATAATCTCTCGGCAGGAAGAATTCGTGGAAGCTCTTTGTGAATGATGCCCAGGTTCTCCAGTGCTCGTTGTTAGCGATATACCACTTGAGAGCCGTGCCTTTCAGTAATTCAGGCATTGCTCGCGGTATCTGGTCCAGTTCCAGCCCATAGGTTTCTGCAGACCATTCCACTTGCTCCAGAAATTCTAATGGCTTCGAGGTGCCATCGAACTTAAAACTCCACTCCCTCACTTGTTTCGCTACTGCTGCATAATCCCGAGCTGGATTCCTTTCGGTGTGTGGCTGGTATTCTTGGTGTGTGGATGTGTTTTGCCAACGCGATTCTTGTTCCTCTCGTCTTTGTTGTTGTTCCCGACGCCGTGCCTCCGCGTTTGTCGAAGCAAAATCCATATGTGCCATCTCCCTGGCCACTGTGTTTTGCTCTGCTTTTGGCTCTTCCCTGATGGCTGTAGCCTCCCTAGTTGGGGATGCGCGGGCATGTTGTCTGGCTAATGTGTCCAGTCGACCTGCGTGAGGTAGGCGTCCTTCTTGTGTTTGTACCCAGTCGCCGAAGTCTTTTCTCATGGTGTCCACGTTTCCGGTCAGTGTAATCCCGAACTCGCTGCCATATTGCAGCAGTTCCTCCTTTTTCAGGTTGTAGATCCATGTTCTTACCATATTGAAACCTTCCATATTCTATAAATTCCAAAGTAGATTTATTATATTTAATGTGTAGACGTTGCTGGGTGAATGTCCTCGGTCTCGGGTCGATGAAGTCCGAAGTGGCCTCGTCGCTCGGCGCTCGTCGGTCGCTGGTCTTCCTCCTGGTTGAAGCTCGATCCGTCTCTCGTACTGGCGACCCCGCTACTGCAGGGTATCGGGAATGGGTCCTGCGACAGCTAGGATTGTCGAATGTCGATCCTGCGACAGCGAGGATAAGTCCCCCTTGACCCGTTCTTACAGGGACAACTAAATCTATGTCCTGCTTCTGCAAGGACGGATAATCTAGGTCCTGCGACAGCTAGGAGAATGAATGACCCTGATCCTGCGTTCTCCAAGGACTCTCCGCTTGATTTTGCCCGCCTCCAGCTGGGTTGGCCCTAGCCTGCTAATGCGAGGTCGACTATTACTAGGTCCTGCGACAGCTAGGACGGATAAACTAGGTCCCGCGGCAGCAAGGATGACGCGCAGTATTCCTGCGCCAGCAAGGCTCTTTTAAATGTTCTCCTGCTACAGCGAGGCTCTTTTAAAGGTATTCCTGCTACAGCGAGGCTCTCTTAATTTGCTCCTGCTACAGCGAGGCTCTAGGATATTAATGTTACGACTAGGACTACTAGATCCTGCGACAGCGAGGATATCTTTTCTGGTTCCGCGTCGGCAGGAACTATATCCTGCTACAGCAAGGATATCTACGATGTTTCCGGCGACAGCACGGATTATATCCTGCTAAGGCTAGGTTATGATGATGCGTCCTGCGACAGCTAGGACGATATCCTGCTACAGCGAGGATATCAATGACGACTCCTGCGACAACGAGGATTATAGCCTGCTATTGCGAAGCTATTGATGATGCGTCCTGCGACAGCTAGGACGATATCCTGCTACAGCGAGGATATCAACGACGATTCCTGTGGCAACGAGGATTATAGCCTGCTATTGCAAAGCTATTGATGATGCGTCCTGCGACAGCTAGGACGATATCCTGCTACAGCGAGGATATCTACGATGGCTCCTGTAACAACGAGGATTATAGCCTGCTATTGCCAAGCTATTGATGATGCGTCCTGCGACAGCTAGGACGATATCCTGCTACAGCGAGGATATCTGCGATGGTTCCTGTGACAGCGAGGACTATAACCTGCTACTGCAAAGTTATCTAGGATGTGTCTTGCGACAGCTAAGACTATATCCTGCTACAGCAAGGATATCTGCGAGGACTCCTGTGACAACGAGGATTATAACCTGCTACTGCAAAGTTATCTAGGATGTGTCTTGCGACAGCTAAGACTATATCCTGCTACAGCAAGGATATCTGCGAGGACTCCTGTGACAACGAGGATTATAACCTGCTACTGCAAAGTTATCTAGGATGTGTCTTGCGACAGCTAAGACTATATCCTGCTACAGCAAGGATATCTACGATGTTTCCTGTGGCAACGAGGACTTTAACCTGCTACTGCAAAGTTACGTTTTCGGAGGATCCTGTGACAACAAGGATTGCTGGGGTGTCCTGCTATTGCAAGGACCGATCAGTGTTGCTAAGTTGCTTGCTCCACTCAAAGTGACCCGCATGCGCTGTTGCGCGCCCTTTTATACTCTAGTTGCCGTTTCGCAACGGGACTTCTGCTCGCCTGCATGCCAGAGGCGTCGCTGAAGGGGGCATACCAGAGGCGTCGCTGAAATTGTGTAACAGTTGTGGGGAACACATATTTGTTCCTCACACGTTTTAGGAGTGGGTAGTATGAAAAATCTGATTGGTGTGTCGTGGAGACTGAAAAGATTTAGAAAAACGTGATGGGTAATTGCTATTTTTCCGTTAATTGAATTAGCGTAGAAATCTTCATTGTTTACTTTCGGGTTTTATGTATGTAGTTTTGGTTGGATCCGGTGTCAATGAGGAAGTTTAATATCTTGCCGTCCCTCGTTCTACATTGAAAATAAGGCAACGAGGAACGATTTAGACTAAAAAATTGAGTTCAGCCATGTCTGTTGTCTCGGTTGGAATGTCGTTGTTCTGGAAGTTTTCGATTTCGTATGGCATCTTGGGAATGCCTTGTTCTTCCATTTCTGTAAAGTAGTTTTGTTCGTCCATGTAGTGTGCATAGGCGTCGGTGTAAGCGTTAGCATATGCCTCAGCATAAGCACCAGCTTCGCCTTCAGCTTGATCGTCCGTGACCTGCCCTAAGGTGTTTCCCGTATTAATGTGGAATTGTCTCTGGAATTTGTTTGGAATTTGATCTGCCCTTAAAGATAAGGGTCTTTTTCCCGCGAACTGGTTATTGTCCGGTCTGTTCATATAGTTAATGTTTCTTGTTCGGATAGATGAATCCACTTCCATTGATTGTGGAGGCGGTTGTGGCTTAGGAGCCGATGGTCTTGGTGGTGCGTTAAAAAATTGCTGCGGTTGTTGATACGTTTGTCTTGGAGCGAAATTGGGTGGTTGCGAAAAGACAGCGGGTTTTGGAGTGTAATATAAATTTGGGTTAAAATTGTTCCTATTGACGGCTTGAGAAGTGTTAGATCGGAATGGGTATTGTTTAATGAATCTTTGAGCCTGTTGATTGTTCCTTGGTGGTAGCAAAGGAGGCTTGATGGGATTAACGGCGTTCCTAATAGATTGGTTTTCGATTAGTCGGCACAAGTGAAGGGCATGTTTTAGATCAGTTGGTTCTTTGATAGCTAACAATCTAAGCAAATCTCCATTAAGGCCTCTTATGAAAGTATCCAGGGCTTTGTCCCTGTAGATCTTTGTAAGGCTCTCAACGTCTCTGACGATGAATCGTGATTGTTAATCTGATTCAGAATTAAAGACAGATGATTGTACACCGTCTGATAAAATTCGTCGATCGATTTGCCGCGTTGACTGAGCGTATACAACTGGTATTCTAGTGTCTTAAGATCTCTGCGGTCTGCAAAATGATCTATAAGACACTGCGCGATTGCTTTCCAATTTAATGGGGTATTATATGCCTCTAGTACGGCATCAGCTTCCCCTACTATCTTACTGCGTACTACCAGTAAAATCCCATAATGTTTTGGGGTGCCTTGTTGACTGGAGTAAACTTCAAATACTCTGTCCACACTTTTGCGCCATGAGGTGAATTCAGCTTTGTTACCGGAAAAATCTTTTAGAATTCTTACTACATCTGGCAGTCTATCTAACTCACTAATTTTTCCTACATGCTCTCGTGCTGTAGTCTGGTCGGTCATCGTGTAAGCGTTTGCGTTCGAATGTAGTAAATCGTCGCCCTTTTCCTGTAGTATTTTTCTAAGATACCTTTCAACGGTGTTTTCAATAGATGTCGATAAAAGAGGATTACTCGACGTACTTGGTTGTTCGTGGGGTTTGGTATTAGTGTCCGGCATGTTTAATTAAGATAATGCTTCGCCTAGCTCGGTAATAGCTTGCGAAAAATCTGGGGGTGAATTCTCGGAGGAGGAAATTATGATGATTTTTTCAACAAAAACAAAAGAAAACGATGTAATTTATCAATGAAGTGGGTTTGCTATAGTTTTTTTTCTTTTTGAATCAAATTTTTTTTCGGTCCCTTATTTATATTTTAATTGTTTCTCTTATATATATTTTAATTGTTTCTCTTATTTATACTTTAATTGTTTCTTAAATTTAATTTCTTGTGTGTTTTCTTGTTTGTTGTTGATTTTTTTCCAAAATTTTTTTTTTTTAATTCTGCTTAAAAGATACGCTTACAATAGTACTTTCAGCATTGGTGATTCCCGCGACGGTGGCTCGGATTTATCCCTTTCGTCTATCCCACGGTGGAGTCTAGTTACTCAAGATCCTGCAGCACACACACAACTCACGGTACCCTACGGACGGACACCATAGGGTATCAGCAATCAATTTTTTTTTCAGAACCGTGAAAAAAGCAGTTCACTATATTGAAACGATCCTTCTCGTTCGCGATGTAGCTGTTTTGCAGGCACTTTTGACGAATCGCTAGATTGTTTAATACTTGTCGTGTTCACGTTTGTGGCTGGTCGTGCAGGCATTTTTCGCAAACAGTAGCTACTTTCTAGGCACTCCATTTTTCGACGCGTGAACTTTTTAAGTTGCTTTTATAACACGGTCCCTGCTCGGGCGCCAATTAAGAAATTGTGTTATTTCTTTTTAAAAAAAATACATCAGTATTTATTGGTGGTTTGATTAGAACTAAAACAATTATGTCTTATAATTATCCACTTAACCTACGTTCTGCCGGCGTCGCTGTTTATGCTGCTGCTGCTGTTCATACCGCTGCTGTCGTCTTAGGCTGCCATTGGTCGTTGTTACCGCTGCTGTTGTTGGGGCTGCGTACCTAAACACTTGGGTTTGGTTGGGTGTCGTCTTGCATCCGCTGGTCCCACGGTCACTGGCCTTAAGGGTGCATACTCAGCGCACCTGTCTTCGTCTCTGTACCCTCTGCCGTTCGCACCTGCGGAACGTTGCTGATCGAGGGTGTCCAATTGCCAATTGCCGCCAGTCCCACGGTGAGCTGCTGATATCGTTTGGTCAGCGCTCGTGGCTTCTTGCGCAACCTGTGTCCGCGTGATTTGGTAGTTGCTTAAGTTGTTGTTTTGGTTTAGCCGCTAATGTTTGTTGTTGTTGTCCCATCAGCTAAATTGTTGTTGTTGTCTGGCTGCTTATATTATATTATATTTCACCAGGTTGCCTATGTACTCATATTGTTGTTGTTGTGTTGGGACATGTACAAACATAAACACGCATTTATTCACTTTTCACAGCCAGCACCGATTTAACTGGAGTAACAAAAGCACTTGCACGTTATTTTCAATCGCGAGCAGCAATGCGAAACGTGAGTCGCCTACGAAATACCCTCTGCCCAAATAATTGTATTTGCATATGTACTATGTATATGTATATTGCTAAATAATGACAATTAATAAATAATAAGGTTTAACGTAATTTATCATAAATACTCCCATTGCAATGGGAGTGGTGAAATTGTTTACAAGATCGCATATTTGACCAATTTGGATGAGAGAAACGATGAAATTACGCTACAACTTGAAATAGTGTACACTTCTTCGCCAGAACGCAGATATTGAGTTAACTGCGTAATAAGAACAACAGTGGTGAAATCATTTGAAAAAGAAAAGATACATATTTCGAGGCGCCATTTTGAGACGAAAAGACTTGAAATAGAAAATATGACGCTGTGTGCGGTATGTAAAAAAAAAGTACAATGAAAATAATGCGGATGATAGCTGAATCCAGTGCGATAAATGCAAACGGAGGTTTTTTTATCTTTGTCAGCGTGGATGAAAGTATACAAGTTTGGGGTTAGATTTGCGGTGGTTGTAAAAGTTAAAGCGCTAATGATCGCATGGCGCAAGCATCTGCAGTTCCTTTAGTGCATTCTCCGGTTCAGCCAGAATCTGCTTTAAAAAAAAAACGGTTCAACAGGTGGAGTTGTCGAGCAATGCAAGCACATCACAGTACAGATTAATGAAACAAGTTCACAACAGGAAACATAAAACACATCTGTGAAAATGAAAAGTCTTCAGCAGCAGCTAATGCTTGTCATGTTATCAGAAAAAAAAGCCGCTGAAGAAAGATACATCGAGGAAAAGTATCAGCTGCCCACTCGCATGAATCCGGCAGACGTGTCAGCTCGTAACGGTCCGTCTCGGCCAATTTATCCATCGAAGAGCAACCCCTCTAGCTCTCAAGTATCTGCTCGGCATGCTATACCAAAAAATCTGCCAACATTTTGCAGCGATCCGGAACCAGAGCACTTCAGTAGCCACTCACTGAAAATGTGCTGCGTCTTCAGAAATGTCTAACAGTTGTTTGACAGTTAAATAGGGACAAAATTTAAAATACATATAGATATAAAAATAAATATGAATAAGAAACGTTATGAATAAGTGCAGTCAAAACGCAAAGACGATTTTATAATTTCAGTGATTTTATTATTCTAAAAAACTTTTTAACATTTTATAAAAGACTGAAATGCCAACACTTCTGTTTTGAATAGTCAATTCAGATACTTCCTTAAATCGACAGCCAGCACATCTGCATGAAAACGCAATATCACAGTCAATCTTTTGTCGCAGTGCTCGATTTTCTTAAATGTGTATCTTTCTTTTGTATTTTCATAAATACCATTAAAAACAACGATTAAAAGCTTTTAAACGACATATGAGAAAATTTTCATACGCTGACTTATCATTGTCCCGCAATTAAGTCATAAGTTCTTGAAACGAGAACCATTTGCATAATTGCTTTGTTGCAATCCACTGCCGTACCCACAAACTCTTCTTAATTTTTCCTCTTTCTTGATCCTTAACAAAAGCACAACGACGGCTGCAGCAGCTACTCTCTGGCGAGATCTCATTTTGTAGTGTTAAATTTTATTATTTCTTACTAACAAGCAAGTCATATCATGCTGTGAGCTCTACAGTAGAAAACAAATTCAACATAGTCTTCACAGTCTGTAGAGCCTTTGGTAAAGATTTACTCAAAATTTCTCTACGGAAGCTTTTTGAGAGCTCTACGTGGAGCAGTAGAGTCGTAGAGTTGAGCTAAGGTCTAAACGCAATCGGTAGAGCTCTACACTCCACTCTCTAAACTCTATAATGTACAAAGGCCTTAAGGGAACAGTGCGAGAAATTTCCTTACTTGAAGAGTATACCACTGCCCTCGTACGACAACGCACGACCAACTCCTGATTCGTACCGACAACTGGAGCATTGCTGTTGCACGAAAGATTCGCGTAGGCAGATATAACGATCCGGTCGCTACTAAATACTTGCTTGGTTGGAGTGTGCAAGGTGTTGGTTCAAGAGCAAGCTATGTTACGATGCATCATTGTGAGTTCAATTGGCAGGAGTTGTACGACGATATGGAAAAGAGCTTTGGACTTGAAGTAGTTGTGCCAAAAGAACTGCAATCTAGCGATGACGCCAAAGCTATCGAAATTCTCAACATATTCATAGCGCTAAATCCCAACAAAATAAGACTAGTTTGGGATGCACCACACAGAATCCAGTTCAGTTTGGAGACACGAAGAAGGTTTTGGGTATGAATTGGGAGCCAAGTACTGATGCCTTTAAGCACATCCTCAGATTTGCACGGCTTTGTCGAGACGAATTGGTAGAAGACTGCATCCCAACCCAGCTAGAGTTCTTGCAGGTCCCTATGTCGATCTTGGACTCACCCGGACTGTCGGCCTAAAAACCTTGCTTCAGCGAGTGTGGAGAGAAGACATTGGATGGGATCAAGAGCTGCCAAAGTCTCTCTTTGAAGACTGGTATCATAGGAAGTACATGCCGCCGCAAGTACAAGCAACAGAAATTCCAAGATAGTTGGAATATAACTATCTGGCGAATGCAACTCAAGTTGAGCTGCATTCATTCAATGATTCTAGCGAATTCGCTAATTCTGCAGCATGCTACATACCAACTTGCTATGATGACTCCATTGATTGCTGCCAAAAGCAAAGTGGCACCCCTTAAGCTGGTTTCCATTCCACGTATGGAACTTCAAGCTGCAGTTGTTGGCATACGCCTAACAACGGATAGACATTTTCCGAACCTTTAATAGTGCAAAAGTTATGCTCTACAAAGAGGCACTCGTCAGAAATAACATCATTGTCAGCAGAAGTTGCACTTCGCTAACATAGCAAGCTATCGGGACTAAATTTATATAAATACATGGATATAAATGGAGTTATGCGCAAATATGGTAGACTGGAAACCATAAATAGCAAGGAGAATGCAATAGTTTTGCCAAGAAAACCACAATTTATTCCTCTTCGTCAAATCATACACGAAAAACAGCATCACTTAAACTATGAAACAGCTATTAACAATAAAAAGAGTGCGTATTATATTCCTCGCTTGCGCATCTTGTTCAGATCTGTACGCCACGCCTGCCAAATGTGCAAGATCAGGAATGCATTACCAGATCCATCACAAATGGCTCTGATACCAGCAGCAAGGCTGGCCAGCTACTCCAGGCCATTAACGTTTACTGGCGAAGACTATTTCGGGCCAACATTGGTGAACGCTGGCAGGCATAAGGAGAAGGGATGGAGAGTACTATTCACGTACCTAAAATTCAGGGCAGGGCATATTTAAATAACATATAGTTTGGATACAAGTTCCTGTATCATGTGCAACCGGAACTTTGGAACTTCCGAAAATAATATTAAATCTAACTTGAAGTGATTAAATATATTTAAATAAGATACAAATGGAAGCTATACTTTGGTGCAAAAACATTTGGTTTACGCATAGAAAGAGTGAAGCTAGAAAAAATTTAGAGATTTATTTTTGTTTTATGCAAGGTGCAGAACAATAGCCGCACTTCACCAAATTAAATACGAAAAGTATGCTGAAAAATGTTACCTAGTTTATTTAGTTTTATTCAGTTTAATGTTAAATATAACCTTCCTTAGCAATAAATAATTAGTAGATCCCATTCGCCACACAGTCTACCAAACTTTTCAGCGCCTAATGGTGCATTCACACTAGTTGATAAACAAGTCAACGTTGATATCAACTTTATCAATCCTAGTGTGAACAGCTGTCAACTTGATCAACTGTTGCGTTGACAGTAGATTGACAATGCGAGAATCATCAATTGTTGCTCTGAGTGTAAACATAGTGTAAACACTTTGTGTCAACAGTTGAAGACACAATCGGCACGTTGACAACACAAAATTAAGTTGAGCTCGTGTTCATTCTTTTGCTTTGTGTTGACAAACCTTATGTACAGATTGGAGGTAGCAACACTTCGCTCGCCATCCGGTTTATTTATTGTTGTCTGTTATTTCAAGTGAGCAGTCTCTAAAAAACAATAACTAAGATAAAATGTTATTAAAAAATAAATATTCATTTATTTATATACATATTTATTGAACGATACATACTTCAATATGGCTGTTGCCATTGTTCTGATTTTATCGTAAAGTAAACAAATTGCATATGAATTAGTTTTAAAATACATATGCATAAGTACTTACCACTTTTTTACTTTTCTCAATTATTAAAACAACACAATATCGATTAAAATCAGTTTCGATACATTCACAAGTTCGACGTCAACGAAAAATGCTAAGCAACATGAAAGTCAACGAAAGTGGATATCAACTGGTGTAAATTATTCTCAACTTCAATATCAACGCGTTGACATCTTGCGCGTTGCTCAACTCGAAAATAAGTTGGCAACCCGGTTTCTTTGTCAACTCTATCAACCAATGTAAACACAACAAATGCGTTGACTTTGGATATCAATTGTTGATATAGCTAGAATTGACGCTGCATCAACTAGTGTAAATGCACCATTAGGATTAACTTACTTGGTGTTTTTGGTGTAAATCCTTAAGATTAGCAACGCCCACAAGTTATTTAATGAATTACAGTCCAGAAATCATACGGACCACTCCAAAAATCGAGTTCAAGCCAAGAACACGTCTCACAGCTATGGTTTTTTTTTATGAGATGCTCTGTTCAAAAATGAATCTTTTACGAATTTGATAGCGATGCAAATGCAATACGTTCATTTTCAATATGTCAACGCACTTCCTGGAGTTCATTTGGGTTCTTGGAACGACCAGCTGCTAACATTCAGACTGTTAGAACTCAGGTCAAACCATCAAAGATCCTCCTTCAAAAAAAATAGTTCGATATTCCGCACATTGGCAAAAAGCCTAGATACCTTTTACCTTAAATTAGCTTTTTTGCGTAGTGCCGATTGCCGATCTATTTTTTTTTTTTTAAATATGATTATAATATTTATATAATTTTTATAATAAATTTATTATTGTTGGTCACAAAATTTTATATCAGATATTTTTGGACATCTAGTCTTTCGTCACTAGACTTTTGCCTGAAAGAGATTTTTTTCGAAGATCAAAATATACAGCTAATTTGGAAAATTTGCAACGATTCAAAAAACTTTTTAAGCTTTTAAATAAGTGTTTGCAGTACGTCATAGGCCCACTGGTTGATTAAAGGTTGTCGGTCAAAGTCAAATAATACTTTCAGTCCATATTTTACATGTAAAATTAAAAAAATCAATTGTTTTTTGCCCAAATAGATTTTAATCTTTTTTCACCTCTTAATCAACAATAATTGGTATTCAAACTAGTTTAGTTACGCTTACTAAAAAAAAAAAATTTTTATTTTATAATCTCATATAATGCCTGGCGCATCGAAGCGTATGAAATTGTACTGTGCTCTTCCTCTTCTCTCACCACTTTATTGCGAGGTTGCATCAGTTTTTGCACTACAACAACCGTAGACGCAGCTGGACGCATGAAAAACCGGGGTAATTCTGTTAGAGAATTGATTACCAAAGAGTCCTGTGGTTGTGGGATAGTGGTCAAATGTGGCAAAATGTTCTTTTCTTGAATTAAAATGAAACAAGTAGGCGGTTACAGTCGAGCACGCTCGACAGTAGGATACCCTGAGCCCAGGTCCTCTACACTTAGGTTGAATTTCGACCAATTGTTCCTATGGCAGCTATATGATGTAGTAGACCGATTTTAACCAAATTTGGTCAGGATGTAAAATAACAGCCCAGATGCACATTATATCAGTTTGGTTCTGATATCTCAACAAACAAGAAACTTTTTCATGCTAAAGCTTCATTTTCGATGTACCGTTCCTATGGCAGCTATTTGACATAGTTAACCGATTCTAACCATTTTAGGTCAGGATGTATAATACCAGCCCAGATGCACATTATATCAGTTTGGTTCTGATATCTCAACAAACAAAAAACTTTTCCATACTAAAACTTCATTTTCGATCTATCGTTCCTATGGCAGCTATATGATATAGATAACCGATTGTAACCAAATTTGGTCAAGATGTATAATACCAGCCCAGATGCACATTCTATCAGTTTGGTTCTGATATCTCAACAAACAAAAAAGTTTTCCATACTAAAACTTCATTTTTGATGTACCGTTCCTATGACAGCTATATAATATAGATAACCGATTAAACCAAATTTGGTCAGGATGTATATTAGCAGCCCAGATGCATATTCTATCAGTTTGGTTCTGATATCTCAACAAACAAAAAACTTATCCGTACTAAGACTTCATTTTCGATGTATCGTTCCTATGGTAGCTATATGATATAGTAAACCGATCTTAGCCAAATTTGGTCAGGATGTATAATACCAGCCCAGATGCATATTCTATCAGTTTGGTTTTGATATCTCAACAAACAAGAAACTTTTCCATACTAAAACTTCATTTTCGATGTACCGTTCCTATGGCAGCTATATGATATAGTGCACCGATCCAAAAATTCAAACAAACTTGATCTGCCTATGGTATCCAGGAACCTACATACCAAGTTCGAAGTCTCTAACTTTTATGGTTTCTGAGATCGACGCGTTCAAACAGACGGACGGACGGACGGACGGACAGACAGACAGACATGGCTCAATCGACTCGGCTGTTGATCCTGATCAAGAATATATATAGTTTTGGGGGTCTGCCACGCCCCCTTCTGCCTCTTACATACATTCTGCCAAACACATAATACCCTTTTTGCCCATTTTGAATGGGCTCAGGGTATAAAAATACCCTAATTTTAGTGCTATTTTTAAATACCGTTGGGATAAGAAGTAAACAAGTGAAGAAACAAACGGAAAATACAGTCCCCACCCCCTTCTGTCACACTGTGCGACTGTCCGATCAGATCGAGTTATTCACCGATCTGCCGGACCCTGTTTAGTTATCCTAGCGTTGCCAGGACCCAATCTATTTAAACCCCATCCAGGTATGCAAGCATTGCCAGGACCCCGTCCATTTATCCTAGTGCTGCCGGGACCCTGCCCAGTTATCATAGCGTTGCCAGAACCCCGCCCAGTTATACTAGCGTTGGCAGGACCCCGACTAGTTATCCTAACGTTTGCCAGAACTCCGCCCTGTTATCCGAAGAAGACGACCCGCAACCGACTCCAAGGACGATGATCGGATAGACACAGGATATATCCGCATAATTGTCTATACTGACTTTGTACAACTAAGAGTCGGCTTTTAAGTCGCTAATAAACCTAGAAAACCATTGAATAATTTAAATCCCTCTGTGTCATCATTTATTCGCAAGTGCTGCATTTTATAAATTTGTTGCACGAATTCACTCGCCGACCGAGTTAGCCTGGTGAGAGACTAAAAGGAATAAAAGACCAGAAAATAGTTACAATGGTAAGGGGATGGTCCTACAATTTGAAGCATATAGAATATATTTGAAGAATACAAGAGACAAGGATCCAAAGGTAAGGCAAAACACCACAGCAACAGCGTTGGAAAATATGGATTTTGCTTCGACAACCGCGGAGGCATAGCGTCGGCAGCAGCAGCAGATACAACGGGAACAACAAACTCGAGTGCCAAACTCATTAACCATGAACTGCAGCGCAACAAACGTACAAATAACGAACATTGGAGATCCTGGACAACGTTCGATACAAGTTTTCATGAGCTCTTCCTGCCTTGAGATTAGTTCTTTGTTTTGAGTGAATCAGACGTGTTTTATTTTCACTCGCTCACATAAGTTTGTTGTTATTGTAAACACAGCGATCGATTTTGTTTGTGTTTACATCTCCTTATCTCAGTTTTTGCGCTTTGCACATCCCAATACATTTGTTTGTGTGTGTGTTCGCTTGTGCATTTCGTTTTTGTTTAGCAGCGCTCTCTTACAGGCAAATTGTTTTAGTGTTCTTGTTTAGAGCTTCATTTGAGTGCCTCCCGCTCTTTTTACGTGCGCAATTTCTGCCCATTCGGCCTATTAACTATTGTGTTAACCCCTGTTGGAATAATGTCATGCTGCAAGAAAAGCTGCACTATCAAGTGTGCGGATGATTCTGAGCAACCGAGATTTATTTATTGTTGGTTGTGTGAGAATATCATACATGCTAAGTGTGCTGGTCTTACAGGTCGAGAATGTGATAAGATCATTGCCGTTTCTAAAAGGGAATGTGGTGCAGTGAAATGGTCTTGTCCAGTATGCATCGACAAGCAAATTGATTTCTCAAAAATGTACAATTCTGTGAGAAACCAATTCTCTAAACTTAATAAAATGGCTGAGCTTCTTTCTAGTGATTTTGATTCTAGTCTCGAGTTGCTTAGCCAATATAATTTTAACTCACCTCCCGATTCTGAATTTTTAGCAGTTCCCCCTAATATCCCAGTTACTCAGCCTCCCGTGACTCCATTGGCATCTCGCCACAATAAAGACACTTCGCCAACTTTGTCTTTATCGGCCTCTCCTGGTATTGACAACCTTTTCAATTCTCCTATACCTTCTGCAGGTGATTCTACCACTCAGACAACTGAATCAGCCCAAGTCATCGTGTCTTCGGTGCGGGCTGGATCTGGTCGAAAGGGTAGACCTTCTCGCACTGCAACGCCTAACAATAGGACTGACAACTTAGCTGCCCCTACACCTGAGCTCCCTATTTTAAATGTTGTTGCTCCTTGGTTATCCTCGGACACTACTTGTGAATCTGTAGCGGCATACATTTCTAGCAAAGTCTCTGCTAACGTCTCAGTCAGTAAATTTTATTTTGCTATTGCCCGGGAAATAGCATCTTTTAAAATAAGTGTCCCTCACGACGTATTTACTGTCATTTGTGACCCAAAATTTTGGCCACCACATATGATTGTTCATGAGTTTAAGCCCAAAAGACGAAGTGAATCCTCTCCTGTTTCTCTTACAGCCGGCAGTTTCAATGTACAGGAGCCCGCTAGTACGGCTTCAAAAAACTAGACGTGCGGCCCGATTTCGCCTGTATTCACTATCAAAATGTTAGAAGCCTCCTTACTAAGCTCAAAAATCTATATTTGAGTAGTATGTCCTTTGATTCTGATATAATTGCTTTGTCAGAAACTTGGTTAAGTCCTACAGTATCTGATTCTGAAGTTATGTCAAATAATTATCTTTTATATAGAAATGATCGACCGACTCGAAGTGGTGGCGTACTTATTGCCACTAAATCGACACTTCAGTCGGAACGCATTACTTTTAATGTTTGCCGTCAATGAAACTGTTTCAACTCGTTCAATTTTTATCACCTGCTCTTATATCCCTCCAAAAGCATCTCCGGCAATTTACTTGCAGCATTTTGCCTGTATTAATGAAATTAATCTACAAGTCAAAGATAACACTAGGCAACAAAATCGCACTTTTTGCGAGTTACAGAAATCAAACCCACTTTTTTGGATAGATTTGGGGCCAAAACCGACGAAAAACATTTTTTTTTTTTTTTATGGTGAGATTTTTTTTTTAGAATTTTTCAAAATTTGGCATTTTTTTAAATACTTTTGTTCAGAGGTGCGCCCACATTTGTCATCATTACTCGAGAATGCCAAAACTGATTTATCAAAACTTTACTTTATCTAAAAGCTAATGAATATATCTATATTTCATTTATACACAGTCTTAGATTTAAACCAGTAGTTTAAGAGATATCAATTTTTGAATTAAGAAAATTATGATTTTTCCTTAGCTTTTTTCTTACCTTTTTTCACTAAAAAATTCGAGGAAAATTCAAAACAATTTTTTTACATTTTATTAACTATTTTATTTGCGTAGCTGTTGTTATTACGCGTTGTTAAAGATATAATTCATTAAAATCTATGGTGAGACGGCGATATGATATTTTGTTGAATCGAGGAATGTTTTTGTCGACTTTTTTGACTTCGTTGTGGTGTGGCATGACCTTTAGTATGAAAATTTTTTGTGTTTTTTGAGATATCCCAACCAAGCTCACAGAATTTGAATTTGTTATTGTTTTACACATTGTGACCAAAGTTGGTTCAAATCGAACCACTATATCATATAGCTGCCATAGGAGCGATCGGTCGAAAATCCATGCTTAGTATGAAAGGTTGTGTTATTTCTTAAGATATATCAACCAATCGCACAGGTTGTATATCTGGAAATGTGTTATATATCCCTACCAAATTTGGTTCAAGTCGGATCACTATTCAATATAGCTCCTATAGGAACGATCGGTCAAAAATCCACCTTTAGTATGAAAAACTTTTTTATTTTCTAAAATATTTTAACCAAACTCACACATTGTGTATTCTATGTTGTCCTTTATATCTTCACCAATTTTGGTTTAAATGTGTCTACTATATCATATAGCTGCCATAGCACATTGGGCCCAATGGCCGTTTTTTTGGCATAAAGTCTAAAAACTATGTTAACGAGCTGAAACTTTGTATATATCAATAGTACAAATAGCTTAGAACATAGAAAAAAAAGTTGAAAATTTTGGCCACGCCTACCCTTACCGCCCATACAAGAACACATTGCGTATACGTATGGTAATTATAAAAATAGATAAATTTTAATTTCTCTTTATATGTAATGTAAGAAGCTAGTTAGATATTAAATTAAAGCTAGTTTTCTTAACATTTAAAAAAATATATATATAAAATATAAGAAAAACAACTTATAAAAATTCTGATTTTTCTAACTTAAGCCTACCTATAAATTAAAAGTACCGCCAAGGCCGGATAAAGCCGGATAAAAGTTTCTTACCAAACGTTAATACACATATTCAACTTTAATTTAACATATATAACATGTTGCGCAACCCTGCGCCAAATTAGTTATGGTCTACAAAAGACGAACACTTTGGTTAAGTTATTTCTGTTACACTAGGCAACAAAATCGCACTTTTTGCGAGTTACAGAAACCAAACCCACTTTTTTGGATAGATTTGGGGCCAAAACCGACGAAAAACATTTTTTTTTTAGAATTTTTCAAAATTTGGCTTTTTTTTTAATACTTTTTTTCAGAGGTGCGCCCACGTTTGTAATCATTACTCGTGAATGCCAAAACCGATTTATCAAAACTTTACTTTATCTAAATGCTAATGAATATATCTATATTTCATTTATACACAGTCTTAGATTTAAACCAGTAGTTTAAGAGATATCAATTTTTGAATTAAGAAAATGATGATTTTTTCTTGGCTTTTTTCTTAGCTTTTTTCATTAAAAAAATCCGAGGAAAATTCGAAACAATTTTTTTACATTTTATTAACTATTTTATTTGCGTAGCTGTTGTAATTACGCGTTGTTTAAGATATGATTCATTAAAATCTATGGTAAGACGGCGATATGATATTATGTTGAAGCGAGGCATGTTTTTGTCGACTTTTTTGACTTCGTTGTGGTGTGGCATGACCTTCAGTATGAAAATTTTTTATGTTTTTTGAGATATCCCAACCAAACTTACAGAATTTGAATTTGTTATTGTTTTACACATTGTGACTAAAGTTGGTTCAATTCAAACCACTATATCATATAGCTGCCATAGGAACGATCGGTCAAAAATCCATGCTTAGTATGAAAGGTTGTGTTATTTCTTGAGATATGACAACCAATCGCACAGGTTGTATATCTGGAAATGTGTTATATATCCCTACCAAATTTGGTTCAAATCGGATCACTATTCAATATAGCAGCTATAGGAACGATCGGTCAAAAATCCACCTTTAGTATGAAAAACTTTTTTATTTTCTAAGATATTTTAACCAAACTCACACATTGTGTATTCTATGTTGTCCTTTATATCTTCTTCAATTTTGGTTTAAATCTGTCCACTATATCATATAGCTGCCATAGGACCGATCGGTCTAAAATCAAGTTTAAGTATGAAAAACTTTTTTGTTTTATGAGATATCGTAACCAAACTTATAGAATATGCATTTAAGTAAGCCTTATACATCCTTACCAAAGTTGGTTCAAATCGGTCCACTATATCATATAGCTTCCATAGGAACGATCGGTCGAAAATCAAGTTTTAGTATGAAAAACTTTTTGTTTTTTTGAGATAACTCAATTAAACTCATGAATTGAGTATTTTTAATTGCTCTTCACATCCTTACCGAATTTGGTTGAAATCGGAGCACTATATCATATAGCTGCCATAGGAACGATTAATTCGAACGGTCGATAAGCAAACTTTAATACGAAAAACTTTTTTATTTTTTAAGTTATCTCTTTAACGGTAAACATTCTTAACGATGGGTAATTAATATAGCTAAATATATAAAAACAAATTATGTAGTTCAAATGACCCTCTTAAACACATATTCTGTCAGTTTAATTGAAATATCTCAAAATTCAAATAAGTGTTTCAAACTAAAACTTGAATTTTGACCGATCTTTCCTATGGTAGCTATATGATATAGTGCTCCGATTTCAACCAAACTTGGTAAGGATGTGAAAAGCAACTAAAAATAACCAATTCATGAGTTTGATTGAGGTATCTCAAAAACCGATTTGAACCAACTTTGGTCATAAATATATTTTTTTTTCGTTTGAACACTGGAGATCACTTTTCACTTCAAAGATGAAATTGAACTGATATATCTAACATTGAGGTATATACATTTGTAATATCTTTTGCATGCACTCTATGGTTCAAGGTTGCAGGCGAAATCAGTTTAAATATTTTTATTAAATTTTTCTTTCGCTTTCTTTTGGTAGAGGACTTTTCCCACAAGCTCTGGGTGGCGTCTATTACCTGTTACATCAAGATTAAACCCAATGAGAACAGGTTTTATATCAAAAGTCACATAAACAAAATACCAAGATCTAAACCAACGAGAACAGGTTTCATCTCAAGGGTCACAGAACCAAAATTCCCATTCAACTACAATAGGCAACAAATTTTGACTTTTTTTTCTGAATTTAACTAAACTGAGTTTTTTAGATAGACATGGGGCCCCAAACGACGAAAAATATTTTTAATTTTTTTTTTGGCTGAGTTGTTTTAGAATTTTTTGAGCCGATTTTTTGAAGTGCGCCTTCTCAAGAATCCCAAAACTGATTTTTAAAAACTTTACTTTTCCTAAAAGCTGATGAATATATCTGTAATTCATCCATACACAGTCTAGGATTTAAGCCAGTAGTTTAGGAGCTATTAATTTTTAAATTAAGAAAATGTTGTTTTTTTTTAGTTTTATTTTTTTGCTTTTCCTACTTTAAAATTCAAGGAAAACTCGAAAAAAATTTTGAACTTCTGTTTTAATTTTTTTGGAAATCTGCATTAATTGAGTCTTGTTTCAGATATGACTCGCTAAAATCTATGGAGAAACGGCGATACAATAAAATATTATATCTATGCATGTTTTTCTTCATTTTTATGACTTCCTTGTGGAGCGGCAAGACCTTTAGTATGAACATTTTTTGTGTTTTTATACCCTGAGATCATTAAAAATGGGCAAAAAAGGGTATAATGTGTTTAGCAGGATGTATGTAACAGGCAGAAGGAGGCGTGGCAGACCCCAAAAAGTATATATATTCTTGATCAGGATCAACAGTCGAGTCGATTGAGCCATGTCCGTCTGTCTGTCCGTCTGTTTGAACGCGTCGATCTCAGAAACTATAAAAGCTAGAGACTTCAAATTTGGTATGTAGGTTCCTGGATACCATACGCAGATCAAGTTTGTTTTTATTTTTTGATCGGACCACTATATCATATAGATGCCATAGGAACGATGCATCGAAAATGAAGTTTTAGTATGAAAAAATTTTGCGTTTGTTGAGATATCAGAAATAAACTGATAGATTATGCATTAATGTTGGTTTTGTACATTCTAACCAGATTTGGTTCAAATCGGCTTCATATATATCATATAGCTGCCATAGGAAAAATTGGTCGAAAATAAACTTTTATTGAAGAGTACCTGGGCTCAGGGTATCCTACTGTCGACATGCTCGACTGTAACCGCTTACTTGTCTAAGATATAAGTTTGGTCAAACTCACAGAATTTCAATTTGCTTATATCTTACAAAACCGATGTTTTTTCGAGTTTTCCTTGAATTTAAAAAAAAAACTAGTGGGCCGGTGCTACAGTCGACCAAACTCGACAGTCGGAGACCCCGTACTTACTATAGAAAAAACTTAAAATGGAAATATATAAAAAAAATAATTTTGTTAACTTAAATGCATATTCTATATGATTAATATGTCTCATGAAACATACTAAGAATTAATTTTCGCTCGATCGGTTCTTTGCTTTTTTGCTTTACAAGATATCGTAACCAAACTTATAGAATATGCATTTAGGTTAGTCTTATACATCCTTACCAAAGTTGGTTCAAATCGGTCCACTATATCATATAGCTCTCATAGAACCGATCGAGCGAAAATTAAGTCTTAGTATGTTTCATGAGACATATTAACCATATAGAATATGCATTTAAGTTAACAAAATTATTTTTTTTATATTTTTCCATTATAAGTTTTTTCTGTAGTAAGTACGGGGTCTCCGACTGTCGAGTATGGTCGACTGTAGCACCGGCCCACTGGTTTATACTAAAACTTCATTTTCGATGTATCGTTCCTATGGCAGCTACATGATATAGTGGTCCGATCCAAAAATAAAAACAAACTTGATCTGCGTATGGTATCCAGGAACCTACATACCAAGTTTGATGTCTCTAGCTTTTATAGTTTCTAAGATCGACGCTTATAAACAGACAGACAGACAAACGGACATGTCTCAATCGACTCGGCTCTTGATACTGATCTATAATATATATACATTTTGGGGTCTGCCACGCCCCCTCCTGCCTGTTGCATACATTCGGCCAAACACATTAAACCCTTTTTTTTGCCCATTTTCAATGGGCCAGGGTATAAACAGAGCCAAAAAAAAAGCCTTAAAAACATTTTCTTAATTCAAAAATTTATAGCTCCTAAAATACTGGCTTTGACTGTGTATGAATGAATTACAGATATATTCATTAGCTTTCAGGAAAAGTAAAGCTTTTGAAAATCGGTTTTGTAATTCTCGAATAATGCTGACAAAAGTAGGCGTATCTCAAAAAACGGCTCAAAAAAAAGGCAAATTTAAAAAAATTTTAAAAAGCCAACTCTGCCATAGAAAAAAATAAAATTTTTTTTTCGTCGTTTGGGTCCCCATATCTATCCAAAAAACTGGGTTTGGTTAAATTCAGAATTGGGCTGTTGCCTAGTGTTTTCATGCTGCAACATGCCCATACATAACAATAACCGATCCATCAACTCACCTGTCACAAAATTCTAGACGAGCCTTGATTTGAATATTTTTTGAGCATCAAGAGTTGCCGATCCATACCCTGTCACAAAATCCCCTTTTTTCCAGACGCTTTGACCCTTGGTCCCCTTTTTTTCTCACGCTTTTGACCCACGATCCCCCTTTTTTCCACGCTTTTGATCGATCAATCAATCACAAATTATTTTAACTGTTAAAAATTGCAGTTGAAATGCCTCCTCTTGCACAAATTTTTGATACTTTTTGAAGTGAAACTTCTATAGGCGCGTTGGGAGTGAATCGAAAATGCGCTTGACCGCGTGTGTTACGAAAAACCGACACCATAAAAGAGAGCTTGATAAAGCTTTAATATGTTCTCTTAGATGCATGCTCTCAGCACTGATTTATTATTAGGTTGGAATATCAAAGCTCTGACTTTGCTACTCCTAATTACATACATACACACATGTACATACATACATATGTATGTGTATGCAAAGCTCTAAGCTGCTCTTTCTACTCTGAGTCAAAAGCTCTAAGCTTGGCTTGTTTCCCGTTACGTTATCGCATGTTCCTCACATGTTTGCTTTGCGCGTCATTTTAACATGTATGTATGTATGTATGTATGTACGTATGTATGTACATATGTATAAGAATGGATTAGTTGAGTGCTTAATTTGTGCAAGTGAAACTTTGCACGCTCTGTGTTTAAGCATATATATGTATGCATGTACATATTTCGTATGTATGTATGTACATATGTCGTATGTATGTATGTATGTATATATACATATTCTATATGTTTATTTGTATAGTATGTACATATAGTGTGATTTGTTTTCAATGTCTTGTAAGATCTATTTGCTCTTCACACGACGACAGTTTTCAATTACACAGCGAGAATTCTAGTGACAAGCAAACTTGTATAAAGAAGTGTGCAAAAGAAAAATGGAAAAAATTGTCATCTTGAAGTAAAAAACAAAATCAGGCCACTACCGTATGCACTCCTAGGAAGTTTCACTTCAATCGCGTAACTTTTTACGCACATCTTTTTTTTTCCTTTTCTTACAAGCCAACATGTTAATGTGATCGGGTGTTAGAATCAAATAATTTGTGTGCCCGGGTTATTAAATTGTTAAAATTTAGGCCTCGATTTATCAAGTTGTCCGAATTAACAAGTATTCGAATTATTGAAATAGAACAGAAATTTATTTTTGCGTTAAAGAAGTTTATTCAAGAAAAATATTAGGAGTCCTTTTTTTCACTAGTTGAGCGAAGCGAGCAGGGGCGGAGCCCTCTAGTATATTTTAAATTTAAAACTTGCCATTTTTTTTTTTTGTTTTTTTATAACTACTTGTTTCTTTCTTCTTGGTACTAGTTAAGTCGTTGGCTAAGGGTAACACAGAGCCGTAGCGGTCGGTACATTTGGCGGACATGTTGTGGAAAAAAGCTTTGGAATATCGCCATGCTAGTGCTCCATGTTCCCTAGTTTTTCCACGGACATGTCGTGTCTTTTGTTGCGCACACAAACAAAAAGTTAATATTAATGTGTTGGTGCCGACCGCTGATATGTACTATATAAGTATGTAATATTTATTATTCTGATTTCATCCAAATGAACCTACCCATGGCTTCATATACTCTGCTACTGTTATACACTATCCTTCACTGTCACTCCGCTTTTCTACCTTGTATCTGCCATGATTACTAACATTTCTATCTTAATTGGCCCTCAAAACTTTACCTTTAATTTTAGACCTGTGCCAAACTGCGTACGCTTGATTGCCACTAAATCGGTTATTTTGTATACTCTCTCAGCCTAACGCTTTGCATCACAAAGTCTCTTAATATACCCTGAGCCCGTTGAAAATGGGCAACAAAGGGTATATGCTTGGCAGAATGTATGTAATAAGAAGAAGGGGGCGTGACAGACCCCCAAAGTATATAAGTTAACCCGAGTTGTCAAACGATTGACTCAGGTTGCATAACAACGGGTCATTGACCGGATCGGTCAGCGTCCGCAACTTGTGCAACGTGAGCCGCGCCAGCAGCGTCAGAAGTTTGGGCAATGGCCCGTCTTCTGCAGAGCTTCAGCGAACACCGTGGGATCGCTGGTTTAGCATATTTAGGGCACTAGGGCTAACTTTCGTTATAAGTGCACTTTGTAATTAGCTTTAGTTCATTTTTTACAATAAAACTCAGAGGTTCGATAATGAACAAACAGTTGTTTTAAAGTGACTCAATAACAACGGGTGAATACCCTTTTCGTAATTTATATATTCTTGATCAGTATCAACAGCCGAGTCGATTTAGCCATGTCCTTCTGTCTGTCTGTCTGTCCGGTTGTTTAAACGCGTCGATCTCAGAGACCATAAAAGCTGGAGATTTCAAATCGGACCACTATATCATTTAGCTGCCACAGAGATGCTCATTCGAAAATTAAGTTTTGGTATGAAAAAGTACTGTGTTTATTTATATATCTTAACCAAACTCATAGAATATGCATCTGGGCTGGTATTATACATTCTGACCATATTTAGTTCAAACCGGTCAAGTATATCATATAGATGCCGTAGGAACAAACGGTCGAAAATCAACTTTTAGTACAGAAGTCTTGGGACTACGGGGTATCCTTCTGTGGAGCGTGCCCGACTGTAGCCGCCCACTTATTCTTAAGCTGCATCTGGTTTGTATTTTCGCAAGTCTTTGCACGCTAGGGTGGAGTGAATTTCACTTTTTTTCGATTTTCGAACCCGCTGTATCATCAATGAATGATACGATATAAAAGCAATATCTGCAAAAGAAATCAATTTTTTTTGACAGGTACTCATATTCCTCAATTTTATGGCCGGTAGATCTACCTTCTATAGTGCCAGGCTATTTAACAACCATATTACAAAATAAATCAACATAAAAAATGCATTCAAAAATTTATCAAAAATAACATGCCTTCCTTATACATTGCACACATTCCAAAGGAACGTGTCCCCCTCAAATGTAACGGATTTTTACTAATTTTGATATTTTTAAAAAAACTGTAAGTTCGATATTTTTCACCGATCTTTACAGCTAGTATATATAGTATAGCTAGTATAAGAATATAATATTTATTTTTTAAAACATTATTTTTTGGGGTAAAATTACAGTTATGTTGGATTTTTTGAATTTTTTAACCGATTTCTCCAAATAGATCGTCTATGCGCGACCTCAGGATGACCTCCAAAAAAATTGATTTTTTTTTTACAGATACTGCTTGTATATCGTAACATCCATTAATGATACAACGTTTTCGAAAATAAAAAAAAAAAATTAACACCACCCTATTGCACTCATCCGCTATCGCGTTGCTCTGTTATTCTCGTTGTCCTGACATCACATTTTCATCCATTCATTTCCATTTCCCACATAAATATGAGATTAAACACACATATGAAATTTTTTGTTTGTATGTACAGTATATTATAATTTTTTTTTGTATAAGTACATGCAAAATGTGTTTTAATACACAGTACAATAAGTAAGTTGCCCTTGTATAAATAAGTGTTATTATTTCTGTTCTATTTTTCCTTAAGCAGTTTTCTGACCACCAATTCAAAAATTTTCGGGTTTCTTCATAAGTAACCTAGCGTAGCGTATGTCTTTACAAAAGTTCCATCACTAGTGCTTACGTTCCTGTGCAGATAGAAAGACATATATATTTTAGAATTTTTTACCAAAACAATTTTTACAATTTACATACTCATCTTCCCAAGGGCATACAGCGTTGTGTTTGACTTCATCCGTTGCTGTTTCAACTGATGTGCTGGCCTTCTCATTACCCCTATCCTTCTCTTCCAGGGATGTAAACTTCCTGACTTCCAAATTACGCTTTTTGCGCCGACGACGTATATCATCACTGCTTAAGGCTGGCATTGGCATTTTGACAATCGTCAGCTCATCATGATCATCATCACATGTGTCGATATCTAGTACAGCAAGCGGTGCCATTGACGGCGCTGGTGTTGATGCAGGCGGTATATAGCCCCTTAGTTGGGCTGTGTTTCCGATCTCATAATCGTAAACAGCATCTGTTCTGTCATCTCCAAAGTTTATTTCTTCCTGGTATTCATCGGTGGTGGGCGACAACTCAGCCTCAGCACATTCCACCTCCAGATCCAATGTATCATCGACTCCGATAAGATTTTCAGGATTTTTATCGTTTCTAGATTCCTTGATGAGGCCCGGATAATCATTATTTTTATTATGTACATCTTGTTCTAATACTTTATTGGCAAGGTCCACTTGCATTTCATTTCTGTTGTTAATAAGCGGCTTAATCAGTTCGATATGCACTTCTTTTACCACAGCTTGGGAGTCGAATTCGGAATGCCGGTCTTTTGTGGCTGTTCCCGCATTTATGGCAATCCGGGGGCTTAAAGTTGGACTCTTATCGCATAATTGTACTAAAGGTGCATTTGTTGATGAGGCCTGACCCTGTGAATTCACTGATACATTAGGTGAGCACATTGTTGATGGAGTGATCTTTTTAATGGGCGGCTGCGTTGGTACTGACATCGGTGTAGTTACAACTGGCAATTCAGAGACAGACAAGTCAATTTTTCGTTCTGATATGGACAACTTGTTGATATTGTCCATATGCTCCACACTATCATCCTTGCTAGCTGGTAAATCTTTAGTTTTAATGCTGGCGCAACTCATACTTGAAAGGAAGGCAGAGCGAATTTCTAATGGTGGGAAGCTGTCACTAGCGAGGGGTGAAATAGTAGGCGATACGCAACTGTCGCGTATGAACTCATGCTTCCAGGCGCTGCTAAAATAAAAAAAATTAATCAAGTAAACAAATAGCTCATTAAGAATGAGATTGTTTCAGCCTCAAAAATATTATTTTTACATTTTACACTGATTTCAGACACACAAAGCATCGGAATTGGTCCATACATATAAAAACAACTAGGCAACAAATTTAAACTTTTGGCAGTTAATAAAACAGTTTAAAACTTATCAAAATAAATAAATGAAACAACAGATTTAAAATGGGAATTTTGGGGATTTTCAGAAATTAAAAGAGATGTTTATTTAACTCTATCCAAAAATCGAATGATGGGAACTCAAATAATTAATACTTAAATAGATGCAGACTATAGTCTCAGTGCTATCTAGAATATACATTTTTAGATTACTAAATTCTTTTATTCAATTAAAGCAGCTTTTGCTTTTTCGAAAGCAGTGATATTTCAACGGGCCACCTTAAAAGCTGAATTGATTGATTCTTGTATATAACACTAGGCAACACCCCAAAAGTTACAAAAACCAAACCAACTTTTTTGGACAGATTTGGGGAGATTTTTTTTTAGAATTTTTAAAAAATCCGGCCTTTTTTTATCACTTTTTTCCGGAGGTGCATCCACATTTGTCATCATTTCTCAAGAATGCCAAAACTAATTTACCAAAGCTTTAGTTTATCTGAAAGCTAATGAATATATCTATATTGCATTTATACACAGTCTTAGACTTAAACCAGTTGTTTAAGAGATATCAATTTTTGAATTAAGAAAATTATGATTTTTTTTAAGCCTTTTTTTTTAGTTTTTTTGACTTAAAAATTCCAGGAAAAGTCGAAAATATTATATTATTACATTTTATTTACTATTTTATTTGCATAGCTGCATCATGTCTCATGAAACATAAAAGATTTTAACTAAGACTTGCTTTTCGCCCGATCGGTTCTATGAGAGCTATATGATATAGTTGTCTGATTTGAGCCAACTTTCTACAGGATATATAAAACCAAGATTTATGCATATTCAATCAGTTTGGTTACAATGTCTCATAAAACAAAAAAGTTTTTCATACTAAGGCTTAATTTTAGCCCGATCGGTCCTATGACAGCTATATGATTTGAACCGATTTGAAGCAACTTTGATAAGGATGTATAAGACTAACTTAAATGCATATTTTATAAGTTTGGTTAGGATATCTCATAAAACTAAAAAGTTTTTCATACTAGGACTCGATTTTCGCCCGA
The DNA here is from genome assembly GCA_035045575.1 of Drosophila falleni. Lineage (NCBI taxonomy): Eukaryota > Metazoa > Arthropoda > Insecta > Diptera > Drosophilidae > Drosophila > Drosophila falleni. The sequence goes on along the minus strand of JAWNOV010000056.1, from coordinate 710,122 downwards.
TCGGTTCAATGACAGCTATATGATATAGTGGACCGATTTGAACCAACTTTGGTAAGGATGTATGAGACTAACTTTAATGCATATTCTATAAGTTTGGTTAGGATATCTCATAAAACTAAAAGTTTTTCATACTAAGACTATATTTTCGCCCGATCGGTCCTATAACAGCTATATGTTATAGTGCTCCGATTTGAACCAACTTTGGACAGAATATATAAAATAACCAAGGTTTAAGTATATTCTACGCGTTTGGTTACGATATCTCATAAAACAAAAAAGTTTTTGGTACTAAGGCTTGATTTTAGCCCGATCGGTCCTATGACAGCTAAATGATTTGAACCGATTTGAACCAACTTTGGTAAGGATGTATAAGACTAACTTAAATGCATGTTCTATAAGTTTGGTTACAATATCTCATAAAACAAATAAGTTTTTCATACTAAAACTTGATTTTCGACCGACTGTTCCTATGGGCGCTATATGATATAGTGGTCCCATTCAAAAAAGAAACAAACTTAACCTGCCTGCAATATAGAGAAATCTACATACCAAATTTGGTGTCCCTAGCTTTTAAATTGCTCTTATAATTTAGATATGAAATTTTTTTTTTCAATTTGTGGCCGATATAGGGGACGTGACCGAATTTTGAAACAAACTTGATCTGCCTGCAGTATAGAAGAACCTACATACCAAGTTTGGTGTCTCTAGCTCTTATAGTCTCTGAGATCTAGGTGTTTATACAGACAGACGGACAGCAGACAGACAGACAGACAGACAGACAGACAGACAGACGGACAGACGGACATTGTTATATCGACTTGGCAATTGATGCTCACCAAGAATATATATACTTTATAGGGTCTGGCCCGCCTCCTTCTGCCTGTTACGCACATATTCGGTAAAACAAACCCAATAGACCCCTGTACTTTTTTAAAGTACGGGGTCTAAAAAAATTTGTGTTTGTTGAGATTTCAGAAGCAAACTGATTATGAATCGGAACTGGTATACATCCTGACTACTTGTTTTCCTATTTTTTTTTTAGAGGTGCGCCCACTTTTGTCATCATTACTTGTGAATGCCAAAACCGAGTTTCAAAAGCCGTGCTTCTTCTGGAAGCCAATGAATATATCTATAATTCAATAACAAACAGTCTTAGATTGGAGCCAGTAGTTTTAGGGCAATCAATTTTCGAATTAAGAAAATTATGATTTTTTGTTTATCTTTTTTTTTCAAATGTTTTTACTTTAAAATTCGAGTAAAAATTAAAATTCAAGCAGAAAATCATAATTTTCTTAATCGAAAAATGTATAGTTCTGAAACTACTGGCTTAAATCTTTTAGAAAAAGTAAAGCTTTCGAAAATCGGCTGTGGCGTTCACAAGTAATAATGCTAAAAAAAAAGTGAGTTTTTTTCGTTAAATAGCCAAAAAGTTCAAAATTGCTTTCTAGTGTAGTTTATAAATTTATAATCTAGATAGCACCGAGACTATAGTCTTCTTCTATTTAAGTATTAACTATTTAACTATTATTATAAGATTTCTAGATAGACTTGAAAGACTTGTGTATTCTAAAAATGTTCAAACTTATATCTGTTGCTTCATTTATTTATTTTTCAAATAAATTAAAATGGTTAATTTCAATAGGTAATGGGCCCAGAACATTTTTGAAGTAAACAGGTGATAAGCAATATAATCGAAAATTTTTTTTTTCAACTGAACTAAAAATTTTGTTTGGAACTAATATATTTTATATACTCATTTAAATTAAATCACGCAAAAATGGATCGTAGTAAACGTAACATTAAACCATTTGTCGGGGAGAAATGTGCCAATTGGGAATTTCGTGTACGTGCATTTTAATCCGAAAATTACTTAATTAAAGTTTTAGATGACGTGCGGCTACCTGTGAACGTTGATGGTCATCAACCAATGAAAAATGACCAACTAAATAATGAAGAATCGAGTAAGACGAAAAGTATGGCAAAGAAAATTATCATAGACTATCTAGTAACTCATTTCTTAATTTTGCCGATGACAAGCTTGGACGCAATTTATTAACGGAAGAGTTTGATCTCGCAGCTTGCGATTCGTAAGAAATTGTTGTGGCTCAAATTGGAAAATGGAACTAGTTTGTAGACTCAAATTTAATATCTTTAATGAACTCATTGCTGATTTTATTGGAGCTGATGCAAAACTTGAAGAAATTGACAAAGTGTCACATTTACTCCTAACTTTGTCATCTACATATCGAGCCCTATTTACATAAATAACGTAAACGCCATTATTTCGAAATTTTATGTATTAACGGAGATATTGACCTGACAATTACAACGTAGGCGACAGACGGCATACGAAACACGACACACGTTAACTCAAAAGAACTCTCTTCTGTACAATTTGCTTTTCGGCGCTTACGTTATTTATGTAAATAGGGCTCAATGTGATGGAGTTGTGACAGCAATTGAAACTCTGAACGAAAATAATATGACACTTTCTTTTGTAAAGAATCGTCTATTGGACCATGAAATAAAATTACGCAATGCTAAAATCGATACAGGTCCAAATATGTATATTGAATGCTATAAAGAAGAAATTTGAAAGCAATTGAAAACCTAAATTTAATAATAAAAACAAGTCTAATTTATTTTAAAACAACTTTAAATGCAACCATTGTGGTAAAGTTGAACATGTTAAGAAGGACTGTAATAAGAGGGAAATTGAGCAATATAAACATAAAACAGCACAGATAGTGAAGACTGGCGAAAACAAGGGCACAGGTAACAAGGGATTCATGAAAAACAGAAAGCTCAACTTCAACAACAAGAGTGTGTCTTTTATACTACCTCTTTAGTTTCTGATCACATTATTAATGATTTGAACCTATTTGTGGATTACATTTACCTTGAATCATCAATTGAAATTTCAGTTGCAAAATGTGGAGAGAGCATATATGCCACAGCATATTTGCCACAGCATGGGTATAGTCAGACTTCAAAGCAATTTGGGTGAAAATATAACTCTTGAAACCGTCTTATTTTGCAAGAACATACATCATAACCTTCTATCGGCTTAAAAAATGACAATTAAATTTAATTCTGAAAGCATTTAATAAAAGTTGAGCTAAATATCATTTGAACCAATTGGTTCAATTAAAAAAAATTTAAAATATTCTAATTCTATGATTTATTGCCGGATTTGGTGCTTTTTGCTGAAGATTAGAATAAGAATATTTTTAAATATTTTAAATACAGCAATTGGAACAAAAGATATTCAGCTGAACTTAATTTTTTTTAATTTTTATTTAAAAGTTTTAGAACAACTCTTATTTGTGACTTTTGAAATAATAATCAAATATAACACTTATTTTAAATTTGTTTTAAAAAAATTAAGTATAAGTGTAATTCTTCAACTTTAAAATAAAAATTGTTGTTTAATTATTATTTTGAACAATTTTAATAAAATTCAAGAATAAAATTAAAAATGATTTTTATACTTTTTTATCGGATATAAATGTTTTAAGCTTAGATCGCTAATTACGCAAGCATGTTATCCTAACATAATTCTATCCTATTGATTTATTAAGTTAAAGTTTGCTAACATAACACTGGTCCCTGGATAATGCTTAAATAGATGAAGACCATAGTCTCAGTGCTATCTAGATTCTTTACTAAATTCTTTATTTTAATCAAAGCAGATTTTGCAACTTTGAAAGGAAGGCTATTTCAACAGAAACCTTCTTTTTTTATAGATTTGGGGTCGCACATGACAAAAAATTTTTTTTTTTCTAAGGCAGAGTTTTTTTTCTTTTTTTTTTTTAATCTGGCTTTATTTCTTACATTTCTTTGTATAGATGCGCCCACTTTTGTCACCATTACTTGTGAATATTAGAACCGATTTTCAAAAGCTTTTTCTAATATCTAATGAATATATCTATATTTTATTCATACACAGCTTGAGATTTAAGCCAGTAGTTTAAGAGCTATCAATTTTTGAATTAACAAATGTAGGAAATTATTAGTTGTGAAACATACGGATATCAATAAATTAAATAAAAAGAATATATAAGCTACTATTTTGATTCAAAAAATTCGAATAACAATAAATTAAAAAAAAAAGACAAACTCAAAAGCAGGGGTACTCAGTGCCTACACACACGACGCACATTTGTTTTTGTTGTGCGCATATCATATGGAAGTGTGTAAGTTTACACATTAGTAGGCTCCTAGTGCACATTGACAAATTACACAAACAATTTTTATACCGTGAGCCCATTCAAAATGGGCAAAAAAGGGTATAATGCGTTTGGCAGAATGTATGTAACAGGCAGAAGGGGGCGTGGTAGATCCCCCAAAGTATATATATTCTTGATCAGGATCAATAGCCGAGTCGATCGAGCCATGTCCGTCTGTCCGTATGTCTGTCCGTCTGTCTGTCCGCCTGTTTGAACGCGTCGATCTCAGAAACCATAAGAGTTAGTGACTTGAAATTTTAAATGCAGGTTTGTGAATACCATACGCAGGTCAAGTTTGTTTCCAATTTTGGATGCCACGCCCCGTTCGCCTACAAATTGAACAAAACGATTTACAGGTGCAATTTTTGACATATCACTCCCTAACTGAACAATCAGTTGAGAAGTATGCCTATTAAGCGACCCTGAAAATTTCAAAGCGATTGACCCATAAATGGCGAAGATATTTCGGAATTACATTTAATTCAATAATTACATTTGCATTGCAAATCAAACGTGCAAGCGAGACAGCATATATACGTTTGTGTGCAAGGCGCGCACAAACACAGTACGAAATTGTACCCATTTTTTTGGATACCAAGAAGAATCGAGCGATAAGAACAAATATTATCGATATCATGTAGTGACAATGTTAATGTATAATTTATGTATATACAAATGTACAATTTGATTAAAATATAATTGTGTTACTATATAAGTATGTATTTTTGCATGGAAAAATTCCATATGACGTCACATTTTTCAACAAAGTCAAACAGAAGCTGATTGCTATGCATGAAATTGCATAAGAGAGCAAGCGATCATTTTGCAGCACTATTTTTGCACCGTTGACGAGCACTAAAAGCAGCAAGATAATAAATTTAATTATTTATATATATCCGATTCCTCACACATATATTCATAAAGTTTTCGCTTACTATCATTGTAAGAAAATACCTAATATTTGTTAAATATTGTTAAATCGCATAAAACTAGACTTTGCTATTTATTTTAAATTGCGCGCGCAATGCAGCAGCCTCTGACTGGCTCTAATTTGTTGCGAGAGAGAGAGAGTGAGAGAGGAAAATTTGTGCTGCCAGAATGCAGGCTGAGAAAAGTTGTAGTTTGTGGCTACTCTTGACACACTCTACCTCGATTCGAGCGATTACGATTACGATTTGCGATTTATCAATTTGAATTTAATTTAAAATACGCTTAATACATTAACGAGTGATATATTAGTTCAGTGGTGCATTAATAACATAGTTTGCAGTGATAAACACAGTGATTTAAGAAAGCCGAGAGTGGATCATAGTTTCGCGTGTCGTTTTTCTGCATGTACATATGTATATGTAGTGTGCGCGCGTGAATTTGAGTGAGTGCTTGAGTGAAATAATCGGTGACGGTGTCGGTATCGGTTGTGTTTCTCTTGTGCTGTGACCATTGAACTAATAATAATCGCCAGTTATTAATTGAAAATAGCGAGTGATATATTAATTCAATGGTCTATTAATAACATAGTCTGCAGTGATTTAATAAAGCAGTGAGTTGATCATAATTCCGCGTGTGCAATTTTCGTGCAATACATGTACACGTACATATGTACGAATGTGTATGTAAAGTGCGCGCGTGAATTTGCTTTAGTCCGTTACGCATTCTATGTATATTGTGTGTGAGCGCTTGAGTGCAACTCAAGGTATCGGTATCGGTATCGGTTGTGTTTACCTTTTGCTGTGACTGAACTGGTATTAAACGCAAGTTATACATTAAATTAATTACTAAATTTTATATTTAATAATAATAATATTTTTATTAATATTACAAAACTAATAATTATTATTATATTTTGAAAATATAATACCAATTATTATTATTTTGCAATATTAATAAGAACTATTATTTTCATTTATTTATTTATTAATTTTTATTCATTTTATATATTTTTATTTTTGATATATTTTAATATTTTATATATTTTCATATTTTATATATTTTCAAATTTTATTTATTTTTATATTTTATATATATTTATATTTTATTTATTATATTTATATACAATAACATTTTAACTTAATAATTATAATATTTTATCAAAATGCCAAAACAGAAAAGATTGTCAGCTTCCGCTAGGTCTAGGAGACAACAAATTAGAAATATTTTGAATAGGTCAGATTCAGAGTACGCTGAACGTGAGAGAGAAGATAATGCTTTATCTCAAAGAGATCGTAGGGAAAATGAAGAATATAGTCACGTTCAAAGGGTTATGGATAATAGACGACATCAACTTAGAAGAAGTAATAGAATTTCTGCGATTTCTGATTAGGCAGCTAACACTTTGCAACACCAGTTGCACAGACAGGACCAAGAATTTCGAGAAAGAGAGCGACAAAGAGACAGTTTAGAACATGCAATGCACAGACAAGACCTAGAATTTCGGGATAGGGAACGACAAAGCGACAATTTAGCACATGCTGCTCGTCGGGCTGATACTCCAGTTAGAGAATTGGAGCAAGCAGCTAATACCTTGCAACACCAGTTGCACAGACTAGATCTGGAATTTTGGGATAGGGATCGACAAAGCGACAATTTAGCACATGCTGCTCGTCGGGCTGATACTCCAGTTAGAGAATTGGAGCAAGCAGCTAATACCTTGCAACACCAGTTGCACAGACTAGATCCAGAATTTCGGGATAGGGAACGACAAGGCGACTATTTAGTACATGCTGCTCGTCGGGCTAATACTCCAGTTAGAGAATTGGAGCAAGCAGCTAATACCTTGCAACACCAGTTGCACAGACTAGATCCAGAATTTCGGGATAGGGAACGACAAAGCGACAATTTAGCACATGCTGCTCGTCGGGCTGATACTCCAGTTAGAGAATTGGAGCAAGCAGCTAATACCTTGCAACACCAGTTGCACAGACTAGATCCAGAATTTCGGGATAGGGAACGACAAAGCGACAATTTAGCACATGCTGCTCGTCGGGCTGATACTCCAGTTAGAGAATTGGAGCAAGCAGCTAATACCTTGCAACACCAGTTGCACAGACAGGACCAAGAATTTAGGGATAGAGAACGGGAAGAAGACAGAGATCGTCGGGCTTCACAGCGTCAAGACTTAAATAGAAGAATTTTAGAAAATGAAAGGGATAGAAGTCAAAGAGCTGTGGTTAGAGGCAATCGTATTCGTAGGATTATTGAGCAAGCAAATAATACAAATGCTAGGCGTAGTGCTAGAATATTAGCTAGACAGCGGGCCATTGACGCCAATTTGAGCGTATCGCAAAGAGTAAGTCAGTATAGAAGCAATAGTCAAAATAGAGCAGAAGAGAATAGGAGAAATGCGGCACGAAATAGGCAACACCGTGCGAATATCCCTCCAGAAGATAGAGAATCTCAGCGTAGAAACAATAGTTTAAATAAAATGATAGCCGAATTTAACAAAAGCGTAAAGAATGGGCCCACTCACGTTTGTTTTTGCTGCAAGGGGTTATGGTTTAAAAAAAATATGACAAAACTCTCTCGTGCAACTATTGAAAGCAAGTTTGTGCCTCCAATAAGTTCAAATTTCTTAAATCTTGCATCTGAGTCCCCAACGGATAACAAATATAGCTTTTGCAAGACTTGCAGTACAGACATTCAAAAAGGCAAAAAACCAAGAGCTTCAATAGCAAATGGCCTTGATTTCCCAAAGCTTCATGAAAGTTTGATAGGCTTAACGCCGTTAGAAGAAAGACTTAATTCTCCACGTCTTCCTTTTATGACAATTAAATCTTTGGGATATGGTCGCCAAAATGATATTAAAGGAGCTCTGGTAAATGTGTCAATTCAAGTGGCCAATGTTGTAACGTTACTTCCAAGAGCGTTTAATCAAGCTGAGGTAATTCAACTACACTTGAAAAGAAAATTGGAATACAACCATGATTTTATGACTGAAACCATCAGACCTTTCAAAATTTTTGAAGCAATCCGATTTCTAAAGAACACAGAGCTGTATATGAAACACAATGTCACTGTTAATGAACAGTGGTTGTCCAGGTTTTCAAATAATGATACGGCTGTTCCTTTTGTAGCATCACCTGATGATAACAACTTAGTTTCAGAATTGTTAGAGCGATCTGCACGATCAAATTTAAATGAGCCAAATAATATAGAGGAGGAAAATATTAACCCAGGAGGTCAGGAAACGCTGCTAGAAAATGTCCCTACTGAAAATGTTCCCATGCAAAGAATAATTATGGCTCCTGGAGAAGGTCAGCGTCCATTAGATATGATTGAAGATAACGATTTTGAGGAGTTGGCGTTTCCGACTATATTTGCTGGTAATAAAAGAAAGTGTCAGGAAAGTTTTACAACCATAGTAAGGTGAGAACTCAGGAATAGTGATTGGAGACGTTGTAGAGCTGACAAATCATTTCTTAACTATAAAAAGTTAGAAATGATTAAAATTAGGAATAATACTTCCATTTGCTTACGTAAGCATAGCGCCACTCAAGGCATTTCGGCTGCAAACGCCCTTAGTGAGGATCACATAGAATCTTTAATTAGGCATGACGATGGTTATAGGATGTTAAAGGGTATTCGCACTTCTCCTGCCCATTGCACTATGGGCGAAATTTTGCATAAAGTCTAATTTTAAAGCTAGAGCGTTCAAATTTGGCACAAAAATTTAAAATATTAATATAGAATTTATGTTTATTTCTGTTTTGCAATAAAACTACTCCTTCAACCAATCCACCCACACCCAAGTAAAAAAAAAATTTTTTTTTTGCTATTAATTTATAATTTTATTTACAGATAGGTTTAATCTTCTTCATCATCTAATTCAATTTCTAGATAATCATCAGAATCATCAGCGGAGTCCAAATCTTCATTTTCTATTTCTGACGTGATTGTTTCATAGTTCGGGGGAGGTGGACATTTTAAAAGATTTATTACTTCTGCCGGGAAGGGTTTTTTTTTTAATTTCTTTTGCCTTTCATTTAAGCAAATACTGGATATTAATGGATCAGAAGAATCCATAGCTCTATACATACATCAGCCATATTGTTTAAGCGGCAATTTTTTCGGGCATGTGACTTCCTATCGTTTTTATAGTACTTGTTCCTTGCTTCTGAAGCATTTTCTCCTAAACATCCAACCGGAACCAAAGAGGAGTTTATTATTTGCCAGCCGTGAATTAATATTTTATGTACCGTCGGTGACATTGGATACCAAGGATATGTATTAACATATAATAAAAATGTATCCTCACAAAATGCTTTGAATTTATCAACATCTGTAGAATGCTCGCTTGAAATTGTGATCAAACTACATACAAATTGTATAGAATGTTTTGATCAAAGCTTGTAAGTGAGGAAAATAATTGGTAATTCGCGAATGCTCTTCTAGCCGTGTATCCATCATTACTATTCCCACTTCCGTTTTGTTTGGGAATGCTTACATGTAGACCCATTTGTGTCCACATCATTTCCTGAATTTCCTTTCTCCCAGCCATCATTTCGAATTTGTTAGACTGTGTGATGTGCCACTTTTGAATTTTAAGCCTATAGGACACGTTCAACACAAATTCAAAAAATCGATTTCAGGCATGCAATGGACTGACACCATATTTTAGAGTCGCTGGCCTTGGCTTAAAAACTTCGGAGTGAAATTCAATGGTCTCGAGGAGTTTTTTAGGTTTGACCCCACATATTGGGCAGCACTGAGTTGATAACGTACCAGTTAAAGCGTTAAGTACTTTACCATCAATAAGTGTCATTTGTGGTTCATAGGTAATGACAACTTCTTTGCCTTCCTTTCTATATATGAAATCCTTCAAACCGGCGACTTGAATATTTTCCTACAAAAATGCCAATGCTTCTTCAGGGGTAAGGGGAATAATCACCTGAGATTTCCGGCCTCCTGTCGTGTTCCCTGTCTGTTCTTCCCTGACGACTTTTAATGCGCTAAACAAATCATCCTCTTTAGCCTTCTTCGCAGAAACAGAAGCAGCATGTAATAAGTGCTGCGTTGAAAAGTCAGTGTCCGATGCAAGATCATTTGCTAATTTATGTTTCAAACGCATTCCAGCCTGTGTATATCTTAGCGTTGGTCTACCCATTTTAGAGGGAGATGGATCCGTAAGCTCTTCATCCAAGGTAATAATAATCGCCTGCGAAAGCCACCTTGAGTGAGTAACTTTAAACCTTGACAACATACTGTTGCATTTAGGCAAATATTTCTAAATATGCTTGATAAAATTTGAAACTTTTTGCTCAATTTGATTAACGTGTGAGTTGCTGAGTTGACTTATTTTCATTTTCTCCAACATCCACTTCGTTACGGCAGAGTCGTCGCGTCCATTGTTGTCCCAAACCTCCAGCAGTGTTAAGTGGCGAAACTCATATTCTGCTGCAATGTGTCATTTTTGTCGAAAACGGACAAAAATGGGCAAAGAATATTATTAACACCGTATTCTATATACTTTTACGAAAAACATACCAGTTTTAGTTGCTCGCGCGCGCGCGCGGCAAATAAGTTGCACACCACAGAACACAATTACATTTGTTAAATTTGAGCTGTAGAATACTCCAACAGCAATTGACGATACAAGACAAAACATACAGAACATATGAAAACTAACATACAACGTTGAATCTAGATACCTGTAGGATTATTTGCCATATTTCCAAATTGTCTTCACTTTAAAGAAAAAGCCACAACAAACGCGCAAAGCTCATCGACATTCACGGCTGCATTTCGATAGGTCAGGCATGCATTTAGTAAGCTGACTTTGTTTGCGCGGCAATTTCAAACCGCACGCCTTACAAATTTTTTCGGAACAGTTTTATTTTCTCTTGAGTATGCATAATTGGCAAACACATTCAATTTTAAGTATTTAAAATATAAAAAAAAAAATACTTTATGCACAATTTTCTGACTTTTTGCCCATAGTGCATTGGGAAACTGAAAAGAAAAAAGTTATGGCTGTGATCAGGCAGATTGGTCTGCCGACTTTTTTCATAACATTTTCGGCAGCTGAGACTAGATGGTCTGAGCTTTTAGTATTGCTATCTTATAATGTAGATAAGCAAACTATAACAGAAGAAGCTGCATCAAATTTAAGTTTTAATACAAAAGCCCGTCTTATTAGAGCAGATCCTGTAACATGTGCTAGGTATTTTGATTATAGATATAGGGAGCTTTTGAAGACAATGAAGAAGGAAGGCGGCGTTTTTGGTAGTCATAGGGTGGCGAGTTGAATTTCAGCAGAGAGGCTCTCCACATGTGCATGGCATATTTTGGTTGAAAGATGCCCCAAAGCTCGACTTAAATGATGAATCCAGTATTCAACCTATTAAGTCATTTATTGATCAGTTTATCACAACTGATACTAATTGCCAAGATGTTCAACCATTTTTGGAGTATCAAACTCACAATCACGGACATTCTTGCAAGCGACAAGTTAGAGGAAACCTAATTTGTCGATTCGGTATTCCATACCCTCCTATGCCTCAAACTGAAATTTTGTTCCCCTTAGGAGAAAACACACAAAATGTAGAGGAGCATAGAAGAAATTATGAAAAAATTTTAGCAGCGTTAGAATATCCATTTAATAATGAATGCTTAGAATTGTTTAAAGATTTTAATAACTTCCTGTCCCACGTAAATCCCAACTTAACCTATGAAAAGTATATTAATGCACTAAGATCGAGTCTAAGGAAACCCAAAATTTTCTTAAAGCGATCTTTTAGTGCTATTAAGGTAAACGGGTATAATAAGCATCTTCTCTTGATGCAGCGAGCAAATATAGATATTCAGTTTATTCTGGATCCCTATGCTTGCTGCTCCTATGTTGTTAATTATATTAACAAGTCCTAGCGAGGAATTTCAAATTTATTGCGAGAAGCAGTTAGTGAAATTAGTGGGGGTAATGTAACAATCAAGCAAAAGTTACAACATATAGGACACAAATTTATTTGTGGCACTGAGATCTCTGCTCAGGAAGCCGTTTACTGCTGTTTAGGGATGCCTCTGTCTGGCAGCAGTTCTGGTGAAGTATTTATAAATACAGCAAAGCCAGAAAAACGGGTTAGAATTCTGAAATCAAGGGAACAGCTTCAAAATCTTCCCGAAGATAGTGTAGACATTTTCGTTATTGGACTAGCAGAGCATTACATTCAACGTTCGAACGTTCTTGAGAGCTTATGCCTAGCCGATTTTGCTGCTTATTATGTTTTTAGCAAACGGCATCCACGAAACAGTTCAGAAAGAAATCCAGATGACACAGAAGGCGATAACGAACAGTCTAGGTTTACCGAATCAGTAATTTATGCCCTTCGCGATGAAAGCGGTTTTATTAGAAAAAGACTAGGTCCCAGCATCATTAGATATAGAAGATTTAATATTAATACTGAGAGAAGCGACTATTTTAGGGAATTAGTAATGCTCTATGCACCATGGAGGAATGAAGAAGTTGAGTTACTAACTAGGGATTGTGAGGCATTTTGTAACATTAATAAAGATTTAATAGAAAACAATCGTAGGAAATATAATGTATTAGATGCTAGTGAGCTAGAAAATGCATTGGATAATGCAATCCAGACAGAAGATGAGGATAATATAGAAAACCCAGAAGATAATGAGTTTAGAGTTTTTGGATTGCCTGAGATAGATCCTCAACTGAATGTCTTAAACGTCAATAGGGATGATAACAATATAGGTGATAATAATATTCGCTTGATTAAGCTCCCACCCTTAGTTTCTGAAGAAACCTTATCTAATATTGTTGGGTCCCTCAATTTAAAACAGAAAACTTATTTAACACATGTCATGCACAATGCCAAAATAAAATCTGTGTACCACGAATTTGTTGGAGGCGGTGCTGGGGTTGGAAAGAGCCGACTTATTTCAGCAATTTTCCAGTCCCTGTCTGATATGTACAATCGGAAGGCAGGTGCAGTTCATGGGCCTAATAATGATAATGATAAATATATTCTTTTATGTGCCCCTACCGGAAAGGCCGCAATCGGAATCAGTGGGTCAACTCTGCATTCCATGTTTTCTCTTCCAGTCAACCAGTCTCGCTCTCATTTGAGACCATTAAGTCATGATTTAGTTAATACATTGCTTTCAAACTTAATCGACCTTAAGTTAATTATTATTGATGAAATTTCAATGGTTAGTTCATTGATGTTTTCACACTTGGATTCCCAATTAAAACAAATTTTCAAAAATTCCGCTCCCTTTGGAAATTTTTCTGTCATTGTTTTCGGTGATCTTAGACAATTACGACCAGTAGGGGGTCGTTGGATTTTGGAACCCAATACCACTGATTCTTATTTTGCTATTTTTTTCTCTTCTTTGTGGGACCTGTTTAAGTATTTTGAGCTCACAGAAATCATGCGTCAAAGGGATGACCAACTATTCGCGTCAGCTTTAAATAATATGGCATCGGGTCTCATGAAGGCTGATGACATTCAAATTATCCGATCACGGATCTGTCAGCCATCCGATGTGCCCGATGACGCAATCCATCTCTTTACTAGCAATAATGAGGTGGATCATTTCAACACTACAAAACTTAATTTAATTCCAACGGGACAGTTTTATTCTACCGCTGAAGATTTGATAAAAGCCGTCCATTTAAATGCGGCACAAAGAAATAATATATTAGTAGGTATTAGAAGCTTTAAAACGTCAGAAACTCAGGGACTTTGTATGTCTCTTCTCTTAAAAACCACTGCCAAATATATGATGACGGTCAATGTAGATACAGGGGATGGGTTAGTTAACGGAGCATCCGGCATATTGATGCAAATAGATTTTGATACATCCAACACTCCAACTATTTTATGGATTAAATTTTTAGAGGAAACCGTAGGAGAAATTACTCGCTCAAAACGTGCACACCGATCTGAACCATTATGGACCCCTATTCAGAAATTAGTAAGAAGCTTTCATTATAAGAACAATGAACAAGTTACCATTGACCGTAGACAGTTTCCAGTTGTACTTGCAGAAGGTATTACTATTCACAAAAGTCAGGGCGCTACTTATGGCAAGGTGGTAGCTCACACAAGTTCAAGAATGGAACGTGCTTCCATATATGTTGCTTGCAGTAGGGCCACTACTGCATCGGGATTGTTTATAATAGGAAATTTCAATCCTCCTAAGCCTCCCCAAGACAATGATAAGGTCAAAACTCAATTAGAAAATTTGCGGACTGCTAAATTTCTTCGAACACATTATGATCACTTGGTTAACAGTTCCGCCTTAAACATTTTCTTTCACAACACCCAAAGTCTTAATCTGCATATTGCAGATATTCGATCAGATAGACTTATGCTTCTTTCGTCTATTCTGTGTTTTGTGGAAGCCACTAATTTTAGAAATATAAATATAGAAATTCTTGGGTTCAGTATTGTCCAGCTTGAGTCTGTACGACGCTCAACAGGTATTTTAGTTTATGCCAAGAATGAAATAGTAGATGGAATTTCTTTTAAAGTAAGCGGTAGAAATAATATAACTGATTCGTGCTTTTTCGAGTATGTCATTTTTAGATACAAATCCATTGCTTTTCTCATAATATATATCCTACATATCCCCCATCAGTGTTTAAAACTGAAGTTGAGGATCTATTTCGGCAATATGAATTTTTAAGTGGGAAAACGATCATATTAGGTGATTTTTATTTATGCTTGAAAACGTTAGAGCGCTCCACAGTGGAAATATATAATAATCTGCAGAGTAGGGGATTTAGAAGCTTACAAGGATTGAACACGTCCACTACCAATTTGGACACACATATTGATTTTCAAATATCTCTGCAGATATTATAAGCGCCAGGACTTTTGAGACAGTTTATAGTTACCACAGTGGTGTTTCTGTTAGTGTTGAAGGTAGTATAGATTAACATACATAATTCTAATTTTATTCTTATGTCTTTCTAATATTATTATATCTGCTTTGAATTTTGCAGAACTTATTTACTTAATTACGTCTTCCATATTATTTATTTATACGTTAGTTTATATATATATATCTCATTTTATTCTTACGTCTTTTGTCGTCTTTCTAAAAAAAAAAAAAAAAAAAAAAAAAAACAAAATATATTCTTACGTCTTTCCTAAATATTTATCTGCTATTGAATTTTGCAGAGTGTATTAATTACGTATTCCTTAATTATAATTTATCAGTTTATTATCTTCTTTATTATATCTGCTGATGAAATTTGCAGAAATTTTAAATTTTTTATTTTGGGGAACTTAGGAGCTTTTAAGCAGCTCAAGTCGACTCGTAGGTCACTTAGTAATTTTTTGAAAAGTGACCCCATTACAATTGTAATGGCCGTCACGTGGTGTTCCCTGGGAACCGATTTTCTTAAATCGGATGCAAATTCGAGCGGCGAAATTTTGAGATATACATTTGTATATGTATATAATCTATTCTATTGTAAACAAATTATTTTTTATAGAGACTGGGCACAGGGTATCCTACTGTCGAGCGTGCTCGACTGTAGCCGCTCACTTGTTTTCCTTGTACACTGGACAGGAACCTACATACCAAGTTTGATGTCTCTAGCTTTTATAGTTTCTGAGATCGACGCGCTCAAACAGTCGGACAGACAGACGGACATGGCTCAATCGACTCGACTGTTGATCCTGATCAAGAATATACATATTTTTGGGAGTCTGCCACGCCCCCTTCTGCCTGTTACATACATTCTGCCAAATACATTATACCCTTTTTTGCCCATTTTTAATGGGCTCAGGGTATAAAAAGGTGCTGAGGACTATGAATAGACTTGAATATAATTTCTAACTATTAAAAATACAAAAATAAAAATATTAAATGTTTAATTAAAATAAATAAATGTTTTGATGACCGGCGACCAAAACATCTGACTATTATTTTGACACAAATATTTTGCCTGTCTGACCTTACCTTCAAGCATCTGATATTGTTCCTTTGATAAAAGGTTATTAATATATAAATCAAATCACAATTACATAAAAACGAACAGATAAGTCGACCGCCTTCAACAATAGGATGTGAAGTGCTCAGACATTTAGAAGCCGTTCAGCACGCCGAAGATTTGATGCCTGTGCAGGACGCTATATAAAATTTTTGACTGATTATTTCAATGACAGCAATATGATAAAGTCAACCAATTTTAATGAAGTTTTTTTTAGTATGTATAAGATCAACTTAAAAAGGGAAAATTATCAAAAAATAAAAAAAAGGTTTTTTACTAAAACTTGATTCTCGACCGATTCCATGACAGCAATATTATATAGTGGACCTATTTGAACCCACCTTGGTCTGGATGTATAAGACAAATAAAAATTCATACTCTATGAGTTAAGTTAATAAATCTTAAAAACCAATTCAGGTCATCACACTAAAAATTGATTTTAGACCGATCATTTATATGGAAGCTATATGATATAGTCTACCGATTTGAGCCAATATTGGTGTAGATGTATTAGACTATTCAGAATACACAATTTGTAAGTTTAGTTGAAATATTTTACATAAAAAGAAAGTTATTTATACTTCAGGTTGATTTCGACCGATCGTGCCCATTACAGCTATATGATATATTGAGCGAATTTGAACCAAGTTCGGTAAAAATATATAACACATTACTAGTTACATAACCTGTGAAATTGATTGATATATCTCAAGAAACAACAGCACCTTTCATACATAAGGCTGATTCTCAACTGATCTCTTCAATGGCAGCCACATGATATAAGAATGGCATTTGAACCAAAAATGGCAAAAATGTATAAAACAACAAGAAATTGTTATTCTGTGAGCTTGGTAAAGAAATCTAAAAAAAATCCAATCATTTTTTATAATAAAGGTCAATACCGTTCCAAAAGTTATCAAAATCGATTAAAACATCCCTAGATATAAAATGTTATTGAATCGCCTTTTGTTGTATCATATCTTAATTGACGCCTTATTAATGCAGCTATGCAAAAAATAGTTAACCCTTTTGTTATTATTATTTTTTTTTTCGAGTTTTCCTTGAATTTTAAAATAAAAAAATCGTAAAAACAAGCTAATCAAGAAACATAATTTTCTAAAACCAAAAATTGATGATTATAAAACTACTGGCTTAAATCTTAGATTGTGTATTATTGAGTTATAGATATATTCAATAGCTAGCAGAAAAAGTTAAACTTTTAAAAATCGGTTTTGACTTTCTAGAGTAATGATGACAAATGTGGGCGCACATCTAAAAGCCGCTAAGTCGAAAAAAAACATTTTCAAAAGAACCCCACTAAAAAAAATAATTTACGTTATTTTAACAAAAAAAGTTAATTTCGTTTATTTAATAGCCAAATATTGTAGTTCAAATTTTTTGCCTAGTATAATTTAATTTAAATCGACTTACAAACGATGAACGCTTGCAAAATATTGAATTTGATTATCAAAATGAATGTCCGGTTAAGAAAGTGCACCGTGCACTTCTTCCACTTTCTGGTCAGTTTGGTCGACCTTCTGACGCGGCAATTCGAAATCTCGTGACTATATGTTTATTTTTAGACATTAAAGCACCAACTGAGTGCGGACAGAGGAAACGAGGTTAGAAGTAAGTTTGGTAAACAGTTTATTTTACGTGTGATGTCGGTCAATTGGCCTCCTAGATCGTGTAATTTAACGCCTTAAGACTATTTTTGTAGGTCTATGTTAAAGCTCATGTTTATAGCGACAAGCCCGCAACGATTGACGCACTAGAAGCCAATACTAAATAATTTATTCGTGAGATACCGGTCGATATGTTGGAGAAAGTATTCCAAAATTGGACCTAGTGCATGATATATGATATGATATAGTGGTCCGATCCAAAAATAAAAACAAACTTAATCTGCGTATGGTATCCAGGAACCTACATACCAAGTTTGAAGTCTCTAGCCTTTATAGTTTCTGAGATCGACGCGTTCAAACAGACGGACAGACAGACGGACATGGCTCAATCGACTCGACTGTTGATCCTGATCAAGAATATACATACTTTTGGGGGTCTGCCACGCCCCCTTCTGCCTGTTACATACATTCGGCAAAACACATTATACCCTTTTTTGCCCTTTTTCAATGGGCTCAGGGTATAAAAATATACAGACAAGTAAAAATGTGTCGCGGCAAAAGAAAATGGTCTTGAAAGTAAACAAAGAAACAATGACAGCAAAACCTAAAGGAAATGGACAGCTACAACAACAACAATAAATAATAATAATGCATACTTATATCACCAATCTTTCTATGGGTACCCATTTCACTAGTTCGCGTTACACGATGTGGTGGCGATTGACCATATTTGCGGACATTTCATACTAATATCGAAATGATGAAACGAATTGCTTAGGGTTGGCAAAGTGAGAAGAGGTGGTTTCCTAGTAAGCAGTTGCCCTGTTAGTCCTGGAGGTGTCGATTGGTCATGCTTAAACTAGGTACTGCGCCACTTCGTACATGGGTACTTAGTTTACTGATCCTATGTTAAACGAACGCCGAACCACCGAGCACATGACACTTACTCGGCTGACCCTATGGTAAGCGAGCGCCGAAGAACCGAGTAAATAACAAGTGGGCGGTTACAATCGAGCACGCTCGACAGTAGGATACCCTGTGGAGTACCCAGGTACTCTTCGATAAAACTTCATTTTCGACCAATGGTTCCTATGGCAACTATATGATATATGAAGCCAATTTGAACCAAATCTGGTCAGAATGTACAAAAACAACATTAATGCATATTCTATCAGTTTGGTTAAGATATCTCAACAAGCGCAAAACTTTTTCATACTATAACTTCATTTTCGATGCATCGTTCCTATGGCAGCTATGTGATATAGTTAACCGATTTTAACCAAATTTGGTCAGGATGTATAATACCAGCTCTGATACATAATCTATCAGTTTGGTTCTGATATCTCAAGATACACAAAAATTTTTCATACTAAACCTTCATTTTCGATGTATCGTTCCTATGGCAGCTATATGATATAGTGGTCCGATCCAAAAATAAAAACAAACTTGATCCGCGTATGGTATCCAGGAACCCACATACCAAGTTTTAAGTCTCTAGCTTTTATAGTTTCTGAGATCGACGCGTTCAAACAGACGGACAGACAGACGGACATGGCTCAATCGACTCGGCTGTTGATCCTGATCAAGAATATATATACTTTTTGGGGTCTGACACGCCTCCTTCTGCCTGTTACATACATCCTGCCAAACGCATTATACCCTTTTTTGCCCATTTTTAATGGGCTCAGGGTATAAAAAATTAAACATCAACAGAAAAAAGGTAAGTATGATTACTAAGCCGTTAATCAAATACGCATACATAAATACATTAACATATATTCAAAAAAAAATATATTTATATTTAGCTGATCAAAAAACGACGCAGGATAGGATAAAATCGAGATCCTTGTTGAAAAATCCTCGGAGCAAAAGTGAAGGATCTGAATCAGATGAGTATCGAAATAAACAAAACAAACCGAAAGCTTTATGTTAGTATGGATAAATTTTACACAATTATTTTAAGTCTGTCGGGTTATGCGCATAGTCGACCGCCCAGCTGATCAAACATAAATAGTTTACGTAGCATACTCTCTTAAATTTGTAATTTGTTTTGATCTTATGTTACATTAACATTCTCGTTGTAATCACTGTAATGAGGTGTCCGTCGCCTTCTGCTTCGGCTCACCTTACATTTATTGTATCGATTTGCTCGCTATTGTCGTCGGTCAGATTGTCGCTGGACCAACGACTATGACTTATCTTTCGCTTGGCATTTGCTACTTCGAGCATGCTGCCAAATTACATTTTGAAAACTATTGTTAATATTAATTTCAAGTGCTGTGCATGGCCAAATATTTTTGAAGGAATCCTGTCGATCGTTTTACGGTTTCGCTTAAAATCTCTCAAAAACACAGCTTATTGGCTCAACATTTTGGTGACCCCGACGTGAATTTTCGGATTTTTTGTTAAATATATTAATTTGCTTCGTTTTCGGCAAATAAATTTGACAAATTGTGAAGCAATTGGTTACAAACGGTGCATGATTAGCTGAACATTTTGCTCTATTGCTTTCCACACCTATCTTGTGTAGTTTGTTTCGCGAGCATTTACATAATGTAATTCTAACTCAATTTTTGGCAACTAAAATATCGCTATAAGCTGTCTGGCAACGACACTGTGTTGGCCTTTGAAAACAAGTCAGCTTTGCTTAAGCTGATAGTGCAGTCAATATATGAACATGCTGTAAAAACTAAAAAGGCTCGAAGCCCTGATAGTCTGGGCCAAAGGAGTGACGAGCAGTTAGATGTGTGTTAAGATTTAGTCAATAAAACTGAATCCACATTTACTCTCACTCATGATAGTCTGGAGGAGCTTGGCTATGATGAGATTAGCAGAACCACTTCGTGATGAATTCGAGGAGTTGACTATGTCCATGACATCTTTAATTTTACGGGAAATTGGAAACCGTAAACCATCAAGTGGAACCAGCTCTACAAATACCATGAGACGAGAAGCACCCATGGAAGACGTGACAACAATTAAAATTGATAATTATCAACCAGAGAATGTCAAATGCATTAGATCTCAAGTTGCCAGAGTTTAGTGGAGGTTATGCGAAATATGAGGATTTCTACTCGTGGTTTTTAACTGTTACACTAAAAAAATTTGAGCTTTTTGGCTATTAAATGAACGAAACCCACTTTTTTGAATAGATTTGGGGCCAGAACCGACAAAAAATATTTTTTTTTTGTTCTATGGCAGAATTTTTTTTAGAATCCTTAAAAAATCTGGCTTTTTTTCTTACTTTTTTTTGGAGGTGCGCCACATTTGTCACTATTACTCGAGAATGGCTTTCAAAAGCTTAACTTTTTCTAAAAGCTAATAAATATATATATATATTTTTCGTTTATACACAGTATGAAATTTAAACCAGCAGTTTTAGAGCTATCAATTTTTGAATTAAGATAATTATGATTTTTTGCTTAGCTTTTTTTTAGATTGTTTTACTTTAAAATTCAAGGAAAGCTCAAAAAAGTTTAGTTACATTTTCGTTTCGATTTTATCAACATAGCTGCATTAATTACGCGCTGATTTAGATATCATTCATAAAAATCTATGGCGAAACGGCGATATAAAATGTGTTTTATCTGTATCGATGTTTTTTTTTATTCTTTTGACTTCGTTGTGTAGCAGCATGACTATTAGTATGACAATTTTTTTTTTTTGTTTTTTGGGATATCTTAACCAATCTCAATATTTATTTGTTGTTATTTTAAACATCTTGACCATATTTGGTTTAAATCGGTCTACTATATCATATATTATAGGAGAAATTCTAAAAAACTTTGCCATAGAAAAAAAAGGTTTTCGTCGGTTCTGGCCCCAAATCTATCCAAAAAAGTGGGGTTCGTTAATTTTACTTTTGGGCAGTTGCCTAGTGTTTTTAATCAAGATCCAGACCTAATGGATATTGAAAAGATCCAGCATCAAAAGATTTCCTTGATAGGAGCAGCATTGGAGACCCTTCGATCTTTAAAGATCTCCAGTGATAACTATGCAGTAGCTAAATAATTACTTCAAAACCTGTTGAATAACAAACGTTCAATATTTCAGCAACATATCGGAAAAATATTGGGTCTTCAGAGAACAGAGTCTCTAACGGCGCACAGTGGGACAGAAAGGGGTGGGGCTGTATTTAAATTACACTAGGCAACAGCCCAAAAGTTACAAGAACCAAAACCACTTTTTTGGATAGATTTGGGGCCAAAACCGACGAAAAACTTTTTTTTTTTTTTTATGGTGAGATTTTTTCAAAGATCTGGCTTTTTTTTATTCCTTTTTTCTAGAGGTGCGCCCACATTTGTAATCATTACTCAAGAATGCAAAAACCGATATATTAAAGCTTTACTTTATCTAAAAGCTAATGAATATATCTATGTTTCATTTATACACAGTCTTAGATTTAAACCAGTAGTTTAAGAGATATCAATTTTTGAATTAAGAAAATTATGATTTTTTCTTAGCTTTTTTCTTAGCTTTTTTTACTAAAAAATTTGGTTTCTGTAACTCGCAAAAAGTGCGATTTTGTTGCCTAGTGTTATTTTTTCAATGAAAGCGATTTCAAAAGTAATAAATGCATTCGATAGAAAAATCTCCAGAGATTAAAAATCCAAAAGATTTTTGAAATCAGGTAAAAATTGTGGGCGTGTAATGCTCAGAAGGCTGGAATATACCCGGTAACATTCGATTAGTAGACCCAGAATTCTTCAGGTCTTGGAAAATTGACTTGTTAATTGGAGCTAGCTTGTTTTCGACCTGTTTTGCGTTGGCCACTGACAGCGAAAATATTGAAGCTGAGATTCGCAAAGATGAGATTGTGCGTTGATTCTGGGAAATCGAGAGCTTTGATGATCTCAGTTTGAAGCTAACTAAGGGGGAACAGGACTGTAAAGCACATTTTGTTGAAAACTATTCGTTGACAGGCGAATACTTGGCAGAAGGAAGACGTACAGATCAGCTCTTCTGTGCCAAGTCTCGCGTGACAACATTAAAAACGCTCACAGTACCCAAATTAGAATTGTGTGGAGCAGTTCAACTGTACTTTTAATTGCTGGTCTGACTCGTCTGAAGTCCTATCATGGATACGAGATGAGCCTTCTCGATATCAAATATTCACGTCTAATCGAATCTCTCTCATTCAAGATCTGACTAGTGAAATTGAATGGCGTTACGTACCCACTACGGTTAACCCAGTTGAAATTTTGTCAAGAGGAGCGCTGCCAAGTGAGCTACTTGAGTCGTTGGGTGCATGGGGCTGCATTTCTCGAATTGGGAATAATAAATGGCTACAGTCCTGTCTTGCCGTAAGACTTTTGCCTGAACTGAGGAAAAGGTTCTTATTGAAGTTAAGAAGAAAGACTTATCACTTAAGTACAAATTTACCAGCTCGTGGGAAAAGCAACAGCATGTCTTCGCATATGTACACAAATTTTGTCATAGAATTAGGGAGCCAGGCGTCACCATGGAGATTGTGCATTCTGGCACACAGCTGCTCATCTGCACTATTCATATGTCACACCTGCTCGACGACTATCAAAGGCCAGAAAAAGGACTCATTGGCTTCGCTTGCGCCGTTCATCGATGACTTTGGACTCATTCGTGTCGGCGGACGTTTGAAGAATTCTGCATTAAACTTAAAAGCTCAGCATTCGGTGATACTACCAAGGCAGCATCAGATAATGGTTGCTTTGATAATTATCAATTAATGAATTATAACTCATTGTCATATTTGCTTGTTGCATTCTGGACCTCGCTCTCTACCTATTGGTAGCCGTAAGACGGTGTTTGCTGCTGTGAATAAATACATAATTTGCTTTCGAGCCAAATCTCGCCTGGCTGAGCACATCATGGCAGATCTCTCCAAGGATCGAGTAGTTGGCTCACGAGCATTCATGGTGACATGAATTAATTTTTGTGGACCATTCTTCCACAAGAGTGATGTCAAGAACAGACAGCCTGTAAAGTGCTACGTTTGTATTTTTATATGCTTCGCGACAAAAGCCGTTTACCTTGAGCTAGTTCAGGACTTATCCAAATCTGCCTTATTTAGAACATTTAGACGATTTATATTAACCCGTGGCAAGCCGTCTCGCGTATAGTCGGACAATGCAACTAATTTTGTCGGCCCTAAAAACGAATCGAAGGAACTGCGACGTTTGTTCACTCATCAAGAGCTTTGCTTGGTG
Source organism: Drosophila falleni (assembly GCA_035045575.1). Classification (NCBI taxonomy): domain Eukaryota; kingdom Metazoa; phylum Arthropoda; class Insecta; order Diptera; family Drosophilidae; genus Drosophila; species Drosophila falleni. Next base: position 686,127 of record JAWNOV010000056.1, on the reverse strand, counting down.
GACGCTTTTTGGTGTATTTTGGCGGTATCTTGGAAGCAGCAGTGAAGACGGCCAAAAGACGGCCGAGCTGTAGGCCCGTTCCTGTTACCATTTAATGACTTGCGCACTTTAGTATGTCACGTTGCAGCGATCATTAATTCAAGACATTTAGACCTCTTGATGTCCTGACTCCAGCACTCTTTTTGGGCACAGCTCCACTTGCCGTGTTTTCCGAGCCGGACATCACAGGGCTAAACTTCAGTCGTTTGGATCGCTGGAGTATCGCGAAAGGAGTATCTAACTCTTCTAAATCAGTGCTCGAAATGGCGCCTGGTGTGCTTGTCAACGATGTTGTGCTCGTCAAAAACGAGAGCCTGCCACCTTTAAAATGGCCACTAGCTCGAGTGGTTGAAGTAATCTGCGGAGCTGTTAGCGTCGCACAAGTAGGTGTTATCCAGACTGCTTCTGGAACAACGAAGCGTGCTCTGTGTAAGCTGTGCGTTCTACCAGAGCAAGATGATGTTGGAATCCCTTGTCTTCCAACGGGGGGAGAATGTCGAGCTGTAATTTGTTTTGATCTTACGTCGACTTCTGCTTCGGCTCACCTTACATTTATTGTATCGATTCGCACGCTATATAGCTAATGAAAAAGCTCATTGGCTCAACAAAGTCTAATTCCTATTTTTTTTCTACAGAGTGATGCAATTTAGATCCATATAATGCCATGTGGAATTTTGAACAAGTTAAAAAATATAATGGCTTATACGGTTGTATTAGTCCAAATTGTTGACGGCGTTCAAGGCAAAGCCGCCTTGAAAAACGTAACCAACTTTATAGAGTTTTGTTGATAGGTATTATTAAATTCATTGTTATAGGAGTTGGGCATAAATAATTTAATTTTTAATTGATTTATCAATTCATTCAATACTGATAAATTTCCTTAATACTAAAAGCAATCAATTTGGTCGATGGGACTGGGTCAGCTGAGACCTACTAAGACAGGCCTTGCAGCTGCAAAAAAAAGGTTTTTTTTTTAAATTCAAGCTGCAAGAAAAAGAAAATGGAAAACGAAAGTAGCAACAACAACAACAATGAATAACATAGGAATATTAAAAGTAAGATACATTTTTTTTAAATAGTTTATGGTTTTATTTATTTGAATTATTGGTCATTGAAAACAAAAAAATTAAAATAAAAAAAAAAAAGATTTGGGGGCAGTGGGAGGCGTGGCTTAGATTTGAATCAAATGCGTTTCATAATTTGGATTTTTATGAAATGTCCGCAAATTGGGTCAATCGCCACCACATCGTTTAACGAGAACTAGGGGGTACCCATAGAAAGAGTGGTGATATAAGTACCCATTATTATTATTTATTGTTGTTGTAGCTGTCGACCATTCCAATTCGATTGTACTGTCATTGCTTCCTTGTTTACTTGTATATATATTTTTTTTGTTGGTGTTTGAGTCTTTTTACATGTCTTCACTATACATAGTTTCATGTATATTAGACGAACATATTATTGTCGTAACTTTGTTATTAATTTATTTTAGGAAAAAGTCACATTGGTTTTGTTTATTTAATTATAATTTCACTTAATATTTGCTTTTGACATCTGCTTCACTCCTCTCAACTGCAATGCTCTCACAAGATTGATAAACCAAAAAACGCAGCAGCCTTTGATCATTTCGAAGGAGCAGCAAACAAAACTAAAACATACGGTACTAGCATTATAATTGTTTTAGTAAATTCATAATCAAACAGCGACAGAAAGCATAAACGAAATTATGTTTTACGGTCATCTTTGCCCCATTCACGATTTAACAAAAGAAAATATGTTGCTAGAGCATATTTTTTTATTTTTTGGTTCGGCGGTCGCTTACCTTAGGGTCAGTCAAGTAAGTACGCATGTAGGGAGGAGCAGAGTCAGAAGTTCAAGCATGGCCAATTGACACCTCCAGCACCTCAGGGTATCTAGTAATATTATCTATTATCCCACTGAATCGCACCAAGATCGGACAAGAAAAACAAGTAATTTTTTAAAGTAGTGAAATAAGTAACGGGTATTCTTTGGTCGGGATCTCGACTATAGCCTATCCCTCTTGTTTTTTTTAATGGAAATTGAACCCGAAAGCTCTTATAAAATCACCGTTTATAATTATCGGGGTCTGCAAAGGTACCTCTGCTTATAAGTTACATTTTGATAACAAACTAAACCGCTATAATTTTTTTTAAATTCGTACCCTCTATCTTATTGTCTCTAATGGGTATACCTGTGTGTAAAGGAAACGGAGGCACGACGTTGTTCGGTTAAATTGGGTACTAAATGCTTAACACCCGCCTCTCCACTATCTACTGTTTTCTGATGTCGTATGCCCAGATTACGTTGCATGCGAAGGGCTACCTCACAGCTTTCCGGACAAGTGCTAAAAGATGCAATCCATTAATAATTATTTAAAAAAAAAGGTTTGCAATTTTACCTGATCAATGGCTTCAAACCATCGCTGGCGTTGGCTTTATCCGCCTTTGTAGTTGAAAGCCAATTTGAGGTATTAAAAGTATCAAGTGTAGACGTGGTCAGGTTAACATTTTCTACAGCTGTTAGATCAATTGTCGACAACTCATCCCAAGGGCAGACACCACTGTCTGGAGCTAATAAGTTCTCCACGGTAGACTCTAGCTGAGCGAACTTTGTGTTAGGTGTTACTCTGTGAATTAAATAGTGAAGGTTAAACTTTTTAAATTGGCATTGAGTGTGACTATATAAGAAAACTTATCTTGTAGCTGATAAAGTTTATTTGTTTGATTTTCATTTAATAAAACAAACAAGACACAATATCTGCTCTCTAATGCGCGATACGATTCTGTCAAACGAAGAAGAAAAATAGAAATAGCTTCTCCTCTTTGTGTCTATTGCGTATTTCAATACATTACGGTAGATACGGTAGAATATAAATACCATCATATTACGATATTTCATTTATGGCAGTTATTTAATCCTGATAGCGCACAGTGGGGCAGATCCTCCTTTTGAGTTACAAAAATTATATCTTTTGAACCAGTGAAGATATTTTCAAAATTTTAAAAGCATTTCATAGAAAACTTAAGCTTTAAAATGAGTGCTTGCACTACTTAATAGGCTCACTAGTTGATTTAGGGCTTAGGGTTTTTTTCTTGAAAAATCTTGTGTGATGCCCTGCATAGCGAAAGCGTATGTAATTGTACTGAGCTCTTCCTCTTCTATCACCATTTTTTTTGCGAGGTTGCATCAGTTTTTGTTTAATAACTTCCTTAGACGCTGCTGTACGCAAGAAAGACCGGGGTTATTTAGTTAGAGAATTGATTACCGAAGACTCCTGTGGTAGTGGGATCGATTCCAAATGAGTCCAATTTTAGTTTTATTCCATCAAAGTCAGAAGATAGCCTGATTTTAGTGCTTTTCTTAAACATCGCTGGGACAAAAGGTCAACAAGTGAAGAAACAAAATTCTACTGCATTTAATTAGAAATGAATGTACTTTTCATATGAAAACAAAAACATAAAGATCGGTCATATAACTTGTCATCAAATCAGTTTTAAAGTTTGCATTTTTAAAAAAATTTTCACATTTGTGCGCGCACTGAAAAATGGGTCAACTTTGAGAGGCTTTCACGCCCACAATTTTTACCTGATATCAAAAATCTTTTAGATTTGAAATCTTTCAAGTTTTCTCTATCGAATGCTATTATTACTTTTTACAAACGCTTTCGTCAAAAAAATGATTTTTGCAACGCTTTTCGGCCTTCTGCCCCAGTGTGCAGCGTTGCAGATGGTAGATGTGACATTTTTTAAAACGCGCTTTACATTGCAAGCACATTCAGATTTAGACATAGAACTTTAAAATTTAAAAATCAAGTGGGAACGGTTATTCAAGATCCCGACTATAGGATAACCGTTACTTAACCTAAATATATGCCAAAGTTTTTTAAAGAAAATTTTTTTTAGTATAATAGGATTTTTTAAAGGCAACTATTATTTTTAAAATTTGTTTTTATATCGCAGTACCATTTTGGTTGTCTTAACTAGCGATACAAGCTGAATGTCATCTTTGCGTCGACAGAGCCACTTGAGATTTTGAAGCATTCTTATAAGGTCCGACAATATAAAAAACTATTACATACTCTAGGAAGCTTGTATTGCTTAAAAAACTTTGGCACGCTTTTACTGCTGTTCTTCTTGGCCGATCTACTATCTTGAAAACTGTGGGTTTTTCGCGATTTGTGGGGGTGTAAGAGGCGTGGCTAAAATTCAAAACAAAACGCTATAGTCGAGATCCCGACCATAGGATACCCGTTACTTATTTAAATATATATATTTATTTATATATATATATAAAATTACTACCTAATAAAAGCTACTGCATACTTTAAAGTGATTATATTGCAATAATAACTTTATTATTAACTTAGGTTAGCTATTACTCCCGTTCTACTTGTCCGATCTTGCTGAGGCTAAGTGAGTTTATAGATAATATTAATTGATAACGTTATTTACCTTAAGAACTACAATATCTTAAAAAAGTGTGAGTGGCTTAAATTTGAAACAAACTTGATCTGCGGAACGGACGGTATTTTGCGTTCGACCGGGGCGTGTAAAATATTTAAAACAAACATGACCTGCATAAGGGGACAAGAATGCAATGAACGGAGCTATCCCGGAGACCGGGCAGCCCCGGGATGGTAAACCGAAATTGGAATACCAACTGCTCAAGTCAAAGGCCAGTCGTTGTCGTTTCGTTCCGCGTAAGATCGCAAAGAACGTGGATCGATGGAACGATTAACCCGCGGACGCCGAGGACAAAGCACGTTGTTAAGAGGCGATAGCTAAGTTCGAGGCACAACAAGCTAGCTTAGCAGCGGTGCAGGCAACAAAGTCGATATCAAAAGCAAAGACGGCGGTTAAAGAAAAGCGAATGCGCAACAGGTCTCAAGAGGAGGGTGACAATGCCAGCGAGGTGACCAAAGACAACCTGTCAATGGCTCTAATAGATAAGCTCAACGCTAACGAGAAGTTGCTTGCGGAAAAGTGGAATGAGGTGGAGATTAAACTGTTCGCTTATGTTATGGACCATGTTCTGGCCAAACCGGGGAGCTCCATCCCAGCCTACGAATTGTCGGACGTGTTTCGTGGCCACAGGGTAATATACCTGCGTGGACGAGGCGTCGACAGTGTTCTTGGCAGAATGTATCGCCAAGATCGGCAATGCATGGGATGGACTTAACCCTCTAACGGGTAAGACCGTCTGTAGACGGTCATCCGTTTTTAAAATGTAAATGGAAAACAAATAAATATTTCTTTTCGAATATATTTATTATATATTAAGAATTGATTTACTGACGTTTAAAAACATATATGATTATTTTCCGATGAACCGTTATTTTACAAAATTTTGTTAAACATTGAAAACATCGAAAAAAAAAATATGGCCGTTCGCTTGCATAACAAGGGAATAACGTACGCGACTTTTGACGATAAGTATTGTAATTTTCGCTTCTAAAGTACTTTTTTAGTTGGTAATCACTCATATAACAATAAATATGCAATTTAAAACTTAAATTTAAGTGTCTATTATTTATAAAATATATCATTTGTAAGCGATTTTTAATAAACATTTGCTTGAGTTGATAGATTCGGTAGAAGCTATGATAAGTTTAGCAGTGATGGACTCCGATTATGTTATCGACAACATTTGATCTAGAAGTCCATACTATTCCAAAACTATTAGAAAATTGGAAAATTATTGAAAATGATAATTCCGATGCATTTCTTTCAGATTTAAGCCTTTCATTCAATGCTTCCCAAGACACTCAATTAACAGTTTTACCTGAAGTGTTGGTGGTATACCCATCGATACAGAAGAACTATCCTTATCAACAACTGCGTGCTTTAAACTTTTCTAAACCATTCGATCTTCATTGCTCATACTTGAACCAACTAGTCCCCAAATACAGTCTACTTCCCGCCCAGTTCTGCTCCAATATTCAAGGAGTAATCGTAAATTCGGTATTGTGGGAAGATAACAAGTGCGGTAGGCTGGCATCTATATATTTTGGAATAGCTCCACTCCTCAGAGCCAATTACAGTGAGGAAAGAGCTTAAGCTCTGCATTATGGCAGGATGCTGAAGCTATATATAAAAATCAGTTGCCTGCTAATAAATGAGGAATACAATAATCACATTTGAAGGAGTCCCTTTGATGGACGGCCTTATGGGCAGTTAAATTCCATGGACGAAGATAGAAAACATAGGGAAAGCTATTCTACTATATGATGAGTGGCATATATAGCATTTCGTTATATGAATACCAATAATGCAAACATATTAGAAAAGTGGGTTCTTGTATAGAAAGTTTCCGATTCAGAAAATGGGAGAACAGCTAAAGCATGCAGAGTTCCTTACAAAAACAGCATCAGGACTTGTTTCCTTCAAGGAATGGAATGAAATGCCTTGGCCGGCTTAGCAATCACTGGAAAAGAGCAGTTCATCTGATATCAGATAAAGATATGATAATATAAAACATTTTTCAATTTGGCTGGATAAAAGGAAAAATATGCATTTTAATATTTTGGTAGAAGTGAATGGTCAATTTATACAAATCAGTCACCCAATATTTTTTTTTTGAGACAACCATTACAAAAATAAATATATTTTAAGACATCTAACATAAAAAAATACCTGTAAGTTGGGATTTTGAACATATTACATAGTAACGATCAACTAAAGCAAAACTGCTAATTAATTTTATAAAAATTATTTAAATTAAGGTAAATTGCATATTATTATAATTATATTTGTGATTACTAACTCAAAAAAAGCTTTAAAGGCAATAAGTAGCTAAAGCTATCGCCTTAAATCGCGAGCGATATTCCTTTGTGATGTAAGCGAACGGCCATACAGACGGTTTTAAGTATTTTGCACCTGACGGTCGTTCCAACTAACGTAAAATTATTAAATTTCAAACTTAAGCTTTTTTAACCTATGTCTACTTATAAAATAAATATCAGCTTGATTAAATGACTATTTCGATTGTGCCTGTTAGAGGGTTAAGATTAAGCTCGTCCCAGTAAAGGACATACCACGGCGTCCCGGGCGTGCACCGGCTACCCAAGGGGCAAACGGATCATGACAAGCTGATCCGGACGCAATGAATGTTGACCAATGAGGAATGTCTGGCGCAGCTGGAGGCCAAGGATAACAGACTGTGGCATGGCGAACGTAAAGCCAAAATTAAGGTTTTCCGAAAAGAACTGCCAGACAACATTCTAGAGGAGGTCGACAACGCCATTGTGCTGTTGAGCGACCTGCTGCCGGCCAAAAAGTCGGATGTCGATACCGACTAGACGTTTACAATTTCTGACGCTTCGCCGTCGATGCACGCAAGTTTCGGAACGGCGCACAGTGGGGCAGATCCTCATTTTGCGTTGCAAAAATCATATCTTTTGAACCGGTAAAGATATTTTCAAAATTTTAATGGCATTTGATAGAAAACTTCTTAAGCTTTAAAATAAGTGCTTGCACTGCCCACTGGTTGATTCATGGTTTTCAGTTAAAGTTGAATTATATTTTCAGTGCATATTTTACATGTAAAATTATAAAAAAAATCGATTTTTGCTGCACAAAACATACATTTTAATCTTTTTTCATATTTTAAGCAACAATAATTGGTATTTTAAATAGTTGAGTTAAGCTAATAAAAAAATAAAAATTTTTTTATTTTTTGAAAAAATCTCGTCCGATGCCTGACATGGCGAAAACGTATGTAATTGTACTGCGCTCTTCCTCTTCTATCACCATTTTTTTTGCGAGGTTGTATCGGGTTTTGTCCTATAACTTCCCCAGACGCAGCTGGACGCATGAAAGACCGGGGTTATTTCGTTAGAGAATTGATTAACAAAGACTCTTGTGGTAGTGGGATCGAGTCCAAATGAGTCCAATTTTTGTTCTATTCCATCAAAGTCAAAAAAAAACCTAATTTTAGTCCTTTTTTTAAACATCGCTGGGATAAAAGGCCAACAAGTGAAGAAACAAAATTCTACGGCATTTAATTAGAAATGAATGTACATTTCATATGAAACCAAAAACATAAAGATCGGCCGTATAACTTGACAACAAAACTGTTTTAAAGTTAGCATTTTTAGTAAAATTTGCACATATGTGCGCACACTGAAAAATTTTTCAACTTTGAGAGGTTGTCACGCCCATAATTTTAGCCTGATTTCAAAAATCTTTTGGATTTGAAATCTCTGGAGATTTCTCTATCGATTACATTTATTACTTTTGAAATCGCTTTCATCGAAAAAATGATTTTTGCCACGCTTTTCGGCCGCCTGCCCCAGTGTGCGCCGTTGCGACGAAAAACACACACACATTTTTTTCAGCAACATATTTTTTTTAGCTTGTAACGAATCGAAGATAATGCCTTTTAAAAACATATTAAAATTGACAGCTTCAGTGTCAAAAATGGTATTAAAATAACCTAAATGTTACAAAAATAAAAACTTATAATATGACAATTAGCTCGTTACCCAAAAATGGGTACTATTAGATTCCCGACAGATTATTGTACACCATTTGGAACTCTTTTATCTCCGAGACTATGACAGTTCAAAAAACTAAATTGGGTGACAATACTCTGAGATTTTATTCTAGATTTAAGATCAAATATTTTGTACTTCTTTGACTTTTTAAATGCTGAGTCGTTTCCATTTTATCCGCATATTGTCTGAATTTAACAATAATATCCTGATGAGTTATTGTACACCATTTGGAACTGTTTTATCTCCGAGACTATGACAGTTCGAGAAACTAAATTGGGTGACAATACTCTGAGATTTTATTCTAGATTTAAGATCAAATATTTTGTACTTCTTTGACTTTTTAAATGCTGAGTCGTTTCCATTTTATCCGCATATTGTCTGAATTTAACAATAACATCCTGATACATACATTACAAATACATGCTAAAATTTAAAATTTGTAACTTTAATTTTATAATGGTTTGTCATTTCTAAAATTGTAAAATTGATTTAAAGTCCCCCAAATTAATACCTATTTTGTTAGCTTTTATGAATGGAAAATCATAAATTATTTTACCCATATTTGGAGATGTTCGATTGATAGCAAACGGAGACTTCTAGGACTCTATTGTCCAATCGATGATCGTAAATGGTTCAGATTTATTTGAAGTTTGTTAAATAAACGATCTGCTAATACCGATGTGACAAAAATCGTTGTGAAATTAATTGTATGATTTCAAGTTCACTGTCCAATTTGGATTTAGTATTAAAGCCTGTTTAATAATTCAAATCCTCAGAAACATTAAAAAGTGCCTCAAATCTCAAATTTATTTAGCAAATTATGGGACCGATAGATTCTAAAAATGCAATTAGAAATGTTCTAGTTTCTTGTATGTTTTTGCTATTATCTGCAGCCACATATTAAAATTGTTTTCGCACTTTTCGTTGTCTGATTAATTTAACTTCAGCCTTAACCCCTAAACTTATTTTCAAGTTCAAACTTTATTTGAAATATTTCAAAATTTCATATTTTTGGCGCCCCTAATTTCTTAGCGCCCGGGGTGGTTGCCCCCCTTGCCCCCCCTCGAAACGGCGCTGCTTACAAGCAGTAATAGGACTGATTTAACACTATTATTGACTGAAGCACAGCTTTTATATAAAAGACGCATTAAATATTTAGTCTGGAGATTTGAATCCATCAATTAGCCTTCCGTAAATAATCAGAACAGAGATCCTCTACATATTGGGAAAATATGAGAGCAATGTCCCGCTTCCTTTGACTGAAATGAAAAATAATATAGAACGCAAATTGGATTTCAGATTCCCAATTTCAGATTTACTAGTCTGCACATCCTTACTAGATCCGCGATTAAGCTCACTGCATTGTGTGTTAGATTACTGCAATGAACAATATTTAACTAAATCGGATTTTTTGTTAAAAATGTTAAATGTTTTGTTAAAGAAGTTGATTGGCGATGTACAACAAGCGATCAGCAGGATAGTATTTGTGAATCTCCATCTACAAGCAAAATATTAAAGCTTGTTCAAAGACATTCTGCAAATACTAAAAACTGTAATCTGGAAGCTGAATGCCTTCTGCTTTTAAGTTAGTCCCCATGCCAAGACGTATTAACTTTCTAGAGGGAAAATACATCTGCAATGCCCTTACTTTCTATGCTAGCACAAAAAGTATTGTGTATTCCGGCAACAAGCACACCAAGAGAGCGAGTCTTTTCTATTGCTGGTCTTACAATTACAAAAAACCGGTCGCAGATCAGCTCTTACAACGTAAATAAAATTATTTTTAATTTATGATACTCGTAATTACGAAATGTGTAAAGAAAGTTTAACTTAATATTTTATGGCAAAATATAATGGCTGTTAATTTGTTTTAAATTTTATTATTAAACCATGTCAATGAAGAATGGCTGTTAATTTCCTTAAATTTTATTATTAAGGCTGCAGAAATGAAAAAAAAAATATATATATCTAACCCTCTGCTAGAGTATAAGCAGAAAAATGTTGATTTTTAACTGCATACGCCGCCGCCGCCGATAAATTCGACGGCTTAATCGCCGCCGCTATATCTGACCTCTACGCCGCCGCCGAAGCTAATACAGTCGACGTTAACCTGTAACACCGACATAGACAACACCACCGCTCCCACACAATAATGCCCATAATCGTGCAGATTAACCTAAAGCGTAGCAGGGTCGGCAGGCATGGTAGCCTGCGACGTAAACTCTAGACACACAGTATGGCTTAATTATATTATCAACACGAACATTACCATTTGTAAGAAAGGCAGCACCCTAACCTTTGCATTCCCCTGTACTGAGGAACACCCAGGTTGGGAGGAGGTCCTCGATCTCACGCTGCTTACTGGTAACAACATGCTACAAGTAAAATTGTCAAGTTTCTACCCGCCCCTCTTTTTAAGACCACAGGTATATAAAATTCGAGATTGATGTCGACGGTATCAAGCCCGAAAAATAACGTAAAACGCGAAAAACGGATTGGAACAAGTTCGCCAAGCTCGTTCAATCCAATGTGAGTAAAACAGCAAAGAACAAGGAACTCTCCGCGAATGCAATAGATGGGGAGGTCGACAAGCTCAATATCATACTCAATAAGGCTCACGTATCATCAGGCCCGGTGTATTATGCAAGGAAGCAGTACCCACCAAGGTGGAACCAGGAAGTAGAAGAGACACGGAAGCTTTCTAGAAAGACCTTCAACAAAAACTTTGCCAGCAAAGTATGGCAAATATATAAGGACGCCTTGACGACATATAAACAGGCGTTATATAGACCAAGACAGAATCGTGGGCCAAAGCGAATGCATGAACAACGTCAAGTACACGGCCAGAATCGTCAAGATTCTATCGAAAGAACATAACAACTCGAGCCTGTTGAGCAAGGCGGACGGGAATAGTACACGGTCTATAAGAGAATCACTAGAAATACTGGTAGACACTCACTTCCCAGGTAACAACAAAGTGGAGATTGAAACTTCCTCAGATACTATCAGTTACGTGGACAGTAACGAGAAAATAATCTCAAGAGAACGACTTCCCTGGACAATAAACACCTTTGACCCGTACAAAAGTCTAGGACAGGGGGGAATTATACCAAAAATGCTACAGGTCATAGAGGAAGACTCACTCTCGTGGCTGAATGACATATTTAAGGCCTGCATTAGGTTGAATTATGTACTAAGAGCCTGAAGGGGGGGCGAAAGTAATATTCATTCCGAAAGCAGGAAGAAGAGGGCATATCCTAGCAAAGGACTATGAGTCCCATGAGTCTTACATTAATCAACCTTAAGACTTTGGAAAGAATATTTTATATTCATATACGAAATAAGATTGAAGGGAAGCAGTGCAAGGCCCAATACACATATACAAAAGGGTAATCCACTGAAACAGCACTACACTAAGTAGAACGCCAGGTGGAAGCATAAATGGCAGCGAAACAGTACACAATGGCATATACAATAAGCAACATACTGGGGGTAGCACTTAGAAAACTAAACGGCTGGGCTACGTCGTGCGGCCAAGGTGTAAATCCAGAAAAAACAGAACTAATGTTTTTCAACAGTAAATAAAAAGTTCCCAGCTTCAACCTGTCAAGTCTCAGTAGAAGCACGCTGCAGTTATCGCACAAAGCAAATTATTTAGATGTGATACTGGAACCAAAGCTATCATGGAAACTAAATATTGAAGATAGAGTTAGCATAGCATGCATAGCTTACTTCTCACGCGAGAAAACCTTCAGTAAAAACTGAGTTTTGCACCTAAGAATAACGCTGTGAATGGATACCGCAGTAGTCAGACATATACCGACATATGGAGCACTGGTCTGGTGGCCAGCCTTCTCAAAGAAATAAAACATAGCGAAACTAACCAAAATACAGCGTATAGCATGTGCTGGAATAAAAATTTAAAACCAGAATACCGTCTAGAGATAAGTGGGCTACAGGGAAACTCGATGACATCTTTGAAATATCACTCTCCACCGACGGATCCAAGATGGACTGTGGTGTGGGTGTCGGAGTGAACTCGCCGGATCTAGAATTGGAAAGACATTTCTCCTTCCTGGATCCACGATTGGGTTCCAGGCAGAGACCTTCGCAATAATGGAAGCAGCCAAACTTTTATTGACACGAAGTCTCGTGAACTCGAAGGTGGCATTCTTCTCTGATAGCCAAGCGGCCTTCAAGGCCCTCAGTTCAGTTAGGTAAAATACCAGGTTAACAATAAACTGTAAAAACACTTTAAATGCAGTTAGCCGACAGAATAACGCTCCCCTATATGGATCCCAGGCCATAGGGACCATGTGGTCTGAACTAACTACAACACCGGAGGATGTACGACCGCCTTTGAACATCATAAAACGTAAGATACACGGTCGGCTCGCAGCCTTAGCATATGATAAATGGAAAATTCAAATAGAGTGTAAAAGAGACAAATAGGCATGGTCAATAGATAACAAAAAAACGCACAGAAGAGCTACTCAGCATGTCAAGAAAAGACACTGCGAGACTAACACATGCCATTAAAACAGGACTGCCATTCAACCAACACTGCCGAAGCTGTAAAGATAAACGGGAAGTGGGAAGACAGGAGCATCTGCTCTGTCACTGCCCAGCACTCAGGAAAGGCAGACGTACGATGCTGGGGAAGTACACGCTAGACCCATTATGCGATCGCAGCAGACCAAAAACTGAAATTTCTTAAACACAGTAAGTGGTTATAGCTATCCCAGTCACAGTCGGGTTTCATTCAGTTTCATACGAAGAGTCACTTACTGTGGATCCAAATTGAGCTAAGCTTCAATTTAAGGGCTGGTTTTTACACACTTAACTACCTACCTGAGTGGACTCTATAAATATCTGTATGCCAAATTTGATATCTCTATCTCTTATATTCTATAGAATAACAGCTGACTGGGCTAAGTTGTAGAGCTCCTCAATACGTACAATGAAACCTAGCCAATGAAACGAAATCGCGAGTGTTCATCAACATCATCGTATTGATCATACAGCTCGTCGTTACACATGATAAGATAGGTACCGCCAAAGCAAGCAGGTCCAAAGATCTTGAGAACAATTTAACACTCAATCACCCCATGAGCAGGAGCATCTGATTGTGCAACTGTCCAAGCTACCGCCCCATAGAGAAGCACTGGAATGATGAGCGTCTTTGACAGGGCTATCTTCTTTTGTCAAGACAGAGCTCTACTGTTGATTTTCCTACTGAGGCAGTCAGTAGTAGCTTCTCTAAAAACATGGTAAATACACGTATATATGGTATATATACAAAACGCTTTGTCCTGACAGACTGACTGATCCCTGTGCAGACCAGATCGTAAGAATGCTAAAATTTTCACACAACGTAGTCAAGTAAGTTTTTCTGAAGCTCCGAGATCGATTCATCATTCTTTAAAACCTAAAGCTGTCTATAAGACTGTAATTTTCGCAGCATCAACGTCTACGGTGAAATTTCTTTGTTTATTTTAATTGATTTTACTATGCTGAGAAGTCCCTGATTTGCCTTAACTACCCTCTAGTACGATTGGTAGCACTCAAAAAATTTTGTTGGTGATTTTACCTTACAAAATTAAGCGATGAATTAACAAACGCTAGGTTATGGAAACTTATTACGAACTAGGGGGCTCCACCCCCTGCTCGCTTCGCTCACCACCCCTCGGCTCGCTTCGCCCGCGGAATTGAAGCGTGAAAAGAAGAAGCACTTCTTATATTTTGTCTTGAACAAACTTCTTTAACGCAAAACTAAATTACTGTACTATTTCAAGAATTCAGACACTTGTTAATTTCGAAAACCTAATAATTCGGAAACTATATTATTATCTATAAAATATTCTGTAACCCGTGCACCACTCAAATTTGTTTATCTCAGAAAACAAAAAATTATTCTATACTATAGGTGAATTTACCCCGATTATTCCTGTGACAGCTATATGATATAATGCACAGATTTTAACTAAATTTGGTCATATATATCAAGGGGGAGCCCCCCTGTTGGATAAATCTGTCCATTTGAGACTCATTCGCAAATATTCGTATTTTGTAGTATTCCCAGCGTTACCGTATGACAACAGTCGAAAAAATGGTCCTGTCGATTATCCTGACAAGGATAAACAAAAAGAATGTATTTTTTAGATTTAGCGACCTCAAGTATATGAGTCCAGAAAGTTTCATAAAGAAACTCGCACAAAAGAAGCACAGGACGATTCGGGTTAATAGACATACCTTTCTTCTGTTATTTAGTATTGTTAATCTCAAAGTGTTAAATTGACATATATTTACACTTCCCGTCAAAAGGTTAGACGCAGTTTCAACTCTTATGAAAATACACGTGTAGGTATTATACGGAAATTTATAAAGATTTGAAAAAAGATCCAGTTTGTTCCTTCAATTAAACTCTTAAACGTTTTATAAAGTTCAAGCTCTACAAATGTCTAAAACAAGGCACATTTTTCTAGTCAAATGATAAGACCCACAAGAAGTATTTTGGGTTTTTGAATAAAAACTAATAATATTCCACCATATATATACTATATATACCATTTAATAAATGCATCCTCAATTATTTTCTATCACGTTTAAGACCAGACCAAATAATGCCCACCAACACATAGGATCAGCTGCGTTGCGACGAAAAATTGCTCCTGGGGCTAAGATTTTGACGGGGCCTTTACTTGAGAATTAAAAAAAGTACAGGGGTCCATTGGGTTTGTTTTACTGAATATGTGCGTAATAGGCAGAAGGAGGCGTGGCAGACCCCCTAACGTGTATATATTCTTGATCAGCATCAATAGCCGAGTGGATATAGCAATGTCCGTCTGTCTGTCTGTCCGTCTGTCTGTATGAACACCTAGATCTCAAAATTCGGCCACGCCCCCTATATCGCCCACAAATCGAAAAACAAACTTTCATATCCAACTTATAAGAGCAATTTAAAAGCTAGTGACACCAAATTTGGTATGTATATTCCTCATTATTGCAGGCAGGTTACGTTTGTTTCTTTTTTGAATCGGACCACTATATCATATAGCGCCCATAGGAACAATCGGTCGAAAATGCAGTTTTAGTAAGAAAAAGATTTTTGTTTTATGAGATATCGTAACCAAACTTATAGAATATGCATTTAAGTTAGTCCTATACATCCTTACCACAGTAGGCTCAAATCGGTCCACTATATCATATAGCTGTCATAGGACCGATCCGGCGAAAATCAAGTCTTAGTATGGAAAACTTTTTATGAAATATCATAATCAAACTTATGGAATATGCATTTAAGATAGTGTTATACATCCCTACCAAAGTTGGTTTAAATCGGTCTACTATATCATATAGCTGTCATAGGACCGATCGGGCGAAAATCAAGTCTTAGTATGAAAAACTTTTTTGTTTTATGAGATATCGTAACCAAACGTATAGAATATACATAAAACTTGGTTTTATATATATTCTGTCCAAAGTTTGTTCAAATCGGACCACTATAACATATAGCTGTCATAGGACCGATCGGACAAAAACCAAGTCTTAGTATATAAATCTTTTATGTTTCATGAGACATCGTATTCAACCTGATAGAATATGCATTTAGGTTAACTTAATTTTTTTTTAATTTTTTTCCATTATAAGTTTTTTCCATAGTAAGTACGGGGTCTCCGACTGTCGAGTATGCTCGACTGAAGCACCGGCCCACTATCTTACAAAAAATGTACAGATTCGTTTTTACACATCAAATATCGAACTTTTCTGCCCAATCTAGCATTTTACAAAATGGCGGTGATTTTAAAAGACAATGTACTTGTTTAAAAGCTTCTTTTAAGCTTTTTTTAGCTTTTATTAAGTTTAAAGTTCAAGGAAAACTCGAATGAATTTCTAAATTTCGCTTTGCAAAGCTGCACTAAATAAGCGTCGTTTAAGATTTGATTCATTAAAATCTATGGAGCAACGGCGATATAAAAAAATTTTATTTATTTATTTTTCGATATATTTTTCTATACATTTTTCGATATATTTTTCGATACAACTATCGGATAAGTCTATCGGATAAATATTGAAAAAGCTATCGCAATAACAATTTTCCAAAATTTTCTATTTTTTTTTTATCTTCCAAAAAAATTATTTTCAATGCTAATTAAAATGGGTTTTCACTGGCATTACTTAATGCCATCGAAAAATTTTTAATTTAATGCCAATTAAATAATTTTTTACTAGCTATTGAAATTAAATTTCATTAGCACTACTGACAGCTATATGATATAGTGGTCCGATTTGAACCAACTTTGGTCAGTATGTATGAAACCAAGTAAAATGCATATTGTATTATTGTTTGGTTAAGATTTCTTATAAAACAAATAAGTTTTCCACAGTAAAACTTGATTTTCGCCTGATTGGTCCTATGACAGCTATATGATATAGTGGTCCGATATTGTATCAGTTTGGTTGAGACATGTGATAAAATCAAAAAGTTTTTCGTACTAAAACTTGATTTTTGACCGAAAGAAATTTATATATATTTAGTTAACAGGTAATATTTTTCAAGCTCCTGAGCCAAAATTTATGTTTCATACACCAAACGTACTACAACATACTCAAAATGTAAGCTAAAAAACGTGTAAAATGTTACCTGAGTATTTTAAAATAAAAGTTTAAAGCCCTTAAACACACCTTTTGAATAATATATAGAACATATCTGTAGGTTCTGAGGTTTCAATTTAACTTAGCGTTTTCCCGCTTAACTATCGGGAAATTGAAAAAGTCGTAGTGTAAACATTTCTGGATTTTCGAAAACGAATAAATCCCCATCATTACATCTAAGGTTTTTTTTTTAACGTTTTGATGCAACTAGACAAATCGAGGTATTAATCAACACGTAATTTTAATTCAAAAATTCTAATTAAAAATACGCGTCGATTGATAATTCGATCACCCAAATCGAATTACTGGTTCAAGAAATAAATAAATTTGAAAATTTTAGTGGACTTCTCAAAATGAAATAAAATAGCGGTTGGTTTGTTTGTCTGTTTGTCAGTTTGTCTGTTTGTATCAAAGCGCTAAAAAATCTTAGATGAAATGATTGGGATCTATTCCATTTCGAAAATCTAGAAATGTTTGCTCTACGACTTTTTTAAAAAATCCATAGAAGCTATATTCTATATATCTTTGGAAAGGTGTGTTTGAGGGCTTTTAGGCGTACTTTTTAACTTTTATTATGTACTCAAGTAACATTTTACAGGTGAAAAAAGATTTTTTGCTTACATTTTGGCGATTTCTGACAAAACGGCTCTAATGATTTTTATTAAATCTTAGTATGTTGTAGTGCGTAAAATTTTGGTTTTTTGGAATAGGAACCATAAACTTTGGCTGAGGGAATTGGAAGATATTACCTGTTAACTAAATATATATACATTTTCTTTCAGTCGAAAATCACGTTTTAGTGGGAAAAACTTTTTTGTTTTTAAAAGATATCTCAACCAAACTTACACAATATGCATTTAACTTGGTTTTACATATCCTGGCCAAAGTTGGTTGAAATCGGACCACTATATCACATAGCTGTCATAGGACCGACAGGGCGAAAGTCAAGTCGTTGTATAAAAAAATTTTTTTTTTTTACGAGATATCGTAACAAAACTATTAGAATATGCATTTAAGTTAGACTTATAGATTCTGAGAGCAACTTGAGCGAAGCGAGCAGGGGGCGGAGCCTCCTACTTTTCTTTATAATTAAAAAAAAATATTTTAAATATAAAAGAAATTCAACAATGATAAAGTTACAATGTGAAAAGCAAAAGCAATTACAAAAATTTCTGATATCCCACAGAAAAAAACCTCTACACGAGGTAAAAGTCTAGTGACGAAAGCAATTTCTAGCCCCAAAATTTCTGATATCCAATTTTGTGACGAGCAAAATTGAGTTTAATAAAAAAATTTTAAATAAAAATTTGAGTACTAAAGAAAAAAAGTAAAAAGCCCTCAACACACCTTTCCAATGATATATAAAACGTATCTGTAGCTTCTATGATATGGAAATTGTCAATTTTAGCGGAATTTAGCGTTTTCCCGCTAAATTAACGTTTTTTTCAAAAAGTCGTAGAACAAACATTTCTAGATTTTCTAAATGGAATAGATCCTCATCAATGCATTAAAGCTTCTTTAGCGCATTGATGCAAACAGACAAAAAACTGACTTTTCATTTCATTTTCAGAAGTCCACTAAAATTTTCAAATTTATTTATCTTTGAGCCAGTTATCGGATTTAAGTGATCGAGAAACAAAACGACGCGTATTTTTAATTAGAATTGTTAGTTAGGATTAAGCCTTTTGATCGGTATATAAATTGATCTGATCGGACAGTCATCGCAAATTTTCCAAATTAGCTGTATATATTGCTAGTCGCCTTTCGCACCCTTCGTGCTGCTTTTGTCACTAACGCGAACTGCCGTCCGTTGTGATTGTATACAAAGGCCTTAATAGATTCTTTGTATACTTTTTACTTGTTTGTAAAAACATCCAAACATTTATGTAACAATATTAATCAGAATTGAGTTACGAATCATATAAATAATCACTAACCTGTATGGAATTTCACAAAGATTATTTTGAGAGTGAGAGTGCGGAACTTTGGAGCATCGTTCCTTGTCGACTCCAATCCCAGCAAGCTCGTGTGCCGATCCCGTGAGACTACGATCACTACCGCGACGTCGTATTAGGCTGCCAGCATGCGGTGTTGGAATAATTGAACCTGTGCCAACAGCACTGCTAGAGCCCTTTGCAACTTCGCTCAAATGTGGTTGACTAGAAAGGGCAGCAGTCATCTTCTTCTTGGCTCCACCAACTCCTCCGAAATTAAAGAAACGCTTTTTGTGCGAGGGTTGTATACCACTGTCTACAAGCCGTTTGTAGTGCTCCGAGCGTACAAAGCGTGGATAACAATCTTTTTTTAACAGCAGCATATATATGTGTTCAGAAGCAGAATCGAAAGTGAAACGTGAGGGGTTTTTTAGTCCGCGCAGAACACTTTCCATTGTTTTCCCATCGATGTTTATCTCACATGGCGCTCCAGGCTTCAGAAACTCTCTAAAAACAAGAATTACATTATTTTCATTGGACCAATTTCGCTGGAGATGTTTTACTAACTCGAAAATTTCGTTAGCCTTCTGAGCCACTTGGGAGTGTGCAGAACGACGGAGACAATTTACGGCAATCCAGAAACGTATGTTTTCATGAGAGTACTCTTTTTCCAAAAAAACTGTAAACTCTTGCAATCCTGTTGGATCGGATACGAGCTCCTCTATGGAAATGGCCCATCGTTTTACTCGTTTTTCTGTAGGTATATCCACAAAGGTGCTGTTCAACTGCCAAAAAGCAATATCGTCAGTTACCCAAGGATTGGAGGGCAGAGCTGGCTGCAGAAAGAAATCATACTCGCTGAACGTCTCGGAGTAGCAGACAAGAGATTCACAAGCTTGAGACATCTTCATGCGTGTGCGGTTTAAGGATTTTTCAAGATAATTAACTTCGCGTTGTATATCATCAACAGTCTTCCTTTTATTAGGCTTTAGACCCTGTCGATCCCGCGATGGAACCGGGCATGGCTCAAGCGGCGTAAATTGACCGGGTGGTGGACGGTGGACGCGCCAGTAAGCACGTTCCTGTGAGTCACCAACGATTTTGTCACCCTTTTTGCGGTCCTTAGCCAGACGCACCTGCTCCTCAGCCTGCATTGAAATAAAATCCCATTTGGCCTTAAGGTTTTTGTGCAGTGATGTTAAAGCCTCGGCCTCATAGTCTTCCAGTGCGTGTCGCTGTTTATTACGAAGTGACCTTTTTGCTAAGTATATGGCATACTCCACATTATCTGGAGCTTTGTGTTGCCAGGGCCAATAATAGGGTGTTTGGAAGCGGTAGAGCGAAGAGTCGTCCTTAACTGTCAACATCTTGGAGTCGTTAACGGGAAAAAAGTAACCATGTAAGCATAATTGATTGGCAATGTTTAATGCCTCAGACTCCTCAATCTGTAGGCGATCCATGAGCCATTCAATAAGATCGTAACCTAAAAAAAAGTACCAATTATTGGAACTACATCCTTATTTACATTAATTTAATATCTTACATACCCATAAACGCATATGGTATGGATGTGAGAAATATCTTTTGCTGTCGTACTGGTACTCCATTCTCCTGATCCTGCATCTCACGCACGAGCACTTCCATCTTTAAAACATAAACCGAAGTCAGAATTCTAAATTAATATTCGAAATGATTTTTGCGCTAAGAAAACTATACTGCAACTGTCTGACAATAGAAAAAAATGTTATAACTTGAATTCTTTAAAGCTTCTGGACACTATTGAGGTTCTTTTTAGAAGTGTGTATAGTGTAGAGCTAAAGAGGACAGGTAAACAAGAGTAAACAACAACTCTATGTACAGTAGAGCATTTTGACACCACTCTTGTTAGGCCCGTAAATAAAAATTCCTGTCAAACTTCATGTAAAAAAACTTTGGCAGGAATTTTTTTCGTTTTTTTTATATGAACCTCTTAGAGAGAGGTGCTGGAACGATATTTTGGGTGCCTCTAAGAAAGGAACTGCATCGAAGACGTCACCACGCCTTTCTCTAGCGCAGCTCGATGCTCTATCAATCAAATCAGATAAAGAAGAAGTGAAGGTCAACGTGGAAACTTTCCAATATTTTAAATCTTTAGCGTCTCTGCAAGAAAAATGTTAATTAGTGTCAAAAACGGAAAGTTCTAGATCTGGTATAAAGTCAACTAGTATAAGAAAAAATAGTTTAGCAAATAGTACTAAAGGCAACTGGATTAAATTTGAGTGTGTTAGTTTACCTAAAATAAAAATAAATAAGATGAGCATTTGACTGACCACTAGTTTTGTGTGAGTTAAAAACATCCCAAACCACAACTCCTATCAACTCTCCCTTTGAAACTGTCTTAAAAGTGGTCCAAATGAGTGAATAGTTTGAGTGGTTACAAAGGATTAGATTTTATTTTACATTACATTTTCAGCCATAACTCTTTTCAATGGCCCTCTTAAACTGTCTTTAAAGAAGGTGAATGATATGGGTTGCAAATGGATTCGATTTCTGTAAGCTAACAAGCAACCTAAACCATAAATTTTATCAACTGCTTCTTTAAAACTATCTTTTGTAGTAGTTTAAAGGAGATAAAAATTTGACTGGTTGCAAAGGGATTAGGCTTGTGTGAGTAAGCAAGCAATACAGTTTATCAAGTTATTAGAAAATCACGGGGGCTCCGACCACTGCTCGCTAGGCTCGCCTACCCCCGGCTCGTTTTGATCGCGGTGATGTATGTAACATTCATGTGATATGTCTAACATTAATTATACTATGTTAATGTAACATGTATAACTAAAATTGTATTATGTTATTTAAACATTAACATAACATGTGTACTTGCTGTTACCCCTACCGTGGAGCGCACCACGGCGTGCAAAGCCAAACTTAATAGAATATATACACTAATTTCTTAATATCTTGTGAAATCGATATCATATTGAGGTTTAAAAAAAATGTTGAATGTAAATTTTTCTAAAATCTCTTAAATGTGAGACAAAAAACCTTTTTTTCACCTGAAAAATTTTACGAGAGCACTTTAGAAAAGGTTATGAGTTTAATAGTTCGCCTAAAAGCAATTTCAGCTTTTTAACGAAATATAGGACATAAATGTAGCTTATACGGTTTGGAAACTGGAAGTCCCCATTATTAAATCTAAGCTTTTCTTATCGATTTGATACACTTTAGAAAATGATAAGAGTCACTGCGGACGGCAGTTCGTGTTAGTGACGAAAGCAGCACGAAGGGTGCGAAAGTCGACTAACTATATATACAGCTATTTTGGAAAATTTACTATGACTGTCCGATCAGATAATTTTATATACCGATCAAAAGGTTTAATCCTAACTAACAAAATGGCATACTAAAACTTTTTCTAACTCACCTGGGTCAAAAGATATGGGGGTGTAAGTCAGAGGGAAAAATTTTAATGATTGCAGTTAATGGGGCTGTTGGGGCCTTTTGGTAAAACTTTTTTTTTTAATTCTGATTAAAAATTCGCGTCGTTTTGTTTCCTCGATCACTTAAATCCGATAACTGGCTCAAAGATAAATAAATTTGAAAATTTTAGTGAACTTCTGAAAATGAAATGAAAAGTCAGTTTTTTGTCTGTTTGCATCAAAGCGCTAAAGAAGCTTTAATGCATTAATGAGGATCTATTCCATTTAGAAAATCTAGAAATGTTTGTTCTACGACTTTTTAAAAAAAACGTTAATTTATCAGAAAAACGCTAAATTCCGCTAAAATTGACAATTTCCATATCGTAGAAGCTACAGATATGTTTTATATATCATCGGAAAAGTGTGTTGAGGGCATTTTACTTTTTTTCTTAAGTACTCAGGTAAAATGTTACGGGTGAAACAAAGATTTTTAGCTTATATTTTGGCGATTTCTGACAAAACGGCTCCATCGATTTTTATTAAATTTAAGTATTTTGTAGTACGTTTTTTGGTGTATAAAACATAAACTTTGGTTGAAGGGTTTGGAAGATATTACCTGTTAACTAAATATATATATATTTTTTTTAGGCGAAAATCACGTTTCAGTAGTCAAAACTTTTTTGTTTTGTGAGATATATCAACCAAACTGCTTCAATATGCATTTGACTTGGTTTTATATCCTAGATGTCAAACGACCGATCGGGCGAGAATCAAATCTTAGCATAAAAAACTTTTATGTTTTTCGAGATATCGTAACCAAACTAATAGAATATGCATTTAAGTTAGACTTATAGATCCTGACCAAAGTTGGTTCTTATCGATCACTACATCATATAGCTGTCATAGGGCCAAAAGGGCGAATTCCAAGTCTTAGTATAAAAACTTTTTATTTCCGTTACTTAAAAAATAAGTAAAAGGGTATATTGTGTTTGTTGGAATGTATGTAACAGGGAGGAGGAGGCATCTCCGACAATATAAAGTATATATATTCTTGATCGGCATCAATAGCCGAGTCGATGTAGCCATGTATGTCTGTTCGTCTGTCCGTCCGTCCGTCCGTCCGTATAAACAAAATGATCTCAGAGACTATAAGAGATAGAGATACCAAACTTTACTCACAGACTTCTATATACCTCACCCAGATCAAGTTTGTTTCAAATTGAAGCTGCGCCCCCCTCCGCCCCCGCAAATCGCGAAAAAACCGTTCGCTCGTCTGTTTAAACAAAGGGATCTCAGAGACCATAGACCAAAGCGTAACCAAATTTGACACAAAGATTTCTATATACCTTACGCAGATCAAGTTTGTCTCAAATTTAAGCCAAAGTATTACAAGAATTTGGATATCAGAAATTTTGGGGCTAGAAATTGCTTTCGTCACTAGACTTTTACCTCGTGTAGTGGTTTTTTTGTGGGATAGAGTTTTTTCAGTAGAGTATAGAGAGTAGAGTGTAGAGCTCTACCGATTGCGTTTAGAGTAGAGCTGAAATCTTTGAGTCTACAGATTTACGTAGAGCTGTCAAAAAGCTTCCATAAAAAAGTTTTGTGAAGAGCTCTACAGACTGTTTAGACTATGTTGAATTTTATCTCTTACAGCATGTACTGACTTATTTGGTAGTGAAAAATAATAAGACCCAACACTACAAAATGAGTTCTCGGCTGACGGTAGCTGCTGCAGCCGTCGTTGTACTTTTGCTACTGGCCAAGAAAGACGAAAAAACAAGTGGGCGGTTACAGTCGAGGACGCTCGACAGTAGGATACCCTGAGCCCAGGTACTCTTCAATAAAAGTTTATTTTCGACCAATTGTTCCTATGGAAGCTATATGATATATGAAGCCGATTTTAACCAAATTTGGTCAGGATGTATAATATCAGCTCCGATACATAATCTATCAGTTTGGTTTTGATATCTCAACAAACACAAAACTTTTTCACGCTAAATCTTCATTTTCGATGCATCGTTCCTATGGCAGCTATATGATATAGTTAACCGATTTTAACTAAATTTGGTCAGGATGTATAATATCATTTCCGATACAAAAAGGGGGCGACAAGAATGCAATGAGATGAGAGGATGTCGATACTAGTGATATCGACAAGGAGGCACTACTCGGCTCTAGCCAGGAGACGTTAGTGCAACAACCACGGGGTGTTGCTCAGACGAGCACGCTCCAAACCGACAACACCATCAACAACCAATCCATCGCTGCTAATACCGGAGGGTGTGGTAAGCCGAAATCGGAATACCAGCTGCTCAAGGCAAATCTGTCCATGGCTCTATTGCTGGTGGAGAAGTGGGGTGACCGAGAGCCTGGAGGGAGGCGAAATAAAAATTCATTCCGAAACCAGGAAGAAGAGTAAATGTCCTTGCAAAGGACTACAGACCCATAAGTCTTACATCATTCAGCCTTAAGACGTTGGAAAGCATTTTGGATATTCATATACGCAATAAGATAGATGGTAAGCAGTGCAAAGCCCAACATGCATATACAAAAGGGTAAACCACGGAGACAGCACTACACGAAGTAGTGCGACAGATGGAAGCATCCCTTGCAGTGAAACAGTACACACTGGCCGCGTTCTTGGACATAGGTGGCGATAATCTCACGCGATACGTGAGCAGAGGTACACCTCAGCGGGGAGTACTGTCTCCGCTACTTTTACTAATAAATATGATCAAGATACTTTAACACCTGAACGCAGGGGGTGTCCGAGCAAAAGCACACGCTGACGACGTAATATTGCTCGTATCCGAACCTTTCGTAGACACAATCACAATAATGGAGGTAGCACTTAGGAAAAAGAGGTTGGACGATACATCGATGTATCGTCGATGTATCGATAATCAAAAGAAATTTAGATTATCGATTTTCTTATTTTCGGAGTCGATGTTAACATCGATACATCGATCCCCAATATCGATTCTTGCTATACATTTCTTACCTTCTCTAAAAGCAGCAGACAATAGCGTAAGTACCGCGTTTTTTTATTAATTCCATTAATTTAATTGAATTTATATGTTTAGTATTCGTACGTGTGGTTTACTATTGTGGTGGAGGTGAAAGTGACAAAGTAACAATGGACAAACACTTGAAAGGTGAGTTTAGATAGTGCAATGTGCATAAATGTATGTACATATGTTACATTTTTTCTGCGCGCCAAAACCACTCTGTTGGTTGATATTAATTATTTTACGGCAATTAAAGTTATAAATTTTCTTATAGTTGTAACAAACGAAAAGCGTGCGGATTCGTCAAAAGAAGATTGCAAGAAGCCGCAAGAACTCAAAGTGAGTAAGCGGGCCTTCTTTTGTGTATGACCATTTTAAAAAATGTGCAGGCAGCCAAGAGGTCAAATGTAATCATTGCGGATCAAAGATAAAAACTAAAGGAAACACGTCAAATCTAATCCATCATCTACAAAGCATGCATAAGAACTATGCAAATAAGCCTATCTCTAAGCCTGCTTTGCCAACAAATCTTAACAACTATTTAAACAAGTTAAGTGTTACGAAAATGGTTCAGCTCGCAAGAACGCTATTGATCAAACAATAATGCACATGATAGCAATAGATATTCAACCATTTAGTGACCGAAGACAAAGGCTTTTGTGAATTGGTGCATTTGTTGGATCCCCGGTACAAAATACCCAGAAAAAAGTTCTTTCGCAACGTGCTTCTTGAGTATAAGTACGATGATATGAAAAATTTGCTTAAATCAATTTTACTAAATGTATCCTATGTTTCGCTTACAACAGATTGCTGGACTTCGAAGGCAGTTGACGGTTATATCACAGTAACTTGCCATTTTATAAACAGTAGATTTGAATTAAAGTTGGCAGTCTTGGCAACACAAAAACTTCTGACGCCCACAAATCATACTGCCAAGAGCATGGCAGAAACATTGCAGGCTGTCATGACAGAGTGGGATGTGTACGAAAAAGTTGTGTGTGTCGTGACGGATAATGATGCGACAGTAAAAAAATCGTGAGAGATACTACAGCTTAAAAATCTGCCTTGCTGTTCACATACTTTGAACTTGATCGTCCAAGAAGCTCTAAAATTGCCGAGCCTTAATGATATATTTTGTAAATGCAAACGCATCGCAAATTTTCGCACATAAAAGTGTCACCATTTCTCTAATCATTTCGATAATTAACGAGCTGCTTTAACAAATTGCGTAATGAAATAAAATCCGACAACGTTTTGGAAGCCTTAAACATGATTGCCAAAACATTGCCCGAGCGATTTGGACAGTATGAAAAGAGGACTATTCCCCGAATCTCAACTTTAATAGATGCTCGCTTCAAAAAGTATGGTTTCTTGTTTACTTTCAATGCCGACGAAGCTGCAAAAGCTTTAGAAATTGAGTTATCCCATTGTTTGTCCTTAAAAACGCCACAAAAGCCTTCTACACGTAAGCGATTTGAATTTTTAAAGTACAAAATAGCGGCCAAGCCAGCCTCCAATAAAGCTAAACCAATATTTGACAAAACAAAATGCCGAGGAGGATGTGGATCCCCTGATTTATTGGAAGGTAATTCACTTCCTACTAATTACACATGCTAACATTAATTATTTTGTTTTTATAGAATTCTGACGAAGAAGCTTTAAAGTTGAAAGCTAAGAAGTATATGTGCGTGCCTGCAACGTCGTGTGTATCTGAAAGGATGTTTAGCAAAGCCGGACAAGTCGTGTCAGATCGCCGATGTGCTCTGAAACCGCAAATCGTTAATGCGTTATTATTTATAAACCAATACTATGATCTCCTTAATACTTAATACTTGATACTCATTATTTTTTAAACAAAACTGTGATCTTGAAAATGATCTGCTTTGTAAATTCTTGAAGAATAAAGACTTGTTATTTTGTTCTAAATTTTATTTGAAAAACTTCGATTATCGTCGATTATCGATTTTTTCGCTTCAAAACATCGGTGAAATCGATGTTGGCTAACATCGACAATCAAAAAAATCGATTGTAGCAAAATTGGATCTTATCCAACCTCTATTAGGAAACTAAACGACTGGGCTAAATCTTGCGGCCTAGGGGTTAATCCTGAGAAAACAGAACTAATGCTTTTTACCAGGAAAACAAAAGTTTCCAGCTTCAACCTGTGAAGACTCAGCGGAAGCACTCTACAGCTAGTATCTAGGTGTGATACTGGACCCAAAGTTATCATGGAAACTAAATATTGAGGAAAGAGTTCGGAGGGCATGCATAGCCTACTACTCGTGCAAGAAAACCTTCAGTAAAAGCTGGGGGTTGCACCCAAGGAGAACACTGTGGTTGTATACCGCAGTAGTCAGACCAATACTGACATATGGAGCACTGGTCTGTTACTAAGCTTAATGTCAATCGAAATACACATAGACCATCCCAATAATGGAAGCAGAAAAACATCTATTGACGCGAAGTCTCGTGAGCTCGAAGATGACATTCCTCTCTGATAGCCAAGCGGCCATCAAGGCCCTCAACTCAGTCGGACAAAATTTCAGGTTAACAATAAAGACGCTCTTCAACTGCGTTCAACGGTCATTCAGGTTCAGCGTTGTTGTTGGCCGTATTTTGTTTG
Organism: Drosophila falleni; assembly: GCA_035045575.1. NCBI lineage: Eukaryota > Metazoa > Arthropoda > Insecta > Diptera > Drosophilidae > Drosophila > Drosophila falleni. Next base: position 657,955 of record JAWNOV010000056.1, on the reverse strand, counting down.
CATGGAGTCCGCGATCTGCATGCAAAGTTTCTTGCCATGGAAAATCATTTTAAGATTTTTAAAGTTATAAATGAATCGCCCAAACGTAAGAAGCAACGCAATCTTTCATTGTTCACTCAATTCTTATCACTTCCAGGCAATGATGAGTCCTCGTCTCATGCACATACACCTGCTCATACACCTACTCTGCTGGCTAATTTTCCATTGGTGCCCACTCCAACTACATTTGCACCTAGCGAAGCTACTGCAGCTCAAACTGCAGTTTAATTGCTCAACGGTACCCACTCTAACTACAACTGAGCCTTACAAAGCCAACCCAGCAGAATTTACTACTGTCGTCGTTATACCGCCTTATCCTCCTACAACTGCAACTAGTATAGCAGTTTCGTCGAACTCAAATCTTTAAACCGTTGCTAATGCTAATCTCGTCATTGCGGGTTCTTCGAACGCCTTGGATGTTTTACCAATGGATACAAGTGCTGATTTAAATGCAAAGTTATCCACTGATAACACTAGGCAACAAAATCGAACTTTTTGCGAGTTACAAGAACCAAACCCACTTTTTTTTTGATAGATTTGGGGCCAAAACCGACAAAAAATTTTTTTTTTTTTTACGGTGAGGTTTTTTTTTTAGAATTTTTTCAAAATTTGGCTTTTTTTAATACTTTTTTTCAGAGGTGCGCCCACATTTGTCATCATTACACGAAAATGCCCAAAAACCGATTTATCAAAGCTTTACTTTATCTAAAAGCTAATGAATATATCTATATATCATTTATACACTGTCTTAGATTTAAACCAGTAGTTTAAGAGATATCAATTTTTGAATTAAGAAAATGATGATTTTTTCTTAGCTTTTTTCACTTAAAAATTCGAGGAAAAGTCGAAACAATTTTTCTACATTTTATTATCTATTTTATTTAGCTGCTGTAATTACGCGTTGTTTAAGATACGATGAATTAAAATCTATGGTGAGACGGCGATGTGATATTATTTTGTGTCGAGGCATGTTTTTGTCGCCTTTTTTGACTGCGTTGTGGTGCGTCATAACCTTTAGTATGAACATTTTTTGTCTGTTTTGAGATATCCCAACCAAACTCACAGAATTTGAATTTGTTGTTATTTTACACATTTTGACCAAAGTTGGTTCAAATCGGTTAACTATATCATATAGCTGCCATAGGAACAATCGGTCGAAAATCAATCATAAGTATGAAAAGTTGTGTTATTTCTTGAGATATATCAAATAATCGCACAGGGTGTATATCTGGAAATGTGTTACATATCCCTACCAAATTTGGTTCAAATCGGATCACTATTCAATATAGCTGCTATAGGAACGATCGGTCAAAAATCCACCTTTAGTATGAAAAACTTTTTTACTTTCTAAGATATTTTAACCAAACTCACACATTGTGTATTCTATGTTGTCCTTTATATCTTTACCAATTTTGGTTTAAATGTGTCCACTATATCATATAGCTGCCATAGGACCGATCGGTCTAAAATAAAGTTTAAGTATGAACAACTTTTTTGTTTTATGAGATATCGTAACCAAACTTATAGAATATGCATTTAAGTAAGCCTTATACATCCTCACCAAAGTTGGTTCAAATCGGTCTACTATATCATATAGCTTCCATAGGAACGATCGGTCGAAAATCAAGTTTTAGTATGAAAAACTTTTTGTTTTTTTGAGATAACTCAATTAAACTCATGAATTGAGTATTTTTAATTGCTCTTCACATCCTTACCGAATTTGGTTGAAATCGGAGCAATATATCATATAGCTGCCATAGGAACAATCGATACGAACGGTCGATAAGCAAGCTCTAGTATGAAAAACTTTTTTGTTTTTTAAGTTATCTGTACCAAACTTACAAATTAAGAATCTCGTACCGTCTTATACAACCTGTCCAAATGGAATCGGACCACTATAACATATAGCTGCCATTGGACCGATCAGTCGAAAATCAACCTTTACGAAAAACTTGTTTCATTGCTTATATGCTAATAACTCCGTCGTCTTTCCATAGATTTTAATGGTAAACATTCTAAACGATGGGTAATTAATATAGCTAAATATATAATAACAAATTAATGACCCTCTTAAATACATATTCTGTCAGTTTAGTTGAAATATCTCAAAATACAAATTAGTTTTTCATACTAAGACTTGATTTTCGACCGATCGTTCCTATGGCAGCTATATGATATAGTGATCCGATTTGACCCAACTTTGGTCATAATGTGTAAAACAATAACAAATTCAAATTCTGTGAGTTTGGTTGGGATATCTTAAAAAACACAAAAAATTTTCATACTAAAGGTCATGCCACACCACAACGAAGTCAAAAAAGTCGACAAAAACATGCCTGGATTCAACATAATATCATATCGCCGTCTCACCATAGATTTTAATGAATCATATCTTAAACAACGCGTAATTACAACAGATACGCAAATAAAATAGTTAATAAAATGTAAAAAAATTGTTTCGAATTTTCCTCGAATTTTTTAGTGAAAAAAGCTAAGAAAAAAGCTAAGAAAAAATCATAATTTTCTTAATTCAAAAATTGATATCTCAAAAACTACTGGTTTAAATCTAAGACTGTGTATAAATGAAATGTAGATATATTCATTAGCTTTTAGATAAAGTAAAGCTTTGATAAATCGGTTTTGGCATTCTAGAGTAATGATTACAAATGTGGGCGCACCTCTAAAAAAAGGAATAAAAAAAAGCCAGATTTTTGAAAAATTCTAAAAAAAAATCTCTCCATAAAAAAAAAAAAAAATGTTTTTCGTTGGTTTTGGCCCCAAATCTATCCAAAAAAGTGGTTTTGGTTCTTGTAACTTTTGGGCTGTTGCCTAGTGTAATTAGTTTCAAGAAATGTAACTTTAAGACCATGTTTTGAAAAATATTACGGATTTTGTAAGAAAAGAATCCCCAAGAAGGGCCAAAAGAAGGTCATATTAAATTTTTCATGAAAACATTTTTGATTTTGTTTTATATTGTAAGATCCAAAATATTACCCGTCCTAGTGTTACTAGGCCGTAATTCGTTGCGAAAAATTAATGTCAAATTAGTTTATCAAAATAAAATAAAAAGCACGAATAATATTCATAACACTGATTCTTTCTTCACAAACACTACAGACAATATTGATATAATTACACTATTCAACAGCCCAAAATAACAAGAACCAAACCAACTTTTTTGGATAGATTTGGGGCCAAAAACGATGAAAAACATAATATTTTATTTTTGTTTATGGTGAGATTTTCTTTTAGAATTTGTTATTTAGAATTTTAGATACAAATGAGCTGTAGAAAAATTTTAACGATATTCAAACATACGATCAATATAACGACTTTAATGACCTTTGCGCAAATATTGATATTAAAACGAATGAAGAAATTATCGAAGGAATGTATTGAATTAATAAAAAAAGGTATTTGAGCAGCAAGTGTCACTATTCTACGAATCCGAGCCTTTCGTTGCGTGCCTAGACGGTGTTCCTATTATGAGAAAGATAAAGTGTCGGAAATTATAGAGGATTAACTGGAAAGAAAGATAATTAGCCTTAGCATCTCCCATTGTTTTAGACAAAAACAAGTAGGCGGTTACAGTCGAGCACGCTCGACAGTAGGATACCCTGAGCCCAGGTCCTCTACACCTAGGTTGAATTTCGACCAATTGTTCCTATGGCAGCTATATGATATAGTAGACCGATTTTAACCAAATTTGGTCAGGACGTAAAATAACAGCCCAGATGCACACTCTGTCTGTTTGGTTGTGGTATCTTAACAAACAAAAAACTTTTCAATACTTAAACTTCATTTTTGATGTACAGTTCCTATGGCAGCTATATGATATAGTTAACCGATTCTAACGAAATTTGGTCAAGATGTATAATACCAGCCCAGATGTACATTTTATCAGTTTGGTTCTGATATCTCAACAAACAAAAAACTTTTCCATACTAAAACTTAAATTTCGATCTACCGTTTCTATGGCAGCTATATGATATAGTTAACCGATTCTAACCAAATTTGGTCAGGATGTGTAATACCAGCCCAAATGCATATTGTATGAGTTTGGTTCTGATATCTCAACAAACACAAAACTTTTTCATACTAAACCTTCATTTTCGATGTATCGTTCCTATGGCAGCTATATGATATAGTGCACCGATCCAAAAATTAAAACAAACTTGATCTGCCTATGGTATCCAGGAACCTACATACCAAGTTTGAAGTCTCTAGCTTTTATGGTTTCTGAGATCGACGCGTTCAAACAGACGGACGGACGGACGGACGGACGGACGGACAGACAGACGGACATGGCTCAATCGACTCGGCTGTTGATCCTGATCAAGAATATATATAGTTTTGGGGGTCTGCCACGCCCCCTTCTGCCTGTTACATACATTCTGCCAAACACATAATACCCTTTTTTGCCCATTTTTAATGGACTCAGGGTATAAAAAGTCGGGGGGAAATCGAATGTGTTTTGATTACGGAGGTAATAACAAACTTATTGTTCGTGATAATTTTCCACTACCCCTTATAGAGAATTGTTTGGAGTATCAGTATCAGTATTAAGTCACAAACAGGGATTTCACCATATAGCATTTGGAAAGAATACAATAAACTTCCATTGTGATCCCTTAAGGTCAGTACGATGACTTTCGAATGCTATTTGGCATCAAAGGTTTATATATACTGTATTCAGAGATTAAATAAGAGCTAAGAACATTTTTCCATATGTGGATGATATATAATTTTAGTTTCGACCCTCATAGCATAATGCAATAAAAGAAAGTAAGCAGATTAATAGCAGGTACAGTTTTGCACAACAGCTAATGTTCGTATCTCTCAATGCATCTCGCATTATTAAGTAATGGGAAAGTACTATTCAGGAAGTAAGTAATGGGAAAGTACAAACGTACTATTTAAGCTTGACTGCAAGTGTGGCAAAACTACACGACACGATTGAGCTATAGCTGCTAGAAAAAAAGGTAAAGTGACATTTCATTTTATTTTTTTCTATTTCTATTAAAAATGTAATGCTTTTAAAGTAAAATGCCGCGCGGAAGTGTGATATATATGACCAAATTTGGTTCAAATGGCACCAATATAGAACAAAAAACTTGTTTGTTTCCTGAGATATCTTACCCAGGGTTTGAAAATACTATGCTATTCCGCAGCCTTGAGCCAACTTTAGTCATAATGTGTAAGACAATAACACACTCAAATTCTGTGAGTTTGGTTGGGATATCTCAAAAAATACAAAAAAAAAATCATACTAAAGGTCATGCCACTCTTCAAGGAAGTCATAAAAATCAAGAAAAACATGCATATAGTGGTTGGCATATTTATTTTGACAAAACGTAACGTTAAATCTACTCATAATTTAAACTAACTTTATGAAGATCTTAGCATCAATGAAAAGGTCATTAAAATCCTGTTTAAATGGTACAAAGTTTTCCTTAACTCAATAAGTACCCTTAAAAAAATTTGAATTTACGTAAAGATCTACTTATTTGACTTTTTTCCTGTTGCCTAAACAAAAAATGTTTTAATGCAAAAAGTTTCTTCAAAAGTTACCCAATGTTCACCAAATTTGGTTAGATGTAACAGGCAGCCTCAAATATACAATATTTGAGTTTGGTTGACATGTCTTAAGAAGCAAAAAAGTTGTTCATACTAAAGTTTAATTTGAGTTTGATTGTACCTATGACTGCTAAATGATATAGTCATGCTATTTTGATTAAAGTTGGTCAGGGTGTAAAAAAAAAAACACAATCTGTGAATTTGGTTGAAAAAACTTGAAAAACAAAAAAGTTCTCCATACTAAAGTTGAATCTGAACCCGATTGTTCCTATTGCAGCTGTATGATATAGTAACCCGACTTCGATCAAATTGTAAAATATCCTAAAATTTAAAAATATGTAAATAAAATTAAATTAAAAAATAAAATAAAAATCCTGCCTGTTGTGGGAAAAGAACCCGCGCCTCCCTGCACCTGGATCTAACACACCATCCTCTTAGATACTGAACTCGCCAGCTGACCAAAAACTGGTATACGTAAGTTAAATATAAATGTAAGTCTTTGTTTTGTCAAATTGAAATTAAAAAAAAAAAAAAGCCATGATCAAGCCAGATTCGAACCCGGAGCTTCTGCTTCTGAATCTAAATCTAACACACCACCCTCTGCACCACTTTGCCACTCTACTACAAGCAAACTGAAAATACATGTGGAATTTGAACTTTAATTTAAGATCCTTGCACTTCGAATTTGAAAAGGAGCATCCTTATTAAAACGCAAATTATCTAAAGTTTGTTGTCCCAAAACTTTTAATTTTTTCTTCAGCGGTTGGGCCTGTACAATGATATATGGATGGGTGAATGAATATACTGGACAAAGAATTTTATATATATATATATATATATTTAAGAAAATTGTATATAAATAGTTACATTAGTGCTTATCAACTCAAAAAAAAAACTTTAGATGCAAACAATAGCAAAAGATATATGCAAAAGTTGAGTTTCCTTGTGATGCAAGCGAACGACTACATTTAATTCCGCTCAAACCGACAAGATCGTCTACAGACGTTCTTCAGTTTTTCACTTTTTAAGAATACTTCAAGTTGGACTTTCGCTATTATTTTTTTAAGAGAATAATATTGCCTACCGGCAGTCTAATTCACAAATCGATAGACTTAGTCAGTTTATTTTTTTTTTTGCGATTGAAAATGCAACTAATTTGGTCATAATTAAATTTGGTATTTTTAACAATTTCAATCTTTAACGAAATTAAAAAAACAAGTAGGCGGTTACAGTCGAGCACGCTCGACAGTACGATACCCTGAGCCCAGGTCCTCTACACCTAGGTTGAATTTCGACCAATTGTTCCTATGGCAGCTATATGATATAGTAGACCGATTTTAACCAAATTTGGTCAGGACGTAAAATAACAGCCCAGATGCACACTCTGTCTGTTTGGTTGTGGTATCTTAACAAACAAAAAACTTTTCAATACTTAAACTTCATTTTTGATGTACAGTTCCTATGGCAGCTATATGATATAGTTAACCGATTCTAACGAAATTTGGTCAAGATGTATAATACCAGCCCAGATGTACATTTTATCAGTTTGGTTATGATATCTCAACAAACAAAAAACTTTTCCATACTAAAACTTAAATTTCGATCTACCGTTTCTATGGCAGCTATATGATATAGTTAACCGATTCTAACCAAATTTGGTCAGGATGTGTAATACCAGCCCAAATGCATATTGTATGAGTTTGGTTCTGATATCTCAACAAACACAAAACTTTTTCATACTAAAACTTCATTTTCGATGTATCGTTCCTATGGCAGCTATATGATATAGTGCACCGATCCAAAAATTAAAACAAACTTGATCTGCCTATGGTATCCAGGAACCTACATACCAAGTTTGAAGTCTCTAGCTTTTATGGTTTCTGAGATCGACGCGTTCAAACAGACGGACGGACGGACGGACGGACGGACGGACAGACAGACGGACATGGCTCAATCGACTCGGCTGTTGATCCTGATCAAGAATATATATAGTTTTGGGGGTCTGCCACGCCCCCTTCTGCCTGTTACATACATTCTGCCAAACACATAATACCCTTTTTTGCCCATTTTTAATGGACTCAGGGTATAAAAAACAAGTAAGCGGTTACAGTCGAGCACGCTCGACAGTAGGATACCCTGAGCCCAGGTACTTTTCAATAAAAGTTTATTTTCGACCAATTGTTCCTATGGCAGCTATAGATATATAAAGCCGATTTGAACCAAATCTGGTCAGAATGTACAAAACTAACATTAATGCATATTCTATCAGTTTGGTTAAGATATCTCAAAAAACAAAAAACTTTTTCATACTAAAACTTCATTTTCGATGCATCGTTCCTATGTCAGCTATGTGATATAGTTATCCGATTTTAACCAAATTTGGTAAGGATGTATAATACCAGCTCCGATACATAATCTATCAGTTTGGTTCTGATATCTCAACAAACGCAAAACTTTTTCATACTAAATCTTCATTTTCGATGTATCGTTCCTATGACAGCTATATGATATAGTGAACCGATTCTAACCAAATTTGGTAAGGATGTATAACCCCAGCTCTGATACATAATCTATTAGTTTGGTTCTGATATCTCAGCAAACACAAAACTTTTTCATACTAAAACTTCATTTTCGATGTATCATTCCTATGGCAGCTATATGATATAGTGGTCCGATCCAAAAATAAAAACAAACTTGATCTGCGCCCGGTATCCAGGAACCTACATACCAAGTTTGAAGTCTCTAGCTCTTATGGTTTCTGAGATCGACGCGTTCAAACAGACGGACAGACAGACGGACATGGCTCAATCGACTCGACTGTTGATCCTGATCAAGAATATATATACTTTGTGGGGTCTGCCACGCCTCCTTCTGCCTGTTACATACATCCTGCCAAACGCATTATACCATTTTTTGTCCATTTTTAATGGGCTCAGGGTATAAAAATAATCATATAAATTTTAAAACTTCAGTAAATGAATTTAAAGCACATAATAAATAAACTCGAATAGCTTTATTAGTTTCCATTTATATTCAAAAAACGGAAGACCATCTACAGAAGGGTTAAGTTAGCACTGGCGGATCCTACGGTATTGGCAATATTTAGTTCCAAAAGATATACAGAGTTGCACACCGATGCAAGTGCACGCGGTTCTGTAGCTTTTTATTCTGGCAAGACGACAGCGGCGTCTAGGTATGATAGCCTTGAGGTTGAGACTCTTGCTATTATTTATGCATTGCGACCAGCGCCATTTCGATGAAAATTTGCGCCCGGGGCAAAGATTTTGACCCTACCCCACAATTTCTTTTCAGCAAAATATTTTTATTAGCAAATAAACAAAACAAAGATAAAGCCTTTTAAAAACATATAAAAATTTACAACTCCAGTGTCAAAAATGCTTACTAAAATTAATTAAATGTTACAACAATAAAAACTTATAGTATGACAATTAGCTCGTTACCCAAAAATGGGTACTATTAGATTCGCGACAAATTATGGTACCCCATTTTGAACACTTTTATCTCCGAGACTATTACAGTTAGAGGAACCAAATTGGGTGACAATACTCTTAGGATGTTGACCTATCGGAAGTTAATTTTTAAATTTGCGCACGGCCACGTGCGTCCTGTTTTTTTTTTTGTTTTTTAGAATCAAATACTTTAGACTTCTGTGACTTTTTAAATTTTTGCGCATATTGTCTGAATTTAACAATAACATCCTGATACATACATTACAAATATATGCTAAAATTAAGAATTTTAATTTTATAATTTGATTTATTTTGTTATTCCTAAAATTTTTAAAATTGATTTAAGGTCCCCCAAACTAATACATATTTTGTTAGCTTTTGTGAAAGCTATATCATAAATTATTTTACCCATATTTTACCCATATATATGTTCGATTAATAGCAAACGGAGACTCTCTTGTCCAATTGAGCATCGTAAATCGTTGTCAAACTCATTGTATGATTTTAATTTCACTGTCCAATTTTGATTTAGTGTTAAAGCCTGTTTAATTATTCAAATCCTCAGAAACATTAAAAAGTGCCTCTAATCTCAAATTTAGTTGCTATATGTTGGGGTCGATTGATTCTAAAAATAGAATTAGAAATGTTCTAGTTTCTGGTATGTTTTTTCCTTGTCTGATCAATTTAATTTCAGCCTCAAGCCCTAGACTTTTTCCAAACTCAATTTGAAATATTTCAAAAATTTTTATTTTTGACGCCCCTAATATCTTAGCGCCCGGGTCGGTTGCCCCCCTAGAAACGGCACTGATTGCGTCGATTTAGGGTTTAGTTAGAGCATACATCCTTTAAAATAGTGACTGACTGTAAATCTTTGGTGCAAATCCTTAGTCGAAAAGAAATGAATACGAAAATTGCTCGGTGTTCTTTGGAATTGGAGAACTATGACTACCGTATTGTTATCCGATTATATTTACTTCCGCAACATTGAACTCGTAAAAGCGGCGGTTGCAAGCTTGTAGAGACAGACAACTTTCGCTTGTGAGAGAGTTGGGTTTTGGCAAACAGAACGAACGGTCTAACGCTAGCGTCAACGAATTACTTTTGAAAATTTGCTTGAATGAAATCAAATGTGACTTATTTCAATTTCAAAATGAAATATGAAATTAAATACTTGATAAAAATTACGTTTAGATTATGATTTACAAAGCCGTCAAGTGTCTCTTTTTATTTTGCCACTGCACTATGGGCGATTTTTCATAATGGGCGGCATGAAGTCATAAAATTTATGGTGAAATATTAAGGAAATGTTTTTTTTATTAATAGTAAACACTTCAGTTAGCTGAAAAACAATTTTTTTTTTATCGGGTGGCAACTCTCTTTTTGTGGCAACCCTTCAAAACCAGCTGATCTGTTGAAGCTCGCAATTATATAAATTGGCGCGAAAAATTTCATGCTGTTGAAAGTGCTTAAATTATTATTGGTTTTGTTTAAATTAATAAGTGTAATATGGATAGCAAAGCTAAAGGTATTTAGAATTTTTTATTTACGATAAATGTGTATAAATGTTCGTGGTGTTTTTAATGTCCGGTGTTATTGTTGATTGTATTTTTAGCAAAAATCTAACAATTTTAATTGTGTTCCGTGGAGTATTTCTTGAAAAGTGCATATCAAAACATTCAACTAAAAATGGCAAGTTACTAACGAATGTGTCTAGTTTATTGTAGTAATCATTTTTTTGCTCCCTTTTGTTCCTTTTAAAAAAAATTGCACTTGAAGTTTCCTTTACGTTCAACAACAACACGCTTGTTGATATTTGGAACAACACCAATCGCAATGCTGATGCTGTCACAGCGTACATAATGGAAGAAATAAATAAAGATAATTTGAACAAATCAAACATACAGCAAATTAAGGCAAAAGTGACTAATTTTGAATATTATATAAAACGATACTTGCGCAAATACAATCGAAATCTTGAGCGATTCAAGTCAATTCACACAGAATGGTTTGCAAAATGTATGGAAATAAAAATTGATGTGGAGGATACTGCTAAGCCATTACCATCGAAGATGGGTCGTCCAAAAGTAGGATATGCCGAGGCCGGGCCTAGACTACGAAGGCAAATGGCATCGGAAGTTGCCGTTCAAAATGATTGCTCTACTGCAGCGATGTCCAAAACTTGAAAAGGCAGCCACGCGTGGTTGGCAAACCAAACTCTGCCGGCGTCGCAGTCGACACATGTATAGAGAGAGAGAATATGTGTATTCTATAAATAGAACGTTCGGCAACTTGCTCTCGCACGATGCGCGTGTTCGGCTGCATCTTCTCTTACGATTCATGTGTTCGGCTGAAGCTCAAAAGTCAAACGCGCAGTCAGTCGCTGTGCTAAATTCAACGAGGACAGATCATAGAGCGCACGATTTTTTACTACACCGAAAAAAATGTTTGATCTCAATTGGGAAAATAAATTATTTTTCATTGAGAATATGGATGGTAATGCTCAATGTTTATTGTGCCATTACGTTGCATGTCGGTTTACCCTTGACGTAATTAAAAGGCACTACCAACTTTGCCACGAGGGTTATGATGAAATAAAGGGGAGGGAGAGAGATGTAAAAGTTTTAGAGATGTTTGTATTGCACGCACTTTATTTTTTCAGTGTAAAGCAGTAAAACGTCACGTTGCCTTCGGGTTTCGCTGCTTCGCACACAAGCGCAAATCTTTCATTGTGTGAGTTTGGACACCACTGCTCTACTGCCTTACTTTTGCATGCCGCCTCTGCGTCTGCCCGTAAAAGTAATGAAAATAAAGTGGGTGGCGTATTGCGAAATGTAATGACTGAGGAAAATGTTGTAAATCCCGAAATAACAAATCAAGCGAGACCAGATCGCATTTCTAATATTGAAGCATTAGCCTTTTTATTGGAGAATAATTTCACAAAGCAGCAATATATCAGTTTTACACAACTCTACAAGGCGCACGGCTGCAATATATGTCCCGGGTACGACTTAATAAGATCTACAAAATTGCAATGCAGACCGTCAGGAATTAGTATTTCCGAAACTGTGGCAAAGGTTTCTCTGCAGGATTTGCTAAACCACACAGCTGAACGAATATTGACCTTACAAAATGATGTTTTAGAGAAAATGGAAAATGTAACGGACTGCACCCTTATTATTAGCTATGGGTTTGATGGATCGACGGGTCAAAGTTCATATAAACAAAAATTTGATTCAGATGAACCTGATTTCTTAGATCAATCGCTGTTCGTATCCACTGTCATACCAATACGTCTAATTGATTCTTTAAATCGCGTAATATGGTTAAATAGAAGCCCACAGTCAGTAAGGTTTTGCAGGCCTTTAAAAATTGAATACGCGAAAGAGAGCTCCGCAAAAATCTTGGGCGAAAAAGAAAATTTAGATATGCAAGTAGCGAAATTGGAAAAGATCAAATGGCAACCTAAAAATATTTCTGTGGATTTTAAAACATATATGTCATTAATTGATGGAAAGGTATTAAACGTCATAACTGGTACAAAATCCAATCAATGTTGCCCAATATGTGCCGTAAATCCCAAAAGACTTATCGAAATCACAGATTTTAATTCTGAAACATTTCGACCTCAGCCTGGCTCTTTAAAATACGGCGTAAGTCCATTACACGCATGGATTCGATTTATGGAATTCGTCTTGAATATATCGTACCGTATGGATATAAAGACCTGGCACATCAAAGGCGATGATAAAAATAAAATGATGATAAGAAAGAAGGAAATTCAGCAAACAGTATGGAAGGTAATGGGTTTGCATATTAACATACTGAAACAGAACGAAAGTGGTAACAGCAATGTTGGTAACACGGCGAGACGAATCTTTGCAAATACAAAACTGTTTGCATCCAAAACATTGTTTGATGAGGTCATTTTGAATAATTTTTACTATATATTAATTGCAGTATCGTGTGAATTCTCAATCAGCCCAAAAAAGTACCGAAAATTTTGTAAAGACACTTGTAATCTATATATGAAAACATATCCGTGGTACCGTGGTCTCCAACTGTACATAAAATATTAGTTCACGGAGCAGACATTATAAATTTGTGTATAGTTCCAGTTGGATGTTTGGGTGAAAATGCATCAGAAGCTTAAAACAAACATTATAAAATGGACCGACGTTCTCATGCCAGAAAAAATTCTAGATTAAGTAATATGGCTGACGTTTTTAATAGAGCCATGGACTCATCTGATCCATTAATATCAAGCTACTATATAAATAAGAGGCTGCAAAATTTGAAAACGAAACCGCTTCCAATAGAAGTTATAAACCTTTTAGAGAATCCAACATCAGAGCTGAGTTCATACAATTTTTTAAATGATGAAGACACCGAATCAGACAACGAAAGCGATGACAAACATGAGAATTCTTTTGTTTTGGATGAATAAGATTATTAACTTTTTGTTTTTTTAAGTTTGGAATATTGTTAAAACATGGTAAAATATTATTTTTTCTATTTTTATGCTTTGCTTTATAATAAAAATTGAAATTTTTGTACAAGTGCCGGGGTTATAAAGGGGCGGAAAATAAAGGCGTGGTCAAATTGACTAAAAAAAAATCCGAAATCAAACTAAAATATTACTAACCCTTAAAAAAAAAAAATTAAGCTCCTAGCTCTATGTGTGGACTTTATGCCGCCAAAATCAACTAATCGCCCATAGTGCACTGCCGACATCCCACCACGCCTACAAAACATCCTCATGACAAGTCAGAAATGGGATAATTTGTTCAAAATTGGTTTATTAAACAAAAGGAAAAGGTGTTAAAGAGAAACAACCGAAATATGAACAACGTGCGCATTTAAAAGTAAAACGGTATTTTCTGCAGAAAAATATCAACGAGAGTCGCTAATAAAGTTTTGAACAATGACGGGTAAAAACTATATGACCAAGAAGCAATTGCAAGTAAAGTGTAGAAATGCTGGTACGTCAAGGTACCAGAGAAATGTTAATGCAACGTTTGCATGATGAAGGTAGTAATGATGATTACGTTAGTGCTGAAATGCTAGAGAATGTCAATGAGCTTGAAAATGTGGTATAAGAATTACAAGTAAAATCGTCTCAGCCCTCGTTAAGTTCTTCGCGTGTACATACAACGGCTCCTATCTGTCGCGCGTCAGTAACGGTAAACTCAGCTATGTATTTCACAACCGTCTCCAATCAAACGTCAGCCAAATCAAACGACCAACGCTTAACACATACATACATAAGTTCGATCGGTTCACGTCCAGGTTCGATCGAATGTTCTGACATGTACGCGCCTAACGAAAATGTGGCTACATTCCAGCTGCATCGGCAAACGGAATTGACACATGCTGCAACGTCTCGGCAACAAGCTACATGGTCAACTGGATTGGTCGCATGTTGCAACGTGTTATCAACCCTGTAGTTCTGGCCGCTGCTCGTTCGCACTTTAAAATTTGAGACAATTCGTACATTACACTAGGCAACAGCCCAAAAGTTACAAGAACCAAACCCACTTTTTTGGATAGATTTGGGGCAAAAATCGACGAAAAACATTTTTAGACCCCGTACTTAAAAAAAGTACAGGGGTCTATTGGGTTTGTTTTACCGAATATGTGCGTAACAGGCAGAAGGAGGCGTGGCAGACCCCATAAAGTATATATATTCTTGATTAGCATCAATAGCCGAGTCGATATAGCAATGTCCGTCTGTCTGTCTGTCTGTCTGTCTGTCTGTCTGTCTGTCTGTCTGTCTGTCTGTCTGTCCGTCTGTCTGTATGAACACCTAGATCTCAGAGACTATAAGAGCTAGAGACACCAAACTTGGTATGTAGGTTCCTCTATACTGCAGGCAGGTCAAGTTTGTTTCAAAATTCGGCCACGCCCCTTTTAACGCCCACAAATCGAAAAACAAAATTTCATATCCCAATTGTAAGAGCAATTGAAAAGTTAGTGACACCAAATTTGGTATGTAGATTCCTCGATATTGCAGGCAGGTTAAGTTTGTTTCTTTTTTGAATCGGACCACTATATCATATAGCGCCCATAGGAACAATCGGTCTAAAATCAAGTTTTAGTATGAAAAACTTTTTTGTTTAATGAGATATTGTAACGAAACTTAAAGCATATGCATTTGAGTTAGTCTTATACATCCTTGCCAAAGTTGATTCAAATCGGTCTACTATAACATATAGCTGTCATAGGACCGATCGGGCGAAAATCAAGTCTTAGTATGAAAAACTTATTTGTTTTATAAGATATCGTAACCAAACTTACAGAATATACATAAAACTTGACTTTATGTATCCTGTCCAAAGTTCGTTCAAATCTGAGCACTATAACATATAGCTGTCATAGGACCGATCGGACGAAAATTAAGCCTTAGTATGAAAAACTTTTTTGTTTTATTAGATATCGTAACCAAACTTATAGAATATGCATTTAAGTTAGTCTTATACATCCTTACCAAAGTTGGTTCTAATGGGACCACTATATCTTATAGCTCTCATAGAACCGATCGGGCGAAAATTAAGTCTAAGTATGTTTCATGAGACATCGTAATCAACCTGATAGAATATGCATTTAAGTTAACTAAATTATTTTTAATTTTTTTCCATTATAAGTTTTTTCCATAGTAAGTACGGGGTCTCCGACTGTCGAGTATGCTCGACTGTAGCACCGGCCCACTAGTTTTTTTATGGTGAGATTTTTTTTTTTAATTTTTAAAAAATCTCTTTTTTTTATTACTTTTTTTTTTTTAGAGGTGCGCCCACATTTGTAATCATTATCAAAGCTTTACTTTGTCTTAAAGCCATAAATATATCTATATTTCACTTATACACAGTCTTAAATTTAAACCAGTAGTTTAAGAGATATATATAAGTTTTGAATTAATAACATTGTGATATTTTTTAAGCTTATTTTTTTAGATGTTTTCACTTTAAAATTCGAGGAAAAGTCGAAACATTTTTTTTTACATTTTATTATCTATTCTATTTGCGTAGCTGCTATAATTACGCGTTGTTTAAGATATGATTCATAAAAATCTATGGAGAGACGGCGATATAATATTATTTTGGGTCCAGGCATGTTAAGTGAAAAAAGCTTAAAAAAAATCATCATTTTCTTAATTCAAAACTTATATATATATCTCTTAAACTACTGGTTTCAATTGAAGACTGTGTAGTCGCCGACTTGCCCCAAGGAGACCTATTAAGTTTGGGTTCACAAAAAAAAAAACGCCGGCGGCAAAGTATGAAACATGTAGTTTTAAATTCTTACATAAAAATTTAAAAAAAAATTAAAAACAAGCAAAAAGTTAAACATATTTTTTTTTTTCACTTTAATGCTTAGGGATTTCTCGGCAGAGTTCCACGAGGATTCCCTAATGTATTATGTGGGGATAACCTTAGGGAATACCTATGGTGGTTTTCTGTCCTCGTTCCTGGAAACTCACAATGTTAAGGTCCACAACGTTTTTCATACAATGTCCACAAGGTTTCCCTATCGATTAGGTACAAATCCACATGGATTCCACAAGTTTTCCTTGGGTCTGGAACTGCTGGGAACATATTGCTTAACCGCAAACGTATGTGTATGAGGTGAACTTTTATCCGTACCATACATATCCCAGTACCGTGTACAACATCGATCGTTCAATATATGAATCAAAATCATACTAACAGTTTTAATCCCCACGCAAGCGTATAAAAAATGGTGGCGTTGCTGCCAGAATTTGATCCGTCTTCCGAGAAATGGATTTATGCCAGATCGATGAAGCTTATCAGTCATAGATTCAGCTTGTCGCTAAGTTTTTAAGTGACTTTCCATGTGTCGAAAATTCGGCTGATATTCATTTTAATATGTCTCAAACACGTAGGACAGCTAACGAGACGTAAAGAGCACGAAAGCACAACCAGTCCAAAGCGTACTAAACGACATATCCAAATAATTTAAAGAATATTGCATCCAGAATGGAATTCAACACATCAAAAATGCCGTACGAGCTCCGCGTGCCATCGGACAGGTTGAGCGCGTAAATCAAACAATTCTCAACTTCATAAGAGGCACACATGTGGAATCGAAAGACTGGGACTCAACTTTACGAAATCTACAATGGGCCATTAATTCACAACGGAACGAAACGTCGGGATTCACTCCAAACGATTTGGTTTTTGAATTCAAGCCTCTCGATGACATACACAATCTTGTGATAGCTGCCATACACGAACCACCAAATATGGAAGATGCTATTTTTTAACATGACCAGGCCGCTGTCAACATCAATTCCGAAGGTGCCAAGTGGATGAATCGGTTCGACAGCAAGCACTCTAACCCCGTTTTTTATTCCACAGATGACCTTGCCATAGTAGAAATTGAGCCAGGAGCACCGTGGCCCATATCAAGTGACGAACAAGTTGGGTAACGACCGTTATGTCATCGAAGATATTCCGGGAATGCAGATCCCTCACAAATACTGTTCTGTGTATTCTTCGGATAAGATGTGGCCCTGGTATTCCGGAATCCCTGAGTTGGATGCAGAATCTGATGACGACGATCGAATCGAGGACGATTCAGATTCAGGATTGGCCGAGCTGTCATCCGACAAAATTTACTTCAGCAACATTGAACTCATACAAGCGGGAGTTGCAAGTTTGTAGAGACAGACGACGTTCGCTTGTGAGAGAGTTGGGTTTTGGTGATCAAAACGAACGGACCCAACGCTAGCGTCAACGAATTACTTTTGAAAATTAATTTGAATGAAATCGAATGTGACTTATTTCAATTTAAAAACTTAAATAATTTCAGTATGAAATGAAATACTTAATAAACATTACGTATAGATTATGATTTACAAGCCACTGATTGTAAGTCACTGTCGACATCCCACCACGCCTGCAAATTGAACATACTCCTGACAGTATTGAACATAGGCCCGGTAGTAATATGTCGCACGTAGACGCTTTAAGTAGGCAAGCTAATATAGTATTATAGATAATGAGAATAGTGATAACCGTAGAGAAGTTCATAGTGATTAGCGTAGGAAACATCATAGGCCATATGAATGATGAATGACCATATTGGAAATCGTAGGAAAGATGTAGCCATGAGCGTTAATATAACTGTAATGACTGATTGTAGAGTCGTGCACATAGAACTCCATAGAGATCGGTATATAGAGTTTCAGAAAAATGAGTAAATGAACGATAGTAAAGAAGCCTTGGGAATGCGTCAAAAAATAAGTGAAATACTTAAAAAAAAAAACAGTGTCTTCCAAGCCAAAATACTGGCTATAAATGAAGCCAGCTATCAAGTCTATAGAATCGACCACAATTAACTTTGTCTCAGTTCCGAACTGCCGCAAATCTCTATATAAGGTGGCTGAGCATTTCGACATGAGCATAATATGGGTACCAAGGCATCAAAACATTACAGGAAACTGTATAGCGGAAAAAAGCCAGACAAAGTACAACAGTACATCTCCTTCCTGACAAGGAGGATACATGTGTGCCCCTGGCGACCTGCAAGCTACTCCTTCTAGCTCAATCTATACATGAAAGCGAAAAAATATGGCAAAGCACGCCCCACTGTTGTGTTGCGAGGCAAACCTCACCTCACCTGAACAAGACTCGTTCTAAAATCCTATGTAAGCTAAATAGAACAGACTGTTCTGCCGTAGTAAGGGCTCTATTAGAACACAGGCTGGTAGGCATCCATGCCACTCGGCTGAACGCCCCATACAACGACTTCTGCAGGAGCTGTAGAGACAAGGAAAAAATTGAATCCCTAGAACAGTTCTTCTGCTCCTGTCCCGCACTGAGCAATAGAAGATTTCGCACCACAAAGATAGTGGGGAACCCCAGATCCGCGGTACCACAATGGGCCCAAACGTGGCCTAAGTGAGTCGAAAATCGATAGTCGCTATTACCTAACTTAACCTAGTCGCCCTATAGCCCTGAAACACTGCGAACGGCAGTTCGACTTTCCGATCAGATCGAGTTATATGCTGAACGAAAGGTTTAGTGTTAAATAGCAAAATGACATACGAAAATTTTTGCTGACTCACCTTTAAATTTCTTATTAAAAATATGCGTCGATTGAAACCTCGATCACCCAAATCCGACAACTAGTTCAAAAGATAATTAAATTTTAAATTTTTAGTTGACTTCTCAAAATGCAATGAAAAGTCAGTTTGTTTGTTTGTAAGTTTGTATCAAAGCGCTTAAATACCTTAGATGTAATAATGAGGATTTATTTCTTTCAGAAAATCTAGAAATGTTTGTTCTACGACTTTTTGAAAAACCCGCTAGCTTAGCGGGAAAACAATATTTCCTTCTTAAATTGAATCTCAACCGTTTCCAAACAATAAAAACTACTAATATGTCCTATATATCGTAGAAAACGTAATTTTAAGGACCTTTAGGCGTAAACATTAAACAGACGGGGATCTTCTAACAGCCTTTTTTACCAACGCTCGCTCTGGGTACACCCTAAAATTTCTGCATGATTTTCAATGACTTGAATTGACCGTTGCAAAAAAAAAAAACCGATGAAATGGGACGCCGACGGTTAATTTTGGAGTTTACAATATTCGCATTGGTTTTCACACAGAGATTAATTTCTTATAAAATCTGGCAACAGTCTATTATTTCTGTTTGCGTTATTTTCTGTTTTTTGTTTGGGCTTGAGTTGACCGACGCAAAAAATCGATGGAATAGAACGTGCTCTACCCGAATTTTTACCGACGCACAGTGGGACAGAAAGGGGTGGGAACTGTATTTAAATCATTTTTTCGATTAAAGCGATTGTAAAAGTAACAAATGCATTCGTTAGAGAAATTATCAATGATTACAAATCCAAAATATTTTTTAATTCACTTAAGAATTGTAGGCATGACAGCCTCTTAAAGTTGACCCTTATTTCAGTGCGCGCACAAATGTGCAAATTTTCATAAAAATGCTAATTTTAAAACTATTTTGTTGACAAGTTATATGACCGATCTTTATGTTTATGTTTTCATATGAAAAGTACAATAATTTGTTTTGATATGTAGAGGTTTGTTTTTTTACTTGTTGACTTTTTATCCCAGCGATGTTTAAAAAAAAACTAAAATTAGACAATTTTTTGACTTTAGTGGAATAGAACTTCTAATGGACTCCTTGGGACTCCATCCCACTACCACAGGAGTCTTCGGTTATCAATTCTCTAACTAAATTATCGACGCCTTAAAATTTTTGTGTTTACACGACAACGACGGTTTTTTTTTAGCAAAGTGTTAGTGATCGCTTGTGCTTAAGCACTTTTAAGAAAAAAGAGTTACACAATTACTTACCTTATCGAAAGCCATCGGACGTGACAACTTTTCAATTGTTTGTGTCTGTGGCAGTGTAGTGGTGCAAAAAGGTGTACTACTACTGTATGAGCTCGAGCCACATATAGAACCAACTGGACATGGAGCTTTTGCCGCTGAAACAGCTGGTACTTGCTGGTGGTGATGATGTTGATGGCGAAGACCTACCGAGCTGCCACTGAAAGCAGTTGCTGCCTGGGTAGTTGCAGATATAGCAGTGGCGGTGGAGGCCAAAGCGGTACTACTTCCACATGCAGCGTTACTCTTACAGGCGCTGCTGACTTTTTCTAATGTCTTTGAATTGTTGCTGGTTTGTATAGGGGGAAACACTTGGGCTGACGCCTGTATTGCAATGAGTGGCTGCAAGCTCAATGTAGTTGGCTTCACATATTGCTGTTGTAGCTTTTGAGCCTCTGATTGCTCTGCCAAAGTCGGCGGAGTTGTAACGTCTATTTCTGTGACTAGATTGCACAGAACCAATTGCTGATCTCTATCTGGCGGTAAGCCGCCCGGCGGCTCCATGGCCTTTTTTTTACCAAGAAATGGACTGATGCCTTTAAGTAGCTTGAGGTCGATTACGTGATATTGTGTCTTTAAGACACTTTTTTTATTGGTTGTCACAGGCCTTGATTTTATTTTAATTATTTAGTTTGTGCTCGACTTAGCTATGATAACAATATTAAAAGGCTTGGTAAAGTTGCTCCATTTCTATAATGCCGTTGCTGTAAGTAGAAGATAGAAACAGTTTTTCAAAGTCGCTAAATCAAAAGTCTTATAAAACTAGGGGGCTCAACACCTGCTCGCTTCTTCCACCAAGCCACATTGGGCCCAATGGCCGTTTTTTTGGCATAAAGTCGAAAAATTCATTGAAAAGAAAATCACTTCTAATGTTACAGATTTGTAGTAGATAGTCTATATATAAAGAATCGATAAAAAATATCGATATTTTTAAAGCCCTAAAATTTTTATCGACCTTCAAAGTCAGCTGTTCAGAGAGCGGTCTGTTTTTATGAAATTGGCGGGAAATTTTTGTTCACTTTGTGTGCGTCTAACTTTTTAACCCTTGGACTAAAAGTAAATATTTAAAATGGAAATTGAAGGCCAGGTTATGTAGAATAGCAAAACCAAACTTGTTTTCTTATTAATAATTTTTTTAATGTTATAAATGTGTGTTATTTGTATGTCCAATAACAGAAATAACTTAATCAAAGGGTTCGTCTTTTGTAGACCATAACTAATTTGGCGCAGGGTTGCGCAACATGTAATGTATGTTAAATTAAAGTTGAATATGTGTATTAACCATTGGTAATAAACTTTTATCCGGCTTTATCCGGCCTTGGCGGTACTTTTAACTTATAGATAAGCTTAAGTTAGAAGAATCCGAATTTTTATAAGTTGTTTTTTTTAATATTTTATCTTTATATTTTTTTAAATGTTAAGAAAACTAGCTTTTATTTAATATCTAACTAACTTCTTACATTACATATAAAGAGAAATTAAAATTTATCTATTTTTATTATTACCATACGTATACGCAATGTGTTCTTGTATGGGCGGTATGGGTAGGCGTGGCCAAAATTTTCAATTTTTGTTTCTACGTTCTAAGCTATTTGTATTTGTGATATATACAAAGTTTGAGCTCGTTAACACCATTTTTAGACTTTATGCCAAAAAAACGGCCATTGGGCCCAATGTGCAAGCCCCGGCTTCAGTCGAGCATACTGTGTAAAAACAAAAAATATTTATTATACTCAACTGTGGGATACTCTGAATACAGACACTTGGATGTTGTTTGGATTTTCGACTAATTGTTCCAATGACAGGTACATTTATAATATAGTAAACCGATTAAAATCACTTTCTGTCGGGATATATCAGACTAACGCAGATGCATGTTAAATGCATACGGTTAGTTTGCTTGAGATGAGAAAATCAAAAGTATTTTATATTTCACTACTAGCTGATCGATTTGAAGCACATTAAGTCAGGATAAATATGACAAACCCAAAGGCATATGCCTTCAGTTTAGTTTCGATATTTCAAGGAACACAATCGTTTTCCATAAAATAACTTTAAATCTGACTCATTCCGCTGATTTGGCATTGTAGAGTCAAAACCGCTGAAGTTATATGATTAAAATTTGGACAAAATATACAAAAAAAATTTTATCATTAATTATTTTTTAAATAAAAACTTTTTTAGTTTTTAAGTTATCTCATTCAAACTCACAGCTTGTGTTTTTTATGTATATGTTATACCCATATGTTACAACCTGGCCAAATTTTGTCAAAATCGGATAACTATATCATAAAGCTCTGATAAGTACAATGAAGCTCAAATTAACCTTTGGAATGAAAAACTTTTTTGTTTCCTAAGACATGTCAACCAAACTTACAAATTGTGTATTTGAGACTGCCTGTTACACCCTGACCAAATTTGGTCGGCTAACTATATAATGTAGCTGCCATTGAAACAATTATATGGAAATTAACTTTAAGAATGATTATTATTTTTTTGTTTTCTTGAGCTATCTCACAGAATATGTCTCTTTTTACTAAATGTTATACCATGTTCAAAATTGATATTTTTTAAGTTTTCAATATCTTAGCCAAAGTCACAGATTCGCTTATGCACGGCAAAATATCGAACTTTTCTTCCAACATTATTATCTTATTTTTATGCTTAAAATTATACGTTTCTTTTACAATAAATGTTATCTATATATAATATATACAATTGGTTATCCAATTGACTTAGCATTGTACCGGCTCAAGATACAAGTTTGAAATTTATCACAACACAGATATGACAAATTCATCGGCGTTTAAGACGGGGTTTTTTAAAAACCTTCCTGCAAGTGCGTCAAAAAGGAGTTCAAAGTTCGTGTTATTTTGATTAACATATAGTAGCATTTGGTCAGGCGACGGCCTCAGTACCTAGGAGGCGCAGTGGATGGTGTATAGACTTAGGCGCAAAAGGTCCGAGGGTCAAGTCCTCGACAAGGCAAGGGCTTATTCTCATTTTATAATTTCATTTTTTTTTAACACTTTGCATTTTTGTTGTTGTTTGTTATGGTGCTTTATCAGTGTTATTCTTTTTATAAATCTCGCACAAAATCTCAAAGGGCTGCATCATAAAATTTGTTCAAAAGATGCCAACGCTGCTGTGTTTATAAAATGATTTAAATAAAATACTTAACTATGTATAAATTATTCTGTGTACATTCTTTGATTAAAAATAATGTGTTACAACATTACGTATTTTTGTTGTTGTTTGTTTTTGTTAAGCCCAAAGAAAACTAAGCCCAGGACTGCAGCAAATCAAATTTGCTTGGCAGCTGTTAAAGGTTCTCTAAAAAAGCTGATTTTTACTAAAAAATAATTTTCTTTAAGGGGACCGTCTACCACTTATTTTCAAAATTTCTGATTTTTCAAAAACATCGTTTTCGTGCACTACATGTATGTAGAATTAGTTTAGAAACTCTGATTTGCCGATTTTCAACCGAAAATATGTCGAAAAATCGATTCTCAGGAAGTGTCTCTGATAGCGCAGACATAGCGTACAAAAACTTTAAGCGAGTTTTTCTCAAAACAACGTTTTTTGAGCTGGTTGACACGATTTTGGAAAAACTATCTTTCCGATTGGGCTAAAATTCTTAGGGGTTATTCAGCACACATGTGTTTATCGCCTGAACCACATTTTTTACCGTTTTCGTGGTGAAAAAAGGGTAAAAAAAAATTCAAACCGCCGCCATTTACTCATTTTTTTTTTTTTTCAAATTAATTTTTTGTGGTTTATGCCATAGCCACTGACATATATTTTAAGAAATTCTTTGGATTTTTTGTTTCAGAAATTTTGAAGCAGAGATATCGTGTCAACCAGTTTTTTTTGGACAATCACTTCAACCGCCATTCTGTCGCCATGAAGGGCAGAATAAACAAAAAAATATTTTTTTCTTAATCCTCAATATGTGTGTTAACATGTGTGAAAAAAGCCTAGTGTTTCGATATATTTTACTATCAAAAAAAAAAATGTTGAAAAATCATGCAAAAGTGGTAGGCGGTCCCCATAAATCAATTATTCTTTTGTCAAATTAAATCAAATAAACCGAATTGTTTGTAAATTGTTTATAAATAAATGCCGCATTTAGTATGCTTATCGATGCATCGCTTTGAACGTCATATTGATATTTTCTTTGCATAGGTATCGCTTACTCATCACTAATAGTTGAAAATGAATTTTGGCGGCGAAAATGTAATAAATTTTTTTCGACTTTTCCTCGCATTTTAAGGTAAAAAAGCTAAGAAAAAATAATAATTTTCTTAATTCAAGAATTGATATCGCTTAAACTACTGGTTTAAATCTGAGACTGTGTATATATGAAATATAGATATATTCATTAACTTTAAAAAAAACTGTTTTGGCATTCTCGAGTAATGATGACAAATGTGAATGCACCTCTGAGAAAAAGTAATAAAAAAGTCAGATTTTTTAAAAATTCTAAAAAAAAAATCTCACCAAAAAAGTTGGTTTGGTTCTTGTAACTTTTGGACTGTTGTCAGTGTTATTAGTTTCTCTTTCAAATATTGTATTTTATATTAATTTGTTGCTACTTATTTTATTTTTTAATTTTTTTTTTTTTTATTTATTAAGTGTAGAACCTGTACAACATAAAATGTACCTTAACAACACATGGATGGAACATTAAAAAATAGACCAAACCTCATAGTTCAGTATGAGGATTCTTTATATAAGTAGGATATATTTTACCGTTGTTCAAATGTCTTGGCAAAGCCTTGCCGTTTAAGACGCCTTAAAGGTCGAGCAGGCAGTAGTCGTCTGGCAAGTAGGCTGCGGTGTCTCAACAATCTGTCATTGTATCGACTTGTGTGCCTTCCAATCTGCTCTTCCACAGTATGCAGATTGAGGTCTCTATGGAGTGTGGTACCGCGCACGTACCAGGGACAGTCTGTTATGTTGCGTAGTATCCGATTCTGCAGTACCTGGATTTGCGATTCCCCAAATCTGTATTCCATAAAGCCATATTGGCAGAATGCAATGGACATACACCGCCCTCTTACATCTAAGCGGCAGGGTGCTCTTTCTACTGACAAGCCAATGCAGTTGCTGGGTCCTCTGGTTACATTTTTTTACCGTGGCCTTAAGATGTGGCCCAAAGGTAAGGCGCTTGTCCAACGTAATGCCAAGATATTTCGCTTGCGACGGCTGGTCCAGGGTAACTCCTTCTAGCTGGATTTCTAGAACGCTTCTAAACGTTTTGAGTGTAAAGCAGGGGTTTGTTGTTTTCAGCGGATTGATATTCAGATTCCACCGTTTGCACCAGGCTGCAAGAGTATTAAGATACTCCTGTAGTCCATTAGCTGCTTCTCTATGACAGCTGGAATTATAGATGACTGCGATGTCATCTGCATAGGTCGCAATAAGTGCCTTGGAAGGAGCAACCATATGTTGATGGTTGGGGCTGGGTATATCGGCAGTATACAGCGAATAAAGCAGCGGTCCAAGAACACTGCCCTGTGGGACTCCTGCTCTCATTAGGTAGTTGTTAGAGTATGTGTCCCTTACCGTGACCTTAAATTCTCGTCCTTCGAGATATGACCTTAAAAGACCATAATAGGGTGCGGGTAGTAGATTTTTAATTTTGCACAATAGGCCATCATACCACACCTTATCGAAGGCTTGCTGCATATCAATGAAGACTGCGTTGGAGTACTCCAGGTCGTCAAAGGCTTGTAAGATGTGCTTTACCAATCTGTGGACTTGTTCTACAGTGCCGTGTCCCTCTCGAAAGCCGAATTGATGATCAGGCAAGATATTGCTTTGTCTCATAATGACTGTGATTCGATTGGCAATGAGTCTCTCCCACAATTTAGAAAGTGAGGGTAGGAGACTTATTGGACGATATGACTCAGGATCATTCTCTGGTTTTCCTGGTTTGTGGATCATCAGAATCGCAGCTAATTTCCATTGTTTTGGGAACACTTGCACCCTTAAAATAGCATTGAAAATCAATGCTATGTATAGTATCGCTCTAATAGGCAAGGCCTTTAACGTAGTGTTGCAAATCCTGTCAATACCCGGAGCTTTATTCTTCGGCAATAACTGTATGACTTCAGATATTTCCTCAATCCTTATATGCTTAATAGGCAATGACATCTGCAATGACATCTGCAATGGAGTTTGCAAATTATGTTGAGTCTCTCCTTTTTGTTCTGTCGAAGCAAAGTCAAAAGGAGTAAAGCGATCTTCTAAATGAAGACCGAAAGCATTGGCCTGCTCCAATTCATTTGCTACTTATTACATTTAGAAGAAAATTTTCATCAACAAGATAGGTTGAATTCTTCTTAAATACCTAATAAATAATAAGTTGTCTGATTTGTACATGAAGTTATCATGTCATTTAGCAGGTACTCATTACTGATCCTCATCAAATGTAATGACTTACTGATTCAAAATCCTGTCCAATAAACCCAATGTTGGATCCTTTGCTCTTGAATGATAGAAACTGCAGTTGCAATGCCATTTCTTGCACATATTTTTCTACTTTTATTCTTTTATTTATTTCGGATTTCAGGATCAATAAATTTGTGTGGTGCTCGGGTTACAAAATATTTTTTTTTATCGATAAAAACTTAGTGCTCGAAATTTCAGGTTGTCCCAATTAACAAGAGCCCGGGTTTTTAAATGGAACAGTAATTTATTTTTGCGTAAAAGATGTTTATTCAAGAAAAATTTTAGAAGTGTTCCTCTTTTAACATTTGGTTAAGATATTTAAAAAACACATACAAATTTCATACTAAAGGTCATGCCGCTTCACAAGGAAGTCAATAATGTCGACAAAATCATGCCTAGACACAAAATAATATTCTATCGTCGTCTCTCCATAGATTTTAATGAATCATATCTTAAGCGACGCGAAAAAATATCATAATTTTCTTAATTTAAGAATTGATATCTCTTAAGCTACTGGTTTAAATCTTGAACTCGAACCCCCGTAAATTGCGAAAAATCACAACACCCACAGTTTTTTTAGATAATACGCTTTTCATAAAAATTAACATTGTCTATTAGCTCACTTAACCGCAGCAAGATCGGACAAGTAGAACGGCAGTAGAGATAACCTAGGTTATTAATATTTAATTTAATTCAATAACCAAAAAGAATGCAGTAATTTTTATTAGATAGTAATTTTTATAAAGTACTTCAATAATATTGACAAAAGTAACTGGTCGGGATCTAGCATACAGCCTTTCCGACTTTTTATTTTCGTGTTAACACATGGTAACGCTAGCACAAACAGGGTACAGGTTTTTTAATACATTTCTTTGCATTTCGTTATTAAGAAATTAGCCCTCCAAAAACTGGCAGATTACTAAGATCAGCTAATTGAGAAGGAAGAAAAGCTGTGCATAAAGCTGTGTTTATTTAACTTGTTCTCAAATATGTGTATTTTGTAGTATTAAGAAAACCTGTACCCTGTTTGTCATTGCGTTAACATATAGTAGCAGCCGATAAAACTTCCTGTCGATTATCCTGGCAAGTATGAAAGTATTTAATCTTCTCTTTCAATAAGTATATCAAATCTTATAATTTTAGCTTAACTTACAGTCATGTGGACTATGTTGCCCCAAAATCATATTGTTGGGCTGGAAGGTCATTGTGTTGGAGGCGGGATTGGTCTGATAGTCTTCAGGATTTTCGATTGTGCTCGTTATATGATATCGATGTTGTAACAGCACGCGTATAGCTATAGCTGCTAGCCATTGCTTTAGTAATAGAATTTTACAGTTCGATCATGTAGTTCAAGCTGGGATGAGATCGGGCAGTCAAAAAGCCAATGAAGGTTATGGGCTTTCAATTTAATCTGAGTTCTCTTTGTATCAAGACGATAAGAGCGAAGGTACGTTACTCCTTCAGCTTGTGGAAGTTGCATGTGAGACAGGGTTAGCGGAGGATATGTTTGCAATTATTTTATTGCGCAATTCGGTTAGCCATTTCTCTTCTACCGCCAAATGTTCAGCTAGTCGCGCTGTTGCTTAAATATGACATTTGGAGCGACTAATGAATGCGGTATCGTCGGCAAACGTAGATGTTGTTAGCCGCTTCTTTGTCTAACTGTGTTTTTGACTTATAGGGTTGGACCCAATACACTACCCGGAGAAACTCCAGCGACTATATTATGATCATCAGATATAGTAGTGTTTCATCTCACTGCGAAGACTTTATTGTAGAGGTACGAATCGAGTAGCTTGTGAGTATGCACCGCGAGTGTCTTTTTATACCCTGAGCCCATTGAAAATTGGCAAAAAAGGGTATATTGTGTTTGCCAGAATGTCTGTAACAGACAGAAGGAGGCGTGGCAGATCCCCAAAAGTAGATATATTCTTGATCAGAATCAACAGCCGAGACGAGAATTAAACTGATAGAATTTGCATTTAACTTGGTTTTGTCCATCCTGGCCGAAGTTTATTAAAATCGGTCGACTATATCATATAGCTGTCATAGGATCGAACGTTAGAAAGTCAAGTTTTTATATGAAAAGTTTTTGTTTTTTAAGAAATCCTAACCGAACTAATAGAATATGCATTAATGTTGGTTTTGTACATTCTGACCAGATTTGGTGCAAATTGGCTCCATATATCTTATAGAAACAATTGATCAAAAATAAACTTTTATAAAAGAGTACCTGGGCTCAGGGTATTCTACTGTCGAGCGTGCTCGACTGTAGTCGCACCTCACCGCGAGCGAAGCGATCAGGGGGCGGAGCCCCCTTGTTGATTTTATAGTTAAGGCCATCGAGTCACACTCAATCAAAAGCCTGAGAGACTGCAGTGCAGTTTTCCCGATGTTCAAATGCAGTACGCATTTCTGATGTTATCCGGTTGACTTGCTCGATATTTCCATGGTGTTTCGGTAGCCAATTTGATGTGTTGGGATTGCATTGATCTCAAAAGAGGAATAATGTGCCTTAAGATCCATTGTCAAATAGTTTTAACAAGCACTGTAGTAGGCTAATTGATCTGGAGTATGAGTTGTACAAGATGATAATACAATTGATTTTTTGCGTAATTTAGTTAATATAGCTTTGGGTGAGCTCTCTACAAAGGACGCTTTGGATCGGTTGGCGATAATCGTGCTACGTAGCGGCGTTGGCCATCTGCTTCTACTCGAATTACAGCTTTGCTGAGCATGCGTGAAGCATATTTAACTGCCTTTCGTTTGTGTTTACAAGGCGAGATCACCAGTACGGATGTTTCGCGTTGTTGTCTCCTGCTGCTGTAAAACGCTGTCCCAGTGAATTTAAGAATAGCATAATTTGATCATCAGAAAAGTATACAGCGGCAATAGTAAGATTGCTAATGCTTAATTGTACGATTATGGATATGGCTTGTAAATCATGGATTAAACTTGGCGGCGCTGCTAAGAAGTTGGTTTTTGTAAGCCTGATTTTTAGCGCTAATGAAAGAGATGCGGTAGTGCTTGCAAAGCCAAATGAAGACTTTGGCGAAAATGAAGTCGGTACTCGTCGGATACAGTTCTTCAGTTTCTTGTACAATGGACAGCCTCTGTAGTTAGCTGTGTTATTTCCACGGCAGGTTTCGCACTTTTCTGTACTAGGGTCTTCCTTGTTGGTCTGGCACGGACCGTAACGTGCAACACGTCCTGGTATTTCCATATTCCTGGCTGTTTGAGCATTGAACTGGATCGTTCCGTTTGTGTGGTTCTTCAACAGTAATCCGGCAATGCAGCAAAAGCAGCAGTTTGTAGATTGAATGCACTTTATTTTTCTTTCGAGTTTTTCTGTATGGTTCAAGCTCAAATTTAAAAAGTAATTGTGGTCTTTTGTTTTTCTTTATAATATTTGTACCTCTCTTAGCGAGAAAGCCTTTTTCCTCTAACGCACTTGTGACTTCGGCTAAGGTTACATCCGGTTCAATACCTTGAAGTACCACCTGTAGGCCTTTGCTGCTTTTTAGTTGGTAAGTGTAGAAGCCTCAATTAGATTTTATGAAAATGCTCCAATTTTTTGGTTTGTAGCTTGGTTTCATGAATATTCCCTTTAATTATATGAATGATGTGAAAGTCATTGTTTCCAATGAGATTTACCATCTTGTTCACAAATGCATTGGAAATCTTTTTCCGACTGTATACAGGTGGGGGCTTTTGTTTCTTTGGACCGTGTCCAGCTTCGGTGGCTTTGTGAATTGAGGCCCCAAAAAAAAGTGAAAAATGCCCCCAAAAATTATACAGGAAACAACAACCACGATCTTTAATAAAATTTCCTTTTTTGGGGCCTTATTTCCCAAAGAAACCCGGAAAAAATTTCATAAAGAAATAAACCCCAAAAGAAGAAATAATATAAAGTCCCAAAACTAATTGTTGGGGTCTTATTTAATATTTTTTAATTTGAAGTAATAGTTAAGTGTTGTTTTATACCAAAAGATTCTAAATAAAAACATGACTCCAAATAGAGGAGGTCTTTATAGAGATCAAAACTTACTCCGGGACTAAACTGTTTTTTTTCTTAATTGTATTATTAAGTTTCCATAAAAAATTCACTTTTTTATTGTTGCTATTTGCAAACTGTGACTTTTATGGTCCGTTAACTAACACTACTTTTGTGATCAATTCATTTTATGGCCTCTTTACCAATGCTGCATCCCATCGATTTTTCAATTATATTGTAAACTAGTCGGCCGGTGCTACAGTCGAGCATACTCGACTGTCGGAGACCCCGTACTTACCATCCAAAATCAGTCACTTATAAAAACTAAATAATATTTAAGATTACCATAAACTCTTATATATTAAATTTTTCGCCGCTCAAATTTACACAGTAAATTTATAATAAACATGAATTTAACATAGAATTTTAACTTAACGTTTATATAAATACCAATATAAAATTATTTAAATGAAATGATTACACATGTATTCAAAATTAAATGTCAGTATAACATTCATAAAGAACAATTTCATTAAATTGTAAAAATTAAAAAAATAGCTTAAAATCAGCTGAAAAAAAGTTGTTCCCGCCGGGAATCGAACCCGCGACAAAATTGCAAAAATTTTCAAAAGACAAGGGCTCAACGTGTTGAGCCACTCTCGCACTTATGTTTTCATCCTCCTAAATGGCCATATTGCTTGTTTTAGTGCTCATTTCAAAAGTAAAAGAAATAATTTATATTTTAACATTTAATGTTAATATTACATTTTAAATAAGCACTGAGTTTGTTTTTATATAAAATGAAATTGAATTCGAACATAAATAAATTAAATATCTGTCACCCACGGCAGGACTCGAACCCACGAGCACTGTCCGACTCCGCGACTCATTACACTGCGCCACCGAAGCTCACGTCTGAATGGACGCCAATTTGTTATATAATATGTTAATATAAATTTTTTGTTTTATCAAGATATTCAAGTTTTAATTACTGCCAACGCGCCATCAACGAATTTAACAGCAAAATTTATTATTTTAATATCTTCGCTATTTACTGTGCGATCAGAATGAAATTTTCAGCAAAAATTTAGGACAATTATATCTTCATCATGCAAATCGGCAGGCGGTTAAGGGGGCGTGGCTGATTTTTGAAACAAACTTGATCTGCCTGCAGTATAGAGGAACCTACATACCAAGTTTGGTGTCTCTAGCTCTTATAGTCTCCGAGATCTAGGTGTTCATACAGACGGACAGACAGACGGACATTGCTATATCGACTCGACTATTGATGCTGATCAAGAATATATATACTTTATAGGGTCTGCCACGCCTCCTTCTACCCGTTACGCACATATTCGGTAAAACAAACCCAATAGACCCCTGTACTTTTTTTAAGTACGGGGTCTAAAAATCTGAATTAAACAAGTAAGCGGTTACAGTCGAGCACGCTCGACAGTAGGATACTCTGAGCCCAGGTACTTTTCAATAAAAGTTTATTTTCGACCAATTGTTCCTATGGCAGCTATAGATATATAAAGCCGATTTGAACCAAATCTGGTCAGAATGTACAAAACTAACATTAATGCATATTCTATCAGTTTGGTTAAGATATCTCAAAAAACAAAAAACTTTTTCATACTAAAACTTCATTTTCGATGCATCGTTCCTATGTCAGCTATGTGATATAGTTATCCGATTTTAACCAAATTTGGTCAGGATGTATAATACCAGCTCCGATACATAATCTATTAGTTTGTCTCAGCAAACACAAAACTTTTTCATACTAAAGCTTCATTTTCGATGTATCGTTCCTATGGCAGCTATATGATATAGTGGTCCGATCCAAAAATAAAAACAAACTTGATCTGCGCCCGGTATCCAGGAACCCACATACCAAGTTTGAAGTCTCTAGCTCTTGTGGTTTCTAAGATCGACGCGTTCAAACAGACGGACAGACGGACATGGCTCAATCGACTCGACTGTTGATCCTGATCAAGAATATATATACTTTGTGGGGTCTGCCACGCCTCCTTCTGCCTGTTACATACATCCTGCCAAACGCATTATACCCTTTTTTGTACATTTTTAATGGGCTCAGGGTATAAAAATAATATTATGAAAAAGATCAATTTCATTCAAACTTGAATTCAATCCAAAAGATGTTTGCAAAGCCCATGTAAAGGATTCAAGGGATTGGTCATTGTGAGACTGTGCAATCCTTCCAATAAATGCATAATTAATAGATATAGTAGGGGGCGTTGAGAAATAAACGCCGCAGTCCACCTTTTTTTTGTCTACGGCTCACTTATTGACACACTAGATAGAAAAGAAGTGATGGTAAACGGGCCATAATAGTGTCAAGTTGCACAATGCAACAATAAACAAGTAAGCGGTTACAGTCAAGCACGCTCGACAGTAGGATACCCTGAGCCCAGGTATTTTTCAATAAAAGTTTATTTTCGACCAATTGTTCCTATGGCAGCTATAGATATATAAAGCCGATTTGAACCAAATCTGGTCAGAATGTACAAAACTAACATTAATGCATATTCTATCAGTTTGGTTAAGATATCTCAAAAAACAAAAAACTTTATCATACTAAAACTTCATTTTCGATGCATCGTTCCTATGGCAGCTATGTGATATAGTTATCCGATTTTAACCAAATTTGGTCAGGATGTATAATACCAGCTCCGAAACATAATCTATTAATTTGGTTCTGATATCTCAACAAACACAAAACTTTTTCATACTAAAACTTAAATTTCGATGTATCGTTCCTATGACAGCTATATGATAAAGTGGTCCGATCCAAAAATAAAAACAAACTTGATCTGCGCCCGATATCCAGGAACCTACATACCAAGTTTGAAGTCTCTAGCTCTTGTGGTTTCTGAGATCGACGCGTTCAAACAGACGGACAGACGGACAGACAGACGGACATAGCTCAATCGACTCGACTGTTGATCCTGATCAAGAATATATATACTTTGAGGGGTCTGACACGCCTCCTTTTGCCTGTTACATACATCCTGCCAAACGCATTATACCCTTTTTTGCCCATTTTTAATGGGCTCAGGGTATAAAAAGATAATTTTTTTTAAACTTTAAAGTTCAAATAATAAAAATCTAGTTGAGTCCTGAAACTGATATTGATCTTTAAATTCAAGATTAATCGCCCTCTACTTGGATATTTTTTTTAACTTTCAGTTTAAAACAGAACATAACCCGAATTATATATATTATATGTTGTATATAAAGCAATAAAATATATAAGAAAACAACAACAACCAGAATTGGGGTGTTATTTCCTTATTTCATTTTATTTTGGGGCCTTGTTGCATCTCAGTGGGGTCTTATTTTATTCTTGAAATTTGGGTATTATTTCATTATGAAATAACTCCCAAAAATTTGGAGCCTTTTAAATTTCTTCTTTTGGAGCCTTATTTCCTGCAGCCATTGACAGTATGAGCCAGCGGCACAAATCTATTGTTGTTGCTCACTAGATCCCCAGAAATTTGGTAGGAGTCACCGCAGTTATTGTACGCTTTATTTCCTCGCATGCTTTGAGGTCTAAGTTTTCTTCCTAGTCGGAACTGCTGGTGTTAGCGCTGCGTTTACAATCGAAAATACCACATAAAAAAAAAACACAACAAAAATGTACGATTTGTCATTTGAAATTTGATTTTTACTTCTGGCTACGTTCCGAAACGTATCGGCATTACGTTGCGTTAACAATAACATTGCAATGTTATTGCAACCTTTTTTTTATTTTTGATTTTTAAAATAAAAGTTGCGGAATAACTCTTATTTGCAACTTTTAAAATAAAAATTAAAAATAACTCTTATTTTATGAAAAAATCAGAAATAAGCGTTATTTCACAACTTTTATTTAAAAATTGAATTTTGACGATTATTTTTGACTTTTTTAATAAAAATTAAAACTGATGAATGATTATTTCGTAACTTTAAATATAAGTTCGAAAATAACTGTTAATTTGCAATTTTTATTTTAAAACTTAAAACATTTACGGTCCCTGCTTTAAACGCGTTTTTCTTGAAACGGTGTTTTTTAAGTCGGTGAGCCAGATTTCTCAGAATCGGCTGAACCGATCGGTCTGAAATTTGTACACAGGCTTCTTAACTATATTTTTTAGTAATTAATCGAAGGATTTCCCCATCCCATCTTATTTTTATAAACAATTAAAGAGCCGAATTTTGGTCTTATTTTTACTAATTCCTTCGATTAATCACTAGATTATTTATTATATTAATGAAATTTATTTGATTTTTGCATTTTGGATGATCCAGTCCAGAGATATCGTGCCCACCGCTAGAGTCCTTTTTTTTGCGGACCTCTGCAAAATTGGCAATATCAACGTTCCCGATAATTATTCTTGGCAATAAAAAATATGTGAATATAGTTTAAGGTTGTCATAATATACCTGCCAAGTTTCAAATCAATAAACCAAATAGTTTGCTTGGAAAAAATTCTTGAAAAATGCCTTTTTTTGTCCTCCTAACTGTATATAACCCCTTAAGTAATGGAAATAAGTCGCAAACCTATTTTCGCTTATCAACAATTAAAAAAAGTAAAGTGCACAACAAGAAAGCGTTTTTTTTAAATAATTTTGGAAAAGTGAAAAAGGTGGAGCTAATAAATGCCGATAAAATGATAAATGATGAAAAAAAAGATAAAATAAAATAAAAGTTTCTTTAAACGATAATTATTATATTATAATACCCTGTAGAACGGCTGGTGGTGAGGTATCACCCAGTTGTAGCCCTGTGGTTCATCACTAGTAGCTAACTAAGTCGTTAGGTTCAAGTAATGTCGAGGCGCTAGGCAAATCTTTTCCCTGTGGTGCATCACTAGTAGCTAACTAAGTCTTAAGATTCAAGTAATGCAGAGGGTGCTAGGCAAACAAACGATTTGATTATGCACGTTTTGCTAGGTGCATTTTATCTCCGATTTATCAAGTTATATTTCAATGATGGTCCGTGGCGCACTAGCTAGAGTCGCCGTTTCAGACAGGTAGATTTGAAAATTTAATTTAAAAATGAAAACTAACAACTCAAGCATTTCAATTAGCATTTAAAATTTTGAAGTTAAATATACAGACAAAAAATAAACATAATTAATTAAACACCTTCCTTCAATTTATTCTTGTTTTGTTTATGAACAGGGAATTTGGTTGAACGCCCACAATAACTTTGTTTAGCTCATTAACTGCTGATTAGGTTGAACAGTGGACAATAAAAGCGCTTAAAAACGTATATCAATAACAAAATTCGGGTGAAAATACATCTTTATTATGAAAAACTTTTTTATTTTTTTTTATCTATCTCTACCCAAGTCTTAAGCTATGAGCCTATCCAAATTTGGTTAAGATCCCACCACTATCACATTTAGCTGTCATGTGGCCGATCGGTCCAAAATTAGCCTTAACTTAAAATCGGGTTGCAAGGCATATGCTAATAACTCAGCCGTCTGTTCTTAGATATTAACAAATTAATATATCAAACGCGTAGTTTATGTAGCTATGTAAATAATGGATAGCTTATGTAGCTATGTAAATTATCGATACTTTTTTTTTTCAAATTTTTGTAGAATTAAAAACTAGTAAAAATGCGAAAAAAAATAAAAATATATAATTTTCTTATTTCAAAAATGTATAGCTTTAAAACTGTTGGCTTAATTTAAAATCTGTGTGTGAATGAATTACAGATAGATTCATTAGCTATCATTACAACGGGGATCCGCCGTACAAAACCAACTTAAATGCATACTTGTCAATTTAGTTAACAAATCATAAAAAACAAAAAAATTTTGCATACTAAAACTTGATTTTCGACAGAGCGTCTCTATGGCAGCTATATGATATAGTGGACCAATTTGAACCAAATTTGGTCAGGGTGTATAATATCAGCACAGTTTTGTATATTCAGATTGGTTGAGATATCTCGAAAAACAAATAACTCTTTTATACTACAATTTGATTTTCGACCGATCGGTCGATAAACATACGATATAGTGGAACGATAAAAAAAAATTTTATCTGAAAAGTTTTTTTATATCCAAATGTTCGTGGAAGATTGTAAACACTCCCTTCTGATATCTTTATGGTCTCTGCTATCTCTTTATCTTTAGTTAGCGATCGCTCAGTATGATTTTCCGTATTTTGCTGAGCATGCTTCTACTATATTATATAGCTGACATAGGAGGGATCGATTGCGCATCAGTCTTTTAAATAAAAAATTTTGTTGTTTCTTGAGATTTATAAGCTAATTTTACAGGTTATGAATCCAGTAATGTGTTATATATCCTTACCAAATTTGGTTCAAATCGATCCACAATCTCTTATAGCTGCCATGTGGTAATGTGGTAATCACACAGTCATCTCTCCATCAAACGACGCGCAAATTATATATCTAATTAAATAAAGAAAAAACAAAAACTTTACTTTCACTTTAATTTTGTACTTTAGAATGGCAAGTTGCGCAAAACTAAAATAATATAATGAAACGAATGACTGAAAACTGAATTATAAATTGTGTCGTTATTTGGATTAATTTGAATAAATATCGATAAGAAAAGCACAGTTATTTTTAACTTAAAAATTGAAAGCTTTAAGTCTATTAGCTTAAATTCTTAACTGTGTGTACTTGTATGTAAGAATGAGTAAGTATTCAGTTCTTAGGATGATACATTCGAATATGTAGAAACAACAGAAAAACTAAATAAATCCGTATTGATATTATCTAGTTAATCATTAAATTTCTCGTTGAACATACAATGTACGCCGCCCGCTGACCATATCATTATTCCATATTTCATGTAATCATAAGCTTTGAGAAAAATCAAAGCTTTTAAAAAACTAGTGGGCCGGTGCTACAGTCGAGCATACTCAACTTCTCCGACAGCTTAATATTAGCTAGCTTAAATGCATAATTCCATCAGATTAGTTCCGATGTCCATAAAACATGAAAGATTTTCATACTTAGACTTGATTTTCGCCCGATCGGTCCTACCATAACTATATGATATAGGGGTGTGATTTTATCCAACTTTGGACAGAATATATAAGAAAATTAAATGCATAGTGTATCAGTTTGGTTACGATATCTCAAAAAACAAAAAAATTTTTTTACTAAGACTTCATTTTCCTCCGATCGGTCCTATGACAACTATATGATATAGTGGTCCAATTTGAACCATATTCTTTAAGGTTGTGTAAAACTAAAGTAAATGCTTATAAACCGACCTCAACGAAATTTTTAGCACGCCAAGTCTCAAGGATGTAGCTTTAAAATTGCTCTTGTTATTAAATTGTGTATAATAGGTGGGCGGGAGTGAGAATGGCCAAATTTTAAAATAATCTTGATGGAAATCAACATCCTCGGAGTATTGTCACCAAATTTGGTCGCACTTACATTTATAGTCTCGGAGATAAGGGTGTTCAAAGTAGTGTACCAGAATTGTCACGAATCTATTAGGCTTATGTACCCATTTTTTGGACACCAAGCTAAAAATATTAAAAGAAAAAATAATTTTATTTAAATCATTAACACAGCTTTGGCATCTGTTAAACAAATTTTATGTTGCAGCCCTTTTAGATTTTGTGCAAGATTAGCACAAAAGATTAACAGCAAAACAAGCAACAACAAAAAATTCAAAATGTTGATTTATTTAATTTTTGATTTTAAGAAATTTAAAAAAAAATTAATTGAAAAATCAAATCCAGCTGGGCCTGCCTGAGTTAGAACCCACGTTACCGTGCATTAACTAGGTTCTGAGCATGCTTGCTGACCAAACACTGCTATATGTAAATCAAAATAAACGCGAACTTTGACCTCGAACTTAACGCACTTGAAGGGCGAATTTGCCAAAACGACGTCTTAAACGCTGATTAATTTGTCGTATCTGTGTTCTGTTCAAATTTCAAACATGTATCATGAGCCGTTTGACCTGTCCAATGCTCAGTCAGTTGGATAACCAACTTTATATATATATAGATAGGGGGCTCCGCCTCCTCCTCGTTTCGCTCGCTGCTTTGACAGGCAATTATAATATTTTATTTATGTAATTCGAATTTTTCGGACCGTGCAGACGTGTTTCTTTAAAGCGCTCCGAATTAATCAAAATTAAATAGTACGCAAGTGCAGTAAAAATCTAAAATTAGGCCAAAAGTCTAATAGTGCCATGCGCACGATCATCCATTTAGTTTTCAACATGAAATTAAACAAATATATATACTATAAGCAAATCAAATAGAATTTGAATTGAGAAAGTGTTAACTTCGATGAGTCACTACGATACCCGTGCCCAACGTCAGCGCGAGCAAGACGAGCAGCGACTCTCTTTGGCAAAAAAAACGCTTACTTAAGCTTTGTCTCAGAAGCAAAACCACAGATGCAACACACAACAGCCGAAAAATCAAAGCAGAACCTCTTAGCCGTAGAAGATGTGAAAGCGCGTTCTTGCTCTCCGATTTTACCAACTACAACTCCAAAAACCTGGAGCGAAGAGTGTGCCTCTCCATTACCGACCCCCTCACCGCGATTGCAAGCTCGGCGTCAAAAGCAGCGGGTCCGGCTACGCAGATCGAATTGGATCGCTACATTCAAATAAAGCGAAAACTTAGCCCACAAAAAACACGGGAAAATAAATCAAAAATTAGCCGCGGTGACTCAAACCAAACTGCTGGGGACCCAGTAAACACCATCAATAGGCTTGCACCGCTGGCTGATACTGTCAACGACCAGCCTACCGAAGCTAGATATGGACCAAAGAAACTAAAGCCCCCACCTATATACATTCGGGAAAAGATATCCAACGCATTGGTGAACAAGATCGTTGACCTAGTTGGAAACAACAATTTTCATGTCGGTCCTTTAATTAAAGGGAACATTCACGAAATCAAGCTTCAATCAAAAGACGAGGAGCATTTCCGTAAAATCTCCGAGTATCTAAATGAAGCTAAGGAAAACTTCTACACTTATCAACTAAAAAGCAGCAAGGGCCTGCAGGTTGTACTTAAAGGTATTGAACCGGATGTAACCCCTTCCGAGGTCGCAAATGCGTTAAAAGAGAAGGGCTTTCTCGCTAAGAGAGTTACAAATATTTTAAACAAAAACAAAATTCCGCAACCTCTCTTCAAAGTTGAGCTGGAGCCAGATAGTAAAGCTCCAAAGAAAAATGAAGTGCACCCGATCTACAAATTACAGCTGCTGCTGCATCGCCGAATCACTGTTGAGGAACCACACAAACGAAATGGTCCAGTTCAATGCTCAAACTGCCAGGAATATGGGTATACCAGGACGTACTGCACGCTGCGTTCGGTATGTGTAGATTGTGGAGACTTCCATGGCCCTGATTCCTGCCAAGTCAACAAGAATGACCCTAATACAAAAAAGTGCGGAACTTGCGGTGGAAATCACACAGCTAATTACAGAGGCTGTCCAGTTCTAGGAACTAAAAAGCCGCAACCGACGTGTACCAACAGCGCGCCATCCGCACCTGCCAGGTGCAATTAAAGCATTCCAAACGACACCCGACGTCTTCTTCGCCAAAGCAGCCAGGTCCTCATTTGGTCCCGCAAACACTGTCAACGGCATATCTTTCGCTAATGCTTTAAAATCTAGCCTTCAAAAATCAACTCCCTCAGCAGCGCCCCCAAGGGTAATTTAATAAGATTCGAGTATGGATAACGCGCAGCAGCCCATGCAGCAGTTACAAAACCCTATTAAAACGATGATTTTCACCCTACAACAAAGTATGATGGAGTTCATGTCGTTTATGAGATCAACTATGCAAAATCTTATGCAAAATCAAAACACCTTGATACAGATGCTTACATCTCAACAATCCAAATAATCAATGGCGCCTCTACAAATATCTGGAACGCCAACAGTGTTTCACGGCATAAACTTGAACTTACCCAATTCTTATACGACAATCACATTGATGTAATGCTGCTTTCTGAGACGCACCTTACTAACAAATATAACTTTCAAATACGTGGATACGTATTCTACGGCACAGATCATCCAGATGGAAAAGCACATGGTGGAACCGGTATTCTAATAAGAAACCGCATCAAACACGAATTCCACAAAAGGTTTGCGGCAAACTATCTACAAGCCACATCTGTAATTGTACAATCGGACATCAGCAATCTTACTATCGCCGCTGTATATTGTCCTCCCCGCTTTACAATCTCTGAAGATCAATTCATGGAATTCTACATTTCACTGGGACAGCGATTTATAGCAGCAGGAGACTATAATGCGAAACACCCGCACTGGAGCTCTCGCCTTGTGACCGCAAAAGGAAGGCAGCTATATAACGCAATCATAAAGCCAAGCAACAAACTCAACTATGTTTCCCCGGGTAGTTCTACATACTGGCCAGCAGACCCCAACAAACAACCAGACTTAATAGATTTTGCTGTGACAAAAAACATTCCACGCAATCTGATAAGCGCCGTAGCACTTTCGGATCTTTCATCCGACCACTTTCCCGTGTTATAAAATCTACTCCAATCCCCGAAGTATGTAGAACATTCTAATAGACTCACTGGCTCAGTACAAGAAATACGTTAGCTCTCACCTCGATCGTGCTCCGCAGTTCAACATCGAAGCGGACATCGACTGCTCTGCTGACTTATTAGAATCAGTATTTGTTGCAGCAGCTAAGATCTCTACTCCACAACGCGCGTATGTGCAGACCAATCAACGTGAACCTAATCTTCAAATAGAACAACTTGTTCTGGAAAAGCAACGATTGCGACGTGAATGGCAGTCTCACCGCTCGCCATCTACAAAA
Source organism: Drosophila falleni (assembly GCA_035045575.1). Taxonomy (NCBI): domain Eukaryota; kingdom Metazoa; phylum Arthropoda; class Insecta; order Diptera; family Drosophilidae; genus Drosophila; species Drosophila falleni. The sequence continues at coordinate 616,205 of JAWNOV010000056.1, read as the reverse complement.
CAACGCTTTAAGGATGCTTCACGCAGGCTCAGCAAAGCTCTTAAGCATGAAGAAGCAGATGCCCAACGCCGCTACATAGAGCAATTATCACCAACCAGTACCAAGCATCCTTTGTGGAGGGCTCACCCTACGCTAAGTGCGCCGATCGAAACGGTAACGTCTGTAAGAAACTCCTCAGGCTGTTGGGCCCGTAGCGACAAAGACAGAGCTAACACATTTGCTGCTCACCTACATCAAGTATTCCAACCAAATCCCGCAACAAATTCGTTTTTACTATCATCCTGTGTATCTGATAGTCCTGGCGAGCCTGAACCACCTGAATTTCGTCCAAATGAAAATGTTAAAGTCATTAAAGAACAGATGAAACCAAAGAAAGCTCCAGGCTGCTATCTAATAACTCAAAAAATGATCATTGAACTTCCAAACTGTGCTATTTTCCTCATCTGTAAACTTTTCAACGCGATTACAACACTCGGCTACTTCCCAAGAAAATGGAAGAAATCGGTCATTATAATGATTCCCAAACCAGGAAAAGATCATACAATACTATTATCGTACAGACCAATTAGCCTACTACCGTGCTTGTCTAAGCTTTTTGAAAAATGCCTCTTGACGCGCATAATTCCTCATCTGAGAACACACAACACAATCCCAACACATCAATTTGGCTTCCGAGAAAAGCATGGAACTATCGAGCAAGTTAACCGAATAACATCAGAAATACGTACAGCATACGAACATCGGGAATACTGCAGCGCAATATTCCTCGACGTCTCCCAGGCCTTCGATCGAGTGTGGCTTGAAGGTCTCATGCATAAAAACAAATCGACGCTCCCAGTGTACACTCATAGGCTTCTCGAGTCGTACCTCTACAATAGAGTCATATTAAAGCTGGAGTTCCCCAGGGAAGTGTATTGGGACCAACACTATACGTAATTTACACAGCGGACATCCCCATAAACGAGCGGCTAACAACATCTACGTTTGCCGACGACACCGCAATTCTTAGTCGTTCCAGATGCCCCATTGAAGCAACAGCACGTCTAACTGAACATTTGGCGGTAAAATAAATAAACAAAAGCGTATACATATCACGTTTACTCTTAACATGGAAACATGTCCTCCGTTAGCACTGTCTAATACGCAACTCCCACAAGCCAAAGAAGTAACGTACCTTGGCGTTCATCTTGATAGGCGGCTCACCTGGCGTCGTCACCTTAAAGCATTAAAAAAACGCAGATTAAACTGAAAGCCAATAACCTCTATTGGCTTTTGAGCCCCAGATCTCCTCTCAGCTTAGACTACCAGGTCCTACTTTACAATTCCACCATAAAACCAGTGTGGACCTACGGTTCGCAGCTGTGGGGAAACGCGTGCAGTAGCAATATTGATGTCATCCAGCGAGCATAATCAAAAATCTTGAGGACTATTACTGGGGCACCATGGTATGTTCGAAACGAGAACATTCACAGAGATTTGAACGTTATATACGTCAAAGATGAGATAGCAAGACAAAAGGCGAGCTACAACATTAAACTATCTTCATACCCAAATCCTCTTGCTCAACGGTTAACTCGGGCTTGCAGTCGAACCCGCCTTAAACGAAACGACCTTCCAGCCCAGCAATAAACCCTTGGGGCACCGTAGATCATATGAAGTCAACTTGACTGTTAGTTAAGCCCCTGCTCGCTTCGCTCGCGAAATTGAAACGTGATAACGAGGAGCACTTCTTATATTTTTCTTGGATAAACTTCTTTTACGCAAATATAAATTACTGTTCTACTTCAATAATTCAAACAGTTGTTAATTAAAAATACCTGGTTATTCAGACTTTCAATTTGTATCCATAAAATATTCGGCATGTTTTTTTTCTTTACATCTGATGGATCAGTAACCAGTACCTGATAAATAACATGATTCCTTCTTATACAAATCAGAAACGAGATAAAGAGGATCACTTCCTATATTTTTAATGAATGAGCTTCTTTTACGCAAATATACATTTCTGTTCTACTTCAATAACACTAGGCAACAGCCCAAAAGTTACAAGAACCAAACCAACTTTTTTGGATAGATTTGGGGTTAAGACCGACAAAAACATTTATTTTTTTTTTATTGTTGGATTATTTTTTTAGAATTCTTCAAAAATCTGGCTTTTTTTAGTATTTTTTTTCAGAGGTGCACCCACATTTGTCATCATTACTCGAGAATGCCAAACAGGATTGTTAAAAGCTTTACATTTTCTGAAAGCTAACAAATATATTTATAATTCATTTATACAAATTTTAAAATAAAATTTTGTAGTTTAAGAGATATCAATTCTTTAATTAAGAAAATGATGATTTTTTAAAGCTTTTTTTTAACTCTTTTCACTTCAAAATTCGAGGAAAAGTCGAAAAAAATGTATTACATTTTATTATTTATTTTATTTAAATAGCTGCATAAAAACAAAAATATTTTTCATACTTAAACTTGATTTTCGACCGATTGTTCCAATGGCAAATATATGATATAGTTAACCGATTTGTACTTTGGTAAGGATTCATAAGACCAAGTTCAATGCATATTTTATCAGTTTAGTAAAGATATCTTAAAGAACAAAATAGTTTTTCATACCAAGACTTGATTTTAGACCGATCGTTAATATGGCAGCTACATGATATAGTAGACAGATTCGAACCAAAATTGGTGAAGATATGAAGGACAACATAAAATACACAATTTGTGAGTTTGGTTAAAATACCTTCATACTAAAGGTGGATTTTTGACCGATCGTTCCTATAGCAGCTAACATATATTGAAAAGTGATCCGATTTGAACCAAATTTCGTAGGGATATAAGCCATATTTCCAGATATACAACCTGTGCGATTGGTTTATATATCTCAAGAAATAACACAACTTTTCATACTAAAGATGGATTTTCGACCGATTGTTCCTATGGCATCTATAAGATATAGTAGACCGAATTAAACCAAATATGGTCAAAATTTGTAAAATAATAAGAAATTGATGTTATGTGTGATTGGTTAAGATATTTTAAAAAGTCGACAAAACCATGCCTAGACACAAATAATATTATATCGCCGTCTCTCCATAGATTTTAATGAATCATATGCAAATAAAATAGATAGTAAAATGTAATAAACTTTTCCTCGAATTTTGCGGTGAAAAATGCTAAAATAAAAAAGCTAAGAAAAAATCATTATTTTCTTAATTAAAGAATTGATATTTCTTAAACTACGGGATTTAATCTTAAACTTTGTACAAATGAATTGTAGATATATTCATTAGCTTTCAGAAAAAGCAAAGTTTTTATAAATCGGTTTTGGCATTCTCGTGTAATAATGACAAATGTGGGCGCACCTCTGAAAAACAGGATTAAAAAAAAGCCACATTTTTTTAAAAATTCTAAAAAACAAATCTCACCATTAAAAAAAAATAAGATGTTTTTCGTCGTTTTTGGCCCCATATCTATTAAAAATTAGTCGGACGGAGCTACAGTCGAGCATTCTCGACTGTCGGAGACGCCGTACTTAGCTAAGACTGCTAAAAATTCATACTTAATTCTCAGTACACTGTGCCACGAAAGATCACGTCTGAATGGATGCCAATTTGCTATATAATATGTTAATACAATTTTTTAATTGATCAAGCTATTTAAGTTTTAATTACTGATAACACGCCATCAACGAATTAAACAGCAAAATTTATTATTTGAATATCTTGGCTATTTACTGTCCAATCAGAATGAAATTTTCATCAAATATCTAGGATACTATTCTCTTTGTCTATGCAAAATCTGGCTCATAGCTCATCTGGCTCTCTAGCTCATAATTTGGATATAAAACTTTTTTTTGATTTGTGGGCGATATAGAGGGCGGGCCGGAATTTTGAAACAAACTTGATCTGCCTGAAGTATACATGAAGTATACCTACATACCAAGTTTAGTGTCCCTAGCTCTTATAGTCTCTGAGATCTAGGTGTTCATACAGACGGACGGACAGACGGACATTGCTATATCGACTCGGCTATTGATGCTGATCAAGAATATATATACTTTATGGGGTCTGCCACGTTTCCTTCTGCCTGTTACGGATATATTCGGTGAAGCAAGCCCAATAGACCCCTGTACTTTTTTTTAAGTGCGGGGTCTAAAAAGTGGGTTTGTTTCTTGTAACTGCCAAAAAGTTTGATTGCCTAGTGTAATTGGAAAACTTGTAAATTAGGAAAACCTGATATTTCGGACTATGAAATTTTATCTATAAAATATTCAGCAGGTTTTTTTTTCTTTACTTCTTATGGATCAGTAATCAAAACCTGCTAAATGACATTATACCTTTTTATACAAATAAGACAACTACGTTTTTCACCGTTCGTACGAAGCAATTATTACAATAGGCAACAAAATCTAACTTCTTGCGAGTTACAAGAACCAAACCCACTTTTTTGGATAGATATGGGGCCAAAACCGACGAAAAATATTTCTTTTTTTTTATGGTGAATTTTTAGAATTTTTCAAAATTTGGCTTTTTTTTAAATCCTGTTTTTCAGAGGTGCGCCCACATTTGTCATCATTACACGAGAATGCCAAAACCGATTTATCAAAGCTTTACTTTATCTAAAAGCTAATGAATATATCTATATTTTAATTGTTCAAAGTTTAAGATTTATTCCCGTAGTTTAAGAGATATCAATTCTTTAATTAAAAAAATGATAATGTTATTTTACACATTATGACCAAAGTTGGTTCAAATCGGTTAACTATATCATATAGCTACTATAGGAACGATTGGTCGAGTATCCAATTTTAGTATGAAAAGTTGTGTTATTTCTTGAGATATATCAACCAATCGAACAGGTTGTATATCTGGAAATGTGTTATATATCCCTACCAAATTTGGTTTAAATTAGATCAATATCACTAGACAACAATATCGCACTTTTTGCGAGTTACAGAACCAAACCCACATTTTTGGATAGATTTGGGGCCAAAACCGACGAAAAACATTTTTTTTTTTTTTTATGGTGAGATTTTTTTTTAGAATTTATCAAAATTTGGCTTTTTTTTAAATACTTTTTTTCAGAGGTGCGCCCACATTTGTCATCATTGCATGAAAATGTCGAAACCGATTTATCAAAGCTTTACTTTATCTAAAAGCTAATGAATATATCTATATTTCATTTATACACAGTCTTAGATTTAAACCAGTAGTTTAAGAAATATCAATTTTTGAATTAAGAAAATGATGATTTTTTCTTAGCTTTTTTCTTAGCTTTTTTCACTAAAAAATTCGAGGAAAATTCGAAACAATTTTTTTACATTTTATTAACTATTTTATTTGCGTAGCTGTTGTAATTACGCGTTGTTTAAGATATGATTCATTAAAATCTATGGTGAGACGGCGATATGATATTATGTTGATTCGAGGCATGTTTTTGTCGACTTTTTTGACATTGTTGTGGTGCGGCATGACCTTTAGTATGAAAATTTTTTGTGTTTTTTGAGATTTCCCAACCATACTCACAGAATTTGAATTTGTTATTGTTTTACACATTGTGACCAAAGTTGGTTCAAATCGGACCACTATATCATATAGCTGCCATAGGAACGATCGGTCTAAAATAAAGTTTAAGTATGAAAAACTTTTTTGTTTTATGAGATATCATAACCAAACTTATAGAATATGCATTTAAGTAAGCCTTATACATCCTTACCAAAGTTGGTTCAAATCGGTCTACTATATCATATAGCTGCCATAGGAACGATCGGTCGAAAATCAAGTTTTAGTATGAAAAACTTTTTGTTTTTTTGAGATACCTCAATCAAACTCATGAATTAGGTATTTTTAATTGTTCTTCACATCCTTACCGAATTTGGTTGAAATCGGAGCACTATATCATATAGCTGCCATAGGAACGATCGATACGAACGGTCGATTAGCAAGCTTTAGTATGAAAAACTTTTTTATTTTTTAAGTTATCTGTTCCAAACTTACAAGTTAAGAATCTCGTATTGTCTTATACAACCTGTCCAAGTTTGGTTGGAATCGGACCACTATAACATATAGCTGCCATAGGAACGATCGGTAAAAAATCAACCTTTGCGAAAAACTTGTTTCATTGTTTATATGCTAATAACTTAGCTATCTTTCCATCGATTTTAACGGTAAACATACTTAACGATGGGTAATTAATATAACTAAATATATAGTAACAAATTATGTAGTTCAAATGACCCTCTTAAATACATTTTAGTTGAAATATCTCAAAATACAAATAAGTTTTTCATGCTAAAACTTGATTTATGACCGATTGTTCCTATGGCAGCTATATGATATAGTTAACCGATTTCAACCAACTTTGGTCATAATGTGTAAAATAACAACAAATTGATATTGTGTAAGTTTGGTTGGGATATCTCAAAAAACACAAAAAATTTTGATACTAAAGTTCATGCCGCACCACAACAATGTCAAGAAAGTCGACAAAAACATGCCTCGACTCAACATAATATCATATCGCCGTCTCACCATAGATTTTAATGAATCATATCTTAAACAACGCGTAATTACAACAGCTACGCAAATAAAATAGTTAATAAAATGTAAAAAAATTGTTTTCCTCGAATTTTTAAGTGAAAAAAGCTTAAAAAAGCTATGAAAAAGTCATAATTTTCTTAATTCAAAAATTAATATCTCTTAAACTACTGAATTTAACCTAAGACTGTATATATATGAAATATAGATATATAGATATATTCATTAGCTTTCAGATAAAGTAAAGCTTTGATAAATCGGTTTTGGTATTCTCGAGTAATGATGACAAATGTAGGTGTACCTCTGAAAAAATTATCAATTCATATCTTTAGTTAAAATTTTTATATTAAAATCAATTTTTTTCGTCATAAAATTGGATATCAGAAATTTTGGCGCTAGAAATTGCTTTCGTCACTAGACTTTTACCTCGTGTAGAGGTTTTTTTGTGGGATATCAGAAATTTTTGTAATTGCTTTTGACATTGTAACTTTATCATTAATGCAGGCAGATATAAAAATATGTAAATTTTTTAGTTCAAATTCTTTCATATTTAAAAATAAAAATCGTTTAAAAACAAAACTAAACGGCCTGGCAACACAGGATATTTCAGCAACCCAAAATAAAACAAAACTGTCTGGCAGCACTGGTTATTTGTGCAACTCAAAGCAGTCAGCTATACACTCTTAAGCTCTGGCTGCTACGCCTGCCTTGATGCTGCTGTCGCGTCTTAATTCGTACTTATTGAAAAATATATATTCAGTTAACAAGTTATATCTTCTAAACCCCTCAACCAAAATTTATGTTTTATATACCAAAAAACGCGAAATTGTACACTTTAAAACATATTGAAATTAAAAATCGTTAGAGCCGTTTTGTCAGAAATCGTTAAAATGTAAAATAAAAAACCTTATTTTACCTGTAAAAAATTACCTGAGTGTTTTAGAAAAAAAGCTTAAAGACCCGTCTGAAGGCCCTTAATCGAACCTTTCCAACGATATATAAAACATAACTTAAATGGTAGCTTAAATGGTTTGGAAACTGTTGAGGTTTCAATTTTAGCGGGAAGTAGCGTTTTCCCGCTAAACTAGCGGGAAATTGAATAAGTCGTAAAACAAACATTTCTAGATTTTCAAAAAGGAACAAATCCCCATCATAACATTTTAGCTTCCTTAGCGCTTTGATGCAAACAAACAGACAAACAAACTGACTTTTCACTTCATTTTTAGTATTCTACAAAAATTTTCAAATTTATTTATCTTTTGAACCAGTTTGGGTGATTGAGGTATCAATCGACGCACATTTTTAAGTAAAATTTTTAAAAAATAAAAAATTTTACCAAAAGGCCCCAACAGCCCCATTAGCTGCAATCATTTAAATTTTTCCCCTCCCACTTACACCCCCATATCTCATGACCCAGGTTGGTTAGAAAAAGTTTTAGTATGCCGTTTTGTAAGTAAGGACTAAACCTTTTGATCGGTATATGTCTCGATCTGATCGGACAGTCGTAGCAAATTTTCCAACATAGCTGTATATATAGTTAGTCGCCTTTTACACCCTTCGTGCTGCTTTCGTCACTAACGCGAACTGCCGTCCGCAGTGAAAATGAATTTAAAAAATATCATTAAATCTTTCTCGGTCTGTGTTCGAACTCGCGACCCCGTGACCGTGAATTAACGACACCATCCTCTGCACTACCTTAGTACTAAGACCGCTGCAAACAACAATAAAAATGCAGCATGTAGCAAAATATTAGTTTTTATTTTAAAACATACGGACAACGAAAAATTAAAAAAAATTAATATTTTAACTCCACTATTTTGAATTCAAAAATGCAAATAAAAATAAATTTAAAAAAAAAAGTAATATTGGTCTGGTGTGAAACAGGCAGGTCTTGAGCCCGTAAGCCTTGCGCGTGATTCTAACAGACCATCCTCTGCACTACCTTTTCACTGAATACCGCGCTTGACCAAACTGTACTACATGTGAACTGAAAATACATTTGAACTTTGACCTTATCTCCCGATGAAATTATCTTAAGTTTATTGTCCCAAAATTTCAAAGTTGTATCTTCAGCGGTATGCTCTGTACAATGATATATGGATGAGCGAATGATTGAATGAATGAATGAATGTACTAGACAAAGAATATTATATATATAGATTATGCCTAATATAGCTTACGGCGTACAAGCTGCAATGGCCTTCGACGGCAATAATCTTATTTTTGCGGAATATTTCACAGTAGGTTAGAAAATTGATTATGTGCTTCTACTATTGTGTTAAGTTTTTTTAAAGCTTCGATGTCGCCCTGTCCCTCTGTCTTTCCGTCTCTTTGATCTCAGAGACTATAAGAGCTAGGGACTTTAAACTTGGTACATATGTACTTTCGTAAAAACCGGACACAGATGAAAATTTTTTGTTGTGGCTGACCTTAATACTATTAAGCTGTCTTGTGATCGATCGATCGAAAACTAATATTTAAAATCTATTTAATATACCCTGAGCCCATTGAAAATGGGCAAAAAAGGTATAATGTGATTGGCAGATATATTTAACAGACAGAAGGGGGCGTAGTAGACCCCTAAAAGTATATTTATTCTTGATCAGGATCAACAACCGCGTCGATTGAGCCATGTCCGTTTGTCTGTCCGTCTGCTTGAACGCGTCGATCTCAGAAACCATAAAAGCGAGAGACTTCAAACTTGGTATGTAGGTTCCTGGATACCATAGGCAAATCAAGCTTTTTATTATTTTTTTAGTATTTTAAGTATGAAAAAGTTTTTTGTTTTTTGAAATGTTTTAATCCCACAAAAAAAATAACCTCTACACGAGGTGAGAGTCTAGTGACGAAAGCAGCTACTAGCCCAAAAAGTTCTGATATTCAATTTTGTGACGAACAAAATTAAGGTTAATTTAAAAATTTTAAATAAAAATATAAATTAATACAAAAAAATTAGCCAAAATTGGCATTATGCGCTGTGCGCAAAAAGGGTGAGCTACTTTGTACATAAAAATTACAAATTTTGGTTTGGAAACTGTTGAGGTATCAATATTAGCGGGATTTAGCGTATTTCCGCTAAACTAGCGGTTTTTTTAAAAAGTCGTTGAACAAACATTTCTAGATTTTCGAAATGGAATAGATTTCCATCAATTCAACTAAGCTTTTTTAGCGCTTTGATACAAACAGACAAACAAACAAACTGACTTGTTATTTCATTTTGGGAAGTCCACTAAAAATTTAAAATTTATTTATCTTTTGAACCAGTTATCGTATTTGGGTGATCGAGGTATCAATCGACGCTTATTTTTAATTAGAATTTTTTTGAAAATTGTAGCAAAAAGCCCCAACAGCCCCATTAGCAGCAATCATTAAAATTTTTCCCCTCTCACTTACACCCCCGTATCTCATGGCCCAGGTCAGTTAGAAAAAATTTTAGTATGCAAATTTATAAGTTAGGACTAAACCTTTCGTTCAGTATATAACTCGATCTGATCGGACAGTCATAGCAAATTTTCCAACTAAGCTGTTTATATAGTTAGTCGCCTTTCGCACCCTTCGTGCTGCTTTCGTCACTAGTGCGAGCAGCCGTGGGCAGTGACCAAACTGATAGAACATGCATTTAACTTAGTTTTGTCCATCCTGGCCGAAGTTCGTTCAAATCGGGCGACTATATCATGCAACACCACTATATCTGATGATCATATTATAGAAGCTGGAGTTCCCCAGGGAAGTGTATTGGGACCAACACTATACGTAATTTACACAGCGGACATCCCCATAAACGAGCGGCTAACAACATCTACGTTTACCGACGACACCGCAATTCTTAATCGTTCCAGATGCCCCATTGAAGCAACAGCACGTCTATCTGAACATTTGGCGGTAGTAGAGAAATGGCTAGCCGACTGGCGTATTAAAATAAATAACCAAAAGTGTAAACAAATCACGTTTATTCTCAACATGCAAACATGTTCTCCGTTAGAACTGTCAAATAAGCAACACCAACAAGCCAAAGAAGTTACGTATCTATCATATAGCTGTCATAGGAGCGATCGGTCAAAAATCAACCTTTAGTATGAAAAAGGTTTTTGGTTTTTCAGATATCTTATCCAAAATGTTAATATATGAATTTAAGTTAGTTTTTTACATTTTGACTAAATTAAGTTTAATTCGGTTCCATATATCATATATCTGCCATAGGAACAATTGGTCGAAAATCAACTTTTTTAAAGAGCGTGCACGACTGTAGTAGCACCCCACCGCGAGCGAAGCGAGCAGAGGGCGAAGCTTCCTTGTTTAATTATATTTAAATGGGTACAGTAATATAGAACAAATATAGTATAAAATTTATACTATAAATATTTAACAAGAGTAGATTTACAAAGGAGTGATAAGGAAGTAGAGAAGAAGAGACTTGCTCCGCTCAGGACTACCCACAACATCGACTCGACAATGTTATGGGCAGTTGGTGTGTTTAAAGCGGTGGAGGTACGAATTGAAGCAGTCATGCCCTGACAGCAGTTGGCAGGTATTAAAATCTACCTGTCCATGGCGTCGTTGTATCCAAGGCCGTAAGTTTTTTCCAGCTTCTATTGCTAGTGCTTTCCCATTTCGGCTGCCCCTGCGTTATTGTGCTTTCCCGTTGATTTCTATTGGATGCTATGCCGCTGCTCCGTTCTGCTGTCAAGAGGTTAAACGGGATCATTCCAGCTATGACTATGGCTGCTGATTCGGATACTGTGCGAAAAGCGCAGACTACTCTTTGGGCACATCTTCAATTTACAGCCTCGCAGTCCCGGCTGTACGTGGGTACGCTCATCGCTGGGCCCAAATAACAGATTCATATAGCAAGATGGACGTGACTACCTCTGATATGATCTTCCTGCTCTGTTGCTTAGAGCCACTGGTGTTTGCCATCAATCTGCTTATAGCATTGGTTGCTTGAACTGCTTTAAGGCTGCAGTACGCAGATGAACCTTGAACTTCAACCTGTGGTCTAGCTTCGGATCATCTGGATGAGATATGTCGCGACTCCCAATCTACCTACATATCTGTGAAGCTATCAGGAAATGCAGCTAACTGTTTTGAGGACAGTGTTTGGAACTTAATTTTGGTGGTTTCTGATTGCTTCGAAATAACTCGGACACAGTTTGCTTAATGTGCTGCGTTCTTCTCTCCTGATTTCTTGCAGCGGTCGATTTGCAGTCCTTTGCAGTATGGTTTTCTTCTTCACATTTGAAGCAAGGCAATTTTCTTGATGCAATTTGTCAAAAGCTATGACATCTAAAGTATAGCCGAGGTTCAACCTTGGCCCAAAGTCGCCAGAGTGACCGTCAAATTCGCATTTCACCAAGCTTAATGATCTGCTCGGCTATATTTTTGGGCGGAATTTTTGAGTTCCTTGGCACGCCGGGCAAAGTATGGGTGTGGCCATAGAGCTAAGATCGCAGTCAATCGCTCGAAATACAGCTTGAAGTACATCATCGCATGATGCCCACTCAGCAATGCCCAGGATCTCCACTGTGACTTTATCAGCGATGGCTTGGACTATAACTCGATCTCCGATTATGCCTTTAATTGCTTTTTTCAACTTTCCTTTAGACTCATCAGAGGCTTTGGTCATACGCGGAAGTACCTCGTCTGCTGCTGTACGTAGGATTCCAGACACCTTGCCCTTAAACTCCTGCAGTATTCCATCGCTCTGGGCAGCTTTAAGGACCTGGGAGTACGTCTCCTTTTCTTTGCATCGAATTATTACCACGTCAGGTCTGTAGTTGTGTTTCGTTACCTGCTTTGTGCGTCTTTCTACTTTCTGTCATCTCGTCGTTTCAGATTTATAAGGGTGTGGCATAGCGTCCGCCCCATTAGGGGATCGGGGAGTTCCATTTCGCTGATCACAAGGGGGACTGGAAGCGCCTTACTCAACATTCGTTGTTGTGGTATGGTTGTTGTTATAGTAGATTTTGCTGTGACAAAAAACATCCCACGCAATCTGATAAGCGCCGTAGCACTTTCGGATCTTTCATCCGACCACTCCCCCGTGCCATTAAATCTACTCCAATCCCCGGTATATGTGGAATATTCTAATAGACTCACAACACACAGAACCAACTGGCTCAAGTACAAGAAATACGTTAGCTCTCATCTCGATCTTGCTCCGCAGTCCAACATCGAAGTGGACATCGACTGCTCTGCTGACTTATAAGAATCTGTACTTGTTGCAGCAGCTAAGATCTCTACTCCACAACGCGCGCATGTGCAGACCAATCAACGTAAAACTAATCTTCAAATAGAACAACTTGTTCTGGAAAAGCGACGATTGCGTCGTGAATGGCAGTCTCACCGGTCGCCATCTACAAAACAACGCTTTAAGGATGCTTCACGCAGGCTCAGCAAAGCTCTTAAGCATGAAGAAGCAGATGCCCAACGCCGCTACATAGAGCAATTATCACCAACCAGTTTCAAGCATCCTTTGTGGAGGGCTCACCCTACGCTAAGTGCGCCGATCGAAACGGTAACGTCTGTAAGAAACTCCTCAGGCTGCCGGGCCAGCGACAAAGACAGAGCTAACACATTTGCTGCTCACCTACATCAAGTATTCCAACCAAATCCCGCAACAAATTCGTTTTTACTATCATCCTGTGTATCTGATAGTCCTGGCGAGCCTGAACCACCTGAATTTCGTCCAAATGAAAATGTAAAAGTCATTAAAGAATAGATGAAACCAAAGAAAGCTCCAGGCTGCTATCTAATAACTCAAAAAATGATCATTGAACTTCCAAACTGTGCTATTTCCCTCATCTGTAAACTTTTCAACGCGATTACAACCATCGGCTACTTCCCAAAAAAATGGAAGAAATCGGTCATTATAATGATTCCCAAACCAGGAAAAGATCATACAATACCATCATCGTACAGACCAATTAGCCTACTACCGTGCTTGTCTAAGCTTTTTGAAAAATGCCTCTTGACGCGCATAATTCCTCATCTGAGAACACACAACACAATCCCAACACATCAATTTATCTTCCGAGAAAAGCATGGAACTATCGAGCAAGTTAACCGAATAACATCAGAAATACGTACAGCATACGAACATCGGGAATACTGCAGCGCAATATTCCTTGACGTCTCCCAAGCCTTCGATCGAGTGTGGCTTGAAGGTCTCATGCATAAAATCAAATCGACGCTTGCAGTGTACACTCATAGGCCTTTCGAGTCGTACCTCTACAATAGAGTTTTCGCAGTGAGATGCAACACCACTATATCTGATGATCATATTATAGAAGCTGGAGTTCCCCAGGGAAGTGTATTGGGACCAACACTATACGTAATTTACACAGCGGACATCCCCATAAACGAGCGGCTAACAACATCTACGTTTGCCGACGACACCGCAATTCTTAATCGTTCCAGATGCCCTATTGAAGCAACAGCACGTCTATCTGAACATTTGGCGGTAGTAGAGAAATGGCTAGCCGACTGGCGTATTAAAATAAATAACCAAAAGTGTAAACAAATCACGTTTATTCTCAACATGCAAACATGTTCTCCGTTAGAACTGTCAAATAAGCAACACCAACAAGCCAAAGAAGTTACGTATCTTGGCGTTCATCTTGATAGGCGGCTCACCTGGCGTCGTCACCTTAGCACTCTAACAGGAAAATCGAAATAGTCATTCAATCAAGCTGATATTTATTTTATAAGTAGACATAGGTTAAATAAGCTTAAGTTTTAAATTTCATAATTTTCCGTTGGTTGGAACGACCGTCAGGTGCAAAATACTAAAGACCGTCTGTAGACGGTAGATAAGCCACTCATCATATAGTAGAATAGCTTTCCTTATGTTTTCTATCTTCGTCCTTGGAATTTAACTGCCCATAAGGCCGTCCATCAAAGGGACTCCTTCAAATGTGATTATTGTATTCCTCATTTATTAGCAGGCAACTGATTTTTATATATAGCTTCAGCATCCTGCCATAATGCAGGGCTTTAGCTATTTCCTCACTGTAATTGGCTCTGAGGAGTGGAGCTATTCCAAAATATATATATGCCAGCCTACCGCACTTGTTATCTTCCCACAATACCGAATTTACGATTACTCCTTGAATATTGGAGCAGAACTGGGCGGGAAGTAGACTGTATTTGGGGACTAGTTGGTTCAAGTATGAGCAATGAAGATCGAATGCTTTGGAAAGGCTTGCAGCATGAAGTTGTTCATGAGGATAGTTTTTCTAGATCGATGGGTATACCACTAACACTTCAGGTAAAACTGTTGCCTGAGTGTCTTGGGAAGCATTGAATGAAAGGCTTAAATCTTAAAGAAATGCATCAGAATTATTATGTTCAATAATTTTCCAATTTTCTAATAGTTTTGGAATAGTATGGACTTCTAGATCAAATGATGTCGACAACATAATCGGAATCCCATCACTTTTATCACTGCTAAACTTATCATAGCTTCTACCGAATCTATCAACTCAAGCAAATGTTTATTAAAAATCGCTTACAAATGATATATTTTATAAATAATAGACACTTAAATTTAAGTAAATTGCATATTTATAGTTATATGAGTGATTACCAACTAAAAAAGTACTTTAGAAGCGAAAATTACAATACTTATCGTCAAAAGTCGCGTACGTTATTCCCTTGTTATGCAAGCGAACGGCCATATTTTTTTCCGCTCAAACCGACAAGACCGGCTACAGACGGTCTTCAGTTTTTAGCTTTTCAAGAATACTTCTCGATGTATTTTTGTATTTATTTTTCTACAAATCATAAGAGAATAGTATTACCTACTAGCAGTCTAATTCACAATTCGTTAGACTTAGTCAATATATATTTTTATGGCGATTGAAATTGCAATTTATTTGGTCATAACTAATTTTGGTATTTTCCACAATTTCAATGTTTAACAAAATTCTGTAAAATAACGGTTCATCGGAAAAAAATCACATATTTTTTTAAACGTCAGTTAATCTATTCCTAATATATAATAAATATATTCGAAAAGAAATATTTATTTGTTTTCCATTTACATTTTAAAAACGGATGACCGTCTACAGACGGTCTTACCCGTTAGAGGGTTAAAGCAAAAAAAAAAAAACGCAGATTAAACTAAAAGCCAATAACCTCTATTGGCTTTTGAATCCCCGATCTCCTCTCAGCTTGGACTACAAAGTCTTACTTTAAAATTCCACCATAAGACCAGTGTGGACCTACGGCTCGCAGCTGTTGGAAACGCGTGCAGCAGCAATATTGATGTCATCCAGCGAGCACAATCAAAAATCTTGAAGACTATCACTGGGGCACCATGGTATGTTCGAAACGAGAACATTCATAAAGATTTGAACGTTATATACGTCAAAGATGAGATAGCAAGACAAAAGGCGAGCTACAACATTAAGCTATCTTTGCACCCAAATCCTCTTGCTAAACGATTAACTCGGGATTGTAGTCGAACCCTCAAAAAAAAAAAAAAAATTGTGGGACTTTCCAAGTCCCTGCTTCTTTTTGGTGTCCCATCTTTGCTGGAAGCAGCATTAACAAGTAAGCGGTTACAGTCGAGCACGCTCGACAGTAGGATACCCTGAGCCCAGGTACTCTTGAATAAAAGTTTATTTTCGACCAATTGTTCCAATGGCAGCTATATGATATATAAAGCCGATTTGAACCAAATCTGGTCAGAATGTACAAAACTAACATTAATGCATATTCTATCAGTTTGGTTAAGATATCTCAAAAAACAAACAACTTTTTCATACTAAAACTTCATTTTCGATGCATTGTTCCTATGGAAGCTATGTGATATAGTTATCCGATTTTAACCAAATTTGGTCAGGATGTATAACACCAGCTCCGAAACATAATCTATCAGTTTGGTTCTGATATCTCAACAAACGCAAAACATTTTCATACTAAATCTTCATTTTCGATGTATCGTTCCTATGGCAGCTATATGATATAGTTAACCGATTTTAACCAAATTTGGTCAGGATGTATAATACCAGCTTCGAAACAAAATCTATTAGTTTGGATCTGATATCTCAACAAACACAAAACTTTTTCATACTAAAGCTTTATTTTCGATGTATCGATGTATGGCAGCTATATGATAAAGTGGTCCAATCCGAAAATAAAAACAAACTTGATCTGCGTATGGTATCCAGGAATCTACTTACCAAGTTTGATGTCTCTAGCTTTTATAGTTTCTGAGATCGACGCGTTCAAACAGACGGACAGACGGACAGACAGACGGACATGGCTCAATCGACTCGGCTGTTGATCCTGATCAAGAGTATATATACTTTTAGGGGTCTGCCACGCCTCCTTCTGCCTGTTACATACATCCTGCCAAACGCATTATACCCTTTTTTGCCCATTTTTAATGGGCTCAGGGTAAAAAAACAAAGACTCCTTCAGAGATCCTCGGCAGCGCCAATCCTGGGGTAAGCGCACATGTTGGTGCGTTTTGACGCCGCAATCGCCTGATCGTCATTTTTTTCGGCATTTGCACCTATACTGCTAGCTGCTCGGCCAGGAAGAACACCGCCAGATATGCAGATCTGTCAGCTGTTGTTACAGTTTACAGCGTGATATGCAAATATATTCAGCAAGTGTGTGGAATATTGTGCCCAAGTTTCATCCTCTTAGGCCTTACCGTTTCGGCTCTACGATTTTCAGTCAGTCAGTCGTTTTCTGAGATATCGTAACCAAACTGATAGAATTTGCATTTAAGGTTGTCTTATACAACTCTTCCGAAGTTGGTTCAAATCGGTCCACTATATAATGTAGCTGTCGTAGGACCGTCTTTCGTTTATTTTTGTGTTACTATTATACCTATATTGTAATTTTTGTCATCTAAATAAAGTCTGAATTGTCCTGAAAATAAGCTATACTTTGCGGGATAGTTCACAGCTTGTTAGAAAATCTGATTTTTGTGCTTTACTTTAATTTGCATTATTTATTATTCTAGCTTCGATAAGCTATCCGATTTTGGCCAAAAATTTTTAAAACGGTATAATGTGCTTGGCAGGCAGAAGACGGTGTGGCAGACCCCTTAAAATGTATATATTCATGATGAGGTTCAAAATTAAGTCGATTTAGTCGATTAACAATTAATTTTTTGTTTTTAGAGATATCTTGACCAACCTAATAGAATATGCATTAGGGCTGGTCTTATATATTCAGATCAAATTTGGTGTGTATCTGTTCATTTATCATATAGCTGTCACAGGAACAATCTTACAAAAATCAGCTTTTATTATAGAGTACCTGAATACTGTGTGCCCGACTGTAGCCGCTCTTCACCACCGTGCGCGTGTGTGTACGTGGTTGTATGTGTGCGTGTGTATATGTATTGCTGTGTCTGTTTATGTGTGTGTCCAATAATGTTTCACAGCTCTGGTTGGTGGCTTGCACGTCCGTGAAGTGCTGGAAATTTAGCTATATTCCCGCTCGATCTACCGGCTTGCAATTGGCAAGTGCGTGATAAATTGTAAAATAGCGGTTGGTGGGAATTATAGCTATTTTCCAAGCAAGATGATATCAACCAATAATGAAGAGATTTCAATACTTAAACGTCCACCTTATTAAGTGGTCCAATTTAAAGAATGCCACAAGGTTTCGGGCAAAAGTGTCCAAATACGTGGATGCAACAGGAAAAAAAAGATTTTCGGCACTGATATAATTTGCCCTTTACAGCTGTAATGTTTGAACGCAGAGTTGGAAAGAGTCTTTAGTCAAATGAACAATGTTTAAACTTAACTTCGAAATAGAATGGTTGTTCAAACAATAAAGTCAATTTTACACATAGGATACGGACTACGCAGGAAAGATAAATACCTTAAAAAAATAAGGACCAATCAGACCTACATAAGCTTAGCTGCAGAAGACGATATGCTTGACGAACTTGAGAAGTTTTGAAAAATACTGAATCAAATCAATAAAAAATATCGTTTCACTACTCTAACGGTTTTTTTTAGCTACTAACAAAATTTTTTAGCTTTTTCCAAGGACAAGCCTTTAGCTTTTGTAAGTCCTGTAGAGTTGGCAACCCTGGTGTGGTGACTTCTGCTTCTCTCCAGGTTCTTAGTTTCTCCATCATCGATTTTGCAAAGCTGCACAGGTTGCCGGGCATCTCAGCATGTGGGTATCAATTTTGCTCGACCGCGCCATCTATCGCTACTTGAACGCTTCGTCGTAGGTTGGTATTTTTTAAAGCACCACGACAACCACTTATGAGTTATGCATTGAAGGTATTGAATTGATCTTGTCGAGACAACAGTTGCTCCATCCAGTCATAACCGTTACTACTGATGCTTATGTCTTGGATCTTCTCCTGGAATCGCGCTGGCACTATCGTACAGGATTTGTAACGTGTTGTCGCTTCACTTGGTATACGTGTGTCTTGTCCTTGTATTGTTATAAGTAATAGGTTGGAGACGTGTCAACTCGGCGATCTGACTAGCTTTGGCAAAGCGAGAGTCAGGTCCACTATAGAGCCGAGGATTCCTCATCTAAAGATGTGAGTCGTTTCTTCATTCAGGAGAATCAGATTAAACGTACTTAAGGCTTCAAGCAACACCCTACTTTTGGCATTAGTGTGATCTTGCATAGAAATCACTTGCAATAAATAATGGTGAGTGTGTACGAACGTCCTCTGCAAGCTCGTGGATTGCGTCACCAAATTGTGCTAGGTGACATTTAGCAGCTTAACATTCAAATCCCTTTGGTAAGGGCTCTAACATAGCCCGTGTCACAATCCAGAAAGTAAGGCTGCTTAGAACACGCCCAGAAATGTGTTGTTAACGAAATTTTGGGTCTTCTATGCTGTTGAACTCACTTATTGCGAAGTCAATATTTAGTTCAGCAACCGTTTGATGCAACAGTTCCTGGTTGAGCTGGGCATTTTTAATTTCCTGTCGTATGGGCAGTATTTTTTCGCCATATCTCGTGCAGAGTATGCATGCAGGCGTGGCATTGCACCCTTTAGCTGCATGGTCTGCAGCTGCGCATTTGAAATACAGCTTTGAGGCGTCGTGCATACTTCTGCACCTTGCAACGAAGTGGCCAAAGTTAAGACACCTGTAGCATCTTCCTCCTTCTTTTCGAGCAAGCAATGGAGACGAAAGCTGTTGACAAGCGTTACAAGATCGGTGATGCTATATGCATCTATAGTCTGGAGAAATGCTGTCAATACAATGAGCTATGTCCGCGACTTAATGACCACGCTCCGCCTTTCTGCACTTCGCATCATATGCGCGTTTAGAACGGTTTCTAACGAGGCAGTCCACTTGATTGCGGGAGTGGCGCTCATAGAATACCATGCGGGAGACAGGACTTCATTCTTCGTGGAGTCCAATGGTATGGAACTCACACTGACATTAAAAGACGGAGTGCGCAAGGCATGCAGGAAACACTGCTTCAGGAAGTGGCAGTGTCATGGGAATGCGTCAACAAAAGGTCGCTGGACTCACCGGCTCATTACAAACATCGAGAACTGGGTCAGCAGGAAGCACGGTCAGGTTAACTTCAACCTGACACAGCTCTTATCTTAGCTATCTGCTAAGATAAATACCCATACTGAAAGGGTAACATCCAGGAGGCTGGCTCGATAAGGCAAATTGTATGATGATGCGTCCCCTAACTGTTTACCGGGTTTTGGGATTAAGGCCAGTTTTTTCACCTTCCACTGCTCCGGGAATATTCCTTCTCGCAAGCAATTGTTGAAGAGCGCCACGAAGACTTCTCGACAAAAGGAGACGACAAGCTTTAGGACTCTGTTGGGCATTGTGTCTGAACCTGAGGCATTTTTTGGACTCTCGCGGGCGCAGCAAGCCTAGCATTAATGAGATCGCCAGATGAAGCATCGAATTGGTCCTCAATGCTTGGGAACAGCTCAGCCACAATGGATCTGACATAAACTGGGTCCGATGGCGGAGCCTGTTTAGTTGTGCTCATCTTTTTTGCTACAATGTTGCACGCCTTTCCCCAAGGGTCATTCTCAGCAGAATCATAAAGCTCCAGAAAGCACTGCTACTTTCACTCTCTAATGGCCACCTTGAGTGCAAGTCTGCAGTTTCGGAACTTTGTTTGCCAATGCAGAAAAAGCACATACACGCGACCGCTGAAAGCGCTGTCGAGCGTGATTACATCCACGATGCAGCTCTGCCATGTGATCGTTCCACCAACACACGGGTTGATGATGTCGATAATATCTGCGCTTTTGGGTCATTATAGTCAACAAGCCGACTCCAATTGTCACTACGTCCGCCATACGGTCCGCTGTCCCATGCTCAGAAAAGTCTGCCATCAAATCCGAAAACAATGCCGTGTGGAGTCTGTCAATTCGAAAGCATCTCTTTATAACTGCCGCTGGCACGATACTACACGAGCCAACTCCGTGCACTCCCCATTATTCAAAACCGCGATGTCCAGGGATACAAGAGTCTCAAGCAGAACTCTGTCCCTCTCATAAAGCTTACCCATTTCGACCAAATTTGAACAATATGTAACATATAGTAAAAAATATATATTCTGTGAGTTAAGTTGAGATAACTTATAAAACAAACAAGTATTTTATACTTATGTTCCTATGTCAGATATATTATATATTCGCTTGAGTTTAACCAAATTTGGACCTACCTATGGTAACCTATGATAAAAAAAGACAAAAAGACGCATTACTTTTAATGTGACTACTGATGTTAAAATTGTTGCTGTCAAAGTAACTGTTTCAACTCGATTAATTTTTATCACCTGCTCTTATATCCCTCCAAAAGCTTCTCCGGCAGTTTACTTTGTCTGTATTGAAGAAATTAATCTTCAAGTTAAAGATAACGACTTATTTACTGTGCTGGGTGATTTTAATTTGCCAAAATTTCTTGGTCATTCTTCAGTAACACCAATTACCTTGTTCCCTTAAACCAAGATAATTTTTTAGATGACTTACTTGATCTCTCATTGTTTCAAATGAATTCAATAAGAAATCATAATGATCGAATTCTTGATCTGGTTTTTATTAATGATTTCGCAAATTCTGCCGTCTCTAGGGCATCACCATTAAGAATCACTGAAGATTTACATCATCCTACTATAGAAATTTCTATCTCAATCTCCAAACCCTTAAGTTCACCCTTATTATGTCAGCAATTGCCTCGCCGTTGGAAAGGGAAATTATTCATTGCTTAAGGAACTTATCCTTGCTACCGAGTAGTACTTTTTAAAAAAAGGGACTGACATCGATATTGCCCTTGAGTCTTTCTATAAGACCCTAAATGCACTCTTAGAAGTGTGTATTCCAAATTATGTTTCACCGCCTAATTCTATTAAGCCTCCTTGGTTTACACCTAGACTTTCTTATTTAAAAAATATCAAATCTAAATATTTAAAAAAATATAAGATGTCTGGTTCAAGTCTTGACTAGTCTAAGTACACAGTAGCTAAGTCGGACTTCGCCAACTTAAGCTCTATATGCTACGAGAACTATTTAACTCAATGCAAAAGACAGTTTTCCCGTGACCCTAAACAATTTTATAAATTTGTTAACTTGAAGCGTAAGTCTCACGGTTTACCCTCCTCTTTTTTTTATGGGATAGATATTGCCAGCAACGGTTCTGCAGCCGCTAAACTATTTGCTAATTTTTTTCAATCCACCTACTCTCCAATCTCCACTTCCAACTCATCTTATCCATATTCTATTTTTCAATCAAACAATTTGTTTGCTCCCTCTATTTCTTATAACAATATAATCTCATCTATTATTTCTTTCATATCTTCTTTCATCCCTGGGCCTGACAACATTCCTAGTTGTCTCCTTAAGGCTGCACTTCTTAAGCTGCTCCGTAGCATAAGCTTTTTAATCTATCCCTTGAATCTTCAACCTTTCCATATCTTTGAAGAGAATCTTATATTATTGCTCTCCACAAAAAAGGTGGTAAGTCTGATACTTCAAACTACAGAGGCATTGCAAAGCTATCAGCCATTCCTAAATTGTTTGAAAAAATCCTTGTTTTTTTTGCAGCATTTTTGTAAATTGATTCTTTCCCCTGCACAACACGCGGCTTTATTAAGGGTCGGTCCACTACAACCAATTTGCTTGAATTTACCTCCCTGTTAAATGATGCATTTTCAGAGAACAAACAAACGGGTGTCATATACACTAACTTAGGTAAAGCTTTTG
Organism: Drosophila falleni; assembly: GCA_035045575.1. Taxonomy (NCBI): domain Eukaryota; kingdom Metazoa; phylum Arthropoda; class Insecta; order Diptera; family Drosophilidae; genus Drosophila; species Drosophila falleni. The sequence goes on along the minus strand of JAWNOV010000056.1, from coordinate 593,480 downwards.
ACTCTGTGAGCTGCGACCTCTTACTTTACAAAATTAATTGGATAGGTTTCCCTCCCCCTTTTTTACGTTGGGCTTCATTAACGATCTACCCACCATTCTGTCCCATTCATATATTTTAATGTATGCGGATGATGTAAAGCTTATCTTTCCATACACTGATCCCCATCTTCATAATCGTCTGCAAGACGATTTGAACGCTATGCAACTATGATGCTCGGCCAATAAGTTACATCTCAATTGTTCAAAGTGTATGTTCATGACATTTAGTCATTCTAGGCTCTTATACGATTGATAATATCCTTTTGAAACGTATAAAATCTGTAAAGAATCTTTGTGTTTCATTTAATTGCAAACTATGCTTCAATTTACACATCTCTACTATAGTTAATGACGCCAAAGGAGTACTTGGTTTGTTAAACGTTGGTCGAAAGAATTTAATTATCCTTTTACCACTAAAGTCCTTTACGTCTCTTTAGTTCGTCCCATCCTGGAATACTGTTCATGCATTTGGAGCCCGCAGTATCAAATAAACCAGAATCGAATTGAATCAGATCAAAAGCAATTCTTGCTTTCCGCCTTACGGGGTTTTAACTGGGATCCCAACCTTCGTTTACCACCGTACTCTCATAGGCATCGTTTTCTCAATCTATCGTCCTTAATAAATTGTAGGAAAACTCTTGGTGTTGTTTTTCTTCACAAATTGAATTTGGGCGAGTTCGATTCCAGTTCCCTTCTGGCCCGCCTCACCTTTTCAGTCGCCCGCAGGTCTACTAGGAATTACAAGCCTTTATGTTTATCTAAATGCACAATTGATTACGCTTCACACGATTCGTTTTGTGTCCTATGCACTAATAGCCTCTTTCACGTTTTCTCCTCAGAGCTCTCTCCCTTCCCTAAAATCCGCACTTTTCCATTATCTTTCCTTTACTTCGTGACCTAAGTAACACTAATAACTTGTGTTATTACATTATACTAGTTTAACATTCTTACAATTACTAATAACAACACTAATCCTTATTGATCTGATTGGGTTTTTCTGAGTTTTCCTCAATCCTTGCAACAAATGTTGGATCATTTAAAATTTTTGCATACCCCAGATCTAATTCTAATTCTAATTTAAATTTTTTCTTTACAGTTGAAATTTATATTTAATTTTATCTTTATTTTTTAATCTTAAATTTAATATTTATGCATGGATTTTTTTGTTTCCTGCCGACTGCTTTTAGTCGAGCATAAATAAATAAATAAAAATAAAATATTCTGTGAGATTAATTTAGATAAAAATAAAAAAAATTTTCCACGCTAAAGGTGTAAATGAACCCGATGATTACCATGCCAGCTATATGATATAGTAACCCGATTTTAGCCAAATTGTAGAATGTCATTAAATTTAAATAATTAAAGGCGCATGCATGCACCTGGGTCTAACACACAATCCTCTGCACTACTTATGTACTGGATCAGCATCATCCGGGCACTTCACAACTTCAATGTACCAGAGTACCTCGTTAGAATCATAGACGATTACTTAAGCGATCGTACTCTAGTGTTTGAAACAGACTCTGGAACTAGCTCATATAAGGTGACCGCTGGCGTTCCCCAGGGCTCCATTTTGGGTCCAACTCTCTGGAACATCATGTACGATGGGATTCTTCGCTTGAGCTTCCACAGCAACATACAAATAGTTGGATTTGTCGATGATATTGCAATCATTGTGGTTGCAAAGCGTCTGCAGAATGCCGAGCTTCTGTATATATCTATACTGTATCTTTTCCACTTCCTTCTAATAAACACCGAATTAAAAAAAAAATAAAACAAGTGGGCGGTTACAGTCGAGCAAGCTCGACAGTCGGATACCCTGAGCCCAGGTACTCTTCAATAAAAGTTTATTTTCGACCAATTGTTCCTATAACAGCTATATGATATATAAAGCCGATTTGAACCAAATCTGGTCAGAATGCACAAAACCAACATTAATGCATATTCTGTCAGTTTGGTTAAGATATCTCAAAAAACAAAAAACTTTTTCATACTAAAACTTCATTTTCGATGTATCGTTCCTATGGCAGCTATATGATATAGTTAACCGATTTTAACCAAATTTGGTCAGGATGTATAATACCAGCTCCGATTCATAATCTATCAGTTTGGTTCTGATATCTCAACAAACACAAAACTTTTCCATACTAAAACTTCATTTTGGATGTACCGTTCCTATGGCAGCTATATGATATAGTGGTCCGATCCAAAAATAAAAATAAACTTGATCTGCGTATGGTATCCAGGAACCTACATACCAAGTTTGATGTCTCTAGCTTTTATGGTTTCTGAGATCGACGCGTTCAAACATCCGGACGGACGGACGGACGGACGGACAGACAGACGGACATGGCTCAATCGACTTGGATGTTGATCCTGATCAAGAATATATATACTTTTTGGTGTCTGCCACGCCTCCTTCTGCCTGTTACATACATCCTGCCACACACATTTACCCTTTTTTGCCCATTTTTAATGGGCTCAGGGTATAAAAACCTACTTATGTACTGAACCCACCGGCTGACCAAACACTGCTATATGTAAATCCAAATATATGAGAACTTTTACCTCGATTTTGACGCACTTGCAGTTCGAATTTTCTGCCTGTAAAAACATAAGTAGTCGTGCCACAGTGTCCTTAAAAGAACCAACTTACTCGATATGCTTGGCAGGGGAAAAAAGGGTTTATTTGAGGTGGTTCCACTGAAACAACTGTCAAACTCTGGCACAAGTAAGATGACTTTCTGTGCCCCGGCACAAAAAAGGATGTCTTTCTGTGCCCCTATGTAAACTCAGCATAACTTTACTGCAGTAAAAATGAGTTTTACCGAATATGTGCGTAGCAGGCAGAAGGAGGCGTGGCAGACCCTATAAAGTTTATATATTCTTGATCAGCATCAATAGCCGAGTCGATATAGCAATGACCGTCTGTCTGTCTGTCTGTCTGTATGAACACCTAGATCTCAGAGACCATAAGAGCTAGAGACACCAAACTTGGTATGCAGGTTCTTCTATTTTACAAGCAGATCAAGTTTGTTTCAAAATTCGGCCACGCCCCTTTTAACGCCCACAAATCGAAAAAAAAATTCATATTCAAATTATAAGAACAATTTAAAAGCTAGTGACACCAAATTTGGTATGTAGATTCACCTATATTGCAGGCAGATAAGAATTGTTTCTTTTTTGGATCGGACCACTATATCATATAGCGCCCATAGGAACAATCGGTCTAAAATCAAGTTTTAGTATGAAAAACTTTTTTGTTTTATGAGATATCGTGACCAAACTTATAGAATATGCATTTAACTTGGTATCCTGTCCAAAGTTGGTTCAAATCGGACCACTATATCATATAGCTGTCATAGGACCGATCGGGCGAAAATCAAGTATGAATTTTTAGCAGTGTTAGCTTTTGCCATAGTAAGTGCGGGGTCTCCGACAGTCGAGAATGCTCGACTGTAGCTCCGTCCGACTAGTTAAAATGTTAACTAAACTGATAGATTTGTTTAAAATCGGACCAATAAATCATATAACTGTCATATTTAATTTACATTTTACGCAAAGGTTGATTTTCGACTGATCGATCCCATGAAAGCTATATGTTGGACAGGTTGTATAAGGCAATACGAGGCTTATAATTTGTAAGTTTGGAACAGATAATCTAAAAAATAAAAAAGGTTTTCGTATTGAAGGATGCTTATCGAACGTTCGCACCGATCGTTCCTATGGCAGCTATTAAATAAATTGTTTCGATTTCTAAAAAATTTCGTTAGGATGTAATGGGCAATTAAAGATATCCGATGAGTTTTATAGAGATATCTCCAAAAACAAAAAAGTTGGTTATACTAAAACTTAATTTTTTTTACAAATCGGCCCTATGGCAGCTATATGATATAGCTGACCGGTTTGAACCAACTTCTGTAAGGATGCATAAGACGAACTTATTTGCATATTCTATCAGTTTAGTTAAGATATCTCAAAAAAACAAAAAAGTTTTTTCAACTAAAACTGATATATATAATATAGTGGACAGATATGAAAAAGGTAAAGATGTAAAGGACAATATAGATTACACAGCTTGTGAGTTTGGTTGAAATATCTTAAAAAATGAAGTTGGATTTTCGACTGATTGTTTCTATGGCAGCAATAGAAGTTTTCATACTAAAGGCTGATTCTTAACCGATCTCTCCTATGGCAGCTATATGATATAGTAAACCGATTTGAACCAAATATGGTCAAAATGTGTAAAATAGCAACAAATTTATATTCAGTGAGATTGGTTAAGGATCTTCAAAAACACAAAAGTCATAAAAATCGAAAAAAAATCATCGATACAGAAGTATTATTATATCGCCGTTTCGCCATAGATTTTATGGATCATATCTTAAGCAACGCGTAAATAATACAGTTATGTAAATAAAATAGAAACGAAAATTTAATAAATTTTTTCGAGCTTTCCTTGAATTTTAAAGTATAAAAAGCTGAAAAAAGCTAAGCTAAAAATATTCATCAATTTCTTAATTCAATAATTGATAGCTCTAAAACTACTGGTTTAAATCTAAGACTGTGTGTGAATGAAATTTAGATATGTTCATTAACTTTTAGAAAAAAAAAATTCTTTTAAAAATCGATTTTGGCATTCAAAAGTAAAGATGAAAAAGTAGGCACACCTCTAAAAAAAAAGTCAGATTTTTGAAAAAATCTAAAAAAAAAACTCTGCTAAAGAAAAAACTAGTCGGCCGGTGCTACAGTCGAGCATACTCGACTGTCGGAGAGCCCGTACTTACTATCCAAAATCAGTCACTTCTAAAAACTAAATAATATTTAAGATTACCATAAACTCTTATATATTAAATATTTCGCCGCTCAAATTTACACAGTAAATTTATAATAAACATGAATTTAACATAGAATTTTTACTTAACGTTTATATAAATACCAATATAAAATTATTTAAATGAAATGATTAAACATGTATTCAAAATTAAATGTCAGTATAACATTCATAAAGAACAATTTCATTAAATTGTAAAAATTAAAAAAAATAGCTTAAAATCCGCTGGAAAAATAGATGTTCCCGCCGGGAATGGAACCCGCGACAAAATTGCAAAAATTTTCAAAAGACAAAGGCTCAACGTGTTGAGCCACTCTCGCACTTATGTCTTTATCTTCCTAAATTGCCATGTTGCTTGTTTTAGTGCTCAATTAAAAAGTAAAAGAAATAATTTATATTTTAACATTTAATGTTAATATTACATTTTAAATAAGCACTGAGTTTGTTTTAATATAAAATGAAATTGAATTCGAACATAAATAATTTAAAAATCTGTCACCCACGGCAGGACTCGAACCCACGAGCACCGTCCGACTCCGCGACTCAGTACACTACGCCACCGAAGCTCACGTCTGTTATATAATATGTTAATATCAATTTTTTGTTTTATTAAGATATTCAAGTTTTAATTACTGCCAACGCGCCATCAACGAATTAAACCGCAAAATTTATTATTGGAATATCTTCGCTATTTACTGTGCGATCAGAATGAAATTTTCAGCAACAATTTAGGACAATTATATCTTCAGCAAAGTCTGGAGTTTCTGGCTTTCAAAATGCTCTTATAATTTGGATATGAAATTTTCAATGTCGATTTGCAGGCGGTTAAGGGGGCGTGGCTGATTTTTGAAACAAACTTGATCTGCCTGCAGTATAGAGGAACCTACATACCAAGTTTGGTGTCTCTAGCTCTTATAGTCTCCGAGATCTAGGTGTTCATACAGACAGACAGACAGACAGACAGACAGACAGACAGACGGACAGACAGACAGACGGACATTGCTATATCGACTCGACTATTGATGCTGATCAAGAATATATATACTTTATAGGGTCTGCCACGCCTCCTTCTTCCTGTTACGCACATATTCGGTAAAACAAACCCAATAGACCCCTGTACTTTTTTTAAGTACGGGGTCTAAAAATGTTTTTCGACGTTTGTGGCCCAAAATCTATCCAAACAAGTAAGCGGTTACAGTCGAGCACGCTCGACAGTAGGATACCCTGAGCCCAGGTACTCTTCAATAAAAGTTTATTTTCGACCAATTGTTCCTATGGCAGCTATATGATATACAAAGCCGATTAGAACCAAATCAGGTCAGAATGTACAAAACAAAAAACAAAAAACTTTTTCTTACTAAAACTTCATTTTCGATGCATCGTTCCTATGGAAGCTATGTGATATAGTTATCCGATTTTAACCAAATTTGGTCAGGATGTATAATACCAGCTCCGAAACATAATCTATCAGTTTGGTTCTGATATCTCAACAAACGCGAAACTTTTTCATACTAAATCTTCATTTTCGATGTATCGTTCCTATGGCAGCTATGTGATATAGTTATCCGATTTTAATCAAATTTGGTCAGGATGTATAATACCAGCTCCGATTCATAATCTATTAGTTTGGTTTTGATATCTCAACAATTACAAAACTTTTTCATACTAAAACTTCATTTTCGATGTATCGTTCCTATGGCAGCTATATGATATAGTGGTCCGATCCAAAAATAAAAACAAACTTGATCTGCGCCCGGTATCCAGGAACCTACATACCAAGTTTGAAGTCTCTAGCTCTTATGGTTTCTGAGATCGACGCGTTCAAACAGACGGACAGACAGACGGACATGGCTCAATCGACTCGGCTGTTGATCCTGATCAAGAATATATATACTTTGTGGGGTCTGCCACGCCTCCTTCTGCCTGTTACATACATCCTGCCAAACGCATTATACCCTTTTTCGCCCATTTTTAATGGGCTCAGGGTATAAAAAGTGGGTTTCGTTCATTTTATTTTGGGCTGTTGATAGTGTAATTTAAAAACTGCAGTTGCATATTGGTGGAATTTCTGAAACAGATTTGGATTTGTTTTCGTTACAGATTTCATTTCGAACTGTTCACAACTGCTTCATACAAAATGTATGCCAGGCAAATTCAAAAAATTATTATTAATTACACTCTTCTGCAACTAAGCTATTAAAAAAAGTCTTAGAAAAACAGATTTTACACTTTCACTTGTCCACTTGTGTATACCCGCCATTTTTATACCCTGAGCCCATTAAAAATGGGCAAGAAAGGGTATAATGTGTTTGGCAGAATGTATGTAACAGGCAGAAGGGGGCGTGGCCGACCCCCAAAAGTATTTATATTCATGATCAAGATCAACAGCCGAGTCGATTGAGCCATGTCCGTCTGTCTGTCCGTCCGTCCGTCCGTCCGTCCGTCCGTCCGTCCGTCCGTCCGTCCGTCCGTCCGTCCGGATGTTTGAACGCGTCGATCTCAGAAACCATAAGAGCTAGAGACATCAAACTTGGTATATAGGTTCCTGAATACCATAGGCAGATCAAGTTTGTTTTTATTTTTGGATCGGTCCACTATATTATATAGCTGCCATAGGAACGGTCCACCGAAAGTGAAGTTTTAGTATGGAAAAGTTTTTTATTTGTTGAGATATCTAAACCAAACTGATAGAATATGCATCTAGGCTGATAATATACATCTTGACCAAATTTGGTTAAAATCGGATAACTATATCATATAGCTGCCATAGGAACGGTACACTGAAAATGAAGTTTTACTATGGAAAAGTTTTTTATTTGTTGAGATATCAAAACCAATCTGATATAATATGCATATGGGCTGGTATTATACATCCTGACCAAATTTGGTTAGAATCGGTCTAAATTATCATATAGCTGCCATAGGAACGGTACATCAAAAATGAAGTTTTAGTATGGAAAAGTTTTTTATTTGTTGAGATATCAAAACCAATCTGATAGAATATGCATATGGGCTGGTATTATACGTCCTGACCAAATTTGGTTAGAATCGGTCTAAAATATCATATAGCTGCCATAGGAACAATTTATCGAAAATCAACTCTCAGTACAGAGTACCTGGGTTCAGGGTATCCTACTGTCGAGCGTGCTCTACTGTAACCGCCTACTTGTTTCAATTCACAAAATCAAAATCAAATCAGTGCATAGAGGGTCGTTCCTGAAACTAATTCAGATTTGCTTAAATAAAATCAAAGTCAAATCCGAATCTGTTTAAGGAATCCCACTGTTGATAACAAAGAAAACTTTCGATAAGCATTTCATGTATTTTAATAAAACTAGTGGGCCGGTGCTACAGTCGAGCATACTCGACAGTCGGAGACCCCGTACTTACCAAGGAAAAAACTTATAATGGAAAAAAATTACAAATAATTTAGTTAACTTAAATGCATATTCTATCAGGTTGATTACGATGTCTCATGAAACATACTAAGACTTAATTTTCGCCCGATCGGTTCTGTGAGAGCTAAATGATACAGTGGACCGATTAGAACCAACTTTGGACAGGAAATTTAAAAAGTTTTATGCATATTCTATAAGTTTGGTTACGATATCCCATAAAACAAAAAAGTTTTTCATACTATGGCTTGATTTTCGCCCGATCGGTCCAATGACAGATATATGATATAGTGGACCGATTTGAACCAACTTTGATAAGGATGTATAAGACTAACTTAAATGCATATTCTATAAGTTTGGTTACGATATCTTATAAAACTAAAAGGTTTTTCATACTAAGACTCGATTTTCGCCCGATCGATCCTATGACAGCTATATGTTATAGTGCTCCGATTTAAACCAAATTTGGACAGAATATAAAAAACCAAGTTTAATTTATATTCTATAAGTTTGGTTACGATTTCTCATAAAACAAAAAAGTTTTTCATACTAAGGCTTGATTTTCGCCCGATCGGTCCTATGACAGCTATATGATACAGTGGACCGATTTGAACCAACTTTGGTAAGGATGTATAAGACTAACTCAAATGCATATTCTATAAGTTTGGTTTCGATATCTCATAAAACAAAGTTTTTTATACTAAAACTTAATTTTCGACCGATTGTTTCTATGGGCGCTATATGATATAGTGGTCCGATTCAAAAAAGAAACAAACTTAACCTGCCTGCAATATAGAGGAATCTACATACCAAATTTTGTGTCACTAGCTTTTATATTGCTCTTATAATTGGGATATGAAATTTTTTTTTTTCGATTTGTGGGCGATAAAAGGGGCGTGGCCGAATTTTGAAACAATCTTGATCTGCCTGCAGTATAGAGGAGCCTACATACCAAGTTTGGTGTCTCTAGCTCTTATAGTCTCTGAGATCTAGGTGATCATACAGACAGACAGACAGACAGACAGACGGACAGACAGACAGACAGACAGACAGACAGACAGACGGACATTGCCATATCGACTCGGCTATTGATGCTGATCAAGAATATATATACTTTATGTGGTCTGCCACGCCTCCTTCTGCCTGTTACGCACATATTCGGTAAAACAAACCCAATAGACCCCTGTACTTTTTTTAAGTACGGGGTCTAAATATCTGACGGGACTTCCGTCACGGGAGCAGAAATTTAGCTCAATGGAGCAGTCCCCTTTTTTTGACATTATGATATCAGGGAGCAAACTTGCGTGGTGAACGCGACCATTTTCTGTCAGAGAAACGGAAAATTATATTCACGCTGCCCGCTGTTCTAAATGTTACCCTGCAATTAGACTTTGAAAAAACCGTCAGATTTTGTGGGAAAAAGCCAGATTTGGCGGGAAAAGGCAAGATTTGGCGTAAAAATTCTAGATTTGGCAGAAAAATTCGAGATTTGGCGTGCAAAAGCGAATCTGCAAGTTTGGTGAAGATATTGGAAGAATGAAACAAGTGGGCGGTTATAGTCGACCATGCTCGACAGTAGGATATCCAGTGCCCAGGTACCCTGTACTTAAGTTGATTTTTGACCAATTGTTACCATGGCAACTATATGATATATGGAGCCGAATTAAACCAAATTTGGTCAGAATTAATGTTCTAACAGTTTGGTTAAGATATCGCGGAAAACAAAAAACTTGTTCATACTAAAAGTTGATTTTTGACCGATTGGTCCTATGACAGCAATAAGATATAGTCGACCGGTTTGAACAAGCTTCGGTCAGGATGGACAAAACTAAGTAAAATAAACCGAATTAAACCAAATTTGGTCGAAAAGTTGAAACCCAACTTAAATGAATATTCTAACTGTTTGGTTAAGATATCTCAAAAATAAAACAGCTATATGATATTGTGGACCGATTTAAACCAAATTTTGTCAGGATATATAATATCAGCCCAAATGCATATTCTAACAGATTGTTTATCATATCTCAACAACCAAAAAAGTTTTTTATCCTAAAACTTCATTATCAACAAGACATTCCCATGGCATATATATGATATAGTGGTCCGATCCAAAATAAAACAAGTGGGCGGTTACAGTCGAGCAAGCTCGACAGTAGGATACCCTGAGCCCAGGTACTCTTCAATAAAAGTTTATTTTCCACCAATTGTTCCTATAACAGCTATATGATATATAAAGCCGATTTGAACCAATTCTGGTCAGAATGCACAAAACCAACATTAATGCATATTCTGTCAGTTTGGTTAAGATATCTCAAAAAACAAAAAACTTTTTCATACTAAAACTTCATTTTCGATGTATCGTTCCTATGGCAGCTATATGATATAGTTAACCGATTTCAACCAAATTTGGTCAGGATGTATAATACCAGCTCCGATTCATAATCTATTAGTTTGGTTCTGATATCTCAACAAACACAAAACTTTTCCATACTAAAACTTCATTTTGGATGTACCGTTCCTATGGCAGCTATATGATATAGTGGTGCGATCCAAAAATAAAAACAAACTTGATCTGCGTATGGTATCCAGGAACCTACATACCAAGTTTGATGTCTCTAGCTTTTATGGTTTCTGAGATCGACGCGTTCAAACATCCGGACGGACGGACGGACGGACGGACAGACAGACGGACATGGCTCAATCGACTTGGATGTTGATCCTGATCAAGAATATATATACTTTTTGGGGTCTGCCACGCCTCCTTCTGCCTGTTACATACATCCTGCCAAACACATTATACCCTTTTTTGCCCATTTTTAATGGGCTCAGGGTATAAAAAAAATGGTTGATCTGCGTATGATATCCAGGAACCTACATACCATGTTTGAAGTGTATAGCTTTATTGGTTTTTCGATCGACGCATTCAAACAGACGGACATGACTCAATCGACTCGGCTGTTGATTCTGATCAAGAATATATATATATACTTTGGGAGGTCTGCCACGCCCCCTTCTGTCTGTTACATTCATTTTACCAAACACCCTTTTTGTCCACTTTCAATAAGAAGTTTTTTATACTAAAGATTAATCTGAACAGATCGTTTATATTGCAGCTATATGCTATAGGCATCCGATTTCTGTGAGTTTGGTTGAGAAAATTTAAAAAAAAAACAAGTTTTTCATACCAAAGGTTAAGTTGAACCCGACATTATTTTTGATAAAAAAAAAATTTAAAAACAAAAAATATTTTATTTAAATTATTCTATTAATACAGCCTGTTAACAGATTCTGTTAAACTAATTTTATGTTGCACACCTTTGAGATTTTGTGCAAGATTAGCACAAGAGAATAACAATGATAAAGCAGCATAACAAACAACAACAAAAATTCAACTTGTTGCAATATTTTATTTTTGATTTTAAAAAATGTTAATAAAATAAAACCTATTAAAAAAAAATAAAATCAAAAAATGAAAATAAAACCTTGCCATCTAGACGATCTGAACCTCGAACATCTTGCGACTAGGTCTATACACCATCCTCTGCGCCACCTAGTTACTGAGGCCGTCTCCTGACCAAACGCTGCTTTAAATAATTAAAATAAACGCAAACTTTGAACTTCTTTTTAACGCACTTACAGGATTATTTAGGAAACATTCCGTCTTAAACGCCGATGAATTTGTCATATCAGTGTTGTGTTAAAATTTCAATCTTGTATCTTGAGCCGTTTGGCCGGATAAACAACTTTACATATATGATGATGATATGAGGGTGATAGGCCCACTGGGTAATTCAGATTTGTCGGTCAAAGTAGAAAACCATTTTTTTGTACACACTCTACGTGTAAAAATTAAAAAAATTAATTTGTCAAACCCACAATTTTTACCCGAATCCAAATACCTTTTGAGCTTGTAATCCTTGAAGATTTTTTTATCAAATCTACAAATATATTAATTTACAATCGCTATGATCGAACAAATTAATTTTGTACCGCCTTCCCGCCCTAGTGTCGCACTGTACGCCGTACCGCATGTGGTGGACATGTAGGAAGGTGTTCCATGTGATACCATCACCAATTCACTAGGTTTTCAGCGGTCACCCCAACTGCAGAGCGCCGCTGTTTAAGTTACATACATATGTATGTATGTATGTGCTTGAGTGCTGACCTTGTCGTTTGACAAGCACTAGCTAAAGAGCAATAACATAAGCACATACATATACATATACATATACATATACATATACATATACATATACATATACATATACATATACATATACATATACATATACATATACATATACATATACATATACATATACATATACATATACATATACATATACATATACATATACATATACATATACATATACATATACATATACATATACATATACATATACATATACATATACATATACATATACATATACATATACATATACATATACATATACATATACATATACATATACATATACATATACATATACATATACATATACATATACATATACATATACATATACATATACATATACATATACATATACATATACATATACATATACATATACATATACATATACATATACATATACATATACATATACATATACATATACATATACATATACATATACATATACATATACATATACATATACATATACATATACATATACATATACATATACATATACATATACATATACATATACATATACATATACATATACATATACATATACATATACATATACATATACATATACATATACATATACATATACATATACATATACATATACATATACATATACATATACATATACATATACATATACATATACATATACATATACATATACATATACATATACATATACATATACATATACATATACATATACATATACATATACATATACATATACATATACATATACATATACATATACATATACATATACATATACATATACATATACATATACATATACATATACATATACATATACATATACATATACATATACATATACATATACATATACATATACATATACATATACATATACATATACATATACATATACATATACATATACATATACATATACATATACATATACATATACATATACATATACATATACATATACATATACATATACATATACATATACATATACATATACATATACATATACATATACATATACATATACATATACATATACATATACATATACATATACATATACATATACATATACATATACATATACATATACATATACATATACATATACATATACATATACATATACATATACATATACATATACATATACATATACATATACATATACATATACATATACATATACATATACATATACATATACATATACATATACATATACATATACATATACATATACATATACATATACATATACATATACATATACATATACATATACATATACATATACATATACATATACATATACATATACATATACATATACATATACATATACCATCGATGCCTTCCAAAATGCTTGCATAAATAATACTTTTATATTTTATATTGTCTTTCGCTCCACCCTACACACTTGCTTATGCATATACTCATGTATATATATATATATATATATATATATATATGTTAATAACAACAAATTTGCTCACAATGATTGCACAGTCACACATAAACACACAAATACTGCGGGCGTATACATCGTGGGCAAAAAAAAGATTTGTATGGACGTCGCGACATAGACATTTTTCATTACCTTGCCAAAACTTGCTTCGATTCTTTGAATTACATTCTTTTGCTAGAACCAAATATTTCACATAAAAAGACCAATTTCACGCACTTATTTTTTTGGCAATGTGTATTATTTATATTAATACAATTGAGTATATAATATTTATTTATCTTATAGAAATTATCGAAATTTCAGTTTTTGAGATAATAGGTGAATAAAATATTGTATTGTACGATTGGTGGTGTTCTTTTTTATTTAAGCATGCAAACAGACTGAGTAAACGACGCTCGCACGACAAGGATGTCCGCCGCAAACGACACGCTGAGCCTGTGTTGGCGGCTAAAAAATGTGGAAAATGGTTTTTCCAGTGCTGGTTCTCTATCTCAGCTGCGCAGCGCAACTGCAGAGAGAGAAAAAAAATCAGAGTGGGAGTAAAAGAGAGAGAGAGAGAAAGAGGCAGGAAAACTTTGAGAGAAATCCAGAGCGCGTGAGAGTTACTCAGTGCCATACATTTTAATTTCTGACTACCCCATCTCCACGATAGAGACAACAGCTGGCAGTACTGTTGCTAAAAACCAAAAGTGGGAGAAATTTTGTATAAGCAGCTGTTTCTCTAGAAAGAATAAATTTTCATACTGTTTCTGTTGTTATTTTGACGCGCTGATGCGTTTCATCACAATATACATACGTCATACTCTCTCTTGACCGCTGATTAGCTCATTAACCAGGGCGACTTCTAAAAATGCACATTATTATAATGCTGTTGTTAATACTCCTTATTATCATATTTTTGTTTAGTGCGTGTAAGCCAAAATATACATACATATATTGTACATAAATAGTTTTTATAAATACTACACGTATGTGTAGATTACATACATATGTAAATGCAATCGGCTTAGACCGGCGTAATATTTAAACCAACCTCGCACGCGTGGATATTAGCTGTTCGATTTACCAATACACACGCAACGAGCAGCGCGAAATCAGTAGCAGTAAGAACGACGAACAAGGAGGTTTTGCGTGCGTTTAGTTTAGACAGCATTAAATACATATGCACTGCAAGAAATATTTGAGAAACTCCGTTTGTAGAACAAATATTTATTAACTTTAAATTTTTAATGCAAGCTCCAATCCTTGACCACACAGTTAGACACTAGTTTTAGTTTTAAGCTAGGAGGCATAAATTTGGTTGTCATGGAAGTAAGAATATGCACACACAACTAAATATTGCATGAATTTAATTTTTTCTCTGAGTGCAGTGCATAGTCAACATGAGCCATCAAGCAACACAGACTCCGCTTTAAGTGAAGGCAGGTTGTGCACTAATTCAAAGCGTACGTTCGCAGCAGCAACCAAATTCGCATTCGAAATCAGCGCTGTCATTCCATCCTTTTTATACCCTGAGCTCATTGCTTAAAAAGTTTCAAGTGTTTTTAAAAGTAAACTTTATTTTTGTATACCCCGGGGCCATTGAAAATGTTCAAAATGGTATAATACGTTTGGCAAAATGTATGTTACAGGCAGAAGGGGGCATGGCAGACCCCCCAAAGTATATATATTCTTCAATCTTCAATTCTTCGATCAACAGCCGAGTCGATTGTCCGTCTGTTTGAAAGCGTTGTCTCAGACAACATAAGAACTAAACAATTCAAACTGGATGTATAGATTGCAGGATACCAAGTGCAGATCAAGTTTGTTTTTATTTTTGGATCGGACCACTATATCATATAGCTGCCATAGGAACAATACGCCGTAAATAAAGTTTCTGTATGATCAAGTTTTTTGTTTTGTAAACTAAACATCTAGGCTAAAATTATACATCCTGACCACATTTGGTAGAAATCGGTCAACTATATCCTATAGCTGCCATAAACACGCTCAATCGAAAATTAAGTCTTAGTATAAAAAAGTTTTTTTAAATATATTACCCAGCTGATAGAATAAACATTTAACTTAGTTTTGTCCATCATGGCCGAAGTTCTTTCAAATCGGTCGACTATAACATATAGCTGCTATACGACCGATCGGTCAAAAATCAACATTTAGTATAAAAAATTTTTTTGTTTGTTGAAATATCTCAACCAAACTGTTAGAATATTCATTTAAGTTGGTTTTGTGCATTCTGACCTTCTGGTTTAATTCGGTTTATATACCATATAGCTTCCATAGGAACAATTGGTTGAAAATTAATCGCAGTACAAAATATCTGGGAAAAAAGTATCCTACTGTCTGGGCTAAAATTATACATTCGAGCACATTTGGTTCAAATCGGTCAACTATATCCTATAGCTGCCATAAACACGCTCAATCGAAAATTAAGTCTTAGTATAAAAAAGTTTTCTGAGATATCTTACCCAGCTGATAGAATAAACATTTAACTTAGTGTTGTCCATCATGGCCGAAGTTCTTTCAAATCGGTCGACTATAACATATAGCTGCTATACGACCGATCGGTCAAAAATCAACATTTAGTATAAAAAAGTTTTTTGTTTGTTGAAATATCTCAACCAAACTGTTAGAATATTCATTTAAGTTGGTTTTGTGCATTCTGACCTTCTGGTTTAATTCGGTTTATATACCATATAGCTTCCATAGGAACAATTGGTTGAAAACTAACCGCAGTACAAAATATCTGGGCAAAAAGTATCCTACTGTCTGGGCTAAAATTGTACATTCGAGCACATTTGGTTCAAATCGGTCAACTATATCCTATAGCTGCCATAAACACGCTCAATCGAAAATTAAGTGTTAGTATAAAAAAGTTTTTTGAGATATCTTACCCAGCTGATAGAATAAACATTTAACTTAGTTTTGTCCATCATGGCCGAAGTTCTTTCAAATCGGTTCACTATATCATATAGCTGCCATAGGACCGATCGGTCTAAAATCAAGTTTTAGTATGTTTTTTGTTTTTTAAGATACCTTAAGTAAACTGATAGAATATGCATTGAAGTTGGTCTTATGCATCCTTACCGAAGTTGGTTCAAATCGGTTAACTATATCATATAGCTGCCATAGAACCGATCGGTACATAACCAAGTTTTAGTAGAAAAACTTTTTTATTTATGAAGATATCTCAATCAAACTCATTTTTAGTTGCTTTTCACATCCTTACCAAATTTGGTTGAAATTGGAGCACTATATCATATAGCTGCCATGGGACCGATCAGTCAAAAATCAACCTTTGCGAAAAACTTGTTGTATTGTTTAAATACTAAAAACTTAGACGTCTTTCCATAGATTTTAATGGTAAACATACTTAATGGTAAGCATACTTAATGTGTAAAACAATAACAAATTCAAATTCTGTGAGTTTGGTTGGGATATCTCAAAAAACAAAAAAAAATTTTCATACTAAAGGTCATGCCGCACCACAACGAAGTCTAAAAAGTCGACAAAAACATGCCACGACACAAAATAATATCATATCGCCGTCTCACCATAGATTTTAATGAATCATATTTTAATCACCGCGTAATTACAGCAGCTACGCAAATAAAATATATAATAAAATGTAAAGAAATTATTTGGAATTTTCCTCGAATTTTTAAGTGAAAAAAGCTAAGAAAAAAGCTAAGAAAAAATCATCATTTTCTTAATTCAAAAATTGATATCTCTTAAACTACTGGTTTAAATCTAAGACTGTGTATAAATAAAATATAGATATATTCATTAGCTTTTAGATAAAGTAAAGCTTTGATAAATTGGTTTTGGCATTCTCGAGTAATGATGACAAATATAGGTGCACCTCTGAAAAAAAGGAATAAAAAAAAGCCAAATTTTTGAAAAATTATAAAAAAAAAATATCTCACCATAAAAAAAAAAAATAAAATATGTTTTTCGTCGGTTTTGGCCCCAAATCTATCCAAAAAAGTTGGTTTGGTTCTTGTAACTTTTTGGCTGTTGCCTAGTGTAATTGGGGCACGTATTAATGAGCACAACTTATGTTACAATATTCTTTAACACGGGCACCACACCAAATTATTAATTCTGAAATCCGACCATAATAACGTGTGTGTATGTAAGAATAGAATAAACGTATAATAGTACAAAAAAGCAAGTAAAGGCATTTCAACATTGGGTTTATTCGGCAGGTTTTGTTTTTTTTTAGCAGTAATCCCCTATTTACATCGATGGATCAGTAATCAGTAATCAGTAAGTGACATGATACCTTCTTATACAAATCCGGCTACTACGTAACGTCACCGTTAGTACGTAACAATTATTAACAGCTATCAATTACACTGTGTGACAGTCCAAAAACTTCTGGGATGCGACATAGCGTAGGTTGTAGATATAGTTAAATAGAATTTTGTGGCATACTAGAATTTTTTGTTGCACATCGAAATTTTGAATAACGGTACAAAAACCGTTTTTTCGAGGTTGACGGAGCCTAAAAATTCTATGTCCTAAACTATGCGTCTTACAATAAATTTAAAAACGTCGTTGGAAAGTGAAAAGTAACAAGTTTCTAACGGTGTATTACACTGCAATATCGGATTAATATTGAGGGAGCTACATTTAAAAATATATGCATGTTTTCAGTTTTTTGCGACATTACCCAACTTTGAACGTAAATTAATAAGTTAAATTTGTAAAAAGCAACTACTTTTTGGTATGTAGTTTCAAAACACATTTAATTTTACGTCTTATGCTTTTTAGTTTATTAAAATCGAGTGATATTTAGCTGAGTTATTAATTTTTTTAGAAAAAAAGTCATTTGCCGATATATTAAATTCATGATGTGTATTAACCTCCGCGTAAGTTAAACTTGGTCGAACATAAGTGGAATGAGAGAATTGAGCTTCTTGTGTGATACCGTTTTTGAAATTTCGTAATAATAAATTATTTAATAACTTTGCTAATGATTGACCGATTTTAGAAAATGGACTCACGTTTTACTCGTAAAAAAGTATTCTTTTCAAATAATAAAACAAGTATTACGGGTTTATACCAAAATAGTGTTCGAAAACATCACAAAAGTAAAAAAAGTTGTAAAAAAACCAACAAAAAATTAGTTTACCTATCAAATACTGCAATATTGGAAATGAAACCTGTTAAGTCATGTATGGCACGTTTAAAGACCTAAGTTTCTTCTATCTAAAACTGGTAAGAAAATGAAAATCGGTGAAAATGAATGACGAAGCTATGGACACATGAGTGAGTGCAAGTACGAAAAAACGGTTTTTTAACCGTTATTCAAAATTTCGATGTGCACCAAAAAATTTTAGTATGTAAAAAAAATGTATTTATCTATACCTACAACCTACGCTATGTCCCATCCCAGAAGTTTCGTTTTGATTTTTTTTGTAACACAGTGTAATTTGTACGATGATGTTGACATCGCCAGCATACAGCGATTTCCATAGCTTGGCCACACTGTACGTATGAAAGAAGACACTCCAGCCCGTAATGTCATTGATATACTAGTAGGCGAAAAGAAGGAGAGGAAGACCCTGCATACTTTGAAAAGACTAAGTGCCTGAATTTCTGTCAACCCTTGACATTATCAACTGGCAGAATGGCGCGCAAAACAGGAACGCGTGGAGGCAAATTGGGCATCAGGTCATGCCCCAGTAGGGAACACAGGCCATATAATAATAAAATACACCTCTTATTGTCTCTGAGATCCAAGTGTTTATACGGACAACAATATATCTTCTCGAATATTTCCTGCGTTTATCAACCGATCTTAATGAAGTTCTTAACGCACGTCAGGACTAGTCATTTTTGTGTGCCATAATTATGTAGGTGGAGGTGGGCGAGTTCGAATTCTAAAAAAAAACTTGATATTGTCCACCAAATTTTGAAGCTTTAACTTTTATAGTCGTGACGACTTTGAATTATTTCAAATTAAATAACTCTTCTACCCATTTTTGGGTAGTGAATTTAAATTAGTCGTTGTTTTTAGGACCCCGTACTTAAAAAAAGTACAGGGGTCTATTGGGTTTGTTTTACCGAATATGTGCGTAACAGGCAGAAGGAGGCGTGGCAGATCCCATAAAGAATATATATTCTTGATTAGCATCAATAGCCGAGTCGATATAGCAATGTCCATCTGTCCGTCTGTCTGTCTGTCCGTCTGTCTGTATGAACACCTAGATCTCAGAGACTATAAGAGCTAGAGACACCAAACTTGGTATGTAGGTTCCTCTATACTGCAGGCAGGTCAAGTTTGTTTCAATATTCGGCCATGCCCCCTATTTCGCCCACAAATCGGAAACAAAAATTTCATATCCAAATTATAAGAGCAATTTAAAAGCTAGTGACACCAAATTTCGTATGTAGATTCCTCTATAGTGCAGGCAGATAAGGATTGCTTCTATTTTGAACCAGACCACTATATCATATAGCGCCCATAGGAAAAATCCGTAGAAAATCAAGTCGTAGTATGAAAAACTTTTTTGTTTTATAAGATATCGTAGCCAAACTAATAGAATTTGCATTAAACTTGGTTTTATATATCCTGTCCAAAGTTGGTTCAAATTAAACCACTATATCATAAAGCTGTCATAGGACCGATTGGGCGAAAATCAAGTCTTAGTATGAAAAACTTTTTTGTTTTTGGAGATATCGTAACCAAACTGATAGATAATTTATCTAACTTGGTTTTATATATCCTGACCAAAGTTGGTTCAAATCGGACCCCTATATCAGCTATATGATTTGAACCAACTTTGGTCATAATGTGTAAAATAACAGCAAATGTATATATTGTGCGAGTTTGGTTAGGATATCTCAAAAATCACAAAAAAATTTTCATACTAAATGTCATAACGCCCCACAAAAAAAGTCATCAAAGTCGACAAAAACATAGATTTTATTGAATCATATCCTAAGCGACGTGCAATAAATGCAGCTATGTAAATAAAATAGTAAATAAAATGTAATAAATTTTTTTCGACTTTTCCTCGAATTTTAAAGTAAAAAAAGCTAAGAAAAATCATCATTTTCTTAATTAAAGAATTGATATCTCTCAAACTATGAGATAAAATTTTAAACTTTGTACAAATAAATTGTAGATATATTCATTAGCTTTCAGAAAAAACAAAGCTTCGATAAATTGGTTTTGGCATACTCGTGTAATAATGATAAATGTGAACGCACCTCTGAAGAAAAGTATTAAATAAATAGACAAATTTTAAAATATTCTAAAAAAAAATTTCACCTTAAAAAAAAAGTTTTTTCGTTGTTTTGACCCCATATCTATCAAAAAACAAGTGGGCGGTTACAGTCGAGCACCTTCGACAGTAGGATACTCTGAGCCCAGGTACTTTTCAATAAAAGTTTATTTTCGACCAATTGTTTCTATGGCAGCTATAAGATATATATAGCCGATTTGAACCAAATCTGGTCAGAATGTACAAAACAAACATTAGTGCATATTCTATCAGTTTGGTAAAATATCTCTAAAAACAAAAAACTTTTTCATACTAAAACTTCATTTTCGATGCATCGTTTCTATGGCAGCTACATATATGATATAGTTTACTGATTTTAACCAAATTTGGTCAGGATGTATAATACCAGCTCCGAAACATAATCTATCAGTTTGGTTCTGATATCTCAACAAACGCAAAACTTTTTCATACTAAAACTTCATTTTCGATGTATAGAATCGATAACACTCAGACTTTGGTCTCATTACAGCTTCACGGACAACAGCTGGCAAGGATTAGGTGAACAGATATTGTTGTCCACCTTAACGATCGCCCTCCCAACCATTAGTAGGCTTTTGATAGTTCGTGCCGACTCCCTATTCCAAACTTTACCCAACCTCACCACATTCCCATCTATTTATTAGATTTATT
Organism: Drosophila falleni; assembly: GCA_035045575.1. Taxonomy (NCBI): domain Eukaryota; kingdom Metazoa; phylum Arthropoda; class Insecta; order Diptera; family Drosophilidae; genus Drosophila; species Drosophila falleni. The sequence continues at coordinate 571,615 of JAWNOV010000056.1, read as the reverse complement.
AATCATTTTTTATTACGTTATAAATTTTAACCATAAGCAGCGCCGTTACGAGGGGGCAAGGGGGGCAACCGCCCCGGGCGCTAAGATATTAGGGGCGCCAAAAATATGAAATTTTGAAATATTTCAAATAGAGTTTGAACTTGAAAATAAGTTGAGGGGTTGAGGCTGAAGTTAAATTAATCAGACAACGAAAAGTACGAAAACAATTTTAATATGCGGCTGCAGATGATAGCAAAAACATACCAGAAACTGAAACATTTTTTATTTCATTTTTAGAATCTATCGACCACATCATTTGTCAACTAAATTTAAGATTTTAGGCACCTTTTAATGTTTCTGAGGATTTGAAATTTTAAACAGGCTTTAACACTAAATCCAAATTGGACAGTGAACTTGAAATCATACAATTAATTTCACAACGATTTTTGCTACATCAGTATTAGCAGATTGTTTATTTCGCAAACTTCAAATAAATTTGAACCACTTACGATCATCTATTGGACAAGAGAGACTTAGCAGTCTCCGTTTGCTATCAATCGAACATCTCCAAATTTGGGTAAAATTTTTTTTGGGCTTTCCATTCATAAAAGCTAACAAAATAGGTATTAATTTGGGGAACCTTAAATCAATTTTACAATGTTTGAAATGACAAACCATTAGAAAATTAAAGTTTAAAATTTTTAATTTTAGCAAGTATTTGTGATGTATGTATCAGGATGTTATTGTTAAATTCAGACAATATGTGGATAAAATGGCACCGACTCAGAATTTAAAAAGTCTAAGAAGTCTAAAATATTTGATCTTAGATCTAGAACTAAATATAAAAGTATTGTCACCCAATTTGGTTTCACTAACTGCTATAGTCTCGGAGATAAAAGTGTTCAAAATGGTGTATGAAAATCTGTCGGGAGTCTAATAGTACCCATTTTTGGGTAACGAGCTAATTGACACATTATAAGTTTTTATTTTTGTAGCATTTAGGTTATTTTAATAACATATTGACACTGGAGGCATTATCTTCGATTCGTTATTTGCTAAATAAAATATGTTGCTGAAAAAAATTTGTGCGGGGGGGATCAAAATCTTTGCCCCGGGCGCAATTTTTCGTCGCAACGGCGCTGACCATAAGTAATATTATAATTGATCCCTAACATTTCAAACATTATTATCCCACAAAAAAATCTCTTCACAAATCTCTATCCAATTTTGTAACGAAAAAAATTGAGTTTAATCTAAAAATTTTAACTAAAGATATGAATTAATAAAAATAAAAAAACGAAAATTGGTACTGTGCACTGTATGCAAAAGGGTGAGCATCTTTGTACATCAAAATTACTTTTTGCGCAGTGCCGAATGCCAAAAACGATATATAGAACATAACTGTAGCTTAAATGGCTTGGAAACTGTTGAGATTTCAATTTTAGCGGGAAATAGCGTTTTCCCGCTAAACTAGCGGGAAATAGCGTTTTCCCGCTAAACTAGCGGGAAATAGCGTTTTCCCGCTAAACTAGCGGGAAATTGAAAAAGTCGTAGAACAAATATTTCTGGATTTTCGAAAAGGAACAAATCCCCATCATAACATTTTAGCTTCTTTGGCGCTTTGACGCAAACAGACAAACAAACATACTTTTCATTTAATTTTGAGAAGTCCACTAAAATTTTCATATTTATTTATCTTTTGAACCAGTTATAGGATTTGGGTGATCGAGGTATCAATCGGCGTATTTTTAATTAGAAATTTTTAAAAATAAAAACAGCCCCATTAGCTGCAATCATTGAAATTTTTCTCCTCCCACTTACACCCCCGTATCTCATGACCCAGGTAAGTTAGAAAAAGTTTTATGCCATTTTGTAAGTTAGGACCAAGCCTTTCGATCGGTATATAACTCGATCTTATCGGACAGTCGTAGCCTTTCGTAGCACGAAGGGTGCGTGCCGCTTTTGCCAGAGCTCTGTAGGAATATTAGGAGTCCCTGTTTTGTCCTTCAAAAAATAAATAAAAGTAACATTATAATAATAATAAAATTAAAAGAAAAGGGAGAGGAAATGCACAAAGGGGAAATGCAAAATAAATAGAAATCAAACACAAACACTTAGCCACGAAAATAGACAAATATTTATTAAAACATAAAATTGGCAAATTAAATTTATAATGATATATATATGATACATATTATAAATAAATAATAAGGAATCGGAAATAAAAATTATGAGTGCTTAAAAATTTATTGAGGCAGGGGATCGCATCGCCATGGAATAGGGTAGTCGTCGGAAACATTATTGGGTGGCGCAACGACTTTTAAATTTGAAATGTTGCGGGTACGCTGTGGTATAAGACCGAAGCCGCCGATAAGTGTGTCCGATGTTTTTGGTTGTGTTTTGGTATCGATATGTTGTGTCGTGTTTTGTTTGTGGTCGTTGAGAGATCGGAATCGATGATTGTGATTGTTCGCTCGGCGAGCACTAGCAAGCGTTGCCCCAGAGAAAGAAGCCGAGGCGTAAAAGAATTAAAGATAATGCACGAAAATAGTTTAAAAAGACGCAGATAAAAAAGGAGCTATTAATGTACAAAACTGTAGCTAAAACATTATAAACAATTAGTATTATTCTAATTATACTATTCGGCAACCAAACTTTTAATAAAAAGTTTAAGAAAAACAGATTTCACACTTTCATTTGTCAATCTGTGCTTTGCCGCCATTTTTTTAAATTCTCGAAATCAATATCAAATCACTGTGCAAAACGGGTCGTTCCTGAAACTGACTCAGATTTGCTTAAGCCAAATCGAAATCAAATTGAAATCTGTTTCAGGAATCTCACTACCATCCTCTGCATTACTTAGGTACTGAACTCGCCAGCTGACCAAACACTGCTATATGTTCATTAAATAAATGTATGTCTTTCTTTTGTCAAATTGTGTTAAGGTCGGCGCTGAGCTATCGATAGGCAACCAGCTGTATCTAGCGCCACCTATCAACAGGTGGGGAAATCTAGCCAATCAGCGTCGACCACAACATAGAAGCTTTAAGCTTTTTGATAGGAGGAATAAATGATTAATCTGGGAGAAGTAGGAATCGGGGATTTGACAGATAGGTAGGAGGTTAGGAAAGGAGAAGGAAGTCAGTCTGGTTCGCAAGGTGGTTGCTAGAAGGCAGAAATTTTCTTCACCACGAAGAAAAAACGCGTGTGTTCTTAAACAGTGAACATTAAATTAATAACACGCCGTCGAGCATCAACAATAACAATCACACAGCCACCCGCACACGCATTGAGGGACATAGACAAGTCAGACATAGACATAAGTCAGAAAGCACACAGCAACAACTGTAGACACAGGATCAGCAGTTCCAGAACCGGCAGCATCCCACAGAAACGCACACACACATTGGCCAAGTCACGAGTGAGTCCGTCCCTGCAGGGAACTTGGCGCATCCATGCCCTGTACGCGCCAAGTGCCCCGAGCCGACCCTCACAGACTTTAAACCGGGAGCAGCAGACCTTAGTTGAGCAGCGCAGGCGCAACCTTTCCCTGGCAGTTACATTGCTGTTGTGAAACAGAGCCGCCTCCAATCCCGACTCTCTCTACAACGCCTGTTTGGCCACTGCTGGCAGCTCGGGCTCTCAATCCATACACATAGCACACGACTAGACAGAGAAGAAAGCCAGCAGTTTAATTTAGCTGTTATTTATTTGATAGATGTCCTGTATATCATCTGCAAATGTTTATAGTGTTAGTTAATTCATACATATAGTTTTTGTACATTTATAGTTGCGTGTAAATGCAAATACTTATACATATAAACTCATAAACCAAATTGTTGTCAACAGTCCCCCTCTAAACCATAAGAGCTCTTCTGGTTAGGAAGCGGGGCCCTTTTTCATATAGAAATACTTATTTAATATTTAACACTTATATATTTATTATACTGAAACACACACACATATAATAACATTATTTCCAATTATTTACTATCACATATATATTATATTTACATACTATTTATTAATAATTCGCAATCTCAAATGCTGACATCGTTCGCGTCACAAACTAAAACTTTAATTTTTAAATTAAACTCAATTTTGTTCGTCACAAATAGGATATCAGAAATTTTGGGGCTGCAAAATGCTTTCGTCACTAGACTTTTACCTCGTGAAGAGGTTTTTTTTGTGGGATATCAGAAATTTTTGCAATTGCTTTTGCTTATGACATTGTAAATTTACCATTGTTGAATTTTTTTTCATATTTAAAAAAAAAATTTTTAATTATAAAGAAAAGTAGGGGGCTCCCCTGCTCGCTTCGCTTGAGTTGCTACTCTACTGTCGGAGGCCCCGTACTTACTATGTTAAAAGCTAAGACTGCTAAAAACTCATACTTGACTTGGACCCGATCGGTCCTATGGCAGCTATATGATATAGGGGTCCGATTTGAACCAACTTTGGTCAGGATATATAAAACCAGGTTAGATAAATTTTCTATCAGTTTGGTTACGATATCTCCAAAAACAAAAAAGTTTTTCATACTACGACTTGATTTTCGCCCGATCGGTCCTATGACAGCTTTATGATATAGTGGTTTAATTTGAACCAACTTTGGACAGGATATATATGACTAACATAAACGCATATTCTATAAGTTTGGTTACGATATCTCATTCAACAAAAAAGTTTTTCATCCTAAAACTTGATTTTCTACGGATTGTTCCTATGGGCGCTATATGATATAGTGGTCCGATTCAAAAAAGAAACAAACTTAACGTGCCTGCAATATAAAGGAAGCTTTATACCAAATTTGGTGTCACTAGCTTTTAAATTGCTCTTATAATTTGGATATGAAATTTTTGTTTCCGATTTGTGGGCGATATAGGGGGCGTGGCCGAATTTTGAAACAAACTTGATCTGCCTGCAGTATAGAGGAACCTACATACCAAGTTTGGTGTATCTAGCTGTTATAGTCTCTGAGATCTAGGTGTTCATACAGACAGACAGACAGACAGACAGACAGGCGGACCTGGCTATATCGACTTGGCTATTGATGCTGATCAAGAATATATGTTCTTTATGGGATCTGCCACGCCTCCTTCTGCCTGTTACGCACATATTCGGTAAAACAAACCCAATAGACCCCTGTACTTTTTTTAAGTACGGGGTCTAAAAATAGTTCAGCAGTCGGCACTGCACAAACAATCTACTTTTTTTTAAAAAGAATGTCGCCTTTCTTGCGCAGTGTGCCGAAAACCGAACCATTTCAATTAACAATTATAGTTTTTAGACCCCGTACTTAAAAGAAGTACAGGGGTCTATTGGGTTTGTTTTACCGAATATGTGCGTAACAGGTAGAAGGAGGCGTGGCAGACCCTATAAAGTATATATATTCTTGATCAGCATCAATAGTCGAGTCGATATAGCAATGTCCGTCTGTCTGTCTGTCTGTCTGTCTGTCCGTCTGTCTGTCTGTCTGTATGAACACCTCGACCTCGGAGACTATAAGAGCTAGAGACACCAAACTTGGTATGTAGGTTCCTCTATACTGCAGGCAGATCAAGTTTGTTTCAAAAATCAGCCACGCCCCCTTAACCGCCTGCAAATCGACATTGAAAATTTCCTATCCAAATTATAAGAGCATTTTAAAAGCCAGAAACTCCAGATTTTGCACAGATGAATTTATAATTGTCCTTAATTTTTGCTGAAAATTTCATTCTGATCGCACAGTAAATAGCGAAGATATTCAAATAATAAATTTTGCTGTTTAATTCGTTGATGGCGCGTTGGCACTAATTAAAACTTGAATATCTTGATAAAACAAAAAATTGATATTAACATATTATATAACAAATTGGCGTCCATTCAGACGTGAGCTTCGGTGGCGTAGTGTACTGAGTCGCGGAGTCGGGCAGTGCTCGTGGGTCGAGTCCTGCCGTGGGCGAAAGATTTTTAATTTATTTATGTTCGAATTCAATTTCATTTTATATTAAAACAAACTCAGTGCTTATTTTAAATGTAATATTAACATTAAATGTTAAAATATAAATTATTTCTTTTACTTTTTAATTGAGCACTAAAACAAGCAATATGGCCATTTAGGAGGATAAAGTCATAAGTGCGAGAGTGGCTCAACACGTTGAGCCTTTGTCTTTTGAAAATTTTTGCAATTTTGTCGAGAGTTCGATTCCCGGCGGGAACAACTTTTTTTCCAGCTGATTTTAAGTTATTTTTTTTAATTTTTACAATTTAATGAAATTGTTCTTTATGAATGTTATACTGACATTTAATTTTGAATACATGTGTAATCATTTCATTTAAATAATTTTATATTGGTATTTATATAAACGTTAAGTTAAAATTCTATGTTAAATTCATGTTTATTATAAATTTACTGTGTAAATTTGAGCGGCGAAAAATTTAATATATAAGAGTTTATGGTAATCTTAAATATTATTTAGTTTTTAGAAGTGACTGATTTTGGATAGTAAGTACGGGGTCTCCGACAGTCGAGTATGCTCGACTGTAGCACCGGCCGACTAGTTTAGTATGAAAAACTTTTTAATTTATCAAGATATTTTAATTAAACTCACAAACTTTGTATTCTATATTGTCGTTAACACCTTAACCAATTTTGGTTCACATCTGTTCACTATATCATATATAAAACATTTTTGTTTTTGGAGAAATCTCAATCAAACTCATAAATTGGGTATCTGTAATTGTCCATTACATCCTAAACAAATTTGGTAGAAATCGGTCCACGATATCATATAGCTAACATAGGAACGATCGATACGAACGGTCGATAAGCAATCTTCAATAAAAAATTATTTTATTTTTTAAGTTACCTGTACCAAACTTACAAATATTAAAACCTCGTCTCATCTAATACAACCTGTTCAAATTTGGTTGGAATCGGACCACTATAACATATAGCTTCTTCAGACCGACCAGTCGAAAAACAACCTTTGAGTAAAACTTATTTGATTTTAATGAATCACTGCTGACGGCAGCTCGCGCTAGTGACGAAAGCGGCACAAAGGGTGCGAATGACGACTAGGTATATATACAGGTAATATGGAAAATTTGCTATGACTGTCTGATCAGATCGAGTTATATACCGATGGAAAGGTTAAGTCCTAACTTACAAAATTGCATACTTAGATTTGTGCCAACTCACCTAGTTCATGATATAAAGGGGTGTAAATTATTGCAGTTAATGGGTCCGTTGGGGTCTTCTGGTAATTTTTTTTTTTAATTTTTATTAAAAATACGTGTCGATTAATACCTCGATCATCTAAATCTGATAATTGGTTCAAAAGATAATTCAATTTGAAATTTTTAGTGGACTTCTCAAAATGAAATAAAAAGTCAGTTTGTTTGTTTGTATCTAATTGCTTAAAATACTTAAATATTATGATGAAGATATATTCCATTTCAAAAATCTAGAAATGAAAAACAGCTACGACTTTTTTAAAAACAGCTAATTTAGCGGGATAACGCTAAATCCCTCTAAAATTGACATATCACAATTGTCTGTGAAATTTCACGGTCTCAAGATATTAACAAATATTCGTATATATGTATACATATTACGTATAGTTGAAGTATGACAGCAGCAATAACTTGGCATAGCTTAGACAAATACTAAAAAAAAAACAATTTCACAATATATTTGCGCAGTTTACAAGTTATTAATTAAATTCCCAAAACTGCTCAAAAAGTCGAAAAGTCATACAAAATGAGAGTATTTACCTCTCGCCCTCTTTGCACATACATGTCCTTATGTAGCCAGACAGAGTGAGAGAGATGTATTTGGGCACGCAGGCTCATCTGTATGCCCACTGAATCTAAACCAAAAATAATTTCCCTCAAACGACGCGTCCACCGAAAAATTACCCAGTGGACGCCCCGTCATGCTTTTAACTGAGACACTTTCAGTTGTATGGGATGACTTCTCTATAGGTTATTTGCTTAGTGGTTGCAGTAATAGCCAATGTTGCCAGAAAGTTTTTTTTTGTAGTATTGAGGGATTCCTAAAACAGATTAGGATTTGATTTCGATTTGGTTTAAGCAAATTTGAATCAGTTTCAGGAACGATCCTTTTTGCACACTAGTGCGATTCCTGAAACAGATACGGATTTGATTTTGATTTGGTTTAAGCACATCAGAATCAGGGTCAGGAACAACCCTTTTTGCACACTGATTTGATTTTGATTTCGAAAATTAAAAAAAAATGACGGCAAAGCACAAATTGACAAATGAAATTATGCAATTTATTTTTCTTAGATTTCTTATTAATAGTTTGGTTGCAAAATAGTATAATTAGAATTATTTGAATTTTTTATAATGGTTTAGCTGCAGTTTTACTGCAGCTCCTTTTTAATATGCGTCTTTTTAATCTATTTTTGTGCATTATTTTCAATACTCACAGTCCTTTCTTTGCTGTCATATCCATCTATGTTTATTTTTTTGCATTAAATATATAGTTATTAAATTCACCAGTCTTGAAATGCAAGAAACTTTTGTGAGGAACAACTATGTGTTCCCCACAACATTTTCACAGTATCAGCGACGCCTCTGTTATGCCCCTCTTCAGCGACGCACAGTGGGACACAAAGGGGTGGGGGCTGTATTTAAATCATTTTTTCGATGAACGCGACAAATCTTCAAAGATTACAAAAAAAAAAGATTTTTGAAATCGGGCCAAAATTGTGGGCGTGACAGCCTCTCAAAGTTGATCCTTATTTCAGTGCACGCACAAATGTGCATTTTTTCCAAAACATGCAAACTTTAAAACGGTTTTTTTGTCAAGTTATACGACCGATCTTTATGTTTTTGATTTCATATGAAAGGCATGTTAATTTCTAATTAAACGCCGTGGAACTTTGTTTCCAAATTTGTTTACTTTTTATCCCAGCGATGTTTGAAAAAAGCACTAAAATTAGGCTCTTTTTCAACTTTGATGGAAGATAACAAAAATTGGACACTTTTGGACACCATCCCACTACTTCAGAAGGCTTTGGAAAACATTTCTCTAACTATATTATCCAGTTTTGTTTGCTTCTATTTGCGCCTTTTTTTTTAAAGTGCAAAAACTGACGCAACCTCGCATAAAAATGGTGATAGATAAAGAAGAGCGCAGTGCAATTTCATACGTTTTTGCTATGCCAGGCAACATAAACGATTTATGAAAAAAAAAAAAGAAATTTTTTTTTTTTAAATAAGCGCAGTAAAACATTTTAATATAATTAACAATGATGTTTAAAGGAAAAAAAAGATTGAAATTTATATTTCGAACAAAAAATAAATGTTTTTTTTTTTATTTTTACATGTAAAATATGCACTGAAAATATTTTTGATCGAAGGCCCAGAATTAACCAGAGGGCCTATCAAGCCGTACAAATTTATTTTAAAGCTTAAGAAGTTTTCTATTAAATGCTTTTTAAATTTTTTAAATATCTTTATTGTTTTAAAAGATATGATTTTAATACAGCAAAATGAGAGAATGTCCCACTCTGCGACGCCTCTGCCATGCAAGCGAGCATAAGTCCCGTTGCCTATGGCGGCGCAGAGTATAGAAGGGCGCGCAACAGCGCATGCGACACACTTTGAGTGGAGCAAGCAACCAAGTAGCACCTATTGGTCCTTGCAATAGCAAGACAAACATCAATCCTTGTTGTCACAGGATCCTCCGAAAACATAACTTGGCAGTAGCAGGTTATAATCCTCGTTGCCACAGGAAACATCGTAGAGTAAATAATGGTAATAGAATCATTTATAGAAGGTATATAGGGGAAATACGGGTGTATAATGGCGTATATAGGTGAATAAGATGAATTTAGGGAGTAAATAAAGGTAATAGAAGCATTTATACAAGGTATATAGGGGAATAATAGGTGTATAAAGTCGTATATAGATGAATAAGATGGACTTGGCGAGTAAATAAATATAGTCTTAGCTATCGCAGGACGCATCCTAGATAACTTTGCAGTAGCAGGTTATAATCCTCGTTGTCACAGGAACCATCGTAGATATCCTTGCTGTAGTAGGATATAGTCTTAGCTGTCGCAGGACGCATCCTAGATAACTTTGCAGTAGCAGGTTATAATCCTCCTTTTTATAGGAGCCCTCGTAGATATCCTTGCTGTAGCAGGATATAGTCTTCGCTGTCGCAGGACACATCATAGATAACTTCACAGTAGCAGGTTATAATCCTCGTTGTTACAGGAACCCTCGTAGATATCCTTGCTGTAGTAGGATATAGTCTTCGCTGTCGCAGGACACATCGTAGATAACTTCCCAATAGCAGGTTATAATCCTTGCTGTCGCCGGAAACATCATAGATATCCTTGCTGTAGCAGGATATAGTTCCTGCCGACGCGGCGCCAGAAAAGATATCCTCGCTGTCGCAGGATCCAGTAATTGTTATAGTAGCATTAGCATCCTAGAGCCTCGCTGTATCAGGAGTAAATTAAGAGAGCCTTGCTGTCGCAGGAATACTTCAAGTCATCCTTGCTGTCGCGGGACCTAGTTTATCCGTCCTAGCTGTCGCAGGACATAGTCATAGTCGTCCTCGCATTAGCAGGGCTAGGGCCAACCCAGCTGGAGGCGGGCAAAATCAAGCGGAGAGTCCTTGGAGAACGCAGGATCAGGGTCATTCATACTCCCCGCTGTCGCATGACCTAGCTCATCCGTCCTTGCTGGAGCAGGACATAGATTTAGTTGTCCCTGTAAGAGCGAGTCAAGGGGGATTTATCCTCGCTGTCGCAGGATCTACGTTTAACAATCCTAGCTGTCGCAGGACCCGATCCCAATACCCTTGCAGTAGCGGGATCCCCAGTACGAGTGACGAATCGAGCTTCAACCAGGAGGGAGACCAGCGACCGACGAGCGCCGAGCGACGAGCCTACATCGGATTTCATCGACCCGAGACCCGAGGACACCATCCATCAACACAACGAATCAAATCAAATAAAACTTACATTGAAATTTAGAAGAGTCGGCCATCGTGTCGCTAATAAACAAAATACCATAATATAAATTTGTTGCACGAACTCATATCGCCGACCGAGTTAGCCCGGTGAAGCCTTAAGGATCGTTACAACTGGCGCATGGATTTACAACCTGAAAAGGAAGAACTGCGGCAATATGGCAGCGAGTTCGGGATCATACTGACCGGAAACGTGGACACCATGAGGAAAGACTTCGGCGACTGGGTACAAACACAAGAAGGACGCCTACCTCACGTCGGTCGACTGGACACATTAGCCAGACAACATGCCCGCGCATCCTCAACTAGGGAGGCTGCAGCCATCAGGGAAGAGCCGAAAACGGAATAAAACACAGTGGACAGGAATATGGCATATATGGATTTTGCTTCAACAAATGCGGAGGCATGGCGTCGGGAACAACAAAGAGAAGAACAGGAATCGCATTGGCAAAACACATCGACCATACACCACGAATACCAGCCACACACCGAAAGGAATAAAGTGAGGGAGTAGAGTTTTAAGTTCGATGGCACCTTAAAGCCATTAGAATTTCTGAAGCAAGTGGAATGGTCAGCGGAAACCTATGGGCTGAAACTGGACCAGATGCCACGAGCAATGCCTGAATTACGTGCCGTCTCTCAAGTGGTATATAGCGAACAACGAGCACTGGAGAACCTGGGCATCATTCGCAAAAAGCTTCCACGAATTTTTCCTACCAAGAGATTACTGCTCGAAGGAGGAGGTTTATCGAAGGAAGCAGGACATAGATGAACCATTTAAAAAGTTCATGGTAGAAATGCAGAAATTGATGCGAGCACTAAGATTATCGAAGGAGCGGGAACGAGAGAAAATATACACCAGCAGCCTTCCCGACTTCAGAGCGTTCGCAAGACCATATCAGAACGGCAGTTTGATCGAGCTGATGCAACTGGCGGGAGAGTTTGAGGAACTGGTGCGGGACAGAGAGAAATTGTGGCAACAATCCCGTAGTAACCGCCCCAGACTGATGGCAGTAGAAGACGCTGGACCAGCAGAAACGAAAGGCCCATGTACCCGCTGTATCGACAACGCAAGGTCGCGACCACAGCTAATACCAACCCTACACAGGCGTTTAGAAGATGCGGAAACGAGGGACACTGGGCGAGGGAATGTCAAGACCCGAGTCTTTTGTTCTGTTGGATATGTGGTCGAATTGAAGTTCGCACAGGTTAATGTTGCCGACAGGAAAACGATCGGCGACGTCCAGTTTCCAGGAGCGAGCGGATGCCGATAGAAGCGGCTCCCCACAATTGATCGGCACTTTGAAAGACGAGGGCCACCACCTGTTAGCTACGGTTCAAATTGGAAACAACCTGTACAACGCTATCATCGACACAGGGGCAACGAGCTGTTTCATAAGCGAGAAACTAGCAGGGACACTATGCGAAGAAGGATTTGAACTAAGAGCAACACAGAGACAGGTGCGGTTGGCAGACGGCCGGACTGGTGTCGTTACGGAACAAGTGGAGGCACAGATAAAGCTCGGTAACAAAATTGTGAACATACCGTTATTAATTCTGTCGGGAGTCATCGACGAACTGGTGCTAGGATGGGATTTCCTCTCCAACTTGGGAACTAACTTTAAATGCGCCGGAATCGAAGTCAGAGTCCCGACTCGTCGACAAAACAACAGAGTACAAGAAGAGAGACTCTCGGTTCTCAACACAGACCACACACAGGAACAAGAAAAACAAGAGCAAAGAAAACAAGAACCGGCAATACAAGAAGAGGAAACCACGCTGGAACATACCATTACAACTAAGGAGGGAACAACGAGCATCGGCATGGAGCAGTGTGAATCCTTACACCCCGAGACAGCGGTGGATAAATTTTTTCAGCAGAAACTAGCCGCATTTGCTATTATGAGCGGCACATTACCAATCACGGAACACCAAATCTTGATGCACGATGACCGTCCGATAAAACAACGCTACTCCCCAAAGAACCCTAAGATGCAAGAAGAAATCAACAAACAGACCGACGAGTTGCTAGTTGAGGGATGTATTGAACCGTCGAACAGCCCACATAGTGCCCCGATTATTATGATCAAAAAGAAAACGGGCAAATGGAGGTTGTGCGTCGACTTTCGGCAGCTAAACAGCCGATCAAACGGTTACTGGCAAATCGATATGAAGAAAACAAGTCGCCCCTTGACAGCGTTCACAGTACCAGGCAGAGGACTCTTCCATAGGAAAGTTAAGCCGTTTGGACTTCACTCCGCTCCAGCAACATTCCAACGAGCATTGGATCGGGTGATTGGACCTAAAATGCTGCCACATGCCTTCGCACATCTAGATGACATCATCGTTATTGGGAAAACATTAGAAGAACATATAGCCAATCTAAAGGAGGTGCTTCGACGGCTCCGGGCAGCGAATTTGAAGATCAACGTCGACAAGTGCGACTTCTTCAAAAAAGAATTAAAATATCTGGGACATAAAGTAACAGAACATGGAATATGCATAGACCCGGATAAAGTGGCGGCGATTTCTCAACTAAAACCGTCTACTTACATCAGGACGCTGCGGCAATATCTCGGAGTGGCATCCTGGTACAGACGATTTGTGCCTGACTTTTCCACTACGGTGCACCCCCTCAAAGGTTTATTGAAGAAAGGCGTGAATTGGCTATGGAACGAAGAGCACCAACAAGCGGTTGAGATGGTGAAAGAAAAGTTGACGCATGCACCAATCCTAGCGTGCCCCGACTTCACCCATCAATTCACGTTGCAAACTGATGCCAACAACAATGGACTTGGAGCCATCCTCACACAGGAATCCGGAGAGGGAGAACGGGTAATCGCATACGCCAGCAGAACACTGAACGGACCCGAAAGAAACTACTCCGCAACAGAGAAAGTGGGCTTAGCTATCGTTAGGGCGATTCGGAAGATGCGACCATACCTAGAGGGATATCATTTTGCTGTCGTAACTACATGGCGCTAAAATGGTTAAACTGTATTGAAAACCCTACCGGTCTTATCGCCAGATGGGCAGTGGAGTTGCAGCAGTATGATTTCGAAGTGGCATATCGCAAAAGAAAACTGAACGAACACGAGAATCACGACATAGCAGCAGCGGGACATACTGGAACACAGAAAACGATAGCTTGTGTGGCGGCACGCTATTACTGGTCAGGACTGCACCGAGATGTCCGCAACTATGTACAACGATGTGAAGTATGCCAGCAATGCAAGCCGAACCATTTGCAGGCAGCCGGCCATATGCTCACTCAAATTCCAGGAGAACCATGGGCCACGGTGTGCGCAGATTTTGTCGGACCATTACCACGATCAAAACACGGGAATACAACACTGCTGGTATTTATAAACCGGTTCTCAAAATGAACTGAATTAGTACCACTGCGAAGCGCAACGGCGGCAGCCCTCCAAAAGGCATTCAGAGAAAGAATCCTGGCAAGGTTTGGCGTGCCAAAGGTCCTCTTCACCAAGAACGGCGCACAATTCACCAGCAAGACATTCAAGAGTTTCCTGCAAGATTTGGGGGTGAGACACCAGTACACAGCACCTTACACACTGCAGGAAAACCCCACGGAAAGAGCGAATCGCACAGTAAAAACAATGATTGCTCAATATGCTGGAGCAAACCAACGCTGTTGGGATGAGACTTTACCGGAAATCACTTTGGTCGTAAATACCAGCGTGACAGCATCCACAGGATACACACCAGCGTTTGTGACACAGGGTCGAGAGCCTCGACTGCACCAGGCTTTATATGATGAGGTGGCCAGGCACGTTATTACAATCAGCGCAGGAGACAATGGAAACCAAGTGTGGGGGAGCACGTGTGGCTAAAGTAGCATCATTTATCCAATGCAGTGGATAGACTTGCGGCAAAACTGGCACCTAGATTTGGAGGACCATACCAGATCGTGGACTTCATATCGCCGGTAAAATGCAAATTGCAATCACAGGCGGGTAAAAAGATACGGCGAGCACACGTTGGAGACCTAAAACCACATATGGCGGCGAGGGAAACCAGGTCAGACGAATGATATATTTTTTTTTATATAAATGTTGCAAAGGGCGATAGAAGGGTACATACAAGTTAACAGTGCAGTATTTCCCCCTTTACTCTCATCGCCCCCGCGATGAGCTGCACATTCCAAGCGCTGTCGCAATATCCGCTTACAGCCCAGCGTTCTACTTCCCTCGTCGCCCCCCGCGCCGAGTCAGCATTCTAAGTGCCGTTGACCCGCCAAAACAGCAGCTTCGCTGAGACAGCGGTCACCATATCCGCTGTTGCACAACACCAGCAAGTTCGGGGCCAAACAGCCCAATACTTACGATCAGCAATTTGTTTATGGAAATACGGCGCAAAAACATCGCGGGATGATCATATTGTACCGTCTGCAAGACGGGCACCGACGCTGACGTCGACGCCAACACCAAGACGAGCAACGAGGTTTGCTGTGGAAAAATTCAGCCAGCTAGGGTTAGACTTAATTGGGACTTGAAAGAGACTTGTATAAATCTTGAACAAATTAAGCTATAGAACAATAAATTATAACGTTAAACAAAGCCTTCGATACTTCAATCTTGGGACTGGGAATAGACGCTGGATTGGGGAAACCTTCCATGAGCATACCAAGCAACCAAAGAAACCAAGGAATTCTCAGGAACCTGATTATGTTTAGGTAAAGATGCCATTCCGTTATCATGGGATAACGGAAAGGCTTAACTGGCGCCCGAGCAGGGACCCGACTAACATTAGTTGGGGACCCCTATACGTTAAGTTAAAGAATGAAGTGCAAAGGTGAAATAATCGTGACGTTTACCTTAAATGTGGTAAACTACATACACGAACGCTAATGAATTGTTATAAAACAAATGTAACTAACCCGCTGCGGTGATCTGCCTGTTCAACACCGAACGGATAACAGATTCACGAGCGCAAAAAAAGTTATTATAAAGTAAAAAGAAGTGACAAACCCGCCGCGTGGATTTACTGAAAAGCATTGAATTCACGGGCGCCAAAATATGTGACAAATATAAAATAAATAAAATGATAGCCGCTGCGGCAACCTGCTTGCGAGCGGCCCCTAAACATAAAGTAGTAAACTATAACACAAAAAGTGGTAGTGGCAGCTTGCTAGATACGGTCAGTGTTACAGCACAGAGATCCACCTAGTGAGTTGTGTGTTCAGCCGTACCCTAGTAGGCGAAATGCCAAAGAGGAACAATACGGTCCACCGCGCCTAATACCGAATAAAAATGGAATTAAAAAGGAAATAAGAAATATTAAAATAAAAATATATAAATTAAAAAATGAAAAAAAAAGAAAACCACACACACATCTAAAAAGAAAAAGCAAAAAAAATCACACGCACGAACAAAATTCACTTGTTTCTTCTTTTGCGAATTAATTTTAAGTTGATAATTAGTACAAATTACTGAAGTCCTCTCTCACTCGTACAGAATCTCAACTTTGTAAGTGACTTGGCACAATCACTCACAATCTACACAAGCGAGCAGGAATAAAGAAAAACACAGAATACGACGAGTGAAACGTTTTCAAACCCAAACTGAAAATAAAGGCTGATTCGACGAAAACACTAATAAAAAACAAAAAAAAAAAAATAAATAACAAGGGAAAAGTATAAAAACAGTAATAATTCAAAAATATAGAACTTTTGCTTGTCCAAACTGTCACTACTCCAATCTTCTTTTATCCGTTTGAGTCGCAAAAACACAGGCCCGCAATGAATACGAGCTGAAAGAAATAGCAAAATTGCCGGATTGTGTCAAGGAGTTGCAAGTCTTTGAGGGTGAGTTTGATGACTATGCTTCTTGGATCGGCAGGGCCGAAGCGATCTTGAGGGATTATCAGGTGATCAAGGACAGGCCTCTTTACCGCTCTATTGTTCTCCACATAAGGCAGAAGATAGGGGGGAACGCAGAAACGGCTCTCATTTCGTACAACGTGGCTGATGACGACTGGTCCGAGATTAAACGTATACTAACTCTTCATTACGCTGATAAGCGTGATTTGCGTACCTTAGAGCATCAATTGGGTCAAATGACTCAAGGTGCAAAGACCGTAGATGGTTTTTATTCGGCAGTCAATAGCCACTTTGCACTTATAATACGTTGTCTAAAAAACGGTAACCAAAGTCCAGAGTTGACTAATGTTTTGGTAGAGTCCTATAGGGACAGAGCATTGGATGTTTTTATTAGAGCTTGAATGGGGATATTTCAAAATTATTGATCATCCGCGGCCCAAAAAATTTGCCAGAGGCGTACAACATTTGCTTGGAGCTGCAGAGCGTGACTTCTAGGACTCACGTCTCTTACTCGAGTAGGTTCCCATCCCCACATCAAGGTTTTCGCCCTGTAAGCGCACCCAGATATCCATGGGGATTTCAACCAAACCATCCTGCACCCAGCAACCAAATCGCAGTCGGGTATCACCATCAAGGGAACCCAGACGCAGGCAGAAATCCTCAATCTTCTCAAAGATATTCGGCCCCCCGGCCAGCAATCAAAATGGAATCAAATCAGTCAGGAAATTCTTACCGTTCTAATCTTTGCGCACAGAGTCATGCTAATTCAAGCTTTAAACGCAGTCCTAGCACCTCCTCCAACCTTAACCCTTTCCGCAAAGGTCTAAGGCTATATCACTTGAACGCGATCCAACTTTCAATGGGCCCCGTTACGACCGAGCTCGACGAAAAGTCGAACCACGATATTTACTATGACGAGACTTACCACGGTAGCGCTGCGAACTCACCGAACTACCCGTTGCAGGCGGATGAGAAACTTCGTTCTGAGTTTGAGTTCGCTAACCCAGACGAAATAAATTTTATGACCGATGCCTCCTTAGCGTTCCATACATAGAGTATGGCGCCAAAGATGGGGCTAGGCTACAGTTTCTCATAGACACTGGTGCAAGCAAGAATTTTATTAGCCCCCAGATAGCCAAGGGTTGCACCCCCTTGTTCAAACCTTTCTATGTCCAGTCCGCAGCAGGAAAAATAGAAATAACTCACCAACTCACTGGCTCATTCTTTAGTCCAATAGGTAACGACTCTCCAATTACGTTCTTTGTCCTTCCGGGGCTCAACGCCTTTCATGGCATTATTGGAGACATACCCTGAAGTCACTCAAGGCGATAATTGACAGCGAAAATGACTCCTTGACAATAACCCCTGGAGTGAAAATTCCACTAATGGCTAGAGATACCATAATATTAACTCATTGATCGACGACCAACACCCAGAAGAGGCGAAAGAGTCTCTTAGCCTATTAATAAACGAATATTCGGCAATTTTTGAACCACTTTCACCAGGTGAAGCGGTGGAAACGAGTGTTAGAGCGGAAATCCGCACGAGCACTCCAGAGCCAATATATTTTAATAGCTACCCCTACCCCGCTAACATGAGAGAGGAGGTAGAAAAACAAGTTAAGGAACTCTTGAGCGAGGGAATAATTGGACCTTCAAAGAGCCCATACAACTCCCCGGTATGGGTGGTTCCTAAAAAACCGAAACCCAATGGAGAGAAACAATACAGAATAGTGATTGACTTCAAACGCCTTGACGCTGTCACACTCTCTGACACTTACCCAATCCCTGATATAACGTCTACCTTGTCCAGCCTTGGAGAAGCGAAATTCTTTACGACCCTCGACTTTACGTCGGGATCCCATCAGATTCATATGAAAGAATCTGATATTCCCAAAACTGCATTTTCTACCTTGAATGGCAAATACGAATTCCTTCGTCTACCATTCGGGTTAAAAAATGCCCCGGCTGTTTTCCAAAGAATGATCAACGATGTGTTGCGAGAATACATCGACAAAATCTGCTATGTCTACATAGACGATATCATTGTCTTTAGGATTATGAGTCTCATTAGCATAATCTTCGTGCTGTATTTGAGAAATTAAAGAAGGCTAATCTGCTAGTAAATCTAGAAAAGACCCAATTTCTGCGCACTCAAGTAGAGTTTCTGGGTAATGTTGTAACCTCAACTGGAATACGCGCAGATGAAAAAAAGGTGAAGGCCATAAATAATATGCAGCCACCCACAAATGCAAAGCAACTTAAAAGTTTCTTGGAAATGACCTCCTACTATAGGAAGTTTATTTGTGATTATGCAAAAATGCCAAGCCTCTGACGAACCTAACTAGGGGAAAATATTCTAAAGTCAAGGCATCTCAGTCCAGGAAAATTCCAATCGTACTGGATGAGGAAGGCCTGAAAGCCTTTAATGATTTAAAAACAATTCTTGCTTCTTCAGAAGTTTTGGCTTTCCCAGATTTTAGTAAACCTTTTCACTTAAATACCGAAGCTTCAGATTATGCAATCGGGGCCGTTCTTTCCCAGAGTGACAACGGTAAAAACCGACCAATTTCATTTATTTTAAGGTCTCTAAATGAAACGGAGGAAGGCTATGCCGTGAATGAAAAGGAGATGTTGGTGATAGTGTGGGCCTTAGATAATCTTCGATCCTACCTATATGGCGCTGGATCAATCAATGTCTATACCGATCACCAACCACTAACGTTTTCATTAGGTAATAGAGACTATAACGCTAAATTGAAGCGTTGGAAATCGCGCATAGAAGAGTGCAACTGTGAGTTGATCTACAAGCCAGGGCAGTCAAACGTAGTTGCCGATGCTTTTTCCCGCATCGCATCGAATGTCAACTACCTCGGTTCCGATACGGCTACTGTCTCAGCAACGTTGAAACTGTCCATAGCGCCCTTCAAGACGCATCGGATTTAATTCCGCACGTCGAAGCCCCAATAAACGTATTTAGGAATCAGCTCATCTTCGACCCCGAAAGACTGGAGTATTCCTCCGAAACGCCACACACAGGCTATGTGCGCCATCTGATTCCAATAAATAGCGACTCTATGCGAGCTTCCTTAAAAAGTATCTTAAGCCGTTGGTAATAAACGGCATCAAAATACCTGAGACCTATTTACAATTCTTACAGACCTGTTGCCTAAAATCTTTTCAGGGTTATAAAATTCGTATAACCCAGAGGCTAGCAACAGACTTGAATGATGAGGAAGAAATCTGTAAGGAAGAGCATTCAAGAGCTCACAGAAACCCCAAAGAAATTAAATTACAAATTTTAGAAAGGTTCTATTTCCCTAAGATGGCCAGACTTATTAAGTCACAGGTGTCTTCTTGTCAGGTCTGCAAAAAATGTAAATATGATAGACACCTGAACCAGCCAGAACTTCAATTAACGCCAATACCACAATATCCGCGCGAGATTCTCCATATTGACCTTCTTACGATCGAAAGTCATAAATTCTTTAGTTGTATAGACTTTCCTCGAGATTTATAGGTGTCTGAAGAACGACAACCCGAAACTTAAGGTAATGGAGCTGGTTTTCATAGCCGCTGACAGATATAACAACTCTGTCCATTCGGTCACGAATCATAATCCAGTCGATATATTTTTCGACAGGGCCTCCAGAATCAACTATCAAGGACTTACAATTTTCAAAGAGCAAATCCAAGAAGACATAAGAGGTTTGCTTAATTACAAGTAACAAATGTCCACTGATAGGTTTAACAAGAATAGGGCGAAACCCGTCAATTATATCCAGGGGGAAACTGTCTATGTCTCGAATAAACAAATTAAAAGCAAAGACAAACAGCGTTTCAAGACAGAAGAAGTTAAGGAGGATGGTAGAGTGACAATTAAGACCAAATCAGGAAAACTTATCCACAATCCTATTTGAAAAGTTAAGAAAATCAGAAAGCCTTGAAAACGTTTCACTCTCATTTTCTATAAAAATAAAAACAAAAAAACACAAAGGTTACAACACTTAACACTTAATAAAACAAAACAAAAAATCAAAAATAATCACCAAAAAAAAATAAAATACACAAAAAAAAAAAACAAAAAATTCACAAAAAACGAAATAAAAAATAGGAAATAAGGATTAATTTTAAGATTCAACAAATAAAAAAAAAACAAACAAAAAAACCTTTAAATACTATGCAAATACAATTAGAACCACTAAGTAACAACTTTCTCCCAAGAATGGCGATTGTGCACGTCGCAACCGCCCTCCACATCTTCGGGTACGATACGCCAGTCATCCCACTCCAGCAAGGCGTCGTATGGCGTGTCAACGGAGTGTTCAAGCTCGCGCATGTCATCGACTTAAAGCAGCTACATCAGATCATCGACAAAACCACTAGCGAAGCATCGTTAATCACCGATAGCAGAATCGGAGCGCTGGTATGCCATTACCGGTATGCGACGGATGGCATTACAAAGATGACCACTACCGCACATTGTAAGCCACGTTCCATAGACTGGTTGGGATCCGCTTGGAAATGGGTCGCCGGGTCACCGAATGCCTCAGACTGGAATTCTATTCTTCAGGCGCAAGACAACGTAGTCCAGAACAAAAACCAGCAAATTAAAATAAATACACGGCTGTTCGATGCGACGCACGATTCGTTACAAAAGCTCGACGACGTCATGACAAAAGTGATTGCCATTGACGGGGACGTACATGTGGCTACAGTCTTATTGCACAAAGCAATGATTCTGGTGAGCCAGGTCGACGAAATCACGAGGGCCTGTCAGTTAGCGAAGGCGTCTGTCGTTAACAACAATCTGCTGGACCAAAAGGAGGTCGAGACTCTATTGACGGAGACCCAAAGCCTCCCATACCAAAACGTGGTGGAAGCAGTGGAATTTTCTGAGCCATCAATACTGACCAACCGAACGACCCTGCTTTACGTTCTGTCACTACCCAAGGTCGTGGACAAGGAATACCGCTTGATGCTTCTCTACCCCACAATCACCAAAGGAAAACAGGTGGTACTGGAATTCAGCAAACTAGCGATGTCCCCTGAGGAAACTTATGCCGTACTGGGGAGCTGCCTCTCTATTGGTAATACAACAGTTTGCCAAGAAAAGGACCTGAAAAAACTAGATGAGGACAGCTGTATCCCTAGGCTGTTGAAAGGAGGCCACGCTTTTTGCGACTACCTGAGGAATGACCAGGAGATAGTGGAATTAGTGGACGACGGGACCTTGTTCCTTACCAACTTCAATGATACGGTCGCTGCGGACTCAGGGAACCATCAGCTTTTGGGCTCATTCATTATCCAATATGACAACGAGACCGTCAACATCGAAAATCTATCGTACAGCAGCTATTCATCAACTCATGTGATGGCTATGCCTGCCGTGCTAACTTCCCTCGTCACCCCCCGCGCCGAGTCAGCATTCTAAGTGCCGTTGACTCGCCGAAACAGCGGCTTCGCTGAGACAGCAGTCACCATATCCGCTGTAGCACAACACCAGCAAGTTCGGGGCCAAACAGCCCAATACTTACGATCAGCAATTTGCTGTATGGAAATACGGCGCAACAACAACGCAGGATGATCATATTGTACCGTCTGCAAGACGGGCTGACGCTGACGCTGACGTCGACGCCAACACCAAGACGAGCAACGAGGTTTGCTGTGGAAAAATTCAGCCAGCTAGGGTTAGACTTAATTGGGACTTGGAAGAGACTTGTATAAATCTTGAACAAATTAAGCTATTGAACAATAAATTATAACGTTAAACAAAGCTTTCGATACTTCAATCTTGGGACTGGGAATAGACGCTGGATTGGGGAAACCTTCCATGAGCATACCAAGCAACCAAAGAAACCAAGGAATTCACAGGAACCTAATTATGTTTAGGTAAAGATGCCATTCCGTTATCATGGGATAACGGAAAGGCTTAACTTACAGAAAAAAAAACACACCAATAAATTCATGGTTTAACATAAAGCTTTAAAAAAAATTTCTTATTGAAAAGTGGTTACAAAACTTTGGGACCACCCTAATCCGTCGAAACACTCACAAGCACCCAATAATGCATACAATGAACAAGGAAGACGTAAAAAATAAGAAAAAATATTATATAATAACAAATAACATTTTTCTTCCTGGGGAAAAATAATAATAAATATTTTATTTGCCTTTGCGAAAAATAATAATAATATTTTTGGGACCACCCTTATTCGGTCGCCAAGGGCACGAGAGGAGAAGAAAACAAGGAACTAAAAGGAAAACCGAATATCGCGCCTGCGCGGCTGGACATTAAAGATCAAGAGACAGGATGAGCAACACCCAGAAAGAACAAGGAAACCCACCAGACTGCCGTTCCACCCTCGACAGAGGACGCCAAAGCTGCCATAGTTACATCTGGCCGGGCACACCGACGTCCTGGAGCTGGCCATGTCACCAATCCTGGACGAGGACCAGGCAGTGGCGGCAAGGCTAACGCCACCGGCAACAGCGTCGCCCAACCAAGAGGTCCCGCCGCTATGGTGGCCTGCCAAGGAGGAGAAGAGGGAAGTAACGACCCGCGCCCACCCCCACAGTGTGGGAGATCTCGTCGGAGTCGAAGGAGGAGGAAACCACGCCAGCACCCGCTGCGCCGGCGCCGAAACGGGCCAGGGTCACAGGGAAGCCGACCTGCCCACCGCAGCAGCCGTGCCCCGCACCCCCGGGAGATCACTGGGTCTGGAGCTAACGTTCCCACAGGCGGCGCCAGCACCACCACCACCAGCAATGGAGGAGGAGCATGTCGAGGAGACCCCGAGGCCGCCCACTAGGTACAAGGAGTTGGTGGGCGTGCCCTGGCCGCGGGACGTAGTCCAGGCGTCCAAGGAGCTGAACCCCGAGAAGTGCCAGTATACCTGGTATACAGATCAAGACTTGTCATTTGGGGTTACCCGAAGAAAGAGGGGAGTGTGAGGAACAACTATGTGTTCCCCACAACAATTTCACAGTTTCAGCGACGCCTCTGTTATGCCCCTCTTCAGCGACGCCTCTGCCATGCAGGCGAGCAGAAGTCCCGTTGCCTACGGCGGCGCAAAGTATAAAAGGGCGCGCAACAGCGCATGCAAACAATTTGAGTAGAGCAAGCAACCAAGTAACAAAAATCGGTCCTTGCAATAGCTTGCTGTCGCGGGACCTAGTTTATCCGTCCTAGCTGTCGCAGGACAAAGTCATAGTCGTCCTCGCATTAGCAGGGCTGGGGCCAACCCAGCTGGAGGCGGGCAAAATCAAGCGGAGAGTCCTTGGAGAACGCAGGATCGGGTCATTCATACTCCTCGCTGTCGCAGGACCTAGTTTGTCCGTCCTTGCTGAAGCAGGACATAGATTTAGTTGTCCCTGCAAGAGCGGGTCAAGGGGGATTTATCCTCGCTGTCGTAGGATCTGCGTTTGACAATCCTAGCTGTCGCAGGACCCGATCCCGATACCCTTGCATTAGCGGGAGACGAATCGAGCTTCAACCAGGAGAGAGACCAGCGACCGACGAGCGCCGAGCGTCGAGCCTACTTCGGATTTCATCGACCCGAGACCCGAGGACACCATCCATCAACGCAACGAATCAAATCAAATAAAACCTACATTGAAATTTAGAAGAGTCGGCCGTCGTGTCGCTAATAAACAAAATACCATTTAATATTGAACATCGATTCTACCTTCTTATTTATTCGCAAGTGCAGCATAATAAAAATTTGTTGCACGAACTCATATCGCCGACCGAGTTAGCCCGGTGAAGCCTTAAGGATCGTTACACTTTCTACATTCTCCAAATTAATATCACCACAAAATGTAAGCAAACACCAAGTGTGACCAAGCAATGTTTTCGAAATGCACGGTCTCACTTATTATCGAAATGAAATCAACACGAAATCAGCCCCCAACATGATATCATAAAATCACTTAGGGATAACACACTTTCCGTATAATTTTTTGAATTTGCCTAACAAACCTACACATTTTGAATGGAGCAGGTGTGTTAGACCCAGGTGCAAGTTCATTTTCCACACGAGGCAGGATTTCTATTTTATTTTTTTTTTTATTTAATTTTATTATAATATTTTTAAATTTTAGTATATTTAACAATTTGGTCAAGATCGGGTTACTATATCATACAGCTGCAATAGGAACAATCGGGTGCAGATTCTGGTTAGTATGGAGAACTTTTTTGTTTTTCAAATTATCTAAATGAAACTCACAGAATAAGTTGGGCCCTTTTGGTAAAATTTTTAATTTTTTTTAAATTGTACTTAAAAATACGCGTCGATTGATACCTCAATCACCCAAATCCGATAACTGGTTCAAAAGATAAATAAATTTGAAAATTTTAGTAGACTCCTAAAAATTAAATGAAAAGTCAGTTTGTTTGTCTGTTTGTATGTTTGCATTAAAGCGCTAAAGAAGCTAAAATGTTATGATGGAGATTTGCTCCTTTTCAAAAATCTAGATATGTTTGTTTTACGACTTTTTTCAATTTCCCGCTAGTTTAGCGGGAAAACACTATTTCCCGCTAAAATTGAATCTCAACAGTTTCCAAACCATTTAAACTACAGTTATGTTCGATATATCGTTGGAAAGGTGCTTTCAGACGTGCCTTTAAGCTTTTTTTCTAAAACACTCAGGTATTATTTTACAGGTGAAATACGATTTCTTAGTTTACATTTTGACGATTTCTGACAAAACGGCTCTAACGATTTTTATTAAATGTGTGTATTAAAGTGTACAATTTCGCGTTTTTTGGTATATGAAACATAAATTTTGGTTGAGGGGTTTAGAAGATATTACCTGTTAACTGAATATATATTTTTCAGTAAGTATTAAGACGCGACAGCAGCATCAAGGCAGGTGTAGCTGCCAGAGCTTGAGAGTGTATAGCTGACTGCTTTGAGATGCACAAATAGCCAGTGCTGCCAGGCAGTTTTGTTTTATTTTGGGCTGCTGAAATATCCAGTGTTGCCAGGTCATTTAGTTTTGTTTTTAGACGATTTTTATTTTTTAATATGATAGAATTTCAACTAAAAAATTTACATATTTTTATATCTGCCTGCATTAATGATAAAGTTACAATGTCAAAAGCAATTGCAAAAATTTCTGATATCCCACAAAAAAACCTCTACACGAGGTAAAAGTCTAGTGACGAAAGCAATTTCTAGCTCCAAAATTTCTGATATACAATTTTGTGGCGAAAAAAATTGAGGTTAATATAAAAATTTTAACTAAAGATATGAATTAATAAAAAAAAAAAAGATGTGCGTAAAAAGTTACGCGATTGAAGTGAAACTTCCTAGGAGTGCATACGGTAGTGGCCTGTTTTTTTTTTACTTCAAGATGACAATTTTTTCCATTTTTCATTTGCACACTTCTTTATACAAGTTTGCTTGTCACTAGAATTCTCGCTGTGTAATTGAAAAATGTCGTCGTGTGAAGAGCAAATAGATCTTACAAGACATTGAAAACAAATCACACTGTATGTACATACTATACAAATAAACATATAGAATATGTACATATACATACATTCATACGTACATACGACATATGTACATGCATACATACATATGCTTAAACACAGAGCGTACGAAGTTTCACTTGCACAAATTAAGCACTCAACTAATCCATTCTTATACATATGTACATACATACGTACATACGTTCATACATACATACGTACATACATACATACATACGTACATACTAAATACATACATACATACATACATGTTAAAATTACGCGCAAAACAAACACGTGAGGAACATGCGATAACGTAACGAGAAACAAGCCAAGCTTAGAGCTTTTGACTCAGAGTAGAAAGAGCAGCTTAGAGCTTTGCATACACATATGTACAGATGTATGCATCAGAGATCTGCAAAAATCACTTTTTTCTTGATTTATTCATACGCCCAAATTCTTACTCAATTCCACTCACCGAACGAAACGCAACATTGAATAAAAATCAGCTCATGCTGATGAGCACATGAATCGTGAATATGCCCTTCGGCTCAACCGATCAAACTTGCATAAGCACCCGAAGTCACTGCTGAGTTAAATTCACTCTAATGTGCGTATATTTTTTTGCTCACTGAGTTTATTCACACTCATGTGCAAGCCGATCATTTGGGCGTATGTTGATTTTACTCAACATTAATTGAGTTGAATAAGAATAAAATCAAAAAGTATAAAATCAACTCGTATGAGTTTGTGCATGTGCAAAGTAAAAGAAAGCAAAATACGTAATTTCACAACAGATTATACATAAATTTTCATATTGAATGACAATGGCTATGAGAGAATTAAAAAATTAATAAAATGAAATTATAATTAAAAAAATAGTGGCATCCTCCTTGATTATTTCGGCTAAAATGCTCCAGACAAAGCTTCTTCCCTAATGCCGGCTCAGTAAGCAAAAAAATATACGCACATTAGAGTGAATTTAACTCAGCAGTGACTTCGGGTGCTTATGCAAGTTTGATTGGTTGAGCCGAATGGAACGATTACTCAGCCATTTTTGTGTATGAACGTTTTTGCAATCACGCCTTGTCGTTTTTTGGTATGTATGTATACATACGGCGTTTCCCCCTCCCTATTGTGTCGGTTTTTCGTAACGCACGCGGTCAAGCGTATTTTCGATTCACCCCCAAGGCGCCTATAGAAGTTTCACTTCAAAAAAAAAAGCGAAAATTAGCATTCGGCACTGCGCAAAAAGTAATTTTTATGTAGAAAGATGCTCACCCATTTGCACACAGTGCACAATGCCAATTTTTTGTTTACTTCGTGTAGAGGTTTTTTTGTGGGATAAATGTTACACCCTGTTCAAATTTGGATGTTTGGATGACTATATAATATAGCTGCCATTTGAACGTCGATTTCAAATTAACCTTTAATTTGAAAATCTTTTTAATTTTTTCAATTTATTAACCAAACTCACAGATTTGCTTTTGCACGCCAAATATCCAAGTTTTCTGCCAAATCTAGCCACGTGCATTCGTTTCTTTTTACAAAAAATGTTATATTATATAAATTTGTTGTAACTTATTGCATTTAGCATGAAATTTCAAACGAAAAAATATTTCAAATTTTTTTTAATTAACTGATAATAATTGCATCGTACGAACAGTGAAAAACGTAGTAGTCTAATTTGTATTTCTTTTAGCAGGTACTTATTACTGATCTATCAAAAGTAAAAATTAATAATAAAGTGATTAAAAACGTGCTGAATAAACCCAATGTTAGAAATAACGACACTTTGCTTTTAAATGGCAGAAACTGCAGTTAAAATGCCTTGCTTTGCACATATTTTTGTTACTTATAGTGTTTTCTTACATACAAACATGTTCATGTGATTGAATTTCAGAATAAACAAATTTGTGTGTTGCACGGAATGCGATCCGGGGGATGGCGAGCGAAGCGAGCATGGGGCGGAGCCCCCTAGTATTATATAAATATATGAGCTGTCAATATTAGGCGCATCGAATAAAAATAAATTTAAAACATTGAAAAAGATTCCAGATTTAACCCGGCAACTTTTGTACGTAGATTGTCAACTCTAGCATTTAGACTACCAGGAAGCTGAAACATCTTTAAACCAAACTATAAAACTAAAATACAGTATATACAATATATATAAACGAAAGATATTTTTTTTTTCAAAATGGTTTTATATTATTTTTATAAGCTTACAGTCTAAATCAGCGGTGGGCAAGCCCTTGTTCTCGCTGCTCCAAGTGCTTCGGCTACAACAACAAATTTAGATGCTGCGCTCAAATCATTTATGACCCCCCAAGAAAACTAAACAACAAACACACAGCAAATGCTCGATTTTCGGCTGCGACGCGTACCGTCATATAAGTGTTCATTTTGGTATGATTTATGACTTCAGCAGCGTCTTGTACACTATGTGAAAAAGTAAAGTTGGTTTTGATGCGTTTTGATTTTAACCACATAATAAGCGTTCGACTTGCAAACGAAATTTATTAGAACTTCTTTTAGTATATATTTGTTTTGGTTTGTTAAAACCAACAACAACCACACAGATTTTTCGTCACGACGCACAGAGCTGTAAATGTGTTCATTTTGCATTAATTTATGACTTCAGAAGTTGTGTTTGTTGTAGATTTTGTTGTAGTGCTGCCGATTGCAAATTTCGTGCCCACCGCTGGTTTAAATTGTAGACCTAGAGGACATGTAAAATTATATTTATTTTATATAAAAAGTTGAAACAATGAACATTTTCATTTTTATTTTGCAATTATAATTCGTGCAAATTATTTTTATTAAAGAAAACTGCTGGTTAAAGTGATAACTGCTTTTTTCACAAAATTATCGATAAACATCGCGAGTTCGATAAAAAAAATACTGAAAATCACAGGGGCGAATAAAAAAAAATCGGCGAATTAAGTCCACATTCGGGCCAGATGATGATAATGGCGTCGAATGAGCGAAATGTGCTGTCGTGGAAATAGGCTAGAAGACAGGTGGCAACTTGAAAGCGAGACAGCGCATCACGGACGGCAGTTCGCGTTAGTGACGAAAGCAGCACGAAGGGTGCGAAAGGCGACCATCGAACTATATACCGATCGAAAGGTTAATGAAACTTTTTCTAACTCCCCTGGCTCATGAGATAATGGGGTGTAAGTGGGAGGGGAAAAATTTATATGATCGCAGCTTATAGAGCCGTTGGAGCTTTTAAATATTTATCAAAAATACGCGTCGATTGATACCTCAATCACCCAAATTCGATAACTGGTTCAAAAGATAAATAAATTTAAAAATTTTAGTGGACTTCTCAAAATAATATGAAAAAGATTCTTGTTTTGTCTGTTTGTATCAAAGCGCTAAAAAAAAGCTTAGGGATTTATTCCTCTTTGAAAATCTAGAAATGTTTGTTCTACGACTTTTTCAATTACCCGCCAGCTTAGCGGGAAAACGATAAATCCTGCTAAAATTGAAAACCTCAACAGTTTTCAAACCATAGAAGCTACAGATATGTTCTATATATCATTGGAAAAGTGTGCTTGAGGGCTTTTAGGAGTACCTTTAATCTTTTCTTAAGTACTCAGGTAACATTTTACCGGTGAAATAAAGTTTTTTAGCTTACATTTTGGCGATTTATGACAGCTCTAACGATTTTTATTAAATTTTAGTATGTTGTAGTACGTAAAATTCTTTTTTGGTATATGAAACATAAACTTTGACTGAGGGGTTTGGAAGGTATTACCTACTGAATGTCAAAATCATGAAGGTCGAAAATTAGGTTTTAGTACCCAAAACTTTTAGTACGAAAAAAATTGAGTTTAATATAGAAATTTTAAATAAAAAAAAAAGATGTGCGTAAAAAGTTACGCGATTGAAGTGAAACTTCCTAGGAGTGCATACGGTAGTGGCCTGTTTTTTTTTTTACTTCAAGATGACAATTTTTTCCATTTTTCTTTTTCACACTTCTTTATATTTACAAGTTTGCTTGTCACTAGAATTCTCGCTGTGTAATTGAAAACTGTCGTCGTGTGAAGAGCAAATAGATCTTACAAGACATTGAAAACAAATCACACTATATGTACATACTATACAAATAAACATATAGAATATGTATATATACATACATACATACATACATACATACGACATATGTACATGCATTCATATATATGCTTAAACACAGAGCGTGCAAAGTTTCACTTGCACAAATTAAGCACTCAACTAATCCATTCTTATACATATGTACATACATACATACATACATACATGTTAAAATGACGCGCAAAACAAACACGTGAGGAACATGCGATAACGTAACGGGAAACAAGCCAAGCTTAGAGCTTTTGACTCAGAGTAGAAAGAGCAGCTTTGAGCTTTGCATGTGTACATGTGTACATGTGTGTATGTATTTAATTAGGAGTAGCAAAGTCAGAGCTTTGATATTCCAACCTAATAATAAATCAGTGCTGAGAGCATCTAAGAGAACATATTAAAGCTTTATCAAGCTCTCTTTTATGGTGTCGGTTTTTCGTAACACACGCGGTCAAGCGTATTTTCGATTCACTCCCAACGCGCCTATAGAAGTTTCACTTCAAAATATAAATTAATAAAAAAAAAAATTATTAATATTAAAAATTATTAATACAAAAAATTTTCATACTAAAGGTCATGCCACACCACAACGAAGTCAAAAAAGTCGACAAAAACATGCTTCAACTCAACATAATATCATATCGCCGTCTCACCATAGATTTTAATTAATCATATCTTAAACAATAGCTACGCAAATAAAATAGTTAATAAAATGTAAAAAAATTGTTTCGAATTTTACTCGAATTTTTTAGTGAGAAAAGCTAAGAAAAAATCATAATTTTTTTAATTCAAAAATTGATATCTCTTAAACTACTGGTTTAAATCTAAGACTGTGTATAAATGAAACATAGATATATTCATTAGCTTTTAGACAAAGTAAGACTTTGATAAATCGGTTTTGGCATTCTTGAGTAATGATTACAAATGTGGGCGCACCTCTAGAAAAAAGAAATAAAAAAAAAGGCAGATTTTTGAAAAATTCTAAAAAAAAAAAAAAAGATGTGCGTAAAAAGTTACGCGATTGAAGTGAAACTTCCTAGTGCATACGGTAGTGGCCTGTTTTTTTTTTTACTTCAAGATGACAATTTTTTCCATTTTTCTTTTGCTCACTTCTTTATACAAGTTTGCTTGTCACTAGAATTCTCGCTTTGTAATTGAAAACTGTCGTCGTGTGAAGATCAAATAGATCTTACAAGACATAGAAAACAAAACACACTATATGTACTTACTTTACAAATAAACATATAGAATATGTACATATACATATACTTTCATTCATACATCCCAGCAAGCAATATGTGCGTTTTCTGATACATTTCGGACACTTTTTTATGAGCATTCACCGTCATAATGTGCCCAAAAAAGAGTCCGGAATGAGCGTTTTTTTCTATGAAAACGGTCGCACTTAATGTGGAAGATTTCGAAGTCTAATCTGACTCTTTTCTGACACAGATATAAGTGCTTTCACCCTCCCAATAAAGGAATAAAAACCTCAGAAAAGACACATAAAAGTTACTTTTCCAGGCACTTGAATAGCCAAATAGTTCAAATTAATTAATGTAATTTTTTTAATATTATATTTGACTTAAAAATAAACAAAATGAGAAATAAGTAGAAACTTAAACATAAACACCTTCATTAACGAAAAAGTCTGCATTTCAAATTTCGTTTCTTGGCTATCAGCGTTTCTTGGCATTTTCTACTACCACGTTTTTATTTGAAAAATTATTACGCAAAGACGTCTTTGTCTTTCACAATTAATTGCACAACTGAATGAATGCGTGAATTGACTGTGATCTTGCATATCGCATGATTCTGCATTCCCTTATGTTCAGCACCGTTATTTTCGATTACCTGCCTACTTACACTCCGAAAATACTCAGACAGAAGTGCTTTTTATGAGCCCTTGCTAAGAAAGCCCTGAATGTGCTCCGAAAACCCTCAAATTTATGTGTTTACTCCAAAAACGCTCTTAAACTCGGCTCTTTTCGGACACATAATTTCGAGCCCTCTGAACTTGGCTTGCTGGGATACGACTTAAGTACATGCATACATACATATGCTTAAACACAGAGCGTGCGAAGTTTCTCTTGCACAAATTAAGCACTCAACTAATCCATTATTATACATATGTACATACATACGTTCATACATACATACATACATACATGTTAAAATGACGCGCAAAACAAACACGTGAGAAACATGCGATAACGTAACGGGAAACAAGCCGAGCTTAGAGCTTTTGACTCAGAGTAGAAAGAGCAGCTTAGAGCTTTGCATACACATACATATGTATGTATGTACATGTGTGTATGTATGTAATTAGGAGTAGCAAAGTCAGAGCTTTGATATTCCAACCTAATAATAAATCAGTGCTGAGAGCATCTAAGAGAACATATTAAAGCTTTAACAAGCTCTTTTTATGGTGTCGGTTTTTCGTTACACACGCGGTCAAGCGTATTTTCGATTCACTCCCAACGCGCCTATAGAAGTTTCACTTAAAAAAATCTCACCATAAAAAAAAAAAATGTTTTTCGTCGGTTTTGGCCCCAAATCTATCCAAAAAAGTGGTTTAGGTTCTTGTAACTTTTGGGCTGTTGCCTAGTGTTGTGGATTGTGTGAACTGCTTGCCAGGGATGGAAACGCACCCGTAAAGAGTTCCGATGAGCTAGTCGGCGCGGCCCACCGAGGAACAAAGCAGTTCATAACAATTTGGCGCCCAAAATGAATAGAGAAGATAATGAGTTTCTATAAAGGCAAATTCCCTTGGATTTGCGCCTCCAATGTCTTATGTGGCACGATAGGCTCGGAGTGCGGCGTAATCCCGGAGTACGAAGGAACTATGTGCTAACCCATATTAGCCTGGTGGCATCCGTTCAACAACAAACTTTTCTGTGATAAACAGTAATAATAGGCTAGTTTTTTTTGTTGCTTTCAGTTAGTTTATTTATTTATTTTTGATACCAAACTATTCATTTTGTCTTCTTTTGATTCACGTCGGGAATGTCCTGACCAAAGTTTTGCAGAGCTTCGGTGACAGGTGTTCCAGGGTGATACAGGATCATTTCTGCGTTGCACCTGCCTCACAGCGCACCCCGATTGTGGGATGTCGTTCCTTAATCGCTTGAGGAACCGTGCATCTCACCGATGCTTAAATGTTTATCCACGGTTCAAATTGTGCGTAGTATAGTGTTGGTTAGCCTGTGCTAGTTTTGTTTTCTCTCCCCTTTACTTGTTATATGTATTTTGAAATTTAGAAAATTGTTGTTTTGATAATTACAGTTTAAAATATATTTATTTATTTTTGCGTAATTATTTTTGTTTTTAGCTAGAAATCAGAATTAATAATCGTACTTATTAAGGTATTATTTATTAATTTATTCTATAGGGTTCCTAACAATAAAGCAGTACTAATTTATTTATTATATTGGATTTATTTTAAGAAGATTTTCTTAAATATATTGTTTAAGGGCGCTCAGGTGTCTTTTGCTTATATGATGACCGAGGAAACAGGTTGGGAAGCTCAGGGAACGCCGGCTCAACAACGACCACGTCCATCAGGGGGTTTGGCAAGGACTCTGATGAATTTTCGCGAATATCCAGACAGACAACCTCCATCCGCCGAAGAATTGATGCAGTGATAGAAAGAGCGTTGGGAGATAAAAAAAACCGAATCCATGCGCGTGGAGATCCAAGCCCAATTTTTGGAAGTGATGAAAATGATAAACGACAGTCTGAGACTTCCGAATTCGAGCACCGAGGCCTCGGCAGCGACGTACTCGGGCGCACAAGCGCCAGCACCGAGCACAGGAGCCATCCCGAAACGTGCGGAAGGGCAACGTCCAAATAATATTCCACAGCCAGTTACGCCAAGGCATTCCTTTCAGGTTCGGCAACCGGAGTGTTGCAGTCCACCGTTCGTGCCGGATCCACAGGCGACGAACTAAAGAAATCCAACAGGCAGGAATCCTAATCAGAATGAGAGAAGAGGTGATGAACATAGGGAAGATAATATCGTCGCATTCCCGCGAAATGATCGTATGTTGATTTTTTGGCGAAATTGAGATTTTAATGCAGAACGGTTAGAAAACGTCTGTCTCACATACTTGCAAAAAATTACAAATGAATTCGCTTTAGTTTCGGAAAAAAAACAAATTCAATTTAATCGTATGTTTACTAACATTTTTCTGTGCGCGCGAAATTATCGTATGTCCATATACATTTTTTTTTTAAGTGTTGGGTACTGCTTTTTGTGGGGGGAAATTGATGGCAAAAGAGGCAGTAATGAAATATGCTCAGCTCTTGTAAAGTATTTGCTTATTCTAGATAGTAAAAAAACAACATCAAGTCTAAGCCTTTATTGCGATAGTTGTGCTGGTCAAAATAAAAACAAGGCTGTGCTGGCTGGCTTAGCACATTTTTTAAAGACTTCAACTTTTTTGAAAACAATTAAAGTCACCTATTTGCTTCCTGGTCATACAATGATGCCTGTAGACTCTGTACATAGCACCATTGAATCTTTTATTAGAAATCGCAATGTTTGGGCGCCAACTGAATGGCCGACTCTTATAAGAAATTCAAGAACACATCCATCCGGATACGAGTGCGTTGAATTAACGTACAAGGATTTCCAAAATTGGAATCGTTTTGCCAATTCATTATTTAAAAATCAAACATTAAATTTAAGCAAATTACGTACAGCTATTTTGCACAACGGAGAAATGGAATTGAATTATGAATATTTCGAAAACACAAATACAAAAAAAATTATTCAAATATCAAACTTGAATCAAAATATTAAAAGTTTATACAAGAACAAGTTAAGCATTTCAGAAAAGAAGTTTTTAGATTTAAAAAATCTATGCAATGTTAACAGTATACCTACTAAATATCATAGTGAATATGTAAATCTTAAAAATTGTAAAACAATCGTAGATTGTTTAGATGAAACCGATGAAGAAGATGAAAACTGAAGATGTTTGCCTTATGCAATATTTTATTTTTTTTTTATTTTCATATATACTTTAATTTCATACAGAAAAATATGATTTATATGAATTTCTTACATAAGTTTAATAAAAACAAAAACAAAATTTTATTTTAACTTTTTTTATATAAATAAATAAGGATTTTCTCATATCGTATGTTGAACTTACATTGTTTTGCACCAAAAACATGACGCGCGAAATGATCGTATGTTTAAATAAATTGCTGCTGTAAACACAATTGGCCATATTTAAAAAAAATTTAACAAGCATTCGTTATTACAACTATAAAATAAGATCTTATGAAAAAATGGCTGCTAAAAAACCACTCTACTTTAAGAAAATTAAAAAAAGCTTCTCCTGTAAAATCACATTTTTCTACATACGATCATTTCGCGGGAATGCGACGATATGCATTACAGCTCTCGTGACCGCACTTACCTAAAGCTAGAGCGATGGAATTTGAAGTTCAATGGCGAGGATCCCATGCACTCCGTCGAGGACTTCGTTTTCCGAGTGGAGCTCCTGCAAAGGCAATATCAGTGTCCGTGGAAAGATGTCCTGCGTGGGTTTCACATCCTCTTGTCTGGTCGAGCACGCGAGTGGTATTGGGTGCACGTGAAGCACTCAAGAGCCGACAATTGGTCGCAACTACGCCCAGCTCTGATAAACCGTTTCAGGGGCTACCAGACGGAGCATGATATCATGCAGGAGCTAGTGCAGCGGGAGCAGCAATCCAGCGAGTCAGCCGATGACTATATTCCTCACATGCGTCAACTTGCCTCGCGTTTTCAGAAGCCGATGAAGGATCGTGAACTAGTAAGGATAATAAAGCGAGGGCTGAAGGAGAGCCTGGCGAAATATATCAACGCGATGGATCATCACCGACCACGCCAGTCTACAGTGGCTTTTAAGTCTCAAAGACTTGACCGGTAGACTAGCCAGATGGTCGGTGGAGTTGCAATCCTTCCCATTCACGATGCTGTATAAAAAAGGCGCCGATACCGTCGTTGCTGATACGTTGTCCAGGAGTGTGAAAGAAGTGGAGGCGACACCGGAGGATCTACTGGGATTCGAAACACTGGAGTTCGAGTCCGCCGAGTATCAGAAGTTGGTAAACGATGTGACAAGCAACCAACATAGATTGCCCGATTTGAGGTCCAAGACGGATTTATCTTTAAAAGAACCCGAGACGAGACGCTGGATGATGAAGTGGAGGACACGAGTTGGAGGTTGTGGGTCAAAGAGCACACGCAAAGGAGACCGCAGATCATTGAGGAATGGGAAAAACTCTCATGCATTGCGCAGGCAGTTTTACTGGTCCGGGTTGACGATCCAAGTTCGCGACTTTGTGCGGAAGTGCGAAAACTGCAAGGAAACGAAGGCTTAAAATTATCGCACCCAGGTAGGAATCGGGAAAGAAGTACTTACCGATCGTCCTTTTCAGAAAATTTACATTGACTTCCTTGGAATGTATCCACGTTCGAAGCGCGAACACGCCTGGATATTTATCGTCGTGGATCACTTTCTCAAATTCACAGTCCTGAAGGCGATGAGAGAAGCGTCTTCTGCAGACGTGGTGAACTTTCTGGTGCACGAAGTGCTCTTCAAGTTCGGCGTCCCAGAGGTAATACACTCGGATAATGGGTGGAAATTTATCTCCAAATCCTTTGAGGCGATGATCAAAGCGTTTGGGATAGTACATCTGTGCACGCCCGTGTATTCTCCTCAGAGCAACGCCGCCGAATCTGGAGATTCTGGTACTTCTTCCTTACTATTTATTTCGGAAAACATTATATTTACCGTGCATAAAACATTATCCCATTAATCTTTCGATCAAAAAATGCATCTCTTTAAATGGTGGATTCAAAAAAGAGACACTAAATAAATAGTTGTAGGAACAAGTCGCTTATTTAAAAACTGCATTTTTCTAACTTTCATATCTTTCATCACTTAAAAATCAATGCAATCAAAAGAGCAAAGTTCTACGAGTTTTTTGA
Source organism: Drosophila falleni (assembly GCA_035045575.1). Lineage (NCBI taxonomy): Eukaryota > Metazoa > Arthropoda > Insecta > Diptera > Drosophilidae > Drosophila > Drosophila falleni. The sequence goes on along the minus strand of JAWNOV010000056.1, from coordinate 534,217 downwards.
GCCACAGCGGATAAATATGAATCGTAGGTACTTTTTCTGCGCTTAATTTTTCGGAGCACTCTTTAAATTGTTTAAGGAATTGTAATAGGGGGTCAAGTATAGCAAAATCTAAATTTACATTGCGTATAAGTACATTCTTCTCAAGTAAGACTTTTGATTTCAATTTGAACTCCATATATGCTGTCAAGCATAGTATATGTTGAATTCCATCGGGTTCTTACATCTTGCCTTAAAGTTTTAGTCAATCTGTTGTTAAACTCGGAGTACTTAATATACCAGTTTTACCAGTTTTTCAATAGCGTCTTCCATGACTAGGTTTAAGTTATGGCACACACAGGATAATCTCTTATATTGTTTAAAAGCGGCAACAACATTTGCTCCATTATCAATTACAAATACAGATGTATTTATTTTATCCGGTATATGAAACTCCTCGATAATGCTTTTGTTGTTTTCCCCAAATTACCTGTCATCTACAAATTCGCGATCTCCTAAGAGCGCAACTTTTAGATCAAAGTTAGCATTTATATAATGCGCGCTCAACGAAATAAAGCTTTTATGAGTGCGTTTGTCGGTCTCCGTTGTAAATGGTAGGTACTGATTTTCCACATCTGCCATAAGCTGCATTTTAAATTTGTTGTACTCCTGTGTCATGGCTCTCGAACTTAAACACTTTCTCGATACGACCGGTTTCAGAAAACTCTAAAGTCCGAATTCCGCGCCCATATTGATGAGTTCCTGTGCGTATTGTGGAAAACCACGACCTACCCATATTTTAAGCATAAGTGTAATGTATACAAACGTAGCACAAAAAACTTATTCGTCCTTACCTTCAGTCACACTGAGTTGTATCAAATCTAAAGATACTAAAGCAAGCTGCTTACGTGTAAAAGCCTATTTCCACGTAAGCACATTCGACGCCATTTTCATCATTCAGACCACCTTCATTTCAGTACAAAATCCGAATGATAATTTCATGCCATTCGCCCCGGCAAATTTCAGTATTTTTTATCGAACACGCGATTTTTATTAATAAACATATGAAAAAGAGCAATTATCACGTTAACCAGCTGTTTTGTTTAATAAAAACGGTAGCCATTATATTTGCGCCAGTTATAATATCAAAATAAAAATTGAAATGTTGTTATTGCTAGCTTTTTATAAATTTTGCACTGAAACCGAACAGCTGATTTGCTTTGGGTGAATGGCAAATGTTTTAAAAGCTTTACATTTGGTCGTGGAAAGCTAAAAATGTGGCACATTCAAATGTGAGCAAATGCGGCAATTGTGAGTGGTCGTGGAAATAGGCTATAAGTCTATTCAATGCGCTCTGTGGAACTATTTTTGTACTATAAACAGCTATTTTGGGTTGTTTTAATGTTAGCGATTGTAGACGCCTAACGCACTTGTGACGGCTTAACGTCCCAGTGCCTTGCTTGTTGTTGTATGCGAAAACAGAGTTGCATTCCAAGCAGCAGACAAAATCAACCGCAGCCTTCTCGTATTCAATAAACTTAAACTTCCTGCACACGTTACTCTTACCATTTCTTTTGACACATATATTATTTTTGAGTCTTTTTATACACTAACTCTTGAATTTTTTGATTGTTCATTTTACCGCCTCGCTTTTCTTCTTCTTATTTAAGTTTTAAACGATAAATATATCTATGCATATCGATAATAGAGATGCGTTAATAATACTAACAGTGAATTATCACTGAAATATTTGTATCAATCCATATAAAAGTTAAAGACAAAAGCCCGTTCACTAATTCTAGGCCCGAAGACCGTGGATTTTTTAAAAAGGGCGGGGGGATACGAGCCGAAAAAGGCCCGTGCCCAACTCTACCTGATACTACATTTTATTTTTGTAACAAAATTGTGATCAAGAAGATGATCTCTTTTGTAAATTCTTGAAGAATGAAAACTTGTTATTTTGCATTAAATTTTATTAAGAACACTTCGATGTGTCGATGTATCGATGTTTTCGCTCCATAACATCGCTAACAACGATGTTAATCAACATCGATGCTTGAAAACATTGGTGTCTGCATTCAGGCGATGTCTGCAAACCTCGATGTTTTTCAACCTCTAAGAAGAAGGAAACTATCAGATCGATTACTTATCTATAGCTATCGATAACCTTATTTTGGTGTTGCCACAAGTGTTTTTTAAAAACGCATTCTGTTGACGTGTCGCAACTTTAAAATATTGCATGTCTTAGGAGGGTTTGATGCTGACTTATATTATTTATATGATCGAACATAATTCATTCACCCGGCTATTCACAATTCTTACCACGATAAAATTAATTAAGTTTGTCTCGCTTAATGGCACCAATCCTGAAAAAGCTAGCCTAGAATTCAACAGTATCGTCATGCCGTCTACGCCGAAAGCTTTTGGTGCTTTTGGTAATAAACAAATTCAAAACTGAGAACTTAAGAACAATTGACAACCCACATCAGTGGTCTGGTGGATAAAAAAAGGCCCTTCTACAATTTATAAGTATTTTATGTAACAAAAACATATATTTGATTGAAATAAACGTGTATTTTAATCTCTCTTTGGCAATAAATAACGCGTACTTTAGCTTTGTCTCAGAAGCAAAACCACAAATGCAACACACAACAGCCGAAAAATCAAAGCATAACCTCTTAGCCATAGAAGATGTGAGAGCGCGTTCTTGCTCTCCGATTTTACCTACTACAACTCCAAAAACCTGGAGCGAAGAGTGTGTCTCTCCATTACCGACTCCCTCACCGCGGAATCCACTATCACCACCAAATTTGCCGGTACAAGTCGCTGCTGCTAACGCTACGGAAACAACAACGTTAACTGTGTCAACAGTCGTCGTACCATCTTTTACTGACCAAGCGCAAGCTCTTTCAACTACTGCTTCGATTGCAAGCGCAGCGTGAAAATCAATCCGGCTAGGCAGACTGGAATGGATTGCTACATTCAAATAAAGCGAAAACTTAGCCCACATAAAATACGGGAAAATAAAAAATTAACCGCGGTGACTCAAACCAAACTGCTGGGGACCCAGTAAATACCATCATTAGGTTTGCACCACTGGCTGATACTGTCAACGACCAGCCTACCGAAGCTGGAAATGGGCCAAAGAAACTAAATCCCCCACCTATATTCATTCGGGAAAAGATATCCAACGCATTGGTGAACAAGATCGTTGACCTAGTTGGAAACACCAATTTTCATGTCGGTCCTTTTATTAAAGGGAACATTCACGAAATCAAGCTTCAATCAAAAGACGAGGAGCATTTCCGTAAAATCTCCGAGTATCTAAATGAAGCTAAGGAAAACTTCTACACTTATCAACTAAAAAGCAGCAAGGGCCTGCAGGTTGTACTTAAAGGTATTGAACCGAATGTAACCCATTCCGAGATCGCAAGTGCGTTAAAAGAGAAGGGCTTTCTCGCTTAGAGAGTTACAAATAATTTAAACAAAAACAAAATTCCGCAACCTCTCTTCAAAGTTGAGCTGGAGCCAGATAGTAAAGCTCCACAGAAAAATGAAGTGCACCCGATCTACAAACTACAGCTCCTGCTGCATCGCCGGATCACTGTTGAGGAACCACACAAACGGAATGGTCCAGTTTAATGCTCAAACTGCCTGGAATATGGGCATACCAGGACGTACTGCACGCTGCGTTTGGTATGTGTAAATTGTGGAGACTTCCATGGCCCTGATTCCTGCCAAGTCAACAAGAACAACCCTAATACAAAAAAGTGCGGAAACTGCGGTGGAAATCACACAGCTTATTACAGAGGCTGTCCAGTGTACAAGGAACTAAAAAGTCCCGCAAACACTGTCAACGGCATATCTTTCGCTAATGCTTTAAAATCTGGCCTTCAAAAATCAACTCCCTCAGCAGCGCCCCCAGGGGTAATACAAGAAGATTCGAGTATGGATAACGCGCAGCAGCCCATGCAGCAGTCACAAAGCTCTATTGAAGCGATGCTTTTCACCCTACAACAAAGTATGATGGAATTCATGATGATCAACCATGAAAAATCTTATGCAAAATCAAAACACCTTGATACAGATGCTTGCATCTCAACAATCCAAATAATCAATGGCGCCTCTACGAATATCTCTGTGAAACGCCAACGGTGTTTCACGGCATAAACTTGAACTTACCCAATTCCTATACGACAATCATATTGATGTAATGCTGCTTTCTGAGACGCACCTTACTAACAAATATAACTTTCAAATGCGTGGATACGTATTCTACGGCACAGATCATCCAGATGAAAAGCACATGGTGGAACCGGTATTCTAATAAGAAACCGCATCAAACACGAATTCCACAAAAGGTTTGCGGCAAACTATCTACAAGCCACATCTATAATTGTACAATCGGACATCAGCAATCTTACTATCGCCGCTGCATATTGTCCTCCCCGCTTTACAATCTCTGAAGATCAATACATGCAATTCTACATTTCACTGGGACAGCGATTTATAGCAGCAGGAGACTATAATGCGAAACACCCGCACTGGGGCTCTCGCCTTGTGACCGCAAAAGGAAGGCATCTATACAACGCAATCATAAAGCCAAGCAACAAACTCAACTATGTTTCCCCGGGTAGTCCTACATACTGGCCAGCAGACCCCAACAAACAACCAGACTTAATAGATTTTGCTGTGACAATAAACGTCCCACGCAATCTAAAAGCGCCGTAGCACTTTTGGATCTTTCATCCGACCACTTCCCCGTGTTATTAAATCTACTCCAATCCAAGGAATATGTGAAATATTCTAATAGACTCACAACACACAGAACCAACTGGCTCAAGTACAAGAAATACGTTAGCTCTCACCTCGATCTTGCTCCGCAGTTCAACATCGAAGCGGACATCGACTGCTCTGCTGACTAATTAGAATCAGAACTTATTGCAGCGTCTAAGATCTCTACTCCACAAGGCGCGCATGTGCAGACCAATCAACGTAAGACCAATCTTCAAATATAACAACTTGTTCTGGAAAAGCGACGATTGCTCACCTAGTTATCGATAGGTGATATCGTCAAATGCGGCGAGTAGCCTGTAGGGGGAGTGACAACTCCAAATGTTTGACAGACAGAGATGGGTAGAAACTCCAGAGCGAGACAGCACATATGCACTACCCCTTCATGCCCCTCGATGCAATTGAGTCAAATTGGGCTCAATCTGCAGCAACGGTGGGATGAATAGGATGAAAAGGAGAATTGGAAAATTTTCATCAAACCACGTTGCTGCAGAACATGCGGACGGGAGTTCGATTTCTATAGCGGTCAGCGAAGGTTGTAATTTTTGTCGGGGAGTCGAAAGTTTGTCAGCACGTTGAGCAGCGTGAGATTCCTTTCTACGCTCCCGTGCCATTTAAGAATATCCCCGCTTCCGAACAAGTGTGCTGTTTTAAGAACTCGTTGTGTCACCTTCGGCGAGCTGGAGAGTTTCCGGAGATTGCCTAATTTGTGTGAGGGACAACAGTTGCCAGTCGACGCAGAGGACGTTTGACGTCAGCAGCGTTGGACCAAAGTTCCAGCGTTGGACCAACGTTCCAGCTCCAGCATCAGTGGGGGGGAAGCTTCACATCCGTCCTTAAATCCAACAGAAGGCTCATCCAGGCAGACCCGAGTAAGTCTATTCCAGTTGCTCCGCCACATCGTTTGCAACATTTTTTTTTCCTGTAAAGAGCTGCAAGAGAAAGTCAATTTTCGTCCCTGTGCCGCCCCAGGAAATATAATTTCAGTATTGATTTTAAATATTGTGTTAATGTTTATTATTATTATAAAGAAAACTGCACAAAAAAAAAAGAAAAGAAATCGAACAAAACAAAATCATAAATTATAACGTATTAAAATTGAAATAAAATTAAGTTGAATTTAAAATACAATCAGTTTAAATTAAATCAAATTAAAAATTTAACTAAAGTAAAAACATAATAAAATTAAAGTAAAGTAAAAATAATATAAAATTAAAATAAAGTAAAAATAATAAAAATTAAAATAAACTAAAAATAATTAAATTAAAGTAAAGTAAATTAATAAAAACTAAAATCTGTAATAAAAGAAGCCAACAGGTTAGGAACAACACGAAACGATCACGATCAAAATTACACTCAACAATATACACAATATATACAAACAATATATCGCCCCTTTACCCACCCAGAGAGCTCTTTAGGTAGGCAAGGTAGAAATTAAGCGATAAATATTACACTATTACTAAATTATCAACACAATACACTTATTACACATAAATTAACCACACTTACGATACACACACACACACACACACACACACATGTCTCCGCTCCAGCATCTTGCCACTGCTGCCAACATCGTCGTGTTCCTGTTCTGTCTGTTTTTTTTTTTTTGGTCTCTTCATTGTTGCCGTTTTAATGTCGTCAATAAATCTGTAAATACAAAATATTAAGATTAGTACAAATGTCATTAGAAGCTAAGAAATCGAAATTATATTTGCCATGAGAATGAAGATGATGTCCGGCCAAGTTTTTTTGTGCAAGGGGAGGGGAAACCGGTGTCCAGCGCAGGCTGAGATTGGCCCGTTCGGGTGGCCAACATATGGGAGACGAGGATCGAATGCCGTCTCAGGAAGGGAGGGTACGCCCGGGTCCTGCAAATGGTTCCTGTTCGAACGGAAGAAGGATTAGTGTTGTTTGCTGTTTGTATTGTAATTTTTACTTACCTGTTGTATTTATTGTTGCAGTTTTTTCGTCGCCGTCGTTCCTTTTTGCGTTGGTTATTTTTTTTTGTTTTGTAGATGGATGGTATTGAGCTGCAGCGGCAGTTTAGGATGATTTATCGATTGTGTGAACTGCGGGCCAGGGTTGGAACCACACCCGTGAGTAGTTCCGATGAGCAAGTCGGCGCGGCCCACTGAGCAAAAACCAGTTCACAACAACATTTTTTTTTTTTTTTTTTTTTTTTTTTACTTTGCCTTTATTTATTGAATCTTCTCCAAGGGAAACTTACAATAAGTTTATCAAATCTTATATTTTAAGCTTAACTAACAGTCATGTTGACTTAATATGATCTACGGTGCCCCAAGGCACCAAGGGTTTATTGCTGGGCTGGGAGGTCGTTTCGTTTAAGGCGGGTTCGACTGCAAACCCGAGTTAACCGTTGAGCAAGAGGATTTGGGTGTGAGGATAGTTTAATGTTGTAGCTCGCTTTTTGTCTTGCTCATCTCATCTTTGACATGTATAACGTTCAAATCTCTATGAATGTTCTCGTTTCGAACATACCATGGTGCCCCAGTGATAGTCCTCAGGATTTTTGATTGTGCTCGTTGGATGACATCAATATTGCTACTGCACGCGTTTCCCCACAGCTGCGAGCCGTAGGTGGAATTGTAGAGTAGGACCTTGTAGTCTAAGCTGAGAGGAGATCGGGGATTCAAAAGCCAATAGAGGTTATTAGCTTTTAGCTTAATCTGCGTTTTTTTTGCTTCAAGGTGGCGACGCCAGGTAAACCGCCTATCAAGATGAACGCCAAGGTACGTTACTTCTTTGGCTTGTGGAAGTTGCGTATTAGACAGTGCTAACGGAGGACATGTTTGCATGTTGAGAGTAAACGTGATATGTTTACACTTTTGGTTATTTATTTTAATACGCCAGTCGGCTAGCCATTTCTCTACTACCGCCAAATGTTCAGATAGACGTGCTGTTGCTTCAATGGGGCATCTGGAACGACTAAGAATTGCGGTGTCGTCGGCAAACGTAGATGTTGTTAGCCGCTCGGATGTCCGCTGTGTAAATTACGTATAGTGTTGGTCCCAATACACTTTCCTGGGGAGCTCCAGCTTCTATAATATGATCATCAGATGTAGTGGTGTTGCATCTCACTGCGAAGACTCTATTGTAGAGGTACGACTCGAGAGGCTTATGAGTGTACACTGGGAGCGTCGATTTGATTTTATGCATGAGACCTTCAAGCCACACTCGATCGAAGGCCTGGGAGACGTCGAGGAATATTGCGCTGCAGTATTCCCGATGTTCGTATGCTGTACGTATTTCTGATGATATTCGGTTAACTTGCTCGATGGTTTCATGCTTTTCTCGGAAGCCAAATTGATGTGTTGGGATTGTGTTGTGTCTTCTCAGATGAGGAATTATGCGCGTCAAGAGGCATTTTTCAAAAAGCTTAAACAAGCACGGTAGTAGGCTAATTGGTCTGTACGATGATGGTATTGTATGGTCTTTTCCTGGTTTGGGAATCATTATAATGACCGATTTCATCCATTTTTTTGGGAAGTAGCCGATGGTTGTAATTGCGTTGAAAAGTTTACAGATGAGGGAAATAGCACAGTTTGGAAGATCAATGATCATTTCTTGAGTTATTAGATCGCAGCCTGGAGCTTTCTTTGGTTTCATCTGTTCTTTTATGACTTTTATAATTTCATTTGGACGAAATTCAGGTGGTTCAGGCTCGCCAGGACTATCAGATACACGGGATGATAGTAAAAACGAATTTGTTGCGGGGTTTGGTTGGAATACATGACGTAGGTGAGCAGCAAATGTGTTAGCTCTGTCTTTGTCGCTACGGGCCCAACAGCCTGAGGAGTTTCTTATAGGCGTTATCGTTTCGATCGGCGCACTTAGTGTAGGGTGAGCCCTCCACAAAGGATGCTTGGTACTGGTTGGTGATAATTGCTCTATGTTGCGGCGTTGGGCATCTGCTTCTTCATGCTTAAGAGCTTTGCTGAGCCTGCGTGAAGCATCCTTAAAGCGTTGTTTTGTAGATGGCGACCGGTGAGACTGCCATTCACGTCGCAATCGTCGCTTTTCCAGAACAAGTTGTTCTATTTGAAGATTAGTTTTACGTTTATTCGTCTGCACATGCACAAGTACTGATTCTAATAAGTCAGCAGAGCAGTCGATGTCTGCTTCGATGTTGAACTGCGGAGCAAGATCGAGGTGAGAGCTAACGTTTTTCTTGTACTTGAGCCAGTTGGTTCTGTGTGTTGTGAGTCTATTAGAATATTCCACATATTCCGGGGATTGGAGTAGATTTAATAACACGGGGGAGTGGTCGGATGAAAGATCCGGAAGTGCTACGGCGCTTATCAGATTGCGTGGGATGTTTTTTGTCACAGCAAAATCTATTAAGTCTGGTTGTTTGTTGGGGTCTGCTGGCCAGTATGTAGGACTACCCGGAGAAACATAGTTGAGTTTGTTGCTTGGCTTTATGATTGCGTTGTATAGATGCCTTCCTTTTGCGGTCACAAGGCGAGAGCCCTAGTGCGGGTGTTTCGCATTATAGTCTCCTGCTGCTATAAATCGCTGTCCCAGTGAATTGTAGAATTGCATGAATTGATCTTCAGAGATTGTAAGGCGGGGAGGACAATATACAGCGGCTATAGTAAGATTGCGGATGTCCGATTGTACAATTATAGATGTAGATAGATTGTAGATTGTAGATTGTAGATAGTTTGCCGCAAACCTTTTGTGGAATTCGTGTTTGATGCGGTTTCTTATTAGAATACCGGTTCCACCATGTGCTTTTCCATCCGGATGATCTGTACCGTAGAATACGTATCCACGTATTTGAAAGTTATATTTGTTAGTAAGGTGCGTCTCCGAAAGCAGCATTACATCAGGTAAATTCAAGTTTATGCCGTGAAACGCCATTGGCGTTCCACAGAGATATTCGTAGAGGCGCCATTGATTATTTGGATTGTTGAGATGCAAGCATCTGTATCAAGGTGTTTTGATTTTGCATAAGATTTTGCATAGTTGATCTCATAAACGACATGAACTCCATCATACTCTGTTGTAGGGTGAAGATCATCGTTTCAATAGGGCTTTGTGACTGCTGCATGGGCTGCTGCGCGTTATCCATTCTCGAATCTTCTTGTATTACCCTTGGGGGCGCTGCTGAGGGAGCTGATTTTTGAAGGCCAGATTTTAAAACATTGGCGAAAGATATGCCGTTGACAGTGTTTGCGGGACCAAATGAAGACCTGGCTGCTTTGGCGAAGAAGACGTCGGGTGTAGTTTGGGATGCTTTAATTGTACCTGGCAGGTGCGGATGGCGCGCTGTTGGTACACGTCGGTTGCGGCTTTTTAGTTTCTAGAACACTGGACAGCCTCTGTAATTAGCTGTGTGATTTCCACCGCAGTTTCCGCACTTTTTTGTACTAGGGTCATTCTTGTTGACTTGGCTGGAATCAGGACCATGGGAGTCTCCACAATTTACACATATTGAACGAAGCGTGCAGTACGTCCTGGTATGCCCATATTCCAGGCAGTTTGAGCATTGAACTGGACCATTCCGTTTGTGTGGTTCCTCAACAGTGATCCGGCGATGCAGCAGGAGCTGTAGTTTGTAGATCGGGTGCACTTCATTTTTCTTTGGAGCTTTACTATCTGGCTCCAGCTCAACTTTGAAAAGAGGTTGCGGAATTTTGTTTTTGTTTAAAATATTTGTAACTCTCTTAGCGAGAAAGCCCTTCTCTTTTAACGCACTTGCGACCTCGGAAGGGGTTACATCCGGTTCAATACCTTTAATTACAACCTGCAGGCCCTTGCTGCTTTTTAGTTGATAAGTGTAGAAGTTTTTCTTAGGTTCATTTAGATACTCGGAGATTTTACGGAAATGCTCCTCGTCTTTTGATTGAAGCTTGATTTCGTGAATGTTCCCTTTAATAAAAGGACCGACATGAAAATTGGTGTTTCCAACTAGGTCAACGATCTTGTTCACCAATGCGTTGGATATCTTTTCCCGAATGAATATAGGTGGGGGCTTTAGTTTCTTTGGTCCATTTCCAGCTTCGGTAGGCTGGTCGTTGACAGTATCAGCCAGTGGTGCAAACCTATTGATGGTATTTACTGGGTCCCCAGCAGTTTGGTTTGAGTCACCGCGGTTAATTTTTTATTTTCCCGTATTTTATGTGGGCTAAGTTTTCGCTTTATTTGAATGTAGCAATCCATTCCAGTCTGCCTAGCCGGATTGATTTTCACGCTGCGCTTGCAATCGAAGCAGTAGTTGAAAGAGCTTGCGCTTGGTCAGTAAAAGATGGTACGACGACTGTTGACACAGTTAACGTTGTTGTTGCCGTAGCGTTAGCAGCAGCGACTTGTACGGGCAAGTTTGGTGGTGATAGTGGATTCCGCGGTGAGGGGGTCGGTAATGGAGAGGCACACTCTTCGCTCCAGGTTTTTGGAGTTGTAGTTGGTAAAATCGGAGAGCAAGAACGCGCTCTCACATCTTCTACGGCTAAGAGGTTCTGCTTTGATTTTTCGGCTGTTGTGTGTTGCGTTGGTGGTTTTGCTTCTGCGACAAAGCTAAAGTAAGCGTTATTTTTCGCCAAAGAGAGTCGCCGCTCGTCTTGCTCGCGCTGACGTTGGGCACGGGTATCGTAGTGACTCATTGAAGTTAACACTTGCTCAATTCAAATTATATTTGATTTGCTAGTAGTTTATATATTTGTTTAATTACACTTTCAAAACTAAATGGATGATCGTGCGCATCGCACTATGGGGCTCTTGGCCTAATTTTAGATTTTTACTGCACTTGAGTACTATTCAATTTTGATTAATTCGGAGCGCTTTAAAGAAACACGTCTGCACGGTCCGAAGGTATTCACAACAATATGGCGCCCAAATTTAAAAATAAAAGAAGATGATGAACTGCTAAAAATGCAATTCCCTCGTATCCGGGATTCGCGCCTCCGATGTCTTGTGTGGCACGATAGGTGGCCGATAATCGCTCGGAGTGCGGCGTAATCCCGGAGTATGATGGAACCATCGACTGATCTATGTTGCGGTGATGCAGGATGCATTGATATTGCTCGGATGATACCGGTTGACATCTTCGTATGTTGACAAAGTGTATGCAACCGGGTATCGTAGCCTGGTGGCATCCGTGCAATGTCAAAACATTAGTTAGTTTGTTGTTGTTGTGTCCAGTTAGTTTATTTATTTATTGTGGCCAGAAGTGAGACAGAAGCCGAGTAGAATACAATTAGCATTGCTGGGATGCCGTTCCTCAATCACTTGAGGAACCGTGCATCTCACCAATGCTTAAATGTTTGTCCAAGGATCGTATTGTGCGTAGTAAAATGTTGGTTAGCCTGTGTTAGTTTTGTTTTCTCTCCCCGTTAGTTGTTATATGTATTTTGAGAAAAACTAGAATATTGTTTTTTTTTCAATAATAACAGTTTATTCATTTATTTATTTTTTTTATTATTTATTATTTATTTATTTAATATTTATTTATTTATTATTTTTTTTTTGCGTAATTAAATTTTTTTTGTTATTAGAAATAAAGCGTATCAAAATCGTATTTATTTAGATATTATTTATTTATTTATTCGCTAGGATTCATAAAAAGTAGGCAGTACATAATTATTCCTTATATACGAATTGCATTAGGGAGATTCTCTTAAAAATATTGTTTGAGGGCGCTCAGGTGTCTTTCACTTATATAATGGCCGAAGAATCAGGTTGGGAAATTCGGGGAGCGTCGGCTCAACAACCACCACGTCCGTCGGGGGGTTTGGCAAGGACTCCGATGAATTTCCGCGGATTCGACGACAGGCAGCCTCCAACCACCGAAGAGTTGTTGCAGTGGGAGAAGGAGGCGGCGGATCCAGATCAATATCCGAAGGAGCCGCAGAGGAACACGGTGCTCGCATCAGCAGTAAACGTTGCGGTTGCTGCGATGCACCAAACGTATCGCAGTTCGTTGCGAGATGAGATAAGCGGTTCCTTGCGCGAGGAAATCCGAGTTCAGTTTCTAGAGATGATGAAGCTGAATAACGATCAGCTGAGACCTCCGAATGGTGGCTCGAAGAGCGAAGCATCAGCAGCAGCGAATCATTCGGAGCAACGGGCACCAAATTCGAGCACCGAGTCCTCGGCAGCTTCGTATTTGGGAGCACAAGCGGCAGTACCGAGCCAAGGAGCCATCCCGAAACGTTCGGAAGGTCACAATCCAAACGAGATGCCACCGCCAGTTGCATCAAGGCAATCTCAACAGGTTCGGCAGCCGGAGTTTAGTAGTCCGCAGGCAGGAATCCTAGGCTGAACGAGAGGAGAGGTGATGAATATCGGGAGGATCAGATGCAATATAACGCTCGTGACCGCACTCACCTGAAGCTGGAGCGATGGAACTTGAAGTTTGATGGCGAGGATCCCATGCACTCCGTCGAGGACTTCGTCTTCCGCGTGGAGTTCCTGCAAAGGCAATATCAGTGTCCGTGGAAAGATGTCCTGCTTGGATTCCACATCCTTCTGTCAGGTCAAGCGCGCGAGTGGTACTGGGTGCATGTAAAGCACTCGAGAGCCGACAATTGGTCGCAGCTACGCCCAGCTCTGATGGATCGTTTCAGACGGAGCATGCCATTATGCAGGAGCTAGTGCAGAGGGAGCAGCAGTCCAGCGAGTCAGCCGATGACTATATTCATCATATGCGTCAGCTTGCCTCGCGCTTCCAGAGGCCGATGAGGGATCGAGAGCTGGTAAGGATCATAAAGCGAGGGTTAAAGGAGAGCCTGGCGAAATATATCTACGCAATGGATATAATTACCGTGGACGAACTGCGTCAAGAGTGCATCGAGGTAGAGAGGAATTTGGGTCGTAGGACGAGATCCGGATATGCTCAGCAGCCGCGCTTTTCACAGGGTCCCAGACATTCAGTCCATGAGGTGGAGATTCCACCGCGTCCACCAGAGCCACCGCTAGAGGATGTTGAAGAGGCTTCCGTGCGATCCAAGATCGAATGTTGGAACTGCCGCCAACTTGGACACAGTTTCCGCGATTGTCTCTCCAAAGAGCGGAAAATCTTCTGCTATAGGTGCGGGAAACCGGATACGCTTTGCCCGGAATGCGTAAATTGTCCGGGAAACTACCATGAGAGCGCGGTGAGAGCGGGACAAACGCGTTCGGGAACGGCGACCGAAAAAAAGGAAGGAGTGGAGTTCCGGCCAGAGGAGGTAAAGAAGGCGACGGCAACAGCATCTGAAAATAAGTTAAATAAGTTACTGGAGTATAATAATTATAAGGATAAAGATGAGGATACATTTAATACATCCAATAAGGATAATTACCTCACAAGAAGAAAAAAATTACGAGGCTTGCCATATAAAGAACGTGTCCGGGCATACATGTCGGCCCGGAATAGAATTTTTGGCGAGCGACAGCTGGAGGGGATGACACTGGCCACTCGACGCATCGTAAAGGCTAGAGCGCGGTTCCGGCAACGGCGATTGACGAGGCGACAGGTCATCGAGGCTGTACGGCGAGACGACAACACGGATCCACGAGTGTTTGCAGATGTGGAGATCCAGGGACGTAGGATGAAAGGTCTTCTAGACACGGGAGCGTCGGTTAGTCTGCTGGGAAGAGGATGTCGGGAATTGGTTGATGAGCTGGGATGGACGGTGCAGCCATACACGTCGATGGTGAGGACAGCGGCAGGAGCCAGTCGTCCAATTTTGGGACGTGTTGTGCTGCCTGTAAAATACAAAATGAGAACGAAGGAAATCGTATTTTACATGTGTCCTGACCTGCAGCAAGATTTGTATTTGGGAATCGATTTCTGGAGGGTGTTTGAAATCGCTCCTGGAGTGCTCGGAGCACCACCCGATGTCGATGTGCATCCAGAGGCTTCCGAAGTCATTGTGAGCAACCCTGACGTCGCCTACTATCGGGACGAGGATGATGTCGTGTCTGATCCGGAGATGTGGAACCTGGAAGAGGGGCAGGAGAGTCAGTTGGAGGCCGTGAAGCGCGAATTTCTCCAGTTTGAGAAGGACGGTTTAGGAAAGACTCACCTGCTACAGCATCGGATACAGCTGATTAAAGGAACCGAACCCGACATTATCCTCTGTCGCCGGCCAAACAGGAGATCGTGTGGGCCGAAGTCGATAAAATGCTGCAATTGGGCATTATCGAGGAAAGCGACAGTCCCTGGAGCAACCGGACTACAGTAGTGATGCGACCTGGAAAAATAGATTCTGTTTAGACGCCCGAAAGCTAAATAGTTTAACAGTAAAGGATGCTTACCCACTCCCATGCATAGAAGGCATCTTATCCCGCATTGACGAGACGCACTACATCTCGAGCGTCGACTTGAAGTTTGCGTTCTGGCAGATCGAGCTGGAGGAGAAGAGCAGATCGTATACGGCGTTCACAGTACCCGGGAGACCATTGTACCAGTTCAGGCTCATGCCATTCGGGCTCTGACACACATCAAGTATCTCCGATTGGTCGCAGAGTGTTTGAAAAAGGCCAACCTCACAATTGGCATGTCGAAATCCAAATTCTGTTTTTGCAGCATCAAATATCTGGGTTACATTATAGGTGGCGGAACGTTAAGGATGGATCCAAGCAGAGTGAAGGCGATCAAAAACATTCCTGTTCCCAGAAATGTCAAGGAGCTCAGGAGTTTTCTAGGTACGGCGGGGTGGTATCGCCGGTTCATTAAAAACTTTGCGGAGATCTCGGTTCCATTGACTGATGCGCTGAAAAAGAAGAATATGAGATTCCAGCTTAGTGATGAAGCCATAGAGGCGGTGGAGAAGCTCAAGGATGCACTCACCACAGCTCCAGTGTTAGGCCATGCTGATTTTAAGCGCCCCTTCTTCATCCAGTGCGATGCCTCTCACTTTGGCGTTGGAGCTGTGCTTTTCCAACTGGATGACGAGCAGCAGGAAAGGCCGATCGCATTCTTTTCAGCAAAGTTGAACAAGCATCAGATCAACTACACGGTGACGGAGAAGGAGAGCTTAGCCGCGAAGCTCGCAATCCATCGATTCCGACCATATGTGGAAATGATTCCATTTACTGTCATAACCGACCACGCCAGCCTACAGTGGCTTTTGAGTCTCAAAGACTTGACCGGGAGACTAGCCAGATGGTCAGTGGAGCTGCAATCTTTTCCATTCACGATGCGGTACAGGAAAGGCGCCGATAACGTCGTTGCTGACACGTTATCCAGGAGTGTGGAAGAAGTGGAGGTTACACCGGAGAGTCTACTGCGGTTCGAAACTCTGGAGTTCGAGTCCGCCGAGTATCAGGATTTGGTAAACGAGGTGACAAGCAACCAACATCGATTGCCCGATTTGAAAGTCCTGGACGGATTCATCTTCAAGAGAAACCGAGACGAGAAGCTGGAGGATGAAGTGGAGGGCATGACTTGGAAGTTGTGGGTCCCGGAATCGTTGACAGCCGGACTCATCCAAAGAGCTCACGCTGAGGAGACCGCAGCTCATGGAGGAATGGGAAAAACGCTCCATGCATTGCGCAGGCAATTTTACTGGCCCGAAATGACGATTCAAGTTCGCGACTTCGTGCGGAAGTGCGAAACCTGCAAGGAAACGAAGGCCCAGAATTATCGCACCCAGGTAGGAATCGGAAAAGAGGTACTTACCGATCGTCCTTTTCAGAAACTGTACATTGACTTCCTTGGAAAGTATCCACGGTCGAAGCGCGGACACGCCTGGATATTTATCGTCGTGGATCACTTTTCCAAATTCACTTTTCTGAAGGCGATGAGAGAAGCTTCTGCAGCAGACGTAGTCAACTTCCTGGTACACGTAGTGTTTTTTAAGTTCGGCGTTCCAGAGGTTATACACTCGGATAATGGGCGGCAATATATCTCCAAATCCTTTGAGGCGATGATCAAAGCGTTTGGGATAATTCATCTGCGCACGCCCGTGTATTCTCCTCAGAGCAACGCCGCCGAACGTGTAAACAGATCGGTTCTAGCTGCAATACGAACATATTTAGAGCAGGACCATAGAGAATGAGACGCGTACTTACCGGAAGTGGAGGTATCCCTAAGGAACGCAGTATATACGGCCACGGGAGTGACTCCGTTCTTTGCTGTGTTTGGCCAACACATGTATTTGAACGGGTCCTCTTACAAACTTGCCAGGAAGCTAAGATCCCTTTTCGACCATGAAATCTTGGATTTGGAGGCAAAAGATAGGCTGGCAGTAGTCCACGGTCAGGTGAAACAGCATCTTCATTCTGCATATGAGAGGAGTCGACAACGCTATGACCAGCGTGCGCGTCATTTTCATCTGGAGCCAGGACAGGAGGTTTGGAGGCGTAACTTCGCACTCAGCAACTTCAGCAAGGCGTTCAATGCTAAGTTCGCAAGGAAGTTTCTGAAGGGCCGCGTCGTTCGAGCAGTAGGCACCAACGCCTACGAACTGGAGGATCTGCAAGGAAGAGGATTAGGAGTGTATCATGCCAAGGATCTGCGATCGTAGTTGGAGCTTGCTTACCTTTGATTGGCGTTGGTGGTGGAAGGTTCCGTCGTTTTCATCTGGTGGCAGAGTAGGTGTTAGTCGTGGGTGTGGCCTACGTTGGGCGCTGTTCAGGAGGCCGATTGGGCATAAACGATCTAGGGGGGGGGGGGGGGGATGGTGTTATGTATTTATCGCCTATCGTTTGTGCCACCTGGATAGACTCTGGGGGGGTCGCTGCCCTAGGTATCGATAGGTGATATCGACAAATGCGGCGAGTAGCCTGTAGGGGGAGTGGCAACTCCAAATGTTTGACAGACAGAGATGGGTAGAAACTCCAGAGCGAGACATCAAACCAAATTGCTGCAGAACATGCAGACGGGAGTTCGATTTCTATAGCGGTCAGCGAAGGTTGTAATTTTGTCGGGAGTCGAAAGTTTGTCAGCACGTTGAGCAGCGTGAGATTCCTTTCTACGCTCCCGTGCCATTTAAGAATATCCCCGCTTCCGAACAAGTGTGCTGTTTTAAGAACTCGTTGTGTCACCTTCGGCGAGCTGGAGAGTTTCCGGAGATTGCCTACGTTGTGTGAGGGACAACAGTTGCCAGTCGACGCAGAGGACGTTTGACGTCAGCAGCGTTGGACCAACGTTCCAGCGTTGAACCAACGTTCCAGCGTTGGACCAACGTTCCAGCTCCAGCATCAGTGGGGGGGAATCTTCGCATCCGTCCTTAAATCCAACAGAAGGCTCATCCAGGCAGACCCGAGTGAGTCTATTCCAGTTGCTCCGCCACATCGTTTGCAACATTTTTTTTGCTGTAAAGAGCTGCAAGAGAAAGTCAATTTTCGTCCCTGTGCCGCCCCAGGAAATATAATTTCAGTATTGATTTTAAATATTGTGTTAATGTTTATTATTATTATAAAGAAAACTGCACAAAAAAAAAGGAAAGAAATCGAACAAAACAAAATCATAAATTATAACGTATTAAAATTGAAATAAAATTAAGTTGAATTTAAAATACAATCAGTTTAAATTAAATCAAATTAAAAATTTAAGTAAAGTAAAAACATAATAAAATTAAAGTAAAGTAAAAATAATAAAAAAATTAAAATAAAGTAAAAATAATAAAAATTAAAATAAACTAAAAATAATTAAATTAAAGTAAAGTAAATTAATTAAAATTAAAATCCGTAATAAAAGAAGCCAACAGGTTAGGAACAACACGAAACGATCACGATCAAAATTACATCCAACAATATACACAAAATATTGTATATTTACCTATATTATATATATATGCACACGCACAAACAATATTCCCCCCTTTACCCACCCAGAGAGCTCTTTAGATAGGCAAGGTAGAAATTAAGCGATAAATATTACACTATTACTAAATTATCAACACAATACACTTATTACACATAAATTAACCACACTTATGATACACACATATATATATATATATATATGTATACACATATTTATTTTGTTAATTCCGCGGCGTCTCCGCTCCAGCATCTTGCCACTGCTGGCAACATCGTCGTGTTCCTGTTCTGTCTGTTTTTTTTTTTTTGGTCTCTTCATGGTTGCTGTTTTGATGTCAATAAATCTGTAAATACAAAATATTAAGATTAGTACAAATGTCATTAGAAGCTAAGAAATCGAAATTATATTTGCCATGAGAATGAAGATGATGTCCGGCTAAGTTTTTTTGTGCAAGGGGAGGGGAAACCGATGTCCAACGCAGGCTGAGATTGGCCCGTTCGGGTGGCCAACATATGGGAGACGAGGATCGAATGCCGTCTCAGGAAGGGAGGGTACGCCCGGGTCCTGCAAATGGTCCCTGTTCGAACGGAAGAAGGATTAGTGTTGTTTGCTGTTTGTATTGTAATTTTTACTTACCTGTTGTATTTATTGTTGCAGTTTTTTCGTCGCCGTCGTTTCTTTTTGCGTTGTTTATTTTTTTTTTGTTTTGTAGATAGCGATGGTAATTGAGCTGCAGCGGCAGTATAGCGATGATTTATCGATTGTGTGAACTGCGGGTCAAGGTTGGAACCACACCCGTGAGTAGTTCCGATGAGCTAGTCGGCGCGGCCCACCGAGCAAAAACCAGTTCACAACATCCTGTGTATCTGAAAGTCCTGGCGAACCTGAACCACCTGAATTTCGTCCAAATGAAATTTTAAAAGTCATAAAAGAACAGATGAAACCAAAGAAAGCTCCACGATGCGATCTAATAACTCAAAAAATGATTATTGAACTTTCAAACAGTGCTATTTCCCTCATCTGTAAACTTTTCAACGCTATTACAACACTCGGCTACTTCCAAAAAAAAATGGAAGAAATCGATCATTGTAATGATTCCCAAACTAGGAAAAGATCATACAATACCATCATCGTACAGACCAATTAGCCTACTACCGTGCTTGTCTAAGCTTTTTGAAAAATGCCTCTTGACGCGCATAATTCCTCATCTGAGAACACACAACACAATCCCAACACATCAATTTGGCTTCCGAGAAAAGCATGGAACTATCGAGCAAGTTATCCGAATAACATCAGAAATACGTACAGCATACGAACATCGGGAGTACTGCAGCGCAATATTCCTCGACGTCTCCCAAGCCTTCGATCGAGTGTGGCTTGAAGGTCTCATGAAAAAATCAAATCGACGCTTCTAGTGTACACACATAGGCCTTTCGAGTCGTACCTCTACAATAAAGTTTTCGCAGTGAGATGCAACACCACTACATCTGATGATCATATTATAGAAGCTGGAGTTCCCCAGGGAAGTGTATTGGGACCAACACTATACGTAATTTACACAGCGGACAACCGAGCGGCTAACAACATCTGCGTTTGCCGACGACACCGCAATTCTTAGTCGCTCCAGATGCCCCATTGAAGCAACAGCACGTCTATCTGAACATTTGGCGGTAGTAGAGAAATGGCTAGCCGACTGGCGTATTAAAATAAACAACATGCAAACATGTCCTCCGTTAGCACTGTCTAATACGCAGTTCCCACAAGCCAAAAAAGTAACGTACCTTGGCGTTCATCTTGATAGGCGGCTCACCTGGCGTCGTCACCTAGACGCAAAAAAAACGCAGATTAAACTGAAAGCCAATAACCTCTATTGGCTTCCGAACCTCCGATCTCCTCTCAGCTTAGACTACAAGGTCCTACTTTACAATTCCACCATAAAACCAGTGTGGACCTACGGCTCGCAGCTGTAGGGAAACGCGTGCAGTAGCAATATTGATGTCATCCAGCGAGCAAAATCAAAAATCTTGAGGACTATGACTGGGGCACCATGGTATGTTCGAAACGAGAACATTCATAGAGATTTGAACGATATATACGTCAAAGATGAGATAGCAAGACAAAAGGCGAGCTACAACATTAAACTATCCTCACACCCAAATCCTCTTGCTTAACGGTTAACTCGGGTTTGCAGTCGAACCAGCCTTAAACGAAACGACCTTCCAGCCCAGCAATAAACCCTTGGGGCACCGTAGATCATATTAAGTCAACATGACTGTTAGTTAAGCTTTAAATATAAGATTTGATAAACTTATTGTAAGTCTCCCTTGGAGAAGATTCAATAAATAAAAGCAAATTAAAAAAAAAAAAATTTATTGCTTCTTAAGTCTGTTTTGAGTTAGTAATCACTAATATAATTATAATAGTTCGAAATTTACTTGAATTTAAATAATTTTTATATGATATATCAATTTATAAGCAGTTTTAAATGAACAATAGCTTTAGTTGACCGTTACTATGTAACATGTGGAAAATCCCTATTTACAGGTATTTTTTAATTTAGATGTTTAAAAATATACTTATTTTTGTAATGGTTGTCTCAAAAAATATTTTTGGGAGACTGATTTGTATAAAATGAGCATTCACCTTTACCAAAATTCTAAATATTTGCATATTTTTTTCTTTTTATCCAACCAAATTGGGAAATGATTAGCATTTTCTTATCTTTATCTGATGTCAGATGAACAGCTCTTTTCCAGTGATTGCTAAGCCGACTAAGTCATGTAATGCCATTCCCTTGAAGGAAACAAGTCCTTTTGCTATTTTTGTGAGGAACTCTGGCTGCTTAAGTAGCTCTCCGACCCCATACTCTGAATCGGAAATTTTCTGTAAAAGAACCAACCTGTATAATATGTTTGCATTAGTGTTAATCATGTTCACGAAATGATAGAAAAGCCACTTATCATATAGTAGAATGACTTTCTTTACGTTACCTTTCTTCGTCCTTTAATCGTAATTTCGCATAAGGCCGTCCAGCAAAGGGACTACTTCAAATGTGATTAATGTATTCCTCTTTATTTGCAGGCCACTGATTTATATAAATAGCTTCAACATCCTGCCATAATGCAATGCTTTAGCTTTTTTCTCATTGGAATTGGCTCTGAGGAGTGGTGCTATTTAAAAATATACAGATACCAATGGACATTGAAGATCGAATGCTTTGGAAAAGCTTGAAGCATGCAGTTGTTCATGAGGATAGTTCTTCTAGATCGATGGGTATAGGACCAACACTTTAGGTGAAAGTGTTGCCTTGAATGAGAGGCTTAAATCTTTAAGAAATGCTTCAGAATTATATTTTTTATTAATATTCCAATTTTCTAAAAATTTTGGAATAGTATGGGTTTCTAGATCAAATGTTGTCTACAACATATTCGAAGACCCATCGCTTTTATCACTGCTAAACTTATCATCGCTTCTACCGAATCTATCACTCAGCCAATTGATCATTTAAAATTGCTTCATATTTTTTAAACAATAAACACCTAAATATAAGTAAATTGCATATTTATAGTAATATTGGTGATAACCAACTCAAAAAGATCTTTAGAAGCAAGAAATGACAAAACTTATCGTTAAAAGTCGGGTACGATATTCCCTTGTGATGCAAGCGAACGGCCATATTTTTTTCCGCTTAAGCCGACAAGAGCGTCTACAGACGGTTGTCAGTTTTTAGCTTTTTAAGAATACTTAGTTTTAGTAGTTGTATTTTTGTATTTATTTTTCTACAAATCATAAGAGAATAATATTAAATTTGGTATTTTCCACAATTTCAATAATGGTCATGTGTTCAGAAATATAGAAAGAAAAACCCACTGAAACAGCACTACACAAAGTAGTATGCCAGGAACATAAGCCCATGAAGCGAAACAGTACACAATGGCTGCCTTTTTGGACATAGAAGGAGCCTTTAACCATGTAAAAACGGCCTTCATCCTGAAATCTCTCTTAGACTTAGATCTCAGGTGATACATTAGTTCATGGATCGCGTCCATGCTGAAAAGTAGGAAGATAACAGCCAACCTAGGTGCCGATAATCTCACGCGATACATCAGTAGAGCCACTCCTCAGGGGGAAGTACTGTTCCCGCTACTTTGACTAATAAGTATGAATAAGATACTTCAACAGTTGAACGCAGGTTGGTCCGAGCTATACGCTGACAACGTGGTATTGCTCGTATCCGGACCCTTCGTAAAAACTATCAGCAACATATTGGAGGTAGAACTTAGGTAACTAAGAGACTGGGATACGTCGGCCTATGTTTAAAGTTAGATAAAACAGAACTGATGCTTTTTGCCAGGAAAACAAAAGTTTCTAGCTTTAACCTGTCAAAACTCAACGGATGTACGCTGAAGATATTGAACAGAATAAAAAAGCTAGGAGTGATATCGAACCCCAAGCTATCACAGAAATTAAATATAGAAG
Organism: Drosophila falleni; assembly: GCA_035045575.1. Lineage (NCBI taxonomy): Eukaryota > Metazoa > Arthropoda > Insecta > Diptera > Drosophilidae > Drosophila > Drosophila falleni. Next base: position 511,245 of record JAWNOV010000056.1, on the reverse strand, counting down.
AAAGTGTTAGGAAAGCATGCATAGCCTACTACTCATGCAAGAAAACCTTCAGCAAAAACTACCCAGCAAGCAATATGTGCGTTTTCTGATACATTTCGGACACTTTTTTATGAGCATTCACCGTCATAATGTGCCCAAAAAAGAGTCCGGAATGAGCGTTTTTTTCTATGAAAACGGTCGCACTTAATGTGGAAGATTTCGAAGTCTAATCTGACTCTTTTCTGACACAGATATAAGTGCTTTCACCCTCCCAATAAAGGAATAAAAACCTCAGAAAAGACACATAAAAGTTACTTTTCCAGGCACTTGAATAGCCAAATAGTTCAAATTAATTAATGTAATTTTTTTAATATTATATTTGACTTAAAAATAAACAAAATGAGAAATAAGTAGAAACTTAAACATAAACACCTTCATTAACGAAAAAGTCTGCATTTCAAATTTCGTTTCTTGGCTATCAGCGTTTCTTGGCATTTTCTACTACCACGTTTTTATTTGAAAAATTATTACGCAAAGACGTCTTTGTCTTTCACAATTAATTGCACAACTGAATGAATGCGTGAATTGACTGTGATCTTGCATATCGCATGATTCTGCATTCCCTTATGTTCAGCACCGTTATTTTCGATTACCTGCCTACTTACACTCCGAAAATACTCAGACAGAAGTGCTTTTTATGAGCCCTTGCTAAGAAAGCCCTGAATGTGCTCCGAAAACCCTCAAATTTATGTGTTTACTCCAAAAACGCTCTTAAACTCGGCTCTTTTCGGACACATAATTTCGAGCCCTCTGAACTTGGCTTGCTGGGTAGGGGTTGCACCCAAGAATGTGATTGTGTATGTATACCGCAGTAGTCAGACATATACTGACATACGGAGCACTGGTCTAATGGTCGTCTCTCTCCCCATTTTCTTGATTTTAGAAATTATGTTTCGATTGTTTTTCAGAAAAATTGTATTACATTTAAGATAAGATAAGCCACATATTCAAGAAATGTAATTTCTACATATTTTGAACGCCGGTAAAAAAAACTTTAGCTAAGGATGCCTCCACGAGGCTGCCTGATGGAAAATTGGCACTGATCCGGGTGACCGGGTGATGCATTGTTACTTGCTCGCCCTGGGCACCACCCATAATTCAGTCGGGAGATCTGGCCAGAACCATGGCTAGAGGTGTCTAGCGGCTAGACCTAAGACGCTATAAGGGGATGGAGCCCCCAGACAATAGAAACCACATTTATGGTTAACATGATGGACACAACCAAGGAGTCAACTCGGGCTGGGATGTCAGCCCAAACAACGGCGTGACTGATGCCATCAGCGGGTACGGGGAGAATCAATCCTTCCTTTGAGTCGCCAGCGGTCACCAAGCCGCTGAATTGGCGGGGGCAGACCTAGTTAGTTTGAAAGCTACTGCCACAAAAACAAGCCACAAACTTAGCTCAGGAAAAGCTAAGCTGACTCGCGTAGATGCCAGAGTCTCCGTAGACTTTGACCTAGATAGTGTGATGCCAATTAGCAAGACTGAGGAAGACCACCAGGAAAAGGCACAAGCTCCCCCCGTAGGAACAGGCTTAAACGCTCAAATGAGGGTTCGAAGGCTAAAGCCCACTACAAGGCAGCGTTTCGTATCCAAAGCGAGCTCCAGGATCTCTTTCAAAAGGAAAAGTCCAAACTAACGTGGGCTGAGCAGTTGATCAAAGAAGGCCGCCACCACTCCACTAAAACGCCACAAATGCAAGCATCTGCGAGTGCCTACGCCAACAATGTCAAGAAGTTCCTGGCCACCAATGGCAGCGCTCGACAGAAAGTAACGTGAGCCCCGTGAACAAGAGGGCTCCAGTTAGATCAAAGAGCCACGAAGGCGCCTCCCAAAAAAGTCGCGATGAGTGAAGTGTCCAAAAGACACCTCATTGTGGCCGTTTTTGACTATAGCGACGAAAACGACCGGATACCAGCCGAGCGGTGGACCTTGGCTCACATAAAGCTGGTGGAGTTATTGTTCGCAAAAATAACAAGAAGCCCTGTGTCCCAATGCCTACCTTTGATAGTGCTGGGTAGCTAAACAAGGTTAAATGAAATGAAACGATGATCCGACGCTCAGGTGACTGACGCAAAAGGTCTCACAGCTTGGAGAGATTTGGGAGGGAACCAAGCTAGAGGTGGGAGACAAGGAGCTAATTTCTTCGAAGTCAAAGGTTAATGTACTCTTCCCTGACTCTTCCCTAGATGGTTACCAGGCGCTGACGCTTCTGAAAACACAAGACCCCGACGTGCCAACGGCTGATTGGTAGGTGCTGCATACTGGTACTCCCTCATCCAGACAGAGAGGTCAGAATGTTAATTTCCAGATCAACAAGGAGGCAGAGGACATTCTATACCCAAGATTCGGGAAGATGGCGTGAGGCATTGGTAGCGTCTACCTTCGCCCCAAAAAACGCCACCCGGAGGACAAAAACGCGCACACCCTTAAAGCTCGAGAAGTGGAGAAGGACCAAGGTCTGAAATTTATTCTTGTAGCAGCCGAGGGTCTGGCGATAGACGACGACACTCGAAGTCAACCCGTCAAGTAATGCAGCCACCCAAGATGCTGAGTGTGCTGCAGATCAATCTGCATAAGGGCAGAACGGCATCGGCGAAGCTCCATATAGCCTTGAAGCAAGGGCCCGACGCTGTTGCACTATTCCAAGAGCCAAGATTTGCAGCCGGCAAAATAGTGGCTGGACTTAAATCGAGCACACACAACGTTTTCTATGCAACTACATTACAGCACTGACGACCTAGCTGTAGTGTTGCTGGGGAACGACAGGAAGCGCCTAGTGGTAGCATCCTGCTACATGGCACACGACAGACTGACCCCACCTGAGGAGCTAAGGAGATTGGAATGCGAAGCGGCCTCCAAGGACCAACATCTCATCATTGGTACAGATGTCAATTCCCACCATCCAGTGTGCTAAAGCCCAGATACTAACGACAGAGGTGAGTCACTCCTCCAAATTATTCTTTCAATTAACCTTAACATACCAAACGAAGGCGAGGTACATATAATTAACTGTTCAACAATTAATCATCAATAAAAAACATTGATTTATTTTAGTTTTATATTCATGTTCTTTATTGGTTCAAGATATCTTAAAAACTAACTACAAGATTTGTGATCTGGGCACAGCAAACCTTCAAAGCTCTGCTGCTCTTTGTTTTCAATTGTTTACTTATATCGATTCTGTTAGTTTACATTTGAGTTCTAGAAGTTTACGTTTGAGTTCTACAAGTTTACATTTGAGGTTCTTTGATAGGCTTTGAAAAGTAGTGTGTCTTTGATAAGCTTTGAAAAGTAATGTGACTTAGATAAGCTTTTGGAAAGTGAAGCTTTGCAAAAGATCGTTTGATTTAATTACGGATTTATTATGTTACTATGACAGATATGTCACTCCCCCATCCCTTAGATTTAAGCTTGTCCTCAAGCGTTTATGTTTGGATATAATTGTGGTGTTGGGGTTTCAATGGTGATCACTTCTGCAACTGTTTCTAAATTAGTTTCTTTTTCTATTTCTTTGTTAATTGTTTGGCTTATCTTGGTTGTCTTTGGTTTTAAGTATTTAATTATGATATTATTTGGTATTGTTTTGCATTTCTTGTAGATATAAAATATGCAACTTATGGCTAATGTGAATAAAATGATCATTAATAGATTTTTATAAATCGTGTAGTTCTTATTACTAAGCAAAATCATTTCCTGTAATCATTGTTCAGTAAATATTAGATTTGTGTATTGTTGAATGCTATTTGATATTGAAACTTCTTTAAGTTCTGCGGTACAATTAAATACTTTAATAATTTTATTATTTTCAATGTAAATTTCTTGGTTATTACAGTCTTGATCAAGTTTTTCTCGGGTCAGATTCCATGTTATTAATATGTTTGGTTTGATATATTGAATGTAATGTTGCTTACGATATTTTTGGAAAGTGCAAGTTGGTGTTTCATGTTTTATAATATTGACAATACAATGGTCTTTAATAATATTTTTTGTAAGAGTGTTTATAGCATAATTATTGTGTAAATAAAATTTGGCTGCAGTATTTTCACTGATAATTTGTCCATTATTGTCAGGGTATGGTGTGATTAAGAAAGTTGATTTTTCAATTGTGTTAGTGGGAATGTGAGACATTAAGAATATCTCATTAGTGGCTGTGTTATACCAGGCAGAGGTTTTTGTGTCCATGAGATTTTTGTAATGAATGTTGCCAAGCTGGTCATGTTTGAGTAACTTAGGGTTGAAAATTCCCAGTCGTGTGAGTTGTGAACCCATTTCGATGTCTTCGATATATTCAGTGAAATGCTCAATGTTAAATATTAAAAGGTTAATTTTTTGTTCTGTCCGTATAGCTTTGCTTTGGTTATTGATCATTTTTATGCCGTCATTAAGACTGTCTATGATGTGGTTTAGATTGCTGACTTGTATGGTACTTTGCGCTAGCGTATTAATTTGCTGTTCGATATGTTGTCTGTCGTCTTCGTCCAAAGTGCCAAAAAGATATTTGTATGTTGAACCTACAAAATTGAATAATCCTCGTTTGTTTCGTTTTGTCAAGCGAATGCCGTTCATTTCTCTGTTTAGTTTTTGAATTAAATAATTAATTTGTGGGACATTATTGAACTTTGAACTTTCTTTTAACAGATTATTAAATGTTTCCTCAATTTGTGTTATATTAATTGTGAGACAATGGTTTATAAATGTTATGGGGATCTGTATTGTTCCTGATTCGAACAAGATAAATCCTTGGTTATTTTCGATTGGATTAACTTCTATAGTTCCTGCTGTTGTCAATGTAGTCATAGTTGTCATCAAGATTATTTTGAGTCCGATGAGTGGGAAGTGTCTGTTGCCTGTAAATATTTACTGTCATTAGATTTTTTTTTTCTTTTTGAATTTACTTTTGTAGTGGACAATATTCTGTCCTTTGTTGTTTTCGTTATAGTGTTTGTCATCTAGTTGTTCTATTCTGCCAGTTTTTCTAAACGGATTCTTGGATTTTGAACGTGTTAACGGTGCTTGTCTAAATTCTGTGTCAATCTCATAATCTTGCCTTTTTTCGTTCAATTTGTTTATTTTGTTTTCCTTTATCAGTTGGGTATTGTAAAAGGGTGTGCCTGCGTAAAGTAATATGTAAGCTGGTGTCTGTCCAGTTGTGTTGTGTTTCGTTTTATGGTTGTAAGTGTATAGGATCGTTTCCATTCTAGTCTCTTTGTTTTCCCGATTATTATCTGTATTAATAATTCGAATTTTTTCATTAATAGTTTTATGGAGACGTTCTACGTCCGCTATTCCTGTTTTACTTGTAGTGATATCAAGTTTTATTTCTTCTGTGTTCAGCCATAATTTTAAGGAATTGCTCATAAATGCTGAGTCTTTATCTGCTTTTATTTTTTGTGGTTTTCCCATGTCGTTAAAAATTCTAGTAAGGGCACGTCTAGCTTCTAACCAATCTCTACTATTAGTTTTTATAAGTGATGCAAACTTGGAATATACGTCTATGCATGATAAATATTGTTCGTTATCGATTGCGTAGAAATCTATAACATAAAGCTCTCTAGGATTATTTATTTCTGGGGTTAGTTCAAAAGTTAAATTCGTGGGTCTGTGTTCTGTCTTTGCAAGATTGCAAGTCACGCATTCATTAATGATATTTTGAATTAATTTGTGGTAGTCTGGGAAATAATGAGTTTCTTTGAAAAGTCGGGTCATTTTTTCTATACCTGGATGTAACAATTTAACATGTTGAGTGATAATTAATTCTTTGAATTCGGGGTAGGTTTTAATATCTTTTAATTTTATTATTGTTTTTAGGATTTTTACGTTACTGTGTGGGTTTATAGTGTCTTGATATGCTTTTTGAAAAATTAAAAAGTCTTTGTCATTTTCGATGTAAATTGCGCTTGTGTGATTTAGAAAATATTTCAAAAGGAGATCTTTTGCCTTTGAATCTGTAATTTCTGTGTATTTGATTTTTAATTTTGTTTTAGTGAAGTAATTTTCAATGTCTACTTGATCTACGGTATCTTTTATAAATTCAATTTGTCTCGCAAAATGATTTAAAGGTTTCTCTGTGATTTGAATATAATTTTCGCTACTGTCTGATGCGCTGTGAATTGTTGCCGCTGTTGAAATATTTTCCTCTTCCTCTTCTTCTTCTCCTACCATGTTCTCTTCTAGTTTAACGCGAGAGAGAGCGTCTGCTACGTAATTTAGTTTTCCTTCCAAATATTTTATTTTGAAGTTGTATTCGCTGAGTTTTATTCGCCAACGTTGTAATTTCATATTAGGTTCTTTAATGTTATTCAACCAAACGAGTGGTTTGTGATCGCTTAGAATATCAAAAGGGACTCCATATAAAAACGGACGAAAATATTTTGTTGCCCAAACAATTGCTAGTAATTCTTTTTCTATTGTGCTATAATTTTGTTCATGATCATTAAGAGTCCTACTTGCAAAACTAACGGGTTTGTTATCTTGTGATAACACGGCTCCTATTGCAAAATTACTAGCGTCAGTAGTAACTTGGAACGTTTTTGTAAAATCAGGGCAAATGAGGATTGGATCACTCATGATTAATGTTTTCAGTTTCTCAAAAGATTTGTTATATTCTTCGTTTTTAGTGTCGATTTTTGCTCCTTTTTTCAAGAAGACAGTCATGGGTTTTGCTATTTTAGCGAAGTCTGGAATGAACTTTCGATAATAGCCACAAAGACCTAAAAACGATTTAATTTCCTTTGAGCTTTTTGGTATTGGAAATTGTTCGATTGCTTTGATTTTATCTTTATTCGGTCGTATGCCTTCAGGACTTATAGTATGTCCCAAGAAATCAGTTTGTTTCTTTAGAAATTCACATTTGTCCAATTGAAGTTTTAAATTTGCCTCTTGAAGTTTCTCAAAAACCTTTCTCAGTGAGTCTAGGTGTTCATTAAGAGACGTGGAGTAGACGATGACGTCATCCAAATATACAAGGCAATGCTTGTTAATGAGGTCTTTCAGGACAAAGTTCATGCAACGTTGAAATGTTGCTGGGGCATTTTTTAACCCGAAAGGCATACGAGTGTACTCGTAATGACCATGCTTCGTTGAGAATGCGGTTTTGGGTATTGATTTAGGGTCCATTTCGATTTGATGGAAACCTTTTGCTAGATCAATTGTCGTGAAGTACTGACATTTGCCAAGCTTGCCCAATATTTCATCCATATTCGGAATTGGAAATTTGTCATTTATAGTAATTTCATTTAAATTACGATAATCGACCACCAATCTAAATTTCTTTTTACCTGAAGCATCTGTTTTTTTTGGTACGATCCATAAGGGGCTGCAATATGGGGAATCGCTTTCGCGTATGATACCTTGTTTCAGCATTTCGTCAATTTGTTTATTGACCTCGGTCTCGTATGCGAATGGGTAGGAGTATGGTCGTTTGTATATTGGGTTATCATGTGATGTTTTAATCTCGTGACGTATGACACTGGTGAATGTTAAATCTTCGTTTTCGGAATATTGGATGTCATCAAATTCTTTCAAAAGTTTTGTTAATTTATTTTTTTCTTCTTCGTTCAAATGTTCTAAGCGGTATGTACGTTCTGAATTAATGTCATTGTTTAATGCGTAGGAGATTTCATTTGTAAAATTATTTTCTTGCAAGATTCCATCAAAATTTGTTGGGGAATTTGGTTCATTTAGTTGTAGTTCCTTGTGAAAGAATTTTCTGTCGTTAATTATTGTAGTTTTCTCAGTGTAATCTACTATGCCATTATTCTCCATTAAAACTTTCCTACCTAAGAGGATATCGTAATAAGGTGAAAACTGATGTATATAAAATTGTTGGCTTTGCTGAAATAACCCATTGGCTGGTAGATTAACAAATTTGTTTAGATGTGAATACCCTGTCATACTTCGGACAATTATTTGTTTACTATGCACTTGGAGATTAAAAAAGTTTCGCGTCATCATGTTTATTGAAGATCCAGTGTCTACTATGCATCGGTATTTGTGATTATTAAACATAATCTCTATGTATTGGTGTGTTCCCAGGCCGCTATTTGAAAATTTTCGGCTTGTTGACATTGTGGATCTGATTGCATCTCAGTTTCTGTATGCTGTAATTTATCTTCGTGGTACTGTCCGTTTTGTTTATCGTATTGGTCAGTGTCGTCGTCGTAATCTGATTCGTACTGTTGATGACTCTCGTCAATTTGCATACGCGACTGTCCGCTCCCTTCTTTAAAACGCTTAGTTGGCACTCTTTGCTGCTGTGGGGGCTGGCTATAGTTTCGGGTGTCATTTTGTCGGTCGCGATTTAAGTCTTCTCTGAATTCATTATACAATTGCCTGTTCTGGTCGAATTGTTGTTGTCTAGTCTGTGGTGTTCGTTGATAAGGAGTTTGGTTACTGTTTACATTCAAGTTTTGGGGTTGCGTGGGAAACCTGAATGGATTGAAGGGGCGACTGAATTGTTGGCTGGGATAAGTGTTTTTGTTGTGATCGATATTAGTTTTGTTAACTTTGGACGATTATCAGCTTTCTTGTCTTTTTCAGAAATTGGGTCTTCGTATAGACCTTCTTGCTGACCAACTTGTCGTAACTTTTGAACTGTCGAGATATCATACCTTGCCAAGGTCATAAATAATCTATCTGGCAGTTTGCGTTGAATTGTATTTTTGATTGTAGTAGCCATTGCTTGGGTATAAACAATTGAATCATTTTGATTGCCTTCTAAGGCTAATTTGTTTATTATGATTGTACTCTTATCTTCTAATTCTTCACAGAATAGACGTAAGTTACCTTTGTAAGGTGTAGAGTAGAGGCGTTGTAGTAGTTCTTCCAGCGGTGTTTGCGTCTTAAATTCATCGATTAGGGCACCTTTTAGAGTTGTCCATTCGTTGTGGAATCCGAACTGGGATACTTTTTGAGCATCTCCAATGATTTGTAATTCAATGGCTCCAAAAATTACGGCCTTCTGTCGTGCGTCACTGGTAGGGTAAAGGCGCAACAAGTACTCAATTCGCCTGATGAAAGGACTGAGGCTGCATGGATCTCCAGAAAATTGAGGTACTTGGCGGATTTGTCGAAGGAGTTGGGTTATAGCTTCATTTGCCAACGCCATGTTTTCTGTTGTTTCTTGTTGGTTTGTTTGATCTAACGGGGGTGAGGTAGCGGTCACACTCATTGAGCGGGCTACTGTGTTAAGTTCAATATAAATTGGGTGGCGGTCACACTTTGTCTAGCGGGCCACGACTTTTTGTTCACGTACTGCTCAGTAAAATGAGACTTATGTATTAAGTGAACTGCACTGTGCACCTTTTGATTAATTAAAATTCACTGTAGTGGCGGTCACACTTTATGAAGCGGGCCACAAAATAGGTCTTTTAATTAATTTTTAATACACACGGGTTCTTTTGCGGATATCGTCTCGTTATAAAATTGTAACTTTTACCGGATCACTATTTTGCGGCAATTCGCGTGCTCAATCTTGAAGAATTTCTTGGTTGTACAAGGATTCTTCGTCACTTGATTGAATAGTATCGCGGATATTACTAATAACTTTCGATATCCTACCGGCTGCGCCAATTAACTGTTCAACAATTAATCATCAATAAAAAAATATTGATTTATTTTAGTTTTATATTCATGTTCTTTATTGGTTCAAGATATCTTAAAAACTAACTACAAGATTTGTGATCTGGGCACAGCAAACCTTCAAAGCTCTGCTGCTCTTTGTTTTCAATTGTTTACTTATATCGATTCTGTTAGTTTACATTTGAGTTCTAGAAGTTTACATTTGAGTTCTACAAGTTTACATTTGAGGTTCTTTGATAGGCTTTGAAAAGTAGTGTGTCTTTGATAAGCTTTGAAAAGTAATGTGTCTTAGATAAGCTTTTGGAAAGTGAAGCTTTGCAAAAGATCGTTTGATTTAATTACGGATTTATTATGTTACTATGACAGATATGTAACTATATGTACGTAGGGCCAATCTCGTCTAACGTGCTTAATCTAACACTAACACCGGGCAATAGCAACTTGATATCCGGTGGAAGGTCCTCGAAGGACCATCCTTCTCAGATCACAGGTACATTTAATTCGAGTGCACCTTTCATCATCTACGGAAGGCATCAACCTACAGAAACCCCCGGAAGACAAACTTGTCAAAGTTTAGAACGATTTCCACTGGGAAAATCGCAGAACCGGACATCACAAAATTTCCTGCGGACATTAAGGAGTCCCTAAAAACCCTGTCCAATGATATCACAGATGCGTTTCACAAGTCGTGCTCGCTTACAAGAGCAAAGGGGAAATCCAGGCCCCATTGGTGGAACCAGGACCTCACTATTCAAAAAAGCCCTTATGATCGTCAATCAAACGGATGAAGAGATTGTATATGAAGAATAAAAGCTCATGCTCAAAAGATACAAGACGGCATACGTAAAGCACAAAGAAACTTGTGGAGGAACTTTTGTCCTGGGATCGCAAAGTTACTGAAGCGGCCAGACTAAGGAAGCTGCTCTTTAAGCAGCCTACTATACAAAATCAACTTGAACTGGAAGACGGCAAATGGGCGAAAGGCGCTAAGGAGCCCCTGAAGCTCTCATGTCAGCCCACTTCCCGGTATGCACTGAGGTACCCGATGCCTTAAGCCACGAAGGCCTGGCAAACGAGGAACAGGAACCGCCAACTGGACTTATAACCTCCAGGAAAATCCAAAGGGCCATTGACTTATTCAATGGAATAAAAGCCACAAGTATTTATTTATTTATTTATATATTGTCAAGTTATATGCAGCCGACACTTAACTATACATTTATATCAACAATTAAACTAAAATATTACTTTTACATTACATTGTAAACATAAATATAAATCCTTCGGGGGTATCCAAAATAAAAAAGAAAACAATTGGTCCAACATTTGTTGCAAGGATTGGGAAGAACTCAATCAGACCAAGATAAATTAGAGATTTGTTAGTTAGTAAGATTAGTTAGAAATACTAATATAGAGTCTCTAATAAGAATCGAAACTAGTCGTACGGTATAGATTGTTATAATCAGAAACACAAAAAGGTTCATGCAAAGCCCAGTAGGTGTTGCAATGGCGAAGATACAGAGGATTAAATTAACGAGTTAATCTAAAAGGTATGTTAAAAGTAATTTCTTCCATCAAACTAATTGAGTCTACTCGATCCTGTAGTAATTTATGGACGAACATTACTCCAGCATAATTCTACGATTAGTAAGAGAGGGAAGATTGATTAAGCGAAGTCTTTTAGAGTATTAAGGCATCTGAAATTCTCAGTTCCAGCTTTTGTTTTTGAACCGATTCTATTATTGCACGATGTAATTCCTATTGAGCGAACCAAATGCATGAACAAGAGATGAACAAGAGATGTATATCCCACAAAAAAAACCTCTAAACGAGGTAAAAGTTTAGTGACGAAAGCAATTTCCAGCCCCAAAATTTCTGATATCCAATTTTGTGACGAACAAAATTGAGTTTAATATAAAAATTTTAAATAAAAATATAAATTAATAAAAAAAAAAATTGGCCTTGTGCACTGTGCGCAAAAAGGGTGAGCTTCTTTGTACATAAAAATTACTTTTTGCGCAGTGCCGAATGCCAATTGTTTTTTTTATTAATTTATATTTTTATTTAAAATTTTTATATTAAAAAAAAAAAAAAGTTTAAAGGTACGCCTTAAAGCCCTCAAGCACACCTTTCCAATGATACCCAGAACATATCTATAGCTTCTATGGTATGGAAACTGGTGAGGTTTCAAATTTAGCAGGATTTAGCGATTTCCCGCTAAACTAGCGGGAAATTGAAAAAGTCGTAAAACAAACATTTCTAGATTTTCAAAAATGAACAAATCCCCATCATAACATCTACGCTTTTTTAGCGCTTTGATACAAACAGACAAACAGACAAACAAAGAAACTAATTTTTCACTTCATTTTTAGTATTCTACTAAAATTTTCAAATTTATTTATCTTTTGAACCAGTCATCGGGTTTGGGTCATCAAGGTATCAAACGACGCGTATTTTTGATAAGAATTTTTAAAAAATAAAAAATTTTACGTAAAAGCCCCAACGGCTCCATAAGCTGCGATCATATAAATTTTTCCCCTCCCACTTACACCCCCGTATCTCATGACCCAGGTGAATTAGCAAAAGTTTTAGTATGCCATTTTGTAAGTTAGGACTAAACCTTTCGATCGGTATATAACTCAATCTGATCGGACAGTCGTAGCAAATTTTCCAACTTAGCTGTATATATTGTTAGTCGCCTTTCGCACCCTTCGTGCTGCTTTCGTCACTAACGCGAACTGCCGTCCGCAGTGATAAAAGCCTCGTAATATAAGGATTATCAAATTCCTTGGACCATCGCTTAATAATCCAAAGAGCTCCCATCGCTTTATTGCCTGCAACAGCAATTTATTTATCGAACTTCAGTTTATGATCTAGAATTATACCCAAATCATTGAGCGAGTTTTTAGAATCTTAGAAAGTCATTACTTAACATTTTGAGCTATTTAAATTGAGCAAATTAGCTTGACACCAAAGAAACAGTGCATTTAAGTCCGCTTGCAAAAGCCTATTAGAATAAGGTTCATTGTAGGTTAAACAAATCTTGCCGTCATCCGCATACATGAGTGCACGTGAGTGAGATAGAACTTATGGAAGATCGTTTATAAATAACGTGATAAGAAGTAGGCCAAGATGCCTACCTTGCGGTACTCCAGACGTAGCTTTGATGGACTTTAAAAATAAAGTTCTGAAACTAACTCTTTGCGTTCTGTTACTTAAATAATTGGATATACAATAAGAAGTTTATTTGGAAATCTGAGAATATCAAGCTTATGAATAAGAAGTGAGTGATTTACAGAATCGAAAGCTTTACTAAAATCCGTATAAATAACTTCTGTTTGCATCTTTTTCTTAAACCCTTTTATCACAAGAGATGTAAGCTCAAGAAGGTTAGTGGTTGTCGATCTACATCTCATAAACCCATGCTGAGTAGGAGAGATAATAGAACCACGTAAATGTTGAAGATGAGAAGTTATTATTTTCTCAAGCAACTGCGGAATTGCAGAAAGCTTAGCAATACCCCTATAATTCAGAACGTCGCACTTAATATCCTTTTTGTGAAGAGGGATATAAGAGTCTTTCCATAGATTTGGAAAAGATGAAGAGTCAATTGACAAAGTAAATAACTTATGTAGCGGTCAACACAAAGATTCTGCACAGGTATTAATGGAATAATTCCAGCCACACTTGAAATATTGCTGGACTTCACATCAGAAACAATGTGGGACGACTCATATCGGAAAAACAGGACGCCTACTGTACGTGAAAGTCAGTAGAAACTGCGCTGTACTCCCTGGTAACGTCTATTGGGAAAGCCCTTCACCACCAAGAATATGCACTTGGAGTATTTGTGGACAACTCTAGAGAATTCAATAATGTATCCACTATAGCAACAACAGTCCTCCACTCACCCAGCCATCATCCACTGGATAAACAACCTCCTAGGTTGCAGGCGGGTATTATCAGATTGGGGCACTGCCTCTATAGTCCAAGGTGCTCACAGAGGCACACCACATGGTGGAGTCCTATCTTCCCCACTATGAAATATAGAAGTCGACGACCTGATCAAGAGATTTGGCAGGAAGGCCACAAACATAACATACCCACAAACATAATACGTTAATCGTACAGGATATTAAAACCCTTCTAAGGACCACAACACACATCCCTAACTGACCTATAACCTGGTCTCACGAGGGCCGTCCCCCTTAACCTAACCTAACCTAACCTACATATTATGGAAGGCAACTAGTCCTTGAAAACAATTCCAAGCCGCAAGGAAAACTGGCTGCAATATAAAATCCTCGTACATTCATACATAACTATTGATATAATTATGTAATTAGAATAAGAATGCCCATACACATGTTTACTCGTATTAATACAAGTAAACAAAAGATTACCGAAGAAGTAGGCCAAGATGCCTACCTTGCGGTACTCCAGACGTAGCTTTGATGGACTTTAAAAATAAAGTTCTGAAACTAACTCTTTGCGTTCTGTTACTTAAATAATTGGATATACAATAAGAAGTTTATTTGGAAATCTGAGAATATCAAGCTTATGAATAAGAAGTGAGTGATTTACAGAATCGAAAGCTTTACTAAAATCCGTATAAATAACTTCTGTTTGCATCTTTTTCTTAAACCCTTTTATCACAAGAGATGTAAGCTCAAGAAGGTTAGTGGTTGTCGATCTACATCTCATAAACCCATGCTGAGTAGGAGAGATAATAGAACCACGTAAATGTTGAAGATGAGAAGTTATTATTTTCTCAAGCAACTGCGGAATTGCAGAAAGCTTAGCAATACCCCTATAATTCAGAACGTCGCACTGTAATTAGAATAAGAATGCCCATACACATGTTTACTCGTATTAATACAAGTAAACAAAAGATTACCGAACATTAAGAAATAAACTCGCTAATTAAAGCCACGCGATTGACCGATCAACGAACACACCTGCTACAAATTCTCACACGATCACTTGATTTCGACATTTGTCCTCTTGGTAAATGGTAAGGTCCATGCGTGCATAGCCCTGTCCGTCGGGCATTTCAATTATTATTCTGGAAATCGAAGTAAGATAGTTGGATGTATATATTATTGATTGATTTAGACATTTTTCCTCTTTTTCTCACGCTTTTCCACTCTCGTTCCCCTTTCTATCGCTTTAAATACCCGGAGCCCATTGAAAATGGGCAAAACAGGGTATAACGTGTTTGACAGAACTTTGACAGAAGTGGGCGTGGCAGACCCCCAAAGTATATATATTCTTGATCAGGATCAACAGCGCGTCGACTGAGCCATATCCGTCTGTTTGAACGCGTCAATCTCAGAGACTATAAGAGCTAGAGACTTAAAACTTGGTAATTAAAATCCTGGATACTGTACGCAGATCAAGTTTGCTTTTTTTTTTACTGGACCTCTATATTATGTCTCTCCAGATATTAGGTGAAAGAACGTCTTCTCCAATTGAACGCTTTAATTCAAGAATGTGCTGAGTTGTACATGACTCGTGAACAGGAACCATAGATCGAAAACGAAGTTTTAGTATGACAAACTTCTTGGTTTTTTGAGATAATTCTAACAAAGTGACACAATATACATCAGGGCTGGTATTATACTTAGTGCCCACATTTGGTTAAGCTCGGACCACTATATCATATAGCTGCCAAGGAGATGCTTAGTATAAATTCTAGTTTTAGTATGACAAAGTTTTTTGTTCTTTGAGATCTCTTAACCAAACGCAAAAAATATGTATTTAAGTTGATGTTATTTATCTTAACCAAATTTGGAACAGATCGGTTTCCTGTATCATATAGCTGCCATAGGAGCAATCGGTCGAAAATCAACTTTTAGTATAGAGAACCTGAATATCCTACTGTCGAGTGTGCTCGTTAACCGATAAAAAAGGTGTCAAAAAATCTGACAGTGATTGATTACCCCTCTCCCCGCAATTTGTACTGAATCCCGCATTACCTAACTACTTGTAATAAACACTTTACTAACATATTTACCTTTCAGTGTTATAAAGTACATATCTGCAATTAAATTGCTTTTAATTTTCAATTTACAATACAATGCAATCTCAAATTATATTTGGCCGCAATTAGATTAGACTCATGACGACTCGGATACACTACAAACATTACAAAACCTTTCACATAAGCGACGAGGTAAATATTTGCTTTAAAATCTGTGGTAACTTGGTAAGGTCCATGCATGCATAGCTCTGTCCGTCGGGCATTTCAGTCATTATTCTGGAAATCGAAGTAAGATAGTTGGATGTATTGGCTCACAATTTATATATTAGGATAAGTAGTTACGTACTGATCAGCCTCTTCGGCCAGACTACCAATAAAAATTACATAGCCCTTGACCTTAGGTTCGCCGCGTTTAAGTGCCAGTGCCAGGTCCTTGGGAACAATGCCATAGCGCGCAAGATTGGCATCGCTAAGGACAACGACAATACCATTTCCAAAGTTTTCCTCCGCGTTTAACGTGGAACAAGCTTCGCGAGCTGCTTTTACGGTACTATCGCCAGACCAACAAAATTGCGAATGGGCATGCATCATACGTATTATCTCAAAACGTTCTTTGTCGTTCTTGGGGGCACAACCCAAATTGACGAAGGGCAACTCCCATCCTTCGCCACTATGACCGACGATGTCGTAAATAATTTTTTTTTCATATCCCTGGAAGGCTTCCATCACCATGACAACGGCCTCCAATTGACGATCTAGGCGGCCATCATAGCCATTAAATCTGTCAAAAAGTCCATTGTTATGTATCACATTCGATGTGTCAAAAAAAATATGTACTTACCTGTACATGGATCCAGAAACATCGACGACAAGTTTGAGCCTATTAGGTTGCTCCATAACATAATCCGACCAAGGATTAGGCTCAGTGCGTTTTCTATAAATATTTCTTTCACCGGTTATGCCTTCGATGAGACGCGTGTCATCGAGATCACCATGTGTCTGATACTTTTTCCATTGACGTTCTTTGCTTTTAGTCTGCATTGCTTCCAAAATGGCCTTAAGCTGCTTTACTTGTTTACTGTTAGGCTCACTGAATTGTGAATATAGCTTATGATCATGCGCGGTCATTTTAATCTCTTCTAACTTTTGATTAAACGCCTTGCGATTCATTTCACGCGCCGCGCGTTTTATTTCCTCTGGAATGTCGGCTTTCTCCTCGTCGCTAAGTTGATGAACTTGATGACCCTTGTCCAGCCGAAATGGTCCACCTTTGCCGCCCAAGCCTGCTGTATCGCGTCCACCGCTACCACCAGCCCACGTGTTGCCACCCACATGCGGTTCATTTTTCGGATCTAATTTACCAAACTTAGGTCCAGAGACGCCCAAGCCACTTTTACGCTTAACATCTAACTGGAGCGTCTTTTGCAAACGTAACGTTTCCAATTCCTCATTTGCATAGGCCTCAATCGGCAGACCATGTTTTGAAAGCACTTGGGTGACCTGCTGCAATGTCTCTGGCTGATAACGATCAAAGTCTAACACGTTTCCTACCAGGTCGGACATGTTATCTTGCGGATAACGCTCTAAATGCTTAACAATGTTTACAACTTCCCTTGTTGAGTATGGATAGTTAAGCAAACCTTCGTCTGCCAAATTACGAAGCTCCCCGAATGCATTTACTAATTTTTGGAGTGTCTTTATGGGTACATTTGGTCCGTATTGCTGCAGTAGATAGATCTCAGAGTCGGGCATGGGATTGTCGATGGCATGACAACTGAAAATGTCTCCTAGCGCAGCAAAAAAGTCGTTTCCCAAAAATGGAAAACCTGGACGGTTGGCTAAAACAATAAGCCGAAACTCTCGATGTGTTTTAATAATGTTGGACGCGTTTCCAGAATAACAATGAGGAACGATACGACGGCCATCTGACAGCATCATTTCACCGCTCTCTACCAAATTGCGCAAAATGCAGGTAACATTAACCGGTGCCTTGTCTGCCTCATCTATAACCAAGACATGACCATATTTAATCGCATTAACCAATTCGCTATCTTCAAAGACTATTTGACCATCTCTTAGCGTAGACTTCATGGTTAGACTATGCACAGTGGTATCCCTGTGTAGTTGTATATATTCGCGCGGTTGCCGCATAAGTTCCAATAGCCGATCAATGAGTTTGTTTTTGCCTACTCCCTGATTTCCCACCAGAAGCAGATGCTCCCCTATTAAATAGTCCTGTAATAGTCGTTCTAACAAAAATACATGCTGAAAAGTTTCGTAAAATAGAGTACAAGGAATTTTCGACTGCTTCGTCAATAACAACTCGGACAACTGCATGGAAGTATTGCCAATGCATAGCTTGCTGTCCAACACACTAATTTTTTTGTTATTATTTTTAGCGTTATAATCTTGATTTGAGCTTTGACTGATCCCAGCCTGCTTCATGGCTTGCTCCAAGCGGGCACGCAAAAGTGACGGCATAAACTTAATCAGGAATGTATTATGAAGGAGTTCGTATACATCGCTTTCTGGATATGCAGCCAAGCGACGCCCTAGCTTCAGCAGCTGTCGTGTAGATAGCGTCTCCGACAAGCCCTGCAGCATTGGATCCGTTGAGCTACGCAGTATCTGTGCCAGCGTCAGCATCACTTTCATCTTTGGTTGCACTTCTCCACAGATCTGAATTAGAAGTTCGATTTCTTCATTTTGTTGCAATGGTCGTAGTTCCTGATACAAGAACATGCTTAATATTTCCGGTGTGAGCCAACTGTTTTTATTACTCTCTAGATTTGGCGGCTCGGCTAATGCTACAACGCGAAAGGACTCGTGTATCGGAAACAATCCGCGTTCTTTTAACTGTTTGTCATCAAGTCCTTGGCTAAGCAACGCTTGGTAGCGATCGCGACGAAGCAGTGTTGTGCCATCACATAACTGAAGCTCGCGGTCATGAAGTATTCTGTAACAAATAAAAACTTTAATTAATTATCAATTATACAAGCATTTACAAGTAAGCGTCTATAAATAAAGTCGAATTTTCCTAACACGAGCTTCTAAATATAACTCAAACTTTCTCCAACTTAAACAATATTGAGTGGCAATAGCGTTTACTTATGTTGTATGCGCCTTGCTCTAAAATATGAACGTCTTATTATGATCTCTCTTTTGAAGATATATGTGAAGGCTACAGTAGGAATAAAAAAAATATTTTTACTGTTTAATTGCATGTTTATTTAAGAAATAGTGTTGGCACTTTTTGAGGTAAAGTTTTGACAATAGTTTTCTTATTTTTGGCCCATAAGAGGAACCACTGTGCGCTATACCCACCGCAAAGGGTCCCTACCTCGGAACTAACAAGAAAACTTTACAGACTAGGAGGAAAAGGCCTGTAAAGTGACAGTGGTCAATTCGGAGAAAATATGGCGATCGTGATGAGAAAAAAATTGTCCTTAAAGGCGTGGTTACACTCAGAGCGAAACGATCGCGAAATCAAAAACTCCAAGTAAAAAAAACGGCCAACAAATTTTTATAATTTGTCGTTTGAAATTTGCTTTACACTTTCCGATACATTCCGTTACGTATCGGCATAACGTTGCGTTAACAATAACATGGCAATGTTATTTTAACTCTTTGCGATAATGTAATGAAAATAGGTTTCAAAAAATGAGCTCACCAATTAAGAGCACAACAAGAAAGTGTTGTCTTGATGAAAAAAATGGATGGAAAAATGGATGGAAAAATGGATAAGGTGCAGCTAAGAAATTCCGATAAAATAAAGTACACAGATATGAATACATATAAAACAAGTGGGCGGTTACAATCGAGCACGCTCGACAGTAGGATACCCTGAGCCCAGGTACTTTTCGATAAAACTTTCGATGCATCGTTCCTATGGCAGCTATATGATATAGTGGTCCGATTTTAACCAAATTTTGTCAGGATGTATATTACCAGCCCAGATAATCTATCAGTTTGGTTCTGATATCTCAACAAACACAAAACTTTTTTATACTAAAACTTCATTTTCGATGTATCGTTTCTATGGCAGCTATATGATATAGATAGCCGATTTAAACCAAATTTGGTCAAAATGTACAAAACCAACATCAATGTATATTCTATCAGTTTAGTTAAGATATCTCAACAAACACAAAACTTTTCCATACTAAAACTTCATTTTCGATGTACTGTTCCTATGGCAGCTATATGATATAGTCGACCGATCTAAGAATAAAAACAAAATTGATCTGCCTTTGGTATCCAGAAACCTACATACCAAGTTTGATGTCTCTAGCTCTTATGGTTTCTGAGATCGACGCGTTCAAACAGACGGACGGACGGACGGACGGACAGACAGACGGACATGGCTCAATCGACTCGGCTGTTGATCCTGATCAAGACAATGACAATACTAATTAAATACAATTGAATATATGCAATAAGCATGTATAACTATAAAATTATATAAATACAAATAACAAACATAATTAATTAAACGCTTTCCTGCATTTTATTTGGTTAAATTAGGTTTTGTCATTTTGTTTTGTTTACGAACAGCTGATTTGGTTTAACAGGGCTTTATAAAAGCGCACGGTCGATTTAATACGTATATCGATATCAAAAATACCAAAATTCTGCACATAACATAACAGCTAATTTTCAGCCAGGGAAAAGGGCAAACGTAACAATTTTGGTTCGCTCCAAGTTAAACTAGGCTTTACCAAAAAAATTAACCTTAAGCAAAACAAAAAAAATAATAGTTAGAACCTTTTAAAAATATTGTGCTAATGCTCGTAGGTTTTTATTTATTTATTTATAATAAATTCATGATTATTTCAGCAGTTTTTGTTCGAGTTTCTTTGTTGCATTTTTATACCCTGTTCCCATTGAAAATGCTTAACACGTTTACTGAGCAAATTACAAAAAATTCTGCTTCCGTAACTCGAACTTCCATACGTAGAATTTCTCCAAAACTCGAACAAAAATATTTTTCGGGGAAATGTCGAATAAATTGTGTTTTGTTTTCGGTTCGGTTTTGTGCTACTGTTACCGGCTCGTTTGGATACAAGTGATGATCACTACAGGGCTTTCAACAAACTTACATAAAAAATATATATATGACTGAAAAATTAAATGAGTTTATTTAATTTATAAGTTTTTTAAAACCGAAAAGGTTTGGTAGCGTTTAAGATTATTGGTCGGCGAAAGGCAAATATGGAGAGCGATTCGTGCTTTTATGTGTAACTGATTTCCATGTTCTAAGTTTAGCTTAGCTAAGGTGGCGAAGCGAGGCGAATTCGCTTTCAGAGCGACCAACGACAGTTTTATTATGCTCTCGCTTCGCCCTAAGCCTAACTTACACTAGACAGCAAAGTATTAATTATTTAAATGCGAAAAAATATAAAAATATTAAATTCAAAGCACTGATGTACGCCAACACCGGCCACTATGAAGCGCTGTGGGCTTCATCCAAATGGCAGCCCCGCCAAATTGTGTATTGGCGTCTCGAAATTTCCTCCACGATTTGAGTCCACAATTCTCGACAGGCGACTCTGTTGCTTCCACGAAGTTCGTTGCGTTGTCGCACGGTTTTTGGGACTCCTCGACAGCCGACGAACCTTAGGAAAGCCATTTGCATTGTGTTAGTGTATAAGTCGACAACTATTTAAAATTGACCAGCTTTGGAGGCGATGTAATCAAAGTATGCGATATACGACTAAGACGCATTTGAAAGGTCGTGTTCATTGGGCCGCAAAAATCAACACCGCATTTAGAAAATGGGCGGAGTGCTCGGAGTCGGTCTGTCGGCAAATTACCCATAAAAAGACTCCCGAGCGCTCTTGGGCCAGAACGACAAATCGATAAATGGTATCTAACGTAGCTCTTAGCAAATTGTGGACTTTTAGGAAGGAGCATAGAAAACTTAAAAGGAGTATCTGCAAGCCGTCCCGCCATCAAAGTAAAGGAGCACGTTCTATTATACTTTCGAACCCTATATATGTCATCTTTAAATTCATTTTGATGGATGACTTCAACTATTTTGTCAAAAGCTTCTTTTCTCTTAAATACCGTAGGGAGATTTTCAAATCTCTCTCGTTTTTTGAAACGGAAGACATTAGCGAACACTGTAAGCAGACGGGCATGCGATAAGCAACTATCGATAGTTTTCAAGAGATCCGATCGGTCTACCATAGCTCTCAGTCCATCAGCTGTTTTACGTACCTTCAAGGTACGCAACTCGTCAGTAATCAGATGCTGGTTAACCGGCCAGGAGTCTCCTGGTTCCTTCAAAAACTCTTGTATTTCAGCCACACGACTCGACGCAAATGTTGCCAAGAACGCAGGATGAAACTTGATCCAAAGAAGCTTGGCTTCAGAATCAGGCCAAAAAATAGTCCATTCAATTGTAGATCTTATGAGATTTCTGATTCGGCGACCGAGATCTGCAAGAAGATGAGCCACGCACAACTCAAGTCTGGGAAGAGATTTAGTCTTTAAGGGGGCTAATTTGGACTTAGATGTCAACAAGGAGATGCAATAACCTTCTGCAGTGTAAATACGTATATAAACCATAACTCGCAAATGACAGTTGATCGTTTTTTCTTATATGCTCTGGTTCGTAACATAACCGAAAAGATTGTGCAGACACGATCTCGCTCTGCGAGGCTCTCTTTGTTTTGTTTAGAATCGGTTTTGACCTTGTTTAATTTGACCGACGAAAAGTAGTTCAAGGAACGTCTCAGCTCCTATAAGCATGTCGATCTTCTGTGGCCTGTGGAAATTTGAACCACTACTGTATATATCTTGGTCTTTACTTGTGTCTTGCGTTGAGCAATTCCAAGTAAACTAATACTAGCCTCGTCTCGACACAGTTGCAGTCGTTGAGCTAGCTCGTCTGTTACGCAATTAATTGGCGATCCAGAATCAAGCAGAGCCCTGGCCAAAACGAAGTCGCCACTTTTCGGTTTGACACTAACGATTGCTGTATCTATGATGACACTATCAGATACATTCACATGCATAGACGCATGTGAAGTCGATCGGTGTTCCTGGGCGGAGTCAGAGGGTGATAGTAACGCTCGAGTGAGAGAAACAGCAGAGTATCTATGCAACAGCGTATTATGTGAATGACTGCATACTTTGCAATTGCTTGCCTTGCATTACTTTGGCAACAGTTTGTCCTTTCCGAAGGCAATTGATGCATAAGCGAACTCAAACCGCTGCAGCACCGATTGTGTGGCATATGCGAAATAATTTAATATTAAGTGATCTTCGGAATTACAAAACAAACATGTTGAGGACACCTGGTTGTTTCTACCACTGGCCACAGAACAGAAAAAGGAACTTCGATTATTGTTTTTAGAAACAGCCTTTGACTCTGTCTTAGAACTATTAGACGCTAATTTTGCTGAAGCTTCAGCGGACAGATTCTGGAATCTAAGATTCAAGACTGTTTCGCAATCACTCCACATTGGAATGGTTGCATAATCGAGTTGATCCTTCCATTTTAGTTTGGACATTGGGTCAACTTTATTTATAACTAAATGGATTAGAATTGTATTACAAATATTTTTATCATCACCTAACGAGAGAAGTGAGCCGTATATGGCAGACACAGTGTCAATCATCGAACGTAAAGCTGCAGCAGAAGGGTGCTCTATCTTTGGTAAGTCAAAGAGAGCTGAAATATTCTTATTGAATATTAGACATTCACTGTCATAAACCTTCTTTAAGCTTTCTAATGCCTTTATATAGTTGTCCTCTGTGACATGGAACGCTTTAATAGTGCCCAGAGCTGCATCAGAGAGAAACGATATTAGATGATTATACTTCTCAATCGTTTCAATCGTGTTATTGTTAAAAACCAGTTTTTTAAAAAAGCCTATAAAATTGTTAAACTCTGAGTATTTTCCACTAAACTTGGGAAGTGCCATAAGCAGAAGACGTGTACGTTGAGCCGCAACAGGAATAACTGCCTGCATTTCAGGATTAAGCCTCTTTATAACGGACCTTAAACGAGCTTTCGTCGTTATACAGAACTGTTTTAACTCGCTCCTATATGCATCGTCTGGATCAAATGCTTCTACTCGAGTTTGATATAACGCATTATCTATATGTGAGGCCAACATTTCTAATCTACATTCTAATTCTGTAGTCAAGGTTTAATTCACCTTGAACAATTTGGTCATGTAAACAAAGTAACGCACACATTTCGTTTGTTTTTCAATCAACAAAAGTCTCTTTTGTGTTTTCCATGTCGATATTTAAATTCGATTATATTTATAAAATAAAATTAAAATCGAATTAAGTATTCAATTAATAACACAGCCACACAAAATAGAAATGATGCTCTGATCAGGAGGTCTCACTATGCTTACAATATGGATTTTGGGGTCGCTGATCACGAATTTGAAGTCAAATTTTAAAAATTTAAAATGGCGGATCTAATATGGCGAATATTTAATAAAATCATATTTAATGGATCCGCCATTTTGAATTTCTGAATATTGACTTCAAATTCGTTTTATGTTTGCGTAAAAGAAGTTTATTGAAGATTATATAAGAAGTGATCCTTTTTCACGTTACAATTTCGCGAGCGAAGCGAGCAGGGGGCAGAGCCCCCAAGTAAAAATATAAATTGACAAAAAAAATGCCCGTAAATTGGTATTTTGCACAGTGCGCAAAAAGTGTGAGCTACCACGAACATATAAATTACTTTCTGCGCAGTGCTGAATACCAATTTTCTGGGTTTTTTTTTAATTTTAAAATATTTTTATTAAACTTTATTTTGCTTATTATTTAAATTTTCTCCCTCCCACTTATAACCCCTTATCTATTGAAAATATCAACTGTTAAGATCGGTTGAAAAACATCAGACTTACAGGCTTTTTAAGATTACCCAAATCGGTAAATATTCGTTACATTTTAGTCGGACACGTTTAATTGGAATCTGTGCAATACATGAAGAAGGCAGGTTAATTTTAGCAAATGTTCGAATAAATTCTTTAGGTTGATTAAATTAATAGTATGGCCTGACATTATAGTAGGTACTAGTACTGGTGAAGTTTATTGAGTTGTCTGAGTGCATTGAATTCAGTGGACTGGTTTTAATCGTAATGAATACTCATTTCAGCGCAATTTTAAGTAGTCAAATAAACGTCATTTAGTGAATTCGGAGCGAACGAAATAAACGAAGCCAAGAATGCCAGAGTTCTCAGAACACAACAACCGTGCAATTATATTAAGCGAAAGTTTGGCAATATGTTTTTGAAATCTTTTTTTTCTTAAACACACATCTAAACGAAACTAAAAAATAAATATTATACTCCAGTACAAAAAACCCTATCTGTGAGATTGGATGAGATATCTACAGAAACAACAAAGTTTTCAACATAAAAGGTTAAATTGAACCTTATAGAAAGCTATATCATATAGTTATCCGATTATAACCAAATTTGGTCAGGATGTAACATATGGTAAAAAATACACAAACTGTGGGTTTGGTGAAGATAGATCTAAAACTGATAAAATTATTGATAACAAGCAATTTTCTCAATGTGTGACCCCGAATTTGAAAAGAAACTGTCTTCTATTTAATTTGATCGAAAAAAAAAAAAACGACACTTTTAACTCTCACTCGCTTATGTTATTTCGGTTATTTCGTAATTCAACTCGCTCTTCCTTTTTTGAATTCGTACTTTTCGACTCGCGGAGAGCACGCTCATCCATTTAATTCATTAGAATACGCAACCGACTTAATTTAATTCAGTTGGGAGTCTCAAATGATCGTCAACTATTTCAAAGTGTCCAAGAAAAACCTATCATCTTCGGATACTATGAGTTTGGGGGAGTGAACAAACAAACTCAGAAGTGTTATCGCCCAACAGCTTCTTCTCAGAGTAAGACATTATTTTTGGTGTTCTCTTTGGTTCAGTCTCTCCCAGACTACATTGATTGAACAATTTTGGCAAAACAGTTTTTTTGTATGTATGCTTGCGTCTGTCTGATTAGAAAACGTAAGTTTTATTTCAGTCGCAATTTCATATGAGTTAGGGCCTCTTCTTGGCTCTTTCTCGCACACAGTTAGAAAAAATACTTTTTGGAGACACTTTTTGCGCAGTGGTTTTTAAAAGACAGTTTTCTAAACGAATAAAGTGTTTCGCTCAGAGAGATATCGTGGGTGCTAAATTTTATTATGTTTTGTCAGTGTGAAGACTGCGTTGGAAAAATTGATGACGGTTATGTGCAAGCTCTTTTTGAGAGTACACGTCTTTTTTTCCGCTTTTAATGCAGCCATGCAGCCTTTTAGTAGACAAGTACAGCAGCAATTACAAGTCATATCAGCAAAACTATGTAGCAGACGCGGCAGAAATCATCATTGTTATTATATATGTGAGTAGCGAGCATATAACTGTCGAGTGGGCTCGACTGTAGTCCTTTCACACCTCACCACGAGCGAAGCGTGCTGGAGTTAGGCGAGCGAACCGAAAAGGGGGCAGAGCCTCCTTGTTAATTTTGTTTTATTGCCTCCTTATAAGCAGCATCGTCCACTGTGCTATGACAGCTATAAGATATAGCAGACCGATTGAACGAACCTTAACCAAACTTTTAGAATATGCATTTATGTTGGTGTTTTACAATCTGAACTAATTTCTGTACTTTCAGTACAGAGTACTTGGGCTCAGCTATTGTCGAGCGTGCCTGACAGTTACCGCCCACTTGTTTTTTTTTGTAAACTGAAATCATACCATTATTTCAAAACCGAAACCTACAAAACATAACCGAAACCCATAGTGAAACGGATATTCGATTCAGTTTGATACGCTGATAAAAATTATAATTATTAATTAAAATAGTTCGGTTTTCGACACATTGCGCAAGAAAGGCGACATTCTTTTTATCCAAAAGTAGATTGTTTGCGCAGTGCCGATTGCTGAACTATTTTTTTGAACCTGATTTGCGTACACAACACAGAAGTATTTCATTATAGTGTTTCTATATGGTGGTCCTGGATAGTATCACAATTGGAGGCTGCTGTTCTTGGAGTTTTCTAAAGGAAAATTCATCGCAAAATCTTTGGATCTGATTGCGTTGGCGATACCTATCATATAATTTATACGATGATGTTGACATCGTCAGTCAAATTGGCACACATCGATTTTCATGACTTGGCCACACTGTACGTATGAAAGAAGACACTCCAGCCCGTAATGTCATTGATATACTAGTAGGCGAAAAGAAGGAGAGGAAGAACCTGTATACTTTGGAAAGACTAAGTGCCTGAATTCCTGTCAACCCTTGACATTATTAACTGGCAGAGAGGCGCGCAATACAGGAACGTGTGGAGGCAAATTGTGCATCAGGTCATGCCCCAATAGGGAACACAGGCCATATAATAATAAAATACACCTCTTATAGTCTCTCAGATCCAAGTGTTTATACGGACAACAATATATCTTTTCGAATATATCCTGTGTTTATCAACCGATCTTGATGAAGTTTTTAACGCACGTCAGGACTAGCCATTTATGTGTGCCAAGTCTTAAGGCTGTAGGTTTAATATTGATCTTTATAATTATGTAGGCGGAGTTGGGCGAGTTCGAATTCTAAAAAAAAACTTGATATAGTCCACCAAATTTTGAAGCTTTATAGTCGTGACGACTATGAATTTTTTCAAATTTAATAACTCTTCTGTTGTTGCTTTTGCTTATTACTTTTTTTCAGAAGTGCGCCCATACTTGTCTTCATTACTCAAAAATGCAAAAGCTCTACTTTTTCGAAAAGCTAATGAATGTATCTATAATTCATTAATACAAAGGTTAAGACTTAAACCAGTAATTTATGGGATATCGATTCCGGAATTAAAAAAATGTTGATTCTTTTTTAGCTTTGTCTTAGCTTTATTTACTTTAAAATTCGAGGAGAAGTCGAAAAAAATGTATTGCATATTATTTTCTATTTTATTTGCATAGCTGCATTAACTACGCGGCGTTTAAGATATGATTCGTTAATGATTCAAATTTATGAAGAGACGGCGATATAATATTATTTTGTGTCTACGCATGTTTTTTACGATTTTGATGCCTTCCTTATGAAGCGGCATGACCTTTAGTATTACAATTTTTTGTGATTTTTAAAATATCTTAACCAATCTCACACAATATCAATTTGTTGTTATTTGCACATTTTGACCATATTTGGTTCAAATCGGTCTACTATATCATATAGCTGCCAGAGGAACAATCGGTCGAAAATCCATCTTTAGTATGAAAAGTTGTGTTATTTGTTGAGATATACCAACCAATCTCAGAGGTTGTATATCTGGTTATATGTTATAAATTTCTACCAACTTTGGTTCAAATCGGATCACTATTTAATATAGCTGATATAGGAACGATCGGTCGAAAATCCACCTTTAGTATGAAAAACTTTTTTATTTTCCAAGATATTTTAACCAAACTCACAAATTGTATATATTATGTTGTCCTTTATATCTTCACCAATTTTAGTTTGAATCTGTTCACTTAATCAAATAGCTGCTAAGTTTTGGTATGAAAAACTGTTTGGTTTTTTTAGATATAAACAGATAGAATATGCGTTGAAGTTGGTCTTGTGCATCCTTACCAAAGTTGGTTCAAATCGGTCCACTATATCATATAGCTGCCATAGGAACGATCGATACGAATGTTCGATAAGCAACCTTTAGTATGAAAAACTTTTTTATTTTTTTAAAAACTTACAAATTAAAAATCTCATATCGTCTTATACAACCTGTCCCAATTTGGTTGGAATCGGACTACTATAACATATAGCTGTCATGGGACCGAAAATCAAAATTTGTTAAAAACTTGTTTCATTGTTTATATACTAATAACTTAGCCATCCATAGGTTTTAACAAACATACCTAACGATGGGTAATTAATGTAGCTTTATATATAGAAATAAATTTAATAGTTCAAATGACCACCTTCAATGCATATTCTGTCAGTTTATTAAAAATATCTTTAAAAAACAAAAAAGTTTTTCATACTTAAACTTGATTGTTCCTATGGCAATTATAAGTTAACCGATTTGAACCAACTTAAGTCATAATATGTAAGACAATAAGAAATTCAAATTGTGTGAGTTTGGGTGGGACATCTCAAAACACACAAGAAATTTTCATGCTGCTCCACAAAGAAGTCATAAAAATCGACACTTTTTTCGACTTTTCCTCGAATTTTAGGGTATAAAAAAGCTAAAAAAAAATAATCAACATTTTTTTAATTGAAGAATTGATATCCCTTAAATTTCTGGATTAAATCTTAAACTTTGTATTAATAAATTAAATTATAGATATATTCATTAGCTTTCCAAAAAAGTAATGCTTTGTGGGCGCATTCTAAGAAATTCTAAGAAATAACTTCTCCATAAAACAAAAAAAAAATGTTTATCATCGTTTGGGGACCCAAATCTATTCAAAAAAGTAGGTAGGCTGTTGCCTACTGTTATTTTAAAAGGGCAAGCTTAAGAAGAATGTATTAAGAGTTCTCTTGTACTTACCGTTGCAATACAGCGGATGTACTTCTGTTTAATCGATGAAGACCATTTAACAAAACAACTGATCCATTTTTAGCAGCACGTACTAAGGGCGAATCTTGCCAGATTGTGTCGCCCTCAGGGTTAGTTACTCGTTGTTGTATAAGATCCCTTGATGTCATGTCTTCGTAGAGCATCATTGGTTCTGCGGATTGATTTTGCAGGTGCATTAACTGCTTTGTAAGCGTAAGTTTTCCAACGCCCTTCTGGCCGACCAAACACACGTCACCCACAGCATAGATTTGTAGCAACAAAGCGAGCACTTGACGTTGATGCTCTAGATCCACAAAGAAGTTTCCTTTTGATACTGACGTTGATCTACTAGGGAAGCGCAGTTGTAATTCGTTAAGTTGAACATTGATGTGATCACCTTCAACATGTGAGCTAATCCGCTTGACACTATGTGAAGACACACGCGGAAGCTGTAGACTCGTAAACAATTCATGAATACGTTTTTGCTGCTCTGGTTTTAATATGGATTGATACGGATATATGGTTGATATGACATCGTGCAGAGATAGTGCTGGATTAGTTTGCTAAGAACAAATATTACTCGGATAAATTTTGATCGGGTAAATATTCACATCATAATTTACCATCATCTGGGCAACTCGTCGAAGATTATGTACAGGAAAATCGGGCAATTGGATGCATTCGTCTGCTTTTTGAAGAGCCAGTGCAAAACTAAGTAATTGCTTAAGTATATCCGCAGGTACATTGGGCGTCAGCTGATGCAACTCATCGTACAACTCCCAGAAGCTGTATGGGGAGACATGGCGTGATTGAAACCGCGATCGTAACGGCGGATCTAGCGGCGTGCCCTTATATTTCTGAACGGGCTGCCCAAGTGCCACGACACGAAAGTCTTCTGAAACACGCAGTATTCCCCTATCTTCGAGCTGCTCTTTTGTGTGTGTCTGTAAGTTTGGAGCCGGTTTTAATCCATTGAATTAATATCCAATCTGCAGCTTTATAGACACACCTCTAATAATTTATCGTAGCGTTCAGGGGCCATTAGAAATTTACCACTTTCCAGATTCATTTCGCGATTTTCCAAAAGATTGTTTAGTACTGGCAGCACGTTTCGTTCGCAATGCTCAACGCCGTCCAACACTAAGAACCGACCGTGGAGTGCAGCGCGTACTGCGCACTGATCATAGTACATGGAAGTCTTATTCTGAATCTCACGTCGCTGCTTTAGATCGCTCTCGGTTGTGTCACGACTAAGCGCAACGTATTCCAATTCACGCTGCGTCAACTCTAGATACTGCATAACCAGCTGACGTCTAAGTGGCCCTGGACCACCAATCAGAAACATATCTTGTCTCAATAAATCCTTTTGTAACATCCACCGCAGATGATGGAGTGTACTCTGACTCAACTGGACAGTACCATCCGATGCATAACTCACTATAAGAATCAACTTGGTTTTATAGTATACATATGTGTAAATACATTTCTAATAAACATTGTAAACTATTTGATATCAATAAACTTTACCATATTTTTGGGGTACCATATGAAGATTCTTGGGTTTTTTTAAGCGCATAACAATATCACCAATGGTTATCTGATTATCATCTAAACCAGTACTATATCTAGCCACTGTCGCCCAGCTTTGTCCGCACCATAACCTTTGGATGCTGTAACGCAAGCGGGAACCACCGACACATTGTAAATGAAATACCATTGTAGTCGATAAAAAAAAAAATAATAATATCAATTATTGCCGGAGCTAGTGCTGGGACCGATTCTTATAAAAATCGATTAAAAATCGATTTAAATCAATTTTTATTCTTTGATTGGGCAAAATTCGATTTTGTAAATAAATCGATTTTTAATCGATAATTAATAAAGAATTGATTTTTCACCATCTCTACTTAAGGCACCATTTTGGTGCCTCTCACAAATTTTAGTCATTTAATCTTGGATTGGATCTCATTTGTTTTTATTTTTAATTATGTTATTAATTTCCTTTTTTGTTCTAAATAATGATGTTTTGTCATGAATAATGATATTTGATGAATTGAATTGTACTGAAAAAATATATTCTTCAGTTTAAAAATAAATGATAGGTAAAACACCTAACTAAAATTTTTCTTCTTAAGATTAATTTTCTCTTCTTCATAAATCGAATTGAATAGTTTCGAAAAAAAAATCGGAAAGTCCTAGCCTTAGCCGGAGCATTGTTAATTAGGGAAGGGTTTAAATATGGTAATATCGATATTATATCGATATCGATCTACGATATTTTAGCAGAAAACAATAATGGGATGCCTGAAACAGATTCGGATTTGGTTTAAGAAAATCTGAATCAGTTTCAGGAACGACCCTTTTTGCACACTGATTTGATTTTGGTTTCAAGAATTTGAAAAAAATGGTGGCAGAGCACAAATTGACAGATGAAAGTGTGAAATCTGTTCTTCTTAGACTTTTTATTAATAGGTTGCTTGCACAATAGTATAATTAGAGTAATACTAAATGTTTATATTGATTTAACTGCAGCTTTACACAGCTTTAAGGTATATCGTGCAATAGCATGAATTCTCACAGCCCTTTCTTAGCTGTCATATTCATCTGGGACATCTTTGGTACCTTTTCTGCATTAAATATATAGTTATTAAATTATCCATTCTTCAAATACAAGAAACTTTCAACATTCTTCAAGATAAAATCACCACAAAATGTAAGCTTACATAATATCGAAATGAACTCAGAACGAAATCAGCTCAAACCTGATTTTGTAAAATCAATTAGGGCTACCACACTTTCCGTATAATTTTTTTAAGTTGCCTGGCGACTTACATATTTTGTATGGGGAAGCTGTGAACAGCTGATCGGCGAAATCAAATTCATAACGAAACCAAACCAGAATCGGTTTCAGGAATACCAACAATTAAAGTTATGATAAAAGTGTATTAGTTTGGCCGACTACAAATCAAAAATAAGAAAAACCGCAAACACAGATCAATTTATCATGAATTAAGCCAAAAAAATAAGAATGGAGACTCAACCACTGTTTTTTAAATCTTTGAAGTTTCCATACAAAATTGCCTATTTCTGTTGTTAATTTGTGCAACTTGTCACTTTACAGCTCGTTTACCAACACTATTTTGCTCACACCGCCACAATTAGCATCTTAAAAATCTCTATAAACTTAATTCTAGAGGTTTTAGTAAGTGTAATTATCGCTCGATTTTTTAAAGAAAGTTTCTTGTCCAATATATTCAACACTTTAGATTCAACTCTTCATGAACATAAAAAATCTCATAAATGCTTTTCCAGTGCACTTTGGAATTGGAGCTTGGCCAAATTTTCAGAAATATTATTCTATTCACTGTATTATTTACTGATTATGATTTTTCCTAAAAAAAAACTCACAAATCCATTATGTAATTGGTCAACTTGAAACATTTTTAAAAAGTAATAAAATCTAAAAAATCATAATAACTTCAAAAATGGTTGGTTCTAAAACTACTGGTTTAAGCCTTAGACTGTGTATAAATTAATCAAAGATACATTCAGCTTTCAAAAAAGTAAAGCTTTTGAAAATTGCGAATGGCGATTTTGAGTAATGATGACAAATGTCGACGCTTTTAAAAAAAAAAAGGAAGAACAAAAATTCAGAACTTAAAAAATTCTATGCAAAACTCTGCCAACGAAAAAAAATGTTTATTTTTGTCATATTTGGATCCCCAAATCTATCCAATAAAGTAAATTTTGTTCGTTAAATAGCCAAAAAGTTCTAAATTGTTGCCTAGTACAATTCCTGGTGAACGTTTTCTACATATTAACTAAAACTATCCAATAAATTAAAATAAATTGCATGCAATTGAAAAGCTGCTGCTGCAGTTGCATATCGATAACAAAGAAAAATATCTAACGGGTGAAGAAAAGTAGCACAAAGTAGAAGTTTTGTTTATGATTATGACACAAATTTTATATCTTATTACGCTATCAGTCCCGTTCATCAGAAGTATTAGACGTATCACAGAAATGATCAGGGAGAAAACGTGCCGTGTGAACGTAACAAATGTTAACAAAATAAACTGTCTTACATATTATTGGGATTCCTGAAACAGATTCAGATTTGATTTCGATTTGGCTTAAGCAAATCTGAATCAGTTTCAAGAACGACTTTTTCTGCACACTTTTTTGATTTTGATTTCGAAAACTACAAAAAAATGGCGGCAAGACACAAGTTGACGAATGAAAGTGTGAAATCTGTTTTTTAACACTTTTTTATTAATAGTGTGGTTGCATAATAATATAATTAGAATAAAACTATAATGCTTAAGCTGCAATTTTACACATTACACTAGGCAACAAAATCGAACTTTTTGGCAGTTACAAGAACGAAACCGACAAAAAATATTTTTTTTTAGAATTTTTTAAAGTTAGACTTTTTTTAATACATTTTTTCAGAGGTGCGCCCACATTTGTCCTCATTACACGAGATTGCCAAAACCGATTTACTTTTCCTGAAAGTTAATGAATATATCTACAGTTCATTAATACAAAGTTTTAGATTTAATCCAGTAGTTTCAGAGATATCAATTTTTTAATTAAGAAAATGATGTTTTCGAATAAGCTTTGTTTTTTAGCTTTTTTCACTTAAAAATTCGAGGAAAATTCGAAAAAAATTTATTACATTTTATCATCTATTTTATTTGAAAAGCTGCATTAATTCCGCGTTGCTTAAAATATGATTAATTAAAATCTATGGAGAGACGACGATATAATATTATTTTGTGTCTAGGCATGTTTTTGTCGACTTTGATGACTTCCTTATGGAGCGGCATGACCTTTAGTATGCAATTTTTTTGAAATTTTAAAAATATCTTAACCAATCTCACACAATATCAATTTGTTGTTATTTTCACATTTTGATCATATTTGGTTCAAATCGGTCTACTAGCTGCCATAGGAACAATCGGTCGAAAATCCATCTTTAGTATGAAAAGTTGTTTTATTTCTTGAGATATATAAAGCAATCGCACAGGTTGTATATCTAGAGATGTGGTTTATATCCCTGCTAAATTTGGTTCAAATCGGATCACTATTCAATATAGCTGATATAGGAACTATCGGTCGAAAATCCACCTTTAGTAAGAAAAACTTTTTTATTTTCTAAGATATTTTAGCCAAACTCACAAATTGTGTATTTTTTGTTGTCCTTTATATCTTCACCAATTTTGGTTCGAATCTGTCCACTATATCATATAGCTGCCATAGGACCGATCGGTCTAAAATCAACTCTTGGTATGAAAAACTATTTTGTTTTTTAAGATATATTTACTTAACTGATAGAATATGGATTGAATTTGGTCTTATGCATCCTTACCAAAGTTGGTTCAAATTGGTTAACTATTTTATATAGTTGCCATAGGAACAATCGGTCGAAAATCAAGTTTTAGTATGAAAAATATTTTGTTTTTTGAAATATCTCAATCAAACTCATAAATTGGCAATTCTTAATTGCTCTTCACTTTCTTACCGAATTTGGTTGAAATCGGAGCACTATATCATAGCTGCCACAGGAACGGTCGATACGAACGGTCGATATGTATTTATTTTTTTATTTATTTATTTATGCGCGACTAAAAGCAGTCGGCAAGGAACAAAAAAAAATCATTTAAAGAATTAAATTAAAGATTAACAAATATAGATAAAATTAAAATTAAATATAAATATAAACTGTAAAGAAAGATTTAAATTAGATTTAGAATTAGATCTGGGGTATGCAAAAAATGATAAATGATCCAACATTTGTTGCAAGGATTGGGATAAACCCAGAAAAACCCAATCAGATTAATAAGGATTAGTAATGTTGTTAGTAATTGTAAGAATGTTAAACAAGTAGAATGTAATAAAACAAGTTATTAGTGTTACTTAGGTCAGGAATTAAGGGAAAGATAATGGAAAAGTGCGGATTTAAAGAAAGGGAGAGAGAGCTCTGAGGAGAAAACGTGAAAGAGGCTATTATAGGAAGTGCATAAGACACGAAACGAATCGTGTGAAGCGTAATCAGTTGTGCATGTAGGTAAAAATAAAGGCTTCTAATTCCTAGTAGACCTGCGGGGGACAGAAAAGGTGAGGCGGGCTAAAAGGGAACTAGAATCGATCTCGCCAATAATCAATTTGTGAAGAAAAACAACACCAAGAGTTTTCCTACGATTAATTAAAGACGGAAGATTGAGATGACGAAGCCTATGGGAGTACGGTGGTAAACGAAGGTTGGGATCCCAGTTAAAACCACGTAAGGCGAAAAGCAAGAATTGCTTCTAAACTGATTCAATTCGATTCTGGTTTATTTGATACTGCGGGCTCCAAATGCATGAACAGTATTTCGAGATGGGACGAACTAACGTTCGACCAACGTTTAATGAAACCAAGTACTCCTTTGGCGTCATTAACTATAGTGGAGATGTGTAAATTGAAGCATAATTTGCAATCAAATAAAACTCCAAGATCCTTTACAATTTTTATACGTTTTAAAGGGGTATTGTCAATCGTATAAGAAGCTAAATAGGGCCTAGAACGACTAAATGTCATGAACATACACTTTGAACAAGTGAAATGCAACTTATTGGCCGAGCACCATAGTTGCATAGCGTTCAAATCGTCTCTCAGACGATTATAAAGAAGGAGATCAGTGTATGAAAAAATAAGCTTTACATCATCCGCATACATTAAATTATATGAATGGGCCAGAATAGTGGGTAGATCGTTAATAAACAGAGTAAAAAATAAAGGCCCCAAGTGACTACCTTGAGGTACACCAGAAGTAACGTAAACCGAACTCGAAATATTTGACATAAGGAGGACTTTTTGGGTCCTACCTTTTAGGCAGGTGGAAACCCAACGTAAAAAGGCAGAGGGGAAACCTATGCAGCTAAGTTTGTATGGTTCACAGAGTCAAAGGCTTTACTGAAGTCAGTGTATATGACATCCGTTTGCTTTTTCTCTGAAAATGCATCATTTACCAGGGAGGTAAACCCAAGCAAGTTGGTCGTAGTGGACCGACCCTTAATAAAGCCGTGTTGAGTAGGGGAAATTATCGATTTACAGAGATGCTGCAAAGACGAAACAAGGATTTTTTCAAATAATTTAGGAATGGCTGATAGCTTTGCAATGCCTCTGTAGTTCGAAATATCAGACTTACCACCTTTTTTGTGGAGAGGAATGATATAAGATTCATTCCAAAGATATGGAAAGGTTGAAGATTCAAGGGATAGATTAAAAAGCTTATGCAACGGAGCAGCTAAAGAAGAGCAGCATTCCTTAAGAAGATAACTAGGAATGTTGTCTGGCACAGGGATGAAAGAAGATTTTAAAGAAATAAGAGAAGAGATTATAGTGTTATAAGAAATAGAGGGAGCAAACATAGTGTTTGATTGAAGAATAGAATAAGGATAAGTTGAATTAGAAGTGGAGATTGGAGAGTAGGTGGATTGAAAAAAGTTAGCAAAAAGTTCAGCGGCTGCAGAATCGTTGCTGGCATTATCTATCCCATAAAAAAAAGAGGAAGGTAAACCGTTAGACTTACGCTTCAAGTTAACACATTTGTAAAATTGTTTAGGGTCACGGGAAAACTGTCTTTTGCATCGAGTTAGATAGTTCTCGTAGCATAGCGAGTTCAAATTGGCGAAGTCCGACTTGGCAACTGTGTACTTACACCAGTCAAGACTTGAAAATATAAAATATTTATATTTAATATTTTTTAAATAAGAAAGTCTAGGTGTAAACCAGGGAGGCTTTATAGAACCAGACGGTGGAACATAATTTGGAATGCACACTTCTAAGAGTGCATTTAGGGTCTCATAGAAAGAACTAAGGGCAATATCGATGTCAGTCGTTTTTTCTAAAAACCACCAGTCGGATGCAAGGATAAGTTCTTTAAGCAATGAATAATGAAATTTCTCTAGTAGGATGATGTAAATCTTCAGGGATAATTAATGGTGATGCCCTAGAGACGTAAGTATTTGCGAAGTCATTAATAAAAACCAGATCAAGAATAAGATCATTATGATTTCTTATTGAATTCATTTGAAACAATGAGAGATCAAGTAGGTTATCTAAAAAATTATCTTGGTTTAAGGGAACAAGGTAATTTGAGCCACTGAAAAATGACCAAGAAATTTTAGGCAAATTGAAATCACCCAGCACAATAAATAAGTCATTATCTTTGACTTGAAGATTAATTACTTCAATACAGGCAAAATGCTGCAAGTAAACTGCCGGAGAAGCTTTTGGAGAGATATAAGAGTAGGTGATAAAAATTGATCGAGTTGAAACAGTTACTTTGACGGCAACAATTTCAACATCAGAAGACACATTAAAAGTAATGCGTTCTGACTGGAGTGTCGATTTAGTGGCAATAAGTACGCCACCACTTCGAGTCGGTCGATCATTTCTATATAAAAGATAATTATTTGTCATAACTTCAGAATCAGATACTGTAGGATTTAACCAAGTTTCTGACAAAGCAATTATATCAGAATCAAAAGACATACTACTCAAATATAGATTTTTGAGCTTAGTAAGGAGGCCTCTAACATTTTGGTAATGAATACAGGCAAAATCGGGACGCAGGTCTAGTTTTTTGAAGCCGTACTAGCGGGCTCCTGTACATTGGAACTGCCGGCTGTAAGAGAAACAGAAGAGGATTCACTTCGTTTTTTGGGCTTAAACTCATGAACTATCATATGTGGTGGCCAAAATTTTGGGTCACAAATGACAGTAAATACGTCGTGAGGGACACTTATTTTAAAAGATGCTATTTCCCGGGCAATAGCAAAATTAAATTTACTGACTGAAACGTTAGCAGAGACTTTGCTAGAAATGTATGCCGCTACAGATTCACAAGTAGTGTCCGAGGATAACCTAGACACAAATACTTGCTTACGAGGAGCAACAACATTTAAAATAGGGAGCTCAGGAGTAGGGGCAGCTAAGTTGTCATTTCTATTGTTAGGCGCTGCAGTGCGAGGAGGTCTACCCTTCCGACCAGATTCAGCCCGCACCGAAGACACGATGACTTGGGCTGATCCCGTTGTCTGATTGGTAGAATCACCTGCAGAAGGTATAGGAGAACTAAAAAGGTTGTCAATACCCGGAGAGGCCGATATAGACAAAGTTGGCGAAGTGTCTTTAATGTGGCGAGATGCCAATGGAGTCACGGGAGGCTGAGTAACTGGGATATTAGGGGGAACTGCTAAAAATTGAGAATCGGGAGGTGAGTTAAAATTATATTGGCTAAGCAACTCGAGACTAGAATCAAAATCACTTGAAAGAAGCTTAGCCATTTTATTATGTTTTGAGAATTGATTTCTCACAGAATTGTACATTTTTGAGAAATCAATTTGCTTGTCGATGCAAACTGGACAAGACCATTTCACTGCACCACATTCCTTTTTAGAAACGGCAATGATCTTATCACATTCTCGACCTGTAAGACCTGCACACTTAGCATGCATGATATTCTCACACAACCAACAATAAATAAATCTCGGTTGCTCAGAATCATCCGCACACTTGATAGTGCAGTTTTTCTTGCAGCACGACACATTTCCAACAGGAGTTAAATAATTAATAGGCCGAATAGGCAGAAATTGCAACCTTTAGTACAAAAAACTTTTTAATTTTTTAAGTTATCTCTACCAAGCGTATAATTTAAGAATCTCGTATCGTCTTATATAACCTGTCCAAATTTGGTTGGAATCGAACCACTTTAACATATAGCTGCCATGGCACCGATCAGTCAAAAGTCAACCTTTGCGAAAAACTTGTTTCATTGTTTATATACTAATAACTTAGCCGTCTTCTCATAGATTTTAACGGTAAACAAACTTAACGATAAGTAATTAATGTAGCTATATATATAGAAAGAAATTAAATAGTTCAAATGACCCTCTTAAATGCATATTCAGTCAGTTAAGTTGAAATATCTCAATAATTCTGTGAGTTTGGCTAGGATATCTCAAAAAACACTAAAAAATTGCATACTAAAGGTCATGCCGCTTCACAACGAAGTTAAAAAAAGTCGACAAAAACATGCCTGGACACAAAATAATATAATATCGCCGTCTCTCCATAGATTTTAATAAATCGTATTTTAAACAACGCGTAATTAATGCAGCTATTTAAATAAAATAGGTAATAAAATGTAATAAATTTTTTTTCGACTTGAATTATAGATATATTCATTAGCTTTCAGAAAAAGTAAAGCTTTGATAAATCGGTTTTGGCATTCTCGTGTAATGATGACAATTGTGGGCGCGAAAAAAAGTAAAAAAAAAAAGCAGATTTTTGAAAAATCATTAAAAAAAAAATCTCACCTTAAAAATCAAATTTTTTTCGTCGGTTTTGGCCCCAAATCTATCCAAAAAAGTTGGTTTGGTTCTTGTTACTTTTGGGTTGTTGCCTAGTGTTATCAGCTCCCTTACATCTGCGTCTTTTTATTCAATTTTTCGGGAGTTACCTTTAACTCTCAAAGCCTTTTCTTAGCTGTCATATCCATCTGGGACGTTTTTAGTAACAATTCAGCATTAAATATATATAATATATAGTAATATAATATATATGAGATTGTTAATAAATTATTCATTCTTGAAATATAAGAAACTTTAAACATTCTCTAAATTAAAATCACCACAAAATGTAAACAGATATCAAGTGTGACCAAATATTGTTATCATAATGCACGGTCTCGCTTTTTAACGAAATGAAATCAATATAAAATCAGCCTGAAGCCTGATTTCGTGATATCACTTAGGGTTACCGCATTTTTCGTATAATTTTTTGAATTTGCCTGGCAGCCCTACACATTTTTAATGAAGCAGCTGCGAACAGCTGAGCGGCGAAATCAAATTTGTAAGAAAACCAATTCCGAATCATTTTTCCCACCATTGTTTTTATAAGCCCGGGTATTCAGCACAGCAGGAAATAAAATTTTTTGACAAATTTTATGTAAAAATTGAGCCAGGAATTTTTAGTTTTTCTTTTCGTTAAGTTTACCTTGTGTGATACACACTAAGCAAAGAACCTCTACAGAAATTTTATACAACGAATGTGTCCATGTTCCAGGGGTGATATTATTTATGGACCTGAAATAAAATAACTGTTCTTTCTTTTATATTCACAGTAAATTTCACTTTCTGTGGACACTTTCATTGTATAAAATGAGCTCATTTTACGTTATTGACTAGGTGAGTGTTGCAACCTGAACAAAATACACAGATTCATATCGAGAGTTGGCCTATGGAAACTGTGTGTGGACTGAGAGAACAACTGATACACAGCTCAGGAATAAATGCGCAAAACAAATAAGGGGGCTCAGCTCTCTGCTCGCTTCGCTCGCCTATCCTCGGCTAGCTTTGCTCACGGTGACGTGCGGCTACATTTGAGCGTGCTCGACAGTAGGATATCGATAGTCGCCCGATTTAAACGAACTTCGGCCTGGATGGACAAAACCAAGTTAAATTCATATTCTATTAATTTGGTGAAGAAATCTCAGGAACATATTGCTTACAATTATAGGCCTGTCCCCAACAAAATAAAGTTCCCTGTTAGGAATTTGCTAATTATTTTTTTTGTATGTGAAACATAACTTAAACAAGCACCTAATATTACAAAAATATTTATCTAAAACATGCATAGATTTTACCATACATCTAAAACGAGCATTGTCACTCTTGTAAACAGCGCCAAATTTGAAACTCAACTAAAATTAAAAGAGTAAGCAAATTAACTCTGACGATGAAGTGATTGTGTTGGAAGCGCCAATTATTTTTAATCCATGTTTGACATATGAGTCCATCAGGAATAATGCCAAGTATATTTTCCTGGTATACTCATCAGCTGTTCCCTCAGACCACACATGCTATCAATATTCAAATTATCGATATGAATCTCTGGATTTCGTTCAAGTTGCTGGATACACTCGAATTGAAAACGATAACTTAAAATGCCTGCCAAAGTTTTTTTTCTTTGAAGTTTGCAAGGAATTTTTATTTTCGGGCTGGTAAATACTATGATTATAGTTTGACAGGAATTATCATTACCGAGCCTGGTGAATACGATGCTTATTTGGAAAGTGACAAGTGAGAGATTGTCTTAGGTTATTTGTCAAAAGCCAATAGTGGAATTCCTGAAACTGATTCACATTTGATTTTGATTTGGCTAAAGGGGACCGTCTACCACTTTTTTTTCAAAATTTTTGATTTTTCAAAAACATCGTTTTCGTGCACTACATATATGTAGAATTAGTTTAGAATCTCTGATTTGCCGATTTTCGACCGAGAATATGTCAAAAAATCGATTCTCAGGAAGTGACTCTCATAGCGCACACTTAGCGTACAAAAACTTTAAACGAGTTTTTCTCAAAACTACGTTTTTTGAGCTGGTTGACACGATTTTGGAAAAACTATCTGTCCGATTGGGCTTACATTTTCAGGGGTTATTCAGCACACATGTGCTTATCGCCTGAACCACAACCAACATTCTACATACATTTTTAACCCCATTTTTTTTACCGTTTTAGTGGTGAAAAAAGGGTAAAAAAAATTCAAACCGCCGCCACTTACTCATTTTTTTTTAAAATTAATTTTTTGTGGTTCATGCCATAGCCACTGACATATATTTTAAGAAATTCTTTGGATTTTTTGTTTCAGAAATTTTGAAGCAGAGATATCGTGTCAACCAGTTTTTTTCTGACAATCACTTCAACCGCCATTTTGTCGCCATGAGGGGCAGAATAAACAAAAAAATATTTTTTTCTTAATCCTCAATATGTGTGTTAACATGTGTGAAAAAAGCCTAGTGTTTCGATATATTTTACTATCAAAAAAAAAATGTTGAAAAATCATGCAAAAGTGGTAGACGGTCCCCTTAAGCAAATCTGAATCAGTTTCAGGAACGACCCTTTTTGCACACTGAATTGATTTTGATTTCGTGAGTTTAAAAAAGTGGGAGAAAACACAAATGGACAAATCAAAGTGGAGAAACTGTTTTTCCTAGACTTTGCATTAATAGTTTGCTTGCAGAATAGTATAATTAGAATAATACTATTTGTTTCTAATGCCTAAACTGGAATTTTACACATTCTTTTTCGTCTCTTTAACTTATTTTCAAGCTTTAGCTTT
This sequence comes from Drosophila falleni, assembly GCA_035045575.1. Taxonomy (NCBI): domain Eukaryota; kingdom Metazoa; phylum Arthropoda; class Insecta; order Diptera; family Drosophilidae; genus Drosophila; species Drosophila falleni. The sequence goes on along the minus strand of JAWNOV010000056.1, from coordinate 468,920 downwards.
AATTATCAAAGCCCTTTCTAAACTGTCATGTCCAGCCCTACACATTTTGTATGGAGCAGCAGTGAACAGCTAATTGCAAAATCAAATCCGTAACGAATACGTTTTCAGGAATACCTATAATGTTGTAATTTTCTCGTAGACGATACTAAGCCTAACAGCAACTTGATCCAAACACAGTTAAAAATGGTAAACACAAATGTACCATACTACATTTTTTATATGGGTAATCCTCAACTCGTTCTTCGTCATAGATAAATTTGCTTTTAATACTGAGTCTGAGTTGGAGTGTCTTAAGCGTTAATCAGCAACATTCAACGCCACCAAATATACTTTTGGTTTTAAGCGATGATCAGGATACAGAACTGCATGGCCTACATCCGATGCACCAGACGATGCAACTGTTCAGCATGTATGGAACACAGTTTTCGAATGCATTTACTAGTACACCAATTTGTTGCCCATCACGGGCAAGTCTTTTAACTGGTCAGTATGCTCACAATCACATGACCCTTAACAATTCCTTAACTGGAGGCTGCTACGGGCAGCATTGGCGGGAAAAATTTGAGCCCCGAGCATTGCCTGCTCTGTTACAAAAACACGGCTATCAAACGTTCTTCGCTGGCAAATATTTAAATCAGTACAAGGGTGCTAAAGTTCCGCCCGGCTGGCATGAGTTTCACGGACTTCATGGCAACTCAAGATACTATAACTATACACTTCGAGAAAATACTAAGAATGTCAGTTATACTGATACATATTTGACCGACCTATTAAGCTATCGCGCAGCTGCGTTTATTCGTAATATGGCTCAAAAAGAACGTCAGAAACCATTTTTTGCTATGATTTCACCACCAGCTGCACATGAACCCTTTACACCAGCACCGCGTCACGCGGGTTCCTTTGCCCAGGTGCTCGCATTGCGCACACCAAGCTTCAATGCTCCTGCAACGGGTAAGTCTGTTGTATGTTTGGTTGTTTCATATTCGTGCTACCATAACTTTCCTAAGTATCTATTTAGATAAGCACTGGCTAGTTCGTTCAGCTGAAAGTCTGTCAAATGTCACAATATTCACAATAGATAAATATTTTCAAATGCGATGGGAATCACTACTTTCAGTCGATGAAATGATGACAAACTTGGTGGCAGTGTTGAATGAAACTCAATATCTTCGAAATACTTACATTATTTATACGTCTGACAATGGTTATCACTTGGGACAATTCGCACAACCTTTTGACAAACGACAGCCGTATGAGACTGATATTAAAGTACCCTTGCTTATTCTTGGGCCATTAGTGCCAGCTGGCGTAAAGTTGCATATACCAGTTAGTTTATTGGACCTTGCGCCAACCTTATTGGAATGGGCAGGCCTATCGGTTCCTGATTACATAGATGGCCGATCATTTAAGGACGACTTATTTCGAGTAAATGTAAATGTGCAGAAAATTAACAATACGCTGCAACCTTACCATCAGCGCACTTTACTTATCGAGTATTGGGGCGAAGGAAATGATGATACTTATAATCCTCTGTGTCCAGGACAGCGAAGTGATCATTTAGCGCAATGTACGTTAGATGCTGAATGCCATTGCCAAGATACTTGTAATAACACGTACACTTGTGTTCGAGATTTTCGTTATAATCTCGATCGCATCTATTGCGAGTTTCAGGATTCTGAGGTAGGCTCTAAAATAAATAAAAAAAAATTTTTTTTAAATGATAACTATACTCAAATAACTCTATCTCTCTGATTTCTCCTAGAATTTTGTGGAAGCATATGATCTAGCGAGAGATCCATATCAATTACATAATATTGGATTAGTTTTGCTTCCTAATGAGCGAGCTTTGTACGGTATTTTACTCAAGAATCTTACAAAATGTGCCAGTAAAGCCTGTCATGTGTGATATTAAATGTTTCACTGTGATCTAATTATGAAACTAAACAATTCAATTTGAATTTAAATAAAATCACCCTTAAATGCCCCGACTATAAGAACACCAGTTACAAACTTTTGGAAGATTGTATCTCTTTCAAAATTAAAATAGCCATTACAGTCGTTCTATTAAACTTATCTTGTTGCAACGTTAATACCTAAATGAAATTATTTACGGGGGCTGTTCTGCATGCGGTTTACAGAAGACGATGTGAAAAATTTGGTGGCTCTTACTCATAAAAATAGTCTATGACATTAAGGCGCTTACAAAGGATAGACGAACATGGCTATATCGACTTGGCTGTTAATGCTGATCAAGAATAAATACATACTTTATTGGGTCGGAGAAGCCTCTATCTCTCTGTGACATGAATTTTAGCCAAAGCTTGCACACTCAAGAGTGTTTTCGCTCAACAGCTGTTTTTCTCAGAGCAAAACCTTTTTTTTTTTTGGTTCGCTCTCTTGCTGACTACTTTGACCGGACACTTGTGGCAAAACAGTTTTTTGTATTGTATGCTTTAATAGCAGTCTTAATCGTTACGACCGATGTTTTTGTCAAACTTCGATGCATCGATAAACACCGATATCTGCAAAAACATCGTAAAACATAGCGAAACATTGTTAAATAAAATTCGATGTGCGATGCACACAGCACAAAAAAACTCTTTTGAAGACACTTATTAAGCAGTGATCTTCCAAAAACAGTTTTGCAATTAAAAGTGTCTCTCTCTCTCGGTTGAGCCAAACAGTCGGACCGAAGAGCGCAAGCGAAACGATAAAAGTGTTTCGCTCAGAAAGAAATCGTGTGTGCAAAATTTTTTAAGTTTCGTCAATGTACGGACTGCGTTGGAAAAAGCGGTTGACGGTTATTTCGCGTTAGTGAAGAAAGCAGCAATGAGAATGCGAAAAGCGAAAATTTGTACGATGAGATCGTGTTATATACCGATCGAAAGGTTTAGTCCTAACTAACAATATGTTAACTCACCTGGTTCATGAGATAAGAGCGTGTAAGTGGGAGGGCCAACATTTAAAAGATTGCAGCTAATTTTGGTAAAATTAAAATTTTTAAAATAATAGAAACGATACATCGAAAATAAAGTTTTAGTATGAAAAAGTTTTTTTTTGTTGAGATATCTTAACCAAACTAATAGAATATGCATCTGGGTTGGTATTATACATCCTGACAAAATTTAGTTAAAATCGGTTATCTGTATCATATAGCTGCCATAGGAATGATACATCGAAAATGTAGTTTTAGTATGAAAATTTGTCGGTTTATTAAGATATCAGAAACAAACTGATAGAATATGCATCGGGGCTGGTATTATACATCCTGACCAAATTTTTTAAAAATCGGGTAACTATATCTCATAGCTGCCATAGAAACGATGCATCGAAATTTAAGTCTTAGTATGAAAAAGTTTTTTTTTTTATAGAATATGCATTAATGTTGGGTTTGTACATTCTGACCAGATTTGGTTCAAATCGGCTCCATATATCATATAGCTGCCTTAGGAACAATTGGTCGAAAATAAACTCTTATTGAAGAGTACCTGGGCTCATGGTATCCTACTGTCGGGCGTGCTCGACTGTAACCGCCCACTTGTTTATTTTTAGGAAAGTCGAAAAAAATGTAAAATGTATTACATTTTGTTTTTTATTTTACTTACACAGCTAATTATGCGTCGTTTAAGATATGATTCATGAAAAATTATGGAGAGACGGCTAATTAATTTGCATAAAAGCAATGAAACAAGTCTTACGCAAAGGTTGATTATCGACTGATCGGTCTCATGGAAGCTATATGTTATAGTGTGGTCCGTTTTAATCATTTTTTAAAAAAAAAAAGTGGTTTTGGTTCGTGTAGTTTTTGGGCTGTTGCCTAGTGTTATAGCACAATTGATCTGTTTCTCTTTTCGTATTTACGTCGCTGGAGAACAAGAACGATTCTTTAAAAACCTAAGGCAAAACAATCATGAAGAAAATCGCTAAAGAAGATCCAGGCTGCAAATAAAAAGTTCTTGAATAAGTGACTCCACGTAAGAAAATCACACGTTTGTTATGGCATGGACAAGCAGTTGCAAGTTATCAACCGCGCCAAAAAACGACGAGATCCTCAACCTCTCACTAAGAGCATGTGCTCAAGCCAGAATCGCTTCCAATGCAATAAATTAGATGAACCTCCACGAGCAAAAAAGTTCGACCTATGCTGAAGCAGCATCGATAGGCACCGACAAAGTGACAGAGACTACGGTTATGACACAAAACAATATTAGAAAATATCTTGGGGATGACGCACTACAGGTGGAACGGAAACTGTTATTGTAGAAATATAAGATGTACGTATATGGACATTTCCGCTGGTCAGGAACGTACGTTCGCATGCTTTAACCGTAAAAATAAGATAGGAAACAACAATTTTTTTTTTGCGATTCGATAGCATATTTTTAGTTTAATGCAAAAGATGGGGTTCATCGAATTTTAGTTTCCATAATAGTAGCAATTAACATGTGATCACGAACGTACGCCAAATAGAAGTCGAATTTGGCTTAATCTAGTAAAATGCAAAAATCTGCGAGATGGGACGGAATAGTTTAAAGCGATTACTTTTTTTAAGAGGATTTATGTAGCTTTGCATTGAAAAATTACAGAAGAAATGTTCTCTGTTCATTTTTTTTTTAAATTGAACAATGTCATTAACAAGCTTTATTATCTAAATTAAACTGTTTTCTTCGCATTTGATAAGTTTTTTTGTTGCTAAAAGAGATATTTCGTCCAATAATCGTTATAATACATAACCTCCATTTTTTATTTAAGAATACGGGCAAAACTATAGAAAAACTGATGTAAGTGAATTAATTCATGTGTAAATTATTTAAATAAGTAACTTGAAAATGTTTCTGGAAGAAAATTTCGCAAGTTGTGAGTTTTTGATCATGTTTTAGATTTGGGCTGAGGTTGACCTTACGGCAGAAATGTCCATATTGAAAAGAAATTTCTGCGCCACAAATACGCATTGCTACGCGCGCACACATAATCAGACGGATCTGCACCAGATTATCAACTGTCAAACAATATAATTGGATGTGGTCATCTGCATCTGCGAATAAAGATTTAATTATTGCAAAGTCAATCTTTATCTGCGGGTGCGTCGCGTTGCCAGACGACCGCCACAGTGTTAAGGTCCGGGGAATATTGTTGTCACTGGAGCAAACTCACATTTTGGTCTCCAGTCAACTTGTATACCACACCTGCAATATAATAGGGGGCGTTGTAATGCTGGACTGTCCATGAAAACCAGTCAATTAATTCGTAAAATTGGGGAAAGCTCTTTTGTAGTACAGTTTTTTTTAACATTTTCGTTCATTTCTGATAAAACCAAGTGCAGTTTACAACTTCTATAATACGTGATATGATATAACTCCCACACCGTTATATCACATTTACAGAAGTGTTAGCGACTTAAAACACATTATTCCTGTCGAACGTTACGAATGTTATATTTGTACCTATTCAGGTTACATGTTTTTCCATTGAAAACCCCGACAGCAGTCAAACGCTCCCCAGGAAAGGGAGGGCCGTGCAGCATCATTGAGACTTGTTTTTTTTTCGATCTAATCCAACAAGTGGCGTTTTTCTCTACGAATAAAGCTTTTTTTAGTTGCCAGACTAGCATTTATTCCGCATTTTTCCCTGAAAACTGAACTTGGGGAACACCTCCTTTCATGTATTTCCATAGTTCAAACCTATTTAAAGGTAACTATCAAACATATTAGCTGTTGGACCATTTAAATTAATGATTAACTGAGTTGATTTCAGTGCTTAGAAAAAATGTAATATCGTGTGGTCATGCGATTATTTTTATCAAGGAGAACACGCCAACTAAAATCAAAGCCGCGATTGATACTGTTTATAGGGACTCTTTCCCAATATTTACAACTGTTTAATTCTGGTAAACTGAGCTTAGAAGATGAGAGGCTTTCGGGACGACCAAAAACTTTAATCACTGACGAAAGCATAGCCAAAATCTAACACATAGTTTGGAGCGACTGCCGAATCAAAGAAAAAAAGATAGCTGAGATCACTAAGGTGTCTAAAATCCGTGTTTGTCATATTTTGAATATGTCACGATTTTTACCGGGTTTGATTACTTGTTTGTTTATCCAGCATAATGCACCATCAGCGGTTGCCATGTCAAAAAAACATGAATACACCTCATTTCCATTAAATGAGGTAGCTGTCACAGCAAAAGGAGTACAGCGCATAATATTTGGAGGGGTTAAAATAGTCGAAGATTTTCTGGAAGAAATTTGTTGACTTAGAAAGCTATGTTGAATAGTAAAATAAATAAAAATATCTAAAATTGTTGTATCATTGTCAGACTTAAAACATTTTGAGCCGTCCTCGTAACTCAAAGACAAAGAGTTCTTGTAGAAAAAGACTAAAATGAAACATTCAAAATATATTCATAATGGTCTACGTTATCATTTATTCTCACCAGTAGTTGATTAATATAAATACATTTTTTATGTTAATTGATTTGATAATTGTTAAAAATAAATAGTTCATTTAAACTAATCGTTTATTCAACAAAATTATTTTATTATGTTAAGCAAACCATTTATATCGCCCTTTAAACGGCACATTAGTAATAAAAAGTTAATAATATTTATTAATATTTAAATAATGTACATAAATGAATGTTTAGATTTTATGCAATATACAATAAAATATGCCTGTAAAGATGATTTTTATCAAGGATCAAATTCTCAACAGACGTTAGTTATGTGTAAGCTAAAAGGCATATATAGTAAATACTAAAATATGAGTCTTTTGAAATTAGAAACTTTTACTCCTGCGTTGTAAATAAGTAATTTATTTAATGTGTTGTCTGTATTAGCTCTTCGCTCAATTCATTTGTGCTCTGCGGATTGTACTTGAATATAATATTACTCTCATTGGCGCCCTGGTTAGAGCACTGCGATTTACAGCTGGAGGTTATATTGTACAGTTCATCAAGATCCTGACTGCGCCGATATCTACAGACTTATAAATGATATACTCTTAAACAAATTCGTGTGCGATTAACTTACGTGCTGACTGGTCTGCTATAAGTGGACATCGTTGGACTGCCTATATTATTACTATTGTTGCTGTTTGTGTCATTGTCGTTCTCATTTATGTTTGAGCTATTGTAGAGATCACAATTGTCCAGGTATTCAGATCGTAAATAAGTGTCTAGATCATTATCATCATCCTGCTCGTTATCACGATCCTGCTGCAACTCTACCATGCAGAGCCATTGCGAGTTATGATTTCGAAATTTTTCCAACTGCGTATTAGCAAAACAATTAAATAAGACTGAGTACATTTACAGTATGGTGGTGGTGAGCTATTTTGTTTAACATAAAGGTCGTCGTAAAATTAAAAAGAAATATTAATTTTTCAACAAATAATTATTGGTTTTTCGTGTGAAGTTTGAAATATATATGGGTTGTGCGGCGGATCTCTGTTATTATTTTTATGTTGTTCTCACCTTGATACGTTTAGCCCACTCAGCATTACTAACGGCTATGATGTCCAGGCAATAATCGCACACTTTGCGTATTGCTTCGTTTTTGTCATGCATAAGATCGATGAGATAAGCCGGTGATTCAGTTTCTTTGACCATGTATTCACGCGTACTCTCGTGTCGAAGTATTTGCTGAAACACGTAAATGATTTGTAGCACTATCTCATCATCTTCCTGCTTAGCTTTGAGTAGCTCAATTAATGAAAGAACGACCTTAGCACGACAGAAAAGAAGCGCACAAAGTTCATCACAAGCGCAAGTACCCAGATAGACAATAGTGTCGAGTACTAGATCGTCCAAACGAGCACAAGGCACTAACAACTGACGAATCCACGGTATAAGCTGAAAATTTTGAAGTATTTGCGAGTAATCAATGTCGGTAAGCGCTAGATTTCCCAGTATGCCCAAGCACTCTACAATAAAAGCTTCATCGTCACAGATAGTCAGAATCCGAGCCAGATCTCCCACATAGTCAATGAACTGCAGCTGCAAGGACTCGTGCTGAGATATATTGCGCAACAATTTCATCAATAAAGCATCTTGATAATTAAAGGCACGGTCCATTAAGCTGTGCAACCGCTGACCTTCAACCATAATATGTGCGTTGCGCCGATTTAGTGACAGATTAATGCACAGCGCCATAAGATCCGGATCAACCTTTACGTTAAGATTCAGAATTATAGCATCCGTCGCCATTTGCACACACTCCGTATGAGTAAACATTGACTTAACTTTGTCATCAAGGCTCATGTGGTAAAGTATTTTTACGGCAATGGCGTGATGTTTTTCATCGTTGATAAATTTTACCAGCATAGGCAAATAACCAGCCGCAATCATTTTGCGACGCAGCGCACCATCAAATGACAGATTAAAGACAAGTCTGAGTGTGACCTGCACCAGATCCGTATGGGCATTTTGAAAAAGGCGAGGTAATTTCGAGACAATGTTTAAGACACACATCGCATCTTTGTTGTCGCCCACAATTGATAATTTCTTGAGAAATGTGCTAGCAAGCATAAGCAGATCGATATTCTGGCGATCTAGTGCTTTGACAAGCATCTTAACAATATTTTTTCGCCGCATTTTTTCCTCCAGTTTAACATTCTCAGCCATGTTTAACAGTAAATAGAATGCAACGCGTAGCAATTGTTCCTGTTTCTTGGCGAAAATTTTAAGCTGTTTGTTAAGTCGATCAATTTCCTCCTTTTTGACTTTAGGATCGCTGTGATCTAGTGACTCATTGCTGTGTGCTTTTAAATCAACTAGAGATGGGGAATCCAGTCCACTCGAATTAGCATTACAATTGGCTCCAGCAGAAAGTGCCTCATTATAACTGCTGTTCAGTATTTGACTTTTAATTAATGATGAAGACATGGTTCCATGAAAGCTGCTCCAATTGCCCGATTTGGGGCGCTGTTTCAACTCTGGTATGCGTCGACGTGGTGGTTCCATCTGAAGAAGATTAATAGCATGTTAATTGAAACCTTTTTATTGTTTCCTACAAAAAAAACATAACATTTTTTTTATTTTTTTATACCTATTGAATTTTGTTATGTTTTGGTGATCATAAACATTGTTAATACAAGGTCGTTGAATTTCAAACATTATATATTTATTTAAACGTATTCGGGAGCATTGATTTTTTCGAAAAAAAAAATACCCCATATTCGTAATCTACGGTCAATTCTAACATGTTTTTACCCAGAAACTACAGTTCTAAAATCAATTCTTAGTTACCGCAAGAACGAAAATTATTTTTAAAGGCCAAATTGTTTTTGTATTTGGAAGTCCTGGTCCTTACATGAGTTTTGATATCAATCTTGTCTTATCTTGGCTATCTTAATATTGACCTTAGATTACGAATATGGGGTACCATTAGTAAATTATTTTGGCGGCCCATGTGACGAAAGTCAACAGCATTACAGCTATAAATTTTTTTTATAGTTATTGGCATATGAGCAAATCTACTTACCAAGCCCGAGTTCAAGTGGAGGTTAATTCTTGACCGTTATAGCAATCCTATTCCAGCCAAATTTGGTCAGATTGTATAAGACGATACTAGATTTCTAATATGAAAAAGGTTTTCAAACTAATTGTTAGTTTTGCTCCGATCGTTGTTATGGTAGATATTTGATAGAGTGGACCTATTTAAACGATTTTCCATAGGAACGTTCGGTCAAAATCAGCCTTTAGTAAAAAAAACTTTTTTAGATTTTAATATATTTCTTACAAATTGTGTGTGTTGATATCGTCTTTTTATAAAATCCTGACCAAATTTGGTTCAAATCGGTGCACTTAATTATACAGGTGACATAGAAACAATTTGTCGAGAATTAAGTTTAAGTACAAAAACTTTGTTGTGTTTCTAAATATATCTCAAGCAAATATTATAAATTTGTTTTTGTCTTCTTTATCCTAACCAAATTTGGTTCAAATTGGCTTCGGTTTTTATACACTTGTCTCGAAAGTAGTTTTAAAACTTTCTTGGTTGGGCATAAGTCAGGACTACATGATAGCCACCCTTAAAAAAAATTTTTCGGTACTTAAAAACTGCTTTTCCGCTGTGGGTACGTGGATTGCAGCGCTATCCTATAAAAAAAAACTCCACTCTATCTTTCCAGTATTTCTTGCCAAACACGTTTAAAATACTGTGCATTAGACCTATGTAGACCTGAGAATTTATTTCAGATGTTTGGACGTTGATGTACTAAACCAGGCACGCCCAGTAAGGTGGAGTGAACTTAATTTTTTCTTTGATTTTCGAAAACGCTGTATCAATTATGGATGAATCAATATAAAAGCAATATCTGTAAAAAAAAATAAAACAATTTTTTTGGAAGTCATCCTGAGGTGGCGCATCTATTTTGAGAAATTGGTCAGAACAAAAAAAATTCTGCTTGACTAAAGACCTTAGCAACATTACCTTGGTAAACAGATGCCTCACAAAAGATTTTAAGAAGCTCATTCGTATGTGTTGGTTGCGATCATAGATATATGGTTTCACGTTAAGCTTTTGAATTATCAATATAGTTCAACGGCCTAACCGTTATTTTTTGAGAGGTACTCATATTCCTCAATTTTATGACCGGTACTTGTGCCTACTATAGTGCCAGGCCATTTCACAACATTATTACAACCTCAATATAATATTAACCATCCTAAGCATTCATTCAAGCATTAACATGCATTCTTCATACATTTCACACATTCCAATAGAACGTTATTACCAATTTTGATTTTCTTAAAAAATATGTAAGTACGATATTTTTCCAACGATCTTAAGATCTTAACAGTTGATGAGGTTTTAGAAAGTTAGGGCTAACTAAGAAAAATAATATATTTTTTTAATATAATTATTTTTTGGGGTTAAATGTATCATCCATTAATTATGCTGCGTTTTCGAAAATTAAAAAAGTTAAATTTACTCAACCATGATGCCCAGTTACGTTTTGTTTTTGCATTTGCCACAAGATTGGAAAACGACGATCGTATGCATAAACGGCACCAAGCATACAAAATACCAATACATGCAAATAATTAAGTGTGTATGCACTGCGTAGTACATTCTTTCTTCTTTCTATTGGTCGCTGCTCTCGCGAGCAAACTGACCAACAACAAATTTAATGTTAATTTTGTGTTTTTTTTGTTTGTGAGTATCGGTGTGTGCACAGCCGTATGCCGTGGTTTGGGAATGCCTCTACTAAACGTACGGTACATTCAAGTGGCCCATCGAGCAAGGCCTTGTTAACGCACGGACACAGGCGTCTTGCAAAGCCCACCTCCCGAAAAACCAACCAAGGGGCTCACCGCATAACGTGCAGTAGCGAATCTCGCGTGCAGATTAATAAATAGTATAAACTAACATTCAAATTTAAAGATTATTGACTGACTGACCTTAACAAATTTAATATTGATACACTCATACATATATCATTATTTTTTTCAAAATAATTGAAAAGTGGCCAGCTTTTGAAAAGACTCATTTGTTTTTTTAGTGCGCCGGTATATTACAAAAGTATCGGCAGGCTAAAACTTTTTATTATGTATACGCGGACGATTTCCTCAGTCAAGCGCGTTTTTTCCTAGTAAGAAATTATTATTGGTACGCAATTACAATAAGAAAGATGTGCTAATTGCATACTTTTTGAGTTTTTCGTTAACAAATGTGACTAGTTAAGGCCCTATTCTCATTCAAAACCCGTTATTTGGACCCTTTTTAAAAAAATTCCTATTTGAAAACGCAAAGAATAATTGAAAACTTTTTTTTATTTATTGTATTACAAAAGGGTCAAAGTAAATAAAAAAATTTTTTTTGCCCCGATACGAGGGGTGTTCTCAAAGTAATGAGACTTCAAAGTTGGGGGTTGAAAAAAAAGGTGCCGTCACGGCGGCCACGATTCCGGGTCTCCGGAGCGTCGGAAATGGAAAAAAAACACGGGGTTATAATCAGCATAGATGTAATTCTGGCCCGAAGTAAAATAAAAATTTTGCGATTTTTTTTGACAAAATGGCGGCCACTTGAAATTGACAAATCGAATTTGGACCCATTTTTTGTAGTTTAGTGTAAAAAAAAAAATAAAAAAAAAATAAATTCTACGTCGATTAAACTTTGTTTCATCCAAATCGGTTCAGTAGAACTGGCGGAATCGTGGCCGCCAGCTCGAAAAACGTGGTTTCGAGATAAACGCGTTTAAAGTTTGAAGTTTGAAGAAAATAGCTCATTTTGACGAAGACCTTGCTTCACAAAAATGGCCATATCTTCTAAAGTATTTTGAATTTCAAAAAACCCTTTTAGGGTTATATTCTTAAATGTCCAAGCTATAAAAAAATGCAAAAAGAAAAAAATCGAAAAAAATTTTTTGCTGAAAGAGAATAGGGCCTTAATTCTTACTAGGTGGGAAGAAGTAAATTAAACTATTTACAAATAATGGGAAACGGAGCAAAGTTGTCGCGGTAATATTTCAAAAAATATTTAAATTAATCCGAGCAATGAAAGTAAAAGTATTTGCTTAATATCCCATATTGAAGAAATAAGCAAGACTACCATTCAAAATTTTATAAAAAGCCCAGTGAAATACCAAAAAACAATAAAACGAAACCGACCTTCCAGAGTGTTTAAGAGAACAAAACGTCAAGTAAAAAAATTTACTGTTTGCTTGTTGTTGTAAAAAGCTTGCTATGTTCGCAATATCAGACTTGCTTATGGTATGTGCAGGTCAACAGTGTGTTTTGTATCAACTTGAATGATTTCTCAAATGTACATAACGGGTCACAACTAAAATTCTGGACTTTTTTTAAAAGTTAAGAAAAAATATATTTTTAGTCTATACTTTTTAAGGGCCGGTTTTTCAATGTTTCCTTTAAGTTTTATAAAATAGATAAATTCAAATTTGACATTGATTTCATTTTACGTCAAAATATCTGTTGTATAGTCCTGTCAAAATATATAAACATCCTCATAATATTTATTTATAAATTAATGCAAAATTTTGCTTAAACATTGATTTTCATAAATGTTCTGATGAATGGCCTTAAAATACGTTCTCGACGCAGTTGCTGTTTGAAAGGCATTTTTAAGTCCAACAATTTTTTGAAATTATGTGGTAAAAAGTTGATGAATTAGCTGATTTTTTCCGCAATACCAGTGTCATACGACAGTGCATACATAAACTGCAGGCACTTAAAGTCTGTTCAGAATTTTAGTTGTGACCCGTTAAGTCTTATGGCCAATTTTATTGGGAGGACGAGTAGATTTTTCAACAGTATAACGCTTCAAGTCACGTTTCCAATTCGACAAAGCAGTTCTTTGCGGAAAAAAATTGATTGTTTTGGATGGCTTTCTTGTAGACCCGATTTAAAACCAATACATAATGTTTGGAGAATAATCTGAGCAATGTTTATAGCAATGGACGACAATTCGAAAAGTTGGTCGAGTTAAAAAAAAACAAATATTGATTAATAGGCCAAAATAGACCACAACACCCTAGAATATTTGTTTCTTTTAATGTCTGACCGCCTAGTCGAAGATATTTTAAATTGTACTCACTATTAAGAAAAAATAATTTTTTTCCACTAATTAACATATGTATAAAAAAAATTTGATGAGTGTACCAGTAATTATTTCTAAGGGGGCCACGTTAAGGATATTAATTTTTCTAGAAAGGATCAGTAAATTAAAAAAATGTTCATATTTTTTTTAATGAACATTCCTTATGTTTAAAGAAAAAAAGGACAATGATAAAGACAGACACCGACAAGGACAGACGGTGACAGACAAGGCAAGCATACAGACAGACGGAGACTGACGGTGACAGACAAGGCAAGCATACAGACAAAGGTGGATCATGACAAACAACACCACAAAGAGACAGACAGAAATTGACATACCCTGTGGTTCGGCTAGGGTTGAGGCATCACACAGTCACTAGTATCTAACTAAGTCGTTGGGTTCAAGTAATGCTGAGGTGCTAGGAAAATTCTATTCCCGTTATGCATCATTGGTAGTAGGACGCTTAGCAAATAACTGAAAAACAGTGCTAGCAAGAGATACGCAAAGAAAACGAACAAAAACGGAGAGAGATTTCTGTTCGGTTATTTACTCTGCTTTTTATCAAGTCATACTTCAATGATGGTCGTTGGCGCAGTGGTTAAAGTCGCCGATTCATTACAAAAAATAAGGAGTTTGAGTACCGACACAGGCAAAATTAAAAATAAAAACAAAAAACAAATAACTCGAGCATTCAGCATGCTAGCTAAGGGTAATGCAGCGTCGTACCGCTCGCCACATATGGCGGACATGTAGTGGAAAAATTTGTCAGAAAATGTATATGTAAGTGTTCCATGTGCTACCTAGGTACTACCAATTTCCTAGCAAATTTCCTAGGTTTCCTCCGGTCACCCCAACCACAGGGTATAGCAAAGGCAAACCCGAATAAAGTTCAGGTATACAAAGATACACATAGAAATGACAAATTTACTGACTCAGCCCCATGCTCACATCGCTCGTCATGCTACATGCATCACACGGACATACTCGACTGTCAGAAACATCGTTCTTACTTCAAAAAAAATTGAAAACTAGTAAAAATTAAAAATATTTAGATTTAATTAAGAATTAATGGCCCTAAACCTACTGTTTGAAATTAAAAACTGTATTTTACGAATAACAGATATATTGATAGGCTTTCAGAAAATGTTAAGCTTTCTAAAATCGGTTGTGGCATTCTTGACAAATGTAGAAATGCAAGGTTAGCTCTAAAAAATGCTACAATGAATTTTGAAATCCCTGCATATCAAGAGATGTGAATTGCAACAAGTTAGGGAAAGTAGATCTTTTTTTCCAAAAACCCAAGCTAGTGGGGTGAAATTATATTGTAGCTGGAAAGTAAACCGAATTTTATAAGGATATAAACAACACAGCCATTTTTTATGGAGAGAAGTAATAAATGATTCTTTCCAAATATTAAGCAAAAACACAGCTCTATGGAAAGTCTAAATAAGTGTGTTTTTTTTTTCGAAAAACACAGTGGAAGTGTTGATGACCAACGCTTCGCATTCACAAAGGATACAACTTTTTAGGATCCCTCGGAAACTGTAGTTCACAAGTCCTGAGGTAATCCTTATAGCATTGGCTTAGAATAGAGAAATTGGACAGAGCAATCAGATAACGAGATAGATCTAAGAAAGGGCCAGTTTTCAGTTTTTCAAACAAGGGGGCTCCGCGTCCTCCCCGCTACGGTCGCTGCGCTCGTTGTGACAGTTGGATGGGCCACTGTCGAGTCCACTCGACAGTTATATGCTCGCTACTTACTTTATCGCAACCGTTTGACTTAATTATCATAAATAAAATAGAAATTTGAATTCATGCATAGGCTACATTAAATTGAGACAGCTAACTATCAAAATGTTAAAATAAAAGAGGGTAAACATAAACTACCCATTTTGAGATTAAAAAAACTAAATTATAGTTAACATATATACTATCTAAAAAAAATGAATAGTATTATGGTCTAGTAGGCGGTGTACATTCGGGCTCTAGGACCCAGGCGTTCCTCGTCGTAGAGTTCAATTAAGAATTGTATGTTCAACGGGAAACATTAAATAAAAATATCTCATCGGAATTATTTAGTTTTTGTGTTGTTCTACGTTCAAATACTCATTCTAAGAAATAAATACATATTTATTTTTACATATTGTATTGTGTTAATGTTTAGTTGCTAATGCTTCTAAGCAACTATAAATTATACCAATAGCCAACACTTAAAAACACTTAAGCATTCGCATTCTCCTTAAATATCTTCTCTGTTCATAAACCGATCTTTATGAATCTGCAAAAGTCAGGACTCGCCCTCCTATCATGTGTTTCTAGTCGCAAGGCTGCATCTGTTTTTTTGGTGTGATACAAATATGCAATTTGCATTAAAAATTAAAGCGTGTTTTTCCGAAATTTGTTTTTTTGATGCAAATGTGTTCTTAATTACCAACCGCATTTGCACACAAAATATTTAATTTGTATTGTATTTATTTACGAAGATTTACCTGTCAATTATAACGTAAGCGACAAGCGGCATACCAAACACTAAACACGATTTCTCAAAATTACCCTCTCCTGTAAAATCTGCTTTTTGACGCGTATACGCGTATAATGGATCCGTAATTTTAAATTTCTAAAAATTAAAGTCATATTCGTGTTCAGCGACCCCAAAAACCCCCGGGTAACGAGTTTCAACCGAGTGTGATGAATTTTTCAAAAACGTGTCCGCCATTTTGTTTTTTTGGGATAATTTCGAAAACCTGACGTGCTGGAAAAAAATTGACTTCGGAATCAGCGGCCCAAAATCCATATAGTAAGCATAGTGAGAACTCTAGATCAGAGCTTCACTTTTATTTTGTGTGGCTGTGTAATCTTCTCTACCTCCTCTGTAATGGCTTTAACGTTTTGTATGCCTCTAACAGTGACATTTTTGGCCTTGCTTTTACCGACTTATCTCGATACTACCTGTCTGTCATTTCCGTTTTCAGTAGTATGTTTTCCTCTTGTTGCAAATCGCTTTTATCGGAGACTCTACCCATTTCTTCTTTAATGTCGTTTATATCATCTTTAGTTGCCATTGTCGAATTTAGATGATCGATTTTTTATCCACACTTTCACCTAATTAGTTATTTTTTAAATATTTCAACCAAACTCACAGATTGTGTATATTAAGCTGCCTTATATATATATTCACTAATATCGGTTCGTATAGCTGCCGTAGGACCGATCGGTCTAAAATCAAGTTTTCGTAAGAAAAATTTTCGTGTTTTTGGAGACATCTTAACTAAACTTATAGAATATTCATTTAAGTTGGTCCTATGCATCCTGAATGAAGTTGTATCATATAGCTGTCATAGAACCGATCGGTAGAAAATCAAGTTTTAATATGAAAATCTTTTTTGTTTTTAAAGATAACTCAATTAAAATGATAAGTTGGATATATTTCTTTGCCCTTAACATGCTAACCGAATTTGGTAGAAATTGGACCACTTTATCATATAGCTGCTATAGAAACGGTCGATACAAACGGTCGATAAGTAATTTTTAGTTTTTAAAACTTTTTTATTTTTTAAGCTATCTGTACCAAACAAACAAATTTAGAATCTCGTATCTTCCTATACAACCGGCCCAAAGTGGTTAGAATCGGTCCACTATAACAAAAAAGGTCGAAAATCAATCTTTACGTGAAGCTTGTTTCTTTGCCTATATGCAAATAACTTAGCCGAATCACCATAGATGTTTATGTATCATATATTAAATGACGCGTAATTGAGACAGCTATATAACAAAGTAGAAAAAATTAATTTATATTTTTTTCGAGTTTTTCTTGAATTTTAAAGAAAAAAAGCTAAGCTAAAAATCGGTTTTGACATTCTTAAGTGATGATGACAAAAGTGGGCGCACCTCTAAAAAAAATAAGATAAAACAAAACAAATTTTTTAAAAAATCTAAGAAAAAACTCTGCCATAGAAAATAAACATGTTTTTCGTTATTTGTGGCCCCAAATCTATCACAAACCGTGGGTTTTGTTCGTTTAATAGGCATAAAGTTCAAATTTGTTGCCTAGTGTAATTGATATATCGATAGTGTGTGTGGACCAGAGAACGGCAAGGCGTGATTGCAAAAACGTTCATACACAAAAATAGTCGAATAATCGTGCCATTCGGCTCATCCGATTAAACTTGCATAAGCACCCGAAGTCACTGCTGAGTTAAATTCACTCTAATGTGCGTATATTTTTTTGCTTACTGAGTTTCTTCACGCTCATGTGCAAACCGATCATTTGGGCGTATGTTGATTTTACTCAACATTGAATTTTTTTGTTGATTTATTCATACGCCCAAATTCTTACTCAATTCCACTCACTGAACGAAAGTCAGCGTTGAATAAAAATCAGCTCTTGCTGATGCACGAAACGATTAACTCAACTCGTGTTTGTGCATTACCGTTTTATTTTTGTTTTTGCTGTTTCTTTTTGTTTTTGAGAATGCTCGCGATTGCAGGGTGAAATGAACACAATTAGTTTAATTTTGTCATCTTAGCGCTATGGAGCATACTGTACTTGAAAAAATACGTACAAATACCTACACGTTGGCGGCCCGGCATTAGGGAAGAAGCTTTGTCTGGAGCATTTTAGCCGAAATAATCAAGGAGGATGCCACTATTTTTTTAATTATAATTTCATTTTATTAATTTTTTAATTCTCTCATAGCCATTGTCATTCAATATGAAAATTTATGTATAATCGGTTGTGAAATTACGTATTTTGCTTTCTTTTATTTTGCACATGCACAAACTCATACGAGTTGATTTTATTCTTTTTGATTTTATTCTTATTCAACTCAATCAATGTTGAGTAAAATCAGCATACGCCCAAATGATCGGTTTGCACATGAGCGTGAATAAACTCAGTGAGCAAAAAAATATACGCACATTAGAGTGAATTTAACTCAGCAGTGACTACGGGTGCTTATGCAAGTTTGATCGGTTGAGCCAAAGGGCATATACACGATTCATGTGCCCATCAGCATGAGCTGATTTTTAGTCAATGCTGTGTTTCGTTCGGTGAGTGGAATTGAGTAAGAATTTGGGCGTATGAATAACTCAAGAAAAAAGTGATTTTTGCAGATCTCTGGTGTGGACCGAGGGAACAGATGATTTACAGCTCAGGAATAAATGCGCAAACAAGGGGGCATAGCTCTCTGCTCGCTTCGCTCGTCTACCCGCGGCTCGTTTTGCTCGCGGTGAGGTGCGGCAACAATCGGGCATGCCCGACAGTAGGATACTGATAGTCGCCCGATTTAAACGAACTTCGGCCTGAATGGACAAAACCAAGTAAAATTCATATTTTATCAGTTTGGTTAAGATATCTCAAAAAACCAAAAACTTTTCTATACTAAAGCTTCATTTTCGATGTATAGTTCCTATGGCAGCTATATGATACAGTTAACAGATTTTAACCAAATTTGGTCAGGATGTATAATACCTGCCCAGATGAATATTCTATCTACTAAAGCTTCATTTTCGATGTATCGTTCCTATGGCAGCGATATGATATAGTGTCACATTTTCAATGGGCTCAGGGTATAAAAATAGCTGATTCATCAGGGTGACACTGCACGTTTGAGGTAAATATGTATTTATTATTAGGTGCTTGGTCTCACTGCTTTAGTTATGTTCCACAGGCACAAGAAATAAATGAAAAGTTTTTCCCAAAAATTTTTCGGGGTAGTGGAGACAGACCTTAAACAGTAGGTCTTTATGTTTTTAATATAGTCGCACTTAAGAAGCAATCAAAATATAAATGGGGAATAATATTATTTAAAAATAACAGGGAAGGGCAATAGTCGAGATCCCGACGACAGGATACCCGTTACTTATTTCAATATATTGGAACAAAAATGGCAGCCTAGACATAGCAGATCAAGGTTGCCACTGCAGTTACGAGTTGCCAATGCGACTAAAATATATCGTTCATCAGCTGTTGGCGACAGAACGGTCACACAAGTTAAGCTAAGGAGCGACCCTGCAATCTGGGAATATGGCAACTTCCTTCTGATTCTTCCTCTTCTGTTTTTGACCTGCGATCAAGCTGGTGTTCTATAAAGTGAAAATCTTACGCTGCAATTTTCATACACCAAATATAAAATCCGCTCGAGCAACCGCCAGTGACGCAACGGAGTTCTTACTTACAATATATAAAAGTACTTTAAAGAAATTACTTGTATTATTGAAAGCATTAAATCGCCATAGTTACCGTTCTACTTGTTCAAGCTCCATACGATTTAGTGGGTCAAGAGATAATAATAGTACTAGGCAACAAATTTGATCTTTTCGGCTTGTAATAGCCAAACCCACTTATTTTAATAGATACAACGAAAACATTTTTTTTTTTTCTGTGGTGAGATTTTTGTTTAGAATGTTTTAAAATGTGGTTTTTTTTTAAATACTTTTTTTCAGAGGTGCGTTCACATTTGTCATTATTACTCGAAAATGTCAGAACCGATTTTCCAAAGCTTTATTTTTTCTGAAAGCTTTCGAATAAATCTATAATTCATTAATACAAAGTTTTAAACGTAAACCAGTAGTTTAAGAGATATCAATTCTTGAATTAAAAAAACGATGATTTTTTTTAAGCTTTTTTCTTAGCTTTTTTTACTGTAAAATTCCAGGAAAAGTCGAGAAAAATATATTACATTTTATATATTATAATAGATAACGTTAATTACCAAAAAAATATGTTCGGAAGGGGGCGTTGCAAAAATTTAAAACAAACTTGACCTGCTCCAACGCATTTGGAGTCTGTGAGTGAAAGTTTGGTATCTTATCTCTTATATATTTTCTGAGATCTAGGCGCTCACACAGACGGCCATGACAATTTCGCCTCGATTGCTGATGCTGATCAAGAATCAATGTACTTTATAGGGTCGAGTATAGTAAAAAACACAACAATCTCGAGCTCGTTTAAAACACCATTGGAACCTTTTTTTACTAAAACAATTTACTTACGTCTTTGGGTCTTTCTTCGTTCATAATATCCAAAAAATCATCGGTACTCTTATTCAATTTCTCTTTGCTAGCTTTAGCTGAAAACGGCGTTGAATCATAGGGCTGTTTGCGGATGTCCAACTCATTACGCATGGTCTCGTATCTGCGCAGCTCGTAGTCGATAACATCCATGCAAAGCGATCCTATCTGTTAAGCAATTAACAATATTTAAAAGTCACTAAGTGCATTTTCATTCGATTTACCTTATAATGTACAATAAGAGGATGAAACTTCGTATAAGTAGAAAAACAAAAAAATATATAAATGATGTTGGTTGAGAGATCCAAACATTTACGCCAATCCTCTCGCAGAACGCGAGAGAGCGCGCTGAGGCAGGCTTCTGAAAAAATTAGAACAATTACATGGGTCTTTTATTAAGAATTAGTGCTTTAGTGCTTTAATAGAGTTCGGTGTATTAAAATAACACCATAAAACTTAAAAGTTTAAAATTGGGCGCAAAGTTCGAACTACTTCTAGGTAAAAAAAAAAATTAAAGGTAAAAACAAAATTGACATTCTTGATAGCATTAGTGTAGTTTCGTTTTCGATTCGAATATATTTAGTAAAAAAAAAGCCTTTTTACAATAAAGAGTCTAGTGACTAAATTTTTCCATTGCCCCAAAATTTCTAATACCCAAAAGTTGTGGCAAACGATAATAATCTTAAAAGATTTCACTAAGCAGCAGCCCAAAAGTTACAAAAACCAAAACCACTTTTTCGATAGATTTGGGGCCAAAACCGACGAAAAACATTTTTATTTTTTTTTTTATGGTGAGATTTTTTTTTTAGAATTTTTCAAAAATCTGTCTTTTTAGACCCCGTACTTAAAAAAAGTACAGGTGTCTATTGGGTTTGTTTTACCGAATATGTGCGTAACAGGCAGAAGGAGGCGGGGTAGACCCCATAAAGTATATATATTCTTGATCAGCATCAATAGCCGAGTCGATATAGCAATGTCCGTCTGTCTGTCTGTCTGTCTGTCTGTCTGTCTGTCCGTCTGTCTGTCCGTCTGTATGAACACCTAGATCTCAGAGACTATAAGAGCTAGAGACACCAAACTTGGTATGTAGGTTCCTCTATACTGCAGGCAGATCAAGTTTGTTTGAAAATTCGGCCACGCCCCCTATATCGCCCACAAATTGGAAAAAAAATTTCATATCCAAATTCAGCGTTTGAAAATGCTACGCTACTCCGTAGTTTTTCGATTTGCTCTGGCTACCGCTCTCACTTTTGACGAGAGCCGTAGCAGAGCCATAGCCGAGCGAAAAAATGTATTAGCTCTGCTATGCTCTCGGATTTTGTCGTGTTAAAATCTGTAGCAATAGCAATAGCACAAAACGAAATGAGCGACTATGCGTAGCCGGAGCGATAGCCAAAAAACGAGAGCGAGATGAGAGCAGAGCATACGCAATTGTTTTTTTTGCTACGGCTCTCTTGTGTATGTATTTGTTGTCGTTGCTGCGTTGCTGCAATTCGGCGATCGTTAAAATTCATGGTCCCATTGTCAATCTAAATAATTCAGCTAGTTCAATGGATATGGACTCTGGGCATTTCAAACATAATAATTTCGAGCTTTTGGACAACTTTCTAAGTGCTAGCATGGTACTTCCACATGAGTCAACAAATGTCTACGAGAAGATTGAAACGTTAAAATTACCATTTATGAAATCAAATGTAAACGTTTTAAATTTTTGGAAAGACAGAAAGTCAAACGATCCAGAGCTTTATGCTCTAAGCAAAGTATGTTTTGCTATACCGCCAACGCAAGTAAGTATTACTTACTAATTTATAAAAAAAAAATTAATAAACAAGTGGTTAAATTTTTTAATATTTCCAGGTTACAATAGAGCGAGCTTTTTCATCTATGAAACTGGTGTTGTCGGATAACCGAAATAGATTAAGCCACGAAACCTTAGAAAATATACTTCTTGTCAAGCTAAATTCAACACACTTAGATAGTGCCATCGACAACCTAAGTTTGTTTGAAAACGACATCTAACCATAAACTTTTAACTATACGTATGAGTTTTTTTTTTTTTATTTTATTATTTTCTTGTAATTTCGACTGAATAAAACTTTATAAATTTTGTTATTTTGAAAATTTTTGAATTTTTTTTCTCATAATCTCATAAGTTCTATCTCATAATACGAACCAGCAATAACAAACGATCGCCGAATTGCAGCAACGCAGCAACGACAACAAATACATACACAAGAGAGCCGTAGCAAAAAAAACAATTGCGTATGCTCTGCTCTCATCTCGCTCTCGTTTTTTGGCTATCGCTCCGGCTACGCATAGTCGCTCATTTCGTTTTGTGCTATTGCTATTGCTACAGATTTTAACACGACAAAATCCGAGAGCATAGCAGAGCTAATACATTTTTTCGTTCGGCTATGGCTCTGCTACGGCTCTCGTCAAAAGTGAGAGCGGTAGCCAGAGCATAGTAAAATTTTTATTGCTCTTGCTGCTACGGAGCAGTTTTTGCAAACGCTGTCCAAATTATAAGAGCAATTTAAAAGCTAGTGACACCAAATTTGGTATGTAGATTCCTGTATACTGCAGGCACGTTAAGTTTGTTTCTTTTTTAAGTCGGACCACTATATCATATAGCGTCAATAGGAACAATCGGTCGAAAATCAAGTTCTAGTATGAAAAACATTTTTGTTGTATGAGATATCGTAACCAAATTGATAGAATATGCATTTAAGTTAGTTTTGTACATCCTTAACAAAGTTGGTTCAAATCGGACCACTATAACATATAGCTGTCATAGGACCGATCGGTCGAAAATCAAGTTCTAGTATGAAAAACTTTTTTGTTGTATGAGATATCGTAACCAAATTTATAGAATATGCATTTAAGTTATTTTTGTACATCCTTACCAAAGTTGGTTCAAATCGGACCACTATAACATATAGCTGTCAAAGGACCGATCGGTCGAAAATCAAGTCTAAGTATGAAAAACATTTTTGTTTTTTGAGATACCGTAACCAAACGTATAGAATGTACATAAAACAAGGTCTTATACATCCTGTCCAAAGTTGGTTCAAATCGGACGACTATAACATATAGCTGTCATAGGACCGATCGGACAAAAAACGACTCTTAGTATGAAAAACTTTTTTGTTTAATGAGATGTCGTAACCAAACTAAAACAAAAAGCATTCATCTTAGTTATATATATTCTGTCCGAAGTTGGTTCAAATCGGACCACTATATCATATAGCCGTCATAGGACCGATCGGGTGAAAATCAAGTCTTAGCATGAAAAACTTTTTTGTTTTCGGGTGAAAATCAAGTATGAATTTTTGGCAGTCTTAGCTTTTGACATAGTAAGTACGGGGTCTCCGACAGTCGAGAATGCTCGACTGTAGCTCCGTCCGACTAGTTTTTATTCCTTTTTTTTTAGAGGTGCGCCCACATTTGTAATCATTACACGAGAATGCCAAAACCGATTTATTTATCTTTATCTAAAAGCTAATGAATATATGTATATATTACATTTAAACACAGTCTTAGATTTAAACCAGTAGTTTTAGAGATATCAATTTTTGAATTAAGAAAATTATGATTTTTTTTTAAGCTTTTTTTTATGCTTTTTTCACTACAAAATTCGAGGAAAATTCGAAACAATTTTTTTACATTTTATTGACTATTTTATTTGCGTAGCTGTTGTAATTACACGTTGTTTAAGATATGATTCATTAAAATCTATGGTGAGACGGCGATATGATATTATGTTGAGTCGAGGCATGTTTTTGTCGATTTTTTTGACTTCGTTGTGGTGTGGCATGACCTTTAGTATGAAAATTTTTTGTGTTTCTTGAGATATCCCAACCAAACTCACATAATTTATTGGTTGATATATCTCAAGAAATAACACAACTTTTCATACTAGAGATGGATTTTCAGCTTCCTATGGCTATGGTTCCTATGGCAGATATATGATATAGGTAACCGATTTGAACCAACTTTGGTCGTAATGTGTAAAATAACAACAAATTTATATTGTGTGAGTTTGGTTGAGATATCTCAAAATACAAATAAGTTTTTCATACTAAAACTTAATTTTCAACCGATCGTTCCTATGGCAGCTATATGATATAGTTAATCGATTTGAACCAACTTTGATCATAATGTGTAAAATAATAACAAATTGATATTGTATAAGTTTGGTTGGGATATCTCAAAAAACACAAAAAATTTTTATACTAAAGGTCATGCCGCACCACAACGAATTCAAAAAAGTCGACAAAAACATGCCTCGACACAAAATAATAATAATAATAAAATGTAAAAAATTGTTTCGACTTTTCCTCGAAATTTTAAGTGAAAAAAGCTAAGAAAAAATCATCATTTTAATAATTCAAAAATTGATATCTCTTAAACTACTGGTTTAAATCTAAGACTGTGTATAAATGAAATATAGATATATTCATTAGCTTTTAGATAAAGTAAAGCTTTGATAATCGGTTTTGGCATTTTCGTGTTATGATGACAAATGTGGGCGCACCTCTGAAAAAAAATATTAAAAAAAAAGACAAATTTTGAAAAATTCTAAAAAAAAAAATCACCATAAAAAAAAAATGTTTTTCGTCGGTTTTGGCCCCAAATCTATCCAAAAAAGTGGGTTTGGTTTCTGTAACTCGCAAAAAGTGCGATTTTGTTGCCTAGTGTTATGGAAGTTTTATATCGTTCGTCACATAATTAGATATCAGATATTTAATACATTAATTATTCTTAAATGAATGTGTAATGGTATACAAGTAAAATCACAGAATGCATTCAACTTGGTAAATGCCAGCGTGATCCTTGTTCCTGCTATTCTGAAGTCGACGCACTACCTCCACGTGGTTTCTCCTGGATTATCACCTAACGCCCGTTGGGTGGCAAACTACTGCGAGCGGCGAATTTCCTAAAACGTTAAATTATGCTATGGCGTAGGTCTTGAAATTAACCCATGGAAAAAAAAGAATCCTTTTAATTAAAGATGCAAGAGAAACTTCGGAACGGATTCGAATTGACGTAAACGACTTCGGCTTGATATGGTAACAGGTGGACAGAAAAGGAGAGGAGGACCCCGGAATTTGAAGGACTGAAGCCCTGTCCAATGCGTGAAGGCAAATTTTCTAACAATCCATGCCCCAAAAGGGGTTTCGCGTCATATAATAATAATTCAAATATTAATCAAGAAAAATTAAAAATCTTTGATATGCAACACAGAAATTATTAATTTTTGACTGAAATAGAATCGTGTGTTTTTCTTCTATGCTATAGTTTATATGTTTAGATTGACTTTTTCTAGTTTGATTAAGCTAGTAATGAGCTATGTATAAATTAGTGTAATCAATCTTTTGAAGACATTATCAAAAAAATATATATTTAGATTGAAGTGTTATCTTTTCGTTTTGTTTAAATTGTTGCAACTGCAAGAGAGCTTTTGTGTTCAGGGACCGATACTGTTATAACTTTTAAAACAAATATTGCAATCTAACAAATTTTTCCACAATTTAGCTAAAAAGTTACGAAATAACATTTATTACTGAAAAACAAAGAAGTTTAGCGAACTAAAACTTGATTTTCGACCAATCGCTTCTATCAGGGGTGCACATACAGAACCATAGGAACGCTCGGCCAAAGAATCAAGTAAAAAACTTTTGTTATTTGAGATAATCTTGACCGTGTCTTGTTTCAATCGAATTACTATATCATAAATTTGTCATCGGAACAATAAGTCATAACATTTATCAACTAGTGTAAATCGAGCATTACGTAAAGGTCAAATAAAGTTTTTTGCTTACATTTTGGCGAGTTAATAGAAAATAGCAATGCCGACTCTTATTATTTTTTAATATTTTGTAATAACACACCACCCAATGAGTTTCCGGCCTGACATAAAATAGTGCCATTGATAAAAATCCACATTTTTCTGCAAAAATCCCATCCTTTATAAGTATTGTGTCCAATTTTGAGCTTTATTGGATTACACTAAGCAACAGCCCAATTGTAAATTTAAGCAAACCGACTTTTTTTGGATAGATATGAGGCCCCAAACGACGAAAAAATTTTTTTTTATATGGCAGAGTTTTTTAGAATTTTTCAAAATTTTGCTTTTTTCGAGCCGTTTTTTAGAAGTACGCCCACTTTTGTCAGAAAAATTTTGTATGAAAAGTGGCTTGAAAAGTTATTTTTAGCAAATTTCAAAATATCATAAAAAATAAAAGCAGAGATTTTTGAAAAATTCATTTTTCAGTCACTATTAGAATTGTTTGAAGAAACCTTTTGCATCAAAATATTTATTGTTTAAGCACGAGAAAAAAAGTTTTAAAATTTGACTCAATTCTACGTCGACATAAATTCAAAATT
This sequence comes from Drosophila falleni, assembly GCA_035045575.1. Classification (NCBI taxonomy): domain Eukaryota; kingdom Metazoa; phylum Arthropoda; class Insecta; order Diptera; family Drosophilidae; genus Drosophila; species Drosophila falleni. Next base: position 441,966 of record JAWNOV010000056.1, on the reverse strand, counting down.
TTCAATGGGTAGTCAATGAGTATGGAAAATTTTGTATCATTCAAACAGGATTTAAATGACCTTTTCATTAATGCTAAAATCTTCATAAAGTTAGCTGAAATTATGAGTAGATTTAACTTTACATTACATAAAACAAAAATAAATATGCCGACCAATCTATATAGCAACTAATTTAATACATTGTAGTTAAAAATATCTCAAGAAAAAACATAACTTTTCATACTTAAGATGGATTTTCGACCGATCGTTCTTATGGCAGCTATATGATATAGTGGTCCGATTTGTATAAGACAATAGCACACTTAAATTCTGTGAGTATAGTTAGGATATCTCAAAAAATACAAAAAAATTTCATACTAAAGGTCATGCGGCTCTACAAGAAAGTCATAAAAATCAAGAAAAACATGCATAGATATAACAAATTTTTATATCGCCGTTTATCCATAGATTTTAATAAGTCATATCTTAAACGAAGCTCAATGACTTCAGAAATTTTTTCGAGTTTTCCTTGAATTTTAAAGTAAAAAAATCTAAAAAAAAAAAGCTTAAAAAAACCACATTTTATTAATTCATAAATTAATAGCTCTTAAGCTGCTGGCTTAAGTCTTAAACTGTGTATGAATGAATTACAGATATATACATAAGCTTTTAGGAAATGTAAAGCTTTATAAAATCGGTTTTGCATTCTTATGGTATGGTGACAAAAGTGGGCGTACCTCTAAAAAACAGCTCGAAAAAAAGCAAAATTTTATAAAATTCTAAAAAAAAAAAACTGCCATAGAAAAAATAAAGTGTTTTTCATCAATTGGGCCCCAAATCTATCCAAAAAAGTCGATTTGGTTAAATTCAGAAGAAAAATGTCAAAATTTGTTGCCTAGTGTTATTAGTTTGCAAGTAACCGTCACTTGAGAAAAGTTCCTTTTTTAAATTTTAGGTAACATTTTTTTCACCATCTTGCATAATCATATGCGTATAAAAAAGCTGTTCTCAAAGTGGGTTCCTTGTTTGCTTAAAATCGGTGAAAAACCACTACACTTCGTTAGTGAAGAGCTTTTACAAACTGGCATCGATGGAATCAGGGTACAATCTTTGAAAAATGTAACATTGATGGATAAAATAGAATTTGGTGTAAAAGTTAGTTAGGCCAAAAACAAATTGATACGTAAAAATTCTCGTTTTTATCTTCTTTCTAGTTCATAATTGTTATGTAATATTAATTCTAAATTTATTATTAATTTATTATAATATATATATATTCTTAACACTTCAAAGAAAATTTGAACCAAAAAATAAAGAAGGCGTGGCATGGGAAAGGGCGTAAATTAACATCCAAACGCAAAATTTGAACATTTGACATTTAAGAAATGTAATTTTTTAGGTTGCATTTGGGCTAAACATTATAAAATAATATTTAATCAATTTATTGGACTTAAATTCACTTTCGACAAATCTTGCCGAAAGTGGAAACCGGAACAGGCCTGATTAATTTAATATTTTTTTCGAGTTGTCGAAAAGGTTTACCTTTTTCTGGAAATGACACCAGGTATCATGCTCATTAACTAATTACCATTATTTTCCATTTCCTCGAGATTGTCGGCATTGCGTGCAATATGCAATATCATGGCTGAACCACGTACTCGTTCGGCGAGATCCTCGTACAAGAGGTCCACATAATCGTTAAGGTTATTAATGCATACATCTGCTGTTGGCGTTGCTGTTGTGACTCCACTACATCCCGACCCCAAGTTGATACTGGACATCACCGTCACATTGGTGTTTGTTCGAGCAGAAGAGCGCAATTGTGAATTGGACACTGCCGCCGATCTTAGACTATTTGTATACGTGTTGTCGGTAATATCTACATATGGAAAATTAATATTTTTATCAATAGGAATTATCGCACTCACCATTACTTGGATTATCTTTACGATTCTTTAAATAAAATATTATTTGTTCAACGTCGTTCAACTGCGACTTATGTATAAGATCACATTTATCCACCACTTCGCGGGCCAAACATGCGGAATCTGTCTTGGCGTTTAGAGAGCGCAGACGGATGATTTTCTGGCAATGCTATAAAATCGAAATTTGTACAATTAAAATAAATTATAATTTGTAATATTATATCTGTATACTTATGCATTTTGTACTAAAAAAAGCCGAATAGCCTATAGTCGGGACTCCGACTCTGATATACCAGTTACACAAATTAGCCACAAAAATTGTATCAATTATCAAAATTGTAAGAAACAGCAATAACAATAGGCAATAAATTTCAACTTTTTGGCTATTACACGAACCAAAAAAACTTTTCTTGAAAGAAATGAGGCCCCATATACACAAGCAAATCTTGCTTTTCGCCTTACGTGTTTTTAGCTGGGATCCCAACCTTAGTTTACCACCGTACTCCCATAGGCTTCGTCTTCTCAATCTTCCGTCATTAATTATTCGTAGGAAAACTCTTGGTGGTGTTTTTCTTCACAAATTGATTATTGGCGAGACCGATTTTAGTTCTCTTCTAGCCCGCATCACCTTATCAGTCCCCCGCAGGTCTACTGGGAATTACAAGCCTTTATTTTTATCTTCAGGCACAACTGATTACGCTTCACATGATTCGTTTTGTGTCTTATGCACTACCTATAATAGCCTCTTTCACGTTTTCTCGCCCTAGAGCTCTCTCTCCCTTCCCTCAAATCCGCACTTTTCCATTACCTTTCGTTTAATTCCTTTTATTACATTATACTAGTTTAACATTCTTACAATTACTAATAACAACACTAATCCTTATTGATGTGATTGGGTTTTCATTTATACACAGTCTAAACCAACAGTTTTGAAGACATCAATTTTTGAATAAGGAAAATACTGTTTTTTTATTAAGCTTTTTTTTTAGATTTTGTTACTTTAAAATTTAAGGAAAAGTCGATAAAAAATGCATAAAATATTTGTATTTTATATTTTATTTACATAGCTGCAATTATTAACCGTCTGATTTATTAAAATCTATGGAGAGACGGCTAAGTTATCAGCATATTACAAAAGAAACAAGTTTCACGCATAGGTTGACTTTTGATTGATCCATGGCAGCTATATGTTATAGTGGTTCGATTCCAACCAAGTTTAGACAAGTTGTGTAAAACGATATGAAATTCATGATTTGTAAGTTTAATACAGATAACTTAAAGTTGCTTATCGATCGTTCGAATCAATCGTTCCTAGGACAGATATATGATATGGTGGTCCGATTTCTACCAAATTCGTTAAGGATGTAAAGGGCAATTAATGATACCCAATTTATGACTTCAATTGAAATATCTCCCAAAACAATAAAGTTTTTCATACTAAAACTTGGCAGCTATATGATAAAGTGGACCGATTTTAAACAACTTTGGTCAAGATGCATAAGACCAACTTAAATGCATATTCTATCAGTTTGGTTAAGATATCTCACAAAAATAATTTTTTCATACAAAAACTTGATTTTAGATCGATCGGTCTTCTGCTAGCCTCAGACGTGTGCGAAATAATAAGAACAGCATATGTGAAAACTTAACTCGACGAAAAAAATTGCTGTAATAATAAAATTAACAACAAGTTTTAATATTGTTTAAATAGTACACATATTAAGCTATTTATATCCAAAAAAAAATAGGTATCCTGTTATGTCCTTATTCCTTATAATATGAGCTTTGTAGTGTTAAGTTGAAATTTAACTGTACAAAAGATAAGAACAATGATAGATGTAAATGGATTACCGACATCAGTTTTAACAATTTATGGGAATACACTTAGGTGCGTAGTTTTAATAGGAAGGACATCCCAAAGTTTTCCGGACCATTTTGATACATCTGGAGTCTATAGATTCTATAAAAGCGTGACATATGGAGATTAAAAAGTATTTTCTTCTTATTCCCATAATTGGACCATATTTTCTGTCCATGCCATCTCCGACATTTTGTTTAACATCGATCCATTGATGAAATATTGGGTTAAGACTACTACTATTTTCGACCGATCCCTCCTATGGCAGCTATATGATATAGTCGACCGATTTTAACCAAACGTGGTCAAAATGTGTAAGACAACAGCAAATTGATTTCCTGTGAGCTTGGATAGGATATACTCATGCCGCTCTACAAGGAAGTCATAAAAATCAAGAAAAACACGTATAGATATAAAATTTTATTGTATCGCCGTTTCTCCATAGACGACGCTCAATTAATGCAGCTTTGCAAAAAAAATTTAAACCAAATTTCATTTCTTTCGAGTTTTCCTTGAATTTTTAAGTAAAAAACAGGTAAAAACTAGTCGGCCGGTGCTACAGTCGAGCATACTCGACTGTCGGAGACCCCGTACTTACTATCCAAAATCAGTCACTTCTAAAAACTAAATAATATTTAAGATTACCATAAACTCTTATATATTAAATTTTTCGCCGCTCAAATTTACACAGTAAATTTATAATAAACATGAATTTAACATAGAATTTTAACTTAACGTTTATATAAATACGAATATAAAATTATTTAAATGAAATGATTACACATGTATTCAAAATTAAATGTCAGTATAACATTCATAAAGAACAATTTCATTAAATTGTAAAAATTAAAAAAAATAGCTTAAAATCAGCTGGAAAAAAAGTTGTTCCCGCCGGGAATCGAACCCGCGACAAAATTGCAAAAATTTTCAAAAGACAAAGGCTCAACGTGTTGAGCCACTCTCGCACTTATGTCTTTATCCTCCTAAATGGCCATGTTGCTTGTTTTAGTGCTCAATTAAAAAGTAAAAGAAATAATTTATATTTTAAAATTTTATGTTAGTATTACATTTTAAATAAGCACTGAGTTTGTTTTAATATAAAATGAAATTGAATTCGAACATAAATAAATTAAAAATCTGTCACCCACGGCAGGACTCGAACCCACGAGCACTGTCCGACTCCGCGACTCAGTACACTACGCCACCGAAGCTCACGACTGAATGGACGCCAATTTGTTATATAATATGTTAACATCAATTTTTTGTTTTATCAAGATATTCAAGTTTTAATTACTGCCAACGCGGCATCAACGAATTGAATATCTTCGCTATTTACTGTGCGATCAGAATGAAATTTTCAGCAAAAATTTAGGACAATTCTATCTTCATCTGTGCAAAATCTGGAGTTTCTGGCTTTCAAAATGCTCTTATAATTTGGATATGAAATTTTCAATGTCGATTTGCAGGCGGTTAAGGGGGCGTGGCTGATTTTTGAAACAAACTTGATCTGCCTGCAGTATAGAGGAACCTACATACCAAGTTTGGTGTCTCTAGCTCTTATAGTCTCCGAGATCTAGGTGTTCATACAGACAGACAGACAGACGGACAGACAGACAGACGGACATTGCTATATCGACTCGACTATTGATGCTGATCAAGAATATATATACTTTATAGGGTCTGCCACGCCTCCTTCTACCTGTTACGCACATATTCGGTAAAACAAACCCAATAGACCCCTTTACTTTTTTTAAGTACGGGGTTTAAAAAAGCTATAAAAATCCTTATCTTAATTCAATAATTAAAAGCTCCTAAACTACTGGCTTAAATCTGAGACTGTGTATGGACGAATTACAGATCTACTCCGTTTTGGCATTCTCGAGTAATGTTGACAAAAGTGGGCGCAGCTCTAAAAAATTACAGGAAAAAAACCCAAATTTTAAAAAATTCTAAAAAAAAACTCTGCTATAGAAAAAAACATTTTTCGTCGTTTGGGGCCCCATATCTATCCAAAAACGTCGGTTTGTGTAAATTCCTAATTGGGCTGTTGCCTTGTGTTATCGAATTGACAACTGTAAAAATATATTTCAATATATATATTTCAATATTTTTGCAGTCATCACAGATATACCACAAAAAAAAAACCCTCTAAACCGCTACCTCTGCACTGTGCGCAAAACGGGTGATATTCTTTGTACATAAAAATTAATTTTTGCGCAGTGCCGAATGCCAATTTGGTGCTGAAAATTGCTGTCGTCACTAGACTTTTACCTCGTGTAGAGGTTTTTTTTTTGTGGGATATCAGAAATTTTTGCAATTGCTTTTACTTTTGACATTGTAACTTTATAATGTTGAATTTCTTTCATATTTAATTATAAAGAAAATTAAGGGGGCTCCGCCCCCTGCTCGCTTCGCTCGAGTTGCTACTCTACTGTCGGAGGCCCCGTACTTACTATGAAAAAAAAAGTTTCTCATACTAGGACTTGGACTTCGCCCGATCGGTCCTATGACAGTTATATGATATAGTGGTTCGATTAGAACCAACTTTGGTCAGGATCTATAAGTCTAACTTAACTATTAATTAGGTTACGATTTCTCGTAAAACAAAAAAGTTGTTTATACTAAGACTTGACTTTCGCCCTATCGGTCCTATGACGGCTATGTGATATTTTTTTTCCTTTTTTACTCCTCTTGGGAGCTTAGGGCCTCTACTAGATTTCTCCACCGGACTCTGTTTTGCGCAGTCTGCTTCGCCATGTCCAAGCTGATGTTGTGCCGGGTGAGCTCGATTCCTGCCGCCAGGTGCACTTGGGTCGCCCAACTCTCCTACTTCCCTGGGGATTCCATTCAAGTGCCATCCTGGTGGTACTGCCATGGGGTTTCCGTAGCGCGCGTCCAATCCAACTCCATTTCTTCTTCATTAGCTGCTGTTGGATCGGGACTTCGTTCGCCAAGTGCCATAGATTACTGTTCGATATTCTGTTGGGCCAGAATACTGAACATATGATTCTAAGGCACTTGTTGATGAATACTTGCAGCTTGAGTATCATCCGTTGCGAAGTGAGCCACGTCTCTCTGCCATACAACAGTATCGTCTTATGCACGCGTTGAAGATCCTCAGTTTCGTTCGCCTGCTTATTCGCTGATTTCTCCACACACGGTACATTCTGCCGAATGCCGATCGTGCTTTCGTGAGACGGCTCTCTACATATTCATCCACCCCACCGTTGTTGGTAATGACGGTGCTGAGGTTGGAGAACTTGTCGACGAATTCGACTATGTTTCCATTGATGGTGATGCTTCCTTGGTTGACGTGGTTGAAGCGCATTGCCTTTGTTTTGGCTGCGTTTATTTCAAGGCCGACTCTACTGGCAATCCTGGAGAGGTCATTCGCTTTGGCTTGAATGTCACTGAGATTATGAGACACGAGGCAGATGTCATCCGCGTAATCTAGGTCCTCTAGGTGTTGTGTGAGACTCCACGTAATACCGCTTCTGGATGTGCACACTTCTCTCATTATCACGTCTACTACCAGGTTGATGAGTAGAGGTGACAGGGGGCAGCCTTGCTTGACGCCAGTTCTCGTCTGGAAGGGGGAACTGATTTTTCCCTTGTGCAGTACCGACAGCTCTGCGTTTTCGTACATTGCTTTTATTATTGCAACAATGTTGTCTGGAACTCCTTTCCTGCCATATTGCTACTCTCTTTACTGTGTCAAACGCCTTCTTGAAGTCGATGAACAGAAGGTACAGCGGTGAGCGCCATTCCACAGCTTGCTCGGTTATTGCGCGTAGTGTGTTTGCCTGGTCTACGCAACTCCTCTGTGGTCTGAAGCCTGTCTGTTCATCTCGGAGTGTTGGTTCGATCTTCTCCTGTAGTCGTTCGTTCAACAGAGTCGCTAAGATCTTATAGCTGGTGTTGAGCAGCGTTATTCCTTGCCAGTTGTTGCAGTCACTGAGATCCCCTTTCTTTGGGAGTTTGATGATGATACCGCATTTCCAGGAGTCTGGTATCACCTTAAGTTCCCAAATTCGGTTGATGTGTAGAAGCAATGTTTCGGCCATCAGTTGTGCATCTATCCGGAGGAGTTCGACAGGGATGCCGTCTTCCCCAGCTGCTTTGTTGGTCTTAAGTCTCCCAATTGCATACGTGATGTCTCTCGTGGATGGGGCTAAGTGCGAGATCCTCGGGTTTCTGCTCGCTGTTGCCGGCAACCTCCAGATCAGTTGTTCTTCCTCAGATTCGTCTTGCGTGACTGTCTGACTGATTTCTTGGAAGTGCTGTTGCCATCTTTGGAGTTGTGCTTCGTCATCAGATAGGAGATTTCCGTTTTTATCTCGGATTGGCCGGTCTTGTTGTTGGGGGTTCCCTGTTAGCTTGGCGATAGTCTGGTATAAGCCGCGCATGTTGTTGTCCTGGGCTGCGCTTTTTTTGGCTTTTTGGCTGCAAGCTTTTCAGTTATTACCCTTTTGTCAGCTCTTGCGGATTTCTTTACCAACTAGCAAGGTTCACGATGTTTGTCGTTCACTTGGCTGTTCTGTTGTGCCATGATCTTGATGCTGTTTCTTCTGCTTATTAGCACCCAAGTCCTTTCCGAAATCCAGTTAGAGCGACGCCGCTGTTGGGTTCCAATGATTTCTTCCGCTATCTGTCTCAGTGTAGAGCATGCGTGTTCCAAGGGGAGTTCTTCTTGCGTGGTTATCTGGTTTCGCAATGTTGACGTCATTCTGGCCGAGATGGTGGCGTCATCGAGTCTGTATAGGTTGAAGCGGGGCGGTCGTGTTGTGCCTTCTCTGTTGGTGGCCGCGGCGTATTGTCTCCTCTTCAATTTGATTTGAATTGTTCCGACTATTAGCTCGTGATCACTGTCGACGGATGCGCCTCGCTTGTTCCTCACAACAGTCAATGATCGTCTCCATTTCTTTCTTATGCATATGTGATCTATTTGGTTTATGGTGCGCCCGTTTGGGGAAGTCCAGGTGAATTTGTGGATTTCCTTGTGCGGGAACACCGAGCCACCGATCACTAGTTGGAATGTTTGATATAAGTCTGTTAGTCTGTCGCCATTGTTGTTTCGTGTGCCAGAGCCATGCTTGCCCATGAGTGTTACTAGTCCGGTGTTGTTTGAGCCTATCTTGGCATTGAAGTCTCCTATTAGGATTACTATATTGCCTCTGTTGGTGTTGTCCAGGGTAGCGGTGAGAGTGGCGTAGAATTTGTCTTTATCGTCGACCTGTGTGTCCTCCGTTGGAGCGTAACATTGCACGATGGTGATGTGTCGCGCTTTGCTACTGAATCTTTCGGAAACGATTCTGTCAGATATTGGTTTCCAGGAGAGGAGTGTTTTCTTCGTTTTGCCGTCTATGAAGATGCCTACTCCATATCTGCCTCCAGTGTTGTTCCCGCTGTGAAGTACCAGATTGCCGTTTGACGTTGTTGTTGTTCCAGATCCGCACCATCTCGTGCCGCTAATGCAAGCTATCATGATCTTCAGATTGTCCATTTCTCTCTCAAATTGCGCTAATCTCGATGGGTTCATAAGGGTCCTTAAGTTCCATTGTCCTATTCGGGTCCGTTTTGACATGCTGATGTTCGTCGTCGGTTGTGGGGGGATTGTTGTTGTTGATCTTATTGTTGATGTTTCGGTAATTATAATTCAGCTGATTGGGTGATTAGCTGATGCAGCCTATCTCAGAGGCGGGGGTGTCACCTTGGCGCCATCTGGGAGTGGCGGCCCACCCACTCACGGGCTATGTGATAGAGTGGTACGATTTCAACCAACTTTGGCCAGGATATATAAAACCAAGTTAAATGCTTATTGTATCAGTTTGGTTGAGATATCTCATAAAACAAAAAAGTTTTTCCCAATAAAACGTGATTTTCGACCGATAAAAAAATGTGTACATTCAGTTAACAGGCAATATCTTCCAAACTCCTCAGTCAAAAATTATGTTTCCTGTACAAAATAACAAAAAATTTACGTACCACAACATACTAAAATTTAATAAAACTCGTTAGAGCCGTTTTGTCAGAAATCGTCACAATGTAAGCTCAAAATCTTTTTTCACCTGTAAAATGTTACCTGAGTACCTAAGAAAAAAGTGAAAAGGTACGCCTATAAGACCTTAAACACACTTTTTCAATGATATATAGTACATATATGTACCTGCTATGGTTTGAAAACTGTTAAGGTTTTAATTTTAACGGGATTTAGCGTTTTCCCGTTAAACTAGCGGTTTTTCAAAAAGTCGTAGAACAAACATTTCTAGATTTTCGAAATGGAATAGATCTCCATCATTACATCTAAGCTTTTTTAGCGCCTTGATACAAACAGACAAACAAACAAACTGACTTTTCATTTCATTTTGAAAAGTTCGCTAAAATTTTCTAATTTATTTATCTTTTGAACCAGTTATCGGATTTGGGTGATCGGGTTATCAATTGACGCGTATTTTTAAAAAATAAATAAATTTTACCAAAAGGCCCTAACAGCCCCATTAGCTGCAATCATTGAAATATTTCCCCTCCCACTTACACCCCCATATCTCATGACCCAGGTGAGTTGTAATAAGTTTTAGTATGTCATTTTGTAAGTTAGAACTAAACCTTTCGAGTCATAGCAAAATAGTCGCCTTTCGCACCCTTCGTGCAGCTTTCGTCACTAGCGCGAACTGCCGTCCGCAATGATATCAGCTGTGTGTTGCCTACAGAAAAAAAAGCCCAAAAAATGACGAGCGCTGAATTTGAAGTGACATAATGGCGCCTGGACCTGTTCAAAATCAGGACATTATCAATTTAAAAAAAGAAGTCGAAAAGTACCCACGATTTGACAGAAACACATTTTGTTTTGTAAATTGAACGGAGATGCACTTTGTTAAATAAACAAAACACAGCTGATACACCGGCGTGACCTTTACCCACTCTAATGTGCGTGTCACAATTTGATTGAGATCATTTAAGCTACTTCAACTGAAACAGCTGTTTAAACAGTTTGTATTAAAATTGCGAGAGCCTCGGTCAGAAAGAATTTTGCGACGGCATATTACACTGGTGGTCATACTGGAGCGTCACGCTTTTGTGGCACCAAATTGTTGTCGCAAAGATTTTGACGCACACATCGCTTTGTGACGTTGTGACACTGCTTTGTGAAGCTTTGTGAGTCAGTAAGAACGCATAACTTTGTTTTGATAATGAACAGCTGATTTGGTTTAACAGGGCACAATAAAAGTGCAGGGTTGCTTGAATACGTATATCAGTAGAAAAAAAAACAAAATTCGGTAATTACATTACGTTAGAAATCAGCTGATTTTCAGCGAGTGAAATGGGAAAACGTAATGATTTCGGTTCGCTTCCATTCTAAATAGGCCTTTTGATCGGTATATAACTCGACCTGATCGGACAGTCGTAGTAAAATTTCTATCTTTGCTGTATATAGTGCCAGTCGCGAATCTCATCCTTCGTGATGTTTTCGTCACTATCACGGACTGCCGTCACCGTGATTATATATATATTTTTTTTATTAACGGATATTAAAACGTTTCCTTTTGGCGTACGGATCAAACCTTTTTTTCCTCAATCATCGGATTGTTGGGCTCTCCAAAGACGGTCGCTTCCAACTGGTAGTTAACAATCAAGGCTTTATCCGTAGGATGTGGTTCAATACAACCGCCCTTCCAACGTCTGCAAAAGATTAGATATATATATCTGTAGAATCAATTACAAGTTAACAGTTTTTAAAGTTCATTAAAGGAAGTCCCAACATAGTTTTTTTTCTGATGTTTTCCCTCCTAAAACAATCACATAGTAACTGGTCGGATGCCAGCACTGGCCGTTAGACGGCACGTCGCCGTACCATTTCTCAAAAAGCCGATGCAGTCATATTACAAATTTCATTTGTGTGTTGAATTAACACGCTCTTTTTTTTGTGTCGGATGCCAAAGCAATAGGTGAATTCAACATTGAATGTCATTGTTAGCAACCAATAATTTTTATTCACTTTAAGAAAGTCTACTTAAGTCAGTTGTCGGCATCTCATTTTTGTTTGTGACAAATGGTGAAATATCATCATTGATGTAAATTTATTTTATTTTTATGTTGGTTTTGCGAATTGTAACAGCGTTTTGATATTTTCCTGAAAAATAAAACCGATTTTGTGCGTCGATTTTTTACTATAGATGAAACTTGGGTTTACCACTATCATCCAGTGTTGCGACAACAAGCCTCAGAGTAGATTAAAGATGCTTTGGCTCTGAAGCAACCAAGGTGGTCAAAATCATCGAAAAAAGTTGTGGCTTCAGTCTTCTGAGATGCGAAAGGAATATTGTTTATTGTCGATGATTCGGTTAAAAAAATCTGGCTTAGCGTACATGAGAATCCTCTATCTTCAAGACAATGTTTCAGCTCACAAAGTGCTTCGGTGATGGAAAAATTGCATGACTTACGTTATGAATTGTTGTCACATTCCCCCTTTTCACCAGATCTGGCACTCTCTAACTCCCAAATTTAAAAAATTTTCTACGTGAGACCCGCTTTTCATCAAATGATAATGTGATATTTGCAGTAAATGTGTATTTTGAGGGCCTTCCAGAAAAGCGCTTCAGAGTGGGTAAACAAATTGAAAATGTAGTTTAACCCATTTATTTATTGTGTGTCATTTCCGCTATCAAAACTTTCCAAGTGACGTAGTACATATAGCATTAAGGTCGCTCTCACAAAAATTTAACGTAGGATAACGTTAAAGCAAGCAATTCTATTTGTGTCTCACTTTCTCTATCGCTAAGTGCGAACAGCAAACGATAAAAAGAACTTTAGCTATGACCAAAACCAATAAAAATTTTTTTTTTAAGGTAGGTACGCACATCAAAAAATTCCGTTCGCTAAGCCAAACTCCATATCAAAAAAAAAAAAAATGGCGAAACGCAAGATAAATTATCTCGCTTAAAGTCCGCTGGTACGGCGCAATGGTAACAATCCATTTGAAAGGATCAAATATTTTAATCCCCCTTCTTGCTTCCCTTGTCTACCTCCGGCTCGCAGTGTGATACCATGTGCCCAGGCACTCTGAAGCCTACGGGACCAATATAAATGCAGATTCTATCAATTTGTTCAAGATATCTCAAGGAACAAACATGTTTTTCCTACTCATACTCAGAGAGTAAGCGCGTCCGCTGATATTTTTTCTTTTTTTCTGGTAAGCAGACCGCAAAGAAAAATTTGGTTGAACATATTTTGGGAGCTCTGCTTATGATTTGTCTATATTTTGAATTTTCTTGATGTTTGCCACTTGTTTTCGTTGTTTTTGCATTTGCTAATCATGCGTTTTGCTATTGTGATTGCAGAGTACTCTGGACAAAAAAATACTGTTCGCGAGGTGTCAACTCCAAACAAAAACAAGGGGGCTCCGCCCCCTGCTTGATTTGCTCGCCTACCCCCGGATCGTTTCGCTCGCGGTGAAGTGCGACTACAGTCGAGCACGCTCGACATTAGGATACCCTACAGGTACTCTTTTATAAAAATTTACCAAATCTGCTCAAAACCAACATTAATGCATATTCTATCAGTTTGGTTCGGATGTCTTAAAAACAAAAAAATGTTCATGCTGAAATAGTGGCCCGATTTAAATGAATTTCGGTCAGGATGGACAAAACCAAATAAAGTGCCAAATTTGATCAGTTTGGTAAAGATATCTCTAAAAACAACAAACTCCTTCATACTAAGACCTTATTTTCGATTGAGCGCATCTATTGCAGCTATATAATATAGTGGACCGATTTTAACCAAATTTAGGAGTCAGGATGAATAACACCAGCCCAGATGCATATTCCATTAGTTTGGTTCTGATATCTCAACAAATAAAAAACTTTTTCATATTAAAACATAATTTTTCATATTAAAACATAATTTTTCAGCTACATACATTCAGTCATTTTGCCTATTTTCAATAAAATAGGTGTGTATATTAAAAAAAAAAATTCACAAGCGATTTTGCTGACCACTCCTCAGAATGAAAAGAAAGAGTTGCCAGATCAGGGGGTGTGTCGGTTTCCAACACTGAACATGTTACCCCTGATTTTCTGTAGAAATTATCAATCTTTTTACACCCCATGATATAAATGGCCGTCATTCTTTCGAAAACAAAGAAAAGATATAAAGGTTGTTCAACGAGAACAATATTGCTAGAATTTAACATAAGATACAACTGATACAATCTGTGGTCCCAAATTATAAACATAGTTAATTTTTATTAATAAAATAAAATAATCCATTATTGTCTTTGAATATTCTACACTTTCTATTCACTATGCGACATCCATATATTCTGATCAGCTGTGCATTTTTAAAATTTACACAGAGCGCACAATTAACACAACAAAGTTACCATGAAACTTTCTTTTTCTAGGCGTCAGCTAATTATTGAGAATTTTTCACTAGCGTCTGATAAACTTTTTCTGAGAACTCGCCTATAAAAAACAAAAACGAAGAAAACTAAACGCAGAAATGCAGCCAATGTTAAAGGTGGCATTTAGAAGATGATTTACATCATGTTTATCGCATCCAAAGATTTGCATATAGAAAAATAATATTTTTAAAACAATTTAAAATTAAGAAAGCTAATTACTCGAACCTTTGTATACCCTGTGTCCATTAAAAATGAAAAAAGGGTATATTGTGTTTGGCAGAATGTATGTAACAGGCAGGAGAACGCGGAGACCAGGAATAGTACTTAGTAAATGTCTATTATACGGTACTCATATTAAGAGAAAAAAAAAACAAATAGGGGTGATTAATGAAAAATTTAGCAGAAAAATTAGATTGGGGATTCACTTAGTTTATTTTTAAACAATTTTTGAAATTTCCATACAAAATGAACTATTTTATTGTTGTTTTGTGCAACTTGTCATTATTGTGGACCGTTTACCAACACTAATATTCTTCGACTTGTGGATTTTATGATCTTTTTACCATCTACATCTAATGGTCTGGTAAATTTTATTTTAAGCAAGTAAGCGGTTACAGTCGAGCACGCTTGACAGTAGGATACCCTGAGCCCAGGTACTCTTTAATAAAAGTTTATTTTCGACCAATTGTTCCTATGGCAGCTATATGATATATAAAGCCGATTTGAACCAAATCTGGTCAGGATGTATAATACCAGCTCCGATACATAATCTATTAGTTTGGTTTTGATATCTCAACAAACACAAAACTTTTTCATACTAAAACTTCATTTTCGATGTATCGTTCCTACGGCAGCTATATGATATAGTGGTCCGATCCAAAAATAAAAACAAACTTGATCTGCGTATGGTATCTAGGAACCTACATTCCAAGTTTGAAGCCTCTAGCTCTTATGGTTTCTGAGATCGACGCGTTCAAACAGACGGACAGACAGACGCACATGGCTCAATCGACTCGGCTGTTGATCCTGATCAAGAATATATATACTTTGTGGGGTCTGCCAGGCCTGCTTCTGCCTGTTACATACATCCTGCCAAAGGCATTATACCCTTTTTTGCCCATTTTTAATGGGCTCAGGGTATAAAAAAACCCAAATAGAGACCGATTTATCATGAATTTAGCCAACAAAAATAAGATTGGGGTCTCAACAAGTTTTCTTTTTAAATCTTTGAAGTTTTCATACAAAATTACCATTTTTTGTTGTTGTTTTGATAAATCGGTATTTATTTGAGGCTTTTATTTTGATTTGGAGTTGGCCCAGACAAATAAGCTTTTACCACGAATTTAAGTTGCCATTTTTTGTGAAAAACAAAAATTGGTACACCCAAATGTACATATGCACATACTTAGTATGAGGATGTTGGAAAATCAATAAAAAAAAAAAAAAAATAAATAAGGCAGTGCTATGGGAAAATTTCAAGTCAATAGCACAGAAAAATCGTATTTTAATGCCTCATATGAGTTTACCCATTGTGAGTGTAGATTTCGTTGTACAACATTTTTATAATACTCACTTTTTAATAAATTTTGCATCATCATTTGATTGCATTTTTCTCGCTCTTAAAGTTTTGGTTTTTAGAATCAACAACGGATCTTTTACTGTGTTGCACTGTTTTGTTGCTCGGACAAAAAACGATTTTTCTGTACTGGCTTGCGTTATATATGGATTTATTGTGGTAATAGTGCACGCATATGTTCCATGTGAGCCAATGTAGTTATGTGTACCGCCGACAACAGCATTTATTATGTAGTAAATATAATGAATAACGATTATGAGCAACACAAAGCCAGATGTAACTTGAAAGATAAGCAGAAAAACAAGTTGCATTCGCGTTGACACTCAAAACCGATTACTACACATACAAGAGATGTGTCGTTTCGTTCACCATAAGTTCGAATGAACGGAATGTTAAAGTGAACGAGCGAACTTTTTCACTGATTCATGAACTATATTCTGTATTGGTGACAGTGCTGCCATAAGTCGATAATAAAAACAGGATAGACGTATTCCGAAAAAAGGACAAGAATATTGCAAAAATAGACAGAAAAACAGGACAAATCTCATATTTTCAACTTAATCATTGTTTTAAGTACACCATGTATCAAGTTATGTGTTATTGCTGTTTTTGCCACGATGTTGTCAATTTTTAACAATTGTAAATCTTATAAATAATCTCTGTTAAGAAATAAAAACAAAGAGCACCCAAAACAAAGAAAATATATGATTTACGGTTTTTTTCATAGCTTTAAAAAAAGTCCTAAATAGCTAAAATAAAAAAAACAAAAAAAAAATATAGCTAAATTGTCAACGGAGATCTATAAAAGGCGTTATTGCAATTGTTAACATCGCAACAAGCCCTATAAATCACGACTCCCGAAATTTTGGTAAACTTTTTTTTTGATTCGTTTTCAAGTAAATCGAGTCAACTTTAACATGAATGCCACTCACTTATTTTTTTTTTATCTTAAATAAATATTTTAGGCGAATATTTGAAAGTGTAGCAGAAATTAAAAAGGAACAGGTTACACTAGGCAACAGCCCAAAAGTTACAAGAACCAAAACCACTTTTTTGGATAGATTTTGGGCCAAAACCGACGAAAAACATTTTTTTTTTTTATGGTGTGATTTTTTTTTTAGAATTTTTCAAAAATCTGAAATTTCTGAAAAATCGAGAATGCCGAAACCGATTTATCAAAGCTTTACTTTATCTAAAAGCTAATGAATATATCTATATTTCATTTATACATATATCTATATTTAGATTTAAACCAGTAGTTTAAGAGATATCAATTTTTGAATTAAGAAAATGATGATTTTTTTTTGGCTTTTTTCTTAGCTTTTTTCACTAAAAAATTCGAGGAAAATTCGAAACAATTTTTTTACATTTTATTAACTATTTTATTTGCGTAGCTGTTGTAATTAAGCGTTGTTTAAGATCTGATTTATTAAAATCTATGGTGAGACGGCGATATGATATTATGTTGAATCGAGGCATGTTTTTGTCGACTTTTTTGACTTCGTTGTGGTGTGGCATGACGTTAAGTTTGAAAATTTTTTGTGTTTTTCGAGATATCCCAACCAAACTCACAGAATTTAAATTTGTTATTGTTTTACACAATGTGACCAAAGTTGGTTCAAATCGGACTACTATATCATATAGCTGCCCTAGGAACGATCGGTCGAAAATCAAGTTTTGGTATGAAAAACTTATTTGTATTTTGAGATATTTCAACTAAACTGTCAGAATATGTATTTAAGAGGGTCATTAACTTGTTACTATATATTTAGCTATATTAATTACCCATCGTTTATTATGTTTACCATTAAAATCTATGGAAAGACGGCTAAGTTATTAGTATTTAAACAATGAAACAAGTTTTTCGCAAAGGTTGATTTTTGACTGATCGGTCCCATGGCAGCTATATGTTATAGTAGTCCGATTCGAGCCAAATTTGGACAGGTTGTATAAGACGATACGAGATTCTTAATTTGTAAGTTTAGTACACATAACTTAAAAAATAAAAAAGTTTTTCATACTAAAGCTTGCTAATCGACCGTTCGCATCGATCGTTCCTATGGCAGCTATATGATATAGTGCTCCGATATCAACCAAATTCGCTAAGGATGTGAAGAACAATTAAAAATACCCAATTCATGAGTTTGATTGAGGTATCTCAAAAAAACAAAAAGCTTTTCATACTAAAACTTGATTTTCGACCGATCGTTCCAATGGCAGCTATTTTATATAGTGGTTCGATTTGAACCAACTTTAGTCACAATGTGTAAAACAATAACAAATTCAAATTCTGTAAGTTTGGTTGGGTTATCTCAAAAAACACAAAAAATTTTCATACTTAACGTCATGCCACACCACAACGAAGTCAAAAAAGTCGACAAAAACATGCCTCGATTCAACATAATATCATATCGCCGTCTTACCATTAAACAACGCGTAATAACAACAGCTACGCAAATAAAATAGTTAATAAAATGTAAAAAAAAATTGTTTTGAATTTTCCTCGAATTTTTTAGTGAAAAAATCTAAGAAAAAAGCCAAGAAAAAATCATCAAATTCTTAATTCAAAATATCTCTTAAACTACTGGTTTAAATCTAAATATAGATATATGTATAAATGAAATATAGATATATTCATTAGCTTTTAGATAAAGTAAAGCTTTGATAAATCGGTTTTGGCATTCTCGAGAAATGATGACCAATGTGGGCGCACCTCTGAAAAAAAGTATTAAAAAAAAAGCCAAATTTTAAAAAATTCTAAAAAAAAAAATCTCACCGTAAAAAAAAAATGTATTTCGTCGGTTTTGGCCCCACATCTATCCAAAAAAGTGGGTTTGGTTTCTGTAACTCGCAAAAAGTGCGATTTTGTTGCCTAGTGTTATCGGAAGGGGTTGTTTCAGAAAAAAATCAAGCAAATTCATTTTAAAAATGGCCAAATCTGTCCGGAAAAAAGGATGTTTTGGCAGCACTGAATGGTAGTTATTTTAAGCAGAGCTTGCAAAAAAAGGTCGACACTTTCATTCTGTCTGAAAAAAAACCTGTTTCATTCGGACAGATCCCAAAAAGGTTGAGAGTAAACACACTTAATTGTGTTTTCTGTCATTTAGGGAAATGTTCAAGCAATGACCACTCAATTCAATTTTATTTCGGTCGGGTTTTTCCGAGACCGGTTTTCTGGGCTCAAAACAATATATAGGGTCATATGAAATTGTGTACAAAAAACTTCGAATTTCGTGAAGAAAAATAAAAATTTTAATAATTTTAATTTAATAATTTAAAATTATCAAAAATAAAATTTATTAAATAGTAAAATGAGCTGCGAAAATAATAAAAAAGTCCATGCCTTTTTTCAATTTGATAAAGGCACTATCAAGTCCATATGTAACGTGTGCGGCGTGCAGCAAGTTGGAAAGCACCTGACAAATCTTCGAAGGTACGTGCTTGCCAAACACCATGATCTTTTTGAAGATTTTCAAGTTTGTGTCGGCCAAACTAAAATAAGACCGGCCAAGATGAAAAGAATTTCTTATGAAACCAATGAGGAAAAAATAGTGCCTTCTTTAGTAAAAATTGTGACCAAGGACGGAAGACCATTTAAGCATTTCCATAGCGAGGGATTTCGCGAAATAATATGCCCAATCTTTCAAGCACTTGGAATGCCCCAAATTACTTCGAGGAATATTATTAGTTATGTGAAAATTCGCTAGGAAGCAATTAAGAAGGAAATAAAGGCTCATTAAAAATTAATGTGGCAACAAGGATGGAAAAAGCAATCTTAGGTATCAGCTTGCAAATAATTAACTCGACACACTTGAAATCGGAAATTATTGTAAAAACCCTTGGGATGGTTCAGTTGTTCCACTCACATACAAGTGCTTATATAAAAGAAAAAATTATAGATACCATAAAAAGTACGACATGGGGCTGGATCAAATTTTTAAGTAAGAATAATATTATAGGTAATTTAAATATTATTTTCTACAGTATTCTAAAATAAAATGAATTTATTATAAATATGTAGCATAACATCCGACAATGGAAGAAATATGATAAATGCCATTGAGTTATAAAATGATAATGCCACTGAAGAAGCAATGATCTACAATGATGATAGTGACGATGAAATAATGGAAAAAATTTAATCGATTGAATTCACAAACATACATCTGGTGCGGTGTGCTGCGCACACACTTCAGTTGTGCATGTATGATGTTAATAAACAAAGCGACTTTACGGAAAAGGTCAACATTTGCCGCCAACTGTGTAAAACTCTGCGTACTGAGAAATATAGGTAAGTTTATAGCTTATTACTCACACATTACAATACATTTGAATTGGCACAGACGTATCTTTATTGAACATAATTTAATCTTTATTGAATGCATACCAACACTGGATGTCATCCACCTACAATATGTTGGTTAATTATTAAATTTGAAAGATTTTACTATCAAGAAGCTGTCTATTACAAGTCGCATTGATTGGGACTGGGTCGAACTATACGTTGATGCGTTTAAGGACCCTAAAATTGCAAAAAGAACAACTGCTATATAGTGACTTTTTTATATCATGGATGGAGCTGAAGTTAAAATTTAAAAAAAACCAAAATTATTTGGGAAAAAAATTGTTAGCCCAACTTAAAGTCAGAGAAAGTAAATTACTTGAAAATGAAGCATTGTTATCAACAATTTACATGGATCCGCGCAGCAATTTAATATTAAATGACCATCAAAAAATGCTGACTAAGCAAAATTAAAAAAAAATTGTCTACCGTATGCTTGAATTGAAGCAAGTAAGACAATAAACTGTCGTACAAATTTAATTATGTATCTGCAATTAAGGATATAATAATAATATTGACAATTGTATTTTTAAGGTGAATGCAGCAACAGGCTCTGGTGCAGAACCTACCCCATCAGCAAATGATTCCAGTGCCTCCAAAGAAAGTTCGCTATTTTCATCATATTTGGATGACATGCAGCCTCTTCAGCAAAACCAAAATGAGCCAGCATCGGAGAAATTAAAAAAATTATTTATTGAAATTGAAAATTTCAATGTGGCAAATGGTCGCTTACCATTAAATAGAGATATAAATCAATTTTATGACACAATGAAATTAAAATCACCCCACTTGAGTGAGCTTGCTTAAATTGTTTTGGCCACACCACCAACTCAGGTGTCGGTTGAAAGATGCTTTTCAGCACTAAGCTTTATTCTTTCTGAAAAAAGAAACTCACTTAGCCCAGAAAATTTAAATACACTTTAAATTGTAAAACTTAACACATAATAAATTAAAAAAAAAAAAAAATTGATTGAAAAATACCGTTTTTGATTCCCCTTTTTACGCTTTGCTCATCTGTAGAACCTTATTTCATGAGAGCCCGAAAATTTGTTCCTGATCGAGTTGTCACGGCAAGAACCATTTGTGTGTTTGCTCAGTAAATAATTCAAGACCGAAAGCTTGACTAAAACGAAAAAATGGGTCTTGTCCGGAGAGTGACAGATTTTCCTCAGTTTTTCCTGTCATTTGAGTGAGGGAATTGCTTTGATAAGCTCTGATTTTAAGTATTCCTGAATCAGATTCAGTAATGCTAGGTACTCATATCGACAAAAATTCCGTCCGCTGGGCTTAATTCATTTAAAAAGAAACAAAGGAGCTCCGCCCCAGCTCGCTTTGCTCGCCATAGCTCACTTTGCTCGCGGTGTGATGCGGCTACAGTCGACAGTAGGATACCCTGTGCCCAGCTTAACTGTACTATAAATTGATTTTCGACTGATCGGTCCTATGGCAGCTATTGGATATAATGCACCGATTTGAACCAAATATGATCAGAATGTATAATACCAACCTTAATTTGTTTGGTGAAAATATCTCAAAAAACAAAAAAGTTCTTACTAAAACTTTATTTTTGACCTATCGTTCTTTTGACAGCTTTATCATATAGAGGTCCCATCCAAAAATTAAAACAAATTTAATCTGCGTTCGATACGCAGGAACCTAAATAACAAGTTTAAACTATTTACTTCTTATATTTTCTGAGATCGACGAGGTCAAACAGACGGACGGACAGGGCTAGATCGACTCGGCTGTTGATCCTGATCAAGAATATATGTATTTTACAGGGCTTGTTAAGTCTCCTTCTGCCTGTTACATACATTCTGAAAACACATAATACCCTTTTTAATGGGCACAGGGTATAATAAGTGGAGAAACTTAAGATAAATTATCTCGCTTCAGTTCCGCTGGTGCCATTAGAGAAATGTCAGCTGTTTGTTGTGTACACAAGAGATAATACATTGAATTAAAAACGGTTGAATTTAAAGTGATAAGAAGACGTTTGGACTTTTTAGACCCCGTACTTAAAAAAAGGACAGGGGTCTATTGGGTTTGTTTTACCGAATATGTGCGTAACAGGCGGAAACCGAGTCGATATAGCAATGTCCGTCTGCCCGTCTGTCTGTCTGTATGAACACCTAGATCACAGAGTCTATAAGAGCTAGAGACACCAAATCTGGTATTTAGGTTCTTCTATGTTGCAAGCAGATCAAGTTTGTTTCAAAATTTGGCCACGCTCCTTATAACGCCCAAAAATCGAAATTGCATATCTAAATTTTAAGATCAATTTTAAAGATAGTGACACCAAATTTGGTTTGTAGATTCCTCCATATTGCAGGCAGATAAAGATTGTTTATTTTTTGGATCGGACCACTATATCATACAGCGCCCATAGGAACGATCGGTCTTACAAGTCTTAGTATGAACAGCTTATTGTTTTATAAGATATCGTAACCAAACTATTACAATAAGCATATAACTTGGTGTTATACATCCTGTCCAAAGTTGGTTCAAATCGGTCTACTATATTATATAGCGCAATCGGTCGAAAACTAAGTCTTAGTATGAACAACTTTTTTTATGAGATATCGTAACAAAATGATACAATAAGCGTATAACCTGGTTTTATATATCCTGTCCAAAGTTGGTTCAAATCGGTCAACTATATCATATATCGCAATCGGTCGAAAATCAAGTCTTAGTATTAACAACTTTTTTATTTTATGAGATATCGTAACCAAACTGATACAATAAGCAAAGAACATATGGTCTTATATATCCTGTCCAAAGTTGGTCCAAATCGGATCACTATATCTTATAGCTGTTATAGGACCGATGGGGTGAAAATCAAGTCTTAGTATGAGAAACTTTTTTGTTTTATAAGATATCGTAACCAATCTTATAGAATGTACATAAAACTTGGTTTTATATATCCTGTCCGAAGTTGGTCCAAATCGGACCACTATATCATATAGCTGTCATAGGACCGATCGGGCGAAAATCAAGTCTTAGTATTAAAAACTTTTTTATTTTTTGAGATATCGTAACCAATATGTATTTAACTTGATTTAATATATCCTGACTAAAGTTGGTTCAAATCGGACCCCTATATCATATAGCTGTCATAGGACCGATTTGGTCCAAATCAAGTATGCATTTTTAGCAGTCTTACCTTTCGACATAGTAAGTACGGGGTCTCCGTTCGACTAGTTAAATAAGACCATGAGATAAAGTTCATAAAAGAAGTGAAAAACTACATCACTTTATTTGACTTGGATGAAAAATTGTCATTCAATTTGGGGCAATATGCCAACAATCCAGTCGCTATATTGTAAAAACTTTTCCTTTTATTTATTTTAAATTTTGGCGCCTTATAAAACGTAAAAATAGCATAGCTGACAAACCAATGTGACCACTTAACATTTGGCTACTTTTGGCGTCGATATTTTCCACTTTTTTTCGCTCCTCACAAACTTTATCTTAAACAAAAAATCTCAAAAAGAGGGCGATTTATCATCAATTTAAAGATATTAAAATTAACCACCGGTTAATTATAACGCCCATGGTCGTTATTTTACGCACCCATTAAGTTCTCATGCTTGCAGAGAATCCTCATACGCATGATAATGTCATAGACCACTTCCAGAGATCCTCCACCTTGTTTTTGAAAAGGGAACTTCACCAAATATCTAATGTATTCATTTTGGTAAAAATCTATTAGTCTGGGCCAGCTCCAAATAAAAAAACAGGACCCCAAATATAGGTTAATTACCATTACCTTAGCCGAAAAAATTGATTTGAAGACTTAACTAGTTTTTTTTTTAATGTTTGAAGTTTCTATATAAAATTGCCTTTTTTTATACCCTGAGTCCATTGAAAATGGGGAAAATGGGGTATAATGTGTTTGGCCGGATGGATGTAACAGGCAGAAAAGAGCGTGGCAGACCGCCAAAGTATATATATTCTTGATCAGGATCAACAGCCGAGTCGATTGAGCCATGTCCGTCTGTCTGTCCGTCTGTTTGAACCTGTCGATCTCAGAAACCACAAGAGCTAGAGATTTCAAACTTGGTATGTAGGTTCCTGGATACCGGGCGCAGATCAAGTTTGTTTTAATTTTTTGGATCGGTCCACTATATCATATAGCTGCCATAGAACGATACATCGAAAATGAAGTTTTAGTATGAAAAAGTTTTGGGCTTGTTAGGATATCAGAACTAAACTGATAGAATATGCATCAGGGCTCACCAAATTTGGTTAAAATCGGCTAACTATATCATATGGCTGCCATAGGAACGATGCATCAAAAATGATGTCTTAGTATAAAAAAGTTTTTTATTTGTTGAGAAATTAAAACCAAACTAATACAATATGAACCTGGGCTGGTGTTAAGCATCCTGACCAAATTTGGTTAAAATCGGTTAGCTATATCACATAGCTGCCATAGGAACGATGCATCGATAATGACGTTTTAGTATGAACAATTTTTTTGTTTTTGAGATGTTTTTACAAAACTGATGGAATATGCATTAATTGTTTTGTACATTCTGACCAGATTTGGATCAAATCGGCTCCATATATCATATAGCTGCCATAGGAACAATTGGTCTCAAATAAACTTTTATTGAAGAGTACCTGGGCTCAGGATATCCTACTGTCGAGCGTGATCGACTGTAACCGCCCACTTGTTATTGTTGCTTTGTGCAATATGTCACCACTATGGGCCGTTTACAAACACTAGTTTTGTTTGACTTGCCGATTTTATGGCCAGTTTATCATGTTCATAATTGATTTGCGAGTTTTATTTGGAAAAAATCTTAATCGAAAAATAATATAATAAAATAAATAATAATTTTGAATATTTGGCCAATCTCCAATTCTAAAAGAAGTTCAAAAAGCACTGGAGAAGCACTCTTCTACACCTCTAGAATAAAGTTTATAGAGATGTTCAAACCAAATCAAAAATAAGTCTGATTCTGTTTTAAGAATACCCTTCTTGTATAAGAATACGTCTGAATACGTTTTGTTATCTTGTCGGCAGCCGAGGCTAATAGATTTACCATTAAATTTAATAAGCTTTCGTACTTATAAAGACATATTTGATATGATTATTTAGTAATTGTCCATTAGTCCGGTTCCACCTCAAAAAATAAATAAATAAAACCTCAGATAGGGGTGATTTATCAGGAATGTTGCCGTGAAACTTAGTTTGTGGACTCATCTTGTTTTTTTTTCAATCAAATCTTTGAAGTTTCCATACAAAGTTTTGAAAATTGCCTTTTTTTTGATGTTGCTTTGTGCAACTTGTTATTTTAAAACTAGTTTACCAACACCAAATATTTCACACGTAAACAAGTAGCTTCTCAAACATTTCTATAAATCTATAATCAAACTTATTTTTTTACAAAAATTCCGCGATTCGTATATTCGCAAATTAAAAAAAAAAAATTTGACAGCGGCGCTAATTGTTCAAGTTTACACACACATTTCATGAGCATAAAACAATTATAACACCTTCTCCGGTAGTCTTTCAACTTCTATTGAAATTAAAAATTTGCCAAATAATCAAATATTGTTTTTATAATATATTTTTCGATTATGATTTTTCAAAGGAAAACTCAGACACCCATGACTTACTTGGTAATCAGGCCATAAAACAGATAAGTCAAATAGTAAACGTTAGGAAACGGGCCATAAAAGTGACAAGATCCACAAAGTCACAACAAAAAAGGGAAAATTTATATGGAAACTTCAAAGATTAAAAAAAAAAAATAAACTAGTTAAGTCCCCAAGCTTTTTTTTCTGGTAGTTTCATGATAAATCGTCCTCTATTTGGAGGATTTTTTTTAACTTTTGACAGCCAATAGACTTTAGTGAGTTTGTCAGGAACGAAAAAGAACAAGTGATAAATATTGACGCTCAGCGACAAAAATAAGTGTGTCCAACGTAACACAAAAAAGTATCCAAATGCTGAATGGTCACTTGGTGCGTCAGCTATGCTTTGTTTCAATTTTATAAAGCGCCAAACTTGACAAATAAATAAAATGGAAGGGTTTTTAGATTTTGAGACGGGGTTGTTGGCATATGCTGAAAGAAGCAGAGGCGGAGGAACGCAGGCGTCGCGCATATTGGGTCAATCTATTAAAATTGCATCGAATCGCTATTTTTATTGAAGTCATTTTCATTCAAGTCCCTTAGTAGTAAATAAGTCCAAACATTATTTGTTTATGCATCCACAACAAGCAGCTGACGGTTGTCCAATGCTGCCCCAAAATAAACACGATATATATATTTTTCGGTCGACAGAGGTATATGCCTACTGTGTTGAAAAACGCCAGTCCATATCTTTCAACTCTTTTTTTATGCAGCGAACGGAATTTTTTCGTCGTGAGTACCCACCATTACCGTTCAATCATAGATTCACTCGTTCATTTCAATGACCTGTTCATTTGAACTTTTACAGAACGAAACGACCCAACTCTAGTATCTAGCCGCGAATATAATGAATGCTGTAAGTCCAAACAAAACAAAGTAAGTAATACAATAATCGATGTGGTTTTTTTTATATCTAGGGCAGTTCATCAAGCGCTGCGCTCAGCAGTATTAGCGAAAATGCTTCAGTGGAATTGAATGCTAACTCTGAAGAACACAGACGCATTTGGGTCGGAAATTTGGACGCGCGTATTACCGAGTAAGTTGTGAACTGTACGATTGTGCGTCGAAATTGACGAAATATGACTGAACTTGTGCTAATATATACTTTGCATTTGACAACTATTGGTTTCAACTTCTCAAACTTATGCAAAAATGCGGCACTATTGAAAAGTTTGACATGCTGTTTCACAAGGGCGGACCGATGGTCGGCCAGTCACGAGGATACGCCTTTGTCACATTCGCACAGAACAAGGGCGCCACAAACGCACTCACGAAGTTGGACGGCACTAATGTGGGCAGTCGGTCGATAGTAGTGCGTCTTGCCAAAAACATCAAATACGTAAGTAGATTCGATTATCGCTAAAGTTTAGAGTTACGTACATGTATGTATCTAGTGTAATATATATGCAAATCTACTGTTCTTAGGATGATTTGCAAAGGCCAAAGCCACGAATTGAGATACCCGCACTGGGTAGCGGCAGACGTGAAGAAAAGATCAGTAAAAGTGAAGCAATTCGGGCAATCGAAGCTAAACTCAAAATTTTGGAGCGACAGACTGATGATAATCTGGAACTAAATACTACTGGACGCGAGTCCAACGTACCTTTTATTCAACGCTATCAATTTAACAAGGATCGCGATGCCCTACAACGCTCCGGGACGCACGGAAAATATAGTAAATTGAAATCATCTGCGCCATACCATCGACCAAGTTCTAAACGTCGCTGAGTGTAATCACAGTGCATTTTTAAGTTCATTTTTAAACAATATATTTAGGTATAATGGACTCATTCGTAATAAATGTAATAAGTACTATACTAGTTGTGTACTATTTGGGAGCATGTCTATATTTTCCACGCATGTGCTCGGGTAACGGCACTGTACCAGAACACGAAACTTGACCGTGTATTTCACAGATGCAATGTCGTTCTGAACCGTACCCGAAGTTAGCCGGATTATCTTTGCTTTCCGCAAGACGCGCTTCAGCGTCTAGTTGCTCTCTGGAAGTCATTAAATTAAAATCATATTCCCATATATTTATATAGATAAGCAAATACTCACCGCGTCTTGCCAACCACTTTGACCAAATGCTCGATGATCTCGTCTCGATTTCGACTATCAATGTCAATAAGTATATCTCGGCCGTCGTCAAAGTAACAGCGCACATAAGGTGACGGCGTCTTATTCTTAAGTGTAATGACCTGCACTTCTGGGTTCCTAAACTGTATTTGCGGTATGTTCCAGAACACAAAGTCCCTAGAAATAGAGACGCAGACAACTCGTTAATTTAAATGCGATGATATATGTATGTAAATACTTTGTTTTACCTGGCTCCAGCATGATGGTTGCCATATGTGTTGTAGTTAACACTGAATATGCGTATCCTTTCCTTTAAAACCAGCCGGCCTGCTTTTAAGTATTGCAGCGTACGCCGGATAGGCTCTCGTCCCTTCATAAACGGCATTTCGTAAGTTTTATATCTCAATTTATGTCGAAAATCGGCTGAAATATTAACTTAATAATATTAGCACTTGTGTAACGAATGAAGAATAAAGACGAAGCAATGAATTAATTCAGTCAGTCATGAACTACATTGTTCAAGTTGTAGTTGGTTCTTTTAAATATAGTAAGGGTATTCCTGAAACAGATTCAATATTTATTTAGATTTACATTTCGACGACCGCTCCATACGATGAGAAGTTTGGAAAGTAATGGAAAATCTGGTCACACATAAAGTATTAACGAAATCAGCTCTGAAGCAGATTCCGATAAGATTATGATTCACCTCACTGCGAGCGAAGCAAGCGGGAGGCGGAGCCCGCTTGTTAGGTATACAAAGGTGGCTAAAATATTCATAGAACTGATATTTTTCAGGGTATAAAACCGAATCGAATATTGGTATCAGTTGGGGTTTCTGCTATTGTTAACGAAAATCTTTGTTTATCGGTTTCGTAGCCGTTACCTGTTTTTTATTGTTTCTGTTTCGAAATATCGGTATGATTTCGATTTATAAAAAAATCAGGGTCTGAAAATAATGATTATTGTTCAAAATAGCAACATAAAAATTCAACTACAAGGAGAAGTTCAATTCTTGTTTTGAATGTACCAAAATTTTTGTTATTTGTATATCTCTGCAAACAGCTAATAAACTTGAATTTGATTTATAAAGGAAAAAAATCAAAATGAATGGTTATTTAAAGACTTGATTTTGTAAATCACATTTAATAATTATTTGTGATAAAAAAAATTAGGAATAATAATTATAATTGATTTTTATTTTATTAATCTTTTATAAGAGTCTTTGATTTTTTTTTTGAATAAAAGTCTTTAAGGACTTTGAAAACTTTTAATTTGATAAATAAAATAAAAGTCTTTAAAGACTTTTATGATTTGAAAACTTTTGAATAAAAGTCTTTGTCAATATCTTTGGTTGTACTCAAGATAAAACTTTCAAAATTACAACACCAGTAAAATCTTCGACATTCTATGAACCTTTATCCTATACTAACTAGCTACGCTCTTTTTCGCCGCACAGCGGGATCAATTCACAATTTTTTGTTGCAATTATCAAATCTCTTAATCCCATAAAGATATTTCGGATTAAAAAGGTGGAAATTGGCGCTAGAAGGCGAGGGCTAGTTATCTTCCATCGAAGATAAAATAGGAAGATCCATTGCATAATTTGTCCACAATTTTAAAGTTTATATTTTGGCACATTTGTGGGTCTCAGCATTGGATTAAGGAATAAAACTTCATTATCCGAGTAAGCAACCACCCGACATCCTGCACCGTTTAAGTCATGAAGCAATCAGCTAACTAATTAACAAGGGTTTCTTCTAAAATATGTTTATTTTGTTTTTTTTTTATTTAATTGTAAAAACAATATTTTTTCACAGACTCCTCTGATAAGTTGCACCTGTTGTCGACTAGCACCAAACGAAGTGCAGAAAATGCCCGCTGAACGCTGACTTGAGTTGCAGGCACGCTTTGAATAACCTGAGCCAATTGATACAGGTTCGGAAACTTAAATTTTTTTTCTTCCCAGTAGTTCATCACATCCTCCTCAATGCAAAGTGGCTTAGGATCGTAGCATGTTATTTCTGAGAATGCTGTGTTCAGATCGTCATCTGCTGCGGACTCCGCATCGTCTATTTCGATTGCGTTTAAAAATGCATTTAAGTGTGAGCATGAGCCCTTACCGCCTTCTTGCTGGTCGCAACTGAGAGTAGACGATCCACTAGCAGGGAGCTCGTCAGATTCAGCACTGATGGACTGCAAAAAATATCTGTTCTCTGCAAATACAAATAAATTAAATAATAGGAAAAAGTATTATAAAATTAATATTCAATAATATTTACATTGTTTTGAACGTTGTATATATTACGAAATAGGCGTTTTAAATAATTTTTCGCTATTGCTAGCTGACTTGGGGTTTTCAACGTTCCACGAAGCCTCGGATCCAGGTATACTGCGGAAACCAACGACTTTTCTCTTTTGCCGAGGCATTTAGCCAACAAATCGCTAGTTTCGGAGCCTTTCGCCGTTATTGAAAGTTTCATTTCTAACCAGATTTTATAAAAGTCTGCTAAATACAGTTGCTCTGTCTGCAGCTTCAGCGTAGTGTAATTGACAGATTTTAGTGCGGAAACCACAGACTATTTGCATCCAATCGGATCCCGACAAATTCTTGGACTCGAAAAAATTCTCACAAACTTCCTTTAAGTCTAGTAATTTTTTTAACATGTTATATGTTGAGTTCCAACGCGTTTGTACGTCAATTACACTAGGCAACAGCCAAAAAGTTACAAGAACCAAAACCACTTTTTTGGATAGATTTGGGGCCAAAACCGACGAAAAACATTTTTTTTTATGGTGGGATTTTTTTTTTTAGAATTTTTCAAAATTCTGGCTTTTTTTATTCCTTTTTTTTAGAGGTGCGCTCACATTTGTAATCATTACTCGAGAATGCTACAACCGATTTATCTTAAAGCTTAACTTTATCAAAAAGCTAATGAATATATCTATATTTCATTTATACACAGTCTTAGATTTAAACCAGTAGTTTTAGAGATATCAATTTTTGAATTAAGAAAATGATGATTTTTTCTTGGCTTTTTTTTAAAGCTTTTTTCACTAAAAAATTCGGGGAAAATTCGAAAATATTTTTTAACATTTTATAAACTATTTTATTTGCGTAGCTGTTGTAATTACGCGTTGTTTAAGATATGATTCATTAAAATCTATGGGGACACGGCGATATGATATTATTTTGTGTCGAGGCATGTTTTTGTCGACTCTTTTGACATTGTTGTGGTGCGGCATGACCTTTAGTATGAACATTTTTTGTGTTTTTTTAAATTATCCCAACCAAACTCACAGAGTTTGAATTTGTTATTGTTTTACACATTGTGACCAAAGTTGGTTCAAATCGGACCACTATATCATATAGCTGCCATAGGAACGATCGGTCACAAATCCATCCTTAGTATGAAAAGTTGTGTTATTTCTTGAGATATATAAACCAATAGCACAGGTTGTATATCTGGAAATGTGTTATATATCCCTACCAAATTTGGTTCAAATCGGATCACTATTCAATATAGCTGCTATAGGAACGATCGGTCAAAAATCCCTCTTTAGTATGAAAAACTTTTTTATTTCCTAAGTTATTTTAACCAAACTCACACATTGTGTATTCTATGTTGTCCTTTATATCTTCACCAATTTTGTTTCGAATCTGTTTACTATATCATATAGCTGCCATAGGACCGATCGGTCTAAAATCAAGTTTAAGTATGAAAAACTTTTTTGTTTTATGAGATATCGCAACCAAACTTATAGAATATGAATTTATACATCCTTACCAAAGTTGGTTTATTTGCCGATTTGAATCATCTTTGGTCATAATATGTAAAACAATAACAAATTCAAATCCTGTAAGTTTGGTTGAAATATCTCAAAAAACACAAACAAATTTCATACTAAAGGTCATGCCGCACCACATCGAAGTCAAAAAAGTCGACAAAAACATGCCTCGACACAAAATAATATCAAATCGCCGTCTCAACATAGATTTTAATAAATCATATCTTAAACAACGCGTAATTACAACAGCTACGCAAATAAAATAGACAATAAAATGTAAGAAAATTGTTTCGACTTTTCCTCGAATTTTTAAGTGAAAAAAGCTAAGAAAAAATCATCATTTTCTTAATTCTAAAATTGATATCTCTTTAACTACTGGTTTAAATCTAAGACTGTGTATAAATGAAATATAGATATATTCATTAGCTTTTTGATAAAGTAAAACTTTGATAAATCGGTTTCGGCATTTTCATGCAATGATGACAAATGTGGACGCACCTCTGAAAAAAAGTATTTAAAAATAAGCCAAATTTTGAAAAATGCTAAAAAAAAATCTCACCATAAAAAAAAAAAAATGTTTTTCGTCGGTTTTGGCCCCAAGTCTATCCAAAAAAGTGGGTTTGGTTTCTGTAACTCGCAAAAAGTGCGATTTTGTTGCCTAGTGTTATTGGTATAGATAGATTTTTGTTGCTTAAAATATATCTGCAATAAGCACAATAATAAAACATAACTGATAGAAGAGTTAAGAGTATATTATTGCTTGGATGAACTTACCTATTAGACGGGCACCTTAATATTTTTGCCAAAGATCTGGCATTATTAATTGCAGACTGCCAACTAATAGATTTTAAACTAGTGGACCGGTGCTACAGTCGAGCATACTCGACAGTCGGAGACCCCGTACTTACTATAGAAAAAACTTATAATGGAAAAAAATTAAAAATAATTTAGTTGACTTAAATGCATATTCTATCAGGTTGATTACGATGTCTCATGAAACATACTAAGACTTAATTTTGGCCCGCTCGGTCCTATGACAGCTATATGTTATAGTGGACCGATTTGAACCAACTTTGGACAGGATGTATAAGACTATTTTAAATGCATATTCCATAAGTTTGATTACGATATCTCATAAAACAAAAAAGTTATTCATACTAAGACTTGATTTTCGCCGGATCGGTCCTATGACAGCTATATGATATAGTTGACCGATTTGAACCGACTTTAGACAGGATGTATAAAGCCAAGTTTATGTATACTCATTAAGTTTGGTCACGATATCTCATAGAACAAAAAAGTTGTTTGTACTAAGGCTTAATTTTCGCCCGATCGGTCCGATGACAGCTATATGCTATAGTGGACCGATTTAAACCATCTTTGGTAAGGATGTATAAGACTAACTTAAATGCATATTGTATAAGTTTGGTTGCGATATCTCATAAAACAAAAAAGTTTTTCATACTAAAACTTGATTTTCGACCGATTGTTCCTATGGGCGCTATATATAGTGGTGCGATTCAAAAAAGAAACAAACTTAACCTGCCTGCAATATAGAGGAATCTACATACCTAATTTGGTGTCACTAGCTTTTAAATTGCTCTTATAATTTGGATATGAAATTTTTTTTGCGCGATTTGTGGGCAATAAAGGGGGCGTGGCCGAATTTTGAAACAAACTTGATCTGCCTGCAGTATAGAGGAACCTACATACCAAGTTTGGTGTCTCTAGCTCTTATAGTCTCTGAGATCTAGGTGTTCATACGGACAGACGGACAGACAGACAGACGGACATTGCTATATCAACTCGGCTATTGATGCTGATCAAGAATATATATACTTTATGGGGTCTGCCACGCCTCCTGCTGCCTGTTACGCACATATTCGGTAAAACAAACCCAATAGACCCCTGTACTTTTTTTAAGTACGGGGTCTAAAAATCATTGACAGCCAGTTGCAGAGTGTGTGCCGCACATCTTATTGAAATTATATTGTGCACTTTAACATCATTAACCATATCTTCATATGCCAAATCAGATTCCAATTCAAAAGTATTTGGCTCGTTACTTAAAATTTCTATGGCTTTTATCATGTTACGTCCATCATCCGATGTGACGGATTGAATTTGTTCTTGTGTTAAATCGAAATCTTCCAAGACCGATTGTATTCCGCTGCATAGGTTAATGGCCGTGTGCCTATTGTGCAGCTCAATCATGCCGAGGGTTAAAATGTTCAGTTTCTTTTCTTCATAGTATTGTACATTTATTCCAAGGACACTACGGCAATGACTGGATGCTGAATCAATTTTTAAGCAAACAATTTTCGTTTTGAGCATTTTTCGAATATTTTCTTTTAAATACTCATATTTATTAGCAATAATCTCTTTTATGTTGCATGAATTGATTGGATTCATTTTTAACCCATTGAAAAGTTGATCGGTCAAATACTTAAATTGGGCTGAGTCCATCATCTAACTCTTTTGCATGTTTGCTTCTTAAATGCCGTTTCATAATGGTAACATATGCACCCTGCAAATGAACGTCACAAATTTTGCACACTGCAACTAATTTCCCACCATTGTTATAAATTTTGAAAAGCTCGCGCCCCGCTTGATTTATTTTTCGACCCATTTTTTTTGTATATAACTTATAATTCTCTTTATTATTTGGCAAATAATGTAGAGAAACATGTTGATTTATATCTATATACCGTGCTAAATCTGATTGAGAACTATTACCTTTAAGGGTATTAAAATATTAAAATTCAAATGCTTAATTTTAAAGAACTTTTTAATTTTTTGTTATGAAAAACAATATGTAATTAAAAATAGAAGTAATAGCACAGGGGGATAAGTTCAATCTAGTGAATTTATAAGAGTGAGTTCAAATACTATTATTATTTTTGGATTCAAAAATATTTTTCTGCTTTCCCAACTACTTCAGTACTTTATTTTAAAATGTAATTGGGAAAATTTTTTCCATGTTTGGTGTAGATAAAAGAAAACAAAGTGTGCAATTTTGAAATTTGTGTCTTGATTATTAGCGGAGATATTCACAAAGACTTTTATTCAAATTTTTTCATATGACAAAAGTCTTTAAAGACTTTTATTTTATTCCTCAAAAATAAAAGTCTTTAAAGATAATAATAAAGAAATAATAAAGATAATGATAAACTTTAATTTTTATATTTATACCCTGAGCCCATTAAAAATGGGCCAAAAAGGGTATAATGTGTTTGGCAGAATGTATGTAACAGGCAGAAAGGGGGCGTGGCAGACCCTCAAAACTATATATATTCTTGATCAGGAACAACAGCCGAGTCGATTGAGCCATGTCCGTCTGTCTGTCTGTCCGTCCGTCCGTCCGTCTGTTTGAACGCGTCGATCTTAGAAACCATAAGAGCTAGAGACATCAAACTTGGTATGTAGGTTCCTGGATACCATAGGCAGATCAAGTTTGTTTTTATTTTTGGATCGGTCCACTATATCATATAGCTGCCATAGGAACGGTACATCGAAAATGAAGTTTTAGTATGGAAAAGTTTTGTGTTTGTTAAGATATCATAACCAAACTAATAGAATATATATCTAAGCTGGTAATATACATCTTGACTAAATTTGGTTAAAATCAGTTAACTATATCATATAGCTGCCATAGGAACGGTACATCGAAAACGAAGTTTTAGTATGGAAAAGTTTTGTGTTTGTCGAGATATCATAACCAAACTGATCAAATATGCATTTGGGCTGGTAATATACATCTTGACTAAATTTGGTTAAAATCAGTTAACTACATCATATAGCTGCCATAGGAACGGTACATCAAAAAAGAAGTTTTAGTATGAAAAAGTTGTTTGTTTGTTGAGATATCAGAACCAAACTGATAAAATATGCATATGGGCTGGTATTATACATTCTGACCAAATTTGGTTAGAATTTGGTTAAAATATCTTATAGCTGCCATAGGAACAATCGATCGAAAATCAACTTTTAGTACATAAGTAGTAACTGGGTTCAGGGTATCCTACTGTCGAGCGTGCTCGACTGTAACCGCTTACATGTTTTTAAATAAAAGTAACTATTATTATTATTAAATAAGTCTTAAAATAACCATTAAAAGTGACTTTTATGGATATTCCTCATACCAGTTATGGTCCCTGCTTACATCTCTAAAAAAATACAAAATATATAATATATAATAAATATTATAATCATATTTAAAAATAAAAATAATTCGGCATTCGGCACATTAGGCAAACAGCCTACATACCTTTTACCCAAAAATATTTTTTTTGCGCAGTGCCGATCGTTGAACAATATTTTTTTTAAATATGATTATAATATTTATATAATTTTCATATAAAATTGTTTATTGTTCGTCACAAAATTAGATGTCAGAAATGTTGGGGCATCTAGCATTTCGTCACTTTAACCTCGTTTAGAGGTGTTTTTTTGGAAGTATCATATAGCTGCCACTGGAAGAATCCGTCGACAAACAACCTCATTATAGAGTACCTGGGCACAGGGTATCTTACTGTTTATAGTTATGCAAATTTTAACATCCTTAAACCAGGTCAGCAAAAACCCTCGACTGAACCAAGAGGGTGCCGACTGGAAATAACTCCACTGGTTCCTCTGGGAGCTGGTGTTAGCCAAAACATTTGTTGAAGACATGTATACTGACTGCTTAAAAGACTTAATGCATGGTCTGAGGTAATGAGGGCTGGACTACGGGGTCATGCGACCCGTGCCGAAAGTCAGTCTGGCTTACCAAAAATATCCCAGTCGTGAGCCCTCCAGTCGTGATAGCCTTACCTGCACAGTGCGGATCTCTGTGCATGCGGACCACCCTTTCTCCGCAACTCATGGGAATAAAACGTGAATACAATTATCAATATACAAACTCAAATGCAAATAACAAGAAAAATATCAAAGAAATACAAAAAAAAAAAAAAAAACACAAACGCAAACGCAAGTCCGGCAGCGGAACACCGACTACAAGCTAGTAGTTACTAAAACACAAGGTAAAACCCGTACCTGTATTATTGCTAGAAAACATTTTAGTATTTTCTTGCTTCATAATTTTAGCAATGAGGACAACACGGCAGTCAGCTCCGTTAAGGCTGCTGTTCTGCTACATGGCCTACGACCACCCTGGCCCTCCTCCGGATGACACCACGAAAAGTCTCAAAAAAGTCTGCGAAACGCGCAAGATCAACCTCATCATCGGTTGTGATGCCAATGCACACCATACCCAGTGGGGTAGCACAAACACATATACAAGGGGTGAGTCGTTCCTTAACTACGGACGATCACTCATTCTCCGATTACAGATGAATTAAATTCTCCCTCAATCTGGGGCATTCCAAATAAATCCCTTTCACCAATTTAAGAAAGACCAAATGGCCACTATATATTGCTCTTCTTAGGACGGCTATCCCAGAGGTAGCACCAGAAGGAGCGCACTCTATAGAGCGGCTACACTTCTTAATTAATACTTTTACAAAAGCGTGTAACTCTGCATGCAGAGTAGCATGTCCCAGCAGCACATCAAAAAAATGTAAGAAATCACCATGGTGACGAGCTTCGCAAGTGCTCTAGAACCCCTTTTTAATTAACTCAAGGCTGTTAACACAGAAGAATCCTGGCTCAACTACAAGCACACCCTTTCAACATACAAAAAGGCGACACGACAAGCCAAGAGATATTCATGGAGGGCATTCTGCGCTGACATAGAATCAACACCGGGTGCGGCCAGATTGAGGATTATATCAAAATCAGCCCCCACACTAGATTACCTCAAAAAAGAGGATGACACCTGCACTACATCAAGCGAAGAATCGCTGGACGTACTCCTCAGAAAGCACTTTTTGGGTGGCAAAGCAGCCAATCAGTGCAGATACCAAGCCCCAACTGAGGTGCCAATCAGCCCCTCTCTTCTAAGCAGACGCAACATTACTTGGGCTATAAACTGCTTTAAGACGTACAAATCACCTGGTCCAGATGACATCTTTCCTGCCCAATTACAGCAAGCGGGAGACATTGCCATAAACTGGCTACAATCGATCTTTTTAGAGGTTCTCAAAACTGGCCATATCCCTGATTCATGGCGAGTTTCAAAAATAGTATTCATACCCAAAGCTGGCAAGTCCTTCCATACGACACCAAAGGACTTTAGACCAATTAGCCTGTCGTCCTTTATGCTCAAAACCTTCGAGCGAATTTTGACTCTTCATCCAAGAGCATCCATTCCCCCACAGCTCTTATCCAACTCACAGCACGCATATCGGAAAGGCAAATTGACGGAAACAGCTTTGCACTCCGTTGTCGCCACTACAGAAAAATACCTTTCGATTACTGAATACTCCCTCATAGCCTTCTTAGATATCGGGGGACCTTTTAACAACGTCGTCCCGGAAGCAATCATTGGAGCACTAACTAGCTTGGGGATTGAAGGCCGGCTAGTGGGACTAATCGACCAGTTGCTCACTTGCAGGGTCGTTACGTCCACACTTGGCTCTTCAAAACTCACTAGGTTCGTCAGCGGGGGAACACCTCAAGGAAAGGTTCTATCTCCCCTTCTATGGAACCTAGCAGTCAACAGCCTGCTAAGTGACATGGAGGGAAAAATTTCACCAAACACTATTCGACCTAATGTCCATTAAGCTACAAAAACTGGTCACCTGGACCGACAA
Source organism: Drosophila falleni (assembly GCA_035045575.1). Lineage (NCBI taxonomy): Eukaryota > Metazoa > Arthropoda > Insecta > Diptera > Drosophilidae > Drosophila > Drosophila falleni. The sequence goes on along the minus strand of JAWNOV010000056.1, from coordinate 403,681 downwards.
GTGTGGCCTGGGAGTAAACCCAGCTAAAACGAAACTTATACTCTTCTCTAGGAAGTACAAAATCCTATCTCTTATACGCCCAAGAATAAAAGACTCCGTCCTCTCTTTTAGCAAAAGTGCCAGATACTTGGGATTAATTCTGGACAGGAAATGGGACTGGAAAACTAACACACAAGATAAATGTAGGAAGGCAACAATCGCACTGTACACTACAGGAAAGCGAGTGGTCTGAAATGGGGAATGTCGCCATACATTGTCCATTGGCTATACATAGCAAAAGTCAAACCGACTTTGCTATATGGAATCGCAGTGTGGTGGCCCGCTTTAACAAAGCAGTCCATCACCAAGCAACTCAACAAAATTCAACGGATGGCCGAAATCTACATCACAGGTGCTCTTAACACAACACCAGGTGAAGTTTTAGACGCCGCACACTAGGGCAGGAGGCCGAAAAGCGTGACAAAAATCATTTTTTTTTTTTTGACGAAAGCGTTCGTTAAAAGTAATAATGGCACTCGATAGAGATAACTTGAAAGATTTCGAATCCAAAAGATTTTTGATATCAGGTTAAAATTGTGGGCGTGACAGCCTCTCAAAGTTGACCCATTTTTTAGTGCGCGCAAAAATTGTGAACATTTAAAAAAAAAAATGCAAACTTTAAAACTGATTTGATGACAAGTTATATGACCGATCTTTATGTTTTTGTTTTCACATGAAAAGTACATTCATTTTTAATGAAATGTCGTAGAATTTTGTTTCTTCACTTGTTGACCTTTTATCCCAGCGATGTTTAAAAAAAGCACTAAAATTAGGCAATTTTTTGACTTTGATGGAATAGAACTAAAATTGGACTCATTTGGACTCGATCCCACTACCATAGGAGTCTTCGGTAATCAATTCTCTAACTAAATAGCTAGATAAATTCTTGCGTCCAGCTGCGTCTAATGAATTTATAGGACAAAAACTGATGCAACCTCACATAAAAATGGTGATTGAAGAGGAAGAACGCAGTATAATTACATTCGTTTTCGCTATGACAGACATCATACTAGATATTCAAATTTTTTATTTTTAATTTTATTTTTTTTTTTTGTATAAGCGTAATAAAACTTTTTTATATTAATAAAAAAGATTAAAATTTAAGTTTCGGAATAAAAAAAAAGATTTATTTTTTAATTTTACATGTAAAATATGCACCGAAAATATTTTTCAGCTTTGAACAAAAACCCTGAATCTACCATAAGGCCTATTAGCAGTGCAAGCACTGATTTTAAAGATTAAGAAGTTTTCTATCAAATGCCTTTTAAATTTTGAAAATATCTTCACTGGTTAAAAAGATATGATTTTTGCAACGCAAAATGAGGATCTGCCCCACTGTGCGCAGTTCTCAACATACACCTAGTTGGCTAAATTATGTCAACTCTGACAGCAGTCCGACTGAGAGACTCTAACTCTTGGGTAGATAGCTCCACAGGGCACTTCGCCATTCTCAAAGAATATCAAATCGTTCTTTCCAGAACGGATTATTGTATGCCAACAGAGCATGTTGAAACTCCCTTTACAACCACCATTCCGCGCAGGAATTCCCACTGTCGTGTTGCAAGGCAAACCTGGCCTCACCTGAACAAGACTCGTTCTAAAATCCTATGTAAGCTAAGCAGATCAGACTGTTCTGCCGTAGTAAGAGTTCTAACAGGGCACTGGCTGGTAGGCATCCATGACACACGGCTGACTGGCGCATACAACGACTTCTGCAGGAGCTGTAGGGACGAACAAGAAATGGAATCACCGGAACATTTCTTCTGCTCCTGTCCCGTGCTGAGTAATAGAAGACTCCGATGGGAGTCACCCTGGAAAAACCCTTTCTCCCCACTCTAGGGAAACTTGCCTCCATTACATCGCGAAAAATCGCCAAATTTATCCAGCTATCAAACTGGACAACATATTGATTATCATGTCACCACAAAGGTAGTAAGGAACCCAAGAAAATGCGGTACCAGAATGGGCCCAACTGCGGCCTAAGTGAGTCGGAATCGACAGCCGCTCTACCCTAACCTAACCGAACGTCCTTAAAGACATTTTTTTTTCAACATAGTGACTAGTACGATGTTTACTGCGGATGGCAGTTCGCGCTAGTGACGAAACCAGCTAATTTGGAAAATTTGCTATAACTGTTCAATCAGATCCATTTATATACCGATAAAAAGGTTTAGTCCTAACTTACAAAATGGAATACTAAAACTTTTTCTAACTTACCTGGGTCATGAAACACGGAGGTTTCATTCTCAAATTGAAATTAAAAGTTAGTTTGTTTGTTTGTTTGTCTGTTTGCATCAAAGCGCTAAAGAAGCTTAGATGTAATGATGGGAATTTATTCCTTTTCGAAAATCTAGAAATGTTTGTTTTACGACTTTTTGAAAAAACCGGGATACTAAACTAACTAAATAAACTTTGATGCAAACAGACAAACAGACAAACAAACTGACTTTTCATTTCATTTTGAGAAGTCCACTATAATTTTGAAATTTGTTTATCTTTTGAAACAGTTATCGGATTTGGCTGATCGAGGTATCAGTTATCGGATTTGGCTGATCGAGGTATCAATCGGCGTGTATTTTTAATTGAAATTTTAAAAAATAAAAAAAACACTAAAAGGCCCCAGCAGCCCCATTCGCTGCAATTTTTCCCCTCCCACTAAGACCCCCGTATCCAGAACCCAGGTGAGTTAGAAAAAGTCTTAGTATGCCATTTTGTAAGTTAGGACTAAACCTTTTAATCGGTATTGAACTCGATCTGATCGGACAGTCATAGCAAATATTCCAAATTAGCTGTTAATATTGCTAGGCGCTTTTCGCACCCTTCGTGCTGCTTTCGTCACTAGCGCGAACTGCCGTCCGCAGTGTGTAACTTAAACTTTTTGAAATTATCTTAAAACAAGTTTTATGCAAAAAGTCTTGCCCATTTTGTAGTTTTTCGTTTTTCAATCCCAACTTAAAACTAACTTACATTTTACCGTAAGAATGTAACTTAACGGGGCTGTGGAAATGCCCATATATCACCTTTCGCACCCTTCGTGCTGCTTTCGCCACTAGCGCGGACTTCCGTTCGCAGTGATATCAAATTAATTTGTTTTACTTTATAATCTCGACAATCTAGGCAGTGTTCAAATTCTGCGATTGTCCGGATTACCAAGTTCAAACAATACCACTGTGGTCGATTTGATGAATCTAGCAAAAACTAGTGGGCCGGTGCTACAGTCGAGCATACTCGACAGTCGGAGACCACGTACTTACTATCGGATCGGTTCTATGAGAGCTATATGATATATATATTTGAACCAACTTTGGACAGGATATATAAAACCAAGTTTTATGCATATTCAATCAGTTTGGTTACGATATCTCATAAAACAAAAAAGTTTTTCATACTAAGACTTAATTTTCGCCCGCTCGGTCCTATGTCAGCTATATGTTATAGTTCTCCGATTTGAATAAACTTTGAACAGGATATATAAAGCCAAGTTTAATGTATATTGTATAAGTTTGGTTACGATATCTCATAAAACAAAAAAGGTTTTCATACTAAGGCTTGATTTTCGCCCGATCGGTCCTATGACAGCTATATGATATAGTGAACCGATTTAAGCCAACATTGGTAAGGATGTATAAGACTAACTTAAATGTAAATTTTATAAGTTTGGTTACGATATCTCATAAAACAAAAAAGTTTTTCATACTAAAACTTGATTTTCGACCGATTGTTCCTATGGGCGCTATATGATATAGTGGTCCGATTCAAAAAAGAAACAAACTTAACCTGCCTGCAATATAGAGGAGTCTACATATCAAATTTGGTGTCACTAGCTTCTAAATTGCTCTTATAATTTCCGATTCCGTGGCCGAATTTTGAAACAAACTTGATCTGCCTGCAGTATTGAGGAACCTACATACCAAGTTTGGTGTCTCTAGCTCTTATAGTCTCTGAGATCTAGGTGTTCATACAGACAGACGGACATGGCTATATCGACTCGGCTATTGATGCTGATCAAGAATATATATACTTTATGGGATCTGCCATGCCTCCTTCTGCCTGTTACGCACATATTCGGTAAAACAAACCCAATAGACCCCTGTACATTTTTTAAGTACGGGGTCTAATAAAATTAATTTTTTCAATTTTTACGGGTACTTCATAGTTCAAGTCTTGACCAAAGAGAAAAACCAACAAAATTTGCAGGATAAAATATGTGAATTTTTTTATTTTGTAAAGTTATTACTTGACTAACTGTATTTATATAAGTAATACACTTGTCAAGCATGGATTTCTCTAATCGTACATATGATTCTTTCTTAAACGTTGACTGCATTCTGTATTGCAGTCTTGTCATCTACTATGATGTTGGCTGCCGTTGTGGATGGGTTAGAGCTGAGCAATTGTTTGGTCGATGAACTGGATGAGTAGCTATCACTGGAGCTTCGAGTGGAGGACGAATTTCCGCTAACTGGGCTGTCCAGCATATCTAAAAGAAAATAATGTATTACAGGCACAAAGTGATCACCGCGAATTGCATTTGAAATAAATTAAATAAAATTTTAGTCAATTTAATCCTTATACATTTAAATGTAGTCAGCCGTTTTAAGTGCGACCCTAGATATAATCAATTAAGATTAATTTTCGGTAATTTGAAGCAAAACTAAATTGCAATTTTGTATAATAATTATTTGGGTGAAGCAATTAAGGGCGCTGCATTGAAAAACGTGGGACTACTAGCCAGCTTTATTACCAGCTGGAAACCAAAACATAATAAATTAAGGTTATTCACAGGACAGTTTTTGGAAATTTTCAGACATGTTTTTTGCAAATGAATTTTAAGGTAATTGCAAATACAACCTATACAAGCCGTTTACCACCTTGGATTTTTTTACAAAATCGGTGTGGTACACATAGACTTCAATAAATTTAAGCTACTATGAAATGATAAGCTTCCTACCTCATACGGCTTGAGCTATGCGGTAAAAAGAAAAATGTAGAAATGAAATGAAAACAAAGGCATTTTTCCTCAGCGAAAATAAGATGTTTACTAATGAAAACTTTTTTTAACTTCTTATATTTGTTATTGATGACAAACCAATAGGAGGGTTTAAACCTGTTTCTAATACGTCAGCGCAAAGTATGGCAATAACATTGCCATGTTATTAAGGGGACCGTCTACCACTTTTGCATGATTTTTCAACATTTTTTTTTTTATAGTAAAATATATCGAAACACTAGGCTTTTTTCACACATGTTAACACACATATTGAGGATTGAGAAAAAAATATTTTTTTGTTTATTCTGCCCTTCATGGCGACAAAATGGCGGTTGAAGTGACTGTCCGAAAAAAACTGGTTGACACGATATCTCTGCTTCAAAATTTCTGAAACAAAAAATCCAAAGAATTTCTTAAAATATATGTCAGTGGCTATGGCATGAACCACAAAAAAAGAATTTGAAAAAAAAAATGAGTAAATGGCGGCGGTTTGAATTTTTTTTACCCTTTTTTCACCACTAAAACGGTAAAAAATGAGGTTAAAAATGTATGTAGAATGTTGGTTGTGGTTCAGGCGATAAGCACATGTGTGCTGAATAACCCCTGAAAATTTTAGCCCAATCGGACAGATAGTTTTTCCAAAATCGTGTCAACCAGCTCAAAAAACGTAGTTTTGAGAAAAACTCGTTCAAAGTTTTTGTACACTATGTGTGCGCTATGAGAGACACTTCCTTAGAACCGATTTTTCGACATATTCTCGGTCGAAAATCGCCAATCAGAGATTCTAAACTAATTCTACATATATGTAGTGCACGAAAACGATGTTTTTGAAAAATCAAAAATTTTGAAAAAAAGTGGTAGACGGTCCCCTTAATAACAGAACGTAATGCACATACGTTGCGGATTATAGCGAGATGTATAAACAAAATTTTAAATAACAAATCGTTAAAAATATTTTGTTTGCATAAAATTCTTCATTCCGCGGTCGTTTTGCTTCGAGTCTAAATAGGCCTTTAATGAAAAATTATAAATATAGTGCTGCTTAGACTTTAATGGAATTACAAAGGAAATAAAAACTAGTGGACGGTTACGGTTGAATACCCTGTGCCCAGGTACTCTGTACTGAAAGTTGATTTTCGGCCGCTAGATGATATAGTGGTCCGATCCAAAAATAAAAACAAACTTGATCTGCCTATGGTATCCAGGAACCTACATACCAAGTTTGAAGTCTCTAGCTTTTATGGTTTCTGAGATCGACGCGTTCAAACAGACGGACATGCCTCAATCGATTTGGCTGTTGATCCTAATCAAGAATATATATAGTTTTGGGGGTCTGCTACGCCCCCTTCTGCCTGTTACATACATTCTGCTAAACACATTATACCCTTTTTTGCCCATTTTTAATGGGCTCAGGGTATAAAAATACCATCCTTTTCATAAATATGTAAAGGAGACCATGGTAAATATCTATTATATGGGCCTCTTCTCAAAAAAAAAAAAAAAAAAAAACCAAAAATAGGTAGTGATAAATGATGAATTTAGCAGAAAAAATTAGATTGAGGACTCACTTAGTTTTTTTTTAACTTTAGGCAAAAACACTTCACTAATACTTGATTCTGACTAGCATACGTCTGTCTACCGCATGGTATGTTCATACCCTCCCTGTTTAAAAATATTATTTGCAAAGTTGGTCACAGCGGGTATATTTCAGGTTATAACATAACAAGAGTTATATCGTATACTTTCGTAGGACAATGTTATAAAAAACAAATAAATAAATCAATGAAAAAACATTGTAATTGTGCTGTGAAAACATCGATGTACATTGTACAATCAATTTTAATGGAAACTAGTCGGACGGAGCTACAATTGAGCATTCTCTACTGTCGGAGACCCCGTAAGTACGGGACAAAAGCTCTTAGCTTTTGCTAAGACTGCTAAAAATTCATAATTGATTTTCACCCGATCAGTCCTATGACAGCTATACGATTTGAACCAACTTTGGTCGATATATATGAAACCAAGTTAGATACATATTCAGTTTGGTTACGATATCTCAAAAAACAAAAAAGTTTTTCATACTAAGACTTCATTTTCGCCCGATCGGTCCTTTGACAGCTATATGATATAGTGGTCCGATTTAAACCAACTTTGATCAGGATATATGAAACCAAGTAGTGTACATATTTTATCTGTTTGATTACGATATCTCAAAAAACAAAAAAGTTTTTCATACTAAAACTTCATTTTCGCCCGATCGGTTCTATGACAGCTATATGATACAGTGGTCCGATTTGGACCAACTTTGGACAGGATATATAAGACCAAGTTTTATGTATATTCTATAAGATAAGATTGGTAACGATATCTCATAAAACAAAAAAGTTTTTCATACTAAGACTTGATTTTCGCCCGATCGGTCCTATGAGAGCTATATGATATAGTGGTCCGATTTGAACCAACTTTGGACAGGATATATAAAGCCAAATTTTATGTTTATTATATAAGATTGGTAACGATATCTCATAAAACAAAAAAGTTTTTCATACTAAGACTTGATTTTCGCCCGATCGGTCCTATGAGAGCTATATGATATAGTAGTCCGATTCAAAAAAGAAACAAACCTGCCTGCAATATAGAGGAATCTACATACCAAATTTGGTGTCACTAGCTTTTAAATTGCTCTTATAATTTGGATATGAATTTTGTGGGCGATATAGGGGGCGTGACCGAATTTTAAATCAAACTTGATCTGCCTGTAGTCCGTCTGTCTGTCTGTCCGTCCGTCTGTTCGTCTGTCTGTCCGTCTGTTTGAGCGGCTAGATCTCAGAGACTATTACCGTAGTTGGTTTAAATCAGATCACTATATCATACCATCATAGCTGTCTTAGGACCGATCGGGCGAAAATCAAGTATTAGTATGAACAATTTTTTTGTTCTTTGAGATATCGTACCCAACCTGATACTATATGTATCTAACTTGGTTTTATTTATCCTGAGCAAAGTTGGTTCAAATCGGACCCCTATATCACATAGCTTTCATAGGACCGATCGGGCGAAAATCAATTTTTAGTATGAAAATCATGTATGTATTAAAAGACATCGTAACAAAATTTGAAATTTATTTTTATTCAGAAAAAAGTTCTTATCAGGCCATTTTTTTTTAACTCACAACTTTTATTTTCGGTCCCTGATATGCGAGTAGGAATACTCTTAGTATCGGAGAGCTGGGCACAAAAAAAGTAGTCGAACATTCTCGAATGCAGCGCTCTTTTTTGTTCATGTTGCAGCGATCTAATTTAATTAGGTATGCATATAAGCATTTTTCTTATTTTTGTTGACAACTACATTTAATGTCGTCAGGTTTTTTACTTTTTGTCTGATTATAAAGACAGGCTTAGTCTGAATTACCCGGAAGTGAACTGACATTATTGATCTTTAAGTCAACAACACCGCTGCTAGTAGTGGTTGCAGCTCCGGGTCCTACAATATTACCCACAGAAGTGGATTTTTTGTGCAGATTCAGATTCTTTCTTACTGAGCTGCTATAGCCTACCCCAATTGCGTTAGGCACGTTTGTATCGTTCTGAGTGAGATTTTCAACACCACAGCCGCTGCTGCCGAAGGAATCACCACTCTTGGCGCGCTCAGCCTGACACAACGGACTTAGTATGGTATTTTGTGTATCCTCGGGTGTATAGTAATCTGAATCTTCAGCACTCAAATTAGTCGCCAAAAGTCCTGGCTCTATGACAGGTGTCTTCCTCTGGTCAAGATCGGACCTATGCTTAACTCGCTTGATTGAGTCCCTTTTTTTAGAGACAGATACAGCATCGTGCACGGAAACTTCTTTCTCACCACCACCGCTGACAACCACATTCTGATGGTCTGAGTCTATGACTTCATCGTTTCGAATGCCCAAACTGGCCACTACTTGCTTAAGTGATTTGCATGATGCATTCTTGCTTTTGCTACCCGGCGACAGCAATGGCGACAATTTTTCATTCTCGCTGTCTTCATCGTCGACGCCAACGTTGTGTTTTTGGTATTTAAGACCATTATGACGCTCATTTATTATATGCATCTCCTGTTTTTTTGGGGAGCAAGTAAGTGTGGGTGTAGACGTTGCCATTGACGAGTTGAAGGTGATAGTAGATTTGTTGGTATCGTTTTCAACTTCGACCACGGATGCAGTAGAGGCACCGTTAGATTTATTTGTAAGGGTGCCCACCTCATTTGTGGCAGTGCAAGTCGAGGCATTTTTCTTGATCTTAGGCCGTCGTTGGCTACTAGATTTAACCGGTGATGTGGTCCTAATGTCGTCACATGTCATCGTTGAAGCGGCCACCGTGACGTTGTCCGTGTTATCCTGATCAATGTTTCTGTTGCAAAACGAGATGGGCATTGGATATTATCAAATAAATAATAAATCAATGCAAATAGTGAATTATTGAAAACATTTCATGTGGGAATAAAATTGTACAGAATTGTTGTAACTGATAACAGTAAGTGATTATAGAGTTGGTTGCGAAAACAAGGCTTTGAAAATACTGCTCTACTCAGTAGTATTTGGTTTTGCTCCCGCTCTCACTTTAAACAAACCCAAAGCAGAGCCGAAGTCGCAAAATGATAATCAGTTGCTCTGCGATGATCCGCAGTTTTTTCGTGTCAATGCTACAGCATCAGCAGAAGCCAAAAATAAAATTATGCGATTTCTGAGAGCCGAAGCCGTAGCTGAAAACTGAGAGCAAGATGAGAGCAGCGCAATATTTTCGACTATACACTGGAGTTTGTGTTCATCGTAAATGATCTTCAATCGAATCTTTTCTTGGAATTTAGTGCTTATAGACAAGATAGATATAATTAAGATAGGGAACTCAACCGCGCGGTAAAAAAAACCACTTCACTTACATAAATCACATAAACGTAATAATAATCAAATAATAAGTCATCTTAAAACAAACTTTTATAAAATTCCATTTTTTTTGTTTACTTCGTTGTAAAAATCAAGAAATATTATATACAATAAAAATATTTGGTAATTGTCTATTATACGGTTCTCATCTCAAAAAAAAAAGAAAAAAAAACCACAAATAGGGGGTGATTTATGATGAATTTAGCAGAAAAAAATAGATAGGGGACTCAATTAGCTAATTTTTAAAAAATCTTTAAAATTTTCAAACAAAATGAAATTTTACATGGTTGTTTTGTGTGTTTTTTGTCACTACTATTGTCCGTTTACCAACACTGACTTGGTCACACAGTCACAAGTAGCTTCCTTAACACCTACATAATCTACATCATAGTGGTTTTGGGAATGTAAATAGCGGGCCGTAGACAATATTTTTTTTAAAAACAACAAAACAACCATAAATCACCCCCTATTTGTGTTTTTTTTTTTTTTAGATGAGAACCGTATAATAGACATTTACCAAATATTTAATTTGTATTGTACATATTTTCGAAGATATTGACCTGTCAATTATAACGTAAGTGACTAGAAACACGACACACGATTACCCAAATTTCCATCTTCTGTAAAATTTGGCGAGTACGTTATTAATGCAAATAGTGGTCAATATTTTGGAAGAAAGTAAATGTAAGAAATTGCAGCTAACAAATAATTTAGACCCCTTATATAAAAAAAAAACCTATATATATATATACAAAATGTAAATATGCGTCGTGACGCAGCCCCTTGCGACGAGTTATCGATTAAGGCACACTGAAAGAAAAGGCTTAAGTTATATCTGTTCAAATATCTCCTCTGTTATTAACCGATCTTGACGAAATTCTCGGCACACATCATGACTCGTTCTATGTGAGTCAAGTCTCACGGCTGTAACTATAAAATTACACTGTGTGACAGTCCAAAAACTTCTGGGATGCGACATAGCGTAGGTTGTAGATATAGTTAAATAGAATTTTGTGGCATACTAGAATTTTTTGTTGCACATCGAAATTTTGAATAACGGTACAAAAACCGTTTTTTCGAGGTTGATGGAGTCTAAAAATTCTATGTCCTAAACTATGCGCCTTACAATAAATTTAAAAACGTCGTTGGAAAGTGAAAAGTAACACCTTTCTAACGGTGTATTACACTGCAATATCGGATAAATATTGAGGGAGCTACATTTAAAAATATATGCATTTTTTCAGTTTTTTGCGACATTAACCAACTTTGAACGTAAATTAATAAGTTAAATTTGTAAAAAACAACTACTTTTTGGTATGTAGTTTCAAAACACATTTAATTTTACGTCTTTTGCTTTTTAGTTTATTAAAATCGAGTGATATTAAGCTGAGTTATTAATTTTTTTTAGAAAAAAAGTCATTTGCCGATATATTAAATTCATGATGTGTATTAACCTCCGCGTAAGTTCAACTTGGTCGAACATAAGTGGAATGAGAGAATTGAGCTTCTTGTGTGATACCGTTTTTACCGTTTCGTAATATGAAAATATTTAATAACTTTGCTAATCATTGACAGATTTTAGAAAATGGACTCACGTTTTTCTCGTAAAAAAGTATTCTTTTCAAATAATAAAACAAGTATAACGGGTTTATACCAAAATAGTGTTCGAAAACATCACCAAAGTCAAAAAAGTTGTAAAAAAAACCAACAAAAAATTAGTTTACCTATCAAACACTCCAATATAGGAAATGAAACCTGTTAAGTCATGTATGGCATCGGTGGATATTTGACGAAGCTATGGACGCATAAGTGAGTGCAAGTACGAAAAAACGGTTTTTGTACCGTTATTCAAAATTTCGATGCGCACCAAAAAATTCTAGTATGCAAAAAAAATGTATTTATCTATACCTACAACCTACGCTATGTCCCATCCTAGAAGTTTCGTTTTGATTTTTTTTTGTAACACAGTGTTATTCTTGATATTCGATTTTTTTTCATTTTCGTGGACGTGGTCATGACTTAATCCAAAACAAACCTGATGCAGGCCAACATCCCAGGAGTTCCAAATATGGTTCTAACTTTTATAGTCAAAGTGACGACATTGAATTGTCTGAATTATCTCTTCTACCCATTTTTAGGTACATTGTAAGATATTACCTACAGCTCCGGTGAAAATAATAGCACCATGATAAAGAAACTACTGTAGAGGCGATTATTCCTTATTTTTTTTTTGCACATAATTAAAAAAAATCCTTTAACTTATAGAACCTTTTAAATTTTAATATGTTTAATTGGTAATACAGTTTTATTTTAAATATTGACCAAAAAATGTAAGTACTGCAGACTTAGCTGTGTTGCAAACATAGCAACAAAATTACGTTATTAAAGGCATGGGAAAAACTTAAAAAATTTGGAATTTATTCAATTCATATAGAAACTATTTGAGTGGATTTAGCATGACATGGCCTTTGGTGACCTTTAAAACATAGAATCGAAATTGATGCCATTAATCCCTCAGATTTTACTGTGGTAGTCTTGATCCAAAATTATTTCGCTCTAGCTCAGAGGTCCTGTTGTTTTTTGGTTTTGGCTCAGAAGAGTAATATTGAAAATCGTGTCAAAGACTTTCAACCAATCAAAAAAAGAAGTTTTGAACTTCTTGGTTGCGTGGTATGGATCTTTGTCCTTTTGGAAAAAAATATGAAATATTTTTTCAAAAATTTATACATAAATAAAATGTATTGGGTCAAATTTCAGACCAATGCCATTGAAGGAAAATTCACACAACATCAGTATATGAAAATCGCCGAATTTGACGGTCTTTCAGGTGAATTGAAAAAGATATTTTGCATTCAGTGGTCAGCTAACATAAGTTCGAACTTATAAACCACTAAAAGAATCCATTTCATTGCTATCTATCCATAACACATTTTGACATTTCTTTGTTGTTAATTTCAAGTGTTTATGTACAAGCTGCAGTCTTCTGACTCTTCGACTTTAGCCTTTCCGACTAGTTTCTTTTAACATGAACCAAAACCACCTTTATTGATACATATGATGCCTCGAATGACAATGAACAACTATTCTTGCTACGTTCGTTTTTTTTTTTTACATTTAACATTAAGATTTCTTTTATAGGCATTGTCAGCAGTGAGCTTGCAATTTTCATGAGAAGGGTAGATTTGTAGAAACTGGGTTGTAAAGGTCTGTGGACCCTGTATAACTCAAATTTAATCAATAGCAGGCCTTTTTTGTTTTTACATTCTGCCAGATTTTTCGCAATTAAGTACCCTTCACCTGTTTTTATTTAAATTTGACCAAATTTTGAGGATTGAATATATTTTATCTGAATTTATCTTTAGTTTGTAAATTTAACTGCAATAAAGTAAAAATATGTATCTTTTAAATACTTAAAGGGCAACGTGAAAAAATACAATATATCAAATGTTATAAAATTAAAATTGAAAGCCGGAACAGAGGTGTATATTAAAATAGATATATATCATTGAATAAAACTTATGATTGCAGTCCCTGACATAGTCTTAGATTTTTCGAAAATCACATTAATTTTTGTTTAAATACCTGGCGCGGGCCACATATTGTGGCGGTCCATTAAGCGCCTCAATAAGTGAGACAGGGATGTATCCCGATGGAATATCAACAGGCGCGGACTCGCCAGCCACTGAGGTTGGTGTATTCTGATGTAGCATGTGTGTGCTGATTCCTTTTTGTACCGCTCGTATTTGCAGCAGAGCCCGGAAAGGTGCACGGCAAATGGGGCAGTTGTTAGCCTGGTATCGAAGAGAGTCGGCACACGAATTGCATAGACACAGGTGACGACAGGGCAAAATGAGTGTGTCCCGAGTTTCGCTCATGCAGATGACACACTCACTGCCATGGTCGTCAATCTCTTCATCTTGAGACGACTTGTTTACCGCCTTATTTTCAATACCGTAAATCTCCTGTAATAGGTAGCATAAACCGTCCACAAATATCTTTTGTTTAAGAGCACGAAGCACAAATGTCCTTGTCTCTGGATGATGGTCAATCACACAAATGGTTGTATGCGACTGACGACATTCTTCGTTGCCTTCCTCTATAACGCAGTGTATAGCTACTGGGTAGTGGTCGCGACCAGCGTTGTATACGAGATCATTCTCGTGAATTGACTGCGGATTGAATACATGGCTGGGCTGGGAAAAGCATTGATTTATTCCTTTCTCATAATGGTACGTATCTGACGAGAATGTCAGACCCTCACGTTGAGTCAGTGTGACGCCGCTAGGACTGACATTTTCTGTGCAAAAGTAATACACAGTAATAGCACACTTTGCATCAGAGTCGAAGGTAAATTCAATATTATAACAAGAGTTTGGAGGCCCCATTTCTTTGTCTGCTAAATTGCATAGCACATTGCCATCAACTACTGTCTGGATGCTTTCATTTATCTCATTTTTCTTATCGTTTTGCTGCAAAGTATCAATAGAGTCTTCAGTAGAATTTTGTTTCTTATTATTTGGCACTCGCACAAAGCGAACAGATTCCTTGCGTATGTTGACAAGACTCTTTAGAGTTTTGGTTGGTTCATTAGCCTGTGGTGGAGGATAGGGAAAGGCTGTGGGACGATTGCCAAGAAAGTTGAGGTCTGCATTTTCGCCAAACAAATACGACTCGGGCTGAGGCGTGTCAAAGCGTTCACCTCCCATGATAAAGTGCGTGCCAAAGAAATTTCCTGCTCGAGGCGGATATTTGTAGGCATGATTAGTGGTGTGGTCTGCTTCCTCGACAGCTGCGTTTTGCCTGCTTACAAAGTTTCCCATCTGTATTTTGTTTGTCGATTTTTATTTTATTTTAAGCTAACACGGAATTTTGTTTTGTTTTAACACATATATAACATCCCCGTACATATATGTGCAAATACTAATTCCTAAAACGGAGACGATATCAATAAAATCGATAACACAATGTTTGAGAAATCCTACAATCATCTAACACGAAATCATTAATAGAGGTATTCCAAATACGGGGTAAATGTCTATCCGGTGCACTACCTGTCCTATATTTGCGAAAAAAAATTCCTCGATGGTCCGATTTATGGGGTAATTGTCTATTATATGGGCCTTAACTCCAAAAAAAAAAAAAAAAAAAAACAAAAAGGGGGTGATTTATGATGAATTTAGCAGAAAAAATTAGATTGGGGAGTCACTTAGTTTATTTTAAAAACATCTTTGAAATTTCCAAACAAAATAAACTCTTTTATTGTTGTTTTGTGAAACTTGTCATTATTGTGGACCGTTTACCAACACTATTTTTGGTAATTGTCTATTATATGGGCCTTAACTAAAAAAAAAAACAACAAAAAGGGGGTGATTAATGATGAATTTAGCAGAAAAAATTAGATTGGGGAGTCACTAAGTTTATTTTAAAAACATCTTTGAAATTTCCAAACAAAATAAACTCTTTTATTGTTGTTTTGTGAAACTTGTCATTATTGTGGACCGTTTACCAACACTATTTTTGGTAATTGTCTATTATATGGGCCTTAACTAAAAAAAAAAAACAACAAAAAGGGGGTGATTTATGATGAATTTAGCAGAAAAAATTAGATTGGGGAGTCACTTGGTTTATTTAAAAAACATCTTTGAAATTTCCAAACAAAATAAACTCTTTTATTGTTGTTTTGTGAAACTTGTCATTTTTGAGAAGTCGTGTACCGTATAGACATTTACCCTAAAAAATTTTTTTTCAAAAAATAATGGTAAAAGTCTATTGGGTTAACTCCAAACAAAAAAGAAGAAATAGATAGAGGGCGATTTATCATGAATTTAGCCGATAAAATTAATTTGGGGGTTCAGCTAGTTTTTTTTCAAAGGTAGGTACTCACTAAAGTTTGTGAGGAGCGAAAAAAAAGTAATAAATTTTGACGCTCAGCGACGAAAATAAGTGTGACCAACGCAACACCAAAAAATTACCAAATGTTGTATGGCCGTACATATAATAAAATAATAAACTTTTATTTTTTGATTATAAATGGCCTTTCGCTTTTGTAAAACAAAACAGCTGGCTTAAGTGATAATTTGTTTTTTTTTCCATAAAAAACCGAAATTCGCCGGGACGAATCGTAAAAGGTCTTAGCATTCAATATGAATGAGTCAAAATAATTATTCGAATTTTGTACCGAAATAAAGTCTACATTCGGCCCGAGTGATGAAAATGGCGTCGAATGTGTCAAATTTGTTGTCGTGGAATGTGAAATATTAATCGTTACGACTGATGTTTTTGTCAAATTTCAATGCACTAATGAAAATCGGTATCTGTAAAAACATCAAAAATATCGCGAAACATTGTTAAATAAAATTCGATGAGCGATGCATCGATATTTTTTTACATCACTAAGTCAATCTACAAAAATTGCATAGAAATGCTATTTTCATTTAAGTTATTTTTATTTAAGTAACCTCCGTGGTAAAGAAGGCCAAACGTCCTCCGTTTATTTGTTTGTTCGTCCACGATAAACAGCTGATATTTATCCAATGGCTGCTCAAATAATGAGCACATCATATATTTTTTCGGTCGACAGAGAAATATCAGCTGTCAGACTTTACCTGGCAACTCTTTCCGTATGCCTTTTGTGAGAACCGCACAAGCGGAATTCAAGCGCGATAATTTATCTTTCGTTTCGCCTGCGTTTTTTTTTTTTTCAAATGGAGTTTATCCCAGCGAACGAAACTTTACCGATGTGAGTAAATACCTTAAATCTTTGAATGTATGTAACAGGGAGAAGGAGGCATCTCCGACCCTATAAAGTATATATATTCTTGATCAGCAACAATAGCCAAGTCGATATAGACATGTGTGTCTGTCCGTCTATCTGTCAGTCCGTCCGTATGAACAAAGGATCTCAGAGACTATAAGATATAGAGATACCAAACTTTCACTTACAAACTTCCATATACCACACGCAGATCAATTTTGTTTCAAATTCAAGCCACGCTCCCGTCCCCCGCCGCAAAAAGCGAAAAACCGTTCGTTCGTCTGTTTGAACAAAGGGATCTCAGAGACTATAAAGATAGCGTAACCAAATTTGACACACATATTTCTATATAACTCTCGCAGACCAAGTTTGTTTCAAATTTAAGCCACGCTCCCTTCCCTGCCGTAAATTACGAAAAACCATCACACCCACAGTTTTTAATTAAAGTTATCTATTATCCTACTGAATCGCATTAAAAACGGACAAGTGGAACGGCAGTTATGGCGAATACAATTTTTCAAAGCAAAACAAGTATTTTCTTCAAAATACATTCATATATATTGAAGTAAGTAACGAGTATGGTCGGGATCTCGACTATAGCCTTTCCGACTAGTTTCTTGTTACTTTTGTTTTCTTTTGTTTTTTGTAGGCAACAAACAGCTGATATTTCTATATGTTCTATATGTTTAGGAAATTATGTGGGAAAAATCGGTAACTTATGAACCCGGTCAGATATCTTACTAAAATTTTGATTCAATATTCTAAACACTTTGAAGAAAATTATGACAACAATGACAATTGCTTACGTCAATAAGTCTTTTTACGGCCTGTATAATGTCACGCCTTCTTATGTTTTTTGGTCTGAATTATCTTTGAATTGTTTAAAATATATCAGGTGTGCAAGCTTAAAATGTTGATTTTTTTTCTTCACGTTTCTTTAAAATGCATTCACCGACCCGTTTTTGTATATCCTCGAAAGTAATGGAATTCTGCTCAGTCAGTACGTGTGCTATCGATAAGAACAAATTACGATGGGACGGCGCCAAGTCTGGTGAATATAGCGGGCGCGGTAGGAGCTCCAAACCAAGCGATGAAATTGTTTCCTTAACCACTTTAGCTGAATGGGCCGGAATTTTGTCGATCTGCAAAATTACTTATTTTTGGTTTTGATCCCATTTTTGTCGTTTTTTGCTCAATGCGTGGCGTAAATCAATCATATGTTGTTGGTAACGGACGGCATTGACTCTTTCACCGAAACTCAGAGGCTCGAGGTACACCACTCCCTTGTAAGCAAGTAAACTTATATGTCGTTATCAAGTGGACAGTCTATCCAGCAAAATAACGGTCAAGGCCAACAGATATCTCGTTTAGTTTTTAATCTCCATCTGATGAAAGTAAATCGACATTTTAAACATGCACACCTGGTACATATATCTCAAATTTCTCTCCTTGTTCAAAAGTTACTGATTTTTGCCAACAACTATCAAGCCTGCCATATTAAACCGCTTGAGTGTTTTAAATTGTTTTCTTCTGTAAATAGGCTATGGGTTACCATAGCGAAATACCATGGGTTAAGTTATGCCAATCGGGCACAATTATGGAAATGTTGTTTTTTCTTAAATCTCTTATTGAAAATTCACAATATCACAGACAAAAGTCAAATTTTGTGGACTCAATTGAGCTCGGTTTGAGGAGGCAGTCGGAAATTCGTCTGATGAGTATGTTGGAAGCCAAATTTGGTGCAATGTCTCACGAGCTGCTGACTCTAAGCCAAAGGGTTCAGAAACTTGAAGCTGACGAAGGATTCACGAGAGCACTATGCGACCAGGTGGGTCACATCGCAGTTAAGACGTAGCAACACAAATGATACACGGCATACCATGCATGGCTGACGAAAATCTCAGAACCATTTTTAACTCACTATGCTTCGCGTTGAACATCACGCCGACTCCTAGACCACTAGACATATTTAGGGTCAGACCGGGTAAGGCAGCATCATCTATAGTTGACCCTGCAATTTTAATTAAACTGAAACACTTGGGGGACAAAGCGAAGATTCTGGAAGCGATCGGACAGCATCGTAGAGACAAAAAACCACAACCAAACTTGCAGATGCTGGGCTTTGACTCCGAAGCTCTATTTTATGTAAATGAGCAGCTCACAAGAGAGAATTATGAGCTTTTTAGAAAAAAACATAAGCAGCTGACTGCCGTTGCATGCAAATCTCTACTTGAACTTTGTCGCGATATTAGTCACAACGTCAGCGCCAGTATGTAAGCACGCTTGCCAATCCCGAAGTAAAAAAACACTCCCGCGTTTGTTTAAGAACTGTCTCGTTTGTTGTGATTGTATAAGGTTTTATAGGATATCTTATGTACTAATTAGACAGAATTCAATATAGTGTTTACAATATTCTTGGCTTACTTCTACTGATCGAATCAATGTGTTCTTAAGCAGTGTTTAAAAAACTGCAGTCGAAGTAGAAGAAGTCACAATATTTTTGCTTTTCACTGCTTCGACTGCAAGCGACTTCTTAAAATGAACAGTTGCTTCTGCTTCTGCTTCTGAAAAAAACGGAAGCCGCAGTCGAAACAAAAGCAAAAATAAGAAAGCGACCAAAATCAAACAGCATCAACAGTCGCCGATTACCGTTTTTTTGCTTTCCGCTCTGCTCTTGCTTTCGATCGTGAGCGTAAGTCGAAGCAGTAGCAACTGTCGACTTTCAGAAGTCGTCGGCAGTCGCAGTCGCGAAAATCGATGAGCTCGACTGTTGGTTGCTTTTGATTTTCGTCGCAGTTGCTTTCGAGCTGACAGCAACAAGTGCGACTTTTGGAAGTCGCCGGCAGTCGCAGTCGCGGAAAACTGTTGGTTGCTTCTAATTTTTGTCGCTTTTGCTTTCGATTATCATCGTATTTCGCTGGCAGCAGATTCGTGGAAGTCAGCCGCAGTCTCCAAAAATTGTATGCTGTAAGCTCCTTTGCATTTAACTTTTAATTAGCTTGCCGATAGAGTCGCACGTATTCAGCTATAGTTAACTGATTTGAACCAACTTTAGTCATATTGTGTAAAACAATAACAAATTCAAATTCTGTGAGTTTGCTTGGGATATCTCAAAAAC
The DNA here is from genome assembly GCA_035045575.1 of Drosophila falleni. Lineage (NCBI taxonomy): Eukaryota > Metazoa > Arthropoda > Insecta > Diptera > Drosophilidae > Drosophila > Drosophila falleni. The sequence goes on along the minus strand of JAWNOV010000056.1, from coordinate 383,865 downwards.
ACAAAAAATTTTCATACTAAAGGTCATGCCGCACCACAACGAAGTCAAAAAAGTCGACAAAAACATGCCTCGACACAACTAAAATAGATATTAAAATGTAAAATTGTTTCGACTTTTCCTCGAATTTTTAAATGAAAAAAGCTAAGAAAAAACCACAATTTTCTTTAAACAAAAATTGATATCTCTGAAAGTACTGGATTAAATTTAAAACTGTGTATAAATGAAATATAGATATATTCATAAGCTTTTAGATAAAGTAAAGCTCTCATAAATCGATTGTGGCATTTTCGTGTAATGATTACAAATGTGGGCGCACCTCTGAAAAAAAGTTTAAAAAAATAGCCAGAATTTTGAGAAATTCTAAAAAAAAATCTCACCATAAAAAAATAAAATTTGTTTTTCGTCGGTTTTGGCTTCAAATCTATCCAAAAAAGTTGGTTTGGTTTTTGTAACTCGCATAAGTTCGATTTTGTTGCCTAGTGTAATCGGCGACTGTTGATGCTGTTTGATTTTGGTCGCTTTTTCATTTTAGCTTTTGCTTCGACTGCGACTTCTGTTTATTTTGGAAGCAGAAGCAAAAGCAAAATCACATGAAATGAAACTTACTGCAGTTTTTTAAGTATTACAAGGATATACTTGACATTATGTTAAAGTATGTTCGACTCTTTTCTACTTATTGTATAGATTAGCTTTGTAATATATTTGACTCCTTTCTTTGCATTCTTGTGTTATATGATCTTACGTACTAGCGTGTATCTTATCTATTTTTGAGCATACAGGCTCACACATTGGTCTGTTATTTCTGCGCGCCAGGATTGCGACCCATGTGGTAATTCTACTGTAGTGACCCTTTCAAGTGGTTTGTGTCCCAAATCTGTCACACAGCCCGAGGTTTTACATTTTCTTATTACATATATTACACCTAGAACTATAATTCCAATGATTATCAGTGTTAAAGATGTGTGTCCAGTTAAATTGTGAAATTCTATGTTTCTTAACTTGAATTTATCGTGTTTTTGTTTTTCTATTAATATCTTAATTTTATCAATTTCTTCTGTGTTGTTTATCAACTTATTTGCTATTGGTCTTATTTGAGTTAGTGGGATGTTATTTGCTAAGTAAATTAAAGGTGCTGCCAGACATTCCACGTCATCCTCTGTTGTAATTTCTTGAGTTGCGGTTAGTAGATGTTTCTTCTGGCGGGCGGTACATCCTTCTTCTAGTCGCAAAATGCCTTGTCCTGCGATGTGTTTCACTTTGTTGTGCTGAGTTCCACAGGTCCATTCAAGAACTGGCTCAATGAAATTTTAAAATAGCCATGTGTTTCTGGGTTGTAGTTATGTCCACAAATGTTCCGTTGCAATTTGTTGGAATTCACTATCTGGATCCAGATTTTGCTTTAACGTTGATACTTCGCAAAAGTTATCGGTTGCGCTCTTCCAGGGCCAATTTTCAGTGCAAAGTAGATGTTTATTGGGTTGCAGGTGACGCTAACTGGGTTTCTGATATCAACGTGTAGATATCCTGGTTGAAGTTATAGGTATTCCGCCTTTATTTGAACTATGACTGTCTATGTTTAACGATTGGAATCGGGACTAATCGGTAAACAGTTGCAGATTCCTGGTTGAATAACGGAATCTCGGCATGTATAACTAGTCGATTATCCATTCTTATGGCTTGAGTTTTCATTAAGTTATATATTTCCTTCAGCTCCGTACCTGTCGATGCTACTGGAAGTCTTTGTTTGGCTGGTAGCCTTTCTTTGATGACATTGATTTCCTCTTTCAGTTGGAACGGTTTAAGTAGCTGTGGATTAATTCTTCCATGATTCAGGTCAATAAATAATTTTGTGATTGCTAATTGTATATTTTCGCAGTTTTCTATTAATTCAACTATTTGTGATAACATAGTTTGGTATGATGATGTCATTTGGTAAATATATATTTTTTCGGCTATATCGTTGCGAAGTCTTTGAATCTCGTTATCCATTGCAGTGAACTGCTTGTTGACGTCGTCCGTAGTTTTCTTTAATATATTGACTGTTGAGTCTATTATTAAAGTTTGTTTCTTGTATATTTTATGAAGATCTTGTTGGTTGTCAAATACATTTTGGATGTTGGATTTTCACATTGTCCGGTCGTCGGCATCCATTGTTCCAAATATCCAAATATGTATTTATCAAAGGGTGCTCGACTTTTTTTTTTTATTTTTAGCAGTAACTCGTTGTTGTTTTTCTGTTGCGCATATCTGAAGGCCATGGCTTGATTCATCATGTGGCATGCTCCTTAAAATTGAACCAAATATCTGCAAATAATTGCTATTTCCTCGATATAGCTATTTATTCCGTTCAATTCTAAAATGTATGGTTCCAGACTGTAATGAATAATCAGGTTCCATTTTAATGAAATTGTGTCCAGTTTACTTTGAACATCTAGATATATCATTGCATCCTTGTCGATGGGCGTTACTTGTACTTGACCCAGTTTTGTTGTATTAAGGCAGACAACGTTGTTCATCAATGTAAGGATAAGCAAGCAGCCTAACATGGTGACTGATGTACTCGATTCGGTCCTGTGGATTACTTTATTTTCTTTTTTATTGGTTTTAAAGGGGCAAATCTTGTGGATTGGTCTTTTTATTACTCCATTTTGAGTTTTAATTGATACTACTCTGACTTTTTCATCTACTTCAGGGTGGGTTTCTTCGATTCGGATAAGTGGCCATTTTGTAGGACTTGAATTTTCAGTTTTTACCAACACAATTTCCACAATTTCCAGGTTTGATGACTTCTTTTGCCATTTTAATCGTTTTTGAAGGGTTACCAAGTATTCGTTTATCCATTTCTGCTAAAAGTGTGTCTTCATTTTTGAAATTAGTTTCCAACAATTTGGTAATAATACCTTCGAATCTATCTCATTTTCAGTTACTTTTAGCATTGGTCTCCCGATGAGACTGTTACCTGGTATCAGGATGTCATCGAACTTATTGCTGAAGTCTATCGAAAATAATGGTCGTGAGTTCATTTTAGCTTCAATCTGTGCTAGTCGAGTGCTCATTTCTTTGTATGTTAACGTGTTGTCTCCAATTACCTTCTTTAAGTGATATTTCACCGATTTTATTCTAGCTTCCTAAATTCCTCCAAAGTGAGGACTTGCCGGTGGAATAAAATGCCATTCTATCCTTTACTTTTCCAATATTGGAGCTATGCTGTTCTGTTGAATAGCTTGAATAAATCCGGAGTTCAGCTTTCTTTCTGCTCCCACAAAGTTCGTCCCATTGTCTGAATACAGGTGTTGACATTTTCCTTTCCTTGATGTAAATCTTGTAAGTGCTGCTATAAATGCCTCTGTCGTTGGGTCACTCACAGGTTCTAGATGGACAGCCTTTGTACTCATACATACAAAAAGCGCTATGTATTCTTTGTACGACTTTTGTTCCCTCCATTAAAGACTCTTATATTTATTGGTCCTGCATAGTCGATTTCTGTGTGACTGAATGGTTGTGATATGGTGACTCTAAGTTCTGAAATCTGACCCATTAATTATTCTGTGTTGGATTGACGATACCCCGTACATTTTGTACATCGATGAATAATCCGCTTTACTGCATTTTTTAATCCGTTGAACCAAACTTCCCGCTTTATTTGTGAGTCAGTTATTCTATTTCTGCTTGCTGATAGACTTCTATTTGCTGATAGCCTTTCTTGGTTGCCCTTTTTCTTGCAAATGCTTAAAAATCGTCTGACGTACGCAATGACTCTAATTAATTTTTTAAAACTAATGAATTTGGTTTCTAACATGTTTAGAAAGTTTTTTCCGTCTTGCGTTTGTAGATTAATTTTCACAACGTTTTCTTTTTCTGTTGGCCACTCTTTTGGATCCTTTGTCAACCAGTCTGGACAACTCCACCATATCTTAGATATTGTTAATTTGCCTGGTATAATTCCCCTTGTTCCTAGACCGCTGAATTTTCTTTGGTTCCTACGAATCTCCATGTTGCTGTCGGCGCTAATTCTTTGAGTTGCTCTATTCTCATTCGCACGAATTTTACCTTATTTATGTTGTTCCTGATCCATCCTAAAGTAATTGTAGAGTCGCTCCAAGCGTGTATCTCTGCATTTACTTGTATTGTGGCTGTTACGACACTTAGTAATTTCGCTAACAGATATGCTGCACACAATTCTAGTTTTGGCAACGTCTTTCGATTTTTAATCGAGTTCACCTTCGTTTTACTGGTAATTATAGCTATACCCGACGGTGTCTCTCCATAAATAACTGCAGTATAAGCCATTTTAGAAGCATCTGCGAATCCATGAATTTCTAGTGGTGTACCGTAGCATGCTCCTGTCCATCGTGGAATCTTTAGGCTTTCAATGGATTTTAGTTTTTTGTTAAACTCTACCCATTCTTCGGAAAGCGTCGTAAACAGTGTCTTATCCCAACTCATTTCTGACATCCAAAATTTTTGAATGAACAATTTGGCTACAATTGTAATTGGTGATAACTATCCCATTGGGTCGAATATTCATGATAGTGTTGATTAAATTTTTCGTTTTGTTAATTTGTTGTCTGTTGGACTGCAAATATTAAAGCTGAAGTGATCATCCTGTGGATTCCATTTTAGCCCAAGTGTTTTTATAGTTTCTTCATTATTAATTTCAAATAAACTTTCGTTAACTTGGCAAAATAACGTTGTCGTAACTTATTTGTCATTTCATGTCCATTTTCGTAGGTGAAATCCAAAATCTTCTAGCCCCTTTGATATGTTTTTATAAATGTCGACACATTCTTTTTTACTTTCAGCTCCTGTCATTCCCATTAAGTGTTTTCGATGAAGCACCGAACACGACACGAAGTTTGGCTGTCAAGCTTTCTTCTCTAATCACAGGTTGATGTGGTGTATAATACTTTCCGTCTCCAATTTTTTTCGTTTCTCTCATGTGATTGTTTACCTGATAAACTGAGTGCACTGTATCCTTAGATTACTGTCTATTAGTTATCTTTTCTTCAAATTTAGGAAACGTGCCAATGCTCGGTTCCTGGATTACCCTAATTCTTTGTTTTTAATAAATGGCGATTTTACCAAGAATCTGCCACCTTTATCAATCTGCGTTGAATTTTTAAAAAGTTCCGTGCACTTTTCTTCTTCATTATATGTTTTTGTTTGTGAAACTTCTTTAATTTTCCAAAACTTTTCTAAATTAACTACAGTTTGAATTCGCTTCGTTCCGGGAATCTTCACTGCTGCAGATATAATCCATCCCAATTTTGGTGCATTGTACTATTACCGAATCATATTGTTTCTGTCGTTTTGTTAAAATTGCTGCTAGCAGTTCTTCTCCAATCAGAATATCAATCCGACTTCTCTTATTAAATGTGGGATCCGCCAACACCTAATATTTCCAAATGTTTTTATCATACTCGAATGATTGTGGAGGTTGCGGACTAACAACTTTTGTCAGAACTACTGCGTCGGCTTTGAATTTGTCGTCGCTTGAGAGTCTTGGTCTGATTCTCAATTTTACAACAGCCTTCGAAATTCCAACTCCATACAATTCTGTTCGCTTCTTTTGTTTTCGTAAATTAAGAGTCTGTGCTGTTTCCTTGAAACTTTTTGAGATCTGTGATCCTTGGTCCACTAATGCCCGACAAATGATCAGTTCTTCGTGAGTGCACCTGCTCTTGTCGTCATTGTCATCTATGTTTCGTTTTCGAGATGCAGTAACTCGTGATGTCTCTCTCCGCATTTCCTGCATTTTTCTTGACAATATTTTTTTTTTTTAATGTATTTGTGATTGAGGCATCTGAAACATATCCGTTCAGATCGAACGAATTGCCATTTTTCATTTGTTTCTATTTTCTTGAATTTGCCACAGTCTATGATGTTGTGGCCTGGTATTTTACAGTAGTTGCAGGCGTTATTCACCGTCGTATTCATTATTTTTGGGTTTTTCTTGTAGCTTCTTGGCCTTGCCGCCTGGATCGTTTGTGTCTTTCCAGAAATTGTATGACGTCCTCTAATGTCTGAATTTCCTTCGCCTTATTAAAGGAAATTTCATACTGCTGCAGTCCTTGGCGATTTAAACTTTGTGATTAACCCTCTAACAGGCAAAATCGAAATAGTCATTCAATCAAGCTGATATTTATTTCATAATTAGATTTAGGTTAAATAAGCTTAAGTTTGAAATTTCATAATCTTTCGTTAGTTGGAACGACCGTCAGGTGTAAAATACTGAATACCGTCTGTAGACGGTCTTGACGGTTTGAGCGTAAAAAGGGAATATCACAAGGGAATATCGCACGCGACTTTTGGCGATAGCTTTAGCTATTTATTGCTTTTAATGCTTTTTTTGAGTTAGTAATCACGAATATAATAATAATAATTTGCAATTTACTTAAATCTTAATAATAATTATAAAATTTATTAGCAGTTATTAATGAACAATTGCTTCAGTTGATTGTTACTATGTAATATGTTCAAAATCCCAACTTACAGGTATTTTTTTAAGTTAGATGTCTTAAAATATATTTATTTTTGTAATGGTTGTCTCAAAGAAAAAATATTGGGTGACTGATTTGTATAAATTGAGCATTCACTTCTACCAAAATACTAAATATATGCATATTTTTCCTTTTTATTCAGCCAAATTGAAAAATGTTTTACATTATCATATCTTTATCTGATATCAGATGAACTGCTCTTTTCCAGAGATTGCTAAGCCGGCCAAGGCATTTCATTCCATTCCTTGAAGAAAACAAGTCCTGCTGCTGTTTTTGTAAGGAACTCTGCATGCTTTAGCTGTTCTCCCATTTTCTGAATCGGAAACTTTCTATACAAGAACCCACTTTTCTAATATGTTTGCATTATTGGTATTCATATAACGAAATGATAGATAAGCATCATATCATATAGTAGAATAGCTTTTCTTATGTTTCCTATCTTTGTCCTTGAAATTTAACTGCCCATAAGGCCGTCCATCAAAGGGACTCCTTCAAATGTGATTATTGTATTCCTCATTTATAGGCAGGCAACTGATTTCTATATGCTTTAGCTCTTTCCTCACCGTAATTGGCTCTGAGGAGTGGAGATATGCCAGTCTACCGCATTTGTTATCCTCCCACAATACCGAATTTACGATAACTCCTTGAATCTTAGAGCAGAACTGGGCGGGAAGTAGACTGTATTTGGGGACTAGTTGGTTCAAGTATGAGCAATGAAAATCGAATGCTTTAGAAATGTTTAAAGTTTAAAGCAGTTGTTGATAAGGATAGTTCTTCTATATCGATGGGTATACCACCAACACTTCAGATAAAACTGTTAATTGAGTGTCTTGGGAAGCATTGAATGAAAGGCTTAAATCTTAAAGAAATGCATCGGAATTATCATTTTCAATAATTTTCCAATTTTCTAATAGTTTTGGAATAGTATGGACTTCTAGATCAAATGTTGTCGATAACATAATCGGAGTCCCATCACTTTTATCACTGCTAAACTTATCATAGCTTCTACCGAATCTATCAACTCAAGCAAATGTTCATTAAAAATCGCTTACAAATTATATATTTTATAAATAATAGACACTTCAATTTAAGTAAATTGCATATTTATAGTTGTATGAGTGATTACCAACTAAAAATGTACCTTAGAAGCAAGAGATTACAATACTTGTTATGCAAGCGAACGGCCATTTTTTTTTCCGCTCAGTATACTAGCAGTCTAATTCACAAATCGATAGACTTAGTCAATATATATTTTTATGGCGATTGAAATTGCAATTTATTTGGTCATAATTAAATTTGGTATTTTCCACAATTTCAATGTTTAACAAAATTCTGTACAATAACGGTTTATCGGAAAATAATCATATATTTTTTTAAACGTCAGTAAATCAATTCTTAATATATAATATATATATTCGAAAAGAAATATTTATTTGTTTTCCATTTACATTTTAAAAACGGATGACTGTCTACAGACGGTCTTACCCGTTAGAGGGTTAAAATGCTCGCAATGACTGAAATACCCAATCCTTTTATTGCGTGTATACTCTTGTTCGCTGTATCTACCATATTCTGAATGCTGATATCAGATTCACTATTCCTATTTGGCAAGTCTAAAATGCGATTCCAGTGGCTCGAAAATAATTTTCTCGAATTTTCGTATCTGTTCTTTAGAATCTTTAGCGCTGCGTCAGAGTTTTTTGTGCTGATGTGTAAGTGCCTTATTAATTGTGTCGCTTCTCCTCTTACCAGTTCTTTTAGTCGTATAAATTTTGACTGGATATCTAAGTCGCCAAGTCGAAAAGCTTAACCATGCCTTAATATTTCCAAAAAATGCCGGTATTTCCACGGGTTTCAACTTAATTCTTTGTTCTAACGGCTTGTTCTTTGTGAGCCAACGTATTTTTTCTCTTGTTTCTTCGTTTAGATCTTCATAGTGATCCCGTATCGAATTATTAGCTTGGTCATGTTTTCTCAACTCCTTAAATAGCTCTGGCACTCTATCGAAATCTTCTTTGATTTCGTCCTGATCATTTTGGTGCTGTCCAGCACGATCTATCGTTCTTTGTAAGGTGTGAGCTGCTCGGTGAAATTTTTCTGCTCGTATTTTATTGTCTTCAACGTCGTTTATCATTGTCTCATTCAATTGCCTAATTGTTTTTTTATTCAACTCATTCATTATCCTATTTTTGATTATTTGAGATTTTTCGTGTTCTTCTTTTTCGAAGTATTCGCCTGCCAAAAGCGTTTTATGTGCTTTTAAAATTTGATGTTGTGTCTTGAACAGCTCCCACGGTTCGTGAACCTTTGTCGTCCAATTTAGACTAGGTTACTCGTCTTTGTCCAATTCCGCTTCTTAGCGTTTTAGCTGCGCATATATTGCAGACTGACTTGCCCCTAATGTGTTCAGCTTTTCCCGTATATAAACCATTTTTATTAATTTTTTTCTGAATGAACCAAAACCGAAATGATATATATATATATTTATTTATTTAAAATATTTTTGATTTTTAAATTTCTTTAGTTCTCGAATAAGATTCTCTTTTCCTTCTCCCGTGGTAATTGCAATCAAAGTATGCAATTTCTTACGTCTCTTATTTCTTTGGATTATTTTCCCGGCTCGTTTTGTCTTCTTTAATTGTTGTCCTCTATCGTTGAGGATAATGGGACGGCAGCGTCCTTTAAAAACTCTTTCCGTTTCTGGATTAAAACTTCTAATTTCTTGATTTAGCGTGCCTTGTAGTCGGCAACACTTAATCGTCTTGAAGAAATTTTAAACACTTGTCGCTGAGTTTTTTCCAGTAGTTATTAAATTTATTTGAAAACTCTTCCATATTCTGCCTCTAATAGTTTATGTTGCAGGATTCCCACGTTGCGGCCTCTTCAGCGATCGTACTTAGTTTCCCGCGCCGCCGTGTGTTTTGTTTTTTTTTGTTTCTCGCTGGCGTGGTTCAAAATTTACCACTATGCCAGCGTTTTGCTCGTGTTCTCTGTGGTTTCGCCGAACCGTACCCAGAGTTGGAGCCGTAGATATTCGATGCAGGATTCCCACGTCGCCTTCTTCAGCGATCGTTGTCAGGTCCTGCGCCGCCCGTTTTAGTTTTTTGCTTAGCTGTGGCTAAATTTTTAACGCTTTGCTAACGCTTGCTCGTGTTCTCTGTGGTTTCGCCGAACTGTACTCAGAGTTGGAGCCGTAGATATTCGATGTAAGATTCCCACGTCGCCTTATTCAGCGATCGTTGTCAGGCTCCCGCGCCGCCGTTTTTTCAGCTTTGATTCCCACGCCGATTCTTGCAGCATCGCTCAGTGCTGATTTCTTCGCAGATCAGTCCTCTGCGCCGCTTGTTGTTGCTCTGCTGCCTTCCATCCAGGTCCACGCTGCAGTCGCACGTAGTTCGCCGGAGAATTATATTTGTTGTTTTTTTTTTTTTCTTTTATTTTCATAGCTGCGCCATGATGCACGACAGGCTCAATCTATTGACTTGTTTCCGTGATACCGATTAAAGTATCAACTGGAAATGGCAGTCACTAAGCAAAATTGCCATGGAACCGATCAGTCGAAAATCAACCTTTGTGTAAAACTTGATTCATTGTTAAATGCTAGTAACTTAGCTATCTTTCCCAAGCTAAACATAAACATACTTAACGATGGGTAATTAATAAAGTTTTATATATAGAAACAAATTAAATAGTTCAAATGCCCATCTTAAATGCATATTCTGTCAGTTTAGTTAAAATATCTCAAAAAACAAAAATAAATTGTATACTAAAACTTAAAAGTGAAAAAAGCTAAAAAAAAGGGTAAGAAAAAATCATAATTTTCTTAATTAAAGAACTGATATCTCTTAAGCTACTGGATTAAATCTTAAACTTTGTATATGATGACAAATGGGGGCGCACCTTTGATAAAAAGTATTAAAAAAAGCAACATTTTATAAAATTCTTAAAAAAAAAAAAAATTTATCACCATAAAAAAAATGTTTTTCGTCGTTTTTGGCCCCATATTTATTAAAAAAAAGTGGGTTTGGTTCTTGTAACTGCCAAAAAATTTTGTTGCATATTATTTTTATTTATCCTGTTACCCATATCTTTAACACAGCACTTACAGTCTCAAAGTTCCCTCAAGCGTGGAAACTTGCTAAAGGTATTTCTATCCCGAAAACCAATAACGATTTCAGACCAGTGGCCATCCGGTCCTTTCTATCAAAAGCTTTTAAGAAAATTATGGGGAAACAAATCTCAAACTTTTTGACAGAGCATTCTTTCACTGCGGACGGCAGTTCCCGTTAACGACGAAAGCAGCACAAAGGGTGCGAAAGGCGACTAACTATATATACAGCTAAGTTGGAAAATTTGCTACGACTGTCTGTTCAAATCAAGTAATTTACCGATCGAAAGGTTTAGTCTTAACAAAATGGCATACTAAAACTTTTTTTAACCAACCTGGGTCACGAGATATGGGGGTGTAAGTGGGAGGGGAAAGATTAAAATGTAATAAATAAATTTGAAAATTTTAGTGGACTTCTCAAAATAAAATGAAAAGTCAGTTTGTTTGTCTGTTTGCATGTAATGATGGGGATTTATTCCTTTTCAAAAAACTTCAAATGTTTGTTCTACGACTTTTTAAAAAAAAAACCGTTAGTTAGCGAGAAAACGCTAAATCCCGGAAAAATTAAAGCTTCAACAGATTCCAAACCATGGAAGCTATAGATATGTTCTATATAACATTGGAAAGGTGTGGTTGAGGGCTTTTAAGCGTTCCTTTAAACGTTTTTTCTAAAGTACTCAGGTAACATTTTACAGGTGAAATAAAGCTTTTTAGCTTACATTTTGGCGAATTTTGACATAACGTGAATTTTGTAGTACGTAAAATTTTGCGTTTTTTGGTATATGAAACATAAACTTTGACTGAGGGGCTTGGAAGATATTGCCTGTTAACTGAATGTATACATTTTTCTATCGGTCGAAAATCAGGTTTTAATACGAAAAACTTTTTGCTTTTATGAGATATCTCAACCAAAGTGACACAATATGCATTTAACTTGGTTTTATATATCCTGGCCAAAGATGGTTCAAATCGGTCCACTATATCATATAGCTGTCAAAGGACCGGTCGGGCGAAAATCAAGTCTTAGTATATAAAACTTTTTTTTTTTGTACGAGATATCGTAACAAAACTATTAGAATATGCATTTAAGTTAGACTTACAGATCCTGAAGAAAGTTGGTTCTAATCGAACTACTATATCATATAACTGTCATAGGACCGATCGGGCAACGTCCAAGTCTTAGAATTTGAAACTTTTTTTTGTCATAGTAAGAACGGGGCCTCCGACAGTAGAGTAGCAACTCAAGCGAAGCGAGCAGGGGATGGGGACCCCTAGCTTTATTTATAATTAAAAAATATTTTTTTTTAAATATGATAAAAAATTTAACAATGATAAATTTACAATGTCAAAAGCAAAAACAATTGCAAAAATTTCTGATATCCTACAATAAAAACCTCTACACGAGGTAAAAGTCTAGTGACGAAAGCAATTTCTAGCCCCAATATTTCTGATATCCAATTTTGTGACGAAAAAATTGAGTTCAATATAAAAATTTTAAATAAAAGTATAAATTAATAAAAAAAAAAAAAAAAAATTGGCATTCGGCACTGCGCCAAAAGTAATTTTTATGTACAAAGAAGCTCACCCTTTTTGCGCACAGTGCACAAGGCCAATTTTTTTTTATTAATCTATATTTTTATTTAAAATTTGTGTATTAAACTCAATTTTGTTCGTCACAAAAATGGATATCAGAAATTTTGGGGCAGGAAATTGCTTTCGTCACTAGACTTTTACCTCGTGTAGAAGTTCTTTTTGTGGGATACTTAATAACACTAGGCAACAAATTTGAACTTTTTAGCTATTATTTGAACCAAATCCATTTTTCTTGATAGATATGAAGCGATATGGAGATATTAACGACAAAAAACATTTTTTTTTTTCTATGGTAAGATCATTTTTTTTTTTTAGAATTTTTTAAAATTTGGTTTTTGTGGTGCGCCAACATTTGTCATAATTACTCGAGAATGCCAAAAGCAATTTTCCGAAAGCTTATTTTTCTAAAAGCTAATGAATATATCTATAATTCAATAATACAAAGCTGAAGATTTAAACCATTAGTTTTAGAGATATCAATTTTTGAATTAAGTAAATTATAATTTTTTTATCTTTTTTCTTAGCTTTTATTAATTTAAAATTCAAGAAAAAGTAGGAAAAGTAGGAAGTAGTTATAACATTTTATTTTTTATTTTATTTGCATAGCTGCATTAATTACGCGTCGTTAAAGATATAATTCATTAAACATCTTGTGGGGCGGAATGACCTTTAGTATGAAAATTTTAGTGTTTTTTGAAATATCTTAATCAGTCTTAACTTTTTAAAATCGGTTTTGGCACTCTCGAGTAATGATGACAAATGGGCGCACCTCTGAAAAAAAAGTAGTAAAACAGGACAAATTTTTAAAATAACGTAAAAAAAAAATCTCACCATAAAAAAAAAGTTTTTCGTCGTTAGGGGCCCCAAATCTATCCAAAAAAGAAGGTTTGGTTCTTGTAATTTTTTGGTTTTGAAAAAAACAGGAGTTACATTACAGCTGTAATAGGTGAAGTAGAAGACATAAGGACTAATGGATGAAAGCTCTGTCACATTATTTTCATTACTTGATTTCAGCAAGGCTTTTGACACCGTCCAAAACAAAATTCTCTGCACAAAACTAAACAGAATATTTAATTTCAGTGGTAGTGCAATAAAACTAGTCTATTCGTATCTTTGTGAGCGTCTCCAATCTGTCATTACAGTGTCTTGTCTTTCGTTCTTTTTTTCCAATTAAACGTGTAGTTCTGCAAGCATCGATACTAGGGCCGCTATTGTTTTTAATGTATATAAATAATCCTCCATGTTTTTTGTCGTATTGTGAATCACACATGTATGCAGATGACGTTTAGTTGTGTTTAAGTGGCAGGTTAACCGAACTAGACAATATTATTACTGTATCAGTGACATTAAGGCTGTAGGTGAGTGGTCTAAGATAAATGGTCTGGCTATATACTCTAGTAAATAGAAGTGCATCGTTATTTACAAAAATAAATTAAACACAGAAAACTTTTGGAGACTAACCATTGATAATTCTCCGATAGAATATGTTTATCAGGCCGTTAATCTTGGACTCACAATAAACCGAAATCTGTCTTGGCCTGATCACATAAAAAATTATTAAACTTAAGTATGACATCGTTCGTTAGATTTAGAATTTTAATAATTATTCATAAAATTGTAATTACCCAGGAACTAATTAGGGATAGGGCAATCTTTGTGATGAGACTTATTTATCATTATACTTATGTAAATTGCGATAAATTATAAGTAACTTAAAACTCTAAACGCTGGGAATCAATTAAATAAAATTAAAATTAAATTAAACTAAGCACAGCTGACGGACCAATGTAACCACATAACATTTGGTTAGGTTAGTTTAGGCTAGAGCGGCTGTCTATTTCGACTCACTTAGACCACAGTTGGTTTTATTGTGGTGACATGATAATCAATATGGTGTCCAGTTTGATAGCTGAATAAATTTGGCGATTTTTCGCGGTGTAATGGAGGCAAGTTCCCCTAGAGTGGGGAGAAAGGGTTTTCCCAGGGTGACTCCCATCGGAGTCTTCTATTACTCAGCACGGGACAGGAGCAGAAGAAATGTTTCGGTGATTCCATTTCTTGTTCATCTCTACAGCTCCTGCAGAAGTTGTTGTATGCGCCATTCAACCGTGTGTCATGGATGCCTACCAGCCAGTGCCCTGTTAGAACTCTTACTACGGCAGAACAGTCTGATCTGCTTAGCTTACATAGGATTTTAGAACGAGTCTTGTTCAGGTGAGGCCAGGTTTGCCTTGCAACACGACAGTGGGGCGTGCATTGCCATATATTTGTGTTTTCACATATAGATTGAGCTAGAAGTAATAGCATGCAGGTCGCACACATGTATCCTCCTTGTCAGGAAGGAGATGTACTGTTGTACCTCGTCTGGCTTGTTCATCCGCTAAACAGTTTCCTGTAATGTCTTGATGCCCTGGTACCCATGTTAGGCTGATGTTGAAATGCTCAGCCATCTCATGTAGAGATTTGCGACAGTTCGAAACTGAGGTAAAGTTTGTTGTGGTCGATTCTATAGACTTGATAGCTGCCTTGATTTCACTGTATATGTTAATACGGCCTGAATTGACTTGAGATTCCCGAAGGAGATTTAAGGCTTCATTTATAGCCAGGATTTCAGCTTGGAAAACGCTGCAATGGTCAGGTAACCTAAAAGAATCTTTTATACTTAGCTTTTGAGAGAGTGTCCTGAAAAATGTGCTAGCCATTCCTCCCTGCGCGGAATGGTGGTTGTAAAGGGAGTTTCAACATGCTAACCATTCTTTGAGAATGGCGGAGTGCCCTGTGGAGCTATCTACCCAAGAGTAAAAGTCTCTGAGTCGGACTGCTGTCAGAGTGGAGATAATTTTGCCAACTTGCCTAATTGACTGTATGTAAAGAACGGCGTCTAGAGCTTCACACGGTGTTGTGTTAAGAGCACCTGTAATGTAGATTTCGGCCATCCGTTGAAGTATCTGGCACTTTTGCTAAAAGAGAGGACGGAGTATTTTATTCTTGGGGGTATAAGAGATGGGATTTTGTACTTCCTACAGATGAGTACAAGTTTCGTTTTGGCTGGGTTTACTCCAAAGCCACACTTGTCGGTCCAGGTGATCAGTTTTTGTAGCTTGACGGACATCAGGTCGAATAGTGTTTGGAGAAATTTTCCCCTCCATGTCACGTAGCAGGCTGTTGACCGCTAGGTTCCATAGAAGGGGAGATAGAACCCCTCCTTGAGGTGTTCCCCCACTGACGAACCAAGTGAGTTTCGAAGAGCCAAGTGTGGACGTAACGACCCTGCAAGTGAGCAACTGGTCGATTAGTCCCACTAACCGGCTTTCAATCCCAAAGCTAGTTAGTGCTCAAGCAATCATTGCTGCCGGCACGACGTTGTTAAAAGCTCCCTCGATGTCTAAAAAGGCTATGAGGGAGTATTCAGTAATCGAAAGGTATTTTTCTATAGTGGCGACAACGGAGTGCAAAGCTGTTTCCGTCAATTTGCCTTTCCGATATGCGTGCTGTGAGTTGGATAAGAGCTGTGGGGGAATGGATGCTCTTGGATGAAGAGTCAAAATTCGCTCGAAGGTTTTGAGCATAAAGGACGACAGGCTAATTGGTCTAAAGTCCTTTGGTGTCGTATGGAAGGACTTGCCAGCTTTGGGTATGAATACTATTTTTGAAACTCGCCATGAATCAGGGATATGGCCAGTTTTGAGAACCTCTAAAAAGATCGATTGTAGCCAGTTTATGGCAATGTCTCCCGCTTGCTGTAATTGGGCAGGAAAGATGTCATCTGGACCTGGTGATTTGTACGTCTTGAAGCTGTTTATAGCCCAAGTAATGTTGCGTCTGCTTAGAAGAGAGGGGCTGATTGGCACCTCAGTTGGAGTTTGGCATCTGCACAGATTGGCTGCTTTGCCGCCCGGAAAGTGCTTTCTAAGGAGTACGTCCAGCGATTCTTCGCTTGATGTAGTGCAGGTGTCATCCTCTTTTTTGAGGTAATCTAGTGTGGGGGCTGATTTTGATATAATCTTCCTCAGTCTGGCCGCACCCGGTGTTGATTCTATGTCAGCGCAGAATGCTCTCCATGAATATCTCTTGGCTTGTCGTGTCGCCTTTTTGTATGTTGAAAGGGTGTGCTTGTAGTTGAGCCAGGATTCTTCTGTGTTAACAGCCTTGAGTTAATTAAAAAGGGGTTCTAGAGCACTTGCAAAGCTCGTCACCATGGTGATTTCTTACATTTTTTTGATGTGCTGCTGGGACATGCTACTCTGCATGCAGAGTTACACGCTTTTGTAAAAGTATTAATTAGGAAGTGTAGCCGCTCTATAGAGTGCGCTCCTTCTGGTGCTACCTCTGGGATAGCCTACCTAAGGAGAGCAATATATAGTGGCCATTTGGTCTTTCTTAAATTGGTGAAAGGAATTTATTTGGAATGCCCCAGATTGAGGGAGAATTTAATTTATCTGTAATCGGAGAATGAGTGATCGTCCGCCACTTTACTGTCTCTGCCTAGAACTAAGTTAGTGCTAAGATAGTTAAGGAACGACTCACCCCTTGTATTTGTGTTTGTGCTACCCCACTGGGTATGGTGTGCATTGGCATCACAACCGATGATGAGTTTTATCTTGCGCGTTTCGCAGACTTTTTTGAGACTTTTCGTGGTGTCATCCGGAGGAGGGCCAGGGTGGTCGTAAGCCATGTAGCAGAACAGCAGCATTACTATGAAGCAAGAAAATACTAAAGTGTTCTCTAGCAAGAATACAGATACGGGTCTTACCTTGTACGTATATTTCAGCAACTACTAGCTTGTAGTCTGGTGTTTCTAGTTCAGAAACCTTTCCACCAATCAACCAAGGTTAGACGGAGAAATAGTGCAGCTGAGGCTGCTTTACAGTGTGGAAGCTTATCTGCAGAATCTTTACAGACATCTGAAGATTTTCCCTCCACCACTGTCTCTTTCGCGTTTTCGTCGTACGACGCTATATCCGAGGTGACTTCCTCTTCGTCACCAATTTGACACATTGCCTTGCGGTCTCGCGTTATGGTGGATGCGTTTGAAGTATAGCCGTGTTCAACATCGCTATGTTCCGGTTCCTCCAGCTCTGCTGTTATGTCCTCCACAGCTGGCTTGTCGGAAGGATCTCTACCAGCCGCGGTATCCGACCTGTAGACCCGGATGGATAAGGAGAAAAAGCCGAAGCTTAGCTCGTTTCCAGGAGCTTCAATGGGGCCGAGAGAATCCTTGTTCAGGATTAGCACGACCTGGTTTGTGGGCCCTTTCATCTCCTCCACCTTTACGACTTTCCAGTCGTGAGTAGGGAGGATGGGTTACAGCGCTGGAGCATCTTTAAGATTCTCTCCGGCTCTTTAATGGAGGAGGGAACCCATAGCCTAGCTCTGGGCCGGACTGGGATGTCGCTCCACTTCACTGCCTCCAATTTGTCTCTGGGGTATACCTCGCCGATATTTGAGACTGCCGCTCTGTAGAGCTCTGCACATCCCTTATCGTCGCAAGCGGTCACCTTCACACTTCCCTGATATCAGCCAACGGCTTTGCAGACCGGTGGTGGTCCAATATCGCGAAGCAGCGTGTGGCCAGTGCCGTCTCCACCCACTTCCACTGGTTCTTGGGGATCCTGCCTCCCGAATCACCTCGGTCAAGAACCCCAATAAGGATCCTTTTCTTGTGCGAAGGATGCACCCACCTAAGCAATAGATTTCTTGGCAGATGGGCCAGGTGTCTCCTGAGAGCGTTGCCTCTTGGCCTCTGCCTGTGCCTGCACTTTAAGTCCCTGCTCGCTGTAAGCGAAAAGCACACTCTTGGCCCATGCCACCTTATGCAGCCACTCCGCTAAGGAACTGGATTCTGTTCCCGCATTTTGACGCTGGAGGATGTTGCCAACACTCCTCTTCTCAGCATACGAAGCAGCGTCAGGCATGCAATAAGTTTATTAAGGAGCTATTATACATGCCTTCGGCAAATGACTTGGCTAACACCAGTTCCCAGAGGAACCATTGGAGTGTTATTTCCAGTCGGCACCCTCGTGGAGGGTTCTGTCGGGGGTTTTTGCCGACCTAACATTTGGTTACTTGTGAGTGTTTCGTTTGTCGCACTAATTTTCGATGGTCAAAATATATGACACATTTTTTCGCCGTGCCCAAACTTTAGAGAGTACCTAGCTTTATATAGAGTTAGACCCCTAAGCAAATAACCTATACAGTTTTCATTTCATGCAACAAAAATGTCCACAGACATTGCGGGTGAAATTTACTATGGACATGAAAAATGGACGGTTTTTTTTTAATGTTTTTACATTTTCATTGTATAAAAAAAAGAGTGGTTTGCTTAGTGGTTAGGCTAAGTGAATCATATTCTCAGAGGTAACTACCTAGCTTTTAACCCACTAACGGATAAGACCGTTTGCATGTAAAAGGAAAACCAATAAATTCATCTTTTTGAGTTTATTAACGTTAAGAATTAATTTTCTAACATTTCAAAATTTATATGGATGTTTTCCAATGAACCGGATTTTTACAGAATTTTGTTAAACATTAAAATTGTTAAAAATACCCAATTTAACTATGATCAAATAAATTGCAATTTCAATCGAATTAGACTGCTAGTAGGTTATATAATTATCTCAATTTCTTGTAAAAAAACATAAATAAAGCGAAAATCCAAAGACCTTCTGTAGAGGGTCTTGTCGGCTTGAGCGAAAAAAATATGGCTGTTTGCTGCATCACAAGGTAATTTCACACGAAACATTTGGCGATATCTTTTCCTATTTATTGCTTATAAATTTTTTTTTATTTTGAGTTGGTAATCACTAATATAACTATAAATATGCAATTTTCTCGTATTTAAGTGTCTATCATTTATAAAATATATTAATTTATAAAAAATTTTAAATTAACAATTGCTTGAGTGGACGTTTACTATGTAATATATGGAAAATCCTATTGGTTTGGGGGCTCAAGTCGTTTTTTTTTTATTTTCGAAGATTTCATTAAAAACTGCCTATTTTTGTTGTTGTTTTGTGCGACTTGTCACGGATATGGCCCGTTTATCAACACTAATTTTCTTTGACTTGACAATTTTATGGCATGTTTAGGGTAGGCACACACTAAAGTTTGTGAGAAGCAAAAATAAGGTATAAATTTGGACGCCTTCACAAATTAGTGAAGTAGCAGCTGAATGGTTTGCTAAAAGTTTTTAAGATATAAGGATGGGATTGTTGCCCTTTGGTGAAGGTAAACAATTGGGCGGTTACAGTCGAGCACGCTCGACAGTAGAATACCCTGAGCCCAGGTACTCTTCAATAAAAGTTTATTTTCGACCAATTGTTTCTATGCCAGCTATATGATATATGAAGCCGATTTGAACCAAATCTGGTCAGAATGTACAAAACCAACATTAATGCATATTCTATCAGTTTGGTTAAGATATCTCAAAAAACAAAAAACTTTTTCATCCTAAAACTTCATTTTCGATGCATCGTTCCTATGGCAGCTTTGTGACATAGCAAACCGATCTTAGCCAAAATTGGTCAGGATGTATAATACCAGCTTCGATACATAATCTATCAGTTTGGTTCTGATATCTCAATAAACACAAATTTTTTTTCATACTAAGACTTCATTTTTGATGTATCGTTCCTATGGCAGCTATATGATATATATGTATGGTATCCAGGAACCCAAATACCAAGTTTGATGTCTCAAGCTTTTATAGTTTCTGAGATCAACACGTTCAAAATGACATGACTCAATCGACTCGGCTGTTGATTCTGATCAAGAATATATACACTTTTTGGGGTCTGCCACGCCTCCTTCTGCCTGTTACATACATTCGGCCAAACACATTATACCCTTTTTTGCCCATTTTTTAATGGGCTTAGGGTATAAAAAAGAGAAGGAGCGCAGGCTTTAAATTCAGCCATGCAAAGTACTATCTCTTGTGTGCACAACAAACAGCTGACATTTCTTTAATGATTTGGATCCTCACATATAATTGGTCACTCGGCAGGGAAATATCAGCTGTTGCCTATGGTGTTAAAAAACGTCATCTGCCAACTCTTTTTTTATGCATTTTGTGACTACCGCACCTGCGGTAGTCTGGAGCGAGATAATTTATCTCTCGTTCCGCAACAGCTTTTTTTAATTATGGAGTTATACTTAGCAAACAGAATTTTTCGATGTGAGTACCTAGCTTTACCAAGTACGTCATGGATTTGTGAGTATTATTTTGAAAAATCTAAATCTAAAAATAATACGATGAAAAAAGTTCATTATATTGGATATTTGGCCAAGTACCAATTGCAAAAGAAGTTCGAAGACCACTGGAGAAGGATTTATAAGATTTGTATGGTCATGAAGTGTGTGCAACAGTGAGAAACTTTATTTATATTCCCGAAAGCAACAAGAAAAATAGGCAATTTTGTAAGGAAACTTCATGGATTTAAGTTGGGTATAGACATAAGAATTGACACAAGCGAAAGAAAAGTGCTCAAAAATTTTGATTCTTACTCTGTTGCGTCAGTTGTGCTTTGCTTACATTTTTAACAAGTGGGCGGTTACAGTCGAGGACGCTCGACAGTAGGATACCCTGAGCCCAGGTACTCTTCAATAAAAGTTTATTTTCGACCAATTGTTCCTATGGCAGCTATATGATATATGAAGCCGATTTGAACCAAATCTGGTCAGAATGTACAAAACCAACATTAATGCATATTCTATCAGTTTGGTTAAGATATCTCAAAAAACAAAAAACTTTTTCATCCTAAAACTTCATTTTCGATGCATCGTTCCTATGGCAGCTATATGATATAGTAACCCGATTTTTACCAAATTTAGTCAGGATGTATATTACCAGCTCCGATACATAATCTATCAGTTTGGTTCTGATATCTTAACAAACGCAAAACTTTTTTATACTAAGTCTTCATTTTCGATGTATCGTTCCTATGGCATCTATATGATATAGTTAACCGATTTTAACCAAGTTTGGTCAGGACGTATAACACCAGCTCCGATATATATTCTATCAGTTTGGTTCTGATATCTCAACAAACAAAGAACTTTTTCAAACTAAAACTTCATTTTCGATGTATCATTCCTATGGCAGCTATATGATATAGTGGTCCGATCCAAAAATAAAAACAAACTTGATCTGCGTATGGTATCCAGGAACCTTCGTACCAAGTTTGAAGTCTCTAGCTTTTATAGTTTCTGAGATCGACGCGTTCAAACAGACGGACAGACAGACGGACATGGCTCAATCGACTCGGCTGTTGATCCTGATCAAGAATATATATACTTTTTGGGGTCTTCCACGCCTCCTTCTGCCTGTTACATACATCCTGCCAAACGCATTATACCCTTTTTTGCCCATTTTTAATGGGCTCAGGGTATAAAAACGAAAAACTTATTAGATTACATTGAGGAGGCATAGGGAATGGGTAATGACGGAGGAAGAAGAATATGCCAAGATGCATTGAACTTATGTTATGAAGTCAGTTTTGGTAAACAGACAATAGTAGTGACAAATTATACAAAACAACCATGCAAAATTTTATTTTTTATGGAAGTTTAAGGGTTTAAAAAAAAATACTAAGTGAGTCCCCAATCTAATTTTTTCTGCTAAATTCTAATAAATCACCCCTTATTTGTGGTTTTTTTATACCCTGAGCCCATTAAAAATGGGCAAAAAAGGGTGTAATGTGTTTGGCAGAATGTATGTAACAGGCAGAAGGGGGCGTGGCAGACCCCCAAAAGTATATATATTTTTGATCAGGATCAACATTCGAATCGATTGAGCCATGTCCGTCTGCCCGTCCGTCCGTCCGTCTGTTTGAACGCGTCGATCTCAGAAACCATGAAAGCTAGAGACTTCAAACTTGGTATGTAGGTTCCTGGATACCATAGGCAGATCAAGTTTGTTTCAATTTTTGGATCGGTCTGCTATATCATATAGCTGCCATAAGAACGGTACATCGAAAATAAAGTTTTAGTATGGAAAAGATTTTTGTTTGTTGAGCTATCAGAACCAAACTAATAGAATATACATATGGGCTGGTATTATTCATCCTGACTAAATTTGGTTAGAATCTGTTTACTATATCACATAGCTGCCATAGGAACGATGCATCAAAAATTAAGTTTTAGTATGAAAAAGTATTTTGTTTTTTGAGATATCTTAACCAAACTGGCAGAATATGAATTGATGTTGGTTTTCTACATTCTGACCAGATTTGGTTCAAATCGGCGTCATATATCATATAGCTGCCATATGAACAATTGGTCGAAAATAAAATTTTATTGAAGATTACCTGGGCTCAGGATATCCTACTGTCGAGCGTGCTCGACTGTAACCGCCCACTTGTTTTTATTTGTTTTTGAAATGAGGCCCATATGATAGATGATTACCTTTTTTTCTTTCGCGCAATAATTTAAGGAAAATTAAATGGAATGTTTGTCAAATTTGTAGTCAAAGTCAAAGGCAGTGATGAACGTCCTTAATGTGGAATTCTTTTCAGTCAAATCGTACGAAATATGGTACTTTTTGCCATTTTGCATTATTTTATATTGTGCTGAATTGTGATCAGGTCCAATAACACTATTTTAAATTTTAGTTCAGCACTCGTCATTATCCCCGTTACTTAAGAAATTAGTAAATGGGTATTTAGTGTTCGTTGTATGTAACAGGGAAAAGGATATGTATTCTTGATCCGGTTCAATAGGCGAGTCGGTTAAGCCATGTGTATCTGTCCGTCTGTATGAACAAAAGGATCTCAGAGACTATAAGAGATAGAGATACCAAACTTTCACTCACCCCACTTTCACTATACCCCACGCAGAGCAAGTTTATTTAACGCAAAATCAGGATCAATAGCCGAGTCGATTGAGCCAAGTCCGTCTGTCTGTCCGTCCGCCTGTTTGAACTCGTCGATTTCAGAGACCATAAGAACTAGAAACTTCAACTTGGAATGTAGGCTCCTGGATATCATAGGCAGATCAAGTTTGATTTTATTTTTGTATCAGACCACTATATCATATAGCTGTCATAGGAACGATACATCGAAAATGAAGCTTTAGTATGAAAAAGTTTTTTGTTTGTTGAGATATCAGAACTAAGCTAATAGAATATGCATCTGGGTTAGTATTATACATCCTGATTAAATTTGGTTCAAATCGGTCCAATATAACAGTTAGCTGCAATAGAGACGCTCAATCGAAAATAAGGTCTTAGCATGAAAAAGTTAATTGTTTCTTGAGATATCTTAACCCAACTGATAGATAATGCATCTGGGCTGGTATTATACTTCCTGACCAAATTTGGTTCAAATCGGTTTCATATATCATTTAGTTGCCATTGGAATACTTGGTCGAAAATCAACTTTTATACCTGGGCTCAGGGTATCCTACTGTAGCCGCACCTAACTGCGAGGGAAGCGAGCCGGGGTAAACAGGCTAAGCGAGTAGGGAGTGGAGCCCCCTTGTATTTAAATACTTTTAACTTTAGCTATGGTTTTTTATAGCCTATATCCATTAAAAATTGACAAAAAAAAAAGGTATGCTGTGTTTGGCAGAATGTTTAAGACAGGCAGAAGGACGCGTGGCAGGCCCCTCGGTGGCTGGCCCCCCGGATCAACAGCCGAGTCGATTGGGCCATGTCTGTTTAAACGCGTCGATCTCAGAGACTACAAGAGTTACAGACTTCAAACTTGGTATATAAGTCCCTAAATACCGTACGCAGATCAAGTTTATATTTATATGCATTAATGTTGGTTTTGTACATTCTGACCAGATTTGGTTCAACTCGGTTCCATATATCCATATATCATATAGCTGCCACAGGAACAATTGGTCGAAAAACAACTTTTATAAAAGAGTATCGGGCTCAGGGTATCCTACTGTCGTATGGAGTCGATTGTAGCAGCACCTCATCGCGAGCAAAGCGAGCAGGGGGCGGAGCCCCCTTGTTTTACTTTAGCTGTGGTTTATTTTTTTAAACTGTTTTTAGAGGTCCGCCTAAATTTGTTATCTTTACTGGAGAAACTCTTCGCCGAGTGAAAAATAGAACAATAAAACAATAAATAGCAAAGAGTCATACTTTAACATCATGTCAACTATATCCTAATAATACATAAGATCACATAGATAAGATGAGTAGAAGTAAGTCAAGAATATTGTCATCACTATATTGAACTCTGTCTAATTAGTACATAAGATATCCTATAAAGCATCATACAATCACAATAAACGAGACAGTTCATAAACAAACGCGTGAGTGTCTTTACTTAGAGATTGGCAAGCGTGCTTACATCGCGACAAAGTTCAAGTACAGATTTACATGGCGTCGTTAATTAGGCGGAGTTTAAGATATTATTTATTAAAATCGATGGAGAAACGGTATTAAAACAAAATCGTATAGCTGTCTTCATATATTATTTTAATTTATATTGTAATCTATACGACACAACATGGAGCAAACACGTATCAAAGCTCAAAGAAAATGTTTCAGTAATATTTTGGAATGAAGGAGCATTTTCAAAAAATTACTCGATGTATCGTATCGAGTAGACTGAAAACGTTCTGGTAGGTCTTAACATTATATAAACACAAACGGTGCAGTAAAGAGAAACAAAATTTGAGAATAATTTCATGACAACCTTACCGCCGGCGGAAATTTCTGGTCAACTCAATTCGGGGGTTAAATGATGGCCTGACTGTATAAGACTAAAACACCAAATCGACTTGGCAATCAAGGATAAAGAAGAAATGAAAATTTGCAAATACGCGAATGGAAATTTTCAAATTAAAGGCAGTCGTTTGAATTGGTCGCAGTTTATATGTATATTTTATTTCAAGCTGGTATACGGTCGGCAGGCTTGTAAAATGGGAACTCCGGAAAAAGTATGGCAATCTCTCGTAGCGCAGCGACTTCACTGTCTGATCCGTGGCAGGCGTTGCGGGTGTCTGACAGTCCGTAGAGAGCGCGTATGCAATCCGGCTGGCTGTATACTGCCTTAAAGACCTTTGTGGGACCCATGAGATTTCGCCATTTTTGAATGCACGCTTCGGATTGTAATATAAGAGCGTAGCAGGGACCGCTATGATCATCAGAATTACCAAACATTAAATTGAAATTGAATTGAGCAGTTAACTATTACGCACCTACGCATAAAGCTGCTTAAGCGATGATAGAAGAACCGGCTTTTGTGCTCAGCATAAAAACGATCAGATAATTCCTTTGTTAAACGTACTTCTTTCGCTCTAAGAATAGTAAAGTTGTTGCCTATTAGTGTGTTTATTTGCTGTAGAGCGTAACTATTGCGAAGAACGTGGGGTTTAAGTAGCGCTAATGTAATTTCCATCATTAAATAAAATGCTTTCAGTTTTTCCCACAATACTTTTGCTGTAGAAAATATCTTCGATGTAATGTAGAAAACACTAGCTATTTTTTAATTCAACACTATTTGGACTCATGCATACAATAATAAATTAAACAATAAATGAATTTTTTTGGTTAGTACTACAAACGCAATATTAAACCACACAACTACTTATGTATCAAAGTTTGTTTATGTTAGATAAAGTAGTGCTGGGACCAGTGATGCCAATTTAGCTATTTCCCCGCTAGATATAACGGGTTGTAATTGGAAAATGCGGGATAAAATGTAAAATAGCGGATAGTGGGAACTATAGCTATTTTCCAAGCTAGGTGGAATCACTATGCAAATAACCTCGGTGGTGGAATCAACCAATATTGAAAAGGTTCTTTTCCAGAACTCAAACGTCCACCTAATTAAGTGGTCAAAATTTAAGAATACCACAAACTAATAAACCAAAGTGTCCAAATACGTGGATGCAACAGGAAATAAAAGATTTTCTGCAATGGCATCATTTGCGGTAATTCTTTAATCTCTATCATGGTCGAACGCAGAGGTGGATAGAATTTTTAGTCGTTTCCCTAAGTACTCTAGCGTTTTTTTAGCTACCAAACATTTTTTTTTTTGCTATTTGTTGCTTTTTCCAAATGGTAGTTTAGCTCTTTATTGACCCGTAGAGCAGTGGCAGCACTGGCTGGGACTCGATTTTATTGTAAATCAATTAGTTCAGTTTGATTTATTTCTTGTTAGAATCGATTTGATGTAGAGTTGTCGCTTAAATTTGAAAAAATTCAAATGAACGGGTCATTAAAATGAACGAGTGAACTTCAGACTCAGTGAGAGTCTAACCACTTAGGTGGAGTACTTTAGAGAGAAAAATATTGTTTATATAGTAGAAAGATCAGCAGCTGTTTAGCTGAGCAGTGTTGCCAGCCCTAAGGATTGTCGGTTTCCAACACTGATAGTGAAATAGATGATTTTTACTAGACTGCTTGAAAGAACAATTTTCCAATTTCAGTCTTCTTACACCCTACGACTCAAAAAGCCGCAATTAATTTGAAAACAAAGCAAATATGTTTGGAGTTATTAAACAAGCATAAAAAAAGCTACAATATAGAATACAACTCAAACCATCTGTAGACCCTAAATATGTTAATTTAAAAAAAAATTTGGTAAATGTCTATTATATGGGCCTCATCTCAAAAACTAAAAAAAAAAACCACAAATAGGGGGTGATTTATGATGAATATATATATATATATATATATATATATATATATATATATATTGAATTACGGAACATTTAAAATCCCACTGTTTTCATTCTCCATGCCTCCTCAATGTGTTATAATCGGCTGTGTGTTTTTTAATTTAAGCAAAGCCCGCAACTGACGCAACAGAGTACCACTCCACTTTTTGTAAGAAATGAAAACTATATTGGTTATTTGCTTAGTGGTCTTACTCCATATAAAGCTAAGTAATCTCTAAATTTTGGGTAAAGCGAAAAAAATGTGTCATATGTTTTGACCATCGAAAATTTGTGACAAACGGAACACCCACAAGTAACCAAATTTTATGTGGTTACATTGGTACGTCAGCTGTGCTCAGATTACAATGCCCTAAATTTTTTTTTCTTGCGCGCAATCAATGAAGAAAAGCTAAAAGGAATGTTTGTTTAATATGGAGTCGAAATCAAAGGCAGTAATGAACGTTCTTTTATGAACATAAAATACATATTTAAAATGCATATTAAAATAATTTGGTTGAAACATCTTAGAAATTTAGGAACTTTTTCTTACTTAAGGTAGATTTTCGACTGATCGTTCCTACATTGAATTAATAAACCGATTTGAACCAATTTCGGTAGGGATACGTTGTACATTACTAGATACTCAAAATGCAAGATTGGATTATTTATCTTAAGAAAAAACAGAAGTTTTCATACCAAAGGCTGATTCTGAACCGATCCCTTCTTTAATATAGTAATCCGATTTTAACCAAATATGGTAATAATGTGTTAGACAACCACAAATTGATATTCTGTGGGATTGGTTAAGGCATTTTAAAGAACATAAAAGGTCATGCTGCTTTACAAGAAAGTCAGAAACATCATGAAAAACATGCACAATTTTACTAAATTTTCTTTTCTCCATGGATTTTAATGAATCATATCCTTAACGACGCACACTGGGGCAGGCGGCCGAAAAGCGTGGCAAAAATCATTTTTTCGATGAAAGCGATTTCAAAAGTAATAAATGTAATCGATAGAGAAATCTCCAGAGATTAAAAATCCAAAAGATTTTTGAAATCAGGCAAAAATTATGGGCGTGACAGCCTCTCAAAGTTGAAAAAATTTTCAGTGCGCGCACAAATGTGCAAATTTTACTAAAAATGCTAACTTTAAAACAGTTTTGTTGTCAAGTTATACGGCCGATCTTTATGTTTTTGGTTTAATATGAAATGTACATTCATTTCTAATTAAATGCCGTAGAATTTTGTTTTTTCACTTGTTGGCCTTTTATCCCAGCGATGTTTAAAAAAAGGACTAAAATTATTTTATTTTTTGTCTTTGATGGAATAGAACAAAAATTGGACTCATTTGGACTCGATCCCACTACCACAAGAGTCTTTGTTAATCAATTCTCTAACGAAATAACCCCGGTCTTTCATGCGTCCAGCTGCGTCTGGGGAAGTTATAGGACAAAAACCGATGCAACCTCGCAAAAAAATGGTGATAGAAGAGGAAGAGCGCAGTACAATTACATACGTTTTCGACATGTCAGGCATCGGACGAGATTTTTTCAAAAAATAAAATATTTTTATTTTTATTAGCGTAACTCAACTATTTAAAATACCAATTATTGTTGCTTAAAATATGAAAAAAGATTAAAATGTATGTTTTGGGCAGCAAAAATCGATTTTTTTTTATAATTTTACATGTAAAATATGCACTGAAAATATATTTCAACTTTAACCGAAAACCATGAATCAACCAGTGGGCCTATTAAGCAGAGCAAGCACTCATTTTAAAGCTTAAGAAGTTTTCTATCAAATGCCATTAAAAATAAAAAATAAAAATAAAAATTTTGAAAATATCTTTACCGGTTCAAAAGATATGATTTTTGCAACGCAAAATGAGGATCTCATCCACTGTGCGACGCTCAATTAATGCAGCTTTGCAAAAAAAAAAATTTTAACCGAAGTTCAGAAATTTTTTTGAATTTTCCTTGAACTTTAAAGTAAAAGAAGCTAAAAAAAAATGTTTAAAAGAAAAAACATTTTCTTAATTTAAAAATCTTATCTACTGGCTTAAACCTTAGACTGTGTTTGGATGAATTACACATATCCTGCAGTAATGAAGGTGGCGATTGGCCATGCTTAAACTACCTACCACACTACTCCCTACATGGGTACTTACTTACTGACCCTATGGTAAGCGAACGCCGAACCACCGAGTGCATGGGTACTTACTTACTGACCCTATGGTAAGCGAACGCCGAACCACCGAGAAAAAAATATGTGCGCTCGAAAGCGAAAACGAAACGTAACGGATTAGCATCACATTTGTTTTTGTTAATTTGCGAATACGACAAAAATGACCGAAAAAAACATAACTTCGATTATGCTTTCTGTCGCTGTTTGTTTATAAATTTACAAAAACAATTGTGATGCTAGTGCCGATTGTTTTCGTTTTGCTTTCTGCTCTTTTGCAATGATCGAACGCTGTTGCGTTTGCCGGTTGACCAATTTTGTGAGAGCATTGAAGTTGTCAAGTAGTTGGAGTGCAGCAGAAGTCAAGCGCAAATACGAATAAAATGCAAATTTAATTAAATAAAATAAAACAAAAGTGACTTTATCCTTATATAAATTAACAACAAAGGTAAAAAAGGAAAAATATATAGACAAGTTAAATAGTGTCGCAGCAGAAGAAAATGCGCTTGAAAAGGAACAACAAGGCAACAATGACTGTGAAATCGAAATGGAAGTGGTCGAGGAAATAATAAATTCAAATAATGTTGGTTAAGACTAATGGAATTTCTTTTTATTTTTTTTCCCAGATGCAATCAATTTGGTAGAAGGGACTAGATCAGCTGAGGACACTCTACGAAAGGCTTTGCAGCTGCAAAAAAAAAACGCCATTTTAAAAACTCCAGCTGCAACAAAAACAAAATTGAACATGAAATCATCAACAACAACAACGTGTAAATAATAATAAGAATATGAATATTTTAAAATATTTAATAGTTTTATTTATTTTAGCTATTGGTTATTGAAGAAAATAAAATGGAATTTTAGATAATAAAAAAATGGAATTATGAATTATTTAAATTTTTACTTTTGGGGACCTATTTCACCACCCTTGGGTACCCATGTAAGTACCCTTTTCATGGGTACTCATATCACCACCCCTAGCATGGGTACCCTTTTTATGGGCACACTTGTAAGTACCCTTTCCATGGGTACTCATATCACCACCCCTAGCATGGGTACCCTTTTTATGGGTACCCATGTAAGTACCCTTTCCATTGGTACTCATATCACCACCCCTAGCATGGGTAGCCATGTAAGTACCCCTTTCATGGGTACTCATTTCACTAGTTCGCGGTAAACGATGTGGTGGCGATTGACCCTTTTTGCGGACATTTCATACAAAAAACGAAATGATGAAACGCTTTGCTTAGGGTTAGCAAAGTAAGTAGAGGTGGTTCCCTAGTAAGTACTTATTTCACCAGTTTCGAACTAGTGCCCATTACTGAAGGGATATATTCTTCAGCTTTCAGGAAAAGCAAAGAGCTTAAGATCGGAATCACCTCTAAAATAAGGCAAGAAAAAAAAGCCGAATTTTAAACAATTCTAAAAAAACTCTGCCATACAGAAAACAAGGGTTTTCGTCGTTTGGGGCCCCATATCTATCTACCAAAAAAATTCGGCTTGGTTCATTTTATATTTGGACTGTTGCCTAGTGTTAAAAGTCGTATTCCAAATTTGGACATTCATGAGAGAAATGTCATCTGTTTGTTGTGCACTTAAGAGATAATACATTGAATTAACAATGGCTGAATTTTAAGTCTGCGTTCCTTTTCTCTTTTTTTCAGCAAGGGGCAACAATTCCGTCTTTATATCTTAAAAGCTTTTCTTTTTTATTTATTTTTTAATTTTGGCGCATTTTAAAATGTAAGAAAACCACAGCTGACGCCCTAATGTGACCTCTCAACATTTTACTTTTTGGTGTTGCGTTGGTCACACTAGTTTACGAATTAGGCGCACAAACTAATCACTTTTTTTCGCTTCTCACAACCTTTAGTGAGTACCTACCTTAAACAGGCCATAAAATGGTCAAGTCAAAGAAAAAAGTGTTGGTAAACGGGCCATAACAGTGACAAGTTGCACAAAGCAACAACAAAAATAGTCAATTTTTAATGGAAACTTTAAAGATTAAAAAAAATTAATTGAGTCCCCAAACCAATTTTTTCGGTTAAATTCAAGATAAGATGGGTTTTTTTCCCTTTGATTTGGAGTTGGCCCAGCCTAATAGACCATTGCCATTTTGTTGAACTACACAAAATAATGGATATTTTTATAAATAAATGAAAAATTTCACCAGAAACAAATATTTTTTCCTCTTAGAGATTGACAATGTTACTATTGATAACTTTGTACCGTAGTGACATATACTTTAAAATACTTGTTACATATTTTAGTGACTTAATTATCGCCCATCTTTAAGGGCCTTCCTTGGAGGTCATATTCAGGAAACAAATTGTTTACATTCGCAAACCCAAGTGTATTATAACAATTGTTGTGATTTGTTATACAACGCTTTGACGGATATTAAAGATAAAGCACAAGGCTTTAGATAGTGGTATGTGAGGCGTCTATGTCATAAACCGCAGCTGTCAAATCCGTTTAGTGGTTGAGTATCATTATAGTATTGGACTTTAATATCTTATCGCTTGGTTGCATTGCACATACAGAGTTTTTTTAAAGACATTAATAAATGATAATTTTGCCCATAATTCATGAACTGTTGGTTTATCCTATACCATAAAGAAAAAAGTCAAATCAAAACAATTGTAATTTTTATTGCAAATTTTAATATAAAAGGAGGAAGTGGCCAAAATAGTATATATCCTGTTCTTAAATAATTCATTATTGAATATTAAATATGTGTTAATGATGCCTCATAAATTTAGCTAATTTGCTGACATTTTGTTTATCCAAAGAGTATTATTGTTTATATATGCTATGACCGCGAATTATATATAAGAATATGTTGATTTGACTAAAATTTGGGTCTGAAACAAATGTTACATACAAATACATAGAGTCTCGCTGTATAAGGGACGGCGCTACTGCGCTGTTGGCCAGTAGGAGGCTGAGGAATGTCCAAGTGTATGAATTATTATGCTTTCATGCATTTATTTAACCACTGCGGTAGCGACAGCATTTGCCAGAGTGCGAGACTTGCGTTTCTTTAACTTGGTCTTGACCTTACGGACAAGACTAGCGGTATCCAGTGAAATGGCCGCTTCGGGTTTGTTGCTCATTTGTACGGAGCTGCTGTTGCGATATTGCTGCAGCATATTGACTGCACCGTCGGTTGCCCCGCTACTGCCACATTTTATGTGCATGCCACTTGAATGCCGTATTCGCCTTGAAACACAACCACTTCCTGTGGTGTTGTTAGCAGTCGACTGTTGCACTGCTGTTACCACAATGCCGCCAGTCTTAAACTTACTGGTTGTTCTTCCACCATGAACGGTATGTTGTTGTTGTTTTTGTTGGTGTTGTTGTACGCAACCATCGGCAGAAGCATTTTGCATTTGCTCCCTTACGCTCCCCGGCTGACTCTTGAATATTAAGCGTTGCATCTGCGTAAGTTGCTTTTTCTGAACAATAGCATTGGCAGCGACTCCAATATTGTTACGTGTCCGTGAAAACCGTGTAACCAGTTGTGTTGTCTCGGCTATTTTGATTACACTTGATTTTCGCTTGCCCTTTGCCGTTTCCGTTCCAACCGACCCAGATCCATTAACATTAATATTAACATGAACGACTTCACTGCAGCTGCCTGCTTTGGTTCTCGCTTTGGGCTTACCGCAACCGTGCATCACTTGCGCGTTCTCTAGCTTGGCGCTGGTAACGGTGGTGCCACCCATAAGGCGTGCATGATGCATTGGCTGCAACTTCTTGTGTTCCTGCTGCCACATCAGCAGCTTTTGTGAGCAGGCACTACAAATAAACAAATACACAAAATGCATTTTCGTATATTTGCATACATGGAATTCTTTCAGTAGAGTGCAGAGAATATATCTCGATTGAGTGTTAACACTAAAGCGCTGCATGAATGAACTCAAAATAACAAATGGAGCTAAGAAGCTCCAAATTAATGAATGAATGAATATGCATTAAGTACAGACAAGTATATTTTTCTTGTTTTAAATGAATACAAAAGTTCACATTTGCAATCCATCAAACTCATGTTTCGTCATACCAGAACTCAAATTCATTAAAGTTCAGTCGAATTTAAAATCAAATCTATTCATTTATTTGGAGCTTCTTAGCGAATACTGAGCAATTAACAAACAATTCTGCTTTTATAACGCGAACTTCTATAAGTTCAATTTGTCCAGAACGCGAACAAAAATATTGGCACGTGGTTCTGTGTGTCGAATTTTTACAAGAAAATCACCAATAACTTGCTTTTTTCGTTTCTGTTTTATGCTTCTGTTACCGGCTCGATTGGATATGTTATAATGATGTTAACATTTACAATTGCATAGCGTGGTGAAATAGCTTTCGGAAAGACGTACTTCGTGAACTTTAAATTTAAATTTTAAACTTAATTTTAATGTATAAGTTTGTAATCACTAGTTTGTATTTTGTAAGTCTAACTTCCTCTTTGAATAATAGTGAAATAGTAATGACGAAAGCATATTCCAGTCCCGAAATCTCTGAAATCCAATTTTGTGACGAACTAAATAAAGTTTAATTTAAAAATTGTAAATAACAAGTGAACAGCTACAGCACGCTCCACATTAGGATTCCCTGGGCCCAGGTACTCTGTACTGAAGTTGATTTTCGACCGATTGTTCCTATGGCAGCTATTTGAATTTGGAAACCGATCTGTACCAAATTTGGTGAGGAAAAATAACAAACTTAATTGCATATTCTATGAGTTTGATTAAGATATCTCAACAAATAAAAAACTTTTTGATACTAAAACTTGATTTTCGACAGATCGTCCCTATTGCAGCTATATGGTATAGTGGTCTGATCGAAAAATAAAAACAAACTTGATCTGCCTATGAAATCCAGGAACCTACATACCAAGCTTGAAGTCTCAAGCTCATATGGTCTCTGAAATCGACGCTTTCAAACAGACGGACAGACAGACGGACATGGCTCAATCGACTCGGCTGTTGATCCTTATCAAGAATATATATACCTTTATGGGTCTACCACGCCCCCTTCTGCCTGTTACATACATTCGGCCAAACACAATATACCCTTTTTTGTCTATTTTTAATGGGCTTTGGGTATAAAGGTGAGCTACCACGAACATATAAATTACTTTTTGCGCAGTGCCACTGAAAGTCCTTAATTGTACCTTTCCAACGAAATAACTGATGCTTCTATAGTTTTGGAAACTGTTGGTGTTTAAATTTAAGCGGGATTTTGCGTTTTCCCGCTAAACTGTCGTTTTTCAAAAAGTCGTAGAGCAAATATTTCTAGATTTTCGAAAAGGAATTAATCCTCATCGTTAGGTTTTACGTTTTTTTTTTTAGCGGTTTGATGCAAACATACAGACAAACAAACTGGATTTTCATTAAATTTTTAGTTGTTCACTGTAAATTTTAAACATAATTATCTTTTGAACCAGTTGTCGGATTTGGGTAAACAAGGTATCAATCGACGC
This sequence comes from Drosophila falleni, assembly GCA_035045575.1. Taxonomy (NCBI): domain Eukaryota; kingdom Metazoa; phylum Arthropoda; class Insecta; order Diptera; family Drosophilidae; genus Drosophila; species Drosophila falleni. Next base: position 349,377 of record JAWNOV010000056.1, on the reverse strand, counting down.
ATATTTTTTCAATAAGAAATAAAAATAGTTTTATCCACAAGGCTCTAACGGCTCGATGTGATCGGACAGTCGTAGCAAATTTTCCAAATTAGCTATATGTATTGCTAGTTGCCTTTTGCACCCTTCGTGCTTCTTACGACACTAACGCAAGCTGCCGTCCGCAGTGATACAGACGAGTGTCGCTTCAGACCTACTGCGACTCGTTTAGTGTAAAGAACACCAATATTTTCACATTTTTCTGTTTTCTCTTCTCGGGCAACACTGCTTTATACTCTACCGATTAAACTTTATAGACAAACAAACTTACTTAAACAAATCCATCTGCTCTAATTTGCGAGGCCTACGCGGTGCACCCATATAAGTAGGGGGTAACCCTGCAGTGGGCGGCATTGCGCCTCCTCCCCCGCCAGATGTCAATGATTCCTTATTGCTTGCAGCGAACATATCTGTTCGCATCTGCCCCTGTCCACCTACTCCTGATTTACGAAGAGTAGCCGCTGCTGTTGCTGAAGCCATTATTTTGCCTGCTTGAGCATGTGTCTTGGATTGATGATGACCCTTATACCAAGCCAGCGGTCGGTTTTCTGGTTCCACATGGGCCCCCATCCATATTTTCTTCTTTAATGATAGTTTCAGATGCAAATCGTCAGCATTGCCGGCAGTTCCATGTCTTTGCTGTGCAAGTGGTATAAAGTTGCTGGGTAAAGTGCTATATAGTAGACAGATTTGATAATTTAGCAAACGACAAAAGATCAATTAAATTCAAAATTGGTCTAAGAAATACGATTAAAATCTAATAATAATTATAAAAAAATTACTTTAAACAAAATAATAAAAAAAAAACAAATCTGGGGCTATTTGCAATAATTTACAGTTGATATAACGTTTGTTGCAAGGATTGGAAGAGTTCCAGAAGTCCCATTTTAAATATTGTTGGGCTATATGCAGTCGACACGTAACTATATATATTTAAAACAACATCTCTACACGAGGCAAAAGTCTAAGTCGAAAGCCTTTTCATGCCCGAAAATTTCTTATATCCAATTTTGTGACGAACAATGTTTAATTTAATTTATAAATTTAAAACAAAAATTTATAAATTTAAAAGCAAATAACATTTTTCCGATTTGCATAAAGTTTGGTCGGAATGCATACGACCAACTTTAATGCATATTCTGTCAGATTGACATATCCTAAAAAATAAAAAAGTTTTTCGTACTAAAAACTGATACTTGACCGACCGATGCTATGCAGCTATATGATATAGTGGATCGATTTGAACCAATTTTTATCAGAATGTATATAGAGCTGACTTAAGTGCATTATCTGTCAGATTGTTCTAAAACGTAATTTTTGACAGATCTTTCCTAAGAAAGCTATATGATATTGTAAACCGATATGAACCAATTTTGGTCATAATGGGTTAGATATCTCAAAAAATAACGTTTTTCGTACTTAAACGTGATTTTCGACCGATCAAAATATGTTTATATTCAGTTCACACGTAAAATCTTTCAAACCCCTTAATCATTTTTTTTTATAAAAATCGTTACAGCCGTTTTGTCAGAATTCGCCAAAATGTAATCTAAAAACCCTATGTCAGAATTCGCCAAAATGTAATCTAAAAACCCTATTTCACCTGTAAAATATTATCGAGTACTCTACAAAAAAAGTTTAAAGGTACGCCTCAAAGTCCTTAAAATTACCTTTATAGCGATATATAGGACATATCTGTCAATTTAAGCGGAAACAGAGTTTTCCCGCTTAGATAGCGGGCTATTCAAAAAGTCGTAGAACAAACATTTCTAGATATTCGAACAGGAATAAATCCTCAGCATAACATCTAAGGTAATTTAAAGTTTTGATGAAAACAGACACACAAACTGACTTCATTTCATTTTGAGAAGTCCACAATAGAAATTTTAAATTTAATTATCTTTTAAACTAGCTGCCGGATTTCAGTGATAGAGGTATCAGTCAAAGCGTATTTTACCAAATGGCCCCATTAGCTGCAATTGTTTAAATTTTGCCCGTTGCCAGTTGAGTAGCAAAAATTTTTGTATGCCATTTTGTGAGTTAGGACATATAACTCGATCTGATCGTAGCAAATTTTTAATATTAGCTGTTTATATTGCTTGTAGCCTTTCGCATGCTTTCGTCACAAGCGCGAGCTGCCGTCCATTAAATCAATAATAAAAATTATAGATATAAATAAATACAATTATTATATATACTAATTAAAGTGCTCAATAAACGTTAGTGTTAGTTGCTTTGGGTGAATAAGCAGACAACTAGGAAATGTTCATACACAGATTAGGTAAAATCTTTTGTACAGACTCATTTATGTCCTGGTGCATTGCATACTGTGGAAACATTGCAGCCACTTCTTTTTGTTAGTTTGAGAAACTTACCATCGTGGTGGCGCCCTCTGCATCTTCACGGTCGGCTTGGGATCGCTGGTATATAAATTCTGTCTGCCATGTGCGTTTTCTTGATTAAGATTATGCCAAGAGAAAGTGCGTCGAGCGTTTTTAGCGATAGAGTGGCTATTTAGCTGACTCTCTTCCCCTTGTTGTTGCTGCTCGGGAGCAGTACGCGGGGTTAGCTTATAAACTTCCAACTTTTTACCTGCGCTGCCGCCGCCGGGTCCCGTCAACTTTGGCGGTGTTGTTACTATCAATTCTGGCGGCATATGATGAATCGTGGGCTTAGGTTTCTGCACAACAATATCGCCAATTTCTTCAATATAACGACGCTGCAACTCGCTCTGAAGTAAAGTGTGCCGCAGTGGAGCAACTACCCCGAATCCTACGTTGCCTGTTACCGGCGATAGCTCCTCATCGTCTGTAGAGAAATGCAGATCTGATCCTGGGTCTGTCGTTGGCAAATCTAGTGCAGTGCGTGCCATTTCGCCACGTTTCTTTAGGGGCTTGGTGCGCGCACGTTGCCGTCGGTTCTGAAACAATAATAAATATAATAAGCAATGCATAAATGTGTGCATACATATATTGCAAGACTGCCTGCCATAAATCAATAAAAGCCGAATTCGGAGTAGGTAATACAGAAAAAAGCATTTTCTTTATTCAACCACAATTGGTGAGGTTGTAAGTTTGGTTATGAAAAAAAAGTTTCTCGTACTAATTGTTGATTTTCCTTGGATCGTTAATTAAAGAATGTAAATATTTAAAATTAAATTGACACTTGACTTTCAAAATGTCGATATAAAATAAGGAGAAAAATTAACATACTCCAATTTGCAAACACGTCTTTACTTCCCGCCTCTAAACTTGCACAAGCAAAATTCCATTTTTTAAGATGCGATTTTTTTTAAATGAACCAATAAAGGATACCGAAAACGTGCACCACAAACGTTATAATCCACCAAACACAACTTCAACAACAACACAACACATATATATAAGAATACAAGAATTTTTATCCATAGTATCTTACAAAAAAACCTTTAAATTTCTGATTACGACGAAATAAAAACATCTTCACGAGGTAAAAGTCTGGTGACTAATGCCTAGATGCCTCAAAATTTTTTATATCCCATTTTGTTACGACCAATACAATTTAATATATAAATTATACAAAAATTATAAATGTAATTATAAATAAAAAAAATTCGGCAATCGGCACTGCGAAAAAAAACTACTTTTTGTTAAAAGTAAGATAGACTTTTTTGCGTAATGTAACGAATTCCGAACAATTTTTTTTATAATTATAATATTATATATTAAATTGTATATTGTTCATCACAAAATTGGAAACCAGAAAATTTGAGTCATCTATACTTTCGTCATTAGATTTTTACCTCGTAAAAATTCCTGATTGTTATTTTACTAATAGAAAAAAACAGTTGTAGGAATCTTCTAGCCATTTAATTCTTTTAACTTATAGCTGCCCGCAATTCTACAAGAAAAAACTTTCTGGCAACACTGCAAGCTATGCTACAAAAAATTCTGGCAACACTGAACATTTCTGCCGTGCAGAAGCTGTCTGCTACATAGATTTGCTGCTATATCACGTTATTGCTGCTGTCATATTTCAACTCTATGTAAAATGTATATATACACTTATTTGCTAATATCTTGAAAAAGCGAATTTTTACAGATACGTGTGATTTGTCAAAACCGCGAAATTTAATTGACTATTACATATTGAAGTTAAAAAAAACTGTTAAGCTTTTAATCTTAAAGAGATCTAGCTTTTTCCCGATAAATTAGTCGAAGAACAAAAAGTCGTAGCATATTCTGTCAGTTTAGTTAAAATATCTCAAAGTACAAAAATAAACTTTCGTACTAACACTGGATTTTTGACCGATCGTTCCTATGGCAGCTATATGTTATAGCGGTCCGATTTCAACCAAATTTGGACAGATTGCAAAGGACGATACGAGGTTTATAGTTTGTGAGTTTGGTACAAAAAACTAAATAAAAAAATGTCATACTAAAGGTTGTTTATCGACCGTTCGTATCGATCGTTCCTATGGCAGCTATTTGATATAGTGATCTGATATTGCCAAATTTGGTTAGGATGTATCGGGCAGTAAAAGATACTCAATTTAAGAGTTTGATTAAGATATCTCCAAAAAAAGTTTTTCATACTTAAACTTGGTTTTCTACCGATCGGCCCTATGGGAGCTATATGATATAGTAAACCGATTGGAACCAACTTCGATGAGGATGCATAAGACCAATTTATATGTTATTTATTCTATCAGTTTAGTAAAGATATTTTAGAAAACAAAATAGTTTTCCATACCAAAACTTGATTTTAGACCGAACGGTCCTATGGCAGCTATACGATACAGTGGACAGACTCGAACCAAAATTGGTGAAGATATTAAGGACAACATAGAATATACAACTTGTGAGTTTGGTTAAAATATCTGAAAAAATAAAATAGTTTTTCATACTGAAGGTGGATTTTTGACTGATCGTTCCTATGGCAGCTATATTGAAAAGTCAACCGATTTGAATCAAATTCGGTAGAGATATATAACACAATACCAGATACCCAACCTGCGAGATTGGATGGTATAACTTTAGAAACAGCAGAAGTTTTCATACCAAAGGCTGATTCTGCACCCATCTCTCCTATGGCAGCTATATGTTATAGTAATCCGATTTAACCCAGGGGTGGGGTCCTAATGTGTGAGACAATAACAAATTCATATTCTGTGAGATTAGTGAATATATCTTAAGAAACACATTCCTTTCCTATACTAAAGTCAATAAAAATCAAGTAAAATAGATATAAAACGTTTTGTATCGAATTTCTTCATAGATTTTTAGGAAGAAGATCTTAAGTGACGCCTAATTAATGCAGCTTTGCAAATAGAGGATAACCGAAGCTCAGAATATTTTTTCGAGCTTTCCTTGAATTTTAAAGTAAAAAGAGCGAAAAAAATGTTAATTCAGAAATTAAGAGCTCTAAAACTACTGGTTTAAATCCTAAACGGTGTATGGATGAATTAGCATTCTCAAGTAATAATGACAAAAGCGCGCGCACCTCTAACAAACGACATGAAAAAAGGTAAATATTAAATAACTAAAAAAAAAACTCCCATTGAAAAAACTAGTACGCCGGTGCTACAGTCGAGCATACTCGACTTTCGGAGACCCCGTACTTACTATGGCAATATTAAGTTAATTTAAATGCAAATTTTATCAGATTGATTACGATGTCTAATAACATATAAAAGATTTTTGTAATAAGACTTGATTTTCGCCTGATCGGTCCTTAGACAGCTATATGGTACATTGCTCCGATTTCCACCAATTTTGGACAGGGTATATAAAACCAAGTTTAATTCTATAAGTTTGGTTGCGATATATCATAAAACAAAAAAGTTTTTCATATTAAAACTTGATTTTCGAACGATTGTTCCTATGGGTGCTACATGATATAGTGGCCCGACCCAAAAAAGAAACAAACTTTATCTGCCTGCAATATAGAGGTGTCGCTAGCTTTTAAATTGCTCTTATAATTTGGATATGAAAAATGTTCTATATAAGCATTATTTATTACTAGTCGCCTTACACACCCTGCCGTTTGCAGTGATATCATAACACTTACTGTTGCTATTTATGGCTGCTTAAATTTTCAGCTCATTTATCATTGACTTTACCAAGATTTAAAACAAATAATTAGTCAAAACATAACATTGTTAAAAATAAGTGCATTCTTCGGCGTGCCGAATTCTTTTTGTTATAGTGATGTTAGTTACATGTACCTTCTTTCGTCGAAAAATAAAAATGCGTCTATTTGCCAGCCAAAGTCGCAAATTGCGATCAATGCGCATTTTGCGATTTAATACTTTAGATTTCCCCATTTCTGTGGGCATGTGTTTCTTATTCTTGTTTCGCTTACGGGAGAGATGCTGTTTGTTGATCTGAATGGAATCATCAACATCTGTTACTAAATCCGAGGTCTCAGATTTATTGCTCTCAGATTCCATTTCGGACTCTGCTGACGGTCGTTGTATTTTAGTAGTAATTTGAGATCGTTCGATTATATCGCTGGCCGTAAGTTTCTCATTACAAATTCCGTTTGGTGAACTTGGACCCTTTTCACTACCGCCACCAGAAACACGCTTAAAATTGGTTGATTTGCATCCCAATTTATGCCGACGACGTTTAAGGCGTGCAAGCGCCTTGAACTTCCGCTGAAGAACCGGCGAAAAGTATATTTGGTCCAAAACATGCATCACTTTGTGCATACGTCGTACACGAAACTATTAAAGGTGCGTGATGATGTTGGCGTAGTGCTATAAATGTTGAATTCAAAGCTATAATTTCATCAAAGCGACACCTACCTTGCGAATCTCGTGCATGACCTCAGGCGAACTTGGTGGTGCGCGGGTGGGTGCACAACAAGGGCCTTCTAAGTCCGAGGCTGTTATTGAATGTTTGCCTTCATTATCGGAACTGGAGCTGCAGTTGCCCTCATCGCTAAATTATAAAAGGAAGATATTTTGATGATGAAATTTGAGATATTACCCATAAATTACCAAACAGTCGACCAAAACATCTTTTAAAAGTTTGATTCATTAAATACATTACCACCAGGTATTATTAATGAACTCATCTCTAGTCTTTCAAGCAATCTGCCTACTCATATTCATAATAGGTTGGTGCCACCCAAAGGGTGGTGTTCCAATTAACTAAAAAAATATTGGAAATCCATCCACATTTCTAACTTTTAATGATAAACCATTAATTGCATTGTCTTATCTTAAAAGATTAATTTAACCATATTGAATATTAAACCTCAAACGGGAAAAACGATCTTCCGTTTGTAAGCTACAGAGGCAAAACTAATGCCGATTGTTTCTTGTGTGTAGTTATGTTTTAACAAGTGATTTCTTGTCGGTTTGATACATATATATGAGTGTTTTCCAAACTTTTCCGTATCTTAACAGCAAAAATAATGACGACCAAAAAATTTACTTTTAATCGCAAAATATATATCTATTAAATCTATTGATTGGTGAGTTTTACTGATAGAAGCTAATATTATTTATTTTTTGAAAAAAGCTAAAGTTTAAAGAAATAAGTCTGTAGACGAGCAGAAACATTATGATAAGGATTTTTTACCATTTCGTGGACATAAGATCCATATATAATATGCAAGCGGTCCTTTGCTGAGAAGCTTTCGACTCGAGCTAAGTGATCGCTTGACCAGCTTGGCAACCATTGGAAATGTGTGCATCACATTTCGGACTTAAGATATGATAGTTAATAAAGTAAGAAAAAAAAACAGTGAAAACACTGTAAGAAGTCTGACACCCAAGTAATTTGCTTGAATTGCAATATTAATTTATTTGGATCAATCACCCTAAATTGTTTTTGGGCCTTTCAAACCAGAAATATATAGAATCTAACTTAAAAAAGTTAGCTATTAATAAAAATGTTACAAATAGTATATAAGCGTATTTAATTTATATTTACTTATAAAAAAGCCTGATTGAACGACTATTTCGTTCAGCCTATTGTCTGTTGACTTAAATTAACATCCAGAGTATTTTCCGACAGTAACACTAGTCAACAAAATTTAACTTTTTGGCTATTACAAGAACCAAACCCACTTTTTTTTATAGAAATGGGGCCAAATACGATGAAAAACATTTTTTATGGTGAGATTTTTTTTAGAATTTTTTAAAATTTTGCTTTTTTTAATTATTTTTTTCAGAGGTGCGCCCACATTTGTCATCATTACACGAGAATGCCAAAACCGATTTATCAAAGCTTTACTTAATACAAAGCTTAAGATTTAATCCGACAGTTTAAGTGATATCAATTAAGAAAATTATTTTTTCTTTTTTTTCTTTAGTTTTTTTCACTTTAAAATTCAAAGAAAAGTGGTGACTACCTTGTGAGGCGTTATGACATTTAGTATGAAAATTTTTTGTGTTTTTTGTGATATCCTAACTTAACTCACACAATATCAATTTGTTGTTATTTAACACATTATGACCAAAGTTGGTTCAAATCGGTTAACTATATCATATAGCTGCCATAGGAACAATCGGTCGAAAATCAATCTTTAGTATGAAAAGTTGTGTTATTTCTTGATATATATTAGCCAATCTGGAAATGTATTATATATCACCACCAAATTGGGTTCAAATCGGATCAATACTCAATATAGCTGTTCTAGGAGTGATCAGTCGAACACACAAATTTTCATACTAAAGACGGATTTTCGACCGATAGTTCCTATGGCAACTATATGATATAGTTAACCGATTTGAACCAACTTTGGTCATAACGTGTAAAACAATAACAATTTCAAATTCTGTTAGTTTGGTTAGGATCTCAAAAAATCCAAAAAAATTGTATACTAAAGGTCATGCCGTTCCACAAGGAAGTCATCAAAGTCCACAAAAAAACATGCCTGGACACAAAATAATATTTTATCGCCGTCTCTTCATAGATTTAATGTATCATATCTTAAACAACGCGTAATTAATGCAGCTATAAAAAAAATAGAAAATAAAATGTAATAAATTTTTTTTGACTTTTCCTCGAATTTGAATGTGATAAAGTTTAAAAAAAGCTTTAAAAAAATCATTTTCTTAATTCTAAAGTTGATATCCGTTAAACTACTGGTTTAAATCTAAGACTATGTATAAATGAAATATAGATATATATTTATTAGCTTTCAGATAAGTAAAGCTTTGATAAATCGGTTTTGGCATTCTCGTGTAAAGATGACAAATGTGGGTGCACGTCTAAAAAAAAATAAAAAAACCAGATTTTTGAAAAATTCTAAAAAAAATCTCACCATAAAATAAAAATGTTTTTTGTCGTTTTTGGCCCCAAATCAATCCAAAAAAGTTGGTTTGGTTCTTGTAATTTTTGGGCTGTTGCCTTGTGTAATGACAGAGATGTGCTGGGTTAATAAACATTAAAAATACTTATGTATTGCTATGTACAACTTTTTACAATCCTCTAACGACCGAAATGTATCGCAAAACTATCTAACGGTGTTCCTGTCACTGTTTTTAGTTGCTTTCCAATTAAAGAAATAATCATCATATAAACACTTTCAAATAATACTTTCCGAAATGCATAAAAATAATTTTAATTATGGTTTAGTTTTATTATTTAACTTGAAGTTTATTTAAACCGACGTAAAAACAACCAATCTAGATTTATTTACTTACTATCTTACTTACCTGGAATAATCAGACAACGGTATGTTTAACGGTTCATCGGCACTTGAGCCTTCGCGCATCAGTCTTTCAATTATTTTGGAACGTAGTCTTTCCTGTTGTTTGAGTAAATTTAAAATCTATTGTAAATGTTAATTTATTAGGATTAGTGGAAAAATGTTGACTAGCCAAAATGAAAAAATATAATAATAAAGTTATGTTGAAATTGTGAACAAAATATATTTTTTATTTTTAACAGTATACGGCAAGCTATATGAAAGCTACAAACAAAAATTCTACTTAAGTATACGATAAAAATAATTTAATCGAAAATTGTACGTCTAAACGATAAATGTGCGTTTCAATGCTAGTTCTATACTCATACTTATGTATATATTGTTAGCATATACAGCAAAGCATATGTGTATTTATTCCTATATACAATATAATATATCCATATATTGGATCGGCTGTCAGATCAGCGAACGCATTTAGGCCATTGTCAATATACGAGGGATGTTTATTAAGTCCGTGAATTTTTAAATACAAATTTTCTTCGGCCAAGAAACATTATTTCTCCAAGCTTTTTTACAATTCATTTTTCTTCTTTTCAAATAATAGTATATTTTAAGGTCCTCAACAAAAAAAGGTATGTGTTTCGGTGTGGTCCTTTTTTTTAATTAAGCTCAGCCTTTAATTCTGGTTTCTAAGCAGATAATTGCAACAGAGGGCTAATACCTACAACATCAGCTTGCTTACGGACTTAAATACTTCTATCGTTCAATATTAATCCATGGATTTTATCGACGGTTTTTGGCGTTTCCACCTCTTTTGAGCAGCCTTGACGTTTTGTGTCACTGCTTAAGTATAATCATAACGAAGTCAAGTCTTGACCAATGTCCATATTTCTAATCAATTTCTTTCTTGTTTTCGTTGAAAATTTTTTTAACAAAAAGAATTTTCGACTTAACAACAATAATTTTTTCTTTTTACCATATTTTACGCTGCGCGAACTTAATAAGCAGCCCTCGTATATACAAAATTGGTTTTAAATTTGTTACCTATAAGATTGATTGCGAAAGCTTGTTTTAAAAAAGTAATGTACAAAAACGGCGATGGGCGATAGATAGCATTCAAATTAACTATTTTGGCCACATTATTGTATTTAACATAGAATACATATAAATAAATATTCGGCCTAAGCCAATGCAAGCCACGCGTTCTATATTTTCGATTTTCTTTTTTTTAATTATATGGTGTCAGAGGTAATCAGCAAAATAGTACACATGGCAAAACCACACAACATTAAAAATTGTACATTGATGTAGCAAAAAGCAATTGGCGTAGGAGGTGTATCTGTGTACATGTAATAACACAAGGCAACAGAATCGAAATTTTTTCGAGCTGCTGGGTACAAACCCACTGTTATTGATAAAAGACAAAAACCAACTTTATAAATTGGTATGGTTTTTTTTTTTTTAAATATTTTAAACTTAAGCTTTGGTTTTCTTTTAATGCTTTTTACCTTAGCTTTGGTCTTTTTTTAATTTGTTTTAAGAGGATCGCCTAAATTAACTAAATTAACTAAATTAACAAGTGGATAGCTGTAAAAGTACTGTTTGAAATTCAAAATCAAAACTGTTTTTGAATAATTTACAGATATATTCATTAGCTTTCAGAAAAAATAAGGCTATTTCAAATTGGCTTTGGCCTTCTTGAGCAATTGTAAAAAATTTAAGTTCACCGATGAAAAAAGCTAAAAAAAATTTTTAAATACAAAAATAACCACCATATGGCGCCTCATATCTATAAAAAAGTGGGTTTTGTCCCAGTGGCTTTTTGGCTGTTGCCTAGAGTAATGAGTGAAGGTCATATTCCTAGGAGACACTTTTCTCCACAGAACGTTTCACTCTCAACTTGTCGCTTATAATACATCCCTGATCGGCCATTTTTTGTAATTTCAATGCTTTCTGTTCGCGTTTCTCTCGTTTTCTTATCTTTTTGATTTGCTTAAATAATTTAGCATGTCGCTTTACTTTGTTTGGATTTTCATCACAATAGTCCAATAAAGTCTCACAAAATGCACGTCCCATGTGCTCATAATCCTGCAAAATATATATTATTTATAAATAAATTCTGGGTGGAGCTTAGATAATTTTTACCTGTGTATTGAAATGGGTGCCCTTACGCGATCCCAGGGAGGAACCGCCAAAAGACGCCTCAATCGTATAGCTATTTGTGATACCAAGCATCCAAACAACAATGCGTCCTGTGCCTTCTTTGCTCCGCTGTATTTTAAATTTGCAGCTTTCAAACGAAAACTGTTGAAAAAAGTTTTAGAATTATAATAAAAATAATAACGAGGGTGATATGATTAGTAATCGGTCTAAGTATCGGTATTGTTTTTTTAAGTGGAATTCACTTCATTTAGCGGTTTATTAGGTTTTCGAAATAAAAAGATTAATGAAGATCCCTAAAATCCCTATTTTTACAAATTATTTATGCAAATAGGGCTCGATATGGTAGGTACGGAATAAATTTTTCCCTATTCATACAATTTCGGCGTTCTTATGCAAAAGAACATTTATTGTTCATATTCACTTTAATATTAAACCAAAATTACAGTGTGACTGAAATTCATGAAACATAAACGGCCATCAGTTGATGAATGAAACTATCTAACCAAATTATAACTTCATTAATAGGAGTTGTTTTTCCACTTAAGCCGATTTCTTATCAGTCCGCCCTCGTTACTCTAAGCCTTAAGCGCACCCGATCGGCACTGTTTTTATGCAGCATCAATGGAAAGACCTGCTCAGTAAGTCTTTTCTCAGGATTGCGCTTGTTCTCGCAGCCATAGATAAATATATTGTGCTTGCGTGAATGAGCGTGCATATCACAATACATTGCCACGCCGCATTCCTCAATCAGCCTGAAATTGTAGACAGACGAATTTTATTGTATTGCCATATGCCCTTGTATTAGGTTATTTACCTTCTAATCATGGCTTTTGTATACCAAATTGATGGATATGTCTCTCGAATAACAGTTCTATATTGCCGATTCAAGTCCTTGCCAGTTAAAGAGTTGCGAGTGTTTCCCACAATGACACCATCTGGATTTAGCATAGGCACAAGTTTAAAGATAAATTTGTGACGCAGTCGCTTAGCGACCGTTGTATCGCCAGTTATAAAGTCCATCAAACCCTTCATCATCCACGAGGATGGGGTCTCACTGGGATGCACACGAGCCGATACCACTATTGATTTCTTGCGCTGTTAATTGTATATGTTCCATGAATATTATTTAGAGATCGTGATTAGTTTAAAAAAATTTTATCTCAAAAAATTTTTTGTCCAAATAGAAAAATTTTTAAGAATTGATACTTTTATTTTCAATTTATTATAAAATTAAATTTAAATTTTTTTTAAGGGTTAAGAAAATATTTTAAAATGTACATTTTTATTTGTGTAAAGAGAATAAAAACCACATGTTACCATCGGTGGCATTCAGCAGGTAACTTTAATTACCAATCAAAAATAAGTATCGTAATAATAAAGATTTATATATTTTAACGAAGAATATAGATTTTTACGCGATTTCAAAAGACGTAATAGGCTAATTCATTAAAGATCATCACAGGTAAAGGGATGATTTGATAATTGAGGATAACCTGCTGAGTGCCTCCATTATTAAAAATCTGTTTTATTTATGACTTACAGGTAGGACTTTTTCCAATATAAAATAAACGCAAAAGAACCACTCAAATCAAAAAAATGTACTGTATAACGGAATATTTTTATGCACTCTGGTGGTGCACTCTGCTTCGGCAACTCTTAAAAAATCCTTTCCTTACTATAATGTTAACTGATCAAATATGATAAAATACAAACAATTAATACGTATAAAAAATATACTTAAGCAATAAATTTTATTGAGGTTGTGTTGCTTTGAGTGGTTTTTCTGCAATTAATTTTACGGATAAAAAACCCCCAAATAATTCTTTTCTAACAATTTTTATTTTAAAAATTGTAACATTAACAGTCCCTGATTAATACAATCGAACTGCTAACGATATGTTTCCTTACCCGCACATTGTCCTCATTATTAGAAGGTGCCGTGACGGTGAGATAATACACATTGTTGCCAGCTATTGTTCGGCAGAGAAGACGTAGCTTACAAAATTTTGACTTCACTGGATGACGCTGTATCTCCATTAAGTAGTCCTATGTAAGAATAGAATTAGAATTCGTAACAAATGTTTGATGTTGCGCTGAATACCTGCAAATCACTGTAGGTGTAAGGATAGCTATGGGCAAAATACACCGTATCATCATCATGTTCAAATTCAATTGTGAATGTGAGTGTATAACTTGAATTATCCTCCTCTTCCTCAGTAGTGTTGTTGTTACTTCTGAGGACGAATATTATAGTCCCTCATTAGTTAAACAGGTCCCAACATTTAATGTGTCTCTAAACTTACTCATCGTCGTTACGATAATATGAAATATTATTGCCACATCTTCGCCAGCCCTCGCTCTTTTCTTTAGCACCCAGTGTAGAGTACATGACAGGTCGCATTCCATCGTTATAAAGGCTATCCGACTTAACCAAGTTGACAATGGAGAAGCGATATAACATGTTACGATGAGTGCGTCGAACGCGAAAGTAGAACCACTGCTTAGACCGGCTTGTATAAAGATCAGGTCGAAGGTAAAGTTCATAGTAAGTAGGAGTGATTTGCACTGCTTTTGCCAAATTCCCTGATTCAAAGCGTGACTCGAACTCCAGACTATCGAATTCCTCTGCATTCATTGGATGGCAGTTGGTCACAAATTTGGCACCACCCACCGCTGAGCGACTAAACTGCATTTGGGGAATATCATAGGAAATTGGTTGTGATTGAAACGATGTCTTCTCATTAATATTTATTTCTTGAGTGGGCTTATCCCTGCTTAGTTCATTGGTGCTAGTGTTGGTGCTTGTATTTATATAATTGCGCCCGATATCACTGTTCGATATTCGCTCAAAGCCACGGCGACGTCCCCTTGCAACAGCTGCAACTGCTGCCGCTACGCTTACCGCTCGTTTGGAGAGCGGTGTTTGAATCAACGGCAATTGTACTGCCCCCTTACCATCGGACGCTGAGAGCAAATTCAGTTTTATTATTTAAAAAAAAAAAAGATCTGAATTGCGGAGTTGCATCAATATCAGTTAGACCATTAAGTAAAAATTTAAGAAGTATACATATTTTCAAAAATAAATCAATAAAGTTTAGCTATGCTTAGGTAATCGCAAACTTTTACTTTTTGTTTTGGATTCCTTTTAAGCAAATTTAAATCGGTTGACGGAACGACTTTTTTTGCAGACTGATTTCATATTGATTTCATGAATTTAGAAAAAGAGAACACAAAATGACAAATGTGAGAAATCTATTTTTCGCCAAATATCCAATCTCTAAGATTGGTTGCGATTTCTCAAGTATCAATAAAGGTCTGGTATACGGGCCTATTTCGCTTAAACCAAGCTCGTACGTCTTTCCGTCTGTTTCGATTTGTAATGATGACAAATGTGGGACACCTCTAAAAAAGGTTTTTTAAAAAATTTCACCATAGAAAATAAAATGTTTTTCGTCATATGGGACCCCATTTTTAAAAAAAAAAGTGGGATTGGTTCGTGTAATTTTTTGGCTGTTGCCTAGTGAAGAAGATATTTAAGGAGATATGTTGTTGCCATATGAATAATCACCTGGATCTCAGAGACTATTAAAGCTAGAGCTACCAAATTTGGTGACAGTACTGCTCTGTTGTGCACACAGATTAAGTTTGCTTAAAAATTTGGCATTTCCAATTCCCCTCAAAACGAAAAAAACTAAAATATTCGGTATCAGCGATCCCGAAAGCGCCGAGTAAGAAGTTGGATACGAATCCGATGAAGTGCTAGAAAAAAAAGTATTCGCTATATTGGATCCGCTATTTTAAATTTTTAAAAAACAAAAAAAAAAATCTCTACACGAGGTAAAAGTCTAGTGACGAAAGCATATTTCTGATATCCAATTTTCGCGGCAGCTAGATGTAATGACCATTAATTAAATAACTACTTAAAAAACCTGCTATTCGTACAAAGGCTTAATTTAAATGACACTTTTAACTTTAAAATTGTTAAAATACAAACAAATTTAACATTCTAACCATCAAACAAACATAAATATATGCAAATTTAACACTTATAGATTAAAGTAAATTAATGAACGAGTGAATTAACAGAAGAAATGTATATCAACATAATATTAATTAACATAACATTCATATAACATGTCTAACATAAATTATACTATGTTAATATAACATTTATGTAACATGTATACCTAAAATTATATTATGTTATTATAACATTAACATAACATGTGTACCTGTTGTTACCCCTACCCCTCCAGACTGTGTGTACCACGGCGTGCAAAGCAAAACTTATTTTCTTTATATTCGTTGTTTATTATACGATTGCAATGAAATTTTAAGCATACATATTTAAGATGGTAATCTATACGTGCGGTGAATTTGAAATATCTACCTATTAAATTAGCCTTGTAATTGGATATTTTAGTTTTTTGTCGATTGCAGATAAATTGGGGTTGTGGAGAAATTCTAAACCAAACTTGATCTGCGGGCGCAACATAGCAGTATTGTCACCAAATTCATGTGTCCTCCATATATCATATTTCCTCAAATATCATCTCTTGATGCTGCTTTCCTCACTTCATACTTTATAAAATATATATATTAAGTAAACCTTAAGCCAAAAGTTACAGCCATTTTTTGTCAGATATCGCCTATGTGTAAGCTAAGTTCTTATTTCACCTGTAAAATGTTACCTGAGTACTTTAAAAAGAAAAACTACATTTTCAACGATATATAGGACATATCTTCTATGGCTTGGAAATTATTGGAGTTTCTATTTTAGCGGGATTTATCGTTTTTCCGCGTATTTTCAAAAAGTCGTAGAACAAACATTTCGAGATTTTCGAAATGGAATAGATCCCCATCAATACATCTAAGTTTTTTTTTACCGCTTTGATACAAATAGACAAATCGACAAACAGACAAACAAACTGACTTTTCATTTCATTTTGAGAAGTCCACTAAAATTTTCAAATTAATTACACTAGGCAACAAAATCGAACTTTTTGCGAGTTACAAGAACCAAACCCACTTTTTTGGATAGATTTGGGGCCAAAACCGACGGAAAACATTTTTTTTTTTTTTATGGTTTTTTGATTCAAGAAATAACACAACTTTTCATACTAAGGATGGATTTTCGACTGATCGCTCCTATGGTAGCTGTATGAGATAGTTAACCGATTTGAACTAACTTTGGTCATAATGTGTAAAATATTAACAAATTCAAATTCTGTGAGTTTGGTTGGGATATCTCAAAAAACACAAAAAATTTTCTTACTAAAGGTCATGCCGCACCACAACGAAGTCAAAAAAGTCGACAAAAACATGCCTCGACACAAAATAATATCATATCGCCGTCTCACCATAAATTTTAATAAATCATATCTTAAACAACGCGTAATTGCAACGGCTACGCAAATAAAATAGATAATAAAATGTAAAAAAATTGTTTCGACTTTTCCTCTAATTTTTAAGTGAACAAAGCTAAAGAAAAAGCTAAGAAAAAATCATAATTTTTTTAATTCAAAAATTGATATCTCTTAAACTACTGCTTTAAATCTAAGACTATGTATAAATGAAATATAGATATATTCATAAGCTTTTAGATAAATTAAATTAGATCGATTGTGGCATTTTCGTGTAATGATGACAAATGTGGGCGCACCTCTGAAAAAAAGTTAAAAAAAGCCAGATTTTTGAAAAATTCTAAAAAAAAATCTCACCATAAAAAAAAAATATGTTTTTCGTCGGTTTTGGCCGCAAATCTATGCAAAAAAGTGGATTCGGTTCTTGTAACTTTTGGGCTGTTGCCTAGTGTTATCTTTTCTTTTAAATTATTATAGAAATTTTTATAGAAATCAAAAATTTTACCAAACGACCCCAACAGCCCCATTAGCTGCAATCATTTAAATTTTGACGCTCCCTCTCATTTCCCAGGTGAGTTAAAAAAGTTTTAGTATGCCATTTTGTAAGCTAGGACTAAACCTTTTGATTGGCATATATCTCGATCCGATTGGACAGTCATAGCAAAATTTTCCAAATAATTTGGCTTATATCTCCGGTTTTAACTACAGTGTTCGCGAGATATATGCGTTGACATTTGTCATGTTACTTAGGTGTTGCGCAGAAATGAAAAAATAATAAGTGTTGGTTAACGGACCATTATAGTGATAAGTTAAACAAAGCAGCAATAAAAAATTTATTTGAATTGAAATTTTAAAATTCAATTTAAAATTTACTAGTACAGATGTATAACTTGTGTTTACCTCTAAATTCATGATAAATATCCGTCTATTTTGTTATTTTTTTGATAGGCCCGTATTAGCAGGTTATTACCTGAATAAAGTTTTTTGGATTATTTTTTCATATGTACGTGGGTGGTCCGACAAGTAATGAGCCTTACAATGTTAAAGTTTAAAAATTTTGTATTTATTTTAGTTTTTACCTAGTCTTATTATAAGTCACCACACTTCTTCAAAAGATTCTCTTACAATTTTAACTCCTTTAAAAATTATTTGCCGTTTAGGTCCTTAAAATTGTTAATTTCGAAGGTAAGAGCAAAAAGAAAGTCACTTTTGGATAGGTCTGAAGAGTACGAAGAGTTCAAGGCATTATTCATAAAATTGTCATTGCCTAATTTTTTTGGTGAAATGCAAATGTGGGCAAACGAGGCACTCATCTCGCCGACAGCTCTCTTATGCCCAATATTTCGTGTAGGATATAACCCATGCTGTTTTTAAAATGCCTACTGTTTTAGTCATCTCGCGTACCTTAAATCCGCGTGATCATAGAATTTTGCTACGATTTTGTCTGCTTGTTTTTTAAGGGGCACCTGTATTCATTAAACTAATTTTTGACAGTCGCCAATGAAGGAGAAGAGTCACCGTATGCAGCATCCAAACTCTCTTTGATTTAACTGTGCGATATTCCTTCTAAAACAATAATCGGAACACAGTCAATATTACTCTTTTTAAATTTTTTTAAAATCCGCAAACATGTATGCTTTTATACGCTGTCAAATCTAAATTAAGAGTCCGGATTGGCTGAAATTTTGACAGTGTCCGTCTAAGAAAATAAACTACACGATAGTAAATGTCTCTTGTCGGACTGCCTACGTTCTTATCAAAAAAAGTGGGTATGGCTCATGTTTGATTTTAGTTGTTGCCTAGTGTAATCGTGAGTGTAAAAGTAGCCACAGCTTTCTTTGATTAAACGACGCTTACATGCTAGTCTGCAAACGTTTTCTTCTCCCACTAGTGTATCCGTATCAGAAACGTAGCTTGAACTTGTTCTTATCTTATCTGCGCCACCGGCCAGACGACCGAAAGAGTTTTCACCGCCGCCCTTAATTAGCTCGACATCCTCGACATTGTCACTACTATCCCTGTCATCGCTGCTATTTTTATTCACATCCGATTCACCGATTACATGGAAGACGCTCTCGCCACTTGGTGAAGCATCAGATAATTGGCGGGAACTGCTTTGGAAAGCAACCTCCAAACGCGTAATATTTGTTTTGGGGAGCTTAAAGGGTGTGACTGCATATTTATTGTGTACCTTGCTTGAAGTGGAATTGCTATCAATTGTGGGCTGCTGGTCATAATCAATGAGCTTATCGATGATCGCCTTGGATACTTTCTTTCCAAACTGACTAAGTACGTAGTAAGGCGAGGCGGGTTTGTATTCATTACTAGTGTTGTTCCAAATATCGTCGATTTCGATGGCCTCTTTGCTGTTTATATTCCTGCAACCTTTGATAGAATTTTTACCAGATATGGCAGTCTTCTTGGATTCGATAAGATTTTGGATAGTTGTCCTTTCATGCGTTTCGTTGCTTGCACCACTCGTATCGCAGTCATCGTCGTCATCCTGCGAGTTGCTGGTTGAGCGGTCGTCTACGCTACTAAATATTTTAGACACGCTGTTCAACTGACCGTTTTCATCATGTTGCGTCATTTTATGCATGACTGGTGTGTAGTCGTTTCTTGAATCTGAAGAATCATCTGAATCGTCGCTAGACTTATCCTCTGCTTTGGTTTTGGCATTAGAGTTTTCCTATTTGGTTGTTTAAATTCATTTTAATTAGGATCACGTCCCAGCAACTAATATTTACCCAGATCCTACATCTGATAGGTGACCCACCCAATATTAGGTTGTGCGGTGGTGCATGCATGCACTATTTAGGTAAATAAGGGTAGAATACTCACGTAATTGACTGCACTTATGGGACAATAGTTAAACACAATAATGCCATTTTCCTCGCCTACTGGACGCGGTTTCAGCTCATTGCCCGTTAAAACATTAAGTGGTTCTGCCTGGGGCGGCACGTAGGGAATGTGTATAATGCGCTCCTCAATAACCTGAGAACCAAAAATATTTAAAAAAAATAAATTATTTTTTCTTAAGATTTAAATATATCAAACTAAAGCAATTAAGTATTCGAATACATCAATCGAAAAACTAATATATTAACAAAAAAAATGTTATTTTGATACCCCTGCAGAGCCCTTGTTCCATCTTCTATGACAGCTACTTGATAACCGTAGTCTTATTTTATCCAAATTTCGTATGATGGCTATATGGTAAAGAAAACCGATTTAAAATAAATTAAGTACGGATGTATAAGACCAACCAAGACAATTTCATACTAAAATTTAATTTTCCACCGATCCTTCCCATAGCGGATATGTGATATACTAGACCGATTTTATCCATATTTGGTCAGGATGTGTAAGTCCAACTCAGAAGCACATTGCGTCAGATTGTTTGAATATTTAAAAATACAAAGAAGTTTTTCATACATAAAACTTGATTTTTGACCGTTTGTTTCTATGGTCCGATCCAAAAATAAAAACAAATTTGATCTGCGTCCAGTATACAGATACTTACACACCAAGTTTTAAGTCTCTAGTGCTTAAGGTCTATGAGATCGGTGCGTTCAAACAAACACACAGGCAGACGGGCGGACAGATAGACGGACATTGGTAAGCCGATATCGACAGAAAGAAGCTGTCTGTAAGTTTCTTCGAAAACCCTATCAAAAAATTGTTTTGTTTTAAGGCTAAACATTTTTTAAGGTTTTCGATCTCTGAAAGTTTTGTAATTTGATTGGTAACTTAGCTTTAACAAATTTGTATAGGTACGAGATCGTTTTGGATTTTAACTCACCTGGCATTCTATCGGCCATCTGGGGGCCTGCTGTGAGCAATCATTGTCCTTGTCCTTGGGCAGTGCGAAAAGATCACGCGGTTCCTTCAATCGTGCAATTGGTCTTAATGTTTTTTCATCTGTGTTAAGTACTAGCTGATTAGTCTTCAGACCCTTCGAAAGAAAATTTCCTAGGAAGCCAGCTTAAATATGAAAAGATAAAATTTTAAAAAAGATATCTAAAAAGTTTCGAAAAATAAATAAGTGCAAAATACGTTTTATTACCATTCAATTAAAATCATGAATGCAAACACGAATCTGAAGCGAATCTTACAAAAGCGGTTCGGTTTAGGGTTTTCGAACTTCCTAACCGGACTATGAACCGAACCTTCAATATTATCTACCCCTGAACCCTTTCTCTAAACCAAGACTCTTAAAAATATTGACTCGGCATCCTGCAATAAGGACATTAGTACGGTCAATGATTGGATAAAGAACAATGTTTTTGCAGTCAACACTTTTAAATCAAAATGTATTGTCATTTTCAAAAATACGCTTAGCACCGAAAGCTTACCAAGAATCATAATTGAGTATGTTGATCAAGCCACTAATCTTGGGATTACTTTGAATAGAAACCTAACATGAAATAATCACATTAATAAAGCAGTAGGCAGATCTTTAGATTAAGACTAAATTCCTTATCGCCAAAATCGATTCGTCCGGTTGAACTAACGCATGCAGTCAACAAAAACTGGCTGTGGCCTTTAACAGCATTGACAGGTATGTCTTGTCGTCAAGAGTGCCCAACACTTTTCATATTTATCACAACAAATATTTAACATATCAATAATGGCATTCGTAAAATTTAGATTTATTATATTTACTTATAAAATTTTAGTGACTATAGAGCCAGCATACCTCTATGACAAATTTGAGTTCGCATCCTCCAGAAGGAGCAGAAACTTTCTTTGTTATACCCGTTACTTAAAAAATGGGAATATTGTGTTTGTTGAAATGTACAGAGAGAGGAGACATCTCCGATCCTATAAAGAACATATATTCCTGATCTACCCCTCAACAGCCGAGTCGATATACCCATATCTGTCTGTCCGTCTGTCTGTATGTACGAACAAAAGGATCTCAGAGACTATCAGAGGTAAAGAAACCAAATTTGGCACACAGATTTCTATATACCCCACGCAGATCAAGTTTGTTTTAAATTTAAGCCACGCCCCCTCCGTCCCCGCAAAACGCGAAAAGCCTCCACACCGACAGTTTTTATACCCTGAGCCTATAAAAATGCTCCAAAAAGGGTATAATGTGTTTGGCCGAATGTATGTAACAGGCAGAAGGGGGCGTTGCACACCCATAAAAGTATATATACTCTTGATCAGGATGAACAGCCAAGTCGATTGAGCCATGTCCGTCTGTCTGTCCGTCTGTTTGAACGCGTCGATCTCAGAAACTATAAAAGCTTGAGACTTCAAACTTGGTATGTAGGTTCCTGAATACCATACGCAGATTAAATCTTTTTATTTTTGGATCGGACCACTATATCATATAGCTGCCATTGGAACGATGCATCGAAAATGAAGTTTTAGTATGAAAAAATGTTGTGTTTGTTGCGATATCAGAACCAAACCGATAGATAATGCATCGAAACTGGTATTATACATCCTGACCAAATTTTATTAAAATCGGTTTCCTATATCATATACCTGCCATACGAGCGATACATAAAAAACTAAGTTTTAGTATCAAAAAGTTTTGTTTGTTTGTAGAGATATCTTAACCAAACTGATAGAATATGCATTAATGTTGGTTTTGTACATTCTGACTAGATTTAGTTCAAATCGGCTGCATATATCATATAGCTTCCATAGGAACAATTGGTCGAAAATAAACTTTTATTGAACAGTTCCTGGGCTCAGGGTATCCTACTGTCGAGCTGTTGGATTTTCGACTGCTCGTTCCTAAGGCAGCTATATTGAAATATCTACCGATTTGAACCACATTTGGTAGGGATTTATAACACATTACCAGATACATAACCTGTGAGATTAGATGATATATCTTAAGAAACTGCAGATGTTTTCATACTAAAGCCTGATTCTGAACCGATCTCCCCTATGGCTGCTATATGACATAGAAGACCGATTTGAACAAAAAGAGGTAAGAAAAAAGCCAGATTTTTAAAAAGTTCTAAAAAGAAAACTGCCATAGGAAAAAATAATATTTTTCTTAGTTGGTGGCCCCAAATCTATCCAAGAAAGTGGGTTTCGTTCGTTTAATAATTGCCTCGTACAGATGGTGAAAGAACGTAGGAGGCTAATTTCTATAAGAAGGTATCATGTCATTTTGCAGGTACAGATTACTTTTTCTTTTATCAAAAGTAATGAAAGCATTATTGACTAAAAAACCAGCCGAACGAACCCAATTTTAGAAAAATCTACCCTTTGCTCTTGCACATTTACTAAGACTTCATTTTTAGACAACATATTAACATTAGAATAACCTTAAAATGATATTCTAAGAGTAAGTTGTTGTCTCTAACTGATAAAAAGTTGATTGGAACAATCTTTTGTAGTTATCTGATCGAAAATTGGGCATTAAGTTGCTCAATATATTCGGCAGTGGAAGAAAGGGGCGGTTGGCAATTCGTCGCAAGTAAATTTAAGTCGTTTAACTAATTTTAGTACTGAACTATATGCAATGCACACATCAAATTTGTCAGTCCTGAAAGTTTCATTAAGAAACTCGAAAAACCAAAACAAATGATTAGACGCACGAGCATTTTTTTTTTTTTTTTTTTTTTTTTTTAATACTTTTTACGTTGAATTTTGGTTTTATTGAACATAACTAACTTTAAAATTACTTAATGCATGGATATATCTATCTGGTCTATCGCCCTGCAAGCCCTGTTTTCAAAAAAAAGGATACTTTCTATTCCACTATATATACCATTCGAGAAATTTACCCACAATCATTTTCAATCATGCTTAAGATATGAATATAAGGTGACTGAGTCGTAATATTTACTTTTGTATTCATAATAATTTTATTTACCGGTAGAGAATCACTGCGGACGGCAGTTCGCGTTAGTGACGAAAGCAGCACGAAGGGTTTAAAAGGCGACTAACTATATATACAGCTAAGTTGGAAAATTTGCTACGACTGTCCAATCAGATCGAGTTATATACCGATCGAAAGGTTTAGTCCTAACTTACAAAATGGCATACTAAAAGTTTTTCTAACCAACCTGGGTCATGAGATATGGGGGTGTAAGTGGGAGGGGAAATACTTAAATGATTGCAGCTAATGGGGCTGTTGGGGCCTTTTGGTAAAATTTATAAATTGATATCTCAATCACCCAAATCCGATAACTGGTTCAATTGGAAAATTTTAGTAGTATACTAAAAATGAAGTGAAAAGTTAGTTTCTTTGTTTGTCTGTTTGTATCAAAGCGCTAAAGAAGCTAAAAGGTTATGATGGGAATTTGTTCATTTTTGAAAATCTAGAAATGTTTGTTTTACGACTTTTTTAATTTCCCGCTAGTTTAGCGGGAAATCGCTAAATCCCGCTAAATTTGAAACCTCACCAGTTTCCATACCATAGAAGCTATAGATATGTTCTGTATATCATTGGAAATGTGTGCTTGAGGGCTTTTAGGCGTACCTTTGAAACTTTTTTTTCTAAAGTACTCAAGTAACATTTTACAGGTGAAATAAAGTTTTTTAGCTTACATTTTGGCGATTTCTGACAAAACGGCTCTTACGATTTTTATTAAATTTTAGTATGTTGTAGTACGTAGAATTTTGCGTTTTTTAGTATATGAAACATAAACTTTGACCAAGGGGTTTGGAAGACATTGCCTGTTAACTGAATGTATACATTTTTCTATCGGTCGAAAATCAGGTTTTAGTACGTAAAACTTTTTGGTTGTATGAGATATCTCAAACAAACTGACGCAATACGCATTTAACTTGGTTTTATATATTCTGCGCAAAGTTGGTTCAAATCGGACCACTATAACATACAGCTGTCATAGGACCGATCGGGAGACATCTCAACCAAACTGATAAAATATGCATTTAACTTCGTTTTATATATCCTGGCCAAAGT
Organism: Drosophila falleni; assembly: GCA_035045575.1. NCBI lineage: Eukaryota > Metazoa > Arthropoda > Insecta > Diptera > Drosophilidae > Drosophila > Drosophila falleni. Next base: position 324,267 of record JAWNOV010000056.1, on the reverse strand, counting down.
TGTTTTAAATCGGACCACTATATCATATAGCTGTCATAGGACCGATCGGGCGAAAATCAAGTCTTAGTATAAAAAACTTTTTTTTCACGAGATATCGTAACAAAACTAATAGAATACGCATTTAAGTTAGACTTATAGATCCTAAGGAAAGTTGGTTCTAATCAAACCACTATATCATATAACTGTCATAGGACCGATCGGGCGAAGTCTAAGTCTTAGTATGAGAAATTTTTTTTTTTCACAGTAGGTACGGGGCTTCCGACAGTAGAGTAGCAACTTAACTTAACTTACAAAATTTTTTTTTTAAATATGAAAAAATATTCAACAATGCTAAATTTACAATGTCAAAAGCAAAAGCAATTGCAAAAATTTCTGATATCCCACAAAAAAAACCTCTAAACGAGGTAAAAGTCTAGTGACGAAAGCAATTTCCAGCCCCAAAATTTCTGATATCCAATTTTGTGACGAACAAAATTGAGTTTAATGTAAAAATTTTAAATAAAAATATAAATTAATAAAAAAAAACAATTGGCATTCGGCACTGCGCAAAAAGTAATTTTTATGTACAAAGAAGCTCACCCTTTTTGCGCACAGTGCACAAGGCCAATTTTTTTTTTAAATTAAATAAACTCACGCCAGGAGGTACTCACCAACTTGCATCATAAGAAATCGTTAACCAGCAAGAATATACCGTTGATTAATTAACTTTTTTAATTTTGTTCGATTGCATTCATTGTACCGAATTTGCCATAGTTTGTCTGACCAGTGGGTTGGACAGTGGGTGAAAAGACCAATCTAGTCAAGTTTAATCAATAACAAAGAATTTGTTTTATTACCTCGGTAGCAAAAAATGTGTAGAACCTTTTTTGTCCAAGACTAAAAGAGGTAGAGCAACTAAATTTTATGAAAATACTCCACGGATGTTTACCTATATCAAGGTTGTTTAAGAATTTTGCCATGCCTCTTCCCTAGACCAGAAAACGTTTTGGTAGGTCTAAAATCTATATGAAAACCAGGGGGCTCCGCTCCCATTCATTGTACCGCCCCCTGCTCGCTTCATTCGCCTATCCCCGGCTCGCTTCGCTCGCGGTGAGGTACAGCTACAATCGAGAACGCTCGACAGTAGGATACCCTGAGACAAGGCACTCTTTTATAAAAGTTAATTTTCAACCTATTGTTCCTATGGCAATTAAATAATATATGGATCCGAACTAAACCAAATTTGGTCAGAATGTAAAAATTCAACTTAAATTCATATCCAAACAGTTTGGTTAAGATATCTCAAAAAGCAAAAAACTTTTACATACTTAAAGTTAATTTTTGACCGATCGGTGCTATGACAACTATATGATATAGTAGCCCGATTTGAATGAACTTCGACCAAGTTAAATGCATATTATATCAGTTTGTTTTAGATTTTTTTAAGATTACCAAGCTCACAAAGTGTGTTTTCTTGGTTCTCCTTTACATCTTCACCTATTTTGAATCAATCTGGCTATCATATAGCTGCCATAGGACCGATCGGTCTAAAATAAAGTTTTTGGATGAAATACTTTTTTGTTTTTTTGAGATATCTTAACTAAACTAATGCATATAAATTGGTCTTATGCATCTTACCAAAGTTGGTTTGAATCGCTCCACTATATCATATATATTATGATCGGTAGAAAATCAAGTTTTAGAATGAAAAATTTTTTTGTGTTTGAAGATAACTCTATTAAACTCATAAATTGAATACCTTTAATTATCCATTACATCCTAATTAAATTTGGTTGACATCGGATCACTATATCAAATAGCTGCCACACTAACGATCGATACGAACGAGTGATACATCAAACTACGCGTAATTAATGCACCTATGTAATTAAAACATGGCAGCTATATGATTAAGTGGTTTAATTTCAACCAAATCTATCCGTTTGGTTAACATAAGTCAAAAAACAAAAAAGTTTTTCATATCAAAGCCTGATTCTGAATCGATCCCTCTTGTAGCACCCATTTTATATATTAATCCGATTTAAGCCAAGTTTGGTCACAATGTGAAAGACAGCAACAAGTTGATATTCTGTGGTAAAGGTATCTAAAAAAATATACAAAAAATTTTAACAGTAAAGGTCATTTTAATACAAATGGTTTAATCTTGGTTATTTTATCTCAAAAAATTTAAAATATTTTTATAATAAAGGTCACAAGGAAGTCATAAAAATTGAAAAAAACATCGATATAGATACAAAATTGTATATCGCCATTTCGCCATAGATTTTTATGAATTATATCTTAAACAACGCGTTATTAATACAGCTTATGTTAATAAAAAAGAAACAAAAATTTAATTCATTTTTTTCGAGTTTTTCTTGAATTTTAAAGAAAAAAAACCAAAACATTTCACCACATTTACAGCTTCGTCTAAGGAAATTATAGTGCAAAAACTGATGCAACCTCGCAATAAAGTGGTGATAGAAGAGGAAGAGTGCTGTACAATTTCCTATTTTTTTCGCTATACCAAGCATCATATGAGATTATTAAAAATTTTTTTTTTTGTTTTTTGAGTTAACGTTAACTATTTTAATTATTACACTATTATTATTGTGTAATAGATGAAAAAAGATTAAAATATATATTTTGTGTACAAAAATTGATTTTTTTTATTTTTCATGTAAAATATGCACTGAAAATATTTTTCAACTCTAACCAACAACCCTAAATCAACCAGTAGGCCTATGGTGCAGTGCAAACACTCATTTTAAAGCTTAAGAAGTTTTTAATCGAATGCTTTTTTAGTTATTAAAATATCTTTATTGGCTCAAAAGATATGATTTTCGTACAACAAAATGAGAGATTGTCCCACTGTGCAGCATGTCAACTTTTATGAAAACAACCATTTATCAGTATATCAAACAAAAAAGATAATTTAAAGAAATCAGATACGGAAGAGAGTATTGATTCGGAATAATTTTGTATTTCAACAAAGCAGAAAATGTATTATAAAAATATATTACAATTTTTATTTTAAATAGCTTGATATTAAGCTAGTAGAAAAACAAATTCGTTATTGCTTATATTTTATTGTAAGGATAATTTTAATTTTTTAAAAGTAAAAACCAAAGAATAACTTACACCCTTTTCATGCCACACCTACTTCTATTTCATGTTATAAATTTTAAATAAAGAATGTATTCTTGTTTAAAAGTCACAGATTATTACAATCTACTTATCCGGACTGAGCCACAGTGCTTTGGTTAACGGAATCATTTGCACTTAGCAAATTAAGATCACTTGAATCACTCAACTCAATGCATAAAAATCATACAAATACCCACAAAATAATCATAATTTTCCTAATTAATTTTTAATTAAAAATTAATAGCGGTACCTCTAACGGTTAATGTTCAAAACTTTAAATAAACGGATTTTAGATATATTTCTAATCTTTTAGAAAACGCAAATCTTTCTAGAATCGGCTATTGCATTCTTGAGTAATGATGACAAATGTATGCGCACCTCAAAAACTACAAAAACAAAAAGCTGGACTTAAAAAATGTAAGAAAAAAACTGTACCATAAAATAAAATATTATAGTTGTTTTTTGTCATGTGGGTCCTTTAATGTATAAAAAAAAATGGGTTTGGTTCGTATCAAATTAGTATAAATTATGTTGCCTAGTGCTATTTATCAATGGTGATGAAATTTTTTCTAGATATATAATTTGTTCCATTTGTGTGGGCTGAGGTGAGAGTTGCCAAATTCTAAAACAATCTTATAAGAGGTCAACATCCTAGGAGTAATGTCACCAAATTTGGTTGCTCTAACTCTTGCAGTCTCGAATTGTTTCAAATAACATTTTGAAAAATAAGCTAAACACTTTTTTTTGGGCTAAAAACTTTTTTGTTTCTCAAGAGATCGCAGCCAAACACACAAGTTGTGTATTTAGTATAGTACTTACTAAAATTTGTGTATAAAATAAAATGGCCAACAAGCTTTCCCAAACATAAAAGTTGTTTAAGAAACTTTGATCCGCAAATCAACGCGAAAGAAAGAAATCCGAGAACTGCTAATGCTTATCATCTATTAAAAACATTTTATCTAATTTTTGGCTTACCAGAAAATCTGTATCTGCAACAATGATTAACGAGACGCACAGCCGTTCACTCTTTAAATTTTAAAAACTTTAGAAAATAGAAAAGTACATAAAAATGATTTTATGATTTTTAAAGAATAAGAGGTGGATAAAAATATTTACACAGCGATCATTCTTTTATATAGGTACATATTGAAAGTGTATAGAAAAAAAGCTACAACAACAAATATTTTGTACGACAAGAACAAAATGATGCATTAATAATATATGTGAAAGCTTTCTCATTGTGTAAATACTTTTGCCCACCTCTGCATAGTGCTGTCTGTGGTTGTTGCTTGCTGAACGTTTTGTTGTGGACTAAAACAAAAAAACGGTGCATATATGAAAATGTCAAATCTTTATATACGGCAGCGTCAATGCCCATACGAGAATTTTCCTGCTTGCCACTTGGCGTCCTGGGCCACGTCAATCAGGGGTGCCACAAAAATTGAAAATAACGAAAAATCTCCCAAAAATGTCTGGAGTTTTGTTTAAGTCGAGTTCCCTACTGTAGGATACCCATTACTAACTCCAATATATATAAAAGTATTTTAAAGAAATTACTTGAATTGCTTTGAATACATTAAATCGCCATAACTTTTGTTCTACTTGACCGATCTTACTGCGATGTGGAATAATAGATAATAATAATTTCTATTCTACTTTTTCGATCTTGATGCGAATCAATGAAATGAATAAATGTATTATGTTAAAAACTGTGGGGGTGGTAATTTTTAACGATTTGAGTACGGAAGAGGGCGAGAATTTAAAACAAACTTCATGTGCTTGGGGTTTATGATCGTCTATGTGTCAAATTTGGTTGTTCTATCTATTAGCCTTTAAGATCAAGGCGCTCACACAGACGGGCAGGCACACCTGGCTATATTGACTCGGCTGTTGATACTGATTTTGATACTGATACTGACTTTATAGGGTTGAAGATTTCACCATCTCCTGTTACTTACATTTCAACGAACACAATATACCCTTTTACTTATTTAAGTATAGGGTATAAAAACTACAACATAGAAAAAAATGTTTTGTCACATGGAACCCCAAATTTATCAAAGAAAAGTTCAAATTTATTACAGTTTTATCGGTTGGTTTTGCATTCTGTGGAATGCATGATTAATAGGCAATAGCAACGATTGTGGTAGGAAATATTATTTACTGAGACGAAATTTATACCGTTAAAAACAGCTAATTTTCATTTTATGCACTTGTTTCGTTGTCCAATCAATCATTTTTTTCACCTTAACCACTAAGACCGTCCACAAACGGCCATCACAAACAGCTTGAAATAAAGAAATATCTTAGTTTTTAAATCAAATATATAATAAATTATTAGAAAACAACTATAACTAGTGGGCGGTTACAGTCGAGCACGCTCGACAGTAGAATACCCTGCGCCCAAGTACTCTGTACGGAAAGTTGACTTTCGACCGATTGTTGCTATGGCTAGAATGTAAAAAATCAACTTGAAGACATATTCTAACAGTTTGGTTAAGATATCTCAACAAATAAAAAACTTTTCCATACTAAAATTGAATTTTTGATCGATCGGTCCTATGACAGCTATATGATATAGTCGACCGATTTGAACGAACTTCGGCCAGGATAGACAAAGCCAAGTTAAATGCATATTCTAACAGTTTGGTTAAGATAACTCAAAAAAAAAAAAATAAAAAATTTTCATACTAAGATTTAATTTTTGATTGAGCGTTACTATTGCAGCTATATGATATAGTGGACCGATTTTAGCCAAATTTGGTCAGGATGTATAATACCAAATACCCAAATGCATATTCTTTCAGTTTAATTTTGATATCGAAACAAACAAAAAACTTTTCCATACAAAAACTTTATGTTCGATATATCGTTCCTACGGCAGCTATATGATATAGTTAACCTATTTAAATCAAATTTGGTCAGGATGTATAATACCAGCCAATATGCTTATTTTATCAGCTTGGTTATTTTATTTCAACAAACCAAAAATTTTTTCATACTAAAACTTCATCTTCGATGTACCGTTCCTATGACAGCTATATGATATAGATAACCGATTTAAACCAAATTTGGTCAGCATGTACAAAAACAACATTAATGCATATTCTATCTATTCTATAGAGTGGGACTCAAACCCGGGCTGTCGAGTTCTGTTAGCGCGGCGAATCTAACTATCGAGCCACTGGACTTAAAAATTTGTTCCTATTTATTGTTTAACAATAAAGTGTGCTTTGCCTACTTTGATAAAATTGTTTTTCTATTGTCATAAAATTTCTATATATCTGTTTCTATGCATACATACGAAATAAAAACATACAACATATTTTAAGTACGAAACGGTCATGTACTCAGTATTATGTTCTTGATTCAAGAAATAACATACCTATTTTGAAATTAATGTACAATAAGTTAGGAATTATTAGTACAAAATGGACTTAAAATTTAAGGTACGAAAACATTCTAAAATCAAACCCATACGGGATATTACGCAGAACGACATTTTTTTCTGAGTGTATGGCAAAGTTTTTGGTTTTTTGAGATTTCTTACTCAAACTAATATAATATGGCTGAAGCTCGTTTAAATCGGTCGACTATATCATATAGCTGTCATAGGACCGATCGGTCAAAAATCAACTTTTAGCATGTAAAAGCTTTTTGTTTTTTGAAATATCTTAACCAAATTGTTCAAATATAAATTTAAGTTGATTTTTTACATTCTGACCAAATTTAGTTTAATTTGAAATACCATGTAATTACCATAGAAACAATTGGTCAAAAATCAACTTTTATAAAAGAGTACCTGGGCTCAGGGTATCCTACTGACGAGCGTGCTCTACTGTAGCCGCACCTCACCGCGTGCAAGGCAAGCCGGGCGCTGGCGAGTGTAGTGAGCAGGGGTTGGAGCCCCTTCTTTTTATTATAAACAGACACAAAAATTGCAAGTAATTTGGCACCTGTTTTAACAAAAACGCTGTGGCTCCTAAAATAATTAACTGATCGCATTCAAACTTGCATCTATCAATTACACTAGGAAAAAAAATCAACCTTTTTGCGAGTTACAAGAACCAAACCAACTTTTTTGGATAGATTTGGGGCCAAAACCGACAAAAACATATTTTTTTTTTAATGGTGAGATTTATTTTTTTAGAATTTTTCAAAATTTGGCTTTTTTTATTACTTTTCTTCAGAGGTGCACCTACATTTGTCATTTTTGTTATTGTTTTACTCATTATGATCAAAGTTTGTTCAAGTTGGTTGTATCACATAGCTGCCATAGGAACGATGCATCGAAAATGAAGTTTTTAAGTGAAAAAGTTTTTTGTTTTTTTGAGATATCTTAACCAAACTGATAGAATATGCATTAATATTTGTTTTATACATTCTAACCAGATTTGGTTCAAAACGGCTCCATATATCATATTGCTGCCATAGGAACAATTGGTCGAAAATAAACTTTTATTGAAGAGTACCTGGGCTCAGGGTATCCTACTGTCGAGCGTGCTCGACTGTAACCGCCCACTTGTTTATTTTATTGGTAATAAAACAATACTGGTTGATTTTATAAAAAATTTGATACCAATAAAGTTGCTAAGACAGAGTTTGCTACAATAGAATGTTGCATTTGTAAAGGTTGCTGATAAAGAATGTTTACTGTATCTAGGTGTCTACAAATACACGTTACGGTACTTTCTCGCCAGGGCACTGAGTATCCTACTGCTGTGTGCGTTCGATTAAAGCTACAGTCCCGGTTGTTTCTAGTTTGACATGCATTGATCTAGTGGTATTTCTAAAATACAGGCACACATTTTGAATGTCCATATCGAATTCTTTTAACAAAAGGATCACAGCTCAAACTAACCGAAACTCGAGTTTATTTGTTTAAACTGCTCATCAGATACATACCTACTATCTACTTCGCTGTTTAATAACAGTTATGCGTTTCTTCAGTGTGCTGGCTTCCATAGTACAGCAATACAGTTTTTTAAGATTCTGAAAATTATCAATTTTTGGGTTACGTTCTTTTTTTATTAAAAGTTTGCGATATTTATAAATACAAATCAATGCTGCAACCCTGTTCGGAGCCCAAAAAAAAAAAAATTGAATGTCAATTGTCGAAAGACCGATTGAGCTCAGGGATCTGAGGAAGCTGGAAAGTTCTGAGGAAAATCCGCCAAAGATTTTATACTCTCTAGGACATATATAATATAGGAGTCAGATCTAAGTCAAATATTAAAAATTGCTTCCATAAGCAAGAAATAAATACAAGGACTCGATCGCAGTAGTGTAGGATATCCTGTGTTCAGTGCGAAATTTGCAATTCGGAGCACTACAACAACATCTACAACAAACAACTTCTGAAGTCATAAATTATAGCAAAATTAACACTTTTATGACAGTACGCGTCGCAGTCGAGCATTTGCTGTGTGCTTGTTGTTTAGCTTTATTGATGGTCATATATGATTTGCGCGCAGCGATGTATGTATCAGGCAGAAGGAGGCGTGGCAGACCCCAAAAAGTGTATATATTCTTGATCAGGATCAACAGCCGAGTCGATTGAGCCATGTCCGTCTGTCTGTCCGTCTGTTTGAATGCGTCGATCTCAGAAACTATAAAAGATAGAGACTTCAAACTTGGTATGTAGGTTCCTGGATACCATATGCAGATCAAGCTTGTTTTTATTTTTGGATCGGACCACTATATCATATAACTGCCATAGGAACGATACATCGAAAATGAAGTTTTAGTATGAAAAAGTTTTGCGTTTGTTGAGATATCAGAACCAAGCTGATAGAATAAGCATATTGGCTGGTATTATACATCCTGACCAAATTTGGTTAAAATCGGTTTACTATATCTCATAGCTGCCATAGGAATGATGCATCGAAAATGAAGTTTTAGTATGAAAAAGTTTTGCGTTTGTTGAGATATCTGAACCAAGCTGATAGAATAAGCATATTGGCTAGTATTATACATCCTGACCAAATTTGGTTAAAATCGGCTTGCTATATCACATAGCTGCCATGGGAACGATGCATCGAAAATTAAGTTTTAGTAAGAAAAAGTTTTTTGTTTTTTGAGACATCTTAACCAAGCTGATAGAAGATGCTCTAATGTTGGTTTTATACATTCTGACTAGATTTGGTTCAAATCGGCTTCATATATCATATAGCTGTCATAGGAACAATTGGTCGAAAATAAACTTTTATTGAAGAGTACCTGGGCTCAGGGTATCCTACTGTCGAGCGTGCTCGACTGTAACCGCCCACTTGTTGTTGTTGTAGACGGATCACTGGGAGCAGCGAGAGCAAGGGCTTGGCCCAGCTGATTTTTTTTAGCTTATTTTTTTTTTTAGATTTTTAGGGGTCGATTGGGTTTGTTTTACCGAATATGTGCGTAACAGGCAGAAGGAGGCGTGGCAGACCCCATAAAGTATATATATTCTTGATCAGCATCAATAGCCAAGTCGATATAGCAATGTCCGTCTGTCTGTCTGTCTGTATGAACACCTAGATCTCAGAGACTATAAAAGCAAGAGACACCAAACTTGGTATGTTTGTTCGTCTATGCTGCAGGCAGATAAAGTTTGTTTTAAAATTCGGTCACGCAACCTATATCGCCCACAAATCGGAAAAAAAAATTTCATATCCAAATTATAAGAGCAATTTATAAGCTAGTGACACCAAATTTGGTATGTAGATTCCTCTATATTGCAGGCAGGTTAAGTTTATTTCTTTTTTGAATCGGACCACTATATCATATAGCGCCCATAGGAACAATCGGTCGAAAATCAAGTTTTAGTATGATTGTTTTACGAGATATCGTAACCAAACTTATAGAATATACATTTAGGTTAGTCTTATACATCCTTACCAAAGTTGGTTTAAATCGGTCCACTATATCATATAGCTGTCATAGGACCGATCGGGTGAAAATCAAGCCTTAGTATGAAAAACTTTTTTGTTTTATAAGATATCGCAAACAAACTTATAAAATATACATAAAACTTGGCTTTATATATCCTGTCCAAAATTTGTTCAAATCGGTCCACTATATAATATAGCTATCATAGGACCGATCGGGCGAAAATCAAGCCTTAGTATGAAAAACCTTTTTGTTTTGTGAGATATCGTAACCAAACTTATAGAATATACATAAAACTTGGCTTTATATATCCTGTCCAAAGTTGGTTCAAATCGGACCACTATATCATATAGCTCTCATAGAACCGATCGGGCGAAAATTAAGTCTTAGTATGTTTCATGAGACATATTAATCAACCTGATAGAATATGCATTTAAGATAACTAAATTATTTTTAATATTTTTCCATTATAAGTTTTTTCTATAGTAAGTACGGGGTCTCCGACTGTCGAGTATGGTCGACTGTAGCACCGGCCCACTAGTTTTACTTTAAAATTGTGGAGCGGCATGACCATTAGCATGAAATTTTTTTGTGATCAATTTGTTGTTGTCTTACACACTATTGCCATTTTTGGTTAAAATTGAATAATAATATCATATAGCTTTCATAGGAGGGATCGGTTTAAATTCAGCCTTTAGTATAAAAACTTCTGCTGCTTCTTATGATATATTATCCAATCTCGCAGGTCGTGTATCTGGCAATGTGTTATATATTCCAGCCAAATATGGTCAAATCATTAATATTAAGCCAAAAAAAGCTATTCTTTAGTAAAAGGTATGTAGGCCTTTTGCCCAATGTGTCAAATGCCGAACTATACTAAAGTACAGGGGTCTATTAAGTTTGTTTTACCGAATATGTGCGTAACAGGCGGAAGGAGGCGTGGCAGGCCCTATAAAGTATATATATTCGTGATCAATATCAAAAGCCGAGTCGATATTTATATGTCCATCTGTCTGTCTGTCTGTATGAACACCTAGATCTCAGAGACTATAAGAGCTAGAGACACCAAACTTGGTATGAAGGTTCTTCTATGCTGTAAGCAGGTCAAGTTTGTTTCAAAATTCGGCCACGCCTCTTTTAACGCCCACAAATCGAAAAAAAATGTCATATCCAAATTATAATAGCGCCCATAGGAACAATCGGTCGAAATTCAAGTTTTAGTATGAAAAACTTCTATGTTTTATAAGATATCGCAACCAAACTAATACTATAAGCATATAACTTGGTCTCTTACATCCTGACCAAAGTTGGTTCAAATCAGTCTACAATATCATATATATATATATTCTATATCATAGTATGAAAAACTTTTTGGTCTAATGAGATTTTGTAACCAAACTGATCGAAAATGCATTAAAATTTTTTTTATATATTCTGACCAAAGTTGGTTTAAATCGGACCACTATATCATATTGCTGACGTAGGACCTTTTAGCGTAGCTTTTTAGCTTATTTAGCGCTTTGATACAAACAAACAAACTGACTTTTCACTTTATTTAGGAAAGGCCATTAAAAATTTCAAATTTATGTATCTTTTAAACCAGTCATCAGACTTGGGTGATCGAGATATCAATCGACGCGTATTTTTAATTTAAATTTTTAAAAGATTAAAAAAGCTTAGTTCAAATCGGTTAACTATATCATATAGCTGCCATAGATACAATCGTTCATAAATCAAGTTTTAGCATGAAAAACTTATTTGTATTTTGAGATATTTCAACTAAATTGACAGAATATGTATTGAAGAGGGTCATTTGAACTACATAATTTGTTACTATATATTTAGTTATATTAATTACCCATCGTTAAGTATGTTTACCATTAAAATCTATGGAAAGACGGCTAAGTTATTAGTATTTAAACAATGAAACAAGTTTTTCGCAAAGGTTGATTTTTGACTCATCGGTCCCATGGCAGCTATATGTTATAGTGGTCCGCTTCCAGCCAAATTTGGACAGTTTTATAAGACGATACGAGATTCTTAATTTGTAAGTTTGGTACAGATAACTTAAAAAACAAAAAAGTTTTTCATACTAAAGCTTGCTTATCGATCGTTCCTATGGCAGCTATATGATATAGTGCTCCGATTTCAACCAAATTTGGTAAGAATGTGAAGAGCAATTAAAAATATCCAATTCATGAGTTTGATTAAGATATCTCCATAAATAAAAAAGTTTTTCTACTAAAACTTGGTTTTCTACCGATCGGTCCTATGGCAGCTTTATGATATAGTGGATCGATTTGAACACACTTCGGTAAGGATGCATAAGACCAACTTCAATGCATATTCTATGTTTAGTTAAGGTATCTTAAAAAACAAAAAAGTTTTTCATACTAAAACTTGATTTTAGACCGATCGGTCCTATGGCAGCTATATGATATAGTGGACAGATTCGAAACAGAATTGGTGATGAAATAAAGCACATCATGAAATACACAATTTGTGAGATTAGTTAAAAATCTAAGAAAATAAAAAAGTTTCTCATACTAAAGGTGGATTTTCGACCGATCGTTCCTATAGCAGCTATATTAAATAGTGATCCGATTTGAACCAAATTTGGTAGGGATATATAAAACATTACCAGATATACAACCTGTGCGATTGGCTGATATATCTCAAGAAAAAACACAACTTTTCATACTACAGATTAATTTTCGACCGATTGTTCCTATGGCAGCTATATGATATAGTGGTCCGATTTGAACCAACTTTGGACATAATGTGTTTTACAATAACAAATTTAAATTCTGTGAGTTTGGTTGGGATATCACAAAAAACACAAACATGCCGCACCACAACGAAGTCAAAAAAGTCGACAAAAACATGCCTCGACTCAACATAATATCATATCGCCGTCTCACCATAGATTTTAATGAATCATATCTTAAACAACGCATAATTAATGCAGCTTTGCGAAACTAAAAAGTAATAATTTTTGGGACTTTTCCTCGAATTTTAAAGTGAAAAAAGCTTTAAAAAAAGCTATGAAAAAAATCATAATTTTCTTAATTCAAAAATTAATATCTCTTAAGCTACTAGTTTAAATGTTAGACTGTTTATAAATGAAATATAGATATATTCATTAGCTTTTAGATAAAGTAAAGCTTTGTTAAATCAGTTTTGGCATTTTCGTGTAATGATGACAAATGTGGGTGCACCTCTGAAAAAAAAGTATTAAAAAAAAATCCAAATTTTGAAAAATTCTAAAAAAAAATCTCACCATAAAAAAAAAATCTATCCAAAAAAGTGGGTTTGGTTTCTGTAACTCGCAAAAAGTTCGATTTTGTTGCCTAGTGTAATCAACCTCAGTGTAGAGTACCTGGGCTCATGGTATCCTACTGTCGAGCGTGCTCGACTGTAACCGCCCACTTGTTTATTTCAAGTGTTGTATGCCCTGTGAACATGACCCGTTACTTATTTAAATATATATATATATTACACTAGGCAACATATTTCAACTTTTTTTTCTATCGCAGTTTTTTTTGCCGTTTTTTAAAAGAGTTCCCACTTTTGTCATCTTTACTTAAGAATGCTAAAAACCTAAAAAATATGTTTTTCGGCGTTTGGGTCCCCATATCTATGCAAAAAAAAGTCGGTTTGGTTTAATTTAGATTAAAAATACTTTGAAGTAATAACTTTCTAATATAAAACATGGCAAAAACATTTATTTTCAATTGAATACTAATAAATAAAAATAATAAGGAAGCTCAGTTTCAGTGACTACATTTCCACTATGATGTCTGTATATAGTTACGGGCTAAATGCCCTAAAACGTCTGAAAATGTTCAATCTGATGCAATTATATGTAACCATGAAGTCCAACCTCTAAAGTTTACAAATAAATCAAAAATCATTCCACAGCAATCTGTCATCGAGTGAGAAATCAGCAGGTTAACTCGGAAACTTAACAACATTTAACAGTTTTGTGAATGACAATCCAAGAATTTTTTACTAGATGACTGCACTAAGCCCGTGCACTACCGCCTACACATCAAGAAAAAAATTCAAAAGAACTTATGGGGTAGTAGTTAAACTGAATTCAATCTTTCTGTCCTTCTACCAGTCTGAGCAAGCAGCGATTTTTTAGAATGAACTATATAATATAAACTGTACCTGTGGTGGCATTTCGCGATTTGCGTATACAGTATACCCTTTTAGTTAAAAATATCGTGAATAAAAACCTAGACCAATCCAAAACATTTAAGCACCTAAACTCGAAGAACTATTTTAAAGACCCAATTACATCGCAGTGGCTTCTTATTTGTGTTCCCAGGAAGCCGTATTGCATATGAATAATCGAAAACCTTAATTTCGATCGGCGTCATAAACTAGGATAGGGTAAATTATAGCGATTTGACTCGAATGTTTTTTTTTTTTTTCGTATTGGATTTGTATTGGATGAATTTTACCTCCATTAGATGTTGTTAGTGTGCAGACAGGAAACAACTGAGCCTGTAAATACTGTACGCGACCACCACTAAATCCGTTTATGTCCATAATAAGGTTGAGTATATCGTGGTTGGGAAGTTGTGGTGTAATGAGAAGTGCCGTTTTTCTTTTAATTAGCTAAAGTATTTCACGTTTTAAAAACAACAAAAAAATTTAAAATTATATTGTTGTCAAGGTATTTTGATTGATTTATTTTCTTCATTATTGGATCACATTCAAATGTAATTTACAACACTGTTTTATGTTCGTCTGCATTTCACTATTATGCTCGTCTAGTACTTCTGGCATTTTTTGCGGCAATTCATCGCGTTTGGCAAAATCAAACTGAGTCGTTCAGTGCCATTGAGGTCGCATTCGAGCCAAAAGCGGCAACTGTTAAAAAAAATAAACAAGACTACTAGCTAGTCGCTATCGTTGCCTATTCGAAGACGATGTGCAAGGTAGACAGACTTGCCATGTACATTGACTCACGCTCTATATGATACACATATCCAAACAACTGCAACCAACCTTGGATACGACAATAACATTCAATAAACTACGCTTTACAAATAATATTTAACTCTCACAACAATTGGATGGGCTCAAATCAACGCCATCTGACGCTATTAATGAATTTGACAAAAATTGTATGTAAATACATATATTTATATTGTGTGAATGAGAATGCCCACTGATCTGATCTTGTTTTTAGACCCCGTACTTAAAAAAAAGTTAAGGGGTCTATTAGGTTTGTTTTACCGAATATGTGCGTAACAGGCAGAAGGAGGCGTGGCAGACCCTATAAAGTATATATATTCTTGATCAGCATCAATAGCCGAGTCGATATAGAAATGTCCGTCTGTCCGTTTGTCTGTATGAACACCTAGATCTCAGAGACTATAAGAGGTAGAGACACCAAACTTGGTATGTAGATTCTTCTATGCTGCAAGCAGAATAAGTTTGTTTCAAAATAAGGCCACGGCCCCTTTAACGCCCACAAATCGAAAAAAAATTTCATATCCAAATTATAAGAACAATTTAAAAGTTAGTGACGCCAAATTTGGTATGCAGATTCCTCTATATTGCAGGCAGATAAAAATTGTTTCTTTTTTGGATCGGACCACTATATCATATAGAGCCCATAGGAACACTCGGTCGAAAATCAAGTTTTAGTATGAAAAACTTCTTTGTTTTAGGAAATATCGTAACCAAACTAATACAATAAAAATATAACTTGGTCTTATACATCCTGACCAAAGTTGGTTAAAATCGGTCTACTATATCATATAGCTGTCACATATAGCTGTATGAAAAACTTTTTGGTCTAATGAGATTTCGTAACCAAACTGATAGAATATGCATTAACAATTGTTTTATTTATCCTGACCAAAGTTGCTTTAAATCGGACCAATATATCATATTGCTGTCATAGGACCGATCGGGCGAAAATCAAGTCTTAGCATAAAAAACTTTTTTGTTTAATGAGATATTGCAACTTATCTAATATGTAGAATATACATAAAACTTGGTTTTATATATCAAGTTCAAAGTTGGTTCAAGTCGTACCAATATATCATATAGCTGTCATAGGACCGATCGGTCGAAAATCGAGTCTTAGTAGGAAAATCTTTTTAGTTTAAAGAGATATCGTAACCAATCTTATACAATATACATATAAGTTAATTTTAAATAACCTGTCCAATGTTGGTCCAAATCGGACCACTATATCATATAGCTGCCATAAGACCAATCGGGCGAAAATTTAGTATTAGTATGAACAAATTTTGTGTTTGAGATATCGTAACCAGACTGGTTGAATATGCATGTAAACTTGGTTATATATATCCTAACCAAAAATGGTTTAAGTCTGACCACTATATCATATAGCTGACATAGGACCGATCGGTCGAAAATCAAGTCTTAGTATAAAAAATTTATTGTTTAATGAAATATCGAAACCAATCTTATAGAATATACATGAAACTTGGTTTTATATATCCAGTCCAAAATTGGTTCAAATCGGACCACTATATCATATAGCTGTCATAGGAGCGATCGGGTGAAAATTACGTATTAATTTTTTTTGGCAGTCTTAGCTTTTGCCATAGTAAGTACGGGGTCTCCGACAGTCGAGGATTCTCGACTGTAGCTCCGTCCAACTAGTTTATTATTTTACTGTTGGATATATACCAAACAGGTGTCACGAATTTGCTAGCTGAAGTGACAGCCAAGCGTCCCAGCATCGCAATTATATCACCAAGAGCATGCGGCAATGATCTTGATCACAATATTTATGTGTTTTCTATTTTGGCACGCTGTCGTGATTTTCAAGGCCAGCATCTTTTTTTTTGACTGTAGCCGCAGACTTTTTATACCCTGAGCCCATTTATAGTATTCACAAAAAAGAGTAAACTTTTGTATGATGATTCAAGTATTGTTGCACGGATTGGAGAAAATCTTATTAGATCAATAAGTTTTAGATTTAATATTAGTAATAGTATTAGCAGAAGAATAAGTGTAAATTGGGTATTTCTCAAAAGGTATAGCGAAGGAAGAAGAGAGAGTGAGTTTGAGAAAATGTGATAACGGCTATTATATTTTTTGTGCATATAGTCTAAATGTGTATATAAATCAGACACCATGCGCAAAAAGGTTGAGCTTCTAATTACATAAAAATTTGTTTTTACGCAGTGTCAAATATAATTTTTTTTAACTTATATATTGTGTTTTGTATTTATATTTTAAATTTAATATTGTTCGTCATAAAATTTGATATTAGAAATTTTGGGGCATGGAAAGCCTTTTGTCACTAGACTTTTACCTCGAAAATAGGTTTTTTTTTTTAGAAGACATCAGGAAATTTTTTAATTTCATATGCTTCTAACATTGATACTTTTAAAGATAGATATTAAAATGATAGATACAACGTGATTTTTTACTGACCGTTCCTATGGCAGCTATATGATATTGTTTAGAAAAATTACTTACATTTTCTTCTTTTTTTTTTATTTACATAGCTACATGAATTGAGCGTTACTTAAAATATGGTTAATTAAAATCAATGGAGAGACGGCTAAGGTATTAGCATTTAAACAAACAAACAAATTTTAAGCAAAGATTGATTTTTCGACAGATCGGTTCCGTGGCAGTTATATGTTATAGTGGTCCGATTTCAACCAAAATTGGACAGGTTGCATAAGACGATACAAGATTTTTAATTTCTGAGTTTGGTACAAATAACAAAAAAATAAAAAAAATGTTATACTAAAGGTTGCTTATCGACCATTCGCATGGATAGAAACTACTGTAAGTATATGATATTGTGGTCCGATTTCTACTAAATTTGGTTAGGAAGTAATGGGCAATTAAAGATACATAATTTATTAGTTTAATTGTGACCAAAAAAAATCTTCACGGGGTGATTATAATATTAATATAATTTTCATATTAAATTTTATATTGTTCGTCACAAAATTGGATATCAGAAATTATGGGGCATCTAGCCTTTCGTCGCTAGACTATTACCTCGGGAAGAGGTTTAATTTTTTTAAGTTATTGCTGCTGTCATATTTCAAATCTACGTAAATAAATCTTAAAAGAGCAAACTTTACAGACAAGAGTGATATGTCAAAAATCGTAAAATTATTGACTTTAACATATTAAAACTAGACATTTTTAAAGTTTTTAAAATCGCAAAATGTGACCCAAACAACTTTTTTCCACCTGTTATAGTTTACCTGAGCACTTTATAAAATAAGTTCAAGGACACGCCTCAAACTTACTTTTCCAAAGATGCATAGGACATATCTGTAGCTTTTATGGTTGGGAAACTGCGGGGGTTTTAATTTTAGCGGGATTTCCCGCTAAACAAGCAGATTTTTTAAACAAACAATTCTAGATTTTTGAAGAGGAATAAATCCTCATCAAAAAATCTATGCTTTATTAGCGCTTTGATACATACAAACAAGCATACTGCCTTTTCATTTCATATTGGACCACTAAAAAGTTCAAAAATAATTTGGTGATGGTTTTTTTTGTAAATATTTGAAGTTTACATACAAAAATGACAATTTTCATTGTTGCGTTGTGCAGCTTGTCACTGTTATGGCCGGTTTACCAGCACTACTTTTCTTTGACTTGTCAATTTTTTGGCCTGTTTACCAAGTACATCATGTGTTTGGGAGTTTTATTTTGAAAAATCTCAACAAAAATAATATTATAAAAATAGATCATTATATTGAGTATTTGGCCAAGTTGCAATTCCAAAAATGTTTATTAGCATTGTTCTGTGAACAGCTTATCGGCGAAACAAAATCTTTAACGAAACCAAATCAGGTTTACCCCAATAATTTTGGTTTCATTTCGAAAATATGTGAGACCCTTATTTCGATAACATTAATTCGTCATACCTGGTGTTTATTTACTTATTGTTGCGATTTTAATATGGATAATTTTTAAAGTTTCCTGCATTTCAAGAATTGATAATTAAACAACTATATATTTAATGCAAAATATTTACTATAGATGTCTCAAATGGATGACAGGTAAGAACTTGCCGTGAAAATCGAAGCTAAAGCACGAAAATAGATTAAAAAGACGTAGACAAACGAGGAGCTGGTAATGCGTTTAATTGCAGCTTAAAGGTAGGTACTCGCATCAAAAAAATTCCGTTCATTGGCTAAACTCCATATAAAACAAATTGTGGCGGAACGCAAGATATATTATCTCGCTTCAGTACCGCTGGTGCGGTACTCACAAAAAGTATTAAAAATGAGTTATCAAATAAGCTGTGACGTTTTTATGTAACAGCTGATATTTCTCTGTCCACTGACCAATTATAAGTCGAGTTCATTATTTGGGCAGCCATTAGATAAATATCAGCTGTTTGTTGTGGACGCACAAACATATAAAAATAGGTCGTTTGGACTTTGATTTAAATAAAAATAGCATTTCAATACAACGTTTTATGGATTGACCTAATATGTGCGACGCCTGCGTTCCTCCTCCTCTGCTTCCTTCAGCATAGGGCACATGTCCGTCTCCATATCTTAAAAACGTTCAATTTTATTTATTTTTCAAGTTTGGTGCCCTATAAAACGTAAACAAAACATAGCTGACTCACTAATGAGACCATTCAGCAATTGGTTACTTTCTGGTGTTGCGTTGGTCACACTACTTTTCGTCGCTGAGTGTCAAAATTTATCATTTTTTTTTTGCTCCTCACAAACTTTATTTTGTGTTTTTTTTTTTTTAGTTTTTGAGATGAGGCCCATATAATAGACAATTACCATTATTTTTATAATTATACTTTACTTCAAGCAAACTATTATTCAAAATGGGTAAATGTCTATGAGTACGGTTCCATTCAAAAAATAAGAAAATCCCAAATATTGGGTTATTTATCATGAATTTAGATGTTTTTTGTTTGTTTTTAAACAAATTTTTAAAACTTCCATACAAAATGGGCTTTTTTATTGTTTTGTTTGTTGAAACTTGTTACTGTTGTTATTATGACCTGTTTACCAACACTAATTTTCTTCGACTTGTCGATTTTATGATCTACATCTAATGGACTTGTTAATTTTATGGTTAAAGATCTGAATAGAAAAATTATATCATGAAAAATGATTATACATTGGATTTTTGTCTAAGAACAAACGACTTAAGTTTAAATCGGTCTTAGCTGATCTATAAACATGATATATGTTACACTACCGGTCAACTGAATTCACAACTTCACCGAATTCATTTGGCCAGATCTTTTGAACCAATTGGTCGATTTTGATGAAATATTTTTTACTTGATAGATAATTTGGTTTTTAATAAGATGAAAAACTTTCCCATTTTTATTCAAGTACAAATATTAAAATTATTTTATTTCCCAAAAGCCCACCAAAAATTGCATGATTTTTTGACTCAACTTATTTTGTTAAGGGGAAAAACTCGTTTAAAGTTTTTGTACGTAAAATCGTTAGTATAACTATAAAAAAGTGATTTACGCTCAATCAGCGATGCCTGCTCCATACACCAATCCTTCCTCATCCTCGTACGCTTCGTTTACAGCTACTTTTTGTAGTCTGATCTCAGAACGGTGCTCTTTCGAAGCTTCTAGGCTACGCCGGTTGGAGAAGGTGATGCAACGCTAATTCTGCGCGTTCAGAGACACTTCCTGAGAATCGATTTTTCGACATATTCTCGGTCGAAAATCGGCAAATCAGAGTTTCTACACTAATTCTACATACATGTAGTGCACGAAAACAATGTTGTTGAAAAATCAAAAAATTTGAAAAAAAAGTGGTGTACGGTCCCCTTAAGTTAAGTTAATTTTGTGATCGACAAAGATAATTAAAACTCTATTGTAATTATTAATTGAGTTTTTATAACTTTATTTACGTAAAACTAACCGCGGAACTCAATTAATGAACTTTAAAAAATTACAAATAAAAGGATGTGTCAATTTTAAATTAAATCTCCTAAAATCGCTAGTACAAAATAGGTCCAAGCCAAAATGGGGTAAAAGTTACCTATGAAATACCTCGCTACAACATACGTAGAAGTAGACTTATCACTAAAACTGCATGGAAATAATGCGGTGTTACTGTGCCAGTGGGCCGACTGAAAAACTCATTATTCGAAGTGCCAAACGTTGGATAACGTTGAAAAAACAAAAAATCACATCTCCATTTTCATTAATTTTTTATTCCCAAAATAATAATATTCATAATACAAACACTTTATTTTGGAAGTCAAAAATATAGGTAAAGTGAATTTATTCAAAGATGCAGCTGGTATGCTGGAAGCAATAACTAATTCATGTGTAAAATGTACAACCTAAAAATGTTTCTGGACGAAAATGATGTGAGCTTTTGATCAATTTTAAGTTTTTGGCTGCGGTTGACATTTCTGAAGAATTGCCAATATAAAAGAAAAATAAATGAAGTGTTATTCTATTTATCCTTTAATTTCAAAAGTAGAGCGAGCAAGGGATTGAGCAAAGTAGACAGGTGTCGGAGCGCCCTAGTATGTTTTTAATTGAAGTCGCTGCATTTTTTGCTCGTTGAAAATAAGGAACAGAATTGACTGCAAATCGAAAAAAATTAATTTACTTGCCCATCGGAAATTACATTTTTTGAAACATACCGTATTTTCCCGATTAATGGAAAAACAATTAACATAAGACAAAATTGACAGTTAAATTACAGCATATTTAATGGGATTTTCGTTATAATATTTTAATAGGTGATGTGTTTGGGGGTTAAGAGCAATATGGCATCAGAGGGTAGATTTTTAAAATAATGATACATACGGTAATTCTACGGTAATATTCCCCGAAGTCTATTCTTAAGTATCAACAACTGATTCGATTGCATGTAAATTACTAATACTTTAATTCGGTAATGTAATTTTCTATTTCATTATTTGTGTATATATTTCATCTGATTGTTATATATTATTAAAATGTGTCAATATATTTTACGACCAAGCGGTTGTCAAAATCGTAATCTACGACGAGTTCATAGGAAGTTTAGTCAGGAATTCATGGGTCTAAAATCAAAATCGAGCATCTCATTTTAAAAGAGAAGCTATTCGTATTTTATACTTGCGAAATGGTCTGTTAGGTAGTTTTTAATTAAATTGAATTCCGACAAGTGAGCTTTGAATTATTATTTAATATTAAATTATTGGTTGAAAGTTAACTTACCATCACATTGCTTCTGGTATTGGGTCTCAATGTTTTCATGTGCTGCCCTTGCCACCCAATTGTCCTTGGCGCACTTCTGCATGCTGCGCTGATCCTGCCTAGAAATATCGGGGTGCTCCTTGTCGCCAAAAATTTTTCTTTATGTGATGGATGCTATACGATTAACAATTTTTTTTTGTACTGCTTCGTTCTAAAATTTTTTAATGCTTAAATTCGAGATTATTTCAACGGGATTTTCTCGTGTTCAAATCAAAATGTGCTGCCTGTCTCTATGTGTTTATATGTGCTTAACGAAATATCTGTCTCCGCCTGCTCCAAATGATTTAATTGAATTTGCTTGGCATACTTGATGGTGTTGTACTTTCGGCCAGTACACTGTGCGCAATTTTCGCGGCAAAAACCATTATGGTCGGCTTACCTTGGGGCACACTGCGGCATCATATTCTGTGGCAGTTTCAGTCAGTTTGAGACACCAAATGTAAACATTGAACAAGCCCGTAAGCAATATTCAAGTCCAAAATAGTCAGCAAACATAATTAATTCAATGCATATTTCTCAGATAATGATTACACTAGGCAAAAAAATTTAACCTTTTGCTATTAAGTGAACGAGATCCATTTTTTTGGATAGATTTGGGGCCAGAACCGACGAAAAACATTTTTTCCTTGCATTTTAAAGTAAAAATCATAATTTTCTTAATTCGAAAATTGATAGCTCTAAAACTACTGGTTTAAATCTAAGACTGTGTATACATAGTTGAAATATTGATATATTCAATACCTTTTTGAAAAAGATAAGCTTTTCAAAATCGACTTTGTCATTCTCGAGAAATGGTGACAGATGCGGGCGCACCTCCAAAAAAAGTAAAAAAAAGGGCCAGATTTTTAAAAAAAAACCAAAAAAAAAAACTCTGCAATAGAATAAAAAAAAAATGTTTTTCGTCGGTTTTGGTCCCAAATCTATCCATAAAAAGTGGGTCTCGCTCATTTACTCTTGGCCTGTTGCCTGGTTTTATTTCTGAGTTTTCCAATTCAAAATACAAGAAATGCTCAAAAACATAATTAAGCGTACTACAGTTTCCCAAATGAAACAAACCAACTTGCTCGAAATACTTGTCACGGGAAAAAGGATTTATTGGAGCTGAGACACCTGTCAAACCATTTTTTTTTTCAAATCTGTGCCAGACCCTCTGACCAGAAAATATAAGATTCGAAATGACACTGGTGCTCACATTGAATGTGACACATTTTTGTTCCATTTGATTCTTATGTCACAGCACTGTTTCGTGCCACTGTGGCTGCCAAATATGACGCTCTGTGCCCCAATGTGCCCCCACAATTAGCTTATGAATGTTGCCATACGCTTGGCGCAAAAGCACATGTTTTAAAATCAGCTGAATATACACAGCTGCCACAAAAAAGGAGCTACCTCCATCCGAAAAAAAATATTTTTTAACTTAACTGAAGGATCTACTTTTTTTTAAAAAGATATTTTTTGGATCTAGTTTTTAAATTGATAACAGTATCTCTTGTTGGGTCTTTTGTCAGGGCATGCTATTCATAGTAATGGTTTTGCACTCAATCGGGTGTTTCACACAATCCTTATTATCCGCTCACCTGTCAATGTGCAGACTCTACCGCCATATAACCCAGCTATCATTAGCGTTTTAATACAATAAATCAGCGGTGGGCACGAAATTTGCAATCGTGAGCACTACAACAACATCTGAAACAAACACTAATTTTGAAGTCATAAATTAAATAAAAATTTATGACTCTGAGCACTGCGTGTATTTTGTTATCGCAAGATTTCAGTTGTCCGGCGAGCAGGCGCCTTTGGTTTATGTTGTTTGTTTTTGTAGCTCGCTCGAGATCGGCACCTGTTCGTTGAAGAGTTTGTGCGTCTTTTTGGCGCCGCTTTCCAAAACGTAAATGCTGGAGCACTGATAAAGTATATATATTCTTGATCAGCATTAACAGCGGAGTCGATATGTTTGTCTGTCCGTCTGTGTGAGCGCCTAGATCTCCGAGAGTATAAGCGATAGAGATACCACAGACACACTCACAGACTCCAAAGGCGTTGGAGCAGGTCAAGTTTGTTTTAAATTTTTCACACGCCCCCTTTCACACCCGTAAATTGCGAAAAAGCGGTCTTCCGTCTGTTTAAGCACAAGGATCTCAGAGTCTATAAGAGGAAGCGTTACCAAATTTGGCACACGTTTGTTTCAAATTTAAGACACGCCCCCTCCGCCCTTGAAAATTGCAAGTGACCACCACACCCACAGTTTTTATTATAAGATAATACTCTATTATTATTAATGTTCCCACCGAATCGCATCAAGATCGGACAAGTAGAATGACAGGTTTGGCGATTTAATGTTTTCAAAGAAATACAAGTAGTTTCTTAAAAGGACTTTTATATATATTGAAATAAGTAACGGATATCCTATGGTCGGGATCTCGACTAGTGCCTTTCCGACTAGTTTTGGCTAGATGTCTTTTTTAAAAACAGAAGTCTAATGGCATTTGACGACAATGCAAAAGTGACCGTGCTAAAGTTCCCGCCAAAATTACCAGTGCTTACGAAACCGCATTAAACTTTCTCAGCAATCTGCTAATGGAAAACACTAATCAAATAAAATATATTTGGGTGGATAAAAATGTGTTCATTTGGTAAGGCCGATTACTTATCAGCCCACCCTCGTACACAAATAAAAAGCAGTTTAAGCTAGTGGGCGGTTACAGTCGGCACGCTCGACAGTTGAATACCCTGTGCCCATGAACACTGTATTGAAAATCAATTTTCGATCGAGTGTTCCCTTGGCAGCTATATGATATCTTAGACCGATACTAACCAAATTCGGTCAGGATGTATAATAACAGCCCAGATTCATATTCTATCAGTTTGGTTCTGATATCTTAACAAACAAACAACTGTTTCATACTAAAAATTCATTTTCGGTGTACCTTTCCTATGGCAGCCATCTGATATAGTAAGCCGATTTTAACCAAATTTGGTCAGGATGTATATTAGCAGCATAGATACATATTCTATCAGTATGGTTCTTATATCTCAACAAACAAAAAACTTTTTCATACTAAAACTTTATTTTCGATCTATCGTTCCTATGGCAGATATATGATATAGTGGGCCGATCCAAAAATAAAAACATACTTGATCTGCCTATAATATCCAGGAACCTACATACCAAGTTTGAAGTCTCTAGCTTTTATAGTTTCTGAGATCGACGCGTTCAAACATCCGGACGGACAGACAGACGAACATGGCTCAATCGACTCGGCTGTTGAACCTGATCAAGAATATATATACTTTTGGGTGTCTGCCAAACACATTATACCCTTTTTTGCCCATTTTTAATGAGCTCAGGGTATACAAAAAAAAATTTAACAAGGAAAAACTACTTCATAGGATAGAAACCATTTTTGTTTTGTGGTGATATGTATAAAAATATGGGTTTGGTTCATATTTTTGTCTGTTGCCTAGTGTAACAAACAACTTGAATTACACAAAAAAATATATATTGTACATATCTTAAAAATTTTGATTTTATTCCGTGATTTCCGGGGGTGAAAGGGAGCGTTGCAAAAATTATAAGAAAACTTAATTTGCACTACACAATAGATCGGCAAAAATCATATCGCAAAAGTAAAACTCATATTCAATGCCACAGAATTCGGCATTCAGTAAAATCAATTTTATGCTACCAAGCGCGTAATTAAGTTCACTCTAAGTGAATTGATCGAACATGTATTGTTTTTCCTTACTCACTCAACAAAGTTTAGCATTGAATAAAATAAGGTTGATGTTTCTGAACACGTAGTTCCATTCAGTATAAGTTGCTGATCGAACAAGTGAATTTCTCATTTTTGAGCCAACGAGCGATGACAGAAAAAGAAATGGCATTGCATGTTCATGCTATAAAACTATTTTGCTTACTTTCGTGGCTAAACAATGTTCATAATTAAATACTCTATTTATAAATACACAAGCTCATTAGGGTGGAGTGAATTTGCCTTTTTTAAAATTTGAAAACGCTGTATCATCAGTCGATGAATGATACAAAAGAAATATCTGTAAAAAAAAATCGATTTTTTTTTTGAGGTCATCCTAAGGTGGTGCATCGACGATAAATTTTGAGAAATCAGTAAAAAACCCAAAAAAAAACCGATATAACTCGGATTTAACCCTAAAACAAAAAAAAAATATTTTAAAAACATCTGAACCAATGTAGGTATTCTTAAAAATTCTGCAAGTCTAAAGTTTTTTAACCATTCTTAACAGTTCATATGGTTTAAAAAAGCAAAAAATAATGGATAACGAAGAAAAATAACACTAGGCAACAAATTTGAACTTTTGGCTATTACAAGAACCAAACCCACTTTTTTTTTATAGATAACGACGTAAAACATATTTTATTTTTATTTTCGAAGGTGAGATTTTTTTTAGAAATTTTCAAAATTGGATATTTTTCAAAAAAAATTTTTTAAAAGTGCGCCCACATTTGTCATCATATCTCGAGAATTCCAAAACCGATTAAAAAAAGCTTTTTCTG
This sequence comes from Drosophila falleni, assembly GCA_035045575.1. Classification (NCBI taxonomy): domain Eukaryota; kingdom Metazoa; phylum Arthropoda; class Insecta; order Diptera; family Drosophilidae; genus Drosophila; species Drosophila falleni. The sequence goes on along the minus strand of JAWNOV010000056.1, from coordinate 297,511 downwards.
AAAGCTAATGAATATATCTATATTTCATTTATACAGTATTAGATTTAAACCAGTAATTTTAGAGTTATCAATTTTTATACCCTGAGCCCATTAAAAACGGGCAAAAAAGGGTATATTGTGTTTGGCAGAATGTATGTAACAGACAACAGGGGGCGTGGCAGACCCCCAAAAATATATATATTCTTGATCAGGATCAACAACCGAGTCGATTGAGGCATATCCCTCTGTCTGTCCGTCCGTCCTTCCGTCTGTTTGAACGCGTCGATCTCAGAAACTATAGGAGCTAGAGACTTCAAATTTGGTATGTAGGTTCCTGGATACCATACGCAGATCAAGCTTGTTTTTATTTTTGAATCGGACCACTATATCATATAACTGCCATAGGAACGATACATCGAAAATGAAGTTTTAGTATGAAAAAGTTTTGCGTTTGTTGAGATATGGGCTGGTATTATACATCCTGACCAAATTTTGATCAAATAGGTTAACTATATCATATAGCTGCCATAAGAACGATACATCGAACATGAAATTTTTGTATGGAAAAGTTTTTTTTTTTGGTGAGATATCAAAACCAAACTGATAGAATATGCATCTAGGCTGGTATTATACATCCTGACCAAATTTGGTTAAAATCGGTCTACTTTATCATATAGCTGCAATAGTATGGCTCAATCAAAAATAAAATCTTAGTATGAAAATTATTTTCTTTTTTGAGTTATCTTAACCAAACTGTTAGAATGTGCATTTATTGTCTACCCTGGCCGAAGTTCGTTTAAATCGGTCGACTATATCATATAGCTGTCATAGGACCGATTGATCAAAAATCAACTTTTAGTATGGAAAAGTTTTTTGTTTGTTGAGATATCTCAACCAAACTGTTAGAATATGTCTTCAAGTTGATTTTGTACATTCTAACCAAATAAGGTTTAATTCAGTTCCTATATCATAAAACTGTCATAGGAACAATTGGTCGAAAGTCAACTTTCCGTACAGAGTACTTGAGCGCAGGGTATCCTATTGTCGAGCGTGCTCGACTGTAACCGCCCATTAGTTTAATTAGGAAAATGGTAATTTTAGCTTAGTTTTCTTCTGCTTTATTACTTTAAAATTCGAGGAAAACTGGATAAAAATTTATTGAATTTTAACGAGACTTTAGCCTTTCCCGCTTGTTATTATTTTTTTATTAAGTGCTACTCATATATAAAAAGAACTTCTAAAAATTTTTCTCTAATTTTGATAAAAAATTTTTTATGACTGTCACGTAACTACATGACCCTTATTTCTCCATATGTATATACTTTGGACCAGGAAACGGAGTGTAATTACGCAAACATGTATTCTTTTTGCACGCCACTGTATTTATATATGTAAATCTACTTGTCCTTGGTAAAATTTTGTTATAAAGCATACCTGTTGGGATTCATATTTTTATAATGCGCAAAGAATTTTTTTTTTTGTGGTTTTAGAGTCTGTGACGAGTTATATATATTATTATAAATGTCTATTAATAGATGACGGCTACGTAAGCAAAACAGCTATTAAACCGATTTCATTGTTTGATCAATAGTCACAACAAAAACAATAGCAACGAATATAGCATATGTGTTTGCTGAGTTTACGACACGATTGATATGACAGAATAACTTTAAAGCTCGTCGAGCTGTGGCAACAATAAATTAAACTGTAACTTTATTTCAGTTCAACTGCCTATTTTAAACTGTCCATCTAAAGCTGCCTATCTTTACTAATAAATTCGTCAATTGGCAAGAAGCAATCATGGTCCACAAAGTAACACTGGCTGTCTCAACTTTGAACCAGTGGGCTCTAGATTTTGAAGGAAATATGGCCCGAATATTGCAGTCCATATTAGAGGCCAAGGATATGGGCGCTAGCTATCGCACTGGACCTGAGTTGGAAGTTTGGTGAGTACGATCATTTTTTGTTCTTTCGAAGCTTACAATTTATATAACATTATATATATTGATACGTACACTCGCCAGAACTATACAAAAATTAGTTATCTTTATTATTAATATATAATATTTGGTAAACAAAAATTATTTTTAAAACTGATATAATGCCCTTGTTAAGTTTAAAAAGCAATTAAATGTAAATTAATGATTTATACATTTAAAATCCACCATTGTTCATTCTTTTGCGATTCGAAAACGGATTTTTTGAACTTTTGGGTTGTAAAAAATTTGAAAACATACCTGTATAACAGAGTCGGTCAATTTGTATGGAGTAAAAAAATTCATTTTTATTTCAAATGCTCGGTTTTGATTTTAGACCGATGCACTGTGGGCGATTTTTCAATTAAGGCGATTATGACAGTTTTGGATTTTTCGATAATCTCTAAATATGAAGCTAGGGAATTAAATTTTTTTGTGTACGTTAGTTAGAAAAAATAAAATTTTTAAAAATTGGACCACCGCCTTCTTACTCGGCTGTGGGCAAAAAATTCCACACTTTGGCAAGAACTGTTAAAGTAAAACTATGCACTTGACATGTTGTACAAATATTACATTTAATAAACAAGATTTTTGAAAATAAAACAATTTGTCAATTGGGCCACGCCTTTACTTCCCGCCTCTGAATTTGTACAAGCAAAATTACATTTTTTAAATGTGATTTGTTAGAAACGGAGGAAAAAAGGATAATTACATTTTAGACTATAGACCTTAACAAAAAAAACTTGAAATCTTTAGTTGCTTGCACCGACGTGCACCACAAAAATAATAGTCCAGGGAACACAACTTTTTTGGTATGATTTTTGATAATAAAATATACTAACAGTAACAGTGGACACTAACAACACAACTCACATATCAATTTTATTTTGACAGCAGATATATTTTTTAAATACCTTAAATATAATAATCCATATCAAACTTATTTTACTTTTAACAGTTTTGCTTATTAATTAACTTTCAAAAGTCATTATACATTAGGCGCCAAATTTCCAAAGCACGTTTTATGAAAAATCAGCTGACTTTGCAGAGCTGCCACAATTGTATTTTAATCTAACTGAAGTATCTACTTTTAATAAATTAAAGCATTTTTTGATAATGCTACAATGAAATCTAGGAATTAGATTATGATTTTAATAACCGTTTTGTCGCAAAAAAAAAGGTAATTGTCTATTATATGGGCCTCATCTCAAAAACTAAAAAAAAAAAACCACAAATAGGGGGTGATTTATGATGAATTTAGCAAAAAAAATTAGATTGGGGACTCAGTTGGTTTATTTTTAAAAAAATCTTTGAAGTTGTGATTGATCAGTAATCAGTACCTGCTAAACAATATGATACTATTTAAAAAAAAACGTGGCAGCTCCATGCCGTAATAAAAATGCATTAATGTTATTTGCGTTATTTAAAAATTCTGCATCAAGTCCATTTGAGCTTATGCCAAGAATTGTATACAAACATAGAAAAGCAACACGAAAACTGTCGTTTGTCGTTAAGTTTGTGAGGAGCAAATAAGATAAAGTGATAAATTAGGACTTTTAAGTATAAGTACTAGAGTGGGTCAACTTTTTTTTCGTGACAAAGCGGTTATGAAATTCGTAATCTACGATGAATTCTAAGAAGAATTGCCCAAGAAACCATATATCTAAAATCAATACGAGCTTCCACCTTTTTCGAGGAAAGTTTTCATGTGTTTTGTATGGCAAAACTGTCTGTTAGGTGAAACTTACCCCAGTAAAATCCAGATATAAGCCGATTTATAATTAGTTTAGAGATAAGAATTAAATGACGGTCTTAACTAGATTTTTGAAAATTGAATTTTAAGCATAAGCACTTTTGTCAAGCTTCAATAGAAATGCTCATTATGCATTTATTTAAAAATTCAATTAAAAAGAGACCGCCAACTTATTCTTATCTCTAAATTCATCAAAAATCGCCCTCTATTTGGGTTTTTTTTAATATTTTTTTTTGTTTTAGAGGTAAGTTCCACCTAACAGACAATTACCAAGATATGAAATATGTATAACTGAGTTATCATAAATTTAGCCGTTAAAATAAGTTTGGGTTTTTCATCTAGATTTTTTTTAATAAATCTTTGAAGTTTTCATACAAAATGCCTTTTTTGTTGTTGCTTTGTGCAACTTGTCACTGTTATGGTCTGTTTACCAACACTACCTTTCTTTGACTTGACAATTTTTTGGCCTGTTTACCAAGTACATTATCTATTTCAACCGAATATATTGAATATTTGGCCAAGTTGCAATTCCAAAAGAAGTAGGAAGAGCACTGTAGAAAGTTTTATAATTATTATGCTCTTGAAGTGTGCAAGAAATAAGCGTCGCAGGCAAAAATTAAAAAATAAAACCGCGTGGTAAAAAAAAAATTGTCTACTATTTACATTAATAGAGATGTTTGCGAAGCTACCAAATCTGAATCTGTGTGAGGAATACCAATACTATTTGAACGATACATTTTTTGTAATACCCATACCAAAATTTGATATTGTTTGGTTGTCGGAAATTTCCTGCTGAATGCAAAAGGAAAGATCAGGTATTATTATTGATGATCAGAATTATCTGCTGAATGTCCCTATTAATTTGCCATAATCCATTATATGTAAACTTAATTTGTCTAATTTTACCGTTTTTGTCCATATTTATCGATAACTTAAAAAGCTTAGTTGATTTGAAAACAAAATCAATACAATATCCATTCATCAAGATTTCAAAGTTTTTGATTTAAAAGATGATTTTTAAAGCATCGACATCGATGATTTTTTGCAGAAGTATCATACATGCAATTTTTGGTCAATACCACTTTGCAACGAATTTGAACTTCTTGACAGTTACAAGAACGAAAACCACTTTTTATTTACACATTTGGGACATCATATGACAAAAAACATTTTTTTTTCTATGGTGTAGATTTTTAATTTTTTTTAGACCGCGTACTTAAGAAAAGTACTGGGGTCTATTGGGTTTGTTTTACCTAATATGTGCGTAACAGGCAGAAGGAGGCGTGGCAGACCCTATAAAGTATATATATTCTTGATCAGCATCAATAGCCGAATCGATATTGAAATGTCCGTCTGTCTGTCTGTCCGTCTGTCTGTATGAACACCTAGATCTCAGAGACTATAAGAGCTAGAGACACCAAACTTGATATGTAGGTTCCTCTATACTGCACGAAGATCAAGTTTGTTTCAAAATTCGGCCACGAACCGTTTATCGCCCACAATCGGCAAAAATTTCGTATCCAAATTTTAAGAGCAATTTAAAAGCTAGTGACCAAATTTAATATGTAGATTCCTCTATATTGCAGGCAGGTTAAGCTTGTTTCTTTTTTGAATCGAACCACTATATCATATAGCGCCCATAGGAACAATCGGTCGAAAATCAAGTTTCAGTATGAAAAACATTTATGTTTTATGAGATATCGTAACCAAACTTATAGAATATGCATTTAGCTATAACATAAAGCTGTCGTAGGACCGATCAGGCAAAATTCGAGTCTTAGTATGAAAAACTTTTTAGTTTAATGAGATATTGTAACCAAACTTATAGAATATGCACTTAAGTTTGTCTTATACATCCTTACCAAAGTTAGTTCAAATCTGTCCACTATATCATACAGCTGTCATAGGACCGATCGGGCGAAAATCAAGCCTTAGCATGAAAAACTATTTTATTTTATGAGATATCGTAACCAAACTTACAGAATATACATAAAACTTTATATACACTGTCAAAAGTTCGTTCAAATCGGAGCACTATAACATATAGCTGTCAAAGGACCGATCAGGCGAAAATCAAGTACAACTAGTATTAGTATGAACAACTTTTTTGTTTGAGATATCGTAACCAAACTAGTTGAATATGCATAAAACTTGGTTGTATATATCCAGCCCAAAGTTGGTTCAAATCGGACCACTATATCATATAGCTCTCATAGAGCCGATCGGGCAAAAATCAAGTCTTAGTATGAAAATCTTTTATGTTTCATGAGACATCGTAATCAACCTGATAGAATATGCATCCAAGTTAACTAAATTATTTTTAATTTTTTTCCATTTTAAGTCTTTTCCATACTAAGTACGGGGTCTCCGACTGTCGAGTATGCTCAACGGTAGCACCGGCCCACTAGTTAATTATAAAAACTTGGCTTTTTTTTTTTAGCTGTTTTTAGAAGTACGTATACGTACACATATTTCATCACTTCTAGAGGATTCGTAAACACACTTTTTGTTTTTTCAAAACTAATGAATATATCTGTATATTTATAAATACACAGTCTAAGATTTAAACCATTAGTGTTGGAGCTATCAATTTATAAATTTAGAGAATGATGTTTTTATACTCGTTACTTAAAAAATTACTGGAAGGGTATATTGAGTTCATTCAAATTCAATCAGGAAGAAGGAGGAATCTCCGACCTTATAAAGTCAATAAATTCTTAATCAGCATCAACAGCCGAGTCGATAGAGCTAGGTGTTTTCTTTAGAGGTTGGTTTTTCGAGTAGGGATAAGGCTGAAATTTTTTTGTTAAATCTGGCAGTTCTAATGTCATTAATGTTCAGTTTGGTTTGCCATTTTATCATGAACAGGTTGACAGAAGAACAACGCTTGCAAATTGTGCAAATTTATTTTGAAAATAATGGTTCAGCTCGCGGAGTTTACCGTAAGCTCCGTACATTTAATCGTCTACATAATTGTCTATCAGAGCAATTAATTCGGTTAACCTTGGATTGCTTTCGCTCCACGTTTACTCTATGCGATAATACGCATCGACAGAAGAAACAATTGCCGCTGTAGAGCAAAGTTGTTGAATGAATCGCCACCGTGCACAGCAATTACAGCTTAGTCCATCAACTTTATGGAAGATTTTGCGCAAAGATCTTGACTTACGAACTTACAAGATTCAGCTTGATAAAGAATTAAAGCCGCGAACCCATACAATGCGCCGTGATTTTGGGGTATGGGCCGAAAATGAGATTGATCTCGATGCTGATTTTTATCCCAAAATGTTGTTCAGTGAAGAGGCTCATTTTTGGTTGAATGGCTACGTCAACAAGCAAAATTGCCGCATTTGGAGTGAAGATAATCAACATAAGATCGTTGACCACAAATGCTCGAAAAAGTGCCTTAAAATTTGACTTCTAGACTTGGAAATTGCCTTCGTCACTAGACTTTTACCTCGCTTAGAGGTTTTTTTTGTGGGATATCAGAAATTTTTGCAATTGCTTTTGCTTTTGACATTGTAAATTTAGCATTGTTGAATTTATTTTCATATTTAATGAAAAAATTGTTTTTTAATTATAAAGAAAAGTAGGGGGCTCCGCCCCCTGCTCGCATCGCTTGAGTTGCTACTCTAATGTCGGAGACCCCGTACTTACTAAGAAAAAAAAAAGTTTCTCATACTAAGACTTAGACTTCGCCCGATCGGTCCTATGACAGCTGTATGATATAGTGGTCCGATTTGAACCAACTTTCCTCATTATATATATAACCAAGTTATGTTTGGTTGAGATATCTCATAAAACAAAAAAGTTTTTTATACTAAGACTCGATTTTCGCCCGATCGGTCCTATGACAGCTATATGTTATAGTGGTCCAATTTGAACCAACTTTGCACAGAATATATAAAACCAAGTTAAATGCATATTGTGTCACTTTGGTTGAGATATCTCATAAAAGCAAAAAGTTTTTCGTACTAAAACCTGATTTTCGACCGATAGAAAAATGTATACATTCAGTTAACAAGCAATATCTTCCAAACCCCTTGGTCAAAGTTTATGATTCATATACTAAAAAACGCAAAAAAAGAGCCGTTTTGTGAAAAATCGCAAAATGTAAGCTAAAAAACTTTATTTCACCTGTAAAATGTTACCTGAGTACTTTACAAAATAATTTTAAAAGTACGCCTAAAAGCCCTCAAGCACACCTTTCCAATGATATACAGAACATATCTATAGCTTCTATAGTATGGAAACTGGTGAGATTTCAAATGTAGCGGGACTTAGCGTTTTCCCGTTAAGCTAGCGGGAAATTGAAAAAGTCGTAGAACAAACATTTCTATATTTGCAAAGAGGAATAAATCCCCATCATAACATCTAATTTTTTTTACGCTTTGATACAAACAGACAAACAAAGAAACTTTTCACTTTATTTTTAGGAGTCTACTAAAATTTTCAAATTTATTTATCTTTTGAACCAGTTATGTCTGCTTACAAAGTCTTAGCTAGCCCGTTCAGTAAAGCTAGTTTCAATATGGGTCTTGTTAGTATGACTGTTGAAGTTTGTATTTCAACAATCTTAATTTGTCCATCTTTAGCTTGTATGAATGAATGACCACGCATTTCTTCAAGCTGCATCTAGCTTGGTTTTCGTCGCAAATTAAAGTATCCTTTAATTGTTGCGCTATGCAATATTGTTTGCGAAAGCAAAGGTTTCCGTTCTCTCCGGGTGTTTGCGTCAAGTTCATCGTGCCCAGTAAAAAATGGTTGTTTGTCAGCGGCTTAGGATCCTCGATACTGACCGGTACATGCGTAAGTGGTCTGTTATTGATTATATTTTCCGCCTCTATTAGTAGACATCTCAAAGTTTCGATCCTTGGTGTCTGTTCTTTCAACTTGACTTTTAAAACGAGCTTTTTTGATTGTACTAAACGCTCCCAGCATTCTTCCGAGCTAGGGTTTCGTGAACAGTTAAATTCCCATCAAAAGGGTTTTCCTGTCAATTCTGCTTTGATGTGTTTCCAGTCAAGCATATCTTTTGTTATTCCTAATTCGTTATCCACTCCAACGAAATTCATACCCATGTCCGATCTAATGACGCTAGGAATGCCTCTTCTGTTGACGAAATCTCTGATTGTTACTATGCATGCGGAGGATAAGTCTTCTGCTAATTCCAAATGAATAGCTCTTACCGTTAAGCAAGTAAACAATGCTACCCATCGTTTTTCAATTTGACGTCCAACGGTAACAAGCACAGGTCCAAAATAATCGAGTCCCGTAAAAATTATTGGTCGATTATATAATGTGATGCGATCCAGTGGCAGTTGTCTCATCAATGTTGAGATTGGCTTTGCACTTGGCAAGCTAAACAGTGCTACTCAGTTCGATCATCCAATTACGACGAATTTCATTCACAGGCGACAGTGAATTAATTGTGTTGCCTTTTGAATTCAATCCATTCTGCGCCAGCTCGCTTAAATTTGCCTTGAATATTTGTGTCTGTGCCAGTCAGCACAATATCAGTTTCGATCGACGCAACTCCGCAAATGTTGATTCTCCTGTTGCGATCATATTCTTTAGATTCCGTGTGCGTTCAACAAATCTTAACAGCCATCCCATAGTTGGATTCACACGAACATATTTGCAAAACCGTGCAATATCAAACGGCGATTCCTGGCATGCATGAAAACAATCTTGCGCCTCTTGGCTAAATCTTCTATCGAAGGAATTATCTTTTCCTGACTTGGCCATAAGGATTTTGGTTCCATTAAAAAATTCGGTCCCTTAGTCCAAATGGTCTGTGGTTTTAAGGCTTTTGTTTGTTTTGGTAGCCTTATCCGCCGGATTGAGTTTAATTGGTACCCACCATCACTCGAATTCGTTTGTTGACTCCAGAATCTCGCTTACCCGGTGCGCTACGAATTGCTTATATTGTCAATGGTCAGATCGAATCCATGAGATTACAGTGCGCACAGCCGGACCACAACACTAAACGCTTTACAACTATGTCATGACTTTTCAAAATCGCTGTTCCCATCTTGGTATTAACAACAACTTCAATGGAGCGCATCTAGTCTTGTGAGCGATGAATAATACTTTAACATCATTTTCTTTGACGATGCGCCAAAGGCTTGTTCACTTTCATCGACGAACACATGGAGCTCAATGCTTGTCCTGCAATAAAAATGTTGATGAGTAATATCGGGGAACTTGAAGTACTTAACATTGTCCAGTTGGCGTAACCATTGCACAAATCGCTCGAACAGTGTTTTTTTGGTATTAAGTCGTTCCAACATGAATGCTGATCTGACTCTCGTTCTCGGACCTGCAAGATCATTTCCTTGATGTCGGCACACACTGTTACTATGCCATGTCGAAACTGAAACAAAATTTGAGTTAGTGATGGGTTTTTATCTGGACCTTTAAGTAATTTGGTATCTTTTTGGGCTTGTTTATATAATAGACACCAAAATGTGGTAGGTACCAGGTTTTGAGGTCCAACGTGTTCCGTTTCATCTTTTGTTATCTTTACTGCGTATCCTTTGCTTATCAAATCCATTATAGCTATTTCATATTGATCTTGTTGGTAGGTATCACGAATCTTATTTTCAATAGCACGCAGTCTCCTAATGGCCCTTTTTCGAGCTGTCAGACAATTTCACGTCATCCTCTGACCACAGAAAATCGGTTTCATAGGCATTGTCTAGCTTTCTGGTTGTTTCTGTTAACAATTTTCGAGCTCGAATTACTTCCTTCGATTCCAAGGGTTCTGCTGGTACTTTAACTCCGAAGCTCACTGTTGTAAAGTTATCAGCCATGTGCTCATGAATCTCACTGCTTCAATCATTTTCAGCTGTGTGTGTGTGAAATACCACAGACAGCCGTGCAGATGGTGACGTTGTTGTACTCGTGTTGATCCGTATACCAGCCATCCTAACGGGGTTTTAGCGGCAATCAAATCATTACCCAAACAGATGCCCTTAAAGATTTTCGTCAGGTGCAAATTATCGATTCCAATTCGTAACATTGGATCTGCATTGTCATATCCCGCAGCATAAGATGATGACGGGATTTACAATCGTTTACTCCGCACTCCTGCATTTTCTTGCAGGAACTAAACCACGTCTACAACGCATGCATCCATAGCACAAATGCGCCTTCTTGACCAATGTTCATCTATCCTCAATGGTGGCCTTAACGAACGACTGACATTTCTCTAATGCGTGATCTCCTTTGCATTTATAGCATCCCTTTTGTTTCTTTTTATCTGTTGGTTCGGCTGCTGTAAGCATAGCCCGTGTCACATCCATTGCCACCTTATTAAGAAAATCTTTATATTTGCCTATGGAAGAATGCAGGATGCTTATTTTGACCAATCTATCCTTGTCCTCAATGACAGTTTGCTTACTTAATCGCTTTGTAATACTGGATTATTTAAGTGCTGTGCCGCATTGGCTGTTTCTTAGAATATGACTTAATTCCCGACTTTAGACGCAAAGGGCACGATTTTATCTAAGCTATTGTCTGATATCTGCGATATTTCAGAGATCTCCTCTAACTGGTTTCGAATAAACAACTCAGTTTTTCCGTTTTTAAACTCGAGTCTACTCATTATATGCTCCACGTTTGCTGGATTGATCAGCATACCGACTACTTTATCGGATCTTCTAGCATCAGATGTTCAGTGAATGCATGGCCTGACTCGATCGTTCTTTCATGTCCAGGGGTACTGTTTGTCAGCACCAGACCAGTATCGTTGTTCAGCGAACCTCCTTCTGTATGTGCGCTGAACGCGCCGAATCCCTGCGTGCCTCCTATTGGTGCACTGAAACCATGCAATCCGCCTTGTGCGGCACCAGAAGTTGTTGCGAAGCCTCCTTGATCGATATTTTTCTGATTCGCAACACGCATAACAGAGTTCAAATCTTCTTTATAAGTAGCTTTTTCCTTTGTAACATCCGCCATTTGTTCCAAAATCTTTCAGGTCACAACAAAATCTTTGCCCTGACTCACGGATCATTGCACAGCACAAACCATAAGACCTAAGGGGCTGAAATTTTCTTGGCAATAGTTTCATAGTCCTCATTTGATTTATTTTCTTTCCCATTAAGAAAATTTTGTTGGCACAAAAAATTACGATAGTAGCTTGGTGCTAGATCCGGACTATATAGTGGATGCATTAAAACTTCCACCCGGGGCTCCCTAAGTTTGGTGTGTGTCATTATTGATGTGTGTGGTTAACGTTGTCCTACTAGAACGCTATACCTTTCCTATTGGCCAATACTGGTCGCTTTCAGTTAATTGCAATCTTCAAACGGTCTAATTGCTGACAATTAAAAATACGGACCTACAGTTCTTAAAAGAAGGAAAAATACGCCAAGAGTATATAACTTACGTTTAATGCAGTTCAAATGCCTTCCCTTGCTCATATTTACTGCTTTAATTTTCTACTTTGCTACTTTAATTTTGTTCTACATACAAAAACGCTAATGTGGCTGGATTACAGAATCAACAAATTTGTGTCCTGGTATAATATATTGTATTATAGTTCATATTTCTAAATTATGGAAATCATACAGTAGTTTGTTTTTGTGTCGATGCAGTTTACTCAAGAAAAATATAAGTGCTCCTTTTCTCACTCTTCAATTCCGTTAGTGAAGCGATCCGTTGGCGGAGCCCTCTAGTAATTGTATAAATAACCAATCATTTCTAAATGCAATGCCTTTATTGTCGTAGATTATTGGGTATTTTTTGTGAAATGAATATACAGATGTTCATTTACTTAGAGACAAATAAGAAACGTGCATCTCGTAAGCCAGCAATCCACTCAATAATATGCTTAAAAGACACATCATCGACTTTTTCAATAACGCGAACATTTGTTGGAAATCTTTCTACCTCCCTTAAGTGATCAAGTACCATTTGTCCACGGGTAAATGTGCCTGTTAAATCGACTGTTGCATGCCAAGTGCTATCTTTCTGGACAAATTGCTTATCAAAAAGCCATGATGCCACTAATAGCGCATCGCATGGATTCCAACAATCAAACCCATGTTGTTGCATGGGCAGCCACTGTGCACTTTCTACCTTGGTTAGAATATTTATGGCAAGTTGATTAAGAAATGCAGTACGACTACCAAAATCATACAGTCGCCAACTCTAAAAAAAATAAAAGAATATAAGTCGGAGTCTAGTGACAGAAAATTAGTTACTTACAAGTGATATGTTGAAATAGTCTTTAGTGCACGGCTCCCATGGTAGTATGGTAATTGGACAGCAGGTTTTTAGTAATACGGAATGAGCCGCCTCGGGATCCGAATGAAAGTTGAACTCGGCACAGCGTGATGAATTTCCGACACCTTTATAGTTTCCACCCATAATGTAAATATCCTTGATGTCACGTCCAAAGTGTTCTCCATACATAGTGTAGCCTAGTGCCAAATTGGTAAGGGGGCCTACCGCAATAATTGTTATTTGTTGGGGTCGTTTTTGGCACAGCTCACGAATTGCGACGACAGCATGCTGCGACTGCACAAAGCTGGACACATGTTCAAAGCTTTTTTCTTCCAGGCAATCGCCGAATCCATCACATCCATGAAAATACTTCTTGTCAGCGACATTATTGCCAATTAATGGTTCCACTGCGCCTAGATAAATGGGAATCTATGCGGGAAATATAAAATTAAAGTGCTAATAGGCCTGTTTCGAGTAGACCAGAAATTTTCGCTAGCAAAAATTTTCTATGGAATAGTTTTCAAATTCTTCTTCTTGTCTTTACGGCACCGAAATTTTTATATGCAGTTTGGACCTACCAGAACGTTTTCTGGTCTACTCGATACAGGACTTTAAAGTCAGTTTTGAGTAGACTAGAAATTTATGCCGGCGGAAAGTTTTCGATGGAGTAGTTGTAAATTTCTTCTTCTTTTTACGGCACCGAAATTTGTATATGAAGTTTCCAACTACCAGAATGTTTTCTGGTCTACTCGATACGGGCCTGAAGTTTAGACGTTCTGGTAAGTGTATTTTGTCTATTCGAAACAGGCCTTATAGGTTTATATTCAAGTGTGGTCCATAAATCTCTAGATATTTTGAAAACAAGCGTTTGAAATGTTGGGGTTCCTAAAATTTTAGTGATTAAATATTTTCGAACAAATTTTTTATGCATCTTAATTTTATTTAAAGATATTTTAATTCTGTTTAATAAATATTTAATTTAGTCAAATCTCTTAAGAATTTCACGTTTCTTGTTTTCATGAACACCAACAATTAGATTTGGGTTGCTAAGTAGCATTATAGAATATGCTTTACTTAAAAAAATAAGTAAGAGGGTATATTGTGCTCGTTGGAATGTATGTAACAGGAAGAAGGAGGCATATCCGACCCTATAAAGTATATATATTATCGATCAGTATAAATAGCCGAGTCGATATGACTATGTGTGTCTGTCCGTCTGTCAGTCCGTCCGCTCGTATGAACAAAAGGATCTTAGAGCCCCCGCAAATCGTGAAAAACCCCCACACTCACAGTTTTTAATATAATACATTTTTTGTAATTAATAACGCTATCTATTATATCTATAATCCCACTGAATCGCATTAATATCAAACAAGTAGATCGGCAGTTATGGCGAATAAAAATTTTCAGAGCAAGACAAGTATTTTCTTTAAAGTACTTTTATATATATTAAAGTAAGTAACGGATATCCTATAAAGATCGGGATCTCGACTATATATATCCATTATAGTAAGTAATGGATATCCTAAAAAGATCGGAATCTTGACTATAGCCTTTCCGACTAGTTTTTCTACTGTAGAGTTTTTCCTAAAGTTTTGTTTTAATTTGTCAACATTACTCGAAAATGGGACTCCTGTGTTGACGTTTCTGAAAGATAATGAATATACATATCTGTAATGTATTTTTAAACGGTTTTCCAATAGGGACATATCAGTTTCGTATCTGTAAAGAACGCAGCCATAAACTTTTTTAATGAACTGTTAATGTAAAAATGGTAGTTAAGGTCAACACTTTCGTCTTGATAAACGAACCAGCAACGCTTGGATGTTATTCAAAATCACTACCGAAATTCTGAGTCAGTGGTCGCAACTTTAAAAGTGGAAATGGAAAGGGCTATCGTGGTTTGTTAGAGGACTATTTGTGGTCAAAATTTAATGAACTTGACATCAACGATATGTGGTTTCAACAAGACCACTAGCCACATAGCAAACTCCACAACCAATTTATTAAAATGAAATTCGGTCAACGTGTTATCTCGAGAAATGGTCCGGTCGATTTGCCGCCTCGTTCATGTGATCTAACGCCATAGGATTTCTATTTATGGAACTTTATTAAGTCACAGGTCTACCAACAGGCCAGCGACTTTAGACAAGCACAACATCTAACGCGAAATTACCAACGCTAAACTTGTTGTCCCTAACGCACACTTGACCAAATCGCTAAATATTTGTCATAAAGTAGAAAACTTCATGGAAATAATACAAAATGTTAGTATAACATAAGCAAAGTAAATGTACAAAGCCAACATAAATGCATAATCTATTAGTTTGGTTAAGATATCTCAAAAAACAATAAACGTTTTCATACTTAGACTTAATTTTCGATTGAGCCTATCTATTGCAGCTATATTATATAGTGGACCGATTCTAAACAAATTTGGTCGGGATGTATAATACCAGCCCAGATGCATATTCTATTGGTTTGCTTCTTTTATCTCAACAAACAAAAAACTTGTTCATACTAAAACTTCATTTTCGATGTATCGTTTCTATGACAGTTATATGATTTAGTGGTCCGCTCTGAAAATAAAAGCAAACTTGATCTGCCTATGGTATCCAGAAACCTTCATACTAGGTTCGAAATCTCTAGCTCTTATGGTCTCTGAAATCGACGCGTTCAAACAGACGGATAGACAGACGGACATGGCTTAATCGATTTGGATGTTAATTCTGATCAAGAATATATATACTTTGGAAGGTCTGCCACGCCCCTTCATCCTGTTACATACATTCTGCCAAACATTTTCAATGGGCTCAGGGTCTAAAAAAAACATTAAAAACAGTGCAATTTATCATGAATTTAGTCGAAAAAAATGGTTTGAGGATAAGTCATGATAAGTCGGTCTCTATTTGAGTCTTTTTTTTTTGATTTGGAGTTGTCCCAGCTCAATAGAACAGCTGGTCAGCGAAACCAAATCTGTAACGAAACAATATCTGAAGCTGTTTTAGAAATACCCCAAATGTCAGATGTTGATTTTTACCCGTGTGTTATTTTCTTTGTGATCGTTCAGCGTTCAAGCCCTTGTGAACGAACTGACAGATTTAGTTCACGACTCAAAAATGAACGATTGAACTTATTCAGCAAATTTAACTAAGAATACCACCTCTAGCTTTTACACATGAATGTATTATGTATATAGAAAATAATTTACGACGACATGGAGTTGTGTCCATAAAAGTGATTATACTCTAATGTATGCATTATTTACTTACGTCCTCCCTCGAGCAAGCTTTGAGTATACGTCTCATGTTACGTGCCGCGTTCTCACAAGTTGTATTTCCACATCCGGTAGTGGTCACTGCCAACAGTCGAAGGTATCCGCTTTGCTCCGCGTGGAGAAGCAGGAGTAGGGCCCAAGCGTCATCGCTCCCGCCATCGCAGTCCAGTATAGCAAATTTTTGACTCTGGTTGACGTCGCACATTATAGTCGTTGTGGCAGGCACGAAGTGTTCGTCTTTATACATGTGTAGTACGCTACTGAATGACTAAAAACCACGTCTCGTTAGCTGATAAAACTTATCAATACTACACTTCGTTCAAATTTTTCTACACAGTCGCCACTTTACACTAATAAAACAAATTATTTGATTATACCCTGGAGAACATCAAGAGCATATGCAAGGGGAGCAGGTCGCGGCTTTTGATCCCTTACACTCGGCAAAAATTTTAGTCATATTTCTTTGGTCTTCTTCGTTGTTAGGTGTTTTTTGCCCCGCATTACATTAATTACTGATTACATTAAATAATTATCGAATAATTTAGTCTTATTGTTTTGATGTAAATTACTTTATAATAATGATAACTGCAAGCATCTTAACGTTGTGTGCGTTCACTAGAAAACATGCTTTCTGATCACTCAATCACAAAAATTTAATACTATGATACGTTTTCTTGTCAACGACGCACAGTGGGGCAATTCCTCATTTTGCGTTGCAAAAATCATATCTTTTGAACTTGTTAAGATCTTTCAAAATTTAAAAAGTATTTGATAGAAAACTTCAAAAGCCTTTACACAGGGCGACTTCGGGTTGTTGGTCTAAGTTGAAAAATATTTTCTGTGCATATTTTGCATGTAAAAAATAAATCTATTTTTTTGTCCGAAATGTACATTTTCATCTTTTACCATTCTTAAAACAGCATTGTTAAAAATATTTTATTACACTAATTACAAAAAAAATAATTGATTTTTATTTTTTAAAATTTGGAAGATGCCTGGCATAGCGATCACGCATGTAATTGCACTGCGCTCTTTTTAGTGTTTTTTTTTTTAACGTTGTTGGTATAAAAAGTAAACAGGTTACGAAAGAAACTTTTCCATTATTTCATTATAACTAAACCTTCTTTTCAGATGAAATCAAAAATATAAAGATATAACTTGTCATCAAATCAGTTTTAAAGTTTGGATTTTTTATAAAATTTTCACATTTTTGCTTGAACTGAAAAATTTGTCAACTTTTAGATGCTGTCAGGCCCACAATTTTTACCTGATTTCAAAAGTCATTTGGATTTGAAATCTTTCAACTTTTCTCCATCGAATGCATTTATTACTTATTACGAAAGCTTTCGTCAAACAAATGATATTTGCCACGCTTTACGGCCTGCTGTCCCAGTGTGCGACGTTGAAAAAAAAGATGTGCGTAAAAAGTTACGCGATTGAAGTGAAACTTCCTAGGAGTGCATACGGTAGTGGCCTGTTTTTTTTTTTTACTTCAAGATGACAATTTTTTCCATTTTTCTTTTGCTCACTTCTTTATACAAGTTTGCTTGTCACTAGAATTCTCGCTTTGTAATTGAAAACTGTCGTCGTGTGAAGATCAAATAGATCTTACAAGACATAGAAAACAAAACACACTATATGTACTTACTTTACAAATAAACATATAGAATATGTACATATACATACTTTCATTCATACATACGACTTAAGTACATGCATACATACATATGCTTAAACACAGAGCGTGCGAAGTTTCTCTTGCACAAATTAAGCACTCAACTAATCCATTCTTATACATATGTACATACATACGTTCATACATACATACATACATACATGTTAAAATGACGCGCAAACAAACACGTGAGGAACATGCGATAACGTAACGGGAAACAAGCCGAGCTTAGAGCTTTTGACTCAGAGTGGAAAGAGCAGCTTAGAGCTTTGCATACACATACATATGTATGTATGTGTACATACGGCATTTCCCCCTCCCTAATCTGTCGGTTTTTCGTCACACACGCGGTCAAGCGTATTTTCGATTCACTCCCAACGCGCCTATAGAAGTTTCACTTCAAAAATAATGGCGTGGACAACAGCTGATAAATAAATTATCGACAGTAAAATTTATGATCAGGCAGTATATTAAATTTAAATTATTTTATAGTTATTACTTATTAAATTACATTGTGGATAATTGAAACAGCCTTACATTGACAACAAAGAAATCTTTTGATAAATATGTCATCATATTTCGATAAAAATAGCTGACAGGGGCGTGTTCAGGTAGAAGGTGTACTTACTTAAGGTGACGTCTTTGATGACACCTTAAATAAGTACGTTTTGCTTTGGTATCTTGATACGGTATCAGTCCCGTTCACCAGAAGAATCAGAGGTTTCGCAAATGGTGAAAGCGACCATTGTTGTTGTCGTGCAATTCAAAGCTTCGTTCTGCTTGTGCTTCTGAACATTTTGTATACTCTGTGCCCATGAAAAAAGAGTATAATCAGGTGTGCTACAGAAATCTCTGAAGATTTTGATTTAAACTGATTTGCAAATCTTTCAAAGCAAACCGTAGGTGACACAGAATTTTGACAGATTCCATTTTTCGGAGTATTAAATCCAAGCAAAATAATTAAAATAACCCTAGATAAACTCTTTACATAGATACATGGTGCAACACCTCAGGTGCCTCACTATCAATTACCAAAATTAATCACCTACATATATGCAGAAAAATCAACTGCGTCTGCAAAGTCTCAACAAACACAACAGTGATAAATGAAGTTAATGAACTTAAGATACTTGGACTAACAGTAAGCTCTAGATACAAATAGTCACCACACGTTAAAAGACTCCTATCATCCCTCAACAAATTATTAAACATTATCAGATGCCTATCAAACGCTTAATTTAATTGCCACCCCTTTACACTTATACAAGTAGTCAAAAGTATATGCTTATCAAAAATAGATTTCGGCCTTCCAATATTTGGAAACGCACCTAAGTCCACTATAAGACCGATAAGAACGGCCCTTAGTACAGCTATTCGAAACGCACTGGGAGCATTTTTTTAAACACCAACAAATAACGTCTATTTCGAGGCAAACAAACGACAACTAAACAACTTCAATCAAATATGTTTAAAACAATCACACAATCCCAAGACACTCCTTTAAAAATGATAATAAATAATTTCGTTAAAAATAAGCATACCAGACCATACAGAAACTCTGCAATTAGCAGATGTTTTAACATTTTCTCTAACTTACCTTATTATTATTACCCTTAGCCCATTCAAAAAACAACTCAACCAACTCCACCATAGAAACAGATTCAATCAGCACACAACTTAATACTACATCAAATCACAGACCAACAAAGACATATTCAACCGACTGTTTAACGAAATAAAATACACCCTTAGAGATCACAAATTTATGTACGGAAAAGCGCATATATGCCATTAAGTGTAGAATATGACATCATTCAAATGCCCGCCTCGGCTTCTTACTGTGGAACATATCCGAGTAGTCCAATTTTCAATGACTCTTCTGCATAGATCCGGCTGAATTTGAGCGATGACCTGTGTTATGTTCAACTTTAGAGCAACGGTCGATTGTGGTTTATTTGCATAGACCTGCGATTTTAAGAAACCCCACAGGAAAAAGTCTAGCGGGGTCGAATCGCATGACCTTGTTGGCCAATTCACATCACCCCTGCGAGAGATAACCTTACCCTCAAATCGTTCATGCAGAATGTCAATCGTGGCGTTTGCTGTGTGACACGTAGCGCCGTCCTGCTGGAACCACATGTCGCCTAGGTCCATATGGTTGAATATGGGCCATAAGAAATTGGTTATCATCGTTGTGTAGCGCTCGCTGTTGACAGTGACCGCCTCACCAACGTCGTTTTCAAAAAATTACGGACCAATGACGCCGCCGGCCCAAAATCCACACCAAATGGTAACTTTTTGAGGATGCATTATCACCTGGTGAACCTCGTGTGGATTGGTGTCGTCCCATATACTGCAATTTTGTTTGTTAACACAGCCATTCATCCAAAAATGCGCCTCGCCGTAAAATGGGCGCAATGCGCGCAACGTTTGCGTTAATGAACACTCATTTTGATAATAAAGTTTTATCATTTGAACGTGCTGTTCAATCGTGTAACTTGCCATGATGATTTGTCTTAAGCAACTGAATAATAAACAAAAGATTTGAAAGATGTCACCAAAACTAAATGGCTGCCACGGGGCGCCAAAAACGACCCGCAACAATTGAAAAACCCTTTAAAAGCATACAGTTATACACTGCCGCTCAACTGAATAGGTTCACGACTTTCATTAACTTAAATTGGATAAATCTTTTGAATCAATTGGCCGATTCTGATAAAATCATTTTTATTTGATATAGACTTAAGTTGTTAATAAAATTTAAAAGTTTCTAGGTTCTACTACAATTACAAATATTAAATTTATTTCATTTCCCAAAAGTCTACTTGAAATGGCATGCTTATTTTGGCTCAACTGAATAGGTTCACGAACTTTCGATTTAACTTTGTGATCGACAGAGATAATTGAGAGTTTTAATATCCAAATTTAAGTAAAATAAGTCGCATAGCGCAATTAACTTACTTTGAAAGAGTTCAAGAAAAACAATGTCTCGATTATAAACTAAATCACCATATAACCGCTAATATAAAATAGGTCAGAGCCAAAATGATTATGAGTTACCTTTGAAATGCCCCGATCTATGGAAAAAATATGAAAAGGAGTGTGTAATACTCTAAAACATCAGTAGAAGAAGACTCATCGCTAGAAAGGTATCAAATTTATCACGTTTGGTTTCATAAATCAGGATAATATGAGGTGTTAATGCCAGTGAAGCGACTGAAAAACGCATTATTTGAAGTTCTAAATGTTAGGAGAGATTGAAAAAATAAAAAAAAACACACCTCAATGATGTGCTTAAAGCCCCACACACCTGTTTTGCTCGAAAGCGTTTGACATGGAGAGAGGTATAGCAAAATGTCGGGTTTTTCGATCAGAAAACATTTTATCTGGATGGTCATCATGAATTTAAGTAATACCTTCAAGACGTACGATAAGAAAAATGTGTTTTAGGTCATCACCAAACTTGTAAATGTGGTATAATTGTGCCGGAAGGCGTAGCATATTACGGAATTTCTAAGATGCAGTTGGTTTTTTTTTTTTGGAAATAAATGGAAATGTGTGCAAAACTGAACTATTAAAAAGATTTTCCCAACTTTTCGAATTACTTGACCGCCATTCATGAATATTTCAGCATGATAACGCCCACGCTCCTTCTGCAAGGGGTATTAAACAGTCAACTGAAGACCGAAATGTGAGATTGCCTGAGTAATTATCATATTCCCCGGACCTAAACTTAATAGAGAAAATATGGGGACTCATGTACACGAGGCTAAGAGACAATTTGAAGATACCGCGACGTTAGTTAATGCGATTAAAAAAGTTTGGACCGCGATTTCGCTTCCAGTTATAAAAAAATATTTTATATCCTTGCCAGGTCATATTTAAGAGTTGATAATTAAGGCAGGAGGTCACACTCGTTACTAAATTATAGTAAATTAGTAAATATTTATTAAAAAATCTACCCAAGCTTTGAATTTTTAAGATAAACATTTTTGTTTTAAGTTTTATTCTCATGAACCTTTTCAGTTAAGCCAAAAAATGCATTCCATTTTAGGTAGGCTTTTGGGAAATGAAATAATTTTAATATTTTTACTTATGTTAGAAACCGGAAACTCTTACATCTAATTAGCAACTAAATGCACTATTAAATAAAAATTATTTCATCAAAATTGACCGCCTGCCTTGCTGTTATAAATAAAATGTATATATTCAGTTAATAGTTACAGAAAGACTCAAACACTCTAATTCCGTTTAGCTAATAAATCGCCCGAATGTGAGCCAAGAAACCTTATTTGACCTGAGTACTTTAGAAAAAAGCTTGAAGGCACGTCTGACAGCACATAACCGTACCTTTCTGGCGATATATAGAACATAAATGTAGCTTCGATAGTTTGGAAACTGTTGAGGTTTCAATGATAGCGGGAAAAAGCGTTTTCGCGCCAAACTAGCGGAAAATTCAAAAATTCGTAGAGCAAATATTTTTAGATTTTCGAAAAGGAATAAATCCCCATTATTTTATCTAAGGTTTTTAAGCGCTTTGATGCAAACGGACAAACAAACAAAATGACTTTTCATCTTAATTTGAGAAGTCCAATAAAAATTTTAAATTTTATTATCTTTTGAGCTAATTGTTGGATTCGGGTCATCGAGGCATCAATCGACGCGTATTTTACTTAGAAATTAAAAGAAGTAGCGGCAATCATTTAAATTTTTCCCTAGCAAGATTGTTGGCTATTGATTTCTTGCGGAGGAAACAGTTCGCCAAGGAAAGGATCAAGTGCAGGTTGCAGGTGCAAACAGAAAAAAATTATAGCTATTCTTAATTTGAACAGATTTCAATATAACTACCGTGTTGACGAGGACACATTTATGATAATTTTTAATTTAATCCGCATGACTTCTTTCATGTCATCATCGTCGATGTCGCTAATCCTGCGGTAAGGACAAGGATTTAGCAGTATCTCGACAGGCAGTAAGCCTAATCTTGTGGACCGTTCTTCTGCTGCTTGAAAAAAACTCTTTACTTGATTTTCAAAATTAGATCAGAGTGCGGGAAGAATTTTTTAATGGAAGACTCATTTATTTTGAAAAATTTGGAATGCCAGGGGTAATTGGGTGCATCGACGGAACACACGTGAAACTAATGAAGCCGCCAAATGCCGAACATCAGTATTTAAACCGAAAGGAATATTTTTGTAAAATTGCAATGATTGTAAGTAGATAAGTAAGTTTGGTTTGAGCGTCCTGTGCTTTAGACGCATTCTCCTAAAACTGTCAGTGAGTAGTTGTCCTGTTTGACTGTTAGATATTTGTATTTACCTAAATGCTTTTAAAAGAATTCTTGGTTTCGAAAGATATGTGATTTCGATCTCCGTGTGTAGATGCTAAATTGCCTGGAGCTACTCATGACTCGTTCACATTGAACTTGAGCGCGGCTCTTGACTTTTTCCAACGGAAATATGAAAGGGGCTGTCATTCCATCTAGTTTCTTGCTGATTGGGGACACCCATTGGAACCCTTAATGTTAACTCCGTTTAGGAACCCCGAAGCAGACACAGGCCAAAATATATTTAATTTTCGGCATGCCTCAGATCGAAATTTAGTAGAGCCTACAATTGGAGTGCTTAATCATCATAAGTTTTATTTTTAAAAACTACATAGTAATGCTTACTTTATGAGTTTTAGAAATAATTATCAATAATAATAAGTATTTTTTATTATTAATAAATTTATGAAAAAAAGACGAGTAAAAACTAAGAAAATCACATATAACACCGACAACAGCCCAAATCTGAAGTGAACTAAGCCCCCATTTTTGGATAAATATGAGGCCCCATACGACAAAAACATTTTTTTTTTCTATGACAGAGCTATTTTTTTTAGAATATCTTAAAATTTGATTTTCTATCTTCATTCATTGTCGTTGATTTTTTAATTAAAAAAAAAAAACGAAAATAATCATTGTTTGTGATCTCTGATAAATTTCAGGCCTGTTCTGAATTCTGAACATTTTTAAAAGTAAAAACGAAACCAGCTTATTGCTTGTCTTGTGTATGTATTATATATATTATTAACCAGAGTTCTTATGAATTCAAAAAATAATACATTCTTTCTTCAATTTTCCTCTCTAAGTCGAATATAATTATTTAAAACTATTTTTGAAAAATCCATTTTAAATATGTCATGTTAAATATAGTACATAGAAGCTTAATAAGACTAAAAATTTGTTGTTCGAATATTATTACTCAATTGAAGTAACTCTAGCAGCTTTATAATACTGTCCTACACTGGGCGCATCATTGAATTTTAGCCGTTAAATAGGAGGGCGGAATTGTTTTCGATAAGAGATCTGTGGATAGAAGAAGACAATGATGCGGCCGTATCTTCTTACATATTTTCGGCGTGCCGTTTGCAACTTTAACATATATTCTCTTATTATTTTGCTAAATGCAATAAAAATCATTTTAGTTTTTCTTCTTGATTCGCAAAGCTTGCTTACATTAGCAGGCCCAGCAGCTGATTTCGAAGATGCGACTTCTGTGTAAGCGCTCTGTAAGCGCTGCACAGTGGGACATTCTCTCATTTTGCTGTATTAAAATCATATCTTTTGAACAAATAAAGATATTTCAAAAATTTAAAAAGCATTTGATAGAAAACTTCTTAAGCTTTTAAATGAGGGTTTGTACGGCTTGATAGGCCCTCTGGTTAATTCTGGGCCTTCGGTCAAAGTTGAAAAATATTTTCAGTGCATATTTTACATGTAAAATTAAAAAAAAAAGCATTTATATTTTGTTCGAAATATAAATTTCAATCTTTTTTATCCTTTAAACATCATTGTTTAACATATTAAAATGTTTTATTGCGCTTATTAAAAAAAAAAAAAAATTCTCTTTTTTTTCATAAATCGTTTATGATGGCTGGCATAGCAAAAACGTATGAAATTGCACTGCACTCTTCTTCTTCCATCACAATTTTTATGCGAGGTTGCGTCAGTTTTTGCACTTTTAAAAAAAAAAAGGCAAATAAAGGCAAACAAAACTGGATAATATAGTTAGAGAAATGTTTCCCGAAGCCTTCTGAAGTAGTGGGATGGTGTCCAAAAGTGTCCAATTTTTGTTATCTTCCATCAAAGTTGAAAAATAGCCTAATTTTAGTGCTTTTTTCAAACATCTCTGGGATAAAAAGTAAACAAGTTTTGAAACAAAATTCCACGGCATTTGATTAGAAATTAACATGCCTTTCATATGAAATCAAAAACATAAAGATCGGTCGTATAACTTGACAAAAAAACCGTTTTAAAGTTTGCATTTTTTGGAAAAAATGCACATTTGTGCGCGCACTGAAATAAGGGTCAACTTTGAGAGGCTGTCACGCCCACAATTTTTGCCCGATTTCAAAATCAATTTTTTTTTGTAATCTTTGGAGATTTATCTGTCGATTGCATTAATTTTTTTTGAAATCGCTTTCATCGAAAAAATGATTTAAATACAGCCCCCACCCCTTTCTGTCCCACTGTGCGCTGTAAGCGCTTTTTTCGCACCTTCGACATTGATGTGAATCTGGTAAAATGCAAGAGTTAAAATCGATAGCAAAAATTAAAGTGAAATTCAGAACAGCTCGGCTTAGTCATTTCCACCTGGTTTTGATTTTCATGCAATATTTTATAGATGTTTATAAAACAATTCTTTTAAAATAAATTTTAACTTTAACCAACAACATTACAAGAATTTTTAGTTAATAGGCTTAGGGATTTATTTTAATGTTTTGAATAGCAATTACTTCTAATCCCGCTAACTCTACAGCACTTGTTTTAACAACTTCTATTTTTTTTTTGTCGATTTACGGAGTTCGGAACAGAAATCAACTCAATTTTTGGCAATTCGTTTACGAATTTCAGAAAAGGGCCCGTATATGCAGATTTTTATAATAAAATTTAAAAAATAACTATAAATTTCCATCTCTTAAATAAAAATGTAAAATTTCTATATATTTTAATTTGTATTATAAAAATAAAAAAAAGAACTTTTAATTTCAATTTTTATTATAAAAATTATAAATAACAATTAATTTCAACTTTAATCCTTATAAAAATCAAAAATAATTTGTATTATTAATTTTTATTATAAAAGTTAAATGTAACTATCTTTTGATCTAAGAGGTGTATTACAAAAAGTTAAAAATATTCTTGTTTTATGATGTAGTACCTTTCATATGATATATCAAATGGTCATATATTAGTGGGATTCCCGAAACAGATTTCATTTTGATTTGGCTTAAGCAAATCAGATTCAGATTTGATTTCGATTTGCTTTAAGCAAATCTGAATCAGTTTCAGGAACGCCCTTTTTGCACACTGATTTGATTTGGATTTCGAGAGTTTAAAAAAGTGACGGGAAAACAAAAAATTGACAAATGAAAGTGTGAAAACTTTTCTTAGACTTCTCATTAACAGGTTGGTTGTAGAATAGTATTATTAGAATAATACTATTTGTTTATAATACTTGGTAAATGTCTATTATATGGGCCTCATCTCAAAAACAAAAAAAACTAGTGGGCCGGTGCTACAGTCGAGCATACTCGACAGTCGGAGACCCCGTACTTACTATGGAAAAAACTTATAATGGTAAAAAAATTTAAAAAAAATTAAGTTAACCTAAATGCATATTCTATAAGGTTTATAACAATGTCTCATGAACATGAAACGCCCGATCGGTCCTGTGATAGCTATATGATATGGTGGACCGATTTGAACCAACTTTGCTAAGAATGTATAAGACTAACTCAAAAGCATATTCTATAAGTTTGGTTACGATATCTCATAAAACAAAAAAGTTTTTCATACTAAAACTTGATTTTAGACCGATTGTTCCTATGGACGCTATATGATATAGTCAAAGTCCGATTCAAAAAAAAAAAACAAATATAACCTGCCTGCAATACAGAGGAATCTACATACCAAATTTGGTGTCACTAGCTTTTAAATTGCTTTTATAATTTGGATATGAAATTTGTTTTCCGATTTGTGGGCGTTAAAATAGGCGTGACCGAATTTTGGAACAAACTTGACCTGCCTGCAGTATAGAGGAACCTACATACCAAGTTTGGTGTCTCTAGCTCTTATAGTCTCTGAAATCTAGGTGTTCATACAGACATACGGACAGACGGACATTGCTATATCGACTCGGCTATTGATGCTGATCAAAAATATATATTTTATGGGGTCTGCCACGCCTCCTTCTGCCTGTTACGCACATATTCGGTAAAACAAACCCAATAGACCCCTGTACTTTTTTTTAAGTACGGGGTCTAAAAACCACAAATAGGGGGTGATTTATGATGAATTTAGGAAAATTGGTAAACGGACCTCAATAATGACAAGTTGCTCAAAACAACAATAAAAGAGTTAATTTTGTATAGATATTTCAAAGATTTTTTAAAAATAAATAAATTGAGTCCCCAATCTAATTTCTTCTTCTGATCGTCGAAATCAAATCCGTAACGAAACCAAATCAGAATCGCTTTTCGAAATACCTACATTAAGGTTCCTACTATTTCAATAATTTTCCATTTAGTTTTTTTTATTCTGTTGCTGGAAAAAATGTACCATTTATTGTCAAACAAAATACAAAAGATAATAAATATAGCATAAAATACTTAAAATCTTAACGATTCCATAAAGTCATAAAAATACCCAAATATCATATGATATAGTATATTTAAATAATAATGTATGAGTATGAAAATACATTAAAATCAATCAATCTATCTGAACATTTTGGTTTTTAATTCATGCAGTAAATTTAATATTTTTACTTATTTAATTTTGGAAATAATTTTTTTCTATGCATTCTGATGACAGATTGCATCTTTAGCCTGAAAGTACCAATTTTAGCGCAGAATATGCTCTTTCAATAGAATTTTGGGTAGCGGGCACGCTATGCAGTACTTTGCCATTTAATACAGACGAGGATAAGTATATTTTTTGCCTCTAGACCAATTGGCTTCCGTGGATCCGTGGATTTCTGTGATCGCCAGTTTCAATTCAGGATCATCGTCGTCATCGGATTCTCCATGTTCAGAACACATTTCAATAGTGTTAAAAAACTTCGTCTAAAACAGAGCCTGTGCTTTGAGATGCTCCGCAAATCAGACCCGTCGACTGCTTTCCGCTCGTGAATTTGAAAGTGAAAAAAGCTAAGAAAAAAAGCTAAGAAAAGATCATCATTTTCTAAATGAAAGAATTGATATCTCTTAAACTACTGAATTAAAACTTCAACTTTGTATTAATAAATTGTAGATATTTCAGAAAAGTACGGCTTTCTAAATCGGTTTTGGCATTCTCGTGTATTGATGACAAATGTAGACGCAAGTATTAAAAAAAAGGAAAATTTAAAAAAAATAAAAAAAAATCTCACCATAAAAAAAAATTTTTTTTCGTCGTTTTTGGCCCCATATCTTTAAAAAAAAAGTGGGTTTGATTCTTGTAACTGCCAAAAAGTTCGATTTTGTTGCCTAGTGTAATATGTGCAAGAAAGGGCATTTCAATTGCAATTTTTGTCATTTAAGAGCAAAGGGTCGTTATTTCTAACATTGCACATTGGGCCCAATTGCCGTTTTTTTTGGCAGATTTGTAGTAGATAGTCTACATATAAAAAATCGATAAAAGATATCGACTTTTTTTAAGCCCTAAAATTTTTATCGAGTTTCAAAGTCAGCTGTTCAGTGAGCGGTCTGTTTTTATGAAAAAGGCGGGGAATTTTTGTTCACTTTGCGTGCGTCTAACTTTTAACCCTTGGACTGAAAGTAAATATTTAAAATGGAAATTGAAGGCCAGGGTATGTAGAATAGCAAAACCAAACTTGTTTTCTTATTAATCATTGTTTTAGTGTTATTAATGTGTGTTATTTGTATGTCCAATAACAGAAATAACTTAACCAAAGTGTTCGTCTTTTGTAGACCATGACTAATTTGGCGCAGGGTAGCGCAACATGTAATGTATGTTAAATTAAAGTTGAATATGAAACTTTTATCGGGCTTTATCCGGCCTTGGCGGTACTTTTACCTTATAGGTAAGCTTAAGTTAGAAGAATCCGAATTTTTATAAGTTGTTTTTTTTATATTTTATATATATATTTTTTTAAATGTTAAGAAAACTAGCTTTAATTAAATATCTAACTAACTTCTTACATTACATATAAAGAGAAATTAAAATTTATCTATTTTTATAATTACCATACGTATACGCAATGTGTTTTTGTATGAGCGGTAAGAGTAGGCGTGGCCAAAATTTTAAACTTTTTTTCTACGTTCTAAGCTATTTGTACTAGTGATATGTACAAAGTTTCAGCTCGTTAACATCATTTTTAGACTTTATGCCAAAAAACGGCCATTGGGCCCAATGTGCATTGGGTTTATTTCATCAATAATGCCTTCTTTACTTCTCATGAAGATCAGTAATCAGTACCTGGTAAATGACATTATAGCTTCTTGTACAAATCAGAAAACAACGTTTTCATCGTTTGAACACAGCAATTATTATCAGTTATCAGTTATCTAATAAGAATTTAACATATATTGTGGTTGGAAATTTCCTTCTAAATGTAAAAATCTATCTATAATCTAATAATATAACATTATTTTAAAAAGACGCAAATAAGTATGGACAAAGCGCCAGATTTGGCGGGGAAAAAGGAAGATTTGGCGAAAAAAAATCTAGATTTGGTAAACAAATTTGGGTAGTAGCACTAGCCAACAGCCCAAATTACAAGAACCAAACCAAATTTTTTGGATCGAAACATTTTTTTTTATGGTAAGATTTTTTTTTTTTAGAATTTTTCCAAAATCAGACTTTTTTTTGTTACTTTTTTCAGAAGTGCGCCCAGATTTTTCATGATTACTCAATAATGCCACAACCGATTTTCCTAAGCTTTTTCTGAATCCTTATAAATATATCTATAATTCATTAGTTAAAATTTTAAAATAAAAAAAAGTAGTTTAAAAGATATCAATTCTTGAATAAAGAAAACGATATTTTCTATTTTATTTGCATAACTGCATTAATATCGCGTCGTTTAAGTTATTATTTATTAAAATCTATGGAGAGGCGGCGATAAAATATTATTTTATGTCCAGGAATGTTTTTTGTCGACTTTGATGACTTCCTTGTGGAGCGACATGACCTTTAGTATGAAAACTTCTTGTGTTTTTTGAGATATCCTAACCAAATTTACAGAATTTGAATTTGTTATTATCTTACTCATTATAACCAATATTGGTTCAAATCGGTTATCTATATCATATAGTTGCCATAGGAACAATCAAGTTTTAGTCAGTGCTTAAAAAACTGCAGTCGAAGTAGCAGAAGTCGCAATATTTTTACTTTTCACTGCTTCGACTGCGAGCGACTTCTTAAAATGAACAGTTGCTTCTGCTTCTGAAAAAAACGGCAGCCGCAGTCGAAGCAAAAATGAAAAAGCGACCAAAATCAAACAGCATCAACAGTCGTCGATTACCGTTTTTTTGCTTTCTGCTTTGCTGTTGCTTTCGACTGTGAGCGTAAGTCGAAGCAGCAGCAAATGTCGACTTTCAGAAATCGTCGGCAGTCGCAGTCGCGAAAATCGATGAGCTCGACTGTTGGTTGCTTTTGACTTTCGTCGCAGTTTCTTTCGATCGTAAGCATAAGTCGCTGGCAGCAGCAAGTGCGAAGTCGCCGGCAGTCGCAGTCGAGAAAAACTGAACATTTTGTTTCTTCTTATTTTTGTACTTCTTGAAACTTCTATAGGCGCGTTGGGAGTGAATCGAAAATACGCTTGACCGCGTGTGTAACGAAAAACCGACACCATAAAAGAGAGCTTGATAAAGCTTTAATATGTTCTCTTAGATGCATGCTCTCAGCACTGATTTATTATTAGGTTGGAATATCAAAGCTCTGACTTTGCTACTCCTAATTACATACATACACACATGTACACATGCAAAGCTCAAAGCTGCTCTTTCTACTCTGAGTCAAAAGCTCTAAGCTTGGCTTGTTTCCCGTTACGTTATCGCATGTTCCTCACATGTTTGTTTTGCGCGTCATTTTAACATGTATGCATGTATGTATGTATGTATGTATGTATGTATGTACGTATGTATGTACATATGTATAAGAATGGATTAGTTGAGTGCTTAATTTGTGCAAGTGAAACTTTGCACGCTCTGTGTTTAAGCATATATATGTATGCATGTACATATGTCGTATGTATGTGTGTATGTATGTATGTATATATACATATTCTATATGTTTATTTGTATAGTATGTACATATAGTGTGATTTGTTTTCAATGCTTGTAAGATCTATTTGCTCTTCACACGACGACAGTTTTCAATTACACAGCGAGAATTCTAGTGACAAGCAAACTTGTATAAAGAAGTGTGCAAAAGAAAAATGGAAAAAATTGTCATCTTGAAGTAAAAAAAAAAACAGGCCACTACCGTATGCACTCCTAGGAAGTTTCACTTCAATCGCGTAACTTTTTACGCACATTTTTTTTTTTTTTTTTTTATCTTGTTTATCATTATTGAAAAAAATTATAAAGGAAATCAAAATTTATAAGAACAAATTAAGTCGAACAAATTAAATCAGTCGAGCATTCTCCACTGTCAGAGACCCCGTACTTACTATGGCAAAAGCTAAGTCTGCTAAAAATTCATACCTGATCTTAAGGATATATAAAACAATTTTTAATGCATATCAGTTTGGTTACGAAATCTCATTAGACCAAAAAGTGTTTCATACTAAGACTTGATTTTCGCCCGATCGGTCCTATGACAGCTATATGATATAGTGGTCCGATTTAAACCAACTTTGGTCAGGATATATAAAACAATTGTTAATGCATATCAGTTTGGTTACGAAATCTCATTAGACCAAAAAGTTTTTCATACTAAGACTTGATTTTCGCCCGATCGGCCCTATGATTTGAACGAACTTTAGACAGGATATATAAAACCAACTTATATGTATATTGTATAATATTGATTAAGATATCTTATTAAACAAAAAAGTTTATCATACTAAGACTTGATTTTCGCCCGATCGGTCCTATGACAGCTATATGATATAGTGGTTTGATTTGAACCATTTTTGGACTGGATATATAAAACCAAGTTTTATGTATATTCTATAAGATTGATTACGATATTTCATTAGACCAAAAAGCTTTTCATAAAAAGACTTGATTTTCGCCCGGTCGGTCCTATGACAGCTATATGATATAGTGGATCGATTTGAACCAAATTTGGTCAGGATGTATAATACCAGCCCTTAAGATTATTTTATTGATTGCGGGGATATATTGTTGGTGGAACTTTGAAGATATGTCGTTTTTAGATTGGTGGAGTGTGACGTTTTAAAGCGTCATATCTCCGCGAGTCTAATTAACATTGTAAATTTAAAAATATTCATCCAATATCACCTTTTGTATCTCTAGGAAATCAGTTACAAGATTAAAATAATATAAAAGTTAGAAAATTAACACAAGGGCACAGAAGAATGCATTCCAAAATACAAGAGCTGCTTTAAAAAAAATATTTAGTCGTGCCACAGTGTCCCAAAAGATACAACTTACTCGATATGCTTGCCACTAGAAAAAAGGGTTTATTTGAGCTGGTTTCATCGAAACAGCCGTAAAACTATTTTCTGTACAATTCGTTCCAGCCTTTGCCACAAAAAATGTGAGGCACGGAATGACACTGGTGCTCACATTTTCTGTGCCACTTGAATTTGATGTCACAGCATTTGTGTTCACATTTCTCCGTGCCACTGTGCTTTCAATTATGGCTCTCTTTGCTCCTATGTCAGGCATGCTCAGCCCTATGCCCACGGGGTACGTTTTGTTTTTGTATTTTTGCCCACAAGGTAGGGAAACGAAGAACCTATACATGAACGGCACCAAGCGCATACAAAAAGCCAATGCATGCAAACAATTAAGTCTGTATGCACTGCGTAGAATCTTTTCTCTTCTTTCTTTTGGTCGCCGCTCTCGCGAGCAAACTGACCAATAACAATTTCAACGATTTGTTTTTGTCTTGCGCTCTCATTCTCATAGGCTTTGTTGTTGCCGGGCAGGGCTGGGAATACTGATTAAATTTTTTTTCGATTAAATATTTGAACTTAGTTGAATATTCCCAGCGAAAAATAAATATTTTATAAATTTAATCCTAATCCTAAATCTAATCCTAATGTAATTTGTTGTTGCCTTGTCGGCGAGCTTGCACTGAAAAAAATATTTTTTTTTTGTTTTAGTTTTACTTAGGTTTACTTTGTTGAAAATGTAAGCTAACAGTTTTTCCAAGCAACAAAAAAATTGATCGCTTCAATGTATTTGTGTTTTTATTTTGTGAGTTATGGTGTGTGCCTAGTCGTATGCTGGGTTTGAGCACTAAGCAAATAACCTATAGAGAAGTCATCCCATACAACTGAAAGTGTCTCAGCTAAAAGCACGACGGGCGTCCACTGGGTAATTTTTCGGTGGACGCGTCGTTTGAGGGAAATTATTTTTGGTTTCGATTCAGTTGGCTGGCCGAGCTCGTTGCTGGCACAGCAAGCGAGACACAAAACATGCATGCTATGAAATACCCTTTAGCTTTAAAAAATTATTGTCTTTAATATTTTTTAAAGAAAAACATCGTTAATAAAAAAAATGCGATGTGTTGTTTTAATTATTTTAAATATTTATTTGTGCTTGAAATTTTTTCAATAAAAATTTATTTATACAGGGTATTAGAGTTTACATACAAATTTTAAAGGGAAGCAACTTATAAACAAAGCGATGTTGTCAATGCTCTCAGTACCCCATACATATGCACACACTTATTGTAAGATGCACGCATACATACAGAGGAGCCTGCGCGCCCGAATACATCTTTCTCTGTCTGGCTACATAGGGACATGTATGTGCAAAGAGGGCGAGAGATGAATATTCTCATTTTGTATGACTTTTCGACGCGCGCTGCTTGCGCGTTAACAGAGCACTATGGGGATTTTGAGCAGTTTTAGGAAGTTAATCAATAACTTGTACACTGCGCAAGATATTCTGATATGGCTTTTAAAGTATTTTTATTATTTGGTGTTGGAAACGCCACTGATCCATATCAGTTTTGTTAAGATGTCTCAGAAAACAAAAAACTTTTTCATACTAAAACTTCATTCTCGATGCATCGTTCCTGTGGCAGCTATGTGATATAGTAAACCGATTTAAACCAAATTTGGTCAGGATGTATATTACCAGCTCCGATACATAATCTATTAGTTTGGTTGTGATATTTTGACAAACACAAAACTTTTTCATACTAAAACTTCATTTTCGATGCATCGTTCTCATGACAGCTATGTGATATAGTAAACCGATCTTAACCAAATTTGGTCAGGATGTATAATAACAGCTCCGATACGTAATCTATCAGTTTGGTTCTGATATCTCAACAAACACAAAATTTTTTTATACTAAAACTTCATTTTCGATGTATCGTTCCTATGGCAGCTATATGATATAGTTAACTGATTTTAACCAAATTTGGTCAAGATGTATATTACCAGCCCAGATGCATATTCTATTAGGTTGGTTATGATATCTCAACAAAAACAAAACTCTTCCATACTAAATCTTCATTTCCGATGTACCGTTCCTATGGCAGCTATATGATATAGTAGACCGATCCAAAAATAAAAACAAACTTGATCTGCGTATGGTATCCAGGAACCTACATACCAAGCTTGAAGTCTCTAGCTTTTATAGTTTCAGAGATCGACGCGTTCAAACAGACGGACAGACAGACGGACATGGCTCAATCGACTCGACTGTTGATCCTGATCAAGAATATATATACTTTTTGGGGTCTGCCACGCCTCCTTCTGCCTGTTACATACATCCTGCCAAACACATTATACCCTTTTATGCCCATTTTTAATGGGCTCAGGGTATAAAAACAGCTAGTTTTTAAATTGTCATTTTTTAACGAGAGGGGAAGAGAAAAGTGAAGTCCCATAACATTTCTAATGATGTTGGTGCTTTTTGTCCAGTGTAGTCATATACTTGAGCAAACGATATATGCTAGGCTATAAAAAGGCATAGGGCTGCTACCTGCTCAATCGTCTTGACCGGCAAAGTTACAAAATCTACCTTTTTTGTTTGTTTGCATAATGCTGATGCAGGTGTTTAAGATGCCACCGTATGAGCGTGTGACCAAACCGGTGGTGGTAAACGAATCACAATAAAGACAAGTTGCACAAAACAACAGAAAAAAAAATTAATTTTTTCTGGAAAATTTAAAGATATTTAAAAAGTAAAATTATTTTGATAGCTATTCGTGAAAAATCGTGTGTTGCTTTAATTTTTTTAAGTAAGGCCCCCAATAACAGACTATTACCCATAATTTTGTATGATATTATTTTTCTATTGAGATTTTTCACAATAAAATTGACAAGACCATTAGATGTAGATGGTAAAATGATCAGATTTTTTTTTAAAAATAAACTAAGTGAGACCTCAAGTTAATTGTTTGCTGGTAAATAACCCCCTTTTATGAATTTTTTGTTTTTGTTTTTTAAGATAAGACCACCTTTATAGACATTTACCGCTCATAAATCGTCTTTTTACTTAGATATGTATGTTATATATACCCAAAACTCTAATGTAATACTTTCTTTCATTCTCATAGTGGTTACAGCTGCGAGGATCATTTTCGTGAGTCGGATACTTTTTTGCATTCATGGGAGACACTCTTGGAAATCATGATGTCACCTTTTTGGTTAGCATACAACCTAGTTATACCCTGTACCCATTAAAAATGGAAAAAGGGTGATAATATTGTTTTTTATTGTTTGTTTTTATTGACATTTGTTTTGTTTTGCAGTGAAAATATGCTTGTGGATGTAGGCATGCCAGTGATGCATCACAACGTTGCGTACAATTGCCGCGTGGCTTTCTTCAATCGGAAACTATTGTTGATTCGTCCCAAGATGGCAATGTGTGACGACGGTAACTATCGTGAATCGCGCTGGTTTACCGCCTGGACGAAAGCCTTACAAACGGAGGAGTATCTGCTTCCACGCCTTATCGCTCAACATACAGGCCAGCAAACGGTGCCTTTCGGTGATGCTGTTATAGAGACGCGTGATACCTGCATCGGCTATGAGATATGTGAAGAACTGTGGAACGTAAACAGTAAGCACATCGACATGTCATTATCGGGCGTGGAAATCATAGTAAACGGATCCGCTAGCTATATGGAGCTTCGAAAAGCGCATATTACTGCCGATCTCATACGAAACGCTAGTTTTAAGGCTGGAGGAGCTTATCTATTTAGCAACTTGCGCGGATGTGACGGCCAACGAGTATATTTTAATGGTTGCTCGACCATTGCGCTTAATGGTGAGTTGTTAGCGCGAAGCCAGCAGTTTGCTCTTCAAGATGTAGAGGTAACACTCGCCACCATTGACTTGGAAGACATTCGAGCGCATCGCATAAGTCAGCGTTCGCGTTGCATAACAGCTGCTCGAGCGGCAGCCTATCCGCGAATTCGCTGCGATTTTGAGATGTCCACACACAGTGACATATTCATAACATCAACTCCGCCACTTCACTACACCAGTCACACCGTTGAAGAGGAGATTGCCTTGGGACCAGCCTGCTGGCTTTGGGACTACTTACGGCGTTCCGGACAGGGTGGTTTTTTCCTACCACTTAGTGGCGGTGTTGACTCCAGCAGCTCAGCAACAATAGTATACTCCATGTGTCGACAAGTAGTTCACGCTGTACAGCATGGCGATGCACAAGTTCTTTACGACATACGCAAAATCCTAGCCGATACTGACTATACGCCGGATAATGCGGCATCACTTTGCAGCCGACTGCTAGTCACCTGTTACATGGGAAGTGTCAACAGCAGCAAAGAAACGCGTAGTCGTGCTGCGAAACTAGCTGGCCAATTAGGTAGCTATCATATTGAAATCAGCATCGATCTGGCCGTAAACGCATTATTGGGTATTTTCAATGTGGTAACTGGATTGACGCCAGTCTTTCGTACCCAAGGTGGCTGCGCTAGACAAAACCTGGCGCTACAAAATATTCAGTCACGCATACGCATGGTACTTGCCTATGTATTTGCTCAACTAATGTTGTGGGTCCGCAATCGTCCAGGTGGTCTGCTTGTCTTGGGTTCGGCCAATGTTGACGAATCTCTACGTGGTTATTTGACCAAGTATGATTGCTCCTCAGCAGATATTAATCCAATTGGGGGCATATCAAAGACGGACTTGCGACGATTTTTGGTGTACGCCAAGGAAAGGTTGGGAGTACAATATTTAATTATTAATGACCATTATCATTGTGCATCATATTTTACAATATTTCAGGTACAATCTTTCTGCACTGGAAAGCATCATCGAGGCGCCGCCCACTGCCGAACTAGAGCCATTGCAGGAAAACGGCCAACTTTTACAAACCGACGAGCAAGACATGGGAATGAGCTATGCAGAGTTGAGCGAGTATGGACGTCTACGCAAACAATCTTTTTGCGGACCCTACAGTATGTTCTGCAAACTGGTTGCCACCTGGAAGGGTGATCTGAGTCCCAAAGAAGTGGCTGATAAAGTTAAGCATTTTTTTCGTTGTTACGCTATAAATCGCCATAAAATGACCGTACTAACTCCTTCAGTGCATGCAGAGAGTTATAGCCCTGACGATAATCGATTTGATCACCGGCCTTTTCTTTATCGTGCCAACTGGAGTTGGCAATTTAAGGCAATTGATGATGAGATTATTAAACTGCAGCCCATTTACACTCCTTCTTCAGAGCATGAAAGATTTACTAGCAATGAGTTACTTCTGTCACATGACACTAGTACTCAACGCTCCATACATATGAATGACTCAAAGCAATCGTCCCCATTGTCATCTGCTTCATTGGACTTAGGCATTTCTACCGCAGTGCTACCTCTTATCGATGATCCACCTGCGCAAAGTAAAAAGTCAAGCGGTTTCTCGAAAGTACATGTAAATGTACTTGGCAAGATAAAGGATCGAACTGGAATACCAGTCTAAAATTCGTTGAGCGGTGCACTATGCGAAAAAAATATAAAGGTAGAAACTCAAAAATTTGCATAAATAATTGTAGGGCTAAAGTAGAATTATAGATTTTTCTTATTAAATTCTGTCATATCGCTTTTCCTGTTCGCTCCCATGTATGAAGCGACAGAAGAAGTTCGTCTTTAGTTTTGAATTTCAATACAATTTTTAAGTTATAAACTTAAGTTTAGGCATTGATATATATAATAAAATTAATAGAGTTGTTATATCAATAAAAAAAAAATGGTTTGAATTAAGAATGCTTCTTTATGACCATGATCTGGAAAGTGAAGGGAATAAACAAATTTGCTGTGTAAAGTTTGGGTAGGTCTATTAGGATGGGCCAACTCAAACATAAAAAAAAAAAAAAAAAAAATAGTTCTCAAAAGAGGCCCATTTATCATGAACTTAGCCTTAAAAACAAGTTTTGGACACGACTAGTTTTTTTTTTTAATGTTTGAAGTTTCCATACAAAAATGACAATTTTTGTTGTTGCTTTGTGCCGTTTACCAACACTACTTTTCTTTGAATTGTTAATTTTATGGCCGTTTTACCAAGTACATCATTGGATTGTGAGTTTTGTTTTGCAAAATCTTAATCGAAAAAACAAATAATGAAAAAAGATCAATATTTTGAATATTTGGCCAAGCTCAGCTTCCAAAAGAAGTTCAATGAGAACTGGACATGGATAAATATGCTTTATGCTGATAAAGTGTGTGTGCAACCGTGAGGATTTAGTGTCGTAATCAATCAATCGTGAGATTTTTGGAGAAAAATTTTTGCCTGCGGTCCTCAGCACATCTAGGATGAAAATTATAGAGATGTTTAAGAAGCTTCTTGTGACTGTGTGACCAAATCAGTGTTAGTAAATGGGCTGTAAAGTGACAAGTTGCACAAAGCAACAATAACAAGTGGGTGGTTACAGTCGAGCACACTCGACAGTAGGATACCCTGAGCCCAGGTACTCTTCAATAAAACTTTATTTTCGACCAATTGTTCCTATGGCAGCTATATGATATATGACGCCGATTTAAACCAATTCTGGTCAGAATGTACCAAAATTACATTAATGCATTTTTTATGAGTTTGGTTAAGATATTTAAAAAAAAAACAAAAAACTTTTTCAAGCTAAAACTTAATTTTCGATGCATCGTTCCTATGGCAGCTATGTGATATAGTAAACCGATTTTGCCCAAATTTTGTCAGGATGTATAATACCAGTCCAGATGCATATTCTATCAGTTTGGTTCTGATATCTCAACAAACAAAAAACTTGTTCATACTATAACTTAGTTTTCGATGTATCGTTCC
The DNA here is from genome assembly GCA_035045575.1 of Drosophila falleni. Taxonomy (NCBI): domain Eukaryota; kingdom Metazoa; phylum Arthropoda; class Insecta; order Diptera; family Drosophilidae; genus Drosophila; species Drosophila falleni. The sequence goes on along the minus strand of JAWNOV010000056.1, from coordinate 258,200 downwards.
TATGCCATAGCTATGGCAGCTATATGATATAGTGATCCGATCCAAAAATAAAAAAAAACTTGATCTGCGTATGGTATCCAGGAACCTACATACCAAGTTTGATGTCTCTAGCTCTTATGGTTTCTGAGATCGACGCGTTCAAACAGACGGACAGACAGACAGACGAACATGGCTCAATCGACTCGGCTAAGAATATATATACGTTTTGGGGTCTGCCACGCCCCCTTCTGCCTGTTACGTACATTCGGCCAAACACATTATACCCTTTTTTGCCCATTTTTAATGGGCTCAGGGTATAAAAATACACAATTTTGTATGTAAACTTCAAACATTAACAAGTGGGCGGTTACAGTCGAGCACGCTCGACAGTAGGATACCCTGAGCCCAGGTACTCTTCAATAAAAGTTTATTTTCGACCAATTGTTCCTATGGCAGCTATATGATATATGAAGCCGATTTGAACTAAATCTGGTCAGAATGTACAAAGCCAACATTAATGCATATTCAATCAGTTTGGTTACGATATCTCAAAAAACAAAAAAACTTTTTCATACTAAAACTTCATTTTCGATGCATCGTTCCTATGGCAGCTATGTGATATAGTAAACCGATTTTAACCAAATTTGGTCAGGATGTATATTACCAGCTCCGATACATAATCTATAAGTTTGGTTCTGATATCTCAACAAACGCAAAACTTTTTCATACTAAATCTTCATTTTCGATGTATCGTTCCTATAGCAGCTATATGATATAGTTAACCGAATTTAAGCAAATTTGATCAGAATGTATAACACCAGCTCCAATACATATTCTATCAGTTTGGTTCTGATATCTCAACAAACAAAGAACTTTTTCATACTAAAACTTCATTTTCGATGTATCGTTCCTATGGCAGCTCTATGATATAGTGGTCCGATCCAAAAATAAAAACAAACTTGATCTGCGTATGGTATCCAGGAACCTACATACCAAGTTTGAAGTCTCTTGCTTTTATAGTTTCTAAGATCGACGCGTTCAAACAGACGGACAGTCGGACAGACAGACGGACATGGCTCAATCGACTCGGCTGTTGATCCTGATCAAGAATATATATACTTTTTGGGGTCTGCCACGCCTCCTTCTGCCTGTTACATACATCCTGCCAAACGCATTATACCCTTTTTTGCCCATTTTTAATGGGCTCAGGGTATAAAAAAAACAAACCAGTTGAGTCCCCAAACTTATTTTTACGGCTAAATTAATGATAAATGGGCCTCTATTGTGGTTTTAAGCCTGAGCCCATTAAAAACGGGCAAAAAAGGCAATAATGTGTTTCGCAGAATAAATGTAACAGGTAGAAGGGGGCGTCGCAGACCCCCGAAAGTATATATATTCTTGGTCAGGATCAATGGCCGAGTCGATTGAGCCATGTCCGTCTGTCCGTCTGTTTGAACGCGTCGATCTCAGAGACCATAAGAGCTAGAAACTTCAAACTTGGTATGTAGGTTCCTGGATACCGAGCGCAGATCAAGTTTGTTTTTATTTTTGGATCGGACCACTATGTCATATAGCTGCCATAGGAACGATACATCGAAAATAAAGTTTTAGTATGAACAATTTTTTTTTTTTTTTGAGATATCAGAACCTAACTAATAGAATATGCATCTGGAGTGGAGCTATACAGCCCGACCAAAATTGGTTAAAAGCGGTCCACTATATCATATAGCTGCAATAGAGGCGCTCAATCGAAAATTAAGTCTTAGTATGAAAAAGTTTTTTGTTTTTTGAGATATCTTAATTAAACTGATAAAGTATTAATTTTACTTGGTTTAATACATTCTGACCAAATTTGGTTTAATTCGGTTGCATATATTATATAGCTGCCATAGGAACAATTGGTCGAAAATCAACCTCCGTGTAGAGTACCTGGGCTCAGGGTATCCTACTGTCGAGCGTGCTCGACTGTAACCGCCCACTTCTTTTTGTTTGTAGCCGACTAAGCATAATAGACTATTACCAAAGTTTGTTGTGATAGCGGATATGTGTGTGAAGTAATATTATTTGTGAAGAAATAGTTTTGGCAACAGCCAAAAAGCTGACATGAAAAAACCCACTTTAATTAAATCTTATGAAACCCAATATCACAAAAAACCCCTTTTTTCTTTGGTAGAATTTTGTTTTAATTTTTAAGTTTTGTTTTATATTTTTTTTAGAGCTGAGTAAGCATTTCTCTATAACATATTAAATAAATCTGCCATTCATTAATATACGTTTTTAAATGTAAGCTTAAAGATAAGGACCATCAATTTTTGAATTAATAAAATGTTAATGTTCTTAAAGGGATTTTACGATCATTTTACTTAATTTATTTTATTTATTATAGTGGGGATACTTGCACTGCAAGCTTCTGATCAATTGTATCTGCTTATCATGCATTAACAATATTTCTCCTACGAAGTCGAGAATTTTTTCTTGGATAGATGTCTGCAACGTCCCCCGACGGTAGGAAATTAAAGCGGTGCATTCGGATAGAATATACATTGAGAATTCGTTTTCGCAATCTCATATGCGACAGGTTTCACCGTTGAGTATTCTGAGTCTATTCGCTTTAGTTTATAGCTACCTAGGAGATAGGTATTGCCTTTCTATTCCACTCAACGGTTCTGGGCCTATTAGGGGCTTATCTGCGACCATTCTGGGTAGTTTGTCAGATGTTTCGTTTCCAACTATATCCATTTGGCCTGTGATCCAGCTCAGTCTGCACTTTTTGCACCGCTTTAGACGTTATCTTCCTAGTCATGTGCCTTAGTCTGTAAGAGATCTATCCATTTTATAATTTTTTTTGTTATATTTTTTGATTTATTTATTTAAAGGCTAACTAGCATACTGCTACCACATGGCAGCTTAAACTAATTTTAAATCAAGAAGCAAAATACGAATGACTAACAAAATAATGAAATATTCAATACACAGTCGCACAAAAAAACAAGTAAGCGGTTACAGTCGAGCACGCTTGACAGTAGGATACCCTGAGCCCAGGTACTCTTCAATGAAAGTTTATTTTTTGACCAATTGTTCCTATGGCAGCTATTTGATATATAAATTTGATATCGAGCGTGCTCGACTGTAACCGCCCACTTCTTTTTGTTTGTAGCCGACTAAGCATAATAGACTATTACCAAAGTTTGTTGTGATAGCGGATATGTGTGTGAAGTAATATTATTTGTGAAGAAATAGTTTTTGGCAACAGCCAAAAAGCTGACATGAAAAAACCCACTTTAATTAAATCTTATGAAACCCAATATCACAAAAAACCCCTTTTTTCTTTGGTAGAATTTTGTTTTAATTTTTAAGTTTTGTTTTATATTTTTTTTAGAGCTGAGTAAGCATTTCTCTATAACATATTAAATAAATCTGCCATTTATTAATATACGTTTTTAAATGTAAGCTTAAAGATAAGGACCATCAATTTTTGAATTAATAAAATGTTAATGTTCTTAAAGGGATTTTACGATCATTTTACTTAATTTATTTTATTTATTATAGTGGGGATACTTGCACTGCAAGCTTCTGATCAATTGTATCTGCTTATCATGCATTAACAATATTTCTCCTACGAAGTCGAGAATTTTTTCTTGGATAGATGTCTGCGACGTCCCCCGACGGTAGGAAATTAAAGCGGTGCATTCGGATAGAATATACATTGAGAATTCGTTTTCGCAATCTCATATGCGACAGGTTTCACCGTTGAGTATTCTGAGTCTATTCGCTTTAGTTTATAGCTACCTAGGAGATAGGTATTGCCTTCCTATTCCACTCAACGGTTCTGGGCCTATTAGGGGCTTATCTGCGACCATTCTGGGTAGTTTGTCAGATGTTTCGTTTCCAACTATATCCATTTGGCCTGTGATCCAGCTCAGTCTGCACTTTTTGCACCGCTTTAGACGTTATCTTCCTAGTCATGTGCCTTAGTCTGTAAGAGATCTATCCATTTTATAATTTTTTTTGTTATATTTTTTGATTTATTTATTTAAAGGCTAACTAGCATACTGCTACCACATGGCAGCTTAAACTAATTTTAAATCAAGAAGCAAAATACGAATGACTAACAAAATAATGAAATATTCAATACACAGTCGCACAAAAAAACAAGTAAGCGGTTACAGTCGAGCACGCTTGACAGTAGGATACCCTGAGCCCAGGTACTCTTCAATAAAAGTTTATTTTTTGACCAATTGTTCCTATGGCAGCTATTTGATATATAAAGCCGATTAGAACCAAATCTGGTCAGAATGTACAAAACTAACATTAATCATATTCTATCAGTTTGGTTAAGATATCTTAAAAAAAACAAAAAAACTTTTTCATACTAAAACTTCATTTTCGATGCATCGTTCCTATGGCAGCTATGTGATATAGTTATCCGATTTAACCAAATTTGGTCAGGATGTATAATACCAGCTCCGAAACATAATCTATCAGTTTGGTTCTGATATCTCAACAAACGCAAAACTTTTTCATACTAAATCTTCATTTTCGATGTATCGTTCCTATGGCAGCTATATGATATAGTAAACCGATTTTAACCAAATTTGGTCAAGATGTATATTACCAGCTCCGATACATAATCTATCAGTTTGGTTCTGATATCTCAACAAACGCAAAACTTTTTCATACTAAAACTTCATTTTCGATGTATCGTTCCTATGGCAGCTATATGACATAGTGGTCCGATCCAAAAATAAAAACAAACTTGATCTGCGCCCGGTATCCAGGAACCTACATACCAAATTTGAAGTCTCTAGCTCTTATGATTTCTGAGATCGACGCGTTCAAACAGACGGACAGACGGAAAGACAGACGGACAGACAGACGGACAGACAGACGGACAGACAGACGGACATGGCTCAATCGACTCGGCTGTTGATCCTGATCAAGAATATATATACTTTGTAGGGTCTGCCACGCCTCCTTCAGCATGTTACATACATCCTGCCAAACGCATTATACCCTTTTTTTGCCCATTTTTAATGGGCTCAGAGTATAAAAAGTGATGTTGTGACCTGGGGGTCTCACTATGCTTATTATATGGATTTTGGGTTGCTGAATCCGAAGGCAATTTTTTTCCAGCACGTCAGATTTTCGAAATTATCCCCAAAAAAAACAAAATGGCGGTCACGTTTTTGAAAAATTAATCACACTCGGTTGAAACTCGTTACCCGGAAGTTTTTGGGGTCGCTGATCACAACATTTATCGGACTGGCTTGAAACTCGTTACCCACACTGAAAAAAAGATCAAGTTCTAAAATCAAGAACATTCATCTTAAATATTTTGTTCTTAAAATAAGATTATTTTAAGACCAAATTACTGAAACTAAGATCAATATCCTAAAAAATCTTAAAATCTAAATATAAGAATAAAAATCTTAAATTGTTAGAAAAGTATAAATGGGTACTATTTCGTATCAAACAAGTGGTGGCACCGTGGCGCTCTGGTTAGAGAAGCCGCTTCAGTTGTGAAGCAGTAGGCGGCGGTTCAAACCCCACTCGTATAAAATTAAAACCACATTAAAAAAATTACTAAAACAGAATAAAATGTAACTAAATCAAAAATTAAAAATAAAAAAAAAATATAAATTTATAAAATAATTTTATTTATTTTATTTTTTTTAGTTTTAATTCTAAACAAAGAGCCCAGCATCCGTATAGCTAGAGAGAATCCCACTCTTTTGTCGAAGGTGACTTTTGTGCATTAGCTGCTGTTCACGCCAATATTTCATTTTAGTGCCCACGCCCCCAAACTTCGCACATACTCCTGGAGCGCCTGTGCTGCAACGTCAAGAGACCAATTTCTGGTAAGAGCAGCCGTGTCAACCGCGTATGTTGCGACTTGCACATCTTTGCGCTCAACAGCACGGACTAAACTGGATGTCTGCATATCAGCTGTATACAGCGAGTATAGGGTGGGACCTAGCACGCTGCCTAAGAGATCCATCAGGGGTGTAGGTTTATTGGATAGACCTCATCAAGTGTTGTCCACTCCTTTTTACTGATTAGACTCACTTCAAAATTCTGCTCGAACATATACTCGGGAGACATTTCGTCATTTGGTTGCACCAGTAGGGGGAAATCACTTGATTCCAACCCCCTTCCGTGCTATACTTAGCAGAGTCTCTCTTTGTTCCATTTTATTTTTCTTTAATAATTGCATATCGAATGCGTCTGTACCTGCGTAAAGTAGTATTCCACAAAAAAAATCTCTACACGAGGTAAAAGTCTAGTGACGAAAGCAATTTCCAGCCCCAAAATTTCGGATATCCAATTTTGTGACGAACAAAATTAAGTTTAATATAAAAATTTTAAATAAAAATATAAATTTATTAAAAAAAAAATATTGGCATTGTGCACTGTGCGCAAAAAGGGTGTGCTTCTTTGTACATAAAAATTACTTTTTGCGCAGTGCCGAATGCCAATTTATTTTTTTTTTATAAATTTATATTTTTATTTAAAACTTTTATATTAAACTCAATTTCGTTGGTCACAAAATTGAATATCAGAAATTTTGGGGCTGGATATTGCTTTCGTCACTAGACCTTTACCTCGTGTAGAGGTTTTTTTATGGGATATCAGAAATTTTTGCAATTGCTTTTGCTTTTGACATTGTAAATTTATCATTGTTCAATTTTTTTTTCATATTTAAAAATAAAAATTTTTTTTAATTATAAAGAAAAGTAGGGGGCTCCGCCCCCTGTTCGCTCCGCTTAAGTTGCTACTCTACTGTCGAAAGCCCCGTACTTACTATGAATAAAGTTTCTCATACTAAGACTTAGACTTCGCCCGATCGGTCCTATGACAGTTATATGATATAGTGGTTCGATTAGAACCAATTTTGTTCAGGATCTATAAGTCTAACTTAAATGCATATTCTATTAGTTTTGTTACGATATCTCGTGAAAAAAAAGTTTTTTATACTAAGACTTGATTTACGCCCGATCGGTCCTACGACAGCTATATGATATAGTGGTCCGATTTGAACCAACTTTGGCCAGGATATACACAACCAAGTTAAATGCATATTTTATCAGTTTGGTTGAGATTTCTCATAAAACAAAACAGGTTTTCATACTAAGACTCGATTTTCGCCCGATCGGTCCTATGACAGCTATTTGTATAGTTGTCCGATTCGAACCAACTTTGCACAGAATATATAAAACCAAGTTAAATGCATAATGTGTCAGTTTGGTTGAGATATCTCATAAAACCAAAAAGTTTTTCGTATTAAAACCTGATTTTCGACCGATAAAAAAATGTATACATTCCGTTAATAGGCAATATCTTCCAAACCCCTCAGTCAAAGTTTATGTTTCATATACCAAAAAACGCAAAATTTTTTAATAAAAATCGTTAGAGCCGTTTTGTCAGAAATCGCCAAAATATAAGCTACAAAACTTTATTTCACTTGTAAAATGTTACCTGAGTACTTTAGAAGTTTAAAGGTACGCCTATAAGCTCTCAAGCACACCTTTTCAATGATATACAGAACATATCTATAGCTCCTATGGTATGGAAACTGGTAAGGTTTCAAATTTAGCGGGATTTACCGTTTCAAACAAAGAAACTTTTCACTTTGTTTTTAGGAGTCTACGAAAATTTTCAAATTTATTTATCTTTTGAACAAGTTATCGGAGCCCCAACGGCTCCATAAGCTGCGATCATATAAATTTTTCCCCTCTCACTTACACCCCATTATCTCATGAGCCAGGTGAGTTAGAAAAAGTATGCAGTATGCCATTTTATAAGTTCGGACTAAACCTTTCGATCGGTATATAACTCGATTTAATCGGGCAGTCGCAGCAAATTTTCCAACTTAGCTGTATATATAGTTAGTCGCCTTTCGCACCCTTCGTGCTGCTTTCTACACTAAGGCGAACTGTCGTCCGCAGTGATGTAAGCTGGTGTCTGCCAAATTATTTTATTAACTGCTTTGGAAAGGCGTTCTACGGTTTACTTGTAATGATATTGTAACATATCTAAAAGCACACTAACACAATATATTTATATAAGATTGGCTTGAACATCCCCATAAAATAGATCCTTTGGACGAATTTCGGGACTGTTGCAGTTATGATACGGGTCAGTTGGATTCCTATAGCAGCTAGCCAAGACTGCTGAAAACAGGGCCCCGATGATATAAGGCCCAAAAAAAATGCGTGTCTATTATATGCCGAAAGTTTGAAAATAATAAAAACAAAAAATCTCAGAAACCTGACTGAAAGCCTATCCTGGCTCAGTTGGCAGAAGCTGGAGTTGCTCGTCGTTAGAAAACAAGATCAAGACCAGTGGGCAAAGGAGGGTGCGTGTTTTTTTTTATTTCTCCCGCCTTCTCTCAACTTTCGCTGCAATTGACTGGAATTTCTCGTCCACTCTCTGCAATATTTACCATGCTACGTTATCAGTGTTGGTAAGGGACGTTGGAGCAAACCAGCTGTGAAGAGTTGCCACATCGGTCGCACCATTTAAAACCCGAGGTTCATTCAAACGAGCTTTAATCACAGTTCCAAGGTTATATTACAGTTTGAATTTAAACTTAAATTCAAACTGACGGTTTCATTAGATCGATTCATATTAAGCAATCTACTAATTGATTTGATGTGGATTTTTAAATAAATGAAATTTGCATATAAAGCGGGACTTCAATAATAAAAACGCTAGTTTTAAATTAAAATGCAAATATCAAACTAAATTTTATTTATAAATTTAAATTTCGTTATGGTTGTCCTTTTTTATCTTAATGCTAAACAATGTTTCTTTTTCTAGTGCACTACTATCCTAAGTTTTTGAGTAAAATATTTTGGGCTTTTGTTACAAATATTAACTCCAAATAATATATCTTGAATTTGTACAGAATATTTATGTACCTACTTGGGTTATACTTAGCCACATAAGGACTAGCAACAAGGCGTTCACACCAATCGTATGTGTTGGCGTAGGACATGCATCACCATTTACATTTGTGGCTGACCCTTTTCTATATTTAGCTTATGTGTTTTATGACAACATGTAAATAATATTCTACTCATTTTTTAGCGAGGGCTGTTCTTAATATTTTGAGACTACTCAAAAGATAAATTATTTTTTTATTTATAAACAGTTCAGATTTCGCAAAAATCAAAAAAGTTTTTCATAATAAAGGTTAATTGAAACCCGATTGTTCATATGACAGCTATATAATATAATTATCCAATTTTGACCAATTTTGGTTGAGAGATCTTAAGAAACAAAATAAGGTTTTTATACTTAATTTGAGCTCGAATGTTCCTATGACAGCTGTATGATAAAGCTATCCGAACTTAACAAAATTTAGTTGGGGTATAACAGACAATCCCAAATACATAATCCGTGAGTTTGGTGGAAATATCTGAAGAAGCAAAAAAGTGTTTTATACTAAAGGTTAATTTGAACCCAAATGTTTTTTTACAGCTATATGATACATTCATGACATGCGTGACATGCTGTCGTCACGCGAAAGAAGCTCTCGACAAATCATTTTTTTGGTGCATAAGCGACTGCAACTGTGCCCGAAGGCAGTATACACGAGCGTCCCGCAGCTTTACGCCATGTGAGACCCTCCGTTCCGTTTTTCGGATGAATATCACTGCGGACGGCAGTTCGCGTTAGTGACAAAAGCGGCACGAAGGGTGCGAAAGGCTACGACTGTCCCATTAGATCGAGTTATATACCGATCGAAAGATTTAGTCCTAACTTACAAAATGGCATACTGAAACTTTTTCTAACTCACCTGGCTCATGAGATAATGGGGTGTAAGTGGGAGGGGAAAAATTTATATGATCGCAGCTTATGGAGCCGTTGGGGCTCCGATAACTTGTTCAAAAGATAAATAAATTTGAAAATTTTAGTAGACTCCTAAAAACAAAGTGAAAAGTTTCTTTGTTTGTCCGTTTGTCTGTTTGTATCAAAGCGCTAAAAAAGCTTAGATGTTATGATGGGGATTTATTTCTCTTTGCAAATCTAGAAATGTTTGTTTTACGACTTTTTCAATTGCCCGCTGGTTTAGCGGCAAAACGGTAAATCCCGCTAAATTTGAAACCTCACCAGTTTCCATACCATAAAAGCTATAGATATAGGGCTTTTAGGCGTACCTTAACAATTTTTTCTTAAGTACTCAGGTAACATTTTACAGGTGAAATAAAGTTTTTTGGCTTACATTTTGGCGATTTCCGACAAAACGGCTCTAACGATTTTTATTACATTATGTTGTAGTACGTAAAATTTTGCATTTTTTTTGGTTATTGAAACATAAACTTTGACTGAGGGGCTTGGAAGATATTGCCTATTAACTGAATGTATACATTTTTCTATCTGTAGAAAATCAGGTTTTAGTACGAACAACTTTTTGGTTTTATGAGATATCGCAACCAAACTGATACAATATGCATTTAACTTGGTTTTATATATTCTGTGCAAAGTTGGTTCAAATCGGACCACTATAATATATAGCTGTTATAGGACCGATCGGGCAAAAATTGAGTCTTAGTATGAAAACTTTTTTGTTTTATGAGATATCTCAACCATACTGATAAAATATGCATTTGACTTGGTTTTGTATATCCTGGCCAAAGTTGGTTAAAATCGGACCACTATATCATATAGCTGTCATAGGACCGATCGGGCGAAAATCAAGTCTTAGTATAAAAAACTTTTTTTTTCACGAGATATCGTAACAAAACTAATAGAATACGCATTTAAGTTAGACTTATAGATCCTGAACAAAATTGGTTCTAATCGAACCACTATATCATATAACTGTCATAGGACCGATCGGGCGAAGTCTAAGTCTTAGTATGAGAAACTTTATTCATAGTAAGTACGGGGCTTTCGACAGTAGAGTAGCAACTTAAGCGGAGCGAACAGGGGGCGGAGCCCCCTACTTTTCTTTATAATTAAAAAAAATTTTTTTTTTAAATATAAAAAAATATTCAACAATGCTAAATTTACAATGTCAAAAGCAAAAGCAATTGCAAAAATTTCTGATATCCCACAAAAAAAACCTGTAAACGAAGTAAAAGTCTAGTGACGAATGCAATATCTAGCCCATAAATTTGTGATATCCAATTTTGTGACGAACAAAATTGAGTTTAATGTAAAAATTGTAAATAAAAATATGAATTAATAAAAAAAACAAAAAATATTGGCATTCGGCACTGCGCAAAAAGTAATTTTTATTTACAAAGAAGCTCACCCTTTTTGCGCACAGTGCACAATGCCAATTTTTTTTTTATTAATTTATATTTTTATTTAAAAGTTTTATATTAAACCCAATTTTGTTCGTCACAAAATTGGATATCAGAAATTTTGGGGCTGGATATTGCTTTCGTCACTAGACTTTTACCTCGTGTAGAGTTTTTTTTGTGGGATATCATATAGCTGTCAAGAAACATTTGGTTTCAAATTAACCTTTAGTATGAAACACTTTTCTGCTTCTTCAGATATTTTCACCAAACTCACAGAATATGTGTTTGGGATTGTGTTACAGCCTGATAAGTTTAGATAGCTATATCATACAGCTGTCATGGGAACAATTGGGTTCCAATTAAAATTAAGTATAAAAAACTTTTTTATGTTTCATAAGATCTCTTAGCCAAATTAAATAGCTGTCATATAAACATTCGGGTTCCAATTAACCTTTAGTTTAAAAAACCTTTTTGATTTTTGCGAAACTTGAACTGTTTATAAATAATCAAATAATTTATCCTTTGAGTAGTCTCAAGATATTAAGAACAGCCCTCGCTATGAAATGAATAGAATATTCGGTAAAGGTCTTTTTTGCTTGGCCAACTCCAAATCAAAAGAAAAAAAAACACCAAAAATTACAAATGATCCAATATTTGTTGCATGGATTAAGGAAAATCCAGAAAAACTCAGTCAGATCAATAAAGGTTAATGTTGTTATTAGTAATTGTAAGAATGTTAAATTAGTATAATGTAATAAAAAAAGTTATAAGTGTTACTAAGGTCAGGAATTAAACAAAACAAACAAAGCGTAATCAGTTGTGAATGTAGATAAAAATAAAGGCTTGTAATTCCTAATAGACCTGTGGGGGACTGAAAAGGTGAGGCGGGCTATAAGGGAACTAGAATCGATCTCGCCAATAATCAATTTGTGAAGAAAAACAACACCAAGAGTTTTTCTACGATGAATTAAAGACGGAAGATTGAGAAGACGAAGCCCATGGGAGTACGGTGGTAATCGAAGGTTGGGATCCCAATTAAAACCAAGTAAGGCGAAAAGCAAGAATTGTTTTTGAACTGATTCAATTCGATTTTGGTTGATTTGATACTGCGGGCTCCAAATGCATGAACAGTATTCCAGGATGGGACGAACTAAAGAGACGTAAAGGAGTTTAGTGGTAAAAGGATCATTAAATTCTTTCGAGCAACGTTTAATGAAACCAAGTACTCCTTTGGCGTCATTAACTAAAGTGGAGATGTGTAAATTGAAGCATAATTTGCAATCAAATAAAACTCCAAGATCCCTTACAATTGTTATACGTTTTAAAGGGGTATTGTCAATCGTATAAGAAGCTAAATAGGGCCTAGAACGACTAAATGTCATGGACATACACTTTGAACAATTGAAATGCAACTTATTGGCCGAGCACCATAGTTGCATAGCGTTCAAATCGTCTTGCAGACGATTATAAAGAAGGAGATCAGTGTATGAAAAAATAAGCTTTACATCATCCGCATACATTAAAATATATGAATGGGCCAGAATAGTGGGTAGATAGTTAATGAACAGAGTAAAAAATAAAGGCCCCAAGTGACTACCTTGAGGTACACCAGAAGTAACATGAACCGAACTCGAAATGGTTGACCTAAGAAGTACTTGTTGGGTCCAACCTTGTAAGTAGGTGGAGACCCAACGTAAAAAGGCGGAGGGGAAACCTATGCAACTAAGCTTGTAAAGTTAGAGGTCATGGTTCACAGAGTCAAAGCCTTTACTGAAGTCAGTGTATATGACAACCGTTTGCTTTTTCGCTGAAAATGCATCATTTACCTTAATAAAGCCGTGTTAAGTAGGGGAAATTATCGATTTACAGAGATGCTGCAAAGACGAAACAAGGATTTTGTCATATAATTTAGGAATGGCTGATAGCTCTGCAATGCCTCTGTAGTTGGAAATATCAGACTTACCACCTTTTTTGTGGAGAGGAATGATATAAAATTCTTTCCAAAGATATGGAAAGTTTGAAGATTCAAGGAATAGATTAAAAAGCTTGTGCAACGGAGCAACTAAAAAAGAGCAGCATACCTTAAGGAGACAACTAGAAATGTTGTCTGACCCAGGGATGAAAGAAGATTTTAAAGAAATAAGAGAAGAGATTATAGTGTTATAAGAAATAGAGGGAGCAAACATAGTGTTTGATTGAAAAATAGAACAAAGATAGGAAAGGTTGGAAGTGGAGATTAGAGAGTAGGTGGATTGAAAAAAAGTTTGCAAATAGTTCAGCGGCTGCAGAATCGTTGCTGGCATTATCTATCCCAAAAAAAAGAGGACGGTAAACCGTGAGACTTACGCTTCAAGTTAACAAATTTATGAAACTGTTTAGGGTCACGGGAAAACTGTTTTTTGCATTGAGTAAGATAGTTCTCGTAGCATAGCGAGTATAAATTGGCAAAGTCCGACTTAGCTACTGTGTACTTAGACCAGTCAAGACTTGAACCAACCCTCTTATATTTTTTTAAATATTTAGATTTAATATTTTTTCAATAAGAAAGTCTAGGTGTAAACCAAGAAGGCTTAATAGAACCAGACTGTGAAACATAATTTGAAATGCACACTTCTCAGAGTGCATTTAGGGTCTCATAGAAAGAACTAAGGGCAATATCGATGTCAGTCTTTTTTCCTAAAAAGCACCAGTCGGATGCAAGGATAAGCTTTTTAAGCAATGAATAATGAAATTTCTATAGTAGGATGATGGAAATCTTCAGGGATAATTAATTGTGATGCCATAGAGAATGCAGTATTTGCGAAGTCATTAATAAAAGCCAGATCAAGAATTCGATCATTATGATTTCTTATTGAATTCATTTGAAACAATGAGAGATCAAGTAAGTTATCTTTTTAAAAAAAACCAAGAAATTTTGGGCAAATTAAAATCACGTAGCACAATAAATAGGTCATAATCTTTGACTTAAAGATAAATTTCTTTAATACAGGCAAAATGTTGCAAGTAAACTGCCGGAGAAGCTTTTGGAGGGATATAAGAGCAGATGATAAAATTTGATCGAGTTGAAACAGTTACTTTGACAGCAACAATTTCAATATCAGTAGTCACATTAAAAGTAATGCGTTCTGACTGAAGTGTCGATTTAGTGGCAATAAGTACGCCACCACTTCGAGTCGGACGATCAATTCTAAATAAAAGATAATTACTTAACAAAACTTCAGAATCAGAGCAATTATATCAGAATCAAAGGACATACTACTCAAATATAGATTTTTGAGCTTAGTAAGGAGGCCTCTAACATTTTGATTATGAATACAGACAAAATCGAGCCGCAGGTATAGTATTTTGAAGCCGTATTAGCGGGCTCCTGTACGTTGGAATTGCCGGCTGTAAGAGAAACAGGAGAGAATTCACTTCGCCTTTTGGGCTTAAACTCATGGACAATCATATGTGGTAGCCAAAATTTTGGATCAGAAATGACATTAAATAAGTCGTGAGGGACACTTATTTTAAAAGACGATATTTCCGGGCAATAGCAAAATTAAATTTACTGACTGAGACGTTAGCAGAGACTTTGCTAGAAATGTATGCCGCTACAGATTCACAAGTAGTGTCCGAGGATAACCTAGACACAAATACTTGCTTATGAGACGCAACAACATTTAAAATAGGAAACTCAGGAGTAGGGACAGCTAAGTTGTCAGTCCTATTGTTAGGCGCTGCAGTGCGAGGAGGTCTACCCTTCCGACCAGATCCAGCCCGCACCGAAGACACGATGACTTGGGCTGATTCCGTTGTCTGATTGGTAGAATCACCTGCAGAAGGTATAGGAGAATTGAAAAGGTTGTCAATACCCGGAGAGGCCGATATAGACAAAGTTGGCGAAGTGTCTTTAATGTGGCGAGATGCCAATGGAGTCACGGGAGGCTGAGTAACTGGGATATTAGGGGGAACTGCTAAAAATTGAGAATCGGGAGGTGAGTTAAAATTATATTGGCTAAGCAACTCGAGACTAGAATCAAAATCACTTGAAAGAAGCTTAGCCATTTTATTAAGTTTTGAGAATTGATTTCTCACAGAATTGTACATTTTTGAGAAATCAATTTGCTTGTCGATGCAAACTGGACAAGACCATTTCACTGCACCACATTCCTTTTTAGAAACGGCAATGATCTTAGCACATTCTCGACCTGTAAGACCTGCACACTTAGCATGAATGATATTCTCACACAACCAACAATAAATAAATCTCGGTTGCTCAAAATCATCCGCACACTTGATAGTGCAGTTTTTCTTGCAGCACGACATTATTCCAACAGGGGTTAACAAATTGTTAATAGGCCGAATAGGCAGAAATTGCGCACGTAAAGAGAGCGCGCTGCTAAACAAAGACGAAATGCAACAGCGAGCACACACACAAACAAATTTATTGGGATGTGCAAAGCGCAAAAACTGAGATAAGGAGATGTAAACACAAACAAAATCGATCGCTGTGTTTTCAATAACAACAAACTTATGTGAGCGAGGTGTAAAGCAAAAGCCGAAATACACAAACAAACACACGCACAAGAATGTAATTATTTAAGGGAAACTGCAAAACTAAGTTTAGCAAAACTAAAATGCTTTATTTTAGGGACACAATGCACAAATGATCACAACTTACACAGCAAGTCGATAGTCTGTTCACTTATGCACAATTTTAGATAAAGATATATAGTTTCGGTTGTAATGAATAACAAAAATTAATGAAATTGTACGAGCCAAAATAAAACACGTCTGATTCACTCAAACAAAGAACTTGCTTACGAGGAGCAACAACATTTAAACAGGGGGCTCAGGTGTAGGGGCAGCTACGTTGTCAGTCCTATTGTTAGAAGCTGCAGAGCGAGATGGTCTACCCTTTCGACCAGATCCAGCCCGCTCCGAAGACACGATGACTTGGGCTGATTCAGTTGTATGCGTGGTATAATCACCTGTAGAACGTGTAGGAGAATTAAATAGGTTATCAATACCCGGAGAGGCCGATAAAGACAAAGTTGGCAAAGCGTCTTGATAGTGACGAGATGCAAATGGAGTCACGGGAGGCTGAGTAACTGGTATATTAGGGGGAACAGCTAAAAATTAAGAAACGGGTGTTGAGTTAAAATTATATTGGCTAAGCAACTCGAGACTAGAGACAAAATCACTCGAAACAAGCTTAGCCATTTTATTAAGTTTAGAGAATTGGTTTCTCACAGAATTATACATTTTTGAGAAATCAATTTGCTTGTCGATGCATACTGGACAAGACCATTTCACTGCACCACATTTGCTTGTTTGGTTAGGATATCTCAAAAAAACAACAATTTTTCATACTAAAGGTCATGCCGCTCCACAAGGAAGTCATCAAAGTCGACATAAAACATGCCTGAACACAAAATGATATTACATTGCCGTCTCTCCATAGATTTTTATGAATCATATCTTAAACGACGCGTAATTAATGCAGCTATGCAAATAAAATAGAAGATAAAATGTACACTTTTCCTCGCTAAGAAAAAAGCTTAAAAAAAATTATCGTTTTCTTAATTCAAGAATTGATATTTTTTAAACTACTGGTTTACGTCTAAAACTTTGTAAAAATGAATTATAGATATATTCATTAGCTTTCAGAAAAAAGGAAAGCTTTGGAAAATCAATTGCGGCATTCTCAAGTAGTAATAAAAAATGGCAGATTTTTAAAAAATTCTGGAAAAAAAATCTCCCCGTCGTTTGGGGCCCCAAATCTATCCAAAAAAGTAGGTTTGGTTCTTGTAATTTTTGGGCTGTTGCCTAGTGGTATAGATAATATTAATTCCCAAAAAATTATCTTAAAAACTATGGTTGTGTTGGTTTTTCGCGATTTCCGGGGGCGAAGGGGCGTGGCTTAAAATTGAAACAAACTTGATCTGCGTGGGGTATATATAAATCTGTGCGTCAAATTTGGTTACTCTATCTCTTACGGTCTCTGAGTTCCCGTTGTTCATACAGACGAACGAACAGTTTTTCGCGATTTACAGAGGTGGAGGGGGCGTGGCTTAAATTTGAAAAATTTATCTGCGTGAGGTATATAGAAATCTGAGTGCCAAATTTGGTGGTTCTACCTCTTATAGTCTCTCTGAGATCCTTTTGTTCATACAGACAAACAGACGGACATGGCTTTATCGACTCGGCTTTTGATGCTCAAGAATATATATACTTATACGGTCGGAGATGCCCTTCTTCTCCCTGTTACATACATTTCAACGAACACAATATACCCTTTTACTTATTTTTTAAGTCACGGGTATATGAAAGTCGAACATTAATAAATAAAAAGTCTTTGCCCACGGCAGGACTCAAGCCCACAAGCACTGTTCGACTTCGCGATTCAGAACACGGCGCCACGGAAGCCCACGTCTAATCGGACGTCAATTTGTTAGATATGTTAATACAATTTTTAATTTTGTCATCGAATTAAACAGCAGAATTTTTTATATTAATATCTTTGCCATTTACTCTCCGATCGCCATCCAGTTTTTTCAGCAACAACTAGGACATTTCTCTTCGTCTGTGCAATCTAGAATCTCTGCCTCCTCCGCCTCCTACTGCCTGTTACACACATATTCTTTAAAGCAAACCCAATAGACCCCTGTACTTTTTTTTAAATACGGAGTCTAAAAAAATAGTCAAAGTCGGTGCTCAAATTCGATTCCGAATTATTCGGCTTATTAGAAAACTTTAATAGACGTTTTTTTTATGTAAGTTTTATTGCTGAAATGATCAACAGCTTTAACAGCTGCAGACTGCTGCAGATAATTTTGGTCAATTTACACAGAAGACGAACCAATATTTTCAAAAAAACTAAAATTTTCTGTAGTCTTCTATAGTCCCACAAAGTTTTACTCCACCAAAGTTAAGACTTACCCACAAAGAGGATCTTACAACGGTTAAAATTTAAAAACACAAAAGAATAATATAACACATATGTTTAGTTGGGTGGAGTGAATTTCACTTTTTTTTTAAATTTTATAAAACGCTGTATCATTAATGGATGATACGATAGGAAAGAAATATTTGTAAAAAAAATCAATTCTTTGGAGGTCAAATCGTTCAAAAAATTAAAAAAAATTCGACTTAACTGTAATTTAAACCAAAAAGATAAAAAATATGAATATTATTGTTCTTAGCCAGCCCTAACTATTAGCTTTTTAGAACCATATAAGCTGTAAAGATCGGTAGAGAAATATCGAATTTACAGATTTTTTAAGAATATCAAAATTGGTGAAAAGCCGTTACTTTTGAAGCGGGCACGTTTTCTTCTAAAATGCAGAACTAAACGGAAAATTTAATGATAACACTAGACAACAAATTTGAACTTTTTGGCTATTAAATGAACGAACCCCACTGCTATGAAGATTTGTAGAAATATCGTTTCTATCTATTTTATTAATTAATCTTTACAAGCATAATATTGTCGCTGATGCGTGTAGCTCTTTCGGTAGCTCAAACTGAAGTAGTTGTTGTAATTACTGGTTCAGAAAAAAGCTCTCGGAACCAGTAGTTGTTTTCGGCGATGCGTTGTTGCCAGAACGGGCTGTTGCCGCGGTAACGGTAACGCCACATCTACTCCCCCCTTAGTGACTTCGTCAGGCAGAGAAGGGAACGAATCTAATAATGATGGAGATTGTGACGACGGTATCGCCTGTGAGCTTGGAACCTCTGGTGTGTTTGGAACCTCTGGTGTGTTTGGAACCTCTGGTGTGTTTGGAACCTCTGGTGTGTTTGGAACCTCTGGTGTCTTTGTAACTTCTGGTGTGTCAACATTTGCAAGAAAGGCAGGCTTTAAAAGATCGACTGAAATTGCCTTTTCTTCTCTGTTAATTTCGACGATGTATACTTTGTCATCTACTCGTCGTACAATTTTGTATGGTCCTGTGTACGGTTTCTCCAGAGGTTTCTTGACAGAGGCGACCAGCTTAAATACATGCGTGCAATTTTGGAGATTTTTCAAGCAGAAAATTTGAGGCTTGCTGTGGTGAGCCGTGGGCGTTGGCTTGATGGCTCGGATGTGTTCCCGAAATTTTTTGATGAAGCGCTGTTGGTCGAATTGAGTCGATAAGCTCTTCTGTGCGAGAAACTCATTTGGAAGCCGGACCGTTGTGCCAAAAAGCATTTCTGCTGGTGATGCCCTCAAATCCTCTTTATATGCAGCGCGTAATCCGAGCAGAACGGTGGAAAGAAGATCTGGCCAAGTAATTTGAGAATTGCACATTAATGATGCCTTCAGTGTGCGATGCCATCTCTCTACAAGCCCATTGGATTGTGGGTGGTAAGCTGTTGTTCGAATCCTTTCTGCCCCTATCATTCGTGATAGTCCCTTAAAAAGAGCTGATTCGAATTGGGTCCCTTGGTGCGTAGTTATGGTAAGAGGTGTTGAGAGGAATTGACAGATCCAGTGCGTATATACTGCTAAAACTACTGAATCTGCTGTCATATTTGAGAAAGGAACAGCAAGTGGCCATCTACTAAATCGATCGATGATGGTAAGGCGAAGATTGTTGACTCGAGGTAGCTCTATCAAGTCCAGATGTATGTGATGTATGTGGTATGTGGATGTGCCAAATTGTGAATCGAATCAAATGCGCACCGTCTTATGCTGGCAGGGAGGTAAGGTCGGATATGCCCATTCGATGTATCACATAATAAATCGTATTCTTCTACACGTTTCATTTCCAGATTCAATGACGTGGTTTCTCCTAGCTGTGTGACTTCGTCGTCCTTTTGCTGCTCCTTACAAATCATCTGTGCACTGAATTCGCTTGGCATATTGATCGCATTGATTCGCGAAAGAGCATCGGCAACAGTATTGTCGTTTCCAGGTGTATGTATAATCTCAGTTGAAAATTAAGAAATGAAATCCAATTGACGCAACTGTCGTGGCGATGCTTTTGAAGCTTTTTGGGAAAACGCATATATGAGCGGCTTATGGTCAGTTTGTATGATAAAGTGTCGTCCATCCAGCATGTGCTTGAAGAAAAGGACTGCGGCCAGAAGCTCACGATCATACGTACTATAGTTTTTCTCTGTTGCGCTTAGCTTGCGTGAGAAAAAGGATACGGGCCGCCAGGTATTGTTTTCAAACTGCTCCAGAGGAGCTCCAATTGCTGTATCTGATGCGTCTGTTTTCACCACTAACTGTGCTGACGGGGCGAGGAAGGTTGCTTGCGTAGCAGCTTCTATTTTCCTCTTGCACTCCTCGAATGCTTTATCAGCTTCTAAAGTCCATTTTATTTCACGCTTGTCATTTTTGGTTGCTCCTTTGAGATATTCAGTCAAAGGAACCTGCTCTTGTGCTGCAAACGGCATTAAACGTCTATAATAGTTTAACATTCCTAGGAATCTGCGCAACTCCATGATTGTTTTGGGCCTAGGGAATTAGCTGATGGCTTTAGTGCGCTCAGATGGGGCCTGAATCCGGTGGTGCTGATCGCGTACCCAAGAAAAACAACTTCTGTCATGCCAAATTGGCACTTTTGTGTGTTGATACTTAGCCGACTTTTACGTAGAATTTTGAAAATTATTTTGAGATGCTGGAGGTGCTCTGCGTGGGTATTAGAGTATACGATGATGTCGTCAATGTAGCACCCAACGAATGAAAGGCCGCGAAGTAAATTGTCCATATGACGCTGGAAGGTTTGAGCTGCATTTCATAAGCCATTCCAACAAATTCGAACAATCCAAATGGAGTCGTAACTGCGGTTTTTGGAACATCCTCGGATGCGACTGGAATTTGATGATAGGCACGCACCAAGTCAATTGTTGAGAATATTTTGGATCCATACAGACGTTGAATAATATCTTCATAGTGTGGAATAGGATAGCGATCTGGAATGGTGCGTGAATTGAGTTTTCGAAAATCTCCAGTAGTGCGCCATCCATTGGGTTTCTTAGGTACCAGATGAACTGGACTAGCCCATTGGCTGTTTGACGGTCGAATTACTCCATATTGGAGCAATAGGTCGAAATCACGACGAGCTGCATTCAGCTTTTCACCAGCAAGTCGCCTTGGTTTGTCAAAAACTGGAGGACCAGTTGTCTCGATGTAATGAGCTACGTCGTTATCGATGTTGGTTGCTGGGGACGCATTCGGTCGGCTGATATCGATGAAGCGTGTGAGTAGCTCAATGAATGCTCGGTTCATTCCGTTTGCGCTGTGCAAATTGATTGTAGAGACGTTGTACAGCTTTGCTTTATTCAGTTGACCCTGTGTGCAGTTTGATGTTGTAGGATCTATGAGACGGCGACCTTTGAGATCTAGGAGTAAACCAAAGTGGGTCAAAAAATCAGCTCCGATGATTGCTGATTGCACATTGGCAATTATGAATGACCAGTTAAACTTGCGGTGAAGGTTGAGATCAAACGAAAGGTTTACAGGTCCGTACGTGTCGATAACTGATTTGTTTGCTGCATACAATCTAAAATCACTTCGTTTGTATCGCTTGTTTTTGAAAATTGATATCGGTATGAGTGATAATACTGAACCCGAATCAATTAAGAACTTTGTGTTGGAATTTTGTCGGCTGAGAATTTTGTCGTTTTTCCACTGGTTTACCATTATTGTTGCTGGCCAGCTGTTTTTGAAGAAGAGCTAGTATGTCCTTTATATCATTAAGCTCACGCTTAACAGTATCGATGCTGTCATTTGATGTGCTTGAAGTGCGGCGAGTTACATTTGACGAGCGTGAAGTTGCCATGACAAAAGGACCATTATCATCTTCCATTGGTTCATCTGCAAGTAAAGTTTGTTCCACGATAGAGGCTGAGCGGAGCATCTTAAGACCGCGTTGAACGTGTTGTGGAAGCAACGACAACCAACGGACTCGCAAAACATCACTAGATGCCCGTCCCCCAGCAAGCATCGTCATTTGGCGAAGTAATTGTGACGGCTTTTTGTCTTTGAGCGCAAGTTCAGACATGGCTCTGTGTAGTTGGCGATCAGGAGTATCAGTGAAACGTTTGATTATAAGTGCTTTTAATCCTTCATATCTATTGGACTCAGGCGGTTGCATCAAAAAATCTGTAAGCTCAGACATAATGTCTACATCGAGTGCGCTTAGTAAATGATAGTAGCGTGTGTTATCTGAAGTAACTCGATTGCATGATAATTGTGCTTTCACTTGCAAGAACCATAGCTGCGCATTATGCTTCCAAAATGGCGGCAACTTGTATGTATTTATTGTCTGTACCGTTGACAAGTTGTCGCACGCATTTTCGTGAGGAGCGGCGTCTAATGACGCATTGTTACCGTTGTTGTTGTTGTTGCCTACTATTTCACCAGAGTCCGGCGAATGAGATGCACTTCCTGAGCTTGATTAAGATCCAGGCATGTTTGCTATTAATTCTAAGCTGCGGGGTCACCAATGTAGAAATAGCGTTTCTATCTATTTTATTTATTAATCTTTACAAGCATAGTATTGTCGCTGATGCGTGTAGCTCTTTCGGTAGCTCAAACTGAAGTAGTTGTTGTACTTACTGGTTCAGAAAAAAGCTCTCGGAACCAGTAGTTGTTTTCGGCGATGCGTTGTTGCCAGATCGGGCTGTTGCCGCGGTAACGGTAACGCCACAGATTTTTAATTTAAGACGTTAATAAATAATTTCAATTTCATGTTATCGATTTATAATTTATAACTTTATCGCCAGTAAGTCTGGCAACTCTGTTTAAAACATCGGGTACGTATCGATAAGTGACCAAAATATCTAGCCATTAGATAATTTGTGTGAAACCACTAAGCAAATAACATACTGGGCAGGGCTGCATCGAACATTTGTGTGGGTATGCGTGCTCGTATACGAAACTTCTATAAGCCAATTGCACCCATATATGAGTACTACTACTTAAGTAGTGAAATTCGTGTTGGAAGTAAGTAAGTGCCTTTGTATTGTAATTTTGTTGTTGTGGTTTTTCGAAGGATCAGAATGATGAAGCAGATAATGACTTGCTGGAATCTACACCATCTAGGCGCACCAGAGGCGGCAACGCACAGGGTGAAACTGGGCTGTTGGACTTGATGCGTTTCATGCAAGATAGTCAACAGAATAGTACGTCGCAAATGCAGGCATTACAGATGGAAATCTTGCGCATGAATGAAATTCAAATGGAGAAGACAAATAAATTGATTCAGTCACTTACACCGAAACCTAGTTTAACTTAGTATACCAGCATTGATCCAGTTGATGCAGGAGCATCAGCAAACTTTAACCCTGAAAACATTCCGATAGCGACAACTAGAAACTTTTACCGTCAACCATTTGTGAAGCTATACGACCTTCCCGAATCTAATGGGACTCCAGAAACCTGGCCAATGTTCAAAGAAGCGTTTGTCATGACCACCGAGGAGTATGGCTATAGCGAAAAACAGAATCTTCTGGGTTTACAAAAGGCTGTTCAAGGCAAAGCACGAGAGGTAGTTGAGAGTTTGATAATTCACAGTCGAAAAGTACCCGACATTATGGAAGTGCTTAAGCAAACCTTTGGTAGACCAAAAAAAATGATCAGTCAAATTCCATTCGTGAGAAAGTTCCTGGACTTAACGGAGGGAATGCTGGTGGAGTTGCTAGGCTTCAAAAGTAAAGTTCGCAATCTGACCGAATTCCAGGAAGCTGCCGACGGGCACCGACACCTTTTTAACCCAACTTTGATGAAGGAATTGATATTAAAATTGCCACCACAATAACGTCTTGAATGGGCGCGCCATCTTCGAGGATCGAATATGGATGCTGGCATTAAAGGATTTGGTCAATGGTCGTAGGATATACAAAATGCTGGAGTGGCTGAAACTTCAACGGTTACAAAGACTAAAAACCAGAAATCCAGATTTTTGCATGCAAATGAAGTTGTCAAGAACGACAGTAAATTAAAGACGTGCGTTGTTTGTAAAGACCAACACAACATTGAGAAGTGTGACCAATTCTTAAATCTCGAACTTAAAAAGAAATGGAAAATTGTCCGAGAAAACAAATTATGTTTTAATTGCCTGCGAGCTGGTCACAGAAGCAATGCATGTACATTTCAGAACAAATGCGAAAAGAATGATTGTGACAAGAAGTTGAACCAGTTGTTGCATACCATCAAGAATGACGTCGAGTCATCTGTGGGTGGTGCGTTCGCGCGAACGGCCTTTCAAGTAACTGATTATGGAATGCTTTTAAAAATCTTGCCTGCAATGGGAAAATGTTGTCTTGTTATGCTTTTCTAGATGAAGGTTCAGCAGTATCGTTGATCAACGAAAGGCTAGCTGAAGCTCTGGACTTAAAAGACCCTATTGAAAATCTCACTCTACAATGAAAATCTCGCTCTCCTGTACAAAGTTATTTAAATGCTGGTCTAGAAATTATCATTGGAATAGATAATGTGTGCCAACAACAGTTCGTACAATCGGTTACGATGGTCCAATAATCGCATCTACCAAGCTTGGTGAGTATACTATGGTGGATGTCAAGTAAACAGCACTGCGGTCAAGGAGTTATATTTAATTGACAAGGAACATGATGCGATGGTCGATAAATTAGTGATGAACTACATCACAGACTCCGAAATGGGTGTTCGAGCAGTTAAGGTAAACCGCATCGGAACGGAGGAAGAGAGATCAAAGGAACTTTTGAAGATGACAACACAGTGCGTTGGCGAACGTTTTGAAACTGGACTCCTTTGGAAAACGGATAATATCGTTTATCCCGAAAGCAAGATGGCATTTAATAGACAACTCTATCGAGAGAGAAAGCTCCAACGAAGTCCGGAGTTTTTTAAGGAATATTGCAGAATTATGACGAATACGAAAAGAAGGGTTACATGGAGTTGTTCAAAGTCAGTGACCTGAAAGTCGAACCAGGAAGATATTGGTCTTCCGGATTTCGGAGTCACCAACCCAACAAACCGGGAAAACTACGCAATGTATTTGATGCAGCAGAGGAAGTGAACGACGTGTCTTTGAATTCGGCACAAATTCCGAAGAATATATGAAAACATAGCAGATGAAGGTGATGAAGTTTGGAGCGAAATGCACACCCGCTTCTGCTGAATTTGTCAAGAAAATTTGTCAAGTAATACAAACCACGAAAGAGGTTATCGAAATTCATAAGAAAGGCGTTTTTGAGCTATGGGGACTTATATCTAACTCGCAGGCATGTCAAACAGTATTTGCAAATGATGAATCTGCCTCGATCGTAAACCTAAACAAAGATATTGAAATGCAGTACCAATAGGTGTTGGGTATGATCTGGCATATTTTGTCCGACGAACTTGGGTTTATTTGGGTTGCCATTTGCTATAATTGATAGATCTTTACTTGCATCTAATAGGGTCCCGACTTCTACTACTGGAATACTAGCGGAGCACTCACTAATGGCCAAGTTGCTCATACAATTGATATGGCGCAAGAAAACTAAATGGAATCAGTGTGTGGACAGCGAAAACCACTTGAAATGGAAGAAGGGTTGGACGGTTGAGTTAAGATGTCGTCTATTCGCATACCACGCTGCTACGGAGTCAATCTTTTTGATGTCTCAACGGAACTGCACATATTTCCTGACGCGAGTGAGACCGCTTACGCAGCTTTCAGGTATTGGCGAATAAAAACTCATGAACTTTGGAAAACAGCGTTTATCATGGGAAAAACGAAGTGTGCTCCAATGAAGCAGTCAACGGTTCCAAGGTTGCAGTTGCAAGCGGCTGTAATGGCGACGAGACTTCGGAAGCACATTTTGGAAGGTCACAATCTCACTCCCAGTCGTGCCCAGATGTAGATCGACTCGAGCACTGTGCTAGCATGGATCAAGTCAGACCATAGAATGTACAAACCCTTTGTTGCGCACCGAATAAATGAGATATTGGAAACCACAAATATAAACGAATGGCGTTGGATATCCGGCAAGGAGAACCCAGCTGACTGTGGCTCGAAAATCATAGAAACCAATCCTCTTGGCTGACCGCACCAGAGTTCCTGTTAAGCGACGAAAATTAATGGCCCAAACATGACTTACTTGACGAAGATACTGAGCTTGAGTTACGAACTAAATTTGTATTCTTTGTTCATGAAGTTTTCGTCATTTAAAAAAATTGATTCGTGTTGTTGCATGAATGCTGCGAATATGCAACCGTGTGAACAGAGGATCGAACTACTTACGAGTGAACGAGCTGTGTGCACTCCTCTACAGAAACGGGCATATTCGTATGAATAGCAGAATAGGCAATGCGATCTCCGTAAGTGACGATGTAAAGCAACCGATTACACTAGGCAACAAAATGAAACTTTTTGGCTATCATAAGAATCAAACTCACTTTTTTTTATAGATATGAGGCTAAAAACGACGAAAAAAATTTTTTTATGGTAAGATTTTTTTTTAGAATTTTTTAAATTTTCCTTTTTTTAATAATTTTTTTCAGAGGTGCGCCCACATTTGTCATCATAACACGGGAATGCCAAATCCGATTTTCAATATATCTATATTTCATTCAAACACAGATTAGATTTTAACTAGTAGTATTAAAGCCATAAATTTTTGAATTTAGAAAATTATGATTTGTTGCTTGGTTTTTTTTTAACTTTTCTTACTTTAAAATTCAAGGAAAACCCGAAAAAAAATTAGTTCAATTTTCGTCTGGATTTTATTAACATAGCTGCATTAATTACGAGTTGTTTAAGATATCTATAAATATAAAGTTGTTTGTCCAACTGACTGATTTGACATTATCAAGCATTACAGCATTTAGCATTATACTTGGCCACAATATTCTTAAGATTATTTCATTGGAAGATAAGGCTGCGTTTTTTAAAAATTCAAGTGCCAGTGCGATAAATTAAAGTTCAAAGTTCGCTTGTATTTTCTATTTTCATGTGTTTGACAAAACGGTGCAGAGAATGGTGTGATAGATTCAGAAGCAAAAGTTCCGGGTTCGAACTCCCTATTTATACCCTGAGCCCATTAAAAATGGGCAAAAAAGGGTATAATGTGTTTGCCAGAATGTGTGTAACAGGCAGAAGGGGGCGTGGCAGACCCCCAAAAGTATATATATTCTTGATCATGATCAGGATCAACAGCCGAGTCGATTGAGCCATGTCCGTCTGTCTGTCCGTCCGTCCGTCTGTCCGGATAATTGAACGCGTCGATCTCAGAAACCATAAAAGCTAGAGACTTCAAACTTGGTATGTGGGTTCCTGAATAAGATTAAGTTTGTTTTCATGTTTGGATTGGACCACTATATACTATATCTGGCATAGGAACAATATATCGAAAATTAAGTTTTAGTATGAAAAAGTTTTTTGTTTGTTTTGATATCAGAACCAAACTGATAGAGTATGCACCTGGGCTGGACCATTCTGACCAAATTTGGTTAAAATCAGTTAACTATATCATATAGCTGCCATAGAAACGATATATCGAAAGTGAAGTTTTGGTATGAAATAGTTTTTTGTTTATTGAGATAAACCAAACAGATAGAATATGCATCTGGGCTGGTATTATACTTCCTGACCAAATTTGATTAAAATCGATCTACTATATCATATAGCTGCAATAGACACGCTTAATCGAAAATTAAGTCTTAGTATGAAACAGTTTATGTTCTTGAGATATTTTAACCAAACTATAAAAATATGCATTTAATTTGGTTTTGTCCATCCTGGCCGAAGTTCGTTCAAATTGGTCGACTATATCATATAGCTTCCATACGACCGAGCAGTAGAAAATCTAGATTTAGTATGAAAAAGGTTTTTTGTTTTTTAAGACATCGTAACCAAACTGATAGATTTTCCATTAGTGTTGGTTTTGTACATTCCGACCAGATTTGGTTAAAATCGGTTCCATATATCATATATCATATATCGAAAAAACAACTTTTCTAAAAGACAACCTGGGCTCAGGGTATCCTACTGTCGAGCGTGCTCGACTGTACCGTCCCCTTGTTTTAATTTATTATTTTCTAATAATTATTATAAATAAGTTTCTAATAATATAATAACTACGATAAAAGTACTAACTATTTGTCCAAAAACTCAAAAAATGTAATTTATGGTCATTAAATCGAATGGCTGTGAAGATGTGCGTAGCGAGCATATAACGTCGAGTGCGCTCGACAGTAGCCCTTCAACATTTCACTGCAAGCAAAGCAAGTATGGGACGTTTTCCCCTTGATTTAAAATCAATTTGACAGAACAAAGACATACATTTATTTAATTAACATACAGCAGTGTTTGGTCAGCTGGCGAGTTTAGTACCTAAGTGAGTAGTGCAGCGGATGGTGTGTTAGACCCAGGTTCAGGGAAGGGCGGGTTCATTTCCCACACCAGGCAGGATATTTAATTTATTTTTTAATTTTATTTTAATAACATATATTTAAATTTAAGGATATTTTACAATTTGGTGAAAATCGGGTTACTATATCATATAGCTGCAATAGGAACAATCGGGTTTACTTTAATATGGAGAACTGTTTTGTTTTTCAAGTTATCTCAACCAAACTCACAGATTGTGTTTTTTTTACCATATTTTACACCCTGACCAACTTTTGTCAAAATCGGATCACTATATCATATTGCTGTCATACACTCACACACATACAGAAAAAAATGTCATCCTAAAATTAAGTACAACCGCACTTGAATTTATTCCGTTCTGTTCTTGAAAATTTAAGATTCCTGTGTACTAAAATTTTAAAATTATGTATGAATCGATCTTAATTTGAAATTTTTTACTAACAGTTAAATGATTTAATAGTCCGATTTCAACCAAACTTAGTCACAATATATAAGACCATGCCATAAGTATAATCTGTGAGTTTGGTTGAGATTTCGGTAATTGTCTATTATATGGGCCTCATCTCAAAATCAAAAAAAAAAAAAAAAAACACAAATAGGGGGTAATTTATGATGAATTTAGCAAAAAAAAATTAGATTGGGGACTCAATTGGTTTATTTTTAAAAAATCTTTGAAGTTTCCATACAAAATGAACCCTTTTATTGTTGTTTTGTGCAACTTGTCATTATATCACAATCACAATTTTAAAAAATTATTAGATTGTTAGCTGCTTTTGTTTTATTTAAATTTTTTAATTTATTTTAACAGACGCACATGTGCACAGATCAAAAGTCACCAAAAATGTAAACTCGATTTTAGGAAATAAAAGAAAAATACAGTACACATTAGACAATTACACAATTACAGTACACACATTAGAACGCAAATATTCATTTAACATATAAAAACTAGCGTTTTTCATTTTCGAGCATCTACCTTATTTGCATTTTCGAGTTTACACTTTTTTTCATTTTCCTTCGATTTCGTTCTTGCAGAAGCAAGTTAACAGTTATAATTGTTAGAAAGAGCTTGCCGCTATTCTTTTTCTCTCTTATTTCATCTCACTCTTTGAAACACTTTCATTTTTCGATTCGACCCATGCTAACTTCGCTTCCCTTTTTAGGTCTAATTCATGCATCCATGCTTTAGGTCTGAAGTAGAAGCCATGTCACAGGTCTGAACTGGAAGCGATCGGTCCGAACATCACAGCAGGGCAATTAACCCTTTAGAACTTTTATTTTATCCAAGCCTGATATATTATCCATTTTTAAATTTGTTCTACCATAATACATTCACAATCTTAATTTATATTATATTCTAGCATATTTCAAATTTTATATAAAAAAATATAGGATTAATATAATTGGGTGGTACTAATTTTCATTGAACAATTAAGAACAACAGTCCGACAAGGGTTAAATAGTTCTATTCGGCATTCGTTGTGTCTCTTTTTCTAGACAGCAGACGCGTGCGTTTCTTTCGTTCGAGCTAGAGAAGGTCACGGGCCACTTTTTATTGCCGTGACCAATTATAACATTGCGTAACACTGCTTGCGCATGCGATTTCATGTCGGAAATCCAAATTAATGCGACTCGTGCGTGACCGCTTCTGCACAGTGACCATCGTTAAGCTAAAATTTATCTATGAAAATCTCTAATTATTATTATTTTTTTTTATATATATTTATAGATCGATATAGATTTTAATCTACTATATTCTGGAAAAGAAATGCTGCTTTTGTCCAAATGGGACAATTTAAAGATACGATAACATTGTATTACGAAGCACACATTTCTAGAGAGTCTTGCAAGCAACAACTTTTGCTGGCCAAATCTTGGAAAAACAAGGGTAATTATTTTTGTTGGTTTTTAGCTCTTTAATACTGTTTATAAATAAATACAATCTAATTAAATATTTTGTTATATTTTCAGACGCAAATGATTATTTAATAATACTGCTGTTGACAGCAGTTTTGTCATCCACAGCCCGCTTTAAGGGGGAATCTGGAAAGCAGTATCGAAAAGCAACAATTGCAGACTCGCAACAGAGACTATCAGCGTCAAATCGACGGAGTAATTAATAAGTACTATTCATTAGGGCTAACAGTGCAGCCATTCATAATTGTCGAAGGAATTTGTGACTCGAAAATCAGTAATTTTTACGTATATTTTGATGTAAACTTGCTTAACTTTTCTTCATTCATTGATGCTTTTGATACTTGTTTTAAAATATACCAAATACTTACATTAGAGTACCCCAAAGCCTGTCAGCAAGTTTAGTTGTTCGTTCAAAAATATTAGGTTGGGAAAAAAGTAATCCATTTTTTTTTGTGTGTCAGCTTTGGTATGCTCTAATTTGTAAACTATTGGTCACACTGATTTAAACTTCAGCTTTTTAGAAAGGTGGGCTTCCCCTTTAAGACGCAGTGCAGTACATTTTTTGGTGGGTCGATTCTATTGTGAGAGAAATTTTGTTAAGCATGGAGATCAACAAAGAAAAAATTCGCTATATTTTGCAATTTCTTTTTGATAAAGGCGAAAATGCAAGCAAGGCGACTGGATTGTGCTGAAGCCATTTACAAAAAGCTGGATTCAGTAAGAAGCTAGACGTATGGGTGCCTCACGAGTTATCAAAAAAAACAAAAAACATACTGGACCGAATTTCCATCTGCGAATCCTTGTTCAAACGTAATGGAATCGACCCATTTCTTAAGCGGATGGTGACTGGTGATGAAAAATGGGTCAGGTACGACAATGTTGTTAGAAAACGATACAAACCAGGACTAACTGCCAGGATGGCTTTGCTGTGCGTTTGGTGGGATTGAAAGGGAATCATCTACCATGAGCTGCTTCCATATGGACAAACCCTCAACTCAGACCTCTATTGTCAACAATTAGACCTTTTGATGAAGGCAATTGACAAAAAGCGACCAGAATTGGCCAATAGAAAAGGAATTGTCTTTCACCAGGACAACGCTAGACCACACACATCTATAATGACGCGCAACAAACTTAGGGAGCTCGGATGGGAAGTTTTAATGCACCAAGTGACTATCACCTTTTTTTGTCCTTACAAAATTTTCTTGAAGGTAAAAAAATTAATTCAATAGAGGACTGCGAAACTAGGTTGGTCGAGTTTTTTAACAGCAAGGACCAGAGCTTTTTTGAGAGGAGAATGTCAAAGTTGTCCTCAAAATGGCAACAAGTCATTGAACAAAACGGCACATATTTGAAATAAATCCGACAGTCCAAACCGTAATAAATGAATTTTGAAAATAATATATAAATAATGGATTTCTTTTTCCCTAATATACATATATGAAATAAATGCTGCTTTCGACACAAAAACCCCAAATTTATCAGTTCTTACAGAATTTTTAAGTAGTAATTGAGATTTGCAACATGTTCGTTTGCTTCCGTTGTCTCCTTGAGTTTTCAACTCCTGATATATTAGTATCGCATTTCAAAGGAAGTCAATTGATGAAAACTAAAGGTATGCAACTAAAATGTATGCAAAATAGATGCTATCAAATCTTCACAAACTTTAGTTATTTCCGAAAACATTTAATTATGTGATTTTAAATGTTTTCGGAAATAACTAAAGTTATTAAATTATCAGGTTTCTTTGATAATTCGCCAGAAGCTGTATCATTTACAACAGCCGAATTATTAAAGAAACCTGATAATTTGATTGCTGTACATGAGAAAGCTTCTGATGAAGTTTGTGAGGATAAAACTGTATTGTTTGTATCAGAAAATGGTTTTGAATTGAATTATTGTTTATAGACAAAAAAATGAAAAATACAGTAATTAAATTTAATTTTAAAAACTATAAAGTATGCTATGAAATAGTTTATAAAGGAACGCTATATAAAGCAAATTATTATTTAGTCAGTGATCGCCCAACATTTAATTTATATAAAATTACACTAGGCAACAAAATCGAACTTTTTGCGAGTTACAAGAACCAAACCCAATTTTTTTTTATGGTGAGATTTTTTTCATAGAATTTTTCAAAATTGGGCTTTTTTTTAATACTTTTTTTCAGAGGTGCGCCCACATTTGTCATCATTACTTGAGAATGCCAGAACCGATTTATCAAAGCTTTACTTTATCTAAAAGCTAATGAATATATCTATATTTCCTCGACACAAAATAATATCATATCGCCGTCCCACCATAGATTTTAATGAATCATATCTTAAACAACGCGTAATTACAGCAGCTACGCAAATAAAATAGATAAAAGAATGTAAAAAAATTGTTTCGACTTTTCCTCGAATTTTTAAGTGAAAAAAGCTACATACATCCTGCCAAACACATTATACCCTTTTTGCCCATTTTTAATGGGCTCAGGATATAAAAAACCTACTATAAGGTACATAATAATAATATCCTTTTTATACCCTGAGCACATTAAAAATGGGCAAAAAAGGGTATTATGTGTTTGTCAGAATGTATGCAACAGGCAGAAGAAGGCGTGGCAGACACCAAAAAGTATATATATTCTTGATCAGGATCAACAGCCGAGTCGATTGAGCCATGTCCGTCTGTCTGTCCGTCTGTCTGTCTGTCCGTCTGTCTGTCTGTCCGTCTGTTTGAACGCGTCCATCTAAGAAACTATAAAAGCTAGAGACATCAAACTTGGTATGTAGGTTCCTGGATATCATACGCAGATCAAGTTTGTTTTTATTTTGGGTCGGACCACTTTATCATATAGCTGCCATAGGAACGATACATCGAAAATGAAGTTTTAGTATGAAAAAGTTTTGTGTTTGTTGAGACATCAGAACCAAACTGATAGATTAGCTGAAAAAGTTTTGTGTTTGTTGAGACATCAGAGCCAAACTAATAGACTATGTATCGGAGCTGATATTATACATCCTGTCTAAATTTTATTAAAATCAGTAAGCTATATCATATAACTGCCCTAGGATCGATACATCGAAAATGAAGTTTTAGTATGAAAAAGTTTTGTGTTTGTTGAGATATCAAAACCAAACTAATAGATTATGTATCGGAGCTGATATCATACATCCTGACTAAATTTTATTAAAATCGGTTAACTATATCATATAACTGCCATAGGAACGATACATCGAAATGAAGTTTTAGTATGAAAAAGTTTTGTGTTTGTTGAGACATCAGAACCAAACTAATAGATTATGTATTGGAGCTGATATTATACATCCTGACTTAATTTTATTCAAAATGGGGTGACTATATCAAATAGCTGCCATAGGAACGATACATCGAAAATTAAGTTTTAGTTTGAAAAAGTTTTCTGTTTGTTGAGATATCAGAACCAAACTGATAGATTAGCTGAAAAAGTTTTGTGTTTATTGAGATATCTTAACCAAACTGATGGAATATGCATCAGTGTTGGTTTTGTACATTCTGACCAGATTTGGTTCAAATCGGCTTCATATATCAAATAGCTGCCATAGGAACAATTGGTCGAAATTAAACTTTTATTAAAGAATACCTGGGCTCAGGGTATCCTACTGTCGAGCGTGCCGGGGATTATTCAAGATTCTTAAAAATATTTAATTCAAGATCGAAACGAACTTAATTTTAAGAATGTTCTATACTCAAAACAAGATTAAAACGTTCTTTAAATAAGAATGTTTTGTACTTAAATGAAGTACATATTGGGATCAGTTCAAGATTTTGTGTATCTAAATTAGTATATTTCAAGATTGAAATGGACTTAGAAGAAGAACGTTTCATACTAGAAGAAAGTCCATTTCGAGATAATTTTAAGATTTTGTGTACTTAAATTAGAATATTGAAGTGAAACTTCGCACGCTCTGTGTTTAAGCATATGTATGTATGCAATTACTTAAGTCGTATGTATGAATGAAAGTATGTATATGTACATATTCTATATATTTATTTGTAAAGTAAGTACATATAGGGTGTTTTGTTTTCTATGTCTTGTAAGATCTATTTGATCTTCACACGACGACAGTTTTCAATTACAAAGCGAGAATTCTAGTGACAAGCAAACTTGTATAAAGAAGTGAGCAAAAGAAAAATGGAAAAAATTGTCATCTTGAAGTAAAAAAAAAAACAGGCCACTACCGTATGCACTCCTAGGAAGTTTCACTTCAATCGCGTAACTTTTTACGCACATCTTTTTTTTTTAAGATTAAAATGGTCTTAAGTTAAGAATGTTTTGTACTAGAAACAAGTACATTTTGGGATAAGTTTTGGATTTTTGTGTTCTTAAACTAGGATGTGTCGAACTTTTACAAACTTGAATTAATTTCAAAACGTACTTAAAGTACCCCGAAAAAATCTCATTTAAAGATTTCCGTACTTGCGAAAACCAAACTTGATTTAAGATATTTGAACTATATTTAAGGATTTCCGAACTTAGACAGCTTTTAAGATCGTTTGTACTTGAAAATCGACTGTTTAAGTACGAAAATCTCGATTTTTTTCTGAGTGTAGGTACAATGAAGCTTAAATTAACCTTTAGTATGAAACAATTTTTTGTTTCTTAAGACATGTTAACCAAACTCATAGATTGCGTATTTATATCATATAGCTGTCATTGGAGCAATTGGATGATAATTAACATTTAGTATGCAAATTATTTTTGTTTTTTTAGCTATCTCAACCAAACTCACAGAATATTTCTTTTTTTTTCTAAATGTTACACCCTGTTCAAATTTGGTCTAAAACGGATGACTTTATAATGTAGCTGCCATATGAACGTCGGTTTCAAATTAACTATTAATATGAAAGACTTTTTAAATTTTTGCAATTTCTTAACCAAATTCACAGATTCGCTTTTGCACGCCAAATATCGATGTTTGTGCCAAATCTAGCCGTCTGCATACAATTATTCGTTTCTTTTTAATAAAAATGTTAAATTATATAAGTTGGTTGCTACTTATTGGATATAGCTTGAAATTTCCAAAGACAAAACCCTTCAAATTTTTTCAAATAACTAATGATTGCGTGGCGGATCCTATAAAGTATATATATTCTTGATCAGCATCAATAGCCGAGTCGATATAGCAATGTCCGTGTGTCTGTCTGTAGGAACACCTAGATCTCAGAGACAGTAAGACCTGGAGATATCAAATTTGGTATGTAGGTTCTTCTATGTTACAAACAGATTAAGTTTGTTTCAAAATTTGGCCACACCCCTTTTAACGCCCACAAATCGAAAAAAAAATTCATATCCAAATTATAAGAACAATTTAAAAGCTAGAGATATCAAATTTGGTATAAAGATTCCTCTATATTGCAGGCAGATAAAGATTGTTTCTTTTTTGGATCTGGCGCCTATATCATATAGCGCCCATAGGAACAATCGGTCGAAAATCAACTTTTAGTATGAAAAACTTTTTAATTATTGATACTTTAAAAAAAGGTTTTTAAGATGCTTACTATAAATTTAAAATTCAATTCACAATAACATCAAAGCAGAATACAATGTTCTCAGACATTTAAAAGCCTTTCGGCACGCCGAAGCTTAAAGCATTCAATTTTCCACTGATGGTTTCAATGACACCTATCACTGCGGACGGCAGTTCGCATTAGTGACGAAAGCAGCACGAAGGGTGCGAAAGGCGACTAACAATAAATACAGCTAAGTTGGAAAATTTGCTAAGACTGTCCGATCAGATCGAGTTATATACCGATCGAAAGGTTGAGTCCTAACTTACGAAATGGCATACTGAAACTTTTTCTAACTCACCTGGCTCATGAGATAATGGGGTGTAAGTGGGAGGGGAAAAATTTATATGATCGCAGCTTATGGAGCCGTTGGGGCTCCGATAACTGGTTCAAAAGATAAATAAATTTGAAAATTTTAGCTTAGATGTTATGATGGGGATTTATTTTTCTTTGCAAATCTAGAAATGTTTGTTTTACGACTTTTTCAATTTCCCGCTAGTTTAGCGGTAAAACGCTAAATCCCGCTAAATTTGATTCCCTCACCAGTTTCCATAACATATAAGCTATAGATATGTCCTGCATATCATTGGAAAGGTGTGCTTGATGGCTTTTAGGCGTACCTTTAAACTTTTTTCTAAAGTACTCAGGTAATATTTTTAAGGTGAAATAAAGCTTTTTAGCTTAAATTTTGGCGAATTTTGACATAACGTGAATTTTGTAGTACGTAAAATTTTGCGTTTTTTGGTATATGAAACATAAACTTTGACTGAGGGGTTTGGAAGATATTGCCTGTTAACTGAATGTATACATTTTTCTATCTGTCGAAAGTCAGGTTTTAGTACGAACAACTTTTTGGTTTTATGAGATATCTCAACCAAACTGACACATTATGCATTTAACTTGGTTTTATATATTCTGTGCAAAGTTGGTTCAAATCGGACCACTATAACATATAGCTGTCATAGGACCGATCGGGCGAAAATCGAGTCTTAGTATGAAAAACTTTTTTGTTTTATGAGATTTCTCAACCAATCTGACAGATATCGCATATAAACTGATAGAATATGCATTAAAAATTGTTTTATATATCCTGACCAAAGTTGGTTTTAATCGGACCACTATATCATATAGCTGTCATAGGACCGATCGGGCGAAAATCAAGTCTTAATATGAAGAAAAATTCAACAATGATTAATTTACAATGTCAAAAGCAAAAGCAATTCCAAAAATTTCTGATATTCCACATAAAAAAAACACTTGTCGAGGTAAAAGTCTAGTGACGAAAGCAATTTCCAGCCTCAAAATTTCTGATATCCAATTTTGTGACAAACAAAATTGATTTTAATATAAAAATTTGGTAATTGTCTATTATATGGGCCTCATCTCAAAAACTAAAAAAAAAAAAACCACAAATAGGGGGTGATTTATGATGAATTTAGCAAAAAAAATTAGATTGGGGACTCAATTGGTTTATTTTTAAAAAATCCTTAAAGTTTCCATACAAAATGAACTATTTTATTGTAAATAGTGTTGGTAAACGGACCACAATAATGACAAGTTGCACAAAACAACAATAAAATACTTCATTTTGTATGGAAAATTTAAGGATTTTTTAAAAATAAACCAATTGAGTCCCCAATCTAATTTTTTTTTGCTAAATTCATCATAAATCACCCCCTATTTGTGGTTTTTTTTTTTTTAGTTTTTGAGATGAGGCCCATATAATAGACATTTACCAAAAATTTTAAATTATTTCATTTAGGAAATTAAATTTATTTCTTTACTCCTATTACACTAGGCAACAAAATCGCACTTTTTGCGAGTTACAGAAACCAAACCCACTTTTTTGGATAGATTTGGGGCCAAAACCGACGAAAAACATTTTTTTTTTTTTTATGGAGAGATTTTTTTTTTTAGAATTTTTCAAAATTTGGCTTTTTTTTTAATACTTTTTTTCAGAGGTGCGCCCACATTTGTCATCATTACACGAAAATGCCACAACCGATTTATCAAAGTTTTACTTTATCTAAAAGCTAATGAATATATCTATATTTTATTTATACACAGTCTTAGATTTAAACCAGTAGTTTAAGAGATATCAATTTTTGAATTAAGAAAATGATGATTTTTCTTAGCTTTTTAGCTTTTTTCACTAAAAAATTCGAGGAAAATTCGAAACAATTTTTTTACATTTTATTAACTATTTTATTTGCGTAGCTGTTGTTATTACGCGTTGTTTAAGATATAATTCATTAAAATCTATGGTGAGACGGCGATATGATATTTTGTTGAATCGAGGCATGTTTTTGTCGACTTTTTTGACTTCGTTGTGGTGTGGCATGACCTTTAGTATGAAAATTTTTTGTGTTTTTTGAGATATCCCAACCAAACTCACTGAATTTGAATTTGTTATTGTTTTACACATTGTGACCAAAGTTGGTTCAAATTGAACCACTATATCATATAGCTGCCATAGGAACGATCGGTCGAAAATCCATGCTTAGTATGAAAGGTTGTGTTATTTCTTGAGATATATCAACCAATCGCACAGGTTGTATATCTGGAAATGTGTTATATATCCCTACCAAATTTGGTTAAAATCGGATCACTATTCAATATAGCTGCTATAGGAACGATCGGTCAAAAATCCACCTTTAGTATGAAAAACTTTTTTATTTTCTAAGATATTTTAACCAAACTCACACATTGTGTATTCTATGTTGTCCTTTATATCTTTACCAATTTAAGTTTAAATGTGTCCACTATATCATATAGCTGCCATAGGACCGATCGGTCTAAAATCAAGTTTAAGTATGAAAAACTTTTTTGTTTTATGAGATATCGGAACCAAACTTATAGAATATGCATTTAAGTAAGCCTTATATATCCTCACCAAAGTTGGTTCAAATCGGTCTACTATATCATATAGCTTCCATAGGAACGATCGGTCGAAAATCAAGTTTTAGTATGAAAAACTTTTTGTTTTTTTGAGATACCTCAATCAAACTCATGAATTGGGTATTTTTAATTGTTTTTCACATCCTTACCAAATTTCGTTGAAATCGGAGCACTATATCATATAGCTGCCATAGGAACGATCGATACGAACGGTCGATTAGCAAGCTTTAGTATGAAAAACTTTTTTATTTTTTAAGTTATCTGTACCAAACTTACAAATCAAGAATCTCGTATTGTTGGACCGATCAGTCGAAAATCAACCGTTGCGAAAAACTTGTTTCATTGCTTATATGCTAATAACTCCGTCGTCTTTCCATAGATTTTAATGGCAAACATACTTAACGATGGCTAATTAATATAGCTAAATATATAGTAACAAATTATGTAGTTCAAATGACCCTCTATTCTGTCAGTTTAGTTGAAATATCTCAAAATACAAATAAGTTTTCATACTAAAACTTGATTTTTGACCGATTGTTCCTATGGCAGCTATATGATATAGTTCACCGATTTGTACCAACTTTGGTCACAATGTGTAAAACAATAACAAATTCAAATTCTGTGAGTTTGGTTGGGATATCTCAAAAAACACAAAAAATTTTCATACTAAAGGTCATGCCACACCACAACGAAGTCAAAAAAGTCGACAAAAACATGCCTCGATTCAACAAAATATCATATCGCCGTCTCACCATAGATTTTAATGAATTATATCTTAAACAACGCGTAATAACAACAGCTACGCAAATAAAATAGTTAATAAAATGTAAAAAAATTGTTTCGAATTTTCCTCGAATTTTTTAGTGAAAAAAGCTAAGAAAAAAGCCAAGAAAAAATCATCATTTTCTTAATTCAAAAATTGATATCTCTTAAACTACTGGTTTAAATCTAAGACTGTGTATAAATAAAATATAGATATATTCATTAGCTTTTAGATAAAGTAAAACTTTGATAAATCGGTTGTGGCATTCTTGAGTAATGATTACAAATGTGGGCGCACCTCTAATAAAAAAAAGCCAGATTTTTGAAAAATTCTAAAAAAAAAATCTCTCCATAAAAAAAAAAAAAAAAATATTTTTCGTCGGTTTTGGCCCCAAATCTATCCAAAAAAGTGGTTTTGGTTCTTGTAACTTTTGGGCTGTTGCCTAGTGTTATTATTAATAAAAATCGTTGTTATTTAAGTACGAGGAGCGATTTATTTTATGCGCAAAGTCCGGCTCCAATCAACACCACTAAGCAAATAACCTATAGAGAAGTCATCCCATACAACTGAAAGTGTCTCAGCTAAAAGCATGACGGGGCGTCCACTGGGAAATTTTTCGGTGGACGTGTCGTTTGAAGGAAATTATTTTTGGTTTCAATTCAGTTGGATGGCCGATTCCGTTACTGGCACAGCAAGCGAGACACAATACATGCATGCTATGAAATACCCTTTAGCTTTAAAAAATAAGTGTGTGCATATGTATGGGGTACTGAGAGAATTGACAACATCGCTTTGTTTATAAGTTGCTTCCCTTTAAAATTTGTATGTAAACTCTAATACCCTGTATAAATAAATTTTTAATGGAGAAATTTCAAGCACAAATAAATATTAAAAATAATAAAAACAATAAATTTATTTTATTTACAATGTTTTTCTTTATAAAATATTAAAGACAATAACCTATAGGTTATTTGCTTAGTGTCAACACCCACTATTTTGGATAGATTTGGGGCCAGAACCTTACTTTTTTTGGAGGTGCGCCCACATTTATCATCATTACTCGAGAATGACAAAACCGATTTTCAATATATCTATATTTCATTCAAACACAGATTAGATTTTAATTAGTAGTATTAAAGCTATCAATTTTTGAATTAAGAAAATAATGAATTGTTGCTTGGCTTTTTTTTATAACTTTTTTTACTTTAAAATTCAAGGAAAACTCGAAAAAATTAGTTAAATTTTCGTCTTGATTTTATTAACATAGCTGCATTAATAGGTAGAATATGCATCTGGGCTGGTATTATACTTCCTGACCAAATTTGGTTAAAATCGGTCTACTATATCATATATATGCAATAGACACGCTCAATCGAAAATTAAGTCTTAGTATGAAAAAGTTTTTTGTTTTTGAGATATCTTAACCAAACTATTAAAATATGCATTTAACTTGGTTTTGTCCATCCTGGCCGAAGTTCGTTCAAATCGGTCGACTATATTATATAGCTTCCATAGAAAATCCAGTTTTAGTATGAAAAAGTTTTTTGTTTTTTAAGACATCGTAACCAAACTGATAGATTTTGCATTAGTGTTGGTTTTGTACATTCCGACCAGATTTGGTTAAAATCGGTTCCATATATC
The DNA here is from genome assembly GCA_035045575.1 of Drosophila falleni. NCBI lineage: Eukaryota > Metazoa > Arthropoda > Insecta > Diptera > Drosophilidae > Drosophila > Drosophila falleni. The sequence continues at coordinate 216,900 of JAWNOV010000056.1, read as the reverse complement.
ATATAGCTGCCACAGGAACAATTGGTCGAAAAAACAACTTTTCTAAAAGACAACCTGGGCTCAGGGTATCCTACTGTCGAGCGTGCTCGACTGTACCGTCCCCTTGTTTTAATTTATTATTTTCTAATAATTATTATAAATAAGTTTCTAATAATATAATAACTACGATAAGAGTACTAACTACATGACCAAAGACTCAAAAAAAAATATAATTTATGGTCATTAAATCGAATCGCTGTAAAGATGTGCCTAGCGAGCATATAACGTCGAGTGTGCTCGACAGTAGCCCTTCAACATTTCACCGCGAGCAAAGCAAGTATGGGTCGCTTCCCCTTGATTTAAAATCAATTTGACAGAATAAAGATATACATTTATTTAATTAACATACAGCAGTGTTTGGTCAGCTGGCGAGTTTAGTACCTAAGTGAGTAGTGCAGCAGATGGTGTGTTAGACCCAGGTTCAGGGAAGGGCGGGTTCAATTCCCACACCAGGCAGGATATATAATTTATTTTTTAATTTAATTTTAATAACATAAATTTAAATTTAAGGATATTTTACAATTTGGTCAAAATCGGGTTACTATATTATATAGCTGCAATATGAACAATCGGGTTCACTTTAATATGGAGAACTGTTTTGTTTTTCAAGTTATCTTGTGTTTTTTTTACCATATTTTACACCCTGACCAACATTTGTCAAAATCAGATGACTATATCATATTGCTGTCATCGGTACAATCATGCTTAAATTAACCATTAGTAAAAAAAAATTTTTTGTTTCTTAAGACATGTTAAACAAACTCACAGATTATGTATTTGAGACTGCCTTTTACACTCTGACCAAAGTTGGTGAACATCGAGTAACTATATCATTTAGCTGCCATTGCAACAATTGGATGATAATTAACATTTAGTATGCAAATTATTTTTGTTTTTTGAGCTATCTCAACCAAACTCACAGAATATTTCTTTTTTTTCTAAATGTTACACCCTGTTCAGATTTGGTCTAAACCGGATGACTTTATAATGTAGCTGCCATATGAACGTCGGTTTCAAATTAACTATTAATATGAAAGACTTTTTAAATTTTTGCAATTTCTTAACCAAATTCACAGATTCGCTTTTGCACGCCAAATATCGATGTTTGTGCCAAATCTAGTTGTCTGCATACAATTATTCGTTTCTTTTTAATAAAAATGTTAAATTATATAAGTTGGTTGCTACTTATTGCATTCAGCTTGACATTTCCAAAGACAAAACCTTTCAAATTTTTACAAATAACTGATAATAATTGCATCGTACGAACGGTAAAAAACGTAGTAGTCTGATTTGTATCAGATGGTATCATGTCATTTAGCAGGTACTAATTACTGATCTCTCAGAAGTAAAAAATAATAATCAACTGATACCAACGTGCCGAATAAAGCCAATGTTAGAAATATCGACCCTTTGCTCTTAAATGGCAGAAGCTGTGTTAGATTGGTTAAGATATCTCAAAAAATACAAAATATTTTCATACTAAGGGTCATGCTGTTCCACAAGAAAGTCAAAAAAACATCGATACTGTAAAAAATTTTATATTGCCGTTTCACCAAAGATTTTTATGATTTCTATGTTAGTCAAATCGAGCCGAGTTTTCCTTGTAAAATAAAAAAAGCTAAGCAAAAAATCATAATTTTGCTAGTTCAAAAATTTATATAAATGAAATATATATATATTAATTAGCTTTTAAAAAAGTGGAGCTTCGATATTTGAGTATTGGTTACAAATGTGGGCGCACCTCAAAAAAAAAGTATGAAAAAAAGCCAGATTTAAAAAAATTCGAAAAAAAAATTCTGCCATAGAAAAAAAAATGTTTTTCGTCGGCTCTGGTCCCAAATGTATCCAAAATAGTGGGTTTCGATTATTTAACTTTTAGGCTGTTGCCTAATGTAATCAGTGTGGTTTTCGAAAGGGCTACTCTACAGTCATCAGCATTTTTACACTAAACTCCATCGCTAGAGAGTACCTGATTTTATAGCGGCAATTGATACAGGAGTATCCACAAAAATTACATCAGTTTTCACTGCATATTTAATATTTTTAGAGTAAAAACAGAGACCCTACTCCTTGGTTATAGACCTCACATATCAGATGAAGGGTGTACTCTGTGCAACTTTATGATTGTAATATTTATTTTTTATTTACCGTCACAAAATTAAATATCAGAAATTTTGAGGCATCTAGACTTTCGTCATCAGAAGCTTTGAAGCATCTACACTAGCCTAGCCGCGAATTGTATGGAGTTTTTTCAAATTGGCGATTTCAATGAGCGCCGGGTTGTAAAATATTCGTTTTTACCCCTAGAATAAACTTGCAAAGTTTGGGACGGACTGTTACACCGTGACCAAATCTTTTCAATTACGGACTACTATATTATATAGCTGCCATAGGATCAATCGGGTTTACTTAAACTTTAGTATGAAAAACTATTTGGTTTCTAAAGATATCTTAACCAAGCTCACAGAGTGTAGATTTGGAATGGCTTGTTACACCCTGAAAAAATTTGGTCACTTATATAGCTGGCAAAAGTTAAAAAAATTAGCTTGGTATGAGATTTCTTAAAATATTTTGTAGTCAAACCTAAAAAGTTATTTTTATTATTTTAAATATATGTCGGAGAATGGTCTTCATTTTCTGTATCTGACTACGTTGTGACATCGTGTTGCATGAACGAGATCTGTTTCAAGACTAATTTCAAAATGCCAACATTCCACTTCGCGTGTATACCACACACATACAGTGACACGCGCCTTCCAGGCGCAAGCACTATATCTCTCTCTCTCTAGCTCACTGTCACGCCTAGGCTGCGCTGGACAGAGAACTCTGCCAGGCACACAATAGTGGATACACAAAGCAATGCAGAAAAGATCGGTATGGAACGGAAGAAATAAAAATAGGCAAGCAACACATTCTTACGAAATTCAAACAGTTACATTTATTCATGCTTTTACATTTTCATTCGTGTTTCTTAAAATTAAACGCCACGACACGGCCCTCCTGACTATCACACGTCCTCGTGTGCTACAAAATAAAGAAGGAAAGTAACAATATACTTCACTTAATCTGAAAAGACAATTTGATCCAAACTTATTAAAACAGAGTTAAAAAAAACAAACTGAAAAATATTGTTCAAAGGGCCAACTCAGTGACAGAAGTACAGGGTATTATGCTAACTTCTCAGTATATCCGGACATAAGTGATCTCCCATTAGTTAACAACACTCTTGAGAAGTTACTAGATAATCGAGACACTCTCCAATTTAGGCTCCTACCGTCAAGCTACTCACTAGGTACATGATAAGTAATCACATTAACTCGTGCACCTAACAGCACCTGTAATATAGCATAACAGCGTGACCCTCAAGTATAGAGCCCGATATCTCACATTGAATTCCATCAATGCCTTCACTATATTGGATGTACCAATGCCTCCTTTACGTTAGAATCCACTAACGCATCATTGACGTCTCTTTCAACGCCGTCACTATTATTAGAATCCTCTAATGAATCATTGACGTCTCTTTCAACGCCGTTACTGTCATCACATGTGTCCAACTCAATGGTGTCTTTCTTCGTTTTTAAGCAATACATAATCGCCTATCTTAAACCTTACAAATTTTGATTTGTTTTTATCGAATCTAATTTTATCATATACAGCGTTCTTTTCTATATTGTCTTTAGCCGTTTTTCTCACAAAGCTTACATCTACTTTACTATCATCCTCACAGACATGTAACATGCCGAAGGGTCTAGCTTCTTTTCCAATTAATATTTCTAAAGGACTAGATTTCGTAGTTCGATTTGTTGTGCAATTTATGGCTAATTGTATTTCACCTAAAGCGTCTTGCCAGGAACGCTCGCTAATCTCTATAGCAGTTAACATACGTTTCAACACACTCATAACGCGCTCCACCTGACCATTTGCGCGACTAGCACCTGTTGCAATCAAATGTAGATCTATTTTTTGCATAGAGCTAAATTTACTAAAATCTGACCCCGTAAAACACCTGCCTTGATCGGCAATGATTCTTGTTGGTACGCCGAACAAGGATATTGATGACATTACGGCATTAATGCAGCTTTCGGAATTAATATTTACAGTATGGTATAAAAAGACGAATTTTGTAAATGCATCGATTTGGACAATAACATATTCCTTTTGATCGCTTTTGCCACTCAGCTTGCCCGTGATGTCATTGTGTACCGTATGCCACGGAATGTCTACTTTCGGTATTGGGTGAAGTTCTGCTGGTATCTTGCCTGATGGTGGCTTAGTCAATTTGCAGGTAATACAGTTGTCGACAAATTTACGCACGTATTTAGACATATTTTCGAACCAGTAAAACTCATACATTTTGTCTAAGGTCTTTTCCCAACCAAGGTGTACAATTGCTTCATGAACATAGTTTACTACAGACCATCTAAAAGCTCTGGGGATAACTGGAAGACAGCGAGTTTTACCGCTTCTTTGAATTTTCCGAAACAGCATTTTTGATCTAAGCTCATAAGACTTTGCTATACTTTCCTCTATTTCATCGTTTTGAATTTTCGAAATTATCGAAGAAGTCTCAGGATCTCGTTGTTGTTCGGCAAGAAGCCAATTTTCCGTTATCTCAGCTAATTGTACACGCTTGATGGGAACTTGGGAAGACATTTTTAAAGGTAATGGATTACGTGAGAAGAAATCTACATGTGACATTTTACTACCTGGTCTATATTTTATGTCAAAGTTAAAGGATTGCATATACGCCCACCATCTATGGACCCTAGACGTAAGATCAATTTTATTGCGTGAAGCTTTTAGTGAATTACAATCGGTGTAAACGAGAAAATGTCGGCCTTGTAAATAATGACGAAAATGCTTTATTGAATTAAATACAGCTAGTGTTTCCAATTCGTACGAATGATATCGGGATTCTGGAGGCGAAGTTCGTTTACTGTAATATTCAACAACGTGGGGTTTATTATCGATTTTATGCATTAAAATCGAACCGTAGCCGCCCATACTGGCATCTGTATGCAGTTCTATTGGATGCTGAGGATCGAATATGGTAAGCACAGGCTCGTCTGTCAATGTTTTGATGACCATTTGGCGAACTTCCTCATGCTCTAATTTCCACTCGAATACTTTATTTTTACATGTAAGGCTATACAATGGTTTCATTATTTGTGAAAACTTTGGCATGAATTGTCGAAAGTACGACGCCAAGCCAATAAATTGCCGCATTTGGGTAACGGACTGTGGGGGCGGCAAGTCAATCAATGCTTGTTTCTTACGTGGGTTGGGACGAATTTCCCCTTCTCTAATTTCAAAACCTAGGTATTCAACACTAGATCTTAGGAAAGAGCATTTGGCGACGTTAAAAGAGAATCCGGCCTGGGATAGAATTTTCAAAACTGCCTTTAATCTTTCAAACGCTTCTTCTTTTGTTTGCGAAATGATCATAATGTCATCCATGTAGACAACGACAAAAGAGTAAGCAAGCTCACCTAATGCTTTCATCACGGCACGTTGAAACACAGATGGTGCATTCTTAAGACCGAAAGGCATCGTCAGAAACTCGTATTGACCTTCTGGTGTAACAAAGGCTGTGCGCTCAATCGAGTCTGGATGAATGGGGATCTGGTAAAACCCACTTGCCATATCCAGACACGAAAAATACCTTGCTCCGCGTAACCTAGAAATTTGATCGCTTATAAGTGGGAGTGGATATTTGTCAGCAACAGTATTCGAATTCAATTCGCGATAGTCAACACATAGTCGATCAGTGCCATTTTTCTTTTTAACAAGGAGTATGAGACTGGCAAACGGGGAACAACTAGGCCGAATAATGTTTGATTCTAATAGTTCTTTGATCATATTTCTTACTATTTCCTTTTCATCTAAACTGAGTCGGTATGGTCGTCTTTGAACGGTTTTGTTTGAATCTACTAAACGTATTTCTAATTGACCTGTTGTAACTCTACTTTTTGGAATTCCATCGATAAAAGAGCTAGAATATTCGTTTAAAATATCATATAAAAGAGATTTATCTACATAGCAGTATCAGTATCGATATTCTCTAGCTTAAAACAGTTATTGGTAACAGCTACAGCACATACAGATTTTGTTTTAAACAATGTGACCTTATCGATTGATATAGTGACACTAAAGTCATGTTACAGAATTTCACGGCCGATTATAATATCATTATTTGAGCAATCATTTAAAACAACATGAAATAGACCTCAAGGGAGTATTCGCTTATTTTAACAGTTGATAGAATTTGCAATGTGCTGGTTACAGTATTATTTCCTATACCCTTAAGAATTACTACGTTGTTGATTCGTTTGCCCGAAAGTTTGTGTGACACAGCTTCTTTAACAAGCGAACACTCTGCTCCAGAATCGAAGCAAAATGGATACGACTCACCAGATTGAATCAAGGTACCAATTGGCTCTTTTATGTGGCACAGGTTCACTCGCTTTTCATCCATTTTATTTTGAAACGATGATGACGATCGTCCAGGGCAAGCAGACTTAATATGTCCAGCTTTTCCACATTTGAAGCAAATGATTGTGCCACTCTTCACTTCGGACAAACGGGCAGCATGCTGTTTAGATTCTTGATGTGTTTTACCTCTCGCACGGCAGTCAGCAATTTTGTGTCCCTGTTTTCCGCAAAAGTGACATTTTACAATGGGTTGTAATCGCGCTTTCTTGCTCGCAGAATTGTCCTGAACAGAATGATCCTTCTTCTTGCCATAAGCAAATGCCTTTAATTCTTTTTGCATCTCGTTGCGCGTCTTGATGTCGGTTGTAAATATTGTCCTCTGCAGCTTGGGTTCAATCTGAGCCGCGTGCGCCAACACAACGTTTACAGCGACTTGCTCGATACTCATTTCCTTCCATTTAGACACCAGCGATGTAACTAGTCGGCTTTCATATAGTGATAGACACTCTCCATCTTTTGGGCGACCATTAAGAACGTTGAAAACTGTGGCGGCTGGAGTTTCGTTGCCCTCAAACTGCTGTAGAAACAATTCTTTAAACTGGCTCCATGTCATACCGGCAAAAGATATTTGGGACAACCAATTAGATGCACTGCCCTCTAACGATTTGCTTAGTGCCACGAGAAGAGCACTGCCCTCCAAAGAGTTTTCTGCTAGGATTAGATCCACTGTACAACACCATGCGGCAGCACTGGAGCCCGAATTGTCGGGGCTGAACTTTGGAAAAGCTGTCTTGAAAGCACCTTGCGACAGATGTCCGTTTCTTACTGCCTTTATCACTTCAATTAAATTGCGGTGTTGTGATTCCAGAATAGAGCATAAGCGATCCTCTTGGTTAACTTGGTGTGGAGGCGATCCCACTTCTGATGTCGGAGAATGGTCTTCATTTTCTGTATCCACAGTGACTACGTTGTGAGCCAAGCGCTTCGTTTGGCGTGACATCGTGTTGCATGAACGAGATCTGTTTCAAGACTAATTTCACAATGCCAACATTCCACTTCGCGTGTATACCACACACATACAGTGACACGCGCCTTCCAGGCGCAAGCACTATATTTCTCTCTCTCTAGCTCACTGTCACGCCTAGGCTGCGCTGGACAGAGAACTCTGCCAGGCACACAATAATGGAAAGCACAAAGCAATGCAGAAAAGATCGGTATGGAATGGAAGAAATAAAAATAGGCAAGCAACACATTCTTGCGAAATTCAAACAGTTACATTTATTCATGCTTTTACATTTTCATTCGTGTTTCTTAAAGTTAAACGCCACGACATATATATACATATATTCAAGGCTGGAATTTATTTGTCTTATTAAGATAAGCGCATAATTATAAGAAATATGCACAGGTACATAAATAATACAATATATTTTTCTTGGATCAGCATCAATAGCCGAGTCGATATAGCAATGTCCGTTTGTCCGTCTGTCTGTCCGTCTGTCTGTATGAACACCTAGATCTCAGAGACTATAAGAGCTAGAGACACCAAACTTGGGATGTAGTTTCCTCTATACTACAGGCAGATCAAGTTTGTTTTAAAATACGGCCACGCTCCCTATATCGCCCACAAATCGGAAACCCTCTAACAGGCAAAATTTAAATAGTCATTCAATTAAGTTGATATTTATTTTATAAGTAGATATAGGTTAAATAAGCTTAAGTTTTAAATTCCATAATTTTCCGTTGGTTGGAACGACCGTCAGGTGCAAAATACTTAAGACTGTCTGTAGACGGTCTTGTCGGTTTGAGCGTAAAAAATTATGGCCGTTCGCTTGCATCACAAGGAAATAGCGCACGCCACTTTTGACGATATCTTTTGCTATTTATTGCTTCTAAACCTTTTTTTGAGTTAGTAATCACTAATATTATTATAATAATATGCAATTTACTTGAATTTAAATAATTAATCTAAAATATAGATTAGTTGACCGTTACTATGTAATATGTGGAAAATCCCTATTTACAGGTATTTTTTTAATTTAGATGTCTTAAAATATTTTTATTTTTGTAGTGGTTGTCTCAAAAAAAATTTTGGGAGACTGAGTTGTATGAAATGAGCATTCACCTTTACCAAAATACTAAATATATGCATATTTTTCCTTTTTATCCAAGCAAATTGGGAAATGATTTGCATTTTCATATCATCATCTGATGTCAGATGAACAGCTCTTTTCCAGTGATTGCTAAGCCGACTAAGTCATGTAATACCATTTCCTTGAAGAAAACAAGACCTTTTGCTATTTGTGTAAAGAACTCTGGCTGCTTTAGCAGATCGTCGATTCCATTTTCTGAATGGGAAACTTTCTATACAAGAACCAACCTGTGTAATATGTTGGCATTAGTGGTAATCATGTTCACGAAATGATATAAAAGCCACTTATCATATAGAAGAATAGCTTTCTTTACGTTTCCTATCTTCGTCCTTTGATTGTAACTTTGCATAAGGCCGTCCAGCAAAGGGACTCCTTTTAATGTGATCATTGTATTCTTCATTTATTTGCAGGCAACTGATTTATATATATAAATCTTCAGCATCCTGCCATAATGCAATGCTTTAGCTCTTTCCTCATTGGAATTGGTTTTGAGGAGTGGTGCTATTCAAAAATATTTAGATGCCAATGGACAATGAAGATCAAATACTTTGGAAAGGCTTGAAGCATGCAGTTGTTCATGAGGATAGTTCTTCTAGATCGATGGGTATGGGACCAACACTTTAGGTGAAAGTGTTGCCTGAGTGCCTTGGGAAGCATTGAATGAGAGACTTAAATCTTGAAGAAATGCGTCGGAATTATTATTTTCAATAATTTTCCAATTTTCTAAAGGTTTTGGAATAGTATGGGTTTCTAGATCAAATGTTGTCGACAACATATTCGAAGTCCCATCACTTTTAACACTGCTAAGCTTATCATCGCTTCTACCGAATCTATCAACTCCAGCAATTGATCATTTAAAATTGCTTACAAATTAAAATATTTTATAAATAGTAGACACCTAAATTTAAGTAAATTGCATATTTTTAGTAATATTAGTGATTACCAACCCAAAAAGATCTTTGAAAGCAAGAAATGACAAAACTTATCGTTAAAAGTACGATATTTCCTTGTGATGCAAGCGAACGGCCATATTTTTTTCCGCTCAAACCGACAAGACCATCTACAGACGGTCCTCAGTTTTTAGCTTTTTAAGAATACTTCCAGTTGTATTTTTGCATTTACTTTTCACAAAACATAAGAGAACAATATCCCACAAAAAAACCTCTACACGAGGTAAAAGTCTAGTGACGACGGAAATTTCTAGCGCCAAAATTTCTGATATCCAATTTTGTGACGAAAAAAATTGAGTTTAATATAAAAATTTTAACTAAAGATATGAATAAATAATAAAAAAGAAATTTGGCATTAATCGCACCTTTCCAACGATATATAGAACATAACTGTAGCTTAAATGGTTTGGAAACTGTTGAGGCTTTAGTTATAGCGGGAAATAGCGTTTTCCCGCTGAACTAGCGGGAAATTGAAAAAGTCGTAAGACAAACATTTCTAGATTTTCAAAAAGGAACAAATCCCTATCATAACATTTTAGCTTCTTTAGCGCTTTGATGCAAACAAACAAACAGACAAACAAACTGACTTTTCATTTCATTTTTAGGAGTCTACTAAAATTTTCAAATCTTACCAATAGACCCCAGCAACCCCATTAGCTGGAATCATTTAAATTTTTCCCCTCCCACTTACACCCCCATATCTCATGACCCAGGTTGGTAACAAAAAGTTGTAGTATGCCATTTTGTAAGTTAGGACTAAACCTTTCGATCGGTATATAACTCGATCGGATCGGACAGTCGTAGCAAATTTTCCAACTTAGCTGTATATATAGGAAGTCGCCTTTTGCACCCTTCGTGCTGCTTTCGTCACTAACGCGAACTGCCGTCCGCAGTAATTACCTACTAGCAGTTCAATTCACAAATCGATAGACTTCGTCAATATATATTTTTTTTGGCAATTGAAATTGCAACTTATTTGGTCATAATTAAATATGGTTTTTTTCCACAATTTCAATGTTTAACAAAATTCTGCAAAATAACGGTTCATCGAAAAATAATTATATATTTTTTTAAATGTCAAAAAATCAATTCTTAATCCTTACCAAATTTGGCTTAAATCGGTCCACTATATCATCGGTCAGAGGACCGATCGGTCGAAAATTAAGTCTTAGTATGAAATACTATTTTGTTTTATGAGAAATCGTAACCAAAGTTATAGAATATACATAAAACTTGGTTTTATATATCCTGTTCAAAGTTCGTTCAAATCGGAGCACTATAACATATAGCTGTCATAGGACCGATCGGGCGAAAATTAAGTCTTAGTATGAAAAACTTTTTTGTTTTATGAGATATCGTAACCAAACTGATTGAATATGCAAAAATATTGGTTGTATATATCCTGTCCATAGTTGGTTCAAATCGGACTACTATATCATATAGCTCTCATAGAACCGATCGGGCGAAAACCAAGTCTAAGTATGAAAATCTTTTATGTTTCATGAGACATCGTAATCAACCTGATAGAATATGCATTTAGGTTAACTTAATTTTTTTTTAATTTATTTCCATTATAAGTTTTTTCCATAGTGAGTACGGGGTCTCCGACTGTATATATAGATTGACAACTTTTGGTCAAAATTCGGTTGTAATCTTTCATAAGTTTTATTTCACGCTCAGCAACATAATTTACAACGCAAAGGTTCTGAAAAAAGCTTAAAGCAGTTTGATATTCCTCATTATCATATTACTTGTGGTTACTCAATACCTGAGGCAATGGGCTTAGCATTTTTTTATCGCTTGAAGAATAACGTAATATGGTAAAAAACTAAAAGCAAAGAACTATATAATAATGGCAGACGTAAAAAATATTATAATTATTATAATAACCAATAAAAGAGCTTTTTCTCTCGACAGATGATTTTGAGATAGTCAGTGGAATGAACACACAGCGACTTTGCTAGCTGAATCACATTGTACGCATGGAGGAATGTCTTTCATACGGTAGTAGGTGGACAACAAAAAGAAGAGAAAGACCCCGGACACGTTTAAAGACCAAGTGGTTGAAGTACTGTCAACCATTGGTGTTACCGACTGGCAGAGACGCGTGCAAAAAAGAGACGCGTCGAGGTCATGCCCCAATAGGGGTTATAAGTTAATTATATGTTATTTATAATAATGCGCTTATCTAAATAAGAGAAATACATCTCAGCTTTGAATATATATTAACAATAATTAATATTATTTTTTAAGTTTGGCATCAAGATCTTTTAAGAAATCTCGTACCAAGCTCATTTTTTGACCGATTGCTCCTATTAAAGCTATAAGATATAGTAGTTCGATTTTGAATTAATTTTTTCAAAATGTATAGAACAGAAAATCACTTGTTACTAACGAGTTTTGTTGGGATACGTTGAGAAACAGAAATGTTTGTCACACAACTCGTTTTTTAACCGATTTTTTCAATGAAAGCTATTTGATATAGTAGTCTGATTTTGACCAAATTTGGTCATTTAGTTATATGGTTATAAAGGTAGCTATATAATATAGTAGTCCGTAATTCAACAAATTTGATCAGGGTGTAACACTCCGTCCTAAATATACAATCTGTGAGTTTGGTTCAGATATCTTTAGAAACCAAAAAAATTTTCATATCAAAGTGTAATGCTTTAAGTAAACCCGATTGATCTTATGGCAGCTACATAATATAGTAGTCTGATTTTGACCAAATTTTGTCCGGGTGAAACAGTCTGTCCCAAACACACAATATGTGAGTCTGGTTAAGATATCTTTAGAATCAAAAAAGTTATCAAACAATAACTATATTTTTTCATACAAATGCCCCGCTGTGACCTTTGACCCGCTTTTGGGTCTATCAAACGATCTCCGATCGTGTTCAAAATTTCAAGTGTATTCTAGGGATAAAAACGAATATATTTCAGCCCGGCCCGTGCCAAATGAAAATTTTCGTTTTTTTTTTTACTAATTTATATTTTTATTTAAAATTTTTATATTAAACTCTTTTTTGCTCGTCACAAAATTGGATATCACAAATTGAATTTCTTTTAAACATATGTAAAACTAGTGGGCCGGTGCTACCGGAGACCCCGTCCTTACTATGGAAAAAACTTATACTGGAAAAAAATTAAAAATAATTTAGTTAACTTAAATGCATATTCTATCAGGTTAATTACGATGTCTCAGAAACATACTAAGACTTAATTTTCGCCCGATCGGTCCTATGACAGCTATATGATATAGTGAACCGATTTGAACCAACTTTGGTCAGGATATATAAAACTAACTTTAATACAAATTCTATCAATTTGATTAAAATATTTCATTATAAAAAAAAGTTTTTTTAAGGATGTATAAGACTAACCTAAATGCATATTCCATAAGTTTGGTTACAATATCTATATCTATAATTTGGATATAAACTTTATTTTTTGATTTTTGGGCGATATAGGGGGCGTGGCCGAATTTTGAAACAAACGCGATTTGCCTGCACTATATAGGGCAACCTACATCCCAAGTTTGGTGTCTCTAGCTCTTATAGTCTCTGAGATCTAGGTGTTCATACGGACAGACGGACAGACAGACAGACGGAAATTTCTATATCGACTCGGCTATTGATGCTGATCAAGAATATATATACTTTATGGGGTCTGCCACGCCTCCTTCTGCCTGTTACGCACATATTCGGTTAAACAAACCCAATAGACCCCTGTACTTTTTTTATGTACGGGGTCTCAATATTTCTTTCTAATTATAATGAAAACTAGGGGAATCCGCCCCGTGCTCGCTTCGCTCGCGTTGGTACAGCGGCCATACTCTACTGTCGGAGACCCCGTACTTACCATGAAAAAAAAGTTTTTCATACTAAGACTTAATTTTCGCCCGATCGGTCCTATGACATCTATATGATATAGTGGTCCGATTTGAATCAACTTTGTTTAGGATATATAAAACTAACTTTAACACAAATTCTATCAATTTGGATAAAATATTTCATGATAAAAAAAAAGTTTTTCATACTAAAACCTAATTTAATAAAAATCGTTAGAGCCGTTTTGTCAGAAATCGTCAAAATGTAAGCTAAAAAACCTTATTTCACCTGCAAAATATTACCTGAGAGTTTTAGAAAAAAAGCTTAAAGGCACGTCTGAATGCCCTTAATCGCACCTTTCTAACGATATATAGAACATAACTGTAGCTTAAATGGTTTGGAAACTGTTGAGGTTTAGTTTTAGCGGGAAATAGCGTTTTCCCGCTGAACTAGCGGGAAATTGAAACAGTCGTAAAACAAACATTTCTAGATTTTTTAAAAGGAACAAATCCCCATCATAACATTTTAGCTTCTTTAGCGCTTTGATGCAAACAAACATACAGACAAACAAACTGACTTTTCATTTCATTTTTAGGAGTCTACTAAAATTTTTAAATTTTACCAATAGGCCCCAACAGCCCCATTAGCTGCAATCATTTAAATTTTTCCCCTCCCACTTACACCCCCATATCTCATGACCTAGGTTGGTTACAAAAAGTTATAGTATGCCATTTCGATAGACTTCGTCAATATATATTTTTTTGGCGATTGAAATTGCAACTTATTTGGTCATAAATAAATTTGGTATTTTCCACAATTTCAATGTTTAACAAAATTCTGCAAAATAACGGTTCATCGGAGAATAATTATATATTTTTTTAAACGTCAAAAAATCAATTCTTAATCCTTACCAAATTTGGCTTAAATCGGTTCACTATATCATATAGCTGTCAGAGGACCGATCGGTCGAAAATTAAGTCTTAGTATGAAATAGTTTTTTGTTTTATGAGAGATCGTAACCAAACTTATAGAATATACATAAAACTTGGTTTTATATATCCTGTTCAAAGTTCGTTCAAATCGGAGCACTATAACATATGGCTGTCATAGGACCGATCGGGCGAAAATTAAATCTTAGTATGAAAAACTTTTTTGTTTTATGAGATATCGTAACCAAACTGATTGAATATGCAAAAAAATTGGTTTTATATAGTTATGTATAACGATTTGGGGCTCTCTTGGCACGGTTCAAATCGCCGAAAGATATGTAGACTTATGTTGTAAAGACTTTTTTGTTAATTTAAAGTACGTTTTATTAAAGAAGTAATTCAACTGTTCGCTTCGGTCGTGATCTTAAGACTAACTAAAGTAATGAGCTTTTATGCAGCTAAAGCTTGTTATTATGTTAACGTATGTATGTATGTTTAACATATAATAATGTGTATGTATGCATATATGACATCCCCCGCATAAGTTTCGGCAATACATATTGTTGAAGGTTAGCAAATTATAGTATTAAGATAACAATAATTTCCTGGTACATACATTTATAGTTTCCTTGGATATTTCTTACATATTTATTTCTTGACAATTGTATTTTCTTTTTATTTGATCCTTATATATTTTAATATGTGGATTATCAGTTGATATTAAATAATTTCCATCCTGTTTATAACCTTCTATTTGCTTATATTTGGGTTGAGATTTTCCTATTTTATTGTTGTTTACAAATTCATTTTCGAAATTGCGATTATCTTCATTAGTTTGTTTTAAGAATTGTGATCTCTTATTGTCTTCCATTTTTTTAGATAGATTAGAAATATCCTCGAGAGAAAGTAAATTATTCAAGAAGTCAATGGGTCTGACGCTGGTAGTGCTGTGGATCGTGTTATTGTATAGGATTATAGCTTTTAGAACTTTCTCTTGGACAGTATCGTTGTTATTGGGATCTGCATTAAATAAGCGTATATTTTCGTTTAAAGCTAAGTGCAGTCCTTCAATATCTGAGTTCCCTGTTTTCTTATATGGAGTTGTAAAATGTATCTGTACATCGTTATCTTGGAGATATTGCTTAATGATTAATATATTAAATTCATTATCAGTTACAATTTTATTCGGTTTTCCTAAGTACTGTATTCTTAATTTAATTGCATTAAGTAGAAAAATCCAAGTTCTGTCTTTGAGATAGTGACATGTTGCATATTTAGTTAGTTTATCGATTGCAGTAAGATACATAATATTTCTTTGCGGAAACCAAATGTCTATATGAATTACATCATTTTGTTTTTCAGGCGTTTCGGTTAGACAAATATTATATTTTATCGGGTAGCGATCATATTTAGCAGCATTACATATACTACAGTTATTTATATACTTTTGTATTTCTTTTATCAAATTCGGATAATAGTATAATTGCTTAATTTCTAAAAAGATTTCATTGATCCCCCTATGATTATTTTTTAAGTGTTCATTTTCGATTATGTTCAACATCTTTTCTTTATCAGTAATATCTTCTAGCAATATACATGATTTTAGTATTCTCAAGTTTGTATTACTGGAGAAGTATTGTCTAAACGTTTCTTGAAACATTAAGTATAAGTTAGTATTTTCGCAGTAAATGACAACAAGACCTTTTTCGGGTATAATTTCTTGCATTGCTTTTAATAAATTGTTAGGGCTGCCATTCGTTTTAACAATGTGTCTTACTTTTCTTGTGTACAAAATTTTTGTGGTTCGTGATTCGTTTTCCCCAACTTTGAGTATAATTTGTATTTTAAAAATATTGAGGCTCCTTTCAGTAATTGGAATGAAGTTGCGATAGTCCGATTCTGCGCTATGAGCTGTTTCTAAGTCGTCCAACTCGCTTGTAAGCATTCGAATCATA
Organism: Drosophila falleni; assembly: GCA_035045575.1. Classification (NCBI taxonomy): domain Eukaryota; kingdom Metazoa; phylum Arthropoda; class Insecta; order Diptera; family Drosophilidae; genus Drosophila; species Drosophila falleni. The sequence goes on along the minus strand of JAWNOV010000056.1, from coordinate 200,610 downwards.
CACTCGGAGAAATCATGATCTTCAGTTCCGGTTTTCGTAGCTTTGTTTTGGAAATTCTTTTCAACTTCAAAGAAAAAAATATCTTCGGAGTCAATGTCGATTTAACTGTCTAGACTGTCTTCGTTTTTTGCGTTGCCCGTGTCAACTATTCTACTGAGTCCGTCTGCTAAGGCATTTTCTTTTCCTTTTATAAAGGATAAGTCAAAATCAAACTCGTTTAATTGAATTTTCCAACGTTGCAGTTTTAAATTTGGCTCTTTCAAATTATTCAGCCATACCAATGGCCTGTGGTCCGTTTTTATTACGAATTTCCTTCCATATATATAATATTTGAAATGTTTTGTGGCCCAATAAATGGCCAGGAGCTCTTTTTCTATCGTACTATAGTTAAGTTCGTGGGTCTTTAGTGTACGGCTAGCATAACAAATTACTTTGTCATCTTGCATTAGAACGGCACCTAGAGCGTAATTACTAGCGTCTGTGTCAGTGTGCTTTTTAAAGTCAGGATATACAACTGTATGATCGCTTGTAATTAGTAATTTGAGTTTATCGAATGCTTCCTTATACTCCTCATCGCATATATTTACTCTTGTGTGTTTTTTTTAAATATTTGATAAGGGGCTGTGGGACTTTAGCGTAATCCTTTATATACCGTCTTAGGTAGCCCGTCATGCCCAAAAAGCTCTTAATCTGTTTCTGATTTGATGGCAGTTTTATTCTATTAATTGCGTCAATTTTTGTTTGACTAGGTTTGAGCCCTTCCGAATTGACAATGTGACCTAAAAATTCGATCTCCGTTTTGGCAAAATGACATTTGTCAATTTGGAGCTTTAGGTTGGAATTCAGTAAGCGCTGAAATATTGTAGTAATGTGCTCAACATGTTCTTCTATGCTTTTAGAAAAAATGAGAACATCGTCCATATATACTAAACATATTCGGCCTATGAAGGGGCTGAGAAGATTATTCATAAGACGCTGAAAGGTGGATGGTGCATTTCTTAGATCGAATGGCATACGTAAAAACTCGTAATGGCCGTTGGTTGTAGAGAATGCAGTCTTGTGCACATCAGCAGGACTCATTTCAATCGGCATCCTCTTAATTTGTCGAATATTTCGTCTATATTAGGTATGGGGAACCGATCTTCAATAGTTTCTTTATTTAACTTTCGGTAATCGATGACTAACCGCCATTTATTCAGATTTGAGGCATCTGCTTTTTTCTGTACTACCCATAGCGGACTGTTATAAGGACTTTTGGAATGTCTGATAATTCCCTGTTTAAGCATTTCATCAATTTGTCTGTTAACCTCTTCCTTATGTATCTCAGGATACTTATAGGCTTTTGAGTAACAAGGGATATCATTCTTCGTTATAATACTGTGTTTGATTTCGCTAGTAAAAGTTAATTGTTCGCCTTCTTTATAAAAAAGACAATCGAATTTGTTTAATAGCTGCTTCAGAAGAAATCTAGTTTGTTGGTTTAATGCATTCGTTTGATTTAGGCTGTTTATAGCCACATGTTTATCGATATTATTTTGGCTTTCCTGAATATATAGTTTTAAGGAAACGTCATTGATTCTCAACTGTCTGTTAGGATAATCAATAATTGCATTAAGGTCATTAAGCAGGTTTCCTCCAATTAAGCCATCGAAATTTTGGTGAAAATTGTATTCGAAAAATTCACACCAATAATTATCTGAATTAAATTCTTTGAAACTTGGGAATCTGCACATTTTATTGATTTTAATTATGTTTCCTAACGCTCTTATTTCTATATCAATATCAGATTTCCATTTTGGATTACACACATTTTCGTTTATGATGCTGAACTCGGCTCCAGTATCAATTACGAACCTAAGTGTCCTTAATTTGGTTTTAATTATTATATGTGGTAGACCTTTGACCCCTCTAATTGAAAATTTACACTTGATTGATTCATGTCCATTGGCTCAATGGTTGGCTTGTTTTGTACAGAACTTTGGCTGTTTCTGCTATTGGTTGAAAGTCTTGTACTAGTGCTAGCTGAAATATCATTCGTCTGTCTTTGAGATTCTTGGGTTTTAGAGTAATTATTCCTTTCATAATTTCTGCCAGATCTGATTGAATTATTTTGCTGACCCTTGTTAGACTCCTCCGTTTGGGGTGCAATGGTAAGTTGTTTATTCGAATTTTGGTTATCGTCACTAAAATTGGTCCTATAGTTCGGTTTGTTATTCTTGGACTTGCGAGTGGATCCAAGAATCGTGTAATTTTGCTGTCGAGCGTCCTCGATTACACTAGGCAACAGCCCAAAAGTTACAAGAACCAAAACCACTTTTTTGGATAGATTTGGGGCCAAAACCGACGAAAAACATTTTTTTTTTTTTTTTTATGGAGAGATTTTTTTTTTAGAATTTTTCAAAAATCTGGCTTTTTTTTATTCCTTTTTTTTAGAGGTGCGCCCACATTTGTAATCATTACTCAAGAATGCCACAACCGATTTATCAAAGTTTTACTTTATCTAAAAGCTAATGAATATATCTATATTTCATTTATACACAGTCTTAGATTTAAAGCAGTAGTTTAAGAGATTTCAATTTTTGAATTAAGAAAATGATGATTTTTTCTTAGCTTTTTTCTTAGCTTTTTTCACTAAAAAATTCGAGGAAAATTCGAAACAATTTTTTTACATTTTATTAACTATTTTATTTGCGTAGCTGTTGTTATTACGCGTTGTTTAAGATATAATTTATTAAAATCTATGGTGAGACGGCGATATGATATTTTGTTGAATCAAGGCATGTTTTTGTCGACTTTTTTGACTTCGTTGTGGTGTGGCATTACCTTTAGTATGAAAATTTTTTGTGTTTTTTGAGATATCCCAACCAAACTCACAGAATTTGAATTTGTTATTGTTTTACACATTGTGACCAAAGTAAGTTCAAATCGAACCACTATATCATATAGCTGCCATAGGAACGATCGGTCGAAAATCCATGCTTAGTATGAAAACTTATTTGTATTTTGAGATATTTCAACTAAACTGACAGAATAGAGGGTCATTTAAACTACATAATTTGTTACTATATATTTAGCTATATTAATTAGCCATCGTTAAGTATGTTTGCCATTAAAATCTATGGAAAGACGACGGAGTTATTAGCGTATAAGCAAGAAACAAGTTTTTCACAACGGTTGATTTTCGACTGATCGGTCCCATGGCAGCTATATGTTTTAGTGGTCCGATTCCAACCAAACTTGGAAAGGTTGTATAAGACAATACGAGATTCTTAATTTGTAAGTTTGGTACAGATAACTTAAAAAATAAAAAAGTTTTTCATACTAAAGCTTGCTAATCGACCGTTCGTATCGATCGTTCCTATGGCAGCTATATGATATAGTGCTCCGATTTCAACGAAATTTGGTAAGGATGTGAAAAACAATTAAAAATATCCAATTCATGAGTTTGATTGAGGTATCTCAAAAAAACAAAAAGTTTTTCATACTAAAACTTGATTTTCGACCGATCGTTCCTATGGAAGCTATATGATATAGTAGACCGATTTGAACCAACTTTGGTGAGGATGTATAAGGCTTACTTAAATGCATATTTTATAAGTTTGGTTCCGATATCTCATAAAACAAAAAAGTTTTTCATACATAAACTTGATTTTAGACCGATCGGTCCTATGGCAGCTATATGATATAGTGGACACATTTAAACTAAAATTGGTAAAGATATAAAGGACAACATAGAATACACAATGTGTGAGTTTGGTTAAAATATCTTAGAAAATAAAAGGGTTTTTCATACTAAAGGTGGATTTTTGACCGATCGTTCCTATAGCAGCTATATTGAATAGTGATCCGATTTGAACAAAATTTGGTAGGGATATATAACACATTTTCAGATATACAACCTGTGCGATTGGTTGATATATCTCAAGAAATATCACAACCTTTCATACTAAGCATGGATTTTCGACCGATCGTTCCTATGGCAGCTATATGATATAGTGGTTCGATTTGAACTTACTTTGGTCACAATGTGTAAAACAATAACAAATTCAAATTCTGTGAGTTTGGTTGGGATATCTCAAAAAACACAAAAAATTTTCATACTAAAGGTCATGCCACACCACAACGAAGTCAAAAAAGTCGACAAAAACATGCCTTGATTCAACAAAATATCATATCGCCGTCTCACCATAGATTTTAATAAATTATATCTTAAACAACGCGTAATAACAACAGCTACGCAAATAAAATAGTTAATAAAATGTAAAAAAATTGTTTCGAATTTTCCTCGAATTTTTTAGTGAAAAAAGCTAAGAAAAAAGCTAAGAAAAAATCATCATTTTCTTAATTCAAAAATTGATATCTCTTAAACTACTGCTTTAAATCTAAGACTGTGTATAAATAAAATATAGATATATTCATTAGCTTTTAGATAAAGTAAAGGTTTGATAAATCGGTTTTGGCATTTTCGTGTAATGATGACAAATGAGGGCGCACCTCTGAAAAAAAGTATTTAAAAAAAAGCCAAATTTTGAAAAATTCTAAAAAAAAAATCTCACCATAAAAAAAAAAAAAAAAATGTTTTTCGTCGGTTTTGGCCCCAAATCTATCCAAAAAAGTGGGTTTGGTTTCTGTAACTCGCAAAAAGTGCGATTTTGTTGCCTAGTGTTATTTTATAAGCGTCATCGAGCGTTTCTGGATTTCTAGCGAAAATCATTGTTTTAGTCGGTTCGGGCAAATTGTCTCTGAAAACGCGCAAGGAAATCCTATTAACCTCGCTTGTGCTAAATGTCTGGTCATTATGAGTTAATTTTCGGTTATGTAAACGATTTGCTACATCATTATTTTATCATAGTATTGTTCTATCGTAGAATCGACCCTACATAGCTTTAACATATCCATTAACGTGTCGCTATTCTCTTTTTCTCCGAAATGTTTAAGCAAGATTTTTTTGAGTTTATTCCATGACGCAACTGTATCATATCTATGGATAACTGGTCTAGAAATTCCTACACATTTATTTCTTATGAAGCCATATAAAATTTTGCGTGTATCTTCGTCGAAATTATTGAACATTGGTATTATAGCTTAGATTTGTGAAATAAAATCTGGTAGTTGGTTCGAATCAGTACCATCAAAATTTTGCACATTTTTCAAGCAGTTCAAAGTTAAATTGAAAGCGTTCATACCGTTTTCATCCATATTTGTGATTATGTGTACCCTAAAAGAATTGTTGAACAAATACCTGGATACTTTGATTTCTTTTATAAAAACTGTTTTTTATTGTTTTGTTCCACGGTTGGCAAGTTCTTGTGTTAAAACTTTTGACTCCAAGCCGGTCGTCCAGTCTTCGTCTATTTGTAGCTGCGGCTGTTCGTAGAGATAAGACGAGCTTTTTTGTATGTTGTCTTATTCCCTTTTAGTGGCTTATTTGTTTTTCTCAGCTCAACACGTGCGACATAAAAAGAAATATCCGCGTGCACTTTGATTATTAATTGCTTTTAAAGCAAGCTTCCACATTGAGTTGACTTGATGTCCGATTCTAACAACATTGGTTAATATTGCTTCTTTTCTCTTTTCCTTAATCCTCGTCGCCAGTTATGTATAACGATTTGGGGCTCTCTTGGCACGGTTCAAATCGCCGAAAAATATGTAGACTTATGTTGTAAAGACTTTTTTTGTTAATTTAAAGTACGTTTTATTAAAGAAGTAATTCAACTGTTCGCTGCGGTCGTGATCTTAAGACTAACTAAAGTAATGAGCTTTTATGCAGCTCAAGCTTGTATGCTTCAAAAGCTCAAAGCTCATAGCTGTATACATAGCTGTTATTATGTTAACGTATGTATGTATGTTTAACATATAATAATGTGTATGTATGCATACATGACAATATATCCTGTCCATAGTTGGTTCAAATCGGACTACTATATCATATAGCTCTCATAGAACCGATCGGGCGAAAACCAAGTCTTAGTATGAAAATCTTTTATGTTTCATGAGACATCGTAATCAACCTGATAGAATATGCATTTTGGTTAACTTAATTTTTTTTTAATTTTTTTCCATTATAAGTTTTTTCCATAGTAAGTTCGGGGTCTCCGACTGACGAGTATGCCCGACTGTAGCACCGGCCCACTAGTTTGTATATAGATTGACAACTTTTGGTCAAAATTCGGTTGTAATCTTTTATAAGTTTTATTTCACGCTCAGCAACATAATTTACAACGCAAAGGTTCTGAAAAACAGCTTAAAGCAGTTTGATATTCCTCATTATCATATTACTTGTGGTTACTCAATACCTGAGGCAATGGGCTTAGCATTTTTTTATCGCTTGAAGAATAACTTAATGTGGTAAAAAACTAAAAGCAAAGAACTATATAATAATGGCAGACGTAAAAAATATTATAATTATTATAATAACCAATAATAGAGCTTTTTCTCTCGACAGACGATGATAGCGAAGATGATGACGAAGATAGTCAGTGGAATGAACACACAGCGACTTTGCTAGCTGAATCACATTGTACGCATGGAGGAATGTCTTTAATACGGTAGTAGGTGGACAACAAAAAGAAGAGAAAGACCCCGGACACGTTTAAAGACCAAGTGGTTGAAGTACTGTCAACCATTGGTGTTACCGACTGGCAGAGACGCGTGCAAAAAAGAGACGCGTCGAGGTCATGCCCCAATAGGGGTTATAAGTTAATTATATGTTATTTATAATAATGCGCTTATCTAAATAAGAGAAATACATCTCAGCTTTGAATATATATTAACAATAATTAATATAATTTTTTATGTTTGGCATCAAGATCTCTTAAGAAATCTCGTACCAAGCTCATTTTTTGACCGATGGCTCCTATTAAAGCTATAAGATATAGTAGTTCGATTTTGAATTAATTTTTTCAAAATGTATAGAACAGAAGATCACTTGTTACTAACGAGTTTTGTTGGGATACGTTGAGAAACAGAAATGTTTGTCACACAACTCGTTTTTTAACCGATTTTTTCAATGAAAGCTATTTGATATAGTAGTCTGATTTTGACCAAATTTAGTTAGTTATATGGTTATAAAGGTAGCTATATAATATAGTAGTCCGTAATTCAACAAATTTGATCAGGGTGTAACACTCCGTCCCAAATATACAATCTGTGAGTTTGGTTCAGATATCTTTAGAAACCAAAAAAATTTTCATACTAAAGTTTAATGCTTTAAGTAAGCCCGATGGATCTTATGGCGGCTACATCACTGCGGACGGCGGTTCGCGTTAGTGACGAAAGCAGCACGAAGGGTGCAAAAGGCGACTAACTATATACAGCTGTTAGGGCCTTTTGGTAAAATTTTTTATTTTTTAAAAATTTTACTTAAAAATACGCGTCGATTGATGTCTCAATCACCCAAATCCGATAACTGGTTCAAAAGATAAATAAATTTGAAAATTTTAGTAGAATACTAAAAATGAAGTGAAAAGTAAGTTTCTTTGTTTGTCTGTTTGTATCAAAGCGCTAAAAAAGCGTTGATGTTATGATGGGGATTTGTTCATTTTTGAAAATCTAGAAATGTTTGTTTTACGACTTTGCAATTTCCCGCTAGTTTAGCGGGAAATCGCTAAATCCCGCTAAATTTGAAGCCTCATCAGTTTCCATACCATAGAAGCTATAGATATGTTTTGGATATCATTGGTAAGGTGTGCTTGAGGGCTTTTAGGCGTACCTTTAAACTTTTTTTCTAAAGTACTCAGGTAACATTTTACAGGTGAAATAAAGTTTTTTGGCTTACATTTTGGCGATTTCTGATAAAACGGTTCTAACGCTTTTTATTAAATTTTAGTTGTAGTACGTAGAATTTTGCGTTTTTTAGTATATGAAACATAAACTTTGACTGAGGGGTTTGGAAGATATTGCCTCTTAACTGAATGTATACATTTTTCTATCGGTCGAAAATCAGGTTTTAGTACGAAAAACTTTTTGGTTGTATGAGATATCTCAAACAAACTGACACAATACGCATTTAACTTGGTTTTATATATCCTGGCCAAAGTTGGTTCAAATCGAACCACTATATCATATAACTGTCATAGGACCGATCGGGCGAAAATCAAGTCTTAGCATAAAAAACTTTTTTTTACACGAGATATCGTAACAAAACTAATAGAATATGCATTTAAGTTAGACTTATAGATCCTGAAGAAAGTTGGTTCTAATCGAACCACTATATCATATTACTCTCATTGGACCGATCGGGCGAAGTCTAAGTCTTAGTATGAGAAACTTTTTTTTCTCACAGTAGGTACGGGGCTACCGACAGTAGAGTAGCAACTTAAGCGATGCGAGCAGGGGGCGGAACCCCCTACTTTTCTTTATAATTAAAAATTTTTTTTTTTGAATATGAAAAAATATTCAACAATGATAAATTTACAATGTCAAAAGCAAAAGCAATTGCAAAAATTTCTGATATCCCACAAAAAAAACCTCTAGACGAGGTAAAAGTCTAGTGACGAAAGCAATTTCCAGCCCCAAAATTTGTGATATCCAATTTTGTGACGAACAAAATTGAGTTTAATATAAAAATTTTAAATAAAAATATAAATTAATAAAAAAAAACAATTGGCATTCGGCACTGCGCAAAAAGTAATTTTTATGTACAAAGAAGCTCACCCTTTTTGCGCACAGTGCACAAGGCCAATTGTTTTTTTTTATTAATTTATATTTTTATTTAAAATTTTTATATTAAACTAAATTTTGTTCGTCACAAAATTGGATATCAGAAATTTTGGGGCTGGAAATTGCTTTCGTCACTAAACTTCTACCTCGTTTAGAAGTTTTTTTTTGTGGGATAATATAGTAGTCTGATTTTGACCAAATTTGGTCCGGGTGTAACAGTCTGTCCCAAACACACAATATGTGAGTCTGGTTAAGATATCTTTAGAATCAAAAAAGTTTTCAAACAATAACTATATTTTTTCATACAAATGCCCCGCTGTGACCTTTGACTTATATCAAACGATCTCCGATCGTGTTCAAAATTTCAAGTGTATTCTAGGGATAAAAACGAATATATTTCAGCCCGGCCCGTGCCAAATGAAAATTTTCCTTTTTTTTTTACTAATTTATATTTTTATTTAAAATTTTTATATTAAACTCTATTTTGTTCGTCACAAAATTGGATATCACAAATTGAATTTCTTTTAAACATATGTAAAACTAGTGGGCCGGTGCTACCGGAGACCCCGTCCTTACTATGGAAAAAACTTATAATGGAAAAAAATTAAAAATAATTTAGTTAATTTAAATGCATATTCTATCAGGTTAATTACGATGTCTCAGAAACATACTAAGACTTAATTTTCGCCCGATCGGTCCTATGACAGCTATATGATATAGTGAACCGATTTGAACCAACTTTGGTCAGGATATATAAAACTAACTTTAATACAAATTCTATCAATTTGATTAAAATATTTCATTATAAAAAAAAGTTTTTTTAAGGATGTATAAGACTAACCTAAATGCATATTCCATAAGTTTGGTTACAATATCTATATCTATAATTTGGATATAAACTTTATTTTTTGATTTTTGGGCGATATAGGGGGCGTGGCCGAATTTTGAAACAAACGCGATTTGCCTGCAGTATAGAGGAACCTACATACCAAGTTTGGTGTCTCTAGCTCTTATAGTCTCTGAGATCTAGGTGTTCATACGAACAGACGGACAGACAGACAGACGGAAATTTCTATATCGACTCGGCTATTGATGCTGATCAAGAATATATATACTTTATGGGGTCTGCCACGCCTCCTTCTGCCTGTTACGCACATATTCGGTAAAACAAACCCAATAGACCCCTGTACTTTATTTATGTACGGGGTCTCAATATTTCTTTCTAATTATAATGAAAACTAGGGAAATCCGCCCCGTGCTCGCTTCGCTCGCGTTGGTACAGCGGCCATACTCTACTGTCGCAGACCCCGTACTTACCATGAAAAAAATAGTTTTTCATACTAAGACTTAATTTTCGCCCGATCGGTTCTATGAAAGTTTTATGATTTAGTGGTCCGAATTGAACCAACTTTGGTCAGGATATATGAAACCAAGTTAAATATATATTGTGTCAGTTTGGTTGAGATGCAAACATACAAACAGCACATATGCCAGAAACTGACATATTTCTAATCCAATTTTTAAAATCAAACGACCTCAAATGGAGATATGCAGCACTTCTTTATGTTTCTGATGATTTTAATTATTTCAGTTGCTTTAGCATTAAATCAAAATTGGACATTGAACTTAAAAAGCATACAGTTAAATTGCTATTTCAATATGCAGCGGATTTAAGTTTTAAAGAACTGTCATTTAGTGCAAAATATGTTTTCCTTTTATAGCGAAAATTTTTTAAAATTGTTTTCATTTTGAAGTTTAATTTATTAATATTTTTAATTTGACACCAAATAACAAGAGTTTTCAAATTGCTTTCAGAATTATTACGAATGATTCCTGTCACATTAGAATGGCAAAACGTTTATTAAGCTAACTTTTATATTATTATAAACCACTAAAGATCAGCAGTCTTCAGTTCCTGTCGATCGAATATCTCAAAATATGAGTAAAATGATTTTTCCTTCATAAAAGCTAGAAAAATAGGCTTTAATTTTCTTAACGTTTATTAAGCTAACTTTTATATTATTATGAACCACTAAAGATCAGCAGTATTCAGTTCCTGTCGATCGAATATCTCAAAATATGAGTAAAATGATTTTTCCTTCATAAAAGCTAGAAAAATAGGCTTTAATTTTCTTAACCTTTTAACTATTTTAGTTATTTATTTTGATTCTGATTTTATTTTTGTAACATTTAAATAATTATTACGCAGGAATTGTCAATTCTATTGTGCTTTGAAAAAAATTATAGTTGTATTCAACCCTGAGATCGCCACTATCGCAAGAGACATTTACTATCGTGTAGTTTATTATTTTAGACGGGCACTGTCAAAATTTCAGCCGATTCGGACTCTTAATTTGGTTTTGACAGAACCAAGGACCAAGCGTTCGATAATCTCCGATGGACTTCTCTAAATGTGGAAAAAGTGGACAAAAAATGTTGGTGCTCGTTTTTTATATTTTTTAACTTTAAAATAAATGATAATAATTCGCTCAAATTCTTATATTGAAATACGATTGAATTGGAGTTGTGCCCCATGCTTACAAATGTTAGTTAGTGGGGAAAAAACACAAAGCTCAAATTTTAAATCAAATATTTTTTTTTAGATTTTGCATCAAATTTAATAATAAGAAAGAGTTAGTAAAAATTTATTTCTTTTAATAATTTTTGTCAGGGCTCGGGCCAGGTCTTTTTTAAAATTTGAGCGGGTCGGTCATAAAAATATTTTTTCCTCGGGCACCGAAGTGGCTAGCTGCGCCCCTTTATTTCATGTTCTACAAATCTCTTTAAACACAAAAGCACTGAAAAGCCATTATTGATTTTCCACAAACCAAAAATGTTTCCCTTTAAATGGCAAAAAATTTAATTAAATTAATGTTATTTAATGATTTTTTTTGCTACCAATTTTTACAATTAATAATAATTAAAATTTATTTGTGGCATCTGTTTTTGTGTCTCCACAATTATTCCTGACCTTCTAAAATTTCTGAAATTGTTGAATCTTTAATTTACTTCTATGAATTGTATCGTTGGAATGCATACTCAGCATGCTTTAAGTAATAAATCATCCCGGCGCATTTTGGAAGTTAACAATTTTTTTTACTACGCCTTTAGTCTAAATATATGTGTCAATGATTCAAGAAGAATGTTTACAAGAAATGTGTCAGTCTGATAAGTTGTGCCAGCCGCCGGTAAGGGCATTTAATTAATAATATTAAAAGTGATTCAGTCACAAAACAGAAATCCCTCAGACTCCCAGTTTGGCATCGTGAAAGTAAGTCAATGCTTTTTGAAACTGTACTCACAATAAAAAATTTTCGACACGCTCGAACTGACAAATTGCAAATTGTGTTGATTTTTCTTGGCCAAGAGACGGACTCAAATGCGGATGCAGAGCCGTCACTGACAACAGCAGCAACATTAAGTGTCATAGGAACGATGGCCGGAGAATGAGAGACGACACGAGGAAAGTAGATTACGCAATTTTTGCGCCATCACTTTAAGCAAGACGCAGACTTCGGCTTCGGTGAAACAAAGATCAGAGGAAAGACTGCGGTAACTGCAAGTGCGACAACTCGTCGCTTCGTCTGCACCTGAAATTTGGGCTCTGGAACCGAATAAACTAAAATGTGGGCGAGGCCTCCGCGCAGCAGCCAGATAAGAAACGAAGGCGGCTATGTAACGTCTCAACGCGTTGGAATGTAATTTCACCTCTTTAAATATTTTTGAATTGTGCGTTTCGCCTTAACATTTTTTTTTTGTTGTATTATCTTGTTGGCACTGAGATACACGCATATCTATGTACATATATATCGATGCATATATGTACATGTATAAATGACAAGCTGATTTGTAAAACCGTGCGCTGTGTGTGTTTGTATATTTAAATACATCTAAAATATCAATAAAAGTTTAAAACACCTTTAATACAATTTCGAAACTATTTATACTTTCACCTACATATATTGTCTGCGTTTCTGATTTTATATTATAATCAGAGTCTATTAAAATGGGCAAAAAAGGGTATACCGATTGTTTTGGAATGTATATTATCAGTATCAACAGTCAAACTTATTTTTAACTGTCCATCTGTCAGTCCGATCCGCGATGTCAAAAATTTCAAAAAGCTGGATAATTCAAACTTATTGGATACCAGACACATCAAGTTTATTTTGTTTTTTGCATATTTGGATCGGTCGAAATAAAGTTTTAGTACGGAAAACTTTTTATTTTTAGAGATACCTTACCCAATTTAACAAAATGTGCATCTCGGTTGGTATTAAAATTCGTTTGTAAAATTCGGTCTTCTCAGCCGTTCGATTTAATGACCATCAAAGGAAAAAATTACATTAAATTCTTACAAAAATTAATGTTAATGCTAAAAAAAATCGGATATTTCTCGAAGTCAGTAGGGAAAGTGGATGAATACCAGGTCAACTAAAATATAAAAAAATATTATAAATTTTACCTTATTACATTTAGAGTTTTTATTTTTACATTTAGACTTTTTGGAAACAAATTATATAATTGTTGGATAGGGAGGGGGGAAGATAAGATCCAACTAGGAAACAAATAATTTTTTAGGCCACTTTAGTCTAATTAATGTTTATGCTGCATATCAAGTCCATAGCTATATGTTTCGATTTTTTGTAAATAAATTACACCTTTTTTCATAGTCGGATTGGGAGGTGTTGGGGTGAAGGCGTGGTCCAATTAAAAAACAACAAATATTGAAATTCTTTATTAGTTTAACTAAGGTCAATAACAAACTTTAAGTCTCTAGCCTAGCCTTACATTTAGAGCTTATGCCCAGATATCCGGCTTTAGTGCCCTGAGGCAATGCATTATAGCCTACTTCAGGAAAGTTCGGGGCAAAAATTAATTTTCGCAATGTTCTGTTTGGCAAAAATTTTGATGTGCTTCTAAAATTGGTTCTAGTAATTTGTACAGAAAGTTTGAAATTAGTACAATTTTTTTTTTGAGTGTGGAGCTTTTTAACTTTGATAAACTACTGAATGATAAAGAACTCGCGTTTTAAGTGTCTTTTTAATCAGAATATTGTTAATTCGATGCATGATATTAAACTTATTTGCTTCTGTTAACTGACTTATTTTCTAAGCTATCGTGACAAAAAAAAAATTATAAAAATTGTTGAATACATTTTTTTTCCAATGAAATTTAAAATATATATTGAGGACACTTATAAGGAAATTCAGACTACAAAAAGGGCGTAACATAATGCTTAAACGGACTTATTGACCTAGGTAGTATTATAATACAATAATTTTTTTACATCAATTTTTTTTAAGAAATTTATAATCTTAAAATAAAAACAAAAAATAAATATGTTTTAATTGTTAATTTTATTAAACATTTTTTAATACATTTTAGGTGTTGATAAAAATGAAAGTTTGCGTTTGACCAATAATTTACGCCTGTCTTATCCCACACCTTCTTTTATTTTGTTGTCATAATTTTTTTTAAAATTAAATATTTCAAGTTTTAGACAGATATCTTACCGTGCTTAAAACAGACAGATTATTTACACCTAATTTCCTGAAATAAGTCATTGTGCAATGGCTGAAGTCCGTTGATCTAATTAGACCCGGACAAGACCGGATTACATCAGATAAATATGTAAACAATTCGTATTACAATTTACTATGGGACCTGTGTAGTCTCGTGAGTAGTGAAGCTGCGACCAAATTGAATTCAGCATGTAACAAGCAGTCTGAGAAATTGTTGCAAAACTGGTTGGGTACGAAAGACTCTCTGGCTCTCTCCACACTTATTCTTTAAAGGTGGTCTCTTCAACGATCAAGTGGTGCTGAGTCAGTCGTCTTTAATTTTTGTTTATTTACTTTTGTGGTTTTTGTTTAAAAAATTTCTTTACTTTCGGTTTCGGTCATTCGTTTTTATTGAGGCAGCTACTCACCCGACGACTGCGTTGGCTGTTACCTATATGAGCTGGCGTTATCATCTTAGCAGCAGCATTTTCTATTCGAGAGTGACAAGTAACGGACGCCGATCCGTTCGTCGCGTTACCAAGATTTTGTCGATTCGTGTACCGTGCAATACTATGTCTAATCGGCGCCAAAGTTTTTTATATTTCTCTTAAAATTTGTCGGGTTTTCGTGATAAAATAAAAGTGTTTTTATTTTTTTTTTCGTGTTGTTGCTAGATTGAAAAATCTTGCGAATTAACCCATAAAATCTTTCACTAGCATAAAGTTTGTTAACTTTTCTTTGAAGCATTAGTGGGCAATAATTTTGCTGCGTGTTCAGAAATTATTTGAGAGCTGTTACCATGGTAAAGTTCCAATTCTGCCTATCTTTTTTTAAGACTACCTATTCGTTTAAAAATAGCTTGCTTCTTTTAAACCAACTGAAAGGATTACAAAGCGTCAGCTTATAAAAAGAATAACCTCCATTAAAAGATGCAGCTTTTACGAGTGTGTTCGATTTTAACATTGACTGTGCCCATCTCTAAGGTACCCCAAATTGCAAAAACTGACGTCCAAAGCTGAGCTGTCCAGGAAGAGAGAACCAAAAAATTTCAGTTTCACATTTGGCTCATTTGTTCACATTCGGATGTGGCTCATTTTTGGCTTTCCACGACCAAATGTTCAACTGTCAAAGCATTTGTCACTCGGCCGATATAAATCAGTTGTTCGATTTCTGTGATAAATTTATACAAAGTTGAAATAATGAACATTTTCATTTTTATTTTGCAATTATAATGAAGAAAACAGCTCGTTAAAGTGATAATTGCTTTTTTTCACGATTTATCGATCGCGTGTTCGATAAAAAAATACTGAAACTTGCATTTGGCGTATGACAAAAAATCGGCTCATTCATTATGGATGGCCAAAATGATCATCCGGATTTTGTACTGAAATGAAGTCCACATTCGTGCCAGATTATGAAAATGGCGTCGAATGAGCCAAATGTGCTGTCGTGGAAATAGGATATTAGTTCCTCTTAGAGAATTGCGCGTTGGCAATGACTTTTGATGTAATTGAACATGAAATATGTATTGTGGCTGCATATTAATGTTTGTTATTTAAAAAATTAACTATTGTTGTTGTTTTTTTTTTTTAGATAAATATCACACGGTGAAAATATTGTAAATATATTAAAACCTATTTGTATAAATTGGTTTGTATAAATTGGTTTTCTTATCCAAATGTGTTCATACATACCAACAGCATCTGCAAACACAATTTAAATTTTAGTTGTATATATTTACGGAGATATTTATATTTTTTTGTCGCAGTGTACTGAGAACAGTTTTGCTTTCTCGCCTATTATTCGACCCGTGTAATTTCTGGGCAATCCTGATCCATGACGGAATAAGTATAGAGTGGTCTCGTCGGCAAATTAATTCCTTAGCTTAATGCTTCGGCTGCCGACGAGATTTCAAAACGTTTTGCATCGTGAAGCTAAGGAAATAAACAAGCGAGCTTCGGCTGCCCACGAGACTACCTTTTACTTATTTCATCATGATCAGGGCTTAGGGCATACGAAAGTTTCATTCGAATAGTTTATGAAATAAAAAAAAATAAATCCGGTAAACATAGCTATATAGACTCAGCTTGTCACATTAAGAAGAATTTATTTATTTTGTTGGGCTTACCACGCCTTCTTTCATTGTTACACTTTTTTAAACGAACTTATATTACCCTCTAGATACTAAATATCAAGCCTTATTTGCAAAAATTACGCAAGCGACCTTTTTCCGAAATTGTTTTTCTTATGCAAATGTGTTCATAAATACCAGCAGCCTCTGCATCCAAAATATTAAACTTTGATTGTATATATTTACGGAGGTACTGGCCTGTCAATTATGATCAGTGTTTTCAACTCTTCGGGTCTTAAAAAAGCTATAAATAGCCAAAAACAAATCAATAGAGTAATGAAAATATATTTTTTAATGATTTAATCCAGTATTTTTGAAAACTTTTCAATTCGTCAAGCATATCGTCTTCTGCAACTAAACTTATGTAGGTCTGATTGGTCCATGTCTTTTTAAAGCATACTTCTAGGAATTCATAATTATGGCAGAATTAATTTTCCCTGCGTTGCTCGTATCTTATGTATAAATTTTATGTGAAAATATTGATTCAATGCGTAAACATGACAGCCATAGTAATAATAATAATAATCTCTTCAATATTGGCAAATTCCACCACTAAGCAAATAAAGAACCGGTTCTTTTTTCAAGTTACATAGAAAATTTCACCGGTGGACGCAATGTCTGGGGGCATATAAATCCCACTAGCCGCTATTTTACAATTTATCCCGCATTTGCCAATTGCAACCCTCTAGATCAAAAGGTTAAATAGCTAAATTGACAACACTGATTATGATATAAGCGATATTTCCTGAACTGTACGCTTCAATGTGTGCACTTGCATAAGTGATTTTTGTTTAATTTTTTCCTCTCAGCTTTCAGCTCCGTTATCAGTTATAGTGTGCGCGAAGCCTAAGATTTACTTTTTGTCGCTTGCGTCATTTTTGCAAATAGTGCTTAATATTACTGTTGGGCACAAGAAACAGTTCTATATTTGTTGGCATCTGAATAGATTTTAGCTTCTCATATTTATATTTATTGATGCGTTGCCCTTTTTGCGAATAAACTGAGAAAATCGAAAGAAAACTAAATCTTATTACATGAGCTGAAGAGTGGAGTTTTGGCACAAATATAGATATATATTTTTATATGCGCTTGCTTGAAACTCTGTCTGAGTATCTAAGTAGTGAACGAAGTGCATCTCGTCGTCGACGAGATTTCTCGTATAGAGCGTTCTGATTTGTTGTTCGTCTGCTTTCCTCGTTTTAACGATCTTCGAACGAAATTATCGCTTACCCAACGAGAGTGAAAGTTCGAAGCTTAACTTTGTATTTATTGTTTGCTCATTTATTTGATCTGCTGTTGTTTTTGTCGAGTTTGTTGTTTTAGTGGTAGTTGTTTATGTTGCCTTGTCAATATGTGTGGCATCAATAACAAAAATTTTTGACTATGCTAATGAGCTTACATAGTATATACATAAATACATAAATCGAACGAAAGTTGTGACTGTGACGCAATAATATGGCTACAGACCTGCGCAGACGGTCACAGATAATATATATATATATTTAAATTCTTACTGTAGAAGAGAAACAACAATTGTAAGTCACTCACTTGCAGGTCACTTCACATGCGTAACTACGTTAATATGTACGTGTATGTTGATATGGCATATGTTTGACAGACAGTACTGCAGGTTAGAGCACCCTTCACCCCATATTTCCCCTGACTCTAGCTCGCTATCTTTCTTTGAGCTGGTATATTTCATTGTTTGCAATTTCTTTTACATTTCATTATATGCCCCGTAATTTCACCACCTGCATTTGTGACACCTACTCATCTTCACGAACAAGATGTTGGTCGTTGGCAAAGCCGCTGATGTTGCTGGCGGCTACGTTTGTTTTGTCTTGGCTAACGGGAAGTGAAAGTTTTATCTTAAACGTGATATTTATTTATTTTTGGTTTTCTTCTTTTTTTTGCTTTCGGTGACTTTGGGCGCTTATGACATTTAAATACTTGTTGCTGTTATTGGTGTAGACTTATATGATTATATTTGATGCGCAGAGCCAACTGACCGTCGAGTGGTCTCTAAGTGACTGATTGACCATAGTTTGTTTATTACGCAACTGTTTTCATAATTGGAGAAAGTGGCAGTTGTACTCAATTTATACTCACTGTATTTACGTAATTCATGGACCATTGCAGTCGGTGCGTCTCGTCTCAGCGTTTCCTGTTCTAATTTACTTTTAAGACCCCGTACTTAAAAAAGTACAGGGATCTATTAAGATTGGTTTAAAAAAAAAATGTGCGTAATAGGAAGAAGAAGTCGTTACAGACACTATAAAGTATATTTTTTCTTGATCAGCATCAATAACCGAGTCGATAAAGAAATTTCTTTCTTATGACGTCTGAATAAACATCTAGATCTCAGAGACTAAAAGAGCTAGAGATACCAAACTTGGTATGTAGGTTTCTTTATTGCAAGCAGATCAAGTTTGTTTACAGGCAGATCAAGTTTGTCTCGTTTCTTCGTTTTAGTATGAAAAACTTAATTGTTTTATGACACATCGTAACCAAACTGATAGAATATTCATAGAATTGGTCTTATACAGTCTTCCCTTCTTAGCTTTTGCCATAGTAAGTACGGGGTCTCCGATAGTCAAGTATACTCGACTGTAGCACCGCGAGCAAAGCGAGCAGAGGGCATGTTAAATGCATGTACTTCACCTAAGGGCTGATATTTCAGTGCGCCAAAGACTAATTTGTTCTTTAACATAACCCAAAGCGCAATGTGAAAGATAAGTGCCATACAGAACTTTATCAAACATATACACACTCTAACAGACATTGCGGGAAACAAAAACGCTAGCGACTTATTCTTGTTTTACACTATGGTTTTTTCCGCTTATTATTTTTGGCATAAACTCTAGAAAGCTATTGATTTGAAATATCGTTTGTACACATATTTTGAGTTCTGAAAATTACCTACCAAGTTTCAAATAATTTGGGCCATTTCATACAGCTGCCCTAAAACCGATTTAGTCGACTTGGTATATTTTTTAGGTTACTAAACTTAAACTTAGGTTTAATCTAAATTTTATTAAATGCAATATATTTTATCAAAAACAACATAATATAAAAAAAAATTATGTTTAAATTTTTTGCATTTATCATGGTGATTGATGTGGTGGTGTTGTGGTTTCCCTCCCATTCTGAACACAAGCTAGATGGACGAAGCTACCGACGAGCATTCTCAATCGTCGAAGACCCGTACTTACTATACAAAAAGCTAAGGCTACTCAAAATCCAAAAATATTCTGCTCACTCGACGTCCTTGCAGAGCGCTGTATTATATTTTCCACAAAGTTAGTTGATTACAATATCTAATTAAACAAAAAAAATTTTTATAATAAGACTTGATTTTCGACCGATTGTTCCTCTGGATGCTTTATGATATAGTGGTTCAATCCAAAAAAAAAAAAAAACAACCTTTATCTGCCTGCAATAAAGAGGAATCTACAAACCAAATTGGGTGTCACCAGCTTTAAAATTGCTCTTATAATTTGGATATGAAATTTTTTTTTCGATTTGTGGACGTTAAAGGGGGCGTGGTCGAAATTTGAAACAAACATGATCTGTTTGCAATATAGAAGAACCTACATACCAAGTTTGGTGTCTCTAGCTCTTATAATCTCTGAGATCAAGGTGTTCATACAGACATACAGAAGGACAGACTGATCTTGCTAAATCTACTCGGCTATTAATGCTGATCAAGAATATATATACTTTATAGGGTCCGCCACGCCTCCTTTCGCCTGTTAAACAAACAAACCAAATAGACCCCTGTACTTTATTTAAGTGCGGGGTCTAAAAACACAAATTTGATTAGAAAAATACGATATTTTCGAAAGTTCTGAAATGTTTTTCGCCAATTTTTTACAAAACGTGTGGCACATAATTAGCTGTCTTTAACAGCTCGCTAACTAAAAACTATTGCCCCAAATGTTAAAGTTTAATATTATTTCATCTACGTACCTGCGTTTTTAAAAACCAAAAACTAAAATAAATTTTAAAATATTTATAAACATAACAAGATTTTGTGCAAAAAAAAACCGGAAAAACCATAGTAATATGAAAAATTGTTTACAACTGTTCCATCAGATCGAGCTATATACCGATCAAGAGGTTTAGTCCTAACTAACAAATTCGCGTACTTAAACTTTTGCGAACACACCTGGGGTCTGAGATAAGGGGGTGTAAGTGGTAGGCGCAAGATTTTAATGATTACAGATAATAGGGCACTTGGGGCCTTTTGGTAAAGTTATGTTACTTATCAAAATTCTCATAAAAAATACGCATCGATTAAATCCTCGCCCAAATCCGACAACTGGTTCAAAAGATAAATAAATTTGAAATTTTAAGTGGACTTCTCAAAATGAAATGAAAAGTCAGTTTGTCAGCTAATATGTTTGCATCAAAGCGCAAAAAAATATTAGATGGGATAGTAAGGATTTATTCCTCTTCGAAAATCTAGAAAGGTTTTTTGTACGACGTTTAAAAAATAACCGCTAGTTTAGTTTAGGTAAATTACGGTAATTAAGCTTACACTTGAAATTTTTCCCCTCCCACTTACACCCCCGTATCTCATGACCCAGGTGAGTTAAGAAAAATTGTAGTATGCCATTTTGTAAGTTAGGGCTAAACCTTTCGATCGGTATTTAATTTGATCTGATCGAACAGTCGTAGCAAATTTTCCAATTTAGCTGTATATATAGTTAGTCGCCTTTCGCACCCGTCGCGCTGCTTTCGTCACTAACGCGAACTGCCGTCCGCAGTGATTGATTATTTGACGGGATCTCGCTTCTAACATTAAAAAGAAAAGTTATATAAAAAAAAAAACTCTAATTCTGATAATTTTGATATTCTGATGTTTCGCCTTTTTTCCAAAAAAAAAAAAAAAAACAAGATCCTAAGTCTTTATTATAATTTTAAAAAATCTTGATATGCGTACGGTATCCGGAACGTACGTCACAAGTTTGAAGTCCTAGCTTTAATGGTCAGACAGACGGAAATGGCTCAAGCAACTCGGCTGTTGATACTGATCAAGAATATATATATATACTTTGGAGGGTCTGCCACGTCCACTTCTGCCTGTTACATACATTCTGCCAAACACATTATGCCCCTTTTTGCCCATTTTTAATGGGTTCAGAGTATAAAAAACGGTTTTGACATAGGTTTTTTTAACTTTAAATACGTACGAATCAGAGAACGGCAAGGGTACACCCTAACAATAAGTGTACCCAAATCATTTGTGCGTTTACGACACTTAGAGTGTGTTCGGCGCTCTAAAATAAGGCTTGTTGCCATGTACTGATCATTTCGAACATGCACATACGCACAATCGCAAACCGATTTCGTGCTCTTTTTCTGCATGTATACATGAGTTGAGGCCGAGCAAAATGCTAAAGCAAAAGGAATGAGCGAAATTGAGAGCACAACACTTGAGACAGACAATATATGAGAGACATATGTGTTGTTGTTATTTTTGCATTGGCTCCATACATGCATACCAGAGAACGGCAAAAATAGCCGAATAATCGTGTCATTCGGCTCAACCGATCAAACTTTCATAAGCACCCGAAGTCACTGCTGAGTTAAATTCACTCTAATGTTCGTATATTTTTTCGCTCACTGAGTTTATTCACGCTTATGTGCAAACCGATCATTTGGGCGTATGTTGATTTTATTTAACATTGATGTCACTATTAGAATTGTTTGAAGAAACTTTTTGCATCAAAATATTTTTTGTTTAAGCCCGAAAAAAAAAATTTTAAAAATTTGATGCAATTCTACATCGACATAAAATTAAAATTATCAATGGGTACTTAATGGGTTAAGGAAAATTTTGTATCATTCAAACAGGATTTAAATGACCTTTTCATTGATGCTAAAATATTCGAAAAGTTGGCTCAAATTATGAGTAGATTTAATTTTACATTTTGTCAAAATAAATATGCCGACCACTGTATATGTAATTATCATTTTTTTTTTGGCTTCTTTTTGCTCCTTTTCGAATCAATCACATTTAAAAAAATGTGCTTTTGTTTGTACAAATTCAAATATATTGTTCGCCATAATATATTGTTCGTCATAAAAATAGATATCAGAAATTTTGGGGCATCTAGACTTTCATCACTAGGCTTTCACCTCGTGAAGAGGTTTTTTTGTTTTGAAGATAAAGCTATACAACGCAAACAACTCGAGGATGCCTGAATACTACAGTTTTTAGCTTAACGATCTTGCTTTATTCTTGCACAGCATTAATTGCTATTAACACATCAAAAGCTTTTAGATTACCTTTACGGTTTTCATCCAATTGTACCAGTTCACATCGAAGTAAGTTGTTCGAAACAATTCTGCCTTAATAATCCAAATCTTTATAAGTCATCGTTAGATAAAATTAAACAAGACAATGTAAACAATAAACAGAGTAGTCAAACAATAAGAATTTATATATAGTGATAAAATCGAAAAAAAAAATTCGATCGACAACTAACACATCTAGTATCAAAGATAGGGTTTTTCCAACAAATTTTATTTCATTTGAAAACCCGGTTAAAATCACAAACAGCTGATTTTAAATGTACGCATACATTTGTCATCTTTACTCAAGAATAACATAACCGATTTAAAAAAGCTTTACATGAAGCAGTACATGAATCTGCAATATACTTTAAAATTATTTTTTCTGGGTATTTTAACGATTTTTTAACTTTAAGATTGTAGGAATATTCTAAAATTCTAAAATCGATTGCACCTTATTTTTTTCGGAGTTTGAAAACAGTAACTTGAAATTTTGAAGTTTCTAAGTTTTATATGTTTTACCAAATTTCCAAATAAAATTTGGACATTAGAAAGCATATGTTTCTTTGGTTTAGAAACGCCAATGTCTGGGTTTCTTAAAATTTTTAGAACATACGAGAATATTTTAACTTACAATTTAGACTCGTATTTAAACTTATTTAATTTAAGATTTTTTTCAAGACTTGTATTTTGTGCGCACTATGCACACATATTGTGTATTACACAATCTTAAAAGAAAATTATTATACAGACATGTTCTAAAAATTGTTTACAACCCAAAAGCACACAACAATGTGTGTATTTGAAAAGTCAAAATTAAATAAAGGAATTAAAAATATTTGTAAATTAAATAAAAAAGCTATAAAATGTTTTAAATTAATATATTTTTTTAAGAATATACATTTTGGCTGGTATATACATTGTGAACAGATTTGATTTAAATCGGACTACTTTATCAAATAGCTGCCAAATTTTTTTATATATCTTAACCAAACTGATTGAATATGCAATAAGGTTGTTCTTATATTATATTGTTTATTTTGGTTGACGTGGGGAGAAGGCTGGAGTAATGGGTCCCCCCTGCCTACGCCCTTAATCCATACCATAATACAGCTTGAAATGTGATGGGATACTGTTGGCCGATGGCTCCATTCTCGCCTCGGAACCGATTACATTTAGCTCTGACATTGGGTTAATTTGTGTAAAAGTTACTTTTTATAAATTTTCCATTAATGTAACACAACCCCTTTTTGATGTGATAGTTAACGATAATCACGTGGACCCTATAAAATAAATGTCATTTTTACTTTCCGTTTCTGACTGGCTTTTTTCTCAGGTAATTTTAATCTGTCCCATGTTTGCTTACAATGACTTGCATTTATTTATCACTGTGGACGACAGCTCAGGGTAGTGCCCCAGGGTGCAAATGGTGACAAGCAATATGTAATGCAGGAACACAATATTTGCTACGACCGATTCTTGAATAAAAGGTTGTAATTAACACTGTGCAAAAAAGTTATTCTGTGGAATGTGCCGAATGCAAAACTTATTTTTTGTTATTTTAAGAATAATTTATAGGTTTAAATTTAATATCGTTTTTCAAAAATTGCTTATCAAAAATTTGTAAACATGGAAAAGCATTGGTCACTAGAGGTTATTCAAAACCCCGTGCTTAAAAAACAAACAGGGTCCATTAAATCTATTTAAAAAAAAAGTTGCGTAACAGACAAAAGAAGGTGTGGCAAACCCTAAAGTGTATACTCTGCTGATCAACTGAAAAGGTTTGCCACTTTCATCAAAGTAAATGGGCCAAATCTTTTCAACCAATTGGTCTAATTTGACGAAATAAATTGTATTTGATAGATAATTTAGCTGCTAGGTTTATGTAAAACAGGGGTGCTTAGTGCCCATAAACACGACGCACATTAGTTTTTGTTGTGCACATATCAGATGGAAGTGTGTAAACTTACACATTAGTAGGCTCCTAGTGCACATTGACAAATTACACAAGAATTTTTGAATTTTCGTTTTCCGTCCCGTTCGATCCTTCTATAACAATAACAATTTTACGCATTTGCTCTCTTCCTTTTTATTTTCTGACATGTCGCCGAGCTCACCAACAACAATTTCATAGATTTTGTTGTTGCATAAGTGACTCGTCGCTTATCTGAATGTAATTTGTTGTTGTCTTATTGTTTCGTATTAACTATATATACTTTGTTGTGAATTGTCTTACGCATCTTCCTACTCGCATTTTTAGACACCGTTCTTAAAAAAAGTACTGGGGTCTATTAGGTTTGTTTTAAATGAATGTGTTTAACAGGCAGAAGGAGGCGTGGCAGACCCTATAAAGCAGGGACTGAAAATAATGATTATTGTTCAAAATAGCAACATAAAAAATCAACTATAAGGAGAAGTTTAATTTTTGTTTTTAATGTACCAAAATTTTGTTACTTTAATATCTCTGCAAACAGCTAACAAACTTTTATTTGAGTTATAAAAGAAAAAAAATCAAAATTAATGGTTATTTAAAGACTTGATTGTGTAAATCACATTTAATAATTATTTGTGATTAAAAAAATGTAGAATAATTATTATTACTGATTTTTATTTTATTAATCTTTTATAAGAGTCTTTGATTTATTTTTGAATTAAAGTCTTTAAAGACTTTGACGATTTGAAAACTTTTATTCAAAAAAAGTCTTTGTCAAGATAAAAATAAACCTTTATTCTCTAAAAACTAACTACGCTCTTTTTCGTCGCACAACGGGGTCAATTCTTAATATTTTGTTGCAATAATCACATCTCTTAATCTAATAAAGATATTTTAATTTAAAAAAGTGGGAAATTGGCAATAATGTAGGGAAACAAGTTGATATATATCTATATACCGTGCTAAAACTGATTGAAAATTATGCCTTTAAGACTATTAAAATTCAAATATTTAATTTTTGAGAACTATTTAATTTTTAGTTACGAATAACAATATGTAATTAGTTATAGAAGCAATAGCACAGAGGGATAGTTCAATCTAGTGAATTTGTAAACGTGATACTATTATTATTTTCATTATATTACAAAATATCTTTCTAATTTTCGAGCTGCTTCAGTACTTTATTTTACCTTGTAATTGGGAAAATTTGTTCCATGGTTGGTGTAGATAAAAAAGAACCAAGTGTGTAATTTTGAAATTTTTATCTTGATTATAAACGGAGATATTCACAAAGACTTTTGTTCAAAAGTTTTCATATGACAAAAGTCTTTAAGGGATTATATACAGTTAGAAGATCGAAAAAAAGGCTTTTTTCAAGAATTATTTCTAAGCAAACTATTCGGTTTATTGATTTGAAACTTGGCAGGTATATTATGACAACCCTAAACTATATTAACATATTTTTTACTGCCAAAAATAATTATCGGGAACGTTGATATTGCCAATTATGCAAAGGTCCGCAAAAAAAAAAGGCCTCTTGCGGTGAGCAGGATATCTCTAGACTGGATCATTCAAAATGCAAAAACCAAATAAATATCATTAACATAAATAATACTCTAGAGATTAATCGAAGGAATTATCAAAAAAGAGTTTTAACAAAATGGCGGCTACTCAAAGCAAAATGTTCGATTTTCGACAAAAATTCGGCTCTTTAATTTTTTATAAAAATAGAAAATTTTCATATGATGGGGAAATCCTTCGATTAATATAGTTTAGAAACTTGTATCAAAATTTCAGACCAATCGGTTTAGCCGTTTTTAAGAAATCTTGCTCACCGACTTTGAAAACACTGTTTAAAGTTTTGAAAGCACTTTACATGTAGTCTCCCCTACTGCGAGATCTCTCAGCGCGCAGTTTTTACAGACTTTTATTTTATTCATTTAAAAAAAAAGCTTGAAAGACTTACAAAAGACTAATAAAACAAGTGGGCGGTTACAGTCGAGCACGCTCGACAGTAGGATACCCTGAGCCCAGGTACTTTTCAATAAAAGTTTATTTTCGACCAATTGTTCCTACTGCAGCTATATGATATATGAAGCCGATTTAAACCAAAGCTGGCCAGAATGTACGAAACCAACATTAGTGCATGTTCTATCAAATTGGTTAAGATATCTCAAAAAAAAAAAAAAACTTTTTCATGCTAAAACTTCATTTTCGATGTATCGTTCCCATGGCAGCTATATGATATAAGCAGATTTTAAGCAAATTTGCTCAAGATGTATGATACCAGCTTAGATGCATATTCTGTCGGTTGGGTTTTGATATCTCAAAAAACTTTTTCATACTAAAGCTTCATTTTCGATGCACCGCTCCTATGGCAGCTATGTGATATAGAAAACAGATTTTAAACAAATTTGGTCAGAATCACTGCGGACGGCAGTTCGCGTTAGTGACGAAAGCAGCACGAAGGGTGCGAAAGGCGACTAACAACTATATACAGCTAAGTTGGAAAATTTGCTACGACTGTCCGATCAGATCGAGTTATATACCGATCGAAAGGTTTAGTCCTAACTTACAAAATGGCATACTAAAACTTTTGCTAATTCACCTGGGTCATGAGATACGGGGGTGTAAGTGGGAGGGGAAAAATTTATATGATCGCAGCTTATGGAGCCGTTGGGGCTTTTACGTAAAATTTTTTATTTTTTAAAAATTCTTATCAAAAACACGCGTCGTGTGATACCTTGATGACCCAAATCCGATAACTGGTTCAAAAGATAAATAAATTTGAAAATTTTAGTAGAATACTAAAAATGAAGTGAAAAGGTTTCTTTGTTTGTCTGTTTGTCTGTTTGTCTGTTTGTATCAAAGCGCTAAAAAAGCGTAGATGTTATGATGGGGATTTGTTCATTTTTGAAAATCTAGAAATGTTTGTTTTACGACTTTTTCAATTTTCCGCTAGTTTAGCGGGAAATCGCTAAATCCCGCTAAATTTGAAACCTCACCAGTTTCCATACCATAGAAGCTATAGATATGTTCTGGGTATCATTGGAAAGGTGTGCTTGAGGGCTTTTAGGCGTACCCTTAAACTTTTTTTCTAAAGTACTCAGGTAACATTTTACAGGTGAAATAAAGTTTTTTAGCTAACATTTTGGCGATTTCTGACAAAACGGCTCTAACGATTTTTATTAAATTTTAGTATGTTGTAGTACGTAGAATTTTGCGTTTTTTAGTATATAAAACATAAACTTTGACCAAGGGGTTTGGAAGATATTGCTTGTTAACTGAATGTATACATTTTTCTATCGGTCGAAAATCAGGTTTTAGTAAGAAAAAATTTTTGGTTGTATGAGATATCTCAAACAAACGGACACAATACGCATTTAACATGGTTTTATATATTCTGTGCAAAGTTGGTTCAAATCGGACCACTATAACATATAGCTGTCATAGGACCGATCGGGGGAAAATGGAGTCTTAGTACGAAAAACTTTTTTGTTTTATGAGATATCTCAACCAAACTGATAAAATATGCATTTAACTTCGTTTTATATATCCTGGCCAAAGTTGGTTTAAATCGGACCACTATATCATATAGCTGTCATAGGACCGATCGGGCGAAAATGGAGTCTTAGTACGAAAAACTTTTTTGTTTTATGAGATATCTCAACCAAACTGATAAAATATGCATTTAACTTTGTTTTATATATCCTGGCCAAAGTTGGTTCAAATCGGACCACTATAACATATAGCTGTCATAGGACCGATCGGGGGAAAATGGAGTCTTAGTACGAAAAACTTTTTTGTTTTATGAGATATCTCAACCAAACTGATAAAATATGCATTTAACTTCGTTTTATATATCCTGGCCAAAGTTGGTTCAAATCGGACCACTATAACATATAGCTGTCATAGGACCGATCGGGGGAAAATGGAGTCTTAGTACGAAAAACTTATTTGTTTTATGAGATATCTCAACCAAACTGATAAAATATGCATTTAACTTCGTTTTATATATCCTGGCCAAAGTTGGTTCAAATCGGACCACTATATCATATAGCTGTCATAGGACCGATCGGGCGAAGTCTAAGTCTTAGTATGAGAAACTTTTTTTTCTCACAGTAGGTACGGGGCTTCCGACAGTAGAGTAGCAACTTAAGCGATGCGAGCAGGGGGTGGAGCCCCCTACTTTTCTTTATAATTAAAAAAATTTTTTTTTTTAAATATGAAAAAATATTCAACAATGATAAATTTACAATGTCAACAGCAAAAGCAATTGCAAAAATTTCTGATATCCCACAAAAAAAACCTCTAAACGAGGTAAAAGTCTAGTGACGAAAGCAATTTCCAGCCCCAAAATTTCTGATATCCAATTTTGTGACGAACAAAATTGAGTTTAATATAAAAATTTTAAATAAAAATATAAATTAATAAAAAAAAATAATTGGCATTCGGCACTGTGCAAAAAGTAATTTTTATGTACAAAGAAGCTCACCCTTTTTGCGCACAGTGCACAAGGCCAATTATTTTTTTTTATTAATTTATATTTTTATTTAAAATTTTTATATTAAACTCAATTTTGTTCGTCACAAAATTGGATATCAGAAATTTTGGGGCTGGAAATTGCTTTCGTCACTAGACTTTTACCTCGTTTAGAGGTTTTTTTTGTGGGATATATATTACACGCTCCGATATATAATCTATCAGTTTGGTTCTGACATCTCAACAAACACAAATTTTTTTCATACCAAAACTTCATTTTCGATGTATCGTTCCTATGGCAGCTATATGATATAGTTAACCGATTTTAATAAAATTTAGTCAGGTTGTATAATACAAGCTCCGACACATAGTCCATCAGTTTGGTTTTGATATCTCAACAAACACAAAACTTTTTCATGCTAAAACTTTACTTTCGATGTATCGTTCCTATGGCAGTTATATGATATAGTGGTCCGATCCAAAAATAAAAAAAAGCTTGATCTGCGTATGGTATCCAGGAACCTACATACCAAGTTTGATGTCTCTAGCTTTTATAGTTTCTGAGGTCGGCGCGTTTAAACAGACGGACATTATTATTTTGAAATATATTATTCTCCGACATCAAACCAAATTGAATAATTTATATTTTTTCTTCTTTTTCTTAATATTTTACTTCAGAAGCTGATACACCTGTTAATCCTGACAACTTTCTGCTTTTGCGCTACTCCGGCAGTACTTATCGGCAAGTCAGGCTCAGACAGCTATGGTCCCCCACCGAATCTTATATTACAGTACGGTCCACCAAAACATCACATACCACATCGTGAGTACGGGGTGCCACAGCAGATTCCCTTTCAAGAGTACGGTCCGCCAGCGTTAAAGTATGGACCGCCGAAGCTAAGCTTTTTGGGAGGTGGTGAAGGATCATCATCGTCAAGTGGCTTACATGAACAGATCAAGACGCACTTTGGGGTTCCCAAGCCATTTTATGGCCCACCGCATATACGTCACAAGCCCGCAACTCAGTATGGCCCACCGTCATCAAACTTAGTTTACAGACCATCTCCAACAAAGTATGGTCCACCACTACAAACTCCACAACAATACGGACCGCCGAAACAACCAAGTCCGCAATATGGTCCTCCACCAACTTTAAAACTACAGCACCATCCAGCTCAACGCTACGGACCTCCACCTCCAAAACCACACTTCCCCATTTCTTCAGCAACAACACAGCCATTACCTCCCCCGCATCCGGCTCCACTGTTTAAGCCAGCCAATCAACCATCCACGTCTTATGGTCCACCCGCATCCGGTCCATTGAATCTGCCGCCCAAGCCGGTGTATGAAACACCAGCAAATTATGGACCACCTCCACTTCCTATTAGTCTGCCTCGACCACAGTCCTCAAGCAACAATCGTGTACCCACGCAGACTATTATATTAACTGGATCTGGGGGTCAGCTGCTACCGGAAGGCGCAACAGGTGGC
Organism: Drosophila falleni; assembly: GCA_035045575.1. Lineage (NCBI taxonomy): Eukaryota > Metazoa > Arthropoda > Insecta > Diptera > Drosophilidae > Drosophila > Drosophila falleni. Next base: position 170,108 of record JAWNOV010000056.1, on the reverse strand, counting down.
CCCGTCAAGCAAGCTCAAATCCTGATCGATGCCTCTGGACACACTCACAGCGTGAGTGGTTCACAAGTACCTTTTCACACAGCTTGCGATGGGTGGAAGCCCATACCTGCACCTGTCGGCGCCTATTTTGAGAAAAACCGCATCGAAACACAAGATGGTTACAGCAACGTCCAACAGGGCCCTATACAGAGCAACAGTGAAAGTCTGAATTTTGGCACCAAATACAATGTGGAAGAGGGTAGCATTATTGACGGTCTTTCAGATGAACAACTAGTAGCGGTGGCTCTTCAAGGAGATTCTAGTAGCGTGATCACTGGTGCCGGAGGGGATGGACATTTAAATACCATTGAATCTGACGCTTTACAGGTAGGAGTAATTTCTCCACTCAAGAGTGAATTCTCTTATTTCATGGTTTTGATTTCTAATCTCTTGTTTAGCTCTCCATTGGTTCCATTGATGACTCCTATTCCAAGCCACCAGCAGATTCATTTGCACCTGGGGCTGTACATGCCCATAAATACCAAACCTTAAATAGCGGTTCTGGTGTTGCTCTGCCATTATCACCTGCACCTATACCTCAGTATGGAGCTCCACCACAGCTTGCAACTTTAACCAGCAGCAATTCACACTCAAATATAAACATCCCGCTCGATTCAGCCTCAGGCAATCCACAGCCTTTGCCGCAACATGGTGCTAGTCAGCCCAATACGCCGGTAGCCTATCGTTCGCCAGTCCCAACTGGCTTGTTGGAGTCCATTGGGGCTACCGTGCACCACTTGGACCAATTTGGTGTTAAACCACAGCAGCAGCCTCTTACTTACATTCCTCCGGCTGCTCATGAAATTGCTTTAAATGTACCCCCTGCTCCACCACAAGTCTTATACGGCGCACCATTTAATCAGGCACCCTTACCGCAGGTCATTGTTCAACAGCAACTGCCGCAGTCGCAATTAGGACTAGCTTTCAAGCCCCAAAAGCATGTACCATTGCAGCCGTTCGGTTCACCCGTCCCGCTGCCTCAGACCCATTACCAACCCGCACCACTGCAACCACCGACAAAGCCGCAGTACTTGCCCCCACCAACATATTTCCATCAACAGCAGCATCAACACTCGGAAAACAGTTACAGTGCCTCTCAGTATGCACAACAATATGTATATTCACAGGGACTTCCTTTAGTACAGAAAGAATCGAGGTTTAATCAACAACCATTTGTGGCGAATGGTCCTCCTCCTTCCCCCCAGACGGTCATAGTTCATGACTGTGGCCATGGACCCAATTTTGTCAGTAACAATGGCTACCAAACTCAACAGCAGCAACAAACATTTGGCAGCGTCTCTGCGGCATCCGATGGTTCATATAATGCCATTGCGCAAAGCATCCCAGTGGCAGAGCAGCACACACAGTTTCTCAGCATTCCCGCTGACAGCTATGGACCTCCGCCTTCGGGAAATAATTTTGATTTTGACCACTCCGGATATGCCTCACAGAAATCTGCAGTAACCGCGCTGCCAGATGGTACAGATCCACAGCAGTTACCGGGCTTAAATGGATTAAATGTAATTTCGGCTCAGAAATCGCAGAGTATAAATCTGGACTCAGGTGTTGACAATACAATTCAAAACTTTGAGGTTCAGTTTGGCAGTTCATTAAGCAGAGCAACTGGCAATGGTGCAAACGGCGCAGCCCATGCTGAACAGGGTGCCAATCATGAGGAAATTCTTTCACAGGGCTTGTTGCAGTCCATACTCACTGCTATTGAGCAACCACAGTCACCTAGCGCACAGAGTCGGTCGGATAAGCATAATGATCAAAATGAGGACCCGTTGGAAGGTGAGAAAGAGGTTCGCGTTGAATTGGTTACTTTATCGAATGCAAATGGCAATGAGGAGGAACAGCACAAGAAGATTAAAGAAATTCAGCCAATTATAGCTGCTGAAGTCAAGGAAAGTGTCATGAATTAAGTCTAGTCTATAATTCACTATTTTTTTTTATGTGCATAATGCCGTAGTGCATTTCCATTAGCAGTGAATGGCTTTATTTCCTTTTATTTATTGCTGCTTCATCTTTATTATTCACTCCAATTGCATTTTGTAATTAACGTATTTTTATGACAATCTGCCATTAGAAAGTGTTTGAGACACGAGACAGAAACTGTTAAAACGAGTCACAGGAAACAAAAGAAGCTACAAAAAAAGTCGTACTCAACGTTAAATCACTGTGTCGCCTATCACCCAATGGTGATAAAATTGAATAATTATGTATTTTCCTTTTAAGCATATGTATAAAACTATATTGAATAAACAAATTTATTTATTGAACATTTTGTTTACACAATAGGAATTTTTTGGTAGAGTGTAGAGAGCCGAGAGCAGTAAAAGATCTTCTGTAGAGAAAACTTTAGTATTTTACACTGTACAGTCTGGTTTTGTTTGTCGTGGAAGTCTACTGTGGGCACATTTGTAAACAAATTCAAACTCACTTTTTTGAATAGATATGGGCCCCATACGACAGTAAACATTTTTTTTTATTTCTACGGAAAAGTTTTTATTTTGGAATTTTTTAAAATTTGTCTCATTTTATCTTTCAACTACTTTTGAAATCATTACTTGAGAATGCTAAAACCCATACTCAAAAGCTTTACTCTTCCTAAAAGCTAATAAATATATCTGTACTTTTGTTTATACGCCGATAATATAACATTTTATATTTATGCATGTTTTTTTTTTTTGGTTTTTATGACTTCCTTGTGGAGCGGTATTGACTTTAGAATAAGAAATAATTGTGTTTTTTGACTTGTTAACTTGTTGTTGTCTTATCATTGCGACCAACATCAAATAGCTGAAGTAGGAACGATCGATCCAAAATCCATCTTTAGTATGAAAAGTTGTATTATTTTTAAAGATATATATACCAAGCTCACAGGTTGTATACCTAGAAATGTGTTATATATCCGTAACAAATTTGGTTCAAATCGGCTTACTATTTAATATAGTTGCAATAGAAACGATCGATCGAAAATCCACTTTAAGTAGGATTTCTAATATATTCTATGTTGTCTTATACATCTTTTCAAACATCAGTTCAAAGCTGTCCACTATATCAAAAAGCTGCCATACGACCGGTGGGTCTTAAATCAAGTTTGAGTAGGTTTTTTGTTTTATTTTGTTTTTTTTTTTTTTTGTATTTTGCCTTTATTTATCGCTGCGGACGGCAGTTCGCGTTAGTAACGAAAGCAGCATGAAGGGTGCGAAAGGCGCCTAACTATATATACAGCTAAGTTGAAGAATTTGCTACGACTGTCCGACTTACAAAATGGCAAACTAAAACTTTTTCTAACCAACCTGGGTCTTGAGATATGGGGGTGTAAGTGGGAGGGGAAAAGTTTAAATAATTGCAGCTAATGGGGCTGTTGGGGCCACTTGGTACAATTTTTTATTTTTTAAAAATTTTACTTAAAAATACGCGTCGATTGATACCTCAATCACCCAAATCCGATAATTGGTTCAAAAGATAAATAAATTTGAAAATTTTAGTAGACTCCTAAAATGAAGTGAAAAGTCAGTTTGTTTGTCTGTTTGTCTGTTTGTTTGCATTAAAGCGCTAAAGAAGCTAAAATGTTATGATGGGGATTTCTTCCTTTTCGAAAATCTAGAAATGTTTGTTTTACGACTTTTTCAATTTCCCGCTAGTTTAGCGGGAAAACGCTATTTCCCGCTAAAATTGAAACCTCAACAGTTTCCAAACCATTTAAGCTACAGCTATGTTCTATGTATCAAATATCTATATATCTATATATATATATATCAAAGGTGTGCTTGAGGGCTTTTAGGCGTACCTTTAAAATTTTTTTTTTAGAGCTCAGGTAACATTTTACAGGTGAAATAAAGTTATTTAGCTTACATTTTGGCGATTTCTGACAAAACGGCTCTAACGATTTTTATTAAATTTTAGTATGTTGTAGTACGTAAAATTTTGCGTTTATTGGTATATGAAACATAAACTTTGACTAAGGGGTTTGGAAGATATTGCCTGTTAACTGAATGTATACATTTTTCTATCGGTCGAAAATCAGGTTTTAGTCCTAAAAACTTTTTGGTTTTATGAGATATCTCGACCAAACTGACACAATATGCATTTAACATAGTTTTATATATTCTGTGCAAAGTTGGTTTAAGTCGGACCACTATAACATATAGCTGTCTTAGGACCGATCGGGCGAAAATCGAGTCTTAGTATGAAAAACTTTTTTGTTTTATGAGATATCTCAACCAACCTAATAAATTATGCATTTAACTTGGTTTTACATATCCTGGCCAAAGTTGGTTCAAATCGGACCACTATATCATATAGCTGTCATAGGACCGATCGGTCCTAGGACCGAAAATCAAGTCTTAGTATAAAAAACTTTTTTTTTTTACGAGATATCGTAACAAAACTAATAGAATATGCATTTAAGTTAGACTTATAGATCCTGAACAAAGTTGGTTCTAATCGAACCACTATATCATATAACTTTCATAGGACCGATGGGGCGAAGTCCAAGTCTTAGTATGAGAAACTTTATTTTCATAGTAAGTACGGGGCCTCCGACAGTAGAGTAGCAACTCAAGCGAAGCGAGCAGGGGGCGGAGCCCCTTACTTTTCATTATTATTAAAAAAATTATTTTTTTTTTAATATGAAAAAAAATTGAACAATGATAAATTTACAATGGCAAAAGCAAAAGCAATTTCAAAAATTTCTGATATCCCACAAAAAAAACCTCTAGACGAGGTAAAAGTCTAGTGACGAAAGCAATTTCCAGCCCCAAAATTTCTGATATCCAATTTTGTGACGAACAAAATTGAGTTTAATATAAAAATTTTAAATAAAAATATAAATTAATAATAAAAAATCGAAAATTGGCATTCGGCACTGCGCAAAAAGTAATTTTTATGTACAAAGAAGCTCACCCTTTTTGCGCACAGTGCACAAGGCCAATTTTAGATTTTTTTTATTAATTTATATTTTATTACGCAATGAATAATTACCCTTGCAAAAACATCGACGAGGTGATCAAGCAGGTCATCTAAAAAACTATCTTGGTTTAAAGGAACAAGGTAATTTGTGCTACTGAAAAATTACCAAGTAATTTTAGGCAGATAATAATTACACAGCACAATAACTAAGTCGTTATCTTTGACTTGAAGATTAATTTCTTCGATACAGGCAAAATGCTACATGTAAACTGCCGTAGGAGCTTTTGGAGGTATATAAGAGCAGGTAATAAAAATTAATCAGTACTCACAATAAAAGTAATGCGTTCTGACTGAAGTGCCGATTTAGTAGCAATAAGTACTTCGAGTCGGTCGATCATTTCGATATAATATATAATTACTTAACATAACTTTAGAATCAGATACTGTAGGATTTAACCAAGTTTCTGACAGAGCAATTATATAGACTTTTGAGCTTAGTAAGAAGACCCCTAACAGTTTGATAATGAATACAGGCAAAATCGGGCCGCAGGTCTAGTCTTTTGAAGTCGTATAGGCGGGCTCCTGTGCGTTAGAGCTGCCGGCTGTAAGAAAAACAAGCAAGGGTTCACTACGCCTTTTGGGCTTAAAATTATGAACAATCATATGTGGTGGCCAAAACTTTGGATCACAAATGACAGCAAATGATTCGTAAGGGACACTTATTTTAAAAGATGCTATTTCACGGGCCGTGGCAAAATTAATTTTAGTGATTGAATCATAAGCAGAAACTTTGCTAGAAATGTATGTCGCTACAGATTCACAAGTAGTGTCCGAGGATAACCTAGATACCAATACTTGCTTATAGAAGCAACAACATTTAAATTAGGGATCTCAGATGTAGAGGCAGCTAAGTAACTGATGTATTAGAGAAAACAGCTAAAAATTGAAAATCAGGTGTTGAGTTAAATTTATATTGGCTAAGCAACTCGAGGCTAGAGTCAAAACAACTCGATAAAAGCTTAGCCATTTAATAAAGTTTAAAGAATTGTTTTCTCACAGAATTATACATTCTTGAGAAAGTCAATGCATACTGAAAAGACTATTTCACTGCACCACATTCTTTTTTAGAAACATCAATGAACTCACCACATTTTCGACCTGTACATTACAAAAATGGCATACTAAAACTTGTAAATGGGAAGGTCAAAAATAAAACGACCGCAGCTAATGTAGCCGTTGGGGCCTTCTGGTAAGATTTGTTGTATTGTCGATTGTAACCTTGATCATCCAAATCCGACAACTAGTTCAACATGTAATTAAATTTGAAGTTTTTAGTGGACTTGTCAAAGTGAGATGAAAATTTAGTTTGTTTGTTTGTTTGAACGTTTGCATCAAAGCGCTAAAAAAAACCTTAGATGTAATGATGACACTTATTACATTTCGATAACCTTGAACAGCTTGTTTTTCGACTTTTTGAAAAAACGGCTAGTTTAGCGGGAAAACGCTAAATCCCGCTAAAATTCAAGCGCTAATAGTATCCAAACCATAGAAGGTAAAGGTATGTCCTATTTATTATTAGGAAAGTTTGAGGGCTTTTAGACGTACCTTTAAACTTTTTTTCTAAAGTACTCAGGTAACATTTTACAGGTGAAATAAAGTTTTTTAGCTTACAAATTAGCGATTTTTGAAAAATTGACACAAAAGGTTATAGTCAATAAAATTCCGCGTTTTTGGTATTTCACACGTATCGGTAAAAATTCGGTTCGGAGAGATATAACCGATTAAGTGCGATTATACGAGGACAGCAGCAATTAGTGGCATATAAACAAAACTATGTTGTAGACAGCTTTTGGGTGACAAAAATAACCGGTGCTACCAAAAAAATTGTTCAGATAGTTTAGATTTGTGTTTTGGCAATTCGGACTTAAACTAGTTTTATTGGCCTTTACTTGTGTCTTTCTGCAACGCATTTGAAATTTATTTATTTTTTTTATACCCTGAGCCCTGAGAAAATGGGCAAAAAAAGTATAATGTGTTTGACAGAATGTATGTAACAGGCAGAAGGGAGCGTGGTAGACCCCCAAAGTATATATATTCTTGATCTGGATCAACAGCCGAGTCGATTGAGCCATGTCCGTCTGTCTGTGCGACCGTTTGTTTGAACGCGTCGATCTCAGAAACCATTAAAGCTAGGGACTTCAAGCTTGGCATGTAGCTTCCTGGATACCATATGCAGATAACTATATCATATAGATGTCATAGAAACGATACATCAAAAATTAAGTTTTAATATGAAAAAGTTTTTTTGTTTGTTGAGATATCGGAACCAAACTGATAGAATATGGGCTTGTATTTTACATCCGGATCAAATTCGATTAAAATCGGCTTACCATATCATATAGGTGACAAAGAGACGCTCAATCGAAAATTAAGTCTAAGAAAGAAAAAGTTTTTTGTTTTTGAGGTATCTTAACCAGAACCCATAGAATATGAATTTAACTTAGATTTGTACATCTTGATCGAAGTTCGTTTAAATCGGTCCACTCTTGCTATGTATATTGTTGTTAAATGTTAAATGCGTCTAATTAACAATCGACATTGATAAACTAAAATATGATGAATTTCAATAGACATGTCGGTAAGCTTTGATAGCAGTGTATTTTATTTGAAAATTATAATTTTCTATGTGCTTTTATAGACAAAAGTTTAAGCTATGAAATCTACCCAATATTGTATAGATCGCAAGTGTCAATTATTTCTTAGAGCCATTTTATTAAAAAAAATTTGGTGCGTCTAACCAGTGACGCGCAGTGTATGTCAGTTTAAATCGAGTAATAATAATATGTGTTAAAAATTGGATTTTTACCGTTTTGATATATTTGTTGCGTTCCGAATTAGCGTTTGTTAACAGCATTAGTTTAAATTTAAAAAATACCAATTAATATTATGACGACAGAGAGCTGTATTAATCGCCAACAATTTGACGAGTTTTTTGAGAGTGACTACAAAGTGTTGTAGCAAAGCTCTCCTGTTAAACAATAGTTGACAGCCAAATCCCAGGCTCCCACAATCATGTTTTGTTGTGTACTTTAACACTCCTCTTCAACATAAGGCATGTCTTTAATTAAACATTCTATTAATCCAAAGGCAGAAGCAAATTTGCTATGCTTAGCCTTGGCCAAGTTTTTGGTAAGAGCATCTGCTATCATTTCATCGGTTTGTAGATACTCGATGTTGATTTCACTTTTCTATATCACTTCTTTGACATGGTGTACATTTAGAAAAATATGCCATCCTTAAATTAGGTACGATCGTACGTGAATTTATACCGTTTCGTTCTTAAAATTTTAAGATTGATGTGTACTAAAAATTTTGAATTAAGTATAAATGGATCTTAAATTTTAAATTCTGACTTCACATTCCTATGGCAGCTATCCAAAATAATAATCCGAGAGTCTCGTAAAGTTACCTCCAGAAACAACTTAGTTATTTGTACTAAACGATTTTAAGATTTTTTGTACTTAAAGTATTTATTTTTCAAGATTTAAAGAAAGTTCAAAATAGGAACGTTTCGTACTAAAAACAAGTACTTTTTGAGATATTTCTTTTTCATTGTCAAGCCTTAGAATTCTCAACTGGTTCTAGCGAAGCAAATATGACGTTAAGTTTGGATCGCTGGTAAAATCAGCACCTATTCCAAATGTCGCTAACCAAGAAAATACTACAATTATTAATGACATTAAATGTTTTTATATTGCTTAATTTAAGTACACATACTAGTGTATGTTTTAAAATTAAAATTAATAAATAATGACATTGTTTTGTACTAGAAACAAGCACATTGTGGGTATCGTTCAAGATTTTTGTGTACTTGGGGTATTACGCTTTCATTTTTTTGAATTAAACACAAAACGTACTTAAAGTTTCCCTTAAAAATTTTATTTTAAGATTTCCGTACTTGCGAAAACTGAGCTTGAAATAAGAATTTTGTTTTCAACTTTAGAAATTTCGAACTTAGACTGCGTTTGAGATCGTTTGTACTTGAAAATAGCCTGTTTAAGTATGAAAATCTAGATTTTTTTCTGAGTGTACTTTGACGTCGATATGTTTTGTCCGTGTGTGAAACTTTGGATTTTTGGCTATTTGCTGTGCTCCAATATTGTCCCATTACAACTTAATTGCTGAATCCTCTGGAATTAGATTAAGGCTGATGAGTAGGTTGCGAAAATATATCGCCTCCTTTACTGCAGACGATAGCTAGATGTATTCCGCTTTCGTTGTGCTGAGTGCGACCGTCGGTTGCTTTCTGGATTCCCAGCACTACAAGTGTAAACTTATTATTTAATGTGCTAGTCATAATGTGTTCTTCACTTAATATGTAATTAAGCTTAATTTTAAAGCTTTATTATTAATAATTTGATATTTATACATAATTTGAAGTTAATTAAATTTATTTATCACATAGTAATTGATTTTAATCTGTAGGTTCCTTTTGAGCTATATACTAAATTGCGTTGCACTTCTAATTGTTTTCAATATGTAAGGCACATTGTTCCATAAACGGGCAGTGTACACGAAAAGTGATTTTCTAGGCTTGCTAATTTAATTCTAGGGCAGTAATATTATTTGTTCGTTGCAAAGCGGAAAATTTATTGTTATGATAAATTTAAGCAGGCTCCTTAGTTTCAATTATCCTGTGCATAAGGATCAGTGCTCGATAGTCTTACCACAGTTTAAGGCTAAGGTCAAAAATTTGATAGGCGTAAGCGATTTGCTGCAAATTTGTAAATTTAAACTAATATTTTTTTATGTTCATCTATATATATAAATTTATTTGTCCAACTGACTTAGCATTGTGCCGGCCAAACGGCTCAAGATACAAGTTTGAACACAACACAAATATGTCAAATTCATCAGTGTTTAAGACGGGATTTTTCTTAAATCGTCGTTTACATATAGTCAGGCGACGGCCTCAGTACCTAGGTGGCGCAGAGAATTGTGTATTTCAAATCCCCGACAAGGCAAGGTCCTATTTTTATTTTATAATTTCATGTTTTTTTAATTTATTTTTATTTTTTTTCTTTTTATAAATCGAATTTAATCAGTTCAAAAGCAATTCTTACTTTTTGCTTTACGTGGTTTTAACTGGGATCTCAATCTTCGTTTACCACCGTACTCCCATAAGCTTCGTCTTCTCAATGCTCCGTCTTTAATTAATCGTAGGAAAACTCTTGGTGTTATTTTTCTTCACAAATTGATTATTAGCGAATTCGATTCTAGTTCCCTTCTAGCCCGCCTCACCTTTTCAGTTCCCTGCAGGTCTACTAGAATTTTCAAGCCTTTATTTTTATCTACATGCACAACTGATTACGCATCACACGATTCATACATTCATACAATTACTAGAAACAACACTGATCCTTATTGATCTGATTGGGGTTTTCTTGGTTTTCCCAAATCATTGCAACAAATGTTGGATCATTTATAATTTTTGCATACCCCAGATCTAATTCTAATTTAAATTTTTTCTTTATTGTTCAAATTTATATTTAATTTTAACTTTATTTTTATTCTTTAATTTAATTTTTATACCCTGAGCCCATTAAAAATGGGCAAAAAAGGGTAAAATGTGTTTGGTAGAATGTATGTAACAGGCAGAAGGGGGCGTGGCAGACCCCCGAAAGTATATATATTCTTGATCAGGATCAACAGCCGAGTCGGTTGAGCCATGTCCGTCTGTCTGTCCTTCTGTCTGTCCGTCCGTTCGTCCGTCTGTTTGAACGCGTCGATCTTAGAAACCATAAGAGCTAGAGACATTAAACTTGGTATGTAGGTTCCTGGATACCATAGGCAGATCAAGTTTATTTTTATTTTTGGATCGGTCCACTATATCATAAAGCTGCTATAGGAACGTTATATCGAAAGTGAAGTCTTAGTATGAAATAGTTATTTGTTTGTTGAAAAATCAAAATTAAACTGATAGAATATGTATTTGGGTGGTATTATACATCTTGACCAAATTTGGTTAAGATCGGTCCAGTATATCATACAGCTGCAATAGAAGCACTTAATCGAAAATTAAGTCTTAGTATGAAAAAGTTTTTTGTTTTCAGACCCACCCGTACTTAAAAAAAGTACAGGGGTCTATTAGGTTTGTTTTACCGAATATGTGCGTAACAGGCAGAGCTAAAGACAACGAGCTTGGTATGTAGGTTCTTCTATGCTTCAAGCAGATCAAGTTTGTTTCAAAATTCGGCCACGCCCCTTTTAACGCCCACAAATCAAAAAAAAAATTCATTTCCAAATTATAAGATCAATTTAAAAGCTAGTGACACCAAATTTGGTATGTAGATTCCTCTATATTGCAGACAGATAAAGATTGTTTCTTTTTTGGATCGGACCACTATATCATATAGAGCCCATAGGAACAATCGGTCGAAAATCAAGTCTTAATATGAAAAAATTTTTTGTTTTATGAGATATCGTAACCAAACTGATACAATAAGCATATAACTTGGTCTTATATATCCTGTCCAAAGTTGGACCACTATATCATATAGCTGTCATAGGACCGATCGGACGAAATTCAAGTCTTAGTATGACAAACTTTTTTGTTTTTTGAGATATCGTAACAAAACTGATGTTTTATATATCCTGACCAAAGTTGGTTCAAATCGGACCCCTATATCATATAGCTGTCATAGGACCGATCGGGTCCAAATCAAGTATGACATTTTAGCAGTCTTAGTTTTTGACATAGTAAGTACGGGGTCTCCGACAATTGAGAATGCTCGACTGTAGCTCCGTCTGACTAGTTTTTATTTATTTTATATTCCAATGATGTACTAGCCGGCGCAGACACCATTAGCGAATCGGATGGAACTGGTCTACAAGTTGCAAAGTGGAACTCAAATCATGTGAAATGGAGAGGAGGCAGTCTGGAGGTAAAATTAAAAATGGATGAACAAGAAATATCGAAGGTTTTGGGAATTTCGTGAAAACCTGAAAAGGATACTTATTAATTTAGTTAGAGAAGATCAATCGTCTCTATTATCGCTAGAATATATGATCCTCTAGATATTTTATGTCCGGCCATAGTTAATTTCAAAATGTTTGTACAAGAGCTATGCATTCAGCGATTAGAATGAGATGGTCCACTTTCACCAGAACTTTACATTCGGTAGAAGGTAATGGAGTTCGATCGGTCATAATTAAAGTATATTTAAATTTCGTGCTATGGGAAGTCACTCGGAGGGTAATCAATTGAAACTCACGGATTTTCTGCTAGCACAGCGTGCATGTGGTTGGAGTTTGTATTTGCGCACATTTGAACTTTGCAATGAGAAGGAAATATACCACAATATGTTATTAATTGGAAAATCAAAGGCTGCTCCGATCAATGTAGTCCTTCTTTTACGATTGGAGTTGTTTGCCACCGTATTGGTGGGTAAAACGCAAAGAAAAGCAACCGAAATTGCACAAGCGATGTGGTTCAAGGGACCTACGTTTCTATCTGTAAGTGAATCTAATTGTCCTAAGCTGTTATTTACGACCACAAAGGATAAGAAAGCATTTAAACGGCGAAAGGCAGGCGTGTTGAAAAATTGCATTGATAGGGTGAACCGTGATGAAACAGTATTATAAAGAAACATTCCTCATATTCCAAATTGTTACATATCTTTTCGTACATATTTTGAATTCGCAATCACATTACTTCCAACAAAAAGCTTAAAATTCATGACGTGAAGCCAGTCTCAGCGACAGAGAGCAAGGAGACATTTTTTCATATTGCTCATTTAGTACAGCAACAAAAGTTTGCGAAGGGGATGACCAATTTGCGAGCAAACAAGTCATTGAGACCAAAACTACAGAAGCTAACATCATTCTTATGCCAAACTCAAACACAATCTGGAACCTTTTAATTCATCCAAGTTGGCGAAAGATTATCTATTGCACCGATCAGTTTTGACGCTAAGTTTCCATTATTTTTTCTTCAAAACCTTTTATTTACGTGGTAATATGTCGAACATTACATCGCAAGCACTTTCATTCTGGAGCACAGGCGCTAATCGGAATTGTAAGGCAATAAGTATGTATTTTGCCATACTTGCCCTGCTTTTGTGTTTTGCGACGAAGGCCGTCCACGCTGAGTTGATCTCAGATCTGTCAACTTACAATTTTCCTCTTTGGTTGATTGATTTTGCAGCGACTTTATTGCGATAATGCGACAAATTTTGTTGGCGCTAAATCAAAATTGGTCAAATTCATAACATAATTCTATGATCAACAGTCATCAACGAAGACAATCACCATTTGTGCATCGATTGGGTGCGCATTCCTATTCATTCCACCTCGTGCACCGCATATCGAAATAGACATTCAATCCAATTGATATTTATTTTATAAGTAGATATAGATTAAATAAGCTTAAGTATTAAATTTTATAGTTTTCCTTTGGTTGGAACGACCATCAGAAACAAAATACTGAAGACCGTCTGTATACGGTTTTGTCGGTTTGAGTGGAGAATTTCGCACGCGATTTTTGGCGATAGCCTCCGCTATTTTTCGCTCCTAAAATATTTTTCTCTGGGTTGGAAATCACTTATATAACTATAATATTATGCAATTGACTTAAATGTAAGTGACTATTATAAAATATATAAATTTGAGAGCAGTTTAAAATAAACAATTGCTTAAGTTGACCGTTACTATGTAATATGTGGAAAATCTTTTTACAGGTATTTTTTTAAGTTAGATGTTTTAAAATATATTTATTTTTGTAAGGGTAGTCCCAAAAAAAATTTGGGACGCTGATTCATATAAATTGAGCATTCACTTTTACATTCACTTTTCTTTTTTGCCAACCAAATTGGAAAATGATTTGGGTTTTCATATATTTATCTGATGTCAGATGAACAGCTCGTTTCCAGTGATAGCTAAACCTCAAGGTCAGATCATTGCATGGCATTTCTTTTGCTATTTTTGGTAGAAACTTAGCTTGTTTCAGCTGCTTTGCGATCGGGAACCTGTATACCTAAAATAGATAAAGGAATATACACGTAGGATCAAATAAAAAAAATAATGAGAAGAGTGAGTCAAATATACTTTAACTTTAATCTATACAAACAACGTCATGTATACGATAAGTAAAAAGAAAAAATCTCCCTCCAACTAACACATTAGAACATAGAACAATAAGTAGAAAAGAACCAGATATACTTTAACACTATTGTCAACTACATCTTATCCCAAATAGCCCTAGCGCTGCCATATGGTAACAAGCGATCGGTTTTTTCCAAAAAAAAATTTTTAGACAACATAATATCATTAGAATAATTTTTTTATGATATTCTAAGAGTAAATTGTTGTCTCTAACCGATAAAATCTTGATTGAAACAATCACTCGAAGTTAGCTGATCGAAATATGCTCTTTAAGTTGCTGACTATATTCTGCAGTGCAAAAAATGGCATTTGGCAATTCGTCGCATGTAAATTTAAATCGTTTAACTAATTTTAGTATTGGACTATATGCAAAGCACACATCGTTAGAAAGGTAAAATAATGCACATTTTAATTATGAAAAAAAATTCAGAATAAAAACCACTTTTTCTCGGTAAATTTACGCTTTTCTTTTTCTTGTTACCATAGGTAACGCTAGTACTGACAGGGTACAGGTTTTTTCCACACATTTTATTCGCATTTCGGTACGGTTTTGTTTATATAATATGATTGTTCGTATGGCAGCTATGTGACGAAGTAAACCGATTTGAACCATATTTGATCAGGATGTACAGAACTAACGTTAATGCATATTATGTGAGTTTGGTTAAGATATCTGACATAACAAAAAATTTTTCCATACTTAAGATGAGTTTGACCTCGATTGTTCCTATGACAGCTATATGATATAGCGCGCCGATTTGAACCAAATTTGGTGAGATATACCTAGAAGGAGCCTTCTGTTATTTAAAGCTATGTTCATTAGACTTTATATCAAATATTTGTATATTGTAGTTTTACAAAAACCTGTATACAGGGTTTGCCTTTACTACTCCATAGCAGCAGGATCAGTACAAAATTGCTATGTTATTGCTACTTGCTCCGACTTTGTATAGAGCAGTAGCAGACCACATAGCATAATATTCGAATAGCTTATGCTATACTATGCTCTCTACTATGTTTCGTATTGGAGCAAAGCAATAGCAAAACAAAAAATATCATGATATGCTATTTGTAGTTATGGCAATGGCAAAAATTTGGAGCACAAAAAGTAACAGAGCAAAAAAAAATTTTCGACTACTGCTGCTTTTATAGGCGTAGCTTTACTTAAGCTACTCTCATAGTAGCTTTTGTTGTTACTCTCCAATATGCTCACGTAGTCGTTCCCGTAGTTGCTCTCGTATATTAAAGCATTTTCTTAACATAAGTGTGGTTCTTACCCCATTTTGTAACTCTAGTTTTTTTTTACCGCAGACGCCATAGCTGGCTTTATGAAATTTGATCTGTTTCATTGTTTCGGGGAACCCGATGTCATAGTTTCCGATAATGGCGTTCAATTTAAGTCAAATTTCTTTAATTCTTTGCTTCAAAAATATAGTATAAAGCATGCATATACGGCTGTTTACTCGCCACAAGCGAATACATCCGAGAGGGTGAACCGCTCAGTCGTTGCTGCAAATAAGTCATACATAAAACCAGATCAGACCAATTGGGACGAATATATATTAGTCACATAGCAAGTTTATTACGATCTAGTTTTTATACTGCCATTAAGACTAGCCCCTACCGCGTGACTTTTGCCCAAAACATCGTCATCGATGGAGCATGTTATCAGGTGTTAAGAAATTTAGAACTTCTAGAAGATCGAGCAGTTCAGCTTTCCTGTGATGATTCCTTTGGCCTAATCCGAGATCGTGCAATTACATCTACACAGCACGAGCGCACAGTTTCACAGGCCAAAAACAAAAAAATTATCACATAATATTTTGAGAAAATGTAAGCCAATAGATATTAAAAAGTCCAATCTTCTTAATGGCAAACCGGCTTATTCTGAAAATTAAGCGGGACTTTTTGAAAAAAGCATTGAAAGCATGAAAACGTGCTCATTTTTGAAATCCTGCTGCGCTTAGAACGCTTTTTATCAAAACCAAATTGCACTTTAAAGTAGTGAAACGTTTGGCAGAGTAATTCGATATAAATAATTTATATTTATATAAATTTCTCAAGTATAACAACCCAGTTTTCAAAAGCTTTAGGTTTTCTGAAAGAAAATACAAATATCTGTATTTTATTCACATACAGTTTAAAATTAAAACCAATAGTTTTGGAGCTATAAATTCTTATGTTAAGAGAATTGAGGATTTTGCAATTCTAGAAATTAAAAAAAAATAACACTAAGCTTAAACTATAGTTAACATAGCTTTATTTTTTAGGCTTCGTTTAATATACTTATCGTTAAAGTCTTGGAGAGACGGATAAGTTATAAGTATATAAACAAAGAAACAAATTTTTAGCAAATTTTATTTTTCCACTGATCGGTTACATGGCAGCTATATGTTATAGTGGTCCGATTTAAACCAAATTTAGACAGGTTGTATAAGACGATACGAGATACTTAATTTATAAGTTTGGTACAAATAACTTAAAAAATAAAAATATGGCTGGCAAAAATCCTCTAGCTGAACCCTCCACGAGGGTGCCGGCTGGGCAATGGGCACTGCGTTGATCCTCGCGACCGGATGACGCATTATCACTTGCTCATCCGGGGCAACGCTAGCTAAGGTGACGGACAGAGCCTCCCAGACAAATTCAGTCGAGAGATCTGGCCGGAGCCATGGTTAGAGGTGCCTGGCGGTTAGGCATAAAACGCTATGGGGGAGTGAAACCCCCAAGCAATAAAAATCACGGTTATGATCGTAACAATTGACACAACCTTTGAATTAACCAGGGCTGGAATGTCAGCCCAAACGTCGGTGGAAGGCGTGACTGCTACCATCGGCGGGCACAAGGAGAAGCAATCCTCTCTGCGTGTCGCCAGCGGTCACCAAACCTCTGATTCGGCGGGAGCTCGCCGAGTCAGTTGCATAACTACTGCCACCACCAAAGCGAAACTGACGGACGCGGATGCCAGAGTCTCCGTAGATTCGGAACCAGGAAGCGTGCTGTTAATTAGTAAGATAGAGTTCTGCGCTCTCCAGGGCAAGGCTCTAGCTCCCTCCGTAGGGACAGACCTAAACGCTCAAGTAGGGGTGCAAAGGATAAGGCTCAATACAAAGCGGCGCTTCGAATCCAAAGCAAAGCTTTAGGATAGGGCGGGTCTCTTTCAAGAGGAGAAGACCAAACTCACCTGGGCTGAGCAAAAGATCGAGGAGGCCGCCAGCACTTCGCCATGATGCCGCAGATGCAGATGCAAGTGCCTACGCCAACAAAGTCGAGGGGCTGGCAACCAAAAGGCAGCGCTCGACAGAGAGCAACGAGAGTCCTGCGAGCAAGCAGGCTCCCGTCAACAAGCGTCATCGTGTTACCAAGGGCACGATCCCAAGGGCCACCAAGGCGCATCCCAAAGGAGTCACGATAAACAAAGTGTCCAAGAGGCATCTCATCATAGCTGACCGGAGTGAAGACAATGGCCAGATACCAACAGAGCGGTGAACCTTGGTGCACGCAGCGCTGGTGGTGTTGCTGTTCGCGAAGGTAACAGAAGCCCATGCCCACTTTTGACAGTGCTGGATGGCTGAACGGAGTAAAGCTCTAAAAGCTCAACGACGACCCCACGCTCAGGTGGCTAACGCAGAAGGTCTCACAGCTGGGAGAGTTATGGGAGGGGGCCAATCTGGATTCGTTGACAGGAAACTAATCCCATCGATACCGAAGTCGAAGGTACTATTTCCCATCTCTACTCTAGATGGGGACCAGGCGCTGACGCTTCTGAAGACACAAAATCCTGACGTGCCAACGGCTGATTGGAAGGTGCTAAATACCGGCACTCCCTCGCCCAAGGAAGGAGGCCGGAATACAAGAAGGCAAAGAATATCCTATAACCTAGAATCGGGAAGATGGCGAGGGGCATTGGCTGCGTCTACCTTCGCCTCAAAAAACACCACCTGGAGGACTAAAATGCACTCACCCTTAAAGCTGGAGAGGTGGAGAAAGACCTAGGTCTGGAGTCCATCCTTGTAGCAGCCGAGGGTCTGAAGATAGGATAGGACATGGAGGATGCAGAGGACGGTGACCTGACGATTGCAGTCAACCCGTCAGGTGAAGCAAGCACCCAAGATGTTAAATGTTCTGCAGATCAATCTGCATTAGAGCAGCAGCGGAGCTTCTTAGAGCCTTGGAGCAAGTGCCCGCCGATGTAGTACTAGTCCAGGAACTATGGATTGCAGCTGGCAACATAGTAACCGGACTGAAATCAACGTCATACAAAATTTTCTACGCACCTACGGTAAGCAGAACTAGAACCGTCTTACTTGTATGAAAGGGGGGTTCAAGCTTATCTTATGTCACATAACAGAACTGACGACCTGACTGTGGTGTTGCGACAGGAAGTGCCGTATGGTGGCATCCTGCTACATGGCACAAGACAGACCGGCTCCTGAGGAGCTAAGGAGACTGGCAGACGAAGCGAGCAGTGAAGAGACCCTAGAAGCTCTCATGTCAGCTCACTTCACCGGATATACTGAGGTACCCGATGCCACAAGATGCAAACAGATATAATATCCTTCAAGAAAATCGAGTGGGCCATTGACACCTTCAATAGTTTAAAAGCCCCTGGAATTGACGGAATAATACCAGCCATGTTACAGGTGACGAAAGCCGTGATCACCCCATGGCTACTTAAGATCTACAACGCATGCCTGCGCTTAGGCTACGTTCCTATAAAATGGAGAACCTCTCGGATTGTTTTCCTGACCAAAGCAGGAAAATGCAGCCACATGACCCCCAAGGATTACAGGCCAATAAGCCTAACCTCGTTTCTACTAAAGACACTTGAAAAACTGCTTGTTCTTCACATCAGGAACGATGTGGGACGACTCATGTCGGAAAGGCAGCACGCCTACACTAATGGGAAGTCAGTAGAACATGCGCTACATTCACTAATAGCATCTAATGGACATCTCTGGAGCATATAACAATGCATTCACAACAATGCAAAAACAGACTGACTTAAGGCGACCAACACCCACCCAGCCATTATCCAATGGATAAACAACTTCTTAGGTTGCAGGCGGGTACAATCAGATTGGGGCACTGCCTCTATAGTTAAAGGGGCACACAGAGGCACACCACAGGTTGGAGTCCTATCTTCCCTACTATGGAATATGGAGGTCGACAACCTAATCAATAGATTTAACAGGAGGGCCCAAAAAGTAACCGCCTATGCCGATGACATAAGCATAATTATTACGGGTGTCTGTCCGTCGACCCATAGCTCCGTTATGGAACACACGCTCAGGGAGATTTCAAGTGGGCGGATGGAGTCGGACTCGATATCAATGCAGATAAGACGGACCCAATTATCTTCACAAAAAGATCCGCGATGGAACCCACTGAAAATTAATGAAGTTCGACTAACACCAAAGACACGGGTCAGATATCTAAGCACGGTGTTGGACAGCAAGCTTACATGCAGAGCTAATGTCGAGGAAAGCCACCATTGCGCTATGTGCATCCAAGAAGATGTTAAGCTGCACGTGGAGTCTCTCGCCTGCTCTGATGCATTGGATCTACATATCGGTTGTGCGACCAACTTTGATGTATGGAATCCTCGTGTGGTGAAAAGCTTACGTTAAGCTAATTAAAAGGGTTCAGCGGCAGGCAATGCACTGCATCACAGGAGCACTGAGATCCACGCCCCCAAAGCACTTGAAACAATACTCGAAATCGAATATCTCGATATCTACTAGTTGCGGGGAAGTCAGCCCAACGCCTAGTAGCGTCCGGTAACCTATCACTACAATTTTACGGGCACAGCTCTATTGGGAGGGACACGGCCAGAACATCTGACTATATGGTCCCCCGTACCCGCACTGATGTTAAAACGACTGCTCTTATGGAAATCGGCCCTGGGTCACACTCGACACTTACACCTATACCCAGATGGCTCCAAGATGGAAGGAGGAGTAGAAGCAGCTATATATTGTGCAGATCCTGAAATAAGACTTTCATATAAGCTACCGGACCACTGCTGCATATTCTAGGCGGAAGTCTTCGCAATCAGGCAAGCAGCGGAGGTCGCTTGGCACATCAACCCAGCACAACACACAGTGGACATTTTTGTCGACAGCCAGGCGGCAATAAGATCCATGCAATCATCAGCCGTAAGTTCTAAAAATGTCCTGGCTAGCAGGGAAGCACTAGATACATTAAGCATGACCAAGTCAGTGCGTATTCTCCGAATTCCTAGCCACCAGATGCTCTTGCTAAAGAGGGCAACAGGCTGGACAGCACCAGAGTTACAGAAGACGTGCAGGTTTCACTGAGAAAGCTTCATAGCGATCAAGAGAAATCGGCGTCGACTAAGATTGACAGCAGGTGTCGGAACACATCAACTTCGGTAAAAATGCTTAGGACCAACCAAATATGCCGATTCAATCAGTTTAGTTAAAAAACAAAAAAGTTTTTCATACTAAAACGTGATTTTAGACCGATCGATTCGAACCAAAAATGGATAAGATGTAAAGGACAACATAGAATACACAATGTGTGCGTTTGGTTAAAATATCTTAGAAAATAAAAAAGTTTTTTGTACCAAAGGTGGATTTTTAACCGATCGTTTCTATACCAGCTATATTGAAAAATGATCCGATTTGAAAAACACATATTAAACACATTACCAGATATACAACCTGAGCCATTGGTTGATATATCTCAAGAATAACACAATTTTTCATATTTAAGATGGATTTTCGACCGATCGTTCCTATGGCAGCTATATAATATAGTCGATCGATTTGAACCAACTTCGGTCATAATGTGTAAGACAATAGCAAACTTCAATTCTGTGAGTTTGGTTAGGATATCTTAGAAAAACACAAAAAATTTTTATATTAATGGTCATGCTGCTCCACAAGGATGTCATAAAAATCCGGAAAAACATGCATAGATATAAAATTTCATTTTATCGCCGTTTCTCCATAGATTTTAACGAATCATATCTTAAACGAGAATATATTAATGCTGCTTTGCAAAAAAAAAAAAAATTAAAACCGGAGTTCAGAAAATATTTCGAGTTTTCCTTGAATTTTAAAGAAAAAATAAATAATAAAAAAGCTTGTGTAAAAGCTGTTTCGGGCTGGGTCTATTTTGTAATAGCGATTTTACGGTGATTTAGTTCAGAAAGACTCTGACGAACTCATTGTTATTCAAGCTCCGCGATGAGTATGGGTCATCCATATTCAGTCGCGATCGAACACTCGTCGAGTGAAGACGTGCCTGGAAAACCGCGAAACTTTTTCTCAGAAAAGTGCCATTAGCCCTTATCTACAGCCGCTCTCTGATTGGTCGAGTCAATCACGACTTCGTTCATTTACTGTTCTCTGTCAGCAGATATCTGCACTTGCCGCAGCTGTCGCTGCCCATGGCAGCCTCAACAGGTACCATGGCTACGCCATCCCCGCTATCCCTCGCAGCCTACACTGCTCTCGCCAAGCAAAAGTGACAGTTTTCTTCGCCGAAGCTCCATCTAGGAGTGTACCCCAAGTCCAAGAGCGTCCCATCGGCCCCAAAGGTGCCAAAGTCATTCCCGGAGCACTAAGGTTCTTGCAGTGATGAAGAGGCAAGCTCGTCCAGCCTGGAGTCTGGCGAGATTCGCCGCAAGGCCCAGGAAAGCGCATCAGCCGACGCCTAACTTGCAGCCCACCACCTCCAAGAGCGCAAGTGCCAAAAGCGCTAATAGATTTACCGCTCTCGCTGACGACAATGACGCCAACGATGGAGAGGACGAGATCCTCGTCGACCCCAACCCCGTCCCTACTGTTCCAGTGAAGACCCCGACGTCTCCGATATCAAAGGTTTCATCACCCACGTTGCATTGGCAATCGGAAGTCTCCGATTTGACTATAAGACGGTCGTGTCTGGGTTAACCTGGAGAACAAGAAAAGCTTCACCAAACTTAAGGAGTACCTCAATGCAAATGTAGTCACTATTGAGCCGCCATTGAAATTCAAGGACGTACTCCAGTGTTACCAATGCCAGGGATTCGATCAAGGGGATTCATCCCGCCTCATATAATGGCTGCAGGGTTTATCAAAACGCCAAGGAGCAGCATACAACAAAACCAAGGCCAACAAAACAGCACCAACAGTCATTTCAGGATCCAGCTACGCCAGCGCTCTACGTAGACCCCTGCAACCCACGCAGCGGTTCGACACTGATCCCCCTCCCCTAGTCAGGCAAACACTAGACTCGACCGTCTAGATGCTACGATAGAGAAGATGCATTACCAATTTGCTGCCATGACGCAACTGCTCTTGTCACTAATGGCGAAGCAATGTAGTGTTATTAAACACTAACGGTCTATGCAGGAGCAGTCCCGAGGTTGAACACTATTTTAAGACCAACCATGTCGACATCCTCCTCGTGTCCAAAACAAACTTTTCCCAAAGGTCATTTTTTTTCGGAGGCGCAGTCATTATCATTTCATAACCCTACCTTCGGACCGTGCAGACGTGTTTCTTTGAAGCGCTCCGAATTAATCAAAATTAAATAGTACTCAAGTGCAGTAAAAATCTAAAATTAGGGCAAGAGCCCCCTAGTACGATGCGCACGATCATCCATTTAGTTTTATAAGTGTAATTAAACAAATATATAAGCTATAAGCAAACCAAATAGAATTTGAATTGTGCAAGTGTTAACTTTGATGAGTCACTACGACACCCGTGCCGATCGTCAGCGCGAGCAAGACGAGCGGCAACTCTCTTTGGCCAAAAATAACGCTTATTTTAGCTTTGTCTCAGACGCAAAACCACAAACGCAACACACATCAGTCGAAAAATCAAAGCAGAACCTCTTAGCTGCAGCTAACGGTACGGCAACAACAACGTTAACTGTGTCAACAGTCATCGTACCATCTTTTGCTGACCAAGCGCAAGCTCTTTCAACTACTGCTTCGATTGCAAGCGCAGCGTCAAAATCAGCGGGTCCGGCTAGGCAGACCGGAATGGATTGCTACATTCAAATAAAGCGAAAACTTAGCCCACATAAAATACGGGAAAATAAATCAAAAATTAACCGCGGTGACTCAAATCAAACTGCTGGGGACCCAGTAAACACCATCAATAGGTTTGCACCACTGGCTGATACTGTCAACGACCAGCCTACCCAAGCTGGAAATGGACCAAAGAAACTAAAGCCTCCACCTATATACCTTCGGGAAAAGATATCCAACGCATTGGTGAACAAGATCGTTGACCTAGTTGGAAACAACAATTTTCATGTCATTCCTTTAATTAAAGGGAATATTCACGAAATCAAGCTTCAATCAAAAGACGAGGAGCATTTAAGTAAAATCTTCAAGTATCTAAATGAAGCTAAGAAAAACTTCCACACTTATCAACTAAAAAGCAGCAAGGGCATGCAGGCTGTACTTAAAGGTATTGAACCGGATGTAACCCCTTCCGAGGTCGCAAGTGCGTTAAAAGAGAAGGGCTTTCTTGCTAAGAGAGTTACAAACATTTTAAACAAAAGCAAAATACCGCAACCTATCTTCAAAGTTGAGCTGGAGCCAGATAGTAAGGCTCCAAAGAAAAATGAAGTGCACCCGATCTACAAACTACAGCTCCTGCTGCATCGTCGGATCACTGTTGAGGAACCACACAAACGGAATGGTCCAGTGCAATGCTCAAACTGCCAGGAAAATGGGCACACCAGGACGTACTGCATGCTGCGTTCGGTATGTGTACCTTGTGGAGACTCCCATGGCCCTGATTCCTGTCAAGTCAACAAGAATGACCCTAATACAAAAAAGTGCGGAAGCTGCGGTGGAAATCACACAGCTAATTACAGAGGCTGTCTAGTATACAAGGAACTAAAAAGCCGCATCCGACGTGCACCAACAGCGCGCCATCTGCACCTGTCAGGTGCGATTATAGCATCCCAAACTACGCCCGACGTTTTCTTCGCCAAAGCAGCCAGGTCCTCATTTGGTCCCGCAAACACCGTCAACGGCATATTTTTCGCTAATGCTTTAAAATCTGGCCTTCAAAAATCAACTCCCAAAGCAGCGCCCCCAAGGGTAATACAAGAAGATTCAAGTATGGATATCGCGCAGCAGCCTATGCAGCAGTCACAAAGCTCTATTGAAACGATGATTTTCACCCTACAACAAAGTATGATGGAGTTCATGTCGTTTATGAGATCAACTATGCAAAATCTTGTGCAAAATCAAAAAACCTTGATACAGATGCTTGCATCTCAACAATCCAAATAATCAATGGCGCCTCTACGAATATCTCTGTGGAACGCCAACGGTGTTTCACGGCATAAACTTGAACTTACCCAATTCCTATACGACAATCACATAGATGTAATGCTGCTTTCTGAGACGCACCTTACTAACAAATATAACTTTCAAATTCATGCAGGACAGCGATTTATAGCAGCAGGTGACTATAATGCGAAACACCCGCACTGGAGCTCTCGCCTTGTGACCGCAAAAGGAAGTCAGCTATACAACGCAATCATAAAGCCAAGCAACAAACTCAACTATGTTTCTCCGGGTAGTCCTACATACTGGCCAGCAGACCCCAACAAACAACCAGACTTAATAGATTTTGCTGTAACAAATAAACATCCCACGCAATCTGATAAGCGCCGTAGCACTTTCGGATCTTTCATCCGACCACTCCCCCGTGTTTTAAATCTACTCCAATCCCCGGAATATGTGGAATATTCTAATAGACTCACAACACACAGAACCAACTGGCTCAAGTACAAGAAATACGTTAGCTCTCACCTCGATCTTGCTCCGCAGTTCAACATCAAAGCGGACATCGACTGCTTATTAGAATCAGTACTTGTTGCAGCCGCTAAGATCTTAACTCCACAACGCGCGCATGTGCAGACGAATAAACGTAAAACTAATCTTCAAATAGAACATCTTGTTCTGGAAAAGCGACGATTGCGACGTGAATGGCAGTCTCACCGGTCACATGCAGACTCAGCAAAGCTCTCACGCATGAAGGAGCAGATGCCCAACGCCGCTACATAGAGCAATTATCACCAACCAGTACCAAGCATCCTTTGTGGAGGGCTCACCCTACGCAAAGTGCGCCGATCGAAACGGTAACGCCTATAAGAAACTCCTCAGGCTGCTGGGCCCGTAGCGACAAAGACAGAGCTAACACATTTGCTGCTCGTCTACGTCATGTATTCCAACCAAATCCCGCAACAAATTCGTTTGTACTATCATCCTGGGTATCTTATAGTCCTGGCGAACCTGAACCACCCGAATTTCGTCCAAATGAAATTGTAAAAGTCATAAAAAATGATCATTGAACTTCCAAACTGCGCTATTTTCCTGATATGTAAACTTTTCAACGCGATTACAACACTCGGCTACTTCGCAAAAAATGGAAGAAATCGGTCATTATAATGATTCCCAAACCAGGAAAAGATCATACAATACCATCATCGTACAGACCAATTAGCCTACTACCGTGCTTATCTAGGCTTTTTGAAAAATGACGCGCATAATTCCTCATCTGAGAACACACAACAGAATCCCACCACATCAATTTTCTTCCGAGAAAAGCATGGAACTATCGAGCAAGTTAACCGAATAACATCAGAAATACGTACAGCATACGAACATCGGGAGTACTGCAGCGCAATGTTTCTCAACGTCTCCCAGGCCTTCGATCGAGTGTGGCTTGAAGGTCTCATGCATTAAATCAAATCGACGCTCTCAGTGTACACTCATAGGCTTCTCGAGTCGTACCTCTACAATAGAGTTTTCGCAGTGAGATGCAAAACCACTACATCTGATGATCATATTATAGAAGCTGGAGTTCCCCAGGCAAGTGTATTGGGACCAACACTATACGTAATTTACACAGCGGACATCCCCATAAACGAGCGGCTAACAACATCTACGTGTGCCGACGACACCGCAATTCTAAGTCGTTCCAAATGCCCCCTTGAAGCAATACCACGTCTAGCTAAACATTTGGCGGTAGTAGAGAAATGGCTAGCCGACTGGCGTATTAAAATAAATAAACAAAAGTGTAAACATATCACGTTTACTCTCAACATGCGAACATGTCCTCCGTTAGCACTGTCTAATACGCAACTCCCCCAAGCCAAAGAAGTAACGTCCTTGGCGTTCATCTTGATAGGCGGCTCACCTGGTGTTATCACCTTAAAGCAAAAAAAAACGCAAATTAAACTGAAAGCCAATAACCTCATTTGGCTTCCGAACCCCCGATCTCCTCTCAGCTTAGAATACAAGGTCCTACTTTACAATTCCACCATAAAACCAGAGCGGACCTACGGCTCGCAGCTGTGGGAAAACGCGTGCAGTAGCAATATTGATAATCCAGCGACGAAAGGACGAAACCAGCACGAAGAGTGCGAAAGGCGGCAAACTTAATATACAGCTAAGTTGAAAAATTTGCTACGACTGTCCGATCAGAGTTATATACCGATCGAAAAGTTTAGTCCTAACTTACACAATGGCATACTGAAACTTTTTCTAACTCACCTGGCTCATGAGAAAATAGGGTGTAAGTGGGAGGGGAAAAATTTATATGATCGCAGCTTATGGAGCCGTTGGGGCTTTTACGTAAAATTTTTTATTTTTTTAAATTGAAACCTTAAAAATAAAAATTTAAAATATTTTAATAGACTCCTAAAAATTAAGTGAAAAGTTTCTCTGTTTGTCTGTTTGTCGATTTGTCTGTTTGTATCAAAGCGCTAAAAAAAAGCATAGATGTTATGATGGGGATTTATTCCTCTTTCCAAATAGAAATGTTTGTTCTACGACTTTTTCAATTTCCCGCTAGTTTAGCGTGAAAACGCTAAATCCCACTAAATTTGAAACCTCACCAGTCTCCATACCATAGAAGCTATAGATATGTTCTGTATATCATTGAAAAGGTGTGCTTGAGGGCTTTTAGGCGTACCTTTTAACATTTTTCTAAAGTACTCAGGTAACATTTTACAGGTGATATAAAGTTTTTTAGCTTACATTTTTGCGATTTCTGACAAAACGGCTCTAACGATTTTTATTAAATTTTGGTATGTTGTAGTACGTGTAGTGCGTTTTTTGGTATATAAAACATAAACTTTGACTGAGGGGTTTGGAAGATATTGCCTGTGAACTGAATGTATACATTTTTCTATCGGTCGAAAATCAGGTTTTTTATGAGATATCTCAACCAAACTGACACAATATGCATTTAACTTAGTTTTATATATCCTGCCCAAAGTTGGTTCAAATCGGACCACTATATCATATATCTGTCATAGGACCGATCGATCGAAAATCGAGTCTTAGTATGAAAAACTTTTCAGTTTTATGAGATATCGTAACCAAACTTGTAAAATATGCATTTAAGTTAGTTTTACACATCCTTACCAAAGTTGGTTCAAATCGGTCTACTATATCATATAGCTGTCATGGGACCGATCGGGCGAAAATGAAGTCTCAGTATGAAAAACTTTTTTGTTTACTGAGATATCGTAACTTATCTTATAGAATATACATAAAACTTGGTTTTAAATAACAGGTCTAAAGTTGGTTCAAATCGGACCACTATATCATATAGCTTTCATAGGACCGATCGGGCGAAAATCAAGTCTTAGTATGAAAAACTGAATAAAAAAAGCGAAAATTGGCATTCGGCATTGCGCAATAAGTAATTTTTATGTACAAAGAAGCTCACCCTTTTATTTAAAATTTTTATATTAAACTCAATTTTGTTCGTCACATAATTGGATATGGGGCTGAAAATTGCTTTCGTCACTAGACTTTTACCTCGTGTAGAGGTTCTTGTTGTGGGATTTAAAATACAAAGAATTATGATGTTACACACACAGTAATCTATCCCTTGAATCTTCAATCTTTCCATATCTTTGGAAAGAATCTAATATCATTCCCCTTCTTTAAAAATTGTGGTAAGTCTTATATTTAGAACAACAGAGGTATTGCAAAGCTATCAGCCACTCCTAAATTATTTGAAAAAACCCTTTTTTTCTTTTTTGCAGCATCTCTGTATATTGATAATTTTTTTTGAATTTACCTGGTCAGAGAAAAAACAAAAGGATTTCATATACACAGACTTCAGTAAAGCCTTTAAGTCTGTGAACCATGACCTCTTACTTTACAAACTTAATTGCATAGGTTTCCTTCCCGCCTTTTTTATACCCTGAGCCCATTAAAAATGGACCAAAACTATATATATTCTTGATCAGGATCAACAGCCGAGTCGATTGAGACTATATGATATATGGAACCGAATTAAACAAAATTTGGTCAGGATGTATAATACCATTGCCTACTTTTGTGGGCAAGAATAGTGTTGCCTACTTATGTGGGCAAAAAATAGTGTTGCTTACTTACATGGGCAAAAATAGTGTTGCCTACTTATGTGGGCAAAAACATGTACCGCATGTACCGTTCCTATGGCAGCTATATGATATAGTTGACCGACTTAAAAATAAAAACAAACTTGATCTGCGTATGGTATCCAGAAAACTACATACCAAGTTTGATGTCTCTAGCTCTTATGGTTTCTGAGATCGACGCGTTCAAACAGACGGACGGACGGACGGACGGACAGACAGACGGACATGGCTCAATCCACTCGGATGTTGATCCTGATCAAGAATATATCTAGTTTTGGGGGTCATTCGGCCAAACACATTATACCCTTTTTTGTCCATTTATAATGGACTCAGGGTATAAAGAGTTGTTTGTTTGTTGAGATATCAGAACCAAACTGATAGAATATGTATCTGGGGTGGTATTATACATCCTGACCAAATTTGGTTGGAATCAGTCTAAAATATCATATAGCTGCCATAGGAACGGTACATCGAAAATGAAGTTTTAGTATGGAAAAGTTTTTTATATAATGAGATATCATAACCAAACTAATAGAATATGCATCTGGGCTGGTAATATACATCTTGACAAAATTTGGTTAAAATCAGTTAACTATATCATATAGCTGCCATAGGAACGGTACATCGAAAATGAAGTTTTAGTAAAATCGCTCTAAAATATCATATAGCTGCCATAGGAACAATCGATCGAAAATCAACTTTCTGTACAGAGTACCTGGGTTCAGGGTATCTACTGTCGAGCGTTCTCGACTGTAACCGCCTACTTGTTTTTATTACATTTTTTTGGAGGTGCGCCCACATTTGTAATCATTACTCGAGAATGCCTAAACCGAATTATCAAAGCTTAATTTAAGTAGATAAAAACTAATGAATATATCTATATCACTGCGGACGGCAGTTCGCGTTAGTGACGAAAGCAGCACGAAGGGTGCGAAAGGCGACTAACAATATATACAGCTAAGTTGGAAAATTTGCTACGACTGTCCGATCAGATCGAGTTATATACCGATCGAAAGGTTTAGTCCTAACTTACAAAATGGCATACTAAAACTTTTGCTAATTCACCTGGGTCATGAGATACGAGGGTGTAAGTGGGAGGGGAAAAATTTATATGATCGCAGCTTATGGAGCCGTTGGGGCTTTTACGTAAAACTTTTTATTTTTTAAAAATTCTTATCAAAAATACGCGTCGTTTGATACCTTGGTGACCCAAATCCAATAACTGGTTCAAAAGATAAATAAATTTGAAAATTTTAGTAGAATACTAAAAATGAAGTGAAAAAGTTTCTTTGTTTGTCTGTTTGTCTGTTTGTATCAAAGCGCTAAAAAAGCGTAGATGTTATGATGGGGATTTGTTCATTTTTGAAAATCTAGAAATGTTTGTTTTACGACTTTTTCAATTTCCCGCTAGTTTAGCGGGAAATCGCTAAATCCCGCTAAATTTGAAACCTCACCAGTTTCCATACCATAGTAGCTATAGATATGTTCTGGGTATCATTGGAAAGGTGTGCTTGAGGGCTTTTAGGCGTACCTTTAAACTTTTTTTCTAAAGTACTCAGGTAACATTTTACAGGTGAAATAAAGTTTTTTAGCTTACATTTTGGCGATTTCTGACAAAACGGCTCTAACGATTTTTATTAAATTTTAGTATGTTGTAGTACGTAGAAATTTTTTGCGTTTTTTGGTATATGAAACATAAACTTTGACCAAGGGATTTGGAAGATATTGCTTGTTAACTGAATGTATACATTTTTCTATCGGTCGAAAATCAGGTTTTAGTACGAAAAACTTTTTGGTTGTATGAGATATCTCAAACAAACTGACACAATAAGCATTTAACTTGGTTTTATATATTCTGTGCAAAGTTGGTTCAAATCGGACTACTATAACATATAGCTGTCATAGGACCGATCGGGGGAAAATGGAGTCTTAGTACGAAAAACTTTTTTGTTTTATGAGATATCTCAACCAAACTGATAAAATATGCATTTAACTTCGTTTTATATATCCTGGCCAAAGTTGGTTCAAATCGGACCACTATATCATATAGCTGTCATAGGACCGATCGGGCGAAAACCAAGTCTTAGCATAAAAAACTTTTTTTTCACGAGATATCGTAACAAAACTAATAGAATATGCATTTAAGTTAGACTTATAGATCCTGAAGAAAGTTGGTTCTAATCGAACCACTATATCATATAACTGTCATAGGACCGATCGGGCGAAGTCTAAGTCTTAGTATGAGAAACTTTTTTTTCTCACAGTAGGTACGGGGCTTCCGACAGTAGAGTAGCAACTTAAGCGATGCGAGCAGGGGGCGGAGCCCCCTACTTTTCTTTATAATTAAAAAAAATTTTTTTTTAAATATGAAAAAATATTCAACAATGATAAATTTACAATGTCAAAAGCAAAAGCAATTGCAAAAATTTCTGATATCCCACAAAAAAAACCTCTAAACGAGGTAAATGTCTAGTGACGAAAGCAATTTCCAGCCCCAAAATTTCTGATATCAAATTTTGTGACGAACAAAATTGAGTTTAATATAAAAATTTTAAATAAAAATATAAATTAATGAAAAAAAACAATTGGCATTCGGCACTGCGCAAAAAGTAATTTTTATGTACAAAGAAGCTCACCCTTTTTGCGCACAGTGCACAAGGCCAATTGTTTTTTTTTATTAATTTATATTTTTATTTAAAATTTTTATATTAAACTCAATTTTGTTCGTCACAAAATTTGATATCAGAAATTTTGGGGCTGGAAATTGCTTTCGTCACTAGACTTTTACCTCGTTTAGAGGTTTTTTTTGTGGGATTTCATTTATACACAAAACTTGATTTTCGACCGATCGGTCCTATGGCAGCTATATGATATAGTGGTCCGATTGAAACCAACTTTAGCCATAATGTGTAGAACAATAACAATTCAAAATCTGTGAGTTTGGTTGGGATATCTCAAAAAACGCAAAAAATTTTCATACTAAAGGTCATGCCGCACCACAACGAAGTCAAAAAAGTCGACAAAAACATGCCTCGATTCAACATAATATTATATCGCCGTTTTAATGAATCATATCTTAAACAACGCGTACTTATAGCAGCTGCGCAAATAAAATAGATAATAAAATGTAAAAAAATTGTCTCGACTTTTCTTCGAATTTTGAAGTAAAAAAAGCTAAGAAAAAAGCTACGAAAAAATCATAATTTTCTTAATTTAAAAATTGATATCTCTTAAACTACTGGTTAAAATCTAAAACTGTGTATAAATGAAATATAAATATATTCATTTGCTTTTAGATAAAGTAAAGCTTTGACAAATCAGTTTTGGCACTTTTGTGTAATGATGACAAATGTGGGTGCACCTCTGAAAAAAAGTATTAAAAAAAAAAAACAAATTTTGAAAAATTCTTAAAAAAAAATCTCACCATAAAAAAAAACAAAAGTTTTTCGTCGGTTTTGGCCCCAAATC
Organism: Drosophila falleni; assembly: GCA_035045575.1. Lineage (NCBI taxonomy): Eukaryota > Metazoa > Arthropoda > Insecta > Diptera > Drosophilidae > Drosophila > Drosophila falleni. The sequence goes on along the minus strand of JAWNOV010000056.1, from coordinate 138,116 downwards.
TATCCAAAAAAGTGGGTTTTGTTCTTGTAACTCGCAAAAAGTTCGATTTTGTTGCCTAGTGTTATTGTATTTAGCATGAAATTTCCAACGACAAAAGACTTAAATCTTTTTCAACTAACTGATAATAATTGCATCGTACGAACGGTAAAAATCGTAGTAGTCTGATTTGTATAAGAAGATATCTTGTCATTTAGCAGGTACCAATGACTGATCTACCAGAAGTAAGAAATAAACTAGTGGGCGGTTACAGTCGAGCACGCTCGACAGTTAAATACCCTGTGCCCATGTACTCTGTATTGAAAGTTGATTTTCGATCGATTGTTCCCATGGCAGCTATATGATATTTTAGACCGATTTTAACCAAATTCGGTCAGGATGTATAATACCAGCCCAGATGCATATTCTATTAGTTTGGCTCAGATATCTCAACAAACAAAAAACTTTTCCATACTAAAACTTAATTTTCGAGGTATCGTTCCCATGGTAGCTATATGATATAGTTAACCGATTTTAACCAAATTTGGTCAGGATGTATAATACCAGCTCATATGCATTTCTATCAGTTTGGTTCTGATTTCTCAACAAAAAAACAACTTTTTCGTACTAAAACTACATTTTCGATGTATTGTTCCTATGGTAGCTATATGATATAGAGGAACCGATTTTAACCAAATTTGATCAGGATGTATAATACCAGCCCAGATGAATATTCTATCAGTTTAGTTCTGATATATTAACAAACAAAAAACTTTTCCCTATTAAAACTTCATTTTCGATGTACCGTTTCTATGGCAGCTATATGATATAGATAACCGATTTTTAACAAATTTGGTCATGATGTATATTAGCAGCCCAGATGCATATTCTATCAGCTTAGTTCTGATATCTTAATAAACAAAGATTTTTTCTATACTAAAACTTTATTTTCGACGTATCGTTCCCATGGTAGCTATATGATATACTTAACCCATTTTAGCCAAATTTGGTCAGGACGTATAATACCAGCCCAGACGAATATTCTATCCGTTTGGTTCTGATATCTCAACAAACAAAAAAATTTCTCAAACTAAAACTTCATTTTCGATGTATCGTTCCCATGGCAGCTATATTATATAGTGGACCAATCCAAAAATAAAAACAAACTTGATCTGCCTATGGTATCGAGGAACCTACATACCAAGTTCGAAGTCTATAGCTTTTATGGTTTCTGAGATCGACGAGTTCAAACATCCGGACGGACGGACAGACAGACGGACATGGCTCGGCTGTTGAGCCTGATCAAGAATATATATACTTTTGGGGGTCTGCCACGTCCCCTTCTGCCTGTTACATACATTCTGCCAACACATTATACCCTTTTTTGCCTATTTTTAATGGGCTCGGGGTATAAAAACTTGCCGAATAAACACAATGTTAGAAATAACGACCTTTTGCTCTTAAATGGCAGAAACTACAACTGAAATGCCTTCATGCGCATATGTTTTTAGCTCGGTACCCAAAAAATGGGTACTAGAGCCTATTAGATTCGTGATAATTATGCTACACTAATTTGAACACCTTTATCTCCGAGACTCTAATAGTTAGAGAAACCAAGCATGGTGACTATATTTCGAGGGTGTTGACCTATATCAAGTTTTTTTTTTAATTTGGCCACGCCCACTTCCGCCTACGTAAATTATATTACATCGAATAACACGAGCAATTTTAGAGCTACAGTCTTGATAATTTTATTGAGATCGGTTAATAAACACAGAAGATATTTGAGGAAATATGATATATGGAGGACACATAATCACCTGGATCTCAGATGCTATAACAGATAGAGCTACCGAATTTGGTGTTGATACTGTTATGTAGCGCACGCAAATCAAGTTTGCTTTTGAATTTCGCCACGCCCCCCCATTTTCCTGCAATCGACAGGAGACTAAAATATCCAAATTCAAGAGCAATTTAATTCAGCACACGTATATATTACCATCTTCATGATGTATGCTAAAAATTTAATTGCGAACGGATAATAAACAATGAATAAATTTCGCTTTGCACACCGTGGTACGCACAGTCTGGAGGGATGGGGTAGCAGCAGATACACATGTTATGTTAATGTTATATTAACAAAATATAATTTTAGCTATCACTGCGGACGGCAGTTCGCGTTACTGACGAAAGCAGCACGAAGGGTGTGAAAGGCGACTAACTATATATACAGCCTAGTTGGAAAATTTGCTACGACTGTCCGATCAAATCGAGTTATATACCGATCTAAAGATTTAGTCCTAAGTTACAAAATGGCATACTATTTCTAACCAACCTGGGTCATGAGATATGGGGGTGTAAGTGGGAGGGGAAAAATTTAATTGATTGCAGCTATTGGGGCTGTTGGGGCCTTTTGGTAACATTTTTTATTTTTTAAAAATTTAACATCAAAATAACTGGTTCAAAAGATAAATAAATTTGAAAATTTTAGTAGACTCCTAAAAATGAAGTGAAAAGTCAGTTTGTTTGTCTGATTGTTTGTTTGCATCAAAGCGCTAAAGAAGCTTAAATGTAATGATGGGGATTTATTCCTTTTCGAAAATCTTAAAATGTTTGTTATACGACTTTTTGAAAAAACCCCTAGTTTGGCGGGAAAACGCTAACTCCTGGAAATATTAAAACCTCAACAGATTCCAAACCATAAAAGCTATAGATATGTTCTATATATCAGTAAAGTAATTTTTATGTACCAAGAAGCTCACCATTTTTGCGCACAGTGCACAATGTCAATTTTTTTTTTTTTATTAATTTATTTTCTTATTTAAAATTTTTGTATTAAACTCAATTTTGTTCGTCACAAAATTGGATATCAGAAATTTTTGGGCTGGAAATTGCTTTCGTCACTAGACTTTTACCTCGTGTAGAGGTTTTTTGTGGGTCCATGTTACATCAATGTTTTATTAACATAGTATAATTTATGTTAGACATAAATGTATATGAATGTGATGTTTATTAATTATGTGTTAATAATATTGTGCGCCCACATTTGTCATCATTACACGAAAATGCCAAAACCGATTTATCAAAGCTTTACTTTATATAAAAGCTAATGAATATATCTATATTTTATTTATACACAGTCTTAGATTTAAACCAGTAGTTTAAGAGATATCAATTTTTGAATTAAGAAATTGATGATTTTTCTTGGCTTTTTTCTTAGCTTTTTTCACTAAAAAATTCAAGAAAAATTCGAAACAATTTTTTTACATTTTATTAACTATTTTATTTGCGTAGCTGTTGTAATTACGCGTTGTTTAGGATATGATTCATTAAAATCTATGGTGAGACGGCGATATGATATTATGTTGAATCGAGGCATGTTTTTGTCGACTTTTTTGACTTCGTTGTGGTGTGGCATGACCTTTAGTATGAAAAATGTTTGTGTTTTTTGAGATATCAAAACCAAACTTACAGAATTTAAATTTGTTATTATTTTACACATTATGATCAAAGTTGGTTCAAATCGGTTAACTATATCATATAGCTGCCATAGGAACGATCGGTCGAAAATCCATGCTTAGTATGAAAGGTTGTGTCTGGAAATGTTTTATATATCCCTACCAAATTTGGTTCAAATCGGATCACTATTCAATATAGCTGCTATAGGAACGATCGGTCAAAAATTCACCTTTAGTATGAAAAACTTTTTTATTTTCTAAGATATTTTACCCAAACTCACACATTGTGTATTCTATGTTGTTCTTTATATCTTCACCAATTTTGGTTTAAATCTGTCCAATATATCATATAGCTGCCATAGGACCGATCGGTCTAAAATCAAGTTTAAGTATGAAAAACTTTTTTGTTTTATAAGATATCGTAACCAAACCTATAGAATATGCATTTAAGTAAGCCTTATACATCCTTACCAAAGTTAGTTCGAATCGGACCACTATATAATATAGCTTCCATAGGAACGATCGGTCGAAAATCAAGTTTTAGTATGAAAAGTTGTGTTATTTCTTGAGATATATCAACTAATCGCACAGGTTGTATATCTGGGAAGTTGTTATATATCCCTACCAAATTTGGTTCAAATCGAAACACTATTCAATATAGCTGCTATAGGAACGATCGGTCGAAAATCCAACTTAAGTATGAACAACTTTTTTATTTTCTTAAATATTTTAAACAAACTCACAAATTGTGAATTCCTTGTTGTGTTTTACTTCTTTACCAATTTTGGCTCGAATCTGTCCACTATATCATATAGCTGCCATAGGATTGATCGGTCTAAATTCAAGTTTTAGTATAAAAATTAGTATTAGTATCAATTTAGTATTTTTAGTTGCCCTTTACATCCTTATCAAATTTGGTTAAAATCAGAGCACTTTATCATATAGGTGCCATAGGAACGAACAATACGAACGGTCAATAAGCAACCTTTAATATGAAAAACTTTTTTATTTCTTAAGTTATCTCTGCCCAAATTAAGATTCTTGCAGCGTCTTATACAACCTGTCCAAATTTGGTTGAAATCGGGCCACTTTAACATATAGCTGCCATTTGAATTATAAGTAGAAAATCAAGCTTAGCGGAAAACTTGTCTCATTGTTTATATGCTGATTACTTAGCCGTTTTACCATAGATTTTAACGGTAAACATACTTAACGATGGGTAATTAATATAGCTATATGTATAGCAACAAAATTAATTGTTCTTAAGAGCATATTCTGTCATTGTAGTTAAAAAACCTCAAAAAACTTGATTTTGGACCGATCGTTTCTATGGCAGCTATATGATATAGTGGTCCGATTTGTGCCAACTTTAGTCATAATGTGTATTACAATAGCACACTCAAATTCTGTGAGTTTAGTTTGAATAACTTAAAAAATACAAATAAACTTCATCCTAAAGGTCGTGCCGCTTTACAAGGAAGTCATAAAAATCATGAAAAACAGGCATAGATATAAAATTTTTTTATATCGCCGTTTCTCCATAATGGAGCTTTGCAGAAAAAAATTAAGACCGAAGTTCAGAAATTTTTTCGAGTTTTCTTTAAATTTTGAAGAAAAAAAGCTAAAATAATACAACATTTTCTTAATTTAAAAATTAACAGCTCCTTAGCTACTGGGTTAAGTCTTAGACTGTGTATGGACGAATTACAGATATATTCATCAGCTTTGAGGAAAATAATAGATTTTGAAAATCGGTTTTGGATGGTAATGTTGACAAAAGTGGGCGCACCACTTAGAAAATAAAACAAGTAAGCGGTTACAGTCGAGCACGCTCGACAGTAGGATACTCTGAGCCCAGGTACTCTTCAATAAAAGTTTTTTTTCGACCAATTGTTCCTATGGCAGCTATATGATATATAACGCCGATTTGAACCAAATCTGGTCAGAATGTACAAAACTAACATTAATGCATATTCTATCAGTTTGATTCTGAAATCTCAACAAACGCAAAACTTTTTCATACTAAATCTTCATTTTCGATGTATCGTTCCTATGGCAGCTATGTGATATAGTTATCCGATTTCAACCAAATTTGGTCAGGATGTATAATACCAGCTCCGATACATAATCTATTAGTTTGGTTCTGATATCTCGACAAACACAAAACTTTTTCATACTAAAACTTCATTTTCGATGCATCGGTCCTATGGCAGCTATATGATATAGTGGTCCGATCCAAAAATAAAAACAAACTTGATCTGCGCCCGGTATCCAGGAACCTACATACCAAGTTTGAAATCTCTAGCTCTTGTGGTTTCTGAGATCGACGCGTTCAAACAGACGGACAGACGGGCAGACAGACGGGCAGACAGACGGACAGACAGACGGACATGGCTCAATCGACTCGGCTGTTGATCCTGATCAAGAATATATATACTTTGTGGGGTCTGCCACGCCTCCTTCTGCCTGTTACATACATCCTGCCAAACGCATTATACCCTTTTTTGCCCATTTTTAATGGGCTCAGGGTATAAAAATTTTCATACTAAAGGTGAATTTTCAACCGATCGTTCCTATAGCGGCTATATTGAATAGTGATTCGATTTGAACCAAATTTGGTAGGGATATATAACGCATTCCCGGATATACAACCTGTGCGATTGGTTGATATATCTGAAGAAATAACACAACTTTTCATACCAAAGCTTGACTTTTGACCGATTGTTCCTATGGCAGCTATATGATATAGTTAACCGATTCGAACCAACTTTAGCCATAATGTGTAGAACAATAACAATTCAAAATCTGTGAGTTTGGTTGGGATATCTCAAAAAACGCAAAAAATTTTCATACTAAAGGTCATGCCGCACCACAACGAAGTCAAAAAAGTCGACAAAAACATGCCTCGACACAAAATAATATCATATCGCCGTTTCACCATAGATTTTAATAAATCATATCTTAAACAACGCGCAATTACAGCAGCTACGCAAGTGAAATAGATAATAAAATGTAAAAAAATTGTTTCGACTTTTCCTCGAATTTTTAAGTGAAAAAAGCTAAAAAAAAAAGACAAGAAAAAATCATAATTTTCTTAATTCTAAAATTGATATCTCTTAAACTAATGGTTTAAATCTAAGACTGTGTATAAATAAAATATAGATATGTACATTAGCTTTTAGTTAAAGTAAAGCTTTGATAAATCAGTTTTGGCATTCTTGAGTAATGATTACAAATGTGGGCGCACCTTTAAAAAAAAGTAATAAAAAAGCCAGATGCTTGAAAAATTCTAAAAAAAAAATCTTACCAAAAAAAAAAAAATGTTTTTCGTCGGTTTTGGCCCCAAATCTATGCAAAAAAGTGGATTCGGTTCTTGTAACTTTTGGGCTGTTGCCTAGTGTTATATAAAGGCATTAGAAAGCTTAAAAAAGGTTTACGTTTGTTTTCTGACATTAAATGAGAATATGTTAGGTCTCTTTGACTTGCCAAATATAGAGCATCCTACTGCTGTAACTTTACGTTCGATGATTGACACTGTGTCTGCCATATATGGCTTACTTCTCTCGATTAGTGATGATAAAAAGATTTGCAATGCAATTCTAATTCATCTTGTTATGAATAAAGTTGATCCAATGACTAGACAAAAATGGAAGGATCAACTCGATTATGCAACCATTCCAAAGTGAAGTAATTGCGAAACAGTCTTGAATCTTAGAATCCAGATGTCGTAGATGTCCGCTGAAACATCAGCCAAATTGTCGTCCGATAACACTAAGACAGAGTCAAAGGTTAAAAACAATAATCGAAGTTCTCTTTCCTGTTCTGTGGCCAGTGCTAGAAATAATCAGGTGTCCCTCAAATGCCTGTTCTGCAATTCCGAAGATCATAACCTTTTGAGTTGCTCCGCATATGCCGCGCAATCAGTACAGCAGCGTTTTGAGTTCGCCAAGGCAGCTCCATTATGTATTAACTTCCTTCGAAAGGGAAAACCTGTTGCCAAATGCAAGGCAAATATGTGCAGAGTATGTAATCGTGCACACAATACGCTGTTGCATAGATACTCTGCTGTTTCTAGCACTCGAGCGTTACCATCACACTCTGACTCTGCTCAGGATCATCCATCGACTTCACATGCGTTCCTGCAAGCGAATGTATCAGATCACGTGATCCTAGCTACTGCAGTCGTTAGTGTTAAAACGAAAAGTAGCGATTTCTTTTAAGTCAGGGCTCTGCTTGATTCTGGATCGCAAATCAATTGCGTAACAGACGAGCTAGCCCAACGATTACAAGTGCGTCGAGACGAGGCTAGTATCAGTTTACTTGGAATTGCTCAATGCAATACACAAGTAAAGAGCAAACTACACACAGTGGTGAAGTCGCGAGTGAGTTTTCATTAGACCTGTGGGTCTTGAAAACCATTTCTGGATATCAGCCTGACCACACGGTTTATGTTAATGGTTGGAAAATCCCTGAGAACCTGCAATTGGCTGATCCGTATTTCCACAAGTCACAGAAGATCGACACTCTCATCGAAGCTGAGACGTTCTTTGAACTGCTCTCTGTCGGTCAAATTAAACAAGGTTCAAATTGTCCGGTTCTGCAAAAATCTCTTGTTGGTTGGATTGTCTCTGGGCGTTGTACGCCGACAGGTCCCAAGACAGCTCAGGTATTAAGCCTAACTTGTCAGGAAGATACATATACATCGATAGACACAACATTGAAGAAGTTTTGGTCATTGGAAGAATAGCCGTCACCTAAAAAAGTTCGAACAGTTGAACACCAGTTATGTGAGAGCCACTTTCTAGATAATATAAAAATATTGCCGTCAGGTCGATTTGAAGTACGACTACCATTTAAATCGGATCCAAATCAGCTTGGCATCTCTATCGAGGTTGCTAAGCGTCATTTTATGCCACTCGAAAGACGCTTGTCTCGTGATCCTGAGCTTAAGCGTATGTACTTGAAATTTATGAAAGAATATGTTTCCCTTGGCCATATGTCTGAAATAGACACTCAAATTTCAAGTACTCAACACTATTTTATTCCGCACCAGTGTGTCCTAAGACCACAGAGCACGTCGACGAAGTTAGAAGTCGTTTTTGACGCATCTTGTCGTACTTCGTCTCAAGTTGCGTTTAATAATCTTCTGATGGTTGGACCATTCAAGAGGAGTTGTATTGGACTCTGCTTCAATTTCGACTACACAAGTATGCTCTGACAGCTGATATCAAAAAGATGTACAGGCAAGTCATGATGCATGAAGCAGATCGAAATTTTCAGCTCATAGTGTGGCGAAAGAACCCATCAGACTCTTTGAGGTCCTTCAGGTTAAACACTGTGACGTATGGCACTGGTCCAGTCCTATTTTTGGCAATACGGTGTTTAACAAAGCTAAGTGACATGATTGAGTTGTCATATCCAAAAGCTGCTGAGGTTAGAGAACCTACTGGTTTTCGAATGCTCCTGAGTTCTACGAAACAAATGTAGCTAAGCCGATAACGATCTCAGAGTCTGACACAACTAAAACACTAGGCGTGCTGTGGTTGCCAAATGAAGATGTCTTTCAATTTAAGATAGACGATAGATAGATAGATAGATGGACTTAGAGGGACAAAACGGAATATTCTCTCGGTGTCATCGCGGTTATTTGATCCGCTTGGCCTATTAAGCCCTCTGATTATCAAGGCAAAGATGTTGCTCCAAGAACTCTGGCTAAAAAAGCTAGATTGGGATGAATCAATTCCTATGGGCTTGGATAACTCGTGGCAGCAATTGAAGTCAACTTTGATCCAGTTGCAAAGAATCAAAATACCACGATATGTCTTTACAGAGCCAACTTCACCGATTGAGATACATGGCTCTGCCGACGATCAATCCGAGCGTTTGGCGCATGTGTATATATACGCATTCATACTGCAGAAGGTTATCGTTTCTCCTTGATGACATCCAAGTCCAAAGTAGCCCCCTTCAAGACTTAAACTCTTCCTACACTTGAGTTGTGCGCGGTTCACCGTATCGCAGATCTCTGTCCCCGAATTAGAAAACTCATACGGTTATCAATTGAATGGACTGTTACTTGGTCTGATTCTGAAGTTACACTTCTTTGGATCAAGTCACATCCTTGTCCTTGGCAACATTTGTGTCGAATCGTGTGGCTCCAGGAGTGGACAGAGAACGCTGAATGGCGCCATGTACCGACAAAGCAGAACCCAGCAGATATCGTTTCGAGAGGCTGCGATGTGGACGACTTGCTATCGTCTATTTGGTTCGATTGGCCTTCATTTTTGGAGGAACCAAGAGATTCCTGGCCGGTTAACCAGCATCTGATTACAGACGAGATGCGAACTTTGGAAGTACGTAAAACAACTGTCGGACTGGCAGCTATGGTAGACCGACCGGATCTCTTGGAAACTATTGATAGTTATTCAACGCATGCTAAGAGTGTTCGCAACAAAAAGCGGATGCGAATTTGCGATCATACCGCAAAGAGCTCCGCACTTCTGGGTCTGTGGGAGGCAGGTGTAAAGTGTGCAAAGCACCTACTTCTACAGACGGTAGACAGACTGCTGTTGACGGCAGAAGAACTGCAGAAGACGCTGGTCGCGGTGGAGGCCTTGTTAAATTCCATGCCAATTGGAACGCTCAGCGACGACCCCAGCGACGGCGAGGCGTTAACTCTGGGCCACCTGCTAGTGGATGGACCACTAGCAGTAATGCCAGCAGAGCGGGCCCCGGACCAGCAGGGCCTGACCTGCTTAGATTGATGGCGAACTGTCTTGTTGCTAAATTAACAGTTTTGGCGGCGATGGTCCAAGCAGTATGTCCTGGGACTACAAGCGAGGGACAATTGGAATCATCGCCTGCCATACCTAAGAGTCGGAGAGCTGGTGGTCGTCGCCGAAGACAATCTGTCGCCTCAGAACTGGGTGGTCGGCAGAGTAACGGCGGCACGCAAAGGGGAGGACGGGGTCGTTCGCGTCGCCGAAATTAGGACGAGCACTGGAGGGCTGTTTAAGAGGCCCATCCATAAGCTGGAGCGACTGCCAGTAGGATGAAGCTACAGCGCTTCATGGGGGCCGGTGTTGGTTGTAGTTAACCCTCTAACAGCAAAATCGAAATTGTCATTCAATCAAGTTGATATTTATTTTATAAGTAGATATAGGTTAAATAAGCTTAAGTTTTAAATTTCATAATTTTTCGTTGGTTGGAACGACCGTCAGGTGCAAAATACTGAAGACCGTCTGTAGACAGTCTTGTCGGTTTGAGCGGAAAAAAATATGGCCGTTCGCTTGCATCACAAGGGAATATCACACGCGACTTTTGGCGATATCTTTTCCTATTTATTGCCTCTAAAGTTTTTTTTTGAGTTAAAAATCACTAATATTATTATAATAATATGCAATTTACTTGAATTTAAATAATTATTATAAAATAAATCAATTTATAAGCAGTTTTAAATGAACAACTGCTTTAGTTGACCGTTACTATGTAATATGTGGAAAATCCCTATTTACAGGTATTTTTTTAATTTAGATGTTTAAAAATATACTTATTTTTGTAATGGTTGTCTCAAAAAAAAAGTTGGGAGACTGATTTGTATAAAATGAGCATTCACCTCTACCAAAATACTAAATATATGCATATTTTTCCATTTTATCCAACCAAATTGGGAAATGATTTGCATTTTCATATCTGATGTCAGATGAACAGCTCTTTTCCAGTGATTGCTAAGCCAACTTAGTCATGTAATGCCTTTTGCTATTTTTGTAAGGAACTCTGGCTCTTCGATCCCATACTCGGCAACTGCTTATATTTATAGCTTCAGCACCCTTCAAAAATATATAGATGTCAATGGACAATAAAGATCGAATGCTTTGGAAAGGCTTAAAACATGCAGTTGTTCATGAGGATAGTTTTTCTAGATCGATGGGTATAAGACCAACAATTTAGGTGAAAGTGTTGCCTGAGTGTCTTGGAAAGCGTTCAATGAGAGGCTTAAATCTTGAAGAAATGCGTCGGAATTATTATTTTCAATAATTTTCCAATTTTCTAATGGTTTTGGAATAGTATAGGTTTCTTAATCAAATGTTGTCGACAACATATTCGGAGTCCCATCACTTTTATCACTGCTAAACTTATCATCGCTTCTACAGAATCTATTAACTCAAGCAATTGATCATTTAAAATTGCTTACAAATTAAAATATTTTATAAATAATGAACACCTAAATTTAAGTTAATTGCATATTTATAGTAATATTATCGTTAAAAGTCGGGTATTCCCTTGTGATGCAAGCGAACGGCCTTATATTTTTCCGCTCAAACCGACAAGACCGTCTACAGACGGTCCTCAGTTTTTAGCTTTTTAAGAATACTTCTAGTTGTATTTTTGTATTTATTTTTCTATAAATCATAAGAGAATAATAATTCCTACTAGCAGTCTATATATATTTTTTTGGCGATTGAAATTGCAACTTTTTTGGTCAAAATTAAATTTGGTATTTTACACAATTTCAATGTTTAACAAAATTCTGTAAAATAACGGTTCATCGGAAAATAATTATATATATATTTTTTTAAACGTCAGAAAATCAATTCTCAATATATAATAAATATATTCGAAAAGAAATATTTATTAGTTTTTCATATTTATATTACCCGTTAGAGGGTTAAATCATGAATTCTAGTGTGATTTAGGTTTGGGGCGCAATAAAGCTTTCGTTGGTCGCCACGAATTTGCCACACTTCGCCACCATAACTAGAGCTAGGCTAAAGAACATTTGAAGTTTCAGTTGTCGAATTATTATATACGTACAAGCACGAATCGCTCCCGCATTTTAATTTTTGCCGATTGATATATTTAACCACCACCAAATCATTTCGGTTTTAAAAATAAATTAAATAAACCTTTTTAAATTTTCAATGAGTGAATTAATTACGCGTCGTTTGATATATGATTCATTAAAATCTATGGCGAGACGGCTAAGTTATTAGCATATAAGCAAATAAACAAGTTTCACGCAAAGGCTAATTTTCGACTGATCAGTCTCATGGCAAATTCTACCAAATTTGGTTGAAATATAAAACACATTACCAGATACACAACTTGTGAGATTGGTTGATATATCTAAAGAAATAGTAGAGGTTTTCATATTAAAGGCTGATTCTAAGCCGATCTCTCCTATGGCAGCTATATGATATAGTAGATAGTATATAGTTTAAATAAGATTTATTTAAATCCCTGGAGAGACGACGATATAATACTATTTAGTGTCTAGGCATGTTTTTGTCGACTGTGATGAAAATTTTTCGTGATGTGCCATAGGAACGATCAGTCGAAAATCCAACTTTAGTATGAAAACTTTTTCATTCTAACCAAATTTGGACAGGTTGTATAAGTTGTATAATTTGGTACAGATAACTTTAAAAAAAAGTTTCACATACTAAAAATTGCTTATCGACCGTTCGTGTCGAACGTTCCTATGGAAGCTATATGAAATAATGGTCCGATTTCTACCGAATTCGGTAAGGACGTTAATGGCAATTAAATGTACCCAGTTTATAGTTTGATTCAGATATATTTAAAACAACAAAAAAGTTTTTCATGCTAAGACATGAATTTCTACCGATCGGTTCTATGGCAGCTATATGATATAGAAAACCCGATTTAAACCAACTTCAATCAGAATGCAGAAGACCAACTTAAATGCATATTCTATAAGTTTTGCAAAGATATCTCCAAAAACAAAAATGTTGTTCTTACCATAACTTGATTTTACACCGATCGTTCCTACGGCAGCTATATAATAAATTCTGAACCGATCCCTCATATGGCAGCTATATACAATAATATAGTAATTTGGTTTAAACCAAATATGGCCATATTGTGTATTATGTGTGATTGGTTAACATATCTTAAAAAAAACACAAAACATTTTTAAACTAAATGTAATGCTACTCCACAAGGATGTTATAAAAATCGAAAATAAAACTTCGATACAGATAAAAACTAGTCGGATGGAGCTATAGTCGAGCATTCTCGACTGCGGAGACAACGTACTTACTATGGCAAAAGCTAAGACAGCTAAAAGTTCATTCTTGATTTTCACCCGATCGGTCCTATGACAGCTATGTGATATAGGGGTCCGATTTGAACCAATTTTAGTTAGGATATATAAAACCAACTTAGATACATATTCTATCAGTTGTGTTACGATATCTCAAACAAAAACAAACAAAAAGTTTTTCATACTAAAACTTGATTTTCGACCGATCGGTCCTATGTCAGCTATATGATATAGTCGACCGATTTGAACCAACTTTTGTAAGGATGTATAAGACTAAATTAAATGCATATTCTATAAGTTTATTTACGATATCTCATAAAACAAAAAAGTTTTTCATACTAAAACATGATTTTCGACCGATTGTTCCTATGGGCGTTATATAATATAGTGGTCCGATTGAAACAAGAAACAAACTTAACCTGCCGACAATAAAGGGGAATCTAGTTTTTTAATTGCTCTTATAATTTGGATATGAAATTTTTTTTTCCGATTTGAAGGCGATATTGGGGGCGTGGCCGTAGAGGAACCTACATACCAAGTTTGGTGTCTCTAGCTCCTATAGTCTTTGAGATCTAGGTGTTCATACAGACAGACAGACGGACATTGCTATATCGACTCGGTTATTGATGCTGATAAAGGATATATATACTTTATGGGGTCTGCAACGCCTCCTTCTGCCTGTAAAAAAAACCCAATAGACCCCTGTACTTTTTTTGAGTACGGGGTCTAAAAACGGTTTTTTTTACCGTTATCTAAATTTTCGATGTGCCACAATGTAACATTTAACAATATCTGCATACTGCGCTATGTCGCATATCAGAAATTTTTTCGCCGTGTTATCCAAAACTGATTACATATTCTTATTCTTTATCTATAACAGATGTGCCCAATATCTGCTTACGGCAGAGCACTTATCAATACACAAAAATAAAAACACAAATACATGGACCCGATCAGTTGTTTTTTGATGCACTGGAAAAAATGGTTTACATTTTAAATAGGGTAAGCATAAGTTAAACTAAAACAAAAATTGTTTTCCAAATTACATTCGGATTAGCGGAGCGATGCACGCGTAACAGCAAACCCTATTAAAGTGTTGTTGCTGAGTTCGACTCCATAGCCTGTGAATGAAGAGAATGAGAGAAAAAGCACAGAATTGTTTTTGTATTTCGCTTTGCCAATGCTGAGAGCAACACATGTATATGGCGACTGTTCTTCTTATAGCAAATATTAATTACAATAACAAATGAGCCAGTAGAACAATGGCTTGGGAACCTATGATCTAAAGCAATAATTTTTATAGATTTTAGATTTAAGCACATGATCACGATTATTCAAACATGGCCATCGATGATGTTGGCACAACCTCCAGCAGCAACTGAAAGAATAGTGTGACCTTGTCTACAATTACACAAAAATAAATAATAATAATAAAGAGATTTGAGGATTATTGTAAATTTCTGCAATGACTTACTCATAAAACGCGGTGTCATGCCCAGTTTAACAAAAGGTACGTAAAATATGAGGCCTGCAAAGATGAAAAGCAGTGCATACAAATATTCAATGCGCGGCGTTTCAAAGATGGGCGCAGCAACGAGGTACACAGATATGACCAAGACCACAACGGGAATGATAATTGGCACCTTGTATGGTCGTGGATAGTTGGGTTTGGTGTACCGCATAACGATAAGTGCCAACATGGCGCCACCATAGAATATCCATGCGGTGAAGCTGAAGAAGTCAATCAGTGAATCAATTGTGCCGTGCAGCACCATTGCTGAAGCAATTAATGACTGTAAAAAAAGGGTAAAAAAAAAAAACAGTAAATTAGGCAATAGACGGCTTGGATTTAAAATTTGCTAAGTTCGAAAACACCGTAGGCTTGTTGATAAAATATTTATATACATATATACTAGGGGTTCTGCCCCCTGCTTCACTCGCGAAATTGAAGCGTAATAATGGAAAGGGCTTTTTATATTTTTCTTTAACAAACTTTTTAACGCAAATACAAATTACCATACTTTTTCAATAATTAGGACACTTGTTTATTCGGAAAATCCGAAAATTTTGACTCTCAATTAATTCATATGAAATATTCTGTTGGCCGGGCATCACACAAATTTGTTGTTTCTGAAATCCGATCACAGCATTGTTTGTATGTAAAAGAAAATAAATAAAAGTACGAAATTATGTGCAATGGAATGTATTTTAGCTGCAGTAAACGGAAGTTATACAGTGTTTGCGTGTTTTTCTTTCTTCTAAGAACTATTGGTCCGTATGTTTCTAACATTGGGGTCATTCAGCAGGTTTTTAAATCAGTAATCCCCTCTTTACTCCTGTTGCATAAGTAATCAGTACATGCTGAATATCATATTACCTTCTTTTACGAAGCAGACTACTACGTGCAATCATGATCATACTATTTAAAATAAACTTGAAATTTTTTGTTGAAAATTTCTTGCCGAATGCAAAAAGTAGAAACAAATTTATATAATACAAGGGGAATCCGCCCCTGTTCGCTTCGCTCGTGAGGTGAGGTGCTGCTACAGTCGAGCACGTTTGTCAGTAGGATACCCTGAGCCCAGGTACTCTTTTATAAAAGTTGATTTTTGAATTGTTCTTACGGCAATTAATTTATATATGGAACCAAATAAAACAAAATTTTGTCAGAATGTTAAAAGCTAACTTAAATGCGTATCCTAACAGTTTTAAAAATATATCTTAAAAACCAACAACCTTTTTCATAGTAAAAGTTGATTTTTGACCGATCGGTCCTATGACAGCTATATGATGTAGTCGCCCGATTTGAACGAACCTCTAACAGGATGGACAAAACCAAGTTAGTTGCATATTCTATCAGTTTGGTTCAGATATCTAAGAAAACAAAAAAACTTTTTAATACTAAGACTTAATTTTTGATTGTCCGTCTTTATTGCAGCTATATAACATAGTGGACCGATTTTTACCAAACTTGGACAGAATGTATGATACCAGCCCAAATGTTAATTTTATCAGTTTGGTTCTAACATCTCAACAAACACAAAACTTTTTCATACTATAGGAACGATACATCGAAAATGAAGGTTTAGTATAAAAAAGTTTTGTGTTTGTTGAAATATCAGAACCAAACTGATATTTATTTTTTATTTTTTTTTTAATATTTTGGCTGAGGGCTGTGGAAAATATTACCTGTTAATTGAATATATAAATTTTTCGATCGGTCGAAAATCACGTTTAAATTTAAAACGATACAAAACCTATACAAAAAGTAATGGTTTTAGCCGATAACTGTAATTTTTGTTAATCAGCAAATTAATAAATAGTTCAGAAAATTTGTGTGCAATGTAGCTTAGAATTTTGTAGTAACATAATTGGAATTATTAGATACTCAGACTGTCGCTCATGAAACACTTCCACATTGTCTTCAATCATTCGTTGATTCTTATGCAGATTTTTTTGCTTAATGTGATCAAACCGACTTAGTGAGTCCTTTTTTACCAGGGGGCATATTGCATCATAACCTGTTCCTGAATATTATGTACCCTTTTACAAAATATTTTCTCAGACGCTTCGCAATGGTTTTCCTGACATAGGTTTTCAATCCGAAAGAGTTGGATAACCTTTTAAATATTAGGAATTCTGATTTAAGCAGCAAAATAAGCTGCAAATTCTTCAATTTATTTTATCAAAATATTTTAAATTTTGTTGTCAAATAATTTGTAAACAAAACTAAATGCTAAATGCAAATGCTTTGCAATGAGAACAGGAAGTTACATACTTATCGATAGCCCCGATTTTTTACTACTACTTAGGTCTACTATATCAGGTATCTGTGTAAGAACCGATCGGGCGAAAATCAAGTCTTAGTATTAACAACTTTTTGTTTGATAAGATATCGTAAATAAAACTGACAAGCTATGATGTTAAGTTAGTTTTATGAGTAAATAATACAAATTATAAATCTTCAGATCATGGTAAAATTGCATAGATTACGCTTAAAAAAAAATTATAGATTATTTCACGTATTTTTACAGTTACTAGAAGTGAATGATTTTTTCAATTGAAAAAAAAAACAAAATAATCATTATTTTCTGTTCCTGGCTTTTACGCAGTGCCGAATGAAATTTTTTTTAAATTTATTTATTTTGTTTTAAATTAAATATTGCTCGTCACTTAATTGGAAATTAGAAATTTTGAATTTTTTTTGGTAAAATATAGTAACCAATTTGAGCCAGTAAGGATGTATAAGACTAAATTAAATGAATATTCTATCAGTTCGGTTCCGATATGTAAACTTGATCTGCTTGCAATATAGAGGAAATTACTAACCAAGTTTGGTGTCTCTAGCTCTTATAGTCCTGAGATCTTGGTGTGCATACAGAGTTCAGGACAGACAAATGTTATTTTTTTTTTAGTACGGGGTCTGAAAAACACGAATGTGGACATTCTGCACTGTTTGCAAAAAGGGTGTGTTTCTTTGTAGATAGAAATTACTTTTTGAGCAGTGCCGAATGCCAATTTTTAAGTTTTTCATTAATTTATATTTTTGTTTAAAATTTTATATATAACTTAATTTTGTGCGTCACAAAATTGAATATCGTAAATTTCGGGGCTAGAATATGCTATCGTCATTGGACTTTTACCTCGTGTAGAGGTTTTTTTTGTGTGCTATCAGAGATTTTTGCATTTGGTTTTGCTATTGTCATTGTAACTTTATCATTATTGCAGGCAGATAGTAAAATATGTAAATTTATTTGTTGAATTTCTCCCATATTGTTTTCTTTATTAATAAAGTGCAAAAGAACACTTAAATTTAATATGAGTTAAAACTAGTCAGACGGAGCTACTGACAAGCATTCTCGACTGTCGGAGCCCCGTTCTTACTATGGCAAAAGCTAACACTGCTAAAAATTCATACTTGATTTTCGCCCGATTGGTCCTATGACAGCTATATGATATAGTGGTCCGACTTGGACCAACTTTGGACAGGATATATAAAACCAACTTTTGATTTTCACCCGATCGGTCCTATGACAGCTATATGATATAGTGGTCCGATTTGAACCAACTTTGGACAGGGTGTATAAGACCAAGTTATATGCTTATTGTATTAGTTTGGTTACGATATCTCATAAAACAAAAAAGTTTTATAGTCAAACTTTATTTTCGACCGATTGTTCCTATGGGCGCTATATGATGTAGTGGTCTGATCCAAAAAAGCAACAATCCTAATCTGCTTGCAATATAGGAATCTACATACCAAATTTGGTGTTACTAGCTTTTAAATTTTTCTTATAATTTGGATAAATTTTTTTTTTCCGATTTGTGGGCGATAAAAGGGCCGAATTTTGAATCAAACTTGATCTGCCTGCAGTATAGAGGAACCTTTATACCAAGTTTGGTGTCTCTAGCTCTTATAGTCTCTGAGATCTAGGTGTTCATACAGACAGACGGACATTGCTATATCGACTCGGCTATTGATGCTGATCAAGAATATATATACTTTATAGTGTCTGTCACGCCTCCTTCTGCCTGTTACGCACATATTCGGTAAGACAAACCCAATAGACCCCAGTACTTTTTTAAGTACGAGGTCTAAAAAGACACAACTGGTTAAATTCATTTGAAATAGTTTAATCCAAACTGTTCGGCGACACTGGCTACTTCTGAAACGCAAAACAAATCTTTCTGGCAATACTGGTTATTTTTGCCGCGCAAAAGCTGTCTGCTGCATAGGTTTGCTAATGTGACACTTTATTGCTGCTGTCATAGTTGAACTCTTAGTAATGTGTATATATACACTGAATTGGTAATAAATGCCGAAACATATTTTTACAGATATATGTGATATACCAAAAAACGTGGAACTTTATTGACTTTAACGTATTGAAATTTGGTAAAGATGGTATGTGTAAATTTTTCAAAATCGCCAAAAGGTAAGCTGAAAACCCTCTATCACCTGTAAAATCTTACCTGAGCACTTAAGAACAAAAATTTTAGTGTAAAAGCCCTCAAAAATATATATACAACCTGATATAAAGTATAAAACATTTACGAAGCATACACAAAAAACAAAAGCACTTTTAATGTTAATAAGCACGTAAGAAAACCACACATCTTTGTAAATACACTATATCCTTAACCATAAGTCCTAGCAAATATGTATAATTTAGAAATTACTATGCAGCGCTATACTCAAACTAGATGACACATTAATCTGAATTCTTGTTATATTATAAATTATAAATATTTACAACGATATGCAGGATATATCTGTAGCTTCTATGGCTTGGAAATTGTGGGGGTTTCAATTTAAACGGGACTTAGCGTTTTCCTGCTGAGCTAGCGGGGGTTTTAAAAAAGTCGTAGAACAAAAGTTTCTAGATTTTTGAAGAGAAATAAGACCCCACCATCAGATGTTTGCATTTTTAGCGCTGTGATACAAACCAAAAATTTGACTGTCCTGCTGTTCCCAAATCCGACCGAAATGAACTTGTTTTTACTTTTCGAACTCGGTTTCGAAAACGTTCAAGTAGCTGAAAGTCATTGACCGTATCAGCTGTTAGCCAATGAAGAAATAGAAATTGTTTAAATAATATAAATTGCGAATTTAATTTTGCAAAATGCTGGCAGTTATCGTTATTGATAGCTTGCATTTTACCATTACATTATTTGTCACCAGCTGAGTGCCTGTCTTGTGCATGTGTTTGTTGATATCGACGTGAACCAGAGTTGTCATGAATTCAAAAATAAAATCTTTCAATCTTCAATTTTCCTCTTAAATCCGATTAAAATTATTTTAAACTATTTTTGAAAATTCATTTTTAATATTTCATGTTAAATATAGGACATAGAAGGTAAATTAGACTTAAACTTCGTTGTTTGAATATTATTTATCAATTGAAGTAACTCTAGCAGCTGTCGATTGCGGAATTTAGTACCGATAACAAAAAGTAAAGTGGAATTAAGAACAGCTCGGCTTAGTCATGGCCGCTCGATTTTGTTTTGTATGCAATATTTTATAAATGTTTATAAAAAAATTCTTTTAAAATATACTTTAACTTTAAACAGTTGAAGTAGTGATGTAAGACGTTCAAGTTTATTTAAATTTTCAGTTTATTGTTTCAGGGAATTGTTTTAATGCTTGTAGCATTTACTTTTGATTTTGCTCGCTCGATAGAACACGTAACAGCAATCCACTCAATTTGCGGCAATTCCAGTCGTTTTCGGAATTCAGAACTAGTTTGTTTTTTTTTTTTTTTTTTTTTGAATCGGACCACTATATCATATAGCTGCCATAAAGCGGGTCAGTCGAAAACAATTTTAACATTATGAAAATTCTTAGCCCGGTATCCAAAAAATTAGTACTAGAGCCTATTAGATTCGTGACAATTATGGTACCCTAATTTGAACACATTTATTTTCGAGACTAAAAGTTAGAGCAGCCAAATTTTGTGACAACACTCCTTGGGTGTTGAACTATATCAAGTTTATTTTAAAATTTGGCCAGGCCCACTTCCGCCTAAGTAAATTCTATAAAATAATATAATGACAAGATCAGTTTTTAAGCTACAGTCTTGAGTTGGGCCCACAGGATGGGGGGACGAGTCCTGAGGTGTGCTGAAAATTTCATTGAGATCGGCTAGTAAACATGTTTAGGAAAATATGATATATGGAGGACACATAACCACCTGGATTTAAAAAACTATAAGAGCTAGAGCTACCGAAATTGATGACAATACTGCTATGTTGCGCACGCAGATCAAGTTTGCTTTAGAATTTTGCCACACCCCAATTATCCTGCAATCGACAAAAAACTACGATATCCAAATTCAAGGCCAATTTAATAAGTAGAGCACGTACGTATAGATTACCATCTTCATGATGTATGCTGAAAATTTTATTGCGATCGGATAATAAACAACGAATACATATATTAAGCAAATATGTTTTGCTTTGCACTCCGTGGTACGCACAGTCTGGGGGGGGTGGGGGTGACAGCAGGTACAAATGTTATGTTAATGTTATATTACCATAATATAATTTTAGTTACACATATTACATTAATGTTATACTAACATAGTATAATTTATGTTATAGCCTATTTCTACGACAGCACATTTGGCTCATTTGACGTCATTATCATCGTTCGGCCCGAATGTGGACTTTACTTCAGTACAAAATCCTAATGATCATTTTTTTTTTATCGAACACGCGATGCTTACCGATTATTTCGTAATAAATACAATTATCACTTAAACCAGCTGTTTTGTTCAATAAAACAAAATTTTCACGAATTTTAATTGCAAAATAAAAATGTTCATTGCTTCAACTTTTTATAATTTTTGCACAGAAATCGAACAGCTGATTTATTTCGGGCGAATGGCAAATGCTTTGACAGTTGCATATTTAGTCAGGCTATAAGACATGTTATATGAATGTTATGCTAATTAATTGTTTGTTAATATACATTTCTTCTGTTAACTTAATTGTTCATTAAATTATGCTAATCTTTAAATGTTATATTTGCATATATTTATGAATGCATAATGGTTAGTACGTTAAATTTTTTTTATTTTAACATTTTTTTTTTTGTATTTTTAAAGTGTAAATTGCCAATTAAAGTAAGCCTCTGTTCGAATTTCAGATTTTTAAATTTTTATTTATTTAATTAATGGTTATTAAATCTAACTGCCGCGAAGATATGGGTATCGTGCTTATAACTATCTAGTGGGCTCGACTGAAGGACTACAGTCATACATCACCGCGAGCGAAGCGAGCCGGGGGTAGGCAAGGTAGGCATAGCGAGCGGGGGGCGGAGCCCCCTATTTTAAATTTATAATTTTCTAATAATTATTATAAATAAGTTTCTAATAATAATAACTACGATAAGAGAACCAACTACTTGGCCAAAAACTCGAAAAAAATGTAATTTATGGTCATTAAATCGAACGGCTGTGAAGATGTGCGTAGCAAGCATATAACGTCGAGTGCGCTCGACAGTAGCCCTTCAACAATTCACCGCAAGCAAAGCAAGTATGGGACGTTTTCGCCTTGTTAGCTCGGTACCCAACAAATGCTCTACAGCCTATTAGATTCGTGAAAATTATGGTACACTTTTTTGAATACCTTTATCTCCGAAACTATAAAAATTAGAGCAACCAAATTTGGTGACAATACATCAAGGATATTGATGTTAATTTACTTTTTCTTTTTAAACTTTTAAAGTTAAAAGTGTTAAATTAACTAGGCCTCTGTACGAATTAAAGTATTTATATTTTTATTTATTTAATTAATGGTCATTAAATCTAACTGTCGCGAAGATATGGGTATCGAGCATATAACTATTGAGTGGACTCGACTGTAGTCCTTTAATACATCACCGCGATTTATTTTTATATCCTGTGCGGGAATATTAAGTTTGTTCAGCGTATGTAACAGGCAGTAGGAGGAGTGGCAGACCCCATTCAGCATATATATTCTTAATCAGCATCAACAGCCGAGTCGATATAGCCATGTCCGTCTGTCCGTATGAACGAAAAAATCTCAGAGATGGGAAAAGCTAGGAGCACCAAATTTGGAATGTAGACTCCTCATAATATCAGGCAGATAAAGCTTATTTTCAACATTACATAAGGTTGCCACTCGAACCCTACCTAGGTCGAAAATCAAGTTTTAGTACGACCAACAATTTTGTTCTTTTAGATATCTAAACAAATCTAGCAAAATATGTAATTGGGCTGGTTTTTAACATCCTTACCAAATTTGTCTCCTAATGGTCCACTATATAGTACATATGTCGAAGATCAAGTTTTTGCTCGAATAACTTGTTTGGTCGGACTTATATATATAGCTGCCGTTCGAACAATCTGATTCCGCAAATCTGATTTTTTTTTACAGAGTCCCATTTCAGGAAAAGATTTAAAATATTTAATGACTGAAATTAACATTTCGCGTAGGGAGACAAAGGCTTGCGAACTAAACGGGACATATACCCCTTGTATTTCATATAAAGAGATAAAACTTACATGAAATATGAGGCCAGGCGCCGGAGTCAGCCGACGCACATGTACGTACGATAAAATGTCCAGTAGATGTCCCTCTCGACTGGCCGCAAAGCAAAGACTACAGTAAGGAAGGTTAAGCTGAAGTCATATTTAAATTCCAAAGAATATATAACTTACCGGCCTGCAGCAAAAAGAGTACCATTAGCACTTCCAAATGTGCTGACAGTGACACTAAGTGGCATTAGCCAAGCAAGGGCGCCCAGAATACGATTGCCAAAAGTGACAGCTACTGCCTCGGATTCTATCATTTCTTGTTCCGACATGGCAGCCAGATATGAAATGTTGATAAGAGCGTAGCACAGAGTTACCAACGGTATGCCAATCATAATAGAGCGCGGCAAGTTCTTGCTAGGATTCTTAATCTCCTCTGTAACATAGTTAAGGTTATTCCAGCCATCATAGGCCCAAAGGCCTGTATAAAATGCGGTCGCAATAGCGCCAATATTTGGCATCGGTCCATTAAATGCATTCGACAGGTGCTGTGTATTGCCCTGAAACAATTTCCAAGCGCCGCCACAAATAACAATTACCACTGCCACCAGTTTGGCCGCCGTGAATATATTCTGTACCGCCATGCCTAAATTAACGCTATAGCAATTGACGAACAGAATCATGACTGATGAGAAAGTAGAAAAAACTAACAATAGTTTTATGTTCGACTGAGATTTACTTGGGGTATACCTTACCGATAGCTACCAATGCAACCATTTTAACAACACCCCTGGGTGGATCACACTCCGTGACAAAAGCTTCCACGGCATACTGTGCAAATGATAAGCATATTATAGCCATTTGAGATGGCTTTAACACCAGTGTCGACACCCATGAAAAAAGAAATGCCGGTGCTGGTCCATAGGCGTCCATAAAATAAGCCCATTCCGCTCCAGACGAGGTATTCATTGTGCCAAGTTCAGCATATGCCAGAGCGCCTAAAACAAACATGCATAAGCCGAAATGATTATTTTTTCAAAACAATTGAACACTATTAAAAATTGACTTTAAAAACTTAAAAAAATAAAAATGATTTAACAAATGTCTTATAATAACAGTAGGCAACAGCCAAAAAATTACATGAACCAAACCCACTTTTAAACTCTGAGCCCATTAAAAATGGGCAAAAAAGTGTATAATGTGTTTGGTCGAATGTATGTAACAGGTAGAAGGGGGCGTGGCAAACCGCCAAAAGTATATATATTCTTGATCAGGATCAACAGATGAGTCGATTGAGCCATGTCCGTCTGTCTGTCCGTCTGTTTGAACGCGTTGTTCTCAAAAACCATAAAAGCTAGAGACATCAAACTTGGTATGTAGGGACCACTATATCATATAGCTGCCATAGGAACGATGCATCAACTATAACTATAACTATATCACATAGCTGGCAAAGGAACGATTCATCGAAAATAAAGTTTAAGTATAAAAAAGTTTTTTGTTTTTGAGATATCTTAACCATACTGATAGAATATGCATTAAGGTTGGTTTTGTACATTCTGACCAGATTTGGTTCAAATTGGCTTCATATTCATATATCAAGTCCCGCTAAAATGAAAACCTCACCAGTTTCCAAACCATAGAAATTACAGATATGTTTTATATCATTGGAAAGGTGTGTTTGAGGGCTTTTAGGCGTACCTTTAACCTTTTTTCTTCTAAAGTACTCAGGTAACATTTTACAGGTGAATAAAAGATTTTAAGCGTACATTTTGGCGATTTCTGATCAATAATATCGATTTTTAATAAATTGTAGTATGTTGTAGTACGTAAAATTGCGATTTTTGGTATAAGAACCATAAACTTTGGCCAAGGGGCTTGGAAAATATTACCTGGTAACTGAATATATACATATTTCTATCAGTCGAAAATCACGTTTTAGAACAAAATCCATTTAGGTTTCATGAAAAAAACTTTTTTGTTTTATGTTTTTATATTTTATATACATCGCTTGTTCGCCCGATTCTTGAGTATGGGTCATGCATTTGGTCCCCTCAACGGGGACCAGGATTGAATCGGTTCAAAAACAATTCGTAATATTTCCTCTTCGCGGCTTGAGCTGGAATTCAAAAATACAGATGCCTTCATACTCTAGAAGACTTCGCTTAATCAATCTTCCCTCTCGTACTAATCTTAGAATTATGCTTGGAGTAATGTTCGTCCATAAATTACTACAGGGTCAAGTAGACTCAGTTAGTTTGATGGAAGAAATTACTTTCAACATACCTTTTAGATTAACTCGTAACTTTAATCCTCTGTATCTTCCGCATTGCACCACCAACTGGGCTTTGCATGAACCTCTTCGTATTCTGTGTGCTGATTATAACAATCTATACCGTACGATTAGTTTCGAGTGTTCTTCGCTTACTATTAAAGCCTCTATATTAGTATTTCTAACTAATCTTACTAACTAATCTCTAATTTGTATCTTGGTCTGGGTTTTTCCCAATCCTTGCAACAAATGTTGGACCAATCGTTATTATTTTTATTTTAGATACATTATACACACAATATTTACATTTATGTTACGCAATTATATTTTAATGTATAGTTAGGTGTCGGCTGCTTATAGTTTGACAATAAATAAATAAAATGTAACGCCTCTCTTTAGGTCTCTCGGTAAAAGTTCGTGGCAATTTTTGATCCGTACATCCTTAAATCGAGGTGGGGCTTGGTATCAAATTTATTTACTTTTGTAAACCAAAATATTTTTCAAAATAACTTGATAAAAACAAACAACGGGGGCTCCGCCTCCAGCTCGCTTCACTCACCTACCCCTTGCTTCGCTCACGGTAAGGTGCGGCTACAGTCGAGCACGCTCAACAGTAGGACAGCCTGAGCCCAGGGACTCTTTTATAAAAGTTAATTTTCAACTAATTGTTTTTATGGCAATTAAATGATATATGAAACCCAATTAAACCAAATTTGGTCAGAATATAAAAAACCAACTTAAAGCATATTCTAACTGTCTGGATAAGATATCTCAAGAAAAAAATAACTTTTTCATACTAAAAGTTAATTTTTGAGCGATTGGTCCTATGACAGCCATATGATATAGTCTCCCGATTTGATCGAACTTCGGCCAGGATGGACAAAACCAAGTTGAATGTATTTTTCATCAGTTTGGATAAGATATTAAACAACAAAAACAAAAACCTGTTTTGAACTAAGACTTAATATTTGATTGAGCGTCTCTATTTTAACCAAACTTGGTCACGATATATAATACCAGTCCCAATGCAAATTCTATAAGTTTGGTTCTGATATCTAAACCAGACCTTGCTCGCGCTACTCATAAAACTCAAACCGGTAAATTGGCTTGCTCGCGATTTTCGACAACACAACAACAATTTTTGATGCTGCGCGCAAATCATTTATGACTCCCAATAAAACTATACAACAAACACACAGCAAATGCTCAAGTTTCGGCTGCGACGCGTACGTCATAAAAGTGTTCCTTCTGCTATGATTTATGACTGCAGCAGCATCTTGTGAAAAAGCACTGTGTGAAAAAGTAAGCTTGGTTTTGATGCGATTAGATTTTTACATGTGGTCGGCGTTCGACTTGCTAATAAAATAGTTAGAACTTCTTTTAGTGGATAATTGTTTTGGTTTGTTAAAACCAACAACAACCACACAGATTTTTCGTCGCGACGCACAGAGTCATAAATGTGTTCATTTTGCTTTAATTTTTGACATCAGAAGTTGTGTTTGTTGTAGATGTTGTTGTAGTGCTCACGATTGCAAATGCCTTGCCCACCGCTGATCTAAACAAATAAAAAAATGTTATATACTAAAACTTCATTTTCGTATAACTTTCCTATTGCAGCTATATGATATAGCTAACAGATTTTAACCAAACTTGGTCAGGATGTATAATACCAGCCCAGGTGCATATTCAATTGGTTTGGTTCTAATATCTCAACAAACACAAAACTTTTTCATCCAAAAACTTCATTTTCGCTGTATCGTTCCTATGGGAGCTATATGATATAGTGGTCCGATCAAAAATAAAAACAAACTTGGTCTGCCTATGATATCAAGGAATTTTTCGACATTTAGTAACTTAAGCCTCGGTATTTGTCTATGTTACGCTAAGTCATGGCCCATGTTCAGGAGCAAACTATTAAAATCGTCCAAACATTTTAGTAAGCGGCTTGGGCATGGTCATAACCAGACTTTTCTCAAAAAAAGGGACCAAAAAGTTTTTTTAGACCCGTAAATCAAACATTTAATTTGTTGTTAAAAAAAAAACAATAGCAGAAATTCTCAAATTTAAGTTTATATATATATTACAGCTTGATCTGCCTGACATTATGAGGAGTCTACATTTCAAATTTGTTGCTTCTAGTTCTTACCATCTCTGAGATCTTTTCGTTGATACGTACAGACATGGCTTTATCGACTCGGCTATTGATGCTGATCAAGAATTTATATGCTGAATGGGGTCTGCCACGCCTCCTTTTGCCTGTTACATATGCTGCACAAACTTGATATTCCCGCACAGGGTATAAAAATAAATAAAAACAAGGGGGCTCTGCCTCCTGCTCGCTTCGCGCGCGGTGATGCATGAAAGAACTACAGTCAAGCCCACTCGACTGTTATATGCTTGCTACCCATATCTTCGCGACAGTTAAATTTAATGACCATTAATTAAATAAAACAAAAAAATAAAAGACTTCAATTTGTACAAAGGCCTAATTTAATCGCCGAGCGTACCACGGTGAGCCAAGTGAAATTTATTTGCTTAATATATTCGTTTTTTATTATCCGATCGCAATGAAACATACATCATACAGATATTACATTATACGCTTTGCTGAATTTGAAATCTCTACCTATTAAATTGGCCATGTAATTGAATATTTTAGTTTTTTTGTCGAACGTGGGGGGCGTGGCAAAATTCTAAAGCAAACTTGATCTGCGTGAGCAACATTGCAGTATTTTTTTCAAAATCGGTAGCTCTAGCACTTATAGTCTCTGAGATCCAGGTAATTATGTGTCCTAGAATTATCATAATTCCTCAAACATATTCTCTGTTTGTTAGCCGACCTCGTGTGCTAAGTCCCAAAGCTGTAGCTTTAAAATCTCTCTTTTTATTAGATTTTATATTATTTACGTTCGCGGAATTGGGCGTGGCCCAATTTCTATATAAACTGATATATGTCAACATCCTTGAAGTATTGTTACCAAATTTAGTTGCTCTTACTTTTATAGTTTCGGAGATAAAGGTGATTAAGTTAATGTGCCATAATTGTCACGAATCTAATAGGCTGTAGTACCCATTTTTTTGGTACCGAGCCAAAAATCTTCTATAGGGCACAATTGTGGCTATGACTTTTTTTTAAATGTTCTAAAATATTCACAAAACTAGAGATAAGCATAAAATTCTGGTGGACTCGACTGGATTCGGTTTCGACAATCAACCTAAAGTTGAAAATGTCAATTTTTTTGTCCATTTAGCTTAAGAAATAAATAAGTGTGACATTAAACCCCACCTGGATCAAAAGATATTTTTCGAAAACTATCCCAATTTTGAAATGCTCCACATGCCATAAAAATTCTACTATTAACATAGAGTTTTCTGAGTATAAATTACTATTGGTTCTAGTAAAACTGATCGAGCTACATTAGAGTTTTTGTCAAACGAAGCAACGCGAAAATTGAATGTTGCTGATTTAAATTATAAATTCAGTTATTATAGGAGAACTTATAAGTCTGTTGTACTTACCCAATAGTGAAAGCAGACCACAGGCAAGCCAAATTATGAAGCTTACTCCAACGGAACCGGTGCGAACCAGTAAACCGGATGGTGACACAAATATTCCAGACCCTAAAAAATATATGAAAATTTTTACTTTAAAAAAATCTATATATTAAGTTGTTTGTCCAATTGACTGATTAGCACTGTACAGGCCAAACGGCTTGTCGTAAGACCTTGAAACTTGGCCACAATATTTTTTAAGACTCAAAGTGCAAGTGCCTTAAGTCTTGGTATGAAAAACTTTTTTGTTTTTCAAGATATCGTAACCAAACTAATAAAATATGCATTAAAGTTGGACTTATATATTCTGACTGAAGTTGGTTTTAATCGAACCACTATATCATATAATTAAGAAAACAAGTCATAAAATTTGTTTAAGGTCATGTCGTAATGTAAAGTTACTTGTTTGCAAATAAACAGTCACCATTTTTAAGGCGTTTTCTACATGCACATGGAGGGTTGGCAAATATTATCCTCAACCGAGCCTTCGTCATCGCTTTCCGCTTATCTTTAAATAGTTTACACTAAATCGAAGCTAAGAAAACGCAATTTATGGAAATTTCTCCGTAAAATTCGACTAATAGAAGCACGTGGATAATATTTGTACAAAATTTCAAGTGCATTGCTTCACTTTTGGAGTTTTTGCCAATATCTCAAATTTTTTGCCCAGAGCCGATTGGGGAGGGGGTGGTCCAATTACCAAAATACAATTTTAAAATTTAATTTTAGTCTACCAAACGTGCACAAAATATTTCAAATTTCTATCTTGATATTTTGAGTTTATGCCGCCCAAATCGAAAAATCGAGGAAATAATTTTTGAATTGTAACCAATGCAAATTCTATCTCTACAATAAGTTAATTTGCTCTACAAATTTTTCATCACTGCTGAAAAATGTGCAGCAATATTGTAGAGAAGGGCAAAACAATGGGATATTCATAAAAAAATTTCTGGGAAATTGATGGAAATTCGTGTAAAATTATGGGATTCAAATTCGTTAAATATAAGTCAAAATCATATTAAACACGAAATAAAGATACAAGTTTGAAATCTTAGCACAACACAGATATGACATATAACGTCCTGCAAGTGCATCAAAAGGAGTTCAAAGTTTGCTTTTATTTTGATTTACATAAAGCATCGTTTGGTCAGGGCACGATCTCAGGACCTAGGTGGCGCAAGGGGATTGCGTATAGAAATCCTCGACAAGGCAAGTTATTATTTTCATTTTAAAATTTCATTTTTTTATTTCATTACTGTTAATATATGTTAAAATCAAAAATAAAATTTTGCACTATTTTGCATTTCTGTTGTTGTTTGTTATCAATGTTATTCTTTTTAGAAATCTCGCATAAAATCCAATAAAATGCCAATTCTGCTGTTAACATGCTGTTTTAATAGAATGATTTAAATAAAATACTTTATATGCATTCTGTATTTTTGTTGTTGTTTGTTTTTGTTAAACCCAAGGAAAACTAAGCCCAAGGCTGCATCAAATCAAATTAGCTTAGCAGCTGTTAAAGGTTCTGTAAAGAGCTGATTGCCGCATTTATCATGCTTATCAATACATCACTTTGAACGTCATATCGATATTTGCTTTGCATAAAGATCGCTTCTTTGCATAACCATCACTAATAGTTGAAAATAAATTTTGGTGGCGAGAGATCGGTGGGTGGGCTGCAGCCCAATTTGCAGCTACAGCAGCCACAGGAACAGGCCTATTGATATGGCCAAAAACAACAGCAGCAAGGCAGCTAGCAACATAAACAACAATAGCAAAAGAAACAGAAACAAATGCAGATAAAGAAGCAACCAAATAACTCAAATACTATGAACAACATTTTTGTTTTTTAATTTATCTCAACCAAACTTACTAATTTGCTATTGCACGCCAAGTCTCAAATTTTTCTATAAAATCTATATTTTTTCGGTCAAATCAGGCTTTTTTCCCGCCAAATCTGCCGATTTTCTTAAAGTCCAACTGCAGAGGCAGCTGGAAGCGTGAATAAATTGTTAGTTTCTTTTTCAAAAAATGTTATATTATATAAATTTTTTGCTACTTATTACATTCAATTTCAATTTTTTTCAATTTTCAAGAACAAAAAATGTTACATTTTTCTCAAATAACTAATAACTGATTATAATTGCTTTGTACGAAAGGTGAAAAGAAAGAAAACTTGTCTGTATTGTATTAAAAAAGGGTAAAATTCAAAAAATAAACTTTAAAATATGCTACAGCTCAAAATTATCAAAATCATTGCAATAATATAATCAGTTGAAAAAAATATAAAGGAAC
The DNA here is from genome assembly GCA_035045575.1 of Drosophila falleni. Classification (NCBI taxonomy): domain Eukaryota; kingdom Metazoa; phylum Arthropoda; class Insecta; order Diptera; family Drosophilidae; genus Drosophila; species Drosophila falleni. The sequence goes on along the minus strand of JAWNOV010000056.1, from coordinate 106,499 downwards.
GAATTTTTAAACATAATGGATGAAAAAATTAAAAGAGTTTGCTTATGTTTGCGTTCAAATTTAAATGTTCCTGAAGCCAAAGTTTTCACCATTACTTAACCAATTTTTCTGTAATCAAACTTTTTTTAATTTTTAAAATATATCATTTTTTAAAACTTTTCTCTACAGTTGAGCGTGCGTTATTCAACATTACTTAAAAATCACTTAGCCGATCATAAAGAGTATTATACTTTCACAAACTTATATAAATTTTTAAAGTAAGAAAATTAATAATTTTTGTTTCCTTCCTGTGCTTACATAATTGGATTAATAAAGCTTCCGATAAGATATTAGACATTGAAATCTATGGTGTGGAATCGGCTGGGCATATTTGCAAACCTGCCCAACGTGAATTGAGGGGGTTGTTTGGAATTATTATAATAAGGCTTAATTTAAAATTCAAAACAAGTAAGCGGTTACAGTCGAGCACGCTCGACAGTAGGATACCCTGAGCCCAGGTACTCTTCAATAAAAGTTTATTTTCGACTAATTGTTCCTATGGCAGCTATATGATATATAAAGCCGATTAGAACCAAATCTGGTCAGAAGGTACAAAACTAACATTAATGCATATTCTATCAGTTTGGTTAAGATATCTCAAAAAACAAAAAACTTTTTCATACTAAAACTTCATTTTCGATGCATCGTTTCTATGGCAGCTATATGATATAGTTATCCGATTTTAACAAAATTTGGTCAGGATGTATAATACCAGCTCCGATACATAATCTATTAGTTTGGTTCTGATATCTCAACAAACACAAAACTTTTTCATACTAAAACTTCATTTTCGATGTATCGTTCCTATGGCAGCTATATGATATAGTGGTCCGATCCAAAAATAAAAATAAACTTGATCTGCGTATGGTATCCAGGAACCTACATACCAAGTTTGATGTCTCTAGCTTTTATAGTTTCTGAGATCGACGCGTTCAAACAGACGGACAGACAGACGGACAGACGGGCGGACGGACAGACAGACGGACATGGCTCAATCGACTCGGTTGTTGATCCTGATCAAGAATATATATATTTGTGGGGTCTGCCACGCCTCCTTCTGCCTGTTACATACATCCTGCCAAACGCATTATACCCTTTTTTGCCCATTTTTAATGGGCTCAGGGTATAAATATTTCAAGAACGGCAAAATGCAACTTGCTATAAGCCATAATAAAACCACTGCAGTTTGAGTAATGTGTTGTGAATTTTATTTTAAGTGATTTAAAAGCATGTCTTCACTTGAAAAACAAAATGAAATTTAGCCAGATAAAAATTACTACCATAAAATGAAAATATGGGAAGTTTTTTTTTATCCAGTAGGAAACTTCACCCCCCCCAGGTGTTCAAATTTTTTTATTTTTTTTTGTATATGATATAGTGGTCCGATTCAAAAATAAAATCAAACTTGACATGCCTATGGTATCCACGAACCTACATACCAAGTTTGAAGTCTCTAGCTTTAATGGTTTCTAAGATCGACGCGTTCAAACAGACAGGCGGAGGGACAGACATTCGGATATGGCTCAATCGACTCGGCTGTTAATTCTGATTCAGAATATATATACTTATATACTTTGTGTAGTGCCCAGGTTACAAAAAATTTTTTTTTTTAATAAAAATTAAGTGTTCGAATTTTCAGGTTGTTCTAATTTACAAGTTTTCGAATTATTGTGTTAAAGTTCGCAACACAACTCATGATTGTGGGAGCCTGGGACTTGGCAGTCAACTATTGCTTAACAGGAAAACTTTGCTACAATACCTTATAGTCACTGTCAAAAGGCTCGTCAAAGCATTCACATCGTGTTTTTATCAATACACAAGACTTGTTATAATTTTCCACAATAAAATAAAAACAATAAAAGCGAAACTACTTGACGAATTTCTGATCTGTCAATAGTGTTTACCTTAAAAGATGTCAAACTTTACGAAAATAATAATGACGCCGCTAGCAAATGCCCCCTAGTGGTCGATTTCGGAAACTTTTAGGGTTACCCTCGTATTACTCTGCGTAAAGGCAACTCAAGAAGCAAAATATTAAAAATTGTGCATCGTTTTTGCAAGCGCGGCAAAAGTAAAGAGAGATTCACAGGCCAAGTGGCCCAGCCAGGATAGTGATGTTGATTAAGCAATTATTATCATTAAAGTTATCGGTGGAAATGGATGCACCTACTTATTTGCACAAATTTAATGTTGACGAAAAGCTTTTAGGGGTTATGTTATTAAACGGTCTGCCCCAATCATATGAAAGCTTTGTTGTAGCAATTAAGACGCGTGTCGAGCTACCAAGCTTCAGTTTGCTAAAAATTAAAATTTTTGAAGAAGCAAATAGACAAGGAGAAATCATAAGCAGGGCGATCACAAGCAGTGCAGAACTATACGTTAGTCATGACAAGTTTTAAAAAAAAACCCTTAAAAAAGGGTAAAAAAAAATGACAAGAACCGTTTTGTGAAATTTTCAGAAAATAACCAAAATGTTTTTAGCTGGCGGGAAATCACTGATTTTTGAAGGTCATGGAACCGTCAAGATAAAGTTCGGTGATAGAGCTGTCACACTAGAAAATGTTAAGCTGGTACCAGCTTTGCAGTATAATTATATATCGGTCACAAAGGCATTAAAGAGTGGCGAGAAAGTTATATTTGAGGAAAATCAAGCGACAATCTTTGAAAATGGCAACATACTGGTTAGAGCACATCTGGAAGATAGATTGATTATTGTTCAAGATAATCAAGAAAGATGAGCATGAGCATTGTTAATGTTGAAGAAGATGCATTCAAATGGCATAATAGGTTTGGTCATGTGAATTTTGAAGCATTAAAGGAAATAATCAGCAAGGAGATGGTTATAGGTCTCAAGGGCATACACAAGCCAAAGCAAGTGTGTGCAACGTGCTCAAAAAGCAATATTTGCGTGCAACCATTCCATGGCCAATCAAATGAACTACTTTTTTTAATTCGAATTCGCTTCTAAGTTCAAAGCAGTCGGACTTCAGAAAAAACAGAAGCTGTACTACAGTCATACTTAAGATAAGTGAGGACATTCGCACTCAACTAGATCACAGTGTGGGGATCAGCTGGTAAATATTTCGATTTACATTTTTGTATTCGCGCACATATCTCAAAAGTTGTCAAGAATTTTATAAGTCATCCCATTTATCTATTTTTTGGTTTCGCGCACAGCTGCACTATGCGCTAACTCTGTTAGAGTCTCTGTCTCGCTTGCACTTCCACAACCAACGCCTGCGTGCGCTACGTGAGAATCAAAACGAATAAAGAGACCCAAAGATTAAACGATTGATTACCTTTAGAATTCATTCGTGGAGATTTTCGCATGTAGACTTGCATAAGAATAAGGGAGGTTTGCCGAAAACGAAGCGCTTGGCACGCTGCATTCTTTCAATTTCGAGAAGGCGACAGAACAAGACGCAAATATTTGAGTGCCAAAATATATGTGTTTAAAGCATCCAAAGTGAAAGCAACTTCTCTGATTTACCACAATCTGTTCGAGGAAGTTTCTGCCGTATAAAGTGCCTTAATTGGAGCTGTTTTGATCTCTTTTCTTTCGAGTGCCAAAAGGTGATATTTCTGTAAATGTAGAAAATATGCATTTCCCTAAAGGAAAGGTTTTTCTAGACAATTCGATTGGAGCATAAGTCTCGTGCATTGCCGGCCAGCCAAAGCACATCTGCGCTCTCGCCCTTAGTAATATACATCCGTATATACATACATATTTATCTAGTGTGGCTGGTCGGACATCTTTAGGACTCGAGGATCCAAATTAATTGAATTGACGGCAGGAAAGCAGCGGCGCGACTGCGCTGCCTCATCGCCAACAGCGTTCGCGACCACGGCCATTGTTACTACGCTACCAAGTGCGCCACGGGATCTTTCGATTCTAAGTCCCCGATTTGCAAATTTAGCCTGGATTTTGAAATTTGATATATTTGACATATTGCCCCACGGTTACGTCACCTTGCGGCCAAACTCATAAACTTGCGTCTGTTGCTAGAGGGCAGCGTTTGTAGAAGACCGGACCATTTGGCTACCGCATCTTGTGGGCAAGAGAGGGCACATATAGGATTTTTAATTTAATTTCACGCTTTGAACGCGTAACCCAAGCTGATTGTAATAATTGCAGTCCACACATGGCCTTAACGAACCACGTGTCTCAATGACACATTAATTCAAGTTAAATTGTTGGAAGCTAAAATTTAAATATTTAAATTGGGATAATTAATGTAGATTTGATTTTTTTAATAATCCGTACAGTAAAGTAATGATTTGAAATAATAAGAATTTTGTAACGAAATTTTGATTGCCACAGAGGTTACGCGATGTTTGTACGGCATACCCAAATTCCTGGTTAGATTCAGCCACGACCAATATAGGAATTTGTGTAATTTGAGAATACCGCCATAAAATCCCCTTTCTCCCTTTGTGACTGGCAGAATTATCCTTTGTTTTTTATTTATATAGTGTAGTATATATGTAGTATATATATGACACAGTTATTAAATTGAAATTTGTAAACATTTGCTATTAAGAGTATAAAATTGTTCCGATCATGCTTTACGAATCCGACGTAAAGACATCAAATGAATTTACTTTAAGAATATAATAACTAATAGAATGATTTGTTAGACATTATTAATGGTTCGTCACCAGTACCTAAGGGGACTAATAGGATGCGTTGTCGCCGACTAAATAATTAAGAGGTCAGACTAAGGGGTGACCGCAATGTTATCTTCGTATCACCAAGGTTGGGTGGGTATAGACAGTAGGGCATAATCAACATCGTCAATACCCTACACTCTATCACGCTCTGTCCCGTCAACCCTCGACACCGTTCATATCCCGATATTCATATTGTTCGACTTGTAGTGATCTCTGTTGAGTGCACTTATCATTGTGATAGGGTGTAGCATAGCGGATGAAGAAAGAACCCATACCCCATCCGGCGAGCTAAGTTTAAAAGAAGACGGCTAGATGTGCACGACTTCTGATTCCGCTATGCACAAGAAGATGAGTTTCTCTAATTCTCTCCAGAACGCACACGCTACAACAGTAAAGTGACGCTCTTGGTACTACTTGACCACACAAAAGCATTTGATTCTGTTAATAACAAAATACTCTGACAAAACTTAAAAAAACTTTTTAATTTTGAATACCCCGCCACTAAGTTTATTGAGATCTACCTTACAGTAAAAGTACAAGCAGTAGTCTCCGGAACTTGTGTGTCAAGCTTCCTCCAAGCAAATCGTGGTGTTCCTCAAGGATCCGTCCTAGTTCCTTTATTGTTTACAGTCTATGTTAATGATCTCCCTAATATCCTGTCTAACTGTGAAGTCCACATGTATGCCGATGACGTCCAAATTTATGTATGTTGTCCGTTAGCTCAATTAAATGAATGTAATGCGAAAGACATGCGCCAGCTTAAGGTTGCCTTTAATGCCTAGATATGTATTTAATCGTAGACGGTACGACCGCATCGCTTACTCCTATCAAATTTTTGACCTTATCCTTAAACTGTGGTAAGACTATAGAGCACTGATCCTTATACACAGGATAATTGAAACTAAGGAGCCTGCTTATATTTATTAAAACATTAAATTTGCCGCTTTGCAACGAACAAATAATATTATCTGCCCTAGAATTAAATTAGCAAGCTCAGAAAATCACTTTTTCGTGTACACTGCCCGTTTATGGAACAATATGCCTCACATATTGAAAATAATAAGAAGTGCAACGCAATTAAGTATTTAGCTCAAAAGACACCTACCGATTAAAATCTACTACTCTATGATCATTTAATTTAATTAACTTCAATTAATGTATACATATCAAATTATTATTAATATTACTTTAACATTAAGCCTAATTACATATTAAGTGAAAAACACATTATGACTAGCAACCGACGGTCGCACTCAGCACAACAATACATCTAGTTATCATCTGCAGTAAAGGAGGCGATATATTTTCGCAACCTAGTCATCAGCCTTAATCTAATTCCAGAGGATTCAGCAATTAAAGTGTAATGCGACAATATCGGAGCACAGCAACTAGCTAAAAATCCAATGTTTCACACAAGGACAAAACATATCGACGTCAAAGTACACTCAGAAAAAAATCAAGACTTCCATACTTAAACAGGCCATTTTCAAGTACAAACGATCTCAAAAGCTGTCTAAGTTCGAAATTTCTAAAGTTGACAACAAAAATCGTATTTCAAGTTCGATTTTCGCAAGTACGGAAATTTTAAAATCGATTTTTCAGGGATACTTTAAGTACGTTTTGTGTTTAATTCAAGTCTGAAAAAATTTAAAACGTACTAACCCAAGTACACAAAAATCTTGAACTAAACCCACAATGTACTTGTTTCTAGTACAAAACAATGTCATTATTTATTAATTTTAATTTTAAAACATACACTAGTATGTGTACTAAAATTAAGCAAAATACCAAAATTAAATGTCATTAATTAATGGAGTATTTTCTTGGTTAACGACATTTAAAAATAGGTGCTGATTTTACCAGCGATCCAACCTTAACGTCGTATTTGCTTCGCTAGAACCAGTTGAAAAGTCTAAGGTTTGACAATGAAAAAGAAATATCTCAAAAAGTACTTGTTTTTAGTACGAAACTTTCTTATTTTGAATTTTCTTTAAATCTTGAAAAAAAATTATTTTAAGTACAAAAAATCTTAAAATCGTTTAGTACAAAAAACTCAGTTGTTTCTGGAGGTAACTTTATGAGACTCTCGGATTATATATTTGCCATGGTCTTATATGTTCTGACTAAGTTTGGTTAAAATCGGACTACTATTTTGGATAGCTGCCATAGTTTTGGCCAAGGCATAGCAAATTTGCTTCTGCCTTTGGATTAATAGAATTAATTTAAGGCCGTAGCCCCTAGTAGATATATAATTTGTTGGCGATTAATACAGCTCTCTGTCGTCATAATATTAATTGGTATTTTTTAAATTTAAACTAATGCTGTTAACAAACGCTAATTCGGAACGCAACAAATATATCAAAACGGTAAAAATCCAATTTTTAACACATATTATTATTACTCGATTTAAACTGACATACACTGCGCGTCACTGGTTAGACGCACCGAATTTTTTTTACTAAAATGGCTCTAAGAAATATTTGGCACTCGCGATCTATCCAATATTGGGTGGATTTCACAGCTTAAACTTTTGTCTATAAAAGAACATAAAAAAGTTATAATTTTCGATTAAAGTTTACCGATGTTTCTATTGAAATTCATCATATTTTAGTTTGTCAATGAGTTAGACGCATTTAACATCTGAGAACAATTTAGCAATACTGAAATAAAATTTTAATACCAAGTTACTTAAAATATAAAAAAAAATCTTTCTGTAAGATGGGATACCATAAAGCTTGAGATCTTCAAGACTAGGAGAAAAACAACCTGTTAATTTACGAAAGTAAATAATTTAATGGAACTGATAAATAAAAAAAAAATTATCTAAAGCTTTTTGCCAGTAAAAATTTTTATAAGCACAAGGGAATCTGTGACATGGGATATTTTAGGAAATAAGTGTAAATTTTTTAAATTATGTGATGATAAATGAGAAAGGAGAAATTGCGCCGATGAGGCTATCACCTTTTACGGAACGATTGATTTCGATTTAATTGATTTCGGAAAAAGCTCCAGCTTACAATATTGTATTTCAAATTGGAAACCCTTCTCAGAGTTTTACCATTAGAATTACAACAAAGTAATGCGATATTTCGATTAAAAAAGTAAAACCTATGATTTAGTAGCCTCATTTTTTGGTCCTGAACATGATAGGCAATGATTGAGGGTGGATTTATCAAATGGTATATATAGTAGAATACTAATCCCTTATTTAAGACAGGAATTGCCAAGGAATAGACCATATAGGTGTCTCCACGCATGAGAATGCAATTTATCAAGATTATTCTCAAAAACACAAAATATAACTCGTGAGTCTAATCATTTGACGAGAAAAATGTAATTTGTTTTCGACTCATTTAGAACAAATTATTTTATTCTAATCCTTCCTTAATGTTAATGCTTGGACATTATTACATACATTAAAAAGTATAAGTGAAGGAACAAACTGCAGCTTTTTTCAAATTTTTATATGTTTCTGTGTAGTAACTGCACGGGTATTTTCTTAAGAGTTAAAGCTGCGTCTATCCTTTTGACGGGGAGTGTATTGAAACGTTAAAGAGTTAAGCTGGGTATCGACATAAGATAAAAGCTGTGCGCTAGATGTTAAATCCATATAATAACAAGTGGGTGGTTACAGTCGACCACGCTCAACTGTAGGATACCCTGATCCCAGGTCCTCTTCAATAAAAGTTTATTTTCGACCAATTGTTCCTATGGCAGCTATATGATATATGAAGCCGATTTGAACCAAATCTGGTCAGAATGTACAAAACCAAAATTTATGCATATTTTAGCAGTTTGGTTAAGGTATCTCAAAACACAAAAAACTTTTCCATACTAAAACTTCATTTTCGATGTACCGTTCCTATGGCAGCTATGTGATATAGTTAACCAAATTTAACCCAAATTTGGTCAGTATGCATAATACCACCCCAGGTGCATATTCTATAAGTTTGTTTCTGATATCACAACAAACACAAAACCTTTTTATACTAAAACTTCATTTTCGATGTATCGTTCCTATGATATAGTGGTCCGATTCAAAAATAAAAACAAACTTGATCTGCGTATGGTATCCAGGACCTACTTACCAAGTTTGAAGTTTCTAGCTCTTCTGGTCTCTGGGATCGAAGCGTTTAAACAGACGGACGTGGCTCAATCGACCCGGCTGTTGATCCTAATCAAGAATGTGTATACTTTGTGGGTTGCCAGATAAGGTGAGGCTTTTTTCAACACTAAAGGTCACAGCTGAATTCCTCCTTTGACCGACAGATTATATGTCGTGTTCAAAATTTAGACAGCCATTAGAAAAATGTCATCTGTTTGTTGAGCACATATGAGATAATACATTGAATGGAAAATGGCTGAATTCAAAGTAAAAAGAAGATGCTTGGACATCATTTGGTCAGACGATAAGATAAAATTAATAAAAACAAGTAGGCGGTTACAGTCGAGCACGCTCGACAGTAGGATACCCTGAGCCCAGGTCCTCTACACTTAGGTTGAATTTCGACCAATTGTTCCTATGGCAGCTATATGATGTAGTAGACCGATTCTAACCAATTTTGGTCAGGATGTATAATACCAGCCCAGATGCATATTCTATCAGTTTGGTTCTGATATCTCATCAAACAAAAAACTTTTCCATACTAAAGCTTCATTTTCGATGTACCGTTCCTAGGGCAGCTATATGATATAGTTAACCGATTCTAACCAATTTTGGTCAGGATGTATAATACCAGTCCAGATGCATATTCTATCAGTTTGGTTCTGATATCTCAACAAACAGGAAACTTTTCCATACTAAAACTTCATTTTCGATGTACCGTTCCTATGGCAGCTATATGATATCGTTAACCGATTCTAACCAATTTTGGTCAAGATGTATAATACCAGCCCAGATGCATATTCTATCAGTTTGGTTCTGATATCTCAACAAACAAGAAACTTTTCCATACTAAAACTTCATTTTCGATGTACCATTCCTATGGCAGCTAAATGATATAGTGCACCGATCCAAAAATTAAAACAAACTTGATCTGCCTATGGTATCCAGGAACCTACATACCAAGTTCGAAGTCTCTAGCTTTTATGGTTTCTGAGATCGACGCGTTCAAACAGACGGACGGACGGACGGACAGACAGACGGACATGGCTCAATCGACTCGGCTGTTGATCCTGATCAAGAATATATATACTTTTGGGGGTTTTCCACGCCCCCTTCTGCCTTTTACATACATTCTGCCAAACACATAATACCCTTTTTTGCCCATTTTTAATGGGCTCAGGGTATAAAAAGTGGAAAAGTACACCATCCTATATGACTTGGATTAAAAAAGCATTTCGATGCAATTTTTATAGGTTGAAACAATATGCGCGTCGCCTGCCTTCCTCCTTCTCTTTTTCTTTCAGCATAGGACAATATGACAACTAGATGTCTGCTTGATTTCACTTATAATTTGAGCTCAAATGAGTTAATTCGAATGCTGTCAAATTGATTGAGCGCGAAACACACAATAAAATGATTTTGTATGACGTTGAGTGACGTAGACTTCGACATAGTCTGCATTTTGTCAAAATAAGTGAAAATGAAGAAAAGTGAAAAACGTAAGGGATGAATTTGACGTTGTCGATGTCATTCGACTGCTTTGAATTTTTGCGCGCCGAGTGACTGCATTCTTTCGCTTTCTCATATGTTTTCGTCGTGGTCGGTCGCACAGAGACAATGAGCGAACAAAATAAAGCGTCGTCGGGCCTGTACGTTTTTTACACACATGTTTTTTTACATACATGTACAATCGTATTTTATTATTTGTTACTTGTTTGTCAAAAGTAATTGTTCAGATTAATCTAAGTTTAATTTATAGATGCCAGCCAACCGCACTTGTTATCTTCCCACAATACCGAATTTACGATAACTCCTTGAGTCTTGGAGCAGAACTGGGCGGGAAGTAGACTGGATTTGGGGACTAGTTGGTTCAAGTATGGACAATGAAGATTGAATGCCTGTGAAAGCCTTGAAGCATGCTGTTGTTCATGAGGATAGTTTATCTAGATCGATGGGTATAGGACCAACAATTTAGGTGAAAGTGTTGCCTGAGTGTCTTGGAAAGCGTTGAATGAGAGGCTTAAATCTTGAAGAAATGCGTCGGAATTATTATTTTCAATAATTTTCCAATTTTCTAATGGTTTTGGAATAGTATAGGTTTCTTGATCAAATGTTTTCGACAACATATTCGGAGTCCCATCACTTTTATCACTGCTAAACTTATCATCGCTTCTACAGAATCTATTAACTCAAGCAATTGATCATTTAAAATTGCTTACAAATTAAAATATTTTATAAATAATAAACACCTAAATTGAAGTAAATTGCATATTTATAGTAATATTAGTGATTACCAACTCAAAAAGATCTTTAGAAGCAAGAAATGACAAAACTTATCGTTAAAAGTCGCGTACGATATTCCCTTGTGATGCAAGCGAACGACCATATTTTTTTCCGCCAAACCGACAAGACAGTCTACAAACGGTCCTCAGTTTTTAGCTTTTTAAGAATACTTCTAGTGGTATTTTTGTATTTATTTTTCTACAAATCATAAGAGAATAATATTACCTACTAGCAGTGTATATATATTTTTTTTTGGCGATGGAAATTGCAACTTATTTGGTCATAATTAAATTTGGTATTTTCCACAATTTCAGTGTTTATCAAAAATCTATAAAATAACGGTTTATCGGAAAATAATTATATATTTTTTTTAAACGTCAGAAAATCAATTCTTTATATAATATAAATATATTCGAAAAGAAATATTTATTAGTTTCCGTCTGTAGACGGATGACCGTCTATATACGGTCTATAACCCGTTAGAGGGTTACGTCAATGAAGGAATACAAAAATACCAAGTGTTTTATTACATTTTATCACTTGAATTAAGCTTCTAATATTCGTTTAAAAATTGCAGAGATATTAAAAGACTTCGGATGCGACTTGGAACTGGACTGTCCAGTTATTGAGACAGATCGTGGGGCAAATATGAATGTAGCTTTTCGCGATATGCAAACAATTTAATTTGTGAATCACTTTCGTAACAACACGATCGAGAAAGCAATAAAGACAGTTTCTGAAATGGTCCAGATCATTGCTACTTGCAGCAAGCTGGTTAAATATTTCAAAAAATCAGTCTCAAACTAATGTTTAGAATTATCCTTAAAAAGTTACTGCCCCCACGCGCTGGAATACAGTTTTTTAATTGCTGAAGCCGGTAGAAGTAAATTGGGTCGACATTACAAACATATTAAAAGACAAAAATTAGCGGGATTCTTCTTATAGGCTCTAAGTGGGGACATATAATTTTTGCGATAATGGATAACTTTTTTAATTGCTCTTATGCGGACAGATTTTCTTTAATCGAAAAGCATTGCCAACAGAATATTTTCTGAATGTGCGAAAAATGCATTGTTTTTAATAGTTTTGTTTACAATTTCTCGAAGATCTAGTGGAAAAAATTTCGTTGATTGTACAAAATTATATAAAAGTTGACTTCCATACACCAATGAATTTGTAAATTTGATATTAAAACACATCGGTATGTAAACCTCACAATTAAATTATCTAATAATTTATCGAAGGTGAACTACGTGTCACATAGAGGCGCAAAAGTCGTCTGGCTTTTGTTAACCAGAGAGAATGAACTAATTTTCCGGATTTCATGCTAGCTAGATCTTCTGGACACGAACCTTCCGATACAGCTTTGGCTATCAGATAGAGGTATAAAACGTCTATCGAAAGCCTTTTTTCGTCTTTTATGTCCATGGATGGAGGCATGTTTCTCATTGATACGGGTTCAAAATTTGATAGAGCCTACAATAAAATATTTATTTTAACGCATTGTTAAAACTTAGTACTTACTGGAAGTTGTTCACAGGTCTCAAGTAATTTCGACAAAGTCCCACTGGCAGTACGTGGTCCACTTGTATCACTTTTCTAGAGCATTGAACAAGTGTCGTAGAGGAAGTTCGTTAAAATGCAACAAGCAAACAAACCAATGTAATGGTTTATTTAACATGACTTCAAACATTCGAATTATTCCATTTTAAGTTCCAGTATTGGTGGGCTCTCCATCACAGCAAATTCCGATCAAGCTTGTAATATTTCTTAAAAAACTTGCATTATTCCATTTGTTTACTATTGGAGCCCTCAGCGTCAACTTTTGCGTGACCCAACAATTTGCTTTGCGATTCATTAAGAATCACAATATGGGACTCCTTTTGTATTTTGTAATGATATTTTTCATTAATTTCTTCCCGGGGCAGACCATCATTTTTCTGCCATCGAACGAAAATGCTATTAAAGCGGAGTCATTTTGCTGCATACGACGCACGAACTCCCTGGTTTTTATTTTTTTATTTTTTTGAGCCACTTTGCATTTGTCCATAACAGTTAATTTCCCGTTTTCATCATTAAAGCCAATATCTTATATATATTACATTATATTATATACACTTATTCGGTTATACCTTGCCAAAACGAATATTTACAGATAAGTGTGATATACCAAAACACGCGGAACTTTATCGACTACTAGGAGGCTCCGACCCTGCTCGCTTCGCTCACCAGCCCCCGGCTCGTTTCGCTCGCGGAATTAAAGCGTGAAAAAGAGGAGCACTTCTTATATTTTTCTTGAATAAACTTTTTTAACGCAAAACTAAATTACTGTACTATATCAAAAATTCGGACACTTGTTAAATTAGACACCCTAATTATTTGGAAACTCAAAAATATTCTGTAACCCGGGCACCACACAAATTTGATTATTCTGAAATCCAATCACTTAAACGTGCTAGTACGTAAAAAAATAATATAAGAAACAAAAATATGTGCAAATGAAGGTATTTAAGGTAGAGTTTCTGCAATTTAAGAGCAAACGGTCGTTATTTCGAACATTGGGCTTAATCGGCACATTTTTTATCAGTTTATTATTTTTTTTACTTTTGATAGATCAGTAATTAGTACCTGTTTAATGACATGATACCTTCTGAATGCAATAAGTAGCAACAAATTTATATACAATAATATAACATTTTTTGTAGAAGAAACAAATAATTGTATGCACGTGGCTAGATTCAATATTTGGCGTGCAAAAGCGAATCTATGAGTTTTGTTAAGAAATTCCACGTATTAAAAAAGTTTTTGATATTCAAAGTTAATTTAAAACCGACGTTCATATGGCAGCTATATTATATAGTCATCCGATTTAGACCAAATTCGAACATGGTGTAACATTTAGTAAAAAAGATATATTCTGTGAGTTTGGTTGAAATAGCTCAAGAAACAAAAATAATTTTCATACTAAGAATTAATTTTTATCCAATTGTTCCAATGGCAGCTATATGATTTGCTTACCCGATGTTCACTAAATTTGGACAGGGTGAAACAGGCAGTCTAAAATACACAATTTGTGAGTTTGGTTGACATGTCTCTTCATACTTAAGGTTAATTTGAGCTTGACTGTATCTATGACAACTATATGATATAGTCATCAGATTTTGACAAGAAATTGGTTAGGGTGTAAAATATGGTAAAAAAAACACAATCTGTGAGTTTGGTTGAGATAACTTGAAAAACAAAACAGTTCTCCATATTAAAGTGAACCCGATTGTTCCTGTTGCAGCTATATGATATAGTTACCCAATTTTAACCAAATTATAAAAAAAATCCAAAAATTTATATAAGTTTTTAAAATTAAATTAAAAAATAAGATAAAAGTCCTGCCTGGTGGGGGTGGGGGAAATGAACCCGCGCTTCCCTGCACATGGGTCTATAGCACACCATCCTCTGCACTACTCACTTAGGTACTAATCTCGCCAGCTGACCAAACACTGCTTTATGTTAATTAATTAAATGTATGTCTTTGTTTTGTCAAATTGATTTTAAAACTAGTGGGCAGTTACAGTCGAGCACGCTCGAAAGTTGAATACCCTGTGCCCATGTACTCTGTACTGAAAGTTGATTTTCGATCGATTGTTCCCATGGCAGCTATATGATATTTTAGACCGATTCTAACCAAATTCGGTCTGGATGTATAATGCCAGCCTAGGTGTATATTCTATCAATTTGGTTCTGATATCTCAACAAACAAAAAACTTTTCAATACTAAAACTTCATTTTCGATGTACCTTTCCTATGGCAGCTATATGATATAGTTAACCGATTCTAACCAAATTTGGTCAGGATGTATATTAGCAGTCCAGATGCATATTCTATCAGTTTGGTTCTGATATCTTAACAAACAAAAAAGTTTTCCATACCAAAACTACATTTTCGATGTATCGTTCCTATGACAGCTATGTGATATAGTTAACCGATCTTAACCAAATTTGGTCAGGTTGTATATTAGCAGCTGAGATGCATATTCTATCAGTTTGGTTCTGATATCTTAACAAACAGCTATATTATATAGTCATCCGATTTAGACCAAATTCGAACATGGTGTAACATTTAGTAAAAAAGATATATTCTGTGAGTTTGGTTGAAATAGCTCAAGAAACAAAAATAATTTTCATACTAAGAATTAATTTTTATCCAATTGTTCCAATGGCAGCTATATGATTTGCTTACCCGATGCTCACTAAATTTGGACAGGGTGAAACAGGCAGTCTAAAATACACAATTTGTGAGTTTGGTTGACATGTCTCTTCATACTTAAGGTTAATTTGAGCTTGACTGTATCTATGACAACTATATGATATAGTCATCAGATTTTGACAAGAAATTGGTTAGGGTGTAAAATATGGTAAAAAAAACACAATCTGTGAGTTTGGTTGAGATAACTTGAAAAACAAAACAGTTCTCCATATTAAAGTGAACCCGATTGTTCCTGTTGCAGCTATATGATATAGTTACCCAATTTTGACCAAATTATAAAAAAAATCCAAAAATTTATATAAGTTTTTAAAATTAAATTAAAAAATAAGATAAAAGTCCTGCCTGGTGGGGGTGGGGGAAATGAACCCGCGCTTCCCTGCACATGGGTCTATAGCACACCATCCTCTGCACTACTCACTTAGGTACTAATCTCGCCAGCTGACCAAACACTGCTTTATGTTAATTAATTAAATGTATGTCTTTGTTTTGTCAAATTGATTTTAAAACTAGTGGGCAGTTACAGTCGAGCACGCTCGAAAGTTGAATACCCTGTGCCCATGTACTCTGTACTGAAAGTTGATTTTCGATCGATTGTTCCCATGGCAGCTATATGATATTTTAGACCGATTCTAACCAAATTCGGTCTGGATGTATAATGCCAGCCTAGGTGTATATTCTATCAATTTGGTTCTGATATCTCAACAAACAAAAAACTTTTCAATACTAAAACTTCATTTTCGATGTACCTTTCCTATGGCAGCTATATGATATAGTTAACCGATTCTAACCAAATTTGGTCAGGATGTATATTAGCAGTCCAGATGCATATTCTATCAGTTTGGTTCTGATATCTTAACAAACAAAAAAGTTTTCCATACCAAAACTACATTTTCGATGTATCGTTCCTATGACAGCTATATGATATAGTTAACCGATCTTAACCAAATTTGGTCAGGTTGTATATTAGCAGCTGAGATGCATATTCTATCAGTTTGGTTCTGATATCTTAACAAACAGCTATATTATATAGTCATCCGATTTAGACCAAATTCGAACATGGTGTAACATTTAGTAAAAAAGATATATTCTGTGAGTTTGGTTGAAATAGCTCAAGAAACAAAAATAATTTTCATACTAAGAATTAATTTTTATCCAATTGTTCCAATGGCAGCTATATGATTTGCTTACCCGATGTTCACTAAATTTGGACAGGGTGAAACAGGCAGTCTAAAATACACAATTTGTGAGTTTGGTTGACATGTCTCTTCATACTTAAGGTTAATTTGAGCTTGACTGTATCTATGACAACTATATGATATAGTCATCAGATTTTGACAAGAAATTGGTTAGGGTGTAAAATATGGTAAAAAAAACACAATCTGTGAGTTTGGTTGAGATAACTTGAAAAACAAAACAGTTCTCCATATTAAAGTGAACCCGATTGTTCCTGTTGCAGCTATATGATATAGTTACCCAATTTTGACCAAATTATAAAAAAAATCCAAAAATTTATATAAGTTTTTAAAATTAAATTAAAAAATAAGATAAAAGTCCTGCCTGGTGGGGGTGGGGGAAATGAACCCGCGCTTCCCTGCACATGGGTCTATAGCACACCATCCTCTGCACTACTCACTTAGGTACTAATCTCGCCAGCTGACCAAACACTGCTTTATGTTAATTAATTAAATGTATGTCTTTGTTTTGTCAAATTGATTTTAAAACTAGTGGGCAGTTACAGTCGAGCACGCTCGAAAGTTGAATACCCTGTGCCCATGTACTCTGTACTGAAAGTTGATTTTCGATCGATTGTTCCCATGGCAGCTATATGATATTTTAGACCGATTCTAACCAAATTCGGTCTGGATGTATAATGCCAGCCTAGGTGTATATTCTATCAATTTGGTTCTGATATCTCAACAAACAAAAAACTTTTCAATACTAAAACTTCATTTTCGATGTACCTTTCCTATGGCAGCTATATGATATAGTTAACCGATTCTAACCAAATTTGGTCAGGATGTATATTAGCAGTCCAGATGCATATTCTATCAGTTTGGTTCTGATATCTTAACAAACAAAAAAGTTTTCCATACCAAAACTACATTTTCGATGTATCGTTCCTATGACAGCTATATGATATAGTTAACCGATCTTAACCAAATTTGGTCAGGTTGTATATTAGCAGCTGAGATGCATATTCTATCAGTTTGGTTCTGATATCTTAACAAACAAAAAACTTTTTCATACTAAAACTTCATTTTCGATGTATCGTTCCTATGGCAGCTATATGATATAGTGGACCGATCCAAAAATAAAAAAAAAAACTTGATCTGCGTATGGTATCCAGGAACCTACATACCAAGTTCGAAGTCTCTAGCTCTTATGGTTTCTGAGATCGACGCGTTCAAACATCCGGACGGACGGACAGACAGACGGACATGGCTCAATCGACTCGGCTGTTGATCCTGATCAAGAATATATATACTTTTGGGGGTCTGCCACGCCCTCTTCTGCCTGTTACATACATTCTCCCAAACACATTATACCCTTTTATGCCCATTTTTAATGGGCTCAGGGTAGAAAAAGCCTTGATCAAGCAAGATTCGAGCCAGCAGCTTCTGCTTCTAAATCTAACACACCATCCTCTGCACCACTTTGTCACTAAATGACGTGCCTACCCAAAATCTACTACCCTACAAACACATGTAAACAGAAAATACATGCGAATTTTGATCTTTAATTTCACGCACTTATACTTAGATTTAAAAAAAAAAAAAAAAAACATAGCCTTATCTCCTGATGAAATTATCTTAAGAGTATTGTGGAATAAATTGTGGAATAAATCCCCATCATTACATCTAAGGTATTTTAGCGCTTTGATGAAAACATACAAACAAACAAACTGACTTTTTATATCATTTTAAGAAGTCCACTACAACATTCAAATTTGATTATCTTTTAAACTAGTTGTCGGATTTGGTTGATTAAAATATCAATCGAAGCGTATTTTTAATACGACAGTTTGGTTAGTAAGGACTAAGCCTTTCGATCAGTATATAACTCGATCTGATCGGGCAGTCGTAGCAAATATTCCATATTAGCTGTATATATTGCTGGTCGCCTTTCGCACCCTTCGTGCTGCTTTCGTCACTAGCGCGAACTGCTGCCGCAGTGATACTATAATCTATATAGTAGATTTATAGTATTTGCACAAATCATCAATACAAAAAACTTTATATATTGAGCGCTCTTTGGGCGGAAAAAATTCTTCAGAATAAATTCACTTACCTATCATGGTTCCGACAATTAAAGCCACCCCACTGAAGAGGCCCAGCCTGTAAAAAAGAAAAATTGAGATGCAAATTTTAATATCGATAACAATGCAATTAATTTAACCATAACTCAAATACTTCTTCACCAGGGAATGTCAGAAATTACATTTCTCTTGATTTTAATATGTTTAAAAATATCGCGCCTCGATTCCCACACTGACTGCAGGGTAGCACCGTTGAAAATGTATCCAAATACTCTTCCACGTGAAGTCACGTCAAGTTTAGTTTATTTTGAGTCGGCTGATCAAACAAGACTTTTATTACATTTAATAATTCACCAACAAGCGTGTAGTTCGCTTCAGTATAAGTTGCCCATAAGACAAGTGATTTTCTTATGTTTGAGGAAACAAGCCATGACGTAGAGTATGAATTGAACTGTTGGAGACCCCGTATTTACTATGTCAAAAGCTAAGCCTGCTAAAAATTCATACTTGATTTGGACCCGATTGGTCCTATGACAGCTATATGATATAAGGGTCCGATTTGGACCAACTTTGGTCAGGATATATAAAACCAAGTTAGATACATATTCTATTATATATTGTGGTCCGATTTCACCAACTTTTGACAGGATATATAAAACCAAGTTTTATATTCTGTAAGATTGGTTGCGATATCTTATAAAACAAAAAAGTTTTTCATACTAAGACTTGATTTTCGACCAATTGTTCCTATAAGCGCTATATGATATAGTGGACCGATTTAAACCAACTTTGGTAACTATGTATAAGACTAACATAAATGCATATTCTATACGTTTGTTTACGATATCTCATAAAACTAAAAAGATTTTCATACTAAGACTTGGTTTTCGCCGGATCGGTCCTAAGACAGTTATATGTTATAGTGGACCGATTTGAACCAACTTTGGACAGGATGTATAGGACTAACTTAAATGCATATTCTATAAGTTTGGTTACGATATCTCATAAAACAAAAAATATTTTCATACTTAGTCTTAATTTTTGGTCGATGGGTCATGCGACAGCTATATAATATGGTGGGGATTTGCAAAATTTAAAAAAAAAACCATAAGATAAAAAAAAATTAACGGAGCCGGGAATCGAAACCTCGACTCAATTTTAAAGGAAAATTTAAAACTTCGGGGGCTTAACCAATTGAGTCACACAGAGTGTTGCGTACAACTTGCCAAATTGCCATATTGTTTGTTACAAAACTCTATTTCAAAATTTCAAAAATTTTTATTAACTTTAAATGTTAATATTATATGGCATCATAGTATTAATAAATAATACACATAGAATGTCATTGCAAAATTATTGAATCACTGCGGACGGCAGTTCGCGTTAGTGACGAAAGCAGCACGAAGGGTGCGAAAGGCGACTAACAATATATACAGCTAAGTTGGAAAATTTGCTACGACTGTCCGATCAGATCGAGTTATATACCGATCGAAAGGTTTAGTCTTAACTTACAAAATGGCATACTAAAACTTTTGCTAATTCACCTGGGTCATGAGATACGAGGGTGTAAGTGGGAGGGGAAAAATTTATATGATCGCAGCTTATGGAGCCGTTGGGGCTTTTACGTAAAATTTTTTATTTTTTAAAAATTCTTATCAAAAATACGCGTCGTTTGATACCTTGATGACCCAAATCCGATAACTGGTTCAAAAGATAAATAAATTTGAAAATTTTAGTAGAATACTAAAAATGAAGTGAAAAAGTTTCTTTGTTTGTCTGTTTGTATCAAAGCGCTAAAAAAGCGTAGATTTTATGATGGAGATTTGTTCATTTTTGAAAATCTAGAAATGTTTGTTTTACGACTTTTTCAATTTCCCGCTAGTTTAGCGGGAAATCGCTAAATCCCGCTAAATTTGAAACCTCACCAGTTTCCATACCATAGTAGCTATAGATATGTTCTGGGTATCATTGGAAAGGTGTGCTTGAGGGCTTTTAGGCGTACCTTTAAACTTTTTTTCTAAAGTACTCAGGTAACATTTTACAGGTGAAATAAAGTTTTTTAGCTTACATTTTGGCGATTTTTGACAAAACGGCTCTAACGATTTTTATTAAATTTTAGTATGTTGTAGTACGTAGAATTTTGCGTTTTTTAGTATATGAAACATAAACTTTGACCAAGGGATTTGGAAGATATTGCTTGTTAACTGAATGTATACATTTTTCTATCGGTCGAAAATCAGGTTTTAGTACGAAAAACTTTTTGGTTGTATGAGATATCTCAAACAAACTGACACAATAAGCATTTAACTTGGTTTTATATATTCTGTGCAAAGTTGGTTCAAATCGGACTACTATAACATATAGCTGTCATAGGACCGATCGGGGGAAAATGGAGTCTTAGTACGAAAAACTTTTTTGTTTTATGAGATATCTCAACCAAACTGATAAAATATGCATTTAACTTCGTTTTATATATCCTGGCCAAAGTTGGTTCAAATCGGACCACTATATCATATAGCTGTCATAGGACCGATCGTGCGAAAATCAAGTCTTAGCATAAAAAACTTTTTTTCACGAGATATCGTAACAAAACTAATAGAATATGCATTTAAGTTAGACTTATAGATCCTGAAGAAAGTTGGTTCTAATCGAACCACTATATCATATAACTGTCATAGGACCGATCGGGCGAAGTCTAAGTCTTAGTATGAGAAACTTTTTTTTCTCACAGTAGGTACGGGGCTTCCGACAGTAGAGTAGCAACTTAAGCGATGCGAGCAGGGGGCGGAGCCCCCTACTTTTCTTTATAATTAAAAAAAATTTTTTTTTAAATATGAAAAAATATTCAACAATGATAAATTTACAATGTCAAAAGCAAAAGCAATTGCAAAAATTTCTGATATCCCACAAAAAAAACCTCTAAACGAGGTAAAAGTCTAGTGACGAAAGCAATTTCCAGCCCCAAAATTTCTTATATCCAATTTTGTGACGAACAAAATTGAGTTTAATATAAAAATTTTAAATAAAAATATAAATTAATAAAAAAAAACAATTGGCATTCGGCACTGCGCAAAAAGTAATTTTTATGTACAAAGAAGCTCACCCTTTTTGCGCACAGTGCACAAGGCCAATTGTTTTTTTTTATTAATTTATATTTTTATTTAAAATTTTTATATTAAACTCAATTTTGTTCGTCACAAAATTGGATATCAGAAATTTTGGGGCTGGAAATTGCTTTCGTCACTAGACTTTTACCTCGTTTAGAGGTTTTTTTTGTGGGATTAAAATATATACGTCCAAACCACGGTTTGATCCCACGACAGGCTGACCAACCAACTCTTTAACTCTGCGACTCAGCCCACTAAGCCACAGAAGCCCATGACCGATCAGACACTAATTTGTTATATAATATGTTAACATAAGTTATTCATGCTTTAATTACTGCCCACGCTCCCTCATCGAATCCAACAGCAAAATTTATTATTTATTTTACTATTTACTGAAATTTTTTTCGTCTATGCAAAATCTTGAATCTCTAGCTTTTAAATTGCTCTTAAAATTTGGATTTGGTCGATTTTTGGGCAATGAAGGGGCGTGGCCGAATGTTAAAGCAATCATGATCTGCGTGCAATGTAGAGGAGCCTACATACCAGGTTTGGTGTCTTAAAGTCTCTGAGATCTAGGTGTTCAGACAGACAGGGACTTGCTTGTATAAATTCAGGGGCGGAAAGTAAAGGCGTGGCCCAATTGACAATTTATTTTTTCCAAAAATCTTGTTTAATATAGTTCATATTTCTACAAAATTTCAAGTGGAAAGCTTCACTTTTAAATTTTTTGCCAATATGTCGAATTTTTAGCCCAAAACCGAGTGGGGAGGAGGTGGTCCAGTTTTCAAGACAATTTTTTTAAATTTTATTTTTGTCTAACTAACGAACACAAAAAATTTCAAGTCATTAGCTTCATATTTAGAGTTTATGCCTTTTAGCTTATTATCTTCCTTTCATGCGGTGCCAATGAAACAAATCTAAGTAACTTATCCTCTTATCCTTTTATCATATTAAAGTGGTAGAGGTCCAAATAATAAGATCTCTTAATTGTATGTAGATAAGGGTGGAGTGAATTTGATTTTTTTATTTTCGAAAACGCCGTGCGCACTTCTTTACATGTAATTGTGAGGTTTTCCCATTATTTTTTTTTACAATTTTATGACTCGTACTTGCACTTATTATAGTGCTAGGCCATTTCACAATCATATTATTAAATTAATTTACCTAAAAGATTCATTTAAGCTTTTGGCAAAAAAAAACCTGTCTACTTTATACATTGCACACAAAAAAGAACGTGCCCACCCAAAATGTTACCAATTTTGGTATTTTTAAAAAATCTGTAAGTCCAATGCTTTTTTTTTACCGATGTTAACAGTTGATATATTTTTGGAAAGAAAACAGTTGGGGATAACTAAGAAAAATAATATTTATTTATTAAATAACCATTCTTTGGAGGTAAATTACAGTTAAGTCGAATTTTTTGAGTTTTTGACCAATTTCCCAAAATAGATGGTCGTTGCGCCACCTCAAGATGACCTCCAAAAAAATTAATTTTTATAATTTTTTTTTTTTTACATATATTGCTTATATATCGTAATATTCATTGATGATACACCGTTTTCGTAAATAACAAAAAGTAATTTTCACTCCACGCTAATGTAGATAGGGTCAAATGACGGAAATCTTTACATGTCCCAAAATTTCTGATATCCAATTCTGCGACGAACGATATTCAATCAATATATGTAATATTCATTGTCCTGACTTACTGATCATTGCACAGTTTAAACTATAAAACCAAGGAGGATAAAATTTTCGCACAACATGGCTGAGACTTTTTATACCCTGAGCCCATTAAAAATGGGTCAAAAAGGATATAATGTGTATGGCAGAATGTATGTAACAGGCAGAAGGGGGAGGGCAGACCCTCAAAACTAAAAATATTTTTGATCAGGATCAACAGCCGAGTCGATTGAGCCGTGTCCGTCTGTCTGTCCGTCCGTCAGTTTGAACGCGTCGATCTCAGAAACCACAAGAGCTAGAGACTTCAAACTTGGTATGTAGGTTCCTGGATACCGGGCGCAGATCAAGTTTGTTTTTATTTTTGGATCGGACCACTATATCATATAGCTGCCATAGGAACTATACATCGAAAATGAAGTTTTAGTATGAAAAAGTTTTGTGTTTGTTGAGATATCAGAACCAAACTTATAGATTATGTTTCGGAGCTGGTATTATACATCCTGACCAAAATTTGGTTAAAATCGGATAACTATATCGCATAGCTGCCATAGGAACGATGCATCGAAAATGAAGTTTTAGTATGAAAAAGATTTTTGTTTTTTGAGATACCTTAACCAAACTGATAGAATATGCATTAATGTTAGTTTTGTACATTCTGCCAGATTTGGTTCAAATCGGCTTTATATATCATATAGCTGCCATAGAAACAATTGGTCGAAAATAAACTTTTATTGAAGAGTACCTGGGCGCAGGGAATCCTACTGTCGAGCGTGCTCGACTGTAACCGCTTACTTGTTCTTTAATAAACTTCATCAACGCAAAAATACACTACAATACAATTTCAATAATTCGGACAGCTTGTACCCAGCTTACTAGAGCCTATGAGATTCGTGACAATTATGGTATACTACTTTAAACACCTACACCAATATTTCTGTAATCGACAAAAAAAAGCCAAATTAGTAGGTAATAATTTCAAATTCAGCACACGTATAAACTAAATACCATCTTTATGATGTATGCTAAAACTTTCCCTACGATCGGTTAATAAACAACGAATATATTAGGCAAATAAGTTCCACTTTTGCACACCGCCTGGAGGGGTGGGATAACAGCTGGTACACATGTAATGTTAATGGTATAATAATGTCCACGACCACTCACATTTGCCACATTTGCCCACATTTGAGTGTGGTACATTTTTTGCTTTCTACGATTAAATGTAAAACTGTTAAAGCATTTACCAGTCACCCAAAGTAAAGCAGATGTTCGGTTTCTGTGCAAAAATTATAAAAAGCTGATGATAACAACATTTCAATATCTATTTTGATATTATAATTGGCGCAAATTTAATGCCTACATTTTTATTGAAGAAAACAGCTGGTTATTGTGATAACTGCTTTTATTCTCGAGTTTATCGATAAGAATCGGGCGTTCGATAAAAAGACACTGAAATTCGCCAGAGCGAATGCTAAAAAATCTTTACATAAATTATGAATTACCCAAACTGATCATTCAGGTTTTGTACTGATATGGAGTCCACATTCGGGCCGAATAATGAAAATGGCATCGAATGTGCAAATGTGCTGTCGTGGAAATACGCTATAATATACATGCTATATCAATGTTATTATAAAATGTTATATGAATGTTATGTTAATATAATATAATATATGTTATATTTAAATATACATTTCTTCTGTTAACTCAATTATCCATTTAGTTAGGTTAATTTTCATATATTTATGTATGTCTAATGATTAGTATGCTAAGATCTTGAAAGTTAAAAGTGTAAATTAAATGTAGCCTCTGTTCGAATTGAAGTTTTATAAGTATTTAAATTGAGCTGCCGCCAATAGCGAGCATATAACTGTCGAGTGGGCTCGACCGCAGCCCTTTCACACTCACCGCGTGCCAAGCGAGCCTGAGGTGAGCGGGCTTAGCGAGCAGGGGTCGAAGCCCCCTTGTTATTAATGAAATATTCTGTAACCCTGGCACCACACAAATTTATTGTTTCAGAAATCCAATCACATTTACTTTTTTATGTAAGAAAAGAATAAAGTAGCAAAAATATGCGCAAGGGAAGGCATTTCCACTGCAGTAAACGCAAACTATATAGTCTTGGCGTACTTTTTTTTTAAAAAACTATTGGTCTTTTTTCTAATATTGAGATTAATCAGCAGGTTTCTTAATCAGTTACCCCTTCATTACTTCTGATGAATCAGTAAACAGTACCTACTAAATCACATGATACCTTTATTATACAAATGCGCACACTACGATTTATTATCGTTTGCACAAAGCAATTTTTAACATACTATTTGAAAAGAATATTAATTTTTTGTTGTTGGAACTTTTTTTTTCATATTTCCATGTCATTCTAATCTGAATTTTGTTTTCAGATGTTTTATTTATTTTTAATATTTTTTAACAGTCCCTCATATTTATATCTGTTATCCAAAAATATACCCAATATTCCGAAAAACCCAACAGACCACTTTATAAATTAATTTAATTACGCTCAAAAATTTAAGTTAATAAATTCTTCTGTGCGTTTATTATTGTTGTTGCATGCGTGTGTGTGCGTATTTGTGTGTGTGTAAATTTGACCAAGAATTTAACTCACTTTAAGTGCAAATTTCGCAAAAATTCGTCTTATTGCACGATACAATTTTCTCAGCTATAGTAAGTTGTGCCACAATTTCATCCTCCTCGGCCTAACTGTTGGGTCTGCACAAATATCATTCAGTCAATCAGGACCCCAAAATTTCTGATATCCAGTATTTTGACGAACGTATTGTTCAACATATAAATTTAAAACAAAATATATAATTTAAAAAAGAATTACATTCTGCACAATGTGCTAAAAAGGTTTAGCTCCTTATGACATAAAAATTAGTTCTTACGCATCGTCAACTGTATAAAAAAAACTTTTTACCATAAAAAGTAAGGTACATCTAAAAGAGATATATATGTATATGTAACGTTTATGGTTTGGAGTCTGCGGAGAGACTTATTAAAATGTCGTAAAACAAACATTCCTAGATTTTCGAAGAGAGATATATCCCCATTAACAATTCTAATGTTCTGATAGAATATGCATTAATGTTGGTTTTGTACATTCTGACCAGATTTGGTTCAAATCGGCTCCAGATATCATATAGCTGCCATATGAACAATTGGTCGAAAATAAACATTAATTGAAGAGTACCTGGGCTCAGGGTATCCTACTGTCGAGCGTACCCGACTGTAACCGCCCACTTGTTTTATTTTTTTTTTTTTTTGAGGTGGAACCGGACCCATAGAACTTTAAAAATTAATGATTATTTCATGAGTAAATCAGATAGAATTGTAAATTTGTAACTCATGGTAAAATTGTATAGATTATCTTTAAATTGGTATATTTCTCTACATATGTCTCAAAGATACCATAAGTGAATGATTTTTCAATAATTAAAACAAGAAAACCATTATTTACAATCCCTGATTTTCGTCCTACCTTCTCTCGAGGTGAACAGTGTCGTTCTGCGTTGAGCCATTCCTCTCCATCGACTTCCGCATCCGCCCGGTCCCTGATGAGTCGGTCTCTGTCGCTTCGGGCCTTTCTGCCCCAAGAGTCCCATTGGCACACATTGACCCGTTGCGCGTTGCTTTTGTTGGCACATTATGTCCTACATGACACATAGAAAATCACAAAACAATATAATGACACTGATTAATAAACAGACAAAAAAAAAAACAGTTAAAAAAACGGTCAAGTATCCAGGAGTCTATTATAATAACTCATATAGTCTCTGAGATTGACGGAATTTGTATCGATATCAACACTCGCACTAAAAATGTGTTTTGATAAACAATTTGATACATACTATATGTAAATACGTATGTATGTTTGCATATAGACGACACGATGTGGCTATTTTCGACTCATGTTTTATATACATATACATATTTATATATGTATTTACAGGCAAACGTGTGTACATATTGAATGTCCACTTCAGATCCCCCTCGCCTAATGAAATGTTATAAGAATTATGCGAAAAACCTACACATTCTGCCACCCACCCACCTCTATTATCTGCTGAATTATTTTTACATGCGTTTTTTTGCAAGCAAAATAATTGTGATATTTTATCGCGCATGGCATGGACGGATAATGAATAGTCAAAATTATTTCGCCGTAAATTTCAGCTCCTAACGAAGAAAATACCGAACGAATTCAGATTCCGAACGAATTCAAATACCGAACGAATCAGAATGTGATGCGAATGCGCGTGCTAAAAGGGCGACTAATCGTTGGCAACTGTTCAACAGTGAGCGGGCGCCTCAACAAATGCCGTTGATAAGCTAGCGAAGAGTTTTGTGTTGCGTCGGGAGCCGATGAAGTCACAGTCATCGGGAAGCTGTTCTCTCTCGTGTGCGCAGTTTAACTCTCACAGCTGTCGCTTTGTTCTCTCTTATGTCCTACCCGGGTATGCCTACGTGACATGAACATAGTCTATAATCTTGTATCTTGTCCTCTTTCGTTCTTTTATTAAATTTTTTTTAAACAAAATGAGAGATATGTTTGCGTTTTTCGGCTTTGCTTGCGTTTGTCGTTTGCCTTTGCAACTTGCTATCGAACTTGTGACTCTGTTTGTCACTGAGATACGTATGTATATGTTGCTACTATTTACAGTGTCTCACAGCTTACTTGACCCACTATATTTTTAGCTATGTTTTGTTTTTATTTTGGGATTCAGATATAATTATAATATTTTTGTATGTAGTTATAAAAAATAGGTAGCAAATATTTTTGTTATGCTTAAATGTGTGCTTTCAATATTTGATGTCTTTTTTCCATTAGTAGATAAATTCACTTAAATATTTTTAATATGTAAGAGTAATGGGTCAAACAAGCTGGGAGCCACTGTGCAAGTTAAGCGAAGGGAAGGTGAATAAAAATAAACTTGTATATGTACATATGTATTTTGTATTTTTTCGTAGCTTCTATTTTTAAAAATCGGACGAATACGTACATATTATGTACACAAATATTTAGAACTTACTTCGTAGATGTTATTTGTCTGCCGTCTTTAATGTCAGAGAGTTTGTAGCTGTTTTGACTTCATTTAACAATTTATATTTTACATATAATTTCTGAGCAAACTGCATGCTTTTAGTTAGGGATTGTACGCTTAAGTCTGTCAGCGTATATAAGATTAACTTTAGAACAATACTGCAGCAATACTTTTTTTATGTTTGCCATTGGACTGTTTAGAGAACGAAAAGTGATAGAGGGCGGCAGAGGTATATTGAATTTGTTCGTCTACGGTATATATAAATGTAAATAGAGATAGGCACGGGCTTTGATGTTAAGGCCCGGTGCAGCCAAGCGCGAAACCAAATTTATTGGTATATACCATAAAAAAAAATATTTCATTGACAATATTATATCTAATGTTTTATTTAATGAAAATCTGCAATCTTACAAAGCGGTGAAGTACAAGATCCAAACCTACATTTTTGGATAGATTTGGGGCCACAAACGACGAAAAACATTTTATTTTTTTAATGTTAGATTTTTTTTTTTAGAATTTTTTAAAAACCTGGCTTTGTTTTATTTCCTTTTTTTCAGCGGTGCGCCCACATTTGTCATCATTAATCGAGAATACCAAAACCGATTTTTAAAAGCTGTACTCTTTCTGAAAACCATTGAATATATCTGAAATTCATTAACACAAAGTTTAAGATTTAATCCAGTAGTTTAAGATATATCAATTCTTGAATTAACCCTCTCATGCCCGATGTTGCATATACACAACATTGTGTATCCGTAGCTATATTTGTAAGCGAGAAGTTGAAAAAATTTATTTTGCAAAAAAGGGGTGTTCTGAAACCAACATTACTACATAAATATAGAAAGAAATTTTATTATTTTCGTGTTGCGTATATGCAACATTGGTCCATTGTGGCAATCTTCGAAAAACATAATTTATTTCAGTTTACACTTATTAAGATCCGCCGAAAAGAAAGAATTGCCAACTTTGATTGGAATAATTCGGCTGACGATGAAACTGAAGAAGAAGAAGATCAAAATATGGAGGAAATTATAGAGGAAACATTGAAAAATTTAGATAACAGAGCTTAACTCCGGAAGTTGGTTTGATTGATCAAATTATTGGAAGCAAAGATTTTAAAGATTTGAATGAAAATGAAATCATTGTACAGGAGGTATTGGAAAAAATTGATTTCAATAGTTTGAAGTGGAGTAGTGCTGAGTTAATGGAAAAGAGAGGTCGTCCATCATCACTCCTTTTGACAATGAATTCAGGAACTGCACCATCTTCCCCAGCATCCCAGCTTTATCATCACCAGCTGCTTCTACGGGCTCTTTCAAATCAAATTTCTAACAAAGAGCTTATGTTGAAGACCCACCAAAATCACTACGAATTGATGGTTATTATCATTGGCCGGAATGCGGAACAAGAGGCAGATGTAGAGTATGCACCACTGGGTTTCCAAGCTGTAAATGCAGCAAATGTAATGTGCACTTGTGTTCCAATCCCCAAAAAAACTGTTTCATGTCTTATCATACATAAAATATAAATAAACGGCATTTGTAAAAGAAATAAACTTGTTTTTAAATATATACCACCTTAACCCAATGTTGCATATACGCAACATCCTGTAACTTTTGAACCAGGACACCTAGGACCTTGAAATTTTGAACAGTAAGTATTGATGTCAGCCCTATCTTATTCATCTACTCAAAAAAATTTTAGCCCCACCCATTTTAATTCGGGCACGAGAAAATAATGTTTTTTTAGCTCTTTTTTTTTTAAATTCAAGGAAAAGTCGAAAAAAATGTATTACATTTTATTTTATAATTTTTTTGCACAGCTGCATTAATAACGGGTCGTTTAAGACCCGATTCATAAAAATCTATGGAGAGACGGCTAAGTAACTAGCATATATACAATGAAACAATTTTTACACAAAGGTTGATTTTCGATTAATCGGTCCCATGGAAGCTATATGTTAAAGTAGTCCGATTCGAACCAAATTTGGATAGTTGATACGAGGCTTACTATTTGTAAGTTCGGTAAAGGTAACTTAAACTAGTTGGACGGGCTACAGTCGAGAATTCTCGACTGTCGAAGACCCCGTAGTTACTATGGCAAAAACTTATAATGGTAAAAAATTAAAAAATATTAAGTTAACTTTAATGTATATTCTATTAGGTTGATTACGATGTCTTATGAAACATAAAAGATTTTCATACTAAGATTTGATTTTCGCCCTATCGGTCCTATGACAGCAATATGTTATAGTGCTCCGATTTGAACGAACTTTGCACATGATATATAACGCCAAGTTTTATGTATATTCTATAAGTTTGGTAACAATATCTCATGAAACAAAAAAGTTTTTCATGCTAAAACTTTATTTTCGACCGATTGATCCTATGGGCGCTATATGATAAAGTGGTTCGATTCAAGAAAGAAGCAAACTTAATCTGCCTGCAATATAGAGAAATCTACATACCAAATTTGGTGTCACTAGCTTTAAAATAGCTCTTATATTTTAGATATTATTTTTTTCCGATTTGTGGGCGATATAAGGGGCGTGGCCGAATTTTGAAACGAACTTGATCTGCTTGCAGTATAGAGGAACCTACATACCAAGTTTAGTGTCTCTAGCTCTTATAGTTTCTGAGATCTAGGTGTTCATACAGACGAACAGACAGACAGACGGATATTGCTATATCGACTCGGCTATTGATGCTGATCAAGAATATATACACTTTATGGGGTGTGCCACGCCTCCTTCTGCCTGTTACGCACATATTCGGTAAAACAAACCCAACAGACCCCTGTACTTTTTTTAAGTACGGGGACATATAAAAGAGGTTTTCATACTAAAGGTTGCTTATCGATCGTTCCTATGGCAGCTACATAATATAGTAGTCCAATTTCTACCAAATTTGTTTAGGATGTAATGGGCAATTAAATGAAATGTCAACCGATTTGATCCAAATTCGGTGCTCCTTTAAAAAAGGTAAGGAAAAAAGCCAGATTTGTATCTGTATCTACTGAATGACTTGATATTTTAATTTACAAATCATTATATATAATATTCTATCAGTTATACTATTTGATCAAAATTTAACCATTTTTTTTTGTTGGAAGTAAATAAAATCAAAATTTATGCAATATAACACTTTTTGTAATAATAAAATGCGGAAAATAAAATTCACGCTTCCCGCTGTTTTAAATTTTCGACTTTAAAAAAAGGCAGATTGGGCGGCAGAAACGTCTGACTTGGCGAAAAAAAACCTGATAAGCATTCGAGAAAAAAATTGATTTTTTTTTTGCAGATATTTATCGCACCCTTATTTATCGCACCCATTGGTGTCACAGCGGTTTCGAAAATAAGAAAGTCAAACTCACTCCGCTCTAATGTAAATAAGCATATACAACTTATACAAATAAAACAAATAAAAATAAATTCTTCGTATTTATAGTGAAAAGAGGGCAATAACACTAGGCAACAAAATCGCACTTTTTGCGAGTTACAGAAACCAAACCCACTTTTTTGGATAGATTTGGGGCCAAAACCCAGTTTTGTAAGTTTTTCATACTAAAACTTGATTTATGACCGATTGTTCCTATGGCAGCTATATGATATAGTTAACCGAGTTAAACCAACTTTGATCATAATGTGTAAAACAATAACAACTTCAAATTCTGTGAGTTTGGTTGGGATACCTAAAAAAAACAAAAAATTTTCATATAAAGGTGATGCCACACCACAACGAAGTCAAAAAAGTCGACAAAAATATGCCTCGACTCAACATAATATCATGTCGCCGTCTCACCATAGATTATTTAATCATATCTTAAACAACGCGTAATTACAGCAGCTACGCAAATAAAATAGTTAATAAAATGTAAAAAAATTGTTTTGACTTTTCCTCGAATTTTTTAGTGAAAAAAGCTTAAAAAAAGCCAAGAAAAAATCATAATTTTCTTAATTCAAAAATTGATATCTCTTAAACTACTTGTTTAATTCTAAGACTGTGTATAAATGAAATATAGATATATTCATTAGCTTTTAGATAAAGCAAAGCTTTTATAAATCGGTCTTAGCATTTTCGTGTCATGATGACAAATGTGGGCGCACCTCTAAAAAAAAGTAATAAAAAAAAGCCAGATTCTTGAAAAATTCTAAAAAAAAAAATTCTCACCATAACAAAAAAAAAAATTTTTTTCTTCGGTTTTGGCCCCAAATCTATCCAAAAAAGTGGGTTTGGTTCTTGTAACTTTTGGGCTGTTGCCTAGTGTAATAAACCGACTATTAATATTATGATTCTGTCACAAAAATCACGCGGTTCGCACACAATTTTAAATAATACTTTGCTGTCGAATAAGAGGTAAGTGTGGGCCTTTTCCAATGGGACATTATTCAAAACAGCCGGGCTCGTGCCGTAAAATCGAGCCGGGCTAGAATTGTGGCTAACTTTAAAGCACGAAAAGTAGAAGTGGGTATTATTTAACATTTTTGGGTAAAGTCTCTATTGTCATTCTGGTATGTCTGAAAAACGATTTAGCTGCGCCTTTTTCTATTTTATTTTCTATACCCTGTGCCCATTAAATTTCTCTACATCATATAGCTGTCATTAAATAAATCAGTCCAAAATTGTATACTGTTTTATATAATGGCATCAAATTTTTGGCGTGCCGAACTGACTGTCGAGTGTGCTCGACGTTAGCCGCGCCTCATAGCAATTGAATCGCTTCGCTCGCGAAATTGAGAGGTGAAAAGAGTGGCACTTTTATATTTTCCTCAAAAAAAAAAAAATAAACTTCTTCAACACAAAAATAAATTATATAATATAACATTTTAAAACTGCGACTAACATATTCATGTTAACAGCAGCTTTGGCATCTGTTGAACAAATTTTATGCGGCACCCCTTTCATTTTTTTTGTGTAAGATTAACAAAAGGAAAAACAATGATTACGAAACATAATAAAGAACAATAAATAGTGCATTATGTAAAAAATTTTTATTATTATTATTTTTGATTTAATAAAATATTAATAAAATTAAACCTTATAGAAAATTTCATCATGCCTGGTGTGAACCGGTACGTGGTGGTCAGCTCTTGCGCCTAAGTCTAACGTATCATCCTCTTCACCATATGACCAAATCCTTTTAAATGTTAACTCAAAGTAAATGTGCGCTGTGACCTCGAATTTAACGATCGACTTTTCCAAAGTCTGTACTTAATTTTAAACAAACTTTTTCTAAGGTTATCCCATAAAAAATTAATAAAAAAATATAAGCGAAGAGATTTTTTGCAATCACCATTATAACTGTTTGGAAAAACTTTTTGCATGAAAACACTTTTTGTTATGTTTTTCAAGACAGTAGATTTTTCCATATACTCAAAATTTTCAATGGGTACATAATGTGTTAAGGAAAGTTTTGTATCAATCAAACAAAATTTTAAAGACCTTCCCATTGATGTTGATATGTTAATGAAGTAAGTTTAAATAGTAAGTAGATTTAATTTAAGTTTTGTGCAAAGACCACCCCTGTATATATGTGTCATTGCGGGCATTCAAAAGGTTATTATGACTATCATTTTGGAGTTGCTATTCTGTGTATGTTTACGTTCTGGAGTTAAACAAATCACACAAAAAAAACCTCTACACAAGGTAAAAGTCTAGTGACAAATGCACATTCTAGCCTCAATTTCTGATATCCAATTTTGGGACGAACAAAAAAATTTTATTATAAAAATTTTGAATAAAAAATATAAACTCATAATAAAAAAAACCCGAGTCCTGAGGTGTGCTAAATATTTTATTGAGATCGGCTAATAAACAGAGAAGATATTTTATGAAATATGATATATCCCAAAAAAAAACCTCTACACGAAGTAAAAGTCTAGTGACGAAAGCAATTTCCATCCCCAAAATTTCTGATATCCAATTTTATGACGAACAAAATTGAGTTTAATATAAAAATTTTAAATAAAATTTTTTATTAAATTTTACGTACTACAACATACTAAAATTTAATAAAAATCGTTACAGCCGTTTTGTCAGAAATCGACAAAATGTAAGCTACAATTTTTTTCATCTCTAAAATGTTACCTGAGTACTTAAGAAAAAAAGTTAAAAGGTATGCCTAAAAGCCCTTAAACACACCTTTCCAATGATATATAAAACATATCTGTGGCTTCTATTGTTTGGAAACTGTTGTTTTAGCAGGATCTAGCGTTTTCCAGCAAAACTAGCGGTTTTTTCAAAAAGTCGTAGAACAAACATTTCTAGATTTTCAAAATGGAATTGATCCTCTTCATTACTTTTAAGCTTCTTTAGCTCTTTGATGCAAACAGACAAACAAACTGACTTTTCATTTCATTTTGAGAAGTCCACTAAAAATTACAAATTTAGTTATCTTTTGAACCAGTTATCGTATTTGGATGATCGAGGTATCAATCGACGCGTATTTTTAATTAGAATCAAAAGGCGCCATTAGCTGGAATCATTGAAATTTTTCCCCTCCCACTTACACCCCCCTATTTCATGACCCAGGTGAGTTAGAGAAAGTTCTAGTATGCCATTTTGTAAGTAAGGACTAAACCTTTCGATCGGCATTCAATTCGATCTGATCAGACAGTCATAGCAAATTTTCCAAAATAGCTGTATATATTTCTAGTCGCCTTTCGCAACCTTCGTGCTGCTTTCGTCACTAGAGCGAACTGTCGTCCGCAGTGATGGAGGACACTTAATCACCTGGATATTAGAGACTATAACAGCTAGAGCTACCGAATTTTGTGACAATACTGCTTTGTAGCGCACACAGATCAAGTTTGCTTTCGAATTTTTCAACGTCCCACAGTGGGACAGAAAGGGGTGGGGACTGTATTTAAATCATTTTTTCGATGAAAGCGATTTAAAAATGATAAATGCATTCGATATAGAAATCTTTAAAGAAAACAAATCCAAAAGATTTTTGAAATCAGGTAAAAGTTGTGGGCGTGACAGCCCCTCAAAGCTGACAAACTTTTCAGTGCGAACACAAATGTGCAAATTTTACTAAAAATGCTAATTTTAAAACTGTTTTGTTGACAAGTTATACGACTGATCTTTTTGTTTTTGATTTAATATGATAAGTAAATTCATTTTTAATGAAATGTCGTAGAGATTTGTTTTTTTCACTTGTTGACTTTTTATCCCGGCGATGTTAAAAAAAGCACTAAAATTAAGCTATTTTTTGACTTTAATGAAATAAAACTTCTAATGGACTCCTTGGGACTCCATCCCACTACCACAGCAGTCTTTGGTAATCAATTCTCTAACTAAATATCCCCGGTCGTTTCTTCGTTAAGCTGCGTCTAAGGAAGTTATTGGACAAAAACTGATGCAACCTCGCAAAAAAAATGGTGATAGAAAAGGAAGAGCGCAGTACAATTACATACGCTTTTGCTATGCGAAGCATCATACAAGATTTAAAAAAATTTTTTTTTAACTATCATAACAAAACTATTTTAAATACTTATTAATGTTGTTAAAAATATGAAAAAAGATTGAAATGTATATTTTGGGCAAACAAAAATTGTTTTTTTTTTTAATTTAACATGTAAAATATACACTGAAAATATTTTTCAACTTTGACCGACAACCCTTAATTAACCAGTTCGCCTATGACGCAGTGCAAGCACTCATTTTAAAGCTTAAAAAGTATTCAATCAAACTATCAAATTTTTGAAATATCTTTATTGGCTTAAAAGATATGATTTTCGTACAGCAAAATAAGAGATTGTCCGACTGTGCGTCCTCCCAATTTTCCTGCAATCGACAAAAACTAAACTATCCAAATTTAATTTCAATTTAATAGGTAAAGAAATCAAATTCAGCACACGTATAGAATACCATCATAATGATGTATGCTGAAAATTTTATTGCGATCGGTTAGTAAACAACGAATATGTTAAGCAAATAAGTTTCGCTGTGCACGTCGTGGTACGCACAGTCTGGAGGGGTGGGGGTAACAGCAGGTACACATGTTATGTTAATGTTATAATAACATAATTAAATTTCAGTTATAAATGTTACATCAATGTTATATAACCATAGTAAAATATATTTATTTTATGTTAATATACATTTCTTCTGCTAAGTCAATTGTTCATTAAATTATGTTAATCTATAAATGTTAACTTTGCGAATATTTATGTTGAATGATTAGTATGTTAAATTTTCTTTTATTTTAACATTTTTAAAGTGTAAAGTGTCAATTAGATTAAGTTACTGTACGAATTGAAGTTTTAAAAGAAATACAGGGGTGTATTTGGTTTGTTGTAAAGAATATGTGCGTAACAGGCAGAAGGAGGCGTAGCATACCCCATAAAGTATATATAAAGTATTCTTGATCAGCATCAGTCGAGCATACCCTGTGCAAAGGTAATCTATACTAAGGTTAATTTTCCACAAATTGTTTCCATGGCAGTTATATGATATATGGAGGCGAATTAAACCAAATTTGGTCAGACTGTACAAAACCAACTTAAATGCATATTCTAACAGTTTGGTTATGAGTTTATTTTTTTTTATTTTTGACCGATCGGTCCTATGACAGCTATATAGTCGACCGATTTAAACGAACTACGGTCATGATGGACAAAGCCAAGTTAATTGCATATTCTATTAGTTTGGTTAATATATCTCGAAAAACAAAAAACTTTTTCATACCAAGATCTAATTTTTGATTGAGCGTCTATATTGCAGCCATATGATATAGTGGCCCGATTTTTACCAAATATGGTCAGGATGTATGATACCAGCCCAGATGCATATTCTTTCACTTTGGTTCTGATATCTCAACAAGAACAAAAATACTAAAACTTCATTTTCGATGTATCGTTCCTATGGCATCTATATAATATAGTGGTCCAATTCAAAAATACAAACAAAACTTGATCTGCCAATGGTACCCAGGAACCTACATACCAAGTTTGAAGTCCCTTGGTTCTGGTCACAGAAATCGAAGCGTTAAAACAGACGGACGGACTGACAGACGGCCATGGCCCCATCGATTGGCTGTTGATCCTGATCAAGAATATATATACTTTGAGGGGTCTGCCACGCCCCTTTCTGCCTGTTACATACATTCTGCCATACACATAATACCCTTTTTTCCATTTTCATGGGCTCATGGGTGTAAAAAGAAAATATAAATTTCATATGCGTTGCATAATGACACAACAAGCTTAGGTCAATTAACTCGTTAAAGCCCGTTTTTTCAAAAAACAAAACTAAGCTATCTGGCAACACTGGCTTTTTCTGCAAAACAAAACAAACTTTTCTGGCAACACTGGCTATTTTTGTCGCGCAAAATCTGTCTGCTACATAGGTTTGCTGATATGCCACTTTATTGTTGCTGTCATCTATGAACTCATAGTTTTTGTATATTTTTAAAAAATCGCTAAAATGTACTATAAATAACTTTATTTCACCTTTAAAAAATACACGAGTACTTTATAAAAAAGTTTAAAGGTACGCCTAAAAGCACTCAAACTCACCTTTCAAGTAATACATAGGACATATCTGTCGCTTTTATGATTTAGAAATTTAAATTTTAGCGGAATCTAGCGATTTTCCGCTAAGCTAGCGGTTTTTTAAAAAGTCGTAAATCCCAATGCTGCCCTTCATGCTGCTTTTGTCACTAGCGCGAACTGCCGTTCGCAGTGATTAAACTAGTTTAAATGAATTAAACAAGTAAGCGGTTACAGTCGAGCACGCTCGACAGTAGGATACCCTGAGCCCAGGTACTTTTCAATAAAAGTTTATTTTCGACCAATTGTTCCTATGGCAACTATAGATATATAAAGCCGATTTGAACCAAATCTGGTCAGAATGTACAAAGCTAACATTAATGCATATTCTATCA
This sequence comes from Drosophila falleni, assembly GCA_035045575.1. Classification (NCBI taxonomy): domain Eukaryota; kingdom Metazoa; phylum Arthropoda; class Insecta; order Diptera; family Drosophilidae; genus Drosophila; species Drosophila falleni. The sequence goes on along the minus strand of JAWNOV010000056.1, from coordinate 68,144 downwards.
GTTTGGTTAAGATATCTCAAAAAACAAAAAACTTTTTCATACTAAAACTTCATTTTCGATGCATCGCTCCTATGGCAGCTATATGATATAGTAACCCGATTTTAACCAAATTTGGTCAGGATGTCTGATATCTCAACAAACACAAAACTTTTTCATACTAAAACTTCATTTTCGATGTATCGTTCCTATGGCAGCTATATGATATAGTGAACCGATTTTAACCAAATTTGGACAGAATGTATAATACCAGCTCCGATACATAATCTATTAGTTTGGTTCTGATATCTCAACAAACACAAAACTTTTTCATACTAAAACTTCATTTTCGATGTAGCGTTCCTATGGCAGCTATATGATATAGTGGTCCGATCCAAAAATAAAAACAAACTTGATCTGCGCCCGGTATCCAGGAACCTACATACCAAGTTTAAAGTCTCTAGCTCTTGTGGTTTCTGAGATCGACGCGTTCAAACAGACGGACAGACGGACATAGCTCAATCGACTCGACTGTTGATCCTGATCAAGAATATATATACTTTGTGGGGTCTGCCACGCCTCCTTCTGCCTGTTACATACATCCTGCCAAACGCATTATACCCCTTTTTGCCCATTTTTAATGGGCTCAGGGTATAAAAAGTTGCGTCTTTCTGCAACGCATATTAAATTTATATGTTCTTTTTCTCAACTTAGAGAGGTTGTCTTGCTTACAATTTGTACATGCTTAAAAACCTTTTTTGCACCCGTAATCTTTAAAGATTTCTAAATCAAATGCATATATCGAGTCCAATTGGAGAAAATGACGCAAGCGACAAAAAGCAAATTTTATAAATTTTATCTTGTGTCGTGTTTCGTATGTCACGTGTCGCTTACGTTATTTTTGATAGGCCTATATATCAGAAAATATACAGAATATATATATAATTTTTATAAACACAATTGCATAAAAAAAAAATTTTGAAAAAATGCCGCATGTGTAATTTTTGTAAATAGGGCTCGATATTACTATTACAATCGCTTTCATCAAAACAATGAGTATTTGCACCGCTTTTACGCCCTTACGTCCCACTGTGTGTTCTACGAACAAAAATCGATTTGTATACAAACATATGTAAGTATGTATGTATCTAAATATGTTTGCATGCACGACATCGGATGATCAAATTGCTTGTAATGTGAATAGAAAAACAATAGCAATTCAAGCCTATCAACAATTTCGTTAAAACAATAGTTTGAAACTGGCAGCAATCGCTATTTAAATGTTTTTTAATTTGTAGAGGGTTATTATTTCTTTAATTGAAATGCTACATACATATACATTGTCATATATACATGATTGCATACACACAATGTATGACACTCATACATATATCCACACATACAACACAAGGGAACAAAATTGAGCTTTTGTGTGTTTGATTTATAGAAGTTTTTTACTATTTTGGGGTCGCTGATTTTAAATGGGATCCCAATGTTTTCCATCAGCTCGCGTTTTTGAGTTACAGGTATTTATCGAATTTTTGACTTTTTTCCATCAATAAAATTTACTTTACTCTGTATTAGCAAAAGTTTGATTGTTTTTTTCAAAGGGAACAATTACATTTTTTAAAATAAATATAACTATAAAACTTGCCCAATAAGGAGTAAGGCTATGTTTTTTTTTTACTCTTTTTATAAAATAAAAAAAATCAAAAATACGATAAGAACATGTAACTCAAAAACGTGAACAGATTGAAAAGAATGAAAATCAATTGAAATCAGCTAAGGTCGCTGATTAGTTAATTAGTTAACAACAGTAGATTAGTTTTAGAAAACAAAGCTAAGTAAACAACAACAATAGCTAAATTATATAGTGGTCCGATTTGAACCTACTTTGGACACGATATATAAAACCAAGTTTTATGCATATTTAATCAGTTTGATTACGATATCTCGTAAAACAAAAAAGTTTTTCATACTAAAACTTAATTTCCGCCCGATCAGTCCTATGACAGCTATATGTCATAGTGCTCCGATTTGAACGAACTTTGAACAGGACATATATAAGTTTTATGTATATTCTATAAGTTTGGTTACGATATCTCATAAAACATAAAAGTTTTTTATACTAAGGCTTGATTTTCGCTCGATTGATCCAATGACAGCTATGTGATATAGTGGACCAATTTCAACCAACTTCAGTAAGGATGTATAAAACTAACTGAAATGCATATTCGATAAGTTTGGTTTGGTTTGAAACGTAAAAGATTTTCATGAGACATCGCAGTCAACCTGATAGAATATGCATTTAAGTTAACTATATTATTTTTAATTTTTTTTCCATTATAAGTTATTTGCATAGTAAGTACGGGGTCTCCGACTGTCAAGTATGCTCGACTGTAGCACCGGCCCACTAGATTTACTTTAAAATTTAAGGGAAACTCGAAAAAATATCTTAGTTTAGTTTTTTTTTTCTTTTTGCAAAGCTGCATTAATTGGGGAATAATAAAATTTTATATCTATGCGTATTTTTCTTGATTTTTATGACTTCCTTGTAGAGCGGCATGACCTTTCCTTTTGTTATGTTCTTGGTGCCCCGTCGTCGAATATACGCGAGTGTAGCGATCTTACTTATTCTTGTATTTCATATTGAACTCGCATATAAATATTTTCCATTTTTGTTTGTATCTACTGTCTCTTAAATTGTCACCCAACCAAATGAATTTATAGCTTTGTGGTTATTCTGGACAATTAATAGCGTCATCATCAATTTGAGGGAATGGCGAGAGGGTTCAACGACGCTATAAAGATAGCACATCGTAAGTAAATTAAATATCAATTGAATATAATTTAAATTCGCATCGACGACAAATGAAATATCTTACCACCATTCCGATAGATAATGCTAAGCAAGTCACCCGCCCTATTCATTTACAGTGTCTAACGAAATGGGAATTAGATGCTAGAATAATCTTGTGCAACGTATTCATCAGACTGTCTCTGACCCTAGAATGTCGCCTCGCTCGCGGTATTGAAAATTAGTGTTGCTGCTGCAACAAATTTATATTGTATAATCCGGCCCTGCTCATTGCTCGTTAAATGAAAGTGTGAAAAAGGACCTCTTCGTATATTTTTATAAATAAAGTTCTTTAACACAAACAAAAATTACATTACAATGTCGGACTTGTTATTTCGGGCAACGTGATAATTCGAGCACTCAATTTTTTCCTACCAAATTTTCTGTAACCCGAACACCACGCAAATTTGTTGCTTTTAAAATCCATAAACATACACTTTTGTATGTAAAATGGACATTGCTATATCGACTTGGCTATTGATGCTGTTCAAAAATGTATATACATTATGTACATTTTTTAAATACGGGGTCTAAAAACAGCGAACAAATTTTATGATTTTCAGTTTTAAATTCGCTACACATTTTTCGTTACGCTCCGCTTCGTATCGCCGTTACGTTGTGTTAACAAAAACATGACAATGTTTTTTCAACTCTTCGCGATAACGTAATGAAAATAGGTTCCAAATCTTTTTATACCCTGAGCTCATTAAAAATGGGCAAGATGTGTTTGGCAGAATGTATGCAACAGGCAGAAGGGGGCGTGGCAGACCCCCAAAAGTACATATATTCTTGACCAGGATCAACAGCCGAGTCGATTAAGCCATGTCCGTCTGTCTGTCCGTTCGTCCGTCCGTCTGTTTAAACGCGTCGATCTCAGAAACCATAAAAGCAAGAGACTTTAAACTTAGTATGTAGGTTCCTGTTTGCCATAGGCAGATCAAATTTGTTTTAATTTTTGGATCTTTCCACTATATCAAATAGCTGCCATAGGAAAGGTACATTGAAAATGAAGTTTTAGTATGGAAAAGTTTTTTGCTTGTTGAGATATCAGAACCAAACTTATAGAATATGCATCTTTGTTGGTATTATATATCCTGACCAAATTTGGTTAGAATCGGTTAACTATATCATATAGCTGCCATAGGAACGGTTCATCGAAAATGAAGTTTTAGTATGGAAAAGATTTTTGTTTGTTGAGATATCAAAATCAAACTGATAGAATATGCATCTGGGCTGGAATTATACATCTTGACCAAATTTGGAATCGCTCTAAAATGTCATATAGCTGCAATAGGAAGAATCGATCGAAAATCAACTTTCAGTTCAGAGTGTCTGGGCACAGGGTATTCAACTGTCGAGCGTGCTCGACTGTAACCGCCCACTAGTTTTATCAGTCAACAATTAAAACAAGTTGGCGATTGCAGTCGATCACGCTCGATTGTAGGATACCCTGTGCCTAGGTACTCAGTACTGTAAGTCGATTTTCGACCGATTTTTCCTTTGGCAGCTATATAATATAGGAAACTGATGGTCAGAATGTACAAAGCTAACTTAGCCATCTAACAGGCAAAATCGAAATCGTCATTCATTCAAGTTGATATTTATTTTATAAGTAGATATAGGTTAATATAGCTTAAGTTTTAAATTTCATAATTTTCCGTTGGTTGGAACGACCGTCAGGTGCAAAATACTTAAGACCGTCTTTAGACGGTCTTGTCGGTTTGAGCGGAAAAAAATATGGCCGTTCGGTTGCATCACAAGGGAATATCGCACGCCACTTTTGGCGATATCTTTTGCTATTGATTGCTTCTAAAGCTTTTTTTGAGGTAGTAATCACTAATGTAATTATAATAATATGCAATTTACTTGAATATAAATAATTATTATAAAATATATGAATTTATTAGCAGTTTTAAATAAACAATTGCTTTAGTTGACCGTTACTATATAATATGTAAAAAATCCCTATTTACAAGTATTTTTTTACTTTAGATGTCTTAAAATAAACTTATTTTTGTAATGGTTGTCTTAAAACAAATTTGAGATTTATTTGTGAGACTTATTTGTATAAAATGAGCATTCACCTCTACCAAAATACTAAATATATGCATATTTTTCCTTTTTATCCAACCGAATTGAGAAATGATTTGCATTTTCATATCTTTATCTGATGTCAGATGAACAGCTCTTTTCCAGTGATTGCTAAGCCGACTAAGTCATGTAATGCCATTTCCTTGAAGGAAACAGACCTTTTGCTATTTTTGTAAGGAACTCTGCATGCTTTAGCTGCTCTCCGATCCCATACTCTGAATTGGAAACTTTCTATACAAGAACCAACCTGTGTAATATGTTTGCAAAAGTGGTATTAATTTTCGAGAAATGATAGAAAAGCCACTCATCATATAGTAGGATAGCTTTCTTTACGTTTCCTGTCTTCGTCCTTGTGTTGTAACTTCGCATAAGGCCGTCCATCAAAGGGACTCCTTCAAATGTGATTATTATATTCCTCATTTATTTGACATAGAAGATCGAATGCTTTGGAAAGGCTTGAAGCATGCAGTTGTTCATGAGGATAGTTTTTCTAGATCGATGGGTATAGGACCAAAACTTTAGGTGAAAGTGTTGCCTGAGTGTCTTGGGAAGCGTTAAATGAGAGGCTTAAATCTTGAAGAAATGCGTCGGAATCATCATTTTCAATAATTTTCCAATTTTCTAATGGGTTTGGAATAGTATGGGTTTCTTGATCAAATGTTGTCGACAACATATTCGGAGTCCCATCACTTTTATCACTGCTAAACTTATTATCGCTTCTACCGAATCTATTAACTCAAGCAATTGATCATTTTAAATTGCTTACGAATTAAAATATTTTATAAATAATAGACACCTAAATTGAAGTAAATTGCATATTTAAAGTAATATTAGTGATTACCAACTCAAAAGATCTTTAGAAGCAAGAAATGACAAAACTTACCGGTAAAAGTCGGGTACGATATTCCCTAGTGATGCAAGCGAACGGTCATATTTTTTTCCGCTCAAACCGACAAGACCGTCTACAGACGGTCCTCAGTATTTTTTTGTATCTATTTTTCTACAAATCATAATAATATTAGCTACTAGCAGTTTAATTAACAAATTGATAGACTTAGTCAATATATATTTTTTTGGCGATTGAAATTGCAACTTATCTGGTCATAATTAAATTTGGTATTTTCCACAATTTTAATTTTTAACAAAATTCGGTAAAATAACGGTTCATCGGATAAAAATTATATATTTTTAAAAAATCAATTCTTGATATATAATAAATATATTCGAAAAGCAATATTTATTAGTTTTCCATTTATATTTTAAAAACGGATGATCGTCTACAGACGATTTGACGCCAAAAGATCTTAGATTTGATGATGGGGACTTATTCCTCTTCGATAATTTAAAAATGTTTGTTCTATGAGATTTTAAATGCCGAAAGCTTAGCGGGAAAGCGATAAATTCTGCTGATATTGAAACCCCAATAGTTTCCACATCATAGGAACTATACATGTGTCCTTTTTATTGTTGAAAAGAGCTTTTAGGCGTTCTTTTTTTTAAGTACTCAGGTACAGTCGAAACAAGGTTTAGCTTACAATTTGGTGATTTATGTTTAATAGTTCGGCAGTAGGTACTGCCCAAAAAAGCTATTTTTGGGTAAAAAGAACGTCAACCATTTTGCGCAATGTGCCGAAAGCCGAACTACTTTTATTTTATAATTTTATGGGTAGTGTACGTGTAAAGCAACCCATTAATAATAATGAAAATCAATAATATTAGGTTTAAGAGATCAATTTATTGATACGTGTTGTCTGGTCGTTGGTTTGAAACAAAAGGGAGTGAGTATACATGAGATAGCGATGTTCTATGACCATATATTAAAATATCGATAAATCGTAGTCTGCGGTTAAGGGAGTGCCAGATCACCACAGTACTCCCTTCTAGACGTCTGACGGATGGTGTCCAATTATTTTGATTGATTGTCGGATTTAATGATGAAGGTGTTGATGGTGCATGGTTGTCAATAATGGCGCATCTGGAATAGGTGGCAATGATGATTGATCTGGAACGTTTGATGTCCTTATGATTCAATAAAGGCTGGTTTGAAACGATCAATCGTTACTTTGGTATTACTTTGGTAATGAATGAAAAGCTGTTGTGTGAAAATGTTTAATGCCGAGAAGTCGTGATAGCCCAATAAAAAGCCTGGACATGCGTGCTGGTACTCCAAAGCGGGAAATCCATGTTTTGATCAACGCGGCGGCAACTCTGTGTGATTGCATGTCCTCAATGGCAACAGCCTCTGGTCATCTGGTATAGCGATCGATGACCGTGAGGCAGTGTCTAAATCGACCGGACTGAGGTAGTGGTCCAATAGGATCCAACTTGATGTGCTCAAATCTTTGTGTGGTGAGTGTGTACTGCTGAAGTGCTGGTTCCTTCGATTTCTGACACGGTATGCAATGCTTTAGGAAATCTGCTACTTCTTTGTGCATCAACGGCTATACGAAACGTTTTTGATAATCTTGAGCGATCGCCTCCATGAGCAATGTTGTGCATTTTACTGATAATCTTTCTTATAAGTGGTTGTGGTCGAACTGCTGATGAAAAAGAATCACATATTATTTAATTTGTCGAGTGAAGAAAGCTAACAGATTTGATTTGAAGTGTTGTGTTGCTATCATTCAGCAGCTTTGCCAGTTTTGGGTAGTTGCATTAAGGCGAAAACCAATGACTTGTTGTCAGGTCGGACGTCAAATACTCTTCCTTTTAGCATGTAAGTGCTCGATGCTAAGAAAGATCGCTAGAAGCTCACGATTATATGTGCTGAAAAATCCCATTGGCTCGTAATCTTTGTTGACGACTTGTTAAAGAACAGCGCCAACTGCTATGTCGTGCGTCGGTGCTCAGTGAGAGAAAGGCATCTGGTGATGAATGAACCAGGAGTTTTGCTGTGGCTTATGAACGCTTGCATTCCTCAAAGTGCTTGGTGGTTTCTTCTGTTCAGTTTAATGGAGAAGAGTCGTTCTTCTTATTGCCTGGACGGAGCTGTAGAAGTGGTGCTTGATGTTTAATGCCTTTTGGCAAGAATCTTTGATTGAAATTATTCATTGCCAAAAAACGTCAAAGTTCTTTAACAACTTGAGGCAACGGTAAATGATGTCGCTTGCGTTAACATATCCAAGGAAATCGATTGAATCTTGTCCGAAGCAAAAACGTCGAAGTCTCTCGAAGACTTGGATCTCGTGTTGTTCCATACTGTCTGCTGCGATAGCGATATCGATAAACTAGATAACGTTAATTACCATAAATACTGTATTATCTTAAAAACTGTGGGTGTGGTGGCTTTTCACGATTTGTAAGGGCGGAAGGAGGTATGCATTAAATTTCACAACAAACTTGATCTGCATAGGGTTTAAAGAAATCTGTTTACCAAATTTGGTTACTCTATCTCTTATAGTCTCTGATATCCTTGTGTTTATGCAGACGAACGGACGGTTTTCGCGATTTACGGGGGTGGAAGGGGGCGTGACTTAAATTAAGAAACATAATTAAGCTGCGTGTGGCTTATGGAATTCTGTGCCAAATTTGGTTACTGTGTCTCTTATAGGCACCGATATATAGGCGCTCACACGGACGGACCGACACGCATAGCTATAACGACTCGGTTGTTGATGCTGATCAATAATATACTTTATGGGGTCGGAGATGCCTTCTTCTCCCTGTTAAATACATTCCAAGTAACACAATACACTCTTTTACTTATTATTTTGAGTAAAGGGTATAAAAAAGGTAACATTTACTTATCAACTAAAATACATAAATATATGTAAATGTAGCATTTTGAGAATAAACAATTGAATCAACAACAGAAATGCATATTAATAAAAAAATATTTTCTTAATTTAAAATAAAAACTAGTGGGCGAATACAGTCGAGCACGCTCGACAGTTGAATACCCTGTGCCCAGGTAATCTGTACTGAAAGTTGATTTTCGATCGATTGTTCCTATTGCAGCTATATAATATTTAAGACCGATTTTAATAAAATTTAGTCAGGATGTATATTACCAGCTCCGATACATATTCTATTAGTTTGGGTCTGACATCTCAACAAACAAAAAAACTTTTCCATACTAAAACTTTATTTTCGATGTATCGTTTTTATGGCAGCTATCACTGCAGACGGCAGTTCGCGTTAGTGACGAAAGCAGCACGAAGTGTGCGAAAGGCGACTAACTATATATACAGCTAGTTGGAAAATTTACTACGACTGTCCGATCAGATCGAGTTATATACCGATCGAAAGGTTTAGTCCTAACTTACAAAATGGTATACTGAAACTTTTTCTAACTCACCTGGCTCATGAGATAATGGGGTGTAAGTGGGTGGGAAAAAATTTATATGATCGCAGCTTATGGAACCGTTGGGGCTTTTACGTAAAATTTTTTATTTTTTGAAAGTTCTTATCAAAAATATGCGTCGATTGATACCTCAACCACCGAAATCCGATAATTGGTTCAAAGGTTAATAAATTTGAAAATTTCAGTAGACTCCTAAAAATGAAGTGAAAAGTTAGTTTCTTTGTGCTAAAAAAGCTTAGATGTTATGATGGGGATTTATTCCTTTTTGCAAATCTAGAAATGTTTCTTCTACGACTTTTTCAATTTCCGCTAGTTTAGCGGGAAAACGCTAAGTCCCGCTAAATTTCAAACCTCACCAGTTTCCATACCATAGATGCTATAGATATGTTCTGTATATCATTGAAAAGGTGTGCTTGAGGGCTTTAAGGCTTAAACTTAAACTTTTTTCTAAAGTACTCAGGCAACATTTTACAGGTGAAATGAAGTTTTTTAGCTTACATTTTGGCGATTTTTGATAAAACGGTTTTAACGAGTTTTATTAAATTTGCGTTTTTTGGTTTATGAAACATAAACTTTGAACGAACGAAAGCAAACGAAAGTGACGAAAGCAATTTCCAGCCCCAAAAGATCTAATATCCAATTTTGTGACGAACAAAATTGAGTTTAATATAAAAATTTTAAATAAAAATATAAATTAATAAAAAAAAAAATAATAGGCATTCGGCACTGCGCAAAAAGTAATTTTTATGTACAAAGAAGCTCACCCTTTTTGCGCACAGTGCACAATGCCAATTTTTTTTTTGTCTCTAGCTTTGCAGTTTCTGAGATCGACGCGTTCAAACAGACGGCCAGACGGACAGAATTAATTTTCGATTGAGCGTCTCTATTGCAGCTATATGATATAGTGGACCGATGTAAACCAAATTTGGTCAGAATGTATAATACCACCCCAGATGAATATTCTATTATTTTGGTTTTGACATCTCAAAAAATAAAAAACTTTTCTATACTAAAACTTTATTTTCGATGACCTGACCAAATTTGGTCAGGATGTATAATAAGAGACCAGATGCATATTCTATTAAGTTGGTTCTAATATCTCAACAAACAAAAAACTTTTACATACTAAGACTTCATTTTCGATGCATCACTCCTAAGTATGGCAGCTATGTGATATAGTTAACCGATTCTAACCAAATTTGGTCAGGAAGTATAATACCAGCTCCGATGCATAATCTATTAGTTTGGTTCTGATATCTTAACAAACACAAAACTTTTTCATACTAAAACTTCATTTTCGATGTATCGTTCCTATGGCAGCTATATGATATAGTGGTCCGATCCAAAAATAAAAACAAACTTGATCTGCGTATGGTATCCAGGAACCTACATACCAAGTTTGATGCCTCTAGCTTTTATAGTTTCTGAGATCGACGCGATCAAACAGACGGACATGGCTCAATCGACTCGGCTGTTGATCCTGAATGTATATACTTTATGGGGTCTTCCACGCCTTCTTCTGCCTGTTACATACATTCGGCCAAACACATTATACCCTTTTTTGCCCATTTTTAATGGGTTCAGGGTAAAATTACTGTTATAACATATCTTCCAAAAAAACCTTTTCAAAAGGTAAAAGTCTAGATAGAAAAGTCTTTCAATGCCCCAAAATATCTAACATAAATTATACTGGTAGGATTCCTAAAACAGATTCGGATTCGGTTTCGTTACAGATTGGATTTCGTTGCTCAACTGTTCACAGCTCCTCCACACAAAATATGTAGGGCTGCCAGGCAAATTAAAAGAATTATACGGCAAGTGTCGTAACCCTAAGTGATTTCACGAAATCAGGTTTCAGGCTGATTTCGTTTTAATTTCATTTCGATAATATGTGAGACCATGCATTTCGATAACAATATTTGGTCACACTTGGTGTCTGTTTACATTTTGTGGTGATATTAATTTGAAGAAGGTTGAAAGTGTTTTTAATTTCAAGAATGAATTATTACTAAAAATGTCCCAGATGGATATGACATCTAAGAAAGGGCTGTGAGAGTTGAAGCTAATTCCCAAAAGTTGCTTTAAAAGACGCTGATAATAAAGGAGCTGTTAATGTGTAAAATTGCATCTTAAGCAATATAGTATTACTCTAATTATATTATAATGCAACCAAACAAATAATAAAGCAATTTTTGTTTTGCCGCCATTTTTTTAAATTCTCGAAATCATAATCAAATCAGTGTGCAAAAAGGGTCGTTCCTGAAACTGATTCAGATTTGCTTAAGCTATATCGAAATCATATTCGAATCTGTTTCAGGAATCCCACTACTATGTTAATATAACATTGATATAACATATTTGAATAAAATTACACTTGGCAACAGCAAAAAAATTACAAGAACCAAACCTACATTTTTGGATAGATTTGGGGCCCTAAACGACGAAAAACATTTTTAATTTTTTTTTATGGTTTATAGACATGTTATATAAATGTTATGTTAATTAATTTTATGTATATATACATTTCTTCTGTTAATTCAATTGTTCATTAAATTATGATAATCTATAAATGTTAAATTTATGTATGTTTGATAGTTATTATATTCAATTTTTTTTTATTTTAACATTTTTAAAGTGAGTTTTTTTTTAGAATTTTAGACATGTTATATAAATGTTATGTTAATTAATTTTATGTATATATACATTTCCTCTCTTAATTCAATTGCTCATTAAATTATGATAAACTATAAATGTTAAATTTATGTATGTTTGATAGTTATTATGTTCAATTTTTTTTTATTTTAACATTTTAAAAGTGTAAAGTGTTAATTAAATTAAGACTCTGTACGAATTGAAGTTTTTTAATTATTTATATATTTGATTAGTGATCATTAAATCTAACTGCCGCGAAGATATGGGTAGCCAGCATATAACTGTCAAGTGGGCTCGACTGTAGTCCTTTCATATATCATCGCGAGCGAAGCGAGCCGGGGTTAGGCGAACATTAAAAATGGGCAAAAAAGGGTATAATGCGTTTGGCAGGATGTATGTAACAGGCAGAAGGAGGCGTGGCAGACCCCACAAAGTATATATATTCTTGATCAGGATCAACAGTCGAGTCGATTGAGCCATGTCCGTCTGTCTGTCCGTCTGTTTGAACGCGTCGATCTCAGAAACCACAAGAGCTAGAGACTTCAAACTTGGTATGTAGGTTCCTGGATACCGGGCGCAGATCAAGTTTGTTTTTATTTTTGGATCGGACTACTATATCAAATAGCTGCCATAGGAACGATACATCGAAAATGAAGCTTTAGTATGAAAAAGTTTTGTGTTTGTTGAGATATCAGAACCAAACTAATAGATTATGTATCGGAGCTGGTATTATACATCCTGACCAATTTTGGTTAAAATCGGTTCACTATATCATATAGCTGCCATAGGAACGATACATCGAAAATGAAGATTTAGTATGAAAAAGTCTTGCGTTTGTTGAGATATCAGAACCGAACTAATAGATTATGTTTCGGAGCTGGTATTATACATCCTGACCAAATTTGGTTAAAATCGGATAACTATATCACATAGCTGCCATAGGAACGATGCATCGAAAATGAAGTTTTAGTATGAAAAAGTTTTTTGTTTGTTGAGATATCTTAACCAAACTGATAGAATATGCATTAATGTTAGTTTTGTACATTCTGACCAGATTTGGTTCAAATCGGCTTTATATATCTATAGCTGCCATAGGAACAATTGGTCGAAAATAAACTTTTATTGAAAAGTACCTGGGCTCAGGGTATCCTACTGTCATGCGTGCTCGACTGTAACCGCTTACTTGTTATATTTTTATTTAACATTTTTTTATTAAACTGAATTGTGTTCGTCACAAAATTTGATATCAGAAATTTTGGGCTTCTAGACATTTACCTCGTTTACAGGTTTTTTTTTTTGTAGGATATCAAACATTTGTTCAATCGCTTTTGGCATTGTAAGTTTATCATTAATGCAGGCAGATAGTAAAATATATAAAATTAGTTGTTGAATTTCTTTCATAGTAAAAAAAACTTTTGTTTATCAGAAAGAAAACTAGGGGGCTCCGCTCCCTGCTCGCTTCGCTCGCGTTGCTACAGTCCAGCATACTTTACTGACGGAGACCCCGTACCTACTATGAAAAAAAAATTGTTTTCTTCAAAGACTTGGATTTTGCCCGATCGGTCCTATGACAGCTATATGATATAGTGGTTTGATTAGAACCAACTTTAGCTAGGATCTATAAGTCTTACTTAAATGCATATTCTATTAGTTTGGTTACGATATCATGTAAAACAAAAAAGATTTTCATACTAAGACTTGATTTTCTTCCGATTGATCCTATGACAGCTATATGATATAGTGGTCCGATTTGAACCAACTTTAGTCAGGATTTATAAAACCAAGTTAAATGCATATTTTATTAGTTTGGTTAGGATCATAAAACAAAAAAGTTTATCAAAGTATTACTTGATTTTCAACCGATTGGTCCTATGACGGCTATATGTTATAGTGGTTTGATATGAACCAACATCGGTCAGGATGTATAAAACTACATTAAATGCATATTCTATCAATTTGGTGATAATATCTCATACAACAAAAAAGTTTTTCGTACTAAGACTTAATATAAAAAAAATGTATGCTACTGACATTGTTATTTTGCTAAAACATATTTTAAACTTAAAAAACATATTTAAAATAAAAACGAATATTGCAGATAGACGCCAACATTGGAACTCGGTTTACCTAATGAATGCCCATATTGCCACAAAACAAATTGGTTTGGCAACACTGCTTATTTGTGCCTGTTACTCCCGCCTGCTTTGCTGCCGTCCTCTCAGTTATAAATAAAATGTTTATATTCAATTAATAGTTGCAGGAAGTCCCAAACACTCTAATTCCGTTTAACTAATGAATGTCTACATTGCAACAAAACATATGTGGCAACACTGGTTTTTTGTGCAACCCAAAAATTGTCAAGTACACTCTCAAACTCGTTGTTGCTGTTGTCCTCTCAATTTTAATTAAAATGTATATATTTAGATAAACGGCTATATTTTCTAAGCCTCACAGTCAAAAGTTATGTCTTATATACAAAAAAAGGAGAAATTGTACGTATTAAAACATATTGAAATTTACCAAAAATCGTTAAAGTCATTTTGTCAAAAATCGCCCGAATGTAAGCCAAGACATCTTATTTTACTTGTTAAGTTTTACCTGAGTACTTTAAAAAAGCCTGTTATCGTACCTTTCCAACGATATATAGAACATAACTGTAGCTTCGATAGTTTGGAAACTGTTGCGGTTCAATTTTAGTAGAAAATAGCGTTTTCCCGCTAAACTAGAGGAAATTATTAAGGTCGTATAATAAACATTTCTAGATTTTCGAAAAGGAATAAATCCCCATCATAAGGTTTTTAAGCGCTTTGATGCAAACAGACAAACAAACAAACGGACAAACAATTTTTTCATCTCTTTTTGAGAATAAGTTAAATATCTTTTGAACTAGTTGTCAAATTCGGGTGATCTAGGCATCAATCGACGCGAATTTATTATACATAAATTAGAATTTTTTAAAACTTTAAAATGTTAACAAAAGGCTTCAACGGCCCCATTAGCGGCAACCATTTAAATTTTTCCCCTCACACTTACACCCCCTTTTCCTTTAATCCAGGTGAGTTAGAAAAAGTTTAAGTACGCCATTTTGTTAGATTGGACTAAGCCTTTTGATCGGTATATATCGATCTGATCGGACAGTCCTACCATATTGTCAATATTAGCTGTATATATTGCTAATCGTCTTTCGCACCCTTCGTGCTGCTTTCGTCACTAGGGCTAACTGCCGTTCGCAGTGATAGCTGTCATTGAAACAAGTAGTCGAAAATAAAATACAACGCTCAGCAACAGCATCAAGTAAGCAAAATATTTGTGAACTTTTAGCAGGCTTTGCTTTTCTATGGTAAGTTCGGGGTCTCCGACAGTCGTGTATGCACGACTGAAGCACCGCGAGCGAAGCAGGCCGAAGGTTGGCAAGTGCAGCGAGCAGGGGGTGGAGCCACCTAGTTTAACTTATATATTTTTATTCAAAAATGTTCGTTGTCCTCTTGCAAAAGATTGCACTGTTGAGATTCCTTAATTGATAATAAAAGTTTTACGTCATCTGCATATATGAGTACGCGACACTGGGTTAAAGCTAAGAACAGATCTATAATAAAGAGGTTGGAGAATAGGGTGCCAAGATGACTATCTTGAGGTACCCTAGAAGTTACAAGGACGCATTTTGAGGTGGCAAATCTGAGCATTACTCTTTGAGTCCTACCAGAAAGATAGGAAGAGATCCATAAAAGAAATGAAGGGAAAAAACCTATTCGGTCAAGCTTAAGAAGGAGTTTATGGTTACCGGAGACAAATGTTTGACTAAAATCCGTGTAAATGACATTAGTTTGCATTTCATTAAGGAAGACTTCATTTACCAAAGAGGTTAACTTTAGCGTCTCAAAGAGAGCAAAAGCGAAAATAGCCAAAATAGGCACTAACAAAAAACACAGCACTGAAGCTGAATTTTTAAGTTGTAAAATAAAATGCACTTTAGAATACGCTCTGCACAACACAGTATACAAATGATATAGCTCGTTTGATGGTTAGTATGTTAAATTTTATTTTTTTTTGCATTCAAAATATAAATTAAATACGATTTGCTTTCTTCTAGCTCCTCCCAACTCTGAGATCGTTTCAAACAAATAGATTTTCCACGTCTGTGTCTGGCTGTTATAAAATTTGCACAAATTTTATATACCCTCGACCAGGGTATTATATTGTATATGAAAGTATGTATTTACCCGTTGTATTCGGAAGTTAACGCATGCGCGGGATAATCACTTCTATACTTTTGAGTATTTCAACCCTATTGGGGTACCAGGAACAGCGTTTATTGAATTTACCCAGAAAATGGCTAAGCAAGGGATTATAATAACATAACGTCAACGCTCTATTTTTCCACTGACAGTTTTGATGTCAACAAAATTTGCACTTGTCAAGAACACCATTTCCAAATCAGCTTCACACGCTGCACAACACCTCACAGTCACTGTATGTTTTGACACTTAGCACGCGGTTAACATTGCCGGAGAAAAAATTTGCACCAACTCGCAGACAAAAAATTTTGTATATAACAATTCAGGAATATTATATATATATATATATTTAGATTTAGGTCCCAAACTGGGTGAGATTTATCAAACTCTGAGAGTATTTGTTGATTGGCTCACCATCTGCATTAATACGATTTGTGTTGCTTGGTTGGACATGCTGAAACATGACTTGCTGCGGTTTTCCAAAGTCGTCACTTTCATGTCACTTTAAACACTTCAAGAGAATGAAAGCACCAGCGTCTGTCTCTGAGTATTTATACTTAAGACGCAGTGAACGTAACGTAACGTAGCTGTAGCAGCTGCTTCCACAGCTATAGCTGTTGTTGTTTGGTATTGGTATTGCTGCGTGCTTCCACTACAAGCAACGATTACACCCTCCGACACAAGTGAGCTCAAAAATAATAATATTAATAACAATTACAATTAGGCTGGGAAAGCCACGTTCACAGCCATTCAATTTTAAAACCCAAAAAGAAATAAAATCGACGAGCTCAGCTACATAAATATATGCTCTCTGTAAAAGATCCGGTGTTCATGTATGAATATACATTTAAAATATATCTCAACACGTGGTAAACTTCTAGTGACGAAAGTATTTTCCTGCCCCTAAAATTTCGATTTTGTGACGAGCTTAGTAAAAAAAACTAACATATAAAAAAATTACTTAAAAACACAAGGGCTCCGCCCCCTGCTCGATTTGCTCGCCTACTCCAAGCACGCTTCGCTCGCGTTGAGGTGTTAAAGGGCTACAGTCAAGCACAGCAGATATATGTGTAATCTAGTTTGGGTATAGTGCTGGCTTCATAAGGCCTTTCCTATGTATTAAATATCAACAGGATATCTAAGCTAGAAATATACATATTTGCTAGAACTTATGGTTGATCATAATAAGAAGTCAATATGGCGGACACTTTTTTTAAAAATTCATCGGATTTCTTAAAAAACTCGTTACTCGGGGGTTTTTTGTGTCGCTGATCACAAAATTGATCGGACACGCTTGAAACTCGTTACCCGGGGGTCCCTGGGGTCGGTGATTACGAATTTAAAGTCAATTTGTAAAAATTCAAAATGGCGGATGCAATACAGCGGACACTTTTTGGAAAAAATCATTGGATTCGTATGAAAATCGTTAGCCGAGGGTTTTTGGGGTCGCTGATCACGAATTTGAAATCAATTTTTGGAAATTCAAAATGGCGGATCCAATATGGCGGACACTTTGTTGAAAAACTCATCGGATTCCTTAAAAAGCTCGTTACTCGGGGGTTTTTGGGGTTGCTTTTTTACCTTATATCAAGTTATAGAATTTTACTTCTTTTAGAAAGTTTTTTTGAACCCGTACTTAAAAACAGTACAGGGGTCTATTGGGTTTGTTTTACCGCATATGTGCGTAACAGGCAGATGGAGGCGTGGTAGATCCCATAAAGTATATATAAAGTATTCTTGATCAGCATCAATGGTGTGTGCATTTCTCTATATTGCAGGCAGATCAAGTTTGTTTCTTTTTTGGATCGGACTACTATATCATATATCGCCCAAAGGAACAATCGGTCAAAATCAAGTTTCAGTACGAAAAACTTTTTTGCTTATGAGATATCGTAACCAAACTAATTCAATAAGCATATAACTTGGTTTTTTATATTCTGTGCAAAGTTCGTTCGACCACTATATCATATAGCTGCCATAGGACCGATCGGGCGAAAATCAAGTCTTAGTATGAAAAACTTTTTAGTTTTATGATTTATCGTTGCAAAACTGATTGAATATGCCTTTAACTTGGCTATATATATCTTTTTATTTTATGAGATATCATAACCAAACTTATGGAATATAAATTTATAATAGTCTAAGACATTCTTACCGAAGTTGATCGAGTATGCTCGACTGTAGCACCGCGAGCGAACCGAGCAGTGGGCGAAGTTCCCCTATTTAAATATTCTACAATGAAATCTTGGACTTAATGTCATCTTAACCGAAAGATCGCCCTTAGTGCAGCCGTTTGAATCATCATTAATGAAATAAATACTGAAAATCGCACAGAGGCTAAATTTAACTTACACTGTATACTATCAAAATTTTAAAATATGAAAAGAGTTAACATACACTTACCAACAGACATACAAAAATATTTTTAATTTTAGCATTTTGAGATTACCGAAATAAAATAAACAATTGAATCGACAACAAAATTTTTTACAAGCAACTTATATATTATATCAGGGGTGCTCGAAGCTGCCTTATGAATGTACACGTACCAATACAAATAAAATAAGCACACGTAACTTAAATTTTTTACGTTTTAATGTGTACACTGGAAAAAATATTAACATGTTTCTCCAAGTGAAAAAATTAAATTTCAAATTAAAAAACAACAAAGTGAAGTTTTACGTGTATACGAAACAATAAGGCAACAACAAATTCCATTCGGATTAGCGACGACTCACTCAACGTCTATAAAATTGTTGTTGCTAGGCTCGGCGACATGTCAGAAAATGAAAAGAAAGAGAGCGAATGCGTAAAATTGTTTTTGATTTAAAAGGATCGAAAGGGACGAAAAACGAAAAGTAATTTGTTTATGTAATTTGTCAATGTGCACTAGGAGCCTACTAATGTGTAAGTTCACACACTTCCATATGATATGTGCACAACAAAAACAAAGCACTGAGCATCCCTGTATTATATGTACCATAAATATAACATTGATATATCATGTCTAATTTCAACTGTATTAAGATAATGCGGGGTGTCACAGAAGTTAAACTAACCGAAAATTTACCAAAATCTCATGCAGTTTTGAGAGATTTTAGGTTGGTTTCGATTTCTGTGGCACCCATGAATACAACATTTACATGTCAGAGCGACGAGATTATCCATTGATGTCATAGTTATTATGATAGCACAGAACTAACCGAATATTATTACGCGTATTGTTTAATTTTGTTCTTTTTATACCCTGAGCCCATTAAAAATGGGCAAAAAAGGGTATAATGCGTTTGGCAGGATGTATGTAACAGGCAGAAGGAGGCGTGGCAGACCCCACAAAGTATATATATTCTTGATCAGGATCAACAGCCGAGTCGATTAAGCCATGTCCGTCTGTCTGTCCGTCTGTTTGAACGCGTCGATCTCAGAAACCATAAGAGCTAGAGACTTCAAACTTGGTATGTATGTTCCTGGATACCATAGGCAGATCAAATTTGTTTTTATTTTTGGATCGGACCACTATATCATATAGCTGCCATAGGAACGATACATCGAAAATGAAGTTTTAGTATGAAAAAGTTTTGTGTTTGTTGAGATATCAGAACCAAACTAATAGATTATGTATCGGAGCTGGTATTATACATCCTGACCAAATTTGGTTAAAATCGGTTTACTATATCATATAGCTGCCATAGGAACGATTCATCGAAAATGAAGATTTAGTATGAAAAAAAGATGTGCGTAAAAAGTTACGCGATTGAAGTGAAACTTCCTAGGAGTGCATACGGTAGTGGCCTGTTTTTTTTTTTACTTCAAGATTACAATTTTTTCCATTTTTATTTTGCACTCTTCTTTATACAAGTTTGCTTGTCACTATAGTGAAGAGCAAATAGATCTTACAAGACATTGAAAACAAAACACCCTATATGTACATACTATACAAATAAACATTTAGAATATGTACATATACATACATACATACAAACATACATACATACATCATACGACATATGTACATGCATACATACATATGCTTACACACAGAACGTGCAAAGTTTTACTTGCACAAATTAAGCACTCAACTAATCCATTCTTATACATATGTACATACATACGTACATACGTACATACATACATACATACATACATGTTAAAATGACGAGCAAAACAAACACGTGAGGAACATGCGATAACGTAACGAGAAACAAGCCAAGCTTAGAGCTTTTGACTCAGAGTAGAAAGAGCAGCTTAGAGCTTTGCATACACATATGTACATATGTATGTATGTACATGTGTGTATGTATGTAATCAGGAGTAGCAAAGTCAGAGCTTTGATATTCCAACCTAATAATAAATCAGTGCTGAGAGCATCTAAGAGAACATATTAAAGCTTTATCAAGCTCTCTTTTATGGTGTCGGTTTTTCGTAACGCACGCGGTCAAGCGTATTTTCGATTCACCCCCAACGCGCCTATAGAAGTTTCACTTCAAAAGTTTTGCGTTTGTTGAGATATCAAAACCAAACTGACAGATTATGTTTCGGAGCTAGTATTATACATCCTGACCAAATTTGGTTAAGATCGGATAACTATATCACATAGCTGCCATAGGAACGACGCATCGAAAATGAAATTTTTGTATGAAAAAGTTTTTTGTTTTTTGAGATATCTTAACCAAACTGATAGAATATGCATTAATGTTAGTTTTGTACATTCTGATCAGATTTGGTTCAAATCGGCTTCATATATCATATAGCTGCCATAGGAACAATTGGTTGAAAAAAAACTTTTATTGAAGAGTACCTGGGCTCAGGGTATCCTACTGTCGAGCGTGCTCGACTGTAACCGCTTACTTGTTGATAGTTAAGGTATATCAAACTGGTTCATCCACGGGTCCGCTATAGCTTACTCCTCAGTTAACCCAACCTAAGAATTTAAAATCCCGTCTATTTAGGAAGTTCAAGAAGTCAGGGACTCAGTTTGATTTATCGAAATATTCGTTGCTCAATCAAACTATCTAATTTTGAATGCATCATGTTATAGTGCATATCTGACCAGAGGTCATCATCTTTCGTCGAGATCCGAAGTTATTTTACAAATTCGTTAACTCAAAGCGTAAATCTTCTCAGTTCCCCTCTTCCCTTTTCTTTAAAAGTAATAAAGCCGACAATGATAGGGATATATCTTTATATCTTTTTGCAACCTTTTTTCAACATTGTTATTCCCCTTCCACTGCCGACTCATTTTCATACCCTACCCGCTAATGCAGTCCAATTGTATTATTCCTGCAGTAATTGATTACGATTGCCTCCTTTTCTACTTAAAATCTCTTAAAAATTCATTTTCATCTGGTCCGGATAATATTCCAAGCGTTGTCCTTAAACAGTGCGCTGACTCTCTATGTACTCCCTTACCAACGCTTTTTAACCTCTCGCTCGGCGATTTTCCACAAGTATGGAAAGAATTATATATAATAGGTATTATACCTATTCACAGCGCCGCACAGTGGGGCAGATCCTCATTTTGCGTTGCAAAAATCATATCTTTTGAACCGGTAAAGATATTTTCAAAATTTTAAAGGCAATTGATAGAAAACTTCTTAAGCTTTAAAATGAGTGCTTGCACTGCTTAATAGGCCCACTGGTTGATTCTGGGCCTTCGGTTAAAGGTGAAAAATATTTTCAATGCATATTTTACATGTTAAATTAAAAAAAAAAATCAATTTTTGTTTGCTCAAAATATACATTTCAATCTTTTTTCGTATTTTTAACAACATTATTAAGTGTTTAAAATAGTTTTGTTATGATAGTTACAAAAAAAAAAAAAAAAAATTTTTTTTTGAAAAATCTTGTATGATGCCTGGCATAGCTAAAGCGTATGTAATTGTACTGCGCTCTTCCTCTTCTAACACCATTTCTTTGCGAGGTTGCATCAGTTTTTGGCCTATAACTCTCTTAGACGCAGCTGGACGCAAGAAAGACCGGGGTTGTTTGGTTAGAGAATTGATTACCGAAGACTCCTGTTATAGTGGGGTGGAGTCCTTAGGAGTCCATTAGAAGTTCTATTCCATTAAAGTAAAAAAATAGCCTTATTTTAGTGCTTTTTTTAAACATCGCTGGGATAAAAGGGCCAACAAGTGAAGAAACAAAATTCTACGGCATTTAATTAGAAATGAATGTACATTTCATATGAAACCAAAAACATAAAGATCGGCCGTATAACTTGACAACAAAACTGTTTTAAAGTTAGCATTTTTAGTAAAATTTGCACATTTGTGCGCGCACTGAAAATTTTTTCAACTTTGAGAGGCTGTCACGCCCATAATTTTTGCCTGATTTCAAAAATCTTTTTGATTTGTAATCTCTGGAGATTTCTCTATCGATTACATTTATTACTTTTGAAATCGCTTTCATCGAAAAAATGATTTTTGCCACGCTTTTCGGCCGCCTGCCCCAGTGTGCGCCGTTTCGTGGGGTGGCAAGGGGGGCAACCGCCCCGGGCGCTAAGATATTAGGGGCTCCGAAAAAATGAAATTTTGAAATATTTCAAAAAGACTAAATTTGAAAGGATTTGAGAGGTTGATCCTAAAATTAAATTAATCAGACAACAAAAAGTGCGAAAACATTTTTAAAATGTGGCTGCAGATGATACCAAAAACATACCAGAAACTGGTACATTTCGAATTCCATTTTTAGAATCAATCGACCCCTTTATTTAGCATTTAGGAGATCTAGCAGTCTCCGTTTGCTATCAATCGAACATCTCCAAATATGGGTAAGATAATTAATGATTTAGATTTTTTAAAAGCTAACAAAATAGGTATTCATTTGGGGTACCTTATATCAATTTTACGATTTTAGAAATAACAAACCATTATAAGTTTAATTTGTTTAAATTTAACATGTATTTATAATGTATGTATTAGGATGTTACTGTTAATTCGCACAATATTCGGATAAAAGGGCACCGACTCAGCATTTAAAAAGTCAAAGAAGTCTAAAATATTTGATCTTAGTAAAAAAAACATGGGCGGAAGTGGGCGTGGCCAAATTTAAAAATTAGCTTCCGACCGGTCAATATCCTAAGAGTATTGTCACCCAATTTGGTTCCTCCAACTCTAATAGTCTCGGTAATAAAAGACTTTTAATAAAAGTGTTCAAAATGGTGTACCATAATCTGTTGCAAATCTAATATTACCCAAGTTTGGATAACGAGCTAATTATTATTATTATTATTCTGTCATCCGATATTAATTGATTTTCAGCATGGTTTTGTCAGGCAGCGCTCGGTGTCGACCAATCTCCTCGAATTTTCTACCATTGTAAACTCGGCATTTTGTCGTAAATACCAAACTGACGTCATCTGTAGCAAGGCATTTGATTCTGTCAACCACTCTCTTCTCTTATTCCTTAAAATTAAATCATCTTGGTTTTACACCTATATTTACTCAATGGATCAGAGCTTATCTTATAAATAGATCTCAGCGGGTGCGATTTTAATCGACGTACACTAAGTCAATTTTGGTTACATCTGAAGTCCCTCAAGGAAGTCATTTTGGACACCTGCTTTTCAACCTTTTTATAAATGACCTGCCATTAGCATTAACACACTCTGGTGCCTTAATGAATGCAGACGACGTCAAACTTATCCTTTACCTATCCTTTTTCTCCTATCCTTTTGCAATCCGATTAAGTCTTCCGTAATAATTGGTGTCTCATCAATTGTTTACCCCTGAATATCTCAAAATGCATTCGTGGCAAGCCTTATTTATTTCACTACACAATAAATGACATTTCATTAATGCGTTTGCTTAGAGTTGTAGACCTGAGCATTATTTTTGAGCCTAACTTATGCTTTAACGCCCATGTTTCGATGATATCATCAAATATATTGGGTATATCAAGAGATGGTCTAAAGAATTCGACGATTTTAATACAACTAAGCAGTTCTTTACTTCTCTTGTCCAGCCCGTTCTTGAATATGGTTCTTGTATTTGGTCTCCTCAGTACCAACGATACCAGGATATAATTGAATCTGTACAAAAGCAGTTTCTTATATTTGCTCTTCGTGGCCTAAATTGGGACTCTGATAGACATCTTCCACCTTAGGAGGATAGACTTCTTTTGATTGATTTACCTTCCTTAAAAAGTGCAGAGTTTGCCACGGTGTGCTGTTCCTTCATAAACTCATATCAGGTGGGATCGACTCCAACTATCTTGTTAGCCTCGTCAACCTCAATGTTCCATTCCGCCCTTCTAGACATTTTGTTTTCCTTAAAGTCTCCGTTTGCTCAACGAATTACTTCGAACATGAAGCCTTCTGAACAATTTGCAAAAACTATAATAAACTTTTTTACCTATTTTCTTTCGACTCTAACGACGATCTTGTGAGAAAAGTAGTTCAAATGACTATCTTAAATGCATATTCTGTCAGTTTAGTTAAAATATCTCAAAAAACAAAAAAGTGTTGTATACAAAAGCTTTATTTTCGACCGATCCCTCCTATGCCAGCTATATGATATAGTCCACCGATTTTAACCAAACGTGGTCAAACTGTGTAAGACAACAGTAAATTGATTTGCTTGGATAGGATATCTTAAAAAACACAACAACTTTTCATACTAAAGGTCATGCCACTCCACAAGGAAGTCATAAAAATCAAGAAAAACATGCATAGATATAAAATTTTATTGAGTTACCGTTTCTCCATAGATCTTAATTAATCGTATCTTAAACGACGCCCAAATAACGCAGCTTTGCAAAAAAAACCAAAGCTCAGAAATTATTTCGAGTTTTCCTTGAATTTCAATGTAAAAAAAACTAAAAAAAAAAGCTGAAGACAACAACATTTTCTTAATTCAAAAATTAAAAGCTCCTAAGCTTCTGGCTTAAATCATAGACTGTGTATCTGTGTATAGATGAATTACAGATATTTCATAAGCTTTCAGGAAAGGTAAAGAAAAGTAAAATCGGTTTTGGCGTTCTCGAGTAATAATGACAAAAGTGGGCGCACCTCTAAAAAACGTCAAAAAAAAGTCAAAGTGAAGAAATTCTATGAAACTCTGCCATAGTTAAAAAAAATGTTTTTTACGTCGCACACTGGGGCAGGCGGCCGAAAAGCGTGGCAAAAATCATTTTTTCGATGAAAGCGATTTCAAAAGTAATAAATGTAATCGATAGAGAAATCTCCAGAGATTACAAATCCAAAAGATTTTTGAAATCAGGCAAAAATTATGGGCGTGACAGCCTCTCAAAGTTGAAAAATTTTTTAGTGCGCGCACAAATGTGCAAATTTTACTAAAAATGCTAACTTTAAAACAGTTTTGTTGTCAAGTTATACGGCCGATCTTTATGTTTTTGGTTTTATATGAAATGTACATTCATTTCTAATTAAATGCCGTAGAATTTTGTTTCTTCACGTGTCGGCCCTTTTATCCCAGCGATGTTTAAAAAAAGCACTAAAATAAGGCTATTTTTTTACTTTAATGGAATAGAACTTCTAATGGACTCCTAAGGACTCCACCCCACTATAACAGGAGTCTTCAGTAATCAATTTTCTAACCAAACAACCCGGGTCTTTCTTGCGTCCAGCTGCGTCTGGGGAAGTTATAGGACAAAAACCGATACAACCTCGCAAAAAAATGGTGATAGAAGAGGAAGAGCGCAGTACAATTACATACGTTTTCGACATGTCAGGCATCGGACGAGATTTTTTCAAAAAATAAAAATTTTTTTATTTTTTTGTTAGCTTAACTCAACTATTTAAAATACCAATTATTGTTGCTTAAAATATGAAAAAAGATTAAAATGTATGTTTTGGGCAGCAAAAATTGATTTTTTGTTATAATTCTACATGTAAAATATGCACTGAAAATATATTTCAACTTTGACCGAAAACCCAGAATCAACCAGGGCCTATTAAGCAGTGCAAGCACTTATTTTAAAGCTTAAGAAGTTTTCTATCAAATGCCTTTAAAATTTTGAAAATATCTTTACCGGTTCAAAAGATATGATTTTTGAAACGCAAAATGAGGATCTGCCCCACTGTGCGTCGTTTGGGACACCACTTCTATCCAAAACAAGTAGACGGTTACAGTCGAGCACGCTAGTAGGATACCCTGAGCCCAGAAACTCTTCAATAAAATTTTCTTTTCGACCAATTGTTCCTACGGCAGCTAAATGATATATGAAGCCGATTTGAACCAAATCAAAATTTAAACGATCACAACTTATGGGACCGTTGGGGCCTTTTGGTCAAATTATATATTACTATATATTTCTGCTTAAAAATACGAGTCGATTGTTACCTTGAACACCCAAATCCGACAACTGGTTTAAAAGATAATTAAATTTGAATTTTTTAGTGAGCTTCGCAAAATGAAATTAAAAGTCAAATTGTTTGTTTGTCTGTTTGCACCATTACATCCCTTAAATGTAATAATGGGGATTTATTCCTCTTCGAAAATCTAAAAATGTTTGTTCTACGACTATTGTAAACACCCGCCAGTTTAGCGGAAAAACGCTAAATCCCACTAAATTTTAAACCCCCGCAGTTTTCAAACTATGGAAGCTACAGATATGTGCTATATATTTTTAGAAAGGTAAGTTTGAGGGCATTAGGCGTACCTTTAAACTTTTTTTCTAAAGTGCTCAGATAAAATTTTACAAGTGAAAAAAGGTTTTTTGCCTCACATTTTGGAGATTTTAGAAAAATTGACATTCAACATCTTTATCAAACTTTAATATGTTTAAGTCATAAAAAATTTGCATCTTTTGATATATCACATATGTCTGTAAAAATTCGATATCTCGAGATATTACCACTTAAGTGTATATATGCATATTACATAGAGTTGAAATATGAAAGCAGCAATAACGTGACACTACAGCAAACTTATGTAGCAGACAAATTTTGAGCGGCAAAAATAACCAGTTTTGCCAGAAAAATATAAAATTAACAAATAGGCGGTTACAGTCGAGCACGCTCGACAGTAGGATACCCTGAGCCCAGATACTCTTCAATAAAAGTTTATTTTCAACCAATTGTTCCTATGGCAGCTATATGATATATAAAGTCGATTTAAACCAAATCTGGTCAGAATGTACAAACCAACATAAATGCATATTCTTTCAGTTTGGTTAAAATATCTCAAAAAACAAAAAACTTTTTCATACTAAAGCTTCATTTTCGATGCATCGTTCCTATGGCAGCTATGTGATATAGTTAACCGAGTTCAACCAAATTTTAACAATTTTAATTGTTCATACTAAAACTTTATTTTCGATGTATCGTTCCCAGCGCCGTTGCGACGAAAAATTGCGCCCGGGGCAAAGATTTTGATCCTCCCCCACAAATTTTTTTTTAGCAAATAACGAATCGATGATATTAAAATTGACAGCTCCAGTGTCAAAAATGTTATTAAAATAACCTTAATGCTACAAAAATAAAAACTTATAATGTGACAATTAGCTCGTTACCCAAAAATGGGTACTATTAGATTCCCGACAGATTATTGTACACCATTTGAAACACTTTTATCTCCAAGACTATAACAGTTAGAGGAACCAAACTGGGTGACAATACTCTTTGATTTTATTCTAGATCTAAAATCAAATATTTTAGACTTCTTTGATTTTTTTAATGCTGAGTCGTTTCCATTTTATCCGCCTATTGTCTGAATTTAACAATAACATCCTGATACATACATCACAAATACTTGCTAAAATTAAAAATTTTAAACTTTAATTTTATAATGGTTTGTCATTTCTAAAATTGTAAAATTGATTTAAGGTCCCCCAAATTAATACCTATTTTGTTAACTTTTATGAATGGAAAATCATAAATTATTTTACCCATATTTGGAGATGTTCGATTAATAGCAAACGGAGACTGCTAAGTCTCTCTTGTCCTATAGATTATCGTAAGTGGCCCAAATTTATTTGAAGTTTGCTAAATAAACGATCTGCTAATACTGATGTGACAAAAATCGTTGTGAAATTAATTGTATGATTTCAAGTTCACTGTCCAATTTGGATTTAGTGTTAAAGCCTGTTTAATAATTCAAATCCTCAGATACATTAAAAAGTGCCTCAAATCTTAAATTTAGTTGGCAAATATATCAGGAACAACGTTATGAGACATCATTTATTCATTGAGTTCAATTCTGTTCAGTGAAAAACGTATACAGTCAAAATGACTGGTACTGTAAACCATTTAATAAACATGATTATTTTGATTAGAACTAAAACACAATTGATGCATTTTTATGTTTTTATTTATATTTTTTTATTTCTCATCAATTCATTTAAAGGATTAAGAATTTTTATATAAAATAATAGGACTTTTCTTAACCAGTCAAATTGACTGGCTCTGGTATAAATAGGTATGCAAATTTCTTGGTAAATCTAGTGCTAATGGGCTCAGGATATAAAAAGAGGTCATGGTTCGACTATCAAAGATTTTCCACCACAGTTTAAAACAAAATTAACTGAATTATCTACAATTTATATTATACAAATATATTCGGACAAGAAACCGAATCTATTTCAACGAATAAGTTTTACAAACAAAAGCTAAGATTGAAAGACGATGAACCAGACTACATTAAATTTTAAAAAAGTTCTCACAGCCAGAAAGAAGAAATCCAAGCCCAAGTACAAAAATTAATTGACGACATATTTGTTGAACCATCTGAATCAGAATATAATAGCCCACTTTTGTTAGTTACAAAGCAATCTCATTCTGACACCAATAAGAAAATATGGCGATTAGTAGTTGACTATCGTCATATCAATAAAAAGCTGTTAGCCGATAAGTTCCCACTGCCTAGAATTGATGATATTTTGGATCAACTAGGTAGATCAAAATATTTTTCATGCCTTGACTTAATGTCAGGTTTTTACCAAATTAAAATCGACATTAATTTAAGAGATATAACGTATTTTTCAACGAGCAATGGCTCCTATCGCTTCACGCGATTACCATTTGGCTTAAAGATAGCGCCGAATTCATTTCAGAGAATGATGACTATATAATTCTCTGGACTTGAGCCTTCGCAAGCATTCCTTTATATGGATGACTTAATAGTGATTGGTTGTTCCGAAAAGCATATGGTTAAAAACCTAACAAAAGTTTTTGACAAATGTAGGGAATACAAATTAAAGCTACATCCTGAAAAATGTTCATTTTATTACAATACCCAGACTTCACAAAGGAATTTTGTACTATAACTGATGCAAGTAAGCAAGCGTGTGGAGCGGTTTTAACTCAAAACCACAATTGACTCTATACGCATCCAGATCATTCACCAAGGAAAAAAGTAACAAGAGAACAACGAAACAGAAACTCGCAGCAATTCATTGGGCAATAAAACAATTCAGACCATACATTTATGGTAGACATTTTACTGTCAAAACAGATCACAGGCAACTTATATATTTATTTTCAATGGTTAATCCAAATTCCAAATTAACACGTATAAGGCTTGAGTTAGAGGAATATAATTTAACGGAAAAGTATATAAAGGGTATAGATAATTATGGAGCTGATGCGTTATTGAGAAAACCCATCAAAGAACTACAAAGCATAACAGGGAATGTCAAGAAAGTTACTACAAGATATCAAAGTAGACAAAAATGCCGCGCAGGAAATAAAAAAGTAGAATTGTCTAGGCAATCTACAGAAGAAGCTTCAGGGCTCAAAGTCATCAAGAATGAGGAAGTACGTAAAGTAGTGACCTTACATGTTAAAAACATGCTGTGTTTCTTTAAACATGGTTGGAAAATTACGGCAAGATATGATGTTAGCGATTTATATACTAATGGAACTCTTGACTTAGGTCAGTTTTTCCAAAGGCTTGAAATGCAAGCCGGTATAATTAAAATCAGTCTTGGGAAAATATCTTCGAACAAGTTTCCATTGATAATTTCAAGAAAGTGGGCAGTAAAATATTGAAAGCATTACGAGTAGCGCTACTCAACCCGGTGACCCAAATAAAAAATGAACAAGAAAAATAAGCTATTTTATCTACATATCATCATATACAAGGAGGTCACACAGGTATTACAAAAACCTTGGCCAAGGTCAAAAGACATTATTTTTCGAAAGGTATGACTCGGGATATAACAGAGTATATACGAAAATGTCAAAAACGCCAAAAAGCAACAACAACTAAGCACAATAAGACCCCGTTAACAATAACTGATACACCAATAAAGATTCGATAGAGTGATAGTGGACACTATTGGTCCACTACCCAAATCAGAAAATGGCAATGAATATGCAGTCACACTAATATGTGACTTAACTAAATATCTAGTTGCCATACCAATTGCTAATAAGAGCGCAAATACTGTTGCTTAAGCTCTATTTGAGTCTTATTCTGATATACGGTCCAATGAAGACGTTCATTACGGACATAGGAACAGAGTATAAGAATTCAATCATAAACGACTTGTGCAAATATCTAAAAATTAAAAATATAACATCAACTGCACACCACCACCAAACAATTGAAACAATCAAAAGAAGTCACAGAACTTTCAATGAATACATACGCTCTTATATATCGGTCGATGAAACTGATTGGGACGTATGGCTTCCATATTTCGTTTTTTGTTTCAACACGACCCCCCCAATGGTACAAATTTAAAGTCCATTTGAGTAAGTATTTGGTAAATCAAGTAATTTACCAAAACAGTTTAATAGTATAAACAACATAGAAGTAATCTACAATCCCACAAAAAGAACCTCTACACGAGGTAAAAGTCTAGTGACGAAAGCAATTTCCATCCCCAAAATTTCTGATATCCAATTTTGTGATGAACAAAATTGAGTTTAATATAAAAATTGTTAATAAAAATATGAATTAATAAAAAAAAAAGCTTTTGATCGGTATATAACTCGATCTGATCAGTCATAGCAAATTTTTCATATTAGCTGTAAATATTGCTAGTCGCCTTTCATACCCTTCGTTCTGCTTTCGTCTCTAGCGCGAACTGCCGTCCGTAGTGATTTACGTTTGTGTTTAATTTTGTAATTGAGTTTATTTCAGCTGATTATTTATAAGCTTATGAAATTACGATCGTTAGGACACCGGATAAAAAAACAGAGGTTAATTGCTATATTTTTTATTTAACTATATTTAATTTAATTTAATAAAATTAATTTCCGTATTACTTATTTAATTCTATTTCCCTTTTATTTTATAAATATGTATATATATTATGTATATATATCGCTTACGCGCCAACTTGTTGATCTGGCTAGCTGCGGTGAAGCAAAAGTTAAGTCCACGATTGAGCTGGAGCCCCCTCTGCAAAACGTATACGACAAACCTTCGTTCAATAACACCAGGTTAAGGACTCCGAAAGCCTCTAACAATATTCTGCCTCTTGCATTCGCCGCTTGGGATTACCAATCGATGGCCCACGCATTAAAGTCGCCAGCTATTAATGTAGGCGTGTGACCAAGGGCATCTTCTACCAGCTCGTCGATTGTACTTTCAAATTCTGTAGCGCTCCATCTTGGCAGCATATACCCACTGTACACCCAGATACCTTTAGTATTGGCTCGAGCATAGCCAGTCCCCTAGCTAGTGCTGTCTAGGAAGCAAGGCTCCTTAGAGCATGCCCCAATCGCCGCTGTGCTGCTGTGGAAGTTGAGTGCATTCGGAATGCTGTATGGCTCGCTAACGATGGCTATGTCCGTGTCTTGTTCAACCACCGTTTGATGTAGCAGGTCTTGTGCCGCTCTACAGTGCACTATGGGCAAAAAGTCCGAAATTTTTGCATAAAGTCTAATTTTAAAGCTAGAGCGTTCAAATTTGGCACAAAAATTTAAAATATTAATATAGAATTTATGTTTATTTCTGTTTTGCAATAAAACTACTCCTTCAACCAATCCACCCAAACCCAAGTAAAAAAAAAATTTTTTTTGCTATTAATTTATAATTTTATTTACAGATAGGTTTAATCTTCTTCATCATCTAATTCAATTTCTAGATAAGGTGTGGTCATTTTAAAAGATTTATTACTTCTGCCGGGAGGGGTTTTTTTTTTAATTTCTTTTGCCTTTCATTTAAGCAAATACTGGATATTAATGGATCAGAAGAATCCATAGCTCTATAAAAAACATCAGTCATATTGTTTAAGCGGCAATTTTTTCGGGCATGTGACTTCCAATCGTTTTTATAGTACTTGTTCCTTGCTTCTGAAGCATTTTCTCCTAAACATCCAACCGGAATCAAAGAGGAGTTTATTATTTGCCAGCCGTGAATTAATATTTTATGTACCGTCGGTGACATTGGATACCAAGCATATGTATTAACATATAATAAAAATGTATCCCCACAAAATGCTTTGAATTTATCAACATCTACAGAATGCTCGCTTGAAATTGTGATCAAACTACATACAAATTGTATAGAATGTTTTGATCAAAGCTTGTAAGTGAGGAAAATAATTGGTAATTCGCGAATGCTCTTCTAGCCGTGTTTCCATCATTACTATTCCCACTTCCGTTTTGTTTGGGAATGCTTACATGTAGACCCATTTGTGTCCACATCATTTCCTGAATTTCCTTTCTCCGAGCCATCATTTCGAATTTGTTAGACTGTGTGATGTGCCACTTTTGAATTTTAAGCCTACAGGACACGTTCAACACAAATTCAAAAAATCGAATCCAGGCATGCAATGGACTGACACAATATTTTAGAGTCGCTGGCCTTGGCTTAAAAACTTCGGAGTGAAAATCAATGGTCTCGAGGAGTTTTTTAGGTTTGACCCCACATATTGGGCAGCACTGAGTTGATAACGTACCAGTTAAAGCGTTAAGTACTTTACCATCAATAAGTGTCATTTGTGGTTCATAGGTAATGACAACTTCTTTGCCTTCCTTTCTATATATGAAATCCTTCAAACCGGCGACTTGAATATTTTCCTACAAAAATGCCAATGCTTCTTCAGGGGTAAGGGGAATAATCACCTGAGATTTTCGGCCTCCTGTCGTGTTCCCTGTCTGTTCTTCCCTGACGACTTTTAATGCGCTAAACAAATCATCCTCTTTAGCCTTCTTCGCAGAAACAGAAGCAGCATGTAATAAGTGCTGCGTTAAAAAAATCAGTGTCCGATGCAAGATCATTTGCTAATTTATGTTTCAAACGCATTCCAGCCTGTGTATAGCTTAGCGTTGGTCTACCCATTTTAGAGGGAGATAGATCCGTAAGCTCTTCATCCAAGGTTATAATAATCGCCTGCGAAAGCCACCTTGAGTGAGTAACTTTAAACCTTGACAACATACTGTTGCATTTAGGCAAATATTTCTAAATATGCTTGATAAAATTTGAAACTTTTTGCTCAATTTGATTAACGTGTGAGTTGCTGAGTTGACTTATTTTCATTTTCTCCAACATCCACTTCGTTACGGCAGAGTCGTCGCGTCCATTGTTGTCCCAAACCTCCAGCAGTGTTAAGCGGCGAAACTCATATTCTGCTGCAATGTGTCATTTTTGTCGAAAACGGACAAAAACGGGCAAAGAATATTATTAACACCGTATTCTATATACTTTTACAAAAAACATACCAGTTTTAGTTGCTCGCGCGCGCGCGCGGCAAATAAGTTGCACACCACAGAACACAATTACATTTGTTAAATTTGAGCTGTAAAAATACTCCAACAGCAATTGACGATACAAGACAAAACATACAGAACATATGAAAACTAACATACAACGTTGAATCTAGATACCTGTAGGATTATTTGCCATATTTCCTAATTGTCTTCACTTTAAAGAAAAAGCCACAACAAACGCGCAAAGCTCATCGACATTCACGGCTGCATTTCGATAGGTCAGGCATGCATTTAGTAAGCTGACTTTGTTTGCGCGGCAATTTCAAACCGCACGCCTTACAAATTTTTTCGGAACAGTTTTATTTTCTCTTGAGTATGCATAATTGGCAAACACATTCAATTTTAAGTATTTAAAATATAAAAAAAATACTTTATTCACAATTTTCTGACTTTTTGCCCATAGTGCAGTGATTTAAATTAATCTGTAGAAACTTCATATTTTGAGTTTGCGAACTGCTTCTTGTTTTTATTTCTCTAGAACGCGAACAAAGAATGCACGCTGGTTTCGATGTGCATGAATTTGCCGGATGATCGTCCGCTCCACAGTTAAAGCATAGCTTGGAGGCGAAAGCGTTCGTAAAAAGTAATAATGGCATTCGATACAGAAAACTTGAAGGATTACGCATCCAAAAGATTTTTGAAAACATGTAATCCCACTATATTATACAGTTAACCGATTTGAACCAACTTTAGTCTTTGTTGCCTAGTGTTATTGTTGCTTAAAATATGAAAAAAGATGTAATTTTACATGTAAAATACACACTGAAAATATTTTTCAACTTTGACCGAAAACCTTGAATCAACCAGTGGGCCTATTAAGCAGTGCAAGCACTCATTTAAAAGCTTAACAAGTTTTCTATCAAATGCTTTTTTTTTAAATATCTTCACCTGGCAGCTATGTGACCAAAGTTAAGGAACTTATAGCTTCTTCTTGGTGCATCTTTTGGCGCAGGCGGCAGTTTGCCCAACCAATACGAATTTTCCCCACCTTCAGGAGTAGATCAACAACATCCTTCGGCAAGTCCATCGTTGCAGTCAGAGTGCTGTTATACTCCTGGCGCAGTTTAGGTGCCGCCTCGCCGGTCAGGTGAGAGTCCACCATACGGAATACTTTACTTCCTAAAAATTTACTTTAAATATGCTTTTATATTAGGTTGGGGAAAAAAAATCCATTATTCAAATATTATTTTCATAATGCCGTTTTGTTCAATGACTTGTTGCCATTTTGAGGACAACTTTAAAATTCCCCGCTCAAAAAAGCTCTGGTCCTTGCTGTTAAAAAACCGTCCAACCTAGTTTCGCAGTCCTCTATTGAATTAATTTTTTTACCTTTAAGAAAATTTTGTAAGGACAAAAAAAGGTGATAGTCGCTTGGTGCTAGATCCGGACTATACGGTGGATGCAATAAAACTTCCCATCCGAGCTCCCAAAGTTTGTTGCGCGTCATTATAAATGTGTGGGGTCTAGCATTGCCCTAGTGAAAGACAATTCCTTTTCTATTGGCCAATTCTGGTCGCTTTTTGTCAATTGTCTTCTTCAAAAGGTGTGATTGTTGACGATAGAGGTCTGAGTTAAGGGTTTGTCCATATGGAAGCAGCTCATGATAGAAGATTCCCTTCCAATCCCACCAAACGCACAGCTAAGCCTTCCTGGCAGTTAGTCCTGGTTTGGATACCGTTTGAGATGATTCACCGCTTCTTGAACAGGATCGTTTTCTAGCAACATTGTCGTACGTGACAAATGGGTCGATATCATTACGTTTGGACAAGGATTCGCAGATTTAAATTCGGTCCAGTATGTTTTTTTTTTTTTTTGATAACTCGTGAGGCACCCATACGCCCAGCTTCTTACTGAAGCTGTTTTGTGGTCAATGTTAAGCTCTTGGGAGATGCTGCGGCTGCTGACATGCCGGTCTGCTTCAGTTAGCTCCACGATCTTATCAAAATTTTCGACGAAGGGTCTACCAACTCTAGGTGCATCTTTAACGTCGAAGTTTCCGGAACAGAAATTTTAAAAGGCCCAAGCTTAAATCAGTGTGACCAATAGTTTACATATTAGAGCATACCAAAGCTGAAACAAAAAAAAATAATGGATTACTTTTTCCCCAACCTAATATTATTCTTTTATATGACTACTCTATTCTTTTTTTTTCGTATCTTTTATATATATCTTTTGTTCTCTCTTCTTTTCACAACTACAGGGTATTACAAACACTTTAAGAGAAAAGCCTAGTCAGTATAAGCCTAGTCAGTATAACTGGAAGACTCTGACCGTATACATGTGGTACTATGTGCATATAACTTTCTGCTCCTCAGCAACGTTTCCGTTGCCATTAATAAACACCCATATATATATATATATATATATATATATATATATATATTATATATATATATATATATATATATATTATTATATATATATTATATATATATATTATAAGCCGCTCTGCAAAGAGCACGCCCTGTCCCTCAGTAAATATCGATCAATTAAAACTCATGAGAAATCATGATGCCCACTAAACTGTAAAGGTCCCTTCTTCAGCCCCCACTGCAAGGGCACCTGCCGCTTGAACGAAGCACCACCATAACCAAACAACGCGTGAGAGGCAGACCGCCGCTTATGCCAACGAGGGACCACTGATTTTCGCCCGATCGGTCCTATGAGCGCTGTATGATATAGTGGTCCGATTCAAAAAGAAACAAACTTAACCTGCCTGCAATATAAAGGAATCTACATACCAAATTTGGTGTCACTAGCTTTTAAATTGCTCTTATGATTTGGATATAAAATTTTTTTTCCGATTTGTGGGCGATATAGGGGGCGTGGCCGAATTTTAAAACAAACTTGATCTACCTGCAGTATAGAGGAATCTACATACCAAATTTGGTGTCTCTAGTATCTCTTATAGTCTCTGAGATCTAGGTGTTCATACAGACAGACGGACAGACGGACATTGCTATATCGACTCGGCTATTGATGCTGATCAAGAATATATACACTTTATGGGGTGTGCCACGCCTCCTTCTGCCTGTTACGCACATATTCGGTAAAAACAAACCCAATAGACCCCTGTACTTTTTTTAAGTACGCGGTCTAAAAATTAACCCAAGCTCATTGGTCAAGTGCATCAAAAATCTTAATCAGACTTAGATCAAATCTTATTTCTGTGAAGGACAGGTATAATTTGGATATATCAATTCCATCTATCCTAAATACTCCTTCAACAGTTGAAACCAGACAGTGACAATGAGGAACTAGAATCAACACTACAAGATATATATCTACAAGAAGAATTGGAATAAAACAGTGATTTTGATAACGAAGTAAAAGAAAAACATTTACATAATCTAACAATTCCCGCAGTACTTAATCTACACGAGCTAATACAAGATGAGTTTTCAGAGTCAGATTCAAATTCAAGCGTCATTGAACCAAAGGCCGTCACTATGGCAGATTCTTCAGCCCCCCAAAAGGCGTATATAAAGGATATTTCAAAAGCAATGCCTGAGTTCGATTGAAAGAAAACCCATCTTCAGAGATTTATTACAGTCGACCTGTCAAAGGGACCATATGAAGAAATTGCCATTGAAGTGATTAAATCAAAAGAAGTATTCACAACTCTATACAAAGTTAAAGATGAAACTTCAATATCCGCTATTATAAATAATTTTTGCAGACTATTATTGTCGGCGAGACATTGCGAAATATGAAGGCCAAATTGGCTACAGTTCAGCAAAGAGGAAAAACGGCCACACAGTTTACCACCGAAATCGATCATTTACGCAAGCAGCTCGATCATCGTTTATCGATGAAGGAATACAATCAGATCATGCAGACAAATTAAGCACAAGAGAGGCAATTGAAGTCATGATCAAGAATGCTGAGCATGAAAGCAAAAAAAACGTACTGAAAGCTGGAACATGCTCCCCAATGGATGCAGCTGTAGGCGCATACATTCGTACAAATACGAGAATTATCGGGGATGTGAATACAGGATTGTTTTCCAAAAGAGATAATGCCTACCGCGGTAATAACTGTAGAGGTAATCATCGTAGTAGAGAAAATGCTCGTTATAATAATAATTATAACCAAATTAGCAACAGCAACCAGAATTACAATAATAGCTATAGAGGACGTGGCAACTATAGCAGAAACAACTCTAACAATTTAAAAAGAAACAATAGAAACAACAGCAATAATAACAAAAACACCAACCGTAACAATGTAAGGAACTCGAACCAACCTTTAGGTACAGAACAGTAAATCACCATACTATCATACTATCAATCTAGGCTTAAATATATTCGTATCGTTCAGCCATGTAGCAACAGGAAAAAGATTAGTCTTTTTAATAGACAAAGGTGCTGATATCTCAATACTAAAAGAAAATTCAGATGTCTTTCAAGACATTCAAATAGATAACAGAGTTTATATTCAAGGGATAAACCAAGGAGTTATACAATCCAAAGGCTTAACCTCTATCGAGATACAGACAGAGAAGTACATCATTCCACACAGTTTTCTTATAGTAGACTTGCAATTCGCAATACCAGGTTATGGAATATTAGGTCTTGACTTTATAAAAAAATACAACTGCCAATTAGATTGCAAGCCGAAAGAAGATTGGGTTATAATTAGACCCAATAATCTAAATTTTCATGTTCCAAATACATATAGTTCTGGTAATAATATAATTCTTGTACCAGCACGATCTTAAGTTATCCGAAAAGTCGAACTATCTTCAAGTGAAGATAGTGTACTAATTCCAAACCAGGAACTTCAAAATGGTATTTATGGCGCAAACACCGTTGCAATTACTCGAAATGCATTTGTCCGACAACTGAACACAACCAGAACCGATCAACTAGTTAACATAAATAATCTAAATTATGAATCACTTTCGAACTACGATGTGGTTCAAACAAACAATGGCAGTAGAAAACAAGTGGGCGGTTACAGTCGAGCACGCTCGACAGTAGGATACCCTGAGCCCAGATACTCTTCAATAAAAGTTTATCTTCCACCAATTGTTCCTATGGCAGCTATATGATATATGAAGCCGATTTGAACCAAATCTGGTCAGAATGTACAAAAACAACATTAATGCATATTCTATCAGATATCTCAAAAAACAAAAAACTTGTTCATACTAAAACTTTATTTTCGATGTATCGTTCCCAGCGCCGTTGCGACGAAAAATTGCATACATATTTTTATTTAGCAATAACGAATCGAAGATATTAAAATTGACAGCTCCAGTGTCAAAAATGTTATAAAAATAACCTTAATGCTACAAAAATAAAAACTTATAATGTGACAATTAGCTCGTTACCCAAAAATGGGTACTATTAGATTCCCGACAGATTATTGTACACCATTTGAAACACTTTCATCTCCAAGACTATAACAGTTAGAGGAACCAAACTGGGTGACAATACTCTTTGATTTTATTCTAGATCTAAGATCAAATATTTTAGACTTCTTTGATTTTTTTAATGCTGAGTCGTTTCCATTTTATCCGCTTATTGTCTGAATTTAACAATAACATCCTGATACATACATCACAAATACTTGCTAAAATTAAAAATTTTAAATTTTAATTTTATAATGGTTTGTCATTTCTAAAATTGTAAAATTGATTTAAGGTCCCCCAAATTAATACCTATTTTGTTAACTTTTATGAATGGAAAATCATAAATTATTTTACCCATATTTGGAGATGTTTGATTAATAGCAAACGGAGACTGCTAAGTCTCTCTTGTCCAATAGATTATCGTAAGTGGCTCAAATTTATTTGAAGTTTGCTAAATAAAAATCGTTGTGAAATTAATTGTATGATTTCAAGTTCACTGTCCAATTTGGATTTGTTAAAGCCTGTTTAATAATTTAAATCCTCAGATACATTAAAAAGTGCCTCAAATCTTAAATTTAGTTGGCAAATATATCAGGAACAACGTTATGAGACATCATTTATTCATTGAGTTCAATTCTGTTCAGTGAAAATCGTATACAGTCAAAATGACTGGTACTGTAAACCATTTAATAAACATGATTATTTTGATTAGAACTAAAACACAATTGATGCATTTTTATGTTTTTATTTATATTTTTTTATTTCTCATCAATTCATTTAAAGGATTAAGAATTTTTATATAAAATAATAGGACTTTTCTTAACCAGTCAAATTGACTGGCTCTGGTATAAATAGGTATGCAAATTTCTTGGTAAATCTAGTGCTAATGGGCTCAGGATATAAAAAGAGGTCATGGTTCGACTATCAAAGATTTTCCACCACAGTTTAAAACAAAATTAACTGAATTATCTACAATTTATATTATACAAATATATTCGGACTAGAAACCGAATCTATTTCAACGAATAAGTTTTACAAACAAAAGCTAAGATTGAAAGACGATGAACCAGACTACATTAAATTTTAAAGAAGTTACCACAGCCAGAAAGAAGAAATCCAAGCCCAAGCACAAAAATTAATTGACGACAAATTTGTTGAACCATCCGAATCAGAATATAATAGCCCACTTTTGTTAGTTACAAAGCAATCTCATTCTGACACCAATAAGAAAATATGGCGATTAGTAATTGACTATCGTCATATCAATAAAAAGCTGTTAGCCGATAAGTTCCCACTGCCTAGAATTGATGATATTTTGGATCAACTAGGTAGATCAAAATATTTTTCATGCCTTGACTTAATGTCAGGTTTTTACCAAATTAAACTCGACATTAATTTAAGAGATATAACGTATTTTTCAACGAGCAATGGCTCCTATCGCTTCACGCGATTACCATTTGGCTTAAAGATAGCGCCGAATTCATTTCAGAGAATGATGACTATATAATTCTCTGGACTTGAACCTTCGCAAGCATTCCTTTATATGGATGACCTAATAGTGATTGGTTATTCCGAAAAGCATATGGTTAAAAATCTAACAAAAGTTTTTGACAAATGTAGGGAATACAACTTTAAGCTACATCCTGAAAAATGTTCATTTTATTACAATACCCAGACTTCACAAAGGAATTTTGTACTATAACTGATGCAAGTAAGCAAGCGTGTGGAGCGGTTTTAACTCAAAACCACAATTGACTCTATACGCATCCAGATCATTCACCAAGGGAAAAAGTAACAAGAGAACAACGAAACAGAAACTCGCAGCAATTCATTGGGCAATAAAACAAGTCAAGTGACTTAAGTCAGTTTTTCCAAAGGCTTGAAATGCAAGCCGGTATAATTAAAATCAGTCTTGGGAAAATATCTTTGAACAAGTTTCCATTGATAATTTCAAGAAAGTGGGCAGTAAAATATTGAAAGCATTACGAGTAGCGCTACTCAACCCGGTGACCCAAATAAAAAATGAACAAGAAAAATAAGCTATTTTATCTACATATCATCCTATACAAGGAGGTCACACAGGTATTACAAAAACCTTGGCCAAGGTCAAAAGACATTATTTTTCGAAAGGTATGACTCGGGATATAACTGAGTATATACGAAAATGTCAAAAATGCCAAAAAGCAACAACAACTAAGCACAATAAGACCCCGTTAACAATAACTGATACACCAATAAAGATTCGATAGAGTGATAGTGGACACTATTGGTCCACTACCCAAATCAGAAAATGGCAATGAATATGCAGTCACACTAATATGTGACTTAACTAAATATCTAGTTGCCATACCAATTGCTAATAAGAGCGCAAATACTGTTGCTTAAGCTCTATTTGAGTCTTTTATTCTGATATACGGTCCAATGAAGACGTTCATTACGGACATAGGAACAGAGTATAAGAATTCAATCATAAACGACTTGTGCAAATATCTAAAAATTAAAAATATAACATCAACTGCACACCACCACCAAACAATTGAAACAATCAAAAGAAGTCACAGAACTTTCAATGAATACATACGCTCTTATATATCGGTCGATGAAACTGATTGGGACGTATGGCTTCCATATTTCGTTTTTTGTTTCAACACGACCCCCCCAATGGCACAAATTTAAAGTCCATTTAAGTAAGTATTTGGTAAATCAAGTAATTTACCAAAACAGTTTAATAGTATAAACAACATAGAAGTAATCTACAATCCCACAAAAAGAACCTCTACACGAGGTAAAAGTCTAGTGACGAAAGCAATTTCCATCCCCAAAATTTCTGATATCCAATTTTGTGATGAACAAAATTGAGTTTAATATAAAAATTGTTAATAAAAATATGAATTAATAAAAACTAGTGGGCCGGTGCTACAGTCGAGCATACTCGACAGTCGGAGACCCCGTACTTACCAAGGAAAAAACTTATAATGGAAAAAAATTACAAATAATTTAGTTAACTTAAATGCATATTCTATCAGGTTGATTTCGATGTCTCATGAAACATACTAAGACTTAATTTTCGCCCGATCGGTTCTGTGAGAGCTAAATGATATAGTGGTCCGATTAGAACCAACTTTGGACAGGATATTTAAAAAGTTCTATAAGTTTGGTTACGATTTCCCATAAAACAAAAAAGTTTTTCATACTATGGCTTGATTTTCGCCCGATCGGTCCTATGACAGCTATATGATATAGTGGACCGATTTGAACCAACTTTGGTAAGGATGTATAAGACTAACTTAAATGCATATTCTATAAGTTTGGTTACGATATCTAATAAAACTAAAAAGTTTTTTATACTAAGACTCGATTTTCGCCCGATCGATCCT
The DNA here is from genome assembly GCA_035045575.1 of Drosophila falleni. Classification (NCBI taxonomy): domain Eukaryota; kingdom Metazoa; phylum Arthropoda; class Insecta; order Diptera; family Drosophilidae; genus Drosophila; species Drosophila falleni. The sequence goes on along the minus strand of JAWNOV010000056.1, from coordinate 25,674 downwards.
ATGACAGCTATATGTTATAGTGGTCCGATTTAAACCAAATTTGGACAGAATATAAAAAACCAAGTTTAATTTATATTCTTTAAGTTTGGTTACGATTTCTCATAAAACAAAAAAGTTTTTCTTACTAAGGCTTGATTTTCGCCCGATCGGTCCTATGACAGCTATATGATACAGTGGACCGATTTGAACCAACTTTGGTAAGGATGTATAAGACTAACTCAAATGCATATTCTATAAGTTTGGTTACGATATCCCATAAAACAAAAAAGTTTTTCATACTATGGCTTGATTATCGCCCGATCGGTCCTATGACAGCTATATGATATAGTGGACCGATTTGAACCAACTTTGGTAAGGATGTATAAGACTAACTTAAATGCATATTCTATAAGTTTGGTTACGATATCTAATAAAACAAAAAAGTTTTTCATACTAAGGCTTGATTTTCGCCCGATCGGTCCTATGACAGCTATATGATACAGTGGACCGATTTGAACCAACTTTGGTAAGGATGTATAAGACTAACTCAAATGCATATTCTATAAGTTTGGTTACGATATCTCATAAAACAAAAAAGTTTTTTATACTAAAACTAAATTTTCGACCGATTGTTTTTATGGGCGCTATATGATATAGTGGTCCGATTCAAAAAAGAAACAAACTTAACCTGCCTGCAATATAGAGGAATCTACATACCAAATTTTGTGTCACTAGCTTTTTTTTTCGATTTGTGGGCGATAAAAGGGGCGTGGCCGAATTTTGAAACAAACTTGATCTGCCTGCAGTATAGAGGAACCTACATACCAAGTTTGATGTCTCTAGCTCTTATAGTCTCTGAGATCTAGGTGTTCATACAGACAGACAGACAGACAGACAGACGGACAGACAGACAGACAGACGGACATTGCCATATCGACTCGGCTATTGATGCTGATCAAGAATATATATACTTTATGTGGTCTGCCACGCCTCCTTCTGCCTGTTACGCACATATTCGGTAAAACAAACCCAATAGACCCCTGTACTTTTTTTAAGTACGGGGTCTAAAAAAAGCTTTTGATCGGTATATAACTCGATCTGATCAGTCATAGCAAATTTTTCATATTAGCTGTAAATATTGCTAGTCGCCTTTCATACCCTTCGTTCTGCTTTCGTCTCTAGCGCGAACTGCCGTCCGCAGTGATTTACGTTTGTGTTTAATTTTGTAATTGAGTTTATTTCAGCTGATTATTTATAAGCTTATGAAATTACGATCGTTAGGACACCGGATAAAAAAACAGAGGTTAATTGCTATATTTTTTATTTAATTATATTTAATTTAATTTAATAAAATTAATTTCCGTATTACTTATTTAATTCTATTTCCCTTTTATTTTATAAATATGTATATATATTATGTATATATATCGCTTACGCGCCAACTTGTTGATCTGGCTAGCTGCGGTGAAGCAAAAGTTAAGTCCACGATTGAGCTGGAGCCCCCTCTGCAAAACGTATACGACAAACCTTCGTTCAATAACACCAGGTTAAGGACTCCGAAAGCCTCTAACAATATTCTGCCTCTTGCATTCGCCGCTTGGGATTACCAATCGATGGCCCACGCATTAAAGTCGCCAGCTATTAATGTAGGCGTGTGACCAAGGGCATCTTCTACCAGCTCGTCGATTGTACTTTCAAATTCTGTAGCGCTCCATCTTGGCAGCATATACCCACTGTACACCCAGATACCTTTAGTATTGGCTCGAGCATAGCCAGTCCCCTAGCTAGTGCTGTCTAGGAAGCAAGGCTCCTTAGAGCATGCCCCAATCGCCGCTGTGCTGCTGTGGAAGTTGAGTGCATTCGGAATGCTGTATGGCTCGCTAACGATGGCTATGTCCGTGTCTTGTTCAACCACCGTTTGATGTAGCAGGTCTTGTGCCGCTCTACAGTGCACTATGGGCAAAAAGTCCGAAATTTTTGCATAAAGTCTAATTTTAAAGCTAGAGCGTTCAAATTTGGCACAAAAATTTAAAATATTAATATAGAATTTATGTTTATTTCTGTTTTGCAATAAAACTACTCCTTCAACCAATCCACCCAAACCCAAGTAAAAAAAAAATTTTTTTTGCTATTAATTTATAATTTTATTTACAGATAGGTTTAATCTTCTTCATCATCTAATTCAATTTCTAGATAAGGTGTGGTCATTTTAAAAGATTTATTACTTCTGCCGGGAGGGGTTTTTTTTTAATTTCTTTTGCCTTTCATTTAAGCAAATACTGGATATTAATGGATCAGAAGAATCCATAGCTCTATAAAAAACATCAGTCATATTGTTTAAGCGGCAATTTTTTCGGGCATGTGACTTCCAATCGTTTTTATAGTACTTGTTCCTTGCTTCTGAAGCATTTTCTCCTAAACATCCAACCGGAATCAAAGAGGAGTTTATTATTTGCCAGCCGTGAATTAATATTTTATGTACCGTCGGTGACATTGGATACCAAGCATATGTATTAACATATAATAAAAATGTATCCCCACAAAATGCTTTGAATTTATCAACATCTACAGAATGCTCGCTTGAAATTGTGATCAAACTACATACAAATTGTATAGAATGTTTTGATCAAAGCTTGTAAGTGAGGAAAATAATTGGTAATTCGCGAATGCTCTTCTAGCCGTGTTTCCATCATTACTATTCCCACTTCCGTTTTGTTTGGGAATGCTTACATGTAGACCCATTTGTGTCCACATCATTTCCTGAATTTCCTTTCTCCGAGCCATCATTTCGAATTTGTTAGACTGTGTGATGTGCCACTTTTGAATTTTAAGCCTACAGGACACGTTCAACACAAATTCAAAAAATCGAATCCAGGCATGCAATGGACTGACACAATATTTTAGAGTCGCTGGCCTTGGCTTAAAAACTTCGGAGTGAAAATCAATGGTCTCGAGGAGTTTTTTAGGTTTGACCCCACATATTGGGCAGCACTGAGTTGATAACGTACCAGTTAAAGCGTTAAGTACTTTACCATCAATAAGTGTCATTTGTGGTTCATAGGTAATGACAACTTCTTTGCCTTCCTTTCTATATATGAAATCCTTCAAACCGGCGACTTGAATATTTTCCTACAAAAATGCCAATGCTTCTTCAGGGGTAAGGGGAATAATCACCTGAGATTTTCGGCCTCCTGTCGTGTTCCCTGTCTGTTCTTCCCTGACGACTTTTAATGCGCTAAACAAATCATCCTCTTTAGCCTTCTTCGCAGAAACAGAAGCAGCATGTAATAAGTGCTGCGTTAAAAAAATCAGTGTCCGATGCAAGATCATTTGCTAATTTATGTTTCAAACGCATTCCAGCCTGTGTATAGCTTAGCGTTGGTCTACCCATTTTAGAGGGAGATAGATCCGTAAGCTCTTCATCCAAGGTTATAATAATCGCCTGCGAAAGCCACCTTGAGTGAGTAACTTTAAACCTTGACAACATACTGTTGCATTTAGGCAAATATTTCTAAATATGCTTGATAAAATTTGAAACTTTTTGCTCAATTTGATTAACGTGTGAGTTGCTGAGTTGACTTATTTTCATTTTCTCCAACATCCACTTCGTTACGGCAGAGTCGTCGCGTCCATTGTTGTCCCAAACCTCCAGCAGTGTTAAGCGGCGAAACTCATATTCTGCTGCAATGTGTCATTTTTGTCGAAAACGGACAAAAACGGGCAAAGAATATTATTAACACCGTATTCTATATACTTTTACAAAAAACATACCAGTTTTAGTTGCTCGCGCGCGCGCGCGGCAAATAAGTTGCACACCACAGAACACAATTACATTTGTTAAATTTGAGCTGTAAAAATACTCCAACAGCAATTGACGATACAAGACAAAACATACAGAACATATGAAAACTAACATACAACGTTGAATCTAGATACCTGTAGGATTATTTGCCATATTTCCTAATTGTCTTCACTTTAAAGAAAAAGCCACAACAAACGCGCAAAGCTCATCGACATTCACGGCTGCATTTCGATAGGTCAGGCATGCATTTAGTAAGCTGACTTTGTTTGCGCGGCAATTTCAAACCGCACGCCTTACAAATTTTTTCGGAACAGTTTTATTTTCTCTTGAGTATGCATAATTGGCAAACACATTCAATTTTAAGTATTTAAAATATAAAAAAAATACTTTATTCACAATTTTCTGACTTTTTGCCCATAGTGCAGTGATTTAAATTAATCTGTAGAAACTTCATATTTTGAGTTTGCGAACTGCTTCTTGTTTTTATTTCTCTAGAACGCGAACAAAGAATGCACGCTGGTTTCGATGTGCATGAATTTGCCGGATGATCGTCCGCTCCACAGTTAAAGCATAGCTTGGAGGCGAAAGCGTTCGTAAAAAGTAATAATGGCATTCGATACAGAAAACTTGAAGGATTACGAATCCAAAAGATTTTTGAAATCATGTAATCCCACTATATTATACAGTTAACCGATTTGAACCAACTTTAGTCATAATGTGTAAAACAATAACAAATTCAAAATCTGTAAGTTTGGTTGGGATATCTCATAAAACACAAAATATTTTCATACTAAAGGTCATGCCGCACCACAACAAAGGCAAAAAAAGTCGACAAAAACATGCCTCGACACAAAATAATATAATATCGCCGTCTCACCATAGATTTTAATGAATCTATCTTAAACAACGCGTTATTAAAGCAGCTAAGAAAATATAATAGATAATAAAATGTAAAAAAAATGTTTCGACTTTTCCTCGAATTTTTAAGTGAAAAAAGCTTAAAAAAAAGCTAAGAACAAAACATTAATTTCTTAATTCAAAAATTAATATCTCTTAAAGTACTGGTTTAAATCTAAGACTGTGTATAAATAAAATATAGATATATTCATTAGCTTTTAGATAAAGTAAAGTTTTTATAAATCGGTTTTGGCATTCTCGAGTAATGATGACAAATGTGGGCGCACCTCTGAAAAAAAGTATTAAAAAAAGCCAAATTTTGAAAAATTCTAGAATAAAATCTCACCATAAAAAAAAATATTGTTTTTCGTCGGCTTTGACCCCAAATCTATCCATAAAAGTGGGTTTGGTTCTTGTAACTCGCAAAAAGTTCGATTTTGTTGCCTAGTGTTATTGCTGCTTAAAATATGAAAAAAGATGTAATTTTACATGTAAAATACACACTGAAAATATTTTTCAACTTTGACCGAAAACCTTGAATCAACCAGTGGGCCTATTAAGCAGTGCAAGCACTCATTTAAAAGCTTAACAAGTTTTCTATCAAATGCTTTTTTTTAAATATCTTCACCGGTTCAAAAGATATGATTTTTGCAACGCAAAATGAGGATCTGCCCCACTGTGCGTCGTGTATGCTCCTGCACCTGGCAGCTATGTGACCAAAGTTAAGGAACTTATAGCTTCTTCTTGGTGCATCTTTTGGCGCAGGCGGCAGTTTGCCCAACCAATACGAATTTTCCCCACCTTCAGGAGTAGATCAACAACATCCTTCGGCAAGTCCATCGTTGCAGTCAGAGTGCTGTTATACTCCTGGCGCAGTTTAGGTGCCGCCTCGCCGGTCAGGTGAGAGTCCACCATACGGAATACTTTACTTCCTAAAAATTTACTTTAAATATGCTTTTATATTAGGTTGGGGAAAAAAAATCCATTATTCAAATATTATTTTCATAATGCCGTTTTGTTCAATGACTTGTTGCCATTTTGAGGACAACTTTAAAATTCCCCGCTCAAAAAAGCTCTGGTCCTTGCTGTTAAAAAACCGTCCAACCTAGTTTCACAGTCCTCTATTGAATTAATTTTTTTACCTTTAAGAAAATTTTGTAAGGACAAAAAAGGTGATAGTCGCTTGGTGCTAGATCCGGACTATACGGTGGATGCAATAAAACTTCCCATCCGAGCTCCCAAAGTTTGTTGCGCGTCATTATAAATGTGTGGGGTCTAGCATTGCCCTAGTGAAAGACAATTCCTTTTCTATTGGCCAATTCTGGTCGCTTTTTGTCAATTGTCTTCTTCAAAAGGTGTGATTGTTGACGATAGAGGTCTGAGTTGAGGGTTTGTCCATATGGAAGCAGCTCATGATAGAAGATTCCCTTCCAATCCCACCAAACGCACAGCTAAGCCTTCCTGGCAGTTAGTCCTGGTTTGGATACCGTTTGAGCTGATTCACAGCTTCTTGAACAGGGTCGTTTTCTAACAACATTGTCGTACGTGACCCATTTTTCATCACCAGTCAGACTTCCGCTTAAGAAATGGGTCGATTTCATTACGTTTGGACAAGGATTCGCAGATTTAAATTCGGTCCAGTATGTTTTTTTTTTTTTTTGATAACTCGTGAGGCATCATACGCCCAGCTTCTTACTGAATCCAGCTTTTTGTAAATGGCTTAAAGCTGTTTTGTGGTCAATGTTAAGCTCTTGGGCGATGCTGCGGCTGCTGACATGCCGGTCTGCTTCAGTTAGCTCCACGATCTTATCAGAATTTTCGACGAAGGATCTACCAACTCTAGGTGCATCTTTAACGTCGAAGTTTCCGGAACAGAAATTTTAAAAGGCGCAAGCTTAAATCAGTGTGACCAATAGTTTACATATTAGAGCATACCAAAGCTGAAACAAAAAAAAATAATGGATTACTTTTTCCCCAACCTAATATTATTCTTTTATGTGACTACTCTATTCTTTTTTTTTTCGTATCTTTTATATATATCTTTTCTTCTCTCTTTTTTTCACAACTACAGGGTATTACAAACACGTTAAGAGAAAAGCAAATCAAGCCTAGTCAGTATAACTGGAAGACTCTGACCGTATACATGTGGTACTATGTGCAAGTTATTTAGTTATCGGATCCAGTGGTATTCCCACGTGGCTCCTGGTGGAGTAATCCAAGTCCAAGAGCCTTCGTTAGGAGGTTGATCCGGGCGGGATCCTTAAAGGTGTGTTGGTTAGGAAGATTATGTTGGGGGACTTGACTTCGTCCCCTTTGTTGATTACTGTCCTTGTGGTACAGTAATATAATTTAATAAACAGACATAACGGCAGTGTGCCGGAGTGCAATTCTTAAGCGACTTTCGTCAACTTTATTCAAAATCAAACTAAAGCTAAAGACAAAGGCAAAACATAATTCTACTCAGAAAGACAATGCATCGCGCTATCGGACCGAAGTCGGCATGCCGACTCAGCATTCTAAGCGCCGCAGCACTCCAGCAAAGAAGTGTCATACGATCGCTGCTGATTGTTGCTAGTACAGAGCACTGAACTTACATTTTGGCGTGTCAGCATTATTTATGTAGCGTTACTTAGTTGCTATGGAATTTATGTGTTAACTATGCCAGGAATCTTATTCATTGCTTTTTGTTCGTTTACAAATTCGGTTCCGTTGACGATAGCTACTCGTTCAAACGTTACTAAGTGGGTTCCCCTTGCGATTACTTCTGGGCTATCATCTGTGCATATGCGGGCAGTCGCCACGTTGATGATGATAACGCCATGATCGACGAGCATTATTTCCTTTAGGTGACTGGGTTGAGTATGACATTGGGCCATTCTTCCCGAGTAGAGTAATGTCGCACAGGACTCGCGTCGAGCTCGTTCGCAAAAGCTGTTGTGTGTGGTCTGAATGCACTCAGTGACCGCAAAGGTGTCCTTTTCGCATTCGGCCAATGAGATCTCGTCGAGACGTAGTATAGTGTGATTGTGAGACACCGGATAGATGGTGATTTTCTTGCATCTGGCTTCGACGCTTGGGAAGGCTATTAGTATGTGAATTATATCATCGGACTGAAGGACCCTAATCTTTGAGGCTTCTATTAAACTAACTATTGGGGTGTCCTGCTTGACAAGTGAATTCAAATCTGCGTGATTTAATATTGTAGGATTTACTATACCAAATTTTGCCAAGGTTATTGTGAGGATTAAATTTTGAATTTCGATGGTTAGCATTCTGTTTCTAGCCAAGAGCGTCTCATACAAGTGTGGAGAGTCGGTTAATTTATTTTGCTGAGCTTTTATTATCTGGTTTATAGTATCAGTTAGTTTGTTTATCTGCTTCTGTGTCTCAGAATTTATGGCTATTTGTCTGGAATTTGATTCGATTAACTGTGCTTCTGTTACCATGATTTTTAAGAAATCAGAGGCATCTGGGGTACCTGCCACTACCTTTAGGGCTGTGCCTAGGAAGTCTAAGCTCCTCGCCATTCTATGGTGTATCTTAAGGACGGACAGCAGTGTTTTAAAGTGGTCGGAATCAACATCAAGAAGTTTGCGCATATGTAATTGTGGGAATAAATCGGACAATTTTTCTGTCTCTTCTATTATGTTGACGAATTCAGAAAGGTTACTAGTGTGCCTTAAGTAGTCCCGGTGTTCGAATACCAATACTTCACCGTCTATTACTGGGATGTAGTTGGAATGCGAGAAATCGGTGATCCGCCCATTTGCTACTGCAAGGATGATAAGCGCTACGAAGGTGAACCTGTAATTTGGATTGAGTGGTGAAATTGTGGTGCTTTGTCTTGGAGAACTTATTTCCTAACTAACTATAAGGTAAAACTACTTTAGGTTGTCCTTGTGGACCACCCTCCCCTTAATTAAGACAGACATTCCTAGGTCTGCTTGTATTTCCTATCTGGTGCAGAGAGGGGTTAGCTTGTTTCCTAACCTCTTGTTGTTTTTTAGGAATACTTCCTCTCCTACCTTGAATACGCGGTTTTGCCTGTTTGCGTTACACCTTTCTATGGTGTTTTGTTGGGCTTTTGCCAGCTTGGAAGTAATACCTGAACTGCGCTTTTCGGGTCCCTCATGAAGAATTTCAACTGGTTTTTCGCAAATAACCGAATGTAGCGTTTATTGTATTCTACTGTTGCTCTCAGTATTAACTCAACTGTGTCCTCGATTTTTTTGTCAATCTTTAGGCACCTAGCGATCTCAACTAACGTACTGTGGAATCGTTCCACTTGGCCATTTGATGAACTGTGCAAAGGGGGAGCGTTTACAATATCGATGTTGCAATGGTTTTTCAACATGGATGTTATGGTTTCTGAGTTGAATGAAGGTTCATTATCGCAATATATTGTTTTAATGTTAGGGAACATATTCACAATTTGCAACAGGGGACCTTTAATGTCGACAATTGTTCTTGATATTATTGGTTGTACCAAGTCGAATTTGGAAAACTTGTCGACGCAAGTCAAAAATTGTTTTTTGTCGGTTGAGAATATGTCTATGTGCAACATTTCGCCCGTGTATTGAGGAATCGGCGTTTCGCCAAGCTGTTGTTTCTTGGGATGTCTGTCATATTTTGCTTGCGTGCAAACTTTGCAATTTGAGACTACTTCTTTGGCTAAACTGCTCATGTTCGGAAAGTAGTAGTCGCGCAAGATTTGTTTGACATTCTCTTGGGCTGCTCTGTGCGCCCTGTTGTGTTCTCTATTTATTATTTCTAACTGATCGCTTTTATCCGTTATGTCTTGTACGAGATTTTTACAAAACCGAAATTTTGTAGAAGGAAAATGAGCAATTAATTCGTGTTGGAAATTTGCTAATGTGGGGAGCTTACAGTGGATAGCGTTCACGACCTCCGTATTTACGACTCCTTTGAGAATTTCAAAAATGCTGCTCTTAGCAGTGAAGTTGATCAGGTGGCGAGTTTTGCTGCGGAGCAAAACCATGATGCGTTTCAATGGGAAACGTGCTTCTTCCAGAACGATCTGATTTCTGAAGCAATTTAACGGTTTGTCCGTGGCCTCGACCGTGTAGGTCAGTGAAAGTTCGCTGTGAACGGTTGCGGCGTCAGATTGAGGTTCATTTTGTAGGGCATTGAGATTTTGTCTGGACAATGCATCTGCTACAAAATTTTCTTTGCCAGGCTTATAGCAAACCTTGGCATTGTATTGGTCGATGTAGGCTTTCCACCTTTTTATTTTTGCATTGGTATTTTTGTATGCTACTGCGAAGGTGAGAGGCTGGTGGTCAGTGAAAATGTTAATTTCTCTGGAGCCATATAGGTAGTTGTGCAATTTACCTAAAGCCCACACGATAGCTAGCAACTCTCTTTCGTTGGTTGCATAGTTCAGTTCTGCACTTTTTAGGGTACGAGAAATCATGGTAATTGGTCTGCCTTCTTGGGATAGGACTGCACCAATTCCGTTTGCTGAGGCATCAGTGGTTAGGTCAAAAGCTTTTTTAAAGTCTGGGTACATTAAAATTACGTCTTCTGTCGCCAAGATGTTGCGCAGGCGTTGAAACGCGTTGCGCTGGGTTTCATTGAACTCGACTGCTATTTTCTTTGACCTATGCTTACTCACTGAACCATTTTCTCCTTTTAGAATGTCGCTTATTGGACGAGCTATGGATGCAAAGTCTTTTATGAAGACTCTGTAATAGCTTGCCAGACCCAGGAAAGATCTGACACTGTAGACGCTTTTAGGTTCGGGGTACTCTTGAATGGCCTTGACCTTCTGTGGGTCGGATCTGGTGCCGTCTTTGCTTACGATGAAACCAAGATACTCTACGCTTTCTTTAAAAAAGTTAGTTTTCTCTGGGCTTACCCTCATATTGGCTTCAATCAGGCACTTGAGTACCGTGTCAATGTGCCTGACATGGTCTACTTCGTTTTTTGAGAAAACTATGACATCGTCTACGTAGACGTAACAAATTTTCCCAATATGTTCCCTTAGAACATCATCGATTGCCCTTTGGAAGATGCTGCCAGCATTCTTTAGACCAAATGGCAGTCGGCAGAATTCATATTTGTCACCGCAAACAGAGAATGAGGTTTTTTCGCGGTCATGTTCCGCAAGGTATATTTGGTGATACCCTTACTTTAGATCGAGGGTAGTGAAGTATTTAGCGTTTCCCAGGTTCGCTAGAATCATGGGAATGCTGGGCATTGGGTAACGATCAGGTATAGTCTTCTCGTTCAGTTTCCTAAAGTCGATGACTAATCTTTTGTTTGTGTTGCCATAGGCGTCTGTGCCTTTTTTGTCAACAACCCACGTTGGGCTGTTGTAGGGTGACCTTGATGGTCTGATGGTGCCGTCTTTTAGTAATTGCTTGACTTCATTGTTTATGAAGTCAGACACGCCCATTAGACTTAACTTCTGGCATATATTGGCTCATTGTCAACCGTGCGGATTGTGGCGGTGACAGAGGTGTTGAAAGGGAGTGCTTCTTCTGTTGTTGAAAAGGCCTTTTTCCTCTTAAGTATCATGCTCTTTAACTCCTTTTTGACGGAGATAGGAACTACGATGTCGTTTACATCGGTGAAATTTACATCAGTGCATTTCTGGTACTGAATTTCTTCAGAAATGCCCTGATACTCTAGTAGACGTTTTGTAAGGTTCAACTGTACTTCGGCTTGTGTTAACAAGTCGAATCCAATAATGGCATCGAACGAACTAAGTGTGTCTAATAGAAAAAAAGGGGAAGTGTGATAAAAAATGTTTATCAGGCATTTCTCCTTTATTTCAGTGGACCCGTGGATTGAATTCACTGAGAAGGGTTTGGCGACCGGCAATATGGTTTTCAGCTCCTTTATGGGCTTAACATAATTTTTTGCCGCGCCAGTATCGATCAGCATTTTTAATGTTCTCCCAGCCAACCGTCGTTCAATGAACGGTAACCGGGAGTGTTCCCTACAAAATGGAGGGAGTCGGGTTGATCGTACTCTTCCTCGCTGTCAATTGCTTCGACAGCAGCCTTTGCGGCTTTTTCGTATGCTATTTTTTGTTCTTCGGAATCCGCTTGAACAATATTGTTAAGACGTTGCCGTCTCGAACCTGTTTGTCGCTCTGAGGAGTTCCTTCTCTTAGGAGTGTTTGACTCATTTGGTTGGTTCTGATTATATTCAGTACGCTGCCTGAATTTGGAAGAAGAATCTATCTCCATCGGTTGTGGAGCTTGCTCTTGGCTTTCTTTATTGGGTTGCTCCTTTGGAGCATTGTTCTTGTGTTTGTAATGAGGATTTCGACCTTGACCGTGGTCTTCCTTGTAGTTTTTATTCGGTTTACCATATGATCTGTGTTTGCTGTTTTCAACTGTTTGGGATCGTTCCTCAACAACTTTAGCATAGGAGTTTGCAAACATGCTCCTCTCTATGCTGGCTTCTGTTTCTACGGCGAGAGCTAGCGCAGAGGGTAGGTCTTTGGGTTGCGCTGGGAATACGACAGCTCTGAGTTGTTTCCTCAAGCCTGATATGAAAGTGTGTAAGGCATCGGCTCTAACTTCAGCGTTAAGCAAATCAGCGCCTTCTTGTTCGTGTGACATAACAATCTTATTAGTTACCAGAGTTAGTCTCTTTTCGACCTCATCATAGTACTGCATAAGTGTCATTTCACCTTGTCTGACCTTGTCTAAGTTTTGCCTCAGCAGGCGCAAGGATGTTCGGTCGGCATACGTGCAATCTAATCTAGCCAGGATGGCGTCGAAATTTAGCACCGTGTTGTAGGAGATAAGTAAGGCTCCAGCAGGCCCTGTGACCTTGTTTCTAAGAATGGCTACTGCTTGGTAGTGTTCGCTACTGCCGTCGAAGGGCTTGAAAAGTTCATACGCATCAATTGCTGCTTGTCTCCAAGCAACATATTGGTCTTGTGTACCAGAGAAGTCTGGTACGGATTTTATTATGTCGAGTTTTATGTCACATTTTACCCCAGGAACAACAGTTATTTTTTTGTATTTTTTTTTTTTTTTTTTTTCAAAAAGTAATTTTTATTAAATTTTTATAAATGTAACATTTTAACTATTATACTGCTACCATATGGCAGCTTAAGCTAGTTTTACATCAGAGACAAAAAATAGTGACTACAATTACATAATAACAATTACAGTGAAACATACAATTCGGATATTACATTAAACTCGTTTGAGTATATACATATTTACATTTATTATTTTTTTTTTTTTGTAAGAGACGACCGCTGGCGTTTTCACTTGCAACCTTTGTATTTCTTGAGTTATTGAATTTATTTGGAACTGTTGTTGTGACAGTGCCGATCTAACGGCATTGTCAATGAGAGCTTGAATTTGTGAAGGGTCCATTGTGTTGCCTACCTGATCTTCTGGACACAAACCAACTTGTTCTTCGCCTACACTATCGTCACTGTCGTACTCGGTTTTAACTTCACTATCGTCACTGTCGTACTCGGTTTTAATTTCCCTGTAGGTGTTCCAGCTCATTTGTTAATCTCGACACTTGTATAAAACTTTTTCGCATTGGGCATATAATTGTCTTAGTAGCAATTGTTTATTTATAATAAAAACATGCATTAAAAGTATGCAATGGTTTTATTTTTAGTGAGGGTATGCAATGGTTTTCATTTTTAGTGAAAGTATGCAATGGCTATTATTTTTATTTTTGGTAAAAGTATGCAATTGTTTTTTATTTTAATTTTGGGTAAAAGTATGCAATTGTTTTTTCTTGGCAAAATATGTATTTTTATACAACTTCAATTCTTGTGTGTTTTTTTTTTAAATTTATTATTTGTTATTTGGGTTCACTTGCCAAACTTACATGTTTTTGTATTATTGCCTATGAATTTTTGTGGGTATTGAGACGTTGGGCGCCAGTTATTTAGTTATCGGGTCCAGTGGTATTCCCACGTGGCTCCTGGTAGAGTAATACAAGTCCGGTGGCCTTCGTTAGGAGGTTGATCCGGGCGGGATCCTTAAAGGTGTGTTGGTTAGGAAGATTATGTTGGGGGACTTGACTTCGTCCCCTTTGTTGATTACTGTCCTTGTGGTACAGTAATATAATTTAATAAAGAGATATAACGGCAGTGTGCCGGAGTGCAATTCTTAAGCGACTTTCGTCAACTTTATTCAAAATCAAACTAAAGCTAAAGACAAAGGCAAAACATAATTCTACTCAGAAAGACAATGCATCGCGCCATCGGACCGAAGTCGGCATGCCGACTCAGCATTCTAAGCGCCGCAGCACTCCAGCAAAGAAGTGTCATACGATCGCTGCTGATTGTTGCTAGTACAGAGCACTGAACTTACATTTTGGCGTGTCAGCATTATTTATGTAGCGTTACTTAGTTGCTATGGAATTTATGTGTTAACTATGCCAGGAATCTTATTCATTGCTTTTTGTTCGTTTACAAATTCGGTTCCGTTGACGATAGCTACTCGTTCAAACGTTACTAAGTGGGTTCCCCTTGCGATTACTTCTGGGCTATCATCTGTGCATATGCGGGCAGTCGCCACGTTGATGATGATAACGCCATGATCGACGAGCATTATTTCCTTTAGGTGACTGGGTTGAGTATGACATTGGGCCATTCTTCCCGAGTAGAGTAATGTCGCACAGGACTCGCATCGAGCTCGTTCGCAAAAGCTGTTGTGTGTGGTCTGAATGCACTCAGTGACCGCAAAGGTGTCCTTTTCGCATTCGGCCAATGAGTTCTCGTCGAGACGTAGTATAGTGTGATTGTGAGACACCGGATAGATGGTGATTTTCTTGCATCTGGCTTCGACGCTTGGGAAGGCTATTAGTATGTGAATTATATCATCGGACTGAAGGACCCTAATCTTTGAGGCTTCTATTAAACTAACTATTGGGGTGTCCTGCTTGACAAGTGAATTCAAATCTGCGTGATTTAATATTGTAGGATTTACTATACCAAATTTTGCCAAGGTTATTGTGAGGATTAAATTTTGAATTTCGATGGTTAGCATTCTGTTTCTAGCCAAGAGCGTCTCATACAAGTGTGGAGAGTCGGTTAATTTATTTTGCTGAGCTTTTATTATCTGGTTTATAGTATCAGTTAGTTTGTTTATCTGCTTCTGTGTCTCAGAATTTATGGCTATTTGTCTGGAATTTGATTCGATTAACTGTGCTTCTGTTACCATGATTTTTAAGAAATCAGAGGCATCTGGGGTACCTGCCACTACCTTTAGGGCTGTGCCTAGGAAGTCTAAGCTCCTCGCCATTCTATGGTGTATCTTAAGGACGGACAGCAGTGTTTTAAAGTGGTCGGAATCAACATCAAGAAGTTTGCGCATATGTGATTGTGGGAATAAATCGGACAATTTTTCTGTCTCTTCTATTATGTTGACGAATTCAGAAAGGTTACTAGTGTGCCTTAAGTAGTCCCGGTGTTCGAATACCAATACTTCACCGTCTATTACTGGGATGTAGTTGGAATGCGAGAAATCGGTGATCCGCCCATTTGCTACTGCAAGGATGATAAGCGCTACGAAGGTGAACCTGTAATTTGGATTGAGTGGTGAAATTGTGGTGCTTTGTCTTGGAGAACTTATTTCCTAACTAACTATAAGGTAAAACTACTTTAGGTTGTCCTTGTGGACCACCCTCCCCTTAATTAAGACAGACATTCCTAGGTCTGCTTGTATTTCCTATCTGGTGCAGAGAGGGGTTAGCTTGTTTCCTAACCTCTTGTTGTTTTTTAGGAATACTTCCTCTCCTACCTTGAATACGCGGTTTTGCCTGTTTGCGTTACACCTTTCTATGGTGTTTTGTTGGGCTTTTGCCAGCTTGGAAGTAATACCTGAACTGCGCTTTTCGGGTCCCTCATGAAGAATTTCAACTGGTTTTTCGCAAATAACCGAATGTAGCGTTTATTGTATTCTACTGTTGCTCTCAGTATTAACTCAACTGTGTCCTCGATTTTTTTGTCAATCTTTAGGCACCTAGCGATCTCAACTAACGTACTGTGGAATCGTTCCACTTGGCCATTTGATGAACTGTGCAAAGGGGGAGCGTTTACAATATCGATGTTGCAATGGTTTTTCAACATGGATGTTATGGTTTCTGAGTTGAATGAAGGTTCATTATCGCAATATATTGTTTTAATGTTAGGGAACATATTCACAATTTGCAACAGGGGACCTTTAATGTCGACAATTGTTCTTGATATTATTGGTTGTACCAAGTCGAATTTGGAAAACTTGTCGACGCAAGTCAAAAATTGTTTTTTGTCGGTTGAGAATATGTCTATGTGCAACATTTCGCCCGTGTATTGAGGAATCGGCGTTTCGCCAAGCTGTTGTTTCTTGGGATGTCTGTCATATTTTGCTTGCGTGCAAACTTTGCAATTTGAGACTACTTCTTTGGCTAAACTGCTCATGTTCGGAAAGTAGTAGTCGCGCAAGATTTGTTTGACATTCTCTTGGGCTGCTCTGTGCGCCCTGTTGTGTTCTCTATTTATTATTTCTAACTGATCGCTTTTATCCGTTATGTCTTGTACGAGATTTTTACAAAACCGATATTTTGTAGAAGGAAAATGAGCAATTAATTCGTGTTGGAAATTTGCTAATGTGGGGAGCTTACAGTGGATAGCGTTCACGACCTCCGTATTTACGACTCCTTTGAGAATTTCAAAAATGCTGCTCTTAGCAGTGAAGTTGATCAGGTGGCGAGTTTTGCTGCGGAGCAAAACCATGATGCGTTTCAATGGGAAACGTGCTTCTTCCAGAACGATCTGATTTCTGAAGCAATTTAACGGTTTGTCCGTGGCCTCGACCGTGTAGGTCAGTGAAAGTTCGCTGTGAACGGTTGCGGCGTCAGATTGAGGTTCATTTTGTAGGGCATTGAGATTTTGTCTGGACAATGCATCTGCTACAAAATTTTCTTTGCCAGGCTTATAGCAAACCTTGGCATTGTATTGGTCGATGTAGGCTTTCCACCTTTTTATTTTTGCATTGGTATTTTTGTATGCTACTGCGAAGGTGAGAGGCTGGTGGTCAGTGAAAATGTTAATTTCTCTGGAGCCATATAGGTAGTTGTGCAATTTACCTAAAGCCCACACGATAGCTAGCAACTCTCTTTCGTTGGTTGCATAGTTCAGTTCTGCACTTTTTAGGGTACGAGAAATCATGGTAATTGGTCTGCCTTCTTGGGATAGGACTGCACCAATTCCGTTTGCTGAGGCATCAGTGGTTAGGTCAAAAGCTTTTTTAAAGTCTGGGTACATTAAAATTACGTCTTCTGTCGCCAAGATGTTGCGCAGGCGTTGAAACGCGTTGCGCTGGGTTTCATTGAACTCGACTGCTATTTTCTTTGACCTATGCTTACTCACTGAACCATTTTCTCCTTTTAGAATGTCGCTTATTGGACGAGCTATGGATGCAAAGTCTTTTATGAAGACTCTGTAATAGCTTGCCAGACCCAGGAAAGATCTGACACTGTAGACGCTTTTAGGTTCGGGGTACTCTTGAATGGCCTTGACCTTCTGTGGGTCGGATCTGGTGCCGTCTTTGCTTACGATGAAACCAAGATACTCTACGCTTTCTTTAAAAAAGTTAGTTTTCTCTGGGCTTACCCTCATATTGGCTTCAATCAGGCACTTGAGTACCGTGTCAATGTGCCTGACATGGTCTACTTCGTTTTTTGAGAAAACTATGACATCGTCTACGTAGACGTAACAAATTTTCCCAATATGTTCCCTTAGAACATCATCGATTGCCCTTTGGAAGATGCTGCCAGCATTCTTAAGACCAAATGGCAGTCGGCAGAATTCATATTTGTCACCGCAAACAGAGAATGAGGTTTTTTCGCGGTCATGTTCCGCAAGGTATATTTGGTGATACCCTTACTTTAGATCGAGGGTAGTGAAGTATTTAACGTTTCCCAGGTTCGCTAGAATCATGGGAATGCTGGGCATTGGGTAACGATCAGGTATAGTCTTCTCGTTCAGTTTCCTAAAGTCGATGACTAATCTTTTGTTTGTGTTGCCATAGGCGTCTGTGCCTTTTTTGTCAACAACCCACGTTGGGCTGTTGTAGGGTGACCTTGATGGTCTGATGGTGCCGTCTTTTAGTAATTGCTTGACTTCATTGTTTATGAAGTCAGACACGCCCATTAGACTTAACTTCTGGCATATATTGGCTCATTGTCAACCGTGCGGATTGTGGCGGTGACAGAGGTGTTGAAAGGGAGTGCTTCTTCTGTTGTTGAAAAGGCCTTTTTCCTCTTAAGTATCATGCTCTTTAACTCCTTTTTGACGGAGATAGGAACTACGATGTCGTTTACATCGGTGAAATTTACATCAGTGCATTTCTGGTACTGAATTTCTTCAGAAATGCCCTGATACTCTAGTAGACGTTTTGTAAGGTTCAACTGTACTTCGGCTTGTGTTAACAAGTCGAATCCAATAATGGCATCGAACGAACTAAGTGTGTCTAATAGAAAAAAGGGGAAGTGTGATAAAAAATGTTTATCAGGCATTTCTCCTTTATTTCAGTGGACCCGTGGATTGAATTCACTGAGAAGGGTTTGGCGACCGGCAATATGGTTTTCAGCTCCTTTATGGGCTTAACATAATTTTTTGCCGCGCCAGTATCGATTAGCATTTTTAATGTTCTCCCAGCCAACCGTCGTTCAATGAACGGTAACCGGGAGTGTTCCCTACAAAATGGAGGGAGTCGGGTTGATCGTACTCTTCCTCGCTGTCAATTGCTTCGACAGCAGCCTTTGCGGCTTTTTCGTATGCTATTTTTTGTTCTTCGGAATCCGCTTGAACAATATTGTTAAGACGTTGCCGTCTCGGACCTGTTTGTCGCTCTGAGGAGTTCCTCCTCTTAGGAGTGTTTGACTCATTTGGTTGGTTCTGATTATATTCAGTACGCTGCCTGAATTTGGAAGAAGAATCTATCTCCATCGGTTGTGGAGCTTGCTCTTGGCTTTCTTTATTGGGTTGCTCCTTTGGAGCATTGTTCTTGTGTTTGTAATGAGGATTTCGACCTTGACCGTGGTCTTCCTTGTAGTTTTTATTCGGTTTACCATATGATCTGTGTTTGCTGTTTTCAACTGTTTGGGATCGTTCCTCAACAACTTTAGCATAGGAGTTTGCAAACATGCTCCTCTCTATGCTGGCTTCTGTTTCTACGGCGAGAGCTAGCGCAGAGGGTAGGTCTTTGGGTTGCGCTGGGAATACGACAGCTCTGAGTTGTTTCCTCAAGCCTGATATGAAAGTGTGTAAGGCATCGGCTCTAACTTCAGCGTTAAGCAAATCAGCGCCTTCTTGTTCGTGTGACATAACAATCTTATTAGTTACCAGAGTTAGTCTCTTTTCGACCTCATCATAGTACTGCATAAGTGTCATTTCACCTTGTCTGACCTTGTCTAAGTTTTGCCTCAGCAGGCGCAAGGATGTTCGGTCGGCATACGTGCAATCTAATCTAGCCAGGATGGCGTCGAAATTTAGCACCGTGTTGTAGGAGATAAGTAAGGCTCCAGCAGGCCCTGTGACCTTGTTTCTAAGAATGGCTACTGCTTGGTAGTGTTCGCTACTGCCGTCGAAGGGCTTGAAAAGTTCATACGCATCAATTGCTGCTTGTCTCCAAGCAACATATTGGTCTTGTGTACCAGAGAAGTCTGGTACGGATTTTATTATGTCGAGTTTTATGTCACATTTTACCCCAGGAACAACAGTTATTTTTTTGTATTTTTTTTTTTTTTTTTTTTTTTTCAAAAAGTAATTTTTATTAAATTTTTATAAATGTAACATTTTAACTATTATACTGCTACCATATGGCAGCTTAAGCTAGTTTTACATCAGAGACAAAAAATAGTGACTACAATTACATAATCACTGCGGACGGCAGTTCGCGTTAGTGACGAAAGCAGCACGAAGGGTGCGAAAGGCGACTAACAATATATACAGCTAAGTTGGAAAATTTGCTACGACTGTCCGATCAGATTGAGTTATATACCGATCGAAAGGTTTAGTCTTAACTTACAAAATGGCATACTAAAACTTTTGCTAATTCACCTGGGTCATGAGATACGAGGGTGTAAGTGGGAGGGGAAAAATTTATATGATCGCAGCTTATGGAGCCGTTGGGGCTTTTACGTAAAATTTTTTATTTTTTAAAAATTCTTATCAAAAATACGCGTCGTTTGATACCTTGATGACCCAAATCCGATAACTGGTTCAAAAGATAAATAAATTTGAAAATTTTAGTAGAATACTAAAAATGAAGTGAAAAAGTTTCTTTGTTTGTCTGTTTGTCTGTTTGTCTGTTTGTATCAAAGCGCTAAAAAAGCGTAGAGGTTATGATGGGGATTTGTTCATTTTTGAAAATCTAAAAATGTTTGTTTTACGACTTTTTCAATTTCCCGCTAGTTTAGCGGGAAATCGCTAAATCCCGCTAAATTTGAAACCTCACCAGTTTCCATACCATAGTAGCTATAGATATGTTCTGGGTATCATTGGAAAGGTGTGCTTGAGGGCTTTTAGGCGTACCTTTAAACTTTTTTTCTAAAGTACTCAGGTAACATTTTACAGGTGAAATAAAGTTTTTTAGCTTACATTTTGGCGATTTTTGACAAAACGGCTCTAACGATTTTTATTAAATTTTAGTATGTTGTAGTACGTAGAATTTTGCGTTTTTTAGTATATGAAACATAAACTTTGACCAAGGGATTTGGAAGATATTGCTTGTTAACTGAATGTATACATTTTTCTATCGGTCGAAAATCAGGTTTTAGTACGAAAAACTTTTTGGTTGTATGAGATATCTCAAACAAACTGACACAATAAGCATTTAACTTGGTTTTATATATTCTGTGCAAAGTTGGTTCAAATCGGACTACTATAACATATAGCTGTCATAGGACCGATCGGGGGAAAATGGAGTCTTAGTACGAAAAACTTTTTTGTTTTATGAGATATCTCAACCAAACTGATAAAATATGCATTTAACTTCGTTTTATATATCCTGGCCAAAGTTGGTTCAAATCGGACCACTATATCATATAGCTGTCATAGGACCGATCGTGCGAATATCAAGTCTTAGCATAAAAAACTTTTTTTTCACGAGATATCGTAACAAAACTAATAGAATATGCATTTAAGTTAGACTTATAGATCCTGAAGAAAGTTGGTTCTAATCGAACCACTATATCATATAACTGTCATAGGACCGATCGGGCGAAGTCTAAGTCTTAGTATGAGAAACTTTTTTTTCTCACAGTAGGTACGGGGCTTCCGACAGTAGAGTAGCAACTTAAGCGATGCGAGCAGGGGGCGGAGCCCCTACTTTTCTTTATAATTAAAAAAAATTTTTTTTTAAATATGAAAAAATATTCAACAATGATAAATTTACAATGTCAAAAGCAAAAGCAATTGCAAAAATTTCTGATATCCCACAAAAAAAACCTCTAAACGAGGTAAAAGTCTAGTGACGAAAGCAATTTCCAGCCCCAAAATTTCTGATATCCAATTTTGTGACGAACAAAATTGAGTTTAATATAAAAATTTTAAATAAAAATATAAATTAATAAAAAAAAACAATTGGCATTCGGCACTGCGCAAAAAGTAATTTTTATGTACAAAGAAGCTCACCCTTTTTGCGCACAGTGCACAAGGCCAATTGTTTTTTTTTATTAATTTATATTTTTATTTAAAATTTTTATATTAAACTCAATTTTGTTCGTCACAAAATTGGATATCAGAAATTTTGGGGCTGGAAATTGCTTTCGTCACTAGACTTTTACCTCGTTTAGAGGTTTTTTTTGTGGGATAACAATTACAGTGAAACATACAATTCGGATATTACATTAAACTCGTTTGAGTATATACATATTTACATTTATTTTTTTTTTTTTTTGTAAGAGACGACCGCTGGCGTTTTCACTTGCAACCTTTGTATTTCTTGAGTTATTGAATTTATTTGGAACTGTTGTTGTGACAGTGCCGATCTAACGGCATTGTCAATGAGAGCTTGAATTTGTAAAGGGTCCATTGTGTTGCCTACCTGATCTTCTGGACACAAACCAACTTGTTCTTCGCCTACACTATCGTCACTGTCGTACTCGGTTTTAACTTCACTATCGTCACTGTCGTACTCGGTTTTAATTTCCCTGTAGGTGTTCCAGCTCATTTGTTAATCTTGACACTTGTATAAAACTTTTTCGCATTGGGCATATAATTGTCTTAGTAGCAATTGTTTATTTATAATAAAAACATGCATTAAAAGTATGCAATGGTTTTATTTTTAGTGAGGGTATGCAATGGTTTTCATTTTTAGTGAAAGTATGCAATGGCTATTATTTTTATTTTTGGTAAAAGTATGCAATTGTTTTTTATTTTAATTTTGGGTAAAAGTATGCAATTGTTTTTTCTTGGCAAAATATGTATTTTTATACAACTTCAATTCTTGTGTGTTTTTTTTTTAAATTTATTTTTTGTTATTTGGGTTCACTTGCCAAACTTACATGTTTTTGTATTATTGCCTATGAATTTTTGTGGGTATTGAGACGTTGGGCGCCAGTTATTTAGTTATCGGGTCCAGTGGTATTCCCACGTGGCTCCTGGTAGAGTAATACAAGTCCGGTGGCCTTCGTTAGGAGGTTGATCCGGGCGGGATCCTTAAAGGTGTGTTGGTTAGGAAGATTATGTTGGGGGACTTGACTTCGTCCCCTTTGTTGATTACTGTCCTTGTGGTACAGTAATATAATTTAATAAAGAGATATAACGGCAGTGTGCCGGAGTGCAATTCTTAAGCGACTTTCGTCAACTTTATTCAAAATCAAACTAAAGCTAAAGACAAAGGCAAAACATAATTCTACTCAGAAAGACAATGCATCGCGCCATCGGACCGAAGTCGGCATGCCGACTCAGCATTCTAAGCGCCGCAGCACTCCAGCAAAGAAGTGTCATACGATCGCTGCTGATTGTTGCTAGTGCAGAGCACTGAACTTACATTTTGGCGTGTCAGCATTATTCATGTAGCGTTACTTAGTTGCTATGGAATTTATGTGTTAACTTGCATATAACTTTCTGCTCCTCAGCATATATATATATATATATATAAGTTAACAGTGCAGATATTCCCCCTTGACTCTCGTCGCCCCTGCGACGAGCAAGCTGCACATTCTAGTCGCCGTCGATGTCCGCATTGCTGACAGTGCAATTTGACCGTCACATGCACGTTGCCATGTACTCCATGGCTGATCGCGAGTTTTGGGTCGTCGCCCCGAACTTGCTGATGTTGAGCAACAGCGGATATGGAGACCGCCGCCTCAGCGTAGCCGCTGCTTCAGCAAGTCAACGGACTTGGAACGCTGACTCGACGGGCTGTAGAACGTTGGGCTGCAAGCGGACACCGCGACAGCGACGCCGCCGCCAGTGCGACCAAGACTTCGTGGGAATCAGAACTGGCCGGCGAAGTCAGAGCTTTGCGGACCGGCATTCGACCTTCATGCAAATATTAAAATTGAAATAAAGAACTTATAACGAATTGAACCAAATAAAATCTTATATACTTTGGATCACTGGGATCTTGCTACAACTAAACCGGAATACTCCGGATACCAACAATGTTTAGGTAACATAGTCGGGTGGCCATAGGGCGCCCAGACGTAGAAGCCAGGCGTTCGCAGGACGCCCGGACTTAACTGGCGCCCGAGCAGGGACCCATCTATTAATAGATGGGGACCTTAGTAGATAAGTGAAAAGAAAATGTGAAAACGAAAATGTGCGAAATAAGAGACGAGTGTGTGCAGTGAAGTGTGCGTGAAAGAAAAATTTAAAGAATTAGTGCATAAGATTGCAAAGCAAAAAATGAAAACCGAGAAATAAATGAGCAACCACCCGCTGCAGAGGAGACGTTTCCTTAACCCAATAAGGCCAAGAGTGTTTTAACCCAAGTACAATCACGATTGTCATGTTAAAATATCTGATTGAAAATTTTTTTGTTAACTAGTAACACGTATATATTTAAAATATTTCACGCCTTCAGCGTGACGATCGTGAGTGCAGAGGGGTTAAAACGCGATAAAACAAATCCACGAGCGCAAACACGTTGCTATAATTGTTAAATAACACACCCGCTGCGGCGATCTGTCCGTCGTTAACTAGACGTGATTCGCGAGCGTAAAATGTTACTGTGAACCAAAAGGAAAAACAACAAACCCGCCGCGGTGATGACGCTATGAATCACGGGCGCAATAAAGGTTGTAAATAAAAAATCTAAACGATAACCGCTGCGGCAACTCGTTTGCGAGCGGCCTTCAAAAGACAAAAAAATAAAAAAAATGAAATAATAACGACAAAGTGGTCAGTGGTAACTTACTAGATACACTCAGTGTTATCAGCACAAAAGAGTCACCTAGTGAGTTGTGTAATAGTTTCAGCATTGGTGATTCCCGCGACGGTGGCTCGGATTTATCCCTTTCGTCTATCCCACGGTGGAGTCTAGTTACTCAAGATCCTGCAGCACACACACAACTCACGGTACCCTACGGACGGACACTATAGGGTATCAGCAATCAAGTTTTTTTTCAGAACCGTGAAAAAAGCAGTTCACTATATTGAAACGATCCTTCGCGTTCGCGCTGTAGCTGTTGTGCAGGCACTTTTGACGAATCGCTAGATTGTTCAATACTTGTCGCGTTCACGTTTGTGGCTGGTCGTGCAGGCACTTTTTCGCGAACAGTAGCTACTTTGTAGGCACTCTATTTTTCGACGCGTGAACTTTTTAAGTTGCTTTTATAACACGGTCCCTGCTCGGGCGCCAATTAAGAAATTGTTTTATTTCTTTTTAAAAAAAATACATAAGTATTTATTGGTGGTTTTATTAGAACTAAAACAATTATGTCTTATGATTATCCACTTAACCTACGTTCTGCCGGCGTCGCTGTTTATGCTGCTGCTGCTGTTCATACCGCTGCTGTCGTCTTAGGCTGCCATTGGTCGTTGTTACCGCTGCTGTTGATGGGGCTGCGTACCTTAACACTTGGGTTTGGTTGGGTGTCGTCTTGCATCCGCTGGTCCCACGGTCACTGGCCTTAAGGGTGCGTACTCAGCGCACGTGTCTTCGTCTCTGTACCCTCTGCCGTTCGCACCTGCGGAACGTTGCTGATCGAGGGTGTCCAATTGCATCCGCCAGTCCCACGGTGAACTGCTGATATTGTTTGGTCAGCGCTCGTGGCTTCTTGCGCAACCTGTCCGCGTGATTTGGTAGTTGCGTAAGTTGTTGTTTTGGTTTAGCCGCTAATGTTTGTTGTTGTTGTCTCGTCAGCTAAATTGTTGTTGTTGTCTGGCTGCTTATATTATATTATGTTTGGCCAGGTTGCTATGTTCTCATATTATTGTTGTTGTGTTGGGCCTTTGACATGCAAGGTGTTAACTCATGTAAACTGTTCCAAAAACAAACGCACACTTGCATGCGTGCAGTGTGTTTGTTTTATACCCTGAGCCCATTGAAAATGGGTAAAAAAGGGTATAATGTGTTTGTACCAGACAGAAGGGGGCGTGGAAGACCCTCAAAAGTATATATATTCTTGATCAGGATCAACAGCCAAATCGCTTGAGCCATGTCCGTCTATCTGTCCGTCTGTTCTCAGAAACCATAATAGCTAGAGGCATCAAACTTGGTATGTAGGTTCCTGGATATCATACGCAGATCAAATTTGCTTAATGAACGATGCATCGAAAGTTTTTTGTTTTTTGAGTTATCAGAACCAATACATATACATATGTGCTGGTATTATACATCCTAACCAAATTTGGTTAAAATCGGTCCACTATATCATATAGCTGCAATAGAGACGCTCAATCGAAATTTAAGTCTTAGTATGAACAAGTAAGCGGTTACAGTCGAGCACGCTCGACAGTAGGATACCCTGAGCCCAGGTACTCTTCAATAAAAGTTTATTTTCGACCAATTGTTCCTATGTGTAGGGATAAGTTGTTAGTACAT